>JACGXQ010000015.1:5000000-7500000 GCA_020137715.1 Talaromyces trachyspermus | reverse complement strand
AATTTCAGGCACGATCCGAACAGCGGCCCCAGGGTGCCGACGGGCCATCCTCTCCCGCTCTTCCAACTGTCCGCCCCGCCTTGGCTGCAAAAGTTGATCCATTCGCTACGGCACGAACTGACCCTCAAGCTCCGCAAACTAGAGGCATAGGAGGGCGAACAACGGCTAAGTCAGGGAAACAAAACTCGCTATATTCTCCGACTCCGACAACCCAGATTCGACTCAGCCGCCAACCAGCAGCTTATCAAAAGGGTGGGATAATATCGGATCCTTGCGAGACAGACGTAAGGAAAACGAGTTGGAGGCAAAGCCTTGGGCTGGTGAAATATTGAAGTCGGAGAAGAAACAAGTTCCGGTCCAGAAAATGACCGTATTCAGGGATGAGGTAAGTGACGCACAAAAACATTCCTTTCTGGTCTCCACATATTTACGATCATAGGACTAATTGCTGGTATGGCTTTGACTTGTTCGTTGCTTTCTGTATCCAGTCGAATTCAAACGCACAAATTCAATCAAATGTCCAACACATACGATCTGAGACCCCTGAGCATCACGTAAGAGAGGCCATAAACCCTCGTACTGGTAGGAAAGAGCGTGTTTTTGTGAATTTAGAAGCAGTGTATCCGGATTACAAGAATCCAAATGCCGAGATTTGTTTCGAAGAGCTTCGCGCTGCCAGCCGTGGATGGTTGAACAAAGACTGGTCTAAGCCTAAAAGCCTCTTAAAGAGATCCCAACTAACTCTGCTGGGCGGGTTTATCCATCGGATGGAAATGAGAACATTGACCGTTCACTCACTCAAGATATAAAGCAAAAGCTCTCTAGAAGAGGGATCACCGCACGATGAGCGTCGTGAAAGGAGACTGTCAAAAGTCAAGAAGATCAAAGTTCGAGAGATTGGGGAGACGCAAACTAGTAAGTGCTGACCAGGAGTAGAAGCTGAAAGTATAGGGTGCTAATAATGCATAGTAAAACAAATTTGGACTCTCCCACTGGGCCGAGGATAAAACGAAGAAATAACGCTGAGCCCACAATGACATTCCATACACGTGCTGCTACAGACGAAATCTATAGCATATTTAATCAACCGCTGAAGACTGAAACTGAAAATGCAGAACACGGAGATAGTTTTCTGGACAGTGAATATGAGGACGACGATTATACAAGCGGTGGAGAAAGCACCGGTACGGGGAGGATATCGGCAGGACAGAGTGAATTCGACGATGACGAGACTAGAGGGGTCAATGACGATGAACAAATTAACGAAGATACTGAACATGATGGCGAATGGACAGAATTCACTGCTAGCAAGCATATTCCCAATGTCTCTGCTGCAGAATACGACCGAGGTGACAATGATTCGGGCTCTAACCCTAGAACCCAAGATCTCACGAATACCAAGTACATCCTAGAAGAACCTGACGATTATAATCCTCCGATTGGGCCTTATCGAGATGCTGCAATAACGGCGCAGAACAGACTCCTTTCATGACACCTATTATTGAGAAAACCGAGTCTTCGTTACCTTCCTTTACTGCCGGAAGAAGCCGTCACTATGATACTAAAACACCTTGCAAGACTGTCCCTGAGGTTCAGTTTACACCTTCCGGCATCCAGGTGGGAGATCTGTTACTTGATAGTCCAGATGCAGACGCCGTAACTGTCAATGTCGAAGACACGCAATCTCCTAGTCTAGGAGCGAAGACGTTACGGCGAACCCCTGTCAAGCATGTGCCACCACTTTCAATCACCGATGCCAATTGCATTATCAAAGATTCTCAATGCGATCCGAGTGACAGAGCGATTCGTAATAAGATCCTTAAAATGATTGAACCACCGCTTGCATCCTTTCCTGGATACCATGATCATTCGTCCACCTTCGGGGCACATGCCGGGGATATTCTCAAATACACTAAATTGATCAAAAGTCGTCAAAGGGCGGCGAAAGACTGTCATCCACTCCTCCCGTGCTCAGTTTCCAAGGCACTAAAAGAACTTACGCCATAAAACGCGAGCTAGGGGCTGGGGCTTATGCTCCAGTCTATCTGGCTGAGAGTGTAGAAGACACCCATTCTTACCCTTCTGACAATGAAGCCGAAACGAACACATTTCCAGCCCTGAGCAAGCGGGAGCATTCGTTCCAGAGACATAGCCTTGAAGCCATCAAACTAGAGACGGATCCTCCAAGTGCATGGGAGTTTTACATGATAAACATTGCGCACGGCCGCCTTCGCGCTTCGCCCTCTTATTTTCGCGTGTCCGAAAGTATCGTGAGAGCTCACGAAATCCATCTGTTCAAAGATGAATCGTTCCTGATAGAAGACTATCAAGGACAAGGCACACTGCTGGATCTTGTCAACATCATAAGAACAGAAGCCATCACAAACACTGGAAATTCGGAGGCCGGGATGGACGAGGCGCTCGCGATGTTTTTCTCCGTTGAACTGCTTCGAACAGTGGAAGGACTTCATGCTTGCGGGATACTGCACGGAGATATCAAGCCAGACAACTGCCTAGTGCGGTTCGAAGACAAGAAGAACAGATCGTCACTCTTTTCGCCTCCGCCGGGAGAATCACTCCTTGATCTAGCAGATGAAGATGCCATAGCCAATCCTAGCGAAGTCCACTACTCAGCTCGTGGGCTACGTGGTTGGCGAGAACGGGGTCTCACACTAATTGATTTCGGTCGGGGCATCGACATGAAGGCCTTTACGCCCGACGTTCAGTTCATTGCAGAATGGGAAATGAGTCAACATGAGTGCAACGAAGTACGCGAGATGCGACCCTGGACATATCAAATTGATCTGTACGGAGTCGCCGTGACGATTCACGCAATGCTATTTGGCAAATACCTTGAATCTGTCCCTGTCGAGAACAACGCGCGCAACTCCGGTGGTGCAATTCGTGATTGCCTGACCGGCGCTGATTCCACTACTAAACGCTACCGTATTCGCGAAACCTTTAAGCGGTACTGGGACCGAGAGATTTGGACAGACGTTTTCGACCTCCTGCTCAACCCTGCCACTGAGCGATGGGCGCAAATAGAGCGAGAGGGCGCTTCCTCCAATGCTGCAGTTCCAGCGTTACCCGTCTGCCGATCCTTGAAACACATGCGCGAAAGAATGGAGGCCTGGCTAGCCGTTAACGCGGAGAAGAAAAACCTCTCTCTACAAATCCGCAAACTAGAAGCGTACCTATCGCGAAGGAAGGAGAGGTTAGAGAGGGAGCGGTAAAATCCCTTCCTCCTTGTCTCCTATCTTCTATTTTTGTTTTCTTTTCGCGCAACGATGCGCAAAGCAATTAGTACAATCTCCTTCCTTCTACACAACGCTACTCATGACATACATACATACCTTGTATAGGGACAAGCAGCTTCCTTATTTCTGTATCTATTTTATATTGTCTCGCATCATCTCGATACTACTGCCAGCACCTTCGTACATATTACCAATATACCAATATACCCCTGCATGTTAGTTATCTTTTCTAGTTTCCCTTCTCCGTTTCCATCTCTCTTACCCGGTTTCTGTATCTGATATCCTTTTTGTACCTACGTATTTACACGAGCTGACTGAGTAATAAGATTTTTACTACGTTTTTAAACATTTCGAATCGGGTCCCTTTTACCTAGCTTCTAGACTGCCTAGGTAGCAAGCATATAACGTGAACAAATCGAGGTCGGCAATAGTATCTGTCGGCCTGTGTAATTGCTCAAGGAAGAAAATTTTTAGAGAAGCTATCCAAGGATGATAGAATGAATATTCGTTATTCAAAACTATGGAACGAGTGATAACTAATAATCTTTCTGGAATGATAAAAAGAATGAGAGAGAAGGGCAGAAAAAAAGAAAATTCAAAACACAGTAACTTGGGGAAAGAGTACATCAGTTTATTTCATCTATTATTATTAGATGCATTGTCTGTCATATCATTCATTCATTTCAGAAATGGGCGTCCCTCAAACTTTTGTTCCTTTTGTGGTTCGTTTCATCATCAGTTCATGTCAAGGAGATAGAAGGGGAAAACTAGAAACGATCGCCGCGACGCAAAGACTGGATACACTAGGTGAGTGCAACTCATATGATTGGCAACAAGGAGTGGAGAGGTAAGCAAAAAGAAATATGGGAACTCAATGAACATAAAGAAAAGGAAATGTTTAAAGATAGTAAGTTGTCAATATGACAAATATGTTTTGCAGCAGCTGTATTGTCGAAATGTCCTCTACTATGGCGGTTAGAGTTCAAAACCGAGTGTTCACCGAAGGAGAACTTGTCGGGCTGGTTGAATAGGGAAAAAGAAAAAAAGATTCGAAATGAATGTCTTGGAGTAAATCAAATTGGCGGCTGACTGCATCATGTCTTTGACAATTGCATGAGGATCCCTCTTGCCAACAACAAATTCAGTGTATGCGTCGCGATCGATCGGGCAAAGAGGAAAAAATGGCAGTTAGAATCAAATAGGCGAACTGGTCATAGCCATCGTGAGTATCATAAAAGCTTCTAACAAAGATCACCAAACGCTTGAAAATCGACTCGGCCTAATAATGACGTCTGAAGCCGTGCTGTTCATTCGATTATCAGGCCGGTGTGTGAAGACTTTGACGAATCAAATATTAGGGCGAGCGGTTCGACTATTAACCAAAAATTGCAAAAATCTTCATGCTTCGATATGAACTCGTGTCACATGATCACGTCAATCGTCAAAATAAGTCGTACTTCGTTCCGTTGCGTTTCCGAAGTCATAATGCATTTAATAAAAATAAGAATTCTATACACGAAAGCGATCGACGAAATGGCTAAGCTAGCGTAGAGCAGCCTCGAAAGAAAAGGGCATGTGCACGCAGATGTGGCCCCTCCGCAGCGTTACTTTATTGATGTCAGTAGGTTATTTTTAGACCATCCCAGAATAGAGGTTTCCACATACCATTGAATTTTTGGTAAATGGTAAATTCAGAATTTGTCGACGAATCCGTTCAGCATCAGATATTCCTTCCTCAGTAGGGTCATACGGGAGTCCGCCTGAGGGCACTCGAGATTCGGCAGAGGAAGGTCCACTTTGATGTTCAAGGTGGACTTGTGATTTGATCGAAGAATTCATGAATGGATCGGACAACGATGGGGCATGCCTGGGGATTTGGGGTGCTGGAAGCGTGGTCCGGAATCGGGTTTGAATGGAGAACCAAGGCGGCGAATGGTCTCAGCACGAGGACGCAGTAGTCCGTCAGATACCTGGGGTGAGCTATCTTGATTGCCAGGGAAAGTAAAAGGCGAGGTTGGGGAGAAGAGTTGCTCGACGCGCTCTTTAGAACTAAAACCACCACTTGTTGTATTACCACGATTACGAAGTCGTACACGACGCTGTCCATCATTCAACTTCCCATCGCGAGCTAGATCACGTACGTTGCGCTGCATATCTGTCGAATTGGGACTCGAATCCAATCGATGGTGTGCGCGGCGTTTGTGGACGTTAGAGGGTACATCCATGCGAGGAGGCGTCCTCAATCTTGACCCAGACACATGAATAGTATCTCGTCTTGGTCCGCGAGCTGCTGCACCATGAGCTTCGCGACGTGATGCGTCCGGCCCCATGTGTTGTACATGAAAGGTGACCCGAGACGAGGAAAAGGTTCCCGGGGCACAGATAGGTGGCCAGGAATTGTGGAGATTGGAATATTGGAATCTTGGTGAAATGGGTGCTGGCTTTCGAAGTGGTGAAATGGATTGGTTGCGGACGAACGTTCGGAGAATGATGGTTCGACAGCGGAAAATTGCGTGAATGTTGCAGGCAAAGAACTAGAAACAAGAGAGACGCCAAGATCGCGAGTCATGAAAGCAGCTGACGAATTATGATCAAATTCCGGACCAACGGGTCTCCGAGAGGGTGCTGAGAAGACGTCCAAGAATGGCGAAGGGCTGCGAGACTGCAGTAGGCGTTGATAATGTGGTGCAATTGAAAGTTTGCGTCTACACAGGTACTTGAGTCGTCTTCTTGTAGCTGCTTCAGATCTTTGCCAGCGAGGCTTCGACCTCTTAGCAGTCGGTGTACTGCTGCCACTCCTGTCTTCGGTTGGCGCAGCGCTGTCATCAGTAGTAACTGAGACTAGAGGCATTTCGTGCACCTTTTCGACTTCAGGCGAGTCCACGTCTTTTAGCCTCCCTGGCAACTCGGTGTGATACACCTAAAGGTGGAAGGCTTCCAGGTAGCGTTTTGAATGGGGTCGTTGTGGGATCCTGTAGGTACATCTGATAAGTGTTCCACAAGTGGCTGTCCATATCTGCGGTCCACCGGGATTTCTTCTTCGGCAGATCTAGCGACTGCCCACGGTTTGTAAGCTTGCTTGGAGGCGTCTCAAGAAGATGTTTCCTAGTATCAGCTGGATGAAGGCAGAACGGGTCGTAAATCTCGCTCTCAGGACTCGTGCAACTCCCGCCAAGAGAAGGTTGTGTGGTGTATGTCTCTATCGACGAGACAGATGAATCTGATGCCCTAGAGCTCGGCCTCTCGATGGGATCGGCTTCAGCGTCGTCGGCATGCTCAGGAGTAGCGCGGGGAAATTGAAAGGTGTCGTGCGAATCTGAGCAGGGGTGTCTTGAATTCCATCCGCCTCGAAGCTGGCACCTGGAGATATTCAGATGACACAGGCAGACTGGTTGAGCAATCGGGTTCAGAAACAGTGTCTGGATGCGGAAATTCGATAGATGGCAGAGGGACATCGGGGCGGCTGAGGTCAAAAATGTTGGGCTCAGTACTCAAGCTTGAAAAGATGCTAGCATCGCTATCGAATCGTGGCCGTCTAACACGGTAACTTGAATGACGGGGAGGAGGAATCTGTGGTTCGACACGAGGGTGTTCTGGAGTCCTTGGGCAGGTTGATTCGAGTGAGGAAAAGGTGAAACTCTTGGGAAGAGTTCGAGATAACCCATGTCGCTCTTGCGCCATGGCAGCGATATAGACACGAGATTCGTCTACACAGACTGGGTTGCACAATCAAAATCCAATCTGTGATTAATCCCAATACGCTCGCTGTCCACTCAATTCATTCAAAGTAAGTCAATGGAACATAACATGACGATTGGGAGCAGGCGTCAAAAATGGATCTGCTGGTATGAAATTGGCCCTTTCGTTGGTTGTCTAACGATGGCAGCGACGTTGTATTTGCCCTGGCCCGTTCTGGTTCTATGTTCAGCCCGTTGAATTGCGCAACTGTCGATTACGCGCGCAATTGCCAGCTAGTCAGTCCGGGTAATCGGATTCGCACTCTGGCCGGAGACAAGGAGTTTCTCCAGAGACAAAGAGAAAAGGAAAAGAAAAGCGGAAAAAGAACGATACTATCGCAATGAGATATGACAGTAAAGGAATAGGAGAGGCCGGAATCGGTCGTTGGAGTGTTGCGTGGTGTGTGGTGCAGGTAGGGTACAAAGGCTCAATCAACCCAGCCTCCCCGGATCGCATGCGCTTATCGATTACCAAGTTGATGATCCACGCCGAACGCGATAACTGGTGAGAAGACACGCCAAAAGACAAAGCGTCAACACACAACAAACACAAAGGAAATGAGGTATGGCTGTCCGTCGGGGAAGGGGTGTGAGGGCAGAAGAAGCGACGTTGAGGGGAGAAGAGGAAGAGAGAGAGAGACAAGAGAGGCAGAGAGAGAGAAGGTGCGTGCCGCGAAATGGGAATGGCTGGGGAGGAAGGAAGGCACAGACGAAAAGGGAAGAGCGTTGGAATTAGGCTTAGTGGCGCCTGCAACGGGCAGCAAGGCCCACTCACCGCCCGAGTCTCAACTTTTAGCTTAAGCCTGGAGGTCCTTTACTACTTACTAGTCTTCTAGTCTTCGTCTGCTGGTCTTCTACGTCGGCAACAGCGCACACCTACAATTGACATTTGCAGTTTGCTATCCAGCCTGGCTGCCACGCCACGCACATCCAGCGCTGTCCGGTCTCCATATTGTGGAAAGCGTACACTTTACGGAGTCCGCCCGCCAAACGACCGAGGGCAAAAGTCGCCAGCAGCTGACGGCTGCCACAAACGCAGCGAAGATCGATGGACATTTAACCACTGAACAATGAACATTCAACATACAGAGGGGAAAGAAAGAGGAAAAAGAGGCAAAAGAGCAAACTTACGGCGCTAGTAAGGACAGAACCGCCAGCAAGATAGATCGTCTGCGAATCCGCCGTTAGCGCGAAAGCACGTACCATGATAAATGCTCAAAGGCCAATCACGATCAATCAGCCAGGCCTTGGGCACGACGGCTGTAAAACCCAGACGGGAGTACCTGGTGTGTCTCAAGTCTCAACGGCCTTAATTTCAAAATCTGAGCGGTATGGCGGCAGGCGGCGAACTGGTATCTGAACTCTAGATTACATCGAAAATGCAACGAGCCTCGAGGTACGGATATCGTTCTCCACTTGCAATCCGGTCCAAGCAATGCAGTACTATCAAGGCAATTGTGTAATCTAATCGAGAGGCAGGATTTACTTTGCAGGCGACAGATCACAGCTGCCGTTACGTACATCCGTATTAATACGAATACGAAGGATTACAAGATAATATGCGCTAGTATTGAGTCGCGAGCGCAAAAGCGGATAGCGGTTCACCTCACTGACTGAACTTCAGTATTAGAACGACGTATAAAAGTCCTGTTAAGAAAACGTCTCGCCGGCACGGGCCGTGATTGGCAGGAAAGAGCGAGCAGACTGAAACGGGAAGGAGCCTAGCAGGGATACGCGCTCGCGACCCCGCAGACGCGTCCCGCGCGCGTCAAGTAATCTTTCCGTATCGATAACCGCGTATGTATTTTTGCTTTGGACCCTAGCGAGAACTTAGCCCTAAGTACACAACGATGTTAACCGACTTCCTAAAATTCAACTAGTGAAATGCATGCGCTGAGTCCCAATCTCGCGTCAGGCAGTTTCAAAGTGAAGCAACCTTGCTTCGGATTCTCAGGCCTATCGGGGACTTCCTTCGGTTGTATGTACGTATCGTATGTGAGTCGCTGCAAGGCGTGCTTTAAGGTGACTCCGCCACTTTTGCCTTGTACTAGTATCTCTATTCTAATTCTGTCCAAAAACGCCAACTCTTCGTTCCTAACCGTATACACCCGAAGTGCATGCCATGTAATGTACTCTCTATGATTCTCCCAAGGTTCCTGGAAAGATACATACGCGAGGAACAGCTGAAACGACCCGCTCTCGACTATGTAGTATGTACCCATGATAGTCATATGTACTCCCGTATTAACTGGATGACAGTGGATGTCGTGGGGACGAGTCGAACATTACAAGTTAGGTTCCGCTCACTGTACTCACACAAGTCTCACCAATCAGGAAGTACGTGTGTAAACTGGTGGATTGAGATCTTGGTTGGTTCTGAAATAGGATCTAGAGCCTAGGCCTTGACTTTACTTCTACCTCCGTATGGACAGGCATCAATTGATGTCAACTATTTCTCTGAAGAAAATTTAAAGTAGTCATCTTCGGTGATAGTCAGGTAGGTGACGCAAGAACAGCCGACATCAACGACAGTTCGTCTCAAACTTCAGAAAATCGTCGTCTCAACATGCCAACATAAACACGTAAACAATGCGCGGAACAGCCGATCATTGGAATCGTACGTCTTCCGGGCTGTCTCTGAGAGTGGACTCCTCCGCATTGATACTCTCGAGTCAATCGACTACCTAGGTACGTAAATCACAGGTATTGACCCAGACTTGCAGCAGGCCCCTTTTCTACGCCAGTAAGGATTCTCGGCGTGGTCCCCATTTTTGATTCGTGGAAAACGAAATAGCTAGCTTCGTTGTCGACCTTTTATTCTCATGCAAGATTTGGACCGTCCCCACTGCCCAGCGTCAGCAATCATTCAATGCATGCATGCATCAAAGCAAGTTTCTACCAGAAGGAGCAATGAGAGTTGCTACCTATTTCCCTAGACGACAATCACTATTGTGTTTTAGCAGGGGAAATCCGTCACGTGCACGAGGGTATGGAAATCACCTGACAACCCAGCAGACCAAATGCGGGCAGCCAATGAAAACCCGCGCTTCCTTCGTGGTGTCGTCAGTTCATCTGTCCACCTCAAGTTTATATTTCCAATGGCATGCCACCCGCCGCCCTTGTACATAGACAGAGGAAGGGAAAGTGGAATATACTGCGCTGATCATCACGTCGTTTCTGACCACCGATCGCATCCACAGCCATGGGCGACATTGGCATCGCGATAGACCCCGCACATGCCATTCCAGTATCACAATCGATAAACGTTCTCGTGACCGGATTCGGAGTAAACCAAACCCCATATCTCCTTGCATTGTTTCATCCTTGCGTTTCTTCTCTCGCTGTACTGACCGGAATGTTTATCTGCAGCCCTTCAAAAGCTTTGACGTTAATGCGTCTTCTTTGATCGCGCAGTCGCTGCCCTCGTCATTCACACTACCTCCTAAGGACCCCGTAGCGATTGCCGATACCGCTATTCCTATCCCCGAGAAGTCCTGGTTCATGTCCACCCGGAGCCTATTAAAGTCTCTTATGCCACAATCAGCTCGCAAATACCTGCCATCCTGGACGACTTTGCGCGAACACACAATGGCAACCGACCCGATCTGATAGTGCACATAGGCATTGCGTCAACACGCAAGTATTACTCGGTAGAGACGCAAGCGCACCGCGATAACTACCGAATTCCGGATGTAGATGGAAGGTCAGGCTTTCATGACGGCGAAAAGTATGGAGAGAACATGGTTTCCCTCCCGTACTATTCCCAGGCCCTGCGGAGATATCCTCAGTAGACAGCGCGTTGCCCTCTTCCAGAACAATCCCGGCATCCGACTTAATAAAAGTTTCTCCATATCCGGCCAACAGTCATTTCCTACAAACCTGGAAGTCCTTCGCCCCAGCAGGAACCGACGTCCGCATTTCAGCGGATGCCGGTCGATATGCGTGCGAGTTCATATTCTATACCAGTCTCTCACAGGCCTACCAGGAAGGTAGGGACCGGTCTGTTTCGTTTTTCACGTTCCCGTCACCACAGACGATGCAAGTATAGAACTGGGTACCAAAGTCGCCGTTGCTCTGATCAAGTCGATGGTGAAATGCTGGGTGGATGGCGAGTGAGGGAAATTATTGAATTCATTGCTCTCTTTTCATAGTTGTCTTGCGTTGTTTTTGATTCCCTGTCTGCGAATGCATCTTTTGGGCGCGTGTTGGTATGGTTTCAGTAAATACCTTGTATATATGTATATACATGGAATTTCTTTCAATGTCGGAGTCTAAAGTTCTGTACATGTTCCACGCCTGTTTTACAAGGCTGCAATGCAGAACACAAAACCATATACACAAGAAGAGCTATATCATTGTTTCAGGATCAAAAGTTCTGCACTTGATCCTTCACTGAACAAATGCATCATCTGATTGGCCAATGCTTGTTTATCGGCCTGAGGCTGAAAGCGATATATCCGGGGTGGGTCCGCCTGGATGTGATTCATTCGCTCTCTTCCTGCCTTGTCTGTTTCTCTCTTAAATGCGTCCTTTGATATCGGCTCTTGGATTATTATAATCTATCCCACTGGAAAGACTGCGTCCTATAAATCCTCATGCTGCAGAATATTCCGCTATCGGGCAAATAGACAAGCGCAAACTTTGATACCACTCCTCTTCGCCTTATTTTATTATACTATATACAACAGAGAATCCACAGCTTGCGCAAATGGATCTAGGATCGATTTTCCCCAGGAATTTGCCTCGCCTATATTTCCCGTTCTATGCGCAGTAGCCGTTGTCCTCTTATCATGGGTTGTGGTGACACCACCGTTAAAAACTACAAACAAACTACCCTGTTCTCCAAAGGATATTACGGCGAAGCAACGTGTTTGAAATCGTTGATCTTAGAGTATACCCTATCAAATCATGCAGAGGCATCAGTCTACGCAAAACAAACATGCACATGCACGGCCTATACCTGGATCGACAATGGATGCTCGTTGACGGCACGACGCACAAATTCGTCAGCATGCGCGAGCTCCCAAAATGACTCTGATCAATACACAAATCAGCGAGGATGGGCAGGACCTGCTCATCAGTGTAGCAGATGGTAGTGAGCAGATCAGCATCAGCATCCCGGCCCATCCAAGTCCAAGCTGGCTACAGGCCAATACAACGCTTGAGCAAGTCCGAGTCTGGAACGACGACACCGATGGATACATGTATAGACCAGAAGTGAACGAATTCTTCTCTCGATTCTTGGAGCGTGATGTCCGTCTCGTATATAAAGGCCCAAAGGAGCGCATACTGCGCAAAAACGGTGCGCCGCATATCCTTGGGCGCGTTCAGTCGACCTTTTCGCCGACGGGTACCCATTACTTATTGCCACTAAATCGTCTGTTGCCGAGATCAATTCTCGATTGTCTGCCAAGGGAGAGAAGAGCCTTGCAATTGAACGGTTTCGACCCAATATCATCGTCCAAGGAAACCGGGCATGGGCTGAAGATTCTTGGAAGACTGCACGAGTATATTCTTCTTCTTCTTCTTCTTCTCCACCTACTCTCGACGACGAAAATTCCATCGTTCTTGATGTCGTGTCTCGCTGTACGCGCTGCACCATACCAAACGTTGAGCCCGCGACTGCAAAGGTGCATAAGACGGAGCCGTCGAGTACGCTTTCGTCTTATCGCAGGATTGATGCCGGTGCCCCATATCAGGCTTGTGTTGGCATGAACGGTGTACCACGAAACGAGGGGTTGATTGAGGTCGGTATGCGGTTTGAGGTATTAGAGGAGACGGATCAACATCGAATACTCAAAGATTGATTGATCCCCTTTGCATAGTATCTTCATTGTTCTGGGAGTTGATTTAACATATATTTTTAACATATAGATTTGGATATACTATTTGTATATAGCTCTTCTACCTAGGTACACTTTAACTGTGTAAACTGTATGTATTACTTATCCTGAGCAAACCAATTCGGGGTAACCACAAAGGTAGTTTATTTTATTCACAATAACGAAACAAGTCGAAAATAAAATCAACTCTTCATACTCTTCCCGCATTTACACACCAATTGTTCCAATCCGTAAAAAGCAGGCTGAACATGGCATTTATTGCTCAGCATTTGCGCCTTTCTCGTTTCAGCATAGATATCAATTACTCCTGCAATATTCTGCTTGTCATGAGCAACTAGAACTTTCACGAGAAACACGCTTGCCTGGCTAGCCGAGACGGAGTGCGCTGTCGGTCCGGAAATCATGGCTTCCTTGTGAACGGCGCGAAGAAGCTGCCAGACTTGTTTGATAGCGTCTTCAGCATCTTCGTCTGCACGTAGTTCGGCGACTAGTGTCGAAATAGCATTGCCCTTGCATAGACGTGTATATTCACGCAAGATATCGCTCGCCTTTTGCGAAATCTGCTTCACGGCCGATTTGCGCGTAAGCCGGAGTAGAGGGAGAACCAAGTCAAGTGCCAGTATGCTAGCATGACACTTCTTCACGTATATTTCGAGAAGGTCCAAAACGCGGTTCTTAAAATTTGTCATGGTTTCTTTGGCATCTTGTTTGTCTTTCTTCTTACTGGTTGCCTGTCGGCGGGCTTTGAAAACTTTGACGAGCATTTCGTCGACGGCTTCCATTTCGTCGTCATTCATGTCGGCGTCGGAGGATGATTCGTCGTTATCCAGGTCTTGGTCTGCGCGATGCGTGCCTAGAGCTTCGGCTAGTTTGGCATCAAAGGCGGCTAGTTCTTCTTCGTCTTCTTCTTCCTCCTCATCTTCGTCTTCGTCCTCGTCGGATGCATCGTCTGCATCAATAACTTCAACAGAGTCATCGTCGGAATCAAGGCTGCCGGCATCCTCCATATTTTCGTCTTCGTTTTCGTCTTCGTCATCTTCCTGATCAAACATCTCTCGCTGACCAGCCAAGTTCTCCTTGACTTCGAGCACCTATATTAAATAAAGGATTTGCAGATTAGCATAAATTACCGGAAATTGAACGAGAGCAATTGCATTGATTGAACCGCTTACCGAGATCAACGACTGCAAGCCGTCGGCAGTAATCTGACTAGCAAAAACGCCGAAAACCTGCTCACTCATACGGCGGAACAACTTGGAAGGTTTCGATGCAAAACTCAAGAGGATCTCCACCAAAGCGTTGGATGCATCTGACTTGTCTTCCTTTTTGATTTCTTATCGCCCCAGAATTTGGAGTAGCAGAACGCAAGTTCATCTAGCATGGATACAGCATCTGCGTCGCCATTGTAGACTTGCAAGATAGTTAGAGAGTAGACAAGTTTGAAAGCTTGGATGCTGGCATCTTTGCTATTGTTGTCGTCATGCTTCACCTGTAGACAAGACATTAACAGACGGAAAATGGAAAAATATGAAACAAAAGGATATCACCGACCTTGCTTGAAAGTTTCTTCAAAGACTTGAAAGCCTCCTCAACAGATTCAGCAATTGCTCCCTCTATTTCAATGATGAACTTTCCGTATTCCCCGACCTTTGATAGTCGCGGATTTGCCGAACAACCGCGTATGCTACTTCAGCCGGGTCTTTGATGTTGCTAATGAGGCTATTGAGGCAGCTACTGATCCTGTTTCGAAAGAGCTCTGGAGTTGCTTGAGATAGTGGTGGTTCAGCGATGAGTTCCTGCTTTTCTTGTTCGCCCCAAAATAGGCAGAACGGACAAGAACGGACAGAATATCTTGTAGTATGGGCGTGAATTCTTCACCAGCAGAGCTTCGAGATCTAACAATCGACACAAACAGATCCGCCAGGTACTGACGACCAGCAGAAGCTGCCTTAACCTCGTCTGTGCCTGGAGAAGCTATCAAGCGCCCTAGAAGTTGAACAATCCTTTTCAATGACTGGGGCCAGCTTCAATGACAATCTTTTCCACGGTCTTGGTTTTCGTGATCTGATCGAACTGGAACGAGCCCGAGGGTCCAAGAAGACCGTTGACTGCCGCTCCAGCAAACTCCGGTTCAGTCGATACCCGCTTCTGGATCGTCTTAGCTGCCTTGACCGCCATACGATGCAGGTACCTGTCTTCCACGGCAAGCTGATTGATGAGACATCTGACTAAGTTTCTGGTAAATATTGTCTCTGCACGTTGTATAGGAGCTTCGTCTAGAATTTTTATGAACAAGGAAAAGCCCCAGTATTTGCGTTCCTCAGAAGAAGAAGCGGCAAAAAGCCCATCTGTAACCAACAACAAAAGGATTAGTGAAATGCATATTCGTAACATCTGTGAGAAAGAAGAAAAAATACGTACTATCAACGACTTCCTTCCAAAATTCTTCAAAGGTAATGCGTGATTCTTTTTCTTTTTCTTATCTCGCTTGTCCTCTTTATCCTCATCGGGCCTAGCATCATGGATTCTTTTTAGAATAGCATCCCAGGCAAAATGCAACTTCGAGTTCCAAACGCCCGACGAAGCTGACTGGGAACCTTCCTCGGTGTCAGAAGCTTGTTTCATAATCTTGACAAGCGTGCTCATGTCACGACGGTCGAGAGGGTCATTGTTGTATTTCCAAAGCTCCTGGGGCAATTTTGCGGTGGGAAACGAGTCCTGAACTATAAGCCAGATGGCGACTCCTCGGGCGACTTGACAAAGTCTTTTGAATTAATGACCTCTATCAAACTCTCAGAATACTTAGCATCAGCATTTTGGGATGCCAGCTCGTGCAGCGCTCTCCACAGTATCCAGCCGCATTCTTCTCGCAGCCAGGGCTTCGCCTTGCCGAGATCAACAAGCGCAGTAACTATTCTCTCCCAGTCTTGTAAAGGCACCCCGGGTTGGAACAAGATACCAGATTTGATAATAGCCTCGGCTCCGAATAGTGTACCAAGATAATGGTCCCTTAGTTCCTATGGTTGCAAAATTGTTAGCATTCTAGGAATGCGGAAAACAGATCGAAAACTACTACGAACCTGACTGGTATTGCCTGTAACGCTCGTTGCAGACAGAAAGACTTGGATGACATCAGAAACCTTTACTGCAGACGACTCAGCAGCTGGCTGATTCAAGGCAAAACCTGCGATAACACTTCGGTCAAGGCAATTGAGAAACCAATGCGAGCCGCTTTCCGGCCACTGCAGAGACCACGAAACAGCCTTTGAAGAGCTTTGCTAATTTGCTCTTGGGTTGGCTTGCTCTCTGGAGTGAAACGTGAGACTAGTTCATGTGCGGCTTTCAGTCGCACCTCGTCCTTTCGCTGGCGAGATCCTCGTAGATTTCGACTTGCCGGACGTCGACATTGTAGGATTCGCGACGGCGCTTCCTAGGCTTGCCTTCATTCGACATTGTTCGAGCACCACACACCGAGAGCAGAAATATATCAAGTTGGTCGGTCTTGTTGACAAGAAAGAAAAATCAAAAAATTTAAGCTTCCCGTCCAGAGCTACCTAATGCGGATTAGCGCGCAAGCTGCCCGTTATCGATAAGAAAGAGTAGACTTGGCGCCAAGCAGTCCGGACTCTGGAGTCACCGCCTTCCGTCTCGGGCCGGCAGAACGAGCGTCCAGGAATTGATATCCGATGCGACTCCTTGGAATGCATCGCGATAGGAAGGCGAAGTCAGTGGCTATTCCACATCAATGCCTCTGTGAGAGGACGAACCATAGTCCGCCGGGCCACTCGCTCTGGCTATTAGAAGGCGCTGCTGGCTATTGTTGGCTGTGAGCCTCCGAAAAGCGATCAGGTGGAGAAACCACAGGCAGAGCACCCGATGCTGCAATAAAGTATCGTGTTGCTATGATGATGCCATATTTTCCTTTGTGGCCGGAATTCCCGGCTGCCCATGGCGCAACTAATCCTCCCCTGCTATATACCTGAGTCTTTTGTCTAAAATTTTCTAGCATCTTTTGCTCCACAAACCGGTTGGGTGCAAAAGTTCCATATACGTTCTCAAAAACTACGGGCCGTCAAACGACACACAAGTGTTTTCATCTTAATAGCTGGGCCATCCAAGCTTCAAAATCACCTATCGACATGGCTTCCAAATACAACGCTATTGAAGACTATGGCATCATCGGGGATATGACACGGCCGCCCTTGTGAGCAAGGACGGAAGCATGGACTTTCTCTGCTGGCCGGTGTTTGATTCTCCTTCGGTCTTCTGCAGACTGCTCGACAAGGACAAGGGTGGCCATTTCAGCATCGGTTCAACAACCCAGGACGGAATACCTTTGAGCAAGCAGAGATACCTGCCCTACACCAACATCCTGGAGACCCGCTGGATCCACGAGCAAGGCGTCCTCAACCTGGCTGACTTTTTCCCTGTTTCCAAACACAAGTCGCCTCAATCGGACAGACATTTGTCTGGTTACTGTGCTTGCAACGAGAAAGGTGGAAACCGTTGGAAGACAGGTGCCAAACACTCAGGCATCGTGCGCCGAGTGGAGTGTGGTCGGGGCTTAATGGGAGTTAGGGTGGAGCTCTTTCCTGCCTTCAATTACGCCCAGGACAGCCATACTGTTCGCAGTAACTTGAGTTCTGAAGATACAATCCCACAACTACAGACCGTATACTTTGAATCTCTCAACGAACGCCTACAGTTGGATATCTGGGCCGACAATAAAAGAAGGACAGGGTCTACCGAAAGGCCGCTACACCCTACAAAACAGGCCTGGACACCTGGGACAGGGTCTTGTCGCTGACCTTGAGATCTCAGAAGGACAATCCATGATCTTCGTTCTTCATAGTCCCGAGAAAGCCCTCCCGGGTCCTACTCAGCTTGCCTCTTACCTCTCGCGACTGGAATCTGAAACGTTCCAATTCTGGACGGACTGGTCCCACAAGTGTACATTTCATGGCCATTACCGAGAGACTGTGGGGAGAAGCCTCCTCGTCCTAAAGTTACTAACCTACAAGCCCACGGGAGCGGTCATTGCTGCTCCGACATTCTCTTTGCCTGAAAATATCGGCGGATCCGTAACTGGGATTACAGGTACTCCTGGGTGCGGGATACCTCGTTCACTCTGTATGCATTTCTCAAGAATGGCTACGACGAAGAAGCCGAGGCATACATCTCCTTCATTTTCGACCGTATCTTTCCGCCATTGGCCCAGAAAGAATTGACTAAGGAGCAAAACGGCCCTTTTGCCTATCATGTTCACAATCAGAGGGATTCAGATATCCCCGAGTTCGAACTAAACCACCTTGACGGATACCGTGGTAGCAAACCGGTGCGCATCGGCAACGCGGCAGCCTTCCATACGCAACTGGACATATACGGCGAATTGATGGATAGCATTTACATATACAACCACCACGGGAAACCGATTCAATATGATCAATGGCTCGGAATCCGGCGCATGATGAACTTCGTCATCCAGGTCCGCGACGAGCCGGATATGTCTATATGGGAAGTGCGTGGCAAACCACAGCATTTCCTCTACTCCAAAATGCTGCTCTGGGTCGCACTCGACCGCGGTGTACGCTTGGCCGAGAGACATTCCACACTGCCCTGCCCAGACAAGCAGACATGGATCCGAGTTCGCGATGAATTGTACGATGAGATCATGGAAAAGGGCTATAACCACGAGAAGGGATTCTTTTCGCAGAGTTATGAGAATACGGAAGTCGTCGATGCGGCGCTTATGATTGCCCCACTGGTACTATTTGTTGAGCCCAATGATCGTCGTTTCTTGAGTACTTTGGATAAAGTGCTAGAACCGCCGGAGAAGTCGGGCTTGACTAGTGCAAGCATGGTGTTCCGGTATGACCACGAAAAGGCTCAAGATGGTATGTCTCTAGTCAAGTCTGAAAATATTTATGCCCTTGCATTTGCTAATACGATTTTTCCCCTTTATAGGTGTCGGAGGACGTGAGGGAGCCTTTATAATGATTACCTTCTGGGCTATAGAAGCAATGTTCCGGGTAAGTCATTTGAAAAAATTAATCCAAGGAAACAAAGTGGAGGGCTAACATCCTCCCAAGGCATGCAGATACACCGACACCCTCCCCAACGGCGACGACATCCGCCGCAAGGCCATTGCCAGCTTCGACAACGTCCTCTCTTTGCCAACCACTTGGGAATATTCTCCGAGGAAGTGGCAATCAGTGGCGAGGCCATGGGGAATGTGCCTCAGGCTTTCAGTCATTTGTCGTGTATAAGTGCGGCGATGAATTTGCCAGAGTATCGTTGACCAATCTACCTAGATTTTACAGATGATTAGTTTTCTTTCTTATTTCCTTTTTTTATGGCTGGAGAGTAAAAGAGATACGAAAGGGGAGAAGATTGTCATACAAGAAGAGAATATATGTACCCTAGACTGATCCTGCTTTTATACATGTATGTTTAAAAATCATATAGATAATAATGATTGATATACTACCTAGCTAAACTAGTTGCGCAGGCTCGATCTGTAAGATACCTAGGTATCGTTTAAATGCTTTCTGAATATTATTATGGTCTCCATAAAGTTTCAGATGCTGGTTGTACGCCGGTAGTGGATGCCCTGATAGAGAAGAATGAAGTTTATAGGTATTACCTAGTAAAGTTGGTTTTGTATTTCTTTCTTGGAATTCATATGCTCCTTCAAATAACACTTGTAGTCTTGAGGAGGGCTCCTTTCCTTCCTTTCGCCAGCTAGCTTTAAACCAACATAGATAATACCACAAAGCTTAGCTTATATAAGTTTCAGCAACCAAGCGTACCGATATTCAGCCTGCAGCTTGATTTTCACGGGTGACGCATCAGCCCGCTTCTCTCCATTAGATACACCTAGTGTCCATATATAGGTGATTTCTCTTCCTTTAATCTTCTTCTGATCACACTTGAGTCACTTCGCAGCCAAATGAATATTGAGATATATCGGCGTAGGAGACTTGTTAGGCTAGTCCTCGAACTGGAGAGATTATACAACCACCCTGGTGTCATTTCGCCACTAAACCTATGTGTACGACCATTGCTTAACTAGCCCAAACTAGCCACCTTTTCTTGGTGCGGAGCGGGGGTTGAGTCGAAACGACTGGGGATTGCAACTCGATCTTTGTTCTGTCGACTAAACTGATTGCTGTTTCCGATAGTAGCGCTTGCACTGCGAAGCTCAATTTTCTTTCGTTCCATCTCCAGCTATAGTACATCTTAGTAACTGGCAAAAGAACGAGATGACTAGATATTAGATTATGTACTCACCACTTTGCGGACACGTATCAGGGCAGCGGAGTCACCCGCAACCAGAGGTCGACAGTCATCAACCCGATACGGTCTGGCAATCACGACTGCATCCGCAACAACGATGCTGGTGCCATCCCATCTTGCGGGCATTGTGCGGCTGAAAGCATCGAATATGTCTTGTGCCTCCCTGGTCACCCCTTTGCCACGTTTAGATTCGGCTTCTTGCAGTTTAGCCACGAGATTAGCTTCGCGCGCTTTCAAGGCACGTGTATCGAGTGGCTGCAGCGGGAGAAGAATGGAGGTCCCGTCGGCATTGGATGGAGCGGGAGAAATAACATGAAAAGATTGGATTCGGGACGCGTGTATAATGTGATAATCCCCGGGCTGGTTAAAGCTTGTAGGATTCGGTGATACTTGTTTCGATGTGTCGATGGCAACGAGGTTCGTTATTGGGCACGCTGTAAATAGGCTACCCTCGATTGTGGTTGTGTTTGGCGCTGCGGTGGTCACTCGGATGCTGCAATTCCACTAGTCAGTTACGTTCTTCGCATCCTACTGTGTGCCTTTGTACGTACCGTGCACCAATTGCTTTGCTTAATGCTTCCTCCGACGGAATCCCAGCTACACCTGAGCCCGCCGCCGCCGCCTGCTGGTTTTGGGCTTTGGGACCCAAGCTTTGGCGTTTATGATCAGCCATTGACGACCACTCAGTTTTCACTCTGGAAAATCCAACAGTGGTAGAATCTTCGATTGAGTATTTCAGTGGACGTCTGTCTTTGAGCTAGCAATATACAGTGGGCGTGGATCCCGAGACTTTTCGATTAATGTGCGGATGCTAAGCCACTGCTGTATGGTTATTCTCCTGTCGACCTATCAAGGATGTCGTTCAACTGTTGCGAATCCCGCAAGAATGCAAGAAAGTTGTCAAAGGAGCGACTTGAAATGAAGGACGAAAGTCGGAGAAGAAAGGGCGCAGATGAAGGAATAAAATACAACGTGGTGAATCAGAAGAGAACAAAAAAGTTCGCAGAAGCAGAACTGGAGAAGGGCGGGCAATGAAGAGCTCCCTTGTGGTGATGCGACGTTGGCTCAGGAAGATGAGAGAGTCATTGAAGATTCACCGTTCGGGCAGGTGTGGGCCCGTGATCCTTATGTAAGCATATACATGATCTTGCATTAACTATACTTGACTATCTACATATTTTAATAATCTGTGGAAAATAGCTAGAAACTTAAGCTATTTTGTTTTTCAGATTTCGATATTATTTTAATATTTACCAATTTGCTTAAGATTATATATGCTTTCTGCTGAATTAGATCAACTAGCTGTGTATGTCTTGATAACGTCTCTCTTCTCTCCTGTATAGTCCACTTTCCTCATCCATTGTCTCAAGCTTCGGACCCTATCTGGATAAATCTTGTCGAGCAGCTCGTAATCCCTTTTGATCAAGCCTGTGTTTCCTGCCGAAAGCTGGTAGATGCGCCACCACGCCGTGAAATTTTGCTGGGTTGTCAAAAGCGAAGGATCGTCGTGTCCAGCAATTTGGGCTCCGAGTTTCTCTGAAGCAGTCGGGGCGAAAGGACCAGTGGTGAAATATTCTTCAAAGGAGACATTCTCATACCTAGCAGGTTTACCGGTGACTTCGGTAAATGTCTTTGCTAGATGATCGAAGGAAACATGTTCTACCGCGACCTTGAGATCAAAACCGGCGGACACTTCAGGGTGTGAGAAAATCCAGTCGACATAGAAACCGAGGTCACCAAGGTGGACGAAAGGGACCGCGCCATCTGCTAGCGGTGCTCGGAAAACCGCCACTCCATCCTCTTCAACGGGTCGCATCAATTCCGACAATGTTTCAATGTAGGGTCCTGTTGTCAGAAGGGACCAGCGCATCGGGGTTTGTGGGATAGCAGACATCCATTGTGCCACGATGCCCTTGCCATAGTAGTGAGCAACTCTGAGGGACTCATCATACAACTTGTCATGAAAATAATTGTCGAGAGAAGACCAAATATAGTGCTGGACGCCACTTTGAACAGCAATCTCGAACGTCCTGATTCCCCACCATATCTCGTTCCGAATTCCAATCACGAAACTGTTCGTGTTCACAAAAGCGAGTTGCACACCCTTGAATGCGGATCGAAGCGTATCCTCATCATACGGAGAGCCCACATGCAGCTGGACATTGGGCAAGGACGCAAGATGTTGAGCAGTCGGGGACCTGTCAGTTCGAGTCAAGATCCGCACAATATATCCACGCTTCGCTAAGTCTGAGGTGGAGATTCTTGGTCAGCTTAGATTCATCCATATTCCTCGGATCTAGTTACAAGATCGCGCACCTTCAACGATAGGTTCTCCTTGAGCTCCTGCCCCTCCGATGACTAAAACTGTTTGCGAGGTCATTGTGCGAAAGGATTATTACTAAAATTGATATCGATATTGATTTGTTGGAGAATTGATAGCTATGCAAATGCAGTTTGGTTGTTGCTCATGTGGGTACTGATATATCCCTATAAATATATATGAACGAGAGAAAGTTCAATATTACCAATGCTGTGAAGATCGCGGGGGTACGTAATTGGAAATTCTAGTCATACGTTCAAACGAAATAATAATTACTCTGCTGGCCGAGGAAATGCACCTTGAACACTGTATTTTCTGATTATACTCATTCATTCTCGACCAATGAGTCTAGTGATCACTAATCGCCTGTAACAGCCACCGCTTCATTTGATTGGTTGACACCATGCATCATGATTACAGATCAACTCAGCTATCCATCAAATCATCAACCGAGGTAGATATAAGAATTGACCATGATGATTACAGATACAATTATGGAGACTAAATGGGGCCGACAGTGAAGCCTAACTTAGAAGTTAGGGCTATTCCCAGAACCCACAGGTTTCTGTCGGTACGGATTACGCCAGGAATTCATGATTAATGATCAATTGACAATTCGCGATAAGTGATAGCGATCAATAAGCCCTGGAACTAGAAAGTCATGGAAATCCTTGATCTTGAGTGGCGCAGGCTTCATGGATTGTTTAAAAGGGCCTTATAACAGCCTCTCGAAGTCATTTCACTGGCATTCATCTCTCTCAACATAAGCTAGTTACACATCAACATTCAGAATTTGCAAGATGAGTTCGTCAAACCAGCCTCAGCCGAAAAATGTTCTCATTCTTGGAGCAAGCCGAGGCATTGGCTTAGGCATGGTCCAAAAACAGTAAGCATTCATAGGTGTCAACGTTCAAGATAATGGTGGCATATTGAATTGAGGGACTATGTAGCTGGCCGCATATCCGTCTGCGACCGTTTATGCCACGATGCGATCTACGAGAACGGCTTCCGAGCTCCAAGCTCTGGCTGACAAGAATCCGGGTCGGGTGATACTGCTCGAAGCTGACTTCACTGATGAGGAATCGGTTGAAGCACTTCGACAGAAGATTGCTTCCATGACACCGAGTCTCGACCAAGTCCATTACGTTGCTGGCGTCTTGATCGGTTGGAAAGCTGTCACGCAAGTAGGGCTTGCAACATTGAAGCAGAACTTCGAAGTCAATGTCTACGGTGCTTATTCTGCGGCTGTTGCCTTCAGCCCTTTTCTGCTAAAATCCGACTATTCAAATAAAGTCTTCGTCCTCTTTGAAGCACCTTTGGCTCGATTACTACGGCCAAGGAGAACTTTGACTTCCACAGCGCTGCCTTCGGAATGAAAGGTGCCAATGCTTCTGCAGCATATGATATCTCCAAGGTCAGTCACGATTTCTTGTCCAGCACTTTTGAATAAATGGGAAAGTCTTTACTGAAATCTCGAGAAAGACCGCCGCAGCACGTCTGGCTATCGAATTCGATCTGGAGCTTCGCCCTCAAGGTGTTCCTTTCATTGTCGTCCACCCGGGCTTAGTAAAACGGACATGAATAGCATGGGAACGATATCAGTTGACACTAGTGCCGATGGACTGTAAGTATCGTGCTCTGCCTTGTACAATTAATTTCTCTAATTGCTGACGGGTCCCTGTCAGGGTCGACGCCATTGGTAAATATTCTGCCGACAGAAAAGAAAAATTCCTTAATTATGATGGTGCGGAGCTGCCATGGTGAAATCGCATTTCTGCTGGGAGGAATACAATTGACTATCATGTAATCTTGCGTCGCAGAGTGCTTGCTATCTCGAACCTTTAGGATGCCTTAGATAGATCTGATTTTGACGTGAAGTTTCAACAAGTGACCGAGTGACGACCCTCACGTTCACTGCGTGAAGCTGCCAATCTACCACTTTCTATTTCTCCGTAGATTTCTGCTTAGCGTAATACAGGCTCAACTTAGTCAGGGCTGCAAGCCTACATCAACAAAACTGGTTTTAGCTGGTCAATTAGTCCATTCTGATATTAGATCGACGTTTATCGCTGAAGCCGAACCCATCTAGTCTGTTTGCAACTATGCCTGTGGCACAGATTAACACCACTCTTCTATCATGTCAGTCTAAACGCTATCGAATTATGACAAGCCCCGCTAAGCATATTAAAAAGAAAGAAAGAAAGAAAAAGGCGCTGTTAAGCATATTAAGCCCTATCCCCATAAAATTTCAACAGATATTTTAATGATCAGGCACCATGCCCATCAAGGCCAACGCCTTAGCGGCAGCAGATCTCAGTACGTCAAGTCGTGAATGAAATAATGAAATTCATCATTGGGATTTCGACCAGGGAAAATAGTTGATCCAAAAGAAGATCTCTGGTCAGTGTGATGCACTGAGCGCGTGCCTCTGCTGGGGCAGGTTGGGGAAAAATTGTTTCTGATTGACGCAGCACAGGAATTCCATGGCGGTCGAGGCCATACACCTCCAGATCCCTGACACTTGATTGGTGTTGGCGTTCCCTTTCCATCTTATGATGATGCAGACTTTGACATTGCTATTCCCACTCACCAGCCATAAGTTCATGTCATCACGGAGGCGAGGGAATGATTCGGCCCATCCAGATTCGATGGTTAACGTAGGGAGATGTTGGTGGTCTGTCCGTACAAAGAGATCTGGCTCCTTTCTGAGTGTGCATATGGGCCCTCGACAAATTCGATTGCTAGTAGCATTATCAAGATGGTTAGTCATCTAAGCGATGAAATTGACCAAACCGTTTTGTACTCACTAGTCCCTGTACGGACGTCAAGATGGGTAAACTCAGGAAACGTGAGTTGACCGTTTAATAGCCAATAACCCATTTCGTCCTTGATCGATTTCTGATGGCAGTTGTGAATCTCAGTTGGCATGATGCGTATCCAAACGGTATTGGTGCTACAATTGTAGTTTTTCTGTGAAGAAATAACACGAGATTTAGCAAGATCTAAAACCTCAAACGCTGCGTCTTTCTTACCTTGTGCGAGGACCCTCTTCCAACTCGTCGAGTTTGTCTAGTGCTGTCTTTGCCCAGTCTCGAGGCACGTTTGTGTAGACAATCTCCTGATGTGATGTTGCACTTAAACCAATTTCTTTGGCATGCTGGTAAAGATCAATGGAGTTGTTGAACATTGACGAAGAGAAGATTTTTCTGGAGTATGACTAGTCGTCAAAGGGGCAGTTGCCCATGTCGAGTTGTCCATTTTAATTTCTTTTGTCCTAACTTGTGCTGGCTTTGTTCTGATTTCAGCAAGATATCGTAGACAGACAAGAATTACCACCTGAAGCGCACCTGAAGCGCAAGTCAGGGTTATGAAAAGTTAGAGAAAGATGGGTGGTTGGAGGATAGATATAACCAGGCAACTACTGTTAGTAAAGACCATAAAGTGCCGGCATTGTCCAACAGAAAGTCATGCAGACCTCTATTTGTGGCCACTTGCCAGAATTTCAAGCTTACGCCCGGTCTTTCAAGGCTATTCTGCGTATCCACCTAACTGAAATTGCCCTTGTCAAGTTAGACTGGGGAACTCCTGCAGCAAGCAAAATCAAACATGAGCATACATGCAGAGAAGGGAACAACTAGGTACGATATGTTGTATATTTATACACGTACCTCTGCCCTGGAATATTACAGTAACGTGACGTTCTTCATTCTGTCTAAATACTAATTCTGGCTCATGTATCGAGAATACCCCAAACCAATAACCTACATAGATCGCCGTACTCTCTATAATCTACGCACTGTATTAAATGCAAGTATGGTATGGTATGGTATGGTATTGACGGCCGCGGATTTAGCCGCCGCAAACCCTAATAGTTAAAAGCAGCCACGCGCGGTACTTACCCAAATTGGAAATATTTCATGATTGCTATTTAGATGTTTAATTCGCAATCAAGCAGTTCATATCCTACATCCTAGTTCATGCTGGATTATGTGGATTGGTAATTGTATATTGATACGAAATCTTACCACCGAGAAACAGCGCAATGGGCACCGCCGTGACTGCGCTAAGAAGTCCAAGGGTCCATGTCATGGTCCCCATCCGGCTTTGTCATTCACCATACCTGCCCAAATCGAGCCGACGACGCCTCCTCCAGCAAAGGATAGACAGGAGAGACCATAGGCTTGCGCATAAGCGCCTGACGAACCGAAAATGCCGGGGTTTCTTTTTCTTTGGAATCAATTACATAGGCAATCTCGGCCAGCACAGGTGCCAGAGCCATATTCAAGCATACTCCCGCACCCCACAGAAGAACGCACAGCAATACCTTCTGCGACAGATCGTCATGGGTCACAAACCGAAGGCAGACATACCAGGGACACGCAAAG
Source organism: Talaromyces trachyspermus (assembly GCA_020137715.1). Lineage (NCBI taxonomy): Eukaryota > Fungi > Ascomycota > Eurotiomycetes > Eurotiales > Trichocomaceae > Talaromyces > Talaromyces trachyspermus. The sequence continues at coordinate 7,473,162 of JACGXQ010000015.1, read as the reverse complement.
AGGAACGCTGTCGTCGCGAGCCAGCGTGAGCCATACCGATCGGCAATCCAGCCAGCTATCGGTCCCAACAGGCTGGGCAGTGCGACTGGCAAGAAGATTAGGCGGCAGCCGATCGAGTCCCAGCCGAAAATCTTGTGAACGTATACTGGCAGAACCGCATCGAAGGAGGCTGTCAACGTTGCCTGCACGAAGCTAGCCATGATAGCAATTACAAAGCGCCGCGACGCGAGCAATGTAAGGACAGGAGGGTATTTTCGTTTCACCAGCAACAAAGAGTCGGGCTCGGGACGAGTAACGTTGTAGTCCTGTACCTCGCACAGATTTTTGTTGTCATTCACAGCTTGGGTCCCGTCATTCTTTGCCCATCGAATGGCAGAACGTGGTTCAATAATTGCTATCCGCAGGGCGATGTCGAAAGCGATGAGACCGAAAATCATACCGAAAACTGCGTAGTAGCCCCTTTGTTGAAAACCACGCCGCTTAGCAGCGGTGATGTCAAAACTCCCATATTTGTTCCGATCCCGGTGTACCCCATAGCTTGTCCTATGCCATCTGATCCGACTGTATCGACCAGGAGGGCAAGGCCGCAGGCCCAAACAAACCCCGAAGACAGTCCCTGCAACGCGCGAGCGGCCAGGAGGAGACCAATATGTTTACTGACACAGAGAATCACGGTGCCTCCTGCCAGAAGCAGTAGACCAATAAGGAAGATTCGCCTACGAGAGGAAGCCCTGTCCGCCATATAACCACATAGCGCTAGCATAATTTATCAGCACATTTTTCAGAGACCGCTTCTTCGAATTGGACGGCTTACGAGCTCCAACAAAAGAAAACCGCCATAGACCGCCAGGAGGATAGATGTCCAGTATAGAACTAAAGGGCGCACCACCTAGTTAGTTGAATGGAACTCGGCAAATAAAACCAGTTGCCTCACCTTTATCAGGGTGGATGCCTGCTCGCTCTGTCAATGCAAATGGAAATATCGGCACTACTACACCGTACAAAAGGTATCCTGCGAAGAAACCGGCACGAATTAGCATCAGAGACAGGAACCTGCATGGTAAAGACGAAATTAAATACTCACTGTGAAAATAGCAACGCTAACACAAGCAATGATAAATGACTTGGAACTTCGGAACTTGTAAAACACTGGAACCGCTTGCTCGCTGCGAACTCCTAGTTTTATGCACAGTGTCGGCGACGGATCACTAAAAGGATTGTTAGGAGACGACATTGTCAACTTGCTCCTTCTTAAAACATCTATTTTTCTCGGGTCAGCTCAAGAAGTGCATTTTTCTATAAGCTGCGAAACAGTGCTATATTCGCCCCAGCCCTTTAAGCTTAATTTTTGGTTCCACTGAGGAACCTCAAAATGAGAAGCCAATGATTGGTGCAGGGTTCAATGAGCCACAGTGACTCATGCTGTATCATCATGTCTCACCGCGATTGATTGTCTCTTTTTATTCGAGTGCCCAGTCCGAGAAATACAAAAACATTGACTGCTCTGGGAGCAATCTGGTATATACTCTCATTCTACCTACCCATCATGATGCTTGCCCTAACATTCTGCGACAATATGGATGATTACCTTGACATCTTCGGTCAGCAGACCTTCACAATCAACATTCATCATGTTTCTGCTTTTCGCTCCCGGATACTTCGGCATGTTCCGCGATTAAAGAGACTCTTGCCAAAGGTCTTGAGCGGCTCCATGCAAGCTTCCCATGGTTGTCAGGTCAAGTTGTGAGTGAGGGTGCAGGCGATGGCGACACAGGCCACTTCATGATCAGACCACTAGAAAGCGAGTCTCAGCTTGTGGTGAAAGATCTCCAGCATGACCCCTCAATGCCGCCAATGGAGGTCTTGCGGCGCGCCAATTTCCCCATGAGCATGCTCGATCAGAACACTCTGGCGCCACGCAATATTTTCCCGGAAAACAAATTGGAATCGGCTCCGGTGTTTCTCGTGCAGGCGAATTTCATTGCCGGTGGTGGCCTTCTTCTCACTTTCGTAGCTCAGCACAACGCCATGGACGCTACCGGTTTAGGCCATGTTATCCATCTATTCTCGAAAGCTTGTCGGAATGAACCATTCACAGAACAGGAGCTTCGTGACGGCAATCTTCCACGCCGAGATATCGTTCCGTTACTCGAAGACAGTCAAATGATAGACACAGAGCTTGATCGTTATATTGTCAAAGACGCTCCGTACAGTAGTAACCCGTCCGACTTGCCAGCAACCTCTATCCCGAAATGCACATGGTCGTCCGTCAAAATTTCCGCTCGCTCTCTGGAAGCACTGAAATCGGTTGCCATGGAATCTCTCACATCTCCGTCCTTCGTCTCTACGGACGATGCTCTCACAGCCTTCATCTGGCAATCCGTCGCTCGGATCCGTCTTCGCCGAATGGATCCCTCCACTCACTCAACAGTCATGCGCGCTGTTGATGTACGGAGTGTTCTTGGTATTTCTCCGCTCTACACAGGACCCATCCAGAGCAATGTATATACCCAGTTAACTCTTCAGAGTTTGACTGAGGAGTCGTTGGGTGCCGTTGCATTGCAGCTTCGATCGGCCCTAAATAACAAATCGCACTTGGAACACCACCCGCGCCATTGCAACATTCCTCAGTCGCACATCCGACAAGAGCACTTTCTCCTTTGGAGCAACGATGGATACATCAACAGATCTCATCATCAGTTCGTGGGCGAAAGTGGAGAGCTATCGTTCTGACTTCAATCTTGGGTTGGGCTTGCCTGAGGCTGTGCGAAAGCCTAGCTGCAATGAGGTAGAGGGGTTGACTTTTCTATTGCCGAGGACACTTGAAGGCGAGATTGTAGTTGCGTTTTGCTTACGAGATGAAGATATGGAGAAGTTGCGGTCCGATGTCGATTTCACCAAGTATGCGGAGCACATTGGGTAGTGGCTACAGTGCCCGCGTCAGCCCATGCAGATTTCAAATGAGCCATGGATTAGGGTATCGATGCTACTTGGGTATGAATTAAGGCAAGGCTGCACTGTAGTTCAGGCGTGGCCGGTTTGCATCCAGATATTGTTCAATATAGTGCCCTGCTATTATTACCGTATTGGTGAATATCTGTCATTGAATGTGGTATGTCTTGGAGTGTTACCAAGCCAATACCGTGTCAGTAATTTCACAGCATCAGTGTTCTCTTGCACAGAATCGTACAGCTTAGAAGCACGAATGTTAAGAATATTTCCGTCGAAATCAGCCTCCAGGACGCGGGCATGGCTGTGAGATCAAAGGCGCCCTAATCGAGGAAGAGTTAACTACTCGGGTACGGTAGTAAATGCACTAGCACATGCTCAGGACAACACACATATTAACTAGTTATAATCTTTCGTTTGGTCGTAGCAGAACGCGGTGCGCATAGATCACAGCCTCTAAATACATGGTAAACGCGTTCAATTCCCAAAATACATCTAACTATAGATTCCACTCGGGAAAGTGATATCAATCTCAAGGGTCTGTTTTGATAGTTTTCTTTCTGTTCCCATAGACAGGAGCAGTTCTTATAATGACTTGTACTAAGTTTCTTAAGCAATATAGGTCGACGCAGAAACATTACCGCCGCGGCCAGTCCAGTTGACGTGGATATCCTTGTTCTCGGGGAAGGTTTCGCTGGCGTATTCAGGCTTGATGCGGAAGGTGTGAGCACCGAAATAGTCACGCTGGGCCTGTAGCAGGTTGGCAGGGAGCTCCTTGGTGCGGTAACCGTCGTAGAAGCTGAGAGCGGTGCTGAAGGCAGGAGTGGGGATACCCCAAAGGGCACCCTTGCTGACGACATCTCTCCAGCCAGCCTGAGCTTTGTGAATGGCCTTGTTGAAGAAATCATCGAACAGAAGATTCTCCAAATCAGGGTTGTTGCGGTAAGCATTGGTGATATCCTTCAAGAAAACGGAACGGATGATGCAACCACCACGCCACATGAGGGCAATGGATGGCTTGTTAAGCTTCCACTTGTATTCCTTGGCAGCCTTCAATGACAGTCAGACGATATTTCACTTTGTTTGTTACTGAGGGATGGTGATGGAGCTTACGTTCTGGATAAGCATAAAGCCCTGGGCGTATGAGATAATCTTGAGGCATACAAGGCCTGTTCGAGGTTGTCGATGAAAGCCTGCTTGTCACCCTCGAACTTGGGAGTGGGACCAGCAAGAAGTTTGCTGGCACGAACACGCTCGTCCTTGATAGCGCTGAGGCAGCGAGAGAAGACGGCCTCACCGATGAGGGTGACGGGCATGCCAAGGTCGAGAGCGTTGATGGCGGTCCACTTTCCGGTACCCTTTTGACCAGCCTTGTCGAGGATCTTCTCAACAAGCGCAGTTCCATCATCGTCGTTGTATTTGAGAATATCACGGGTAATCTCAATCAAGAAAGAGTCCAAGACTCCCTTGTTCCACTTGTCAAAAACTTCACCGATTTCGTTAGTGCTGAGACCGACTCCGCGTTTCAAGATGTCGTAGGCCTAACAGTACACAGCGTTAGTTCGCACGCCCAAGGAGGAGCCGTTGATGGCACAAAAAGAAGAAAAACAGCCAGAAATAGTACAAGGAAACATACTTCGGTAATCAATTGCATGTCACCGTACTCAATACCGTTGTGAACCATCTTGACGTAGTGACCAGCACCCTCATCACCAACCCAGTCACAGCAAGCCTCGCCGTCGCTCTTGGCAGCGATGCTCTGGAAGACATCCTTAATGTATGGCCACGCCTCTTCGTTACCACCGGGCATGAGGGAAGGACCGTAGCGAGCACCCTCTTCACCACCAGACACACCAGTACCAACGAAGCGAATGCCCTTGGCAGCAAGGTATTTGGCGCGGCGGTTGGAGTCAGGAAATGGGAGTTACCGCCATCGATAATGATATCTCCCTGCTCGACGTAAGGCAGGAGGGACTCAATGAAGTCATCGACGGGTTTGCCGGCCATGACGAGGAGCATCATGCGGCGGGGCTTCTTCAGCTTGGAAACGAACTCCTCGATGGAGCGAGCGCCGACAATCGATTTGCCTAGAGTTTCAACGGTCAGTAAGATAATGATGAAGTGAGACTTCTTGTCAACACGCACCCTTGGCCTCGTTCTCGAGGAAACGATCGACCTTGAAACGGTACGGTTGTAAGCAACAACGGTGAAGCCATGGTCAGCTGCGTTCAAGATCAGGTTCTGACCCATGACGGCCAGACCGATAAGACCAAAGTCACCACTAGGAACAGGCCGCGCCGGAGCACCGACATTAATGCCGGCCAGGCGAGCGCTAAGGTCAGTCAATTGATCATGTCAGACGCAGAAGAGGCAGAGATAGTGCGATGATTGAACAAGGAGACAGCTGTATAACTATGACGATGTCAAGACAGCGGGGCAGTTGAATTTTCATTCTTCAAGCCTTTTCTTTCTTTCTTTCTTTCTTTCTTGTTCTTCTCACAGAACGACCACGGCTTGATTGACAATGCAATCGAAATATCCATTTAAGGACATTGCCGACAGAACCACCATGGCTGGCGATGTGAGAGGTCGATGGCGGGGGCGGAATATGGAGGGGCTGGCTACTCACACTGCTTGGTCGGCCATGATGCCAGATGATGTCAATGTCAAGACTGGATGTAAGTATGCTTGGAACGGATCAGTAGAAGAGGGCTGCAGAGCAAGAGCGTTCCGCAGGGACGAGATGAGGATTGGACAGGGAGTGAGGAAGAGTGAGGAAGATGGGAAGAGGGAAAAGAGAGAGCGGGAGGGAGGAAGGATTAAGCATTAATCATCTGGAGTACAGAAAGCAGCGCCCGGTGACGGGCCAGAACTGGAACTGCCTAACCAACGAACACCAAGCTTCGCTTCGGCTTTTGGCTTTTACGTACCAGTTACATACATACAGACTGGGCGGATATATCCATACTTGCTGCGTATCAGGATCAGGATTTAGTATTGGTATGCAACGCCAACCCGCGGAGTCCCCGGAGGCAGCGGAGATACGCTGACAGCGCTCTTCAATCGCTAACATACAAGGTTCTCCCGTAATCCATTACAAATGCCAGAACTCGGTTAGTCATGGACGTCGACACTCGATGTGTGCGTTACTAAGTGATTGCAAACCGTAGGGGTAGATTTTGTAGTTGGTTCTATACAGTCAGTGATGACGTAGGAGCGGCTGCGACGCTCTGCTGTCGAGTCGCACAGCACATCCTCGCCCGTCCGGAGTCTTCGGACTGGGTGGTGAAAAGGACCCTCGTAGATGATAATAATATGAAGACCTTTCTTCACTTCAATAGCCGACAGCCGGAGATCTCCGGGACACTGTTGTCCGGCAAAATCCCATAGTTAACCATTGCGCTTTGGAGGGGCAGTGCTTATGTCAGCTTCTCTTCGCGGTTGCCGGTAAGCTAGTGCTTAGTCATCAGGCCGTGCCCTCCATTTCTTCTGGCCAATCACAGGCCGCTTAGTCATCGCCACTGCCAAGCCCTGGTGCCAAGGCGCTAGTCTTTTGGGAATGGCAAAATCTTTTTCCGTAATTCCGTTCGAGCACTTTCTGTTTCTGCGCCTTCCTCCAACCAACTCTCCACACTGAAGACCACTGAAGATCAAATGATCTTTAATCTGTGACTTGGCTGTGCAGCAGCAGGATCAGCGCGTTTACTCGTCACTCAGAAGAGAGGAAACAAATCGACAGCTATTTGCGTCCTGTGGTGTGAGGTTTTGCTGAAGGTACGTTAAACTGTCAGCTGCTCGCTTGCACCTTTGGCGCGAGCATACTATCTATACATTATCATTCTCTTTGCGCTCTGAGCGAACATCTCGTTCATCATGTCGTTGCCACCACCTCCAGGTCTCAAACAGCCTTCTTCACTACCTCCACGGCCTCCGTCAGCGGTAAATCCGTCGTTCAAGCCGGCGTATTCGTCCGCGCCCTCTTATTCAGCGCCTGGGACCGCTCCCGGTGCTGCCACTACCAGCACTAGCAATTATGGGGTGAACCATCAAACCTCGCAAGCGACGTCGACAGGCTACAATTCCTTTACTGCCTTCGCGCCTCGCACGGTAGCTTCGAGCCAACTCCTATCGAACGAGTAGCCCTATTGTTGCTGCGCCTTCACAACCAACAACAGCAGCAGCATCATACCAACGACCCGCAGTCGGCTATTCCAGAACGTACCAGAATCCGCAACAGCCATATCAATCTGGAGCACCCGCGTACTACGACCAGTCAGCCTACAGGGATGGTAGTTATGGCGCCTCTCAAGCTCCACAGATCACAAACCCATTCCCATTACCGGGTCAAGAGCGCAAAAGCTACGGACGCGATAGTGGTATGGACCCAGAGATGGAGGCCCAGATTGCCCAGTGGCAGAGTGCATACATGACGAAGGAAAGTGATGACGCGGCTGGTACACAGGAAAGCCGACCGGACGCCCTGGGGCTGTTCCTCCTGTCACAAGCTCCAGTACGCCGTCGTATAATACACCTGTTCCGAGCATCCCTGTGCCCGGTAACGTTAATAATGAAACTAATTCCAAGACCGTTGTTCGATCCGGTGGAGGCCAGAGATGGACAGACTCCACGCTTCTCGAGTGGGATCCAGCACACTTTCGGCTTTTGTTGGCAACCTTGCGGGCGAGGTCACCGATGATTCCCTGAAAAAGGCGTTTTCAAAGTATCCGTCCATTCAAAAGGCGCGCGTCATTCGCGATAAGCGAACAGAAAAGAGCAAAGGATACGGCTTTGTAAGCTTCAGCGATGGCGATGACTATTTCAAGGCTGCTCGAGAGATGCAGGGCAAGTACATTGGTTCGCACCCGGTGCTTCTGAGACGAGCCATAACCGAGGTTCGACCAGTGTCTGGCGATAAGATAGACAAGCGAGGCAAAAAGAATGGCCATGGCGGCGGTAAAGGTCCATCGCAGAGTGGAGCAGGCGGGGAAGCCGAAGGGGACGGAGTGAAGAAACACGGCTATACTCGTGGTGGATTGAAGATTTTAGGTTGAGTAAGTGTATGTTATCACGACGTTGATATTCAAAATATTAAGATTTAATACATTCTTCCTTTTTAGAACATGCGAACATGAGAATCAATTTAGCATACATTTACGAAGCCAAATCGTATATATAAAAAGAAAGCCCCTTCCGACCCTTGCAACTCAATTATGTCCATTCCTTCGACTCCAAATTCTCATGGATGCACTGACTTGGATAGCTACAGTCATTCCAACAATTATGACGGCGTGGCGGTGCATGAGTAGTTTCGATTTCCTGTTTTGCGCCTATAACCCCAGTCGGCCATGACCAGGGAGTAGAGTCATGATCCCTCTCTGGTTCTTATGATCGTTGTCATCGTCCTCATCGCCGTCAGTCTTATCTCTTATATTGTCGCTATCGTCGTCGCTATAGTCATCGTTATGTTTGTTGTCGTCGCTATTGCCATCGTTATGTTCGTCGTTGTCGTCGTCGTCGCCATCGTTAACACTCTTCCTCCACTCGTTCCATTTCTCCCAACCCGCAAAATCGAATTCAGCCTGGCAGGTCCTTCCCGTCTTGGACTTTTTCTTCCTCACTGGACGTGTTTGCGGTCTGGTAATAGTAGGTTGAACTTTTCTCCCAAGGGGAGGCGAGGGCGGCGGAGATGCTGGCATTTTGCGCCTTGAATAACTGCATGACGCCCAGCTAGAATACTGCCGCGAGGAGCACTGCTAGTACTGCTAGTAATGGCCTCCTTCTTTCTCCTCTTTGTCTCTTCTTTGTTTTGATAGTCTTTGTCTTCCGTTCTTGCTCGTTTTCTGGAGGTTGGTGCGATGCATATACGATGTCCGCAGTGCAGGCAGCGTTGTGTAGTGCCCACCCTCCAGGTGCTGCGGCAGCGATGACAAGTCCATGTCCAGGGTTGGGGGCTCGGGGTTGCTTCTGATGATAGGGATGAGGGTAAGACGCGGTCTTTGGTGAGGTTATTTCGAGGTGGGAGGTTGATGGCTGCGATAATGATGTAGAGACTGAGACTGAGAGAGCATCTCTCCTCTTGCTCCGTCTGGTCGGACTTGAGGTCGGTTGCGGCGTGGGCTTTCGCTGCTGCTGCTTCTTGTCTTGCGCGCCTTCCGCCGCGCTGCCATGGCGACGGTGACGGTGATGGTGATAGAAAGGCATAATAAGGAGCATGTTTTACCTCCTTTCTTGAAGAGGTTGTGGATGGAGAGCATGTATTTGCCTGAGAGCGGAGAGCGTTTCTGAGGTTCTTCTCTCTGGCTGCGCCCAGGAAGCAACGCGGCAGTCATTTTGCGGCAGACCAGCAGCCTTCAATCAGGGCTGAGCCGTGGGCGGGCTTGCTCTTTTGTATACACAAGCGGAAACAATGGCGAGGTGCAATAGCATTATCCCCTTTTGTCATATATATGTCTTTGGGACGAGAATAACAGCCACATACAAAAGGCAAAGACAAAGGCTTTATTGAGGATGTCCAGGAGAACAATAGTTTCAATAGGCAGGTCTAGGAGGTGCTGTTTCACAGATCGGTATTCTATTTTCTATTTAACCGCACACTACAGAGTACCTACACCTGTCACCTACACTGTATGAGTCAGGTTTCATCTATTGACGGCGTTGTGTTCGAGTCACCTGGGAAAGACATGATCTTTGTTTGCGCCTGACAAAGACCAGTATTTGTTAGGGACTATGTACACGGGAAGGAGATGCCTACTTTGTGAAATTCTAACTGCTGTCTTCTGTCTTGTATGTTTTATATTCATTATATTCTATCTGCATACAAATGAAGCTTCACATGGATGACAGAACTATAGGCTGTTTACATAATCCATGTACGACGATCCTATTGGTCCACCGCGGAGGCTGGGACAGTGGGGCGTGCGCTAGCTCCCGCGCAGTCAGCAGCAGAGCGACAGCCAATCAGAGCGCGCGCCTCGTTGTCGGGCAGCCCAGCCTCCCCGCCGGGAAAAGTCAATGGCTGGGGACAACACCAAAACAGAACCAGAGCATTATATAGATGGCATTTTATCTTCCTACACAATCTTCCACTGGCATTCATTGCATTCATTCTTGAATTTGAATTCGCAGTGATTGTCTGGAATTGGTTATCCTGCACGAAAGCTTTGCGTGCCATCATCGCACATTCCTCACGATAAGCTTAGATAACTCTTATCAGTATGTATAGCTCTCGTTTCTTTCCTTCGAAGTCGCTGACCGATGACCCAGACAGACAGACATATATTATATATATATATATATATACCAAAATGCAGGAAAACGACGCCATCGCTCTCATCGTCATCCTGCTGTTCGTCGTCCTGGCCATCGTCGGCTTCATCATCTACGCCATCCAGAACCGCATCCTGTTCTTCTCGCGGAGACGCGCAGTGGATGAAGAGGAAGGCGAGTAGTCTATGAATATCTCGCATTTGATCATCATTATATACATATATATACCCACGCATATACGACTACCCATCACGCTATAGCACCGACGACGACCACACAAATATACGAGACAGCATGGCCATGACCATGTCAACTACATACATACTTTATCCTCGCCTTTCTCTTTTCATACTTGGCACAATGGTGTCCAATTGATGCATTGCATTGCATATTCGCCGCTATCTAGACACGGCTGGAGTTTGGTGTTATACGACTGTGTTGCTTTAATGACCGTTATGGGAGGTATGAACATGACATGACATGACATACATATGCGATACGTACAGATATTGGATTTGGATATACATTGGATTCATTAGGATATGAGAAGGGTTTTGTTTTGTTAATATTTCAGAGAAATGTATGACTACTTGATGTACTTAGGTATCGAATATGAACGGATAATTACTATTTCCTTGCCCGGCTACCAGGCTCGTACAACATGATTAGTTATTTCCCAACGCATCCCATCTACAGAGGACCTTGCCGGGCAAAGGCATTGCACCAGCCAACCAATGTCTGCAAACAACCGGAACACGTTTGGCACACGTTTGCTTATCGCTGCATTATCTTTGTTATCTTTGTCATCAAAGAAAGAAATAAATAAATAAAATGGTGTCAAAGGGTGCACAAATTTCACGATACCTTGCCTGTCAGCTCGGCATGTCTGCCAGCTTGCCACCAGAAAAACACCATGTCAGACACTCCTCTGTTCTCTCTTGCATGCTTCTTCTTTCACATTTCTCTTCTGTTGCAGCAGGATGTATCTCAACAAGGCCGTATCAAAGACTCGGGGAGTCCTGATGAGATATCAGCTCTCCAAGTATCACAAGTAAACCGCTTGGTCCTTTGCAGATACCATCTTCTTCCTCGGTGAGCCTAAGCTAACGAGTCTCTCGAAGGGGCTCTATCTTCTACAGCAAGCCAGTCGGCTATGCTAAGCATGTCACCAACGGTGCCAGTCTGGAATCAGTGACAGCTCGTTCCGCGGGGGCGAACCTCAGACATCATCAACGGCATCACCGCCACAGAGACTGTGTACCCCTTGCCCTTATCCTACCACATACGTGCCCGACATAAACCAGTTCACCCGCCAGGAGTACGCCGAGCTAGCCCTCCATTTCCACAGCCGCATCAAGGACTTGTGGCGAAAAGTCTGGTTTGGCCTGTACCAAGTCCAGGACAAAACGGACCGTGCCACGCGAGCCAGATTCGAAAGCTGTACGCAAGCACTGGAATGGCCGAACTCCTCAATAGCAGAATCGGCGGCAGATATCGAATGCACGATATGTACAAACAGTTTTGGGGAGATGGGAAATGATCGGATTGGGAGATCTCTCGACGGCTCTCTACGAGAATGTCCCTGGCCGCTGCCAGCCAGTGCTCGCGCAGTTGAAGATATACGATGGTATTGCCTTGGACAACCTGCAGTTTATCGTCATGATATTGAAGGATTACGAGTATCAGGTGGAAGCGGTATCGGAGCTTTACGGTTTCCTGCAACAGCATCAGCTGGATGGCAATACGACAGCAGAAGACCGCCGGGAAACGACTATGGCTCGTCAGACCTTTCGCTGCGCGAGTTTCGAAAACGGGCAGACACTATAGCGGCTGCGCTTGCTATTTTGGATAAGCAGATGCTGGATCTGCAGACGGATATGGAGAATGAGGCTCGCGAGATCTATGGCGATCGGCTGGAGGAGGTTGACACGATGCTCGTGAGGGACGAAGTCCTGTCTTCGGAGTAGCGGATCGAATACTGCTAGTAGCATCTCGAAACGAATATCGATCGATGACGAAGTGATTGGTGGAGTTTACCTAGGTATCCATGGATGCCTCCACACCTAGCCAGCTCAAAACTTGCCTACCTGAAGAGAAATTGACGAATTGGACGTAAACACGAATAATACCCTTACTACGAAAACCAAGTCTAGACATAATTTTTAGCCTGCAGAGACATTGGTGGTTGATGTCTGATTCACCTGGGCACTTTCCAGCAAATACCTTACTTAGTATTGGCCATTCATACATATACGTCTGCACGACACCGACTACGAGACGAATGATTGGCTCAGATGCCCGCATTTCGTGCAGCGCTGCGAGTTAGTAACATCTCCTAGTTCGTTTCGCATTGCGGCGTAGTCACCGGCGTGTCTACTACCTAGGTAGTAGGGCGCTACTCAGGATTTTTGGGCTAATTTCTTTTGGAACGGACAACAGCGTCATGGTTGATTACTGGGTACCCAAGACTCGTAAGTCGTGAGCATCATGGCGGTGCGGTGTGGTCGAGGCCACCTGCATCCAGTCCATATCGCCATCAGCTATGTACGTTGTGTTGGGTTGCATATGAGATCACCTTGTTTCCAGGTTGTTTTTCTCTCCTTTTTTTCCGTGGAACCACTAAGACTTTTGGTGACCCAGTTGGTCAATTCTTCAGCCGCCCAGCTTAGACCGCCTCTTTCTCAACGACCTGCTGCTGGTGCTGGCTAAGTAAGGCGGATTCTGCTGCGCTGTGCGCCTTGCCGCGTCCACGGGTGTTGTTCTTGTTGCTGTCTGCTAGAGATAGCCATGCGTGAAATATCCCAATTGCCCTCGTCGCTTCCTATTCCGAGCACATACCTTCCCCATGATGGCTGCTACCAACGGTCTGGTGTACTCTATGGACAGGAGATTGCCCAATTTTTCGAGCAGACTTCGGTGCCGCGCTCGGTCTGTGACAGCTACGCAAAGGAGGAGCTTGGAGGCGAGGTCGTCCCAGTGGCGGTGCAAGGTGTATGCAGCTACACCGTTTATGCAGGCTCCAAGGGCGAGTTTGTGGCCCAGTTTCGCCTCAAGTCGCTGGAGCTGAGGATGGAAACGGCCGAGCTTGCGCAGGCCATCTACGGTGACTTTGCGCCGCAGGTCTCCTTCAGAGGCCAGATCGGGGATGATGGCGTCCAGGGAAGGACCCCTGTATATCTATGTCATGAGCCGAATGCAAGGCATTAGTTATTTAAGCTTCCTTCTGGCGCATAGCACTAATATTCCGGAGAACTCGTGTAAGTTTTCGTGCTGGCGGAGGAATCTGATCGTCGACATTGCGAGGTATGGCATTGCATCTTTTGCCTCCCTCTGTCTTTCTTCTGTCTCATGCTAATTGACAATCCGGATTGCGTAGGTTCTTTGCCCGCTCGTGGAACTCTCCCCAAGATGTCAGCCAAGAGCACCGCGATGGTCTGCGTCGTCAATATGAGAAAGAATTAGGGCTATTGCTTGTTTCTCTCCCGGACCGCTTTCATCCCTTAATCCAACAGTCCCTCGACGCACTGCCAGCCATCTTCTCACTGCCAATGGTACTGCTCCACAGAGACTTTGGTATCTGCAATATCATGGTGAACGAAGAGTCCTGCCACCTCGTCGGCGTCGTGGACTGGGCAGAGTCAGAAATCACGTGCTTTGGACTGAACTTGTACTCGATTCAACAGTTGATAAGCACAGTGCATCTGAAGAACGGCTGGACGAGATATGACGATTACGCGGCCTTGGAGGACGTCTTTGGAGTACGTTTCGTGCCGAGGCTGGAGGGTTGAGTAGTGCAGTGGTCGAGATCATCAAGTCGGCGAGGGTGATGGGCTTGCTGCTATCGCGTGGCTTTACTAGTCGTCTGGCCAATATGCCGGAGCCAGTGCCTGTTCGCGATGACGAGGGCGGAGCGTACAATATACGCGATTTAGATGGACTGCTCATCAACCCGGCGACGAGGTTTACCGAGCTTGCCTAGAATGGAGAGCTAATATTCTGCAGTCGTTGCCTCAGGAACTCTTACTCATATATATACTAATTAACTAATGAAAACATTGATTGAAAGCAGATCATGGGAATTGATAGACATGCAGTATACATACATGATACCTAGCTGGTCTAGAAACCGGCTCAACGCGCCAACAGCAGGATCCTTTGTGTGCAGATCAAAGCAATCAATTAACTGATCTCCTTTCAGACGTAACCATGATATCTATCGCATTTCATCCTGGCCATTCTCTCTTTTCTTTTTGCATGCTTTTTCCTTGCAAGTTTCTGTACACTCATCTATTACGTCACTATGCCGATTAGTCAAGTTAGGTAAGGTTGATCCTCAGGCAGATCATCTTTCTGTCTCGCAATTTATACAACCTTCATATCCATGGGTTGCAATGGTTCATGGGAAGATACATCATGTACATGTCGTCCCGCTGATTTGATTTTGATGCATCCGTAGGCCGCCGTCGTTCAGCATGGCGACATCCCACGATGCGGAATTACCTGCCCACTCCAGCGATGGTGTCGAAGAAACCACATATTCGCCAATTCGAAGCGGCGCGTCTCGTGGGCCAGAAAACCAAAGAGAGCGGCATGGTTCAGGCTCGCAATCCGAGGATAACAGCAACAGCGACAACGACAATGACCTGTACAAAATGCTATCGAGAAAACTCACTCCTGGCTCGAACGTCGATAGCGGGGAGAAAAGCGAAGAATGGGCGGAGATCGAGCGTCTCATGTCGCGCATGTTCGGACGGGAAAGGAAAGAGCAGTCGGCGGAAGAGAAATCCAGACATTCCGGTGTCGTCTGGAAGAATTTGAATGTGAAAGGTGCCGGGTTGGGCGCTGCCTTGCAACCCACTGTTGGCGATATCTTTCTTGCGCTGCCTAGGCTGGTCACAGGCTTGCTTAGTCGGGGTAGAAAAGCGGCAGGGAAGAATGTTCCTGTAAAGACGATTTTGCATGATTTTACTGTAAAAAATGATCCCAACTTCTCACTCTGATGTCGCTCTTCTCTAACCCTTGTTTTGTCTAGGGTTGTGTACGGCCTGGTGAATTGCTCCTAGTCCTTGGTAGACCCGGTTCGGGCTGTTCAACCTTTTAAAGGTAATTGGAAACCAGAGAGCGGGCTATGAAGCAGTTGAAGGGGATGTCTCTTATGGGGAGCAGATCCAACCACCATGGCCAAGAATTACCGTTCAGAGGGTTAGTTCATTTCAGATCTGAGAGAGAGAATTCTGTCTAGTTGCTGATTCCTCACAAATATACACAGTATCATATAACCCCGAGGACGACTTGCATTACGCAACGCTCACGGTAAAACAAACACTATCCTTCGCCCTCCAGACTCGCACTCCTGGCAAAGAATCCCGTAATCCAGGCGAATCCCGAACAGAATACCAAAAGACTTTCCTCAACGCCATCACAAAGCTCTTCTGGATAGAGCACACCATGGATACAAAAGTGGGCAATGAACTCATCCACGGTATCTCCGGTGGAGAAAAGAAACGAGTATCTATTGCCGAAGCCATGATTACAAAAGCATCTACCCAATGCTGGGATAACTCTACCAAGGGACTTGATGCAAGCACCGCACTGGAGTATGTACAGAGTCTTCGCAGTCTCACGAACATGGCCCAAGTCTCGACCTTGGTCGCTCTATACCAAGCGGCCGAGAGCCTGTATAGTCTCTTCGACAAAGTCGTGGTAATTGAGCAAGGCCGATGTGCGTATTACGGTCCCATAGACACAGCCAGAGCATATTTTGAGAATCTGGGGTTCGAGTGTCCTCCGCGATGGACGACGCCAGATTTCCTCACCTCTGTTAGCGATCCACATGCTCGGCGTGTCAAAGCTGGGTGGGAAGATCGGATTCCTCGTACTGCGGAGGAATTTGAAAGTATTTATCTCAAAAGTGACCTGCACCAGGCTGCTCTTAAAGATATTGAGGAATTCGAGCAGGAACTATCAAAGCAAGAGAAGGAGCGCGAAGCCTTTCGTAACCAAATCAAGCGACGAAACTTCACCCTTCCTTTTCATAAACAAGTACTAGCCCTCACCAAGCGGCAATTCCTTGTCATGATAGGTGATAAGCAGTCATTATACGGGAAATGGTGTATGATTGTATTCCAGGCCCTGATTGTAGGAAGTCTGTTCTACAATCTTCAGCCAACGAGGTATGTCTCGCATTGCCCGTTGTCTTTGCGGTCTCAAACTAAATTTTGATGATTCCTTAATTCCAGTGCTGGTGTATTTCCTCGAGGAGGTGTTATGTTCTATATCCTCCTTTTCAACTCCCTCCTTGCTCTGGCTGAACTCACTGCAACATTTTCCAGTCGGCCAATCCTGCTAAAACATAAAGCTTTGTAAGTTGACTTCTTCGAGGAATGGAGAAGAAAGTTTTGCTCATTAAATCTAGCTCATTCTATCGACCGTCTGCATATGCTTTGGCTCAAGTGGTTGTGGACATGCCACTTGTTGCAGTCCAAGTTACCGTCTTTGACCTCATTGTGTACTTGTCTGTCTCCCTTCCCTTCCCAATCAATTAACTTCTGACTCAATGAACTGACTGGCGTGTAATAGTATGGCTGATCTCTCACGGACGCCGTCTCAGTTTTCATTAACCTTTTAATCTTGTTTACTCTAACTTTGACTATTTATTCTTTCTTCCGAAGTGTTGGCGCCCTTTGCTCGTCCCTAGACGTTGGTGAGTTCTTCTGCTCTGGGAAATTATTGTGTGCACAGATTTAACCAATTCCCAGCTACTCGAATTACCGGAGTTGCCTTACAGGCTTTAATTGTGTACACAGGTTCGTACATCATTTTAAGTCATACACGCCTACAGGTATACAGGGAGTACCTATGACTAACCATCAGGTGATAGGATATTTAATCCCACCCTGGAAGATGCACCCGTGGCTCAAATGGCTTATATGGATTAACCCCGTGCAGTATGCCTTTGAAGCCTTGATGAGCAACGAATTCTACAACCTCGATATCCAATGCATCCCGCCTTCCTTAGTCCCTGAAGGGCCGAATGCCACTCCACAGCATCAAAGCTGCTTTATCCAAGGAAGCCAGCCGGGCCAAACATTCGTAAGGGGTAGCAACTATATCGAAGCAGGGTTCACATATACCCGGCGCCATTTATGGAGAAATTTCGGCATCATTATTGCCTGGCTGATATTCTTTGTCGTCTTGACAATGATCGGAATGGAGTTGCAGAAGCCAAACAAAGGAGGGAGTTCTGTGACGATATTTAAACGGGGTCAAGTGCCCAAGGGCATTGATGATGCTATCAAAAACAAGACAACTGCTAGGGATGAGGAGGCTACAGACAGAATTCAGGATGGTAGCGTCAACAACGGTAATACCGAAGACGGGTCTGCTGAAGAGGGAAAAGCGTTGAAGGCATTGCAAAAACACTGCAATATTCACATGGCAGCATGTGAACTACGACATCCAGACGAAAGGCGGCCCAAAACGACTTCTAAGTGATGTTCAAGGTTACGTTAAGCCTGGCCGTCTTACTGCCCTGATGGGTGCGTCTGGCGCTGGGTAAGTGTCTGATATTTTCTTCAACATTCTGAGGATGGAATAAGCTGATTGACATTCTGAAAGCAAAACTACTCTTCTCAATGTGCTAGCTCAAAGGGTAAACATCGGGATTGTACACGGAGACTTCTTAATCAATGGCCGGTATGTATATTTCGAAAAACCTTTTGCCAGGAACAACATAATCTCACTGAGGTTCCTCATAGACCGTTACCCAAGAGTTTCCAGCGAGCAACAGGATTTGCAGAGCAAATGGACGTTCATGAGCCCACTGCAACAGTCCGCGAATCTCTAAGATTCTCCGCGAAACTACGCCAACCACGTGAAGTCCCCTACAAGAGAAATACGACTACTGTGAAAAAATCATCGACTTGCTAGAAATGCAACCCATAGCAGGTGCAACCGTCGGTGCTGGGGCTCAGGACTAAACCAGGAACAGCGCAAACGTCTTACTATCGGAGTCGAGCTCGCAAGTAAACCGGAGCTACTTCTTTTCCTTGACGAGCCAACGTCTGGCTTAGACTCGCTTGCAGCGTACAATATTGTGCGGTTTCTCCGCCGTCTCGCTGATGCGGGCCAGGCTGTGTTGTGTACGATACATCAGCCATCGGCAGTGCTTTTGAGCAGTTTGATGATCTCCTGCTCCTGAAGAGTGGCGGCCGTGTCGTTTATGATGGGGAATTGGGTTCGGATTCTCGTACTTTGATTAACTATTTGGAACGCAATGGTGGGAAACCATGTCCCAGGGATGCAAATCCTGCAGAGGTATGTGATTGCGGAATATCCTTACGCATGCTTTCCTTTTCAAAAAAACTCACGTCCTCTTGATAGTACATGCTAGAAGTCATTGGAGCCGGAGATCCGAATTACAAAGGTAAAGATTGGGGTGATGTCTGGGCAAACTCTGAAGAATGTAAAGCTCGCACAAGGGAAATTGAAGAAATTGTCCGCTCCAGACGTGATGAGAGAGCCGGTCAAGAAGCCACGGATAATAGGGAATATGCTATGCCCGTTTGGACGCAGATATCAGCAACCACGAAGCGTTCGTTCGTTGCATATTGAGATCACCTCAGTATATCATTGTATGTCTACCCTGATAACCACTTTAAAATAACCAAATTGCTGATCAAATAACAAAGGGTAAATTCATGCTGCATATATTCACAGGCCTTTTCAACACATTCACATTCTGGAAGGTCGGGCAAAGTTACATTGACATGCAGTCGAGACTTTTCTCTGTCTTCATGACCCTAACCATCTCACCCCCGCTTATTCAACAGTTACAACCACGATATCTACATTTTCGGAACCTATATGAATCCCGCGAGGCCAAGGCCAAAATATACTCCTGGCCAGCCTTTGTAGTGAGCGCAATCCTGCCAGAGATTCCTTATTCAATCGTGGCAGGATCGCTCTACTTCAACTGCTGGTACTGGGGCGTGGATACCCTCGCGATTCCTTCACAAGCGGATTTGTCTATATCATGATCCTCCTATTCGAGCTGTACTATGTCTCATTCGGACAATTCATCGCAGCTTTGTCTCCAAACGAACTGTTCGCCTCGCTCATCGTGCCGGCTTTCTTCACTTTTGTTGTCTCCTTCTGCGGCGTGGTGGTGCCTTACTCCGGTCTCCCCAGCTTTTGGAGGGCCTGGATGTACTGGCTTACCCCATTCCACTACTTACTGGAGGCATTTTTGGGCGTTTTGGTGCATGGACAGCCAGTTCGATGCGTGGCCCGCGAGGAAGCGAGGTTTACGCCGCCTCCTGGAATGACTTGCCAGAGTTATACCAGTGCTTTCACAGCTCAAGCAGGAGGTTACGTGGACGATGTGGGTAACGGGATGTGTGCATTTTGCGCATACTCTACTGGTGATCAGTTTGTAAGCCTTACACCTCTTCTCTCATTCGTGGAAATTCGGTAACTCATATAATAATATGATTAATAGGCCGCCAGCTTCAACGTGTTCTACTCGAATAAATGGCGTGACTTTGTGAGTGTGTTCTATTCCTTCATGATGTTTAACGCACAAAGCAGCTAATCAAGATTCGCAGGGCATTTTCTGGGGCTATATCGCGTTCAATTTTTGCGTCATATTTTTCCTATCGTGGCTATACCTTCATGGCGTGCAAGAGATCAAGAAAGCTCTTAGTGTGCGGAAAGCAAAGGCCAAGAGCAGTCGGTTGTCTGAGAAGATTCGGCCGGGCTCGTCTTCTTCGTCGAGTCTGCCATAAGGCATGCATGTCCACGAATGTCTTGATGAAGTCTGAATGGTTTTGTTCAAACCATCGAGACTCGTACATAAAGTGTCCGCCGCAGGGACTCGTTGTTCAGATCACCGTCAAAGCATTGGCATCAAATTTAGGATTTGATACATATAAAAATATAGGAGAAATTAACGCATAATTCAGGACATTAAAACATATAAAATTAATGTCTAGTGGGTAAAATACTATACACTAAAACGCTGCACACGTCTGCGCGGCCTGAGGCACCCACTCTCCCGTAAGGATGAAAAGATATATTTAATCAAATCGTATAGCTAATAAATAAAATCTTAAAAATAATTCTGTATATATATATACACGCATGTTAGACTTGTTCATATATTCTGCGTCTAGTTTCTTAGTCTGAATCAACACTATTCATGCTATTCCCATTCCGGTAGACCCTGTCTTGGCCAGCCTAAGTCGACTTCGTGCCAGCCTCACCCCCGTTGTTCCGTCACTCCCGTCTTTTAGTTGAAGATCACAAACGACATGGTCGACGCCGAGGATCAAGGGCGAAGTCCCGCTGAATCCGCCGGCGGTGATGACACTGGACATTCAGGCGCAGCCAAGGGCTCTGCGGTGAAGGACAAGGAATGCCAGTATTGCCACCAAGCCTTCACATCCTCCTCGCTTGGACGGCATCTCGACCAGTACCTCTTCAAGAAGAAGCCCGATGGCATCCACGATGTCGATGAGATCCGTCGCATCCGCAGCAGTATTACCCGGCGACAGGCTCGCACCTCAAACAAGCACGAGCCCGGACGTAGGCGTTCGCAAAGGTCACAACGACTCGCCGGATGGCGGCGCTCATGATCCTACGCGCCCGCGCGATGGGCCTCGTTTCCTCTTCAACACGCCATCATGGCATGCGACCGGCGTGATTAACGATCTGCCCGAGACCACCACGCAGGATGTAGTTAATTCTTCGCGCACTCCCATCCCTCAACCACAGACAGTGGCTACCGGTTCGTTGGATTATACCCGAAATTTAAAGGCCAAGGACGCAGATACTGTCAGAGCTCTGGAGTTGGCCCTGCAGGAGGTCTTGGACAACATAAAAGCCGCAACGTGAGTGTTCATTGATTTAGAAAAACTTATGTCTGGGAGGCTAATGCTAAGTTATACTTAGAACAATAAATCGGACTCGTCTGTCTCCCTTCGAATTCGATGTCCAATCCGAGTCGTATCCCTCCCTAGTTCTCAAGCTACTCCCCTCCTCCAGCTCTATTTGCAACTCATCCCTTTGCAACCCCAGCATCGTTTCCACTGGAACCCCTGGCGTAAGTCAAGTGGAAGTGGTCCGTCATGCCCTTCGAGCGCACATTGAGCAATGGCGCAGTGCGCAGTTAGCAACAGCAAACACAAGCAATTCAGGTGGTCGGAGTAAGACTAACCAAGTCAACGACCCAAGTTTAATCAACCGGACAGCTCAGCAACATGACGAGATCAGTTCGCGACACCTTGACCTAGCCTACCAAAATTGGATGGTCTTACCTGCAGAAGTCAAGAAAGATGCATGGCAATTGGAGCTTACTAGAGCCTTTGTGCGCGAATCAGAAAAACGCAAGAACCTCGAAGGTCAACTAGCCAGGGTGCAACAGGAGGCGAACCAGCTTCGTGCGCAAGTCGAAAGACTAGGCACTTGTCAATGGCCGCGAGTTTGCGCTTTTCCCCAGATATGCTGCCATTGTCACGGGATGCAGCCCGCGAGTTAGACGCATTGGATAGCAGTACCGCCAGCGCGGGGTCTTCGCGATGGGATTACGATAATATAATTGCAAAATGGAAGCGTGTTGTCATGCATGACAAGAGTATGGGCCGAGTCGGCGTGGGCTCCTACAGAGGAGTCAATGATGAGCCGGCTACAGAATCTACTACCAACCGCTCGAACACGAACGCTTCGAATTCAGAAAACAACAACAACGAGTTCTCTGTATTCGGGTACGTACCACAGACCTCTTCTGGTACTGCTACTGCTGCTGCTGGTGTCACTGGTATACCCACTCAACAACAAACATCGCCTTACGATCCTTCACACCAGCAGACCACATTCAATACACAGCAGGCCAAAAGGCAGCGCCTAATGAATGGATCGGGGAAAGACATGGTCAATTCTCATTCTGAGACTGAACACTATGGATCTGGTGGTCCGCAACAACTAGCCAACGGAAATACAGCTGCATGGAGTCCGAATTCTGTACAATCTCTCTTAACTTCGAGTAACCCACCGTCCTCGTCGGTTCCGGCTCACACAAACCGGTATGGTCCTTCTTGAAGGTTGATGAACTAATGAAAATGAGCGAATTTTTTTTCTTCCTTCCTATATATGAGGCGAGTGTTATGCAGCGTTTTTGGGCTTTGTAAGGAGGAGGGAGTTATGTTTTGTCATGTCTGCACATAGGAGATCAACTCAACGTTGAATGGACAAAAGTGTTTGGCTTTTTCTTTTCTTGCCTTATGATATGTACAGTACAAAATATACATACTCAATGTTTGCACTCTCCTACCTAGTTATATATGAATAGGATAACGAGTTTAGTATCTACAATGGTTTTATCTACCTACATACCTAGATATAGTATCTTTCTATAAGAATATCTAGAGTCTCTCATTTAACGTTCAGATCTACTCTTTTCCTCCGCATCCAACCCTGCCAATAGGGGTACTTCGGTCCAGGCCACTTACTTAACCACGCCGGACAGGTGTCAGGTATAATCTTGGGAACTCCATGCCAGGCAAATCTCGAATTGCCAGACAAGAACACTGCGTCGCCGGAGCGTAATCGGATAACCTCAGAGCCCTCGCTGTCATCATGAGCAATCATGAAAAGCGCATCGCATCCCATGCTCACGCTGACAAGCTCAGCGTCGCATTCCTCGCTCACATCACGGTGCATGCTCACCGTGTCGTTGGCAGAGTAGATATTGACTGTTGTTGACTGGGCTCGTGCTTCGGGGAATGCAGCTCGGAGAAGACGAGATACGTCAGCAGGTGGCTTGCCGCCTAATGCCATCCATCGAAGCTGCTTGTCCAGCATGCCTTGAATCGTCATGGGTTTGTGGGCGCGCGAATCCTTTGGCATGATGGTGTGTGCAGGGTCTGCTTCGAAAAATGAAGCGCCATTGGCTTTGTTGCCGGCGGCTAGTTGATCGGCATATTCTATGTCATAGTTTAGATGCAGGTTTGTCTGGTTTTCAGCGTTTGACAGGTCTCGATGAAGCATCAGCGCAAGGAGCTTCTCCTGGACCGTGGGTGGGAACAGAGACGGGACCAGACGGAGACCTGTATGCATACGTGTCAACCTCCCTCTCTTTGTATAGGTCGCCTTCTATTGTAATTACCAGATACTTCCCTGTGCGCAAAGACGGGGACGTCCTCAATGAGTCCACCACCATGACTTCCTTCTGGCGTACTGGATGGATCAATCTTGCCTATGAATTCATCGAAAGTCAGGCGCAGGCTTTTGCTGTCTAGAAATCCGCCTGTCTCGAAGGCGGCAGGCAGACAGTCCACGTCCAGTTTCTTGAGGTCAATTATGTCTGCATCCAGATCAATATCGGGCACATTGATCTGAAAATATTTTTGAAGGCATCGCGGACTCGTTCTGGAGGGCGATCGCGGGCATTGAGGCCTTTGATTGTTGCCATTCTGCTAGCATAAGAGCATGGTTAGGAATTACATAGTGGTAAAGAGTCTTCTGTGTTCTTTTTCACGTTGTTTGAAGCTCATCTCAGGACGTCATCTGGTGGCAGTGGCACATTCACTCACCGCATTCACTCACCGCCTTTGAAGGCGCGCTTATTTTCTTTGTTTGTGTACAAAAGTCAAAACGCGGCTTAAGGCAGTAAGGCTTCACTGCACCACTTCAAAAGTTCCAAAATTCCTCCCGCACTCACACCAGCCAGGGTGATCAGGGCCATCTCTGTGGTTGAATCGATCTTGAGGCGTTTTTGTTTCCATCATGTGCTTCTAAGTGCCGGACTAGCACTAGCACGCTAACTACCAACAGCAGTCCCCTACCAACACTGCAGCTAAACCGTGCAGTCCTGTGTTTTTCTGCTCCCAACACACCTTTCATCTCAACCTGAACTGCTGCTGGAATTTGCTCTATTCTGTGCACATAATTGTTTTCACATTTTCAGCTTCACCATGGAAAACTACGAGAAGATTGAAAAGATAGGAGAGGGTGCGTGTGATATACTGACTCCCCGCAGACTAGCTATCGTCTCACTTGCCGTCCCAATTGCCGTATCCCAAGCACATTCATTCATATGCTGATTCCTCTCTACCTAGGTACCTATGGCGTCGTTTACAAGGCCCGAGACCTAAAATGCAACAACCGTATTGTGGCTATGAAGAAGATTCGACTCGAAGCCGAAGATGAGGGCGTCCCGAGCACTGCAATCCGAGAAATATCGCTGTTGAAGGAAATGAAGGACCCGAATATTGTGCGCCTCTATGATATCGTGCACGCAGATAGCCACAAACTCTACCTTGTCTTCGAGTTCCTGGACCTCGATCTCAAAAAGTACATGGAAGCACTTCCGGTCAGCGAGGGAGGCCGTGGGAAAGCTCTTCCAAACGGCTCCGGGGGCACAGCTATGAACCACATGGGCCTAGGAGAAGCCATGGTCAAGAAATTTATGGCGCAACTCGTGGAAGGCGTTCGTTACTGCCACAGCCACCGAATTCTCCATCGCGACTTGAAGCCTCAGAATCTGCTCATTGACCGCGAAGGCAACCTCAAACTGGCCGATTTCGGTCTTGCTCGCGCGTTCGGTGTTCCTCTGCGAACATATACCCACGAGGTTGTCACATTGTGGTACCGATCCCCGAGATTCTGCTCGGCGGACGTCAGTACTCTACTGGTGTCGATATGTGGTCCGTCGGAGCCATTTTTGCAGAGATGTGCACTCGCAAGCCACTCTTCCCAGGTGACTCTGAGATTGACGAGATTTTTAAAATCTTCCGGTGAGCATTATATACCCGGGTAGTCGTTTTCTCATTGCTAATTCATTGTGGATAGCTTGCTTGGAACGCCTGATGAGCACACATGGCCTGGTGTTTCCTCTTTCCCCGATTTCAAGCCTTCATTCCCCAAATGGAAACGCAGTCCCTACGCTCTGGTCTCTGGCCTGGAACCTGCTGGTCTTGAGCTGCTGGAAATGCTTCTCGAATATGACCCGGCACGTCGTATTTCGGCGAAGCAGGCTTGCGCACACCCGTACTTTGCCCAGGGCACAGAATTCTACTCTGGCCGCACTCGCATCCGTTAACTTGGAAATTTTACTATTTGCATTTTTATGATAAATGGTATTCACGATTTACTGGTGCTTCACACGAGTGAACAAACTCATGTATGTGGCCGCTTAGCGAGAATCATGCATTCCTTTGTTATGAACTGCATAATTTTTCTCGTCTGGTTGTTCCTGGGCATCACATTCGTCTTCTATTTTGAGAGTGGGATGGACAATGGGTAGGAGATGGAAGGTACAACTGTTTTACATTATGATTGATGGCGTTAGCACATAAATACATACCCCTGTCTGTGCTTTTGAGTCTTTTATCTTTAGAAATTTCCTTGAAACTTCTCTACCCAGCTACCTAGGTATACCTAGTGGAATCCTCAGGTGCTCGAAACTGGAGAACCAGAGAGTCGTATCGTAGATACAGTCAACTTTACGCGATGGAGGGTACATGTTTTCGCTCGTGGACAAAGGGGAGGTTAGAAACCCGGATCCTAAGCTAGGTTCTACTGAAGGGATATGAAGAGCATTGTGTAGCTACCTTCGTACAAGACGATAGATCTTCTCCTATGTATTTGTATTTCCTTTCTAGAAGGAAAATATTCTACCAAAAATCATTCATATGGTGGCAACCTTAACGGTCTCGTGGTCTAACGGCCATGACATAAGACTCTGAACCTTAGTTAACTCTTAAGATGGGGTTCGATTCCCTCCGAGACCTGCCTACTGTGAAGAGTTTTTGTCTTCTCTTTTTATTCTTCTTATTCATCTAGATTGGTTAATCCCCTTGGAAGTCATGACTTTCGATGTGAAGGGGTTTTGACATAGAGTTGTACTCGCGATGAGCAAAGCTTATCTTATCGCATCCCCTACATTAATTTATGCTGCCAGAATCCTTTCCTTTTCTTTCCTTTCCTCTACCTAGGTAGTGCACGCATCTCCCTTTATTTGCTCTCAACTCAGGACAGCTAAACTACGAGATGAGATGCACCTCCTTTTCAATGTCGCTATCCCAATGGGCTAAAATCCTGTGCAAGGCTGCCTAGCTTTAGACTGGCTGCGCGTCGCGTCTTTTCACTCAACGTCTCGCATGCCGAAGTCGAACCTTTGCTTCGATTACACCACCTGCCTTGGTGGAAGATGTAGTTGAAGTCCCTGTTGGTGGGAATGGTTTTGTCACGCTGACGTGAATCTCTCATACAAATCACTGTTTTCGAACCTTGTGAGCTAACTTGTCATGGCCAGTGTACTTAGACCAGCAACGGAAAATGCGCGAATGAATTCCAAAGTGATTTTGTATCTCCCCGAGGACCGATTTTTCAAGACGAGTCTTTGTCAAATACCAGCGATTCTTCAAGGACGGCCGATTACCTTCTTGCGGATCATGACAATGAATCGAGCAGTCCATTCCGTGGCGACCTCTCCACGGCGCAAGAAGTAATGGCGGCAGTCACGGAAGCCAATATTGTTACCTTAAATTATCGGTTGGGGTATATATATACGAGCGCAGGAAGATTACCGGATCATCCAGAGGACAAGGATAAGGGCAATAACCCCAATCGCGTGTTATACAGATACCCGACGCCGGTTCATGATACGCTGGCTGGGCTGGACTGGATATTGCAAACAATTCGTCCTGAGCAGCTATTTGTCTTTGGCTCTAATATTGGAGGGTCGCTGGCTACGATGTTAGCGTTGACAGAGTCCGAGCATATACGCGCTGTTGCGGCTCATGAACCCGTCTGTGACTGGACCGGTTTGGATGATTATTGTGCGATCGATCACCGACTCAAAGAAACAGGGCATGGTGGTCATAGAAAGCAAGACGTGGAGGAGGTGAGCACTGAGGATGTCGACCAACAGCAGCGAAATTTGGGTGTGCAACTCGCCCAGACGAGGCAGAATTCGAGACCGAAGAAGAAGACGGCGCCATTTGACCTTGTACCGCTGCTACAAACGAGAGAGCATCTGTTCGACAATCCATCCAAGTATTTCGACGCATTTGCATCACCCATGCTATTTTTACGCTCTGCCGGGAAAGATGTTCCGAACACAATCCCCAAATACCTCACAGGACCCGAATATCCTACTCCCGTATTGAAGAATCCTCCAGCTGCCGAAGATATTATGGATTTATGGGATATTCACATACAACCAGAAGACGAAATAGCATTATCGACGGAAAACGAAAACCAGGCAGACAAGCAAGAGCGGCCTTCGCGCCGCCGAAAGGCGCTCTCGCGTTGGCCGCCGTATGGGTTAGACCATGGCAACGCTAACGGCAGAGGTTTTAGCAAAGCCACTAGACTCCAGATTACCTTGCCATATGTGAAGTTCTTTGCTCGACTGGGCTCTGACCGGAGCTGGAATGGCGTTTTAACAGATCCAGAAAACCAGAGACCAAATCCGAGGAAGTCAGCAGCGGATAACATCAATAACAACTCCGTCCTGGGGTTGCAAGCTAAAGATATGGTGTCTGTTATGCGTCGTGCCTGCTTCTGGGGCAAGGAAGCTGGGAATGGCGAAGAGAGAGTAACCTTGCGAAGTCTACCCCAAACAGGCACTACTGAACAGCAGCAACTGACGGATCCGAACTTTCTCGAAACTGTCTACGAAAGTGCGCATTGGTTTAGAGACTTGGTGCATTCCAATTGATAGCTATGCCTTAGCTATGCAACCCAATTATCCTATATTAGTAAGGAGACCCCGATGCGCAAGTCTTCAAAGGCCAGATGACTGGTATATTGTGTGTATCATCGGCGTCCTCTCGGTGACACGGCTGCAATAGGAATGTCTTCTGCACATCCGCCGTTGCCTTGCTCTGATGACGAGTTCTGGCTAGGTCGCTGAATATACGAAAGCGCATATACAGCTAACCTCCAAGCTCCAGGGCACATAAGGCGACGATCTGGTGAAAGGCCGCCTGTCATTGGCCAGTCTTCGCTCGCTCCTCGCCCTTTTCAGGCTAGTGCGTCTTAGGTGACTATGGTACACCGTACAAAGAGCCCAACAAGGAAATAAACTCAAAATATCCCATTGTGGTAATTAGGGCTAAGTCTCACAAAGCGAACTCTGTTCCATCTGGAAACCGCGAGACTCGTTTCATAGACACACGTAAATTTATTTACCCAAGTCTAAAGCCGCCACTGGTCCTCTTCTGCCAAAACATCCCGGGTCGTACTTCTCCCTTGCAGCCCTTGCCTGGTCAGCGGTAGAAATCCGGCCCCAATAATCCTGCGTACCATGAGCATCGTTCATGAACAACGGTCTATATACATCAGGCAATACGCCCTCGCTGATGAATTTTTGGATCTGGCTATCCAATGCAGTATACTGTGCTTGCAGAGCGGCTTCGGTGGAGTTGTCGTCGCTGGCTAGGAAGTGCGAGATGTCGAGTTCCAAAATTATATAGTCGGTTGTGTCGGGAAGGAGAGTAAATCCTGTTTTCCTCGGATGTCAGTTTTTCTTTTCTTTCACACAATGTGAATCCTTTTTTAGGTAAATAGGCAAACATACACCACCCAGAGCAAGTGCTTTGCTTGTGATTGTGCGCGGCATAGGCTGAAAAGAGATGGTCCCGATCATGGCCAAATCGCCGATTACCTCCTCCGTAGTATTGTAGAATATCTCGAGTAGAGCAGTCATTACCTCCAGGCCGACGGTTGCGTTGGGTAGAGGCGTCGTCTCTGTTGCGATGCCGTAGCGTTGCCCGCTACATATTCATCCTATCAGTCAGTACCTCCACAATCAGGGAGACGCTTGGAGCACTTCACGCACTGCAAATCATATGCATCATTGCTTTGTAGCTGCAATTCAACTTTCTTAGTCCCTCCTTGCGCTGTTTCATCCAATATAAAGACTCTCAAAGCATACCAAATCATAGTACGAATCGAATGTTTGCGTTGTGTCCGTCAATGGTCCAATATCGGTGAAATTGTTGAAAACTCCATCCGGAGGCGTGGGCCCATCGTAGAATACAAACACAAACCATGTAGTGAAGAGGGCTGTGTGCTCGCATGTCGGGATGATAGCGGCCTTGTCATCGGGGTAATATTCGGTGAAGTCGCGGATGGCTTGAAGGATTTGGGAGGAGGACTTGTATGAGAATGTCCACACACCGCCCCAGATCTGTTATTTTGATGTTAGAGGGTTTTTCTACACGAGCAATAAGTTGTTCGTCTTACCTGGTTAGAAATAGGATGTGTTTGGAGCGTATACTGAGTGACGATACCAAAATTATTGCCGCCGCCTTTCAAAGCCGCGAATAAGTCTGTTTGCCATTAGTTTCAACTATTCTGGATGAAGGGGCAATGAATTGATAACACCTGTATTAGTTGAGTTGTTTGCATGAGTGATTGTTCCATTGGCCAGGACAACTTCAAAGTCAACGACGTTGTTCGCGGCCCAGCCATATTGAGAGCTCAAGAAACTCAATCCGCCTGTTATTGTTAGTCCAGAAGTAATATCAACTTTCAAGTCAAACACCCACAGCCCAGTATATACCCTCCCACCCCTACGCCACCCAATCTTCCGCCAACGACCGCCATACCTGTTCCATTGAGTCCATCCTGAGCCTCAGACCATGTAAGGCCCGGTCCAATCTTGGCCGTCTGCGTAGCCGCGTCGTAAACGACATCACTGTTTAAATCCTTAGTCGCAATCAGTAGTCCCCCTCAATACTCGAGAATCCAGTATTCGCCATGTGGCCGCCAGATTTAATCTGAAACAGATCATCAGTTCCTGCAAGGTGGTGATGATTTCAGACACCTCCTCAGCAGTAGTAGGAAAGGCAATGCATAATGGGCGTAGCGCTGAGCATGCCTCTGACCAGTAGTCTTGCAGCTCCGTCTCGTAAGCGATTGTTAAAGGCCCTGATACAGCGCCTGTCTGATTCTTTACTGTTGAGCAGATATTGGCTGTTGCCAATGTTGCCAGGACTATCAATGCAATCGCATTGGCGAAAGGTGTCCGGATTGATGCATTGTAACAGGCATTTCACGGCAAGCGGCATGTATGATAACCAGGTAGGTAGAAAAAGACAGACAAAATTTGCCGTACTGAGGGACTCAAAGGGATATATAGTATTGACTGCTATATATGGAGTCTATGATTAATCTATTTCAGAGACATGACCTATCTAGGCCCTCTGGAGCATGTAATATCCGGTCCTTGTACATCCCAATCCAGCCTGTTTCTTGTAACTATTTTGCGGCCCCTGACTCATGCGGAATGGAGCAGATAGTGTAACCTCAGAAGTCCTAGTCATGTAATAAGATCTCTCATTAATTTCATTCTTAGTTCAGAGCATTCTAGTATTGGCCAAGTTGTAGATAAGATCGACGCCTCACGAACAGGTTGACTGTATACATAGTCAATACAGCAGCGGTCATCTTTCAACCACACTCACTATTAGCATTATCCTAGGCGTAAAAATCCTTAGCCATATTTAGGCTGTAAATTTGAAAGTAGGAAGAAGAGGAATGGATTCAGAAATAAGGAAGTCACATTTTGAATCTGAATATGCACAAACTACTCCGTACTGGAATGCACACTAAAAAGGACTTACTCAGTTCACCCGGAAAATTATCATCTGACTGCTTCCTGCATAAATAATCTTGCTTGGTCCACCTTTGGGCAGCGAATCATTCGTTTGACGGACTAAATCGCAGCATCCGCCAATCTATTTCATTAGTTGCTACCTTATTCGGAAGTGGCTGCGTCTGCAATGCTCCCTCGTGTCCAGCCCGCCGATGTGATATGCGGTGTGATGATGCAAGCTATGCGAACTATGCATAAGGTGAAAACAGGATGTTGACATTAAGCCAATCAAAAGTCCTCTTTAGGGGCTTTTGGAAAGCACAAGAGGAAGAAGCAAATAAAAAGGAAAAAGAAGCTGAAAATGATAACACGCTTGATTCTATTTGAGGCACTCCTCTCGGAGGTCAAGGGATGGACTCTTGAAACAACAAGACACTCAGAGAGTGTTAACGGAAATCAGCATGTGCTAATATTGAGTCATGCAATGCTTTCTTTAGGGCAAAACTCAGCAGACATTCGCCGATTCGACGTTCCTTCCACATATTGTATTTCTATAAAGAAGCTGATCCTGTAGAAAGATTGTCTATCTCTAGGTATAAATATAAGATAACTTTGGGTGCTAGGAATAATATTTCCAATTTTATGCCTATATATGTAATCTAAAGATTCTACATAAAAATCTAGCAAAATTAGTCTCATCCAAGGTAATCGGGATCCTACTCTCTTATTTTTCTAGTCAATATGGTGTTTTCCACATAGATTTGCAGACTCAAAAATGGAGATTTATTGCGCAAACTCTTTTGGATGAATACCTAATACCGGATAGAGTAATTCTCGGGGAAATCTGTAGGCTAAATCACACGCTGCAACTGCCCTGTAACCCGAAGAAGCTCCCGGGCTGGATAACCATCATCCAGCAGCTTCTTCGCGGCCCTAGTTTGCTCATCCAAGTCCTCCTTTGGAAGCCCAAGGGCGCCGTTATGCAGACCTCGAGTGCTCTCGTAGTCACCGCCACCCCAGGGAAGAACGGTCTGACAAAGATGCCAATGCAGCCCCTATGCGAATTGACATTGGGTCTTCTGGGTTTTGTGCCATGGCCAGTCCCTTGCTATACCTCTCTTTGCTATCCTCATGCTCCAAGGTCCATTGAGAATCAGTTTCACCAGCGATGCGTTTCCAGCTCTCGAACATGTCTCTTTGACTGATCAGGAAACTTGAGATATATACCGGCTTGTTTCGAAAGCTACTTATTGTCAGGCTTGTGTCTGTCTCATCTTCGGGCAACTCCTTCAAGCCCAGGAGACCCGCGACCGCACGACCGCACTGCTCCCATGTCGTCAAGTTGATTTTGTTGTTTCCGTCATCGTAGAATGTTATCTTTTTCTGCAGAAAGTCAAAGCCGAGCAACATCGGGCCCATGACGAGACTATACGGATACCACAAGCTGGAAACCAGGGTGATATAGGAAGTGACGCCCGTTTTCTCAATTTCGGTAAGTTGGGGATAACGGTAGCGCTCATCGGACTCTCTGACATCAATGCCTCATTGGCAATGTCATAGCCAAAGAAGTTGGGCATCACATATGGGACTCCTGCAGCAGCCGCGGCCTTGACTAGTTTCGACTGTGTGTCCGGTGGTGCGAGAACAGATAGAGTTATAATGAGAAATTGCTGGCCATTTAAAGCGCTAATAAGGCTTGCTTCATCGTCATAGTTGACAGTGACAGGTTTGACGCCATCTGGAAGCGTGTTTTTGCTCCCTTCTCTGGTCAAGCCAATGACCTGGTGCTTCCCAGTTTTCACAATCTCCTGCGCAATGAATTTGCCGATCTGGCCGGCTGCCTATATATCATACGTAAAATCAGGGTTAGGGCTCAACAGGCAACGAGAAGATGATTAGATGGGAACCCACTCCAACGATGGCAACTCGCTCAATGGCGTTTGTGAAGTTGCCGGGCTGATCTTTGGCGTACTTTTGAGTCATGCTGAAGGGCGGATTTGATTCAAATTTGTCTAAAGGGACGATGGATAAATGGTCTGTCCGCTCACCAACCTTGGAAATTACTGTTATAGGTAGTGATGTAGAATCACATAGATATATACATAAAATATACCGCCCTAACTCCGGTCGTACATTGTTTTCCCATCTATCTCCGAATTTATGCATGATCATTTTCTTGGTACGAAATATGGGCTCCAGTGCCGTCAACTGTTGTCGAGAGGGTCGACCGGTGAAAGCTGGAATCTTGATAAT
This sequence comes from Talaromyces trachyspermus, assembly GCA_020137715.1. Lineage (NCBI taxonomy): Eukaryota > Fungi > Ascomycota > Eurotiomycetes > Eurotiales > Trichocomaceae > Talaromyces > Talaromyces trachyspermus. The sequence continues at coordinate 7,440,089 of JACGXQ010000015.1, read as the reverse complement.
TACCACCATATCCGAATCAGTAACTATCTCTCAGCCTAGATTACATATAAAGCGTATAGCGTATAGCGTATAAAGCGTATAGTTAAAATCCTGATTCGTTACATATGCCCAAGCCAATGACTTTCCAGAATGCTTCACCTTCGCTGGTGAGATGCTTGAGCCCGACTCGCTTAAGGTCCGCGGTAACTGTCTTGCGTGCAACGCTGCCAGTATTGATGCTGAGAGGCAGTTGCGGCTAATGCAGCATTTCAAGAAGGTGAGTTGAGATCATGGCCGAGAGCTAGTAATTAGCGTATGCTTACGTATAGCGATCTAGGAAGTCTTGGATACCTCGACAGCTAAGATTAGCTCGCTTGAGGCCGTCCATACAAGTAACTATGCTATATATAAACATTGGTTTTCTACAATGATGCTTCCGAGCTCTCTTTAAATTTCACCTCCTTGACCGATTTCCACTCGATGCCTATAGCGCATATGGTCACACATGCACAAGCCACGCCTACATAAAAGACCTGGATAATCGTCGCATTATAAGCGGAGTATACAGCGCCCTTATACTGCTCTGGCACCGTGTTTATCAGGTTCAGCGTTCCCTCGTCCAAAATGGAATCTGGGTCCAGCTGTGGGACAGTAGCCTTGAGTTTTGATATCAGCAGGTTAAGGAAGATGTTTTGTGAGATAGCCAGCGCAACGATGCCACCGAGCTCCTGCGTAAAGCTCAGAACCACGATCGCAGTTGCAACGTGCTTGTCGGGGAGCACGGTTTGGATAGCAGTATAAGGCTGCTGGAAGGCTAGGCCGGCACCGAGGCCAAAGAGGATCTGAAACCAGATATATTTGACGGCTGAGGTGTTCTCGTTAAACAGTGTCATCAATCCTGCGCCCACGCTCATCAGGACGGCCCCGGTGACCATCACAGGGGTGTAGTAGCCAAGCCACGATGTGATGTTCCCCGCCACAAAGATGGCGATAGCGAAGGAAAGGGCAGTAGGGAGGTACATGAGACCAGACTGCAGAGTCGTTGCGTGTCGAATGGCTTGGAAATATATAGGCAGGTAAAATCCAAAGACGAAAAGAGATGCAGAGACGCAAAACATCGAGGCCGAGCCAAGCGTTACGCTGCGCTGCCTGAGCAGGTGCAGCGGAAACATGGCCTTGTCGCCTGCTCGTTGTTGGGCAAAGAAAAAGCAATAGCGAGAACTCCAGCCAAGACAAAGAGCACAATGATACGAGCGTTGCCCCAGGCATATACTGATCCGCCCCATTGCAGCGCAAGGATCAAACAAACGGTCATAGGAACAAATAGGAATATGCCTAACAGGTCAAGCCGTCGCCATCTTTCCTTTGCTCCAAGGTTGGCGTGCTCTGGCTGTGGCAGATTCTTGACGAACAGCCAAATGGCAAGGACGTTGGCTGCTGCGACAGGGATAATGATATAGAAGCAGATTCTCCAAGATGAGAACTTTGAGATTACGCCGCTAACCAAAGGTCCAAATGCAAGTGCTGTGCATTCCATGCAGCCTGAAATACCCTGGTAAATAGGGCGACGCTTAAGGGAAGTTGTATTTGCAACAATGCTGACAGCTTGTCAGTACCTTGGTAGAATGGAAATGTCTTAATATCAGGAATGCTTACATAGTGCCACCTGAGAAGATGCCTGCACCTCCAAGACCCGTAATGGCTCGTCCTATGATGAAAGCAACGGAAGAAGGAGCTGTGGCGCAAACTATCGATCCAATGGCGAAGACAATGAATGAAGCTAGGAAGATTGCTTTAATGGGAGAAATCGTGTAGAGCTTCCCGAATGTGAGGACGGTTGAGGCCAAGGCGAGGATACTTTTGTCAATGTTAGTCTTTAGAACGTAACGTTATGGGACCACAATAAGTTGGGGAAACGCACTATGCAATGCCGTACCAACCAACATCGTCAATAGCCTTGAACTCGTCACTGATGACTGGTGTCAGAGTTGTCACACAGCTAGTATCCTGAGGGACAAATGTTGGTCAGCGAAAGACAAGACCGAGTTGCAAGAGACTGAAACGGCTTACGTATCCAACAAAAAGTCTCCCAGGAGAATGCAGCTGTACACGACGACAAATCTAATGCCCTTTGGGCGATCCGGGTTTTCAGTCCCTTCTGCAGATTCTTCTTCAGCTTCCGGTTCAGCTGGCTTTGCGGATAAGTTTCCAGTGAGTTCCCCGTGAGACAATAAGCCTCCAGGATCAAGGGTTACGTTAGCGGCTTTCGGGTTGTGGTTGGATATTGCTGATTGATGTGAGACGCTAGCAGCATCGGCGGCTGACTCATCGATGTGGCCTGTTGTTTCTGGCGTTTCTGATCGCGATGTGTCGGCCATATTATACTTGATGCGAAATGCAGACCTCAAAGAAAGGTGCGACTTTGGCCTTACCTAGGTACTAACTTATAAGTTACTAAATGCCTTGTAGGAGCAGGGGAGCAGGGGCTGTGCGGCATTTCCAAATCGGGGTAGCCTATTCCTACAACAAAAAAAACAAAAAAAAAAAAAGAAAACAAGCTTCTGGACCCTGATCAATGCATCTCAAGGAGTTATCCAATGATGCTCTTTGGCGAACTTCCGCGCGGGCCGGTTTATATCACCGACTACTGAGGATGATTCTCAGTCTATATATGCAAAGTCCGCCCAGGTGATTGCCATCCACCTTGAGTATCTCCAATATGTCTGGGCTGATGGTTACATCCTTAGTCCTCGCTTCATCTTATGATGTATATAAAATATATATTCGTATCCATAAATATATATGTACATACCATAGCGGAAAATGGGCATCTCAGGTAACACTTAGGTAATGCTTGGGTAACATTGGTAACGTTACTGTTAAGGAGCGCGTGACCTTATGGTTACCTTAACAGAAACGTTTCCAGTTTTATAAGCGTTCCCACATATTGAGACGTTACCACCTTGGTAACGTTACCGGGCAGTTACAGAAAATAGTAGTTACGAGTTCATAAGCGCCTAAGCGCAGCTTGTTTATATTACACGTTATATTACACTACGCGTTCTACGCCTACGCCTACGCCTTAGGCATGCACCTAGATTCCTAGATTAGCACGCGTAACGAGGTCAATTGAGAGGCACTCACCTAGGCACGTAGGCGTAGATTCGTAGATTCCTAGATTAGTACGCGCTCAACGGGGTCAATTGAGAGGCACTCACCTAGGCACGTAGGCGCGCAGCGGATATATACCATGGAGTATAAGAGTAAGCAAAGCGCGTCCGAGTGATGCGGCCTTAGAGATTTATCTCCTACCTATCCTAATTAGGAAGGCGCGTTCTATATAGAAACGTTACGAGGCCTAGGAGACGTTACTAAGGCCTAGAGAACGTTACGAGCGTAGAGACGTTACGAGATCTCGTAACGTTCCTAAATAGGAAACGTCTCAGCCCGCTGTTACGTCTCAATACGTGGAACGTTACTAGATTTGTTAGATTTCCACTAAAGTTACGTTACCGTGACGTTACTAATACGCGGAGACGTCTCCTAGCCGTTACCCGATTAGGAATCGTTACCCAGGCGTTACCCCAAATGCCCATTTTCCGCTATGGTACATCAAGCGCAAGAACAAAAACGCCCGTCTAGAATAAGAAAGTTAAAGAAAAGGAACCTGAGCCACGTAGCATGGGCTACAAGGCTGCATGTGGCGTTGATTCAACGCGTACCTAGGTACCTAGGTATCAACCTGGGTGTGTAGACATTCTTTCTATCACTGCCTGCTTCAATTACCAAAATAGGAAATCTTCTGTGAGAATGGGCGACCACGAAGCCCGCCGTGGACACTGCACAGCATTCACTAAACACTCTTGCATTCCCACGTATGTACAGTGCCGGCGGCGAGTTTCATCTGTTTCCTCACTCAAATATCGCTAGCTTGGTTCAAATGTTCAAGCAGATCCGACCACATAAGCGCTGGTGCGTTTCCCTCAACCATAAGTTGTCATTTTTATCTCTGCCCAAGACAATGAAAACGGGCATATTGAAGCCGCCATTCCGCTTACCATTGTCAGCATGGTAAAATATAGGCTTCCCTGGCGCAGAAAAATTATTCTGGCCTGGCTTTACGACGGCCGGGCTGAAGTCAATCTGATCCAAGAGACGGCTCTTGCTCCAGTTGGAGATCATGACCAATTTCATATTGCTATCACCAAATACCGGCTCCCGGCCCTTTTAAGGACATGTTCTCGTGACAATGAGGCGAAAGCTTTTACCTGACTTTCGGTAGTTTGCTCCGAGATAGCACGGCGCGATTCAAAGCCAGCTCTGCGAGCGGCATAGTTTGCGCACGCTCAGCTGTGGAAGATAAGAAGACAGCTGACGATGCGTTCAGCACGTACGCCATCTCCGGCTGAAACACTGAGGGAGCCCGGGTGCGCATGTTAAACACAATCAGAGTCATGATGCGTCGTATTGAGCCTTCTGGAAGTCCTCGTGACGCTATGTGGGTGACCAGTGCCGTCAGAACATCTCCTTCACTGATAAAAGGTTTGTCCCTTTCACGGCGCCCTCTTTCTCCCCGCTAACGAGCTCCGGTAGCTGGTTACGTGCCTCTTGCACCATGGCGTCCATCGTCTTGCGCGGAACGCAAACTGTGCGTGCTTCTACAGCCGGCTCCCACCAAGACTCGCACAAGAGCCGCAAACCAAAAGTACCAGCCGCCAGCCTGTAAGCATAATAGCAGACAATACATGTTTCTCAGCAGGCGGATCCTGGGGGCGCACAATTGATCCATGTAGTCGTCGCGGTAGTTGGCAAATGGCGGTACGTCTCCCAGGCGGCCGGCCAGCACAAGGCTCCAAGCGGAGAGAATCGCAGCGATCCCACCCAGGTCGGTAGTCACATGGCTATGGCCCAAAGATACAAGTGTGCCGTCATCAAATGTTGCTACATGTAGGGAGAACTGTGGCAAATCCGAGTATATGAAGTCGTCAAAGCAACGCGCGGCACCTGGACCCACGCCCAAGTCCCGGAATTCACTCGCGTTTGGGACAAATGCCGGCTTATCGCCGGCTCGGGGAAGTCTAGAGGCCAATGGATGTTCGGACATGGGCACTGGGTGGTGTTCTTTCGTGAAATGAACTGCCGGTCGGTTGGGTCCAAAGAAGCGAGGAGCATGGATCTCGGCCTTCCCGTTGGGCTTTTTCTTCATTGTTAGGATGAGTTTTCATCAACGCACTCAGCATGCATACAGAAGAGCTGGAGTTGCTAGGAATTGGAGGAAATAAAAGACAGCATCACTGTTTTGCTACTTACCCCAAGTCGTATCCTTCCTCCGAGGCGCCGCCAGCCTTCATCTCGAAAAGTTGAGCTAGAGCAAGGTGCAGCCTGTCCGGGTCCAGCACGTCTTCAAAGCGGAACATCCACATATACGTGTAGCCACGCAAGGCGGATATATCGTCAAGGAGGTGGCATGGCAGGACTTCATCCGAGGGAACCCTTGGTGGCGGAGACCGCTTCGGTTTAAAGCCAAGGACGCGCAAGAACAACGAAAGCATGGCTTTGAATGGTGTTGCTTGTTTGGTATGCTTTCCTGGAGCACGGCAGTATCAGGTGTCTTTGAATTGGGCGCATGAAGATGAAGTAGCTGAACAACTCTGAAGCGGTTATTGACCGAATTATAAGGATCGGCGCGTATTCAGCTGAAAACCGTTTTCTATAATAATCTACGCCGAAATCCGCTAAGCCAAAACTTAAATACTGAGTGCCTTACGGCTTCAGGACCTAATTTATTATTGATGGATCTTTGGACAGTTCCAGGCGTTCAGCTGAGAGAATTCATAGCCCTAACAACCCTAAGACTACCTAGGGTCACAACGGAAGTGGAGCGCTGTATTAATCTGACTAGGATTGAGGGACTATACCGCGGATAATCTGCAGAACAACTAAAAAGGAGCGTTCTGATAGTCTGTCCAGCAGCAGGAAAAGAGTGAGCAGTGAGCACGGCTTGTCGTCTCAGTGGCTGAGTCATGTCAACGGTGCAGTGTGGGTCCGAGAGGCTTACGTAATACGGTGATTCATTCAACAAACCAATCAGAACTTTGTATTTCTAGTTGGCCAATCAGATCAAAGGATTTAAGTGTAGTAGAAGGTCCAATCAGGAATCAGGAACATAATTGAATATATTGATTCCAGCACTGAATCTCCTACTCTATGCTAGTTTATATGTGCTATCCTTCTAATCCTCATAGCACTTAGTCGTCCTTGCTACGTAGTCGTAATTAAACGAGCGATCTATGAGCATTTTTGTCAGCCAGTGAGTAAGCGGTAATCAGGCTTCATTTCCTTATTAGGACTAGCGTCCTTTTAACAGCAGCGGCATACGCGAAGCTTCTGCTCACGGTTGTCAGGAGTCACCAGGTCGTATCATATGAAACCGATTATGAGACGGCGAGAGGAATACAATCAAAGACGAAACTCGAAGTTCTACTATTGAAGAGATGCAAAATCTCAACGATAGAGTTCTGAAAAATGAACAACCTTGAATGCCGTGTATAGCCTGCTAAAAGGCATGCAGATATCTATTCCTCTTTCAATAACTGATCTATAGTGTTTTATCAACGGTGCTGGATGCCGGATAGTGTGAGATAAAACATATTTTAGGGTGTATAGGTACAGGATAAAGAAAAGATAACCCTGGAAACCTTATATACATTCATGGCAGAATTCCATGTAGTACCATAAATGATTCCTACCTTGTAGAAAGCGTTTCTTCGCCAGAAATCTGAAAACATACCTTTCAAATCCAACCTATCTATAATGCAACGTTCTAAAAATCATCCGGCACGAGCTTTGATAGTTTTCGCAAGCTAGGTCCATATTTCATGAATAAAAATGGGACAGGAAGCAACACGGCAGCTACACCACCGATGATCGAGACAGCCGGTCCAAGACCCAGCGCCCTAACCATCGGCTTCGCAGCCAGTGGAAGACCGGCGGCCATGAGACTTCGGAGGAAAGTCACTGCAGCCGTTGAACTAGCCGCATATATTTTGTACACATCAATAAGGAAATTGAGGCACTGCTGGAAGATGCAGTTGAAACCAACTCCAATGAAAACAGTCGCCAGACAAGGCAGGATCCAATGATGCGGAGGATCACCAGTCCAGCCAAACCAAAAAGACCTGCCACCATGAAAACCGCGCCAAATGCCATAGGTGGGAGTCGTGCCTCTGGAACGGCTATTCCATTTGCAGCCTGTGAGATTCGGTTGTACCGATGCTGATTCCAGATATTGATTCCTACCGAGGATATGACGCCAATCAAAAGACCCAAGAAGGGTAGAGAACCAACTACGAGGCTCCATCCGCGAGCCTCTTCGAACACAACGGGAAGAGCTCGAGAGTGAGATACATGACTCCGTAGACAAATGCTCCGTAGAAGGCAACACAGGTGACAATGGGCTCGGTAAGCAACATTTTCAGCGGGCGAGACAGTTGTTTTGTGAGAATAGAGTGAAAGTCGAGTTTTACATGCTCATGGGGATGATAGTATCTAGAGTCGTTTGTCTCCACCCGCATCTGCTGTGCTTTGCGTTTGAGCAGCACCAATGGGTACATCTCAGGCAGGCAGAAGAAGGTCAAGGTGAAGATGACAAAGCCCCAAATTGCCTGGACGTACGCGGTCCATCGCCAGCCCAGATGAGGATTTGTTACGAGTGCGGCACCAATGATTGGACCCAAGGCCGGACCGCCATTCACAGCTACCGCGTACAAACTCACGGCCGTTCCTCGGGTTTCTTTGCTCCATATATCGCCGAGAGCAGCAGTGACATTGCTGATTGGGGCAGAGCCAAAGAAGCCTGCAAAGAACCGAGTGACAAAAATCGAGGCTGCGTTTTTGCTGACTCCAGTAGCGATGCAGAAAATAGCCTGCAAGAACACGGCGGGCAAGATGCTGACTCTGCGGCCCCAGATCTCGGAGACGGGAGCCCAGACGATAGGACCGAGGACAAAACCAAGGCTAACAAGTTAAATTCTAAATTCTTTTGAAGTGCCTTAGACAATACTTACACGTATAGAGAGAGGTTGAGAACGACCAGCTCACTACTGACATCAATATAGCTCGCAATGGCGCTGTCGGCGGGCGTTGTAATACTCGAGCCGAGACTACCGACCAAGGCCAGCATGCCCAGCTGGAAGGTAACCCACCATTTGTATCGAACTGTCCAATTCTGCGGGTTCAAGGGATCGTTCGGAGCCCAGTGAACAAGATATTGCGGATCAAGAGGCGTGGTACCCTTTTCTTCTACGTCTCTGTGCCGGATGCTAGCAAATTTTGTCCTGAAGCTTTGCATGCTTGCGCTGAGTGCCTTTTCAGAGGGTCCGAGATTTGGAATGCATGGTCTGTAAGAGTGCGTCCCTTTGGATGGTCTATCTTTGTTTTGCCATTTTATCTCTGCCTTCGGCCGACGCTAAAATTTTAGTCATTATGGTGGATTTTAGTGCATAATAGCGTATTGAGACGGTGTGCTCCGTTGCCATAAGGGGCGTACTAGCTTGGCCCACATCGTTGCAACACGAGAAAGTGATATTAATCCTTGCAAACTGTAGCGACGATATTTCTAGACGAGCGACCTTGGAATGGTGGGTAGACCAGGCAGAACCTCGAGTGCTTCTAAACCAGTGCTCCGTTATGCTGATCCCAGTGACCGTCGGAGTGAATGGATCGCCCCTTGGCGCCAGACAGGGTATACACTCCTTGAGCAATCGAAAGAAACATGTTAGGTTCCCATGGTTTGATCGTGATCCCTAGGATGCGCATATAAATTGGTAAACATGGAACAACAGCTCTGTAAATAAACACTGGTATGCGTGAGGCAGTCAGTGAAGCGTGTTCCACGAGCAATGGCATTGATCAAGCATAAATATAACCAGATTAAGTGGAGCCGTAGTGAAGCCTCCAGGGACAGGCGGTTGCTTGAATACAAAATTTCCAATTTAACTAAGCATTGGTTAATGTTAATAGTACAGTGCATCTTGCCACCATTCGCATCTCTCATTCGCGGCAGGGTCAATAACCGGAGAGACACCCGAATTATCCATATTCATCACCATAGAAGCACTTCCGTACTTGGGAAATATTGGAAGGTCATTTCCCTCGGGCTTTCCGGTGATAGCGAAAGCATTGATGTACTTCTGCATTATGATTGCCACGGTTGAATTTGTAACATATGGATTTGGCCCATCGTAAAACGTGTAGAACACGTCCTGTCCGTGCTGTCCGGGTGGAATGCTCAACATATAGGAATATATACTATTGTTGAACGCACGAGCCAGGCCATAGTTATTCGTTGTGACTATAGACTCTGAGAGGAAAAGGTTGATGCGGTCAGAGTCCGAGGTATATGGCGTTCCAGGCGACGGAGCCGGGTAGAGCGTTTCGGACACGTAAGATAAGGTGGATGGAGCCATTTCCGGATAAACCGAGGCCAAGAGGGCTTCGAAGGAGGTTCCTGAGGGTACCGCAACCGAAAAAGACAAACCTTCGTTTGACATGTGGCTTGTCATCAGATTGACATCGTGAGAGAAGGCCTTGTATTGCAATAGATTCCTATCCAAACAAACTGTTAGGGTTCTATTATCTGGCATCAGCAACTCGAGTCAACTAACCCTGGCAAATCCGGTACCTAATCTCGATTTGTCAGTGGATATTGAGCAGCAAGACTTCAAGGCAAGAAGAAATACTCACGATGATACCATCAGTTGCAACTCCAAAGACCTTTGGTCCAGACAGATTATGCCCAACCGCTGCTACGTTGGCGGCCATGACCTGAGCTTCCGACTTCTGCTTCGCGCATGTCAGGTTTTGCAGTTCAAGGTGGACAGATAGGCTTGAAAAGACGCTTCCTTCATGGAGTTTCCCGTGATCGGTTTGAAGGCAGGACTTTGAATCAAGGCTTGGGAGAAAGGGGGCGATCCTTGGGATCCACCAAATGCTGTTATCTGGTGTAGGATTGATGACGCTCCTGCACTTTCTCCAAAACAGTGACCCGACGAGGGTCACCACCAAAATACCCTACATATTTTTGGACCCACTCCAAGGCAAATCGTTGATCATAGAGACCGGCATTTGCCAGACCACCTTCAGACTGAAATGACGGTCCAGACATGAACCCGAAAGTCCCAAGCTAGTTCTTATTAGCATGCTTTACATTGCTAAGAGTGTTTACAGAAGCAGAAGCATCTCACCCGATAATTGAAGGCTATGAAAATTGCCTTGTTGTCGCCTCGTGCCAACAATCCCGAAGGATTATATAGGTTCTTGGCGCCATTAGTAAACCCTACATGAATGACAAATCAGTTCTATAGGTACTACAAAGTCTGCATTATACGGACCTCCTCCATAGATCCAGACTAGAACTGGAGCACCCGAGGGTCCGCTTGGACGATCAAAAATAGCCTTGGGTACTATAACATCCAAAAGAGACAGTCCTCTGACTGCGTCAGGTTGGCGCCGGCAGCGTTAGGCCCATTCGGTACACTGTATGTTGCCTGAGGACACTGAGGTCCATAAGTACCCTCCTGAACGAATGAACGATTCCACGCCGGTGCTACAGGGGCCGCAAACCGAAGGTCGCCTGTCGGTGCCGCTGCATAGCGTATGTTCTGGAAAAATAGAGACCCGTACTGCTCTTTTGGAATCAAATGGATTAGCAGTAATACTCACAACGGGTGCGATTGCTTCGACTCACATTGTATGAGGTTGCCCTTTGTATGTTGTATCCAAGATCAACGATTGGGAGGCTGTCATGGGAAGCCGAGCGTGCGGGGAGGCAATAGCAAAGAGGTAGCAATGTTTGAAACCAGATGATTAACATTTTGTTTAAACAGATGATTGACATTTTGTTTGAACAGATGAAGTGGACTTCGAAGTTCGAATTCGTGAGAACGCGATGCCGAAATTCCACGCTCAACATATGCTATGGTGATTCACCCTGTCAGCTAGCCACATGAATATGAGGCCCAACCTGGGCAGGTCTATTCGGTTACGATTCCATAATAGGCATGGTAAATAGCGTACGTATTCAGGGTGCTCCGGGCTGGGGCCTGATTCACCTAGGTAAGGCGGCATAATTTATCTGGCCGTGTGTCGACATTGACATACCACAAATGGCAATGTCACCTTGGATCTACAGTTCACCACCGGCTTGTTCCAAGTTGGACTTAGCATGCTCTAACATGACGAAGCTTGCTCCCATTCAGAGATCCCAAGATTTCCTAATTAATCTGAGCCGGGTGTCGGGCAGATTTCCATTTACGGCAGCGGTGCTAGTTCTGTATGGCACTCCTATTCAAATCCACGCTAAGATCACAAATCCGCGCCCAAATCCATGCCAAGCTCTCACGTACACGCCAGTTGAAGAGCATATATACGAGTAAGCGTACGAGCCAGTTGATGAGTATACGTACATATGCTATATAAATCTACGCTGAGCTCACATACGCAAGGACTCTACTTGACAAGTAAACGTATATAACAGTAAAAAGGCCTTGTATTAAGGAAATAATACATCAAGAAGGCTCTATATAAGCTAAGCTTGTACTTAGCATATAGTTAGTTACATGTATCCAAAGAAGAAATAGAATGTGACCTTCCGTATCGGGCACATTCCCGGTACACGGATGGCCGGACAATACGTCCTCGGTCAACGCTGAAGGAATCCAATCGGGTTTAATTCGATGATGGACTGCTCGCCTTCAAAGATATAGAAATAGAATAGTAAATTACTTCAGCGAACAGCGGCATGTTGTTACATCGATCTGTCTTGCTTGTTTTCACGTTTGCGCCACGACCAACTTTCTTCCCCGTAACGATTTGCAAGTGGAGCAGCAAGCATGTGTAATTCAACCAGAAATAGTTCTATTCAGCCAGAGGATTCTGTACTGCAACTGAGCTTAGAAAATAAAGTGAATTCCGCGCCCCTTGAAACCGTGAGCATCCGTATCACTAACTCCCAATATTATTTAACATAGATCTCTCTTCTATCTGGCTGCAATCTCTGGGAAACAACTGCTATACCAGAGCAAAACGTCCCAGCTATCAAGGTACCTAACGCGTCTTTTTCGCCAATATATCCCCTAACTTCCGCTCAAGGTATCGGACGGGCCAAACGGTGTACGAGGCGAAGCCTTCCACAATGGGCCAACAGCGGCATGCTTTCCAGCATCTGTGTCCCTCGCCGCAACATGGGATACAGATCTTGCTAGGAGAGTAGGAAATGCTCTTGCCGAGGAAGCAAGAAGCAAAGGGGCTTCTGTACTGTATGTCAAATTTAGGATCTTTTCGGTATGTGTTGTTAATATTATTCCAGGCTTGGGCCAACAGTGTGTCCCCACCGGTCACCACTAGGAGGGAGAAACTTCGAATCGTTTTCGGAGGACCCATTTCTTACTGGGAAGTTGGCTGCGGCCTACATCATAGGTTTGCAAGAGAAGGGATTGGGGCGACAATTAAGCACTTCGCCGCTAATGAGCAAGAGACGAAACGGGCAACAATCGACGTGAAAGTTAGCGAGAAAGCGCTGCGGTAAGAAAGCAATAATTTCTATGGCTTACGTTGTTCTTCGTTGACTTTGCGAGTCAGCGAGATTTACCTCAAGCCCTTTGAGATCGCAGTCAAAGAGGCCGATCCTTGGGCCGTGATGACGAGTTACAACAAAGTCAATGGCACGCATTCAGACTCGAACAAGTGGCTCCTCAGTACGGTTCTGCGGGAACAATGGGGCTGGAATGGGCAAGTATTTCCTCCTTCCTCTCTACCGCAACCAAGAACTGACCCGTTGCTAGACTCGTCATGAGCGATTGGGGTGGAACCAACTCAGTGGCTGGATCGATAAACGCTGGGTGAGTTCATTGCTTTTCCTTTTGTTGCATTGGACCAACCACAAAAACAGAATGAACCTCGAAATGCCAGGCCCTGGACGCCTTAGATCGATCGACGCTGTTAAATCTTGCCTCGAGAACGGTTCTATCTCAGAATCAACAATAGATAATCATATCACGACCATCCTCAAGTTTCTTGCAAAGGCCGATGCCTCGTCGAAGCAGCAAACTCGGCAAGAACGCTCGGTGGATCGCCCAGAGCATCGGCGACTCATCAGAGAAGCCGGTGGCCAGGTATAGTACTCCTGAAAAATCAAAATGTTCTACCGCTGAACATTGCGAATCTGAAGACGGTTGCTGTCCTTGGCCTCGCGGATATGTGCCTTGCACATGGTGGCGGGTCGGCGACTGTCAATTCCCACTACAAGATTACTCCCTCGAAGCTCTGAGAAGGGATCTTGGGGATGTGGTGGAGATATCATACTCGGAAGGTCGGTTGCAGAACGAGAACTCGACGGTCAAGGAAATTTTCTTAAAACATGCATAGGCACTCAAATACGACGGGTTCTCCCGTGATGGCAGAAGGCCTCCACGATTTAGATGGTAAACAAGGCCTAACTTTGTCGACATTCACAAGCCGTGACTTGAAACGAGGACCGAGCAGTCGCTCAAATTGCGCGACAGCTGCAACGCCACTAATGCTTAGAGACCCATCGCTCGCAATGTTGCTGGAGGGTACATATACCGCCGGGGAAACTGGACGCCATTATTTGAGCCTCCAGTCCCTAGGCCCCACAAAGGTGTACATTGACGATCAGTTGGTGTTTGACGTTCAAGAAAGCTGTGACGATGCACTGGCGTACTTGATGAGATCTCGTCCAGGGGTACTTGGCAGATACAACTTTGTTCAAGGTCAGAAGTATCGGATTCAATGTGAATCTAGAGCACCAAGCAGTCTAGCTTCTCAGGGTCCTCTGGCACTACTTTCCGGCAAGCCTGGAATGTGGATTGGCTTTCAGACCCAGCAGATTGTCGAACAAGATTTGCTCTGCGACGCAGTTATCAAAGCAGAGCACGCTGATCTTGCACTGATATTTGTGGGGAGAACTGCAGAATGGGAATCCGAAGGTATGGGACCTCCAAGCTACCCCTTTGTTTCGCGCAGGAAATAACTTCCAATCGCTACAACAGGTCAGGACATGGATGATATGAAGTTACCTGCCAACGGCTCACAGGATCGCCTCATAGAAGCAGTCTGTGCAGTGAATCCAAGCGTCGTCGTCATAAATTCGACTGGCGGCCCAATTGAAATGCCGTGGTTGAACAAGGTCAAAGCTGTCATCCAAGTATGGTTTGGCGGTCAGGAATCTGGGAACTCGATCGTCGACGTCTTGCTCGGGACAGTAAATCCTGGTGGTAAGCTCCTATGTCGTTCCCGAAGACGATTCAGGACAGCCCATCGTATGCCAACTTCCCCGGCGACCTGTCAAAACTAGAAGTCAATTATGACGAGGATGTCTTCATTGGCTATCGATATTTCGACAAAAGTCCATTAGGCCTGCAGTTTCCATTTGGGTTTGGGCTTTCATACACCACCTTCGAGGTGGATGTTATTGACGTCGACTCAGCATGCTTGGTTCCCGAAGGCAAGATTACTCTACAGATACGAGTCCGAAATACTGGCAGTCGATACGGAAGTGAGGTCGCACAGTTGTATGTCCAAAAGACCAGGTGCCCTAAGGAAGAGGTTTTGAAGCAATTGTCAGCCTTCGAGAAAGTGTATTTGAAACCAGATGAACAGAGAACTGTCCAAATGTCTATCAACCAGGATTCAGCCGCTCGATGGGACAGCTCTGAAGGCTGTTGGAGCATGGATAAGGGTTTATACGAAATTGTTGTAGGCACATCATCGGCACACACTGCCGCCGTGATCAACTTCACGGTCAACGAGACATATCGGTTTGGGCCTGGGAACAGGACAAATGTTTGCCATAGTTACCTTTAATAAGCGTCCATAGGAAAATCACTCTAATACCGCTCATGATATCTCGAAGGGTGATGAAGTCGTACTGGCTCTTTAAACTAGCTCCACAAGAGGGTTCCTCCTCCTATCTCTCTGGGATGTATATCACTTCTTGTTCTCTGCATACTTATTACTATCGTCAGATTGATACCCCAACGGGACAATGCTATCCACAGTATAACTATCGTATCTGGAGTTTCTACAACAGGTGGACATAAGCGAATAATTTGAGCCGCACTTCGGACATGATCAAGTACGACGTCTGGCAGCTCATCTGTGTCCTGACGTCTGGGTGTCGAATTCCATTGCATCGCCGGACACAAATCTAGACAAGACCTCTACTACCTCTTGGGATATATCCACCGGTATTGTACTCCACTCCTACGAAAACGGAAATACAATGTGCTGCCCGGCACCAAACACCATCAGGGACGGCCAACCGGGATGATAGCCTATTATGGCCTAACGACAACCGAAGCCGGGAATCCCCAACCAGCCCCTACATATAATAAATAATGTGATTGATTGTGTTTTCGCTATTTCAAATCATCCAAACCGCTTTACAGCCTACCATTAGAGCAAGGCAAGCCAACACCGTCTCACTCAGCAATGGAAGTTCCCACAGACGCACCAAGTGGCAAGGTCAAGGACGAAGCCATCATCAGTCCGACGTGGATGGGAAATATGACTGGAGCAGAGGTTGACGGCGAAAATCTGGAAGGCAAACCTGCTGAGACGGTTGTCCTTGAATGGACGGAAGACGAAGAAAGAGGCTGTTGAGGAAAATTGACACATGGCTTTTGCCGTTGGTACGTTGCAGACATGACATGGAAATATTCCGCTCCGGCGATGCAGATCCATTCTGGCTGCTAACTAAGTGCGAAACACACAAAACAGTTGTTATTCAGTGGATTTTTCACTCTCATGGACGCACAAGCGCTCGGAACTGCGGCGCTCTTCGGATTCGTGGAAGATCTCGGCCTGTATTCGATCCAATCCGTGCACCACTGAAGATTTCGACAGTGAAATATTCTTGGGTCGCAGCCATCACATATTACGGCGTTCTCGTAAGCCAGTATCCACTCCTTGCGCTGGCACAGAAGGTGCCCATTGGGAAATTCCAAGGAGTAGTCATATTCTACTGCGGAATGTGCAGCCTCCTGATGATTGTGTTGACCAACTTTTCTGGGGCAATGGCGCTCAGGTTGGTCCGCCCACTGTCACCATCTGTTGTTTGATCGATACCTGGGCTAAGTGGTACATTACAGATTCTTCTTCGGTTTTCATGTTGTTTTGAGTCCCTTCATATCCTTGTTACAGGTATATGGTAAGTTAAGCCAATACCCTCTTTTCCTAGTTCCAGCATTTACATTAGGTATATAATAGGTGGAGAAGTGAGGAGCAGCCTACTCGAATTGGTGTTTGGTCCTGCGGCGCGTCCTTGGGCAGTGTGGTGGGCCAGGCCATGAACTACGGTCTTGTTCATCTAGGTGGCCCTTTTGCAGCCTCTCCTGGAAGTATATTTATCTCGTACTTGGCTGTATTACAACGGCATTCGGGATCCTTTTCTTCAGCTTCTTCCCCGACTCTCCCATGAAGGCAAGGTTCTTGACAGAGCGCGAAAACTCGTCGCGGTCGAACGATTGCGGGAAAATAACATCGGCATTACGAATAGGAAGTTCAAATGGCTGCAGGCGCGGGCGGCCATCCTCGATTATACGGTCTGGCTTCTGGGTGCAAACATGTTTGTCATCGCCTTGGCCAATGCTGCTATTCAAAGGTAGGTATTCTCGACTCCGAAGCCCCCGGTGCTTTCCGCTAACAAAACCATACAGCTATGGGGGTCTCGTTATCAAGGCAATGGGGTTCACGAACTTCAAAGCTATCGAAATGGCAATGCCCGCATCTGCCATTTCCGTGGTCGTCATGATATCATCCGGGTTAACAAAGCTCTTCGCCCCAGAAACAACTTGATCATAATCGAACTGACAAAGTAACAATAGAATGATCGGAAGACGATTTCATGGCCATCGTTGCTTGATTGGGCTTCTTTTCTGCTTCCTGGTATAGCAGGATTTACACTGCTCTGGAAAGCCCCAAGGACGAATCAGTCAGCACTACTTGCAGGCCTATATATAGTCAGTCTTCGCGGGTTTCCCTTACTTTTACCCCAAGGACGCTTGTTTTCATTAACACGGAACGTGCAGGCTGTCTTTTATTACGGCGCATATATTCAGAATCTTGGGCTTCTTTCCGCCAATCTGGCTGGCCATACCAAACGCACAACTGCGAATGCCCTTTGCTTTGGGCTTTCTGCGATTGGAAGCATTTGTGGTCCATTTGCGTTCAAAGGCGAGGAGGCAAATGCAGGCTACCCGACTGGAATGATTACCATCCTCAGTCTGTTAGCTACATCAGCCGGGATATTCTTGATTCTATGGTAAGAGTTCACATTCTTATGCCCACTCCAGACGGCTGCTAAGATTACACGTAGGTTCAGTTATCATTTTGAGAACAAGAGAAGGGACAAGGAAGGACGCCTAAACCCAGAGGCAAAGGCCGGTGGAGACAACGCTTTCTTGGACTTGACCGATACAGAGAACCGCCAATTTAGATACTGTACTTGAACTGACTCGACAGCAAAAGTATCCATTTTGACGATTGAGCGACAGATTATGGTTGTTCTTGGCAAGGGTAGTAACTCTGTCATAATAATCTGAGTCACAGAAAAATACATCGTACTTGAACCGAGGGGAACTATATATGATGATTCATACAGTATACCTAGGTAGTACCCAAAGGCATCTAGAGCACTGTGGTTTCGCGATGGATGTCTACGTAATTTATTGACCAGATATACGTTCACTCATACGCCTTTGCTCTTCATTCTTGGCCGACAGATGCCCAAGTACGTCAGCTCATCGGCGGTCTCCGCAAACACCCCAGCAAGTTCGTTGCGATATTTGGATCTCTTTTTCAGCTACCTAGGTAAATTGAATTACAAGTACATTATTTGCAGACCGAAAGACTCCATGTCACATGCGAAGAAGCTCGTAGAAAATTTCTTGACTTAAACAACAAGGATTTGCAAACTAGACCGGGCGGACTAACCAGTCTTCCAATGCAGCCCTGATACCATGTAGACCTTCGAAATTTGGTATGGACCAATCCCAGTCAACGTCTCCCAATAGGTCCACATCCCCAGTGCCTTGCGTAGCTGAATTGACATTTTTCTCACCTAATAGGCTAGTTGAGGATGCATCGGTTGCGTCTAGCTGCTGGCACCAAAGTTCAGGATATTCAGGCTGTACGCCCGCAAGGCAATCCTTTTCTGGGCGTTTTTGCGAAGGTCTTTGAGGCAAGCCGCAATTTTGTGCCATATATACCAGGACGCGCTGTACACGGGCCCAATGACGCCATGAGCGATGCTGCGGCGCCGACATCCTCCACCAGCACCTCGCCAAGGTCACTACTACGTGCTTCCAGACGACTGTCATATAAAGTTCGCAAGACGAATATGCACACAAATGTGATCATGACAAATCCGAAATCAGACATATACCGCAATCGGCTCTTGTCAATAGGCGAAAGGCATGTGTTGTATTCCAAGAAAGCATGGGCAGCAGCAATCGCCGTTTCCGAAGCGCGTTTTCCGCTTGATTTGTGCTGGAGGAGATATGTATGTAGATAGAAAGTGGTGAAATGGAGGTGGAAATTGAGAGATTTCCCTCGTCTGAAGTACAAGTGGAATTAGTAGAATAGATTGCTGCTAAGAGAGGGAGATAACATACGTGTCTGGAGAAGTCCACCCCATTTGGCTTGCCAGGCGGCCAGCTCTGCATTTGCTAATTTCAAAATATCTTGACCGTGGTAGTTCTCGATGATTTCACACAGAATGCATAAATCAACCTCGCCAAGCATTTTCTTTATCCGGGGACTTGTGGCACAGTTCGCCAAAATGCTGCTTGTTCTTCGAATGCTGGCACCTGCCCACATTGTTTTCCCACAGCCATGAACGACAGACATACTAGGTAGTCCAATTAGTAGTCTCGACGCTAGAGTATTCACCGCACAAAGAAGCTCACTGATGTCCCATTGTGTATAACCACAGCCAGCATGTTATGCTCGAAACATCAGTCGGTCCAGTTCCAGAACTCGTCCCAAGCTTCATCTTGACCGCCCATCCTTCTGCTATAGCCCTAACTGCCCAACAATCAAACTTACCCGAGTCCTCAGAGGCGCCTTCTGTGGTGTTTAATGCTTCCGAATATGCATATAGCACGATGAGTCCTTTCATAGTCCACATATTGTCCTCCCATCTGGATCGTTGCGACTGAAACAGGGCATGGTTGAGCCGTTCTCGAAGCGCCCGGTATAGGCGCAGTCGGAGATCTGCAGTCCCTGGCAAATATCTCGCCACGGCGTACAGCGTGCTCAGTATAAACAGAGGTTGAGGTGGAAGGGTTGAGAAGTCAGTGTCGTGTAGAGGGGTATAAAGGGTGCCAGGCACTGGCCAAACAGAGAAAACATTTGTTCCGCATCTCGAAATGAAATGTCGACCTCATCGAGAACCGAGAAATCACAGGGATTTGCAAGGCATGTCATCGGAAGCGGCTCAGCCAATGCTGAGTTTTCGGCCTCGAGGTCCTGAACCGTGCGATATGGATCGAACGGGGTGCCACTGCCACTTTGCAGTTCGTGTGGACTTCGGTCCTTACTATAAGATCCTCTTGATGTTGATGATAGAGGCGTTAAGGGTGTGGGTTGTTGAGAGCTGATCGGGTTCGGGGCAGCTGTTCTGTACTGGCAAGACCTTGTGGCTGGTAATAGCAAAACATTATTCCCTCTGCCCTCGTGTTTGGCGGCGACGCTTCCAGGCCCCTCATTGCCACGCCCATGGTTTCTGCATCTTGTATCAAGCTGTCCGTCCTCTCTTCTACGATTTCTAATCGCCCATTTATGCTGGCTGGTTTCCCACGCACAGGAGGATGAGTAGACCACATTCGCCGGCGGACCTCGCTTCCGGCCGGATCAGAAGCATAGCACTCGTGGCCGCCAACTCGGCACCTTTGGCAAGGCGGATTCGCAAGCCCATTGCATTTCATCTTAGAGAAACAGAGTCAGCAACGGACCAACATCAATTGAGAAATGCGGAAATACATGCCTTGAGTCGACGGCATCTTGCACACGCCTGGGCAGATCGAGGCATGATGCAGGTACTGGGGATGTGAGCAGCTTTACAGGTGAAGGATTGAAACGGCACGGGTCATTTCATTGCTCACCACTTGTAGTGCCGGATCTGACATATCACTGAAGGCCGCGCGTGATACCTAGGTATTGGTACCCCGCAGAGCTTGGCCACGGACCTTTAATAAAGTTGTCAAATGGCGTCATAATAGTAGGAGTGCTCCTCATTTTTTCGAAGTCTTATTATATATACCTAGGTATAGGTGCTATCCTTGTCTAAAGAGGCCAATGAAGTTGTGATTCTATCCATCATTATATAATACCAACAAATTATGCTCCTAAGGGAAAACTGCTAAAACCTCAGGCAACGATAGAGATCAATTCATAGTTCTATAATATTAGCTACCCCTTTCTTCCCGCAACCAGCCATAGCACTTGGCCACTAGAGGAATCGTCGCGCCCTTGCCATGGTGGTTGCACTACACCATGTCACATGATACGATTCGTCGGCGTGAGTTTGTCCGTTTTTCCGGTTTTGGACGTCCGGCCCGGTGGGTTAGCGCTGGGGCTTTTGGGATAGTATAGTGCCCGGCAATTTTTCCTAATCAGGTATATAGCATCGTACATTGGCACCGACTGTCCGACGATTCTCAGCACTTCGAGATTTCTTTATAAAATGGTGTTCACCACTATTGCAGGTTCTTTTTCCTCCCGACATCCCTCCCGTACAAAATATCAAGGGACAAAATGAGCAACCGACCGAACATCCTCTTCATCGTTGCCGATGACCTTGGGTACTCTGATCTGGGAGCCTTTGGCGGCGAAATCCGTACACCAAATCTAGATAAACTGGCATATCAGGGCTTCCGAATGACCAATTTTCATACTGCCTCTGCATGTTCTCCGACAAGGGCAATGTTATTCAGTGGAACGGACAACCACGTCACTGGTAGGTTGTTGAACCGTCATCTGCATGAACTGCCTCGATAACAAAAGGATATACAGGCTTGGGGCAGCTAGACGAGTGGGTGCAAAGAAATGAAGCAGCATATCGCGGCCAGCCGGGATATGAAGGCTATCTAAACGAAAAGATCGCAGCTCTCCCCGAGATTTTGTCTGATGAAGGGTATCACACGATGCTCTCTGGCAAGTGGCACCTAGTATATATCCCCGGAAGCTTCAAATCAGTGCAAGTCCGTCTTTGACACGATTCTAGGGATTGAAACCAGGGCAAACTCCCCATGCACGAGGCTTCCAGAAAAGCTTTAGCCTCCTCACCGGCGCTGGAATGCACTTTAAATATTTCCCCACCTCGCTGATGGGACACCAGCCATTCGCTTCATGCCTCCAATTTACGTAGAGGATGACAAATTCTTGGATCCGGAAACCCTCCCAGATGATTTCTACAGCTCGGACATGTTCACCTCACGACTGCTTGAGTTTCTAGATGATGCCAAGGAAAATATACCAGACAAGCCATGGTTTGCAGCGCTCACATTCACAGCCCCGCACTGGCCAATTCAAGCTCCCAGGGAGGTGGTCGATCGGTACAGAGGTATGTATGATGGTGGCCCAGAAGAATTGCGCCAGTCTCGACTCGCAAGGATGAGAGATATGGGTTTGATTGCAGAAGGAGTTGAAGCACATCCCGTGATTGCACCGCTGGAGGCAGAATGGGAAGCCAAGAGTGAGGAGGAGCGGAAGTGCTCCTCGAGAACCATGGAAGTCTATGCAGCCATGGTGGAAAAGCTCGACGAAAACGTGGGTCGCGTTGTCCAGTACCTAGAGAAGACGGGACAGATGGAAAATACCTTCATTTTCTTCTGTAGTGACAACGGCGCAGATGGTAAGAACATACCTATATATACCCCTTGCCGTTGATTTAAGGAGCAAAATTAACCAAAATCACCTAGGCATGCTACTGGAGGCACTTCCGCTGTTTTCCGTACATGTGCAGCCTATTATTGATCGCTTTTATGATAACTCACTAGACAACATCGGTAACAAGACATCTTTTAAATGTGAGTATCTCTCATCCATGCCAAGCTGACTACTATACTGATGTGAAACGAAGGGTACGGACCACGATGGGGACAAGCAGCGACGGCCCCTTCCCGCATGTACAAATCGCACATCTCGGAAGGGGGTATTAAATGTCCAGCCATTGTACACTACCCAAAGGTCTTACACCAACCCTCACCGCAATACTGCAGCGATGCAATGGTCACAGTCAAGGACCTCATGCCGACTGTCCTCGAGCTAGCGGGAATATCACATCCAGGAACCAGCTTTCGAGGACGGCCCGTGTTCCCGTGCACTGGAACGTCATGGGTCAGTCATTTGCAGGGCAAGACGGACAGGGTGCATTCCGAGGACACACCCTGGGGTTTGAGCTTTTCGCGCAGCGCGCATTGATCTTGGGTGATTTCAAAATCGTCTTCGTTCCCAAACCTGTTGGTCCAGGTCGCTGGCAGCTATATAACCTGAAAAATGACCCCGGAGAAGTCCATGATCTATCGCTGACGGCCGATGGTGGAAATAAGGAGAAATTGCAGAATATGGTGCGGCTTTGGGCTGATTATGTCAGTGAATTTGGCGTCGTGGATTCTACAAGCTTGGGCGACTGGGAAGAATATAGTGAGAAGGTAGGATTCAACGGTAACACCGAGAATAGCAATTTATAATGGGAGAAAACACCAATCCTATCTATTAGGTTCATTAATTCTGTATAAAGTACTTAATTAATATGGTCAAATATTTCCTACAGTTCTAATATCTCTAGAGCTAGATTGTGTAATAACCCTAAGAAGGAATAAGATGAGGATACGGTACGCATCTTGAATTGAATCCGGTTGTCGGAACACCTGATTTGAACAGGAAACATATGGGCTATGTACTAGTGTTTAAAGTCAAGCACGTTAATCTGCCCTACTCAATGCTATTTAAATGTTAGGAGGTAGTCTACTCATAGGGTCTAACAAATAGACTTTCGAAGCCTGATATGCCTGAAAGAGGCACAAAGGATGAGAAAAGGTTGTACCTCCTAGCAAATGGAACCTTCTTAACTTGTAGAAAGCTCCCCATTGACACCCACGCAGTAATACACGCCAGCCCAGAACTCTGTAGCACAATTTGCCCCGTCCGTGCCCAGCACTGCATTCCACTCATACAACTGGGTCGTGGTGATATTGTTGTTTGCTGCGAATACATAACAATAGTCTCCACTGACTGCCATTGCATAAACGTCACAATTGTCTGGGATGCTATTCTGTTGAATCGGACTGGGGACGCCAACGCCAACGCAGTACCATACATTGGCCTGGAGGGCTGTTCCGCAGTTTGCACCGTTGACTCCCAGCACCGAGTTCCAGTCGTAAAGATTGTCTGGCGTAATGTTGTTCTTCGTGGCGAATTCGTAGCAGTAGTCTCCGCTGACTGCCTTGGCGAACTGGTTACAGTTACGGGAGATACTGTTCGCCTGTGTGGGAGACGGGTGGTGATTCCACTTGACGTGCTCGAAGTGGTCGTGGTTGTCGTGGCTGTCGTGGGCGAAGTTGTTGTTGTTGTTGTTGTTGTTGTTGTTGTTGCCATGCTGGTAACCGTGGTGCTGTCACTGGATGTCGAGGGCAAACTGACAGTGATAGTGATAATAGTGTCATTTGAGGGCGGGGCTGTCTGCTCTACGCAGTACCGGTAGTCTGAACTAAAAGTGCAGTTGTCGGCCGTGATGTTGGTGACAGACGGGTTCCACGTCGAAAGGTCGGTTGTGAGGTTGAAGTGCCAGAAGACAGACGCCGCTAAACAATCGCTGACTCCGGTGAGATTGTACTGCAGGTCAGATCCGTCGGCATAGATGTAACAGTTCGTTAGAGTATTCGGTGCCAAGGGCAACGTATCCAGAGAGAAAATGGGCGTGTACGTCGCATCCGGAAGGTCCGTATATGCGGTGGTAGCATACGTTGCCACATAACCGCCAGTGTACCCAGGTGCGTTAGGATAACTATCGACTACAGAGTGGTCAGTCTATCACTTGATTGCTGGCCCAGTCCCCGCCAATTGAATGTCAGGCATAACTTACTACTTCCAACTGGAGCAACACAATAACTCTCATCAGCGTAGAGGTTCGTGCAGCTATTCAGACAAACTGGTTACTGATACTTCGCACTAGCAACGCAAAACGGAGTTCTAAGGATCTGAAGAACGGCTGTTAGAATTGACTTACTTTTCATTAACTTCTGGGTTTAGTACCAGGAAATCGGCAAGCGTAATTCCAAACTTCACGATGATGTGATTACAGTCATCCCCGGCCACTACTGAATAGTACTCACCACAATTCTGAGTGGTATTTGTTGCCACATCGGTTGGCACTGGGGCAGGGTACTGAACGAGGTTGCTGATCGAACTGTTGTGCTCGGCGCAGCATACTTCGGACCAGGCTCGTTCACACAGATTTGGTATCCGATGGTGCGGTTGAAGTTATAGCAGCCGCTGTCGATGTTAGGGTTATAGGATTGCAACTGCACCACAGTGATATTGTTGGCAGCGGCAACACTGTCACACGTGTCCCCTGGCTGCACGGTATACACGGTGCAAACGTTGACCATGCAAAGAGTACCCTGGGTTGGAAAGCTCGCGCAGTACGCAGGAGATCATTGTCTATAAGCAACCAGAACGTTCCAATCCCTTGGGATAGGCTGATGGACGTGCACGTATCCCCTGGCTGGACAGCATATGTGGTGCCACCACAATTGGCCGCGCTCGTCGGCGTCGTAGAACTACTACGAAACTTTAGTGCAGCCCGCGTGGGAATGTGAGGAGGAAAAATGTCCGAGTACTTACGAGGTGGCGGTAGTTGCGGTTGGTGGCCGGGTATACCCGGTATATGAGCACTGAGAGGTATAGCTCTGGAAGAGGCTCTGAGACCGCACGAGTGGTCCATCTCCATACTCAAAAACAGCCTCGTTGTACAGCGTTTGCAGAAAGCAGTCGTCGCAGACTACTGTTGTGGTAGAATTGTCGGTCATTGACGCTGTCAGGTTCCCCAAGACCACATTACAGTAATCGCTGCCGCTCACTAGACAAGTTTGATTGAAGTTATACGAGATCAGACTGGGAATGGCCGAGAGGGGAGAATGGCCCCGTATCGTCGACATAGGTCACCCCATCGCAGGCACTGGACACGTGCTGGGTCCATTGTACCAACGCAGCATTGCAATCCGACGTGCAAAAGTTTCAAGCGTTGTCTGGTTATATGTCTCGTTAGGATCGAAAGCCGCCACAACAACACCACATGTCGTGACATTTGTAGACAGCGCTGAGCCGCAGATCTGCGTATAATTGACAACAGACGATGCCGGGAAGAACACAAATGCGTCTATGCCACGAAGCGCGTAGAGAAAAACAAGAATATGAACAAGAAACATGTTCCAACGGCCGACAATCGATGGCCTTATGCAACTTATCATGGGCATCAATCTCGTTCAGTAATGGAATATCGATATCTCAGCTCTACTTACTCGTGATAGAGCCGGCAGTCAGGGACCTCAAGCGGAGAGCGGTTCTTCTTGTACATCACCCGAAACGTCGGTGTAGAAAAATTTAGTGTAGTTTTTGATAACAATTCCTGCGCTTTCAATAGGGTAGTACCTAGGTATTGGTGAAGAGAAACGTAGCCGTACCATCCATGAATATAAAGGAAGATATGCCGTTAGCTTTGTCTGAGGTCACGTCGGCTACGAAATATACGAAATCTTCTCAAGAAAAACCTAACATCAGGTGGTACTCGACAAGGATGTAAGGCCGACATGCCGAGCAATTTTGCCAGCTGCGCTCAGGGTCAATCTTCACCTACTTTACAGGGGCGTCATTAATGCCAACATTGAGGGGTATTGGAAAGTATGTAGTGTCACTGCTTTTTGGTCTCATTTAAGTCAACCCTCGTATAGGATTCCTACTGCATATCTAATAAAAGCAGTGTACGGAGTAGTTAGGCCATGGACCCTGAATTAGATGCACCCTGTGTTGGTGGTGTATTACATGCTGTATCTGGAATAGGTGGTTATAATCCGCTGTCACTAGGTATATCCCGGCGCTATGTAATTGTTATTGGGGATATAGAGCCCTTTTTGCACTACAACCCATAACTACAGGAACACCTCTTGACTAAGAATAGTATAGTCATGCACCTCAAGGCACCAACAGAGCCTTGACTCAATAACTGGACACCTGTGCATGTTCCTGCAGCTGATACATGTAACTTGGCGAAGTTGTGGCACAGTTTTCGAGCAATTTTATGCGTATTCCCACACATTTGATCCACCCTCAACAGAGCTTTGACCCTGCATTGTATGAGCAAGACCTCCACCTAGTGAGCCCTAGAGAGAGCCCGAGCTCCCGGAAGGGCTTGTATATAGGATTACTAAGAGGTAATATTTATATATGAGACTTCTCTAGCCTCTAGGGCTTGTAGATAGCTAAGATCTCCAGGGTTTATCCCAGAGCCCAAACGCGCCAGTAAGAAAGTCCTAGACCATGCTAGGAAGCCACTAACAAATAAGTGAAAAGTGGATGAACAAATTCCTAGCGAATTCTATGTGAAACAGTTCTGTCGATCTACTGTGGTAACCTGGTGGTCGAAATATCAATCCCGGTTTCTTTCAGGACTGGAGCCAGGGTATCTACTAATAATAGAATTGTTGCACATTTCCCTGAATTGATAAGAATCAAAACCGAATAGGTCCAAGCCCACTAAATTGGTTACCACACACCTCGTCCAACATTGGACTATCATGAGGTTACAGTGAATATGCGCTTGGCCGATTCGGATGGAGCGGCTGAGGGTCAATGTCGAATGTTTCCTCACCTTCTTTTGCCTCCACGTGTGCTATTTGCAAGATAATATAATGAGAGGACTACAGCTCAGAGTAGCCTTGCAGGAGGTGAATGAAAAAGACTCTTTGGATCTAACTTTTCCTGTTATCCTTATGGTTATCGTTGCTTGATACATGGTCACAATGCGATCACATCAACGGCCTCTCTTTATTCTCTTTGCTATTCTATTTTCCAGCCTGTGTATCGCGGCTGAATCTTTACAGAAAGACAATATCTACCCCGGGCTCTCCCACTCTCTCAGTTCTGGGAGTTTGTTAAGACGAGACGATAGTTATGCCTGCAACGAGACCTCACCTTGTGACAATGGGGCCTGCTGCGGCAAGTCTGGCTTCTGTGGGTATGGTTCCACATACTGTGGTACATCTGGTACATCTCCCAATGATGTGTGCTGGAGCAATTGCGATGCCCACGCCGAGTGTGGAAAGGATTCAATCTCTGGCAATGCAACCTGTCCGTTGAATGTCTGTTGCAGTCAGTATGGTTTCTGTGGGACCACAGATGAGTTTTGTGGTGCTGGCTGCCAAAATGGGTGCAATATACCCGGCTCGGGGCAACGAACAGCAGCACGCAGAACAGAATTATCGGCTACTATGAGTCTTGGGCAAATGGAAAACAATGCATGGGCATGAATATCAACCAAATTCCCGTCGAGAGTTTGACTCACCTGAACTGTACGTTGCCTTGCGTCTGATACTCCTGGATTTCTTACCGTCGTTATGTTTCTGCCACGGGGACCAACTGAATGAACTGTGATAAACTATAGATGCATTTGGATATATCACCCCGGGAACGTACGAGATTGGCGCAATGCCCGGTGTAGATGCCTCGACTTTTCTGATTTCACAGCCTTGAAGTCCAAGAATAGTGACCTAAAGGTAAGTATCTCTCTTGGAGGCTGGACCTTCAACGACAACGACACCACCACCCAGCCGGTGTTTGGAGATATGGTATCTACGCATGATAAGCGGCAGACGTTCATTACCCAACTTCTCGCGTTCATGCGGCACTATGGCTTCGACGGCGTGGATTTCGACTGGGAGTACCCCGGGCGCCTGACCGGCAACCTAACGAGTTGAATTCTTCCGAAGATGGCGCGAACTATGTTCTACTCATGCAGGACATCCGAGCGGCTTTCGATCTTCAACCGGAAACCTTGGTGCTTTCCTTTACCGCTCCAACTTCGTATTGGTCAGTTTTCCTTTCCCGCACCTGGTATTGCCTCCCAAGAAGAAATACTGACAGCGGCATAAAGGTACCTCCGTTGGTTCGATATTGGCAAGATGGCGGAAGCAGCAGACTATATCAACTT
The DNA here is from genome assembly GCA_020137715.1 of Talaromyces trachyspermus. NCBI lineage: Eukaryota > Fungi > Ascomycota > Eurotiomycetes > Eurotiales > Trichocomaceae > Talaromyces > Talaromyces trachyspermus. The sequence continues at coordinate 7,411,822 of JACGXQ010000015.1, read as the reverse complement.
CATGACATACGACCTCCATGGCGTATGGGACTCGAACAACCCCATCGGTAATCAAGTTCTTGCCCACACCAATCTGACGGAGATCGAGGAGGCGCTCGAACTGCTGTGGCGTAATGATGTGCCCCGGCGAAGGTTAATATGGGCCTGGCATTTTATTCACGAACCTTCCAGCTAAGCGATAAAACGTGTACTACCCCGGATGCCCCTTTAGGGGGTGCCTTAGCAGGCGCATGTACTCAAAACTCCGGAAGCTTGTCCTATAGTGAGATCACGGATGTCCTGGCCTCCCAGAACATCACTCCCGTGTATGACGAGACGGCCGGAATCAAGTACTTCACCTGGAACCAGGACCAGTGGGCTTCGTATGATGATCAGGAGACCTTCCTACAGAAGATTGAATTCGCGAACTCGCAAGGTCTTGGAGGGCTTCTCATTTGGTCTGTGGATCAAGACGATCGCAACCTGGATGCTCTGAGGGGTGTGTTATACCCAAACGACGTCAAGGCAGAGAATGATATTGGCGATGATGTAAGCTACTGGGAGAATCAACAGCCAGGCGCCTGCGGAACCACGAGCTGCGGCGGATCCTGTTCACCAGGCACTATCGAGATTACCACCGTGACTTGTCCATCTGGTGGGAAAATGCCTCAAAAGTTGTGTTGCCCCATTGCCTCTGCTCCAGACCCGAGTACCTGCACTTGGCGTGGTGGACCTGGTCTCTGCAATGGACAGTGCCACGGGGAGAAGTGGCTTTGGCTTCCAGTGGAGACGGTGGTAATGGTCACTGTACAGATGGTAAGTAATCGAGCACACGACCGACGCCATTGTAAGCTGATCAAAGATATTATCTAGGGCGCCAATTTTACTGTTGTCCTATCCCCGAGGTAGCGGATGGCGCCGGTATCAATTGTGGCTGGGGACAAATGCTCGGATGACCAGACGATCCTGACCTTTGCCGGTACATTTCTAGAAGATCTCGCGCCTATCGCGGGCCTCGCTGGTTTGTTTGGACCGGACCTTGAGGCTGCGCTTGACCAGCTGGATATTGATAATGAGAGGCAGTACTGCTGCGGAAAGGAAGAGGCAACAAACTGGAAAGACTGCCACTGGGCTGTAAGTCTTCATTCCCCAGCAACCGACGGGGTTCGAGTGAGGTAAGTTAGTAGGCATGGCTCACTAGATTTTATCTCCCAGGGAACGACAGGCAAGTTCCTTGACAGCTGCGACGATAACCATTGTAATACTGGGATTGAAGTGGAGTTGACAACAAGCTTCTTCGGTGAAGGGGAGACGTGTGCCCCAATGTAAGTTTAGGTGACAACTCAGTCAAAGACCTTTCACGCTCATGTACTGTAGGTATGGAAGACAGCGGGCGTTCTGCTGCACGCCTGCGAGTGGACACAGTCTATTTATGCCTGTTCCATTGAATACCTCTTTCCGAACCCCCAGCTCCAACATCGCAGATCCGATCTTCAACCTCGAAGTCGATGACACTTGGGGAACCGGAAATGCCGAGGGGAAGACGAGCCGAACGTGAGTATATCAAGATCTAGTCCCTGGATTGAAGAGACAGACACATAAGCTCATATGAATGATTCTAGAATGCATCCTTTGGCTTTGTAGTGATCACGGCTCCCGACGAAGTCTTAGTGAGCCTGGACAAAGGGACGGTGCTCCCTGGGAAGTATTCGACTGCCCGGACTCAGAAAGTGAGGGTGAGCATACAGTTCGGGTCATATGCACCGATAGCTCTCCCGATAGTCGGTGTAGGGATATTCACCTTGGCGATGGAGTGCCCGGCACGATCCTGCAAATGCCAGCCGGTTGCGGGCCAGGGAAATATGCCGTGGCTAAAGCCATGGATGTGTCCCCTGTCCAGGATTTACCCAATCACCTAGCGCGAAGATCAGATCTCAGTGGTGCCCCAGTCTACAATCTCAAATTTGACTACGATTTCCGCCGGGTGCCACGGACCTACGGAGACAGTCAGATGCGGATTGACTTCAGTAACGAAGAAGGGTACTGGGACGCTGTGGTTGACCGACCAGGTCAAACCAAGAAGAAGAAACGTGATCTCGAGGAAGTGCGAAAGAACCAGAAGAGATGGCTCGAAGAAGAATGGCGAGAAGCATACCACAAAGGGGCTTGCCTCGCGATGAATTGCATCGCAGATGGTTCGGCAGCGATGTCATCGCGTGGTTGGCCAACCTGGTCGGTGTTGGGCAGGCCGAAGCAACCGTGGAGCTGAACCATCACGTCCACGAAACTCTCCAGATCATCTTGATGGATGAACAATATGGCCCGTGTCCATTTGGAGTGACTCAAGTAAGCACAACGCCCCGTATCTAGATGAGGAAGTGATAGAGATGGTACTGAACCGGACTGCAGGTACAGGCGAACATGCGCGCCACGCTCGAAGCGAACGTGCAAGTAGACACATCGTTCGGTATCACCATGATCGTCACGTTGGGATCACCGCTAGACCTGAGCAACTCTTATTTATACTTTAAGAATAAGGGCAAGGTCACGGCACAGTTCCAAGTGGATGCCGTCGCTTCAATCACCTGGAATTCTGGTGATATCAAGCTCATCGGGCTCGACAACTTCCCAGGGGCCACCTTCAGAGTGCCCGGTATGTTTTGTTATACCCTGACTATGCATCCAGATCAACCCCGCTGATCATGAAAATTCACGGATAGGAGTCGTCACGATCGGACCAAATATGGCGGTTTATGCGTCCGCTGACGCTTCGGTAACGCTTTCTGCACATCTTCAAGCAGAGGTCAACATCGTATCGTGGGACATTCAACAAACCTACCCTCAAACGAATCAGTATCCCGTCTCTGCGCTCGCTTCTCCCAACTATGACGGGACACAGACGCTCGGAAGCCCATCGGTCTCAGCCTCGGTCAGTGCCGCCGGAGAACTGGCCCTGCATCTCAAACCTAAGGTTACATTCGGTATTGTGTTTGATTCCCGGTGGAATGTCCCCGATTGCAGTGTGGATCTTGTCATGGATGGATTTGTGATCTTTCACGCGGACGCGGGTCTCTCGACCGACTCGGACAATACCTGTCCCTTCACTTACGGCATTGATGCCGGAGTCAACATGTACGGGCAACTGACCGCACCTAGCTTCTACAATTGGGGAGGAACCGCGCAGGTCCCTATCGCCAGTGTGCCTCGTAAGCAGATCACGCCGAATACCTGCGTTGGCTCGAGTACCTCATCCAAGAGAGACGTGGACTTTCTAGACAGGCCTATAAATCAGTCAACGCAAGCAGTCACAGCTTCCCCGAGACGAGCACATGGTATATTTTTGGGGCAGATGAATCGGCAGGCTGGCAAGTTGCAGACCCTGGATTCCGGGAGCCTCATGTCGCGTTACTCAAACGTGATACATTCAGCCTCGGACCGATCATAACAATCCCGGAGAGTTCTCTTTCTTGTCCAGGAGACAATGTGACAGGATGTCTGGCTTGTAGTTCCTACGGAAGTGACGATACTAACCTGAGAATTCGTGATGAGACGTACGAGGCAGAACCATGTCCTTGGGATCCTGCTTCTGACAGTACTTGCACAGACAGCACACTTTCAAGCGAGCCTCAATCCGCCCAAGGATATGACCCTATCGTGGGCCGGTACCTTTCCCTTTGCGCACTATTCACAGTGCTCTGCCAATGATTTGAGTTCCGTGAGTTCAATTTCAAAAGTATGCACTTATCTCTCCCCAACCTTCTCTGGCTCGTCTAAAGAGAGAAAATATGCAGTGGTATATGCCCAGAGGTGCCCAATCCAATTCCTGCGATCCCACTATCGCCAAATTCAACAAGGATAACGGAGTTTCCACCGTGAATGGCATACCTATCGCTGGCAACTTCGACAATGACCATATATTCGAGATTCAGCTGATTTCGGGTTTCCTGGAGTGGCTTTGTAACACGAACGCCCAGCCAACATATAGCGGCCTAGGGAAACTTGGTTTTATACCAGGCTGGAAGCGTGCCGATGCGACATGGTGTGCATATGTTTTGGTAGTGAGTAACCCTGCACAGTAGAATACATCGGAAACGCTAATCTGCTCGATCTATGATAGGCGATACAGAGACTGGAGGGTTCAACTTCCCCTGAATGCTCAAGACGGTACCCCAAGTAATTTCATCGCCAACACCGCCAGCAAGGTGGGAGGAAGTGTCAATACGAATTTGATGGCTTTACTTTATAAAAACGAATGGAGTTAAGGGGACTTGGGTAGGAGGCGATCAGCCGGATTGGCGCGAAGTGCGCAATAATGCTAAGGCAATTGCAAGTGCTATCCAAACTGTCTGTTCACCTTCCGCCCCCAATGTGGCGATTAAATAGAAGACTGACTCGTTTTAAACAGAGTGCCAGTGCGTTCAACTACCTATCAGTACCATACATCACATCCGCGTGGTGGGAAACATCCAATTCCATCGAGCTCGTCTGCGGTGCCTTTGATAACAATTTCTGGGGTTCTGTCTATGCCGCCGCTGCTCCTGGGACACCACTCTCAGGGCCCGCCCGACCAGCCAGGGTGACGAGCTGGGGACTGCGAACCGCGTGGTGCTTCTGGATTGACAACCATCTGGCGAAATCCGAGGCTAAAGTTGGCCCGTGGTTGAACACTGGGAAAAATAGACTGCAACAGTTGACAAGCGGGTCTAGTCGGTTAGCGTCGAGTTTTCTTTCGACGTATATGAGCCCTAACGGACTGGCGAGCACTGCATCGATGCACTTCCCTCGGGCAGCCAACTATGGAACTACGCCTCTCCGGGCACTGCAGGGAGTGCAATAACGACAAGTAGTAGGTACGGTATGTGGGGAACAATGGTCTAGGTGAATTAGGGGTGTGAATCTGTGTGATATGCAAGAACTATCTAGGTATTAAAGGTACGTGGTTAGAGAGCACGTATACGTATGCGTGAATAGCCCGACGCTAGTGAATTAGAAAAGAAGAAGAGGAAGAAAAGAAAAGAGCCCCCGATAATTGTCTTTCCTGAGTCATCTCACATTTGTACTTCATGGCATATAATGTCGGTGCAGATAGCATTATTGACCCCGAGCATTGCCAACCTCCGAGCCACTTCGGGCATCCCAGCACTTCGCCAAACCTGATATGGCCAGTAGGCACTACGCGGGTGGTCGATCTGCTGAAGAACGTCCTCTCTCCACTCGTGTGTGATTTCATTGCCATCCGTCAGGAAAAAAGCACACCGGGTGCAGTGAGAAAATCCGGCCGGTCAACAATAACGAAAAAGGTATGGTAAGGCTCCCTCTCGCTCAAGGCGGTTTCTGGGTAGTCCTCCTGGCGATGCTGCGGGAAGATCCGTGTTTGACTTTCGCGCTTATAAGCTCCGACGGCCATACCCGGTCGGGAATTCATAACATCGCGGTGTAATGCTAGGGTAGCACTCAGGGATTGAGAAGATGCTGAATGAAACTCAAAGTTGATTGTCTTTCCACGAGGAAGGTTTTCGATAATGGCCGCGGTAAAAGCCAGCGCGATGGATGGGAGCTGCCTGCTGATATGAGCAAAAGAAACATATATAACATACTGCAGATCTGGCTCTATGTTTACTGCTTTTGATTTGATCAGAATAGCCCCTCAGCAGGTGATTGCACGGAGAAGTCGTCATGAGGGTATGAATTGGCCTTTAACTGCCATGACTCGATTATCTCTGGTGTTGGTAGTTGATTTAACGAGTGTGGATCTCCTTCATCATCATCAAGACCATAATCAAAATCTTCATCATTAATGTAACTCCCATCGAACTCATGCAATGAGTAACGCGTACGTTGACACTTCCACACCATAATTTCCTCTCTTTCAGGAGAGATATCCTCCTCTTCAACCGCCGAAGGGTTGTAGCCGGCGAGCGGCACCCACAGAAGCCGTGAGTGCTCATCTACTTTTGCCTTGAGAGGGAAACTTCTGTTGAAATTTATCCATAACGGGCCAGTTTCGTCTTCGTAGTCGGGGCACGCCAACCTTCGCGGTAGCTGTGGGAGGAGATCACAAGAAGGAGCCCCTGAGGAAGCTGGTTTGAGTCATTCGGCACTGCCTTGGCAATTCCAGGGAAGAATCCCTGTCCCGGAGTCGTGGTCTTTCGGTGGGCAATCTCTCGTCTTTGATGATCCACGCAGGCGAATACATCCGGCTGGGGGCTGTAGATTTCAAACGACATGTGTGGCCAGGAACTGATCCCTCGGGTGAGATACTCACAGAGGGCGGTGTGGTCAGAATCGAGGGGTAGGGTGCTGTAGACCTGCACGGCGAACTGCGGATTCGCTGCGAAGTCCACCCCGGACTCTCTGATTTCCTCCATGTTTATCACCTGGCACGTCATTAGGACAGCAGGCTGGTTTGCATGGTCCCGGTACGGCTGCGCAACCCATCGTCTTTTCGGGGGCCGGGGACCTGATCGGATCTCGCCATCTCCAATCGTGTCCCTTGCTGTTACTTCTATATCGTCGTTGTGGTGGAAATTGGCAGAGTGACAGCCTGTATTATTTGCGGGCTGGGCGTACAGCTGATCGGCTGTCACAAAATTTAGTGTCAAATGTGGATCGGGTAAATCAAAATTTTCACTTCCTGATCCCCACTTTCAAGACTTTTTATGAAATTTGCGCAGGCGCTAAATTTTTGGACAACCCGAATTATTTGCATCACCTTCCGATTCTCATTCGTTATGTAGCCCAGCATGGCTATCACTTGCTGACCTTGAGATTCGACAAGTCAGTGGTAAACTCTCTCATGCAACATTCAGTATCGATTTCAGCACGACATCCGAAGGGAAACATGGTGCCGTGGTAACAAATTCTTATAGACTAGGAGCATAGGGTGGACAGTAAAGGAGATAAAGCGTGCTGGTCTTTCTTGGAAGCTCGCGGTGGTGGTGAGACATGACAGAGAGGCATTCCTTCTCTATCCGCGCATCTCTGGTCAGTTGGAGGGGTTGAGTAGGATGTGGGCATTGAGGTCGCTCATTCTACTTAGTCCTTTTGAGAAGTCTTTTTGTAGCTTTTATCATATAAGAAAAAGACTAATCCTCACTTGATTCCAAACTCATATAGCAGAACTAACACTACTATGTATAGATTACAACAGCTTGTACTTTCATGGCTCGTATGGGGTTTCATATGGCCTTTCAGCCTGCGGCGTAATCCGTGCTAGATGGCGACGCTCACCAGTAGTCCAATCGAAGATAGCGGAGTGCACAGTGACACGGTTCTGCCAATTTCAGTCAGTCCTAAATCGATCGGAACATATACGATATTTTCCAACCTACATCCCAAACAACGACCGTCTTGGGTGCCCATCGAACACGAGCCTGGTAGTCGATACCACGGCTGATGTGGTTCAGCAAGAAAGCCAAGAGAGCCTCGCTTTCCTCTTTTTAGTCCAACAATGCTTCGGGTAACTATTGATAGTGTTAGCTAGCCCTGTATACGAGTATAGAGAGTATACACTACTGAATCTAAACTCGCATCCATTATTGACATAAAGAGCCTTTTCTCCCGTCGCTGGGTGAGTCCGCACAAGAGGATGCTCGTTGGAAACCGGCTCTCGTCGAACAACACCGCCACGGCCTTTGCTAAATTCAGCTTGTTCGAAACCTGAGTGCACGGCTTTAAGCCCGTGTAGTCTCTCCTTAATTGCTGGGGAGAGACGGTTGTATGCTTCGACTTGGTTTGTAAAAGCGGTATCACCGCCAACCTCGGGTGAATCGAGGATATACAAAAGGTCGTGCCAGGCGGTTGCTGCTCGTAGGAAACATCTGAGTGCCATTGAACACTGCTGTTACGATTGGCGAAGAAAGCCTCGACTTCGCCATCAGATCCATTGCGGTAGACGACATGGACTTCGGGGTACCCTTCAGGGGCACCGCTAGTAGGATGAATGTGATGACGGCCGAAATAGCCGCCTATGTCAAGAGCATCCTTGATGGGAAGATCGGCAAAATCCTGGTCGCGGAAAGCGACCACTTTGCGTTGCGCAACTAGCAACGCGAGCTGGTCCTTTCCAGCATCAGAGAGCTTGCTAAGCTGAACGCCTCGGACTTCAGACCCGATGGTGGGCGTCAGTTTCTCGATTATAGACCCCTCGGGCAGCAAGTCCTTGAATGTCGGATCGGCTCCCTTGCCATGCTCGATGTGGTCGAAGGGTTTAAGAGGAGGATACTTTTCGCCGTGGTCCCAGGTTGGAAGGTAGTGCGGGTACTATGTATGGAATCAGCTGGTTTGCTGCGAAAGAACAGGAATCCATACTCACGCTGGCCGTGCTATTCTTTTCTTCGTCGATGACCCTTCTGATCTTGGGCTTCGTCTCATCGTTTTCGTGCGAGCCCTTGACAGGCACAACCACCTGCTTCTCCGGAATTTCTGCTACTGATGGTGCCATTTTTAATCAATATAGGAAGACAACTGCTAGGTAGTTTTTCACCAGGGAGAGCGTCTCTCGAAGGAGACAGACAGACCCTGCAATTTATGATGGCTGCATCCATAATTGCATGCCCGCGCAACAGAATGGCGAATACAGATTAATCATTAATGCAAGTAGAACATCGCTTCGGAGCTGATCTGGTTGGTTGTGAATTCGGTGCGATGCGAATAAGTTCAAGCGTGTGCGTGGTTTGGCAGCACGTCAAGCGTCTTGACTTCGACGTGACTATCGCCCCCGCCCGACAAAGATGAATCAGACCAGCGCATCAACGCTTATCAGTGCTTTCCTTTCCAATGGAGCTATTTCTTGAAGGTTGAGGCTATAGACGACCAGAGATAAACATGCATATCTAGTTTGCCAGGAAGAACTGCCTATGCATCACGCCATTGACTTGATCAATGCCATCTTAGCAAAAGATAGCAAATGCAAAACCCCGAATTCATGGCTATATATCTTGGCGCATGTAGTCCAGCGAATGTAGAATTCTTCGACTACAAGTCTTAGAAACGAAAATGGCTCTAGAAACGCCTCAGCACGAGGCCAAAGGTGCCCTGGCACTAGTCTGTCCAGAGACATCAGACGACGAGACCAGCTCGAGCACGTCTCACAATATCTTTTCGGATCCCAAAGTCCTTGCATATTATACGGCGCTCTATGAAGAGTCGAGATATGAGTGCCGTCATATCCTGGATCCAAGGCTTGAGTGGACACGCGCAGAAGAGCGGAAGCTGGTGCGAAAACTAGACTGGCATGTTTGTTTGTGGGCGGTATGGCCTATATATTCCTCCCAGTGTGCGTGCGATGCTTACTCATTTGGATTCTAGTGCATCATGTTCTTTGCCCTGCAGGTGGATAGAGGAAATCTCAAGCAGGCTGTGTCAGGCACCATGCTAGGGGACCTCCGTCTGACGACAAATGGTTTGTAAGAACTAAATGCAGGGCATTCCAGAAGCTCTTCGCTAACTATCAAGTTTCAGATTATAATTACGGTGAATGATGCACCCCCGGCATACACACCGAGCCGAGCAACTGCTGACTGACTACGTATCAAGGGAACACCATATTTCTCGTCTCCTTTTGCTCGCTGAGATGCCTTCTCAGCTCGTCTCGAAAAAGTAGGCCCGGACAGATGGATCCCCACCCAGATGGTATTATGGTCTATTGTTGCGGTAAGCCAGACTGCATTGAGTGGGAAGAAGTCATTCTACGCAACACGAGCGTTGCTGGGTGTCCTGGAGGTACAGTGTGCTCTTATCTCAGTCTACAGCGTGTTGCCTAACAAACAAGTATGTAGGGTGGATTCATACCTGACTTGGTGCTGTGGCTATCGTACTTTTATACCGGTCATGAGCTTCCAATTCGCCTGAGGTAATTGTGTTGTCGACGTCTAAGCACAAACTCTTATGCTAAGTAATTCCAAACAGCTTCTTCTGGACGTCGCTCAGTGTCACTGGCATTGTCACTTCCTTGTTAGCCTTTGCAATCTTCCATCTAAACGGTGTTCATGGCATCGCAGGCTGGAGGTAATGAATGCTACCTATTCCCGCTCTTCCGCACAATGCACAATTCACCTAATGCTGAGTTTTACAGATATATATTTCTCATCGAAGGGCTAATAACTTTGGCGGTCGGGATATCTTCATTTTTCCTGATGCCTGCTTCAGCCGTACAGACCAAGACCTGGTTTCGGCCAAATGGATGGTTTAATGATCGGGAATTAAGCATCGTTGTGAATCGCGTCCTCAGGGATGACCCAAGCAAGGGTATCTCCCCACCCCGTATACAAAATTTTAACTACCTAAAGGACGTCCAAACTCACTGAAACCTAGGTGACATGCACAATCGAATGGCCATCACGCCAAAGCGGCTCTGGCGCTCACTCACCGATTATGACTTATGGCCTGTGAGCTCTTCTATCTAGATATACACATTAATCTTCGGAATTACTAACTAACCGGCTTTAGATATATACACTTGGACTCGTTGCCTACATACCTCAATCGCCGGTGTCTTATTATCTGACCCTATCGTTGCGACAATTGGGATTTAACTCGGTATGCCTTCCTTCTCTCGAAGAAGAAGTGAAGTACAGAAGAAGTCGACTAATGCCTCCAAACTAGTTTCAAACAAACCTACTCACTATCCCATCCACTGCCGCTGGTATTCTTACTCTGCTTGGACTAACGTGGCTGAGCGAGCGAGTCGGTGAGCGGACGTTTGTTGCCATGCTCCAGCCCATCTGGACGTTACCTTGCATCATCGCTCTGCGTTTCTGGCCTGGGGAGCTGAAACAACCATGGGGAACATACGCACTGATGACGGTTTTATTGAGTTATCCGTACTGTCATGCCATCCTCGTGTAGGTTCCTGAATTGCATCTATTCCCAACGGAATCCACTAACGGTCAATTTCTAGGGCATGGTGTTCGAAAACTCGGGGTCGGTGCGAACACGCTCTGTATCTGCGGCTGGCTACAATAGTAATATTACTACCTCCTCCTCCTCCTCTTTTTCACTTTGTCATGACTAACGCTATGTTCACAAGTGATGGTCCAAGTTGGTAATATAATATCCGCGAACATCTACCAAGCAGATGATGCACCTCTATATCATCGCGGAAATACGGTCCTGATTGTCATCAACTGTCTCGTAATCTTGCTATTCATTGGGACCAAGTTCTACTACATAGCTAGGAATAAGTGGAAGGCTAATAAATGGGCAGCGTTGACGGAGCAGGTATGTACATGTTTACCCTTTATTTCTCTATTTTCGATACTGATAGGTATATTAACAGGAGAGAGTCGACTACGCAAACGTCACGACAGATCAAGGCAATAAACGACTGGACTTTAGATTTGCACACTAGTTCGATCTCTTGTTATTGCAATCGTGCTCCATAAGAATATTCTCTAGAGCATTTAGTCAGGCATTGATAGAAATTTATATCTTAAATACTGGTAGTCAAAAACTCTGTACATACATTTACCACACCGGTTAGCTATTATTCTCCTGGTTGTCTTCACTTTTGCTACAGTCAAGAAAGTATAAATTTCCCACATAAAGCTAGATCTGATCAGTCTATTGATTCTGAGTGTTGTTACTATCAAGGCAACATCATATTTTCCTGATTTCATGATCAATTAGTTGTCCTCTTGGGTCAGTTATTTACCATTCCAGTATCCAGCCCTTGCCCTTCCAAGCCTCCACACCAAATCCAGAAACCACCAAGGTGCTCTTGGTCTGGCGATCTGCAGCGGCAAGGGCCGGGTCCTTGGGAATTCCAAGCCAAGGCCCTCATGACGGTCTGACAATGCATATGAGCATGATAGAAGAGGGTGTATAGATAGGGCAGGAGTTGGAAGCGGATACTCATAGCAGTCTTACTGGGGTCAATAACGGTAGACCAGATATAAGCTTCCTGACTGCTAGCCGACAGGATGTTATGATTGCGATAGAATGGGAAGAACCCTGCATCTAGCGGTTGCATAGCTCCATATCCGTGTTGTATCAACAGCCGGAACCCCTGAAGGGAAAACGGTTACCTAGCAATCAGCCGTCGTGCTTTCTCCCAAAGTCCATGAGGAAGAGAACTTGGAGAAGCAAAGCAGCAGCCACGCTAGGCTGTTCTCGGATTAGAGCAGTTAATCGCAGCCAATCACACTGCTTTCTGCAGACCCGTCCCGTGACAGGCGGCTATCCCTGATACGGAATAGCGGCAGATACGCCTTGAATTCCCATGATTTGCTAGACGAGAACAGCAAAAACATCGTGATAGAGCGTGGAATAAGCGTATGTGTGCATATCGGGAAGCAGGCATATACACTGTGCGGGAATATTGGTATTGACTGTGTAGAGCTAACTGGCATGCTTGGTAGGGAACCTGCATGCATCGACGTAATGGCCTAAGGCACCGCTAGTGCGTATCCTCGTCATGCGCCCCGCTCACTTCCGTTCACGCTCCAACTGCTTCAACTGCTTCAACGGCTGGATGACAGCTCAGTATCGAGAGGAACCTGACGAAGAGCCGTCTTCTCTCTCCTCGCCCTCTCTCTCCCTCAGCAGCGCCTCTGTATGCACTGTCCCAGTGCCCCCGTCAAGCCGATCTAGTCAATATTGGGCACCGGCTTAGCTAGTTGATCCGGACTAGTCAACCGTTAGTACCGAACCCCTCTTCCTTATCGATGCTTTGATCCTCAACGACCAAACTGCCTGCTTGTCGCTCTTGTTCTTCCCTCTGTACAGCACCTATATTTGGATCTAAGCCTTCATTCAAGTTTTGTTCGACTGTTGTCCATCCATGTCTGATCTCCCTGTTCGATCCCGCTCAGCTGCCAGACCCGCCCCCACTGCCGTCGTTGCCTGGTGCTGCTGCTTCTCATATTGATTGACTGATTGCAAAATCCTACAGAGCAGCCAGTGCTGCTCCCGCCGTCATAATTATCATCATTACCAACATCATATTCATCACACTGTCCCACACCATGGCTAATGATCAGGAGTCGAACAGTCGCTTCGACCCTAGCACTACTCCCAGGCTACAGTATCCGACCTTTCCTCCGCTGAGCCGCTCCGTCCAAGAGTGGCTCTCTCAGTCTCGTCCGACCATGTCGACCAGTCCCCACAGCCGGAACGCTCCTCCAGCGCCCTAAGTGAGAGCTGGGCTACGCTGAGCACTTCCGATATTCACTCAGAAGACGAAACACGCTCCGAACAAACCGATATAGCCTCTCTAATCGACCAGAACGGCCCAGACGACGTTGCTAGCCTTGATGACCGAGCTAGCAGCAGCTACACCGACGATAACAATGCCGATGAAGACGACGTCGTCGATAACTATGGTGGAGAAGAGGAGGACGAGGTCGATGATGGAGAGAGCGCTGTTTCAGACTCTCAAATGCTCCCGCGCCCTCTTTTCGCCCGCGATTTTGACCTGCCAGCGGTAGATGACAGCGGCCTCACGATCAAGACGGCTTTGTTCCATCCATCTGAGTCCATTGAGTTCTCGGAGCCTGAAAATGGCCTGACGTGCAGAGGGTTGAGCTCAAGCACACTATCAGTATTCTAGATGACCGGGAAACTGCTATCCTTAAAGAGCAGCTTCCAACGAATCTGACTGATGACTGTCAACTCGCCATCACGGTGCAACAGACCATGACCAAACAAGGACTAGACTTGGACAAACCATTCCGTGTTCTCTATATGGGCAATCATGGGGCTCGCGAAATAATTCTCGGCAAAATTGGCGACGTTCTGGTCTCGAGCTCGGCCCATAGCTCAGGGAGCAGCTCAACTGAGTCTTCTCGATATCATGTTGTTCCTACCTCGTTTGGAGTTGGAGCTATACCGAATTTTGCCGAGCTTCTTCCCATTCACGCGCAGTTGATAGTTGATGAATGTCTTGATGCTGTTTCAGAAGCACGTCGAACCCCTAATCACAGCAATATTACACTTCACTTCAAGAATCGTCCGTCTTGCACATCCGTCTGGACCGGATTTGAACATAAGATCGTTTCAGAAAATGAATGGAGCCTTCCAGATCTCTCTATCTTTCTTATCTCGGACCGGGATAGTGAAGACAATGTGCGTGCGAGGCACGTCGCCCAGAGTTTCATGAAGACTCATGGTATCCCAATTCTGATTATATCCGAGGAGCCCTGTGGAAGAAGAGTGGTCAGCGCTTGTTTCCTTTTGATCACCAGGGCCTGCATCTCTGTCTAGAATCTCGTCGTCTTCTCACAGGAGAGAGTGTCGTTGTCGAACGATATCCTATTGATGTCAAGACGTTTGAGTCGATAACGCCCAGCCAGTTAAACCGGCATCTTGCCTCTCTTTCGGAATTATATCCCAAAAGCAGCCCTCTAGCTCCATGACTCTCCCGCTTACGAAAGCACTTGAGTCAAAGGCTTTTACGATGCTGAGAAGGACCCGACTGCCAGTATCTTCGCTTGCAGTGGTCGTGCTCGGGATTTTGCACCTTGGCTACGTCTTGTAATGCTGTCCATCGTTTTGGCCATTTCGGTCTCGCTAGGATATACGGTTTTCCGCGCTATCACTATCTTCATTCTACAAATTTACGCACGATTCGCCATGTCTTCATCATCGGCTGCCAACCTCGCTCCAAGTACCATAATGACCGCAGCTATTCCGCCGTCTACTACTTCACTGACTTCACTTACATTGAAAGATCAAATCACCGACTTGACTGTTTCGGATATTGGTGACTTATCGGAGATATCACAGCTACTTATAGACCGGCAGATCAAAAACGACGATACCTTTCAATTCCAGGTTATTGGAGATTGCCATGTCATCATTAAGCAACCAGTGGCAACCAAGACCAATAGATTTGATATCAAGGTGACACGGGGAGTGTCTCTACCCTACGAACTAGCAAAGCTGTTTGACGGTGTCTATACTCTCCGACTGAACCGCGAGGATGCATACGGTCTGATCAACGTGACCGTGTCCTTAAGAACGAAGCAGTCACGAGAGCAGACTCTTGAAGTCGATTTTGGTACGCCGTGGCTGAAGATTGAGAACTGGAAAAGAGCGGCGCAAACGGTATCGTCACAGATTAGAGAGATTTAGACAGTGCCCAAACTGGCCTCTCAGATATTTACGCCCGTCTGTCGACGGATGTACAAGTATGGATGGGTGATGTGATGAACAAGTCGCACGCTATACGACAGGAAGCCGAGTCCTTCGCGTGGATGACAGGCATTTCAAGACCAGTCTTGACGCCATCATAACACGTTCAAAAGAACTAAGCAATATCATCACACGCAGCACGTCACAACAATTAAAGGTGGCTTCCGCAGCCCTAGAAAAGATACACAGGCAGAGCATCGCTCTGGACACAGAAGCTCGTGGGATTATCAACGCAAGTCGGCAATTTTGGAGCACTCGATCAGGCGATTTACACAACCTCAGAAATTGCATCCAAGACGCCATTGCCATGACTTCTCTTTCTTTTCCTTCGAACTTTCTAGTTCGAGCGCAAAAGTCGGCAAAGAACCTCACGGAACAGAACCTTGGGCGTTTCACAAAGTTCTTCCAGCGACCGCGAGAATAAACAAATGAATGTAATGAAGGATTAATGAACAAACTGGTAATGGGCGAATTGGGTTTGGATTTGTTTCTTGCTTCTCTTTGCTCTTTCTTCTTTTTTCTCGCTCTTGAAGGATAATACTTATGGACTATGGATTATGGAGGTTTGGAATGGAACTAGGGAGGGAATCTTTATTTTATACGAGAGAAGAACCACTATTAGGCGTTTATCCTACTTTTCTTTCTTCACTCTCCGCTTTTATGCGTTTTTATATGCGTTTATTGGTTGTGGTTTGATCGTTTTCTGTGTTGTACTCTTCATGGACACCGCAATAAGACAGAATCTCATTTAATGCCTCTCTACTGGGCATATGTAGTTGTTTGACGCTTATTTTAGCGCGCAGAGAGTGGCGGCTTCCTGCATGTAATAATGTGTATCCGCGCGGTACCGTATTGAAATATGCACCTAGCTAGGTCCAGGTTGGCCGTATGGTACGGTAAGCACCCGCTTCCACAAGCGGGGGCAAGCAAACGGTAAACCAAAACATCCCAGCAAACTCCCTCCAGCACAAAAATTTATCCAACCACCGACCGTCCTATATCACCTTCACCACCAGCTTCTTTCTGTCTCTGCCTGCAAGGAAAGAAGTACCTGCCATCCTCTTTTCCCTTCTATACCACAGTGATAATTTCTACCGTTACCGAAAATGTCTGACGCTACCGAGCCCAAGCCCGACCCGCCACCACCTCCACGGAGGAGACGACCCCTGCCCCTGCCGCTGAGAAGCCAGCCGAGAGCACTGCGGGCGAGGAGAAGTCGGTCACTGAGAAGGCTGCAGATGCGGCGTCCAAGACTGCCGACAACGTCTTCTCCATGTTCGGTGGCGGCCCCAAGAAGGAGAAGAAGGAAGAGGCTGAGGATGTTGATGAGCCATCCGGTTCATCCAAGGCTCAGAAGGGTGAAGAGGAGGTGAGTTGATACTTGCATGCGTTTCCTTCCTTTCCTCTTTTTGCGCGCCCTTTAGCCTTTTAGTGATATCTTGTTCTAACCGGCATCTCATATACAGGAAGAAGCACCCGAGTCTCCTGAAGTTGAATTTGAGCCCGTCATCCGCCTCACCGAGAAAGTCGAAATCAAGACCAACGAAGAGCTGGAAGAGCAGGTGTTTAAGATGCGCGCGAAGCTGTTTAAGTTTGACCGCGAGTCTCGCGAGTGGAAGGAGCGTGGTACTGGCGATGTCCGACTTTTGAAGCACAAGGAGAACCACAAGACTCGCTTGGTTATGCGCCGAGATAAGACGCTCAAGGTTTGCGCCAATCATTATAGTATGTCCCTCCTTCCATTTTTCAATCCAAAGTCAGAGACTAATCGTAATAGTTGTCCCCGACATGAAACTGTCTCCAAACGTCGGCAGTGACCGTAGCTGGGTGTGGAATGCCGCTGCGGATGTCAGCGAAGGCGAGCCTGAGGCTCAAACACTGGCTATTCGTTTCGCCAATAGCGAAAGTAAGTTGGAAGATTGTTTTATATTAAATTCAAAACACACATGTCTAATCTAACGCTATCCAGACGCCAACCTCTTCAAGGATGCTTTTATCAAGGCCCAGCAAGAGAATGAGAAACTCTTCTCCCAAGATGCTTAGAGCATTCACATGAGTTTTTGTATCGATACTGCGCAGTCTACACTTGAATCTCGAAAAGTGTCGCTGTCTGCGCCTCCCCTTCCCCGTTTTCCCCTGATCAACACGGATTCTTTCCCAGCTCGAATGTCCCGCTCTCCCCGGCTATCGATTTACCTATCAAACCCCTTGTTAACGTCACCCACCCACCCACACACACACATACTCCCAACACGTCGATTCGATGCTCCGGTGCGAATGAAGATACCGAGGATAACATGACTATGCCTCTGGCAGAAGCCAGGAAAGGATCAATGGCGAGGCCTAGGTGTTGCCATTGACGGGCGCCGTGGTAGAATATGTTAGTTAGAGCATCAGGATCGATATACACAGAAACGCAATGCACATACTTGATTATTAGCTATTGTATTCAAGCCAACGTAGTTGTATCATTGAATGTAGGGCAAGAGAAGACCTGCTCAGTGCTCAGTGCTCAATGCTGATTGGCGGGGCGCGCCGTCCCAACCAGACCCCACCACAAGCTTTCCCGCTAGCGCAACTCGTCTCTTTCTCCAACTTCGCGCATGAAAAGAGACTCACTGAGAGACACGCTTGCACAGCACTTCCTATCCTTACTCTTCTCTGCTCTCTGCTCTGCTGTACAGGCATAGAGGCAGCTCCATTCTTTATTTCTCCTGCAGGAATTTCCCAAATCCATTCCTGATCGCTCAGTGCGACAACTCTTGCGCAGTCTCAAGGTCGTCCTGGAGGAGCTTCACCAGAGCTCAGGACTCGTCATTTCTCTCATCTCTCTCACAGCAACCCTGACAGCTGTGCAAAATGCCTGATGTATGTTGTTTCTTCTATGCTTCCTGATTAATTGGCTATGCTACATGCTTTATTGCATGCATGTAGCACATTCATCCTGTGTGCGCTTGTCTGTGTGCGCATGTCTGGACTCACCTTGTTTCTGGCCATCCCATGTGCATAACAAGTTATTTATGTTATAATACTGTCTCTTTGTTCCTTCTTTTTGTTTCTGATCTACTTGTTATCCTCTAAGCTCAGCGCTAATCTGTCAATCAACCTATACAGGTCAAGCGGACTGTCAAACTCATCACAGAACAGAGCGTCATGTGCGTCTTCCCTACCCCGCAGTACCTTATACTCACCTATCGTGCAACCAATTTACATTCTATCGTCCATTCCTTGATGATGTCAGAACTCTACTAACACACCAATACAGCCAGGGTCGAGATTCAGGCGTGGAAGGATTCCCTCTTCGATCATGGTCCATTGAGATCTACCTCCTGAACGAACATGGCGAGGAAGTGCCAGCCACCCTGTTTGACAAAGTGATATATCGCCTCCATCCCAGTTTCGGCGCGCGCGCAACTCAAAGTAATTTTTCCTCCTCCTCTCATCTTGTAGAGAGCCCGTGACTAACATAATTTCTCCAGCTGTCAAAAACGCGCCCTTCCGCATTCAGGAAGAAGGATGGGGTGAATTCGACATGCAGATTGGATTGGTTGCCGACAAGGAGCATACAATCACACACGATCTCAACTTCCAGCAGTCTGGATACGAGTCGAAGCACACCATTGTTCGTCCACCCAAGCTTACCCAAATGACACAAGGGAGACTAACCAATATGTCTATACAGACTTTCAAACACCCCAAGCCAGCTCTTCTTGAGAAACTGCGAGAGTCTGGACCCGTGCCCGGCGAGGAAAACGGCGTCAAGTCGAAGCGAGGCGCTACCGGCGAGGAAAGCACCAAGAAAAGAAGAAACTGAAAAGAGCGTACGCATTCATTCCCTCCCACTCCTTCTATCCTTGATGTCCATAATTTATATACTGATTCTGTGGAATAGATTGACATGGACAAACTCGCCGACGGACTGCAGAGACTCGGTGAAGACGATCTACTCCAGGTGGTGCAGATGGTCCACGACAACAAGGCTCCAGACTCGTACACAGTGAATGATGTTGAGCGTGCGTTTTTCTTTTCCTTCTCTCTGTCTGCATAATCATAAAACTGACCAACGTCCCGCCACTACAGAAGGCGAATTCCACGTCGATCTGTACACACTGCCAGACGCCCTGATCAAAATGCTCTGGGACTTTGTGCATCAGAAAGGCGCTGCTTAAAAAGATATCAGTCTATCTATCTCGCTAACCTCTGAGCATAGAACGATAACGATATGATATGATATGATATGATATGATACGAGAAGCGTATTTTTCTTAACCCATTCCCCTCTTTTTGCTTTCAACCATGATGTTTTTATTATTTTTATTCCCTTTTTTCATGTCTTTTCCCCACCTCCGGTTAATGGAAATGGAATGGATGCAATTACTACTATCAGTTTAGTTAGTTTAGCGCACTTCTCAGTCTTGACTTTTTCACGTCAAAGACTATGAGTCTATCTGGTTGCGAGTCTGGAGACTAGGTAGGAGAAAATAATCAATCGACACCTACTCTTCTCCTGGCTCTCAAGTTATTATTATAGAATTATCCACATACGTAGGTCGGTACGGAGGTAAAAATATTCATAAGAGTGACTCTTTCAAACAGGATTCATAACATATTAAATGTCCATCTCCTAATGAGAAACAACGGGAAATAAAAAGGTAGTATACAGGATGGGATATCTCAAAGCAGACATATATGCATATACAAGCAAGGGCAGGGAAAGAGACAAAGGAGACGAGTCGAGGGTGTCAAAGCGAGATCAACAATGAACTTTGTTTAAGGGAAAAAAATTAATAGAGTTATTCGCAATATGATCAAAAAGAAAAGTAGGTGGTAGAAGAACGAAGTGACTATTGACAAAGCCGGCTGTCAAGAAGTCCATTTTGTTGATTAAAAGGGATGGATGACGGTTGGTATAAAGTTCATGCGAGCATTCGAAGATATCGAGATCAGACGAGTCCTTTCTAGAAGACGCGATTTCTGCAAGATTCTCGTTAGCAAGGGATCCAAGCCACTACGCAAGGGTGAGGAAGGGGAAAACGTACTGTTTCAGTAAATTTTCAATACTAGTCGACGTAATATCGCTTCCGCGAGGATCTGTCGCGGGATATCGACGATTGTGCTCATCACGTCGCCAGCCTTGTAGGCCAGTAAAGCCGGCGCGTCGATATGACTCATCTCAGCGATTTCATGGTGCAGTTTGATGAAGCGCGTAGTGCTGTGTTTGCGCGCAATGACTTCAAGGGCATCCTCGACCTGGGCGCTAAGCGATAGCTGGAATTAACAATCAGGTCAGTAAACCAAGCTTCATCCAAGGTCAAACCGTCTAGGGCGAAAAAAAAAAAAATGGGGAAGGGGAAAGAAGTATGTACCTCCGGATCATAGATACAAACAACAACCACAGTATCAGAAGCAACCCGTTCAATGGCATTCAAATACCCCTCTGCATCCACCGTGTCTACCCGACCATACACGCGCTTGCTTGGACTTGGACGGCGCTGACTCCGGTCTTGCAATTCCTGGAGACGCGATTCCCGCCAGCGACGCATAAACTCCTCGTCTTCGTCCGGACTGCTGCTGCCGTGAGGCGAGGCCTGGCGCCGCGAGATGTTGTTGTTGTTGTTATTGCTATCAGTAGTATCGCCATTGTTGAGCCCGAATAGCCTCGAGTTCGAGTCTAGACCGGCGGCACTCAGCAGCGTGCGACGGAAAGATTTCTTGCGCGCGCGCTCGAATGATTGCGCATCTGCAATGACACCCTTTGGGCCGGTGTTGGCGTCGAACAGCGTCGAGGGAGGGTGTATGCAGCAGTGCGAAACCATTGAGCCGCCTTTCTTGGACGCGTCGCAGTGATAATCGGCGTAATCTGAGTCGGCGTCAGATATTTCGTACTGGTCTTCAGTGGTGGTGTGGTCTTCTTCAGCGGAGGCGGGGAGTCGCTGCGATCTTCGGGATGGCTGCGCGGTGAGTGCCTGTTGGCCTGGACGAGGCGGTCGAATTCGTCTTGGGCGGAGGACATATTGGAGAAGAAAAGAAAGAAATTGTGCGAAGCGACGCAGGAACACGGTCCCCTTTGTAGTTGGGAGAGCGCGCGAGTTTTGGTGTACTCGGGAAGTCACGAGTTGCGGGTCTGCAAGAATACTTGGATCTTTCTAAGCCTTGCGGAGTAGTGATGAACCTCACTAGCAGGTTAGGACGCTGTTTCAGACTTCGACTAGGCTGGAAGAAGTTTTTGCCCTATGCTCGTCTGAGCAAAAGCTGGAGCCGATCGCAACTCGGATCTCTCTCTCGTGTGCGTGTGCGTTGAGTCGTTCTCTCTCTGGAGTCTCCGCGGGCTGTGTCAATCAACATCATATCGTAACCTATCGATCAATGATCAACGGCCTACCTCTCCTCTCTGTGAAATGTAGTTACATGATATGAAAGGAGCTGCTGCATCGCTTGTTTCATTTGGGAACAAGTGCAGCAGTCAACAATCTTCCCGTTTCGGCTTTTCTTTTGGCGCGTTTCAGAGTCTGCCGATCACACCACATGCAGCGTTGATTGTCTGCTGGGCTGGCGCTAGAAGAAACTCAGTGTTCTTCGCGTGTTCTTTTCTTCGGCTTCGCTGCGGATTTGGTACCCAAGCACGGAGTAGTTATGCAAGTAGGTCCTTATTTGTGCCTTCGTATGCAGTGCCGAATGCCTGGATTGTACATTGCCTAACTTGGGTATAGGACTAATAGGATAGGAGCTACTTAGTTGGACTCTTTTCAGGAACGTGAAATCCATTGATCTAAGCGCAAGAAGGATATAGAACAGAAAGGAACTGAAAGAAATACTACATACTGCCTGTCCTCCAAGTTCTTCCATCACCACCGCCACAGTATATGAAATTGTAAACACTTGATCAATAGGTTGATCTACTATCCACACAGCGACACAAAATACACAATTGGCTCAAGACTTTGCAATGAACAAGAAATAAAAAGGGGTAAAAGCCAAGGTGCTTTTCGGGATCATAGAAACAGATAAAAAGAATACGTCGGGCAATGACGTGGGAAGTAGATGAGAAGAGAAGAAGAAAAATAGGATGGACATCCGATTCCCAAATGAAGTATTTCAAAGATCAAGCATAAAAAGTCCAAATAATACCATCCTAGCCTGACCGGAAATAGATTATCCTTTTCCCGCTTCCCAAGGGCAGAGTATATAAATAGGAAGAAAGAAGCGGAGACAAAGGGAAAATGAACGAAAGCCAAATAGCCAAAGGGTCGACGTCGGTGAAGGTGGGGCCATTAACGTTGAATAAAGAGTCGAATAGGAAAAGGAAGAAGCACTACCACTCGATCAATAGAGTGGCGCTTGTTCGTCAGCCCACGAAGATGAACACATGGTTTCGCGCAGACGAATCTTTTGTCAATGATGCTTGCATATAGGATCTTGTATATGCATGATTGCGAGAGGAATATTAACGGTGTGTGGTTGCGGTTGACGCAAGGTGTGATGAAGAATGAAAAGTATCGTACAAAAAGGAGATAGGCAGGCTGCTTTTGGCTTAAAGTCATAACTATCGGTACGGAGTGTCGGTCGATGTATAAAGAGGAAGAAAATTACGGTTCAGCCCTGATTACCAGGCCCAAACCTTGAGCTGTATATAATGTGAGTGAGGCAGCAGGACAATAACAATGAGGCTAGACATACCAAGGAGTCCCAAGATCCGGTGCACAGACTAATGCCATCGTTGCTGACACCAAGGCAGCTCACGCGGTTTTCGTGGCCGCTTAGAGATCCGACTTTGTCTCCACGAAGCACATCCCAAACCTGGAATTATCAGCTACAGCTTGTATTACGAGGGGACCAAATAAAATACCTTGCACTCGAAATCGTCATAACCAGCAAACAGCAGTCGTCCAGAAACGGAAAAGGCGACGGAGGTGATTCCGCACAAAACTTGGTCACTCTGTTCAGTAGAAAAAGACGTGGTTAGCGTATGTCTGTGGAGAAGTACCCATGTGGAAAAAGGAAGTAAGACAAAAGGAAAGGCTTACTTGGTAGGTGTTGAGTTCGCGATCCGCACGAATGTCAAACAGGCGGCAGGACGTGTCGTCGGAACCGGTACCGAAAGCATTTCCGTCTGGGAAAAACTGGATTGCGTTGATGTCGGACTCGTGGCCAGCAAAGGTCTGAACGGCCTTGCCGGTACGGATATCCCACAATTTGGCAAAGGCATCACAAGCCCCAGAGACGAAGACGTTCTGGTTCGTAGGGTTGATGCTGATGGACATGACGTCGCCGAGATGGTCGGCAAATTCGGTGACCTTGGACCCGGACTCGATATCCCACAACATGCACGTCATGTCTCCGGACGACGTGATGATGCGGCGGTCGTTGATGAAGCGACAGCAGGACAGGTAACCCGAATGCCCTGACAATTCGCGTGCGACACGGGTCGGGCCTTCTCGGGCGGAGAGATTATAAATAGAGCAGATGTTGTCCAAACCACCGCAGGCGACGTAGTTGCCGCTGGGGGCGTATGCGCAGGTCATGACCCATGACGAGCGCAGGGAATGGCGTGCACCTTATTTGTCGTGTAAGCGTCCCAGATAATGAGTTTCCCGTCCTGCGAAGCCGACACCAGATGTCGTCGATCCGTAGACCAGTGCATGGCGTAAATCTTGGCCAAATGGCCCTTGAGTGTCCGGCGAGGCCGCATACCGATGCGCGGCAGAGCGTCGGTGTTATTCATTGCAACTTGTTGCACTACATTGAACGGCAAAGATTAGCGAAAACTTGGTTTTGATCATGTGCTGTCCATGTGCGTTGTGTGTTGCGTTGTTGACATGCGTGTTGTACGCATTGTCCGTATCCCGGCCAAAAGCCAGCTAAACAACCGCCCCTTTGCGACCTGGCAAGAGGTATATAAATAGATGGGGAGGAGGTTCTTACGAGTAGTGTCGGCAAGCTCATCCTTTCTGCGCTTGATCTTATCCTTCAACCCCTCGGCCTCGCGCCTGGCTGCTGTGATCTTGGCTTGCATCTGCTCGCCGCTCATGTCGGCCGCCATGGTGATCACCAAAGAGACCCTGAGGGCGCGGCTGGGAACGAGGAGAGCGGAGGGATGGCAAGGGGAGTTAGTTGCCCGGCAATTGATCGGAGGGCAGAAGACGACGGAACAGAGGCAGCAAATGATCGACGAGTGGACGGCAAGGCTCTCTGTCACTGTCTCAGGCTCACTCTCTTCTCTCGCGCGCTCCTTCAGTTCAACGCACGACGGGGAATGTTTTGGGGAGAGAGAAAGAGGAAAGCAATGACCAGCCAAGCCGGGTTGCTTAGTGAGCAGGGGCTGGCCAATGGCAAAGTGGCGCAATCCGTATTTACGGTAATAGTATTTACACTACGTATCAGTATCCGCCGAGGAATGCAATACTCGCAAACAAGGCTCTCGTGTATACACGCTCGTTGTCTGTGGTCGAAATATGTTCTTTTAGCCGGCTAGTTATCACTAGTTGTTGACAAAAGGATGATCACGATAGTTATATTTTGAATACTTCATGAGTGAATATTTGGGACAGAAAGTGATGTAATACACGCAGGGGTACTGTTTTCGAAATACCGTATTCATTTCACTCTACGTACGGAGTACTACGGGCAGCGCTAGGTTGCACCAAGTTTACGCAGTGGGTATCCGGCGGTGGGAGGGCGGTGAGAGCATTTTGGCCAATCATGAATGGCATATTCCGTTCTGCCCGCTTTTTAATAGGTCTGAAGAACCAATAGTCTGGTGGGTATTACAGCTGTTGCATTCTGTATTACATACAATCTTACTCCAGAGTCCATACGCCGTGTTAATTGGACTAACTAGTAACTATGCAAGTGATTTCAAGTTTCTTCAGTGCTTCGCGCTTAGAGGTGGATACATGTGGTTATTATTATTAGCAATACGGTACTAACTAGCACTGGTCCTTTGCAGTTTGTAGTTTGTACTACGTAACTTATTATTGTGCGGTTACCACTGCAGGGGTCCAGGGTATTACCTGGGTACGGTCGTATGATATATTACTAGTGAATGTCTATACGTACTGAAGTACGGTGTATTAACTATTACGCGTAGTCTGGCTATTATTAGGGAATACTTAATTAATTAACAAACTATTAATTTTATATTAATGTAGACTTCTAGCTTAGCTTGCTGTATGGTGAATAGTATCCACTGAATACTGACTGACTGGATTCGACTACTCAATCGACGTCCGTGGATGCGGCAATTGCTCTAGTAGCCTCCAAGTCACTCTGCAGCCTTCCAAGCTTGGCCTCCAATGATCTTATACAGTCACTGCCCAGCGGCAGGCGGAGATACTCGTGACCGTTGACGACAGCCTCAATGATAACCTGGGCGGCTTTGTCGGTGTCTCCCTTGGCAAAGTCTTCAATATTCTTGATTTTTCCAGTCAGTCCAACCATCTGCTCGACCGCAGTACCCTTGTAGGCTTCGCTGACGCCGTCACTATCCTTGTACTGAGCCGGATTAACGATTCGGCTTGAGAAGGGCGTGCGGAATGCACCCGGCTCGACTATCAGGACTTTGATGCCAAACGTCTTGACCTCTTGAGAGAGGGACTCGTGGATAGCTTCAATGGCAAATTTGCTGGCGGCATATGTGGAGCGTCCAGGAAGGGCTCTGAAGCTGTTTGTCATTCGACATGTTTTTGGTAAGTAAAGTTGAACTTCAGGGTTGAGCATAAACAAAACCACTGGGGATGAGAGCTTGCGCGTACCCAGCACCACTACTAATAAGGACAATGTTGCCAGAGCCTTTTGCACGCATGGTTGGAAGACAGGCTCGGACAATACGAAGAGGCCCGTAAAAGTTGACTTCCATTTGGTCGCGAACTTCATTCTCACTGCACATATATGTAAGTAAACACACGACATGCTACTTAGGTAGGGACAAGATCGGGTTCCTTAAGGATGAGGCCGCTGACCTTGTATCTTCAACACCGCCAATGAAAGCGTATCCTGCATTGTTGACGACCACATCGACATCGTGTTCTCGAGAGCATTTGGAAAATTGTTCAAAGGCATCTTTCTGAGCGGGGTCTAGCCCTAGCCAGATTCCGCCTTTAGAGGCGAAGTCAGGAAACGAGACTTCTGCTTTCACAACATCGCGAGTGGTGCCGATGACCTTGTAGCCAGCTCTGAGAGATGCTAGGGCAAGCGCTTTGCCGAAGCCGGATGAGGCGCCGGTGATCAACCAAGTCAGAGGACGTGCTGTCGCCATGGCTGTATACCTACCAGTCGAGCAGGGAGGTTCGACCGAAACAGCCTTGGAACTGTTGTCGCCTATATATACGGAGGTAGGGTACGGTAGTACAGTATCCATCCAGGCTTTCTTTGTCTCGACTTGCTTGGAGTCGCAGTGGCAGTGGTAGTGGCAGTATCCATGGCTTCTTTATAAGCTCAGTAAGCGTAATTATGCCTTGCAACTTTACGCAGTGAATATGAAGTTATATATGTTACTTGATTGTTCACAGGACCTCGGAAACCCATAGATTTGTCAAGCACTCCAAATAAGTGATCTGCGGAGCTCGAATGCTGATGATATGAGACTGCGAACAAAGAAACAGGTAAACACGATGTAACGTCCCTGACACATTGACAGGGGTCGACCAAGCTGCTGGGACGGAAAATGTCACCTACCAAGGGGACCCAACTACATAACATGCAGGCGGCATCCTTAGCTGGAGACCAGAAAGTCGTATGTTTCTCCACCCAAAGCCTTCACGGCAGTGTCGTAATCCTCCTCAGAGACCTGATTAGGTAGCGCCTTTTGGCTTTGATGCTATAGAGAAGAATCCTCCCTAGGGTTGCCCGGCGTCGAATCTGTAACCGTATTCGGTTCAAAGAGGCAGTTGATTGGCAGTGAAAACGGCGTGGCGAATACGCTGTCGTAATGTCTCTATAGACTTTGCAAGATATATCTTCAATTCCAAGGCCAGTCACTTTGGATATGATTCAGGTTCAAGGACCGCTTCCATGATTTGATATGAATGGGAAATAGACATGTGCCATGATTGCTTGAAGACATTGTGTGGCAGTGAATGATGAATCTAGTGACAGCGAACTGATAAGTTAATGTAGGCTGCCGATGTTGGCTCACATTTACTAAAACAGAAAGATTACAGAAACACAGGGAAATCTAAGTTCATCTACCAATACTGCGTTTATCGCCGATTTCTTGGGCGCATTGTTATTACAGTGATCGCAGGAATTATTATTGTTCTATTATCCATATGATCATACAGTTAATTGGCGTTTCGACTTGTATCGGTCATGATAGTCGATTTGCTTCGTCGAAGTTCGAACTCTCCCGCTCTGTTTCTCGGCCGTGCTCGAAACCACCCTAATCCGTACTTGGCAAAGTTGTATTTTATCTTTTTTCGGACAAATAGATGAGAAACTATTGTATTGTATTCTGTATGTCTATCTAGGAATGAAATCTATGGCATAGGTTGCCATACATAATATAGTGAAAGTGTCACGAACCTGGATCCACCTAAGTTGTTCCTTATACAGAGGTGTGCTCACTCTTTCAGTTATCAGACCGCGCCACTTTCGACCGTGCTCGAATGCGGGCTCCATACAACCAGAAAATAGCCGGCACGGGGACCATGATTGCACTGAGAAAACCTACCAAACTGCTAGCCCAAGCGACGCCGAGGTTGTGGTACATGTAACCCGCAAAGAGAGGGAATACGGCACCGAAAACGCTCCTTACAGCGCCGTTAGCAGCCATTGCGCTGTTCGCCGTGGCCGGATAACAGTCAATGATGTAAGTGAAGCATTGGATAAAGATGGTGTACATGCCCCATCCAATAAGTAAGCCGGCGCAAACTTCGCTTGGCCAGGGTATAGCGGGATTGGATGTCCATCCATACCAAAAAGCCCCACGGGAACGAGACAGCCGCCAAATATCATTAAGGGCAGGCGATCTTCCGGTTCAAACTTTCCGTTGCCTGCCACAACCCTACGCTGGAAGTATGTTTTGTGTAGATGACCACTGAGCCAGTACCTATCAATACTCCGATGATGATCCCAAGAAGGGGAGGGAGGATAGACCTGTACTCCAACCACGAACTTCACCAAACGCGATTGGGTAGGACTGATAGAACAAATACATGAGTCCGTATATAAATGACTGATACAGAGTCAAAAGGACCAAGATTGGTTCTGTAAAGAAGAGTACTGCGCTCCGCAGGTATTAGCATTCAGTGGGCTTTCTCTTGTTGGTATGTAATCTGCCAGAACACAACTTACTCCAGGGACGTGTAAGGTAGGTTCGTGCAATATCGCGGAGTGATGTGCCTTCCATCTCCAGGAGCGTGCAAATGTTCTTATTACCGGTTTCTTTGCGTAGTTGTCTTGCTTTGTTCTGCAGGATACTAGGTGGGTGCGACTCAGGATATGTGAAAAGGGCGAGCATAGAGATTGCCAGGCCGGAGATGATCACAACCCACATAGTCCACCTCCAACTGACGGAGCTGGCGATGATAAAGCTGCCGATAATAGGGCCGAATGTCGGGCCTGAGAAGACCAAACAGATGCAGAATGCCATGGCGATGCCACGATGCACCGCGTTCCAGCAGTCGGTTATGATCCCGCCCAGAACAGCAATCGGGGCGACACCGAAGAGGCCTGCGAAGAATCGGCCGACCAAAATCGTTGCCAGATTGTGGCCTAATGCCGGCATCAGACCAAAGAGGGAAGACAGAGTAACGCCGGCAATAAGAGGGTATTTTCGCCCGAACTTCTCTGATAGAGGTCCAAAGACCAGCGGCCCAATGATATAACCCTATATCGAAATAGCCAGTTCTCAGCACAACTGCTAGTCCTGTGAAGCGGAGGATTATTGAGACAAAGATATTCTGCTTACTACTAAGAATAACGACGTCCCAAGGATGGTCACCTCTTCACCAACACCGAATTCATCAGCGACTTTTTTGAGAGCTGCCGAAGATGCTACTTGCTATGGTCACAACTAGGTTGAACATGGCCAGCATGAAGGTAACCCAAACGCGGCGTACAAGGGCCCAGTTATGTGGATGATGCGGATCACCCGGACCGCTGAAATCGAAGATATCGTGGTGGCGTGCTTCGTTTTCATGGCACAACTGTTGTTCGAGGTCGTCTCTCCTTGTAGGCTCGCTGCCTGTCTCACAATTGAGTGTCGAGTCAGCCATATTCAGCCCCTGTCAGATAGTGTGCAAATCTTCAAAATGCAGGATAATCTTCTGCAGATGCGTGACAGCCTTTATAAGTGATAGGTGGAGTTGTTATGTTTCCAATATTGCCTAGTTCAGTACGTACTATAGATATCTCACGAAAAACCTCCGGTTGTGACCGGAAACTTGCAACTTTCCATCATCGGAGACATTTGCCGTATTCCGGTCAACATCAATACTTCTAATAAAGCCTGGCTAGCGACACTCAAAAAATGGAGGAATACTCGGGCAGAGAAATTTCCGTAGTATATGTAATGTTGTTGAGCTGTGGTGGCAGTAAAAGCGATGATTTGTCTGGTGGTGCCCTTAGCGTTTACGGCCAGCATTTCGGAGACTTTTCTGACTGCCGCAAAGCGAAAGGCGGTGGATTGCGGGTAGGCAGTGCAACCAACTTCCGGCAGTCAACACTATGAAACACTCGCAGAGCTTGTTCAACGATGAAATGTCTCCAACCCTGTCTAGTCGGAAACGAGACCGGGTCTCTTGCGAACCTTGCAGTACGGTATCTCTTTATATTGTGTGGCACTATGCTCATCTTGTTATTCTCTCCTACAGGGACAAGAAAGATTCGCTGCCCGGGAGAGCGTCCCGTTTGTTCAAGATGTGTCTCTACCAGGCGAGACTGTGTTTACTCAATGCGGATGCCAATGGGTAGACCAAAATCCCGGCGGGCGACTCTCGGACGCGGTCGATTTCAGGGTGAGCCCCAGACGGCACACTCAGCGCCGAGCAGCCAGAACGATGCCTCGACCGACGTCGCTGAGAGAGCGGAACAGACCGAAAATACAGGGAGCCAACAAAATGAGGCTATTGGGTTTCTAAGACCAGTGCAGGAAATTCCAACGAGCACCTCTTCGGCTCCTTATCTGGTTGATTTTGAGAACTACCAACGGTGGGTGTCGGGAAATCATTCTGTCATCTGATTCGAAATAACTCACATCTGGCAGAGTACAGACGACCCTCCGCCCAGAACCACTGACGGCCTTTCCTGCTGCCACAATTAACTTTCAGGAGAGAGTAATTGCACCTGTCTTCCGGTCATTTATTTACTACTGGATCAACTCCGCATGAAGACTCAGCTTTTGGCGCCAGACGATTTGACTCTGCTGAGAGAATCCCTAGACACGGCGCATCGCATCCTTAATTGCGTATATTGTCCCCAGCGCTATTTTTCTGTCATCCAAAATGCTGTCTTGCTTGGTCTCCTCTGCGTTTGTCTTGCCGAATGTTATGCAAGGATTGTCGAATGGGTAAATGTAGAGGAGAAGCGCGCAGCCAGGGCCAGCGAACAAAAGCAGTTGAGCATTTTGGGGACTAAAGTGCTGACGGGCACTGGAAGCGCGCATGTGCCCTTTCCAGTTGAGGTAACGCCTTCGGAGTGGGGAATTTGATGCGTAGCGCTGTCAAATTTGAGGTCTTTGGCTCGGACACCGATAACGCAAGGTGTTTTAAATTCCTCATTGAGCGCTTGGAGGAGCGGCAAAGGTGTTGGCATGAAACGCCTCCAGCGGCCGACTGCCCACCAGGTTACCGTTCATCATGCCGCTCTCCAGATCGCATCCCGACGTGTCTCATGCTCATCGGTGACGCGAGGGTACTTGTTGATTCTCTGCGCCTAGAGTCCACGAACTCTTAGAGGTTGCTAAGCAGGTTGTGTGTAAGAGCTCTCTGTCGGGATGCTGCAGTGTATTCTATCGCTGACGATTGCGATGATGCGTATCAAAGTTGGCACATTCAGAACAGAATGGCAACACATACAAACACCATACCAGTGTACTGCGGTGCTCCGGCTAATACAAGGGTTGAATTTCTAAATTCATATTGCAATTAACGCTTTTCATCGAGATACACAGTTGTTGGATGCAAATCTAAATAGCCATGTCGTCTAGAGGAGGGTCGTTTGTGAGGATGCAATAATAAATTAAAAGTTCCGCCTTCCTTTCACGTAGTCATTTTGCTTCACAGTCACCGCCAGCAATCGTTGATTCCTGCTAGCTTCGTCCTCCTGATTGGACATATGACTGAGACGGTAAGAACACTGGAAAGCTGAGCACGGAGCGAAACGACCCTAACGGCTGTAAAGTATCCGTGGAGTTCAACGTTGGTTTCTGCCATCTAGCAATCAGTCCAAGCACATATTCTTCAGGTGTGCAGAGCATAGAAGTAAAGCTATCGGAGGTCATTCGTATTAGAAGTAGTCTATCATTATCATATATTCATCATCGGTCTTTGTGAAGTCAAAGGTATCTGCAGAAGGAGGAAGTGTCCGAAATTCCGTGCTTTGCAGCAGGCAACGGAAGTATTTTTTCTTCTGGGTCCTAACTATTCTCTTTCTATCCATCCCGTCCTTGTATGTCTTGCCTGGACTCGCTGCATATTCCTTCTTCCTTTCTTTTATCCAAGTCGAACCGCCAACTCGGAAAGACCATGGAGCAAGTTCAGCTCTTTGATGTTCTCATTATCGGCGCTGGGCCAGCCGGGCTCGCTGCCGTCATGGCACTCGGGAGAGCGTGTCGCACCGTTGCGGTTTTGACTCCCAGAGATATCGCAATGAACGAGCTTCCATGATGCATAACATCGTCTGCCATGATGGCGTGAAACCTGACCTCTATCGCACAACTGCTATGAGAGAAATTACGGACAAGTATGATACGATTACCTTTATCGACGCAGAGATCGTTGCGGTCGATCATATTACCAACGGCAAGCGGCCATTCTTTAGACTCACCAGCCAGAGAGGCCTTGTTTGGGATGGTCTGAAATTGATCTTGGCTACGGGTATAGAAGATATCCTGCCAGCAATTGAAGGCTACAAAGAACTTTGGGGACGTGGAATGTAAGTTTGCGCCATGCTAGCCTCTGTTACTCCCTATCTGGTAATCTAGTCTAACAACTCGAACGTCACTATTTTAGAGTCCATTGCCTCTTTGTGACGGCTACGAAAACGAGGAGGCCACGTTGGCGTCCTCGGATTGCACTCGCCGCATGATCTTGATTCAGCCCTCCTGGCATTCCCTTGGCCAAGGACGGAGTGACTATTTTCACGGGAAACGGACAGACTACCACTGAATATTCCCGGAAGCACTAGACATAGCAATGGCGCGAGGCGCGAAAGTCGACAGTAGAACTATAAAGTCGATATCAGAACATCCGGATGGGGTGGGGTTGCAGTTGAATTTCGATGAGGGGGCCCAAGCATGTTCGTATGCTCTTGAGCTCTCCGCCTAGTGTCAATCGTGCTGCGACTCTCATCAAGAGTCTCGGACTAGAAGTTCATGAAGGGGCCAGGTATTGATGAAAACTGCAATGGGTGGAACGAGCATCCGTGGATGTTTTATGGCAGGGGATACTATCTCTGCAGCAAAAATAGCCCCGGTTGCATTGGCCTCTGGTATGTTCGTGCTCTGAATGATTATTACAGCTAGAATCTTAACTGACGGTGTTCAAATGTAAGGATCGCTGGCTGGCATCGGAGCTGCGAAAGAACTTGCGCATGATGACGCTGCAGAAAAGATAAGAAACGCAAAGAGTGCTGTCCAAGAACAAGGAAGATTATAAGATGTTCTATTTTTCTTTTTGGGTTGGGGGAACTTAGGGTTATGCCCCAGAATGTTACCTTTATCCGGTGTAAGTAGCAGTAGTCTGGTTTCGGGCACACATTCATAACCCAGTGTCCGCCAGCAGCTCTACGATTTCTATTCAGATAGGTCGAATGACAAGAATTATGACTCTGTGACATTTATAGCTATGCCAGGGTGAGCAGCGGAGCTTAGTCGAGTTTACCCGCGGGATCGTACTTCTTGGCAGCAGTTTGCATGAATTCCCTTGCCGTGATTGATAAGAAGTCCGATGGACCAAAGAGGCGCCGAGCACCTCATTTTCTTGTCGAAGAGGACGGATAGATATTTGAGAATGAGGTGGTGCAACGCTAATTGGTATCGCAGGTGTAAGCGGGATATTTTAGTCTCGGCGTGTTCCGCTATCCAATAAGCTGTATTGAAAGTCTCCGTGGCCCGCGATCAGATGAATCAAGCTACAGCAAAACTGGTTATGGGATAGGGACTTGACTTTGTCCGCTTGAACAAATAAGGGAGCTTATTCACCATTACCTAACTGTACACTCTAGGTACTCTAAGCTAGATTATCTCTTTTGTCCTCTCAAGGGAATACCACCGAGCCCTAATTTGCTTAGTTCTGCTACAAATCTTGACTGAGAAGAGTTTCGATTTATATACATCAGAGTCTCCTTCGTGACGTTCCGTCCTTTTACCCGCAATGGCTTTCCAACTCGGTCCCACGAATTCGTCCGTTGGCGACAACGACGGTCCGACTGTGAATTTAGATACATGATACTACCACCCCAGGACGATGGTAGCATCAACCTGGCCCGTGGCCCTTCCACCGAGGATGGGTCTAACTCGGGGTTGCAGCAGAAGCACAATCGTGCAAAGCAGAAAAGAAGACGAGTGACCCGCGCCTGCGATGAATACCGCCGGAAAAATCAAATGCAGTGGCGAACAGCCATGTACGCATTGCACGGTTTACAGCTATGGTCAGTGATTTCGATGATATGCAAAATTGACATACGACAAATTTTGATGGGCTCTCCTTTGATCTAGAGTGTACATATGATCAACCATCGAGTCGTCGGCGCAATCCTACACAGCAGTCTATCGAAGCACTGGACAGCCGTCTCCACAAATCGGAGGCTCTGCTTCGAGTTTTCTTGCCCAATCTGGATTTAGATAATCCACAGCTTAATGCGCACGCTGCGAAACAGTGGCTGGTAAAGGTGGAAGAAAGAGAAGGAGAAATATCCCAACCATCTTTCGTGAGTCACCCTGAACCGGCTGTTGTCAACGGTGAGGAGACTTTGATAGAGAGCTCCAGTTGTTTAAATCCCTATGGCCAAGGCCATCGGATCAATCATGGACCATCCTCGGATCGGCTTCGTGAACAAATGGAGAGTTCCCTTGTCCCTGGATTTAAACCCGAACCTGGCGGTGCAAAAGCTGGCGCTTTGGCCTCTTATCTGGAGAATCTCAACCAGCGATCCAGATATTTCCATGTCCAGTCGCCTCTATCGCATATATGCTCCCCGCGATGTGAAATGGTACAGAATTCTAGTCCAGACTCGATCCTCAACCAGAGTTTTATCTGGCAAGCTTTCGAGTTCCCGCCACAAGTGTCGTCCAATGATCAACAATCGAAACTGTCTATATCTAGTACGAGTAGTCCACAGAAATTGAGAATGGATGTGGACAACTTTGACCCCATGAAAGATATCAATATGGGTGGGAACTTTCACCTATTTGGTAACATGGGTTTTAGTAGAACTGCTGGTGCAGATGGCCGGGCCCAATGAATCAATATTAACATGTAAGATACCGCAGTGAATATCCTACATTCGTTTTCTGTCTAGGAAGGCTAATGATCTGCCGGATAATCTCGAGATAGGACAGTGTGAAAACCAAAAATCATCATCCACCTTGAGAAGTATAATTGATAACTTTTATTTGTCCCTGCGATCAAAATTAGGCTGTATAATGTTATTCGACACTGAAGCTTTGGCTTTGGATCCGATGAGAATCGTTTACTTTACTGTAGCCAGATCAGCGCAAACTTGTCACCGAACTAAAGGGTCGATGGTATTCTGTTAACGAGGGTGTCACAAAGCAGTTGGCGTGACATATCAAAGACAGTAAGAGAGAACTAACTCTGCTAATTAGCTCAGAGTGATCTGTGTACAGTATGAACTCTTTGTACGGCAATTGTTCCCCTTTCGCCAATCTATCTCATATGGTAACGAGAGTATTTGCGTAGACCCAGGCAATTGCACAATCGCTTTCAATATCATATCCACAGAAATATACTATGTGCTCTCCGCTGAAAATTTGGAAGTGAGTTTCGCGCCAGTATCCACAAATGCTTCTATGATATCGTCACTCCCTTCATCAACTTACCCCAGGATCTCCGTTTGCATTAGCGAGTGCGCAGTATGTCAGACAAGTAGCAGCTCAACTACTGTACAACAACTTACTAGTATCACCGTCCTTGAATGAAGCCAATCGATAGATTTCTGTCAGACATCCATACTACCAGCACAAACACACACGCTACGAAAGGTGAAAAGAACAATCTCTGTATGCTGTTATGCCAACCTACTTCTAAGCCGGTGAGTACGGAATTCATATTTCAGCTCGCGCGCCTGAATACAAACAACTTCCACAGGACTATTTTCTCTAATCGGTGCTCCATAGTAAAGAGAAAGTAATTATAAGGATAGAGTCTCGAAATTCTTACTCAAGCTGTTCCCATATGCACATTCAAGAGGCCTGTCAGTGGATTCTCTGTTTATGGCGGAATGCTGGCTATTGGACGCCGAGGGTCAGGCTTCGATCTCTGAGGTGGTTTCTTGATGTTTCTGAGAGATAGAGGATCATTTTATTTTTCGACGCAACAGAATGCTAGGTGGTACAGTTTCTCTCCTATATTTTTTGACTAACTAAGGATTGGTATGTAGGCTCGCTCATGCAAGACCTATCTATGGTCAGTAGGTGCGGTTCACTCCGCAACCTTCCAAGTAGGGAAGTGATTTCCTGAGCCCTACTGCAATTCACGAACGTGGCTCACTTTTTCACACCGCTACCTAGACAGGCTCATAGAAGAAATGTCCTGAAACATTACCCACCACAAGTGCCTCAGTTTGTGGCGAAGACAAAGCGGTATGACTCTTAGAGTGGGCGGCAGCCGTGGATAGGCCAGTGGAT
Source organism: Talaromyces trachyspermus (assembly GCA_020137715.1). Taxonomy (NCBI): domain Eukaryota; kingdom Fungi; phylum Ascomycota; class Eurotiomycetes; order Eurotiales; family Trichocomaceae; genus Talaromyces; species Talaromyces trachyspermus. Next base: position 7,375,686 of record JACGXQ010000015.1, on the reverse strand, counting down.
TCAGCTAGCTAACACCAAACCTAGTACCCAGGCATTTTGCTGGCGTGGTTACCGCGTACTGACAAAATACGTACATATATTGTACTGTTCTACCTTACCTATATAAAGGAAAGCCGAAACCTTAGAGATTAAGAGTGACACTACTGAGCAGGCCGACACCGGTATTAACTTCGACGTAACTTGAGAATTCGCATAAACATCTTTTCGGCTTAAGGATCATCTATTGGCTGTTCATGAAATTTTCTTCAACCCGCTGTGCAAATGTATCATCTACCAAGATTCGGCATGCCACTGCAGCAATTCCTGCCGCACAGTGAATGGTACGCTGGTATGCCTCGGGAGATCCGGCACCTCTTGCAGTTGCTCGTCGGCCTATGGCCAGGACCCGAACATTTTACCTTCTGTTCACGGCATTGCTGACACGCGTGCGATATTCGCCGCCTCTTTGTCCCGGCCTGGGTAAGCAAGGCTTCCGACAACGACGAGGAGATCGACAGGGCGTCGCTCTGCTCGTCCTCTCCTATCCGGGTGCGTGACGAGCAGCGCAAGCCCAGACGCGAGCAGGCGCCGCAGGTTGGCTCGAGGCGATCGCATTTCACTTTCCTTGCGCGGCATGGCCGACACACAGGTCTGGGCTGAGCCTCCATGTCCGACATCATTCTCTAATGCATTTCCAACATCTGCGTGCTCCGAAGTTGTGTTCAACTTGGCCGTCAGTCATGAATCATAATGCTCCCTAAGTCTGTGCGGGGTATATCAGTCCTGACATTAACTTCAGCACCGATGATTGGAAGAAATTCGCAAATTTGTGCGGAGAGCGGCGAGCCAATTTGAGCAATCCCTATCAAAACTCCGATGTGCATGGCTACAACGAACAGAGACATACGTGTCAACCCTCCCTTAAACATTATGCCGTCTAATAGCAGTCACTTCTCAATAATTAGATCCCTCCGTAGGATAGCGTTATATAGAAATACTATTTTTTATACAGATTGCAGAGGGCTTCAAATTATCTTGGTCATTCTTGTGGGTGCTGTATATCGGATATTCCGCTACTTCTACGCATCAACGCTCTATATCTCCTACATAGGAAGTGCCGAGGGAAGGATAGTAATCATATTTGCTTCTTACATATCCATACGCCCCTCTATTTGGGGAATGGAAAATCCGACGGCGACCGAGAGCCGACAGCGACATCCGAGAGTGCGAAAGCCCTAGATTCATCCTATAAGACATCGGAGATGCACAAATTCTTTTCTTCTTTGCCGTAGTTGAGTTGCCTGCGAATCGGCTAGACTCATCGCACACAATGTCTCCCTTGCCCATGCCTCTGGACAGCGTCAACACTCCAAACGGCGGCGCCCGTCCCAACTACATCATCTTCATGCCGGATCAGCTCCGGTATGACTCCCTAGGCTGCACCTCGACCACCGCCCCTATCGTCCACACACCCAATATCGATGCCTTCCGCCGCCGGGGAACGCTGTTTACCAACTGCTTCACCCAGGCCTCGGTCTGCTCGCAGTCCCGCTGTAGCATGTTCACAGGCACCTACCCACACGTGTCCGGACATCGCAGCCTCGAGAACCTGATCAAACCGTGGGAACCGAACATGTTCCGCAGTCTCAAGGAGAATGGATACCATGTCGCATGTCTGGCACCACGGGGCGATACATTTGCACCTACCGTTACTGAGTTGAGTGTGAGTGAGTACGGCTTCCTCGAGACGCCAGAATTCGTGCCGAAGTTTACCGGTGGTGGTGGTGGCAGCGATGACGATGAGAAGAAAAATGATATCTGGTCCAGACTCTTCTACAGAGGCCTCCGGAATCCATCTGAGGCAGTTGACTACGACGAGGCAGTCGTGCGTTCGGCCCTGACGTGGTTAGATTGTCTACCGACGGACAAACCCTGGGTGCTCTTCATGCCATTGCTCTTCCCTCACTGCCCCTTCCAGGTTGAAGAGCCCTACTTCAGCATGTATGACCGGTCCTCCATGCCCGATACCGCCTCTAAGCCCGAGAACAAGACTGGCCATGAGCCACGCTACATGGGGTGATCCGCGAGCAGTACGGCACCCACAGGGCTCAGGCAGAAACCTGGCGCGAGGTCAAGGCAACATACTATGGCATGATATCACGCTTAGATGACCAGTTTGGGCGGATTATGAGCAAGGTCGATGAGTTGGGGCTTTGGAAGGACACGGTGACCATGTTTTTCACCGACCACGGAGAATACCTAGGCGACCACGGACTGATCGAGAAGTGGCCGTCCGGCTTGTCCGACTCCCTTGTCCATGAGCCGCTCATAATCGGAGGCGCAGGGCTACCGGAGGGGAAGACCGTGTCAGCGATGACTGAGATGGTTGATTTAGTTCCGACGGTATTCGAGATCTCGGGCATTCCAGAGCACTTTGCGCATAATGGCAAATCTTGGGTTCCCTTGCTGTGCCGAGGAGCCACTGAGCACAAAGCCTACTCCTACTCCGAGGGCGGCTTCCTCATTTCTGAAGAGCCACTTCTCGAGCAGGCGCCGTATCCCTATGACATCAAGGCCGCTTTGCAGCACAAGGATACGTCGCTAGTTGGAAAAGCCATCTCTGCTAGAGATCCGGAGTGGACGTTTGTTTATCGGCTCTACGAGCCGGCGGAGCTATATCACAGGGGCGGGATCCCCATGAGATGCACAACTTGGCTGGGAATCGCGACTATCGGGATGTGGTGGACCGGTTTGAGAAAACCATTTTGAAGTGGCTGGTGGAGGGAAGTGATTTCATGCCGTGGGAGAAGGATAATAGGTTTCCTGATGTCAAACTGAAGAGTCCACGCGAGCAGATGGAGGAGAGGCTGAGGATGAAAGCGGAGACTGGGAAAAGAAAATAGTGCCCGCCGATGAGGATAGAATTGTTAATGTAAATAAAGCATGGCCTTTACGGCCAAAGCCTTGCCAATAAGCCCTGACTCTATAAGTCCACGGGTGTAACGTACGTAGATATAGGCATATGTTGCAACGATCTACGTCCACAAGCACCTACTACCTAACCTAAGGTAGATAAAACGGTCCATGGTTTCAAGATGCCAAACCGGATCCCTAGTCATATCAACATATGCTAAGCACATAAACTCCAAGCGACGTCTCTGAGACATGTTAAAAGATGTCCCCTTCCTACGCTTTCGTAACAGCAAATTCCGGAGTCTGCACCATCCCTGTCTCCGCAAAGTAAGTCTCCCAATGGTCTACTAACCTGCCCACTATCTCCGTCTCCGTCTTCAACAAGTCGTGCAGCTCACCGGGATCCTTCTCGACATTATACAGCTCCCAGTCGTCTTTCCCGCGCGGACTTGCAATCCATACAGCCTTCCACGGCCCTTCGCGGATTGCTCTCTGTCCGAACAGTTCCCACCCATGGACGTGTGCCTCCTCGCTGTGTACCGTGCTTTCAGGCGCGCTATAGTCTGACGACGATAGGTGTGGTACCCAAGACTTGCCGCGCGGCGTAACCACCGCCCGTCCTCGAAACGAGGATCCGGGGTGTGCGACGCCCGCGAGATCAAGGACTGTAGGGAGAGTGTCCATGACAGTCGTGAATCGGTGTGTTAGCGCATTTACTGGCCAAGAATGGAGGGTATCGAATCAAGCATGGGCAGCGAATGCCGCCTTCAGTGATCCAGCATTTGGAGCCGCGGGAGGGAGCCGTCGCGGCACAGGCCCAACGTGGTCCTAAGTATCCAAAAGGGAGGTCAATGATTGATTGTTCATGGCAGAGTGTGAGAAGAGACAGTCCCAATCGTCCTGTGTATATGATTCGTTCGCACTTACCATACCAAAGCGAACGAGGTCTTTTCCCCAATATTTTCTAAACTGTTGTCGTAGTATTTCTCAACAACATCAGCCATGGTGGTTTTGTTCCCCATGATCTATATCAGCATCAGCACATTGGCACTGTCCGTGCAGAGTGGCTTTTGCTAACACTCACCGGAAGAGCCTCCAATGCCGCGCCCTCAGCACCATTGTCCGACATAAATAACACGAAGGTGTTGTCCAGTTCTCCAGTCTCCCGGAGATAATCTATGACTCTTCCAATATTGGAGTCGATCATATCCACCATAGCCGCAAACACTTCCATTTTGCGCGCCGAGACTTTCTTTTCCTCTTCATTCATCTCCTCCCACGCCTTACCCAGCACACCTGCAGGCGGAGCAGGCTCCACCCCTTCACTCACAATTCCAAGTTCAACCATGCGCTTCAATCGTTTCTGCGTTAGCACATCCGGCCCCTCGTCGTACTTCCCGTGATACTTCGCAACCATCTCCCTCGGCGCTTGCAGCGGCCAGTGTGGCGCGGTAAAAGTGAGATACGCGAAGAAAGGCTTTTGCTTCTGCTTGCCATCCCTCTTCTCAAAAATCCAGCAGACGATCCGTGAAACTCGTAGTCGAATAAAAATTCTCCGGTAGATCGGTGTTTCGATCGATAAACTTGTCCCCATCCATCCAGAACCCATCTGTGTTCATACACGGGATCTTGAATTTCCGGTCGTCCAATTGTGGCTCCCAACCATGATGATTTCCACTGCCGGGGAGGAAGGAAAAGCTCATATCAAACCCTCTGCTACATGGGGCTAGCTCCTTTGTGAGGCCCAGATGCCACTTCCTGACATCATGGTCAGATACCCAGCGTCTTGTAGAATCTCCGGCAGCGCGGAAATTCAAGTAGCCCTCATACCCGGGTTTGCCCTTGAAGTAGTCTCCGTGTGCACGCATGTGTTCTGCCATTTGGCCAAGCCCAGCAATGTGGTTGTCCGTTCCGGAGAAGAGCATGGAGCGCGTGGGCGAGCATGCCGATGCAGTGTGGAAATTTGTCATGCGTATGCCTTTCGCAGCGAGCTGGGAGAGGACCGGCGTGGAAATCTCGCCCCCGTAGGGCGATATGTCGCTGAAGCCGAGGTCGTCAGCGACGATAATGAGGAAATTCAGTTGCTTGGTTGCCATCTTCGCTTGGTGGAGGAGATGAGAGGAGAATTCCGGCGTGTGGTTTGTATGGAAATGTACTTTTACTTATGGGACCAAATAGTACAGTTAATGCACCTAGGATGACTGAGGCATATAAGCAACTGCTAAGCCTGAATAGATCGCCTGTTTCTCTAATACCTGTCACTGCGTCCATGCAGTCAGCGTATCCGTGCTGCGGTAAATGGCAGCGAAAGGCGTACAATTGTGGGATGAAAGGCGCCGAACACCCGTCGTGCCGACTTCAGACTGGCCTTGTGCTTTTGCTATTTAGTGACTGGTTCCCAAATCTTGCCTCGATGATTGGCGACGTTAAACATCTTCGACCGCACCGAGATCCGACGCCAGCCCACCGACGCCCCGAAACCCTAGGTAACTTCTTCCGACTCGCTCGACTCCATCTGATTTGAGATCTTCTTGCCAACGTCTTATCCACTTCCACGGGGTTTGAGAGAGCATGCGTCGCGTCGGCTAATCCGGGGTCATGTGGACTAATAATCTCCTGCTTGATCTATACGGTCCCAAGAGCCGAACTCATTAGAGGGCCAGAGGCATATATGATCCCTTGCCTCCCATACACAACGAGCAAGAAGATCTCGGAGTCACGACAGGATCAATAGCCATCTCAATTCGCCACCGGTGCGTCTTCTACTTCTCCCTCTCTCATTGTTCCATCAGCTCAGTATAGATTCTGATTGCGCATCTGTCTTCTGCACAGCCAAGGTCAAGGCTCTCTCATCAACACAAAAGAGACTCGGAGAGGAGCACTTTCTTCTTCCTCTCGTCAATTTACACCAAGTTCAAGGGCGAAGACTACGTGCTCGATCATCATGTTCGGCCTGAGCCACCTCGCCATAGGGGAGACCTTCAACTCCACCCTCACCATGACTATCCTGCTCATTGCTATTTCCCAGTTCAACTACGGTTTTGACCAGCAAGGCTTCAATGCTACTCAAGCTATGTCTGCCTTCAGTCGCCAGTATAGCTCCTACAATCCCAAGACAAAAAGTACTCCCTGGACACTGTCTGGCTCTCGATGTTTACAGGCCTGCCCCTGCTCGGCATGGCCGTTGGTATCCTCGTTGGCAGTATGATTAGCAGCCGCTTCGGTCGCCGGGCATGCATGCTCAGCATGAATGCATGGTCCCTGGTTGTCACCACCATTATCATCACGGCTACTTCAGCTGACCAGATCTTGGCGGGAGGGTCCTAATGTATCTGTATATTGGCATGCAACTGTCTGTCGTTCCTATTTACCAGGCAGAAATCACGCCGAGAAAGGCCAGAGGTTTTATCGTCGGGACCTTTCAACTATCTTTGGGTGTAAGTCTTTGACCACCTTTTTCTAAAGTTTCTCTTCTGCTGCATGTTCTGGGAGGGATACTAGCTTGCTGGCTCACATATTTCTACACCGCACAGATTGGTGGATTGGTCATTAACGGCGTGGCTTGTGGAACTGGAAGCATTGATTCCAGCGCAGCCTTTCGCATTCCGTACGGCCTCTTCTATATTGTGCCTGTCATCGTCATCTGTGGCATCTGGTTCGTTCCTGAGGTAAGAAGGGAGCATCGAAGCCACGCAGTTTGGCAACGTGGATATACCCCATTTTATGCTTCATCCTTGGCTGACAGATACTCGGAAAAAACACAGTCCCTCGCTGGCTTTGCATGAAGGCCGAGACACCGACGCCCTCGCTTCCCTGACGCGGTTACGAAAGGGAAAGTTTACGCCTGAGGAGATCACCAGGGAGATGGGGTGTTTGTTGCGATATTGCTCATGGATAAGCTCGGCCGGCGACAATTACTCTTCCTTGGCTGCACGCTTCAGGCGGCGGCCCAATTTGCCATGGGCGGTCTGGGAATGAGACTAGATCGGCATCCTTCGTCGACGTCCACTAAGACAGGTATCGTGGTAGCGCTCATTCTGACCACAGCCGGTTTCGTCCTTGGTTGGGCACCGACGGGCCATGTGCTCAGCGCCGAGCTGCCGAGCATGAAGCTGCGAGATGTTACCTATCGAACTGCCAGCGTCATCCAGATCCTAACGCAGTACGCCTCTATTTCTCTGCCTCCTCCTCTCCTCTCCAGCCTTTGTATTGACTTCCGAACCAGATTCGCCGTAATCTTTTCCCTTCCGTACCTGCTGGACGCACCTTATGCCGACCTTGGTTCCAAAGTCGGCTTCATCTACGGCTCTGTCACCCTTTTATCCTTGCTATTTACCTACTTTTGCATCCCAGACTGCAAAGGGCGCACGCTGGAGGAGATTGACGTGCTCTTCGATAGCAGGCATCCAGTGAGGCACTATGCCAAAGTAAAGCTCGAGACGCCCTTAGAAGAAATCAATGCCAAAGAGGACATCGGACATGAAGGTGACGAAACTGGCAATAAGAATTATAGTAGGGTCGCTCATATCGAAGACAATGGAATCAAGGCTTAGACCTATCTTCGTGACGTTTTGGGACGCGCTGCCATTATCACGAATGGTCAAAGAGCCAAGTCTTGTGCATTACCTATATCGCCACATAGTGTAGCTGACTAGGTTTGAATGCAAATATTGTCACCTGTGCTGCTGGGGCCTCAAATCCCCGTGTAGGCACCGCCCTCTGCAGAAACTCTCGCAATCAGGATTCCCATCGACATGTTTGGGTGGCCTTGTGTAAGACGTCCGGTAAGTTGCTAGGATATATCCACTCTTCTTCCGAATCGTCATCCCCGCCAAATGCTTCGTTCACAGGCTTGAAATCCTTGCGCATGAATCTCAGGTTACTGATACCCGTCCTGAGCAACGCGGGAGGTTTGTTTAGAGCACCTCGACGATGAAAGCCATCAACTTCTCTTCTTCCCAAGTCATACTGTATTGCTTCCGTGCTGCATTGGCGACATTGTGCTTGCCCATCCAGCCCTATTATGTAGTTATTCCATTCCACTTAGCCTGTGTTTCCAACCGCTCATGGGTCAATGCGCATGGATTGCACAAATCCAGCCGACTGTGTAGTTTTTCGGATGAAAGCTTAACATTTCTGTTTGTCCATCTCTGTCCTCGAGAGTCAGCTTGACGGCTGAGTGCAAGAAGTGGGAGGAGAAGAGAAAATACGACTCAAGTATGGATGTTAGGAGTAACTTCTGTTTCGGAAATACCTGCTTCCTGTCCTCTGATTGGACAGCACGGGGCGAGTACAGTACTGATACACTGCTTACTTAATCATGTAGATGTCGAATAACTAACTACGCCCAGATCATACATAGAACGACTACATGCACATGCTCTGATAAAATAATAAATAATCGAGCATCAGACGCGCATCTTCAACCAGTCGATTATCTACCCTGTTGCATTGCCATGTGCAGGTGTGAGTACCTTGGCTGGTCGATGCTAGACACTAGCTGAGATCCAGCCATTCACTGATCAGATAGTTACCTAGGTAGAAATGGATGCTGGTCTTCCCTCAGACGTTCTCTTGCTATCTGTCTAGCACAGCAGACGAAGTGAAATTGCAGTTTGTGGCGTTGTCGTTGTTGCTGTTCTAGTTATATTGTGTAGCATTATATGCATCGTTGGGTGACGGCTGCTCCCTCTTCTCTGCCCTGCATTCTATCCTGGCAAGCAATCCTGGACAATATAACATATATCAACATCTCTTTTACTCTTATTCTTATTCTATTTTTATTTATTTCGTGCTTGCGTGCTGACTGGGCAGTCACATCGGGCCAGAGCGCCACCCACTGCCGAGAACATGGATGATTGGGGCTGCCTTATTTTTGCCTTAACTACCCGCTGCCCCTCGCCGAGTCCGGTGCGTGCCTTCTCAGTTCTTACTCACACTCTCTCTTCTTCTTCTCAGTCTTCCTCATCTTCATCTTCATCATCCTCTTCCATCAACTTCTGCTTCAGCCGCTTATCCTTAATGTCCATCCTGGCTTCATTCGGTTCTTTCTCATTCTAGCGAGTGTGTCTTTTCGCACCCCTTCCTTCCTTGTTCATACCCATTTCGCATTGTCTCGTTCTCGTCGCAGAATACTACCTACCCTTCAGGGGCGGCGTGATCCACCATTTCGCCCTCTCACGACTAATTTTGCGCCATCGTCGGACTCCTTATGATCTCAGATATCCTCCTCATTTACCCTCTTTTAATTGTCCACATTCCATACGCTGCCTGACTGGATTCACACGACAACTCTAACGACAATCCTCGCCACCATGAGGGAGGTCAACTTTAGCATCCCAAATGTGAACAAGGCCTCGGTCAACATCACAACTACATTGTACGACCGACGAGCCTTGGACTGCACGTCTACGTTACCCCTTATCAATTCACTCAATCACCTAGCCTATCTCACTACCTCCTCAGCCCGAATCCGGGACATTCTCACCGTTGATGGCGGCATTGAGCGACTGGTATGCATCCTCAAGGAGGGCCGGAGTAAGGATCTCATGGAAATGTGGAAATGGAGCCTGGCCTTCCAGTGTGTCGTAAATATTGGTGTGCGGGGATCCGAGGCTGTCCGAACGCGCGTGGTCGAGGCCGACGTGGTTCCCGTCATCGCCACCATCCTCGATAACTACATTCGGGTTGTGGACAAAATACGTGCCCGTGCAAATGCGGATCGGTCGTCTTCATCACGATCAGCTGCGTCATCCTCTTTTGTCCGAGACCAGGCAGGCCTGTCCTCTTCGTCCGCATCCATCTTCGAGCGCTCGGCTGCCTCAGAGCAGCGTCCATCTCGTCGACAGGCGCCTCCGCCTTCCATTCAGATCCCCAGCCTTTCAGCAATGATCATGCACACCACCACCACCGTCGTCATCACCACAATCACAATAATACTAATACTAATGATAACCAAGACGTGGAGTTCACGCCTTCCTCTCAACCAGCGTTGACATCTCCTCCCGAGCGGACCACTTTCGGTCGTGACATCCATAACCCCCGATCTCACGACCTCCGATATCAGGACAATGCGCAGGATATCCGGCCAATGCAACCTTTGGCAACTGCTGTTCCTACAATGGACGCTGCCGACGGCGTTCACCATCGGCCCATCCAGCACACCCTCCGCCTTCCCAGTATGCATTTGACTAGCCCTCGAATTGCCGGCCTCGCTTCCCAACCAGATTCGCCTACTACGCCTAGTGGCCCCGTACAAACTAGAGGTGTAACTGTCCAAGTAGTGCGACCAGCGCTGCGCCATCTTCAATCTGCTTCTGGCGATTCAGACGATGCCAATGGAGAGGATTCTCCCATGGCCGATGAGGGGCCTGCCGGTGATGTAACGGAACCCATTGTCGATGTCCAAAACTCGATGGAAATTGATAACGTGGATGGTGGCGAATCGATACTGGCAAACAATGATTCTCGCGGTCTAACCATGGCCGATCCATCGCGCACTCAAGATACGGAAACATTCAATATTACCCATCGGTCCGCTGTTGATGGCAGTATTGTCAACACGACAAATCCTCAGGCCCCGGCGCACTAGGTTTCTCGCCAACAAATGGACCCGCGAATCCGAATTCTCCCGTTTTGGCTAGCAGTCCCTATTCAACTTTCCTTCGTACTCATAATTCTCCCCAAGGCGTTTTGACGGCGATGCCCCGAGACGAAGACGTCCTAATGGCCCTCCAACTCCTTGCTTACGTGTCCAAATACTGCAACCTTCGCACCTACTTTCAACATACTCATTTAGTCCCTAAGCTCAAGATCGGTCGCGAACTAGACTTGTTGAACGATCCGAAGAATAGCACTTTCTTGCCGGGAGAGCGAGCAGATGACAACGAAGTTGTAGGAGAAGATAACAAAGGCAAAGGAGACAGCAACGAGGAGGAAGAGCAGGAGGAGGAGTATCTTCTTCCAGACAATTTCAACATCTTTCCGCTAGTAGAGAAGTTCACAGTCCGGCATCATTCCAAAGATATGCAGTACTGGGCATGTGTTGTCATGAGGAACCTCTGTCGTAAGGACGAGTCTCGAGGAGGAATTCGCCAATGTGCCCATTTTGAGTGCGGAAAATGGGAAGATTACCAGCGCCAGTTTGCGAAATGCCGACGTTGCCGCCGGACCAAATACTGCAGCAAGGAATGTCAAAGGCCGCATGGATTTGGCATCGTCATTGGTGCCACACCACGCCGTAGAACAAGCTGTTCGACCTGTTGATGATCATTCTCATGTTTCAAATTGCATCTAATCGGACTTCCTGGCTCGGTTCAGGATTTGCATAGCGACAAGAAGTCATGTCACATACTCAATTTTTCCCCAATGATTCGCGTCATTGGTTTGTTACTTTTATGGTGGGAGGGTGTTGTTACAAGGCATATCGGGTATACCATAACAGGTTTTGTTGTGGCATGTTCCTCGTCAACCTGCTGGATTTATGGTATCCGGACGGCGTTTGTCTTTCAAATCTTGGAGATACCTCATTTATTAGGTCGTTCCCTCGTTCTGTTTCGTCATCTTCATTGTTGTATGCACTTGCAAATTGCTTGCAGCACAGTCACCCTCCCTCCCATTTCCCTTCCTATCAAGTAAGTCACTGATACCATTTTGATCATTTGGTGCTTAGCACCAAGTGTCTGGCAAGTTTTGGATACCATCTATACCTAGGTAACGTACCATATCATACCATATCATGTCTGTGCTTTTATCATTTATGCATTTTCCTTTCGCTCTCTTTTCGTGTACTGCCTTGCCATGTTTTATGCTTTAAATCATCATCAGTTATTCTCGCCTATATCTTCATTAACATGATTATTATGACTATCTCTATAGATTTATGGCATCTACCCTATAAAAATGAACCTTAGCAATTCGTAGGAACTTATACACTATCATCTAACCTGACTTAAATAATAATAATAATAATATTTGTTTAAAGATATCTTCTAATTCACAACTAGCATGTGTGAGCCTGTTATAAAGGCTTCCAAAAATTATGGACGACTGAATGCGAAGCTACACCTCTTCGCGCTGTCCATACGTAGCCGACAATCTCATATTCAAGTATTCCTTCGCAGTCATTGAGCTCCTCTCCTTGAGCGAGCCAGCACCGCCACCAAAGCCGATTTTATTACCAGCATCCGTTCCTGTCTTCGTTGCTGCCGCGGCCGTCACCAACGGACTCGGAACCGGAGGGACAAGATTACATTCATCAACGGGGTGACAGAAGAACACAACACTATACCGATCTTGCGGTTTCACAGCTGGCGACCGTTCAGCGATGGGGAAAACTACCCGGTGAATAGTCGACTTGAGCAACCCATTCGTCCAAAAGCTAAGCATGTCACCTATGTTAATCAGGATGGGCGGAAAATCGTCCTTGGCACTGGTTGCGCCCTCGGGCCAGACGGGTACAGGCGCCCAGGTGTCGGCAGGAGTTAGGATTTCGAGGCCTGGCTGCCCCGGTCGTTGGAATAGGAGGGTTATGGTGCCGTAGTCGGAGTGGGCGCCGGCTCGGACGTCGATGTCGTGTTGGTAGCTGGATGAGGCCGGTGAAGTGATAGAGGGGTAGTATAGGAAGCGGAGGATGGAGCTTGATTCGCCTTGGGAAGCTCCGTGGCGGGTTACAAAGAACTCAGAGTCGATCTGGTATGTTAGCACTCTCTATATAGCTCCTGTATTAGTTTTGTGTGTGTGTGAGAGAGAGAGATACCTCCAACCCCAGCGCAAGCAATCGCATCACCCGCGCACAAGTCTTATTACACAATTCCATGAAATGCTTGATATCAGCTTCGTGAGGCTCAAGCGCAGGAGGAATCGGCTGTTGAAGCTTTCCATCCTTGAATTCGCCAATGTTGAGCGCTCTGTTCAGGATGTGAGTAATGTGAGCAGAAAGTTTTCCTCAACAGGCAGTAAAGGGGATGGGGCATACTCTTTGAAATCACCAATCTAGGTTAGACTCGTATTAGCCTTCTAAGGTATTATTACTGAGCTTTGAGGTCCTCCTCGAAGTGAATGGCTTCACTTACCCGTTGATGCTCCGGGTCTAGAATCTCTGAATGCATTCCTGACCAGCCTCGGTTCTATAAACATCTATTGTAAGCAATAACACCTAGGTAGCTACCATTTAACAGCATACACACATCTGTGCGAATAGTGCACTTTGCTTTCTCCTCGTTTGGCAAAGCAAAGAATTTCTTAGACTATAAAACCGTTAGCGTCTGTCCAACTCCCGAGATAGTTATATATCTACAAATGGATGGGAGAGAACTTACCAATTCAAAAGTAGAATCGACCTCAGCCGCAGAAAAGTCGCTTCCTTTCCCATGCACATAAAAGAAGCCATAGTTGATAGCGGCATCTAACATGTCCTTGCCGATGGTCGCATTGAGAGGATCCGATATATCGATGACGGGCAGTTGGATGGGGTGGCCATTTCGTCGCGATGTTTCCCCGACGCTTCGGAAAGTAGAAGCCTTGAGGTTCGAAATGTAGTGGCTTGAATGATTGCAGATGTATGTTATGGAAAAGGGACACTTTTCAGTCTGCTGGCTACGAGTATGCGAAGCTATGAGTTGCGGGAAGGGAGATTAGGGTGGGACTGCTGATAGCTACACAGCCAGCTGGAACTCGCCGCTCTCCGCGTTCATGGCATGCTTGGCAGCTCTTGCTTATCAGTGCTGGGCTGTATGCATGCTATGCCACAGCATTGACACGCCGTTGATGGATGTTGTTTCCTGGGTAACATTTTGAAAGACGAAACCTATAGTAGTCGATGAGCCAATCAGAGGCTCGGAAGATCAGCCAACGGATGCAGTCACGTGCAGGCATAGCGCCAATCGAGCTAGCCCGATATAGCAAGCTCTGAAGATGCAGTCTAGCCCGTTATGGAAAGCCCTAAACGATTTTCGGACTAGCGCCCGCAGAGCAACGCTCTCTTCCTGCCAAATTAGCGCTCGCGCCTACCCAAAGTGTACGAACAGCTTCAACGACGAACAGTCAATTTCCCTCCCACTCTTCCTCCAACTAACGCAGCCTGGGAATTCGATCTCTTGCCGTTCAGCACTCCTCTCGTTAATCTGGCTCTCGGCTGTCGACTGCGGGCAGTAGCACGCTTTCAATCTTAGGGGCTGCCGGAGTCTCTGCGGCTCCCGCACTTGTTTCTGAAATAATTACTACTTTGACAGCCGCCGCCATCATGCCCCGTACGTCACCCCTCCAGCTCCAATTTTGAGCCCCATTGCTAATAAACACCAGCTGTTCGCGCACTAGATGACTGGGCTGCGAGCCGCGCATATTCCCTTACGCTTTCCAGCTTGAAAGGAACCGTGATTGGCATCGATGCTACCTACTACCTCCACCAGCATTTGAACCACCCGTCCACTCGTGAGCCGCTTCTGATTGCCCTGGGAGGCTTCCCGTTTGCGCTCCGAGCCAACATTGAGCGAGAATTAAAAGAGCTCAAGGAGCTGGGTATTGGCTTCCTTTTCGTCTTTGACGGTCTCCAATTCGGCGTCGAAGAGTCACAGAACCGCGTACGGAATGAGTTTAGGCGTGCCGACTCTGCCCGCGCCTTCGAACAGGCTTGGGACTTATATGATCAGCAACAAGCCGATCAGGTGGTTGATGCTTTTAGTAATGCTGGTGAGAGCAGCGTGATTGGCCGAAACGATGGTGAATAAAGATTGCTGACATGTCTATTCCTCTTATGAAATACTAGGCAACCCGGAGCCCGTCGAGTTTTACCGGTTCCTGCAACGAATTCTTTACGAAAATAACGTCGATTTCTTTGTAGCTCCCTATAGCGCTGCCGCACAGGTATGTATATCACGCTACTATTGAAGAATATCAAATTATTCTAAAAATCATTACATTTGAGTGATGGAAACCCGCTGACTCGTTTCTGTAAACATGCAGCTCAAGTACTTTGAAAGCGCACCAAAGCCTTTCATAGACTTCGTCTGGAGCTCTACGGATGTACTTCTATTCGACGTTGAGAAAGTCATCCTCAAACTGGACCTCGATGCTAACCAATTCTTTTGGGTGTCCAAGGAAAACTGCAAGGAAGAGTTGGGGCGACTCACCAGTGAGCAGTTTCTGGACTTTGGGCTCCTGCTGGGCTCTCGATTCCTCCGCACGTTCCCTCCTTTTGAGAATCCCACTTTCCCGGGCAAGCCATGGAACATTCGCGATGCACTTAATATCTTCAATAATGCGAACCGCAACGCTATCACCCTGTGCTCACAGTTTGAAGAGGACCGTCGTGTGCAGGATCTCCAGTATCTCGACCGCTATAAACGAGCTTATATGTCGGTCAAACATCATGTAGTCACTGATCCTGAAGGTCGAGTGGGACCGTTGGATCCAGAGACTGCTCCGTCAGATGTGCATGAACTGATCGGCCAGCGTTTACCGGAGGAGCTGTACTATTACATGTCTAGGGGCATCCTTGGGCCTAACATTCCCAACTATCTGACTTCTGGGCAGCTGACTTTGTTACTGCCCTTTGGCGTTGAAGATTCTGATGTCTACCGCCATCTCACTGGTGATTTGCTGATGCCGATTCGCGAACAAGCTATTTGCTTACTCTCTAATTGTCTTCATCGATTCTATCAGACAAAGGTCATTAATGTGCGTCTTTGGTATGAGGAGAACACAGACCGCACCATGAATCTTAAAGCTCTACCATCAGTTAGAGAATCTCTTCGAAGCTGGAGGATCAGTCATAAGCAGTTGCCCAGCGAGCTAGCTAACATTCAGGTCCGTTATCCTCTTTGTTTGGCTTTTTTGGGGGTGAAGAGTGTTTTCTGACCTTTCAACTCTACCTAGACTTCTCGTTCATCGTTAAAGTTCGCCATAGAAAGCTTGAAGAACTCGGCATTTGTATCAAAGACTTTTGCCTCTAAAGACTCTTCGGTAGGTCGCTGCAACGGACCATGTTTGTAATATCTATTGACCTGTTTTGCTGTCCAAAGCCACTCTCTTCGGAAGACGAGATTGTGCATCAGGCTCTTCTAGGTTCCCTGCAGCTCCGCGGCTATGTAAACAATAAGCACGAGCTCACAGACTGGGGGCGGTGTTTTGGCGAGGCCGTTAATGCGCTCGATGCAGCTAAAACTCCGGTCGATCCACAGACTTTCGAATCAGTTTTACTGCTGTCGAGATGCTGCGCTTGGGGGTTCTGGGTCCTAACGATTGGTTCCCAAATCACTCTGGTGGTCCGATGCGAGGCACAGGTAGGGGATATTCTCTTGAACTCTACTGTCAACGACCAAGTACTAAATCATCTATAGAAGAGGACAAATTGTTCAATCTCCTAGTCTCGCGGGTTGCGTGTATCGGAAAGCTTAAACACAAACCCATTGGCTACTCAGGACCGCTCAGTCGACAGCTTCTTTCCTTCCGTTCACTAGTCGCTGCTGTACGACGAACTCTAAGAGAGCTGATTGAAGTCGTACTCGCTTCAATGCTATTGAGCGGCGAAGTGGATCGTAGTATCGGCAACGAAGGGCTGACGGCACTTGCTTTTAAGTGAGTCTTTCTTTTCTTGCCCTGGGTTCCTGAGCTGCTCTTCGCTAACCTATATCAGGCTACCTTTTATTGATGATAATGACTGTGGTCTCGGTATCGCAGTGCGAACCTATCTTGACGACCTGCTCTACCAGCCTGAATCGTCGTCCCCTAAAACGCGGGAAGAGGTCAGGGCTAAGGGCAAGGAGTGGTTCCAACATAGCGAAAGCTTCGAAGGAAACTTGGACACGGCTTTTACGTTATGGGATGCAGTATGTTGAGAACTCTTGCAACTAAAATTGAGCGAGTATTTGCCCTGCTGATGACACGAAACAGGTTTATACGGCATCTCAAAATGCGCCGAAAGGTTTCAAGGGGCCAAACAATGGGAAGATGCCAACAAATGGCTGGTTGGCAAACGCTAACCAATTCGAAGCCAGCATTGTTTGCCTCTCGGCTCGCAGATTAACACTTCGTAATAACCCTGCTTGTTGAAGCTATGGTTTGTAGCGTAATATCACGTACAGTGAGTGAACAACGGGAGGGAGGAAGGGAGGAAGGCAGGTATCAGAAGAAGAATCGCCCATTGGCCAATATCTTAGAATCTCTGTATGACTTGCATATATAGGTTAGAGCCATAGTCCGCTAGTTAATGCACGTTAGGGCTTCTTCTGGTGGCAAATCATCGAGTACAACGTGGAGCTTTGCCTTAGTTACAAATCCGCGGCATATTAATAATGAAGTATAGAACAGGCAACGTTGCGGAAACGGCCAGCTTCCCCAACTTCTTCGGCCTGCCAACCACCGCAACTGCGTTGAGTCAAGCATCGCAGGTTGATCGTCTTTTCTCTAAAGCAGAAAAACAGAGAAGCTAAAGCTCTCTTCGATTTTTCTTTCTTTACTGTCCTTTTATTTCCAAGGTTATCTACCGCCGCAGAACGCCCAGATCCCAACAATGGCTCGCCTGAGCTTCATCGTGAGCTACCTCGCGCTTTTCATGAGCATTGCCAGCGCCTCATCCGCCGTCCTGGACCTGCTTCCATCCAATTTCGATGAAATCGCCATCAACTCCGGAAAATTCACAATGGTCGAGTTCTTTGCCCCTGGTGCGGGCACTGCAAGAATCTCGCCCCGGTTTATGAGGAACTTGCCCAGGCTTTTGCTTTCTCCGACAAAGTCCAGATCGCCAAGGTGGATGCCGACGAGCACCGTGACCTAGGAAAGACCTACAAGATCCAGGGATTCCCGACAATCAAGTATTTCGATGGCAAGAGCTCTGAGGCACATGAGTACGAGGGTGGTAGAGACCTGGAGTCCTTGACTGCTTTCGTGACTGAGAAGACTGGCGTTCGCCCCAAGAGCGCTCAAAACCAGCGAGCAGTGTTGAGATGTTGACAGAGTTAACGTTCAAGGACTTTGTTGGTACCGATAAGAATGTTTTGGTTGCTTTCACTGCTCCTTGGTGTGGACGTAAGTCTTTTTTTCTTCCTTTCTTATTCTTATTTTCTTGATGGGTTGACTGACACAAAATGCCTGTCGTATAGATTGCAAGAAGCTTGCTCCAACCTGGGAAGACCTTGCTGTCGATTTCGCTCGCGATGAGAACGTCGTTATTGCCAAGGTGGACTGCGAGGCAGAGAACTCCAAGTCCTTAGCTAAGGAGTTCGGAGTCACGGGCTACCCAACTATCAAGTTCTTCCCCGCCGGCTCATCTGAGCCGGTTGCATACCAGGGTGGTCGTTCCGAGGAGAACTTTGTCAAGTACATCAACGAACAAGTCGGAACCCACCGTGTTGTCGGCGGCGGTCTTGACGAGAAGGCCGGCACTATCCCTACCCTCGACTCGCTGGTTGCAAAGTACATGCCTACCAAGAGCTTCGCTAAGCTCTCGGAAGAGATTAAGAAATCTGCCAAGAACGTCCAGGCCCAGTATGCTCAGTACTACATCCGGGTCACTGATAAGTTGAAGGAGAGCGAGGGATACGTTACCAAGGAGATCAATCGTTTGGGAAAGATTCTTTCCAAGGGCGGTCTCGCTCCTGAGAAGGCGGATGATTTGATTTCTCGTAGCAACATTCTCCGTCAATTTTGGGAGGCGAGACTGAGGAGACTAAGGATGAACTATAAGTTCGATATCCGCTTATATTACGTTTATTAGCAATCTGTTTTTAAATTTTCTGCAATCCTAAATATGGACATGGTGTTAACCTCTTTTTGCTTTCGATTGTATAGAGACTATCCTAGGTATGAGTTTGCTAGCGAAAAGACAAGAATGATACCAGTATGCTAGACACTGAATCAATTGGTTTATCAACTCTTCGTAACGCCAGCATCTTCCTGCGCACTACTCAGCGAAGCCTCGAGCTCATCTAATCGCCGAGACATATCGTCAACTAGTATGTTTATGATTAGTACGGAACGCATTCAGGTCGTTCGAATAAGGAAGAAGGGACACACGCTTGCCAAAGATTTCACTCGACACTCCATCAAATTTGTGCTGTAGTTGATCGAGGAGGTCGTCAACGGCAGCGGCGAGTTCCGTGGTGCCGGAGGACTCTGATGACTGTGTTTCGTATTAATCTTGGTTTCTAATCCTTTTCGTGTCCCTTCAAGTATTAGAAGAGAATACATACCTGCGGTTTTAATAGCTGAGACTCTGCATCACCCACTGGCGATGATGAGCCTTTGATGTCCGTCGACATTGATACGGGGATTAATTATATCGATCGATCGATCGAGGATGGCTAAATACCTCGGACTCGCCAAACTCAGAGTTACTCTTGGTATATCTCCGACTGACCATCGAATCCGATCCAGCGGGCTAACTGGCGATGGTATCCCCTAGAGTATTTGAGGGTATTCGAGGTTGAGTGTTGTTTATTGATTGAATATTTGGTCCGTGGTACCTCTGCCGCATAAAGAGAGGCCCTGCGCTATGATTGGCCGGCCCCGATTATAAAGGACGGGGCTAGTCCTGTTGTAGTTTAGATTGGGTTTGTTATCGCTACCAGCCCATATCGGGTATAGCGGGCTTTTGGCGCTTCAAAAATTATTGCTCGAATTGGTTCGACCTTTTCCCGTCATTTGCAAACCTGCACGTTGCGCCATTATTCACCCGGATTTCATTCGCTCCTGTTACTGAGGATAAGAGATTGGAATTGTTCGAAGGAAAAATGGTCAAGAAGAGCAAGTTGCTCTTAGCTCTGGACGCTGAGAAAGGCCGAGATTACGAGAAAGAGCGCCAGAAGAAGCTTGCCAAGGCTGCAGAGAAGAGGAAGAGTCAGAAACAAGCAGCGACTATAAGTAGTGGTGAAGCAGGAGAGGAGGAGGAGGAGGTATGTGCTTTGCATTATATGGCGCTCCAGACCAACTGATGGTGATTGCAGGAAAATATCGGCACTAAGGATGTTGATGCCAATGAACAGGAAGAATCCTCGGAAGAAAATAACGACGAAGGCGGAGTAGAGGTGCCGGTCGAGGATGAAGAGGAGGAAGATGATGATGATGAAGAAGTGGAGGAGGAGGAGGATATCCCACTTTCAGATCTGTCTGGCGACGAGCGCGCCGACGTGATCCCGCACCAACGTCTCACCATCAACAACTCCGCCGCCATCAACACCTCGATCAAGCGTATATCCTTCATCACAGACAAAACCGCATTCTCCGAGCACAACTCCTCATCTCCGCCGAGCCCATTGACGTGCCCGACGCAAACGATGATCTTACTCGCGAACTAGCATTCTATAAAGTCTGCCAAACGGCAGCCATTGAGGCTCGCCGATTACTGAAAAAGGAAGGCGTTCAATTCAGCCGACCCACGGACTATTTCGCTGAAATGGTCAAGACAGACGAGCACATGTCCAAGATTAAGAAGAAGTTGTACGATGAAGCAGCGTCGAAAAAGGCTGCTGCAGATGCTCGGCGACAGCGCGACTTGAAGAAGTTTGGGAAACAGGTGCAGGTTGCGAAGTTGCAGCAGCGCGCCAAGGAGAAGAAGGAGACGCTGGAGAAAATAAACAGTTTGAAACGAAGTACGTTTGCCCCTTATCTGTCTTTTAGTCCAATTCTAACAGGACTAAATAGAGCGTAAAACCGACCCATCCGGCCCTACCGATAATGATGACGACCTATTCGACGTCGCAATCGACGATAGCAACAAGAAGAGCAACAACAATAGACGCAGTAATAATGGTACTGGCGGAGGAGGAGTATCATTGAAACGACAAAAGAAGAACGAGAAATTCGGATTCGGCGGGAAGAAACGATTTGCAAAATCCGGCGATGCCATGTCTTCGGCCGATTTACGTGGATTTTCGGTTAAGAAGATGAAATCCGCTGGAGGAGCAGCGAAGAAAAGGCCTGGGAAGAGTAGGAGGCAATCTATGAAATAGTGCAAGCACGAACAGATCTGTTTATTACCAAACAAAAAGATAATTCATGCTTTTTGAGACCTGGAAAAAGAAAGAAGAAAAGGAATTCGGCGTTAGGTTAGGAGTCAGAACGATTGATTAACTATTGGTGTACAGTAACTGGTATTGCATCGTTCTAGGTATATCATTATCGAGGCATCTATGATGAGCCAAGTTTCTATCATGGATCATTCTTTAGTCATTCATTCCGGCGTCTGTGGTTATGCTATAGTTATAACCATCTCATTATTCCATCATAACGGGCACCAATGCTGCCATTCTCCAATAATGAGGACGCTGCGGTCGGCGTGGTATTGATTGAATCAGCCTAGTAGGCTTGAGCTCTCTGCTTGGGACTCTTCTAGAGCTTTGTTGGGCATATCTGTCGATTGAGAGTGATAACTCGTCTTGCTCCGTTGTTATAGTAGGTAGACGCGATTCTCCTCCGTCTCAGCCCTTAGCGTTAATGCCTCAAGCATAGCAAGTCCATCTGACATGTCAGATTCAGAGTGAGGTAGTAAGATTCCCATAATATCCTTTTGAGGTCATTTTTGAATCATCTCCGAACTCGTTTAGCAGCAACATCACTGCCATCCGCCGCGACGCCATCAAGCGATCCAAACTCGCGAATACGACGCAATAAATGATCAACGCCAATGTTAACGTTTAGTCTCTGTTCGGCAAATACGAGATTTAGCTTCGTCTGCGTGTCCTCGGCATGGGTAAGGGTATGATCGCCGATGAGTTCTTTAGATCTCTTCGAGCTCGCTTTAGGTATCACTTTACCGCATCCTTGTACCGAGCAGGTCCATGTGTCTTCTGGGAGATGATTGTCGATGTGACTGGTATTGCTGTTGTTGTTAATGTTATTGATGTTGTTGCCGGCTGCTTCAGGACCAGACAGGTTCGCAGACTGCTGTGTTTCCTGTAAAGCCGTCTTTCGAATGACCAGAGAAGTAGAATCTGCATCAGACAGCGCAATCGACCGAGCACGTCCGTTGATCGGGGTAGCTGATGGCGGAGGATCGCGTACAAGATTGTGTCCGCGAGAGGTCTTGCTGGGAGTTTCCAAGTCTTCGGCTCCTGCATCGCTGTCTTCGGACAGGTGTGTAATATCTCCAGCGTCATCCGCAGTAGTAGCAACAGTAGTGCTGCCACGCGTCTTTTGCCAGCCTTTTGTTGATACTGATGTGAGTTTTGGACGCAATACAGACAAACGCATGCGCCGCCTGCGCGCTCGGGGCTATTATCATCATCGTCGTCATCATCGTCTTCGGAGGAACTGTCTTTATCCAAGGACATACGCGGTCGGAGCGGCGTAATAGCGATTTGCCGAACGTCGGCTCTGTCTTCTGCAGCCTGCTTTAATTCTCGATATATAGCCTTTTTAGGCCATTCAAAATCCGCCTGATCCATACGCTCGAGCACTAATTCGGAGCGGGCGATGACGAGGTCCCTGGCATATTCTTCCGAGTCGATTTCGTACCGACTGCGTAGAGTGCTGACAACTAGGTCGAGGTTTAGTTGGCGCTTAGCTAAAGCTCCGGCCGCTTTCAGATCTGTTATGATGCCGAATATAGTGTCCGCCTGCGCGTTGGAAATGGCTTCAGCATTGACAATTTGCAAATTCGACGGCGCGTCATGATTCTTTTCGAACGTGTGACCATCGTCTGGTTTTTGTTGTTGTTGCTGCTGTGGCTGCTGTTGTTGTTGTTGCAATGATAAAATTCGCTCGTATTCATCCGAGAACTTCTTGGCTAGATGGTTGAAGATATCCGTTTCATTCCACTGCACGTCTTCCTTTCCTGGATCATTTGCGAAAGTAGGAAGCTGTGGTGTTTATAGAATACTTCCGCGGAGTCGTCGCCATCCTCACAAATACCATGTGTATGATTCACGTACTACGTATCAGTCAACATTGAGAGTATGGCAATCACAAGAAAAAGGAAGAGGTTATACCTCATCGCATAAGTCTTCAAAGGTAGGCTCTCGGCGTCGACGCTTTCGTCTGGGTCTCAGGTTTCGGTGTTGGTCGACAAGGAAATAAAGCAGATCAACAGCTTCTACCATATCATTGTGCATCGGTCTGTAGCCCTTGGCAGGTACAATAGAGTACCAGCCAGCCTGGCCAGCCACCCAGACGCCAATCTCGCCATCGGCATGCTGGCCGTAGGCGTAGTGAGTCACGTTTTCGATAACGATTCGTTTGGAGATGTAGTCATCGTCGAGGACTGACGGCGAAATTGAGACGTCAGCGTGTGAATGGAACATCCCATCTCAAAGGAAGCCACGGGGCGAAATCATACCAAGATGTCTCTGTTCCTCCTGCACCTCGTTCAAAGAGCCTATCACCCTTACAGGATTCTCTGGTGACGTCGCCAGCAGGTTCGCATAGCGCGACTTGCCCGGAATCAAGATCTTGACGTCGGTCAGGCCGAACTCTTCCCATTCGTTCTCGTCTTCGAGCGAGGGATCTCGGGGTTTGAGGACCTGGTCTTCGCGGGACGTCATGACGTTATGAGGAGGAGCATTGCGGGAGCTTTGTTAAGGGAGGGAGCAGGACTGAATGATGAATTGAAGAGAGAAGACTGAAGAAATAGTGAGTGAAGATAGTAACTTAGCACGTAGATATATATTCGTAAACTGCGTGCTGAGTTGGTCTCCGAGGAATGCAGAGCGGGTTCATTTCATTTCCAGGCAGTAAGGCACGCGTTCGGAGGGCTCGCCGTAATTCCCGCGGCTGCAATTTTGATTCGCCGTAAATAAGAAGAAGCGGCCCTGACATGACCTGCCACCACGACGTTGGCTGAGGAACCACACAATTGATTGATTGATTGATTGAGTGATTGATATGTCGCTGGCATTCTCTGATTATATATTGCCCTCTTGATGAAATTTCTCAATCGAAGCGTCACTCGCGGCTCGCAGCTGTTCCGAACTATAATGTCAGGAGAGAAGATCTACGAGGGTATTCTACGTATGCTCAATCGCCCATCCTTGGAGAGACATAACAATACATACAGAAGAAGTACTAACGACATGCAGCCGTCCACAAACCCGAAGGCGTCACTTCCGCCGACGTACTCCGCAAACTCCAACGCCACTTCAAACCCTCGAGCACGTTCCAGGCATACCTCAAAAACGAAACCTCCCGCCGCAGCCAAGACAGCAACTGGCAAACACGCAAAAGCGACGCAAGCTGTTGCAGCCCGATGTGAAGATCGGGCACGGCGGCACGCTCGACCCGATGGCTACCGGGGTGCTAATCACTGGCATTGGAATAGGCACAAAGCATCTTTCCAAGTTCTTGGAATGCTCTAAGACGTACGAGACGATCATCCTCTTTGGGGCGGAGACGGATTCGTATGATCGCATGGGCAAGGTTGTGCGCAAGGCTGGCTATGAGCATGTTACGCGTGAGGTAGTGGAGGAAGCGATGAAGAAGTTTCGGGGAAAGATTATGCAGCGGCCGCCAATTTTCTCGGCGAAGAGGATCCAAGGGAAGAGGTTGTATGAGTACGCGCGAGAAGGGGTCGAGCCGCCCATTGCCATCAAGTCGGTGCCTGTGGAGGTGTATGATCTGCGTATTCTGGAGTGGTACGAGCCCGGTACGCATGAGTATAAGTGGCCGGAGGAGGAATTGTCGGCGGAGGAAAAGAGGTTGCTGAGAAGATGTTGGATAAGGAAGCCGCCATGCCGGTTGCGTCGGATGCGGAGGCTGAAGCAGCAGCAGCAGCTGCTGCTGCTGAGGATGGCGAGACGAAGAAGAAAAGAAGATGCTTCTCCCGAGGCGAAGACCCAGGACGAAGCAGCAACAAAACGTCAAAAGATTGATACCGAATCCACGGCAGAAGAGCCAAACGTTAAGACAGAGGAAGCACCTACTACCACCATACCAGTTAAAAAGAAAGCGAAGAAACAGCACAACCCCCGCCGCCAAAATCACCATGACGGTCTCCTCCGGCTTCTATGTTCGATCCCTCGCCCATGATTTAGGCAAAGCAGCAGGCAGCTGTGCACTTATGAGTGAACTGGTGCGCTCCAAACAGGGTGATTATACATTAGAACCGGAAAATATCTTGGAATATAAGGATCTGGATGCTGGGGAGGAAGTATGGGCACCCAAGGTTATTCGGTTGTTGGAAGCATGGCAGAAGAAAAATCTTTCTGGCTGATTCAGTACCTAGGTACTTACACATTTTTCCTTGCGTGTTAATTTATCACACAAAGTTCAAACAAAAGCTCAGTCTATAAGGAATCTATGATGTTGATAGAGTAGCCCGCTCCTGGAATAACTTTAGTAGCACCAGAATTGAACATATCAGCCCAAGAAGAGGGAAGAGATATAAAACATGCTCCCCAAGAAAAGAGTACACGAAGAAATAATAACAAGGAAAATTCATAAAAGATAGAGTAACGGGAAGATAGCGTCGAGAAAATGGATAAAATGGTAGAACCAAATATATCGATAACTTGAGAACCCTGATGATAAGGTAGAAGATACAAAAAGGAGATAAAAGGAGGGAGAGAGGGAATAAAGAAGACCTGTACAACGAACGCTAAGCAAAAATGCTGGATGTTTCATGCGGATCATGCTGGTATGGCTCGTCGACTTGCCTGCAAAGGTAGATATGGAAGCAAAGAGAGAGAGAGAGAAGAGAAGAGATGGTGGAACGAGAAAGGAATTTTGAATGATGCCGGGGATATTAACCACTGTTATTTTAAATGCATGCATACCATACCAACAGAAACCCAGCCTTGTAAAGGAAAACAACGATAAGAAAAACAGGTCGCCTGGCTCTTGAATTTTATTGGTGATAGGCATTATGCGCGTCGACGAGAGCTGTCGCCTTGTTAGTCACCTGTTGAATTTCGAATTTGGGAATACAGGATTATATAGGATGATGCAACTTACTCTGTAATGCAGCAGCTTGCCCCTTCCGGGACTCGCAAGCACATTGCAAGGTGCTGCCGTCACGGAAGTCAAGCAGGATACTGTTGGGAAGTTCTTGTCTTTCTTCATCGGGTAAGCACGGAGTCTTGAATTCGGAAAGGTGATATCGTTTGACTACGTTGCGTGCACCGGTATCCATATTGCCGGGAGTCAAGACGAGGTAGCCTTGGTCATCAACCCGAAGATATCTCCGCTTCCAGAGCAAGGTGTCAGGAAACTGGACATTGACTTCGCCAATATCAATGGCCGGGATGGCGGATGACGCCGGATTGTCTCTTCTGCCTGCGGAGGCGGCAGTTGTTGCTTGTCTACTCCAGGTGGACTAATTAGATTCATGCGCGACGAGGATCTCAACGACGACATGCGTCGCATTAACCGAGACGTACGGGAATCTTTTTATCATCGGGACTCGCCCCAGTATCTCTTCTACCTCTTTCGTCAAATCGCGACCGTGAAGAGGCTCGACTGTCCGAACGAGGAGGGACGATAGCCGTGTCAGTTGAGTTCCGCCTGGAACTTTTCGGCGAAAAGGCACTGTGTGATGATGATATCTGGTCTGACGTCTGTGGCTCGGAAGAATCATGCCTCACGACTAAAGAGCTGCGTTGAAAGCCGAGCACGGTGGTGTCGACGGGATTAGCTTTTAGTTCACTCGGCGGAGTGCTGGGATCTCGCACAATGCGCGCAGTAACCGAAACCGAATTCAGCTTTGAGATCGACCGCGAGTCACTCCGGTTCACTGGAAAGGAGTCGGATGTGGAAATGAAAGACGACCTAGCACTAGGAGTCGTTGAAGGAGATTACCGTTCAATGAAATTGACGCACGCTTGCGGAATTTTTCGAATGCAGAG
Organism: Talaromyces trachyspermus; assembly: GCA_020137715.1. Lineage (NCBI taxonomy): Eukaryota > Fungi > Ascomycota > Eurotiomycetes > Eurotiales > Trichocomaceae > Talaromyces > Talaromyces trachyspermus. The sequence continues at coordinate 7,349,026 of JACGXQ010000015.1, read as the reverse complement.
GCAGTCGGTGATGCGACGTTACCTGTAGCAGCAGCAGCAGTAGTAGTAGGGTTTGGTGCGCTGTCGCGGTTATTTGAGAACATCTCCAGCGCTTTGATACGCTTCGAGATACCGGAAGACACATTGACCTTTTGGCGACCATGGGTCTGATTGCCTGGTTGCTGCCGTCAGCAAACGTGGCGGATATGGATCGAGTGTCGACTGGGAGCGAGCTGAAATCGCTGGGGCGTCCTCTGTTTGGGTTGGACACGGAGCGTGTCTGCTGCCAGGCTTCTGCGTCGGGCGACAAGGGGCCCTTGCCCACTGGCACGGGCTTGGCCTCCTGGACCGTAGCCGACGTCAGCTCGTCCATCAATGAATCGTCGGACAGGAGGTTTTCATCATCGGAGAAATCGGGGGTGGGCACTTGGATTGGCTCCAGCAGAGTAATCCGCTTGTGTTTCTCCAAGCGTTGCGGTTGCGGGTGCGGGAGGGGCTGCATTGGTTGCACTAGTGCCGTCGGCGCCTCAGGCAGTTCAAGATCCTCCTCAGCTTCCGGCGGTAGGGGACGTCCTCTGCCCGTACTTCTTCTTCTGCTGCTGCTGCTGCTGCCGCCGCCTCCGGTTCTATTGCGACTGTGATTGGGATGCGCTGGATTTCTTCGTCGGCCGGGCTAGCGACTGTGAATTCAGGCTCCTTTTGTTCGTTGTCATCCTCAACTGTAATAGTGGGAACTTCCAGTTCGTGAGGCCTGCTTTCCTCGTTGGGTTGCATGGGCTTTTGCTGTTCTTCTAGTTCTGCTTCTTCAGGCAGCCTAGTGGTTGTATCTTCGTCCGCTGTTCGCTGCGCCAATGTCTCTTCCCGAGCCAGTTCCGTATTTGTACTGTCCATCGCATCGTCCTTGAAATTGTCCTCTAGCGGAGTCTCCAGGCTATCGTTGCCATCTTCTGTCCCCTGCCAGAATTCTCTTCTTCATGTATGGCGCCATCGGGGATTTCTTCAATATTCTTCGATGCCATGGTGACCATTTCTACCGCAGAATCAGCCTTGGCAATATCCGCCGATAAAGGTTTTTCATCGTTGACATCAATCGTAGCAACAGCGGGTGCTTCCGGTCCAGTCACAGTGGCCTCGCTGGAGGTTTTCTTGACTGGAGAATGGCCGATGTTTTCTTTATCAGCTTCCAAAGATTCCATCACCGTAGGCTTACGCGTCGTATCGTTTGATGTCTGTTCCTGTTTCTTTTGTAGATCGGCAGTCTTCTTCTCCATCTGCTTTTGCGCAGTTCGAGAGCTTTCATCAAGCGCTGCTTTTCTGGAGACATCCCTGATGACGGGATCGCATTCATCGACTTGGCCCCTGGAGACATCCGCGGTTTCGCAATCGACAGCGTAGGCGGCGGGATCAGTAGTGGAACTGGAGGCGCATTTCTGAGAGAAGCTAAAGTGGGCATTGGCGGAGGTACGTCATGGGTTGATTTTGGGCGATTGGGATTCCCAGCTGGCTTGCGTGAGCGAACTCCGGCAGGCAAGGCAGCAACCGGACGATGATCCTGGCCGCGCGACATGGATCCTGCAGTTCGTGGGCGATTATTGATGTCTACCGAGGGACGGTGTTCTAGCTTCACTTTCTGGCGGTACGGAGCTGCGTAGTTCAGTTCCTGAAGTGTAGGTCGCGCGGACTGCGTGGAACTGCGACGATCAAAGGAATCTCGATGGAATTGATCGAGTAATCTTTGCGCGACACGGAATGAACCGAAGCGGTCTCTGTTCTGGCATCTGCGTCGTTGTCGACGACATTAGTAGTAGTAGCAGTAGTAGTAGAAGCAATTGACGAGCTGTCTTCTTTCTTTGTTCTCTCTTTGGAGGAACAGCGGTCGCATCTGACATCTGGCTGAGTCTTCTATCGTCCGAATCATCGGGGATGGGGAGGGCGGTGCAACTGGTGCGAGATCGGCAGGAGGTCCTTCCTCTGCATCTTCAGCGATTTCCATTAATCGACGGCGACGCAGAGAGCTGGACGAAGACGTTATTGATCCGGACACCGCATGCAAGAGACAGGCTGACGAGAGAGCACTCTCGGTTAGATCGCCGGACGCTTTGAACTCGAAGGTGGTATCGTGGGGAGAACTTGTCGAGAATAGATTGGAATTGAACGGTGGTGCGCGCTGCGAGATCATTAGCAACTTGTTGGATATTGTAACAACATAGACATTGGCTTTTCACCTTGTAGCAGACGTGACATTCCGTCGGGGAGGTATTTGAGGATTATTTTCCTCCTTCGATACTGTAGAAAGCCGTACAAGGGCGATTTGTCCTCGTATCCCTCCACCGTTGCTCGCACATCGGGCACACCGCCCGTACCTCGACCAAGCAGGGCTACCTCGTCTCTGGACGCATAGTTGAGCAGGAGCCTGGTTTACAGACCCAATTGCATGTCAGAGAGTGTGCGCAGGGGTTGATCTGAGCCAAAGGGGTTTGCACTCACCATCCCCAGCCTCGGCCAGGGCGGTTTGATAGGCATCGATGACAGCGGGATCATCTAACCCATTAAGCGACATGGCGGGTGCCGCATTGGAAAAACGAGACGCCTTGCAGTCTGCGCTGGTGGTTCTTCTCCTGGTTTCAATGTCTGTCAATGCAGAAGGTGGGAGGGATGCGCCAGGGAGGTTCGAATTGAACGGCGAAAGTTGGGCTGCGAGAGAGAGCTAGGCCGCTTTGGTATGGTTTATTAGGAGTTTTCACTAGCAAACGCGCTTTTGACCTGACTCAAGGGCAAAGAACTTATTGTCCGAGCACGGCCAATCCTACGAACAGATCCCATTATTCAATATTGAGCACTGAGGATATCATACTTGCTCAGCAACTGCCAAAGCACAATACGAGACAGCTCACGCAAGGAGGCACGGCCCATACAAACAGGAACGAACCAGGGTCGATCGCCTGTTTTACCATCACTTCGGACATGTTCGTCTGGAGTAACGATATGTATTTCGAATTGGATCGTAGAATTGCAGATTCCTAGGTACATGTAGTTGTTATTGTGTGCTGTACAGGCGGAAGGCGCCTGCATCGGCAGCTTCCGACGAGCGCGGCCGTATAAATAATTATTGATCAGAACATCAACTTCCTTCAGACATGGAGATTCAAGATGGCCGCGCCTGTACTCCCCATTGCATTCTGGGCCACTGTGCCCGTTGCGGACCGTGTCCGAGCCATCGACACGCTCTTTGAGCCCTCGCCCGACCTGCACGCTCTCGTCCGGCCGTTCTTGTCCGACCAGCAGAGCTTTGCGTCTTACAGCCAACTCGTCGACGTGATCCATCGCCAGCTGTCTGCCCTCTCCGCGACGAGCGACCCAGAAGAAAAACAGGCCTTGTTTGGCATTCTCGGCGCACACCCTCGCCTGGGCGCGGCATCGCCAGCGCATTTGAGCGGGCTGAGCAGGAGAGAGCAGGCGAACATTAACACGTCGAACGACCAGGCGGCCCGGCTGAGCAGCCTCAATAAGGAGTATGAGGAGCGATACCCGGGCTTACGATATGTGTATGTTCTGCTTTCCTAGGTAGTGAACTAACTAGGTCTAACTAACTGTGGGTGGCAGGACGTTTGTGAATGGCCGCGGCCGGGACGTCATCATGGTCGACATGCAGCGGCGCATTGACCGCGGGACTTTGACCAGGAAGTTCGCGATAACATCGATGTCAGTATGCCTACACCATATACACACTGCAGAGCAGCAGCGGAATACTAATGGGCGAATGCGATGGCAGGCGATGTGCGATATTGCCCGAGACCGCGCCCGAAAGCTGCAGCAAAACTAGACCACCTTTCAGCGACTGTCGAATGCCTCGCGATCATCACGGCTTCACAGACTACAGCGTTAGTATGTAACTATCATGCAGAGAATCGTGCTAGAGATACTAGTCCATTGGCGTCATTTTCTGGTCGTACCAGTTTCCTGCGGCTTCCGAACCCGACAATCCCGTCGCTGTGGCAAGACGTCGTTGTCCTAGGTAGCATTTTCCTGCAATCTGCCCATTATTAATTAATATTAGGTTTTGGCTAGTGCTGGTTTCTAGAATTCCAGAATGTGTAGGATGTCCTATATGCGCTGATATCATCCATCGCGGCTCCGCCGGCTTTTGCTGGTCGCTTTCCTCTCTGCTTCCGCCCTCTGTCGAATATCTTGCTACAGTGTATTCTTACTATTCTTCTTTTATTATTCTATTATCCTATTGTCCTTATTTTTTTACTATTGGTTTGTCTATTGTCATTACTCCTCGTATCTAGTTGCTATGTACCATTATCGCCAGCGATTCGTCCACCATGACCGAGGCTTCGACCGCGACCGACGAATCCGACGTTAGCAACAGCCAGCTCAACTCGCCCAGGCTGTCGAGCGGAGGAGCCGGAGCAGGAGGATGGACGGCGAAATCGAATGCGCTTAATGGTATGCTCGTCAAAGAGAAGCCCTGCGATAGCGATAGACTGGTCACTTACTTGATACCTGATCGCAAAGAAAAGCGCGCGCAGCCTGCTTCACCAGCAGCACCACCATCATTATCACTACCTCCGAAATCTCGCACGGCACCGGTATCTGGAGAGCTCGTTGATCCCACCGATAACGCCGCCATCGATCCCTTGTCACATGTATGCCAAACCGTCGCAAGAAGCAGGAAAATCGTGAAACTGACGTGTCTGTGCCAGCACATCCTGAAACGAACTCATACCGAAAAGTCGATCCCCTATAAGCTGAGATCTCCGACTTCGCATGGTCAGGAGTCGAGCGCAGACGGAAGCAGGCCGAGTCCAACCGACCAGGTCACCCATCGTAACGAGACCTTTCCTCTCAGCTCAAAGGCGTCCAAGGAGAAACGGTGGGTGAACACGAACACACCCGCACACCCACAGACACGCACAGTGTATACTAATTGGCAGTAGAAAAGGCGTGTCATTCCTCAGCCGTATCATCGGCACCAAGAAACCCCAGTTCCCCGACGATACAAACGACTCACGTGCTTCAGGATCCCAAGCGGAAGGAGAATCTGGCAAGAACGACATCTTTGCGCATCCGATCGGCTTCATTCCACGATTCCCGCCGCCTCCGAAATACATAAAAGTCAAAGCGCATTTCAAGAAACACAAGGCGTTTGACCACGTCTTCTTGGCGCAGGAGCTGGATAGCGTGGACGATGATTCTGCCAATGGTGAGGCACCAGATGCGAAAAATAAGAAGGCCATTTGGGCAATGGTGTTTTCAAAGGATGGCAAGTACGTCGCGGCCGCGGGCCAGGACAAGATTGTCCGCGTGTGGGCTGTCATCACGAACACGGAGGACCGTGAGGCCCATGAACAGGAAGAAAATGAAGTCAAAGGCGATCAGGGCTTGCGGCTGACTGCGCCGGTCTTCAAAACCAAACCCATCCGCGAGTATCACGGACATACGGGAAGTGTGCTAGACCTTAGCTGGAGCAAGGTACGGCCAATTCGTTTATTATTTTTCTTTTCTCTCTTACCTTCTTTCCAGGGAGAATTGCTTTACTGACAAGAAAAGAACAATTTCCTCCTCTCTTCATCTATGGATCGCACTGTCCGCCTGTGGCATGTGAGCAGGGCAGAATGCCTTTGTTGTTTCAAACACAGCGATTTCGTGACGTCCATCCAGTTTCACCCGCGCGATGATCGATTCTTCCTTGCCGGCTCGCTTGATTCCAAGCTGCGGCTTTGGAGCATCCGGACAAGAGTGTAGCATTCTTGGCAACGGTGCGTGACATGATTACGGCGGTTGCTTTTACTCCGGACGGGAAATACGCAATCGCCGGATGTCTGAATGGGCTCTGTACTCTGTACGAGACGGACGGACTCAAGGCCAACTCGCAGGTACATGTGCGTTCGGCTAGAGGGCGCAATGCAAAGGGCAGCAAAATCACCGGCATCGACACCATTGCCAGTCCGAATGGCGATGTAAAGCTCCTGATCACCAGCAACGACTCTCGGATTCGATTGTACAATTTCAAGGATCGGAGCCTAGAGGCGAAATTTCGAGGGAACGAGAATTCCAGCAGCCAGATTCGAGCGTCGTTTAGCGACGATGGCAAGTATATAATTTGTGGCAGCGAGGATCGAAGTACATATATCTGGCCGACGGGCGCGGTTGATAAGGAAGGCAAACGTGCGCTGGAAGAGTTAGAGACACGCACGGACATCGTAACTTGTGCGATCATGGCGCCGACCTCCACGAAACAGCTGTTGGGATTCTCGGGTGACCCCTGTACGATGTCTGCAATCCGCCGCCCATCACCCTGGTCAGCCAAATGGATTCTTCGGCGCGGTCATCCAAAGTCGGCTTTGAACAGAACCAACGCACGGATTCCTTACCAACGGCGACGAAAGGTTCGCCTGCTTACCTTGCGCGATCAACCCATCCGGATGGACATATTATTCTGGCGGCAGACTATTCGGGGCGAATCAAGGTATTCCGGCAGGACTGCGCGTATAACAAACGGCCAAGCTCTTCGAAATTATTGGGACGGTCGAACTCGGCACGACATAGTATTGCTTCGTCTATTGGGCGTGAGTCCCGGACGCCCTCCGAGCGGATATTGGCATGGAGGAGCTCTGTGACGGGCACTGAGCTGGCCAGCATCAACTCTCCATCCAACGGCAGCAGGAACCGCACCCCGTCTCCGCGCAAGTCTGCGTCTGGTCTCAGGCGGTCGCGATATTCCAGTCCCGTCAATAGTCCTCCCCGAGGACGGAATCCAACTACGCAACCCCAGCCACACATTCAATAGCCGACGAGGAGGAGGAGGCGGAATCCGAGCACGAAGACCAAGCGAGGATTGAAATCACGAACGTCGAAGACGAATCGAACTCCGTATCCGAGCCTGGGTCTGGCTCTGAATCTGAATTCGACGACAGAGACAAAGTCAAAGACAAAGAACAAGCCGTACCGGAGATCCCTCGGTTCATCGAAAGCGGACAAAGCAATGCCTTTTGGACCAAAAGTGCCGAGTTTGTGCGAAACATCACCTCCGGACGACTGCTACACCCGAACGATGCTGCCACGATGCGCCACCATGACCATGATCATGATTATGACGACGAGGACGGCAGCAGCAGCAATAATGGCGACGCACTTCGCCGAAAGTCGAGTGCCGTCAGCGCTCTGAGCAGTGATATGGCTTCCTCGGTGGGTAGCGACGATATGGCTGCGAGTACCACTTCTCGGAATGGACAAGCACTAGACGAGGGGAAGTCTTGCGCTGTTTGCGATGTCGTGGGACGAATTTCCGCGCGACCAAGATGAGGGGCACGCAGAAACTGGTTTGTGTGAGGTGTAATACTGTTGCGAAGTGAGCATCTATATCTACACAGATACATATACATATATAGCTATATATACGACCTTTTTTTGCGTGCGTGTGCTGCCAGGGACATGAAAATATGTACAGAAGAGGCTGTATATTAGCTATACACCATGCTAGTCATCTAGAATAGCCTTGAATTATGCTACATGGGATATTCGTATCTGTGTCTACGGGTGTTCTTATATTGTATTGAGAGGTATACTACGCATTCTGATTGGATCCCGAATCTCTCCCCGCACATCCCGTTTCCGTTTTGCAGCTTCACTTCTTCCACTCCCTAACCTACACTCGCCATTCTGCAACCCCGTACTCGTGCTTTCTACACTTCTGACTCAGATGGATACAAGAAGAAGGATTATCAATCAGAAACGTTTTCTTACTCGCTACTCCTTTCGATAGACGCACGATCGACGACGAATTCGCTGGCTAGCACCTGTTCGACTGGACACGCGCACACAGAGAGAGAGAGAGAAAGAGAGAGAAAGAAAAATATGCCGTACCTACCCACCCCAACGCATTCCTGGAGCAATCCTCGCTCTTATTAGAGGCATATCCTGATAACGTACGTGCTTTTCCACCCTATATACGGTTGATATGATATGCTAACACGAGCTGTTTAGACCCGAATAACCACAAAATATTCCTACGCTTCGCCCACATCCTCATCACGGTCAACGAATAAGAATAATAACAACAATAAAATCTCAAAATCAAGGACTGCCACCACCACAACTACCCCTGAACAAACCACGGCTACAACAACATTGGCCACCCTCACACTCAAAACATACAATCCAGGCACGGGCATATGTCTGAAATACAAAACGAACAAAGCCGCGGAAGTGGGAAGATTGATTTCGGGGCTGGGAAAGTTGGCTGCTGGGGTGAAGATTGGTGCTGATGAGGTTGTTGCTGCGCCTGTTGCACAGGACGTGGAGATGATTGATGTTGCTCCCACGGTTACGACGGTAGCGGCGGCACCTGGAGGAGGCGGTGGCGGCGGTGGGAAGAAGAAGAAAGGGAAGGGGAAGAAATGATCTTTTTCTAGAGATATGCATAGCCTTGGTGTTTAACCACCTAGTTATCGAATTGAGGATGCAGGACAACACTCAGAACTGTATATACCATTACACTACTAATATGAAGTCCCACCCATGATACCTAGGTTCGAAGTATGAAAGGGCTCATCTGAGCATTTCAATTGAGAACGTGAGAAACAACCTTGGAAGGCGGAAGTCAAATATACAACTCGAAAGAAAGGAACGAACCTTGGAAAGAAATCGAGGGACTGACCAACCCTCACAGTAAGTTACGATTATATGTCCATGCATACTCCCTAGGTCAATAGCCCTCCATGTCATGGCTCATCTGAAAAACAATAACACTCAACTAGGAACTCGCAGCCTGCCCAGAAATCATAGACATAGACATAGGCATATGCATAGGCATCATCATCATCTGCATCATCTCCTCCGACCCAGCCTCAGCCGCAATATGCACGGGACTTAGACCATTCACGTCTGCAATGGCAGTATCAGCCCCTCGCTCAACGAGTAGTTTCACCACGTCAGCGCGGTTATTGCGAACGGCGTAGTGCAGCGGTGTGCATCCGTACTCGTCTACGCCGTCAATGTCCGCGCCGTAGCCGAGTAGGAGCTGCACGACGTGCGTGTTGCCTTGTTCGGCGCACACGTGGAGGCCTGTTTTGCCGTGGGTGTGGGCGCTGGCGTTCGAGGGATTGGTATTTGTCGTGTTCAGGTTGTTGTGGCCCCTTTCTTTGAGTCATGCCCGCCGGCGAAGACATCAACGAGGGCACCGAGCGAGGGGAGAGAACTGTGTGGGCAGAGAAGTTGAGCGATGTCTGTCTGTCTGTAGGCGTGGCGACGGCACGAGTTGCAGGCCAAAGGCATCTAATGCTTGTGTCTTGGAAGGACCTGGAGCAGAGGAAGAGACGACACCACCGACAGTACTAGTCTGGCCCATGAAAAGGCCGGGATCCATATCAATATCAATGTTGTTATTGCTATTGTTGTTGTTGTTGTTGTTGTTGCTGCTGTTATTACTATTGCTGCTTCTGTTGATATTCGACAAGTCTTCGTCCACCAGGCTAGGAGTATACAGACTCAGCGGCGGCGTGGATGGTGCATATCCCGATAATGATGGCGAGGAAAATCCAGCTATGAAGAATGATGGATCGGTTTCGAACGGTGGTGGTAGTAGTGGTATTGAAGTTGGAGAGATATATGGACAGGAGGAGGAGGGAAAGGAGGACGAAAAGAAGATGTCTTCGAAAGGCGGGGAGTGCTGCTTATGGTGAAGTAATTATTATTATTCAATGCTGGATTGAACTTTTGCTCGTGATACTGGGCCATGCTGCTGGCCAGATATGATTCATTTACAAAGCTGAGTCGTGATGCTGCCTGTGCTGCTTGCAGGCGCTGCTGTCTTTCTTTTCCTCTCTGGCCATTTGGGCCCGTTTCAAGCCTGCGCGAGGATCAGCATGAATGCTAACTGTCTTTCTTTAGAGGCATTGACTTACGCCTTTTGCGTTGTGCGAGGCGGTTCTGCATCCGTCGACGCTCAATTGCTTCGGGGTCCGTCCGGGATCCCACCTTGGGGTGGTTGATGCTTTGACCATTGTTGTTATTTATGAGGAAGGGATAGAGAGAAAAGACTTCCACTGGCATTCAAGATTCAGACAGAGAGGAGAGAGAGACGAGAGGCGGATGTGCGATGGATTCGGGGGTGCAGTGACTTCTTTAACTGTTTGCCATTCCCATGTCGTTCAAGAGATGTATTTGTATGATTAAACCCGGGTCCGAACGTATCCAATTCCAGCCCCCGCTACAGGCACATAGCCAATAGAGGCACAGTCCCAAGTCGAAAAGTGCAAGCTTGCGTTTACTGGTACTAGGTAGTCCTGCTGCGAAAGACTCAAGGCTTCATCCGTGCTGGCGTGGTCTCGAGTTAGATCAGCAGCATGTCCAGTGCCGTTTCATGTCCAGACAGAGAGCGTCATCAATGTGCTGGATCTGGTAGTGCGTAGGGATGTATGTGCGTGCGGAGATATAGGCTGAGAAACTAAGAGCTGGGGCAACGTATGTATGCAGAACATAGTATTCCCGTTATTTAGCTTGGTTCGAGCGTTGTTTTTGACAAGGTGACTTGTGTCGAAGGATTGATGGCTTGCCCTACATAGATCTGCACCATGAGTCTACCAGCTTGGCTGCAGTATGCACCGTCTTGTGCTGGATTGCTAGGTCAGTATAATTATAGGAATCCATACGTACTAGTAATCTTTTGACTGTCGATTCAGTACTGAGCAAATCAATGGAACAGGTCAGGTAGCTTTGGGGGCGTTGCCAGTGCACTCACCGGAGCAGTAGGACTATACACAGTATTACTACGTAGTGAAGTAGCAGGTGCATTATAATTTACACACGTTTAACCCTGGTTCGTGCATATTATCCTCGCCCAGCTCACCCGGCATGGATTAGTATAACGTGCTAACGTGTGCTAAATGCTTCATTGGCCCCGAATCGAGAGGGGCTGAAAAAGATGGCGTTTGCCTCCCCGGCGCCAAAACGGCGAGCGAAGTACGAAATACGGAGTCTGGAGAGAGCAATCATGCAGGGAGGAGGATGTGCAGGCAGACATGACAAGAACCAAATCATCAGTTCTATTAAAAGAAGTTGGTTTGTCCGTGCCACTGACTTGAGGTGGATGAGAGAAGGCAAGGCACTGCATAGGTACGTATGTGATGGTATTGCAGGCACTTTTGACTGCTACGTGGATATTGTTCAAAGTGCCTCGGTATTCCATGGATAGATAGTTCATCGTCGAGTCGACCAAGCCCGCCAATGGCAGACTTGTCGTATACGAACTAACTGCTTACGCAGTAGTATACATACTTCATCACTAATGCAGTGGAAAAATTCTAGAAATGAAACAATGCGCCATTCTAATTTTTAATTGGGCGAGATGAACATAGTAGCTTTGAGTCCTACATCTTCTTTACAAATATACGAACTAACTTCGTACTTCCTACCTAGGCATATACCTATGTATGTAAGTAAAGCGTCCTATCATCGAATGCCACCAGGTGATCTATGCGCAGATTATCCACTGCTAAATTTTAAGTGGCAAACTAAGTGCTGGCCTATGTTCAGTTGCAACTTGCAGCGTTAGCCGTTTGCACCCCTGTTAGTTGCTAGAAAAATTGCCTAAATAGGTAATTAATTGATGCCTTTTCCCTGCACTGATCAGGACAGGACCAGCTCGCATCAAACAAATCCGAACCATCTTAAACTGATATGTCAGCATCATTCTGCATAAAGAAATAGATTATTCATCATTCCCGCCGACTCTTCATAACATATCCCATTTTCAAGGTCTGCTAAGTAATACGTACTACGTAGTCATCAGTTTAAAAATAGGTGAGCAGTTTGAAACCAGCCTTGGAAAGAAATATCTTCATTTTTCCCTCCTTTTTCTCTCCTTCGTCTTAGATATAAACTGCAAGCAGGCACGAAATGCATGATGACTGCATATGCATGAGCAGCCACGGTGCCACAATAAGGCTTGCAGACGTTTCATCTTCAGAAGAAGAAGAAACAAGAAAAACCCCTTGGGAAGTAAGGGTACCTGCATGAACTAGGACCAGGAATCCGTCAGTCTGTTACATGTTACAATATTTTGCTTCTTGTTTGGAAGAAAAATATATCACGCCGAGATAGCTTGTTTCAGGAGAGGCTGTTTTCGGAGAATTTGTGATTGGAGAAGTGTTACATTGAATAATATTAAACCCTTGGCTTTGGCTCTCAAACATCCCTCTCCTGCAAGATGTCAGTTAGCTAGAACAAGATACGTACCTACCTAGGTAGTACGTATCTACTATCCAGTGTTTTATGTGCGTGAGATTTGAAACTGGACCCCTATGCTTGTACGAGCTCCACAATTTTCGGGAATATTGCTCAAAATAGATACCACGAGGACATCTAAGATCCGTCGAATCTGTATTTGTCAGGCACTCCACCATCTCTTTAGGCAGGGGCTATGCTAAATCGAGCTAGGAGTGCAGGTGGATAATAACCCTGGGTGTTTGACGAAGACCCTGCATTGTTCGTATCGTATGATCTATTCCCCTGGAGACTTGTCAGCTTGGACTAAGTATGTAGATAGTTTATTGCCTAAAATATTTGTGAGCATACATATACATTGTTTAACAAAAAAGAGCATAAAAGGATCTGCATCGTCTTCGAAGCGACGATATTCCAACAGAAATACCCGGTGATAGATGGATCATTATCAGACATTCCGCTTAATTGGTGAATTATACATCGATTCATTTACGAATGTCGCAAGACGCGCATACTTTGGGGCAGTGAACTACACTCATCGTGCTGAGTCCGGCTACTTCCAAAGCCCTAAAACCATCGGGAAATACGAGCAGATGGATATATCCATGATCTCTCTCTCATACCTGCATATCAACTATCAATGACAAATTTTGGTATAGTCAAATAAGGCATGCATAGTATCTAAAAATATATTTATTTAGAGGATGGCAACTTGCCACATGGCCTCAGCCACATCCATGTGTCTATAGACAGACAATGTGATAGATATAGAAAACCAGGACTAACCAAAGTGGGAAACCGTTTGCGATTATATGGCTGTGTCGCTATCCTCATTAGTTGACAGGTCGAAAGAATTGGGAAAGCAAAAAAGTACAAGTATGATCAACTGCAGCGCTGAATATTGCGCTTGGGCGCCTAGTCTCTGGACGCCTTACATTAGTCTGATGCATGCATACTGAATGGGTAAACGGCAGGGAGGGAGAGATGGCTAAGCCATTGTGCTCCGTAGAATGCAGCATTACTAAACATATCTAACCATCTGTGTAATAATGGCGGTGCTTGGATTGTCCGTGTATGAGAGGGAACTTGTTCGGAGTACGTAGATCAACATGCGTCAGAATAAAGGTTACAAGGGATCCAAGCTTGTACTATCGAGATATTCAATTTGAAGATTATGTGAAGTCGGAAAGTCCAGTTTGTCGCTAATCTATGAGGGTTAATGTAGGTAGTAGGCATGGCGTGTCAATTTCGATGTCGTCTGAACAGCTAATTAGGCTGCCTAGGATATGGTATGTTGATATATAGATACACAGACTGTAGTCATACGCATAGTTGATAGAATATTAAATGACTTCTCATGACTTCATGAACACCATGAAGACCCCGAAAAAGAGATTAAAGAGTTCCAGTCAAAACACGAAACGCCAACTTCATAACATATACGAATGCAATATCACGTACAAGATCAGATCGTTCAATTCGTTGCATAATATTATACAGAAAACCCACTTAGCTGGATGCCTTTGGAGAATGATGCCCGATATGGAGCTTGTTCTTCACCTTCTCCAACGTCTTAGTCTTGCTCTTCTGTCCCGCTTGCTTATCGCTGGAAGAACCGACTGAAGGAGAAGAAGACTGGCTATCATTTTCGGAATGCTTTACGTCAGTTTGATTGCTGGAAATTGCTCCTCCGGCTGCCGCTGGCGTTGTTGTGGAAGTCTCGGGAGCTGGAGCTGTAGTCTCGTTGACTTTGACGTCTATCGCTCTTATTATTAGCCCAATCATAGTTATACTCTCGTAGACTGAGATATACCTTGTAGATCCTTGGCTAATTTTTGAGATTCCTCTTCCAATGGTGAAATAGTATGCTTCAGCGACTGGCTCGGTCCGGCATCAGCAACTGCGCTCGATGTAGAAACGGTGGAAGGATCAGGTCTCAGACCGGTGGCCGTTGTCCCCAGGTCTATGCCACCAGCAGCAGTGCCCGAGCTGATGCCGTTCTCATACAAGCTTGAACAAGGTGCTGTTCCAACAATCCGTTGTTCGGCGGCAGTGACCCCCGGCCTCAACCGGTGGAGCACCGGGTTGCTCTACACATACGAGTTGAGTTCAGCCATTCCATGCGTCCCATAACATAGACAATAGACATTACCATCTCGGTTTCCAGCATCATACGGATCTGTCGCCGTGCCTAGTCCTCTTACCAGCCACCGGTTCCTCTCCATGCGGCGTCGACGATTGATCGGCGGTTTCTCCCCAGATTGCCTTCTTGCCTGCCTCGAAGACCTTGTCGATGGATTCAATGCCAGTTATGCCTTGGTTTTGGCTGCTGCTTGCTGTGGCCTGACTGCCGTTTCCATCCTGTTCATTCTGTTCGCCCCAGATGGCTTTCGAGGCAGTCTCGACGACTCTGTTGACGGTATCCATGGTCGAGTTATGAAAGAGAAAGCTGTACTGAATTGTGACTGACTGATTGAATGATCGTATTGTTGATATTTCTTGCAAGTCAGAGTTCCAGTTGGACTCTATAAGAAAGGAGTGAAGGGTCCAGCTACGTCATGTTCATTGGTCGCTCCGTTGGGAGGTTCGTGACGTCATTCCCAGATCTTGCCCAATGCGGAAATCTTCATCGCCATCTCCAACCTACGCAGGAGAAGAAGGGCGCAAAAGGAAAAACTAAACATTGTCGTAAACTGGATTACTCGAACATAGCATGAACTTCACAACAGGAAATGAACAGTATAAAGAAAAGAAAAAGGAAAAAACCCAAACAAGAGATACCAAAATCTAGCATCCATCCACCATCCAGTCAATGCAATACAAACGAATACATCCTTATACACAACTTCAACGCCATTCCTGCAACAGAATACCTTCAACGTATCATTTACCTTTGGAAGTAACACTTGCCTCATCCCTTACACTTGTGGCCGTGGCAGTATTAGTTGTCGCCTTTCTAGATTTACTACCAGCGGCGGCAGCTTCAGGGTTCAGAGGATGACTAGCATCATACCCCACGCTCTTCACAATCCCCAGACCCTTGGTGCGGCCTTCACGGAACAATATCCTGTCACCGGGGAGAGGAACTCTGGACGCTGAATGAAGCGGAATGCAACCAGTGCTCGGTCTCCAGTCCGGATGTAGGCACGATCGATGTCAATTATTGCGCATGTCTGGCGGACTGCTCCGACATGCAGCATGGCTTGATATTTAGGGCGGATAGTGGTTGCATGTGACAGGATAAGCACTTTGTATGAAGTTCGTTAGTATCGTTGCTTAGGCAATGGTATAAAGAATTCGTCGTTGTAGATGTGTTGTCTGTAAAGGTACAATCAAAAGGGAAGGAAGAGGTGGCTTACCTTCAGCAACAAACTCACGATAGACTTTCGGCGGCGCAGTCTCCATCTTCGCCATTACCACCATTCCCTTGCGGACCTCTCTTCGCCGTACTCGTTTCAAAGCAAACGAGGCAGACTGTCCTGCAGAGCATACATTGACGGGAATCCGTTTCCGCTCGATCGATTTGATAGTCGTCGTTATGAACTGACCTAGCGAGTCGGGTCCAATCTGCACCGTATCTCCCGCATGCACGACGCCCGATTTGACAACGCCAGAGACTACAGTGCCGACGAAAGGGACGGAGAAGTGGTCGTTTACCAGGAACTCAAATGGCGCCTCAGCGTTGTATTGGCCGTAATGAGGGAGGATATTGAGGAATGTGCGGACAAAGTCGAGACCCTCGCCGGTAACGTTGGAGACCTGAAAGATAGGACAGATACGCTGACTGACAAACTGAGTGGCTGTGTTGACTGTCTCGTCCATATCCTTGATGAAGATGGGGATTTTCCGCGCGCCCGGTGACTTGAGAATCCGTTTGAGCTGAGTGATGGTCTCCTGGAGAATCTGAGGCGGACAGATGTCAATTTTAGTAATGACCACCATGACAGGGACATTCAGCGCCAGCGCAATTCCCAAATGTTCCTTGCTCATGCCAACTAAGCCGTTGTTGGCCGCAACCATCAGTAGGCAGTAGTTAGGGCTGCTACTCAACATTCCAAAGACAGTGGTCCGTAAGTATCGCTCGTGGCCCGCAAGATCAGAGAAAGATATGATCTTGGCCGACTTCTTGCCGATTTCCTCCCACGATAGCTTGCGACCTTTATCACTGCCGACAATTTCGCCTGCCGCGTCGAATCCCATAATTTCCATGCCGACAGAGCTGGTCCTACCGGTTTCAATTTCGTGCTTGTGTCGGAACAGGTTGACACGCGCCTTGCCACGGCCGTCATCGAGGCTGCCTTTGACTAGGACACCGAGCAGGGTACTCTTCCCAGCATCGACATTTCCTACAACAGCAATCCTAGTCTCGATGACCTCCTCGATCCGATCCGGAACCTGGCGGATCAAGACCTTGCCGCAACATCCTTTCATTCTTTCAATCCGAGTCTTTGCTTCCTCCGGACCGTCAACATTGTATGTTAGAAGCACGCGGCAGTGAGCAGGGACTGTATTCGCTGCTTCACGGAGGCGTTTGAGCGCAGTATCCCACTCAGCACGCGTGAAATTCATGGTGTCCCCATTGTCTTCAAGGCCCAATTCAAATAATGTCTCTCCTTGGCCTTCATCGATGCGCCTTTGAATAACTCCTGCAAGAGTATGAATACTATCCTCGTCATCCGGGGACGTCCCGAGGAGAATATCTTTCAGCTTAGCTGGACTTGGTACATCACTTAGACCAAGCTGATCAAGGATATCGAGCTCGGCATGTTCTTCGGTCACAACCGAGGGACTCGTGGTGCCATATCCGCTGTCACTAGGAGCAGCAGCAGCGGCTTCAGCGTGGCGCCTTTGTTCCTTGGTTACATAGTCGGTGAATTCGCTGAGCGCCTGTAAGCTTGATTAGACGAGTCTGAATTGACCAGAATATAAAATAAAATTTCAATTTTCGCATCGTGTTGAATCAAAGATTTACCAGCTCACCCTGCGGCGCTCCTCCGGGGTCTGTTTCGAAACAACTTGAGGCATATTTAACTCGATGAGGTCAGATAATACGCTGTGTTTGCGGTCTTTCTGTGCGGATCGCCGCGGGGCGCATTCAACAGTGTATTCGTAATATCATTCTTATTATGTGCGGGAGAAGAGAATAGTCGCTGCCGTGAAGCTATCAGACGATTGCAGACATTGGTAGCTTCGAAGCACAGATTGGGCAGGGAGAGAGTGTGTAAGTAAAACGCTGGTGTCGCTAGGTTGGGGCTGTGGATCGCGGGGGCAATGCTCCGCTTTTATCGAT
Organism: Talaromyces trachyspermus; assembly: GCA_020137715.1. Taxonomy (NCBI): domain Eukaryota; kingdom Fungi; phylum Ascomycota; class Eurotiomycetes; order Eurotiales; family Trichocomaceae; genus Talaromyces; species Talaromyces trachyspermus. The sequence goes on along the minus strand of JACGXQ010000015.1, from coordinate 7,331,526 downwards.
AGGACGGACAAGCGCAAGCAGACACAGAAATCAGACCACTGACTCACTGAGTCACCCAGAAAACAGGCACGTAGTAGCTATTTTCAGATCATTTAGATGACTCATTCGCATTACGATTCGACTAGATGCGAGTCTGCAGCAATAATAATAAGAAAAATACTAATTTACATTTTATTGCATGTAGCTAGGCTATGAATCACACAAATCCTGACGCCGTTGCTAACTAAGGTAATGCGCCGACATTTCATGTGGCAATCGTAATAAAAACTCAGTGGAATGAGTCATACGAGATGTTCCATTGGTATTTCTCTTGTTCGTCGTCATAGTAGCCATTCGATCGAAACAGCTTGCGGGAACTGCCCGTCGTTCTTTTCCGGCCCCTTGCACTATGCTGTATATGCTGCACGGCTCTGTTTTTGTATTGATCGATGGCTAATTTCATTGCTCGAAGCTCGCTATTCCATCATCAAGTATCGTCATCGTCATTGTCATCAACATCATAGTGGGAATATTTTGTTTTGATGCTGTTACGACGCTTGCGGGGATATAAGAACAACCGAGTCGCCTGTGCAGTTGATGAGATGTTGGTTCCACATTTCAAGCCCTGGTTCGTCTGGATACAGTACAACGTACCTCGCACAAAAAGCATTTCTTCTTGTTTCCTTATGGTCTATGAGTATGAAGCAAAGCGTCAGAGATCATCTCATACAAATTACCCCGTAATCCGTTCGTTCTCATGCTGAAGAATAAAGAGAGACATACCTTTACAGTCTCCTCCTCATTCTCGTCCTCCTCAACCACATAAATGGTCTCCTCGACGTCGCCCAGGACCAGGTTGCAGTGACTGTCGTAAGCCTAGTATGTGTTAGCCTACCATACTAAATAAATGCGTAGTCGCCTGTCGATGGAAGGGGAGAAAGGATTAACTCACATGAAGCCGACCTTTCAATTCGCGATCCCCGCGTAGCTTGACAAAGACAATCTCGTCCAACGACAGGCGCACCAGGTCAAGAGGTTCAGAGACGGAAGCGCCTCCGGTTTCTGTGTCTGCCATTGTATATATCTGCCGTGCAGATTTGCAAGAAGTAAACAGGACGAGAAGAGGAAATGGAGTGTATTAGGAGAAAACCAAAGATTCGGCGCTCTTTCTTTTAGATTTCCTCCCAAGTTGCTTGACCGCAATGCCAAGATTCGCTGGCAAAGAGGAATAGCGACTTCGACCAATCAAGTGAGCTAGGTCACGTGACCTAGCTGGGCAAAAGCAAAACCCTGGTGGTACTCGAAACCACAATCTTCGGTTCGCTTGGGCCAGCTGGGGCTAGAAGACCGACGCCTTCACCATTAGGCCACAGGGTGCCATTTTGGACGGTTTTACCGTCGCCCGTCTGCGTCGACGGGCGACGTCGGCCATTCGTTTCAGCATCAATCTCACGGGGAATTTGTATAGATAACGCCACGTTTCAATTCAGTTGTTGAACAATTCGAAAATTTCATTTCACCTCTTCTCTCAGTCCGACGTATTTTATTCTATGGCAACTCTACCTTCTTCAATTGCGAATTAGTACCGTACCGCGACGAAGGAAAGGGAGAAGACTGAATGTCGCGTGGTGAGCGTGATCTTCTCGCAGTTCGTCAAGATAGATCACCACCATGATATTCGGTTTGTCGTGGATTGCGACTGCCCTCATCACCCGCTTCTGGTGACTCTTTTCTGGACTCTCTCTTCGACATCTTCCTCGTTCCCGACCCTGCGCAACAAGCGCATATGTCTCCTCATTGCGCATCCCGATGACGAGGCAATGTTCTTTGCGCCTACTGTGCTGGCGCTCACGAGACCGGAATTAGGCAATCATGTGAAGATTCTCTGCTTGAGCACAGGTAAATAATCATCAGTGTTTTTCATTATTGGCATTCCGGGAGTTGATTCTAATTCAAATCCAACAAACAAACAAACAGGCAACGCAGAAGGCCTAGGCGACATTCGCAAGAAAGAGCTCGAGAAAAGCGCCGTTCACCTGGGCCTCCGCCACGAATCCGACGTCTTCGTCATAGACGACCCCGCGCGTTTCGAGGATAGCATGACCACCACCTGGTCTGCGCATGACATCTCATCTCTTCTCGCATCCGCCTTTGCTCCTGAGCTTTCTCCCAAGACCGCGACTCGCGACAACAACGACGCTGCCCCCAAAGCTACCATCGACGTCATCCTCACATTCGACCAGCACGGCGTTAGCAACCACCCAAACCATCGGTCTTTATACCACGGCGCAGTGACGTTTTTGAAGGCGTTAATGAAGGGCAAGAGCGGGTACTCATGTCCTGTGTCGTTGTACACGTTAACAAGCACAAACGTCTTTCGGAAATACTCGGGCATCCTCGATTCTTTCTTGACAATGGCTATCGGCGCAGTCGCCAACTTGATTGACTCGGTAGGAATGAGTGGTAGCAATAAGAACAATAGTGGATGCGCCAGCCATCTTCTGTACGTCAGCTCGTTCAATGGCTGGGTACAGGCGCGCAAGGCCATGACAGATGGCCATAAGAGTCAAATGCTCTGGTTTCGATGGGGCTGGATCACCATCGGACGGTACATGTTTGTGAATGATTTGAAGAAAGAAAAGATTTGACCCTGCCTTGCTTTTGCTAGCCGGCAGTTGTACAGGACATTCAAAGAAGTGTATCATACTGGTGGGTTGTACAGTATCATATCATATAATGTTAATATTTATAATAATTGCACATACTCTACTTAATCAACGAAATAATGCTCATTCCTATAAATAACTACTACTAGTATGTACATGTGGATGTCTTTTGACCTTGTCTATCGTAAACAAGGAATGCAAAAGGAACTTCGAGTCGTTATTATTCATGTACCAACCAACAAACATAGCAATGTGCAAGCAAGCCATAATCATCGTAACAAGCATAATTAAACAAGAAAAAAACAATTAGAGAGACAAAGAAATAGAAAGAGGTTCCATCGTAACGTAGTGAGCATGCATTTTCTCTTGTTCAGTGAGAACGCTCCTCCGCTGTCGTTCCTCTGGCAATCTCGATGACCGCTTATCCTCAAACTCGTCTTCCATATCATCCACCTTTTGAATCAGGACCGGCGCCTGACTCCACCCCTTATCGAAAACCAGCGGAACGGTTGAAGGAGCCCAAAACGAGCTTTGAAGTGAGCCCACAAGACATCGTGACTAACCTCGATGACCTGCTCATCATTTTCTTCGGCAACAAATCCACTACCACAGTCCGACCAGCGTACAGGCTCATTGTCATGCGCTCGGATATTTGCATCCATAGAAGTCGTCCTTCCAACAAACTCCATCTCGCCGACATTATTAAGGTAGACTTTGTAGGATTCTGGGAGGAAGTCTTTCCACTCCGCGATGAACCGTGGTAGAAGTCGAAGGGCCCATTCCTCGCGCCAAGGTCCAGGCCAATACTTCTGGTTGATGATTGCATACCCAGTCATCTTCTCCATAAGGATCTGCTGCTGCTCGACTAGTAGGCGCAGCAATTCGTACTTGCGTAGGGCTCGCCAGACATGCGGTGTAGAGCAGTTTTCACTCAAGCGGTTTCTTTCGTCTGGAGAAGGGGAAGAACGCGGCGACTGAATGCGGAGTGACACACCCAGGTAGTTTTCGAGAACGCTAAGTGCATGGTTGCGCTCGCTCCGTGTTTTGCGCAGTAGGCTATATGCCTCCCTGGTCACCTCCTGGTATCTGTCATACCGCGCTTTGATACAGGCCGATGTCGCGAGCATGCGATACACGTTCATATCGTAAGCTTTCCCGTCAAGTGGTAGCATGTGTTTGAGGTCGTAGAGGATATTGCTATTGATTTTGCCTAACAGGAGAGGCCTCGAGTCTCTTCCATAGCGCTTTCTAGAAAGAACAAACGCCCTTTCAAACAGTTCCGCCCAAATATCATCCGTGATCTCGATTCCAAATTGATCGGAAATGTACTTGACTAGCTTCATTGACGCCTCCCACATACTGTTACATCCGTATGCATGTGCCACAGCGAAGAGCAATTTGCGTGAAGGATACACCGGCGACGAGGCTGCCAGGGTTTTGCAGCGGGCCAGTTTTCTGCGGGGTGTTGGTGATGGCTTCAACGTCGATGCCCCAAACGGACTTCAATACCTGGTCCATACCTGAGCGACTGCCGACTCTAGCGCTAGCCAGAAGCATGTTGATGTATGTGTCTTCGTTGAGCGGCAAGTTGGCCTCGCGCATCTCGAGAATGATGGAATAGACTCGCCTGCGCACACTTCGGGCTGCCGTACCGAATCCTTTGAAGCGAAAGCGCGGGTGAGGAACCGCTCTGGATCGATAATAAAATGGCGTTACGCGCAACCGATACCGTCCAGGTCCATACACCGCGCCTTGCCATATGCAGGCACGCAGGAGCGAGTTGTAGCATTGAAGATCGGGCTCTATCCCACATTCTTTCATGCCTTCCAAAGTTCCATCACAGTATTCAAATCGCCGATTGATGCCGAAATGCGGAGGAGATGTCTGTACTCGAGGAGACCGAAAGCATTCTCGCTCCGGCAACAGCGCGCCCATAAGATTTGATTCAGGGGCTGGAAGAATCTGTCCATAATCTCTTCAACGGTATTCAGTCCCTTTTGTGACAGTCGCTTTTCATGTACCGGTAGCAAGATACTCATGAACGGCTCAATGAAATACTCTGGTGTCAGGCGCAGGAGGGCGGAAACGAACACACTGTCCGGCAGAGACGCGACCACTTGCTCATTTGTGCGATTTCCCAGCGCCGTGAGAATCTGACCAGGCTCGCCATGACGAAGCACCTCGTAGATTATCTCTGTCCGCTCGCGAAGTTCTAAGTTATCAGAATCTAGTCCGTGAAAAGACATCCCCCAACTTTTGGCGTGGTGACGACGGGAGGCAATTGGGGCGGCGTCGGTGTTGTGGAAAATGTTCGCTTTGGAAGGTCGTAAACAGACGACAAGCTTCTCCGACTTGTAGAGACTGTAGCTTCAATCGACGAATGCCTCCACCCAAGAAACGCTCCGAGAGGACCCTGAGATGTCAAGCAGCGGCCGTAGCCGACATCCCCAAGGCATTGGGCAGCGGGGAAAACGAGGCATCCCCGCCAACTGGGAGTGAGCATCTGGAAGGCTGGAATGCGATTGCGGGCAATTTTTCTGGCATGCACCGAAGCGACGACTTGAGGCATCTCAAGAAGAGCTTCCAACACCCCGAAAACCAAAAGCGGGAAAGAGTGGACCAGCGGGAAGTGGAGCGAGCGATCCCCGGATTTCGAGTTTGGAAGTTTTGACCCTTTTCGGACGCGCTCGCGGGTCGCGCTTGATTAGTCAGATATCTTGAGGAAACTTCCTCATGCTCGTTCAGGACACTGAGGGCACTGACAAAGGAGGATTTGACAGTTTCTTTGTCTCTTGCATACAGCACTGGGCAAGACAAAGAAATTGCTCGAACAGGACACTTGCAGCCTTCACTTTCTTTTCTGCACACCGGCAATCCCCGAGAATGACAGACGCACGCGTTACAAGTTTTGTCGCAATGGCACACAAAATGTTCAGAGACTGGCAATCTCGCATCATCTAGCCAGGCATTCGGGGCATAAAAGAACCCAAAGAATCCTTCATATTCTTCCCTTCATTGCCCGTCTCTCGAGACAAACCTATTCGAGGGTCTCAATCAAGGCAAGCTCTTGCAATTCATCTCAAGCGTACTCTCATGATTTAACCTTACAAAATCTCGTACAGATGTCTAACGTACCGCCCCTTTACCGGACCGACTACATGAGGAAATCCTGCAAATTATGGCTCTACTGCCGAGAAGTGATCATGGTCGACCTGGAAGCGTACGCCAATGTCGCCATGGATACCTTTATAAAGGAATGGAAATCGGACAAAAACTTCGAACGCCAGCAATGCTTTGCAGAGTCTATGATATGCTTTCTGCTGGTTCCAGGAAAGGCCCGCAAGTACCTGATCGCATCCAAACCCACGTTTGCATCACGCAAGACTCCGGAACAGCAATGGAAGAGTCTCAAACTGGAGATTATTGAAGACTACACTCGTTCAAGCCAGGGTATTCCTCCGCAGTCACACTACCTGCCAACGCCTGATGGGGAAATTTGGCGCATTGTGAAATGGATCCTGCACACCTTGATGAGACTTCCAGAAGAGAGACCTCTCAAACAAGAGCTTTTGCCAATCTGGGCAGAACTGGCCGGCCATATTTGCGCAAAATCCTTCAAAGCGGCAGCGTGTAAATCTGCACCGAAATCTCAGGTTTCCACGACAGCATAGGTTTTGGTTTAGACTCGACTGGGGTACGCGTATGTAGCACTAGGTTGTATGCAATAGAGATACATGTCTTAGCGCAAGAAGATTGGATCAACTGCAGTAGAAATATTACTGAATATAATAATAATTCAATTCTGAGGCACGGCACGTGAGCGAGGCCAAACACGTGCTCGTCGACGCAGAAAGGAAAGACCCAACCTGCAAAGTGGAAGGGAATGTGCGATCTTCCTCCATCTTCACGACGACGTCTGCCACTACAGAAGATGGACCCTGCTGGGAAGGCGCAGAAGGCAACGCAATGCCCAGTGCCTTCTCAGGCTCAACTGGCCCTTGCAATTGCCATTGTCAACTCGAAGCCAGCGAGCACCTCCGTTGTAGGTGAGCTCTAGTCCTTCCTTCAATAAAAGCATAGGACTTTTTCTGAATCTTCGCAGATCACATCCAGCAGATCCGTTCACACATAAAAACGTCCCAGAATAAGTCCCCTAGTCCAACGAGCGCCAGCGACAAATACTTCGACAGTGTAGCCTTCTGGAAGCAAGCTTACACCAAGGCTGAAGATGCACAAAGCAAGCTGAATGACCGTATCTATGAGCTAGAGCAGCGCATAGAAACATTAAAACTCAAGCTCAAGCAAGATGATGGTGACTGCATTACTCCGGAGCACGGCAAGCGCAAAGAGAGCAAAGAACCGAGTATCCCGGAGTCACAAAGGAAACGACAGAAGACTAATCATATTACATCAAGTGCAATTGCTGACAGTGGGATTGAGCTGGGGGATTGAGTGATTTAATCAATCAACAAGGCTCTAGCGAAGCAAGTACGTATATTTGAGTGAAATATAAAGGAGCATATACTCGTTTACTAACATGAAGCCATGTTCAATTGATGCAGGTATTGGCTCAATCATGAGACAATTGTCGGTGCTTCAGCAAAATCTGCAGAAGAGACCCAACTGGCCTTCCATCTATTCGAGTGCTGTTGATCTTTGCAAGGCCGCCATTTCAACCGTCTCGTTTCTCAGTGAAGGAACAAATGCTGAGTCGAACCAACAAACCAAATCTGATAATATCACCAGAACACCAAACCCGATAGTCATTCTTGCGGTCATTGAGGCCGCTCATGGGCTTTTGTGCCGTTCTCTAAACAAGATGATGAATTCGGCTGAAGGCAAGAAATACGAGGGTCAGTTTGTCTACCACATGGTCTGTTTCTTTGAGACAGTCTTAGGTGCATTGGGGATGTATGCAATGTTCAAACTGCTGCGAAAGATTCTGCCAAAAGTAAACAGAACCCGAAGAGCCCTTCTTCGAGAAGTCCAAGACGTCTATCAGCACCCGAAACATCCAAGGCCTGGAATGGGAAAGTATCAGTAGACGAAGTCTTGAATACGCTCAGACGCGTGCTTGCGGGCATGATGCTGAAGGCAACAACACTAATTACGCCTGCTAGTGGCAGCCTTTTCGAAGGGTACCTCTATGTGTTTCTCAATCGCGTGGGCACTGTTCTCTCGGTGGTCGAATTCAAAGAGATCCTTACTACTCCTGATCTGCGAGCAAGCCCAGACAAACTGCCTGTGCCGGGAGGTCTGCGTGCGGGGATTGGCGACAACATTGAGATTATTACATTCACAGCAGTCGCTTGTGAGCTTGAAACTCATCATCTAGTCTGGCTTTTAGAAAAGGCAATCGCGCTGGTGCATTCTATTTCCATCAAATCATCTTTGTTCGAGGAGACTAGGACTACAGCTATGGACAGCTCCAAGTCGGCATCAAAACGCTCAAATGCCGGGCTCCTACTTCGTTTTACCAAGAAAAACTGCAAAGTACTCTCCTAAAAGCGGTCTTTCACGAAGATGAACCCTTGTTTCTCGATTCATTGGCAAAACCACAGCATCCTCCAACGGACGACCCGAAGACTCAGCTCACCAAGGAATCAGAATCGGCCTCGGAATGGTTTCTAAGAGAAGTATGGAGATTGCTGGGGTGGGATATACTTGAATCTATGTGGAAATGTGAAAAAGAAAATCCTATAGAATGAATTTCTACGCAGACGCTATGATATCATATATGAGTGAAAGGGCTATCTAATTGAGATTTAGAATGCGAACTGCATTTCCACCAAGAACTCCTCGAACAGCTTCTTTGTCTGCACCCAGAGTTCCTTCGATTGCCTTGTAGTTGGTCGTGACACTTGGCCAGATGTCATCCTCTTTCTCGGAAAGAGGTGGGAAGAAGGGGTTATCGGTGCCTATAGCATTTGTTAGGAATATCTTATAAAAAAAGTCAAAGAGGAAGGAGAAAGAATTACCAAATAAAAGCCTCTCATGACTTCCAGCTGCATGAATAGCGGCTTTAAGACCCGCCTCGCCATACACAACCGCATCCAGGTAGATATTCGTATTCAAGACACTCCACACATCCCGTACAGGTCCCTGCGCCGAACCACCATTCGCGACGAACTTGCGCTCATGTGCAATGCAGCTATCAATTCTCCCCGCCAAAACGGCAACGTACCGCCCGAATGCGCCAGCAAGATTTTCAAATCGGGAAACCGATCAAAGACACCTGACAGCAGCATCCTTGTAACTGCAATGGTGGTTTCGAGCGGGAAACCAAGCGCCAAGGGGAGAACGTGGCCGTATCTTTGCGTTACTTCGGGACCACCAAATGCGTCGTCCGGGAGCCCGTAGTGAGGGTGAAGGAAGAGCAGAGTCTGGTTTGAGCGAGCGCGTTCCACACGGGGTCAAGTTTCTGGTCGTCGAGCCCATTTCCTAGACCGGATGTACCCATAATCACGCCGCGCATGTGCGGGAGGGTTTTCAGGCGTTTAATCTCGTTTACGATTATTGATGCATCTGGCGCTGAGAGCGGCAGGGCACCGAAGGCATATAGAGTTTTGACTCCTCCAGCCACAGTATGTGGTGTAGTTTTCTCGCGGTTGACCCGCGCACATGTCTCTTCGAGATCGTTGTTGATACGCTCCGACCAGGTCTGCGCGTCGTCGACGTCCAGGAAATCAAGCCACGGGTTGGCCAGCGAGATCACGCTGGTGGTGATTCCGTGGCGCTTCATGAACGCGAGTTTCACCTCGATGTCGGAGTATGAGGAGTCGACGGGTCGGCCGCGCTGGTCTGCGGGCGTGGCGGCATCGTCGTCGGATGAGAGGATGATTAGACGTGAATCGGCGCCGTTGGCTGGATCGTGGACGTATGGTACCTTTTGCGGGCTCGGAGCATGTCCAAGTACGCGGGCGTATAGACATGGGTGTGGATGTCAACTATGGGGGCGTCTGCCATTGTGTCTGCAACTTGTTTAGAAGGATATCGCTTGTGTTTCCAAGGTTCTAGAGTATTATTGTTCACGATGTTTTGATGCTTATCTGCCCAATGCGGGGTGGGAGATAAGATAGGCCACTTTCTTATCTCGACTCACTGATAAGATTAGGGCTATACTAAGCCCATGCTTATTCTTTCTTGTATAGTTACAGAGTCGAGTCCTAGTTGCTGCATCATGTCTAGAAACGAAGTAAATATGCCATAGTATTACTATTTCTGCGTTTTGGCACAAGTCGCCGTATTACCAAAAGTGCAGGGTTTTCACAATGCAATGCTATCTACAGACAGAACGTTGCAGGTTGAAATTAATGCGATCAGGGAGAAAGAAAGAAAAGGAGAGAAAAATCGAGCTTCACATCGTCTTAAGATCGATAGATCGACAGATCGACAGCGAAATATATGGTCGTCTTTGCCACAGTTGAGCTTGTTGTAGTTTTTCTATGTGGACGGCCCCACACTGTTAGGTGAACGTCATGATTCAACATCGACTTCAATTGACTTCTCTCTACGTTCTCGGAGCAGACGGAAAAGATGCAACCGCGGAGAGTAGCTTTGGTACTTCCAGCTGGGCAGCCTGGAGGTAACGTATTCACCTATGGGAGCAGCACGCTTCGCCGCATCCAGAGCCATGATATCAGCCATACATCTGCAGCACGTTACTCTGACTTCATGCTTTTCAGAGCAACGCCGGACGACTTGGTCCTTCCAAATGCAGGAAGAGACTCGGAATTTCTTTTCCTGTCTGTTGTGGAAACCCTGCTTTCGACGTTGCATAGAATTGATAGAATTAGACAGTGGTGGCGTCATCTTTGTATAAAATTGATCCTTGCCCAGCTTCTTGAATATATGAGCTTCTCCCGTGGGCTTCTTTCCGTCTCTTGTTGTGAAAAACCCAATAAAAGCGAAAACCACAAGCAGATTCAATAAATATCATGGTGCTGCCAAGTTCATTTATCGTCCTGTGGACATTACTTTTGTCAGGTTTGCAGAACCGCAACCAACATCTTCGTCAAGCGCACCAAGCAGCAGCGCCAAAGCTACGCCAAGTTCAAGCGCGCCGGCGACTCGAAGCGGTCTGCCCTCGGTCTCCCATGGCTCGTTTAGTGGTAAACCATCGACGACCGGAGCTCTGAGTGCCAGCACCGTCGGCACTGGGATTATTGTTGGAGGCGTACCCGCGGCACAGACGACATACCCGAGCGATGGAAATCTGCATGGCGCTGAGCCTGCCCCGTATACTCCTTCAGGCGGCGTGGGTCTGAACACGACTCCTATCTACAATGTGCAAAGCGATTTCGACTATCAATCACTGGTATAGTCAACTTAGTTCTTCTAGTTTTTTTTCCTTGCAGATGATCGAACCTAACCCTTCCATTCATTCTTTCTAGGCGCTTGGTCTCTATCAAGAGTGGATTGAGCTTGATCTTTTCCACAACGGGCTTGCTACCTTCAGTGTCTCTGACTTTGAAGCAGCCGGCTTGACAGCGAATGACCGCTACCTGATCGAGTTCATGGCCAACCAAGAAATCGGTCACGCCACAGTGATCAGCAACTTGCTCGGAGCCGAGGCCCCGCAGCAATGTAACTACAACTACCCGTTCACGAATGTGCGGGAATTCGTCGACTTCTGCCAGAAGCTCACGCGGTTTGCCGAATCGGGCGTCTACGGCTTCCTGCCGCACTTGGACAGCCGTGAGGCAGCCCAGTTACTTCTGCAGACCGTCAGCACCGAGGCTCGGCAGCAGTTGATCTTCAGGCAATTCAACGGCTTGTTCCCGATGCCCGTGTGGTTCGAAGTGGGCGTCCCGCAATCCTGGTCTTGGACTTTACTAGCTCCGTATATCAGCTCATGCCCGGAGAACCAGACGCGCCTGGTCTGGCAGAATTTCCCGGCGTTGTGGATCCTGGACCAGCCCAATCCAGCGCGCGTCGATGCGTCCAAGGGGTTCAACGAGACCTTGGGAGCTGGCACAAACACGCTCAACAACACCGGGATTACGGGAGCGCGGCGTGTTTGAATAACACTGGCAGCGGCAACGACTGCAGTCCGGCCATTTCACAGAATCGCAGCATCCCGCTATCCTATCCCGGCCGGCAGGTCAATCTGACATGGGATACGCCGGGAAGCCCGTGGGACCAAACAACAGTTACATCACGTCCTCTTCGGCGGGGGCTCCCGCGTATGTTGTGTGGGTGACGCAGGTGAACGTGACATACTCGGAGCTGACGTTGAGCGGCAACACGTCTGGGTCGACCATTCAGCCGAATCTCGAGACGTTTAGCGGCGATCCGGCGGTTAATGGGACCATGTTTATTGCCATCACTGATACTGACCTGTATTTGACGCCGGCGAATATCAGTCTGATTAACGAGCATGTTGTCGCCGGGCCGGCTCTGTACCAAGCGGGTTGATCTATACTACATGTACTGTACATGGCACCATATAGGAGGGTGATAAAGAGCATAATATGGAGGAGGTTACATACAAGAACGATAGTAATAATAGTTAGCTGGTGTATACTAATAAAAATATTCATTGTGTTGTGAGGTGAAAATAAACATCTGATTGTGAGTATGGCGCTAGACTACATCCAGACTAGTAACTACGCAGTGCGTGACTATACAACTTTCTCCCCACGACATCAACATCCATATCTGCACCGTATTTCCAAGGTTCTTGCCATGGCAGCACAAAACCGCAAACAACGCCGAGCTGCGGCGGCGGCTGAAAAGCGACAGGACAGCTTCGATCCTTCCTCCATCCCCTTGCGCGACCGCCAGCCAACAGCGAAAGACCGGCAAAGACATTGTTCGAGATCGTAGCCGAGCGACAACAGGAGTTGAACCAGTTTGTCGGGAAGGACGATAATAAAAGAATCCTAATAAGAATGAGAAAAACACTACATCATCAACATTATTCGACCTAAACGCGACAGAGACGCAGTTCTTAGAAGTCTCACCGTCCGGCAGGATATCCTCATTTAAACCCGCCGACGCTCATAACCAAGAGCAAAAACGGGATGGAGACGACGAAGAAGAAGACTCATCAGGAGAAGGATTACCGCCTCTAGTCGACACTCTCCTCTTGTCCCTCCCACTAACAACCGTGCATCTAACCCTCGCCTTCCTCGCGGCCCACCAATACATGCAAGAAATCAATTTCAAAACCTGCTACGCGAATCGAGTCTGATCGCTTTCCCCGTTCTCACATTCTGCATTCACCTGGCACATGGACATATCGTGTCGTTTCCCTGGCAGAGAAAATCCAAAATTAATAAAACAAACCCCATAAAGCGAAAGCGAAAGCCAAAACAACAACAACCACCACCTCCTCCTCCTCCGTCAACCCTATCATCAGTAATCTCAACCGCCTTGATCGGCGACCTACAAACCGGCAAGACGGCCTTCTTCCTACCCTCGCTATCATGATGGGTGCTCTGCTGGTGCGCACGACGAATGAAGCGGGATATTATGCTGTCATGAAGCGCACGCCGAGTATCGGCACCATGTGGGTTTGGTGTGTGCTTGAGATCTCGTCGCCGTTGGCCGCGTTGATGGCTGTCTTGGTGCCGTTGGCTTGGGGAAGGGGATTATGGGGTATGCTGTTTATTGATTGTCAGGATTAACTTGCATGTTTTACTTCCGGGCGGAGGTAGGGTTGATAGTCGTGTATTATTTATTAATTAAATATTGATAAAACATTCATGCCGTGTCAGCGTTTTGTCGACGGGTAACTAGTTGTTTCTAACAAAGAAAAGAAGGAGAAGAAAGAAAGGAAAGAAGAGGAAAACAACCATGGGTATCTGTCCGCCATAGACCTATGCAGGCCAGCTCAGAAATATAAAAAAGTCAAACTGCCACCCTGTAAACCGTAAACAAGGGAAAAGATATTGAGAATGGTAAAATATAAACGCCTCCGTATAACGAGATAAGATGTTATCGATTGCAGTCGTAACGTCGTCATGCAAGAAATTCAAATGCACAGAATCTTCTTCAATCCATCATCATTCAAAATCCCCGGCCTCGACGGCTTCCGACCCCTCGGCGTCAGCATGATTGCGAGCTTCCGATACGTCAGGTCCCGCAGTCAAGTCGTCGGCTGTCAATCGGGACCTCTCGCGTGACGGTCCAGGAGAATATGATCGATCCATGCGTTCGAGACCCTCATAGTCTGGTAACTCTGGCAGGGGAGAGCCATTATAGTCTTCCATCTCACAGCCACCCTTGATTGTAGAATATCCCGGAGGGCTCGCAGGGACGTCGTTATAGACAGGAGGCTGTTCCTCGTCCCAGCTGATTCCGAGGCCACTCCTTTCAGTAACAAGTAAATTGAATTGCATGCGTAGTACGCGAGCCGCGCCAGTAGGGGTAATCAGTTTGGTGTTTCTGTTCGGGCAGTACTCTTCCGCAACAATGAGCTCGATGACGAGATTGTGCTTCACTTCCATATGGCCCTTGACATCTAGATCACAAATGGGGTTGCTGCCGGGCTTGATATTAGCTAAAAACTCCATATTGATCTCGCCGCCGGCCGTGTCGAAATCGGTCTTCCATCCATTCTTCTCCTCGCTGTGGCCGATGATGCGGGTTTCCTGGTGCAGGACACCCTTCCCTTCACCGCCAACCTTGTGGGCGTGCTTCGCGCAAGCGCTGGCCACTACTTTCTGGTGCTCTTCAATCCGCCACATCATCTTCCTGAGCCTCCACCGCGTCTGGGTTTCTTCTCCCTTCTCAACGACGCCGCTCAGACTCATCTGGACCGGGAATGCGCCAATTGGATGAACCACCGACGGCAGAATAACTCGTCCCGTCAGGTTGGTTGGGGAAGATGCGGACCGATGCACGGTCATTGCCGGGCAAGATGGACCGGTAGACCGTTAGAGGGATTTTCCTGACAATCTCCGCTCCGGTTGATGTGATGGCGCGAGCACTGATCCAGTATTCAATGACACCAAGGCTGCCTGACGCGCTGGCGGGCAGGTCTCCTGGGAAGAGGTAGCTGATGGGGAAGTCGTGATCACCCTTGTTCAGGGTCACGGGCTCGGTGAGGAAGTTCCATTCTTTCAAGGTCTCTTTGCGAGAGGAGCAATCGGGGCAGTCCTTGGAGATTGGCTTTTGGTTGTGAATGTCTTGCAGAGATCGGCACTAAACTCTTTCAAGGCGGTCGAGCCCGACTGTTCGGAGACTGCGACACGCAGACGCCCCGAGAACAAGGCGCCGGACGAGTTTGCGGGAGTGCCGTAGAAAACAAGCGGAGGCGATTCAATGATTACATCGAGCTTTGGGCTTGCCACACGGGGAGGTCCTTGGTGCCTTTGCGCTCCTTGGAACGGGAGGATCTGCCCAGGCTGATGCGCTTCTCCTTGCTGGGGTGCATGATGTGGTCCATGGCGGCAGAAAGGCGGGTTTCCAGGTTGTCGTGGGCTTCGGCGGGCAGGGACCAGGAATTCCTCTTGGAAGACGTGGCGGAGGACGCCGACTCGTTCACGGAAGTGGTCGAGGAAGAGCGAGACGCGAAAGGCGCGGCATGCGGTTCGGAGGAGCGAACCAAGTTGGAGAGGAGACGGCCAGGCATGGCTAGCCGGTTGGTTGAGTGAGTGGGAGATGTGATGTGATGTATGTAGGGTTGATTGAAGTAGAGGTGTGGTAGAGATTAGTTACAGGAAAGGGAAGTCGCAGGAGGAATCCAGCGCAAAGCAGGCCAGCGCCTGCCCTTTGTACACAGGGCACACCGACTAAGTGACAGCCATGGTTCGCTCCACATGATCCTTACTTTTAGTTTTGGTTGTTTTGTTCGCATTGAAAATTTTCCCCTCCTCGAATGGGACACTTTTGCGCCGCGAGAGTCGAGACTTGGAGATGCGGCGGTGGGCCGGTAATGGTAATTACCATACAGTGACTCATCCAGCTCGCCATTTGAACTGCGAACTACTACTAATTAGCAATAGCAATAAACAATAAGTACTAAGAACTGCGGAATAAATAGCTAGCACTGCGCCAGCAGTGTCTACTGACTCCGCCCGGTGTCCGAAGTGCATTAGTTAACCGAAGTGCAAAGTCGAGAATTAGACCATCGAACGGCGCGCTGACGAGAGATGAGATAATCAGTATTCAATACCGTACGTGACCATACCAGATCTGCAATGACGCATGCGCTCCACTCTTGCAAATCACAGAAAAAATCCCTTGCAAACACAAAAATTCGCGGACAACGTGACCTGTCGACTGGTGGCTTTCTCCTCGCTGCTTCCTGTTCGGGCTAAGCGTGCCTCGCCTGCTGTACCCCGCATCATGCCAGCCTGCCAGGCCTGCTCCTTACAACTCACACTGACAACCACCACCCTCGACCTGAGGACTCGACTCGCCGCTCCTCGTATGATTTCGGTAGAAACAACACTGAGTCTAGAATCGCGTCTCAAACACGCAATGCCACGGCGTGCGTGAAACACTGGCCCGTTGCGTTGCTATTACCTAACAACCATGCAAGGTTCGTGCTAGTCCAGCTCGACTGCGAAGTTATAGCTCAGCCTATTATACGACTCCATCTGGGGTTCGTCAGTCTGGCACTGCAATCACGCCCACCACCGCGCGCATGTGACCGGGGCCGATTCCTCGGAGATGCTGACTAGACCTTACTATGGCATTCCTAATTTCATACTACTAACCTAGTTAGAGACTGAAGACGAATGAACGAACCCGCTTCCCCGATTGGCCGCCAGTCGTCTCGCCAGGCACGATTCATACTACGGAGTACGGAGTAGTTGGTTACGGAATGGCGCCAGAAGGTACGGAGTACTTTTTAGTCGCGCTCGGGATCACGGCACGGCGGGCGCTAGGCGCTTTGTTTTGTGATTGGCTGGCTTGTGCTTAATATAACTCTGCCAGTATAATAGTATAGAAGAACTCCTACCTACTCCGTACTCGCCACGGTAGTTGAAACTGGACGGAAGAAAGTGACATAAGAGATACTACGGCGAGATCCTCAAGGTCCTTCCTGTATGTCTCTGGCTGTTATAATTCATTATTTGATGATTATGGAATATGGACTCAGGGAGTACCTTCTGGAAGTCTAGCTCGGTGTGGGTCAAATTAAGCTTTCCGAAGGAAAAGAAAAAAAATTTCCTCTCTCGGACTCCACAGTCGCATTATTTTCGGAAAGGGAAATATCCAGCTCCTGCCTGAATAGGCAAGCCAACGCGAAAAGGGTATCGTGGTATTCATACAATGCTAGTATGCTAGTGCTAGATATAGAGTAATCTTCTTCATGTCGCTTCAATCATCAATGCCTGTCGTAAATAACCTAAACAGCCGCATCAGCGGCCTCATCTTCCCTGCGTAGCTGCTCCTCCAACGCTTTGCGTTCCTTTTCGCGCTGTGCGTTCTTCAGTCGCATCAGCGTGACCTCTTCCAGGCTCGGAGTCGTCAATCCCGCGTTTCTGTTGTTGTTGAAGCTGCCAAACGACGGTTTTGCGTTTGCCGCCCCGAAAATGAAGTAAATGAAGGTTTCCCGGCATCTTTTGTCCCTGATGGCGTCCCCGGTCCTTCTTTAGGCTGGCAAAGTCAAAGGTTGGCTTTGTCGATGTAGGCGCTGTCGTGCGTTGAGGTTGAGGTTGAGGTTGAGATTGTGCTTGCGGCGATGGATTCGACTCCAAATCAGGCCCATTTCCTGACGCCCAAAACACCGAGTCGAGGATCGCCCAATCGCCCTGGCCAGTCCTCTTCTTTTCTCGCTATCAAGCACAGCTGAATGGGCGCTAACGATCGAGGTAAAACCACCACCCCAGTAGCCACCGTCTTCTTCTCCTTCTTCTCGCCCAGTCGCTGCCGTTTGTCCTTGAGCATAAATGTATTCTCCACCTTGCCAAACGACGCAAAGAGCACCGCCAACCGCTCCTGATCAAACTCTTCCCCGCGTCCTTCGCGGATCCATCGTACTTTGACTGCCCTCTCTAGCTCTGGGACATTCGTACCACCGCCTTTCTCTGTAGGTCGGTCTGCTCGTTGCTTATCCTGCTGCTTCTCGTATTCTTCTTCCCGTTCTTGTACACCACCCTCTTCCCCTTTTCTCTTTCTGCCTCCCTCATCAATTTCTCCTCGGCCTCGCGACGTCTTCGCTGCGAATTCTCAGCTATGCGCCGAATCTCCCTTTCCAACCTCTCCTCCGCCTCATTATCAGTCGCCGAAGACATCATCCACGGCCTCTTCACCCCGCGCTGCTGTTGTACAAATATCCCTGCATCTCCCGCGCGTTCCCTAGCCTCCAAATCCTCCTTCATCTTCCTCTTCGCCGCATCCATCATCTCCACCTCGCGCCTCTTGCGCTCCCTTGCCTCGCGCGCATTATCGTACAGCTGCCGCACAGTAGGGTCCGAGAGGACATCGTAGGCAATCTGCAGTAAATGAAACTTGTCGATGTCGGCCGGCGTCGGTTTTGCGATCTTGTCCGGATGGTATTTTAGTGCTGTGCGGCGATATGCGCGTCGGATCTCATTTTCGGCCGATGCGGGAGATATGTCGAGGAGGGCGTAGAAGTCTTGTGATGATGTTGCGTGCGCTTTGAGGTCGTCTGTCGGCGCCATTGTCTTGTCTCTCTCTCTCACTTCTGTAGTGCATGAACCAATTCGTAATGTCTATTATATACCTCCTCCACAAATCAACTAGTCAATTCTAGACTGCAATAAAAGACAACAAAGGAGAGGAGAGACAGTAAAGCTGTAGTTGAGTGTGAAAGATTGGAATGACGAGGTTCAAATGCATTCGGCGGCAACTTATTCTGCCAGCGGCCAATTAGGTAGTTACCGTTTTGAGAAGGCGGTGTGAAGTTAACACGAGAATTGTTACAATATTAAACGTCCATAATTGAGTAGAGACATCTTGATGGCCAGTCCGTGGTAATCTTCACGTCCATGCCATCTTAGCATTATGCAGTATGCAGTATACCGTATATAGTATTGTACAATTGATTACTTTTCTTCAGCTTCCTCCTCGCCGCTCCACTAAATCGCGCGCTCTTAGCCCTTCGCGAGACCTCAAAGATGCAGGATTTCGCATCGTGCTTGCCACAACATGCTCCCTGAGCCATGCCGGTACCAGAGCTTTGACTTTTACCTGGTTCTGCGCCTGACCTGAAGAAGAGGAAGGCGAAGAAGACTGTTCGAGTCTTCCCAAGCAACCTGAAATTCTTGCGATGGGCTATATTGGCTGCTTTCGCCCGTCAGCGAGATATCGGTCATCATCTCCAGCCGGCACAAGGCAAGTCCGACATTTCCAATACCACTAACGAATTTGCCTGCACTGCGTCCTCGTCTACCGCCTGCTCGGGAGATGTTTGAGCCTGAAGGAGGCTGGGGAAGCTTTGTGTCCGGTCGTACACGGCTGACCCGCTAGCCACAGCTGTCGTAGCAGCAGCAGCAGCAGGATCATCATCACCATACAGCTGTACAGGAAGAATACGTTTGCGTACAACACCTGTGTGATGCGTTCGAATGGTAAGTTCCTGCCCGACATAGCAACCTTTCCGAAAATCAATCGCCCGCCCAACGTCCATGTTGTATTCCATGGGCAATGCCGACTCGCGAATGATCTCTTTCTGTCCCTCGGCAACGCCATGAAGCATTCGCCGAAGCGTGTAAGCCGACAAATCCACTTTTACCCCTGGTATCTGTTTCCTTGATTCCTCCGGTAGGTGAGTTTGGAGATCGTCTGAGCCCGGCGTGACATATCTCGTCCCGAAGCCCGGCGCTCGAGTATCAATGCAGCCGACCATAATGGAGTCTGCGAATCGCGATGAAGGAGAGAAATCAGATTCAAGATTATACGCTGCCCATCGTGGCTCTGTGCTGCTCTTGTCATTCCACGCCGCCCACACGGAATGTTCCCGTCTTCCAGCGCACGAATGCTAAGTTTCGCCCGCAATTTGTGCTTTTCAAATGCTTTACGAGGTTGGTTACTTCGCTTTTGTCCACTTCTATCAGCCAGGCTGTTTCATCGTCAGCATCAATCCCTCCTCCCTTGTCCCCGCCTCCTCCGCCACCGAGATTGGCCTTGGGTATAGGATAAATGAACACATCGTGCAACACGCGGCCTTGTGAATTCAGAAACGCGCTGTAGCTCGCTGTCCGACGGGGGCGCGAACGGGCTCTTTCCCCATAAGCATATTCTGCGTAACCATCCCCTGTAGAAAGGAAGTACTATCGGTACCAGTGACGGCAATTAGCGAGCGATTGGTAAGAAGCGCATAGCCGGACGTTGGGGCATTATGGCAGCGCCAGTTTGTTGTCAAGGCCCAATTGACGGAGTTTGGAACTGGAAGAAAAACACGCTCTGTTACTTCGAGAGATGCATCTTGAACAGATGAAACCTGCGGAGGCACGAGAGGCCATTTTGATATTTGTTGTCTATTCCGATTGATGTTGGATTTAGCTTGATGGGAGATTTATCAGCATCGACGTCAGTCATCGAGCGGTATTTCACGGCAGAATATCAATCTACTACTTCTTACCTAGGTACAATATTTGTATAATTATAGCTATTCAACACAACATAGCTTTAAATGGAAATGTATAATTTAAACAAAATATATTGCTATTAATGTGCTCAGACGTCCTTCAAATACCTTCCTTCACACATCCCCGCAAAGCTATCGTTTCCCTCAGCAACGTTTTGAAGGAAACCAAGCAAGAATGCTTTGTTGTCTGGCGATGTTACGCGCTGCGTAGTTGCCGGGTTTGTTTCGGTCACGGAAAGCGAAGGAGACGAGATAGGATCGCTGTATACACTGTTTGAAATCGAGTGGTCCATTGCCGTAGCTAGGAGTGAATCCTTTTACTAGGAGACTTTCCGAATAAAGAAAGCAACGCTTCTTTCTGAGCTGCGGATTGGCTAGGACGACGGTCGTAATTAGGCTGGGAAACCCTTTTCTCCGATGCTACTGCAGCTTGTTTCGGTGCTGCAAAATCCGCCGAAGCTTCAGACAACTCATGGACAGGTACCGTTCGAGTGGGAAGAATTGCATTGAGATCCAGTTTTTCAGAACGTCGTAAGATCTGCGGCTGAAAATACTTGGCTGCTCCAGTCTCCTTCGCTCTTGCGTCAAGTGACGGTGAGACCGAGCCTAAACTCTGTGCCGAGGGAGTTGAGAGATCTCTTCGTGCAGATGGAGGTCGAGACAAAATTGTAATCGGAGATGTAGGTAGTGCTTGCTTCGCGTTCACTTTGTGGGGCTGACTTCTTGGACTATCAAATTCCGGCGTCCTCAAAGGCCCGGACACAGTAGCAGACGTCAGAACGTCTTGTTTATTTCTCCCTGTGGTTGCTTTTTCTGGAAGCTCAGTTGGTTTGCTGAGCGATGGAGGACGCTGCAGGATTTGTTTGGGGCTGGCTGTACAGGTTGCCCGGCAAGCTCCACGGCTGGCATTGGGGTCGCGGTTTTGCAGGATTCTTTAGCAAGGCCAGTAGTTGGTCTTGTGGCGCTAGAGCTTTCGGTGCTGGTGACTGCTGTCCCTCAGCTTGAGATACGACAGGGGTAGAGCTGCCTTTGAAGACGTTCAAAAGAGCCAAAGAATGACTCGTCAATTTCGGAGGCGGTAACTTGCTTGCAGGGGAACAGCCTGGCCTTGGAACCGCCTTGCATTTGTCTGCTGCGCCGAGAGGGATCTCCGGTTCTCTGATAGGGTGCCAGGGTAGGTTGAATTGGGATATGTGGCTGGTCGCGCTGCGGATGCGATGCATTCTCTATCGGTGGCCGTAGGTTATAGCCGCCCGAAATATGACCAACATCTAAGGGCGAGGAATTGGTCATTGAAGAAATTAATTGGTCGAAATGCTGCTGGTTCCGGAATTGAGCCAAGGCATTCGTCTTGTTTAAAGAATTTGGCAGATTCTGAACGGGTAAAGTTCCTTGAGGATATTGTGGCTGACCGGCGGGTTTTACTTGCTGATTGAATAAAGTATGAAGTGGAGACTGCATATCTTGTTGAGATGGACTGGGAGCAGCTGTAGCAGTCTCGTTGGTCCCACTTCGTAACAAAGATAGCAAAGCATTTGACTTGGATGAGTCCGTGGTTCGTGTGAGAGGCGTAGTAGCACCGATGTTAAGGATGCGCTTCAAATGTGATGAGACATCTTGCTGAGAAGGATTGACTTCGGGAAGGTCACTTGAAATAGCAGGCTGAACATGGGCTGGAATTGGCGTGAATCCGTTGTTAGCAGAGACAAAGCCCTCGTCCATGGATGTCTCGCCCTCTGTATACGCCAAGGACGTTGCAATTGCGTTGTTCTTAGCATCCAGTTTCCGTTGTTGAGCTATCCACTTCTTGAGCGGGTTCAGAAACGGGGCAACCATATAGAACTTGTTGGCATTTACAACATCATGCTGTGCCTGCTTGTTTTTCTTGACAGTAGGAAGGTCAGAAAGATTGACCCACTCAATCTTGCTGATCTCCTTTCGGGTCTGAGGAGCAAATGCGGTATCCATTGGTACACCCGGAACACATAGAGCTTCATATGCTGCTCACGCATGGTTATCTCGATGTATTTCATGTGGTTTTCATCCTTCACAAGCCCGGCAGCTCTCAAGTCATAGCCAGTTTCTTCGCAAACCTCTCGCACGGCGCAATCAAGATCTTTCTCCTCTTTGTTTATTTTTCCGCGGGGAAGCTCCAGTTGGCGTTCTTCTTCCAACCTTTTACGAGCACCACCTTATCCATGGTCTCGTTCAGCAATATAGCCCCACGAACGGGCACGCGAGTCTTGTAGGCAAGGAACTCGGAGAATGCCGCCGCATGATGATACTCAGACCACTCCGACATGAGCGGGCAGTGCTGGAATATACGCATCGCAAATGCCTTTAGTGAAAGAGAAGGCAGGGCCGGGTCTAAGGGCCGAACAAAATCTTCGTAGAACCATTGTGCTTCTTCGACCTGAAAACAGATACGCTCCACTGACTCCAGTTCTTCACGGGGTAGGTTTATAATAAAGCGAACGCATAGATCATCCAGCCCTATTAGATTGTTTGCAACGGTTATGGTTAGCCTCAAAACATTTGCGACTGCATCCCAAGGGAGCGAGGGAGATAGGCAACCAAACACACAATCTTCGAGTTGTAACTTTGTTTCTGTCATGGTGTCTATGATAGTTGGGCATTTCAGCGCGCAGGTGCATCAAAGACCATAGGATAGTCACACTGGTGGCCAGTGCTGGAAGGGAGGGAGGATGCTTAAGCCTAAGCCTAAACCACCGGCAGCAGTGGCAAGACAGACAACAAGAACCACGCCCTAGCCAGGATATTACGAGGATGCGACAGGAAGAGAAATCAACGGGCCTTTGGTAGAATGGTCGACAGGGCGAGTTCAGCGAGGGCCGGATAGCAGAGGTTGGTCAATCGCGGTCAGAGCAAGTGCACCGCCTCAGCAAAGTCAGTGCTTAAGGCTTAGGCACCTCGGCATGCCCGTGCGCCACAGTGTGGCTGGTACTGCGCGCCCCATGACGTACGGCCAGCGCTTCAAAGAATCGACGGGAGCGAATCGAGACAGTCTCCCTACACGCAGTTGAAACAAGGCGTTCTATTTTTGGCTGGCGCCCTCGCCTGCTCGTCGCCTTTATTCTCTTCAGTCCCACGTCTAAAACTATTTTTTCTCCTTCTTATTCAACCTTGGATTATTGCATAGTTTCTACCCTTTGCTGAAAATATAGCTACTATATACCCTGACGCAACCGCTTTCCCGCAGTCATGGCTGCTCAACTGGCCTCCTTCGTGGGGAAACGTATTTTGAAGGAGAACGTGGCGAACAAATTTGGACAAGATGTGCGTGGCTGACATTGAAGAGCCCCTGGCATTTAACAGACTAATCACCCCCTCGGTAGGATCCGTATTTTGAACAAGTCCCGGCGTCACGCCTTGGCCGAGCATTTGGCCAAAAACGCGAAAACAGCGAAAGGCTGTCCCACCCGGGCTGTCTCCGAATGACGCCAAAGTCCTCAACCGTGTCAAGCGTCGTGCATACCGGCTCGATTATGCTCTTTTCAACCTGTGCGGTATTCAATTTGGTTGGGGGCTGTCATCGGATTGATCCCTTTGTAAGCTCCATGTGTTATCGAAATGAAAGAATATTGACTAATCGAGTACTCACACAGCGCCGGCGATGGTCTCGACGCGGCGCTGGCAATGATGGTGGTAAGAGATTGTGACAAGGTCGATGGCGGACTTCCCAGCAGTCTACGTTCACGCATGTTGCTGAACGTGGTGCTTGACTTCTTAGTTGGCCTGGTTCCCTTTGTCGGTGATGTCGCGGACGCCATTTACAAGTGCAATACTCGCAACGCTGTACTCTTGGAGAAACATTTGCGCAAAAGGCAGACAAAGTAAACAAGGCGCGCGCACAGAGGGAACATCATGATCAGCACCCCGTTGATCTTAGTCTTCCGGAAGAATTTGACAGGTATGAGGAAGGTACCTTGCCAGATCCGCCTGGCTACACAGAGGATCCAGCGTCAGGGCAGGTCCCTTCACGCAGCAATGTCGAGTCTCATGGCCTGGCTGAACAGCAGTCCTCGCATAGCCCTCAATCAACTCGTCGTGACAATGGCAGGTTCGGCGGGCGCAAGAAGCCAAGAGACATCGAAAGCGGGCTTGGTCATGATCATTGAGGTTTGTGATATCTAGGACGGGTGGTCGTCAAATGGCCAAATTTTGCATGTATCTAGCGGACAATTTCATAGGATATAAAACTGCCCAAACTTCTCATCTGCTTCAAGAATTCCGTGAAATATCGGCTCGCGATCGCAAGCATGCATAGCACATAGCAACAGACGCTTCACTGCCCGCGGAAGGAGCAATGTGTTCAACCGGAGCAGAACAGAGAGAGCACCTAGCATCTTGCTCATTGCTTGCCATCGGTTGGAGTTTGTTCACAATGCGGACCACATTGGCCATCACACCGGGGTACTTCTCTCCCTGTGTTTTCACATATTGGTTCATAAGCCCATCAATAGAGAGGTTTCGGTTGGATGGATTCTCTTCTGACTGTAAATCAGGAACAATAATACTGGCTAGCTCCGGGCACTGTTGGACGTAGAGTTCCAGTTCAAATTTGTAGAGTTCCCGTAATGGAAAACAGAAGTCTATACCCCACGGAGATAGACCGTCGCAGACTTGCCAGATCGTGGAGGCGCCACGGCCCTTAGCAACGTTCGCAAGAGTCTTTGCAGCTAGGCGGCTATCGGAATCTCCCCACACAATACCGTCGCAGCTATTGGTTTTGGCAAATGCGACAGTCAGACGAACAAGGAGGAGATTGTCGATATCATCTCTTGCCGTGGCTGTGGAGATTGACGCTCGGAACGCATCAAGTCGTGCTTTATCCGAGTCAAACTCCTCATCAACGAATCCAAAGTCGCGAAGCGTGTCTTTGATTGTCGCATCGTATTGAAAGATGCCGTGCAGAGGCACCATGGTGAATGTATGGCGCGGAAAACTTTTCTTAACAGCGTCAACATTACTCTGCACGTCGGCGGAACCGGGATGAATGGTCAAGGGATCGATAATCAACACATGCACGTCGTATCCTGCACGGCCGAGAGATGTAGAAAGCTGCCGTTGCTGCAGTCGATCCAACATATGCAGCAGGCTAGTAGACGATATCCCGAGAGAAAGAGGCAGGAGCAATTTATGAGCGGGAGTGTTTTTATGCGGTCGATAAGAAGCCATGGCACGGCTCGCTTTGCTGTGAACATATCCAATGAAGCAATCTCTGTAGAGTAATAAACGATTCATTAGTCTCTGCGAAATTGCTCGCTCACTATGCCCGAGGAGGTAGTTGGATAGTCCTCATACCGACACAGGCGACGGCCGCGTATAGATGCGACTGCCTCGGCATCTTTGCAATAAATGCAAATATCCGAAATCTCCTTCCCAGGCATGGTATCGAAATCTCTTGGTGTCTGTGAATCGGACGGCGAAGCAGTTGGATCTTGGATGAGAATGCCAGAAGAAAAAGTTGGGTTATCGGGACCGCTCACTGCGGGCGCGATGTTCATTGGCCCAAGTCGCTGAGTAACCAACCACGCGGCTTGCCGGAGCTTGCGCTGGAGATGCCACGATCCTTTTCAGAATAGCTCAGCTTGATCGCCTTGCACCGTTCTAAATGATGATGCTCCATTGCTAACTTCGGCAGCAATTGATACTCTCTCGCTCGGTGTATCGAACTGAAGCTTCAACCTCGAATATATCAAGCTCGACGACTCCTGGCTCCCTCTTTAGGGGCATTCGCCAAACAATGAAGGGCTGGCGCCAGTCCCTTGTCCTTTCTGCTATATTGGCAGGCGGAGCCATCGGAAATGAGGTTAAAATAGTCAGTCCGTCTTACTCCTAAAGTCGTTATTCCCATGATGTATACTGATTTTCCTTCTCCTTTTAACATTTAGCAACAAGATGACGCTCATAGGCAAGCGTGTTCAGGCATGTACAGCCGTAAAGCCTGGGGCGGGAGATCGACCCATTTATCCTCACGAAATTTGCGAAAGTCGAAGACGACACCGCGGCGCAAGATAATCTCGTCAGCTTGGTGATATTCGAATGGGGCGACGAGGCACTTATAGGGCGGCCAGTTCCTGGCACCGATGATGTACGTTCAGTTCAATAAGGTGCACCCGTCGAAGAGATACGTAGTCTGACATAGAGGACAGGAGTTAGCTACAATTTGTGACCCAGCGAATATCGATGCCAATCTCTGCACCCAGGAAGAATTGGGGTCGTTCATTCTCGGCGAGAATGCTACCGAAGCATCGAAGTCTCCAATCTTGTCCAAAGCTGTCAATTTAAATGACCCTGCTGCCATTAACTATCCAGTAAAGAAAACCGGCTTCTACTGTGTCAGCACGTTTTCATATTCAGGGCACGACTATCAGGGTGTCGTTGAATTCCGGAACTCATACGGCGAACTTCCTGCGGCTCAGATCGCCAAACTGCCATTCTATGGAGCGCTCACCATAGTATATGCAGTCATCGGAGTGTCAGTTTACCATTTCTTCACGTTGCATAAGACCATCACTAACTTCTCATTCATTTTTAGTTTTGGGCATTCCTCTATGTTCAGAATCGACATGACATTCGTATGTTCCTCTCGTTGGGATTAGACGCCAGACCTGACCTAATTGGCCTATAGTACCGGTACAAAATTACATCACAGCGATTCTAATTTTCCTCGTGGTAGAGCAGGCGATGACTTGGGGGTTCTATGGTGGGTTTCGACTTTATTTACTTATTTATTTAGCTATCTGCTATGCGACATAAGCTAACTCGGACGCTTAGACTATCAAAACCGGCATGGCACGAATGCGTTTGCCAAAGTCCTCATGATTATTGTAGCCATTCTCAATGCAGGTCGAAATGCATTTTCATTTTTCTTACTCCTTATTGTCTGCATGGGCTATGGAGTTGTCAAGCCGACTTTGGGAAGGACGATGCTTTGGGTGAGACTCCTCGCAATCGCACACTTTGTCTTTAGTGTGATATATGGTATTGCAAGTCTTTCGATCACACCTGAAAATGCGGGGCCCTTGGTGTTACTGGTTATTCTACCACTTGCAGCTACCCTGACAGCATTCTATGTCTGGACACTCAATTCTCTCAACCTCACAATGAAGGATCTAGTTGAGCGGAGGCAGAAAACCAAAGCGATGATGTACAAAAAGTTGTGGTGGTGCATTCTTGTCAGCATCATTGTGATATTCGGCTTTTCTTCATCAATTCATTTGCCTTTGCCGGTCGAAGTGCGATCAATTTTGTTCCAGACCACTGGAAGACCAGATGGTTCGTCTTGGATGGATGGTTGAATATCGTCTACCTCTTCGATATCGCGTTTGTCGCCTACTTGTGGCGGCCAACAGCTAACAACAGAAGATTTGCAATGAGTGAGGAGGTAAGATGTTAATTTCTTTTCATGGCCACTTTGCTTCGTTTCCTGACTAACAAATTTACCTCTCCAGCTCGCCCAAGATGACGATGGCTTTGAAATTCGCTCCCTCGCAAATTCACTAGACGAAGAAGGCGCCATTCCTTTAGGAGAAAATGACTATGAACGCCATTCTCTAGAGAGAATTATCACCTGTACCACCGAAACCCGTTCCGCCTGCCCCTCAACACCGTGAGTCCCTTGATGGCGAGACTATCTTCGCAGTGGGTGAAGAGGACGGCGATAAGTTTAGCGATGGCGAAGACGAAGACGAAGATTTTCGAAAGTCTTCAGAGGAAAGAAGAAAACTGACCGGAGGGCCAAGTCTATAAAACACGAAGTCCGATATATAGCATATACATGGAGGAAAGCTTACATCTGGTCTCGTCTTTGGTGCATGAAGCCATGCAACGTTTTCTTCCCATCCTAATACACCCTTTCGTTTTGTCAATGTATTATTATCCATTAAGCGGGCGGTTGCCCATTGCCTAGCTATCTGGATATCGTTCGTCCCAGTGTCCCACAGCTTGCTTTATCTTGCGACATTCATTATTGAAGTCGTCGAGCAAGCATTTCAGAAGTGTGATGCGACTTGTCTTTTCTGTGCGTACTCTGGCGTTCTCCTGTGGTTGGATTATTCCATATATAACATTCATATTTAATTTCATGACAGTTCGGGTCTTTGATATATCCTTATTCTATACTCATGGTTCTTGAGCTGGATCCAAAGAGCTGCTCTAATTCTGTAGTACTAGCACGGCATTTGCATTCGTCGTTTGCCCCGCATGTTTAAACTCACCAACCACCCCGCAAGGATTCAAGGAGGCCCCTTTTCAATCCGAAAGCAACAAGAAATCGCCAAATCGATTATTTCAGCGAAAGGTTGACAGTTTGCTTTTCCCATCTACCCCATGGCCATTGGTGTAGCCCTAATTGGGGCGGTATCTGGGCGATCGAGGAGAATTTGGTATGATTTCCCCTCAAGAAATTGAAACCATGCTAGGCGTTGTCCTGACTTAAAAAATCTCTTCGCAGCCAGCAATACTTGAGTCGAAAGACCTAGAGCTCAGGGCAGTATACTCTCGATCTCTAAAGTCTGCAAAGGACGTCGCAGAGGCAGCCGGCACACAAAAGAATCCGCTAGATCTGTACTCGGAAGATTCATCGCAGAAATGGGACGACATTCTCAAGCGTGACGATATCCAGGCAGTATATATTAGGTGAGTACCAGGCGACGTGATACCCTTCAAGGTACATCTTGCTGAGACCTCACTGAAATAGCCTTCCAATCGCCAACCAACTCCCTTATATACGCGATGCACTCGCCGCAGGAAAACATGTCTTATCGGAGAAGCCTGCTGCGGAAAATGTGGCCGACGCTGCGAGCTTGATCAAGTGGCATCGGGCAAATAGCTCAGCTAGTAATCAAGTAACTTGGGGCGTGGCTGAAAACTTCCGATATCTAAACAGCTTTCGATATGCGCGTCAACAGATAGAACAACTCGGGAAAATTGTAGGCTTTCGAGTTCGTGTTTATGGTAATATCAAAGAGGGGTGGAAATTTTTCAGTATGTCAATTTCTTTTTTGGTTTTTCCGAGTAACTATACTAATACGCCTTCGTCTTCTTCCTCTAGATACCGCATGGAGGAAAAACCCTACCCACCAAGGCGGCTTTCTCCTTGACGGCGGTGTCCATTACACAGCTGGTATTCGTTATTTGCTAGGGCCAGAAGTGCACTTCACACGGCTCTCAGCCTTCACGACTCTTCTGAAAGAACATCTCCCGCCCGTCGACACGATGGATGCCATCCTGAAAACCAACACTGGCATTCAAGGCACCTTCCAGGTCTCAGTAGGCACCACTTTGACAGGGCCAGAATGGACAATTGGTTGCGAGAAAGGCAGCGTTACGGTTTCCAATCCTGCGCCGTCTGCCCTCGGCGGTAAGGATATCCCTCCCTATAGTCAGGTGACTGTTCGCCCTGTCGACGGTGAAGAGATTGTTCAGATCATTCCGAATGAGCGGACGGGCGTGCCGCCTGAAATCCGCGCCTGGGGAAGCCCTAGCGGCGGGACGACAGAATGCGGAACAAACGCCTGAAGAGGGTTTGGCGGATTTGGAATTGGTAAGTCCATTGTATTTTTGTATGAGGGAAGTTATTCGTCTAGAGTGAAGTTATCGCTGACTGTTTTATTATAGATTGAGCTGATGCTCCGCAGTGGTGAAAACGACGGCCAACCCCAGGTTTGTCAATATCAAAACTTGAATCCAACGTAGGGGTATAAATCATGTTCGTTAGTAACGAATTGGAAATAAACAACTGATTACACGCCTACATAGCTTTGTAGTAGTGTTGGTAGACAGTAAACAAAATGTTTAGGCGTTGTTAACTTGTTGAACTTGTCGGACGCCGGAATTACCACCAACTCCAAATTGGTAACTCTCTTGGCGCCCGCCAGCCCCAAATTTCTGACTGAAGATGGCTAGATCCGTATTTTTGCTTATCGTTACAAGGGGCCCAGTGCTTGGCAAAATGCAGACCCTTGAAAACTTGTCAACCTGGACAAAGAGTTGTGCCATGTTAAGAAGTGGGTTCTGACGATTATATAGTACACAACGCTTTTTGAGTATTAGAAGCCATGTGACACCCTCCTTAACAGGCAGCAGTGAAAGCCTCTCAGCTGCTGTATTCTCTTATATATTTATTCCATTTGGTGCTTTCGATCTTTCCTAGTTGTGTTTGGTCTCTAGTCAACAACGCCAATCTACTACTGTCCATTGGCTCTCTCACGTTCCCTTACACCCCGCGACTTTGCTTCCGAATCACTGTCCTTGATTTCTGAGGGACTGAGTCTAGGATGGAAAAGGTCGTGAGCCGTAACGACTATCCTGCGGAGCCGGATGCAAATGTGACGCGAGAAGACGGTGTTAGGGAAACAAAGCATTATTCCTTCTACTTGACAATACTTATGCTGGCTATGATCGCTTTAATTGTGTCCTGGGATGTAACAGCTTTATCTTTGGCTTTACCTGTAAGTCTCTCACCAAGCGGTATAGTATTAGCGATGGTTAACTGACTACGAAATCGCGTAGGTTATTACTGACCAGCTAAATGGAACAAATTTCCAATCATTTTGGGCCAGCATGGCTTTTACACTTGGCATTGTGGTCACTCAGCCTATCTATGCCAGTATCTCGGACTTGGTGGGCCGCAAATATGTTCTTTATGCCTCTATTATCCTCTTTGGCATCGGATCTATTGTCTTTGCTACCGCAATAAATATCAATATTGTTATTGCCGGCAGGCTGATTAAAGGGCTTGGTGGTGGCGGCCTAGACGTCTTACGGACTATTATCCTCTGCGACATTACAACCTTGAAGGAGCGATCACGCTGCTGGGAGTTTTGTCCATGGCAAATGCGGTGGGGGCTGTAACTGGGCCATTCATTGGGGTGTATTTGCCGAGAAGGCTAGATGGCCATGGCTTGGCTGGATCAATCTAATCACAGTAGGCACCACTGGTGTGCTGACTTTCTTCTTTCTTCATTTGACGCCTATTGAGGGTGACATCAGAGATAAGATAAGAAAGCTTGATTGGCCTGGCTTTGCTCTCTTCACAGTCATTGGTACGACTGTAGCGCTGCCGCTGAGCTGGGCCAATACGCTATATGCTTGGGGATCTTGGCAGACCCTTGTTCCGCCCATTATTGGACTGTTACTTCTTGGGTTTGTTGAGAAGAGGGCGGCAATACCTATGATTCCGTATCAAATCTTCAACAATATCTCTATCATCATAGGGAATATGTCTGGATTCTTCTACGGCTTTTGCTGAACCCTATAGCCCTTTATCTGCCGCTGTTCTTCCAGGCGGTATATCTCGAAACTCCTATCAAAGCCGCTGAGTCAACTCTACCACTCTGCTGCCTAATTGTGGCAATGAGTATCATTACATCTATACTAATAGATTGGAGTCGAAAGTATCGGATTGTGGTATGGACAGGCTGGGTCTTCACAACAATATTCCTGGGCCTGACCTATACTATTGGTGCTGATAGCAGCAGAGCTCGCACTTATGCCTTCCAAGCCCTGCTTGGTGTTGGTCTTGGCATGGTGCTAGTCTCAACCCAAATATCAGTCCTGGCAAGTGTGAGAAGGGTCGATGATGAGGGACTTGCCGCCGCGATGCTTGTCACTGTGCGTTTTATAGGCTCACTACTGGGCTTCGCTATCTGCTCGACTATTTTCAGCTCATCATTCCAAAAGGTCTCTCCTCAGTCAAAGATCTACCTGAGCAACTTGCGGTACTAGAAGATGCAAGCCAAGCTGTGGGTTTCATACCACAACTAAGGAAGATTCACGTGTCAGAAGATATTATGCATGTCGTGACAGGGGCGTATGAGGATGCCTTCCAGACCATCTGGGTGGTATTGGCAGCCTTCTCGGGTTTAGCAGCGATACTTTCGGTGCTGACTAGAGAGAATTCTCTAGAGAAAGACGATGTCGGTCGGCAGGGGTTCAAAGCACCGTCGTCAGAGTAATTTGTTATTGTTGGTATGCCTGGAACGGTGAGGCTCTGTACGTTCGCGCAAGGCGTGCAGGGCTCCGTGTCAGAGCGTTGGCAGATTCTGATTGGATAGAGCGAAATTACTAAGCGAAGGACTCAACACAGAGCAATATGTGTATGGAACTAGGTCTATTCGTGCACACCCCTCAAAACACAGCTATCTGGCAATCTTGATCACTTATATACACAAAATCCCATACAAATGACATCAGTAAATTTGGCAATCTATGATCAATGGAACATTCTCGATATAGGCTTGTAAGACTGATTTATAATGCCCAATATCACATCGATATGTGAAGCCAATTCTCGAAATTGATAGTCAATGCTTCGCTAATTATCCGAATTGGGCTTAGCGCACCTAATTTCTAACACTCCGAACCGTCCACGTGACGGCCCGTTGCCCTTGCCCTGGCGCCAACTCACCCATCCAATTTTCATATCAGTTTAAAGCGCTCATTGCGCTCAATACATTTTCGCTGCGCACCTATTACAAGTCAAGACCACAGAGAAATCTCGATCAGAAAACGTCCCACCTCGTTGTTCATTGATTTATTTTGCGCCCCTTCCCCTTTTGTTCCAAGGAGAGCGCAGACGCCAGCTGCCCCATCCGTTACCCTCCATCGCGTAAAGTTGACCGTGTCGCCGACTCTCCAGTTCTCCAGTTTCGGGGACCTAAGGTGCGGCACGGATGAGGCATAAAGCGGCGGCCGCGCGCGCTAATCCGGAAATCGACCACCCACGATTCTACAAGGCCTACCTACATAGGTAGCTCTTGGCCTGGAATACTGATAACTTGCTAAGGTTTAAGATAGTTAATAGAGTGCCCTGCATATAATAGATTTCCTTCCCTTAGTAATTCACTGAGACCTAGCACATGAGCTTTACATGTCAGCTAATCATCCTGGTTAAGGCAAGGGTACCGAGTACATCCAGGACCCAAGTACAATCTTTTAGCATACAAACTACAGGGATTATCAAG
The DNA here is from genome assembly GCA_020137715.1 of Talaromyces trachyspermus. Taxonomy (NCBI): domain Eukaryota; kingdom Fungi; phylum Ascomycota; class Eurotiomycetes; order Eurotiales; family Trichocomaceae; genus Talaromyces; species Talaromyces trachyspermus. Next base: position 7,298,377 of record JACGXQ010000015.1, on the reverse strand, counting down.
AATAGATGTCCCATTTTCCAACGAGACTCACGTCAATTTCAACAGGCTATCGCAAATGACATTTCCTCGATTCAATATTCCCTAATCAAAACCCTAACAATGTCTTATCCCAACCGCAAACAAATCTATAACCTCTTCCTCAACCTTCGCGATCCACCCTCTGGCTTTTAAAAATTCTTCGCTCAGATGGATGACAACGTTCGATTCGAAGTGACTGGCCAGCACCGATTCTCAGGTGTCTGGACAACCAAGGAAAGTTATTTCGCCACTACCTGGTCTGGAATCGGCAAATATCTGGCAGAACCGGGATTCAGGCTCGAGATTGTTGGTGGAGAGGAAGGCGTGATAGCGGGGCAGGATGGGTGGGCGGCAGTCGAATTGAAGACGTCCGATACGAAGACTAGGTCGGGGAAGCCGTATGAGCAGCACTATTCGTGGCATTGTCGCTTCGGGACTTCGGGCAAGATCGTTGAGGTGAGGGCTTTTTGGACTCGGAGAAGCTAGTGAAAATGGTCGAGGAAGAGGAGAAAGTAGCTGGCGTTTGACATTGTTCATGCCAACACAGCTCTACCTAGGTAGCATCCATGTATCGATATATGCCTCTACGCAGAATGAATGAAGAACCAAGTGAGGCAACAACAACAACAACAACAACAACAACAACAACAACAACAACAACAAGGCAGCTTATTATAACCTTGGAAGTCTTGAAAATTCTAGGCAGCACTTCAACAATTCGTAGTAACTACATACAGAGAAAGATCATCAACATATCCATCAGCGTCGTTTCCCACATGATGCCTGAGAATAGAACATAGGTACACAAACAACAGACCAGACTAAATAGCAGTATGTTTCAACTCCCTCAAATCTTTCGTATGTACTTACTTACTTGTAAGGCTAGTCCAAACACGGGTTAGCCTGACGAGCTGCTTATCGCAATCAACGGTTATCGACCCCTCAACGCTCACAATAATTTTCTTCTTACATTCGATTCCACTGACAAGAGAAAGACGAAGCAAGAAAAAGCTCTTCCTCACAAGCAATGACCGATGATGCCAGCAATGATGACGCGAAAAACCAGCCAAGTCATCAGCCACGGTACTTGCGTCCAGACTCGTCCATCAATGCCGTCTCTTACTAGCAGAACTCGACGTTTTCCAGAACGCAGTCGCCTCTCGATTCCGAAAACATCAGCAACAACAGCACTTGGTTGAGCTGCGAGTCCTCAGATCAAGCATTGCGACCGAATTGAGGATATTGAGAGATTGGCGGATGATGCCAATGCTGTTATTGAGGAGCGGCATGCGAGAAGGGAAAAGATGGTGGCGATGATGAGGATGAGGATCTTGAGACGAAGGAAGGACGTATATTGCACACGCTGCGTTCGTCAAATTTGCCATTTTATGTCGCTGTGTGGACAATCGCGAAGGAACACTGCGAGGGCGTGGTGGCCTTTTCTAAACGGTTTTACTACGATGCACATTGGCAACGGCAGCAGCACCATGACGAGATGTCTGATAAGGAAAGGAAACATAATAAGGTCGCCCCTAGCAAAGATAAACGAAAAGGTGTCTTCGTGGATATTGTCCACGGGAATGGTGAAGAGTGGTTAAAGGTGATAACTCTGACTGAGAGTCGCTTGCTTATTGAGATGGCTGAAAAGGACTGGGGAATGGATGATGAGGAGGAGGACGATTATCATGATGCCGACATTACAAAATCACAAAACAGGACATCCATACAACATGGCTCGAAAAGCCTGTCTTCTGAGGGATATTTAGGGAACGATTTTGACGATGACGATGATGACGATGATCAGCTTGAACTGATAAAGATGGCTGCTGATATGATGAAAGTAGCACGAGCTATCAGAGTACGATACAGAAATCCTCGCGTGCGTATAATCGCTCCCCGACTCGAGGAGGGAAGATACCTCAGATAGACAGGGTCTTAAATATCATCCGAGGTTATGGAGTGATCATCGAATGTGGGACAAGAGTACCTGATGTGTTCAGTGAGGAAACAGAGGATAAACGAGATCCTCGCTCTATTAACGAATCTGATTTACCAATCTCGACTATGCTCCTAACCCATTCAAAGAATTCACCGACACCATAAATGTTGATTGCACACTGCTCCTTGCAGTGGTGTCAGATCTATCGCACAACCGACATATAGCTCCTTCACCCAATTTTCATCGGGCGATCCTAAGGCAGATTGAGATTGAGAATGAATTGCCTCTGGTCCCTGCCGAGCTCTGGCCAGCCATGCTTGACCGAAAACTTGTCTGCACTGAAGAAGCCGTTAAAAGAATGAAAGAGATTGTCAGCACCATCGGCACAGAAACCGAGAAAATGAGAACTGCTATCTTGCTAGGCGAAGGTGACATGGAGGGACTTGAGACAGACACGCTGCTTAGCAAGTTCCAACAGTTCTCCGATCACCCCGTTCCCAATCAGTTGCAGATCCCTATCCAAGTGGTGGATGCTCACGCAGAGATCGATAAGGCGTTGCAGCAAACCAAATTTCCTCCAGTCTTCGGTAAGGTCAACGAGATTCTCACAGATATCAATCGCAGTGTTTTCCTGTATGGCTGGGCCAGAGACATCGTCACTATTACGAGTAACAAGACTGTGGTGAAGCAAATTGAAGCCACCATAGAAAGAAACCGAGGAGAGGATAATACGATGGAGGGCCCTAAAACATGGGTATGTGATACAGCTAGGAGTTTGATCGGGAAAGAGAAGAATCGAAAACCATAGATGATTAAAGCATAACCAGATGAAACCGTAGAGCTTTTCTTTCGCGGGTTAAAATGCATTGGAGGGTTGTCTTCGAACACGCCATGTACGAAATCGCAACAGGAGAACTTCATTTCTCTTAGGATTTGGTTCCGTCCTCTGGCAGCCAGAACAGAATGTCTTTATCAGCGGTTGCAAGCATGTTGTATCTGGGATTAATTTCAATTACAGCAGTGCGCCCTCTGGAAGACAGATTAGCGACTGGTTGTAGGTAGGCACCAGAGTCAGGAGCCTGGTGTGTATCCCAAACAAGAACCTCGTTCTTGTCGCCTGATCCGCCAAGTACGTATCGACCGTCTTGAGTAAAGCACGCGTCCCCTTGGCCAAGGGCCGTCCGGAATTCGTAATAGGGGCTGCTCTTCCACTTGATCCATTCTTGCCCACAAGGAAAGCGTTTAGATCACCTTCGAAAGCATCTAACACAAAATGGCCATGGTAATCTGTGCCAACCAAAAGGTTCTTGCCATCATTTGAGAATTCGAGCCGTGACCAGAGTCTTCCACGTGTAGTAGGGGTATATCTTTCTTCGAGGGGTGCGAGGTCAAATGTCGCAAAGGGTGCTTTATCGTAGTTGCGGAAGTCATACAGTAATATTGATGATGTCGACTGAGATGCAATAGCAATAACCGAGGCTGATGGGTCAAACGCGGCAAGGTACGGTGTTGCAAGTTCCAGTTTTCCCTGCACATTTCGCGATTTTAGGTCCCAAAGCGAGATGGTATTATCCTTCGAGCATGAAATAAAGGCATCGTTTCCAGGTGAGAGTGCTAGACAGGTGACTTTGTCTGCATGACCGGTAAAATACCGAAGATAACTCTCTTGGTGTAAATCTAAAAGACGTAAGGAGTCTGCAATTCAACTCGTCAGCGGTGGATGCCCTTGGACCGTGCTAGGAGCAATTGAAGAGAGTACCGTCCACTTTCGTGCTTGCATGAAGCACCTGGCGCGAGTGATGTGTGAAACGGGCCAGATGAGCGCCGTATTTCTTGCTGGGAACAACCTTTGTGTTCTTGCCCTCAATGACGTCGTAAACTTGGATAGTTTCATCTTCACACGCGGCTACGACAAATTCTCCCTTATCGTCGAAATCAAGGGACGTGATGTGGGAGTTCTCGTGTTTCGAAAGCTTGAATCTCTGGTTTTGCAACATTATTAACAAGAATATATAAATCAGAAACGTGCGGCGTTTCTCTTTCTCTTTACCTTGGATGGCCGGTAGGTTCGGACAATATCTGACACTTTCTGAGATGGTTGCGGGGTCGCTGAGCGAGCTGGGGGCGCAGCAAGAGGAGTTCCGGTATGAGGTGTGTTGAAGGATGAGATGGGAGCTTTCTGATCTTGCTGGTCTTGCTGGGGAGTGTCTGCCATTTCTCTCCACCTCTCTCTCGCTTCTTGTTCTGGCCTTGACTGTTTCTGCTTGTGGATACGCAGGTAAAGGAGACGCAATAACTTAAGCCGTCCGAACTGAAAAGCGCTGGATGTTCTGCCACCGCTCAATTGCAAGTGTCGGTCAACTGTCGTGGTTTGGATTGCAATGCAGAATACCTATTAAGTCCAGTTGCATGGAGCTATCAGTGACAGCAGGCGGTGCACGGCGGCAGAAAACCACGCGGCAAGCGCTACTCCGGAGAGGCGCCGGAAAGCGGCAACGGCGCGTGTGTGCCTTACTTAGTAAGGCGGCGGGCCCCAATTTTACTTTGCAGGATTCCCCGGCATCGGTATAGAGTCCGCAGCTGAACAGAAAAAGCAGCAGGGGCATTCACCCTCAGCTTCGCTCCGTCCCGCCTGCCTCAATTCATCATTGGCGTTGTCGTTGTCATTGTACTACATTGCATTGATCCCTCCTATATGACCTGAATATCCCGCTGCCAACCCTTAGATCGGACTTGGCCCCAGGCCGAAAACGGGTCCTTTCCCGACATTTCGCTTCACCATGTCTACAACCACAGGGTACGTTCTAGACAATGTTTTGTTTTCGCCAGAGCAGTTGAGAGGGAATATGCGGCATCACTGACCCTTTTATTTAGAGCTTTCATTGCCGGTGGTATCGCAGCCTGCGGAGCTGTAACGGTCACCCACAGTTTCGAGACCGTTAAGATACGGTTCGTTTGGCAACGTCCTTTGAATCGCCACGTGACACAAATGGAGGCGCTAATGTGCAGCTGCAAGACTTCAATTACAAGGAGAGCTGCAGTCCGACGCTGTCAAAAGTACCGAGGTGTTTTCCACGCCGTCAAGGTCATTCTGCAAAATGAAGGACCCAAAGGCCTGTTCAGGGGTATCGGCTGCGCTGTATGTTGCGTAAAGTTCGGCTCACGGCAACTGTATCTCATGCTAATATTATCTTATAAAGTATGTCTACCAGATATTGTTAAACGGGTCTCGCCTCGGCTTCTACGAACCGATTCGAGGAGGTCTTACCTCCGCTCTCTACGGTGACTCTTCTGTTCAATCTATCGGCATCAATGTCTTCAGTGGAGCGAGTTCCGGTATTCTAGGAGCTGCAGCCGGTTCACCATTTTTCCTGGTGAAGACTCGATTACAGTCATACTCCCCGTTCCTTCCTGTTGGTACTCAACACAAATATAAGAATGCTGTCGATGGATTGCGACAAATTCACCACAATGAAGGCGTCAAGGGCCTTTATCGTGGTGTTGGCGCCGCCATGGTACGGACTGGCTTTGGCAGCTCCGTTCAACTTCCAACATATTTCTTCGCAAAGAGACGACTAGTACGACACTTTGGTATGGAGGAAGGCCCAGCTCTACATTTCGCTAGCAGTACTGCATCAGGATTCGTTGTGTGCTGTGTAATGCATCCACCAGGTAAGCTCTCTCGCTAGCTTGTTAGAGAAAGAAAAAAATAGGCGGCTTCATTGGCTAATTAATGTTGCAGATACGATCATGTCTCGAATGTACAACCAGACTGGGAACCTGTATAAAGGTGTCTGGGATTGCCTGTACAAGACTATTTCAACCGAAGGTTTACTCGCCATCTATAAGGGCTACTTTGCTCATCTTGCCCGTATTTTGCCACACACTGTATGTCTTTCATCTGCTCTGGAAAGGTCTTCTTAAGCTAACGGAATTTCTCTAGATCTTGACACTCAGTCTTGCAGAACAGACAAACAAGCTTGTTCGCGGGCTTGAAGATCGCTTTCTGTCAGATTCTCTTCGTGCGAAATTGTAAATTTGGTTAAAAGCTTACGGTGGATTAAAAATGACCTCGAGGGATATATATTTACTTCTTGTGTGTTTTCTTGTCTTTACTCTCATTTGATCCCTGCTTCAATTCGTCGCAGGAGTTTCTTTATGTATATAGAGGTCTGTTTAGTTATAGAAGACCGCACTTTGAGTTTCAGATTCTTGATCAGTTATGGGGATTCAAGCACGTATCTCACTGGCGGCTGGCCTAACACAATATATTCGTTTCTTTTGCACAGGGCTCTGAGGGAGGGCTTGAAGCGAATACCAATCACCTAGACATGACAAGGTAGAGATTGATCTGCACCTTGTCATGGAAATTATATTTTACAAACTTTGCCACCTATTTAGTTACATGCTAACTAGTCTTCGAGCAAGGGAAGGAAGCCATAGAACGCTGCGAGCATACCTGTCGTAGGCACGTAGGGCTACACATCCACTGATCCAGCCATCCCAGTTCAGCACTTGCATTCCACCGTCCATAAACTCAAAACCCTAAGCGGAACGAAGTAGTATTAGTTACTATTCCGTCTTCCCAGCTATGAATAGGTACGTAGCTGAAAGCTCGTGTGGAATCACTGTTGATTCAAGATTGTCAACACCGGCGACACGTCGGCCAAACAAAGAGCGCGGTTAGATCTGAATCATCTGATAACGAGAAAGAAACAGCCCAGACACTTAGAAAGCCGCAAGTCATAAGTCACGGAGGGTTTCAGCTGCACGATCATATCCGTAATTCCGAGTTGTTGTGGGCAGCTTCTGCATACTCATAGACAAAATGGCTGGGCGCGACGCGCCGCCAGTCGAGACAACGCAGTGGCCGCGTGGCGTGACCCAGGCACGCCAAATCACGTGAGACGTGACTTAGTGCGGCGCGTTTCCTCGCGAGTCGCAGAAGTATTTCTTCGAGCTTCATCCCCATCTTTGCTCGTTCTTTTCTCCAGCCCATTGCTCTCAGCTTCGTCCAGGACTTGCGCTTATTTTATTCTGCTCCCTTATCTCTGATTTATATTATTGCATCGCATATTAATTCATAATGACCACCCAACTCACTCCCTCCAAGCAGGTACGTAGATACATCCCACACACACAACGCGTCTCGACACGTCTGGAGTCAATTGCTAATTAGTGCCGATGCATAACTAGGCTGCTACCTCTCTCGAGCAATTCAAGATGAGCGACTCACCAGTCAAGAAGCTGAGCTTCCAGCCTGCCGAGAAAGAGAACGCCCCGCCGTCGTCGACGCGTCCGCCACCCCGAAACTCAAGCAGAAACCTGCCGTGCAGGAAGCTCCCAAGGTGGCTCCTCGCATCAAGGACGTTGAGGCCAATGAGCCCTTGCTCCAGGAAAATCCTCACCGATTCGTGCTCTTCCCGATCAAGTATCATGAGGTAGGTTACCGTCGACGCGTCTCGCGCAAAGTGGTTTTTATTACCCGCATCGGGGAGGACACGCTAAGTTGACATTATCACAACAGATTTGGCAAATGTATAAGAAGGCCGAAGCCTCCTTCTGGACTGCGGAAGAGATTGATCTCTCAAGGATTTGCACGACTGGAACAACCGCCTGAACAAAGATGAACAGTTCTTCATTTCACACGTCCTCGCCTTCTTTGCTGCCTCCGACGGCATCGTTAACGAAAACCTGGTTGAGCGCTTTAGCGGCGAAGTTCAGATCCCTGAAGCTCGTTGCTTTTATGGATTCCAGATTATGATGGAAAACATCCACTCGGAGACCTATTCCCTGCTCATTGATACCTACATCAACGAACCCAAACAGCGCAACTATCTCTTCGATGCTATTGATAACAGTAAGTTGAATCTAAAACCGGTGTGCTAGATCAATGTTCTAACTGCTTGCAGTTCCTTGCATTCGCAAGAAGGCTGATTGGGCCTTACGCTGGATTTCGGACAAGGAATCCACCTTTGCTCAACGCCTTGTTGCCTTTGCAGCCGTCGAGGGAATTTTCTTCTCCGGTTCCTTCGCTTCGATTTTTGGCTGAAGAAGCGTGGTCTGATGCCCGGTCTGACTTTCTCCAACGAACTAATTTCTCGTGATGAGGGTCTCCATACCGATTTCGCATGTCTGCTATTCTCCCACCTCAACACTCGTCCAAGCCAAAAGATTATTCAAGACATCATCACTGATGCTGTTTCCATTGAGCAAGAGTTCTTGACCGATGCTCTCCCATGTGCCTTGCTTGGAATGAATGCCAAGTTGATGTGCCAGTATATCGAATTCGTCGCCGACCGTCTGTTAGTTGCTCTTGGTAACCAGAAGTACTATAACTCTACCAACCCCTTTGACTTCATGGAGAACATCTCCCTTTCTGGCAAGACCAACTTCTTCGAGAAGCGTGTCGGTGACTACCAGAAAGCTGGTGTCATGAACAGCACAAAGAAAGATAAGGATGAAGAGAAGAAGGAAGAGAATTCCAGTGGCCTCAGCTTTGACGAGGACTTTTAGGTTCATTTCTTTGTTTCTGATCTCATTGCAATGTTCTGTTCTCAGCGTTTTGTCCTCTTCATACACCACACTCCACGCAGAGTTAACTCTTCTCTTCACGTTATACCAGGATGAATCACACGGTCGGGCGGCGTTTTCGGGTTATTATGTCTTGTATTTATTTCTATAATTGGTGGTTCGTGTCTTTCACTGGTTGTAATTATTGTTGAACCCAATGTAGACTTGGATAAACAAAAATACTATTCGGTATGAGCCTGTGTTTCTAAAGATATTTTCGTATTTGTTTCAACTAGTATTCGGCTGTTCACTCTCGAGCAACTTGTTAACTAACGAGGCATTTCGTGTCCAAGGATGATTCATCAATTTACTAAGCGCTTCGGGAGGCGTAGCCCTAACTTCTAAGCCTATGCTGAACTTGGATTTTTCACACTGCATAGAACTATACTACCAAGTGAGCCATAGAAATGGAGCTGCACCTTGATGCTTTGTATGTGGTATTCCCGTTGTCGTATGGTTCCAAGGTCAGGGAAGTGGTCTGGATACCTCGCCAGATTAAATGCATGGGTGCATAGGATTACGAAGCTGTCTAAGATTTGACGATTTTTTCCTTGAGGTTAGAAAACACCGTAAGGATATGTAATTCTCCCGTGTTAAGCGCTAGATACTTGAAATTTCAGTACTTGGTTAACGTGTTGTCCAATATTCTAAATACATGTTTTACATCTTGCAGTTCTCCTATATATGATCAGAGGCGCAGTAGCAGATCCCCTTGTCCACCTCTAGGGTAACTCATGAGGAGTTGTGTCAATTTCAAAAGTATCAATCTCGGCGGGCCTAGTTTGATCCTGAAGTTCTGACAGTAGTGGTCTTCGCAAGGATTTTTCCCTTGGGGTTTTGGTACGAAGTTCATGCGTAGTACCAGACGGCGATTCTAGTTGTTGTTGTCGCCGCCACCAGTAACTAAAGAAGAATCGAAGTACGACAAGTGTAAGTATGACTCCAATAGTGCCACCAACAACAGCACCTGCAATTTCCCTCTGTGGTCACCAGACGGACTGGAGTTGGATGTTGATGATGTAGATGCAGCAGAGTCTATCTGGGACACTGAATTGCTGCTCAGAACAAGAGACGTCGAGCTTGTTGAGAACGTACTGGTACTAGTAGTTCCTATTGTCGACATACCTATTTTCGAAGTTAGTGTCAGAATTCTATTCCACCAGGCTACGTTTGTGGTCTCTTAAGGGGACCACAATCATAAACTCACCGGTTGTCAGCAGCGGTGCCAAAGCGGTATAATGGGAGTTATTAAGAGCGCCGTCTGCACATCCAACAGCGTCCCGAGGTCTATCGGTCCAAAAGCCGGATTGTCCAGCCAAGCAGCAAAAGTAATCATGGTAAAACAAGGTCCAAGTATCGTTGGCACAATGGGACGTCCCAAGGAGATGGTCTGTGGAGTCCTCCTCTGTTGGGCAACAAACATTGTTCGCAATAGGCTTTACAGCCCCAGGACAAACAGAAGAATCTGGGCAGCAGGCAACAAAAGCCGCCCCAGGTATTACCGCATGGAGTCTCGGATGCTAGACAAGAGCCATTGCGGCGAAGTGCAAATCCATATGGTGGGTTGTATGAAGTCATTAGACCGTGAATAGCCCATAAAGAGTAAAGAATGGGATTGATGGAGGTGGAAACTTCCCAGGTTTTGACTCAGGGGCTCTTCTCACCGGGAAATGAACCTGGAAAGTATCATGCATGTTACACAAATGTCACACTGTGCTGGCCACGGCGGACATGCAGATGTAGGTATCAAGTATCTATATTCCCATATATATATAACTAAGATCAACGTACAAAGGAAAGGCACGGTCTCTTCAGGTCCGAGTAATCCTCTTTTTATTTAGAAAAGAAGTATCAGACTTACTCAAACAAGAGCTTCAACTCCTCGATACGACTCTTCTTGCGATCATCCTCGGTGCCGTCGCCACCGACACGCAAACCAAGCGATCCAGCAATATTCATTTTCCTTTCTTGAACACGAAGCATACGGGCCTCAATGGACTCTTTGACTATAAACCGCGTCACCGAAACTTCACGGAGTTGGCCCATACGATGAACGCGATCAATTGCTTGTGCCTCTACGGCGAAACTCCACCATGGATCCATCATGAAGACGTGATTGGCAGCCGTCAGATTCAGGCCAACGCCGCCAGCTCGAAGGCTGATCAAGAGAACACTTGGAGTTGATTGGGGAGCTTGGCTGTGAGTAGAAGTGGCCTTATTCTTATTATTATGACTCTGAACTGTTTCGCAGTCATGGTTTTCAGAAGTCAAGATTTCTTCGTCGGAATCCAACTCTTCCTCGTAAATCTCGGTGCGATTGAACTGCCGTAGCACTTCTGCTCGAGCCTTTTGTGGCATCGATCCATCCAGGCGCACATGTGTTATGCCAGCCTTGGCGAGTTGTGGGCCAATCAAATCCAAGAAAGATGTAAATTGAGAAAAGACCACGGATTTCGTGTTGGGAGGAAGCTTCAATAAATGAGTGAGGAGCGAGTGGATCTTCGCTGATGTATGAGCAGAGGGTGATAAAGGATAAATGCGCCGTAAGGATATTCTCGGCATCGGTTGTGACGAAGTTGGTTGTGTCGCAACATCAATCTCATCTGGTGTGCTACTTGGTGATTGGTGGCGGATGACTTCGAAAATATCGCGTCGTGTAACTGGAGCACGACAAGAGAAACAGCGTGGCACTTCTCCTTTATCAGTTTGATGGCGGATATAATCTTCAAGACACTTCTTGCAAGCACTGTGCCAGCAACCTGTGACTGCCGGCTCAATCAGAGGCTCCTCTGAGCATATGGGGCATTCGGCACTCGTATCGTTCTGAATTTGCCGCAGAGCATGTGTCGTGAAGCGCGCCATCGTATCTTGCGGCTGGCTGGCATCTGCTGATTCGGTCGATTTTGTGAAACGAGAAATCAGCTCCTGCAGGTCCATGTCATCCTTCATATCATTCATTGCTTGGCTGCCAATGCTGCATCCTCTTCTTCAGCAACAATTGCTTTGTTGCGGGTTAGAATGGATGACAGCATGTTTGGCGAAGGCGCAGGATCTGAGCAAATATAGTCGAGTAAGACTTCAAGACAGTCCCAGCTTCGACATTGTCATTAAAGGTTCTCTTCGCGCGAGAATATATAAGATCATAAATATCTCGTTCTTCCTGAGACATCTCAACTTCCTCAATTGTCACGGTCCTTGGAGGGAGCGGGACCAATGCTTCACCTTCGGGAGTTTGCATTGTCTTAGTCCGTCTCAGCACGAGCGGCTCCAAGACAGTCTGGACCACATTCAACGCGCGCACGTAGTCTTTTGACTCAAAGGGCACCGTAATAAAGGTCTTCCAAAAGAAAAATTGCTCCATGGGTCAACTTTCAGGAAGCGTACCAAGCTGAATAGATCCTCTAATCGATTCACGATGGGAGTTCCAGTCAGTACCCATCGATGAACCGCTTTGAGTTCGTAACAAGCTCGAGCTGACTTGGAAAGCCGATTTTTAATCAAATGAGCTTCGTCAAGAATCACTCTGAAAAATTCAAGGGAAAAGAGTCCGCTATGGCCCGATGGGTTATGTTGTGATTGAGCGACAAAGCTGCGGAATTCTGATAGAACGACGCCGTAACTGGTCACAATCACATTGGGAGCATTGTGTCCATTAGCCTTAGAGCAAGCACTTTTCAGGTTCGTTGATCGATCCGATCCATAATAAATAAAAGTCTTCAATGTTCCGTGCGACGATGCCTTTTGTGCCTCGCTTTCCCATTGCGAAAGAAGTGATGTTGGTGCCACCACGAGAGTGGTATAAGGGGCTGAAACATAGCCGCTGGAAGGTATCGGTAATTCTTCTGCTGAAGGAGTCATACTAGGAGTTATTCTGTTTGTATGAATTAAGCTCATCATTTCGATCGTCTTGCCAAGACCCATCTCATCTGCTAGGATTCCGCCTAAACAGTGCTGTTCCTGGACAGGAAAATCCAAACTCAGTTCACCCGAGTAAGGATTCACGTAAAATGAGTCTTGTCCCTCAACGCAGGGCAATACATTGTCATCCACATCCTTCAAGGGCCACTTGTACTCCTCCCATAAAGGGTGCATAGAAGATTGATTTAACGGTTTGATATCTCTTTCTTTACCAAGCATCCAATGCAATGCCTGCTTCTGGTATTTGCGAAGATCTAGTGCAAATGTGTCTGCAGGTTGAGCTTCCGGTGTATTGAAGTCGAAGGATTGGGCCTTCTTGTATAGGGTGTCTAGGTGATCTTCTTCTAATTCAGCTGTTTCCTCGTCAGGTGCTGAATCTTCTAAATCCGCGGCTTCCTTTGGCTTTTCTTTCTTCTTGTCGTATTGCTCAGCCATTTCAGCTGCGCGAAGCAAGCCTTCTTTCTTATGTTTTGCAGTAGTCTCGTTGGTGGAAGTCGGTAGGAGTCCAATCTCGTCGAAGAGACGGACAAGAGCAATTTGACGTTTCCGTAGATCTCGCTCCTCGGTGCTTTCCTGCTGTTCAAAGAATCCGATTGGCCTGTTCTCGTCAAGATCACGGAACGTGTCGTTAAAGAAAGCATCGCGTTTCAGAAAGCAGTGTAGTTGTAGGTAAATCGTGTCGTTGACTCTAACACGATCGGGGCATATACACAAGATCCTTGGAATTCACATATTCTTTGATCGATAAGTGTCGAGACCCATTCCGCTGTCTCCTGAGGTAGACGCCCAATCTCTTCGCCTCTTGTGTTTGTGAAGCGAGTAATGACATCCGCTTTTTGATTTGTAATGACCCTCCCTTTTCGACCAAATTTTGATGTTGAGCGCATCTTTGTTCTCTCAATCTTGACTTTTTCCGCATGCCGTACGACATCGAAGCCACTTCTCGTGGCCCAAGCTGCAACACCGAAAGCTCCAACGTACCTGCGGGCAGGCGTTGAGTGAAGAACTTGTGCACTTTCCGGTACTGACTTTTTAGAAATCGTAATTTGTGGTGAAGTTTTCATCGTTATTGCGATGTCCTGGTTATCACGGAAGCTAGGAGGTATGGGTTGCTGGGGATGGGATTTGCAACGACCGAGGGACTGGTGACCGATCTGTATGATCCATCTAGAAATATATTTATGGCTCTTTCCATATCTCCGCCAGCAGATCGCTGGACCTGTGCTATGGTATCTTGTGGGACATCCTTGCCCACGATACTAGCAAATAATTGAGCATCGAACCCGCCAGCCCCTTCTCTATTCTGCTGTGAATGCACGGCATAATCGTCGTTCTCTTGCTGATGGCGTTCGCTATTTAAAGAGCCGCCCGCTCCACTGAGAACAGGTATATGGTCGGAAGGCGCCTGAGTTCTTTGCGGAGATGTACCATCTTGTACGTCGTGGATTATCTGCTGTTTGGCGCGAAGGGTCTCGTCGTCGTCTTCAACGAAGAAGCGGCGTTTCTTTGCTGGTCTTTCATCGCCACATTCAGCACCATCATGAGAATAGACGGCCATATCACTCATGGTGGTGGATTCATAGATGAGATGAGCTGAGAAGAAGTCGAAAACCAATCTGTCCCGGTTGGGAAGACGCGCTGCAAAAGACGCGACTACGCGCGTATTGGCCAAATAGCCACACGAGCCCAAAAGAGTGGCGCCTATCCAGCCAATAACATTCGATCCAAAGTAATCCCGTGTGGGTCTGCACCGCGTCTTGCCAAGACTGCCGTCTAGGTAACGTCATCAACAGTGGAAAAAATATATTTGATTCCGTAGCACTTTTGCTTGATTTCGAACGAAAAGCCACAACAAGACTTTTTCCTAGTAGAAGGTGGCTACGATTCTATTCTTTTGGAGACACGGAATCTCATATTCAAAATTGAAACTCGCATTCAGTGCACAACTGTGAGAATTGAGCTTGCAAATGGCCCCGAAATGGCCCGTCGATAAGAAAACCAGACGACTTGCTACCACCTCACGTAATATCAATTGCGGAGATGCCAACGACAAAATCTATTCTATCCGCTCGAGTCTTTGGGGGCTTGAGGGGGCGAAACGGAGATGGGCTTCGGATGTGTCAACGACGCTCGTTTTCAAGGTCGTCAGCCCAATGGCAGGTTTCACCAGCCGTGGCAGCAGACGCAGAGATCAAGTCAGCCAAAAGATATTGTACGGATCTCGTTCGGTAAGATCTTCCCTCCTCTATTAGTTGAAGCACGCCGGAGCCAAGTTCCTTACTCATCATCTCCTATCGTTTTGACTAGAAAGTACGATCGTCCTTCATACATCCTGAGTACCTTTATTCCCCACAAGCGCAGACGTTGTATCTGGCATTGCGCGCGTTGAATATTTCTCTCTATGATAGCCGATACAACATCATCTCCTACGATTGGCTTAATGCGATTACAATTTTGGAGGGATGCGGTTACCCGCACACTGTCAGGGTCGCCTCCCAAGGAGCCGGTGGCCATACTCCTCGGTGCCGCAATTGAGGATCTCAGTACACGCACTGGTGGTCGAGCACGGCTCAGCAAAGGCTGGTTCCTTCGCATGATAAATGCTAGAGAACAGTCTCTGACAAATACTTCGTTTTCCAATCTATCCGCCCTGGAATCTTATGCGGAGAACACCTATTCCACATTGCTTTACTTGACCTTGTCAGCGCTGCCGATGACCTCGCTCACTGTGGACCATATCGCTTCACATATAGGAAAAGCCGCTGGCATAACAGCCGTGCTGCGAGGGTTACCACTCGTGGCGTTTCCGCCTCCAGTTAATCACCACACCAATCAGTCTTCGCTTTTGAGTTCGAGTGACCGGGGAGAGGCTAGACAAGGTGCAATTACCTTACCGTTAGATATCATGGCGCAATCAGGGGTTATTGAAGAAGAGGTGTTTCGCAAGGGTGCAGAAGCTTCCGGTTTGAAAAATGCCGTATTCACGGTTGCTACTGCGCCTCAGACCACTTGATCACTGCACGACAAATGCTGAAGAATCTGCGCGCAGGCCAAGATGTCGGCCATGCCTTTGAGCACGAAGGTGAAGAAGGCCATGAGTATTCGTCCAATACAAGTAGTCAACAAGTTCATGATCAGGCATCGTCGCCATATGAGAAGCAGTTGAACGAGGTTGAGCGAGGCTTTGGTGTTTTAATGCCTGCCATCCCAACGCAGCTATGGCTTGACAAGCTACAGGCGGTTGATTTTGATATTTTCAACCCTAATCTTCTTCGTTCTGATTGGAAGCTTCCGTGGAAAGCTTACCTTGCTCATCGCAGCAAGTCTTTCTAGGAGGATGTCAACTAATTGAAAGCCTATCAGAATAATAGGCACATATTGGTAAAGACAGACAGCCAGGATAAAAAGGCCTCAGCTACGAATTAGCTGGCTTGTACATTACAATGGATTTGTCGATGTTTTATCGTTTAGCTCATGTTTCATCTATATACGTTGAGACAGGCGAGTACCGTTGTATTATCATGTATATGTATATATCTAACAATAATAAAATTATCAATACAATAAAGACCCATACTTCTCTCAACTCCGTGGTATCTTTGCCAGTTCAACTTCAACGCGGTATACCGTACTACTCCGTCTTCCTCCCCGTTTTCTCTCGCGTCGATGCTTTCTTGAGCTGAAGAACAGTCTTCTTTGAGCGACTTTCAAGAAGTATCGCCCAATCATATCGCGCCTATGTTTGTATCACTATTAGCGGATCCATAGATACTATCAAGCTTGATCAGGATATATTCACATGAGGAAAAGGGTCGTTACGAAAACAAATGGGACAGCTATCTGCCAGAAATACCTAGGTGAGAAAAACAAGAGTAAGCTATTGGGGCTGGAGCAATGTCCTGGATAGTGTCTTACGCATCACTATGTTCCTGAACACCGTCGAAGTAGACAAAGTTCATTCCAAAATATCCCTAGATACAGGTGTTAGTTCTCTTGCTTTGTATCAAGTGTGTACACCTTAGTTTGCTTACTGTTAAAAGGTCAGGGGAAGGAATAGGGCCGTCACTAAGCTCAGCTGCTTCATGCTTTCGTTTTGATAGGCACCTGAAGGTTTATCTCTTTAGCAACGCGAACACTTACTTTCAAAAGTCTCAACTTACCAATAGTATTAAAAATCAGGTTGATCATGTTGTCAGCAGATCGCCTCATCTGATCGTAGCCTTCCGTGATTGTAATACAATGATCAAGTACATCGCCCAAATATGTGTGGCACATAGCGCTAACAGTGATTGTTGATCCGCCGGCACTTTTCAGGTTTGGAGGGCCGCCGGTTCCAATACAAGGAGGTCCAGAAGAAGAACTTGCAGCTGATAAATTCGCGTTCGTCGTGTTCCCAGGGCCGGTGGTGAGAGTACCGAGACCCGGTATTTGTACAGGTTGAGAGCGGCGATCTCGAAGTGCATTGATAACCGCCACCATCGGCTGCATAGCATTGCGCAGAACTGATATCTCGGAGGTTAGAATGTATAGAAGCTTTGACTGTTCTATACTGGGGTCCGTTAGCACTGCAACTTCGAGATCTCCAATCGCATCTTGATAAGCAAGAGTCACTGGAATCGCGAGGTCAACAATAGCATCAAGAATAGCTTGGACAAGCATGCTCGCGTCACAGGATTGACGTAGGATGGTCTCAGGGAACTGAGTCGTCGAACTATTGAGCTTCAATATCGCTTGCGCTGGCATCGAAGAAAGATAGGACGGTGTTGTCGGCGTTCAAAAATATGGATACTTGCTCCAAAGTCACGCGTAACCCCTGGGAAGCCAGCACTGCGTGTCGTTCCATGAACTCTATCCTTTCTTCATTAGGCCCCCTTTATAACGCTGCAATGTTCTCGGCATGGGAGATTTCTTTAAAAGTCTCTGTGGTGTATGTTGAATTTCAGTCCGCTGTCACTTGGGGTTTTGTCAGATGCTCTGAACTTGTCATCTGTCCGATCTCGTTTCCTGTTTCTAGGGCCAGCCAATCCCGAAGAGCGGCCATGATGAGTTTCCATTTTCGTCTTCCTGCGGCGACTGGCGGTAGACTATTGTCTGACTCTGAACTACTATCGTCATCTGAGGACTGCCTGTCACCATCGCTATCGCTATCGTCACGGCGGCGTATCTTCTCAAGTTTCTGCAGCGACATTACTATGTAGGCATGATCCGAATACCAATCCACTTTGGTTCTGTTGTGTGGATGCATCAGATCCTCAATTGCCAGTCTGTGAAGGTTCTTATGCCTTCCCAACATGCGAATTACATCCCAGCTCAGCCCATTGACGTTGATCCAGCGGCATTGAACCCGGGTTCTCGTTCTCGGTCAAGGAATTGCTCAAGCGAGCTGTTGTCCAAGACATAATGGCGCATTTCTTCCTGGGAAAAGTCGACGACCGTAATTTCGCAACTGCATTGGAGCTCGACAGGAAGCAGGGTCCATTCCGGGTCAGATAGCGGCAAAGCCGTGTTTGGGTCTATCCCTGGCTCCTTGCCAGCCTCCCAGTGACGCTCAGGGCTATGGCCATCTCTGTAGTAAGAGCGCAGAGTATTGGTCCGCCTTGATCGGCGCCTTATCGTAGAACCTGAATCGACACGCACTGGCCCTGGAGAAGAGGAATCCACTTGAGGTGAAGCATTAGCAACCCCACTGAGCGGCGATTGAGCTTCAATGTCAACGGGCGGTGGCACTCCTGGCTCGGGTGCATAATCATGAGCGTCAACGGACATGTTCAATCTTGCAGAGCCCAAGTCGGGCTCCAACAACGTCAAGTCAACGAGATATCAGTCGCTCGTCATTCTGCACGGCTCTGTTCTGCTCCGAAAAGAAGACGACACTGTTGCGATCGCATTCTTAGAAGAGTCGAGGCTGAAACAGAATCTTGGAAGTGTCAGGTCAGGTTTAGAACGATGTCGACTGCTGCGACTTGCCAGGGCAATGTCGCCCTAATCTACAAAGGGAAGGGGCGTTTCCCGCAGAACTTCAACTTCAACCTTGGAACGCTTCAGAATCATCCTTCAGCTTCTAAATTTCTCCTCTACAAAACTGTACAAGGGATCAATTAGAATGATTAAACATACACTTCAAATCAATAACCCACCAAGCCCATCTCAACACCGACCCAATGCCCTCGGACAAGTTATAATCACACATAAGAAAAGCTAGGACGTCTTATACATACATAGTCATATAATGAACACATATCAAGTCACAAATTTGCGGTGAAGTAAAAAGAAGATGGTGAAAAATGGTAGCCGTACAGGTATATAATTATATACAAAAGCGAATGGAAAGAAAAGGACATTATAAGTTATAAAACAACAGAGGCTGCCAGATCAGGCACGGGCAGAAGGCCGTTGTTTGTTGGGATATTTTGAAAATGAGAATGCACTGTTTGGCTTGGAATTCGGATATTGCTGGCGACCGTAGTTATTCCACTCCTCGATGAGTAATGCTCGCTGAGGTGCGCTCGCAGGCTTCGATGTAGAAGCATTCGTTCGTTGGCGACTGGTTGTGGACGTAATGGTATATTTCGACTTCGCCAAAGTCGCCGTCTTTTCCTTGATGATGTCTCGGAGTTCCTTGTCGTCGCTGGTAATTTGTGCTTTGATAAATGCAAGGTCGCTGGAGCTCTGGAGAGCTGACATCACCGATTGTCTTGGTGTATAAGAGTACTTCGTGGGCGTCGGCGGCAAAAAGGTTCGACAGAGGGATCGAGAAACGCATCCATCCCCTTTTCCATCAACTGATTGATGTCCAGGCTTTCTCCGTGCGGAATCTTGTGCGGGTGAGACGGAGTGACGCAGTCCATGTTCACTTCTTTCCGGAGAACATGATCAATGTCCACTGCGGAGAAAAATGCGCATGATTGTGGAAGATCATCAATACCGACCTGCTGGGAGAACATGGCACGGGTCCAGACATTGGCGACTTGCAAGGCCATCGCAGCGCGATATCGGTCCTCCTCCTTTACCAGATAACGAATCTCATCATGCACAGTGATAGCCAATCGAGCATCAAGGTTGAAGCGTCGAGTTAGATAGTCCATCGCCGTTATTAACAGGTGCAGGTAATCCACGCCCGACGACTGAATGGCCCAGTTAATACGTGAGGTCATGAAACTGCCTTTGTTGATGAAACGACGCATGAGGGCCTCAGTTATACCAGCCCCTAACGCTGGTGTCCGTGGCCGTTCTTGCTCCGCGAACTCTTCCAGCTTGTTGAAGACAAAGACTCCGTTCCTCCGCGCCAAAAGGCCCATCGTTTAAGATTTTGCGTGTTGTGCGGGCGCCTTTGGTCTCTTTGTAGAGTTTGGAAGCAATTTGATTGGTCTCCTTTTCATTTAGCGCTGGATTAAACTGACGAAGCAGGGTAGCGGCGAACTTCAACCCGGCACCGTAGATGCGTCCATAATTAAAGACTTTGGCATCATTCCTAGAGATACCAAGAATTGATGCAGTTCGTGAGTGCAAATCGGTCCCGGCGGCTTTAGAACCTTCCAGCGTCATGAAACCGATAGCATTACCTCCATGCAGTTGGAATTGTGCATCACCGACTAAGCTCGCAATCCACAACTCCTGAGAATCGACGTCGGCACCAACAAATACGTAACCAGGCGGAGCTTTGATCATGGCTTTGAGTTCGGATCCGACTCGATTAGCTTTAGCATTGCTAGCGGTGAGCCATGTGTTTTCCACAGCACGACGGGTGATAGTGCCCATTGGGATAACTTGAGGTAGAATAAAGCCGAGCTGATTCTTAGTCTTCTCGGTCTTGCTTTTCAGGTCGTCCTGATACACAACCATTTGGCTCATGATTCTATCACGAGCGCTAATCCAGTATGAACAGGAGGCATTCATCTCCAACGCCTCTTTAGCGAGCGCATATTTGGACGAGAGAGTTCCACGCTCAAAGTAAGTTAGATAGCCTTTGGCTAAGGGGTTGATGCACCGGGCCTGCGGTCCATCTTTGTGCGGGAGCTTGTAATAAATATGTTTTCTATCGTCTCGAGTTCTGCATTGGTCTCTTCATACATATCGCAACGAGTAACCGGCTGGTTCTGATAGCTTGAAGCTTCACTCTCAGGGACTCTGAAAGTCCAGCCAAACTTATCGGACCAAATAAGAGGATGTCCGTCCCAGGACAGTTTCAACAGGATGGGTGCGATTCGAGTTCGGACCGTGAGATTGATGTCAGCGTTACTAGTCGGGAAGAGATCCTTATACCATCTAGGCATGCCGGGTTTTTCTGTCTTGCCGCTGGGCGAGGAGGATCTCCTTTCTTCTTGCCCTTGACCATTTTAATTTCTTGGCCAGACCAATCTAGCTGTCGCAGCCAAGGATCATTCTGATACTTATCAGGGTCATTTTACCTTCAAGGCTTCCTCGCAGAGCTCGACCAAGCGATTCTGAACGTCATTAAGACGTTGATGATACGTACTCTCGGCGCTCTCGAGATACTGGTCCCAGGATTCGTTGGCTGGTAAAATCACAGAAGAAAGATGGCGCAAGGCTCCAAAACTAACAGGATGAGGGCAGACTTCTAGGAAGTTTGGGAAAACTCTCTTGTAAACTCGATGGGTGATAGCAACATCGGCGGCGCAATAGTCCAGGAGCTCGTCTAGGCGATTCAATACTCCGTCCCTTTCCAACTCTCCAAAATAGTCTCTCTGGGATTTGTCAATGGTCACGTCGCAATGAAATTTGGCGACATCCCGGAGCGAGTTGACAGAGCTTCTTCCAACCCATAACTCCTCTTCCTCTTCGCTGAGCATCTTGCTTTCAAGCAACGCGGACAATTCAACGGCGCTGCTATCATTGGCAACCTTATCTCTTAGATCTCTATTCTTCTTGAGTCGCATCCAGGTAGGACGTTGTTGGGAACACATTCCATTTACTGCCACATGGAGGGACATTGTATCGACGAAAAAATTGCCTGACTGTTTGATGTCATATTCCTCTAATACGCGAGCTCGGTCATATCCAATATTGTGTCCGACGATAATTCTAGGTTTGGACATATCGCCTAGTGGGACGAGGTGGCGATCATTCTCTGATTCACCAAGGAGCCACGGAGAGAGCCATGCGTACCACGCAGTAGGGCTCACTGCGCAAGCCATGACAGCAAAGGGACTCTGCTTGTACAGGACTTCTGTGTCAAATGTCAGGGCAGACTCGTCCGGTGCATCCACTGGTTCCCAGGAGCCATCACTATTGTACTTTGTCCAGCCACTCCGTTTTGCCCATTTCCGGGGCATTTGCGGCGCGTTCACTAAGGAGTAGGATTTTGCAATATTTAAATACGGTTCAGATGAGTCCATGGCCAGTTTGTAGAAATGCTCATCCAATGTCTGGCCAACCAGTGGCGGAAAGTCGAACGCGATGGGATCCGCCGCCTGCTGGGATTTGCCTAGTAAGTCATGGCGGGACAAGTGATCTTTCGATAGAGCAACAAGCCTTTCGTCTGGAGGATTCGATTTATTCGGGAATATCTGAGAATGCACATAGTCGCTCAGCTGTTGGACTCCGATCTCGTTGAACCTGGCAGAAGATGGCACTATGAATTGTTAGTATTATGAGCCCATGGAGGCATAGATTTTGAGACATACCAGAAAGTGATTTAATATTCCTCTGTTCGCTGACATCCGCTGTGTGGATATGTGAAGTAAAATCGGTGTTATAGAGTCTCTTCTGAGGTGGAATGAATGCACTGCAGTCCTCCTAGGTGCAATTGCGACAGCAGACCGCGCCACTCCCTAGCAGGGGACGTATGCGCAGACCACCGCAGCATTTGAATGTCAACCAGGATGGCAGCCCTTTCTAAACCATTTTGAGGCAGTACAGTGCACACTGTGTGTCTGCGTGTGATTTATTTTGTTGAGCAAGGAGAGAGAGATGAGATTGCTTCCTTCCTGTCGAGAACGTCAGAATCCAGATCTCCGAGTGGGTCCCGATAGGAGGCGCACTGCGTGCTGCCTCAGGCAACGAGCTATCCCACTCCGATAGTTAGTTAAGCCTAACTTCTCAGGCCCTGCATGCAATGCCACCACCAACATCGACGACATGCTCTCACTTCCACTGCGCTGCTGCTTCTCTCGGGTTTAGCGAGTTTTGCTTATTCTTTTCTTTTCGTGATCCATCCTCATTCTCTTTCCTTTTTCTACTTGTCTGGAGCAGTGGAGCCACACATCCTTTTCGTCAAGCAAACATTCTGCTCACGCCCGCCGCTATTGCACATCCACACACGACCCAGTCCTCGCCACGCCTATGTGAAACCCCTTCTGAACGACCGATGCTCTGAGACAAAATAGAGACCGCGTCCGTTGGTTTTCTTGCTTCTTTTTCCTCTTTATATCCAGCCACACGAAATAAAGAAAACATGCCACAGCGGCCCTCGTCATCCGTCATTGATTTGACTTCCAGTCAGATCGATTTCACTGCGCAGCCAGAACCGTCACATTCGAACGCAAGCATGGAACAACGAGGTGTGAAGCGGCGGCGAGTAGACTTTCCGTCCTATTCAGCAGGTCCATCATCATCTTCGTTCGACAACTTTTCTGCGAGACGCCCCTAGCAGAAGCAGCAGACGACTACGTCGAGGCTGTCGATCTCACCGAAATAAACGACGATAATGCTCTAGCAAAAGTTCTCGCCAAGCAGCGAGAAGACGCTATCAAAGCCCAAGCTGCTACAGAAGACAGAGAAGGGCGAACAACTCTGACAGCCACGAAATGCGCAATATGTATGGATACGCCAACTGATGCAACGACTACAGTATGCGGTATGAGATAGTCTTCCTCCCCTCTCTCTCTTCTCGCCCGATACAATGCTACAGAAACACTGACGTATTATGCGTGCAGGACACATGTTTTGTCACAAATGTATCATTGATTCCCTCCGCTATGAGGAGGAGCGATCGGAAGTTACGACGGGCAAAGCGATCAGGGAAATGCCCTGCGTGTCGAAAGCTCCTGTCGAGAAAAGATACTCCAGGCCCAAGACGCGATCTCATCCCTTTACAATTCAAAGTAAAGCAGCCTTCATGACGTGATGGAATAAATGTTTGAGACAGAGAAAACCTGCCTTTTGGATGATAGGTTTTGGCATCGCCATGATCCATTAAGGGCCCCTTATAGACCAACGCCCGGTCCTTCCACGCGTCGATTGATGTCTAGAGGTGGTGGGAAATTTGAGTGTTACACATTTTCCAACCAGCTGAATGAGGCCGAATTATAAATAGGGGATTACGGGAGGCACTCGGGCATTTTGTTGGTTAATGATATACCTTCTGAAGATGTTGTCAAGTGGGGAGAACTCATAAGTTCATATTGTCCGGCGGAATCGATAGGTGCCTTACATTTCCTACCTTGTCCAAATTGGATATGATCAACTATCCTTTAAATTAATTTATTGTATGTCAATCCTAAACATACTATCGTTCTTTCCACCCTCCTTCCAACGTATTCCGCCTACTCACTCCTCCGCCCAATTTCCCCGAAGCATTGCATCGCCCTTCTTGCCTAGCACAACCTCCAATGCCTGCACGAGCGCTGTAGGATCATAACGGATTCCCAAAACGGTCTGCTCATCTTCCGCCAAGATTTTACGGCCATACAGACGAAGTGTCTCAATGCCCATGGCGGAAAGCCGTTCACGGTCTACTGTCGGTGTTCCCGGTCCCTCCAAGTGCAGAATATGCGTCACATACGATGTATAAGGGAGTGGCTTTTACTTGAAAAGGAAGAAGATGATGGTGGTTCGATGATACTTGGCATGGAAGGTTGTGTCGTAATAGTAGAGCCTGCTGGACTGTCCACGATTGCGTCAATGCTAACACGACCACAGTCTTGTGATCGTTGTTGTTGTTGTTGTTGTTGTTGATGCTGCTGCTGCTGCGATGCATTCGAAAACTGCCTTCCGCGACTCTCTTCACCGGCTTTAACGATGGCCTCGACAAAATCGACGGCTGTGAAAGGATTGGATGATGGGCCCGTTTCTCTGTCTAGCGAGCCATTCAATATCAATATCTTGTGCCGCGCGGGACTCATAGCGATGGCTTTGCCGACGCCACGCAGAATAAGTGATGGTATGAGGGATGTATATAGAGAGCCAATGCTGTAAATTATCGCTTGGCTGTCGTTTATCGCTTCTAGTACGCGGGGTTTGCCGGTGGTCGGATCTCCTGTCCATACGGATTGATGTACCATATGCGTGAGATGCGACAGGGAAGCTCCTCAGTTTCGGTTTTATTGAAGGTGATGTTCTTGTAGCGCAAGCTAGGCAGTGAGCCTGGTAAATGGTCGTCCTGGTAGGAAGTAGCGTCGTCCATCTCGAGGAAATCAGAGTCGCAATCATCTGCATCTCCGTCTGCTAGGAGCAGACTGGCCCTCCTGTTTAGTACGGGCGATCCGGGGACATTGCTGGGATGGGAAATGCTGTTCTGTCCTACAATGACGGAATCATCTTCCAGGGACGCAGATATGTGATGTGAGAAATTCGAGTTTATAGCCGGTATCACACGGACTAAATCCGATGGAACTCCGCCTATACTTCCCAGTAGGTGAATGGCGCTCTCGAAGCTGCCGGTGAAGAGTCGTGCGCCTGTCAGGAATAAGTTCCCAACACTCGCCGAGGTGAAATCAAACGTAGACGTGGGCGGACGTGCTCGTTTAAGAATCTCAAGGTTCAAGTAATTGAAAAGGACCTTATCAGTTCCTTTTAGCCGGTGTGATACATGACCACAGAGGCGAGGTGCCATCGACAATGGACTGCCAGTTCTCTCTGGCAGCGGTGGCATCAGCATTCAGCCGGTGATTAAAAGAGCCTTGATTGCAGCTCGTTCTGAGTTTGGCGCCGAGTCCGGAATCAATCGCACCAGTCTGCCTGCACACTGTGTGGTTAGGAACGTATGAAAGCAAAGAAGGGGTTTTCCTACTTCGAACGTCTCCAATGCCAGGTCCGCCGAAAATTCGAATTAATTCAGAGGATGATCCCCGTTATCCGATATAGGAATTACATAGTTCAGGAGGCATTCTTTGCTGGCCCTCACAGTATTAAAGGCGTCTACCAGGCTGTTGGCCGCACTCCCACCGGAGAACACGACGATGCCTCGGTTTGGTGTTGAGTCATCCATGCTGTATTTCTTTCCATGTATTCACATGCGTGGGAAATGGTAGTTGGTCAATGGGTTGAAAGGGGATGGGCGTGTCCTTTTGAATTGAGGTCAAAATTGTCGAAGAGTCCGGGATGTTATATAGTTGGCACTGCCTAGGTATCTGGCTCCACGGTCTGTGAAGGAACTGCGAACCAAAACTTGCCACATTTACATCTCTACCTATGAATCCCATTAGAACTCAAAAACTCCTTGATCTTTTCAGACTCCAATCTGAGACATCGACCAAGTTGAATCGACACGCTTACATAAACTCTATGCCTCAGGCCAATAACTTATGGTCACGTGCCCTACGTGCATCACCTTCTACCTAGCTAGTAGAGAATATCATTTGAATACAGGTATTATTCTGAATGTTCTCCTTGGAGCTGAACTAATTCGGAAGTCGAGGACACTTCATCGTCTCTCAGCCAGACTGGTCAACTATGTATTTAAGCCGCTCCTCCTAGAGTTGTCTACTGCTTCCACTGCATTTCCCTTGCAATTTACAAGAATGTTGATGCAGGCTTGTGGTTAGTAGTATAATACTCTTTTGCATAGTCCATTTTACAATTTTGGGATCAAAATGATGTTGCCATGTACTTTTTGTTACGTGCGCACTGCATAGAATCAAGACAAGGCTAGTTAACCAACTAGTATCGCTAACTAACATGTATGTTTATTGATGGGAACGGCCTCCGCTGCCCATGAAATACTACCTAAGTTAGTATTCTGGGCCTCGTTGAGTTTGGTAAGTCTGTCGTAGCCAGCTACGGCTACTCAAAGCCCTACCCTGCTGCCTCAGGACGAAGGCAACGCTTCTTCTCTCTTTCTCCTCTTGCAAGGCTGGACTGTAGGGAATAAAGCTGGTCTATTGTAACTTCTCTCCCCAAATCTAAAACTCTCGCCTCTCTCGTGGCGATCTAACATATAAATATAACCACATTGTATCTTGGAATATATACAAATCGAGTATATATTCCTTAGCTCTTGTTGTTTATTGATTTTGTGATCTCATCCAAGCACCCGGCCGCCGCGGCAAAGAATCCTAGAGTGGTCTTGCTGGGTGCGAGCACGCGGCTCAGGTATTCTGGGTGAAACTGAACACCTACAAACCAAGGGTGTTCGCGCAGCTCGATGATCTCCATGCGCTCACCCTTGACGTCCTTGCCGACAAAGGTAAGTCCGGCCTTTTCTAGCTGATCAACCATGGCCGGATTGACCTCGTACCGATGTCGGTGTCGCTCTAAGATTTGCGGCGCCGAGCCATACAGCGCTCGCAGTCGCGACCATTCAGTGCCTGCCTGGAAAACACAGGGGTGCTTGCCAAGTCGCATCGTGCCGCCGAGCTTGGTCTTGTCAACCTGTACTATATGTTAGCTGCTGGTGTGCTGGTGGGAGGCTCCGATCGGAGATGTACCTCGGGCATGTAGATTATGACATGGTTTTCGGCATGAGGATGTAGCTCCTCACTACCCGCGCCCTCAATCTGCGCAGCATTGTTTGCATACTCGATGACAGCCAGCTGGAAACCAAGACAGATGCCGAGGAAAGGCACGTTCTTGGTGCGTGCCCATGTAATCGCCTTGGTCATACCATCCGTAGCGCGTGTGCCGAATCCGCCTGGAACACAAACTAAACGGAAGTGTCTTAGTATTTTAATGCTATCAATGAAGGTTGTGGAATACTTACTGCCATCAGCCGTGCAGACAGCGTGCCAGGCCTTGTGAAATTCAGCTGGCGAGTGCTCCATAGTCTCGTCTTCGAGATGCGACGCGTCCACCCAGATAAGCTGGAGCTTCTTGCGGCAGTGCATAGCCGCATGCTCGAAGGACTTGTGAAGACTAATATATGCGTCATGTAGCGAGGTATACTTGCCTACAAGCGCAATCTTCACGGTGTCGTGTAGATGCTCCTGGCCCCGGGCGAGATCGATCCAGCTCTTCCACATACGGCCACCTTGCTCGATCCTCGGAGCTGGTCGCTGGATAGACGGGAGATCAAGGAGATCGCTGAGGATACCTAAAATCTTCTGTTTTTCAAGAAGTAGCGGCACGTGATATGTCGTTGACACGTTATGCACGGCGATTACCTGATCCCGCTCTAACTGGCACATATTTGCAATTTTGTCAATGGTGCCGTTTTCCAACGGCTGTTCGCAGCGGCAGGCGATCTTTTTCAACAAATTTATTTAGCTGAGAGTTCATTTTGAAGCAAGAACAGGGACGACGACGTACTAGATCTGGATTCAGGCCGGCGCTTCGTACATCCATAACAGCTCGCTGTGTCGGCTTCGTCTTCTGTTCTCCACCGGGTCCTGGTCTAGCTTGTTGTGAGACTTGATTGCTCTAAGCATTCGGAAAAGCGGAAGAGCTTACGGGAGTACGGGAACATATGATACGTGAATTAGGGCGTGATTCCTCTTTCCAGCGCGCCTTTGAAGCTGGGTGACAGCATGGACAAATGGAGCACTCTCGATATCACCAACGGTGCCGCCTGCTCTTGTGTAAGCTATTATTTCTAGTTCTATGGGTCAAGACTGTACTTACCCAGCTCAATGATGCAGACGTCGGGTTCAAGTCCAGATTCGTCAACAGGCACTTTGGCAACCCGCTCTATCCAGTCCTGTATGGCGTTTGTAATATGAGGGACCCTGTTTAGGTTAGTAGGATGTTGTTGATGATCGAAAGGGGCTAGCACCTACACCTGAACGGTTTTACCGAGATACTGGCCGACACGTTCCTTTTCGATGACGTGCTGATATATCTTGCCAGTTGTGATATTGTGGTCTCGAGTAAGTGTGGTAAGGAGGTATCTTTCGTAGTTCCCTAGATCAAGATCCATTTCGCCCTAATAAGATAAGAATGTTGCTTGAGATACGGCTCTGTTTTCTGAATACATACACCATCTAGAATTATAGTGTTAGTAACCTAAAACAATACCCGGAGACAACTCGAATTTAGAAATAGGGACATGCGTTGCTGTAGAATACGCACCATCAGTCACGTAGACCTCACCATGCCTACAAAGTCACATCAGTATACTGGTCGGTCGAAGCCAGGAGACAAACACGAACTCGATAGGCGACATGGTTCCAGCCTGGAAACATCCGTGGTTAGTGATTTTAGATTAACATAAAGATCTAATGTCCAAAAACACAATTTCCGGCTGCGAGGAGAGACAATCGAGCACGTATGAACGACTTACATCAATATTAATGTACGGGTCGATTTTCTATACAACAATTTAGAATTAGCACTATATGACACGGATCTTCCAGAACGAACAACTTGACTCTAGCACAACTAAAGGAGAGAACTTGATTCTAAAACAAGAACATACTATGCTCGAGACGGTGAGACCAATGGTCTGGAGGAGCAGGCCGACGCTCGAGGCAATCGTGCCCTTACCCACGCCCGAGATGACACCTGAATTATTATAAGTTAGCTTGAGATTTGATTTTTCAAAGCCCTATCAAGCTAACTAACCTCCTGAAACAAAAACGTATTTCATCTTTGCCGTCGGTGGACCAAAGGTATTTCCAATGGTAGGGATCAAGATCAAGAGGAAAGAACAAAAAATCTGATGCGGACGGCAAATCATGTGATAATGCCAAGCTGCAGGGCTGTTGGTAATAATAGTGGTATTTACCCATACACAACCGTATGGTAATTACAACATTAATTACTGTGATCTGTTGATCACCCCACGCAGTCAATGCAGAGAGATCAGACATCAGCCAATTCAGGCAGTCCAAACATATGACAAGCACCCCGATTTGCTGACACTGATAGATGTATTTTCGTCATTTGCTTCTCAGTCGCCAGATCTTATTTAAAGGGTCTGTTCCTCGCTGCCCGCTGTCGAGGGCAGTCAATCGCATCGCCATGACCACAGAAAAGGTGAGCAACATCGCTACTTCCTTCTTTTCCTTTATGGCAAGGAACTAACCCGAAATGCAGGATTTTAGTAGTTCCAGTGGAACAAAACATCCCAAGAGACTGGTGTGTAAGTGCAATGGCGTTCGTTCCCAGAAACATGCAAGGCGGGGTAGTTCGGTTATGAAGCGTACGCTGACGATGAAGCATACGCCGTGAAGTCGCGCCGGGCGATATCTCCGGACCAGCTGATGCCGGACGAGAAATAAACACTATACAGTCAGCAGCTACGCACCTCGTCGATGACATAGCACGCTCGGGCACATCGACGCCGTCGTCGGTGATGCAACAAGAGCTAGTATCGCACCCGGCTCGAGCGCATCAATTCGTGATCAACCCCCATTGACAGTTGCACAATTGCACCCTACCAACCCTCTACATCAGTTTCACAGGTGGTTCAAAGACCCGCGAATACCTCGTTCATCAGCGCCAGAGACATGCACCCTGGCGACGGCGTCTCTACCGTCGGGTCGCATTAGTGCTCGGATTCTTTACTTCAAGGAGCTGGATGAGCGGGGATGGGTTATCTACAGCAACTGGGGTAGCAAGGAAGGGAAAGGCCAGCAGGTATTCGGGAACGGGTTCGCTTCATCGGCTGACGGAAATGTGCCTGGCGCTATTTACGATTCTGCGGCCCTCAACGAAGGAAACAAGTGGGCAGCGTTGACATTTTCTGGTCAACTGTCGAGCGCCAAGTGAGAATCGAGGGCTTAATAGAGCCGTTGTCCCGCGAGGAGAGCGAGCTGTACTGGCGTACTAGGGAAAGGGGAGTCAAATTGGCGCCTGGGCGAGTTGGCAGAGTAAAGTAATGTGGTCCGCGAGTCCCGAGAGCCTCCCACCGCCGGAAGATTTGAAGGATCCGAATTTCGACGATGGAAGAAATGAGCTGGAACAGCGCGTCAAAGATGCGGAAGCTCGGTTTGCGGATGTTGAAAATATTCCTCTCCCGCCGTTCTGGGGAGGAATTCGAGTCGTCCCTGAATCGGTAGAGTTCTGGCAAGGTCGTGCGAGTCGGCTACATGATAGATTCCGGTATGTGCGTGTAGGACAGACTGACCACGCTGCTGAAGACTTCAAATGGCGTATAGAAAGATTGTCGCCTTGATAGTATAAGTCGGGCAGTTAGTTACTTGACGTGTAATTTATAGTAAATATCATCGTATTACACTTACACTGTTACCTGTTTACAAGCTAGTGCGGTTAGCTCCGGGCATTCATGTAACTAGTTAACATCAATCAACGAATCTCCATCATCAACAAGACCAATTCCATGGCTGATGCTTGCCTACACTCTCTGATCCACGAATTGACCAGTCGCCATCCAAATTGATAACCAATTAAAGCCATTCGTTCTTTCGTTCCTTCACTATGAGGACATCTTTCTCCTCTGGCCGGAATCCTCGAAGCTCGATTACAGTAACAAGATGGGTTACACTTGCAATTGCGAGCGGCGCATTTGCGGCTTTGAACGGATTATTCGCGAAGCTGTATGTCATTTGTCCTTGCTTAATTTATGCAAAATGAAAAAGAGAGAAAGAAAGGAGAACTGATGATGGACGTGACATTAGAACAACAACTGAAGCCACCGGATCCGCAGCGACAAAGATCGCGCACACGTTGAATTTACCTGAAGGAATGGTCGAAATCATAGTTCGAGCGGTATGTATAACTTTCCTCTCGGGGACCTTAAGTAAGATACCTTTTATATCCCTAAACTAATTTCGTATAAAAGATATGCTTCGGCCTCAACCTCCTCAGCAACTTCATAATGTGGGCTCTATTCACACGCGCTCTAACTGCCGCACCCTCCACGACAAAGTATCCATCACAAACACATCGGCGAATTTCCTCGTTACAGCGATTCTGGGAATGATTGTGTTTAGTGAACGTGTTGGTGGGCTGTGGTGGCTTGGCGCGGGATGATGGGAGCTGGATGCATTCTTGTGGGCATGAGGGACGAGAATAAGAAAAGTATTAGTAGTAATAATACCCAAGGAGGTCCGAGTGAGGGGGTGCAGGAGGGTGAAGAGGGGAACGGGAACGAGAAGAGGAAGAGGAAGCTATTTCGCTGCGTGAAGAAGGGTTCGACGGTGCGGATATGCAAGAACCGTATCGTGATGAGGTCGAGCAAAGCCATCATAATGCAGGAGCAAACCATCTGGAATAGAAATCACTATTGTACCTAGGTCCACAGTTATAGGCGAAAATATTATATGTCAACATAGAGCGCATCTCTAATCTGTCGTTTGGTCATAATTCTATAATATTCGCTCAACTGTACATACATATACTAGAGGACCATGAGAATTACCTCTCTTGGTCTTCCAGCTCGACGGTATCATCCTGCTCGGTGCCTCGCTGAACACCAGATTGGTAACTATCACCTGTTGAATTATCTACGGAATGATTATTCCGACGATGCGCAGAAGACTCCTCGAGCCTAATACTACTGATCCCGTGTAGTCGTAACGACTTTCCCACCTTTTGTAGAAAAGCCCACACTTTATCTTCAAGCGTGGGGCAGACCCTTGGTTTTCACCGTGGCCATTAGCAGTAGACCATGATGAACTTGGTCCGTTCGCCGCTGTAGTGGCGTTTTCTTGCGCTTCGACCTTGAATTGATACTTTAGGCAATCCTTCACTGTGACCAGACCCATCAAACGACCGCGTTGCTCGACTAAGATGACACGCGGCCCCATTTTCTTGAATACTTCCATCACAGTTTCCAGAGGAAGACGAGGGTGCACCGAGATTGGCGTATGGTGAACGTACGGAGTGAAGTCTACGGTTGTAGCACCGGTAGTGACTTCCAATTCATCGAATGTTTGAGGCGCGTCTTGCAAATGCGTAGTAGACGTGGATCTACTACTTTGTATCCTGGTAGTAGCCGCTGCAGCTTCGGGCGTGAAGATGCATTTCGCATTGGGAGCCAGCGGTTGCACGCGTCTTGCCTTTCGATTGCATATCGAAGCTCTGTACGGCCAATGTAGCCGACGAGCACCTTGCTAGCTCGATCCTCGACTATCGGGAAACCTTGGAACTTGTTATCGTTCAGCAAGTGCTCTGCTTCGCGCACGGTGAGGTCGGAAGCTGGTAAATAAAGAGGGCTGCTGGTCATGACACGGGAGACGGGGACATTGAAAACATGGTCTTCCTTGTTGTCTAGGAAGGGAAATCCGTTGAACCAGATCATGCGATCCGCAATACCACCATGGCCAAAACGCTCGCTAACGGCTTTTGCAACGCCAACAACAATCTACCAAATGTTAGCCACGGATGAAATGCTTAAATCTCAAGCGTCGCGACCTACCATGGTTGGAAGAATATATACCAAAGCCCCGTGATTTCAAACATTATAACAACAACAGAAACTGCAAGATGCATAATTCCACTGAGCGCCGCTGCTGCGCCTAGAAAAGCATACGTCCCAGGTGTAATGCAGGGAACGTCGGGTTCGCAGGCAGCGAAGAAATTGGAATCTGGAAATGATTCATGAAGAGCCTGCACGAGAATTCCAACCATCCTCCCAAAGGATGCACCGATTGCCATCGATGGAACAAAGATGCCGGCTGGAACCTTGCATCCGTACGAAACAATGACCAATAGGACGCGAAGAATTGTAGCAATAAGGAGTGAGAACACCGTCAGCCAGCGGTTTTGGGAGCTGAGAAGGTCATGTCACTGTTAATAATGCTTTTTGGGGAAAGAAGCATGTAACAAAACGAGGGTTACTTACTCGCAAATACCTTCGTAATTATTGTCGCCCTCACATTCTCGAAATAGCACCTCCATCATTTGTGTCATATTGATTCTTAAAAGATATTGGGGTAACAGAGAAGAGCAGTCAACCCAGCCAGAACGACAGACTCGGTCACAGGATATGGTCCCAAATACTTCTTTCGAAAGGCTGCCACTCGTAGATTCCATTTGATGACCAACGCACCGTACAATCCCCGAAGACTCCCAGAATGACGAAGAATATCAACTCAAAGAAGTGCCACGTACGATCGTACTTGACTTGAAACATGACCAGCTGACCAGTTCTGAAGGGGTTCATGGCCTTTGATGGATTTAGTTTTCCTTATATCCTAGTACAGCCGTAGGACCCAGGGTACTTACTGCTAAGACGCCGGTTGCGATCAACGCGCAGAAGTAGCTTCGCCAAAGAGTTTTCAGGGGAAATAGGTAGACATCTCCTGTCTGGAGTGTCAGTTTCCAAGAAACATGACTTCGAATCTTAAGAACAGGCACTAACCTCGAGGGAGAAAAGTACACCACCAATCGGACTACCGAAAGCCACTGCAACACCTGTACCGGCAGAGGCCGTCAAGATTTCCCTCGTCTTCGCGGCATTTAGCCGGTACTTGTTAAAACCGCGAAATGACATTTCCTGTGCACACCGCGTAATGCACACTAGGTCCCTCCTTTCCGACAGAGAGTCCAGAGGCGATTGAAAGCGGCAGCCCTATTGATTTAATGAACAGGGTGGTTGCACCCAAGAACCCCTTCATCACAAACCCTGCTATAATGCATTTGATTTCGGAGATTCCAGAACCTGCTGCGTAGGGCGAGAATGACTTGACTAGAAAGGCCGACGTGAAAGCGAAAAGGATCTTTGTGAAGTCAGCATACTGCTGCTCATGATAAGCGGGCGGAGAGAGAACGTACTGCGAAAAGGAAATATACTATATAGTTTAGCAAGGCGTTGGAGCCCCAGCGGTGCCATTCCAGGCATTCTATTAGACCAGAAATAACCTTGTCAGTACGAAAGACTACTAACGATGTTTAAGCTGTTCACTCCTCACCATCTTCGGCGCCCCAGCAACAAAACTGCTCATTCAGATAAAAGCCGTGGTACAGTAACCAAGCTTAATATCAGACAGCCACTCGGTCACGATATTCAAAAACGCGGCGTTGAGCCCTATTGCCGCGCCGACGAGAGTCACAACTAGCCAGGCTTGACCGGCATCGTAGGCTTCCCACAACTTGCGGCGCCAGCCAAACGTTCCCTCTCGATCCCAGAAGCCATGGCCTTCCCTTCGGCGGGCGCGACGACGGACTGTTCTTGGACGGCATCTTGTACCCAGTCAATGGTTGAGAAATCCTCGTAGCGCTTTATTTCATTGATCTCTTCAGCTACTGCCGGAGGCGGGTCGGCTGCTCGGTCTCCGACCCCATTGTCGCTCTGATCCGAGACGGAGAATCCAGAAAGCCGGCGCACTGGGCCTTCTATAGGAGAGAGGAACGCATGAGGCCGTGCGGAGCTGGACGATGCACGAGTGACGGTCATAAGTATAAGGCTGATTTTGAGGGCAGTCGCATAGGCTGTGTGGCCTAGCGCAGTTGCCTCCGACGTCTACCGGGCTATAACGTGCACTTGAATCGAGGGATGGGCGGCGAGGAAGGGTCTGTTGTTGCATAGACGAGGTCGACGAAGTAGGCAGGATGTTGTCGAGTTTTGATTGTTACCTGGGTGGTTGGCCCAATGGACAACCGGTTGCCTTGGAACTTGAAGCTAGGGCGATAAGATAAGCCATCCCCATGTCCATGATCCAACACAGCTTTTCCACCTCCCTACAGCTGCAGCACATTTACGAGCGACCCATCGTTGTCGAGTTTGAAAGGAATTCGAGATTAACGACGCATCTGCATTTTTAATGAACGCCAGGTTGGCTGCTTGAGCTCAACGCGTCCAGCAATCTAATCTCACGATGCCCTCCGACATGCACACAGACGGCGACACAGACTCCGACGCAGCCACGGGCCAGAGTGTTCTTCCGCGTATGGCTCCAGATGTCTTTTGTTTCTTTTCTCTTTTCTTTTCTTATTCAAGCTAACCTAATCCTTCGCGTTTGAACAGTTGCCCGAATAAAGAAGATTATCCAGTTGGACGAGGAGATTGCACAGTGCTCACATAATGCGACTTTTCTCATTGCGATGGCTACAGTACGTTGACAGTGAATGAATTGATCCCTCTGGACACGCCGTACGGGATAGAGACACTGATACGATATTCATTTCAGGAATTGTTCATTCAATACATAGCCGAGCAAGCGTATAACGTTGTCAAGTCAGAGCGCAAGCCTCGAAAGACCATCCAATACAAGGATCTAGGTACGCACACTCTCTGACCGAGACAGGAAAACATTTTTCTACGATAAGCTAATTTGCGGTGACAATAGCAACTGCGGTTTCGCGGATCGATAATCTCGAATTCCTGGCCGATGTAATACCAAAGACTACGACCTATCGACAATTCAAAGAGAAGAGGGCCCGCGAAGTAGCACATGACACGGCTATAACGGAGAAAGGACAGAAGACCTTAGACAGCACTGTGATGGGACAGAACGGTGTCGGTCGTCTGCCGGGGACAAACACTTGTAACGGCCAGACCAGCTCCAGTGGAGAGCCCCATGCCCACGGTATCTATGATGCTTGACCCGACGGCTGAGTCTGACTCTGCTGCAGCCAGTGGCGATGTCGAAATGACTGGATAGACATGTACTGCCATTGGATATGAGGGAGTTTTGGTTGTTCCTTTACCGTAGAGGTAGCTTGCTTGCATATCATGGGAGTTTGCGGGGCGGCTAGAATATTGATTAGTATTCATTGCTTTATCAATGGAACTTTTATGGCTATACCGGGATACCCTCGGTACATGTAGTCTGATACTTCGTAATTGTCGAGAAGGAAAGAAACAAAATAGCAGAACGAGGAAGGGAAAATACAAGAGAATCAAGAGTTGAAGAGATATACACTAGCGAGCTAATCCGTATTAAGCAACCCCCGCTGGCCAATCACAGGCAAGATGATTGGTCCTCATCCCGGCTGCTTTTCGGGAAGGAAACCTCACCTCCCAAAATCCTCGTTGCTTCCGACGTCTCTCTCACCTTCAATCTCTCTCTCTTCTCCGCACCTGGCCTTCTCCTCTCGCCAAACCCCAACGTAATTGCTGCCGTCCTCAATTGCGGTCTCCGTCTTGATCCGACTGCGTGCTTGTCCGGCCATGTCTCAACAGCTCACCTCCGCCTCGACGGCGCTCCTGCGCGCCTGCGCCCGTCAGCAACTGCCCACCAACGTCGCCCGCTCCGCCATTGCTACTGGCCAACAACGCGGTGTTGCTGCCAAATCGTCCTTTGAGAGTCCTTTCGGCCATTCCGGGAGACCGACACCCTGAAGATCCCCAACTTCAAGAAGTACACGTCCAAGGTCTCGCCGTCGACGAACAAGGTCTTTTCGTACTTTGTGGCTGGATCAATGGGTCTTGGTTCCGCCGTTGGAGCAAAGGCCACTGTGCAAGGTTCGTCAATGCTTCTTCCAATCGATCGTTACTGTCAATGCGTTTCGAAGAATTTCATATCCATCTGAAACGAATACCCTGATGGTCGTCGGGACGCAGAGAAGGTTTTGAAATATATAAGAATGATAGCTGATAAATGAATCCAATTATAGATTTCCTAGTCAACATGTCCGCCTCTGCTGATATCCTGGCTCAAGCCAAGGTCGAAGTTGCTCTTGGAGCCATCCCCGAGGGCAAGAACGTGCGTGTCTCTAATACCCAGATCTGATGACGAAGAAGAAGGCTAAGCAGGTTTGATTGGACAGGTTATTATCAAATGGCGTGGCAAGCCTGTTTTCATCCGCCATCGTACTGAAAGCGAGATTGAAGAGGCTAATAGCATCGATTTCAAAACACTTCGGGATCCTGAATCCGATGGAGACCGTGTTCAGAAGCCTGAATGGCTCGTTATGCTTGGTATGGCGAGCCTTCCTTCCCGTATTCTCAACAGCTACGGTTGAACTGATCTTGATTAGGCGTCTGCACTCACCTTGGTTGTGTGCCCATCGGTGAAGCTGGTGACTTTGGTGGTTGGTTCTGCCCATGCCACGGATCGCATTACGATATCTCCGGCCGTGTTCGCAAGGGACCTGCTCCTCTGAACCTTGAAGTACCCCAATACAGCTTCCCCAACGATGACACTCTTGTGATCGGTTAAGAAAATGTTCATTTCGAGAGGGTCAGTTAGAAAGAAAGAAAAGAAGCAAAGTATAGAAACCACCAAGTCACCATATGTTTCAATAAACAAATTACAAGCCTGTTTTTGTCAATGTGAACTAAACTCCATTTTCCTTTGTTTGGGCGAACAGCCTAGCGCTTTTACCTTACTTTTTGGTTAATACAACGTCCTATAGATAAGAAAAAGCGCTAATGATATGTATTATTTCTATATACGGACATACATACGTTCCTTACCCAGCTATTTGTTAGCTTCAAATTTAGAACTGGTGGAAAGGTTGATTTCTGGGACTGGAAAGGAAGAAGGGTTCTGAAGGAGTGTTAACGACCTGACGACTATCAGTGGCTAATAATAACCAAACCTGCTCAATTATTGAAGTCATATTCATATTTTTAAGCTGCCAGTCCACATATCTATGTAGTCAGCGAACCAACAATTAACTAAATAAAATGAGTTGAGATGTGTCTATATCCATGTCAAAAATTTTCAGATCACCCTCACACCACCACGGTGAAGATTACCCAACACATGAAACAAAATGAAAAGAAAGACAAAAATTTCAACAAGATGAGAAGGAAATCTTAACAGTGGAATGGATATTCCTTGACTCGTTGGTTTTGTGGAACAATGCAAAATGAGAAGGAAAAGAAAAACGCCCGAAAACACCTTTTGCTTTGCTTTCCGCTCCATCCAGTGTATGATACATGCTTATAAAAAGAAATTGTTCAGATGATCAGAGAAATGGGAAAAAGAGTTTTCTTCTGTGTCCGCTTCAAGATGCCTACGTAGAAGGCCATCGAGAACTGAAATATGTGAGAGGGTCCAGCCCCGTATGCCACCACGTAGGTTATTAGAAATGGTATGAAAAGAGGAATTAAGATCGATAGATGAAGGTCAAGGCGAATATATCCAAAAAGAAACAAAAGGCAAATCTGCCCAATACCTGTTGGCCTTTAATGGAAGACAGACAATGTTCTAAATGCTGGCAGTAATGACGCTACCGCCAACCATGTCGACAATCTTGCTAGCCACAGCTGATGGGTATCCGCGGGAAAGCATTTCTTGGACAACACTTGTCGCACTGGAGCGCTCGTCTGCTGCGATGAATGCGCGCGCCATTGCCTCATAGGTGCTAGGTTCGCGTTTTTCGATGCCAATGCTGTCATAGATTTCCCGAGCCTGGAGGATGTTACCCTCCGCAGCCCATCCCTGAATAAGAGTGTTGGCAATATACGGAGTCATTTCTACACCATGACTGCCCATGCTGCTGACGAGATTGCTGGTAGATGAGACCTTGCCATTGGCAACCATGGCTTCAAAGAGAGCTTGGTATAGACATGGTTGAACACGCACTTCTTTATTGGAGATGACGCTGTCAAAATGGTGCGCGCACCATCGAGATCCCGGAGCACACAGCCCTTAGCATGAATTAAAGAAGCATAGTGCACGGCTTCTGGTCGCTGCCCGGATGCCTTCATAGACTCCAGCACTTTCTCGGCTGCTTCCATGTTGACGGGTTCCAATGAAGCATGAGCATCAATAAGAAGTTTGTATGTATGTGTGGTAGGCTCAATATTCCGCGAGCGCATCCGCTCGTAATAGGCGAGGATCTTGCTACGGTCGCGTTTGGTATTTAGAAAGTACTGAATCATGGAGTTGTACGGGGCCGGACGAGGCTTGTAGTTCGGCATGGATTCCATTTCATCGAACATCTCCTCGGCGAAACGTTCGTCACTGACTCTGCATAGAGCGTTGACAATGGTGCCATAGGTGACACTGGTGGGTCGGACCCCGTTCGCACGCATCTCAGCAAAGTAAAACAGGCAGTCATCGATACGACGTGCTTTACCAAGCTTGCCAATCAAAGCATTGTACAAGAATGAAGTCGGTTCGACGCCTTCCGAAATAGCTTGATGGAAGATTTTCACAGCTTCAGTTGCCTCGTCAAATGTCTTGGTCGACTCTTTCAATGTGGTGATGTAAAGCCCGAAGGTGTTTGCAGTAGGAGCAGCCCCAATTTGTGACAGCTCCTGATGATACTTTGAGGCCAGGTCACGCTCGCCCACTGTTAGACAAGCCGCAACCATTGCATCTAGAATCGAGGTCCACCCATATCTGACAGCGCTGTATTGAGGGAGGAGGGAACATCATGTCGTGCCATAGCTAGAATATCGTTTGCAACGTTCATACGACCGCACTTAGCCGCACAGTTAATGAGTTTGGCATAGGTGATGTAGCGCGGATGTCGACCGAGGCGACGGATGTTGCGTAATTTTGTCATAGCATCGTTCAGATGAGCATCAAGACGTTTAGATGAGCCTTCCAATTCGTCGGAGATGATCGTAGATCCTCGGTAGTCTGTCGTGTAAGCGTAAGGATCGTAGTTGTCTTCAGAGCTCGTTGTCGAGGAGTTCAGTTGCGATGAAGTCTCTGAGACAGGGGTATAGCGACTAGATGAAAGGGACTGCTGCCTGGAAACCGAAACAAATCGATCCTGCCATCTCTGAACTAAATCAGGGCGGCTATCTGAAATTGCCAGAATTGCCTGGTCGACCAGACGCGAAGTGAAAACATCCAGGGGAATACCGGTAGAGAGAGCCACGTCGACCATGTGGGCAAAGCGGACAAGGTGAGGGGCATTGAATGAAACTTGATTGTTGATGATCATGCCTGCTTGGACTTGAAGGGCAAGGGTCAAGTCATCTACACTGAGCGCCGAGATGCCCATCGGACCCAAGCTAGAGATAGCATGTTCGGCAATTGGGGAGACCAATCCGCCGTTCTCAACCATGGATCGCACCAGAGTCATGGCAGCAGGAGAGGAGATCACCATCCCTGATTCCATCAAGAGAACACGGCCGAGGAGCTCGATGGCTTCATCGATCTCTTCCCGGACAGGTAGTTGAAGTAATTGTTGAGCAGCGGTGTCTTTGCGAATTCGGTTGAACATTTTGCGTGCTTCCATCAATCCCTCTTCGACGTGGCCGCTCTTAAGCAGGGCAACGGCGTACATGGTGGTCGGTTGAATCAAGTCCGAGGTCGCTTGATCGAGGTTACTCAGGACATTCC
Organism: Talaromyces trachyspermus; assembly: GCA_020137715.1. Taxonomy (NCBI): domain Eukaryota; kingdom Fungi; phylum Ascomycota; class Eurotiomycetes; order Eurotiales; family Trichocomaceae; genus Talaromyces; species Talaromyces trachyspermus. Next base: position 7,257,718 of record JACGXQ010000015.1, on the reverse strand, counting down.
AGAATGTCCGAGCAGCCATCACGTTGCCTTGTCGAACATGCAACGCGAGCATGGGTACTGCGGGGCCAATAGCATCGGCAGATTCTGCGACCAGTCGATCATACGACTCAATGGCGACCGCGGTGCTCCCGGCGTCAGCAGCAGCCACACAGATTTTTGCCATGGCCTGCTGCAGAGCAGAGTCCTGAAGCTTGGCGGTGGCCTGTGCAAGAGCTTCATCGAAGTCTCCAGCGTTAATAGATGATTGAACTAGGGCGTCACGAACGATGATCGATTCGACGGCTTCCAAGCGAGACGCCCGGTCTTCCTTGACATCGTCATAAGACGAGCGAATGCGATCAAGGAAGCGTAGACCACCATCGCTCTTCCCGCAGGTGAAATAGGCGCCAACTAAAGCCGCATAGACTTCACCATCCCGACGTTCGACAATGCTGAATACGCCATTATCATCTGCCATTGCTAGTTCTCGGTATTCATTGTAGCATTCAACAGCACTCTTCAGATCGCCTATCTTGGAAAATGCTGCAATCATCGATGGGAAGATGGCTGCATGAGGAACAAGCTTTTGGGTTTCCATGTGAGCGTAAACTCTGATCATGTCCTCAACGCGGCCCGCCTCAGCGCAAGTGATGATCAAAGACTTGTATACCTCCATTGGGAAGACCATTTCATTGTGTCGATTGGTTGCTGTGTCAAACAATTTGAGCGCAATGCTCAGTGAATGGTCCTCCGCGACGATTTCCCTTTCCAGTTCGCTGGAGCGAAACAAGAACTTGCCAGGTTCCTCCAAACCACCGAAACGGATGCGTTGCTGTTCAAGCATGGCTCCTGACGCTGAAATCTCGACAGCGCGCGACACTAGCACTGCAACGAGAGTCTTGTATGTTTCCTGGTTTGGCATAACCCGACGGCGCAGCATGTCCGAGTAGACATCCAATGCTTTAGGAACGGCATGGTAAGAATCTGTGTGTAGTTTGATCGCAGCGAGAAGTAATGAATTATATGCCTCGACGGTGGGGGTAAGGCCCTCACGCAGGAGTGCTTCGAATGCAGCAGGGATTTCCGCGTACTTTTCTGCTACCGCCAAATCAGCGACCTTGTTGGACGCAACGTAAGATTTCTTCGCAGTCGCATCAGTTGGCGGCTCTGGAGAGTGTCCTGATTCAGCGGCGTTGTCATTAGGAGCGACAATCGTTGCAGCATCATCCTCGGCTTCGGCGTTCTCCTCCTGGATTTGGATTTCGCGGGCAACGGCTTCCTCCACCTTGGCACTCACATCGACATTGACGGCGGCCTTTTCAGGTCCCGAACGCCATCCCCGGACGACTTCTCCTGGGAGAAATTTTCAGTCTTATCCGTAACTTCATCTTTCGGCTTCCACCCTATGCGCTTCTTGAACTGAAATTGTCGCCAATCACTGTCATCGCCTGTTTGCTGGGCATGTTGCCAAGCAGCATAGTACGCGGCTAAGCCAGAATCACCGGAACTGGAAGTCGATTGGCCGGCCTTGGCGCCAGCACCGGATGAGCTCGAGGCATTCTGGAAGGTATTTTGCAGTTGAGAAGTGCGATGGAATTTTAGGGAGCCGGTGGTAGCAAGCGGATTGAGGGTCGACGAGGTATATGTGGACTGGGATGCAGCAACGACGGACTGAGCGTAGCCATGGGTAAAGGCTTTGGCAAAGTTCTGTCGCGCGAGATGTGTGAAGGGCTTGAAAACCATTTATCTGGCCGGGGGTCCTCTTCAAAGAGAAGAGGAGACTCTGCGAGATGCCAGTCAGTACGATTGGATATTTTTCTTCCTCTACAACTGGAGCATACCTTTGGACCCAGGAAAATGTACCGTGCAGGTTCATTTGACGACCCGACTTGCCGTCACAATCGAACGCGCAGAAGAGAAGGGTCACGCGAGAATTAGATGTATTATGAGAATTAATGCAGGAGACCTAGTTGTTTGTTATTGTTCTTCTGTAGGGACCTGAAGAGAGGAAGGAGAGGAGAGGCCGGGTTGGTTGAGGTGGAAAGAGAGACGAGTCGCGCTTGCTTAACAGAAAAAGCGATGCCTGGGGAAGGAAGCGACTCGGGAGCTGAAAAGGGATGGCGCGGAGTCAGGCTTGTTTTTGCTTCCAGAACGTCGACTAAGAAATCAGATGACTTGCCGCGGGGCCAATGGCGGCGCGCCGTAGGGAAGAATTAGGGAGGATTAGGGACTCGAAACGGCTAGCCTCAGGCTGCAAGGGCTCGTCCTGCGCCCGCGGACTTCCTGCCCGCCTCCGATTGGCCAATCTGGCTTAAGCCCGACGTCTGTCCCGGCTCATTTTCTTCCAGTTTCCGCGCCGATTCATACAGTGTTAACTACGGAGCTCTTTTGATAGAGGATGGATCTGGGCTGACGCCAGGAGTCGATCCTACGTAATATGACTCACCGAATTGATTGAGAGTGCCGAAATTGCTACGTGTCATCGCGGGGAATCCATGATCATTGATGCTCCTAACCGTCTAGTGCGTACCGAGATATCTACTGTATGTCAGACTCACCGGGGTATGACTACGTGCCTGTTGAGACTTTGATAACTAACTAGTTAACTGCAGACCTTGAAGGCTTCATGTCCGCCAAAGACCTTTGTCACGACTCACTTGTGTAGGTCACTGGCCAATGAGGGGCCCTTGCATGGGGCTGACTGGGCCACCAATCAGACACCAGCTGGCTCCTACCCCTCGGAGCTTAACTCGTTAATGCATCAAAATAAAACAATAATAACGAAATAATTTCCATCCGCGTCCACAGCTCACAGCAACTTTCACGTGCAAGCTCGAACCATAGCTCCGAGAGCTCACCACTTCTCTCGTCATTCTGTGCACCGACCAGGAACCAACTATTGCCCCATGAGTCCGTAACAGCCCTTCCTCCCAGCATCCGAGAACCTCATGCCCGTCCGGCCTTCCGTGACGACCGCTGTGTCGGCGCCTGGGAAGGTTCTTCTCACGGGAGGCTATTTGGTGCTTGATCGTCAATATACTGGCACCGTATTCGCTCTCGATGCTCGAATTCATGCTGTTGTGCAGCAGCTTCAGCGAGACCGCCCTCGCAGCTCAACTCGCTCTTCTCAAAAGACGATGCCACAGCCAACGCCGCCGCAGATAACACTTTAGAGAGTCACCCCGAGGAGAGCGTTGTTGTGCGTTCACCACAATTTCGAGATGCTGTCTGGGAATATGGCGTGCAAAGATGCGAAAACGGCGGCGGGGTAATAGTCACACAGCGTAATGAGGGGTGAGTCTATATTGCAGGTTTTGCTGGTCTTCTGTTCAAGTGTCCTGTAGCTAGAGGCGGGAGATTGCTAAATACGTATCAGACCCAGAAACCCATTCGTGGAAACCTCCCTCAACTACGCCCTGACCTATATCAGCTATGTAGCCGACTCGCAAGATCTGGGGTCACTCGCCGTTACAATACTAGCAGACAACGACTATTACTCCGATTCTCGTCCACATTCGAATACGGAGCCTCAAAGCCGTGGCGGATTTCATGATTTCGGTGTATCACTACAAGATGCCCACAAGACTGGACTGGGTTCGTCTGCAGCCTTGGTGACAGCTTTAGTCTCTGCCTTGGTGATCCATCGTACCATGCACCCAGACGACTTAATTGTCGCCCGAGACAAGATACACAACCTCGCTCAAGCTGCACACTGTGCTGCCCAAGGAAAAATAGGATCTGGATTCGACGTCGGAGCGGCCGTCTTTGGATCATGTTCGTACCGCCGGTTTTCTCCGTCTATCCTCGAGAGTCTTGGTGAAGTCGGGTCGTCCGGCTTTGAAGAGAGATTGTTCTCGGCAGTGGAGGACTTGGATCCTGCACATCCATGGGACACTGAATTCATGGATATTGGCATGAGACTGCCACCTGGGATGCAAATGGTTCTTTGTGACGTCGATTGCGGGTCACAGACACCCTCCATGGTCAGGAAGGTGCTCGAATGGCGTAAACAGAACAAGGAGGAGGCCGATTTGCTATGGAATAGTCTACAGGCGAACAACGAGAAGCTCCGCATTGAGCTTCGACGTACGGTTCATGGTCGATCGGACCCAGAGTTTGAGACAGCAACGACTCTTGACACCTACAAGAATGTGCGCGTGCTCCTGCAACGATCACGGAATTATTTGAAGACCATGACGGAAAAGTCAAAAGTACCTATTGAACCGCTCGTGCAGAGCGAGCTTTGACACCGTCTCTGCTATAGACGGTGTTATTGGCGGCGTTGTCCCTGGTGCTGGGGGTTACGATGCCGTTGTGCTCTTGATTCGGGACGATGCCGAGGTAATGAAGAAGCTCAACTTGCTATTCGAAACGTACCAAAGCAAAGTGAAAGATGACTTTGGCGGCAAAATAGAAAAGGTACGAATTCTGGGGTACGCCATGGATCAGAAGGCGTGAGAAGCGAGTTCCAGAACCTGGCACAGTATCTGACATGGCTTTGATTATTTACGATAACCGTTGTTTTTCTAATGACTTATGAGACAATGCCAAAGAGACAAAGAGACAGAAAGAAAGATCTAGTTGTGAAAGATGCGGCACATGAAGAGCCTATCACAGTCGTTGTAATATTGTGTAATATTATAGGGCACTAGTAATACGCCTTACCTGTATAGGACTAGCCGTCACGAGACTAGCCATTATAGGCTAGCCTGCCCCGGACGATTCCCGTTAGTAATAAACGATTCCCGCCCGTCTAATCATGGCAATTGCAAATTGCATCTCCTTCTCCAGACGTCGATCTTCTCTATTGGCGTAATCCACGTTCATCTCGGAATTCACCCAGACAGCTCTTCTAGCCTATCCCTATCGTCAATTGCCAATCGCCTTATGATCAGACAGGATGGCATCAACTGAGGACGTGTCTGCTGTGCAGGCGAGCGATTCCCCTGCACCAGCGGCACGAGACAACACCCCAACCACCACCACTCCCGAGCATCCAGATGTCCCTGCGCCAGCTCCTTCATCATCCGCCGCTGCTGAGAGCGCTCAATTAGGGCCGCAAAACACAGAAAGTGAATCGAAGGAGAAAAGCGATACAGAAGACGTTGCGGATAAGTCATCGCCAAGCGAAGTTGTAGCTCCACCTGCAGCGACAACTACCCCCGACCACACCACCACCGCCGCCGTCATTAATGTGACATCTGAACATCCCTCATCCGACGTGAAGTCTAGCGAAGCCCCTGTGGCAGCTCATGCGGCAGAGGGTGAAGCATCTGACCAGACGGTTAAGGAGGCCGAAGATGCAGGGCCAGAGTTGGTGATCACCTTACTTCTTACAACTGGTGCGCGGCATCCTTTCAAGATCGACAGAAAATATCTGCGAAGACGGAGTGTTAAGGTCGAAAATGATGATCCATTCAATATGAGTGTATATACGCTCAAGGAGTTGATATGGAGAGAGTGGCGAGCAGGTAAGAGATATAACATGCCTATCTATCTGTGCAAAATGTGCGCTTTTACCAACTCGTATTCAGAATGGGAACCACAACCGTCGTCACCCAGTTCGATTCGACTGATTTCTTTTGGCAAATTGTTGGACGACAAATCTCCGCTATCAGGTTAGTACAACGAAGCACTTGTATATGTACAAATATACTAACATCATCACTAAATCAGAATCGAGCCTAACTCACGACGCCCCTAATGTTATCCATATGACCGTGAAACCACAAGAAGTGGTAGACGAAGAGGATGCCAAAGGCGGGAAATCATACTCAGCCAGAGACCGAGATACAACCGACCGCAGTCCTAGTTGTCGGTGCATCATTCTGTGAATTCGAACTCTCATACTTCTTACTACAACAGATGTTTCGTTCATTCGTACTGCGATACCCCAATTTCTCTTTCCTTCCCCTCTTCCCTTCTATCTGACCTTCTGTCTTGACATATTCATTTCTCTTTTTCATCGAGATTCCTCAGCCTGAAAATTTATCTTCCGCGTTCCTTTCGTATCCATCAACCTATTACCAGTCGACATTTCTCTTTCATTTTCCCTTTTGACGTCATATTTCTTAAATCCCATTCCCTCCTATTCGCTCTGTTGCTTCTGTTTGTCTTTGGTCATCTGGCGTTGAGAAAATAATCATTGTATTTCGCCCTGTTCCGTCTACCCCTTTTTGTGCGTCTCTCATATCCTTCACCTGCAAAGCTTTGGTTATTCCGAGTTGTGGGCTGTGGTACGTGTCGTCGTATGTTCGGGTGTGTGTATTCCAGCAATTTTTATGTTGCCACGAAGAGCTTCCCTACCTCGATATATCTAGTCAATGTTGTTTCTTTTGTAAGTAAGCAAGCAGCTTTGTATCTATGTACTTTTCTCATTTACCTAATTAGCCTGTTTTATTTTTCATTCAGACGTTTTCTATTAACTAGTATCTCGCATGGTAGTTTCTGCTCTTGGCATACAACTAGGTAATAGGTACTTAATTATTGTCTACACCGATTCGATCATTTGTTCATCGGCGTTCGGTTGATGAGTACCTAGATAGATTTGGAAAAATCTGTTTGATTCATTTCCCTCAAAGGTTTTGATTCCCGAGTCAACTGATTCATTTTGCATGGCACAAGGCTACGCAGAGCTTCCAATGGTTATTCCGTAATGGTACAAGTTATATTGTCTAGCCCGATCTAAGTATCGTATCGTATCGATATAATTATTACTTGAAAGAGGGCAAGTCCACTGATCGGCTCGCTCGCACCGCCTCTCCTCTACCAGTCCATCTTGAGTCTCTTCTCCATCTCGTCGTGGAAGGCCGGAGGTTCACGGAACTCATCTCCTGTATTTACATATTAGCTTCCATACGCCAAAAAGTAAAGAAAAAAGAGAGGCTTAAAGAAAAGAGCTAGAAGAGATTGCCATACCATGGAAAACATCCTCCCAGCCAATCTCCGTATCCCGTCCGCCAAGCACCAGAATATCCTCATGCAAATTCCCACCATTCCTTCGCGGCCCTCCCAACAACATAGGCGTAAAACTCGAATCGCGGACAATCTTCAATTCCATCCCACGTCTGATTGGCTCAGCCATGCCGTACGCCCGTCGCAGGGATTCCATCTTTAGCGCATCCTGGGTTTCGCGCCAGGCCAAGAGGCGCGCCTCAAGCGGGTGTGAGGACGTTGGGATAGTAGATGCGTTTTCTGAGGGGCGCCCGTGAGGCGCTTGCAGTGTGATTTTGTTTCGAAGAGTGTCTGGGAGGCCGGAGGCTGAGGGGCGCCTTTGCTGGAATGAGGTGCTGCTCCTGTTGTCGAGGTGTAGTCACGGCCTATGGTATTGTCGGTGTAGGAGGCATGGTGAGTGGGAGGGGTTATGCGGAGGGACTGGATGATTTCAGGTCAGTTTTGGTTCCTTTTCTTCGAACAATGTTGGTGGAAAGAGATGGTATGCGTATGGCATGGAGTAGTTGGATCGGAATGGAGGACGTACCATCTTGACTGCTACTGAAGAGACGCGTGTGATGTATCAAATTAGCTTATTTCGTATTCTCGATTTTCCTTTTCAGGAAGATGAAGTCCAGGTTAGATGTTAATCGCAGGATGTTCTGGTCTGGTGGCCTAGCTTATGTGGAGCTTGATGCCTTAGCTAGTTCCAACGCCATAGTCACGTGATGTTCTCCCATCTTATTCCGAGATTTAATGTCTACCACCAGTCTGTCCTGAACAATCAACAACATCGTCGGCGCAGCAAGCATGTCGACAGCTTTGTGCGCGCGGACTTTTGTTCGCGCCTCACTTCACATTCCCAAACCTACAATTAGAGTCAGGCAACCGTACCGACCAAGACAATTCTCTTCTTTACAATCATCTTCAGCACGAAACTTCTCCCAGACACATGCTTCTCCCACCTCCTCCTATATACTCTCTAAACTCGCCAAGAATACGCGATTAACTAAAATTATACCGACAAAAATATCAACCCGCAACTTTTCATCCACCTCCAAAACACTCGCAACATACAACCAAGTCCGGCGCGGCTGCCGCAAAGAGCAACGAGCGCGACGCCGTCGCTCACCGGCGCTCTCAATCGGCCCGAAATGAAAGGCGTATGTCTCAAGACAGGTATCACGAAGCCGAAAAACCCAATTCGGGTGAAAGGAAGACTGCAAGGGTGCGGCTGAGCAGCGGCAGGGTTGTGACGGCGTACATACCCGGTGAAGGACATAATGTGCAGCAGCATAGTGTGGTTATGGTTCGGGGTGGACGTGCGCAGGATTGTCCTGGTGTTAAGTATCATCTTGTTAGAGGGGCTTTGGATTTGGTAGGCTTTTTCTTTCCCCTTTTTCTCACTGGTTAGGAGAAGAGGTCCAGAACTAACTTTTCTTCCAGGGAGGTGTTGCGAATAGATTGACTTCTAGATCAAAGTATGGTACGAAGAAGCCCAAGGCTGATTAATCTAATCTAATCAATCGATTGACTTGGGGGCATATTTTTTGCTTGTTAAAATTTGTCTGTGTATTATACTACAATGCATTTTCCTTTACTTGTGCCTCTCTATGCAATAACTCTCTTCTATTAAAAGCACCTAGGTATCGTGCTCTGAAATTTGGTGGTATAGTAAGATACAGCTCGAGAAAAAGAACGAAACGAAACGAAAAGACCCCTTAATAGAAGGGTGAAATTCACTGTACATCATTCTTCACTGGTTGATACGTTTATATACATCCACAAAAAAACCAAGATACCACTCCTTTTCAAAAACGAGGAAGAGAAATTCGAGGACGACAAAGAGGGAGGAAATGGACCGTAGAAGAGAAGAAATAATCAAACAATAAATCGGAATGCCCTAACATATATGATCAATCAGTCAATAACAATAACGTAGATTCTTACTAGCATCGAGCATCACATGCTTCGAACAATGCAAAATCCCAAGTCGCCGCTCCATAAGAGCTAACCTAGGAGAATGAAAAAACGGCTTCCTCCCCATATCCTCTTCCCAAGAACGATATGCAAAAAATAGATGAGAAAAGGAGCATGAAAAGAAAGAGAAAAATCTGAGATCTCAGACTACATTCGTCGTCCGTCTTCTTTTGTGAAAGGACTAAGTGGTCTGCGAAGACGTAAATCCGATATTGAGAATATTCCTGTTCGCACTTGCTGAGTTGAGCGTTGTCGGCGCCTCCAAATTCCATATGCAGCTGCCAAAACCAATGAGGTGAGGAGAAACGAATAAGCGGCCACTTTTAGGACGATAGAGAGTCAATCCGCTTCCTTTTCATAGCCTTCTGGCTTGGGTAGGTTGTTTATGTGGAAGTAGCGTGATGTGCCTGGCACCACAGAGTTAGTTCTGTTTAACAGAAACAGGGGCGGAGCAGCAAAATAACTTACATGAATAGCCTTTCCAGTCAAAGTTGTCTGCCGGGTTACAGTGGCATTTCAAGTCAAGGCGGGTCTTTTCGCCTGTCGGGCAGTGAGTGAACGGGACATGGTAGTAGCCAATTTCGTTGAAGAAGTGAATCTCCTCCTTCTTCAAGAGGAGACCGGCGGCAATTGAGTGCACAGGGGCATCGCCCCATCTTTCGTAGAAGAAGCCACCATCTCGATCGAGAGAGTCGAAGTAGTTTATGTATGCATCGGACCGTAGCCAGTCCAGATCACCAACCTCGAAATTGGACCACTAAGGAAAGGTCAGCTAAGTGGGATAAACAGGAACGAATAAAAGAGTAAACGATTATGATACTCACAAAGTGACACTTGTTATAAGTGTCTCCACCATCGTCACTCAAAAATGCCATCGAATTACCCTCGGCGATGTACTCTGGACTGTTCTTCATGAATTTCTTGACGCTGTCCCAGAGCGTGGAATTGTCTCGTAGTACTCGTATAAGCTAAGCACGAAGCTGTACTTCTTCTTGTTTTCCATTATGTATCGGAATGGGTCGAATGAGATATCGCAAAAAGCTGGATACTGGGCTCCACACGCCAGTAGTATCTGTAGTTGAGCATCAACGGGTGGCGGAAAAGAAGCCAGACTCATAACGACACATATGTCGGTAGCTCACTGAGTCGCCGTAGATAATCTTTCTTGCTTTCATGTCCTCGCGCACCGCCTTGGCTTTGTCCTGGTCAATCCATTCGGGATACGACCAATGCTCTTTAGGGATCAAGCCATAGTGGGTGTTTCCGGAGACCAGGGCAGTGGTGATTTTCTTGAACTCTTCGTCGAACGGCTTGTCGTTCAAGAACACCCAATCGTAGTGATAGTTGCGATTGAAGCGGTCCTCCACCTCGCGAATGGATTTCGCAATCTCCCAAACATCCTGGTTGCGTGCAAGAGTCACGAAGGTCGCATTGACTCGCTCGCCAGACGGGGTTAACGCCGGTGGGCCGTTATTCGCGGGGTTTGGTAGGAAAGGTCAACGGAGCCTTTGGTGTTTTGTGTTTGGGATGGTATACTAGCTTCGTAGCTCGTTGGCAGCGGCAATGACGATCTCGAAATAAAAGCTAATACCGCCAGCGCCTGCAGAAGTTGATGGAATTAGCCACACCGAGTCGACTAACGCATCCGCACGGCGGACTTACAAAAATTGCGAACAGCAGATATCGCACATATCTGCTAGTCCCTGACGACATTATGGAGAATTGCAAAGTAAACCAAAAGGACTTCACCCTTTGCAATCAGCAAGGGAAGGCCAAGAACCCTGAACCTCCCTCCGATATCAAGTGGTTATTTTAGTTTAGCTGCGCCGATCATAGATCTTCTTCGACACCAAACAGAAGCACCGGCAGCGATCGGCGAGAACGACAGAAGGAAATGAAGAAAAGGAATTCAAGCACGAGCGAAAGGAAAGAATTAAAAGATCGACAGACAATGTTCTGGACTGCGTGCGAATGGTGATCTCGGAACGAGTGACGACGAAACGTGGAGACAGATAGATTCCTTCAAGACGCAGCGCAGAACCGACAAGTCATCAGCAGCAGCAGCAGCAGCACGTCGCAAATGTCTAGCACTTCTGACGAGAGAAGAGATGCGAGTAGAGACGAGGCCGAGAAGAGACGAGAACTGAGACGAGGAAAAGGAGTGAGAAGGATCAAAGATTGTTAGTTGGCCTGTTTGGGGTCGACGTTTTTGACTGGTTGATGGTCATTAATAGGGACCAGCTAAGCTGCTTACGGGAGACAGTCAATTGGCAGCTAGGTCGGCAGGAACAAAAGATGTTTTATGAAAATGATGGTAAAACTTGATCAAGTAGTAAGCACTACCACGAAACATTCTTCAGGTTCCTGTCGGGGCCTGCGTACGTAAGCGCCCTCTCCGCGCTCAGAGCCTCAGGCTGGCCGTTTGCGTCTGCAGGCATTACAGACAGCTGACTTCCGTATTGGACCAGAAGTACTGTATACTCGAAAAATGTACTTGGTAGAGACTAGCCAGATGTGTTGGAATGCATAGAAATGGACGGCAATATGTATCCGCTGTGGAGGGATAGTGACAGGGCTGCAGGGAAGACACCTGACAACCAAGGCACCGAAATAAGGCAACAAGGCACCCAGGCACCCAGGCATCAGCACAGACCAAGCGGGAAAGTGTGAGTGAACAACTGAAATCCCAAAAGCGTTCGCCATCGTCGCCTCTCCTCGTCGATACCCCCTCCCACCCTCTTGGTGCACCACGCTATGTCTTTCTTTGGATTCGATACCTCCCTGCCGAGAGATCGGCAGGCCGGTCAGCAATCCAGAGGCATCTTCGAAACCCCCGATCCGTTCGCTGAAGTTGCCCGCGCCCAAGCTCAGGGCTTACACGACGGCGACGACGATGCGTATGTCTACGTAGACGGAGAGATTTGATATGTTCATATTTACTGAGTCTGATTTACAGGATTGACTTTGAGGACACCTACGATGGCCTTGGCGACCAGCTCGACTCCGACCAAGATGCGTTCAACGACGACACCTTCGGTGGCGGAGACAGCGTCGGAAAAGACTTTGACTTCTTTGGCACTACAGCCCAGGTATCCGATGTCATGACCGAGGAGCAAATTCGCTACAACCTTCAAAATCCCAAGTCGTCAGCTCCTTTGCCATTAAAGGAGACTGCTCCACCGCCGGGATCAGCGCCGTCTGTTCCTCGGTTGCCCAAGAAGACTGGCTACGAGAGATACCAGGATCCTGGCTTCATCCCCGAGATAACGGCGAAGTCGAGTGTTTGGGGACGACTACCCAGCCCAAGAAACAGCAGGCCGTTGAACCTGCTCCTGCTGTGGCAGCGCCCTCACGGAAAATGTTGAGTCTGGAGGAAGTTGAAGCCCAGTTGCGACAGCAGCCTCCGCAACCCTCGCAACCCGCACAGCCAATGCCAATGCCAATCCCTCGCAGTCAACAGATGGCTCCTCCACCAGAAGCCTTTCCACCCATACCGGCCGCCGAGTTGATGGCACTTGAACAACAAGCTTTGGCCATGGGCATCTCGCCGGCACAGCTTCTACAGCGGCTGCAACAAATACCACCCGGGCAGTTTATTCCTGGACTGTCTGGACCGCAGCCAGTTCCATTACCCAGACAACCTCCCATTCCGCCACAGCAGCAGCGCCAACCAGCTGCTCCTCCGCCTGCTCATAGGCCACCACAACAGCCCTCATTGGTCCCCGCCCCATCGGATGTCCCGATCATCACTGACCCCGAGCAGTTAATGAATCTTACAGAGGAACAGCGTGTGGCTTATTTGATGGAAGACGCAAAGCGAGCCAAGCGCAACCACAAGATCTTCCTGCTCTCACGTGGTAACGGCCTGATGACACCACAAGATAAGAATTTCATTACCCGCATCCAGCTTCAACAGCTAGTTGCTGCTACCGGAAATGTCAACGACCCCGATATTGAGTCGCTCTTATCAGAAGACTTTTATTATCAGGTGTACAGTCAGATACGTGGTGCGCCACGCCAGCACCCCGTCAACCACTCGGCCACTTCGCTCAGACATACCTTTTCCAGACCGGAAACCGCACTGGCGGTCATGGCCGGCGACAATACCAAAATGCGGATAATCACATGCAGCGTATGCAACAACAAGTACAGCGTGCTGTCGAGGCGGCCAAGGCAAAGCCTAAAACCAGCAACTTATAATCGAGGGCAGCCTGGGAAAGATATCCTTTAGCAATGCGAAGGCTCCAAAACCATTATTAAATATCAAGAGACCAGAGGGCGCGGAAGGCATGAAGCCCAAGCGAACGACAGCAGATCTTAGCGCCAGTGATCGAAAGTCTGTTTTGAACAACATCGAGAGTGTTTATGATATCTTAATGAGAATGGAGGACCTTGAGCGGACGATGCCCCCACCAGAAGAAAGTGATCCGCAATCTGTTGAGATGCACATGGAATGGAGACAGAACATGCAAGCGCTAAACTCGAAACTTTGGCAGAGCATGAAAGTACTCGAGCCCATTGTGCCAGGCTCTTCGGTGCCGCACCCTTTCATTGCTTTCTTGTCATACCCGAAAGGCAAAAAGCAATACCTCGCCTTTTCCGCCAAATTGACCAGGACCAACGTATCACCGTATTGACCATGATTGTCGTGAACCTTGATATGTTGGATGTAGTTCGCAAGGGTCTCCTGAACCCGGGTGAGACACAATTACCGGCTGCATCTCGGGAGGATATTGAATTGTTCTCCCAAGCTGTCATGCCCGCTCTACTTGGTTACGTCAACGAGGCATCTTTTAATATTATTATTGGCCTTCTTGGCCTCGTGCTTGCCCAAACGCATGTCCAATTTGTGGCTAGGACTAGGGTCGGCCTAGGAATCATGACCATGCTGCTCAGTCGCGCAGCAATTATCAAAGAAGCTGGGCAAGCAGAAGAGCACGAGTGGCAGCAATGGATTGAAAAATTCAACCAGCTTTTCGACGCTTTGGAGCCTGGATTGGCTGATATTTTCCCCGGAACTATAAACACCGGGGACGACATGTACGTTTGGCAGTTCCTGGCAGCAATTGGCATTGGAGCCAGCCAGGAGCAACAGCAACGACTAGTGATTGCTGTGAAGTGAGTAGAATCTTTTACCGTTGAACCTATAGGCCATAAAACTAACATTTACGTTTAGGGATCGAGTGATGGAGACCGTGGCCCAGAGCAAGACTCTTCCGGCCGACATGGCAAGCCAACGCCTCAACAATGTCAACTTATTCATGCGCGCTATCGGACTCGACGTTGAGCTCCTTGGCTAAATTCATTGCTTTTAGTTTTTGCTTTTTCCATTTTTCTCATCGGCAGTGCCATTACAGAAAATGCTCGTTATTCTCATGATAGATGATGGGCCTGGGGACTTGGGAATGTGCGGCGAATACCGATACACCCTTTAACGATCATCACAGTGACGCTTGTGAGACTAAATGCGCAGGGTTATTATTACTATTTTCCTCTCCCCTCACCGCTTCTGGCTTTAGGAGACGTCTCGACCTCGTGGGACCAGTGACACAAAACTGGCCAAGGATTCCACCAACCATGCAATGCAATGCAGTGGCGGAAACAAAAATTCTGTCTAGGCTTATATTTAGTGGCCTAGATCATGCAATCTATGCGGATATGTACATGCATATCCTATGTCCATCTACAAGCTTACGGTTTCGGTTTCGGTTTCGGTGCATGTTTACAGGGCCCTGTGTTGTATTATAATGATTATATTATTTTATATACCCAGAACCATGGATTCACGGGCTCCCTGAGCAATATCCTACAAGTGGTCTCTGAAGGAAAAGAGGAAGAAGAGGAAGAAGAATTAAAAACGAAGTAAATACGGATCATCACCAGCCCCGCCGAATAATAATCCTGCTAGCGTGATGTCTCACCGATAATTGCGTTGTCTGGTGCTCTGCCGCCCCTGAACTCTGCCGTCTCTGCCCGCTGGGCCGAAGCGCTGCTCACCATCCATGGATGTCACAGCCCCGCCATCTTCTCGCTTTCCTCTCCTCTTTCTCTTCTCGAGTAGCCAGTATACATACCCTCTCGGTTCTGACTTAACTATCGCCTCAATTAACTGCCTAACTGCCAAGTGCTCCTGATTGACCCCAAAATGGCTGCTGGTTCTGTTCTCGTTACCGGGTAAGCAAAGCTATATCCCAACACCGTCGCAATTCTCGAGCAGCTCTCTCTGACTGCACACAGAGGAACGGGCTATATCGGGTCCTTCACGGCCCTAGCCCTGCTCGAGGCTGGCTACAAAGTCATCATTACCGACAACTTGTACAACTCCTCTGCTGAAGTCATCAACCGCATTGAATTGATATGCGGGAAGAAGCCGGAGTTCGTCCAGGCTGATATCACCGACCCGACTGCTTTCGATAAGATCTTTGAGACGTACCCCGACATTGACAGTGTTATTCACTTTGCTGCGCTTAAGGTTAGCTTCTCTTCTTTCTTTTCTTTTATGTTAATGCATATCTGATTGTCATTGATTCAAAAGGCCGTGGGTGAGTCCGGCGAGAAACCCTCGACTACTACCTTGTCAACGTCTATGGCACGATCAACCTCCTCCGCGCCATGCAAAGCACAATGTCTACAATATCGTCTTCTCGAGCTCTGCCACCGTCTACGGCGACGCCACGCGCTTCCCCAACATGATCCCCATACCCGAAGAGTGCCCTCTCGGCCCAACCAACCCTTACGGAAACACCAAGTTCGCCGTCGAAAACGCCATTACGGATTTCATCAATGCCCAACGAAACAACCTCATCAAGGCTGGTAAAGCCAATGAAGCGGAGAAATGGAACGCAGCTCTGCTGCGTTACTTCAACCCTGCCGGTGCTCACCCAAGTGGTATCATGGGTGAAGACCCTCAGGGTGTCCCATACAACCTGCTCCCTCTACTAGCTCAGGTTGCTACTGGGAAGCGCGAGAAGCTGTTGGTGTTCGGTGATGGTTAGTGACCTATTTATTCTACCATGCATTTTCTTTGATTTCGTATTATACAGACAGTCAGACAAATATTGACTCTATTGTTCTAGACTATGACTCTCGTGACGGCACCGCCATCCGTGACTACATCCACATCTTGGACTTGTCCAACGGCCACTTGAAGGCCCTCAACTACCTGCGCTCCAACCACCCTGGCGTACGCGCATGGAACCTGGGAACGGGTCGCGGTAGTACCGTGTACGAGATGATCAAGGCCTTCTCGAAGGCCGTCGGCAAAGACCAGCCATACGAAGTTGCTCCTCGTCGCGCCGGTGACGTCCTGAATCTGACCTCTAACCCAACACGCGCGAATAAGGAGCTCGGCTGGAAGACTGAGCGTACCCTCGAACAGGCCTGTGAGGATCTCTGGCTGTGGACCAAGAATAATCCTCAGGGATACCGTCAACAGCCACCAGCTGAGCTTCTCGAGGCTCTGAAGAAGAAATAAAATCTTAAACTCAAAATGGAATCATTTTATACGCCAAGTCAGCGAATGATTTTTTCCCCAATCTCCTTGGCTTTTAGATGAAGCGTGCTCGTTGGTTAATACTTGTCTGGTTAGTGCTGTAGATAAATTATAGTTTGAGAATTTTGATATGCAGTACATCAAAGATATCATCTAGTTTTTCTCCAAAATTGTCGCTGGATACTATGAAGTTTCTACCTAGGTAATTAATCATAATTGACCAAGTGTCATTCATATATTATACAAGCAGCCGGTTTTATCTTTCCATCTATATAAATATGCCAAAGTATTCGTACACAGGTAGTTAGGTGTGTGTGATGATACGTCTCGATCAATTTCACATTTCATTTCCGATTTTTGTTCGCCCGCGACTTATTATTATTATTCTTATTGTCGTTGCTGTTATCATTTTTCTCTTTCTTATTATTTGGTTTTCTTCGTCTTTTTGTCTCTTTCTTTCGTCCTCCTCTTCCTTCTCTTTCTGCGCCTTTTCTAGCGCTCGTCTCTTGGCAGACTCCTTTTCCTTCGTTTGAATCTGCTGCTCACTAAACTCCCAAAGTTGCTTCGCAACTTCAGCATCATCGACTTCCTTGCGCAGGCACTCGATTTCGCGACACTCCTTGATCAGCCATCCGCCGCCGGTATGCTCGCCTGCACTCCGGCCGAAACGTGCCTCCATAGCCGCGTACAGAAAGCTTTGGGCTCCGGCATCAGGTGATTTGAGGATGAGCCACCATATAGGCCAGAGAAGGAGATAGACAAGAAGACCCCATAAACTGCCGCCTGTGAGCCAGCGGCGCATGCCTGGCGTGCGGCTGTAGCCTGGATCAACGATCAGAACCCGCGCGTTCATGGGTTGCTGATCAGGCCGTTTGTAGGATGACAGATGTTTCTGGAACGCTCTTGCAAAAATCATGAGTGAGAGCTTCGTCATGCCGTACATACTTGCTGCGCTGCTGCTGCTGCTGCGCTTGTTTCTTTTAATGATAGTGACGATGCGTTTTTGGCACTAGATTTGGATTTATTCTTAGCCGCCGCTGTCGTCTCACTGCTCACCACTCCCTCCGTCCTCTGGAAATCCGTCGTAGCACCGATATAGGTCGAGCATGTTGCAAAATAACCCGCACATCTCTATCCGGCGGCTGCGCTCTAAGAGCCGGACTCAGGATACTTAGCAGATGGAAGTTGGCCAGGTAATTCACCTGCCACTCTTCGTCTAGACCGTCAAATGTCAAGCGCGGCTTACCGCTCCGTGATGGTTTGAGGGTATTCGCGCAGAGGATGATCATATCCAGTCGCCGCGGCGGAGCATTGTCGACCCATTTCGTGGCGAATTTTCGGACTGAATGCAAAGATGTTAGATCGACTTGTTCGGCGTAGATGAGCTCGTTGTTTGTTGATTGGCGCAGGTCCTCGATGTAGTCGACTAGGAATAGGTCCGACGGTGCGTGTTGCGTGAGCAGGATGATTTGAGCGCCGCGTGAAGCGAGGTCGTGGACGACCGAGGCTCCGATACCTGACGTGCCACCCTACTTTTCTCATTAGACCAAGGTCATTTGTATATGGGATGTTATCCCAAGGCATACCGTCACCATCACCACCTTCGAGTGCATTAGTCGCTCGGAGGTATTGCGAGCACCGCTGAAGTAGTACTTCAGCAAAGTCACAATGGCCGCAACCGCAACCCACCTGAGAGCCGTATATACATGGGGAACAGCAGAGAGCCCTTCACTTAGCACATGCGATATAATAGGGACCGGCATTTTGCTATATGACTTCTGACTTGAGAAGATGGACGGAGAGGTACGTAGAGCGGTTTATGTCCTATGCTTCAAAAGACACTTTTCCTCATCTGGGATAGTGCCATGATCTGCGTCTTACCTAGGTATTTTATTTTATACCTGGAAAGTAGCTGGCACATTGAAATATACTGCTCCAGCATCAGGAAATAAAAAGATAGGGATGTGCTCAGTTGAAATAGCAGGTAATGCAGGTCCATAATGGCTAATAATGTACATGGCTATTAAAAGCCCTCAAAAACTCCATATAAATATAATACAAGACATACACCTTCGCCGTCCAGCTCCGTTTAAACTGTTGCGACGCTGTTTCTTAACTGTGCTTCAGCTTGAGACGATGCATCCTCCATCATAGGCATGTCAAACGCATCGGAACTAGGGTCGCCTGTCTCGTTGCTCCCTTCGGTAGCTGACAGCAGCCGCTCTTGCTCAGCGTTGCGCTGTTCCAATACCTTTGTCGGCGGACCGAAGAGTCTCTCCGTAGTTTCTTGTTGGCAGAGAATTCAGCCAGTGCTCGCATCATTCGCTCTTCGACCATGGACTTGACATGCATGGCCAGAGTTCGATCTGTGAAGACGCCTCCGACACGATAGCTGAGCCACAGGTATATGATCAGTGACTTGTGTAGACTTTCAAGTTCGTTGAGATAGTCCCTGTTGCCAGATACAGGAAGTTCGAGAACTTCTAGATTTATTTCGGGAATATCTAGCAAGCGGCCGCTGTTATTAGTGGCGAGAGCTCGAATATATCCTCGGACGGCCCTCTGAAGTACCGGGTCACTTTCATTAATGGGTGCGGCCATGAATATAAGTCGCTCATCAATATTCAGTTGATGGGAACGATCGATGATTTCAGCAGCTGCAAGCTGCGCCCGCGATCTGCACATGAAGAAGAGTGGGTGGGTTTGTGCTAAAGAGAACACACGATTGACGAGGAACTTGAATGGAACTTCAGCCGGAAAATAAGGGGCTATGCGTTGAAATGCGATATCCATAGGAATAATACCGGCCGCCGTAAGAGGGCAGGTTCAAATTCCATGGCCCGCTTTATATGTGGTAAATCAACGTCTTCAAGAGACGTCACCAATCCTACGTTGGATTCCTGCGAACCTTTCGGCCCTTCCTTCTCATTGGCAGCGCGAAATCGACCAGCGCGTCCTCCAATTTGCTTTATTTGCGGAATACTGATCCTCTTTAGGTTGCCCTTTGCACCTTTGATCAGAGTCTGGAAAATAACTCGTTTGCATTTTCTAATCATGATGGTTAGTTGAGATAAAGGGCGAAGCATTAGATGCATTTGAACTTACAGGTTTAAGCCCATGCCAATAGCATCACTTGCTACTAGGAAATGATAGTCGTTGTCTGGGTCGTTAAAAGGTTGGCTTGTTGCGTGCGAATCTCTGCTGGAAGACCGCCGTACACCACAGCGGCTCGTTTCCCAGTCACTTTCTCAATTTCATTTTTCAAAGCATGAATGTTTAACCGAGAAAACGAAACCAGGCAGTCTCCCTTTCGAAGCTTCCGAAGATCACCCTTGAGACTGGCGGATTCTACTTCCAAAGGATTAAGTCTTTGGTACTGATGAATCTCTAAAACATCGCCAGTGAGGCTGGTAAGTTCCTTGATTAATGGCACGGTGCGCTCTTCACCACAAACGTGTAGTTCTTTAGCTCTGGCTCCCAAGAAGGCCTTCGTCCAAGCCCAGCCCCGATCCGGATCAGAAATCATCTGGATTTCATCAATGACACCAACTTCGAAATCTTGGCTCAAGGTCACCATCTCTACGGTATTGCTGTAAATTCGTGGTGGGGTGTCTGGAATACGGACTTCATCTCCAGTGACTAGGGCACATGGTATCCCGTCAGCAGTAAAGCGTGAGTAAACTTCCTGGGCCAGTAATCTAAGAGGCCCAGCATAGAACCCGCGCTGAGCTTGCTCAAGTCTCTTCAAAGCACGGTATGTCTTTCCAGAGTTTGTGGGCCCCACGTGAAGATGGATGGTTCGTTGCATCGAGCGAGCATGCGGATACCACTCGGCCGGATATCGAAGATCCACTGCCCTTTTCTGCTCTTCAAGATGTGGGTTCCCATATTTTGAGGCGAACTCGTCATTCCTTTTATCAGATATAATTCTTCTCGAATGCCGTTGATTCCGTTCTTTTGAAAAGCCCGGTAAAGTGAGGCCCTCAAGCCTTGCAATTCGCCCTTTGGAGGAGAATCAAGATCGGGTTGTAATTGCGCTGCCTGCGTTATTCGGCGATAGAACGCATTCCATGTCCGGTGCAGTGGATCTGAAGGGTCGAGTGTCTTGTGCATGTCTGCCAATGCGGCTTCCACTGCAGGATAAAATTTTTGTTTCCTGAATTCCGAAGTTCGCCAGAGAGGAGAATGCCGGGCTTCCGTGGATTCTTAAACTGGAATTCTTTAGGCTGGTACTGGTTAGCTCGGGTCGTATCTCAAACAGAAGAGCAGGGACTTTAGGAGAAAAGTATTACTGTTCGACTTTTAGCTGCCGCTCTTGACAACAACGGAGTGGACGTAAACGGTCTTGTGAACGTGGCGGCAAAAGCTCGAGGCCGAAATGAACAGGACAGGCACTCGCCTATTCTGAGCGTCCATAGCTGCTGCATCGGCATGGATAATGCGAGGTGCGCATCAAGCCAAAGGCTTCAACTTCGACATCAACATGCAAATGCAGGGTACTTCACGAGACAGATCGGGTATTTGGATGCGGATTACCAGCTCATTTTGCCATTGTTGTTTGTGATGGCAAGATCGACGACCTATTTTTTCAGAGCAGTTAGACCCGGAGCCCGGGTTTATACTTTATCCTTGCTCGCCTGGGCGAATCGCGATTGCCGCTGCCGCTGCCGCCACTAATAGTGCGGGACCCTAACAAAGTAAGACCCATAGACTGAAGCACTTGCATGGTGGGGAACTCACTCCCTCACAGTCTCAAACTCTCCCCGAGTCAACTCCATCGTCGTTTCAGGAGAGGGTGTTGTTTTTCTTTGTCTTCTGTTCGTTTACTCGCCTCTACCTTTGAGAACTGGCCACCCAGACTCGCCCGCTTGTTGAGCAGGCCAGCTATCAGCCGATTCTATAAACGGCTCAGGTTTGGCTTGCCATCATGGCGTCTTCCTTGATCACTATTCAACGCGACAGTAAGCATTCAGACTCATTTAGTTTGGCCTCCCTTCTACCTGTGCTCAATTAACTGGATCGTGCTTGTAGTCATTTTAGACGCGATTCGCCATGCTGCAGGAAATGACGTACGTATCGGATGCCGCTTGTTATCTCAGTTCCCAACTGATCGACCTCCTTTCAGTGGAAAGTCCTCGTTGTAGACGAGAAGAGTAGGAAGCTCCTGGATAATATAGTGAAGGAAGACGATATTTTAAACCACAATGTGACGAGTCAGTAGTTCCGCTGCGATTGTGCGAGCTTCCCGCTGAGCGATTACAATGAAGATGTTGAGCAGATCGAGCATCGCCGGCCGGCCAACCAGGACATGGACGCGCTATATATTCTGTCACCACTACCGCATATTATCGACTGTCTTCTAGCCGATATAGAGCGCCGCCGCTATCGAAGGTCTTTCGTGGTCTGGACAGCGAGTTGAGTTTCTCGATTTTGTCTGATGCTAGACGGTGCCGAATCTTTCTAACCTATGTCTGCAGTTTTGGATTCTCAACAACGCTCCAGATTAGACCGTTCTCCAATGACACGAGATATGATTGCTGCTATGCACACATTAAATGTCGACTTTTATCCTCGCGAATCGAGAGTGGCTACTTTCCGTGATCCGTGGAGCTTCCCTATTCTTTTCATCCAGGCTGCAACAATTTAGTACGAGCACATCTGGAAGATTTGGCGAGAAAGGTAAGGTGTATCCACGAGCTGGACTAGCATACTTAATCTATGCTAACAATGGAACAGATTGTGTCGATTTGTGTGGTCTTAGGTGAATATCCTGTCATACGCTACTATCGACCCCGAACACCTACCCATGAGGCCAGTGTCCTATGCTCTCATCTAGCTCGATTCGTCCAGGATGAAATTGATCGCTATGCCGGCATCAATCGAGATTTTCCGCCGCAAAATCCAAGACCGAGAGCCGTCCTTCTAATCGCCGACAGATCTATGGATCTTTTCTCTCCATTACTTCATGAATTCACGTACCAAGCCATGGCTCATGATTTACTTCCCATCAAGGAAGGCGATAAGGTTACGTATAAAACAGTAATCAATGAAGGCAGTCCGAAGGAGGAGATTAAAGACATGGAAATAGGTGAACATGATCGAGTATGGGTTGACTATAGGCATCTTCATATGAAAGATGTGCTGGAAAAATTGGCGGATGACTTCGCTAAATTCCGAGCAGCAAACCCGCAATTCGCAGAAGAGTGAGTTATAAACTTGTCGGATGTAATTGATCTTGTGCTGATATGTATGTTTCTCCAGGGCCTCCAATGTCACGGTCAATACTATTAAGGACATGCTGGCAGGCCTTTCGGATTTCAAGAGGGAAAAATGCATACACCCTCCATTTGAATATGGCACAAGAGTGCATGAAATATTTTCAAGAGCGCAACCTGCTAGAACTTAGCTCAGTAGAACAGGTCTGTCTCTCTTTTAGAATTCAAACAAGTAAATTTAGTATGTCTCCTAACTTTGAAACACAGTGTCTCGCTACCGGTTTGGATGAAGACTACAAGAAACCAAAAATCTCGCTATTCAGCTTGTTCGTCTTCTAGACGAAGAATCAATCATCAATCCTGATCGCTTGCGGCTAATTATTATGTATTTGATGTACCGAGATGGCTTACTTGGAGGCGACATTCGCAAGCTGGTGGCTCATGCAAAGCTTCCTCAGCGCGATGAAGAGGTCATCTATAACCTTGATCTTCTGGGCGCCAGAGTCCAAAACCATTGAAAGACACAAAGTCCGCGAGCCAACCACTTTTCTCACAAAACCACCCGCAGCGACGCAGGAACAGGACGTCAGCCTTTCGCGTTTTGAACCTAATGTGAAAAGGATGATCGAGGAACAAATCAAGGGCACCTTGGATCCTACTGTTTTCCCATACACCCGCCCTCATACAGACTCTGAAGAAGCCATGCGCGAACAGATCTCACAGTCATCATTGCGAAGTGCAAAGCCCACATGGGCTCGTTCAAGAGGATCAGGAGACCAGCCCCGTCAACGCATAATAGTCTTTGTCGCTGGCGGAGCAACCTATGCCGAAGCACGAGCATGCTATGAAATCTCTCAATCTTCTTCCAAAGACGTCTTCTTGGCCACGTCACATATGTTGACTCCGGGGCTGTTCCTTCGTCAACTTGGAGATTTGAGTGTAGACAAAAGGCGGCTCGACATACCTGCAGAGAGGCCAAAGCCAACAGCACCTGCGCACCTTTTGAAAAGGATACACCACCACCTGCCGCCAAACAAGCGCCAGCGGCCGTTAAGCCATCGGCCGCTCCTACTGCCGCTATGGCCAATATGTCTCTAAACTCTGGTCGGCCCAATGCACAAGCTACAAATCCCCGTCATCTAGTGGAAAGGTAAAGAAAGAGAAGGAGAAAAGAAACATCACTTTTCAGGTAATGTTGATACCACCAAGAAGGTGGCTCTGCTCGAAAATTGTGTGCTTCTCTAAAAATGCCCGGCGTATTTAGCTTTTCTTTCCTCTATGGCGGCCAATTTATTCTCTATAGTTCTCTTTGCCTTACTGATACCATGTCTTTGATGCGATTTAAGACTTTTCTTTAATATTGTCCAAGGGTGAGCATGTACTCGGCGCAGACAATGGAAACTTATATGTTATAAATCTTAAGGCGGAATAGATCACTGAGCGTGTCAAACGTAAACACTGATGTTTTGGGGATTTCAACTCTAATCTATCCATGTATCATAATATCAGTGCAAAGGAACCTTCTAAGCACCACCTAAGTATCGTTGAACGTCATCATTGGCATAGAATAATTCTCGCAGCCTTTCTCCTTTCTTCTTGTCTGCTAATTGCCCAAGGCGCACTTGTTTCGCGTTGAGTTTTGGCGCTGTTCTTGCTGCTGCTTCCGCAAGTTCTTTCTCGCAGCAATAGTGTCTTCATCTTCCGCTTTCATGCCTAACCCGGAGGTAGTGGTTTTCACCTTGGGCTTGATGGGCTGCAGTATACCAGTGCGACCTTCCGCCCCAAGACCTGTACGGCTATCGGGATCCCAGCCATAAGATGCTAGATAACGCAGTCCGTGACGACTACGATCTAGATGGGATGGTGGGTGTGAATGTTGTAGGCAGACTTGATGAACAATTGAAGCTTCATGTGGCGTTTCTCTCGTCGTTATGGTTGATTTCGCTTTGACATCGTCAGAGCCATCTTTCCTGCTGTCCACCACAGTAACGGGGAGTTTGCAGACTTCACACAAATCAGTATGAGCGACCACTGCGGCACCTTCTATTTGCGTCTCTGCACTGGTCTCGTTGCCAGTGATGGTACCCTTAGTCGGCGATACCGACGAGACTGGTTCCGAGGCGCTCCGACTGTCAGATACGAAAACATCTGTGTTGCCTTCTTTCTTTGCATCCTTTATGTCTTTCTTGAATTTCTTGGACATTACAATAGCAAGGTATTGGTCGGCAACGCTGGTAACAGGTTCATTGCTTGGAGGAGCAGATGTTGTTCGGAGGTCATCGGATGCTCGGACGAAAGGGACTCGTTTTCTCTTTATTCCAGCGCCAAATACGCGCTGGTCCTCGAGAGGTATAAAATAGTCTTCATCTTCGTAACTTGGCTGCGACATGACTTATCCGTTGGTTATTCGAGCATGTTCCAGATGGAAATAGTTGAGGTGGTAGGGCAGCTTATCTTATCGGGTGTGGCGCAGAAAAGCAGGCGCGCCGCAATAACTAAACTTTTCCGCCACTCCTTCCGCGCCAATTCGAGACAGCGCCAGAAAGGCATTTTAATTGAAGGTCTGCACTTTGGCCTCACCCACCACCCAGGTGGACGAGAATAACGCCTCAAGATGGATGATCTCGAATCTTTGGAGCTTTTGTCGCTCGTGTCGCGAGTGACGACGGAACTCAAAATCATCTTGGAATCAACGATAAGACCTTGGCCGAGTTCGTGATCGATCTACACTTGAATAGTGGCTCATTCGCGAAGTTCAAGGATGGGCTTGATGCGCTGGGGCGGAATTCCCGCCGAGTTTGATCGAGAGCATTGATCGCGCTATTTTGACAATGCATCCTTCGTACAAAAATAAGAAACCCGCAGAGTCTGGGAATAACGGCGCGGACGATGACATGGAAGCCTTGAATGCTATCGAGAAGAAATCTCGTATCTTCAAGGGACTAGCAATACCGGATAAAGTTCAAACATGGGAGGACGAAGTCAAGAATGTCACCGAAGACGATGCCCAGGCCAGTGCCTTGGACGACACTTTCGCGATGCTTGAAGGGCTGGCAGGGAAGTCACGAGAAGACCGTCATGAAGTATTGCAACCCACTAAAACGAGCAGGAAACGCAGCAGAAGTCCAGACTACGGGGATTACGATTCGACAACCTATCGACGGGATAGGCACAGGTCTATGTCTCGATCTCGCAGTCGTGAACGACGTAGGAAGACAGGCGACAGAAAGGAATATAGAAATGGCTACGAACGCCATTCGAGACGCGATCGAGAGGACGATCGTTTTCGCCGCCCGCCAACTCCCGAACTTGATGATCAGCCAGTGCTTTATAAAATATACGATGGTCGTGTTACGGGAATCAAGGACTTTGGCGCGTTTGTGAATCTACAAGGTGTGCGAGGGAAAGTAGATGGACTGGTGCATGTTTCCGCTATGCAGGAAGGAGCACGAGTGAACCATCCTTCGGACCTTGTTTCACGCGGTCAGCTTGTGAAGGTCAAAGTTATCAGCATCAAGGTTCGCGAATTGGTCTTTCCATGAAGGAGGTTGACCAGGTAACCGGGCGTGACCTCATCCCTCAAAACGACTCGCATCTGGTGCTAATATGGAGCGGCTGGCGGGCACCGGTGCAAACGATCGTTATGGTAATCTCAGCTCTGACATTCCTGTCATGGAAGGAGATATGAATGGCAACTCAACGAAGAATAGGAAGAGGCTCACGTCACCAGAAAGATGGGAAATCAAGCAACTAATTGCCTCTGGGGCTGTATCAGCAGCGGATTACCCTGACATTGACCAAGAGTATCACGACACTTTGACAGGTCAGGGCGAATTTGAAGAGGAGGTCGATATTGATATTGAAGTCCGTGATGAAGAGCCTCCTTTCCTTGCTGGCCAGACAGCTCGCGCGCTCGACATTAGTCCTATTAGAGTCTTGAAGGCCCCGGAAGGAAGCTTGAACCGCGCTGCCATGTCTGGTTCCAATTTGGCTAGAGAACGTCGAGAATTACGGCAGCAAGAAGCGCAGGAGAAGGCAGCCGAACAAGCTGCTAATGTTGATCTACACGCCCAATGGGAGGATCCGATGGCCAATCCAGAGGAAAGGAAATTCGCATCCGATCTTCGTTCTGCGCAGAGTGCCATGTCTGAAACCGCCATCCCGGAGTGGAAGAAGATTACTCGAAATAAAGACATATCTTATGGAAAACGAACAAACATGACTATCAAGGAACAAAGAGAGAGTCTGCCGGTCTACAAGTTTCGAACACAATTGCTTGATGCCATACGGGATAACCAGTTGATGATTGTCGTGGGCGACACAGGTTCCGGAAAACAACCCAATTAACGCAATACCTGGCAGAAGCTGGCTATGCAAACGACGGTATAATTGGATGTACACAACCGCGTCGTGTAGCTGCCATGTCAGTTGCAAAGCGTGTTGCAGAGGAAGTTGGTTGTCGTCTTGGTGCAGAAGTCGGATATACCATCCGGTTCGATGACTGCACTAGCTCAGAGACCAAGATCAAGTATATGACGGACGGAATGTTGCAGAGAGAAATTTTGCTTGACCCGGAGCTCAAAAGATACTCCGTGATTATCTTGGACGAGGCCCATGAAAGGACCATTGCCACGGACGTCCTTTTCGGGCTCTTGAAGAAGACATTGAGGACACGTGATGACCTTAAACTTATTGTGACCTCCGCAACCCTTGATGCCGACAAGTTCTCGGAATATTTTAATGGCGCGCCCATCTTCTCTATACCTGGAAAGTTATTTCCTGTTTCCGTTCTATATAGTCGCCAACCAGAAGAGGACTATTTGACGGCCGCGTTGGATACAGTACTTCAGATTCATCTCACCGAGGCGCCTGGTGATATCCTAGTCTTTCTGACAGGCCAGGAGGAGATTGACACAAGCTGTGAGATTTTGCACGAGCGAATGAAGGCTCTGGGCCCTAATGTCCCTGAACTTGTGATCTTACCGATCTATTCGGCGCTACCAAGTGAGATCCAGAGTCGAGTGTTTCAACCTGCACCGCCTGGTTCAAGGAAGGTCGTCATCGCAACCAATATCGCCGAGACGAGCTTGACTATAGATGGTATTGTGTATGTTGTGGATCCAGGTTTTGCGAAGCAGAACGCGTATGATCCAAAGTTAGGGATGGACTCGTTGGTGGTTACACCGATCTCTCAAGCTCAAGCAAAACAAAGGGCTGGACGAGCTGGAAGAACCCAACCAGGCAAGTGCTTCCGTCTATATACAGAGGCAGCGTATCAGTCAGAAATGCTACCAACGCCAATTCCTGAAATCCAACGCCAGAATCTGTCCAACACGATTCTCATGCTTAAAGCAATGGGTATCAACGATCTACTTCACTTCGATTTTATGGATAGTCCACCTACAAGTACACTTTTAGCCAGTTTAGAAGGACTTTACGCCATCGGTGCTCTAGACGAGGAAGGACTTATAAATCGCTTGGGAAGACGGATTTGCGATTTCCTCTTCCTCCTGAACTTGCTAAGGTCCTCATTATGAGTGCGGAAATGGGCTGTTCAGAGGAAATGCTGTCTATTGTAGCCATGCTCTCTGCTGGCCAAACGGTTTTCTACCGGCCAAAGGAGAAGCAGCAACAAGCGGACCAAAAGAAGGCCAAATTCCATGATCCTCATGGAGATCATCTTACGCTACTGAACGTCTACAACGCTTGGAAGCAATCCAATTACAGCAATGCTTGGTGCTTTGAAAACTATATCCAAGCAAGACAGATGCGTCGAGTAGAAGATGTGCGAAAGCAGCTGGTCCAAATCATGGATCGCTATCATCATCGTATAATCTCCTGTGGGCGAAATACGGCTCTTGTTAGACAAGCTCTATGCACTGGCTATTTCAGAAATGCAGCGCGCAAAGATCCTAGCGAAGGTTACAAGACCCTCGTTGAAGGCACCCCGGTATACTTGCATCCAAATTCAGCGTTATTTGGTAAACCAGCTGAGCATGTTATTTACTTCACCCTGATCATGACGACGAAAGAATACATGCATTGCACATCTGCAATTGATCCAAAGGTATGTTTTCTGAATGAATGCTCTCTAGAAACTGTCTCTTTTTGGTAGGATGCTAACTTACTTTTCTCTACAGTGGCTTGTTGAAGCAGCACCAACATTTTTCAAAGTGGCAACGGGTCTTTCGAAGCGCAAAAGGCAGAGCGAATTCAACCTCTACATAACCGGTTCGCAGGTCAAGATGACTGGCGACTTTCGTCGCAAAGGAAACAGGGTCGTGGAGGTGGTGGAGGCACATGGGGTTAGAGGTGAAGTCTTGCACTTTTGCAGCACATAAAATTTATATTGCTTTTACTTTGTTCTAGTTATAAGCCTTCATTTGCATTATGAAAATGTATGCTAGAGCCACCGAGAAATATTCAAATCCCCATATTATTTACATTGCCGAGTCAACTTTTGATATTCCACAAATTTAACTAGCCCGTATATGGTTAGGAAAAATTTTCATTACTAAGGAGCCACTAACCTCAAAAGGAAAGGAGAGATGGAGCACTGGCGGGCGCTCCCGACCAATAAAAGGTGGAGAAGTCTTAGTCTAGAATAATTTTATGTTTGGCCTTGCTTGCTCAACGCAACTTCATCCTGAACTTCACACATGAATAGACATGGCGTCGGAATTCTTTCAGGAGCACAGACATAAGCGGCGCAGAATATCCACAGAGGCTCCCGTTTCTAGCAATGATGAGGTCAAAATATCATCTCATAAGGATTTGAAGAACCTGCTCTACTTCAGGCAGGATGCTAAACTAGATGCCCTTCGAGGTGGGTTGCCATTTTCTTTATCATATGATTCTATCGAATGTCTAACAAGAGAAAAATAGGCCTTAATGCATTTAAGGACTTCCTCTCCTCTATCAGTCAATCAAGCGTGGAAGACGAGAGGGAGAAGAAATTTCAAGTTCTGAAAGCATTTTGCGACTCGCAAATTCCAAGAGTTGAGGATGCAGTATGCTTAGCAGATCTAGTCCAGACCTGGAATTTTGCAGAAAGCACTAATCACGAGAATATTCTTGTGATTGCACCTTCGGTTCTGGCTCAGCTTTTGAACACCATATCCACTAGACTTGAGTTCAGAGATTTTGGCGTCAGTCTGTGTAAGAGCTTACTGCAGAAGGACCAACTACGTTTAATCAACCGAAATTTGACTGCCCATAAGACCAAGGAGCATCTGATATCGCCATGCATTCGTCTACTTACGGAGATCGTCAGCTTTGACGGCGGCGCTGTCTCTCGAATGGTCTATTTGAATCGAGAGACTACCTTCAAACGACTGGAACATTTCCTCACTCCTAGCAAGACCCAACCCGAACCATCGGCAGATTCTAGGAAGAAATCTACACTTCGGAGAAACGCACAACGATATGTTTTGGCCAACATACGGTTTCTGCAGGGCCCGGCAAAATTGACTTCATCGAACAGCATAAGGTCATCAGAGCATTCCTTGAGTTCATTAGACGTGACCCGCGCGACATTGTAATTGATATTATCAAAGCAATTGACCGGGACATCGCACATGACAGTTCTCTTCCTCGGATCACGAAATCACGATTCTTCAACAAGTGGAACCTGGAGCGATTAGTTACCCTTTACGGATACGACAAAGACAACGACGACGTGGAGTCAGAGATATCTATCCCGGCTGAGATAAACAAGATACTATTACGGATATGTGTAGTCCCGAGATGGGCGTTCTTCTCCCCAGAATGGCTGGTATCCTCCTGGAAGTGATACCAACTTTCCGTTGACTGAAGATGAAAAGTACATTGATCTGGGATTGGATGCGCCTTTTACCAGGATAAGTACAGGGAAAGCATTCCAGTACGCAATAGTACATTGTCAGCTTTCACCCAGGTACTACGCCCGGAATCTGATACATTGCAAATGGAACTTCTCCTGGAAATATTCAAGGCTGCCCCGGAACTTGTCGCAGACTTCTTTACTAAACGACTAATGTTCACTGCGGAGCCAAAAGCGACATCCGCATGGCTAGGCGAATCAGCATTTTTATTTTCTACTGTCCAAATTGCTGTTCCTCCTAGATTTGGTTTGAAGGAAGAAATAGTTACGCTGCCCCGCCAGTTTCGATCGCCATTGAAAATATTTTACCGCGCCCACTCAACTCGAAAAATTTGACCAGATGTCTAAATCAAAATAACGATTCAATTGTGACGCTATTTGCCATCCGAATTCTCACAGCTTCCTTTCGGAAACTTCAAACCGTTTTGGAGGAATTCAATAGCGATCATGGCCGCTACCAGTCGTTCTGGGAACAAGCAGCGTCAAAATTAGTCATGGAGTTCGTTGATCGTTGTCCTTCGATCAGGGATATTATACTTACGTTCAAGCGCACCGCTCCTGAAGATATCCATCAACAGGGTGCTGTGATGGAATTGCTAGCTGTGTTCCATGATGTGATTCCATCAATCGCCGTTGAGGAGAATTTTGATGTTACTCTCGTCATGGTAAAGGTTCTGGAATTATTGGATGGCTCTAGTCTCTCAAATGAGGATTCAGAAGCAGCTATTGGTCTTCTAGAAAATACATTACATGTTGCGCATCGATCAGCGTCCATGCGCTGGTGGCAACAGCCAGGTAAGTTCCTTGCTGTACAACCTGATACACCACGGTTACTGACCTTTTCCAAGCCTCGCTTCAGTTCTCAGCTTTCACTTCTATTTTGAAAGTAGCAATTGGGACACACGAGGCTAAACAATTGTGTGAGCTGCTCGGGAATGTCCTGATGGAGCAAGGAATCCTATCAGCATCGGATGGCCCCTTCGATGCTTTGGTTACTAGTCTAAAGGACTCCAAACAGCAGGATTTGCTTCCACAGCTAGAATTTCTGGACAACTGCCTATGTCGTATCGCAAAGAAGCCTGTTCATTACGAGGACCTTGCTTCGTCGCTTCTTAATGACAGCGGAACACCATTAAGTCTTCTAGTCGCTGGCGTTCTTGAACAATGGCCATTTGTTTTAAAGTCCAACGACATAGAAAAAGAACAGGCTGTGGCATCTTGGATATCGTCTCTACTAAAACAGTTAAAACTGGTAGGGGAGGACATAAAAGCACTCAAGAATGTACGCGACAGCCTCTATGAGCTCTCGCAGAGCAAAAGACGAAGTCTATTTTCAAGAAATCGCTCAAATGCAGTGACCAGGACAATGACAAGAGCCCAGAAGCCGTTGATCCTGACAGCCGGCCCAAACCGAGTGCTCCCTCTGAAGCCACTGCTTCGGTTGGGCTATTGGACGTGTTTGGTCCCCTTCCCTCCGAAAGTGAGGACCATGCGGGATTGTATAAGTGGGAAAAGGAAGAAATAGATATCGCAATTGAACAAGGTCGAATCAGCGATCTCATGCTGTGTCTGTGTTCTGAGCATGAAGAGATCAGGCGTCAAGCGTTTGCAGCTGTCACACGTCTCATGGCGAAACTTAAGGTACGATATGTACGAAACTAAAGGCTTGATCTATAAACACTAATGACTATGTTAGGAATCAAACTATGCTGAATGGAGGTCGATCTATCTTCTTCTCGGAGAGCTACGTGAGACCGTCAACCAGTTGGGCTTTGAGGCCAGTCTGCCGTTTGTTGCCGGACAGTGCAGTGTCAGCTGCTTAATGGTCCTCAACGATCCACTCCACAAGATGTATGCAAAGGTTAACAGATACCTTCAGAGACGGCCATCGTGGGAGGTAGACAAAATTCCTTCGTATTGATTGACCATATCTTATTGCATCAGCCCGAAGACGACGAGGGACACTACGAGGAAGTGAAGTGGTTATTAGACATGCTTGTCAAGGGGTTGCAAACTTCACAGGTGAGTGATTGCAACATGATGGAATATATAAAATTGCCACCGCCGTACTGATCCATGCTACAGGATCTAGACATCTATCGCCGTGCAAATGTGTTCGAGCATGTTTTGTTGCTATACATGGCACCGACATTGCATGCAGCAATAAAGAAGACAATTCTGCACCTCGTTTTCAGAGCTACACAGATTCGCGGTGGTACAACCCTAGTAACGCGCGCCGGGGCTCTTGGCTGGATCCAGAGTTGCGTAGCAACTTCTTCTGACACGTACACAGCGGGTCTCTTAAAGGAGCTAGAGCAGGCTATTTATGAATCGAGCGATCGCGACAGAGTTGACAAGTGGAGCGGCCATTGGGCATCTGCAACTATCAAGGGAGGGACGGTGAGTTTGTAGGACTCTGGCTCGGAAGCTGGCATCAATGCTGTACGATATGCCTCCTTGATTTCTGTCAATAACAGGACTGTGTCTGTGGGACTGTTTGTGAAGCAATATGTGCTATTTTGAATATCAACATGCCATCTTCGAAGTACCTACTAGTAGAACCTGGCGATAACGAAAAGGAGGTCTAAGTCGTAAGAGATTGATATATTAGAGTGCTCTTCACAACCTTGTCGAAGTAATTCAAGCTGAGAGCAATATAGGCATAGAAAGGCCTTCCTTTTGTATAGCCAGTTTCTAGTTACTGTAGAATAAAGCGTAGAAGTTGTGTCGTGGCAAAAATCCGAGCGAGATTCAAAGACTTCCCGTTTGGGCACCGCACCGCTCGACCCTGCAGGGCAGGCGGTCTGCCTCTTTGCGCCCGCTACTTTCCTCCTCTCTCTTTCCATCGCTCTCTCCCTTGACCAGACGTTTTCTCCCTTCACATCACATCCAACTCTAGACTGTACGTGCCAACGTACATGCGCGACGTATCCTTGCTTTCCTCCTACTGGCTCTTCACTGCCATCTCACTTTTCCGTCTCGAACCCTCCTCTGCTCGCTCAGCGTGCACTGACCACCTGCCACACCTCGATATTTCAAGCCTTGAATAGACGTTTCGCCACGAACCCTGTCTCTCCCTCTTGGAGCACTTCAGACGACTTGATCTCATAAGACAATTGTGCCTTGCATGAATGAATGGATGAATGAATGAGAAAAATTTCCTCCCTTCAAGCACCGTTGATATCCAGGGTTCTTAACATCCGACTCGGACTTTTAACTATGACCACCCTTGAAATATAATCAAACAAACCACGTTTACAAATTCACACTCCGCCGGTGCTTTCCTGATGGCTCGCCGCTATGACATCGAGGAGCTTCTCTGGCTTCGCGATTCTCCGCTAGTTACAAGGCCCGATAAATTACCACCACTTGAAGAATGGATGGGGTAAGAGCACATGCCATAAACACACAAATATCAGTCAGCTTCGGCAGACTTTTGAACGGCATAACTAATTGAATGATTGATGCTTCAGACCAATCCCAGATCCGACGGCACGAAAGCAAAATCACCGAGACCAGAACCAAAGCGATATTACTACTACGCCCCGTAGGCCAAGTTTATTCGAGCCACGGCATGTCTCTAGGAATTCGAATTCAGGTATGCTTTTAGATCTGAACACTCTTATTCCTGTTTTTGATTATTTTCTTTGCTTGTCATTGGTAGCTAATATTCTGTGCGCTTTCTAGAGGACATTGTTTTAGGACCTCCTAAGACCGCATTTGCTTCTGCTTCACGAATTCATGGCAAGGGCTCCTATGATAGCACGGAGCGTCCCTTTCGCTACAATGATACTGAGGAAAAGAAAGGCGATCGCTTCAATATCCGAGACAAGTTTTTAAGGATAGGAAGGAGCGGATCGTGACTTGGAAAAGCGGGAGGAAAAGTTTGGGGACCCCAATGGCCGTCGGAATGACCGTGATGACTGGAACTTGGGGCGACCACGACGTACTTTCGGACCAAATGAAACTGATCAGCGACCGAAACGCAACGGCGACACGAATAGATGGGAACCACGAGAAAAGCCAGATGAGACTGGTTTTAACCGAAATTTGAAAGACAAAGATGGTCGATTCGATAAAGAAGGACGCTTCGTTAAGAGAGATGCGCCTCCCAGAGGAAGGCATGAACAAACTTGGTTTCGAGATGACACTACAGGTGGTGACGGGGCCGAGCTCGAGGATGAAAAACCTTTATGCGGAGCCGGGAATGGCGACGGGACAAACAACTCCCTGATCGTGACTGGAATCGAGGTACCAGGTTAGAGCAGGATCCTGAGTGGATGGATTCGACAGATCACGATGAATCCAAGCAGACCCATACACAAGAAGATTTCCAACGTTGGAAGGAGAGAATGAAAGCAGGGTCTACAGCTCCTGTGCAAGCTGATGAAAGGACTGAGGCTGCACCGGGTCAGGTCAGCCCCGATGATCAAAAGGTAGAGACAAACCATTTGGATGGTGAACTCTTTGCAGCGAGTAAGAATCACATACCAATCGATGCAGGATTCGACAGGTTCTTTGGATTACTTGGCGAGAGCAAACAGACAGTATCTGAAACCGCCACTACTTCAGTCCCACCTGAATCTATCAAGAGGGATTCGGGTTCGGCAAAGGCATCGAAATCATCTAGATTCGCCGGACTATTCAGTCCGCCACCAGATAATCCTGTCAAAGGAACGGAACCAATGCAAGCTACGGTTCAACAACCTGGTCGCCCAGCGTCTACCGATGCTGACCAGGAAGGCTTTCAGCGTATTCTTCAGATGCTTGGAGGCAGTAAATCCCGCAACACAACTCCTCAAGCGGACATCGCTCGGCAGCCTCGTCCACCGTTGTATATTTCGAGCGAGCAGGATCATCGACCAACACCACCCCAGGCTTACCATCCCCGAGCAGGAACCCGATGAATCGGCAAGATGAGACGATGAATGCTGCTCAAGAGAGTGTTACTTCACGCGCTATGCACCATCCTCCACCGGGAATGGAGACTGCACTGCCCTCTCGGGAACCGCAGGCACAGTTTCAGGATCGCGAACACCTCATTCGTCTGATGCAGCAAGTAAATATGTCTTCTCCGACATTACCTCAGCATAGAAATGCTGCGCCGCCGCCTGCACCACCAGCTCAATTACCACAAGGAGGACACACTCCTGGTATTCTAAACGTCCCCGACCTGTTGTCGCGGCCTCCAGGCATGCAAAAGTACCAAGAACCCAGACGTTTTTGGATGACCCTGCAATTGCCAACATGCAGCGACCAGACTCTGGAATGAAAGGACAACAGGTGAGAAAACAACCAGTCAATGGACCTTTGCCGATGCGGTATTTCGACGAGTTGCCGCCATTCCCGGGGCATCTCAAGCAGCAGGCCCTACCACACCCGGTGTCACGGGTGCTGGGAGAGATTCTCAGGTACCCCATTCCCACGTTAACCTTCAACGTCCTCCGGGATTCCCGCATGTACCATCAGCTCCACATCCTGGATGGGCAGGACAAATGCCGCCTCAACAAGGCGGGCTGGGAGGAGCATTAGGACCGCCGCCTGGTATTCCGAATCCGAATAAGGGCATGAACCCGGGATTTTTGACAAGCCCGTTATCAGTTCCTGGGCTTAATATGCCGCCACCAACCGAAAACCCAGCATTCCTACGCGGTAATGTTTCCGGCAATTTTAATATCCCTCCAGGCATGTTACCTCCACCAGGGTATATGAACATGAATGGACCTCCGCCGCCGGCTGGTAATTTTTGCCGGGGCCTCATAATCCGGAGGCTATGCTCAAGGCTGCTGGAGGGCAAAGTGGCGGCTTTAGTGGTGCTGCTGCGGGGTCATCAGGACACCCGCCATCTTCTAGACATCTTCTGGAGATGCTTGCACATGCTAACGGTGGGGATGGTCGAGGAGCAATGCTTGGTGGTGGACCAGGACAATTTCGCTAGATTAGCGATTGACAAGGGAAAAATGTCTCCGCGTTGTATTAACCGTTTCTCTTTTCCTCTTCCTTTCTTTTCCTTTTCAATACATTATGTTACCACAACAAGCATCTTATGATCTCCATTTTTCATGTTAAGTTTCACTTTCTTTCCCTCCCGGCACTTTTGGTCTTCTTTCTTGATCCTATACGGCTATTCTCTACTGCTGTTATTACTATCCTTTGCTATTCCAAATTACTTTCTTTTCGAGTACAGCCACGACTATTCCAATCCTTAATCTTGTTCCCTCCTTCATCTGTATACACGAACGAAAAAGGACGAGCGTCCTATCTTTTCATGTCATTATTATATCTTTTCCACGTTGTTTCTTCTTTTTTTCCTATATATTTGATACGTTTTATTTCATGTTCCCCTTCCCTTTTAACCACTTTCTTCGACCTTATTAAATTTGTACTCATTGATATCTTACCAGCAGCAGGGAGGAGACGACGAGGGTTGAATGAAAGAAGAAGAAAAGTGCACGATAATGGCCTATCTTCTAGTTACGTGCTTAACTATGTTAAGCGATCACGGTCCAGTTTATTGTCGTGTAGGAGAGAAGAAGGCATTTATCTACATGAAAAGCATGAAGAGAAGGGATTCATTATGTGTATTATTATTATTTATGATGATGCATGGATATGATATGACATGACATGACTTGATGTATATGTACATAACATACGTTGTTCCTAGCGCATGCACCCGCAACACCGGTAAAGCCTCAATCCGTCACACTAGAAACCCTTTTTATAAAGGCCTAACTTATCCGTTATAATCTATTAATTATTACTCTATCAGTACTATTTCTATGAGCAATACTATCATTATAGTTGTTTAAGGTTCTATTGCTGATATATTATACTAGATATATTACTTATAAGTATGATATGTATCTGATTGTCTAAGCGGGAATTATCCTTGCCAAGCCTGTGGATAAGTATAGATAAGTATTCCATCCATACCATACTAGTCCATACCCGGTATGGATTGCCAAGCTAATCCATACCGGGTATGGAAAACCAGCCTGGTTTTCGTAGCTGGTAATTATAGCTTTTCCTTTCGAGAATGAGACCATGACTATAATGTATGTAATGAAGTTACCACCACCACCACCACCACTACTACTACTACTACTACTACTACTGCAGTCACTGCGCGCATACTTCAATTTTATCTCTCCCATCGTGTTTTCCCTTTATTAAATTGTCAGATAGCTTTAATGAAGCTTTGAAGTATTATATCTTACAATTACCCGTATTTACTCGGTAATAATAAGGAGATCGTGGACTTATGGCTTGAATAGCAGCATTCTTGAAGCAATTATTGGCGAAAAGAGAGTTGTATACTGCTGACTACAAGGAATTTTCATTCAGTCAAGGGTTCTGAATAGGGTAAACGAGTGGAAGTATGCTATATTAACCAAACAGTTCAAACCTGATATGTTAAACATCAAATAGGGCTGTTACCAAAACGCAATCAAGCAAAGGACATCTGG
Organism: Talaromyces trachyspermus; assembly: GCA_020137715.1. NCBI lineage: Eukaryota > Fungi > Ascomycota > Eurotiomycetes > Eurotiales > Trichocomaceae > Talaromyces > Talaromyces trachyspermus. The sequence continues at coordinate 7,219,789 of JACGXQ010000015.1, read as the reverse complement.
AGACTGGGCAGCTAATATGCTTCTCAGCTCTATCTCACTATGACATCAACGTGAAGACAGTTCTATCATCATGCTTGTCATACATAAATTACCAACCGAAAATGCGCGTTTCACCGACAAGCGGGCCTCTGATGTTGAATTTGAGGTCATGGGCAAGCCAGATGTTTCTTCTATCCCTCAATGAGAATATCAACGAGCCTGTCACTGGGAGAAGGTGGAGCTGGATTTGAAGTTTCTCCTTCAAATTCCCGCTTAAGGGCCTCAATTCGTATCCAAGCACGCTCACAATGACCCCAAAGTCAAGGGTTGCAGTGTCAATGTGACCTTTGACCTACATGAGATCTCAGTCAGTTGTTTATATAGTAGAGACCAGGAGGATAGCCATTACAGTAATGGGCCCGAAGTGAAATGGGAACTCATTGGGTTTATCCAGCTGCCAGTTGAATTGATACTTTCCCATCCCTGGATTGTGAGGGAGAAGCTTTGTGGTTTTCTTGCAGGGATCCTCCGATTTCTGTTCGACGAAGAAACCATTTCCGTCGTAGCAGATTCTAACAATTGCCGCTGGGGTTATATTGGTTAATGTTTAGCACACAAAGAAGAAAAGGAGGGGAGGGCATAAAAACAAGACATACCTGCATCGAAGGTGTCTTGAGACATATTAGAAGGGGTAAGCGTTATTCTTCTAGCACCAAACAAAAGACAAGCTTTGGATGACACGAAGTTTGATGAAGTTAATTCTCAAAAAGGGAATGTTGGCCACGAAGAAAACTTGAGAAGGCTTGGATTGCAATAGAGCTTACTCGTCGGACATCCGGGACGATTATGGGCCTTTTATAATCTTTTTGAATCGGGGTCTGGTCGGAAGGCAATTTTTTCTCACATTTCCTCTAGAAGTGAGGCGGACCTGATAGGAATGCCTTCGGCAAGACGGCACGAACAGGAGCGACGTGATGTAGCTGAAATTGGGCTGGTGAAGCCATGGCTAGCTGAGTAACAGCGACCCGAAGAGAATACATGCATAACACTAGACGACGCCCTGTCTCCATCCTGTACTCCATCACCATCATCTATCTCACGCACGTATGTTCTGGACATACTCCAAGTCAGTAATATGCCATCATATTCGCTTACCACGTCGTCACAGAAAATGTTATGCCGTGACGCCACAAGGTTTTACTGGTGTGGTAGACAGAAGCCAACTACAGGTTGTGTTAGTTCCATCAAGCCACATAACACCGAATGGAACAATACATTAGATCAAGCAATATCTGGCCTATGTTTATGAAGTATTTAGATAGGGACTACCCTTCCCGGTTGCTTCATGAATTTAAGTGACAGTAATAGTGGAACGATTTTGTGGGTCCCTGGTGATGGCGCTGGCGGTTAATATTACCTTGCGTTACCATATATGCAGCCACGATGTCCTCGAGTATGGAGAAAACATCGAATATCACGGATCGAGATGCCATCATCCTTGGCTGGGGTTAGTACAGATATTTCTGATGTTACTTCCCTCTTCGGACTAGTATTATATGTGCTTATGTGAATGCCTTAACCGACGACACTGCAGAGGAAAGCCCTATTGGATGGTTTTGTTAAATTGAGTGTAGTAAGTTGTTCATTCTTCTTCTGATCCTTGAGGGGCTGATGGACTGGTTACATACACTATGTATGCATAGACCCACTTCCTTATCGGAACAACACATCCACCGAGATATTCTATATTCAACAGGTTTAGGATAGATACCTGCTGTACGTTTGTTTTCAATCTTATATGTTCTGAAATTTATGCCAGCTTCCGTCGCTCACCACACGCATGGGAGGCATTTAACTCAGTTGAGATAGATGCAATAACAATTGTGACGAGCAACTTAGCAACACATACAGTACATGGACTATGCAGATGTGGGTGGACTCATCCAAAACTAGGGCTTGGTACGTTTACTTCCATATAAGTTGTTAGGCCTGTGGTTTAGTCTACTACTAAGATATCTAGTGTACAAGCCCGCTTTTAGCGCAGGATACGCGGAACACATAATGCAAGATGAGGATGTGTCGAGCGGCTCGACAGGCCAAAGTTCCGCCTTAAAGCTGCAAAGTACTCCACAATCATCGAGTCGTTTAAAAATCGTCGGCGGGGTGCGCAGGCTAGCGCGATCGCCAGGGTTTGGAGTTAGTATGCGTTAACCTCAATAGGAGAAGCTACCCCAACGATCTCGGTGATTGGTTCATAAATTGAAGCGCCATTGATCGAAGTCATGAAGTATCATACCGATCTATCGGCGATCAAGCAGCACCAAGGAAGTTTTCTGTAATAGGAGGTTAATCCAAAAGATGGACAGGAGGAATTATCAATATAACAGACAGTCGTTGGGTGTCTTCAGGATATTCATTAACAAAGGTACGGCAGTCTAATCGTACGTTAAGGACAAAATGAGTATTTCACTAGTAATACATTCGTCTACCTGTAAATTTCATAAATGCACGTTCGCTGTTTATTGGTGGTAAGAGTTTACATAGTAGTTGAATTATTTAAGTACTATATACGAGCAAGTAGCTTCTGCATGTATTGCATGACAAATAATATGACGATGGCAGCTCAGGAAAATGCTGTCTTGCAAGGTGCTGGCATTGCAAGTTTCTGCAATTAAAGATTTCTAGTAAGAAGTAAAGAATAATCTTAGATATAGATAGCCTTATTATTCCTTTTATTTTAGCCTCTCCCTTTTTATTTAAGAATGAAATTACCTGCTAGCCTATCTTATACCCTCTATTGTGTAAAGTTAACCATATCTACAATTCTACAGTTCTCCGGTTTCGAGGACACGAGTGCGGATGGGGTGAGGAATGGATTAAGAGGGGAGGCATAAAGCGGCGGGCCGCCAGCGCTAATCCGGAAACTGAACTCCCATGATCTCTCGATAGACTCCTAGGTATATGTCCGCTCGCAATCATATCATTATCATACATGACATGGAATAGACAGCCGAAGAAACTCGTAGAAAAACTGAAAAGAGGAAGACAGTCATCATAAACTCGTCAATCAATTAAGCCGAGCTCATTTGCGCCAACAAATTTGCAGGAATGATGAGGACATGAATGGTATGTGGACAAAACGACAGATAGGGCCAAGAGATTATTGACACACACACACACACAGAGAGAGAGGGTGGTAAATCTGATCTTCCAGTTCATTTCATTCCAATACAAAAAATCCAACCGTTTAGATAGATATAACCAACCATTTGAGAAGGCCTCCGGGGAAAAGTACAAGGCAAAAGAGGAAGACAGGGGTCATGTCGATAATAATAAAAATGATAATAATACAAGAATTGATCCATATGGTATGGCGGGAAAAGCAGATTAGGAGGAAAATTCGTTCCAAATCGCACTCAACCATCCGGTCAAATAGCCCACCTCGGCACTTGGAATGGGTTGACCTTGCTCAAAACTGCCATCGGCGAAACGCAACCACATCGTCACCGCCGAGACTGGTGGACCATAAGGACGGGTAGGAGGTGTAGTCTGTAATGGATGTTGGTGTCGGAGCATAGCCGGGACCTGGAGCAGAACCCGGGTTTGGGCCTTGCCCTGGACCAGGTAGTGGGAGCATTGGTGGGTAGGATAGAAGGGTAGTAGTGTTTGCGTTGGTGGTGGCGTTGATTGGTGGCAAGGACTGTGAATAAGGGGTGGTGGATGCCCCTGTTGATGGGATACCCATGAGTTGATCGGCTGTAGCCGGGCCGCGGGAGTTGCGCCATATTGAGATGACGACGATTGTTGTTGGTTGCTTGATACTGCTGCCGTTAATGAAGGTAGACTGGGCGACGCGGTTGAGGAAGAGATGGAGTTGTGGTGCTGCTGTATCGATGGGAAGGAATACGGGGAAGTAGAGGATTGACTTTGTGGTAGCGGCCGGGATGGTAGAGGGAGACTGGGTCGACGATCCATCTCTGATCTTGGGAGGTCTGCTTCAGAAGCAGAGGGAGTAAGAGGTGGTGGAGGCGGGAGATTCTTCGAGGTGTTGACTGACACCCAGGGATCACGTTTCTGCTGTACAATGCCGTCCATCATCGAATCGCCAGACTCGCTCTTGACTGCGTTACTGGCAGTTTCACTCAGAGCAAGCCCTCCACGATCTGACAGTGTGGTTACCATTCCAACACCATCATCATCCAGTCCCGATTCGGGTATCTGGTCGACGGCATTCCCGTATTCGAGGAATACCTTTTCCAGAAGTTTGAATTCATCCAAACCACCGATGGGACCGCCGTCTCGCACCGGCCGCAAGACTAAGGGACCATCGGCACTGTCTGTACTGCGCGAGCGAGATTTGCATTCCTTTTGACCTTCACAAAGTAGCTATGCAATCGATTTAGCGTGCGGAACCAGCCAGTGGCAAGGGGTAAGCGCGGCCGCAAGTCACGCAATATATCAAGCGATTTTCTCGTTTGCAGCTGCGGTTGGCTGATGCCACTGCCCGTGGACGGAGGCGACAACAATTGTTTAGAGGATAGATAGCCATCGACATCCATGTAACTGAAATGAGCTGCATAGAGTCCTATAAAAGCTGCATTGTAAATGGCGAATCCAACCAGTGGGGTCTCCACGAGAACGCCTCTTTCTTGACAGGCTATCACCAGATCCATCATGCTCCTTGCAGCTCGAAAGAGTTCCCTGGTGCTGTCGCGCCAGAAGCCGTCTGGCACAGCGTACTGCTCCCGGGGAATGCGGGCTCGTCTAGAGGACCGACGGGCTCAGTGCAGCGCAATGGCAGGAAAGGTAAATACGCGCGATGCAAAACGATCAGTGACAGGAAGTAGACTACATGCATGACCATGTATGCTGACAGAGAGTGCTCATTCTGACTATGTCCATCTGTGCTTCGCTGCGAATATTGGAGTTTCCTGGGTAGGTTTTCTTGAAACTCGGCGAGTCTTACTCTCAGCTTAGCAAAGCTTGACTCGGGTTGCCATGGACCGTATGACTCATTCCTAGAAGTAGCTCTTAGCAACTTCAACCTCGTTTTTGCTTCTTACTTTACTTTTCTTGCAATGGAAATGGAGAATGCTTACCGTCTACCTCCAGCGCACACCCATTTGGTGATGCTACCCCAGATTCGAATGACGCGAATGACACGACTCAAGAGAGACTCCTGCGCGCCCACTTCCCAGCGATCAACATCATGGTCCATCACTGAATCCATGCGTTTTGCTACTGGTGACCAGCCTTTCGAGTCGGCCGAGCCATTGCGCAGGTTCTCCTCACCGTAAGGCATACTCTGTCGTAGGCTCGGAATCTGCACGCCAGGACCATCAAAACTGGAAGCACGTCGGGCTGGGCTGTCGGACAATTTTGACGTGCGCACGCGTTCTCCAAACGCAAAAGCATCATCACTCGGTAGCTGGATGTCTAGATTCCGAACTTTTACCATTCGAGGTCTGTGTTTGCCGCTGCTGAGACAACGATCCATGATAAAACAAGCCCAGAAGGTCCTTCGTTTGGTCTCTTGGAGGATGACGTCGTCTGAGCTTTGGTCTGGTTGTTCTTTATGACGTTGGGCTACCCGTAATGGTCAGCTTCCAGTTTCATGGAGGCAAACCGGCTGGAGGCAGCAGCAGAAAATGGGTCGTTTTCTAGTTCATATGACAGACCCATAGCCTGGGCAAGGCGGATTGCAATGCCGACATAAAGCCAGGAACTTTTGCCGCGACACATGCCCCATTCATGTAGAGCCAGCATCAACAGCGCCTGCACACGGACTAGGTCTGGGGTAACCAGACCCAAGCCATCCGCACCATTGAGACGGGCTCGCAGAGCTGACGCATAGAACTCGGAGGCTGCAGAAGGATTGGAAGGGTTGCCCGCAGAGGCTGGAGAATGATAGACTACTAGCTGGGGTGGAAACGGGCGGTTAAGGTTAAGACGCCGAGCAAAATCAACGGCGACAATTGAGATCGCGGAGGGGCTCTGGGGTTGGTATCCGTCTGGGATGATGCAGTGAACTGGCAGGCCTGGTTCTTCAGCGTGGTGGAATCAATGAAGGGCAGAATGGTGGCGAACTGCATCTGGAAGGATTTAGAGAGGGCCTCCCACACTTTGGGGACAAGACGGACGAGTCGAGAACATCCAGCAGACTTTTCGCACCGTCCTTGGCCGCCGCTGCGGCGGCCGCGGCGGCCATGACCTTCCTCGAGCGGTGTCTCTTCGGATTGTCCCAGTCGGCGGGATTGCGATCGTCGCCGTCGAGCGTGGCACCGATGTCGCGTTTGGCAGCACCTCCACTGGCGGCAGGAGTAGGATAGACGCAATCTCTACCGGAGGCTTCGCAGGCGCGACAAGTGGTGTCGATGCCGGCATTGACGCATTTGATCTTGCTCCGGCGACACCGCGAGCAGGCTATGCTGGAGCGCATTTCAGGAGGGGTTGGGGAGTTGTTGCTTTCGTCTTTTGCACAGCGAGACATTCACGGTCACGTAGTCACTAAGGGAAGGAATCGAAGCTTGAAGCCCGAGGGTGTCATGTGAAAAGTAGTGCGCTGCGCGTGCCTGGTAGGGGAGGGAGGAGGGGATGTGGTGATGGTTGGTGCCAGTAGTGGTGGTGGTGTTGGTGGAGGAGGGAAGTTGGTGTTGTGGTGGCAGAGGAGCCAAAAAGGCCGGGCGTGCAGCGAGTCTGGGGAAGGAGCGCTGGGTTTTGTTTTAGTTCCGCACGGGGGCAGGTGGGTTCCCCGGGTTTCCTTGCATGGACGGTATTGAACTGCGCGGAGATAGGCCCGAGTGACAATACCATACTCCGCACACACCCATACGTACCGTACCATACATATACGACCGCACTCCACACTTCACACTCCCACACAGAATATATTATTCCTCCGAATTGCTACTAGTCTCGGCCCGGGTTTCGGCGGCCCAGCATCCATCCTGCTGGATAGCCGAGAGCTTTTCTTGAGTGGCAGCTTCGCAGGTCTGATGTTGCAGCGAGGTATAGTCCTCCAGTCTGCGCGCGGTCAGCATAGATTACTGGGGCAGGCTGGCAGCGGATAAATGCAGGCCACGCCACTACCCGATTGTCGAAAGGTACTCCGTATACGAGGTAGGATTGCGTTGGTGACTGGGCATCGGCAACGTCCCGAGCAGAAACCGAGTCAGCCAGATGCCTAGGCGGGTAAATTACATACGTTTCTGTACGGTACCAGCCTTTCCGGACTCCGTACTCCCCAGAAATTCGGGCCCACCAGTGGCGCCTTCATCTCCGGTTTTTCCCCAAATTATATCCCTCCATGTGCATTGTGCTATATAACGGCTCCTGCCATTCTATAGTTCACCATCCTCTCCTCTCCCATGGTCATATACTAACGAGACACCATGGACCACGATAGCGAATGGATAACCGAGACCACCATAAATGTAGCAATGTCTACGCAACCACGACCACGACAAACTCGGCAAATTTCGGCTATGCGAGCAGGCAGGAAATCTGTGGAACAGGACCAGATAAAGTGTAACCTACACCGTGCCACCGGCGACCTACAGGAGAGAAATCCTTTCCGATCCGTGCGGCTGTTGTGGGAGTAACTAAGTTATGGTACGGGTTGGTACGTAGTTCTGTTAATTCTTCTTTGGACACGGAGGCGAAAAAGGAAGAGCGGATCTCACTGGGCCCTGGGGCTCTCCTCTCCCACACTCCGCCCCTTTGGGACTAGTGTGTATTGCTGTTACGCCCAGGCACACAGGCATGTAATTTACGTTAATTAGGCTGTTCAACGGTTACATCGAACGCCCAAGAAATCCCTGTTCGAAAAAAAATAGAAAAAGAAGCGAAAAGAAGGAAAAGAATGTCGAGCTGCATGCTTGCTGCAACTCTCGGCAAATGCCTCTTCAAGGAACAGATTCTATATATACTCCGCATAGTTACGCTGCCTCGCCGAAAACCGTGCAGAGTTCACCCGATAGACGGGCCGAGTGCGTATTTAGTTACTAGTTAGTAACTTAGTCATTTATTACCGTATTCCTCCGTATATCAATACGACTACGCAACCCCGCAACCCGGCGTCTGGAGTAACGATCGGTCCGTCCTGAATGCGTTATCGTAGATGTTTGATTGTTGTATGTAGCAAGGAGACTGAGAATGGCAAATGCTTCAGGACAGCCGCTGGGCCAATCCCTTGTTTTCTAATGGTCTCTGGTAGGCTGTAGCGGTCCTTCGTTAGTGCCCAGACTAATGCAGCTCTGTTTAGTTTGTTACCCCGCAACTTCTTGTGACTGTGAACGTGCTTGCCTAGGTAATCTACGTAAATGCCAACTACCTAGGTATTATCCTTGTTTGCCCGAGGCGAGATGATGTGCAGTTGAACTAGCCCTGCTCAGGGCGTAGTCCTGCCAATAAAGATCTGCTGCATGCGAAGTGGCGGTCTATGCGAATCACGTGTTGGATGTGGCCCATACCTACATTGCTGAGTGCTCGTCGAACAATTTATATTATGCGCCAATAGGCGGCTGAAAAGCATTGGCCAATTGGCAATTGCAGCCAATAGCACAATCCAGTGATATCAAGTAAAGTAGAGAATGAGACTAGAAGAGAAGCAAACAAGAATAAGAGTAAAAAGATGTCCAAGCTAATCATTTCAAATTCGCCCTGGGGTCATTGCGACCAAAAAGGAAGATCTATATGAAAATAAGCCACCCGAAGATCTTTCTTTCCTTAAAGAAAGAAAGGAAGGAAAGAAAAAGGAAGAAAAAGAAAAAATGTCAAAAAGTAAGAAAAGTAAAAAAAAGTAAAAAGAAAAAGAAGAAAAAAGAAGAAAGAAGAAGGTCAAGGAATGCATGCCATCAGTCATAGAACCATGCTGCAATGGCTATGATGATGTATAATGTCATGAGCAGGACGCCCTCGAGCCAGTGAGATTTGCCATCCGCGATCAGATAGTTGACCAGGAGAACCGCCACGAATAGAACCACGACTTGAAATCCGTCGCCAAAGTCCAGCGTCTGCAAGAAAACATTTTGGTTAGCAAAAGATCCCTGCCGAGTGATTAGAAACAGCATACCATTTCGTCATTACCGATAATCCACCCAATAACAACAATCAATGGGAGCACCAACAGTGCAATCTGCATACTCGAACCCACTGCAACTCCAATAGCGAGGTCCATCTTGTCCTTCACCGCGCATGTCACCGCGGTAGCATGCTCGGCTGCGTTTCCGACAATGGGCAGCAAAATCAGTCCGACAAATGTCTCTGAAATCCCGCTGTTACCGGACGTCACTGCGTTAATAGCGTCAACCATGAATTCGGCACAGAGAGCGACAAACACCGTCGATATGACTAGCGTAAGAACAGCCACGTAGAAATGAAGTTGTGGCACTTCTTTCTCTTCTTCCTCGCTCTCCTCGCTTGCCCGAGTTTCAAGATCGCGCTTGGCGGAATCACTGGCCATGCTGGCACCAAGGTTGCCTATTGCAACCATGCCCTTGAGAGCGTCACCCTTGGCGCGACCTTTGTTTCTCTTTTCGGTTTTGTCGCTGGGTTTGTTGTATATTTCCGCGTGTGATTTGAGCTGGAAAAGAGATAGGCACCATACACCACAAGTAAAATAACGGAAGTTCCTGTAAGCGAGGTAGATACATATTAGTTTTTGAAAATGACTTGACTGACTCGATCAAAACTCACCGCGTGAAAGCTCATCAGTATGCTGTGCACCACCTAAATGCCAAATTTAATCAGCATACGCATTTTTACTTAGTAAAAGGTGGAAGCATCAGTCTTACCAGCAGCCCATTTGTTGAATGCCGTGGGGATGATCAAACTGGCCACTGCAAGGGCCAGAAGACTGGCGGCAGTCTGCGCAACAACTTCATTGAATTTCTGCTCCATACGGTTGACGCCGCCAAAGAAAAGCACATGCCCATGACCAAGAGCAAGTTGGACAGCATGCTTCCAATCAAGGAAGTCTGCACAATGGTCACTTGGTTCTGGACAAGTGCTATGATGGCGACGATCAACTCGACTGCATTTCCAAAAGAAGCATTCAAAAGACCACCGAGTGTTTCACCAGTTCTACAAACATACATTAGCACGACGCTTAACCACGATAAATAGGGAGTTGCTTACCGAAGCGCAATCTCTTCCGTCGCGTAACTCAACATCGCGGCCAGCGGGCTATCAAAGTCAGTCTCAGTCTGAGAATCTCAAATTCTTGGGCAGTTGTTTTAAAACTTACATGATGGCAATGAAGTTAACAACAAAACGGCCGTTCTGCTCACATTGGTATAATTGAGAGCAACTATCTCCAGTTAGTGGCGTAACGCAGTTGAGAATGCAGACTGAAAACAAAAGGTAGGACATACTTCCAACAGGAACGCAGACCAGCAGCACGTTGATCCATGAATTAAGAATGGTCGCTCGGAGCTGGCTGCCCACTGTAAACATAGGCCTCACGCTTGGGCCGGTATCGACCCTCCTCATCGCGGTCACGTCGTCCCGATCAGTGAGAGAAATAGAGGTCGGCTTCCTGCGTCTGGTCGCTCCGGGCGAGGTGTTGATCGGGTCTTGGCTTCCCGGGGATCCCAGGGTATTCTTCTCCTTGATGCTACCTTCCCGGGTTTGGGAAGACGAAGGCAGCGACGCTGACGTGGTAGGCCAGGTGTCAGCGCGCGCTCCTGTTTGGATGCTGTCGTTGAGCCGCTGGCGCTCCGTCGATGTTTGAATATCACTTTCCGAGTTGCGAGGGAGGATGCCATCCTGTAGTTGTCTTGTCGTGCTTGCCGAGCGCGGTTTATTCACGCGGGTCTTCTTGAAGGGGTTGTGGCTTGCCTGTCCATCGTCATCGTACCACGCAGACCGCCGCGCATAGGAACGAATTTTATCTGGGCATGCAATTCAGCGTATTTCTTCAGCATCAACTTGCTGTCTTCTTCTGTCGTTTCTTTCTTTTCTTCTTCTTTTTACCCTGCATCGTGAAATCCAAAGAACAACTTACGCATATTAGAGTGGCGAGATCTTGTCTCTAGCTTCGTGTCGAGGAAGACGCGGCACAGATGTTTCACAAGGTGGGTGCGCAAGCAAGTCGGGCACTCGCAAACGAATATGGCAAGCAAGCAATAAATAAGTAGCCAGCTACTGTAAGAACACAACAACCAATTGTGAGACGCGAGGCCGGAAACTCGAAGGACAGGCTGCAGTGAGAAGGCGAGTTTTTGGGGGCTCTGGCGGTGCTACCGTGTATGACGGTGAAAGGCGAATGAGTCCATAAGCAAAAGGGATGCTTAACTAGTGCTCACACTCCTTTCGTCACCAAAAGAGAACGACGTCCCTTGCACAGCCACGTTTAAAATGCGAGCGCGTTATCTGATTGGCCGGAAGCGCCAAGGCTCTTGGCATTGAGAGCGGGCCGGAGACGGGTCCCGGAGACGATACCGCCCAGTACCGGTAATTTACGGGTTTTGCCTGGGGAGCAGCACAAGAACACGAAATCTGCCTTACCGCAGATTACACACGGCGATTAACCACCGTGGCTTACTACCTACGCTAAAAAGAAAAGAAAATAAGAAAAAGAAAAAGAAAAGAAAAACGGGCTAGCAGGCCTCTGGCAGGATCGGCCCAAGGTAAGGCGGCCATGTAACACGGATTATTCGTTGCTGACGTGGTTTCAGCAAAGCCATCAATTACTGCGCTAGTCTTGATCTGGCACTTCTAGTGAGAGATCTTATTCGGTGCCCACAGTATATCTGATGGAGCATGCTAATTGGCTGGTGCTGCTCCACACTTCGGGGAGCGGCCAGAGTTAGCGGTTGGTGCCTGAGGCTATCCGTGGCTTGGAAAACATTTCACCGCATTGTCTAGCCATCTTGGAAGTTTCACAAGGGCCAAGGCAGATGTGCTTTTCTTGTCCCTGCTTCTGTCTAGCTAGCTAAGCTTTCTGGTTTCCAGCCGGTGCATGCCGGTGGCCGTAGCCCGCATCCAAGGCATATATATCTATGCAATGTTGAATGCACTAGTAGTTACAATAATATGCACGACTAGTAGATCCGTGCATAATTGCTCTACGGACTATCACTACATGTGATGTCTTATGATGTCTCCATACTACATAGCGTCAGCCGTCTACTTAGCCACACCTGATGGCGCTTAACTACCTCGCTAGCAACCGAGCCCGCCGAATGCCTGATTTTGCTAAGGCAGACATGGGCGAAGTCCGAACCAGACGCTTGGGTAGGAACCTAACATTCGATACGCCTAGAACTCTCGTAGAGAACAGCTCTCCTTGTGTGACTTGCAGTCGTGTTCTCTCAAGACTGCTTGTGGCCAGGTGTCCACCTATCTAAGCCTCTACTAAACGATAAACTAGGGCTTCCAGGTAGTTAATCCCCAGTTAGGAAAAAGGAATTGACATCATAATATGCAAGCATCCATATGCAGAAGAGAAAAACAAAAGCGATATTGCAAAAGTATGCTTAGCCTACAGGAGGCTCTTATTGTCGGTAATACAGTAGAACCTGGCTATAGCGAATGGAAGGCCTCTCAGGGCTTCGCGAGAGTAAGTGTAAACACACTCGATGATTGAGTGTATGTCTGTATATTTGCAGATAGTACTATCTGGTGAAAAGATCAAAAAGTAAAGATTGGACGCTTGTTTCCAAGCCCTGTCACATAGAGAAAAGAAATGGATAAGAGGAATGTGCTCTGCCCGACAAACAACCCTCCTTATATTGAACTGCTCTTCCTGTTCTCTGCGTAACACCTCCACACCACACCCCGCTTCTCCAATACTGAATCAAGTCCGTGCAGTCCTTTCACACAGACGCCGAGATTTATCGTAAGTCTCAGTAGCACTATTTATCTTAGAATTCACAGGATCACAAAGCGTAATTTAAAAGATATCAATTAGGTATGAGACAGACTTACATTTGCGCCAGTGGCCTCCGCGTACTGACAACTGTCGATGCATGCCTGCCGATAAAGAAGAATTGTTAATACTGGGCCACTGCCAGGAATTTCTTATGTTTGATGTGTCACATACTCTGTCTCCAATACAAGGATGAAAGCCAGAAGATGTTATGCAAATTTGGGGATTCCGCTCATCGCAATGGCCATACTGGACGGGGCTACCACCAAATAGAGCGGTGGACACGGTGCAAAGCGCCAAGAAGCTTGCAGAAACGGCGAGAATGAACTTCATCGTCACGGTAGTGATATCGAGATATCGAAGATTGGAAAGAATGGTTGTAAAAGGACGATAGAAAGATGTAGTTGTAGGTATGCTGGGTTATCCTCCTCCAGGTGGGCAGGAACTGTGAGGGCTTTTATGTTGTGGGATCTGTAAGACTCCAGAAGAGATCGTTGCCCATCGTAATGCTAGTATCAGTCAGCATCGATTTATTGATTCCTGATACTTTAAAGATCTCTATGCACGTGAAATGGCAGAAGGACTTAATAGGCTTGACAGATACGAGCACTTAGGGCAGTATCACTTTCGACAGTAGCTTTGCGGCCGCTAGGTGTCGTCTAAAAATCAGACATTTTAGATATCTGATTTGATGGAAGTACCTTCGTGTCTGACTAAAGACTCAAGCATCAATTACTAGTCACGAATACAATGAATATCACGTCGGGATCGAGACCGTGGATAAACGTGAAGGTGCAAGAATGCTCTGCGGCCGCTGGTCTGCAAACTACTTGGCAGTACCTGCTAGATCTGGAAGTTCCCCAGCTGTCAAGATATCTTACTGTAGTTAGATGATTAATGATTTCCTGATGCTGATAAATGTTGCATTGTTAGCTGGTCTTGAAATGCTTTGTAGCTGTTGGTCTGTAATCTATCTGCTAGATTTAGAAATTCCTCTAGCTGTCAAGATATCTTACTTTGGTTGGATGATTAATGATTCCCTGATGCTAATAAATGGTGCAATGTCAATAGGATAACGGTACGACATGATGAATATCCTAGATTTCATTTGCTGAAGCCCGTAGTGGCTTAATGACAGATGGAAAATTCAATACTATACCTCCATTATACACTCAGCTACAGTGGCTAGCGCGTTTCGTACGGGGTTTCTTCCTGCGCTGATTAAGACTGAGCTCGTAGGAGGCGAGAATATAAAGCTCCTTAGGTCAGTACTTCGCTCCGTCCTTCTTGGACTCAAACTACAGCTACAATTCTCTGAACAATTGACCACCAGCCTTCGAGAATCTTGGAGTCTTCAAAGCACATGTACGACTCTTTTTCTCTACGCACTTGTGATGATTGCTGAAATGTTGATTTAGAACCACAAATCATCGATTCGCCATGCACGCCTACCTCGCTCTTGGAGCAATCCTCTTCTCGCAGCCTGCTTTCTCATGGCGTCTACTCGCGCACGAAGACGCTAACTGTGATGGTGGTGGTATCTATGTCGTGGGAGCAGGAACAAGCGGGTGTTTTGAAGTGGACCACGGAAGCCCTGGGGTGTTACTGCAGAGTACGAATGGAGATAATCCAGCATTGCAACTATGGCGTGGTGGAGGATGTATCGGTCGGGCTGACGCAACTCTCAATTCTCGCCAATGTATCAATACGGCTGCGTATAATTCCGTGAGGATTATTGTGTACAATACCTCTTGAGCCTTGTGCGGGTATTACGGGTTTGGCAATGGCCTCATCATGCACGGAGACGACACAAGCTCATCTGGGACTGGCTTCTATAATGTTCTTATTGTTTAGATGCTCATCTAATCGCTCCAAATCCAAGAAGACTAGCGTTTTATAACCTGGAACTACATAACTACAATTTACGGAGTCAAAACTATTCGGAATACGCTAATAAGCAGGCTAGTAAATTAATATAAGTGATCGTACATGTAATTACGATAATCGTTGGATATAACTATCTTAAATAGGCAACATTTAGTATTTTATGCCATGATGGTGATCATTAATTACTAGTTCAGGATTATAGAGAGAGACTAGCAACTAGGTGCATTTGAATAGGTTTGACTCCCACCTCCGTACTCAATGGATGTAACTCTATAAGTTAAACTACTGATATCAATAGCGTTCATGACAAAGTGGTTATTTAGCTTGATACCTGCAGCTGACTGCCATGAGATGTCATCTCGATTCTGATTCAAAACAACAGACACCTCTAGACCGCAGACATCACTCAGAGAGTCAGTACTGAGTTCTAACGACAGCTCTAGGCCGCTAGCTCAGTAAGATACGATAACTATAATATAACTATATATCTTAATTAGTCAAGAACATCCATGTATTTACGAAGCATGACTGGGCCTCGGCGGCCGCTAGACTGATCCTTTTACGATCTTCAGCAATATATTGCAAGTTCTCGAGCCGTGTCAGGCAGATATCAATCTTGGAAGCTCAGCCTTTCCAATTAAGTTCAGTTCTCCGGTTAAACGATGGCATTGATGATCATTTCTTGCTCAAACAGCTGAACAAGTCACCAATAATAGCGGTACCTAGGTACACGTTTACTTCCAGCCATCTTGCCTTTGTAAGACTTTAGTAAGTAGTCACAGATGACATACCCAAAGTGGCAAATCATTGTTCAAAGATGCACATGTCACGCTGTCGTTCTGCTACTGGAGAGTCGAGACCATGGCGATGATCGACTAAGGAACTAAACGCATCCGCAAGACAGGATGGCTGATATTTTGAATCAGAATCTACTCTGATAGACACACTAGTACGGGTGATGGTTAGTTATATCGCTATACATTCCGAGAGATATAAAGCCAGCAAGCAGCTGTTGAGATTTCTCTCTGAAGAGCAAAGGTGAATCCAGACCAGCGGCCAGCAAACAAATTACTCGGGCACATCTACATCACATCTACCTATCCAAACAGCTTGATTTCTACTATGAGTAATTCTTCGCTTACCCACTTCTTTCTATTAGCAAAAGCCTAATAGAGAAATTCGTGTCTGCACAGAGGAACAATGAAGTTGCTGGCATTTTGGGTGCCGCACTCCTCCTTGCACAAAATGCTTACGGTTGGCGTCTTTTGACGGACTTGAGCCCAACTTGCAATGGCGGTGGCGGATTTATCGTGGGCGCGGGGCCGAGTGGCTGTTTGGACGTTGATCCAGCAAACCCTGGGATCATACTGCAGAGTACGAATGGAGATAATCCTGAGCTGCACCTACATCAGGGCGCCGGTTGCGCACTTCCATACGTTGTGACCAATTCTCGTCAATGCGTTAATACGGCGAACTATAGGTCACTCGAGATCCGCGTCCGTTAAAATCTAGCTGCTGAGGAGTGAAGGAGGTAGTGGCAATGGAAAGAACTGGGGAATGGACGATGATGTCCCGGATTGGCATGAGTAGCGGAAAGATGGTGGATTAAATGGAAATAACTCAGCCCTTTCTTACTCTTCGTTCTGGAAGAAACTAAGGCGACAATTCCATTTGTTATTGTTAGTATCTTGAGGTAAAAGCATTCTACGAGACTCCTGAGTACATAGTAGTAATAGTAAGATTTGATATACCCGCTGTAGCTAGCCTATCTTAGAGGCGCCATTAAGGTGTATATCTAAGCCTGCAATAATACCATTGCACTGAGTTATGTAATTTCGAATGATAAAGCACTTGGATTATCTTCTTCAACAAACTAAGTTTTGAATTTCACCAGACTCAGCTCATGCTGACCCATTACCGTTGGGAACTACCCTGCAATCACCCTGCCGCCCGACCTCCAATAGATATTTCAGCATACCGAGGAAGCTCAGAGAGATGTACTTCGTTGTTGGCAATCTCTCCGCCCTTTTATTAGGCATATATGCGGCTTTTGGGTACAAAAACATCATAGGTCTCCCTAATCGGCTTTCCGCAGACGCAAGAATACACGATCAAACATCTCCGGAATTTGCGACACTTACAGCAAACTGGAATCCCGCACTGCGGCCTCAGATAGATGTGGCAGTAGAGGCAGCAACAATCTCAGATATTCAAGAAACAGTATGTTATGTTATATGTTCAACATACGTCATGGATTTCCAGTATATCAAACTAACGCTGAGTAGGTTGCTTTCGTACGTGCACAGAGACGGCCTCTCGTTATTCGTACCACCGGGCATGGAAAATCTCGTAGACTTCTCGAAGTTCGGAATGGTGTCCAATTGTCCCTGCGCAAATTCAACAAGATTACCTTGAATCCAAATAAGAACACAGTCACAGTTGGTGCCGGAGTGATCAACCATGAACTAGTAAATGCCTTGTGGCGCTATGGAAAACGAACAGGTAAGGCTTTCATCAGGAGAAAGGAAGAAAGAAAGAGCGAGCGAGCATAAATAAACAGGATAAAGAAACAGGATGCATAATATGCCTACGAGAGTTCCATTTGCTGATAACGATTGCCAGCTACTTTAGGTTGCGACTGTGTTTCAATCGTCGGCGCAGCACTAGGGGTGGACATGGTCGAGAACAAGGTCTCTATGGGCTTGTCTCGGATCAGATTGTATCCATGAAACTTGTCACGGCAGATGGAAATATTCTGGAGACCTCACGAGAGAAGAATCCCGAATTATTCTGGGCAATGAAAGGGCCTGGGCATAATTTCGGCGTTGTTTTGAGACAACATTAAGAGTCCACGACATACCATCGGGCTGGGGAGACAATCACTATATTGGTTATTATCACTTCAAGACTGAGCAGGTCGAGCAGGTTATCGATGCCCTCACTCTGACACTTCAGTCACTGGATCCGGAGTTGACAATATTCGCGGAATTCAGGGCTCGCTATATTAGGGTCAATATTCAGTATGGGGACCCAGGCACATTCCAGATGTTATTCCCGCCATTATCGCGCTGGAATCGATGGCACAATCGAATACGACCGTACCGTGGGTGAATGTTCCCGCCGCGACTGGTTACGGATTGAGTAGCCCGGTCTGTCAGGTCAAACGGGATACATACCACTCGGAGAGTAGTATCATCATGGATAAGCTTCAAAGTGATGTTATTCGCGAGGTGATGATGCTTATTTCAGAGAAGAATGATCCCAGTTTATTTCTTGATACTTTCCTATTCATCGAAATATACGGGTCTCCAACTGGTTTGGACGAGGGTGGTGTCTATGCTCATCAGGGTTTGCCAACAATTATTGCGTACGTACCTACTTGGTGAAGATGCAGTGACCATAGAAATGATAAGTTGCTAATGTTGGTAAAACAGAACACTTTTGACACACTATTCTCAGCGTCACCTGAAAGGACCAGCTGCCGCCTTTGCAGACAGCGCTAAAAGAATTCTTCTAGAATCAAGCTAGAGAAAGGGTTTACGTCAACTATGCAAATGGAGATGAGGGCGAGCTTTCATGGTATGGTGACGAGTCTCGTGTCGGACGACTACGACAATTGAAGAAAGTGTATGACCCGTCCGGCATGTTTTCACTCTTTGGTGCAATTGAAAACAGTCCTAATGGAAACGATGAGCTATGATATGCTTTTATTCTGCTTAAGAGATCATATTACCATGTTTATCTGCTATGAAAGCATATTTCTGGGCGAGTTTGACAGCACAAACAGAATAGGAACACCTGAAGACGTAGCTGATACGGTAGGCCGAATCAGTCAAACGATTGGTAGGGCAACAGGCTCTCGTTGAAATTTAGCGCCCGTTGATCGAGTTGATGCCGGAGAGATGTCTCCTTGCTACAAGTGTCTTGTAGGTCATCGAAATAAGCTCATGTAGTGGTCATGTGACCTTACTCGCGGCAGGCGGCAAGCGGCAAGCGAGCGGCAAGCGCGCGACCTTAATCTTACTACGCCGTTCAACATCAGCCAACCATGGAAACCGAACAACCGAATATCTATCCTCATCAATCAATGGATTCCTGCAAGTGTAGTTAAAAGCACGCGAATACTATTTTTTCTAACAGCCATCCCATGGCTTACGGAGTTTAGAGGATGTTAACCCGGCGTGCGCCTTCCAGAGGCTCTCATCTCCGCCAGGTCAGTGCCGCGAGCCTGGACAGCAACTCACCCATTTCCTCACCACCACCCCGGGAACCGTCAGCTGCCAATCTTAGGATAGAGAGCCCTTTCTCTAGTGGGCCATGGCGCCAAGTCTGTACACTTTGGTTCCACGATGACAAATTTTCAAAGGATGAGTTCTTGTTCAATAATTCGGCATTCAGCGACTCTGGAGTCAGCCCCGGCGATGTGCTCGAAATTATTGACTTGGACAATACCTCTGAGGTGGGCTCCAGGAAGCCCCATGAGAGTAGTGCCCATGGGGATGCCAAATCTCGTTCGAAATTCTCTTCGCCCGCTCAACACAGATGCCTCTTCGTGGTGAAACCAATGCCTCAAGATATCAAGCAACGAAATCCAAAATTAGAACTCTCCATAAATCAACAGGTTGCCAAGACATTTGGCTTCAAGAATCTCACTCAAGTTCTTATCTCGCATATTGATCGCTCGCAGTGCTCAGCGTCCCACGTTGATATCTCGTTTCGCGATGAGTACTTGGTACGGGCCGATATGTGGAGGCTGGTGACTTCTGAATTGGTCAATAAGACAATTTACAAAGACCAAAAGATCGTCTTTATGGGAACTATCAAAGCAACCGTAAAGAATATTTTTATTGGAGGTAAAAAGCCCTCTCGGGATATTTCGCTCCTAACACAATCCCTGTTTTCCGAAGTGAAGCGGCGAGATACGTTGTATTCATCCAAATGTCAAGGGAGATGTGGGACTTTGATGCGGAAGGCACTGGGGATATTTTGTTCAGCAGAGTTATCAATGGATTCTTACCTGAGCTCTTCAAACGTTGGCAAAACATCGAGGCTCGGCATTTGGTTACCATCGTACTATTTACTCGCGTTGAGTATGATTTGACCCAGGAGAACGAAACGAAGACGTTAAATGGTCTGTCCACCGCCAAAACCAGCCATATTCCTAGTCAAGATTTTTATCGTGTTGTTGTCAATGATATTGCAAGCGGTCACTGGACAACAATACTGGACGAGCTCAAAGCGAATTTCAGGACATTCCTGAGGGATGTCTCGATTCAACGATTTGATGAAAGTGTTGGCCCCAATTCAGAAACGAAACCTCTCTCAATATCAGGTCGTCCAACCTCTGCCATTCGCGGAAACATGTTGGAGGCTATCCACTTGGCGACTTCGTATCTATCACTCGAGAACATCGATCGTGACTTGAATCGCACTGGTCATTCTATTGTTGTTATCACTCCGGGATCAGGACTTTTGAGGTTTCCTATGAATCTTTGGCTGCCACTACTGACGCCGTCACGAACATGGGTATTGCCATTGATCTGGTCAGCTTGAGTCCTATGCCGCTTCACTCCGTACCTCTTTTCAAATACAGATCTCCCCACGAAGGTCTAGGTTTCTCGCGCTCTAGAAAAGCAAGAGGCGCTGAACATTCAGAAGCCCGGCCATCGATGCCCAGTTTCAGCAGTAAATCACCGACTGCCTCCTTTAGGGATTCAGAACTAAGTCCGGTGACTCGTACTCTCTCATCACGGGATAATCTACCAGCACATTCAAAGGAATGGCATTATGGAATCCCGCATTGGTTGGATATTTCTTTTGGAACCCAACAACGTATAAAGAGGGTCGCCGTATCACCAAAAATGATTTAAATGCCCCAATTCCATTCACAGTCAACAAAAGGTCCAAGACATTTGTACCAAGAGTGCGGCTGTATGAGATCCAAATGATGGGCATCATGGAAAGCGAACAGTCAAATATATCGATTCCTTACCTTTCAGAAAAGGACTTTGGGTTTCAAAGGGTCGCAGGCATTTCCTCCGAAGGTTATCCAGGTATTTCCACTCCGAACTTTGCTAAGCAGGCCCATTCCACGAGCTCCTCGTACAGAGCTCAGCTTAGCGACAGTTTAAGGCCGGAAGCATTCCTATCAAGCTTCACAAGCGCGAAGATGTTGACGATGAATAGTCCAGCAAAACGCCAGAAGAATTCTGAGAATTGGATGGATGAATATGATGAGAATGTCTTTCGTTCAATACCCAAAAGGAACATACGCGCAAGAGTGCCAAATATAAACGACTACCGCAATCTGCAAATTATGTCTCTCGTGCTCACGATCGTTCGTCTGTACGATCCATTGCAAGTCCAAGAGGCGTGAGTCTTCCGAGCTGGAACGATCATTTTCAACGCAATTAAGCCCTCTCAATAAAGATCCTTTAATATCACATCAGCCAGCTCCTCGACCAAAGGATCAACTACACATTAAACCAGCGATCAAAACCAACAAGACTCCTAGGATTTCGCGGACTATTAGCTTTGCTCTCCGTGGGCTCGGCATGGGCCCTCCACGTGCTCAGGCTAGCACTGGAGTCAATGCAGAGCACGCTCTGGGGCGTGCTACCCCGGCAAAGGCATCTTCATCTGCCAGCATATCAGATCGGGAGAGCTCGCCACGACCTTCGTCTGCTACTCCTGATGATAGCTCTTCGACAGTCAGCATGGAATTATCTCGGGGCTCACTTACCCCAGAAAATCTGTGGAAACCTTGAGTTCCCCAGCCCCTGCCAATTGCTCAAGCACGACCCATATCTATCAAAAGCATCAGCAAAAGTCGGTCGATCATGACCAAAGTAATACAGAAGCTCCGTTACCTACCACGGTAGAGATGCTCATGGAAAACGGTACGCATAGGGCTAGTCAAGGGCCATTTCCTATGAAGAGAACTGGCCCTAAAAGGCCTGGCCCTCGATTTGAAGTTACAGAATTTCACGATATGCCCACCAGTGTATCACCGAACCGAACACTTACTCCCTGGGTTAGATCCATTAACCCCTCAAATACACCGAAAGCAGCATTGAGGGATGCGAGCTGGTTTGGCCGCTGGCACCACGCCTATCCTCGACCGCCACGTATCGCTCTCGTTAAATGGAAAAGTTTAAAACACCAGCCATTTTACCATTGACTACAGAGGAGTTTCCTTCCTCTAAGGAGCTAGCGGCAAACTACCTTCAAACACCATACCGAGTTTTCCCCAACGATGAACACGAAAGCAGTGATACACCCAGAGCACATCACGAGATATTACGTGATATGGTTGCTTTGAGGCTCTCCCATGGCTTCCAAATCGTTGTTGGAAGCGCCGTGGCAGAAGCTACGGGTGAACCCTCCCTAGAATCACTGAACGTTTTTGATCCAAAACGGTTCGCTGAAGAAGATGTCACTGTCGTCCTTTCGAAGGGCAATGTTATTCACAGAATATCTAGCGTCGCTGGCGGCGAGATTGAAGTTACGAGGTTTACGCGTTCAAATGCTTCAGAACTCGATAAGAGCGGCTCCCGTACTTATTCACATGCGATTCGCTCAATATTGTCCAAAACTTATGAGTTGACCCAAGTCAAACTTCTATCGTCATACGATGAGTATAATTGGAATTATGCGGATAATTATATTGCTGGCCATAGAGACCACTTGACCGATCCAACGAGACAGCTTAGATTCTGGCGACTCCGATTTGTATTCATCCCCTTGCATTTGCCGCCCAACGCAAGGCGCCACATTCAGCCATTTAATGAGGATAACGAGGAAGAAATCCATCTCCTCGGTATCAGCCAGTTGACTTCGTTGTGGCAGCGTAATAAGTACATACCAGCAGACGATAAACGCTTCCAATCTACAAGTCGGGCGCAAAAGGATCCAAACCCTCTAAATATTCTCTATCAAACCCAAAATCCCTCCGACCTAGTGGGTGCCGAGCTTGCCAGACTTTTGCTCACTGACCCTGGACTTGATAACGCACCAACTCAGCTATTGCCTGAGTCAGAGCTGCTTGAGCGGTCTGACTTCGGACCTGGTTCTCTGATGACTTTAGCTCAGATCATGCAAGGTGAAACAGGAGTACGCTTGATGGATCGAAGGTGGCATTTCCGGCTTCATTATAGTTGTTTTATTGGATCCGAGTTTACGACGTGGCTAGTGCAAACATTCAGGGACATAGATAGTCGGGACGAAGCCATTAAATTCGGAAACGAACTCATGAAACTTGGATTATTTGTTCATGTGGAAAGAGGCATAACTTCCGGGATGGTAACTACTTCTATCAGATTGCGCCACAATACCGAGTTTCACGGCCCGAGTCGAAGAGTGGATGGTTCCCTGGTCTTTCAGGGAAATCAGATTATTCCGTGCCTCCCACTCCATCTGGCGAAGTTGCAAGGGACCTCGGCGAGGTGTCCAAGTCTGAGAAGTCTGAGAGTTCGAACGAAACAGTGATAGCTCCGGTGAACACACCATCGAAAGTCAAAAATAAGATGACCATCATGCTCTCTAAGTCACTAAAATACGATTTGGATCCTCGCAAGCGTTCCAGTCGCCCGGAAGTTATCGATCTGCACTACGACAGGCTCCATAACCCAGAAAACTGCTTTCATATAGAACTAAGCTGGATGAGTGCAACGGCCAAGTTGGTTGATGATGCAATAAATTCATGGGCATCAACCGCCGAAAGATACGGTTTGAAGCTGGTGCAAGTGCCAATCGCAGAAGCAGCAGGTGTAGTCAGGACTCAAACATTCAGGAAGCTTTACCGTATTAAATTGAGCGTTGAGCCGCCGCCTGCGCCATATCTTCATTCACTTGGAGCGACAAACTTTTCCCAGCAAGGAAAATCAGACAAGCATTTCTACCAGAAAGCACTGCTTCGAAAGTTTGATTTCGTTTTAGATTTTGAGGCTGCATCTGCATTCTCGCCTGAGGTAGAAGTGCTCTATTCATGGGGAAGCCAGACTATCAATATCCACAATATATCCATAGGACAGGATGTCTGCTCGCCCAAATCTCAGATGAAGGAGATCTCTTATTACTTGCAAATCGTCTATTGAGCACCAAAGGCGCAGCTGGCAGAGACGCGGGTCACCACAAATTCGACCACAGGGCCAATGATTACCATCGCCCTCGTACCAATACATATACATACGATCCAATGTTCTCACCGCGTCTGTCACCTCATGTCCGACCGTCTGGAGAGCTTTCAACCTCCTCTTCTACCATTAACATGAACAATACCACTTCCACGTCTTCTAATATACCCTCGCTAACAATTAATGCTCCTGTCTCCTCCCCTTCAAACTTTTCTCCAACATCAATCGACTCCGCGAATCTGTACAAAACGCCTGAAAATCTGAAATCCCTTATCGAAGAATTCTGCAATGACCCTACCCGTCTGCAACAATTCTATGCCGAAGACCACATACGTGCTTCTTCGACGCGCATTGGACCAACGACGGTGCCGCTGCCTTCTTCGTCGTCCATCACGAATCCGGCTTTGGAGGCTTCTATTCCATCATTGGAACTCCCTGCTAGTGTTTTGGGACATCACATTTCACCGCCAGCACAGCTGGAGTCGCATTCATACACTACTATAAGCAAGTCTCCTCTGGGAGGGGCTTTGAGTGGGTCGCCGATGAAGGTAGGAGAGGATGCTGCTGTTGCAAAGGAAGAAGGAAAGGACAAAGAAAGTCATTCGGAAGATCAGGTACTTGGGAGGGACTCGCTAATGTAGCCTTTTCTCTAAAGTATAGGAAAGCCTAAAATGTTTTCTTTCCTGTTCAGGAGGAGGGATATTTGCGTCTTGATATGGCCTGGGGGTTCCTGGGTACCTAGGTAATCGCCACGTATAGTCCCTGGGAGCCCATCCATGGATATTTTGATATAAAATACCTATGTAACTACCTAAGTACTAGGTAGTTTATATTTATACCAGCCTTTTCTTCCTCTTAGAACCCATAGCGGAAAATGGGCATCTCGGGTAACGCTTGGGTAACGGCGTCGTAACGTTTCGGCGGTCGGTAACGTTACTGTTAAGGAGCGCGTGACCTTATGGTTACCTTAACCGAAACGTTTCCAGTTTATAAGCGTTCCCACATAACGTAATCGGACATCGAGTTGGCCGGGACAGCGAGCTGGCCACGCCCATACACCATACTAAATGGCTATTATTTACGTCCTTATATCTCCACAAAATTATATGTAAAGAGTAGCTTAAAGTTTATACATATATTTACTATATAATATCAAATAATATATTAAAAGAGTCAAAGAATTAGAGCTATATTTACAATAATTACATAAAAATACATATAATACAGGAAGATGTGTTGTAATTTTAGGAAATTTAGATAATTCTTATGTATTTTTATTAAGGTATAAGTATATAATTAATAAATGTATTTTATAATATATATTAAAATTTAAGCTACTCTTTACATATAATTTTGTGGAGATATAAGGACGTAAATAATAGCCATTTAGTATGGTGTATGGCGTGGCCAGCTGCTGTCAACTCGATGTCCGATTACGTTATTGAGACGTTACCGGGCAGTTACAGAAAATAGTAGTTACGAGTTCATAAGCGCCTAAGCGCAGCTTGTTTATATTACACGTTATATTACACTACGCATTCTACGCCTACGCCTTAGGCATGCACCTAGATTCCTAGATTAGCACGCGTAACAAGGTCAATTATGAGGCACTCACCTAGGCACGTAGATTCGTAGATTCCTAGATTAGCACGCGCTCAACGAGGTCAATTGAGAGGCACTCACCTAGGCACGTAGGCGCGCAGCGGATATATATAAGAGTAAGCAAAGCGCGGGCCTTAGAGATTTATCTCCTACCTATCCTAATTAGGAAGGCGCGTTCTATATAGAAACCTTACGAGGCCTAGGAGACGTTACGAAGGCCTAGAGAACGTTACGAGCGTAGAGACGTTACGAGATCTCATAACGTTCCTAAATAGGAAACGTCTCGGCCCGCTGTTACGTCTCAATACGCGGAACGTTACTAGATTTGTTAGGTTTCCACTAAAGTTACGTTACCGTGACGTTACTAATACGCGGAGACGTCTCCTAGCCGTTACCCGATTAGGAATCGTTACCCAAGCGTTACCCAAAATGCCCATTTTCCGCTATGGACCTTGAAAGATCACCAGTCTTGATTGCTAAGGATCAAATTCGATACATATCCGATGAAGAACGAGAACCCTGGACAAGGTAAGTTCTAATACCTAGATACCTATTTTCGAGTACCGTCAAGGCCATGAGCTGTACTTAATGAGCTCTGCGAGAAAGTGATCAGGATTCTCGATACTCGACGCTACTTTTGTGAGAAGGAGAGAGCTTCCGTTTGGAAATATGTCGTTCCTGTGGAACCTTGGAACCCTACAACTTTTCAGACCAACCATTTTCTAGTGCATACAGGATTACACTTGCTCATGGAAAGAACGCAGAAAAGGGTCATCTGAGTAGTAGATAATAAGCAGTTATTAATTGTGAAATTACATTAAGAATAAAAATAGCTAGTTAGTGTAGGGTAAAAAATCATATAAAACAGCGAACAGATGGGTATCACGAAGATGACGGCCGTTATTATGGAGAAATGAAAGTCATAAATATGAGAAAAAATGAAAAGGCGGATCAGCTTATTGATTCTCATAAAGCCTCTTCAATATCAAGGAGCCATTTGCGGACTCCCTCACGCAGAGTATTGTCCGGGATTATGGCAGTGCGGCGTTTCCGTCCTTGTCTGTCGAATCATCTCCGCCGATAAAGTCACCGTCGCCATCATCACGACAATGGATCTCCATGACGCTCCGAGCGATTTCTTCAAGGGCTCCGAGCACCGTCTTACGACACTCGTTCCGGGGCACTTCAACGACATGGGCATGATGAGCGCTGGCAGTGTCCTCGGAGGACCGCTCGTCTAAGCGTGAATTTCTATGCGGCGAGGGGCCCTAGAGTGCGCCAAGGATGACTGGCCGCTCTGTACCAGAACTCGTTCAACTGCGTCAACCAGTGTTCCGTCGACGTCCATGACGGGTTCTTCGACAAATTTGTGATCCGTATCATTAGGGTCAGCTGAATCAGCAAGCGCTGTAGCCGAGTTCTTCTGTGGCCGTCCGTTGGAGAAGAAGCCGGCTAGATGGGTCGTAGAGGAGGAATGTTCGGGTGCTTGCCGAGGCGTAACTGGCGAGGGAGTAGTAGCATCGACGCTCGTTGAATTAGTTACATAATTCGCGACGCCTCTACGTAAGAGACGCAGCCGTTTCACAGTAAATGTACGGGTGTCGGCGATGAGAGTACTGGCAACCTCCAGCCATCGGTCGTTGATATTGGCGTTCTCACCATCGACGCTGGCAGTAGATACGTGTAAATGAGATTCAGCTAGCATTGCGCGCTTAACATCAGCTTCGATACCGTGATACGGCCGCACTGCCTGAAGCAAGAAATCCTCATGGAAATTCTTTAACCAGCCTGCAACGTGCAAAGTCGGCCCATCACCATCTCGAATGCTAGCATTGATATTGGAGAAGCTGCTATGGATCGAACCTCCGGCATCTATGCTTGTGATAGAAGTTCGTGCCTTTTAGGGATGCTATCGTAGAATCGTTGGACGACGATAAAGACAAAAAGCCGCGCAACGGAAGATCAACATCGACTATTCCATCATCGCCTTGAACCGAGAGTTTCAAGGGCGAGTCCTTAACATGATCATTAGAGGCCATCTCTGGTTCGTTTTGATCAAGTGAGTTTCTTGCACTTGTTGAAGAGCCTGGGATGGAAATGGTTTCTGTTGCCGAAGGAGATTTCGAAGGTATATCCGCTGCAGATGCGTTAGATGGCAAGCGGCTTTTACTGCTCTGCTCACTTTGTGCTTCCGAACGGCGACGTTCTGATGGTTGCTGTGCTAGAGAGCTTCGTCGCGTCGAGGTTGTTCCTTCGGCGTCCCCAAGGGAATATGTTCGTCCGGACCAAAGACCGGAAAAGATGTTACCAACCCATTTAGTACCAGTTGCGGGATTGATTCCGTCAGAATTTGTGCTCGAGGTTTCACTTCTGCGCAAATTCTGTAGGAGCTTCGCAGAAGCATAGCTGTCGATCTCGTCGATCCTTGTTGAATTAGGTTGATCTTGTAGAAAATGCTGACGAGATGCAAAGTAAGGAACAGGGACAGCGGAATCGTTTGTCGTTGTAGATGTCGTAGCTCGCGTGCGGGCTTCATTTGGATTTATCGGTAAACCAACCGTTCTGATGGAACGGACGTCGGAGCCTCTTCGGTTATGTGAATATGCCGGTTCACCTTGGATGGCATTCTCCGATTCCTCGGTGACCTTGTGCGTAGTTTCGCTAGATGAAGCACTGACAGATCTCTGATGTCGGCTGCCAGAATCCTCGGCATTAAGCCTCTGGGCGCGTGCTTTTCGATTGATTCTACGACGAAGAGATTCTTGCCGCAGCAGGGGAAAAGATGGCGGGCTCTGAGAAAGCGGGCGCGTCGAGGTGGATGTCCCTGGACGCAAAGGCGAATTTACATAGTCAGGACGGTTTTAGCAGGCAGAAAAGCAGACAGAATAAAGATCAAACGCCTTGCAACCATTTTATTGTCTGATATGATCAAAGTGCGGTTTGCAATCGTCGGCTCAGAATCTTGCTGTGCTTTCTGCTGCATTTGATGGCGTCTCCGGTACCACTCAGGTCCAAGGGTATTGAGCCACTCAGTATGGTTTCCGAGGAAAGACGTAATGAGGACGAGAAAAACAATCCATGCTCCTTATCAGCCATAAGACGCGCTATCCAACGAGCCTCATCACGCCATACGCCCCATCGGCTCTGTCCAAGAACAACGCGTGGTATGCGCAGAGCTGCTGAGATCCTCTGGGCATTGAGTAATAGTTCTTCTTTAAGCTTACTATTGTGGGCAAGAACATTTGGTCGGAGTTGAATGATTGTTTGATTTGTCCTCTGCATATTCGGCGGCTTCATGGGCTTTGGTGCATTGGGTGTCTGAGCGTCAACTTTCTTCAGCAGTATCAATATCTCATGCCTGGCCAGCTTTTCCAGATACGTCAATGTCCTGGTAATCACATCCCAGCGGTCCACAAGGAGGTCAAGTCTGTCATCTAGGTTGGCATACTGCGGAGATCTGTCGTCTAGGAAAGCACTGCTCCAATGTGGGTCCGAATCCAACGAAAAGACATTTGTTTCTGGCCGTCCGAGACTTGAGTGTTGAGTCGTGACATTGGCCGGGCACTATTTCGCGCGGCCAGCGGAATCTGGACGGTGATAGCTACCGCATACATAGGTGTTTTCTTCTCCTTCACTTTGCGGCGTCTGTTGAGATCCGGGAACGGGAAGCCGTTGTCCGGCAAACCATCCATGGGCAATGAGTTTGGAACGTCGGGAGACTCAACGGAACTATCCCTTGATTCTGGTAGGTTCACGCTGAACATTCTGGTAATCAGAACAGTAACTCGAGATGACGACTTGTTTTCCTGGTGCCGATCTATAAAATAACCCGCATTTGGTTGAGCTCCGGAGGAATAAGTCCGTGCGAGTGGGTTGCGAGGAGCATGCCGAGTAACTAGCGTATCGACTTCGCGGAGAGAGGGTGACAATGCTGCGGTTCCTTCGGGTTCAGAATCCGTTGATAGAATGTGCATTTTTGTCGAAGAGCCTCTGTAGCTAAACGCGCTGCTTCCAAATATACAATTAAGCAAGCCTGTATCGCTGTTCTCCGGGGTTATCCGATTGTGATAAGGTTCGAGCATGCCTTCGGCAGTAGATACAACAGAACTGATCGAACTCCGGCCACGTGCGCGACTAAACGCTCCTGCATGCATTGGTGAAGGGGAAGTTTGCGAGCACTCGCGGCTTGTGAGAGTGAGCCATTATCGATTAGTGGAGATTGAGCTGTCTGTATAGACCCTCTCCGAGAAGGTCCTTTGGATAAACTTGATGTTCGAGAGTGCCGGCCACCATTCAACGAGTCAAAACCTGGGGATCCAAGCCCAAGCCTTGTGGCGACAGGTTAGAAGTACCCTAGAGTCAAGCAGAATGCACGGCTCATCTCGGTCCCCGATTGCATTTTGCGCAATTATGATCCGAAAATCTTTACCGCATCCAGATCCAGGCCCCGCGGTCATCATATCCACCGGCGCTTGAGGCATTGGGAGAATTGAAACTGGTCTGGAAAGCGTGTGCGGAATTGGAGGAGCGGTGCAGAAGGCGAGGATCAGGGAAGAGCAGTCCTGACGTGTGCTCTTCTTCGGTGACGGACTCTAAAACAGCGGGATTCCGTGATGAGTACGCACTCGGGCTGAATGTACTCAGTAAGCGGCCTAGCATGGTGGCAATCCCAAAACGATGAGTACGTTATGACTAGGTCTGTCGGGGAAGAATTGGGGATGTTTGGAAATGTGCGGCGGGAGAGTAATTTATCGTTGACACTCCATGGTGGTCGAGTGACTCGACGCAGAGAGAACCCTCCTCGTTCACTTGCTCACCGCAATGAAGCAGCTGCGGTTGCTAAGCCCGGAAAAAGGCAACGAAGCGACGGTAGGTCCGCGAGGCCCGCGGAGAAGTGAGAGAAGAGAAGTGAGGAGGGAGAGGTGACGTGAAGAGAAGAGAGAAGGGAGGTGACGGAAGGGAAGGAGCACGGCGGGTATTTACAGAGAGAGGAATCCGAAGAGAGTCGCCAGCAATGCAATGCAATGCACCGGGGTGATGGTGTTGAGTGGACGTTCGGCGTTCACTGTTCGGAGCAGCGCGGAGGGAGAAGGATGGAATAACGACACTAGCTGGAACCGGAAGTTGGGGCTTATGCAAGTTGGAAGGGCGGTGAAGGGGCGCCTAATCTAATCGGGAAGTTCCCCACGCGGTTCTCCTCGGTCAATCGTCGAAAATGATGCCCAAGGGCCAAGGCACTCCCTGCATCTTGACGTTGACACGAAATGACACGCAGCATCAGAGAAAGGAAGTGGCACTGGCACATGCGCTTAGGCACGTCTGATGCAAGTAAGCAAAGCGAGAATGTGTTCGCCCGGTTACACACATCCTTTGGCCCGCAGAGATGCCTGATTCGGCAGTCCGTCAGTCTCTCAGCTCTATTTCGCCTACGCATGCACACCGTCCAAATTCCAATACTTGCAAGGCCTGCGCCTCGACGGTTTTGGGTCTGAGCTCTAAGTATTGGTTGTATGCTGTTCAGAAGTAGGTGCCTGCTAAGTATTAACATGCGCCATCACAAACAAGGTCAAGTCATGTACCTACGTACATCCAGCTTTCGATATATACCGACAAATAGGGCGCCTATTATACATGCAACAATGAAAATACTCAGCGTCCAATCAGGCCTTTTGGCAATGAAAAAATATAACTCCCATCGGTCATGTCTTCTTTGTTTTGCTTTTAACCCGCGCAACGAGTTTTTCAAATCCACATCCTCTGCAGAGTCGTCACGGTGTGACGAGGAGCTCTTCTGCTTCTTTGATGTCTCTGCAGGTATATCGTCATCGCCGCTGCGTACTCGCCGACGTTTGCGGCCTTCTTCAAGAAGCGCTTTCATTCCCGGAGTAGCTTTAAACTTGGGGTTCGTGGGATCAATGGCAAACTCATGGCTTTCATACAGATTAGAGAACCGAGGATCAGAGACATCCATCTGGAAGTCATGACCAGCAACTGTCTCATCGGTTTCCTGCTTGGCTTTCCCTTTCTTGCCCTTCTTGCGCGCTTTCTTCTCTGCCTTTTCAATCTCATTCATGTCAAAATGTGCCATTCCGTAGACAGGTCATCAACCATAAGAAGCTCAAGTTCGGCGCGCTTGGCAGCTGCAGCAGCCTCTTCAGCAGCCTTCTCTTCGCGCTTCTTGCGTCGTTCTTCTTTACGTTGAGAATTCTTAACCTTGCCCTCAGGCTCATCAAAGAAAGGATCATCAAACCCAAGATCTTGCTTAGCACCGTCATTCTGGGCTTCTCCATCCTTGGCACCGTCGATCGCACCATTCTCTCCCCGTTTTATAGCTTTCATTCTCTCCTTTCTCTGTTTTTGCGCTCCTTTGCTTGCGAATATACTTCTCCACTGTTGTCTCTTCGATCTCTGGCTCGTTCTCAAAGACCGACTCTCGAGATGGCTCACCGGCCAAGCCGGACGTAAAAGTGATCTCCATGTCACCCACGGGTCCCTTTGATTTAGAGGGCACAGCAGGCTCATCACCTAATCCAAGTAATGCACGCATTCGTTGCCGTTCGGCCTCTTTCTTTGAAATGCTCGAGGCCGCGGATTGGCCCGTGGAGGTGGCGTCAATGACTTCCACTTGTTCTTCGTCTTCAGCATCGGAACTATCACTCGCCAGGTAGGCTTTTAGATCATTTTCCTCGATTTCCTTACGTCCGCCTTTGAAAGCCTTGGCTTGTGCATCCTTCCGGGCTTTGTCATCGGCGTCCCAGGTAAGTTTCACTTTGCTGTGTTGAAGAGCGTCCGTGACGAAATCGGATGGTCTGTAACCGTCAGGTATGCGCTCGCACTCTTCCCGTGGCGTATCATCTGAAAAGTCGGTATCATCAGGAACAAAACGGAGGTCGAAAAGTTGGCGCTCGTGAGATATTCAGTGCCATCGACGACATCATAAACTTTCTTGGCTACTTCCTTGGACGAAAATTCAATGATTGCATAAAAGTACCGCAGTCTCTCCAACTGATAACGTCGTAGCTCTGTTGAGTTAAACTCGGCGCCTTCATCTTCCTTCAAAATAGACTTCTTTATGGCTTCCTCTTCCTCTTCAGAGTCTTCCTCCTCTTCGTAATCCTCCAGGTCATCGGCATCAGACTTGGTTGCAAAGATTTCCTTCGGTGGCCCTTCCATTTCCTCCCTTTCCATCCTTTCTTTCCCAAACTCGCTCGGATAGATCGAGACCCTTTTATTCGGCCGCCAGCCGTAAAGCTTGAAAAGACAGCCATCAGATCCTCAGCACGGATGTTGTCCCAGTCAAGATTGACAACCGCAATCCGATTGGTAACCTCTCCTAGTGGAACATCCGATAGCTGCTGATTAGGGAATTCCACCTCATCGACTGTGTCGGCAGCTTCCTCTGCCTCTTCCTCTTCGCTCGATGACTCGTCAGATGACGATTCCGAGAATCCACCATCGCGCGCAGGGTCGTAATCTCTCTTATTCACTTTTTCCAGTTCTTTCAGCACATCACTGTCATCGTCAACGCTAATCTGGGATGCATTGTCGGCCTCATCGTCCTCTAATTGGTAGAATTTTTCGAGTTGTTTCTTGGTGTCATCTCGCTTCAACTTGCGGCCATAACGATCTACCGCGGCATTTCTGGAAAAGTCCTTGTCGCGCAGCATGTGCGAAAAACGGCTATCTAGTTTCACATGGGTATGGCGTTTGCTGGGCAAGCGGTATCGAGGGTCATTCTGTATATTGGCGAAACGCTTGTCGGCTGCACAGGTTATGCTGTCAGACGCGGCTCGTTTGATATCATTGGCGCCAGTAGCTCCAAAGAGAGAAAGATATAAGCGTAAACAGTCACTCACTAATTATCGCATCAGTATTGGCTTTGCCGCTGCGTTTGGCCTTCTTAGAAGAAGAATCCGCCATTTCGGATGGTTGTCGAGGGACCGGGAGCGAGAGAAAAGGTAACGGAAGAACAGTGACTGTTGTGTTTTCAACTTCTCGAGAGTTATATTTCTAGGGAAATAAACGTTTCAATTCAAAAGAAAAAGAAGACGGAGGAATGGAGTTGGAGCAGACAATTTAATGGTGAAGCAGAACTGCGGAATATATTTTTTGTAGTTGGTCTGTGCGCTTATCTGTATGACTAGCCAATCAAAACGGCTGCTATGGCATAAACTAAACCAGTATCATATCTAGTGGATATGTACAAATTTGTGATTTCATTGCGCCTGTAGATAAATATATAGCATGTAATATTTCACAGAGATAAGAAAGCATCATCTACAATTATACCTCGGTTAAGACGCTGCTCCTCTGCAACAGGCTGAGCCTCAGAATAGTCCGAAGCCATGCTTACCGTAGCAGACCCTTAGCAGCCAAAGTATCGGTTCTCCATCCATCGTGGCTCTTCCTCATCTTCTATGCGTCCCACGACAACCTTTACCTCAGGGTATACAGCTGTTAGTCTTTGCAATCCACGTCTACCTGCAGCACAAGTAACAAAGACTATTCTGTGCTCCTGGACTCCATGGTCGATCAGGACTCGGACTGCCATCAATGCGGCACCCCGGTAGCCATTTGTGGATCCAGAAGTAGCACGGTAGAATGAGCTTCGATTTTTGGAGGTAATTTGAGATAGTGGAGCTCTGGCGTGGAAACCTCCTTGTTCATTTGGATAAGAAGCCTTCCAGTAATGCAGTCTGGTATGGTGCGTTTCAGCGCGGTTTCTAGGCATGAACCACCCCTGAGAATTGCAACTGCAGAGACAATACCATCGGGCCGCACCCCGTGGTATTGTTCTCCTTTCGGCGTTTTAACAACAGTGGAGGTATATACCATACAGTCCAGAGCCCTAAGCACATGGAGTCAACAACGGTTACAATAGTACTGCAAATGGCTTACCTTTCAATGAGGAGTGAGGCCAGTCGATCAAAGTAGAAGACAAAATCAACTTGCTCTGTTGACGGATCTTGCAAAATCGTGTGCATGCCTACGAGCTGCGGGGTTGGTTCGACGATTAAAACATTAGAGAGAGATCCTCCTCCGCCGCTAACGCGTGTAGCTTCCTAAGGTCTGAACTGTGTTTCTCGGACTTTTCCTGTAGCCGTCTTTTGATGTGTTCAACGACCATACCTTCAATTGATTAGTTTATATCTTTCGATTTATGGGGCGTCATAACCAGAAAAAATTACCAATAGCCGTTTTGTTTTCTATACCCCTCGGAATAATAATATCTACATCGCTTTAGTGTAATACAACCAAGAATGCGCGAGTTGGAGACAAACCTGATATGTGCCGTTGCGGCTCAACATATTTTGTATAGGATGGCTTCACGAACGCAAACCACTGCTGAATAATTCCTTCGATGTCTCTGCCGCGTTCTTTGACATCACGTAGGACTATGCGTTGTTCTTATTAGCCTGATGGGTGGCCATGATTACAAGAGAACATACTTCTTCGGCCGAGGCATACATCCATATCAGCCTCGACAAAGATCTGGAATAGTCTTAGCTTTCAGGTCCTCGAAATGCAATAGCACATGATAAAGGGTGCGTCAAAGGGCTTAGCCTTACTTTAACATCGAGAAGTTCTAAAATTCTAGGATCATGCAAAGCGAGGATTCCTTCCAAGATCAGCACATGAGGAGAATAGAGAGGCGTTGTCTCCTTTTGACGCTGATGATCCTTGAACGAGTAAACTGGTATATTTGCCCTCTTCCTAGAATAACCAATCGGTCATCTTATGAGTTCCAAAGTAGGCAAATGGCTATTAATGAGGCAATGGTAAGCTAGACCCACCCTTGCTTCAAATCTCTAAGAGTCTGTACCAGGGTATCGAAATCAAGCGACTCGGGACAATCAAAATCGTGTTGGTTCTTGTGTGCCCTTGCGTGCTCCTCGGGACTTAAGGTTTTATAAAAGAGTCCTGCAATCTCCCTTGGTTAAAGATCTCTACCGACGAAGTCAACACGCAAGACACGGTTTACCATCACAAGGATAACGACCCAGGGGAGATTGAGGGACTTGACAATCTCCATAGCCACCGAGGTCTTGCCAGAGCCGGAGCTGCCTGCGATGCCTATGATACTGAGATCCTCCCACGGCGGGAATAACCCTGCTTGAGGTTGGTTGCTGTCGAGTAAATAGGCGGGCGAGACTCCATGGCGTCAGGCTGCTTAGCAAAGATAGCAGGGTAAGGCAGTTATACGGTGGGTTAAAATTGTTTTCTTCAGTCAGGCACCGGGCTAGAGACAATGACTGCGCATACTCGAGTTATGCATTGCCCCAGAAGAATCTCAGCAGCCAGGCATCGCCGTAGAAGTGCGTGAGCTCCAAAGATGCATAACTAACCGATAAATTTGTGAAGCTAAAGCGGCTCGTCTGACACTTTGCCAGAATCAGTAAGCGCATGAGGCACCAAGGCTCGCAACGCCCGTGCGAGACGCAAGACAAACGGGCCAATCAGAAGCGCTCTCAGCGTCCGTCGTCCAGGCCGGGCCGACTCGTCCGCCGGCCTCAACAAACGGCTTTTTCTTTCCAACCTCTCGCTTGATCCTCTCTCCTTCTTCCTCACTTTTCCCTCTCTTCCTCCATTAGCCACGCCTGAACGTTGCTGCGGAAGTCCCATGGCTTTCGTTCCGGCGTTAATACAAGCGTCATATTTGCTTCATTGCCATCAATGAAACTGCCTAAGGCTGCCTTTTCCGTGTCGAGCAAGCCATGGCTTCCACTAACATGGTAACAAAATCCTTTGCCGCGCCCACGACGCTGGAACGTGCCCCTAACCTCTGCCAGATGTCTCCGACACCATCAACTACGACGCCAACATGGCATCAATTTGAGCGCAAGGTTGACGAGGTCAAACCGTCGAAAACGTGAGTTCCATTCGATATATCTTTGCTATCGCCTAGGCGGCACTGTTTGATTTTCGTGATGTGTCAAATATCAAGTTGGGAATCTCTCCGAAAACAACTCGTGTGGAGAACATTATAACTTGTCTATCTGATCTTTCAATCTCTCTTCCATGAATAGAAACTCGTCAAAGCTTTACCGGAATTCGACTGACTTGTTCGGGCAGTGACATTAACTATCTTGTTATGGACTACCTAGTCACCAATGGATATCCCGCAGCAGCAAAACGATTTGCCGTCGAAGCTAATATCCAACCTAAAGCGGATATTGAATCGATCCAAGAACGGGTAGAGATTCGCAGTGCCATCCACTCTGGTGACATCAAGTGGCCATTGAGAAGATAAACGAACTGAACCCTCAGGTAAGACATTACACCAATGCCTCCCTTTTTATCTTCATATTTTGTTCTCTTTTCTATTTTGCTATGATTATACCGGTTTCATGCACCACTCATATACCCTTCTGGGTGTTGATGAAAAAACTCATCTTCAGTCCTCAGTATGAGCAACATAGAAGGACCCGTATCGATTTGCTTCATTCTGCAACCTGATATTTGGAGTCAGCGCTGACGTTATTTTACGCCTACAGATTTTAGATGAGAATCCTTCTCTTCACTTTTCCCTCTTGCGGTTGCAACTTGTAGAATTAATCCGCAGGTGTACGGCAACACCTAATGCGGATATCACACCTGCACTCGAGTTTGCAACGTCCCAACTTGCACCAAGGGCACCCACAAACCCTCAATTTCTTGAGGACCTAGAACGCACATTGGCGCTTCTCATATTTCCATCCGAAAACTTGGCCCCTCGCTGGCGCCTCTTCTTCATCCGAACCTGCGTAAGGAAATTGCCACAAAGGTCAACGAAGCCATTCTAAAAGCCAGGGTGCTCGTAAGGAGGCCCGCTTGCGCAATTTGGTCAAGCTTCGCGCTTGGGCAGAGCAAAAGCTCGAGAAACCAAATCGGGAAATATTCCTGATACTCTTGACATTGGACTCTATAATGACAAACAAGGTGCAAGCGACCAGTCCCACTCCAGCCAGAATGGCAATTCTGACGATGCTGTCATGACCAATAATGGAGACATTGATCCCATGATTGCGTAAAGAAGCTCGGGCTTTTTATGTTACAGTTTGTCTCTTGATATTATCTTATTATGTGTAAACGAAATTTGTCTTACTAAGCGCGGCGTTGGGGCTTGATTCATAGGTTATTGGGCGTTTGATGGAAACGACTGATTGCATTGTGAAATTCATATACATGTCAGAAATTACGATAGTTCTATCTTGGTCTGTTTTGTCATTGCACTCAGTACATTCCAGTGGCCATGTTTCGGTCAAAATTGAGTTTGAAAGTTCATCTATATAGTACTATTATGATTAAAGTGCTAATGAAACTTAGTCATTTTCGTCTATATCATCGTTTTGGAAGCCTTCCTTTTATATCAAGCAATAGACAAAGATATCTATGTAGTAACCACCTAACTAGGCATACAGGAGGAAGCAAGATTGGTACATTGACGTCAGAATAATAAACGATATCAAGCAAAGATGCCTAAGGAGGGAAAACACCACCTCTCAAAATAAGAAACTCGTCATTGCTTTAGAAACTCATTATATCTGTAGCACATGGATCAGTTAGTATCTGTCTATCTGCAGAGAAAGTTGCGGAGGGTAAATCGACATACCTCTACCAAAGAACGCCCTCTTTGTCCAATCCATGGCCAACAAAGCACGTGTCCGTAAACTGACACTTTGCGAAAAATAGATACTACGCCATAGATAAACAGCCAATACACCGCCGCCAAAATTCATGCCGCCAAAATCAAAGATAGCCGCGTTGCCGATATAAGCCAGGCTTCCCAAATGCTTATATTGGAATGCCTTGAATACTGCCTCGTCGAGATCGCCATAATCAACCTCATTAGCCCTCATGCCGGGCATTGCTTTGGCAATGTGGTTGAATTTGCGGCCGAGATATTGTCCCTGTTGATTTGCGCGTTGTGCCGTGGCAGGTAGAGAGGTAAGCTTGGAGTCAATTTGCATCAACAGTTCGTGTAACTCGTCAAAGTCGAGGGTCCCGGAATGGTCCCGGTCGTATTCCTCGAACAGTCGATCCACACGTCGGAGATGGTTGGCAGCTTGTGGAAAACGCTTCTTCACGCGGCCTGCTACATCCCGCCATTCGCTAAAGGTAAGCTGTACTTTCTCCGGATCCTTGCCCTTTCCCACGCAATCGTGCGGAGGAAGGCGACCATATGGTCAGCGATGTTGTTTTGAACCGTGGAACAGTCTCCGATAGCGTAGACATCGCCTAAAGGTGCTCCGATTAGTCGCAGGTGCGTGTCTGTTTCCAAGGCATGTTTGTTGTTTTGTGCTTCGAGCTTCTTGGCCAATTTCTGGGCAAAAGCAGTTTGCGCTGATCGTCTATCTTAGTTGTTGTCACGTGTATATACATGCGGTGGGGATGGTGAACTTACAAACCCCGGTTGACCAGAGACAAAAGCCCATTGGAATTTCCTTCGTCACAGTCTTGCCGTCTTCCTGTTGTGTGAATAGGATCTTGTCCGGACGCACCTCCTTGACTCGAGAATTTGTCAAGACTTCGACAGAGTCGTGTGCAAATCGTGCCTGTTACACAGGTGGTTAGCCATAGAGTTTAACTCGAAAACTTCAGGTACATACTTCAGCATATCTTGACAATGCTTCGTCATATGTATTTAAAATATGGCTTCGACTCTGTATAACGTGGACAGATATCTCATTTCGTAGAATCTTAGGAAAGTTCTTCCTCAGATCTTCATTGAGCAAATCGTATAGTTCTGCAGCAAACTC
Source organism: Talaromyces trachyspermus (assembly GCA_020137715.1). Lineage (NCBI taxonomy): Eukaryota > Fungi > Ascomycota > Eurotiomycetes > Eurotiales > Trichocomaceae > Talaromyces > Talaromyces trachyspermus. The sequence goes on along the minus strand of JACGXQ010000015.1, from coordinate 7,180,577 downwards.
CACTCCTGTTGGTCCACCACCGCAGACGACAAACGAAAGCAGCCGTTTGCGCTCTTCGTCAGTCGTCGTTGGCAGACAGGCGAGTTCCATGTTATCAGTGACCTTATTTTTTATTTGTCGGGCGTCATCGATTGATTTGAGCGTGTGGCAGTATTCGAGACCCTTAACCCCATGTGGATTGGTAATAGACCCTAATATTGCAGCTCAGTAATCAAGGACGTTATAATGGGAGATGTTGAAGATTTAACCAGAAAACAAAACGTACCAACAGCAATTACAAGCTTATCATAAGGAAGATAGAAATGTTGGCGTTGCCCATTAGCATCCACTTGAGATACCTCTACCAATTTGGAGGAGAAATCCACATCCTCGGCCTCGGCCTTTAGAAAATGACCTCGGAGCCGATGAACAATGCGCCGCACTGGTTCGACAAGCGACTTCAAGCTCAGTGTTCCAACAGTCGCCGATGGAAGCATGGGTGTGAACAGGAAGTAGTTAACGGGCGATACAACGGTAACGTGATAATCACCCGGATTTAGTGTCTTGAGCAGTGCGACACTCCCCAGCCAGTACCAAGAATAACCAGCTTAGGCTTATCGCGCTGCGCATGCATAGCTTCGCTGTCATCATCGTCCACCATGACCTCTGCGATGGGTAGGTTCTTGGGCCCGCCGCGCTTTGGGTTCAGCGCCAATTCCGACACGGGGATATCCTCCATACTGGGCTCTTCACGATAAGTGGTGGCATCGTAGAGAAAGATACTAGCAACAACCACTCCTCCGCCAATAATGATAAATCCAAAGTACGCGAAGCCATGGTATAGGAAACGAAGTGCAGGATAACGCCATATGCTGGGTTTTTCACGCCAGATTCGGTGTGAAGGCTACGACGGAAGGGCGGGTCGGACAGCCTCCTAGCAGATCTCTGCGATATCGACGAAAGCTGTGCACGGTAAAAGGAGAAAGGGCGACATGATCCATTCCTGACTGTCCGAAGGGCTTGGAATTGATTCGAGGGAAGAGAAGAGAACGAAGCTGGGGCGCTGGTCAAGCGCCTCGTCACGGCCGTCTGCATCTGCGGTGGAATGCGACTAGGACAATCAATAGACAAGCCAACTGTCGGTAAAAGAATTCAACGAAAACATGGCCTAGCAATTGGCACCAAAAAGGATGTTTTGTCTTTGATTTTTGCACGCGAGGATGATGCTGCTGGTGGTTAAGTACTACTTAAAACAAGCAAAACAAGAGATGGAATGACGAAGGTGCTGGCAGGGGCTGGCCAATGGGCGGCGCTCAACCTGCCGTGACATCCGACGTCATAGCGCGGGACTTCGGCAGCCCTGTTTATTTTTTCTGTCAATCGTCCGCAGCTTCCGATGTACGCAGGATACGAGTATACTACATAGTGTGACTTATCTAGGATGGCAGGCTTCTGTTCAATAGACGGAGACATGGGTCCAGAGTATGTAGACTATGCAATGCCATGTTTATAGCGTCTGTTTTGGTGATATCCGTATAATACATCGCCAGGAGGTTGTGCATGAAGGAAAGCAAGATAGCCTCAAGAAGGGTTATGTGCCGTAGAAGATGCTCAAAATGTACACACATAAAAAGTAAAGCAGATCATGATCGAATTCACCTTCTGCATGCCGAACCGTTTCCTCGCCGCAAAACGCCTTGGTGAAAGATGGCCAACCCCAAGTCATGCAAGAAAAATATGTAAAAAAATAAAATAATAATAAATGAGAATAACATCATCCGACTCCGTGGCAAGCCCCAGTGTTAAAAAGCAAAGGCATCTGCCATCTCCGAACTCGATCGTTTTTACTACCGGGAGGCCGACCTCTAGGCCGCTTTGAAGGCATGCCGCTATTAAGAGAGTTCTTTCGTTTCATGGCTTTGCTACCGTTAACCTCCTTCAAGTTATCGTCGGCAGCATCATCAAGATCGTCGAGCTCAGCATCGTCGTCCTCGCCGTTGGGCACCTTTAATTCGTCGTCAATAGAGAGTAGAGTGGTGAACGTTTGACATTGCTGGAACATATTCTCCTCGCTGTCAATGCAGGTCATGATCTTCGCTACAGCCTCCCAATAGCGGTCGCCAGTAACCCCGTGGGCCTTAGTCGGAGTTTTGTTAAGTTCCTTGATGTTCGCCTTGTTTCCATTATGCCTCATAGTGAAGTTGATCCCGTACTGTCTCTTCAGATGCGTTCTAGTTTCCCAGAGTATTGATAGCACAGCAGCCGCAGTCGCAAGTTGCCGCAGTATGTAGGGTTTAACCGCACGTGGAGGGCTTACATTTGCCTCCGTCTCGGCCACAACTTGCTCGGGTACAGCGGGTGCCTCCAGCTGGGGAGGAAATAGTTCCGTCTCGATAGAATGTGCAACGATGGTACCAGTAGCCGAAACAATTCTTTCCATGGAAGTAATAGTTGGTAGCAACTCCGATAACTGGGCGTAGTCAAAGAAAGCAATGTTTTGACAGATGAATCTCGCCAGAAGAAGATGTTCGGGAGGATTGCCAGACACATCAAGATTCTTCAAGTCAAAGTTGACCTTGGAGCAAAGATTAGAAAGGAATTTCTTCTGGTATTTGCTATTGCTAATCTTGACGATGTCGAAGAGAGGGAGAGCTTTGCAGTAAAGGGGCGGGCCAATGCCCCCATAGAGTTACCAACAATGTCTCGTTGATAAACAAAGGCATCCTGGACGGCTCGCATATATTCTCGTTCAAACATAGATTCATATTGTTGGTGAAGCATTTTATGCGTCTCATATGCTGTCTTCGCTATTGCAGGAATAGTTGAAGTTTCAAGAGAGACTAAGACGCCAGCACACTCTTTAGGATGCACGAGACCTTGACGATTAATACTCGATATCAGCTCGATGGCCGTCAGTGCATACGCATCCTGACTAGACTGGGCTATCCGAAGCATATCATGTAGAAAGTGCTGGGCAATTAGTGCTGCTGCACCATCATTCTCACTAGCCTTCAATGATCCGCCCAATCGCGTTGCTGCCTCCGGATCGGATGATTCATTCGTAGGCTGAACAAGCTTCTCCAGCTTACCTTCATGAATGGCGAAGAATTCAGAGAAAGCCCGAAGAATGATATTGTGGAGACTAGTGTTGTCCTCTTTGAAAACAGACGATATCACTTTCCTAGGTTCTTCTCGGCTGAACTGCGCGGGCCAAGATTGGCAAATAGATCCTAAACTTTCCAGCGCCATAGTTCTCAGTTCCAGTGGCTGATCTTGATGCACGAAGGGCAAGATAAAATCAACCAGGAGACCAGCTACTGAGCCTCCTTTCCACGAAGGAAAGGCCTTTTGAAATGTGGTTCGAACTTCTCAAGGTCACAATGCCGTCCCACGCAGCCAGCAATACGAATGTAGCTGCGAGCTCGGCTCAACAAGTCTGTTTTACTGCTGTCCGTAAGATCAACACCTCTAGCTTGCCCAATACCCTTCAACACAGAGATTGTAAGCTTGACTAGCCTGTCTGTATTTTGAAGGACCCCATTTATAGTCCAAAGACATGCCATAACTTCATTCAGTTCCGATCGGGCAAGTTTTGCCACACTCTTGAACAGATCGTTCTGTACATCTTTCAGGAAGGTGTTATGCGCTGAAGAAATAAAAGGAAGGACACTGCGATAAATGATAACCACTGAGCGAAAAGAAAGAGGTCATCAGCAGTGACAAGATGTCCAATGTATGGATGGAGTGCTTGAAGTTGCTCGGGGCTGAAAAGCTTCGCACTAGCCTTCGCAAAGATGGTAATCGTTTGGAGAAGTGCCTGGTGATCTATTTTCTCAAGAGCGCCAGGGTCGTCTACAAGTCGCTCAAACATGTTTGCGACCATCGCTTTGCAGACCTTGAAGTTTTGACTGGGTGCTTTGGCTTTGTCAGAGACAATCTTCTTCAAGTATGACCCTAAGCCATCCACCACAGTCTCACTACGTTGTACTAAACTGAGCACGAGGGAGACTTGTTCTCCTAAGGCAACTCGAGCTTTAGGATCATCGTGCAGATTATCAATCACTACGACGAATGGTGTAAACCAGATTTCGTCGATGGTTTGTCGAGCTTGAACCGCAACAGCTTCTTCGTGATCGTTCGTTCTTTGAAGCAAGCTATCGAGTATAGCAAGCTTGAGTTCCTTGCGAGTAGTATTGAAATATATATCCTTTAACAGAGATATGCAGCGTTTCCGAACCCCAGCGGTGGCATCAGCAGCACAGGCGAGAATAGCCCGACATCCCTCCTCCTCAAGCCTTGGTTTGAGTCCAATACACTTGGCTATTAGTGAAAGTGCAGAATCGCGAACCATGGGCGAAGCATCAGTTGCACACCGAAGCACCACACGCATCACTGAGGTATCACGATCGAGCAGGCTAGGTCTTTCTCCAGCATGGTAATAACACTTTTCAAGCTACGACTTCGAACTTTTGCCTGGTCACTCGTGATAGAATTCAATAGAACCTTGAAAATAGTATCGAAGGCTTTCGAGAAGCCCATATTCAGAACTGTCAAGATGTAGGCAAATTTCCCGTGAGCTGTTGAAATCTTGTCGTAGTGGCTGTCATTCAGTTAGATGTATTCATGTATAAAACTTTTCGTATACCACTTACTTATTAGTTTCTAGCCATTTTGGGTCTGACAAGAGCTTCGGGAGAATGGATAGTAGTTCATCAAGACCTCGATCATGTTGAACAGTTAGAGCCTTATCTTCCGAATCATAATACGTAGATGAAATCGTCTTGGCCCACTGAGCTATGTAGTAGCCTCGAGCACTGGTAAGCTGCCAATTGTCGAGATCACGGTCCTGAAGGTACTCCAAGGTAATGCGATAAGGCCCGTGAGACGGGATTAAATCTTGTACGTGCAGAGCATGTCTTACATGATCGTCGTAGAGTTGCCGTAAATACTCAGTAACTTTGTTGTCTCCATCTTCCATGGAAGGAATCAAGTGCTGGGCGGCTACTGAAAGATCCGAGATGCCAGAACCCATCCAACCGAGTAATTCAAGGGCCATGTTTTGGCGGTAGCTGAACTCTTCTCTAGTTCAGCTATACCGATCATATGAGATGCAAGAATACGAAGCAACAACTCAGCAGCGGGCCAGTCTGTCGAACCCAAAACGCTAATCAAGTCTTCTGTGAAAAGATCTAATATATTTCGGTAAGGCTGATCGCCCGTTTTGGTGGACGTCATTGCTCGTTGAACGATGAATTTGATAATGTATTGCGCACTGCGAACCGCATTGTCGTAGAGTTTGTTCACCCGATATGTAAGGCGTTCCAAGGATAATCTCAAGGCAGATTCGTCCTCGGAGTCACTCTCTGCTTCATCTTCATCATCATCGTCGTCGTCGTCTTCCTCCTTAGTGTGGATATCGCCCTGAGCTTCATCTGCATTCGCGCTGAGCAAAGGATTCCGTCTCGCTCTGCTCTTTCTGGATTGTGGTATATCCAAAGCTGTGGTTTGCACAAGCTGTATAATGAGAGCGGTAAGTAACTGTATGGCTTTACCATCGATCAATTTAAACTGCCGGGCATTCTGACGAGTTGATGGTAATTTTTCAAGTGAGACAAGGATCTCGTCAAGGATGAACGGGCGTTGGGATGGGTAGCGGAGAAGATCTTAGCAAGAACATCCATTGCTGCACGACGCACAGATTCGAACTTCTGGTATCCAACGGCGGATTCCTTGTCATTGTATGCGTTCTCCACGAAAATCAACTTAGTTCCCAAGAACTCTATAGACGTGATAATGCTCTCAGAAACATCTATGCGTGAAAGAAAACTTGCCAAAAGACCGAGCAGCTTTCTGGATTGATGCATTAGGGCGCCGATTGTCTTTCTTTCACGAGACACAAGCTCGAACAGCTTTGAATCTTCGGTAGCAGGACGCACTTCTACTGCAGGAATAATGCATTGATCAAATAAGGTTGTCAAGACATTCGGGATCGCTTGCAATAAATCCTCAGGACATAGGTCTCGCTCAGACCTGCGACCTGACATGGTCTGAAGTAGTGTGCCAATGGCGAGCAGCGTGTTGTACATATCCTCTAGCTTTTGAAGCCAAACATGGGTTTCGGAGTCGTTTACGGCGTCATCCAGTCTTAAGTCCAGACCTTGGGCAGACACAATGGGGTTTTCGCAGATCTTCTGGATCCTAGTGAGGTATTCGGAGGGATGTCATGCAATCTCCCAAAACTGGCAACTTTCTGCAAAGACTTTTGAAGCCGACTATGGGTCTCAGGGCCAAGGACAGGTCCACTAACGTCCAAAATATTAGCGCTCCTAAACATGGAATTTGGATCTCGGCTGACGGCTGCTGAGGAGGTGTCGGGCTCCAGTTGATCTTCTGCTTCGAAAATCTCATGCATGAGGTCCTGTAACTTCAGAAGAGCGGCGTCGGCCTCCTCCTTCTGATCTCTGAGCCTTATATTGGCTACAGAAGACTCTCCATCCACGTTCAGCTTTCGCTTCTTCGCGCCACCTTGGTCGGTTAATGAGCGAGATGCACCTGGTGAGACGAATAAGGGAATGACAACGGCAGGTTGGAGAAATTTGCCTGATCCTGGATTGGGAGACATTTTATTGTTAGAAGCGCCGACAACGAGAGGTGTTGAAGAAGAAGAAGAAAGATGGCTTGGAAGGAAGGAGCTACCGGCGGGCCTCGCACCTGACGACGGCAACCTGGCTTGGGGATCTAGCAACGCATTAGCTTCCTATCAGATTGAACATCTTGGAAAATTTCGTTTCCTCACAATTAAACGCTATATCGGTTCCATTTAATACCATTTTGGCGAATGGGCTCAGATTGCGGGCAAGTGCTGGACGATCGTCACGTTGGGTTGGCTGGCTAACCTTTCCCAGGCCCGGAGCTTGAATTTGCTATAAAAAGAACAAGCGCTCATTAGCAAAGGAAACAAAGGAATACAATGCGCGAACGTGCGTACAAGTCCGACAGTCTATCGGCGTTAAGGTGTTCCTTCATCAGTTCTCCATAGACAGCCATCAGTCGAGGGACTTTGCCGATCCCAAGCGAGCTTCAGTATCAAGCTCTTGTAGCATTTTTCGAGCGACCGATCGTGAGTACGCGGGAAATTCGTCGACGATTGCCCGGCGACGTCGGGGCGTGTTATTGAGTCTTCGTCCGTCAGTGAGAGCTCAGTGAGACGAGGAGTGGACTAGGGGTGGACTAGGAAGGTACCTAAACCGAACACAGGCGCGGAAGTCATTGGAGAAAACTGCAAGGCTTCGTCTACCAGCAACGGTCGTGCGGGAGGCTGGCGTATCCCATTTGGGACGCCGTTGGAGGCGCTATTTGGAGGGCTATGGAGATGGTTCTGGCTACCGATGACCACCTGGACTGCTGGAAGTCGACCCTGATCCATGACGCTGTGCTGCATCCCAGGGCGGGAGTTCTATTCTGAGAGTTGGTTCAACCATGCAGATCTAATGTGCAGCAGCGTTTTTCTAGAGACAAGGAATAAATAAGTCATCAAATTGAAGCCATGAACGCAGCGTTAGCAAATTGTCAGTCCAGTTCGTCGCGGATCAGCTCAAGGCTCAAGCTATTTTGCCCGCAGGCTCCACTCCGCATCGGCGCTAGGCCTTGGTGCAAAATTTCCCTCCTCAAGCATATAAAAATTAAAACTACTCTTCATCGAAGGAATATTTCAACATTTCTATACTATCCCGCGCACACTCTCTCTGTCTCTCTTTCTGCATACCAAAATCTACACCTCGCCAACCATGTCGGCCATCGGCTCTCTGATATTCTGCACCGACTGCGGCAATCTACTGCAAGAAAGTACGGGGTCCCCAGACGCGATTCTCGTCTGCGAGGTGTGCGGTGCGAAAACAAAGGTATGCAACGTCTGTTACGAAGCTCGATGCACGATACTAACTCATACTCCAGACACGCTCTCTCAAACTATTGTCTCCGAGTCGAAACCCAACGCTTTCCCTTCCGCGTTAAGGGCAAAAGGTCTGCCCTACAGACATTGACTGCCGCAGACAGAACAACAGAGGCCATTACACAATACACCTGCGCCCAATGTGGCCGAAAGGAGATGTTTTTCACTACTGCGCAACTGCGTAGTGCGGATGAGGGAACAACGGTTTTCTATCGATGTGTTTGTGGTTACAAGTACGCACAGTGGATACTTCTCGCCGAGTTATGTGAATGTGGTCTAATTTTATTACGCCTTTAGGGAAACCGTTAACAACTAATATATACAAGACTTTTGTTTTTCTCTTTTCAAGACACCGCGGAGCTCTGCGAAAAATCCACGAACGTCGGAGACCAGTCCGACCTCAGTTTCAGCACGAATGCCCTCGGAAAGGAAAAGAATGGCCTCTTCAAGCTACAGGGACAGTGGTATTGGGCAACAACGCATATTCCTTGGCACCATTCTTCTCATACTCGGCCATATCGAGCGCCACAATAATACTGTCTCTCACAACCTGCTCCGGATCATTCACAAACTTCTTCAAGATCTCCTCGACGCCTTCTTCATCCCCAAGACTACCAAGGGCTTCCGCGGCCTCGTGACGTACCATACCCATCTCATTCACATCGCTCAACGCGGCCGTAAGACTGGGTATAGAAGCCGGATGGCGTAGTTGGCCAAACACAAAGGCAACTTCGTGACGGAATAGTGCTGACGGGTCCTTCAATCCCTTTGACAAAGCATGAACGGCTGGGATAGCAGTCGGTAGGTCTGGTGGTGATGCGAGGTCTCTCAAGGCGAACATGGCACGGTATCTTTGAAAGAGAGGCAGTCGTGTGTCAAGCAATGTATTCTCCAGCTCAGGAATAGAAGGCTCCTCCGTAGATTGTGGAAGTGGCGGCGCAGGATCAATAGACGCGAAATCGCTAGTGATTTTTACTTATGATTAGCACGTTGATTTACCTCCTTTTTGCTTTCCACTTCTTCAGATCGATGGGGTAGAGGTAGACAACGAACCTCGGCCTAATCTTCTCGTTCTTTCTTTCTTCTGATGTATCCCAAATGATCCTGTCAACGGCAATGTCGCATGTCTCCCTTACCACCTCGGGCTCGGTCTTGTCATCCCTCAGGGACTTCAAAAGCTCCAGGCTGTCCTTGAACCCCAACGCTCCCAAAGCCTCTGCCGCTTCGTGTCGACACATTGTATCCTCTTCGCGGTCCTTGAGGACGTCGAGCAAGTACGGAAGAGCATCGGCATTCTTGGTTTGGCCTAAACAATAGGCCAGCTCATGCTTCAGCAGTGCGGATGGCGACGTAAATGCGGCTGCTATCGCCTCAATAGCAGGCAATGTTTGTTCAGTGGGCGGCTGCAAGCAAGCAACATGTTTCAGAGAAAATAATGCGCGGAATCGGCGTGCGAGCGGTTCGGACTCGGAGGTCAATGTCTTGCGCAGAGCAGCGACGGTGGCGCGCGACACTTCGGCCATATTAATGAGTTGTCTGACTGACTGTATAAAGCGGATGAACTCAGCAATTAAGGAGCTCGGGAGGGGTTATTTTATGGCATCGACGTGATTCTTCAAATGAATGAAGAACTTTTCCCTGTGCTAAAAAGATCTTATCGGCCCAGCGATTGATAGTGGCGGGTCGGCGGGGTCATCCGTCCTTTTTCCTCCAACACTCTGTCTGGATAATCAAAATCCATGGGCAATACGCGACGTGACTGTGATCAAATGTCAGCGAGGTGCACCAGATTGCATGTCATGTAAGAGCTAATCTGAACGAAGTTCTGCAAGTGCCGTCATACCCGAAATGCTGGTGACAGAGCTCGACTCGTGAGATTTGGTCCGTCCTATGTGAACATTGAAATTCCATCGATTCAATCCTCTTTTGGATCTCAAAACCAGTACTTTTGGTTCACGATACAGACGAGAAAGTTCAAGAGAAGCGACACTACGCGGCATCGACGCTTACAATAATCTGCAAAGCCGAAATAAAAGAAAGAAAAAGTGGGAGGTTGATAGCGAATACACAGGTTTTGGGAACGAATCAAGTACAAAAAAATCATGATTGACAATTGGCCTCTTCTAGGCCATCATCGAACCCCGTCATACCATCGACAATGCATCCCAAATTATTGACGTGAACAACAACCGAATCCATTCCTGCTTCCTGATACCGTTGAACGAGGAGCTCATCCAATCAATTACCAGACTGAGCTGATGCTTCCCTAGTTTTAATTCCTTTCTGCCAGGTGACATGCTGAGCACAAAGCCATTCTTATATTCTTTTCTCTGGCCTGTAAAATTGGAAGCAAGCGCCTTTACTTTTCCCACAGTCACGACCTGCCCAGGTGAGACGTTGGACGACTCGCGGCGAGTATGAAGTTATACGGGGCACCTTTCTGCGTGAGCTTTGATTGGCCCGGGTGCTCCCGACTACATAAGTTTAGTCTGGGGCGGCTACATAAATAAATATGTTTGCAAAGCCCAGTCAGAAAACGTGCCTCTCCTCCCCTTCCCCGCAAGAGGGGTCCATTCCATATCCTCTTTATTTTTAATGATCATGGCGAGAATAAAGGTTACCTCTCGTCCTATCATCTCTTCTTTCTTACCGCCGGTGTACCTGCCTTGTCCAAATCCGCTGCTACGTCCGCGTTGCCCTCCAAGGCTCGCGTTCTCACGGTCAAGCTCAACAGCAATGGCTTGCGGTGAACAAGAGTATAAGTACAACTGGATTGATGGCGCCGAGTCACTTGACAAATACAGGCCCGGTGGCTATCATCCCGTGATGATTGGCGATGTGCTGCACGGGCGCTACCGTATTGTGGACAAGCTGGGTTTTGGAGGCTATTCAACCATTTGGCTCGCCCGGGATGTTCAGCTGGAGCAATATGTTGCGGTTAAAGTGTGCATTGCAGGCGCAACTCCTCATGAGACTAGAATTCTCAAAGCCCTTTCATCTCCTTCAACACACCCAGGGTATAAATCAATACCTTCTCCCCTAGATGAGTTCGAGGTCCATGGTCCCAATGGGACACACTTCTGCTATACAATGGCCCCGCACGTTGCAACCTCAGAGAAGTATCTTTCAGCCGCCTTTTCCTCTTGACGTTGCACGGGCTTTATCAGGCGGCCTTACAATAGCCCTTGCGTATGCTCATTCCCAAGGCTATGTCCATGGAGGTTTACTGTTGCAACTCTATGCTTTACTGATCTTGGCTAATACTCTTAACTAGATGTCCATCTCCGCAACGTTCTAGTTAAGCTCGGTTCAGCCTTCGATCAGCTTTCAATCGAACAACTATACGAAGAATATGGCGAGCCCGAGACAGTGACTATTACGGAGCGCAACTTCCTCCCAACTTCCTCCCAACGTCCCACCAAAAGCCGTGATACCGCTCTACCTAGGGAAACATGCAGCGGAATTTACCCTAGCTGACACACATGTGCTTCTCAGTGACTTCGGCGAGGCATTTACTCCGAATGACTTTCGTCGAGGGAAGACTGCCATACTCCATTAGCCATGAGACCTCCAGAGGCCGGATTCGCACCGCAGGCCCCACTTTCATATTCAGCAGATATTTGGAGCCTGGCTGTCGCAATATGGGAGATTATTGGCATGAAGGCGATTTTAGCAGCGAATTCGTTACTGCGGACGAGATGCTAGCCCAGCATATTGATGTTCTCGGACCTCCACCATCTAACTGGTGGGACTCGTGGGAAAATCGAAATCAATTTTTGATGAGCATGGGCATCCAAAGGAAGGCCGGCACGTGTGGCCTCCGATAGATGAGGCATTCGAGGAAGGAGTGCAGAAATATCGGCGCAAGAGTAGTCGGGTCAGCGAGTTTGATAGAGAGGAAGCGGCTGCCATTCTCGATCTGATGCGCCGAATGCTGGTATTTCGACCGGAAGAGCGACCAACCGCAGAAGATGTCTTACAATCAGAGTGGATGGTTAGATGGGTATTGCCTGAGTTAGATAGAAGATGAAATAGAGATCCCTGTACATTTGAACATAATTGCCTCATCCATGAATGTGCATATGTTGAGAATATATACATAGTAACAGCGACACAAACACTCTGCGGGCCGCTATTACAGGAGGTATATTTGGGCGTTCTGCTCGTCAACTGAGTCACAAAGCGAGTTGGCCTCCCGAGGTTTTTCAATGGTGGATTATTGGATTTATTGGCATGCGCCCAGCCTTGCACAAGGACGGCAAGTTCGGGGATGTTGTTGACCTGAGTCCTGAATCCTCCGAGAATAAACTTGGAAACAAATCAACTTCCCATCTGCCACTCGCCAAAAACGATGGTATATATCCCCTTACGTCATACTATCGCAAGCATTTCTCACGTCAGAATAGCTCTGGTCCAGTCAAGGATTTGCCCATAGCCTCCAGTCGTCCTCCCGAGCAGTTCGCAGCCTTGCAGCTAGGCGGTTACAGGTCTGCCGAACGTCGATAGCCACCGATCAGAGAAAACATATGAATAACATGTACACATGGCGGAATTTCAGCGTCAGTTCAAACCATTCTAACAGCCACAATCGGTTCACAGTCAAGGTCGAAGGTCCACACGAATGTGACCATCCTGACCACCGAGACCACCTGCTTGCACAACTGGAAAAGTTCCCCGAGACATCCAGTCTTTGGCAATAACAGAGGATACGCCGTCCAATATTGAGTGGGAACTACTTAGCAATCATTTCAGCAGCATCAGGGATCTCGAAATGAGCACAGGTTTCAACGAGGAGTTGAACGATGCCGAACTACCGACACACTGGCCTCTGGAACGGCTCCTTGTCAGCGACGCCTGCTCAGAAGTTTTCGCAGCCCATGGGTTCTTGAAGGACGGGTCAAGGAGTTTGCTCTACTGGGGACATCTGAGCTACGGTTTGAAGGGCCGACTAGCGATGAGCTGTATAGGGCGAACAAGGAAGCGATTGCACGAGGAGAGAAAGAAGCCAAGTATATGACTGTCCGTGAAGGGACCCCGAGGAGAAGAAAATTGAGTTAATATGGCTTCCAGAGCTCGTCTCAGAAGCAATGAATAAGAGATGGGCTGCGGCGCGTGCGTCGCCGGTCTCGACCATACAAGAAAACAATGACCTACAGCTTCTCCCAAAGGAAGTGCCATCAAACATGGAGAAGCTTGAGATACTTGAGAACGACGCTATGGATACCTTCTCTCGGATGTTCGTTGCTCTGCCCCATGTTGTAGAGAAGCTCTCTACACTCAACATTCGCTCCACCCATGGCTTGGACTTTCACTTTACGACTGAAGAGATGTTTGCAGCCCTTCTCCCGCAACTTCCACAGTTAAAGACTTTGGTTTTCTCCGTTGGTGAAGTCTTTAAAGACGAGACCCTCCTTCCAACGCTCTACACCAAGCTCCCCAAATCTTTCAACACTACGCTTCCGGGGTCCCGCCTCACTTGGAAAATCCGGCGAGTAATCCAACTGGGTGAAGTCCTTTGCATCTTCGGACTATTTGCCCAATTTGAAACGTCTGAGTTTCGTACTAGATTTACACTACGAAATCTCAAATGGGGCCGACTCATTATCTCCCGAAAAGAAGCTTGTCACTGCACCGGAGAATGTGCTTAGAGATGCGCAGGATGCGTGCAAAACGCTATATCAGGCTGTCGAGCAGCGGGGTGTAGCTCTCGAGCCATTTCAGGATAAATGGACTGATCGTTGGCCACACTATCTCACACAGGTTGATGAGCGGTGGATGCAACTATGATATTGGTTCCTGCGCTTATGGTCTACTTGTAAACTAACACCCTCCACTTAGATGTATTATATTATATCTAAAGAAACTCCCCTCAATTCAGATTTAAGTCTCGCCTTGCTATACTGGTAAAGATCTAGTGCCTGGGCGTATGAAGTTAGTACTCTGAGGTTAGCTTTTGGTAGGCATATTTGGGCATTACGTAGGTAGTTACTCGAAGCCCCAATAAAGCGAACTCGAACACCTGAGCCTCTTTTGACGGTAATTGTTGAATTGTTGACATGTATAGTCAGGCTTGACAAGACTACATATAACTCAGCTTTAGGCAGAAGAAAGAAGAAAATCAGTGCTGCAGGCGATACCTAGGTAGTAGCGGCACGGTTTCAAAAATAAAACAATGATTGAACTGAAAAATGGAAAGGGAAGAAACAAATCTCTATGTACAATAGAACGACAATGTCTTTATTTCGTCCTGATATGTTTAAGCTTTTAGGCTCGTGCACGAAGTTGTTAGCGTATGACTTTGGAACGAACTTGCGCTCGTTAGGCTCTTGGACAAAGTATTCATAGCCTTGTTTCTGAGCGAAAAGAATCGCATCCTCCTTGGTCTTGAAATTCAAATGAGTACCCTGCATGGCATCGGCAGATGACTGCCAGCCTATAAGCGGGTTCTCCCATCGATGACCCTTTTGTAAAATGTCCCAATCCATTCGCCAATGGTGACTGTGCCAAGTTCCAGACTGAGTCGCGGGCTTCGCCGGTTGGTAAATCCTATAAGATGAAATAAGCATAAGTTTTCTTGTTTTTGCTTTTCAAAGGATTAGGAATCTTTACCTGACAGTTCGTGCCTGCAAGTCAGTTGGTGCTCCAGACAGGACGGCAGCAGCTACAACATCTCCTGGTTCACTGCCGTCCATAACCCGCTTCGGAACCGGAGAGAAGGTCCTAAGAGGCTTAGCATTGGTCGATGCCGGAAAGTTCGAGCTCACTTACGAGGTGCCGTGGTCAATGGTAGCATTATAATCTGGCTGATGACGAGCCATTGCCTCACTAGGTCCCTCATGTCTGATCAAGGAGCTCTCCTTCGGTGGCGTGGTTGGAGCATCGGAAGGGCTTGTTCTCACTGGCGAATCGGTGGGGTTGAGAAGAAGCGAGCATTGACAGGGTGAACGAGGCGCCCTGCTCGCAGGTGAGCAATACTGCGTGCTCTAATGAACGACATGGTGTCAAACGTAGAGAAAGCACGTTCCTGTTGTGAACGGGGTGAGAGGTTGTTTGGCTGTGATGCTCTTAACGAGACGTTCGCCTTCGCCTTCGGCGGCAAGTGGCTGGTGAGCTTACATAAGTGTGGCTAGTGAAAATCGGGACACCTCGCTCGGGATGTCGGAGAACTTCACTTTCTTCCTAACCGCTCTTCACCATCCTCAATCCTAGGAATTCACCACATTCAAGGTACGAATCCAATTAGCGCAAAACTAACGACCCAAGAATCAATCAATCTAACGAGTTTGACTGGGTTTTAGACCGGCCAACATGAGCTACATCACTCGCCGAGCTTTGTCTACCCTCATCCCTCCCAAGGTATGCCAACCGCCATCACTAGTCGGATTGTTCTGGAATAAGTTACTGACTATGGATTGCTAGGTCGCATCGCCGAATGTGAGTTATATCCAAACAATTCCGTCCCATCTTACGCCGGTGGCCCTCAAATAGTCCGCCATAATTCGGGCGTCGGAAGGCTACTATTCTGCCGAGTGGCCCTGCATTTGCAACTCTCGAATAACTACAGATCATTGACAATACTCCAGGCCATTGGCGCTGCCCAGGATGCTGCACGTATGGAACGTGTAGTCAGCTTCTATGCTGGTCTGCCCCGCGGCTCCGCTCCTGCACCTAAGCCATCTGGACTGCTTGAACGCTACCAGGCCCGCTATTTCAGCGGAAAGAATGCTTCTGGCATGCGTAAGTTCTTTAATAATTTGTGTGCTAGGACCAATCTAATCTGATATGTTTAATCTAGCCCTTGTCCATGTCATTGGCACCCTCTTGGTTGTCGGTTACAGCATGGAGTACTACTTCCACTTGCGTACGCTCACCCGGTCCTGTTCTGTTTGTTTTTATTTACTGACATGTGAATTGTATGTAGGCCACCACAAGAACCACCCTCACTAGCTGGATTACATAGGGAAGAAAAGTTCGTGGGCGCTAAGGAAGCTGTACATATATTTGTGAAACGAGAATTCCAGATTTCGACATGCAAGAGAAGAGAATATCCTCTCCCCGTGTAGCTAGAATAGCAGCGGACATGCATGAAACTTTCCCTTATCTCATATGTTACATTAGTCAATAGAGTGTGATTCTTAATGTTTCGCTGCTGTATAACTACATGCAAGAAATACTGGACGACGTATCCTTGGCCATTGATTATGCAGCCGATAATCGGGACATGCACCATATCCATGGATTTTAAGAGTGTTAATTTCATATCTGGATAAAGAGCTCTGAGGCACTCTTTTCCCTTCTACTTTATCCGTATGTGTAGAAAATGCCATCACTGGGCAGTGGTTTATGCCGCCGCAGACCGCCTTTCAGCCTTGCCTGTGCAGGTTAGCCTGAGGCTGCGAGGCGCGCTTGCAAGTGGCGGCTTGTGCCAATGGCGCTAACCAGAAACGGCCACCAGCCTGGCTTCCCGATTGCATGGCTGGTGCTTTCCGGTCACTAACTGTCTCATCATCATCAGCCTTCGACACCACCAAAGATCGCACCACGGGGATCAAGCTTCGCGGCTTTCGCCCACAACCAAAGACGCTTGATGGTGCTTGTTTTTCTTTGAACATATCTAGCCGGAAAATATTGTTCTGCCTTCGTGTTACCCCGGATACTGGGTACCTGAAAAGGGCACCAGCAGTTTCATCACAACACCGTGGCAGCCCCAGCACTTGACAGTCAGTATATTCTCTGCCTGTCAATCTTTGCTCTTGCTTGTGATTGTTGCACTCTTTTTTTCCCATCATTCGGAAAGCTTGGTGACCTCGTCTCCGTGTGGTCGTTAACTTCTTTTTCTCAACATCTAGCATTGCATATTGGTATGGCAGAGCAGACAAGTCACGATGTGGTAAACCAAACCCGGTCGGGCGGCGAGCCCTCGTCATCCGACGTTCCTGCGAGCAAAATCGACAATTACTCTGCTGAAGGGGACGTGGGGATTACCAAAACGAGCTCAACTCACAAGATAAACCGTCTACTATCGAAGAAACCCTACGTGACACAAGAACCATGGATACGAACGAGCCTGAGAAATCTTCTGGAGAAGGAAATAAGGTGAGGCAGCAAATAAACACGGAGCAAAAGACAAGAATTTCTCATATTTTACAGGACCTGGGCAAACAGGGTTCGGCCGCAGTGGCGACGAGGGCACTGGAACTAAACGGCGTCGCTTCTCTCTCCGATGGTGGTGAGGACGGTGGCTCACTCGGCGGATCGGACACAGATACTAGCCGTACTGAAGGCCGACAACATGCGCGGACTGGTTCGGTGAAGAAACCGACGGCATTTAAACCAGTGTCCTTTGCCAAATTTTCAGTGCCTAAAGCTCCAGGAGCATCAACGGCACCGAAACTTGGTGAGAAGCGTATGCACTTTCGGAACGCTCAATTTCAAATTAAACCCTTACTAACGATCATAGCGACCCTGTCTGCGACTTCGTCAAGCGCTTCACCACAGCCCTCTACGCGACCTCGTTTGGTTGCGAAGACAACCAGCGGACTGGGATCATCCTCCAAGCCTGTTACAGCTGCGTTTAAGGGGCCTTCAAGTGGCCCCGATGCTAACCAGGTTTGGAATAAGAATCGACGTGAGTTCAATGAAGTCATTTGTGAGAATCTAACTAAGATGTGAATACAGCTGCCCAACCCCGCCCACAAAGCACCTTACGGACGAAGAGTTGAAACAGCAGTATGGTATTCATATGACATCTCGAATTCAAGAAGACGGGAATGCGACGGAGGCAAAATGGGCGGACATTGATGACGACGAAGACGACTGGGCCCCGGAAACTATTGAATGGAACGACGGGACGAAGATCAAACTCACGCATACTGAAAATGCCCAAACCCTCTCAAGGGGATGACGGATCGTGGCGAAGTGAAAGAGGGCGCAATGCCAAAACAACCTCCAACCCGGGACAGCACAAGGACATTCTACACTAAACCTTCTACTACCGTTGGGCCGAATGCCACTGTGCTCCGATTAGGAGCGAATGCGGAGAGACAGCAACAGCAAGCCAAGGCTGCTGCTATTGCCTCCAAATCTGGGACTGAGAAACCTACGTCCTCAAAGAGCCCGGCACCGGTTCCAATGAAATCGCCATGGGCAGCCCTACCTCCTGTTGATAAGGTTTCTCCGATAAATCCCCTGTCCAAACTGGGCAAAATCAACATGTCACTCGTTTTTCACTTAGGGAACAGACCGTCCCTGATAAAGGTGTGAACTCCATTCCCACCCGTGAAATAGCGGCCGATGATTTCAATCGCTCTTGGAGGGAGGGCCAATCAAATGTACCTCGAGAACTATTTAACTCTCAGTCCGGCAGGTACGAGCCAGTGCCAGACACTCGAAAAGGTCTCATTCGCAGCGATTCTCACTTGCGCCCCGCAACTGTCTTACAGAGGCCCGGTAATAATGACACTGGAGGGCCCGCAGAGCCTTCTGCTGCATTCCAGACACACAGGTCTAATCACCCGGAAAGCGGTCATTGGGGTCGTCGACGAACTTCGTCTAATGTCAGTGGTGGTAGCGGTAGCTTTGGCCGTCGAATGTCAATTGGGCGACCGGACGGTTACGCAAAACCGTATGAAGGAAGACGGGGATCTCAAGTCAATGGTGTGTTCGATCATTCGACCTCGCCAAGCGAAATATCCTACTCGAAAGACCTTATGCCACCGGATCAATCTCCGAAGCAAGCGTCGGCTATTCCTTCGCAATCTCGAACAGTTAATAACGTATCCTATGCCCCCTAATGCTCAGGCTGGAGTCCCCAAGTACCCCGAAAGCGTCCGCTCCGGAAACAGGACCTACTTTGTCTGAAGATGTTATTTCCATGCAACAACGCATTATGAAGGAGAAACGTCTAGAAGCTCGTCAGCGAAGACTAGAAGAAGAACAGAAGGAGGAAGCAGCACGGCGAGAACGAATTCGCTTAAAGCTAGCAGCTATGGGACCTCCTCCGGACAAAGAAAAGGATAAAACAAAACAGAGGATCGGCCAACAACAGCAGTAGCGACTACAAGTTCGCTCAAAGATCCGACGTCAACGACCAGCACGCACCACACAATACAATCTCCACCAAAGCCTCCTGTACCTGAGCCTAGCGGAGAGCCGAAGCAGTATGGAATGATGAAGGTCCATCATCCGGAATCCGTCAAGAAGTTGGTTGCCGCCAATGAACGAGTCGTTGAGAAGCCACCAACCGTAGCAATCGTTAGTCGGCGTAGCATGTCTCCCAATCGAGACGTGAAGCCTGAACCCACCAAGTCTAACGGAGTTTTGGAGGATGAAGCTTTATTACCAAAGGATCAAAATGTCGAAATGCCCGCGTTGGAGGACAAAGATCAACGCTGGAAAAGCAACCAAAATTCTTTATATTCTCCTTGGGCAACAGGGGCCAAACTTAGTACGAACACTTCTCCAAATTCTAATATGTGGAAACCTCTCAGCAGCGACAAAATTCTCGGCAACGGTACCTTTGACCGTAACCTAACGGCCTTCTCACACGAATTATCTCTCCGTGGGCCTGTTGGTCTAGCTGAGCCCTCTCCTATAGGCTCAATACCAATGAAAATAGACAAGAACGGCACCCACCCACCATACGAACCTTTCCAACCGATTGCTAGGCCGCGACCAATTGGTCCTCCAAACTCTCAGCATAGCCCCTGGCAAACTGATTCTCGACGTGGCGTACAAGCAGCGACCTCGGCTTGGAGTAATTTTCAAGTTGTTGCAGCGAAGCAAGAAACCGAAGCAAACAACAAATTCCAACGAGAACTTGAATCTATGCGTGATGAACCTCCAGCAACTCTTAATGTCACTTTCGATGAAACGTGGCGTCAGGTCCAGTAGGAGATCAAGCCGGTCAACGAGAGGTCGTTGACGTGGTGAAATCGAATAAGACTGCTGGTCCTCTACCAACTCTTCACGGGTTTGATACACCTATGGACAGTCTGCCATTTCCGGAATCTCATTCTCGGCCGTTTGGCAATGTAGCCAGTCGTGGATCTCGCTTTTCCCTACTATCACAGATACGTATAGAGGGTCTGTGGCCGCAGACGACGGACGGCCTCGCAGTCCGTCACCACCTCCACCCGAGGCGTATTCCACTCATCCTGCATATAGTGGTGATGCACACCGTCCTTTGGTAAATTTACCTATTCCTAAACCAGTTGTGAGGTTACCCCAAAGATCAACAAGCAGCCCCCAAGCCGCCAACATTCGCTTCTATGGCTGCGACACCTGTGCGGCCAACACAGCCCTCAATGAGAACGACATCTTGGCAAGATCGCATCAACGGCCTTTTCGGGAAGGTAACTCCAGAAAAGAAACAGATTTTAGCAGTTGCTTCTGCATCTAAAGAACCTTTGGATGTCCAATCTCATATTCATCCTGCAGCTGTTTCACTTCCTCAGATTAGAGAAGATGATGGACTTGACGCTGGGCTGGTAACTTCCAAAGAGGTCGAAGAGGAAGAAGCGATTTTTGAAGACAGAGAAGCAGGGTCTTTGCCTGTTGTCCGTGTACCTGTTATGGCACCACCCAATGCATGGCATGCGGCTCTTCCCCTCCCGCACGTTTGCGACCTAAGATTCTAAGGCCTATGCAGGTTCATAGCGTTGAACCGTATACTCCGGAACTACCAAAGAGGGATGTTTCTGGTAATTGGCATATCCTAGTCCATATTCCTGGATCTAAAAACGTGGCTTCGGTGGCTTTCTCGAAAAAGCTTACTGTTTCTTCATCACGACCGAAGGGAAACTCTAGTTTTCGTACGCGCAAGCACACTAAGCCCAGAGAACCAGCAACGAAATACAATGTCTCACACAATAATAAGCGGCAGAATCCGTCTTCTCAGGCAGCCTAAACGAATTACGTGCACTTGAACAAGGATTTGCGAAACTGCTTGGTCTGATATTTCCGATTTCTCTTACCAAGAAAAGATGAGAATCTCTATTTTGCAGACTTTCGTTAGCATTGTGAAGTACATACCGGTTTCGGCTGTACGTTGCGTGTGTCTTTTCGAGATTGCACTGACTTGGTGATCTATTATTGTTCTCACATGCCTTCTTTTTCTGGGGACCATGGAATGTTACTCCTGTGCTAGATTCGCCTAGGAGAACATTCTCTTGACTATGTCTAATACCTTTGTGTGTCTAACGTAATTCTAGTCGACAAAAAACCCTACTCGAATTGACGAGATCTGCTCTGTCAGAACTGGGATTGAGAGCTCGAATATTTTATTTTACCCTTATCCTTCGTGTCTTAACTCTTCTTCTTTCACCATACCTGCTCTGTGATTTTATTTCTGTACCGACGCATGGTATACGATGGAGTGCCTTGCAGTTTCAGTGCTATGTGCATTGTACCTGTTCATAACTATGTAACTTAAGTGGAATGATGCATGCTTTTAGTGATCGAGTGTTTGATGTAGCTCTCAAATTGATCACTATCGAATTAATGGATGAGCTGGGATGAGATGAATCGAAAGCAATGATTTTTCGCGCCTTATAAAAATGTGATCTACAGATCTAATTCGGCCGGTCCTTAGATACGCTCGTTTAAGGCCATCGATGAGCGTCTCTAGGTTCGTATTCAATTCGGATTTAGATTTTATTAATGCAAGGTATCCGTACAATTCGAAAGGACGGTGAAAAGGATGAAAAGGACGAAAAGAAAACCAGACGCCGTCGTAAACTTGCTATGAAGCCAACTAACTCCCAGGACATGAACGTCCTCCGGCTCGAGATACCAAACTAACAATCCATTGCAGGTCATAAAGCAGACATTGACAAAGTGAGAGAAACGTATAATCACCAATTCCAGGTCCGGCTCGAGGCTGTGAAAACAGGTGGTTTCCACTGTAACCGTGTGGGATCAATCTTCTTAACGCCCTTGATCTTTTCTTTCTCTAATCTTTTATTCTGTTGCTCTATGATTGCGTCTGGTATGACTATGACCCAGTTTCCTTCTACAATTTGAACAGGTTAGTGAGTGTTGCGAGAACACAAGAAAGAAGGTCAAAGAGGAAAATGGGTGTAAAGTCCTTACATGATATCGTAGCATATTGAGAACAAGTAGTGTCTCATGCACATCCTTTTCTGTCATGGCAGTCAAGGTTGCCAAATCAAACTCGCTTATTGCTTCGCGGCCAGGTTCCAGCAATAATTCCACGAGGACTTCCCTCCAATATTGACGATAACTCAAGAGACCAAGATCACTTAGTGGTTTTCTGGAGATCCAAGCTTTCCCTCTCGCTTGCTAAGCTCGTAGCTGAATTGAATGAGAAGGCGTCCGAAACCTCGGCGTTGGTACTGCGGCAGCGTCAAGATACAAGCCAAATTGTAACCCTCAGCAGAGTCCTTTTCTTTGGAGAAATACCCCGTGAGGTGACAACCTGTCTCGTCCCGAGTACACATGCAATAAAACAGGAAAGGGTCAACGTCATAATAGAGAGTTTTGTGATCGAGGAACAACTTGCTCAACAAGCAGAGATTACGACACCAAGTGCGTTGCCGCCGTCCGTCCACTTCGAAGAAGGATATATAATCGTCCCGGTAAATCTCATTTCCCGGTGGGTGAACAAGTGTGCATTTCGCCCTATGTCTTTCAAATGCCCGCTGATTGTCGAAATAGCTCAAGCAAAACTCATCAATGTAGACGATATCGGCGTCTTGAAAGGATTCTGGGTACGGCGAGAAATACCACGGTTCCATCTCATGCTTGCCCATTTGCAGTCGAGTCAAGTTTCGTACCCGATGTATCTCGGTCGGGTTCTGGGTCATACTTCCACTTGTTCGTAGTTTCTCAATCTCTTCTTCGCGTGTCATATCACCTAGCATCTTCTCTTGAGGTTCAAGCTTGGCATCAACCATATCGACATCTTCAGAATCCGCCTTTGGCGTTCCATCGGTAGATACTGCCTCGGAGCCAGTGACTGATATATTCAACAGCGTCTCTTCGGCACGGTTCTCTTTCCCGCCAGCTTTTGACGGACGTATGGCCTTGCTGACATTCACATTTTGCCAGTGAGTAAGTCCGGCGTTGAAGACACGTCTCGACTGTCCGCCCGGGCACGTTTCTGACTCGCAGCTTTGCTGGGAGCCTTTTGCGCAGCACCTGCGGTCTTTTTCTTCTCTGGTTTTTCTGGTGCAGGCCACTCAACTTCTTGCGACAAATCAATGCGTGTCGCCGGAATCCATTCTGTAAAAGAAGTTAACACACATTACATTATCTAAAGGCGAAAAGAAAAGTCAAGATTATTTCTCACCATCCAAACGTTTGTTAAAATCGACATAGTGCACACTATGCGACTATTAATAACCGCCCTCTCTCTTAAAAGTCTGAAGAGCATAATCAACTCACTAGAAGTAAGGAGCATCTTTCCGCTGCCTCATAGACAGAATCTCAGCTTTTCTATGGTGGCCATCCTGGATCGACATCGTCAGCGCATATCTTTTTGATATAATCACGTGACAGCATGGGCAAGTTGGTGGTTGTGATATGAGGCGAAGAGCATACCTTCTCAACCATAGCCTTCACACCGATCCTATGATCATAGTAAGTACATGCGACCGTATAAAGTATAGTTTTAATATCTCATAGTGAGATATATAAAGATTAATCTGTCATACCTGAGTGTATTGAGGGTGGCGAAGCCCTTTTCCACCGGATCGGGGGTTCCGGCGTCCTCTCGCGCGACCATTTTATTCTAAATAAAATATTCCTTAATTCTCCTGCTCCGTCAAAGTGTTTATGATTCCCATTCCACTTTTTTTTGATGAAGAGGGATGCTTGGTGATGAGATTTTTCGATGGCCAGTCACGGTGTCGTTGGAGTGAGATGGAGTTTGCGGGTGGCAATTCTTCTTAGCCATGGGGGCCTGGGAGAAGAGGCAGCCGTCCGCGTTCCCCAGTATAGTTATAGGTTTTATCTCTAGGTAGGTATTGCCTTGTGCGACAACCACGCTATTCCGCTTACACCGAGTTATGATGTGTAGACATATTGAATTTAATCTCGACTAGAAACATATCAGGATGCTAGTAATAATAGTATACAACATGTTTTGAAATAAACCTGACCACAGCGTCTATATCCAATCCCATCTCTCAATGCCACCCATTCACTTCACCTTCGACCAGTGCATCAAGCTCTTCCTTCCGAGTTTTATATAGATCTTGAGCTTCACGCTCCCTGCGAGTCACCAGGGTGACTTCATCACGTAACTGCTCGAGCCGACTGCGAAGTGCCGCATCTTCTCCAATCTGCAGTGTACGGAACGTATCCAAATCGAACCTGGCCTTCTCGAGAGCAGAGCTCGCTTCTACTATCTTGGCTCGGAGAGTCTTTGCCCGCGCTTGATATCCACCAAAGTGCAAAGCAAGCTTCTTTTCCAGTTTGTTGTCCTGCTCTGCAGTTGCCATAAGAACATTTTGAACATTGTCGAAAGAATTGATCAAGTGCTGCTCTTGCCGGAATGCATCGTTATCATCGTCATAAATACCAAGACCAGGGAGCGAACTCTCATGTGTTGAACTCCAAGACGCATCAAAATCAGCCTGCCATTGAGATTGGATATCCGTAGAAGCCATGTCATTTAAGATTTCCGCACGTGCAGCTTCGAGCCACTTATCGTCGATCTTGTCGAGATTTGGGGCTTGCCATCGATCTTGCTACCCGGAATCGGATGCTTCCTAGCGTCATGAGCAATGAGTTTCGCAGCTTCGCTGGCAATAAGATTCTCAATCGGGTCGGTAATATGCGAGACTTGCTCCAGAAGCGCAGTCATATCGACTACGCTAGGACGGGGCAAGGACCGTTGATAAACCTGTGTCTGGCGTCTAAATTCTGCTTCGGCTGCCTTCTTACGGACCTGTGCTTGGCGTTGATCACGTTCTTCAGCATCCTCTTCCAACCCGTAGCCGTCAGTTACTGGCTCTTGAGACTCTGATGGAAGCTCTTCCAATTCCCATTCGGTTTCTTTCGGTCTTGGAAGGGAAGCAAGTTTGCCACGAATCTGTTGCCGTAAAAGTTATCGCGCATTTTCACTTCCCGGGGTGTGCTGCCGATAAGTTGACTTCCATTTTCGACGTTGAGAGAAAACTGGTCTCTTGGTGTACGTAACGGTGTCGCTCCGGGGCCGATACCGCCTCGCATAGGCGTGGCACCAATTCCATTTGCACCCTGCCGGAAGGGAGTAGCCATTGGGTTTGGTGTGACTATTTCTTGTCGACGAGGGGCGATTCCATCAAATCCAGTGGAAGCTCCCCTTCAAGTGGCGTGTTCTCCCCACCCAAAAGAGATGATTGAGTTTCGGTCAGTGCTCTGATGTTGCGAATCTCGTTGGCAATATGGTCTTCTTGAGGAGGAGCTCGAGGAGTCCGGATGGGGTTGCTCCTGTCATGGCAGCATAATTTCCGATCAAGCCCCTGGTGCCTTCTTCTTCGCCGGCCAACTTCGCAGCCTTGTCTCCAGCCATGCCCATTTTGATAATATCTTCTAGTTCACTCTCACTAACTTGAGGGGCCGGTAGACTAAGACCGCGGCGTTTGCTGAGTTGTTCAGCTTCCCGTATCTTTTGCATGCGACCAGCCTGGGCAGCGGCAGCTGATGTAGCTTGATTTTTGTCGTTTTTCCTCTTTTTACGTTCAATATCTTCATCTTGATCGCCTTTGCGTTTGTTCGCCAGTTGTTGTTTCCGCGGATCAAACAGCTCACGTTGTCTCTCGTTTCTAACTTGCTCGTCGGTCGTATCGTAGAAGCCTGGAGCAGGAGCTTTCTCAAAGGGAATGTCGGCGTTGTAATCCATCTGACCCTTCTTGGTAGTAACAACTTTGATATTGATACCGGAATTTTTGAGTTCCCGGCGCTTTTGTAGGACAGCTAGTCGACGGGATTCTTCAAGTTGACGCTCTCGAGCCTTGCGCTTAGCCTTCTTACCTTGAGTATTGGCCAGGCGAGCACGAGCTTCACTGAGCATTTCCTTTTCATCTTCATCGAGATCGATCGTATCGGGTCGGGCAGGCTTCGACTCGGGATCAGGATCAAGCTCGCCCGGTCTAAAAATATGAGCAGCGAGTACAATAACAGTTGCTGACAGATTATACATACCTCAGTCGTCTAACGTCATCAGCACTAGGCGCGTGCGCCTCACCTCCAGGACCGCCAAGTCCTAATTCATCGTTTTCACGTGCCTCAGCCTCGTCGAGAAGTTTTGATACCTTTCGAGGCATTGTGTTGCGGTCCTCCCAACAATCGGTGCGATGGTGCGCCACTGGGTGGGCATTAGTTTTGCCAAGTGAAGCAACTTTTCGTCTTCTTCCCGTGACCATTCGATTTTACGAATACCCGGGTCTAGCCATTCTACCCATCTCGCTTTGCATTGTTTCGGCGTTTTTCGCGCAAGTAGCGATGAGACACGCGCCCATTGGTTGAGTCCATACTTTGACACCTGAGAGAAGTCAATAAATGCAAGGTTGTGAAACTAAAAGTAAGCTCCTTACCGCTGCGCGAAGAACTTCGTCCTCTATATTAGTCCTAGGAGACAGTAAGCATATGTCACTGATTCATCGAATTCGGAAAACGAAGAGCCCTTACCAAACACCACCTTTGACGACAGGCATTGTGCCGGTTTCACAGGTTAACCACCTCCCGGAGGTGGCGTCTTCGATTATCTATTAAAGCGTCCTGACGGTGTCGATGGAACAAAGAGTGATAAATACTGGACGATCAGTTAAGTGTCCGAGGTTGACGTTGGTTGAGCGTGTTGTGTCCAGCCAAGAAATGGAAGCATTTCAACTTTTGAAGTTAGAAAAGAGCCGCCGCTGGAATTAGCCGCGGCGCCAATGCCGCTTAACAACCCCGCGCTAGCTTCCCGCGCGGATATCGATTAGGGAAAAAATAATTTATTTCCACTAGAACGATAACGACTCACGAGTCACGACGCCAAAAACCGAAATACAACATGGCCAGCTCTTCAGGTTTAATTGATGCACCTCAGCAATATAAACAACCTTCAAGGAAGGGCAAGAAGGCTTGGCGCAAAATGTGGACGTCTCTGAAATCCAGCAAGGCCTCAGACTAGTGCGCGAGGAAGAAATTCAAGGGTAAGACAGAATTGAGGACTCCACCATTGATTTCATACTAACATCAAGAAGCGGTGTGATAGCAGAGAAACCGTCCGAAGAGCTTTTCACGCTTGACACAGCAGGTGACCAGGCGGCGGCGAAAGTACATCGGAAGGGACGCAAACCTCTCAAGGCGGATGAGATACTCGCCCAGCGGTCGGCAATTCCTGCTGTTGATAGCCGCAAGCGGGCAAATTCCAAGGTTACTGATGGGATAATCGAACCAAAGACGAAGAAGCAAAAGAGCGATTGGGTTAGCAATAAAGAGTGGCTTAGGCTCAAACAGGTTGCGCAAGAGAACAAACCCGTTGCGAAATCTGACGAAAATATAAACTATGATCCCTGGGGACTCTGTTGACGTATCCAAATCAGACTCACAGTTTGAATTTTACCAAAGAAGAAAGAAAAGGTTACACCCAAAACCTTGCAAGAACCGCCGATTTCCCTTGCTGCAAACGGGAAGCGAATCCCATCTGTCAAGGCACCTGGGGTGGGATCAGTTATAACCCAATGTTCGAGGAATGGGACAATCTCCTTATAGAGGAAGGAAACAAAGAAATCGAGGCTGAAAAGAAGCGAATTGAAGAGGCAAAGAAAGAAGCCGAGCGACAGCGCTTAATTGCTGAAGCCGAGAATGATGACGGCGAAATTAGGTCAGACGATGAAAGTGCTTGGGAAGGGTTTGAAAGCGAGTATGAAAAGCCGGAATGGCTGAAAAAAAGACCTGAGCGAAAATCTCAAGCGCAGCGGAACAAGATCAAACGCCGGAAAGAAGCAGAAAGGAAGGCGAAATGGGAAGCAAAGATGAAGAAAAGAGAGCAGCAGGCACAAGACGTCAAGAACATTGCCGAACGTGTAGAAGAAGAGGAAGCACTTCGCAAACAATTGAAGAGAAACGATAGCTCCGCTGTCGAAGGCGATGATACCGTTCTGCGCAAGAAGCCTCTGGGCGGCAAAATCCCGTAAGTTTAGACGAGACATGAGTCATTACGTGAACTAATAATTCTACCAGTGTCCCAGAAAAGCCCCTTGAATTGGTACTCCCTGATGAATTACAAGAGTCATTGCGCTTGTTGAAGCCGGAGGGAAACCTGTTGAATGATCGATTCAGGACTCTTATTGTTCAGGGAAGCTCGAATCTCGCAAGCCCGTCACGCAAACCAAGAAAGCTAAGAGGAAGGCCACTGAGAAATGGGCTTATAAAGACTTTGAGATCCCTGGTTTATGAATTATTCACATTCTGGTCCTATCTCTTTTCCTTCTCAGGGTTCTCGTTAAAATTTCCGTTATTTGCATGGCCATTTGTATATAAACTTGTCTGTTGAACTGTAGAATTCTACTTAGCGAGCAATGACATAGTCGAACATTAAAGTTGTAGCCACGTCTGTTATGAAATCCATTTTATATACCGAATTTCAATCCTCTGGTCAATCAATGGACTTGATGTTTTTTCTTTTGCCCGATAAGCTTGATCATTGTGCACTGTTTGCATGGTTTGCATCTCTTATCAATCGACAACAAGAGAAAAGTTCCATCACCGCCTGGTGCTTACAGCTTCCAGACATACAACCTCGCCAATTTCACCATCATGGACCAACAAGGCAACAAGGAATGTGCCGCAATTGGATAAAATGGAAATAAAAACTCTATCTTCCAACTGGAAGAAGCTCCAAGTTTCTCTCAAGAATAGCACGGCCCCGAAAGAAAAAAGGAAGGACTCCCAGTTACAGAATGGTGTCAAGCGAAAAGAAGCGAAACGGTGATTGAGAAGAAAACAGACAGACCACGGAAGTTTTCCAGGGTCAAGAGCATGACCGATATAGTTGATGGGAAGAGTTCAGGGCGGGAGCGACGTCGACCATTGAGAGACCCTGAAGATTCGGTTATCACGAGTACTGCCGTCATAGAAAAGAAAGTGCCACGCAGCGGACAGGTGAATGAAGGATTCAATGAGGGGTGAGTCTTTCATTTTGACTGCGACTGTTGACATTGGTTCTAACTACTAGTCGTAGGGTTGAAATAGGAAAATACGTTGCCATTGACTGTGAAATGGTTGGGGTCGGCCCTGATCCAGACAAGGAATCTGCCCTTGCTCGCGTCAGTATTGTTAATTGAATGGCGACCAGATCTACGACTCCTTCGTGAGGCCCAAAGAGAAAGTAACCGATTGGAGGACACATGTGAGCGGCATAACACCTAAGCATATGCTCGAGGCCCGCTCCTTCGAAGAGGTACAAAAGGATGTTGCGCAGATTCTAGAAGGCACGGTTTTAATTGGTCATTCAATCCGTAATGACCTGGATGCTTTGATGCTCGGTCATCCGAAGCGTGACATCCGCGACACGAGCAAGCATCCTCCGTACCGGAAGATTGCAGGTGGAGGTTCGCCGCGGCTGAAACTGCTAGCATCCGAGTTGCTTGGTTTGAAGATCCAGGAGGGTGCTCATTCTAGCGTGGAAGATGCTAGAGCCACTATGCTCCTTTTCGCAGAGATAAAGAAGCCTTTGAACGAGAGCATGCGAAGAAGTGGCCGGTACGGGTGGCAGTCGTTGCGACAGAGGGAGAGCAAGATGCTAAACCGAAGAAGAAGAGGAAGCCGAAGAAGAAGACACGGAAGAGGTAATTGATTTCTTTCTTTCTTTCAGCACTTTATTTGTGGGATACCAGTTTTGGGATTTCATTTTGTACATAGCCCAGCTCTACGGATATATACGAGTACAACGTGATGATCCAGAAAGAGTCTTTCTCGATTTACGAGAAGTAGTATCAGTACTTCAAAGTTGTTCAAGCCTAGATACTGATTGAAAGGCTCAAAACGTTCGTTTTGAACAAGGTAGCATGAGGGTATCGAAATAGTATAATGATACTCGCCTCATGATCTATTTTCGTTTCATAAAGTGATAATTCTGTACCACACCATGTCATTCAAGCAAAGTCGTGGATAGTTACCCTATACTGTACGCAGGCCGACTTGATAGATTGGATGCCCCAGGCCACCTAAAATGCAAACGCGTCGCGACTCGCGTGCCGCTTCGTCCGTGCTCCTTCAACTTCAACCAACTTCAAGTTGAGAATTGCAATCACCCGAACTAGACCATTCGCTAATTGTTATAGTCGAGAGCAGCACCCTTTTGATCCTTATTATATACTGTTTCATATTTGTTCCCCAACAATGCTTGCTCTGCACTCCGCCGAGAAATCTCCTAGCTGTACGCCAAATATCCTCCCATGTCGCATTCACTACGATGGACCTGTCGAGACTAAAGAACGTCACTGGCACCCCGTCAAGAATGAGAAAGGTACGTTTTAAAGGGTACTCATAAAGCAACTAGGTGCAGAAGTGCTGATGCTTGATTACAGGAGATAAAATGACAGCTTATTACCGCGGCCGCAAGCTACAGGGAAGAACCGTTCAACTTCCCGAGGGCTACCAAGGTATGATGCCAAACAACAAAGTCTTAACACTTCATATGGCTGATTTGTTTATTCTGTGTTCCTGCAGGGGTAGTTGCGTTGCCAACAGATAGAGTCATTCCAACGACCAGCACAGACGACACTTCGGAGAATGCGCTGTCTGAAGAGCCAGTCAAGGCTCTTGAGGCGCAGGCTACATTTGACCATTTTGTTGTTTGGGGCCACGAAAATTTGCCCGCCGCGGACGAAGCCTTTGTGAAAGGGGTGGAGGAATGGATACAACTAGCAGAAGCAGTATGGTTTTTCACCCGTTGTATTTGATTAGCCCTAACACTCGATTGCAGATGCATGGTGATCCTCCGAGTGTAGAAAAGGCTACCTAATGAATTTCAATTAATAATTGAATTCAGAGATAAAAGGCTTGGCCCTTGTACAGCTCGAAAGCTCATCTAACGGCGTTGAGTGGACATTCGGAGAAATCGACTCCCCAAGATGCCCACAACATGAAAACCGATAGCTGCATTACAATCATTCCGCGCAATTTTACGTGAAGGACTACTACCGCGTTTGGACAAGCAACTATGCCAAATCGTGGTAGAGCTATCATGAACACATGGCCTTATAAGGTTATAGTAGCGCCTCGCTATAACGAAAGGAAGACTTCTCATGGCCATTACTAAACTGGAGTGTTCCTCGACTCTAAGCGAAACTCACTTCTAGGTATATTGACTTAGCCCTGTGAGGGTCTCCTTTCGTTATAGCCAGATTCCACTGTACGCACCTGTATAAATCAACAAAACCATCGGCTCGGCAAGCAGACCGTGCCATTCGGGAATATGTTTTTCTTTTTGGCTTCCAATTTGGTTACCCATGAATAGTGGTAACTCTCGATGTTCTGTACACACAAGACGTTGTGTGAATATCCTACACTTTCAGATGAAGTCACGCTCGTTATTTAAATCGAAGATGAGGAAAATGATCTAGCTATACATCGTATTGACATTCTTCAACCCAAGCGATCAAAAATCAAAGATTGGATGCACACCAGGCGAGTAAACTAGCGTGGACCAAAGCACCGACATCTGGGAACCTAGGATATAAATTTTGGTAATTAAATCAAATAGATGTTTTTTTAAACTTTAGAAAAGATCAACAATATTTGCTTCATATGAGTATTTCCCATCATCTTTTGTCATGTGACCAGCAGTATGTATATCCCCAAATTCAAAATGTTGGCTAGCTCTTCCGCTTTCACAAAGGTCATGACGGAGTTGAGAGAGACTTCTTATATAAAAAGGATTTGCGATCAGAAAGAAAATATACATGTCATGCCTAACAAGTCGTCAATCCTTTACCATAACGCAGAGCAGACGGTGTTCTGATCGATGTGCCAGCATCAATAGAGTTGGCCCAGATTCCATCACCACAAAACGATAACGACAACAGCTACAGACAGCTACTTTCTTCGAAGCCTCTGGGAGAGCCCTACCCATCCCCGCCGGAACCAAAGAGCCAAGCAGCTCGTGCTCGCCTGTTGGCTCGAATACCACAATCGGAGATATCATTTCATGAAAATATAGCACCTTTTGTTCGAGCCGGGCTTGATGAGATCAAGAATGGTTTTCAAGGGGTGAAATGGTGCAAGCCTCGGAGACTGCATTCTGTTGATTGCATTGATGATGATAATGACGATGTTAACCCCAAGAGGTTGTCAGATCGACAAAAGAACCAGCGCCATCACCGCCACGAAGGAAGAGAATGAAACGGGTCAAAAACAGCTACGATGAGAGGAGGCTGGTAGATTTTGTCAAATACACGACGCAACAGCAACCGCCGTTGATACTATCACCGTCAGGCGTGAATGAGTTTTCGGGGTTATCAGATCTCCGCGACGTCCAGGTCAAGAATCCATCACATCTGGAGCCAGCCATTATCCAAATCAGAGAATCTGAGACAAAAGATGAAAAAATGAAATATATCATCCCTGCTGGATCGTCTTTTATCCTGGCCACTATATCATCACCCACCGACCAGTCATACGCACATCTCGACATCTCACCTGTCATTCCTGGATTGAAACCAGCAAACAAGTTCAATTTTCTTCTTTTCGACCCTCCATGGCCAAATCGCTCTGTGCGGCGTTCCTCACAGTATCCCACTCATGGGTATTTGGAGATAGACTTCCTTACCGCTATCATGCAATACACCATCCTCACACACCTCAACTTCAGTGACGACACCAACGTGGCCATTGTAGGTGTGTGGACTACTAACAATGCAAAATCACGGCAGGCTGCATACACAGCTTTTGAGAACTCAAACCTCGAGGTCTGTGAGATATGGATATGGGCCAAGACCACTGAGGATGGAGAACTTGTGTCCCCGCTGGATGGGCTTTGGCGCAAACCATACGAAGTCCTATTACTTGGAAGGCCGAAGAAGGAAAATGGTAACGAAGGGACACAGATTCAACAAGAACCACTCAAGAGAATTATAGCAGCTGTTCCTGATGAACATTCGAGGAAACCCAACCTGAAAGAACTTTTGGAGACCTTGTTTTTCCGTACGGATAATGACAAAGTGCAAGAGCAAGAACATTACACAGCTCTAGAAGTCTTCGCCAGGAATCTGACGGCTGGATGGTGTGCTTGTGGAAATGACGTACTTAAGTTCAATGCTGAAGAGTGGTGGATCCAACTTTGAAAATTGAATAGCAATTCATAGAATGAACCTCGCAACGCCTGTAGTGTAGCAACCCTTTTTAAAAGTGTTTCCTAAGAGATTATAAAACTGCAATCAGTCAAAGACCGGCCCCAGACTAACCAAGCTAAATCTCAGATCCCCTTTCCACCTTCCGCCTCTTTCTTCAGGAACCGTCTTGGACCTAACTCAAGCGCCGTGTCACTAAGCACATCTTCATCCGGACCGAGCTGTCCTCTTTTCAAGGGCCCTTTTCGACGCCCGTCCAACTCCCACAAATTCCCGTCCAGCGCCTTGACAAAGGCGACAAAATGTAAATCAACCTCGGCCTCGGCATCCGGGGCAGTGGTATCACCCAGCTTCGCTGCATCAGCATGCGCAGCCTCAAGAGCCTTGCTGTCATACAACAAATCAGCGCGCTCGGCCGGTTTCAGAGGTTCCGCGTCGCGCAGTAGCTTATCCAGATCGGAGCCGGGGATGATGTGATTGCGTACTTCGCCATTGCTAACGGCGTGTAAAAGCCCAATAAGGCCGCATGCGTTGCGAATTGTCTGCTTGAACCAGAGCACGGGCTCGTCGGGGCCGGTGCCGCTGTAGTCAGGTAGCGAGGAGTCTTCGGCGACGCGTGAGGCTTCGTAGGTTTTGGACACGGGGAATACAAGAAGCAGGGCGTTTGCAGGACGGGCCACAAAGGCAAGGAGCTCGGGCTCGTCGATGGAGAAGACGTCTGTGAATCCGAGGGTTGTCGGGAGACCGAGTTGGTGCACGAGATGTGACATCACTTCGGGGTTGTTTTCTGCTGGCGCTTAGATTCGATTCTTGCATTTTGCTTCCATCCACAGAGTAAATATGTCTTACCTAGAGGCACAAAAGCCTTGTTGCTGCTGGGTGCGTCAGGGTGATCTGCCATTTTGTTTATTTTTCTTTTGTTGTAGGTTGTTGTTTGCAGAAAGACGAGAGGCAGAAGAAGTGATTGATAACCGATAAGATGCGGGGAACCAGCATCAACATCAACTCGGCGCCTTTCTTTCACCGCTAACGTTTTCACTAGAACCACGAATAATTAAAGCCATACTGTCATGGTTGATATATCAAGAGTTTTGGTTTTCTAGTCTTATGTCTTCAGTCTAAGCTTTTGGTGTTTCACCCTCTTCAACGGCCCATAAATGGTAGTCCACAGCTCGTTTGCTTCCCCAAGAAATACGACAAGCTCACGTCGGCCATACCAGCTTCACCATCTCCAGACATGCCTTCCAGCTGTCCGATGATATTCTCCAGCCCGAATGCCTTCCCGACCGCCTGAGTCTGACCGGCCTCCAACATAACGTTGACTATATGCACATGAAAATGGTAGTACGTCGGCTGGTAGTGGACATACAGCTTCAACTGATCCTCCTCGATAAGGCCAGTGTAAGTCTTGACTGTCGCATCTACGAGTCTTTGCCTTAGATACTTGAGCCAGGGGATATGCTTCTTTCTCAAATCTCGGAGTGACCAGATATCGCGTCGCTCGACGAGAGCAAGCAGGTGCAACGAGCTGATAGTTTTTCGATCCCAATTCAGATCTGGCAGCATTAAAACCCGTCTTCAGGGGAGTTTCCTTTTCTCGAAGAATCACGTCTTCCTGCTCTGTACGACCCTCGAGGATGTTGAAGACCCAATTCAGTCTTCCTTCCTCACGCTTCTGCTGCATGTGCGGACGGACGTGATCTCTGTAAATTTGCGGTGTTTCTGTCACCATACGCAGCGACTGGGCTGAGTATTTCTTTATATGCTGCTGCGTGCAGGGCCAGATCAAGTTTAATTTGAGATCAGGTGGGCTGTTGTTGTCATCCTTTGACGATGTGTTGCCCATATACCACTTGTAGATGTCATTGTCGCCTAAATTGCGCACTCGAGATATACTCGAATGGAATGCCTGTATGACTTCAAGAGACTCTGTCGCGAATGCTGCGCGTTCGGCAATGAGAATGCCTTGCTTATCGTCAATGTGACCGAGCAACGAGATGCGACGGTCACTTTGGTCTTTGAAAAGTTAAGAGTTGTTCGATACTCGCTCGTCTCTCTACCTGTGAGACTCACCTTGATTGAGCAATTTCTCAATGCGGAATCGAGAAATGAGGGATTCTGCAGCAGACCTATCTTGGCTCATGTTCAACAAGGCGTTCATTAAATGGATAAGTTTGAGCAAGATGCTAAAGTGCCTTAAGTACAGAGGAGTTGTTGGGTTGTCTCTTGCCGGCGGCGGGGAATCTCCGTTGGGGTTATTCGCGAGGTTCAGGGTTATTAGCCCTAGTGTTATGTACACGTTAGGGTTACGCGTCGTATTGCACCCAGATAGAATAGCTTGAAAACGTAACTTCCTAACTACCTGGGCAAAAGAACATAAAACAAATATAGCTAGATGGTAATAGACTAGTATAGGTACCGTATGCGACTATCATTCCATCAATATGAAAGATATTGCCTAGGTAAATCCACCTTGGTATGCTATTCCAAGTCCAAATCC
The DNA here is from genome assembly GCA_020137715.1 of Talaromyces trachyspermus. Lineage (NCBI taxonomy): Eukaryota > Fungi > Ascomycota > Eurotiomycetes > Eurotiales > Trichocomaceae > Talaromyces > Talaromyces trachyspermus. The sequence goes on along the minus strand of JACGXQ010000015.1, from coordinate 7,144,858 downwards.
AGAACATGCGTTGGTGAAAGCAATATTACTTTCGATGAGGCTCCGGTGCCTTAAAATGTCAGGAAACGGCGATAAATGTATATTGAACGGAAGATTGCCTACCTGTGGCGCCGAAATCCAGTCGAAGCGACCGAATCGTTTGGTCAACCAGACATCGGCAGGCTTTGTTGCGCCGCCTGGCCCACCGAGAATCGTCTGAGGGTAGCCGAAATCGAAAGGCAGAGTATTTTCTATCTTTGCTATTTCCTCCGGAGTGAGTACTATTCCCAAAGCATCAATACTGGATTTCAAGTGTTCGAGTTTCCTCCCTCCGATGACTGGAAAAACCCAAGGCTGTTTGAACCTTGCCCATGCTAACGCAATGCTCGTGAGATTTGTGTTCCTGGTTCTTGCTATGTCTTCCAGAGTATCTGCCATGATGGTCTTTTGGGGTTTGTCAATAAAAGCAATATTGCGGCCCTCTCGTTTGGCTGCGGGATTCTGCTTTTCGGCGGCTCGCTGGGCCGAAGTTCGAAAGTATCCCGACCCCAGAACCCCGTAGGGTATGAAAGCCATACCTTCATCGTTGCACATTGGTAGGATATCGCGCTCAACATCACGTTCAGCGGCGGACCACTGGCCCTGATAGACCGAGAAGGGGTCAACCCTTGTTGCCGTGCATATTCGTTCACCTTTGAGACGATCAAGCCGGGGTATTTGATATTCCAAGGTAGAGGACCTTTCCGGACGATACAAGGTCATGTAGGGTATGCATTAGCTCCGTGATGCTGGTGGTGAAGTCCCAAGTATGTACATAGAACTATAAAGTCCAATTCCGTCAGCTGTAAACATCATTCATACCTAGGTACGTGCAGATAGAGTTTCCAGGAACTGACGATGTCCATATAGGTTGTTTGTAACCTTGTCAGGCTTGTCTCAAAAGCCGTAAGCAGGCTCTTTTGTTATTGCCGCCAAAGTTGGACTGGATTTTGACTTTGGGATTTGTTAATTGCCAGGCAGAGCTGTATTTAGTTGCTAAAACTATCTCGTCACGATTTCCTCGCATCATCATCCACTCGCCAATGATAAGCTCGGACTCGCCGTTTTGATATACGTTCGCACTATACTAACAGTCAACTAGTTATAAACGCAACTTTTGGGAGGTCTTGCGTACGTATCAATGAAATTGCCACCGTTATCGTAAAAGAAGTCCAAGAGCTCGAAGGAAGCATCCTTGTCACAATCTCCCATAAGGTCTCTGAAGCTGTTTCCGAAACCCATAGAACCTAGGCAGAGTGGGCTGACTTTGACCGCAGCATTTGGAGCCAGCTGACGGTGGTAGCCGAGCAAGCTCTTAGGCTCAGGGGCAACGGTCATAACGTTAGCCATTTCGATAAGAAGAATTAGAGCTTTTGTGTGAGAGTGGAAGATAGTAAAACTTCAGGTTGTGAACGGCAATCAGAATGGTTTAAATACCTTGAACCCAACTAGTCCTCTTACTCTAGCTAGCTACCTTCGTTATACGAAGTCCACTTTTGCGAAAACCAGCTTAGGATGTTTTGTAATGCTCAAGTGCTTCCAGCGGATGCCATTGGCAAGAATTACGACTGACTGTACTGCCCTAGCCTCTAGGTCTTGGGCAATGGGATGAGAATGTTCCTTTCCCGAAATGGCAATTTCCCAAAAGTTATACGAGCGACCCACTATGCGAGTGATCCTGTCCAATCACGAATCGGCCATTGATAGTATTACTAAGCCACGTCGAGAGCATGAAAGTGGTTTGCACTCATTTTTACTACACTTCCGTCTCCAAACGGATTGGAAGGACTGAAAAGAAAGAATAGCTTTTGAAATGACGGGAAGACATTTTGGAGTCTTCTCCATTGCTTCGCCGGAGACCCCATTGCTGAACGGCACAGGTGTTGACGATACTGGCAGGATTGTTCGACAGCGCCAATATCACAATAAGTCCCGCCATGGATGCATGAAGTGCAAGTCGAGAAAGGTGAAGGTACGTTTCTTTCTCAGCTCTCCGGTTCATTCCCGCCGCACTTCCATTGTGAACTCCAACGGGTTGCGGGCTTAGATTCTCTGCAGTGTGATGAGAACAGGCCCACCTGTCGGAAGTGCTTCATACGAGGAGAGGAGTGCATATTCGAGCCATATCAAGGCACACGCGAAACAAGGCTACGTCAAAACAACCAGAATGTACCGCCAAAGCCATCATCAAACCTTTCAAAGGCATCTATGAGGGGTGGTCTCGTATACCAAAATGGGACTCGCCGGCATCCAACTCCCGATATTCGTCATGTCGGAACATCAAGTGAAGAACTAAAGTCCCTACGACTCATGTATCACTTTGAGCACTTCACATCCGACACGTTACTTTTGGGAAGCTATTTTGGCGAAACCAGATTCTTCCTCTTGCATTGCATGTTGGTGATCCATACTGTTGATTTGGAAAAGTTATATTAACCGGTTATGCAGCACGATTATTTAATGCACGCCGTGCTTACTATTAGTGCATCGCATCTGAATTATCTCCTGCCGCAGCTGGCCGAGAATAAGAGAGCTATGATTATCCACCTCAGCCGCACTCTCCCTGGCTTTAGACGTGGAGTTGGTACAATCGCATCGTTGCAGGACTCCGACGCGGTTATTGCATGCGGGTTTCTCTTGCTCTACTATGCGTGGTACGTTCCTTTCTTCAACACTGAAATAGACGACACAAATCCGAGTCTTGCTTCAGATGGTCTGCTCTGGTTTGCGACTGGCCTAAAGGAGGTTATTACCACCGCGTACGAGATGCAAACCGGTGACGGTACGAATAATGGCATCTTCCACAATTACGCCATACCCCAATATGTGCAAATGCTATCTGACATTCGCACGCGGACCGCAAGAGCTGCAGGCTATTTTTCCTACGACTTTGATGGGAAATTTCTTGGTCGCCACAAATTGCCAGGTCGGCTACAGGGTAATGTAGCCCAGCGAGGAGGATGTCGAGAGGTTAAAGTTGAAGACCAGCTTGATCCGATTTTCTACGCTGTCGATTCATTCACCCTTGGGCTAGATTTGTCTGAAATTATGCCTTCGTTCATGGTATACTCACTGACCTGGCCAATAAAGGCTCCCGAGGAATTTTCGAGTCAAATAAACGCGGGCGAATCTCATGCTCTGCTCGTCCTGCTTAGTTTCTATGCGAGTGTCTGGCTAACGTTGTCCAACGAAGTTTGGTGGGCCCATAATCGATGCCAGATGATGTGCGAACTGATCCTATCTCAACTTACCTGTCAGAAGACATGTTTTGGAGTGAAAATGTCACGCACATTGCTGGGTACTTCAACTTCAGACAGAAGACAAATGGGACTTGGGAAGTTGGGAGCCCTTCACTGGTACGAACATAGAGAAAGGGAAAATTAATGACAAGATCATCATGAAATACGGTTCATCTCGACGAGACCTTAGGATTCGACTCATGTTCTCGGAGAGTTAGGGCTAATATCTTACCATAATTGATACCATTGGATACGGTATTAATCAATACACGTTACAAGCCTTACAAGGGTTTCAAACTTTCAGTGTTTCGTGCTATAAACTAACTCAATCAGGTATACGAAAACTTTTAGCGGCAAAGCTTATCTTATCATCCCAAACTGGAGGCGCCTTCGGGGACGCACTGCCGGAATGAAGTATGAGTAAGCACAGGCGCGAGCATATAACGTAATTCACAAGCGAGTTGGCCACCCTAGCGAGTTGGCCACTTTTACCCGAATACGCGTTCTATACTAATTCTTCACAACTCAACGCGTCAATATGCCACCAATTCGCAATAAAAATCAAAAAATTCTACTGAGCAAGAAGGACGAATCCTATTAGCTATTTCCGATTTAAAGAATGGCAAAATACGCTCTGTACGAAAAGCAGCAGAGATCTATAATGTCTCCCGGTCAACTCTTCAAAATAGAGTCAATGGCATACCATATCGAGCTGAAAAACGTGCAAATCACCATAAATTGACTCAATCTGAGGAGGATTCACTTGTTAAATGGGTTCTTGATTTAGATCGACGTGAATTACCTCCCGGCACTCTCTCGTACGAGAAATGGTCAATTATCTTCTTTACAACATGGCAAACCACAAGTTGGCAAAAATTGGGTAACCAATCTGATTAAACGCCGTCCAGAGATTGATTCGAAATTCGCAAGGAAATATAATTATGAACGTGCTAAATGCGAAGATCCAAAGATTATTCAGGAACATTTTGATCGCGTACAAGATGCTATATCTGAGTATGGGATCCTACCAGAAGATATCTACAATTTTGATGAGACTGGCTTTGCTATGGGACTCTGCGCAACTACAAAGGTTATTACTGGAAGCGATCGATATGCTCAGCCAAAGCTTTTACAGCCTGGAAATCGAGAATGGGTGACTGCAATTGAAGCAACAAATTCAACTGGTTAGGCTATTCCTTCATACATTATTTTCAAGACAAAGAAAAACGTACAATTAGGCTGGTTTGATGATCTGCCAAGTGATTAGAGGATCAATATTAGTGAAAATGGCTGGACTACAGATCAAATAGGATTAGAATGGCTTAAAACCCATTTTATTCCTTATATTAATGGCCGGTCAATGGGATCATATAAAATGTTGATTCTTGATGGCCATGGGAGCCATTTGACTCCGGAATTTGATCATATATGCACTGAGAATAAGATTATTCCAATCTGCATGCCTGCTCATTCCTCACATCTTTTACAGCCTCTTGATGTTGGCTGTTTTGCTGTTTTAAAACGATATTATGGGCAGCTTGTTGAGCAGCGTATGAGGGATGGATTCAACTATATCGACAAAATCGACTTTTTAACAGCATTTCCACAGGCTCGTATAATGGCATATAAAGCTCAAACTATTCGGAATAGCTTCACAGCAACCAGATTAGTGCCTTTCAATCCAGATCGAGTTATTCAACAACTTAATATTCAATTGAAAACACCAACCCCCTTCAAGTCGATCAAGCAATATACAATCATCCTGCTTACAAACACCTCAAAATATACGTCAATTTATACGCCAATCAACTACAATCAAGAGACGTATAAGTGAGCGTACAGGAAGCCCAAATCAAGTGATTAATCAAGCAATTATGCGGATGTCAAAGGCCTATGAAATGACAATGAATGATCTTATACTCGTACGGAAAGAAAACCATGATTTACGTGCTGCACATGAAAAAGAGAAGCAGAAACGCCAAAAATCTAAGAAACAGATATCTATTGAGCAAGGGATTACTAGAGAAGAAGCTCAAGCGCTTATACAAGATCAAATTGAGGCATCTCAAGCCGTTACTGCTGCTTCGGATGAGCCGGCGCTCCCAGCTTCTCAAGCAGTTGTACGCCGCCAATTTCGCTGCAGTGGTTGTAACGTTATGGGGCATAGAATAAATCAATGTCCTAGTCGTACTAGTAGTTAGATTTTTATATATAATTTGTATGTGGGTTTGAAATTGGGATTTAAAATCAATATAGAGAGTTATTTTCGGGAGAGTTGGCCAACTCGCTAGGGTGGCCAACTCGCTTGTGAATTACGTTATACGAATCTAGGTGAGGAATCTAGGTGACGTCCTAGGGCTTCACCTATACCTTCACCGATTCAACTAGATTCATTACCTAGATTCGTCAACTAGGTGAAGCCCTAGGACGTCAACTAGATTCACCTAGATTCGTTATTCTAGCACACAGGTCACGGACTGCCATCACGGACTGCCATTATGTGATGTCCTGATTAGACTATTTTCTAAATCGACATCCAGGTGCGCAGTGCTCCCCTAGCTCGTTCGCTGGGTGGGGTCACGTGCACGCAGCAGACATTTTACCCTCCATTTCATTCCGGCAATCAGTATACATTACTTACCCCTGGCTTTGAGGCCTTTTCGTCTCCATCTCTTAGTGTACTCCGGAGGTTCGATCGAAGCGACAGAGATGGATAGATGCGATGGAGGGTGAACATACATATAGCCAGCGATGCATATTGGCTTGAATCATAGGATCGGAAGCTCACTGAGCACTAACCATTCTTGAGTTGGTTGACTAATTAAGTAGCACTTGATGATATTGAGAGACCGTCTGTCTGTCGACTATCGAGGGCATTGTTCATGATGGTGAGTTATTTAAATAGATAAAGCGAGCTTGCAGACAATTAATTCACCGAACAGCCTATATCAGAAGATTATGTTGAACATGGCCATAACGAACAGAAGGCGTTTCAGGTTGTTCCTTCCTCGCCAATGTTTCTCTGAAGTTCCTTCCTCTTCGATAAAGCTGGGAATCTCCACTAGTATGTATCTCTGCTTCAGCTTTGGAGCTGCTTTTAGGAATGGCTCCAACACCTGTTTCCTCACCTTTGACCGGAGGAAGGAAACAACTCTTGGACCGATTCGAGTGTCTGCTGACCGATTTCGAGAACCGGGAACCCGACTTGAAAGCACGGGAGGAGGCAGTCCGAGTACGGGAGGAAAAGATCGCCCTAGGGAATGCCCACATGTAAGTTTGTTCTAGAGGCGAAGAGTATTCTATATAGAAATCTCTGATCAGATTAATATGGATGTAGAGAGGATGTTCGTTATTAAGGAAATGAAAAGAACCTGGCATTTAATTCATAATGTCCATGCAATCATGTCTGACCATAGGGCATTTTCGAAGTGAAAAAAGAGCAGAAAAAGCAAATGGGGATGAGAGCCAGATACTGACCTCGCCGAGCCAAGGAAGGGAAAGAAAATAAAAAAGATAATATGCAAGAAAATTTAAAGAAAACAAGCACACAACCAAAGCAACGTCATTTTAAAACGAGTGACCGTCAACAACTGAGTTCATCATAAATCCTTCCATGCCTCCCACCATACGATCCAGCGCCGGTTGGAGTCAGGCCGTAATGCGAAAGAAACGAAAGCTTATTTTTGCGTACATAGATGGCCGCTTTTGAGAAGTAGATAGATAGATAAAAATTGAAAGATGAAGGAAAATAATTTTTATACAATAAGTCTATATCGATCCAAAAAGATAGGAAGAGATAGGAAGCGGTTGAGGTTTCTCAGTCAGGCTACTCAGCGCTAAATCAATCGCATATGTTAATAAAAGAACAAAAAAGGGTACATTCGACTTTCAATGGCGAGAACTTACGCGTCCACGTCGTCCAGTCCCGCTCTGGTTAGGGATAGCCTGCGCCTGAGGGTAGTACTGAGGTGAATATTGATACATTTGAGCTGAATTCAACACTGGGCTGAATTGAGGCGGTGCGAATGCCGGCTGACCAAGAATTGCAGTTGGATTCACCTGCGACGGTCCACCCGGAAGGCCTCTCATGCTGTCCATGCCCCCAGCATAGCTCTGGTAAATGTTTCCGCCTATGCCACCTGGATACACCCCACTCTGGGGCATTCCACGCGATTGCATATACGCTTGATACTGCAACTGCTGCTGGGACAGGGGTAGTCCATTGTCCTGGCCAAAAGCGGGCCCATTCATACCACTGAGGCCACCGGCAGAAAAGTCATAAGTTTGCTCGCCTGGGCGTCCATTATCGACATTGGGGAATTTGAGTACTGAGCACTAAACTGCCTGTCCGTCTGGTTCGGATAATTGGAACTGACTTGACGTGATGATGTTGGACGGTGTTGTTTGTCGCCATTTACTCCATGACCACCAGCACTTGCATCCCTCCCATGATGGTCACGGGAGCTTGCTCGAGAAGACAATCCAACTTCGTCCATAAGTCGCTTGTAGCCTTGGCTCGGAGTTGCTTTCAGCTTGGTGAGAACCTTGGACACATTTTGACAACCTCCGCGCGCATAGACTCATCAAAGAAAGGCGTCGTAAGGACTTTGAAAATTAGTGTAGCTCCCGAGCTGGGGTCGCTGAGAATTCTTTCCAACGACTCATCATTAGGACTGAAAAGAGAGCCTTCAGCACGATCTCTCGTGCCTCGGGCTCGTTCCGTTGATTGATGACTTTCAGAACAGTCAAATATGCAACTTTGTGTGTGCAAAGATGGACCAAGTGCGGAACAAGTCGAGGAGCGAGAACAGTCCTCCGATGGGGAAGGTACAAGTATCGAGGAACCATGTCAGAAGCAAAGCGCCATTGGCATTTGTAGCAAGCTGAACGCTGTGAAGGGCAATGGCAGCAGCTAGCATCCGCTGTTGGTCCTTCGTGGCATGATGGCTTTCTAAGCAAGCGCGCATAGCACGTGCGCCAAAACGTCCTTGAGAAATTTCCCACATCCTGCTAAGCATGCTCTCGAAAATAAAGTCGTTATATGGACTGCCAAATCGCAAACAGCACTGCAGAACATAGTTACCGTACTGGTCAAGAAAGAGTGGCACTGTGTAAGGGCGTAGGCTGTCCACAATGATTCGCATTTGATTAGGTGATTTCGCGACATCAATGATTTTCTGCGCTGCCCATGTGCCATTCTTGTGAACCCCAATTTCAGCCAAATGGGGTGATATTTGCAACAGCATCTGTTCCTTGGTCTGTTCGGAACAAAATTCAAAAGTTTCTGGACGACAGTGTTCCCAAGGTAGTCGGACGACAGCTCTGCGATTTCCGGTAACATTCCATTTGCTGTCTCCTCAATTTCTTGCACGGAGCAGAGACCGTTGTCAATTCGCTTTCGAATATCGCGAAGCTTCGGTGCGTCATGCATTCTTGCAGCACTTGGCTCAGGCACAGCGGAGATCTCATCTTCAAATGACTGGAAGGATATTGCCCTTTGCACGCTGGCCGTAATAGCATGTACATCATCATCTGACGCTCCAAATTGTCTTACGATTTCGGCCATTTCGAGGCGTAGCTCTGACAAAGGCGGAACCTGAGGAGTGACTGTTCCGGCTCGATCGGGCTTAGACGCATCCATAGCTCCATGCTCTCCCAAAGCAGAATTAGGGTCAGGCGTTGGCGAAGGTTGCGTACCATTGGCTCCAGGTGTGCCAGACGCAGAGGTACCAGGAACTTTGGCGTACCCAATTCTCACAGGTCCTGCACCGGGGAAAATCTCCTTGCCATTTAGAAGATTCTTTGCCTGGACAGCACTCTCCAGGCGCTCGAAATTTACAAATCCACAATTTTTGTGTGTTAGGACTCGAGTTGACTCGATTTTGCCATACATGCTAAAAATAGCATCCAACGAAGTGACCGTTGTAGAAACAGGGATACTTCAATCCACAAGGCCCTGGTAGGGCCTTCAATGCTGCCATCCTCAGTGACTTCTACTGGAGGACGGACGACCGAGTTTGCACCACCAGATCCTCCAAGGTGCATCAATTGAACGGCTTCTGAAAGTTCATCGTATTCGTTGCCTTCTGCAATACCAAGGTCTGCTGCACTAATACTATTATCCAATCGAGAGGGTGTTGCGAGATAGTTTCGGATCGAAGAGCGTTGTGGTGGTGTATCAAGGATACCAGCAGTGCGAGCGCGAGGGCGACTTGCCGAGGCGTGGTTTGCGAATGCCTGAACCGCGAGATTGTGCTGATGGATCTGAGCCTGGGTGGCGGCGAGTTGAGCAGCAGTAGCAGCAGCGGATGGTGTCAACGTCCCTGATGGAACTTGTGGGTAAGAACTGCCATACTCCTCGTCATCTTCGGCATATTTCTCCTTGGCGTTGACCGAGTACGACCGGAATCTGTTGTTGCTCTTTATCATAGCTAGTTCAGCAAGTAGAGGGGCAAGGAAGATTGCTGCTGCTGCTGTTGAAGTAAAGCTTCAACGGAAGAATGTGCAAGCGATGTGTGTTGCGGAGTCTCCGCCAACCCCAAGTAGTCGAGAGTTTTCACGTCACTATCGGCAAATCCATTGCCTGAGAACGATGATTGAGTTGGGGACGTCCGTCCTTCCGAAGACCTGATGCTGGTCAAGGTCGTGGCGCGATCGCGCCCTGAAGCCCAGCTCGTTGAAAATACAGACGGACCAAAGGGATTAGATGGTCCCAAGAAGCTGTTTGTGCGCTGAGGCATCGAACCTGCCCGCAAACGAGATAGCGTGTTGCCTCCAGCACCCGATGTTGCGGTTCGGCTGCTTGTATCAATACCAGATAAGCCCGGTGGGCGAAAGGGGCTGGTAGATGGCGTAGGCCGAGAGCTCTGAGACAGGAATGATGGTGGCTGGATGTTGCGGAGTTCAAGGTACCGACAGCCGGGAATCGCGATGGCACAGTGCCGGCTCTCGCCCGCCGAGCTGGGCTGCTCATTGTGGGTTCCGAAGGTATCAGATCCGGAAAGCCATCCTGACTAGGAGATTCGGGAATATTCTCGCGAAGAGGGGTTGAGTGGCCACTCCTCGGCGGACCCCAAATGCTTGTAGGAAGGCCTTCTTGAGCTTGAATTTCACGGGCTCTATTTGATTGGAAAAGCAACGTGAGCATAACGTTGGGAGTAAATATCCAAGTTAGCGATGAGTTCTTACCGTTTCGAATACAGGCGAGCGCCTAGTTCGTGAGAGGGGACCCAGCCCCTAGGCGTGTACCACCTAACGATCCCGGAGCATTTCCCAGTCCATTGGTAACACCGAACGGAGATTTGCCTAGATTCGCAGCTAGTTCATTCGGCGAGTTGCTACCCGTCGATGTTCCTGACATTGACTGAGAAACAGGGATGTAGTTGAGATTGAGATGGCCGTCTGGCCGCGAAATAGGCACCATTACAAATTATAGGTGTTCCGGCAAACTTGGCCGGAAGATATATAGGAAATTGGAATAGAAGGCGTCGTAATTCGCCGAAGTAAGGAATTTGGAATGAGACCGGCGCCTTCAGTTCCGGTAGAAATTGTCAGGGTGACTTGTTCGGTGAAGCCGGAGGTCGCTATAAAACCCATAAGATTGTGCGATTGCGTTGAAGCTAGAGACAAATTGTGTCCGTCTTCTATCGCACAGCGCAAAATATCGTCACAATAGATCCAATGCAACTGATGGCCCTAGAACTGTGGATTTAATAAAGACCGAATCGGATCACTATATACGTTCAGGCGACCACGCAACGGCGCAACGGCCCCGGGTACCAAGGAGTCAAGAACTTGCACAATCTTTTGTAACGTGGCAAGTTGTCCGTGGGAACGATCAGTCAAGACACGCACTGATCTGAGATTCGGATGAAGTCAATAATCAGATTCTGAGCGATCACGCACTCGTTGGACGACAGGGAGTTGCCGACGGGTGATGCGAAACTTTTAAAGTGGCACAAACGCGCGGAATCATGAATTCCAGAATGGATTAGTTAGTGGAATTAAATATTATGAGCGTATCTCCGGGCAAAGGCGATGAGGAAGCTGTCGTCGAGACGCGAAGCGTGGCAGGACGTCGACAGCTCGAAATGAGGTCCGGCCGGGCGGAAAGCACGGAGGGATGAAGATCAATGGGTGAACGAAATTGAGATATTAATAAATAGTATTATTACTATCAAACCATCTGAGAGGGCCGAGAACAGAAGAGAACAGCGAGTGCGAGGATAACGAAGGATGAGGGTTGAGGGTGGTCGGAGGTAACAATAATCTGGATGTAGTCGCTCGCCAGGAGAAGAAGATCAAGAAGGGAGCCAGCCGACGCTAACTATAATTAACCCGGTTAGTTACCGTATCTGGTATTACCTTTACCACCCACTGTATTTACTATCAACTAATCAATACTTAACTAGCTAATGACTATTCGATGTCAATGCTCGGCGTCATGAGTTCCGTGACGAATCGCTATCTAAAGTGGACCATACAATAATCAAATGGATCGATCGTTTGAAAGAACTCGGCAGGCTGCATGCCACGCAACAGATACTGTGTGTAGACAGCATTGTGTTGGGGCTTGCCTGCCCACCACTGGCCAAAATCCTCCGATTAGGTACATATATATACGTATCGTTGCGGTAATGACAATACGACACGACCAGTCAACCACAATTCCACACATACGTAGTACATACACGTAGTTAGTTGCTAGTTGAAGTACCTGCATCTGGGATAGTAATCGTAGTATTTACTACTCCTAGTTTAGCTTCTAAAGGCACTAAAAGAGTCGACAGTCAAATCCTGATCAAAGCAGACGCTTGACTATGGGGTAATTTTAGATTCGGGGCTCGAAAGACCACCGCACAGGAGGGAATCGTGTTTCATCGGAATGTATAGTTAACTATCGCTATAGTTAGTCGGGGGTGAGTAAGAAAGATTTCGCAATTTGCATACTAGTACCGTACATAGTTATAAACTTACGAAGGTCCTGCCTGGTAAAAGCAGCAGTAGATGCAGCAAGGGGCTAGAATCAGCATCTATTGTTGGCTGCCACCCCCAAAGCACACTTTCACACTCACGAGGCTGTCGAGTCTGTGCACAAGGTCCTGCAAGAATGTGTCGTTGTATACAGGTTTCCGGAGTGCTGAGGAAAAGAATAAAGAACAGCATCGTAAGTTGTTAACTACTCCGTAAAAACCAAAGGAAGACGTAGGCTAAGCCTAAAGGAGACAAGCCCCATATAAATTCTGTTTTGCAGCTGTCAGCAACAGCCGCCTTTCCTAGTTTGGCGCTAGCGTTTCACCTGGGGCGTGGTATTACCATTACAGTACTCCGTACACAGTATTACTTCCTCCTAGTTAGCGATGCCACGATGGAAGACTACGGAGTAGAAATTATGGGGTGCGTAAGGAGTACCAGGCGACTGTTTCAGTCTTGCAGTCTTGGTTCACTCGTCACAGCCAACCAGCTGTCTAGACAGACTGCAGCTGAAACATGTACAGGGTGCACCCTAGATAACTTCATCACGTGCAGATAACAGGTACACGAAGTCACGTGAAACCACTGCCAAGACATCGTCGCCAGGGCGCCTGACACGGAGTGCAAGAGGCGACACGCAATTACAAGCACTGTTTTCTTACTTCATTTTCAACTCCCTCCGTTGGATTAGGAAATACAAACAAAGAGTCGCGCACCTGCGCAGTTTTTCATCAACCATGGCAGATGTGGACGAGGCTTCCTCCGTCACCGGGGCCGACACTTCTGAAGATGAGGCCGTCGTCGAATCGCTCGTTGCCGGTCGGCAGAAACGAAGCACGGCCGGGCAAAACATGTCGTCGCTGCTCGACGCCGCTGCTGACGATGATCTCGCTCTCCTATTTGCCGAAGACGAAAATGACGACGAATTTGACGAGGATGAAGGAGCAGACGGGGATTTCGATGACATGCGCTTAGATTCGTCCTCTGAAGACGAAGATGATCAAGGGCCCAATGCGGCCGACGACTTGGAAGGCGAAAGAGAGCTGGAGAGACAAGCGAGAGCCGACCGGAGAAAGCGCAAAGCTCAGGAATCATTGCGACTTACAACTCTACGGAAAAAGGTCAAGACTGATTCTCCTATGGTGGCGAGTAATATGCCTACAACGACGACGACAGAAACCACCCCGCGCCCGAAGAAAAGCACGATCGAGTATCATGGCTGCCAACGCCCGAAGAGGACCGGTTCGATCGTCTTCGCGCCGCCAAACCATGCAGAACAAGGAACTTACACACGCCAGGCTAAAGGACAGTGAGCAAAGACGGATCAAGCTCATTGCAACCATGGAGCAGGCAGCCAAAAGGAAGCAAAGAATGAAACCTAAAGTGATGACTCAGGAAGAACGGCTGGCTGAAGCAGCTAAGATTGAGCGATTAAATAGCAAAAGTTTGAATCGATGGGAAGAAATGGAAAAACGGAAGGCTGAGGAGCGCAAGGCTAAGCTTGAGGCGTTACAGAATCGTCGTCTTGAGGGACCTGTTATGTCCTGGTGGAGTGGAATTGCGACGTGGGTTAATGGGAAGTTGGTGCGCGTGGGCAATGTCGAGGTCAAGCCAAAGGTCGAAAAGGAAGAAGCGGAACGAAAGAAGAAGACAGCGGCCGCGAAAATGCGGCAGCTCAAGAGATACCCAAAATAGAGGCCAATGCCGCAGTGGTTCCTCCTACGGCAAGCAATGATGCTTCTTTACCCTCTGCTGGCGGCTTATTAGGACAAGATTTTACAGTCCCTACGAATGGCAGCGTGGAAAATGTGGCGAAACAAGATGAAACCGTGCCTTCAGCACTTAAAGGCGAGCAGACGACGAGCTCACTGGGATTTCTCGACGGCATTCACCAGTATGCGTCTCTCTCCACAAGGCCTGCACCCGAAACAACCGAAGCGGAGGCGAAAGCTCCTGAATCAGGAAACTCGAAACCAGATTCAGCAGATGACGCTAGTGGAAAGCAGCAGCCTAAAAGTGAGGGTGGTAAAACGGAGGCCGCTTCGCATGACATCCCGCCAGTCGACCGGCCAAGTAGTGATGCTACAACGGAAGCACCGCCCGCCGAAAGTTCGAAAGGTGTATCGGAAGAGAATTCCCAATCAGATTCTAACCCGGCCGATGTAGGGCCCGGCGAAACTCAGGCATCGCATGACGTGTCTCAAGTGGTGTCAAATGAGACTCGTTCAGAGGCTATGCAAGCAGAAACAGAGGCAGTAACAAGAGAATCTACAGATGAAAGCGGTGCTAACGGCGTGGACAACGTCGGCTCAACAGCCGTTCCTGCGGTACCTGCCACTGAACAAGAAGCCAAACAAACCGAGACGCCCGTGCAAGCTGCTGCCATGGAAACATCGGATATGATGGACATTGACAAACCTGTGTCCATTGCTGAGCCGTCATTAGCAGGTGAAGCTGAAGCACCAGCACCCACACGGCCCGAAGATATAGAACAGACAGGACGAAACCTTCTAGTGCTAGAGAACTTTGACAATCCAACCATGCAGAGTCGCGAATACAGCATCTACTTCAATTCCAAGAGACCACCACGTCTAACGAGTGCGTCTACTCCCTTCTCTTGCCCAGTTGTTGCCAAACTAACTGACTAATTACCTACAGAAATATCATCTCACCTCTGCCCCATCACGTCGCAACTATCGCGGTACCGTGATCCGAGCACAGGACTGCCGTATGCGACCATGGTTGGGTATCGCGAAATCCGCAGTCTGACGGAGCAAAAGTACACGTGGAGTGCGATGCTGGGGTGCTATGTGGGCAATGCGAATGTGGCGGCGAAAGGGGTGCCGGAGCAATTTATCACAGGAGTGAAGCCATCTCCTCCTGGCTCTGATGACAAGGGCAAGGGGAGAAGCATGGAGGGCATATAAGACGAATCAAGTGTATATAATAATAGGTCAATTGTATGGCGTTTGGAGAGGCTCGTTAGTTACGATAGATACCCAATAATGATCAACCAAGATTGAATACGCCTGCCTAACCCTAGCCGGGTACCCTAAGCCCCGACGGAGAGTGTGATAAGCTGATAATGGATGTGATGAAATCCTGTGTCACCCACAAGGCCCTCGCCGTCACCTTCACCGTTAACCAAAAAGAAATAAAAAAAGACTCGCTCAAATGAGTCATGACAGATGACACCATCCTCGGCTTGATGCCATTGCATGATTAATTGACGTCAACCACTTGCGAGTTGCCTCTCGTGGATGCCTGATGCCTGAGGCTTCGGATCTCTTGCAGGGTACCCCATCTAGACCAGCAGTTGAAAAGGCCTCTGCTCCACATCTTGCGAAACAGAAGAAGAAGGAAAAGGGGAAAAAGGAACAAAAACAAGAAAAAGCTTGAAGGGACGTGGTGTAATGCATTCATGTGGGCGGTGTAACTAACCCTAGCCCTGGTTGCCAGCTACCTAGGTACTCTCTCCATGGACGCAGAGAAGCAAAGAAAGCGAGATCAGATTCGTCAACCTTGGGGAAAGCTTGGAGGAAAAATAAAAAGTGTGCTATTAATACCTATACCTAACTCAGACTCATACGCGGCCCTCTCAGACAGCGCAGTTCTAGATCCTGAGCCAGGCAACGGGAATATCCGGATGCGGTAATGATATAATGATGTGTGATGGATCAGATTTCTCCTGTCCACCGGTCTAGCCTCGTGGTGGCCACGACACCGATTAGCATCTCATAATGGTTGCGATTATACCATGTTCTAGACTAGCTAGCAGAATAGAATCTCAATCATTACTTCATCAGGCTAGCGAGCTTACGATGCTTCCAAGGTTGACGGTGAAGTTCTTTCTTTATATTCCAGACCTGATCCTCTCTCTCTCTCCTGATTAAATAAATTATCCCAGCTCGGAGGGTTACGAGGTTATAAGTGTTATCGCCCCTTTACGCCCTTTCTTCCTTATCTCGTCCACTTATCATAGCGAGACACTGGGTGAGTCATTTACGCCCTCGCTTTCTCGCCAACCTGGGAAACAATCATCACAGCCGAATACCTAACAGAGCGTAGTAGTATTTGTACCTGCATACTTACACGGCCTGTCCTACGCTGCCTCTTGCCTGTCGCACGGAATACGACACATTTTCATATTGTTATTCGTTTTCGTTCCATTTCATTATTCTCATTACTATTTGATCTCCCATCCCTTTGATCGGCCGGTGGGTCTGCTTATCTTGCAAGGCCCATTCCAAAGCACGCCAGCCCAAAATGCATCGCCAACAAAAGCCTCATAAAAATCCTAATCCTCCTAATAATGCTCCTAATAATAATACCTCACCGCTATCCTCCACCAAACGCCCTCCCTTTCACCGCCATACTACCTGTCCTTCGTCGACTACGACTACTACTATTACTCCTCCCCTCCGAGAAGGGAGTGTCGGCCAAGTCTTCTCTTCTTTATCACCGCAAGAGCGCTTCGGCCCACCAGCTTTCGCACCACCACCACTACCACAGATCATACCAATCGCTCAGCAGACTGCTCGGCGCAGGCTCCGGCCCTGCCAGCTTACCCGTCAGCAAGGCGGACGACGAAATGGCAACTAGTTTCTTGCAGTATTGGTGAGTTACGCCCTTATCTATTTATGTATGACATAGTTATATGCAATGCATGGAACGCCTCATTTTCGTCTCGTCTCACATTCCACAACCTCATAACATATCCCATTCAAACCTACGTCGTATTTACCTGGCTGACGTCGTATGGTAGCGCCATGTGCGAAAAGCAGATAACCGTGCCCAGCAACTCGGTTCTGTATTGCAGTGAGAGGTATGTCTGACTCATGTTGATATTTATATAACTATATCCACCCGTGCAAGCCCTAACGGACTTCCTTTTGTTCATTCATCTTCAGCTGCCGCCGCAAAGACTCCTGCAAGCCTCTTTCAGCTTCTTCATACACATACACCATGACTACGTCTCCCTCCGCCTCGCCCTCTCGCCCTCACTCCCCAGCCATGTCCTCCGGCTCCTGACCAGGATACCTCCCGACCTGCACTTCTCCAAGTCGGATCTTGACCCCACCGAATGGAAACCTGTGATACACGGCTCCGACTACGGCCACGGGCATGCATGCAACAGCTCCTCAACCTCTCTCGCAGCGTCCTCCTCGTCGTCCAGCGATGCATGGACCTACCTCTCTCAATTCCATTCATCCGCCTCATCCTCCTCGCTCCCGCCTTTGATGATCCGTCGTCCAACCCAGCCTCGCCACAGCAGCAACAACAAAAGCAGCAGTAGCACCAGTCTGTTGACCATGATGAGCATCAACAACGACTCCAGCGCCAGCACCATCGGTGGCCTGCCTTCCCTCGTCCACACGCCTACGACGTCCACTACCGCCTCGTCCGTGACAAGTAGCAGTCCTCCGGCGTACTCTTTCTCTTCGGACTACATCGGTGCATGTGCGTATGCGTACGACACGGCGGATGCAACCCGCCCGTTACCCCGCGCCACAACCCGTCTTTCTCGGTTACACCCAAGGGTGTCGAATTGGTCGTGCCGCATATTTTTACACAGGGTAGTACCGGCAAGGCTGTTTCTGCTGCTGCTGCTGCCGCTGTCGCCGTCGCTGATGCGGAGCATGTCGACGTCGTTGATGATGACGACGACGTTGATGTTGATGTTGATGTTGATGTTGATGTTGATGTTGATGTTGATGTTGATGTTGATGTTGATGTTGTGCCTGCCTATGATGGCGGGATTTGGTTGAAAGCTTAACATCCAAACTAGCATAGTATACGAAGCATAGCATAGAATGCATGGGTCTGGGATAGTACCATAATTTCTTTTTCTTTTTCCCCTGCTTCTTTTATCTTGTGGCAATGTGTTGATAATTTATTATTATTTCTTTTTCTTTTCATGTTTCCGCCTACTATTGGTATTCTTACGACGGAGGACATTAGCATACTCGGGTCAAGTCATCAAACAAAAATATTTATTCGTCCCTATTTAGTTTTACCCCGAATAAGGCTGTCAGTAGCTACCCGCCAGAGTATGAATAGTATCAATCAAAGATTCAAAAGTATATAATTCTACGGAGTGCAGCGACCCGTGAATCTCGGATACAAGCAGCACTCGCGGACCGTGTAGCGGCCACAAATCCAGGCTAGGAAACGCTCAAGCCCCAATCCGTAGCCTCCGTGGGGAGATGTCCCATATCTGCAGAGTAGTGCCTTGTTAGTAGACTATATTTCCCAGCTTCAAGACACCAGGGGCCGGGGGTAAGGGGACACGTACTTTCGCTGGTCGGTGTACCAGTAATACGGCGACGGATCCATCTCCTCTCGCTTATAAGCTGCAATCAACTCATCCCAGTCATCAATACGGCAGCTTCCTCCCACAATTTCACCCACACCAGGCATCAGCACGTCGACACTCTCCGTGACACGCGGGTCCTGTGGGTCTTTCTTCATGTAGAATGCCTTGATCTCAGCCGGGAAATGCGTCAGGAAAATAGGCTGGTTGATGATATCAGTCATCTTGCGTTCTGCAGCTTCGGCAATGTCGTCGCCGAATTTATGTGGCTGGCCCTCCTCGTTAGGGATGTCGTGTTCTTTTAGCCATTCAATTGCGTCCGAGTATCGCATTCGCTTGAATGGACGTTGCGGCACTTTAAAATCCGGGTTGAGGTCTTTGATGTATTGCGCAATCTGCTCGTCTGCAAGCAAATACCCGATTACGCGCGAAATCACTTCTTCAAGATGGTCAAGGAGATCGTCAAAAGTGATAAAGTCCAACTCGGCTTCAATATGTGTGTACTCGGACAAGTGGCGCCGTGTCAGCGATTTCTCCGCACGGAACGATGGACAAATACAGAATACGTCTCCGAGGGACGCCAAGCAGGTCTCCAGATACAACTGCGATGACTGCGTCAAATACGCCGCTTCGCCGTAGTAGTCAAACGAGAACAATGTGCTGCCACCCTCGACCTGTGTCTGCACCATGGAAGGCGGGGTCACTTCTAACATCTTGGTCTCCTCGAATGTTCGTCTAAAAGCTCGCAAAGCCGCCGCTCGTACTTTCATTACGGCAGAGGATGTCTCACCACGGAGAACCAAATGTCGGTTATTGTACAATGTCTGGGGATCCGAGTCCGGCGAAATACGGTTGGTGATGGCCTCCTTGTCACCGGCCGCCTTGCCAATGATCGTGAAAAATCTGCGTGTAGCTCTCGGTTGTTGGGCGCATGCTGCTTGGGAGGCACTGCGCGCATTTCACCGTGAATTGCAATGGACGTCTCCAGAGTCAATGTCATCGCGTCGTAGGTTCTGACCAAATCGCCCATCAGGATACACTGAAGGAACCCGTACCCATCAGAAAGTGTGATGAAAATGACGTCCTTTTGTGATCGTAGACGATGCACACGACCTAGGACACGAACGCGAGTGCCGGGCTCGTCGGATTCCGGTGCACGAAGCTTGATGACTGCTGGGTCCGTAACATCTAGCCGGATGCGCACTGGTTTGGGAGAGAAGGGTCCTCTGTGATGATGACCTTCTTGGCCTCCTCAAGCACAGCCTGGCGCTTCTCAGCCTCTGCCTTTTCACGTATCGCCAATTCCTGTGCCTTGGCAGCCTTCTTCAGGGCCCCTCATACTGTTTCGTCATCTTCTTCATAGCCGACGCGGAGGGGTTTCCACTCGAGGCGGGAAGCTTCGTTGCCCTCTTCAACAGCTCCTGTAAGCGATTTGCGAACTAGATACTTGATTCCTTCGGTGGAGGGTGCATGCTGTAGCATAGCGTGGAGTAGGGTCTTGTAGGGAGCGGCTTCGGTGCCGCTGGCGGACGCGTCGTCCTTTCCGACATCCTCGTCGATGTAGATTCTTTGTTCCGGGGTCGCCATGTGGACGTCCAAAGTCAATCTTCTCCTATATCTTCAGATAAAGCAGCAGGTCAGCCAAGGGAGACGTTTATTTAATCGAGTGCGGGTATGAGTCAGAGATCCAAAACTGACCAATGCAGTGTAAAGTGCGGCACGTGTTTCTTCAGAACAAGGATTGCTTTGGGCTTGGGATTAGGGGATGCTATCAGAGTCACAGAGAGCGAACGCGAAACACGGAGGAATGAGTCGAAGACTCGAAGCAAGTTGACATGTCGGATTTTCACGCGGAAGGAGGAGGGGTTGCGATAATGTGCGTCCTTATCTCTGTTGGTGCCTTAGGCACCTATATCTGGCAATCTGCATAGATGAGTCACGTTACTTCGCTCCCGCGATCTAACCTGTTCTGTGCTTAGCTCCAGAGTAGTCAGGGGCTGGACCCACTCCGGCGAATGAACCGAACTTGGATCTTGAGAGGAAAATATTCGTTAATTTACAACATTATCACTCAAACTTGCCTTGTACTATGACATGCATTTTGATTACGACTAGTCATCTGCTACATAGTTAGAACTTAACTAGCTGTAGACTATAGTTATCTACTAGTAAAACCTATCGATACGTGCCCTATCCATGCAAACTATGCCCTACGTCCAAGCCACGAAACGTGCTCTTGACATACTACCACGTAACTAATAAGTAAGTACGGAGCAAGAACTAAGAATCATAACGGTGGCTGACTAGGGATGTCACTCTTAGTTACTTAATTGCTGCTGACTTGCTTCATCACCATACCAACTTCCCAGGTTGCAAGTCTACTTCCAAAAGAATTGATTGTGTATCGGTATTTACCGTTCGTAATAATGGGAATTGAGAGGACGGTTCTGATTGGACCAATACTCTGTCTGAAGACCCTGATTGGATGGCCTGAAAATGAGTGGGTTCATTCCCGCTGTGGTACTTACCCTGGTTAGCCGGATACCGTTATTTAATACGACGTATCTGAAGATCTTCAGGATAGCTACATATTACCTGTAACTACATCACCGTCACTCAAGAAAACCAGCTTCCCTGGACTACGGATTTACTGTTTAGCATGGTACACAACAATAGTTAGTTGCGGGAACCAAGGGTACGATACAAACACGTGCACATGCACTCCGGTACCATAAGCCCAATAGTAAATACTAAACGGAGTCCGTACAAAGGACTGCTGTTATTCTCGGGACACGATTTGTCAATATTGTTCTTCGAATCATTAATGAGAATCAGATACCTAGCCTAGAGCTAACCAAGTTATGGTTTGTCCAGATAGTTTGCAAGGAACAGAGATCGCCCGTGGTCATCTGTGTGTACAGTGCACACACTGATTCGCGGCGACAACCTGGAGGTATATAACTAAATCATCTGATCGATAGTTAATGATACTGGCATAATTAGTTGGCCGTTATAATCAATGTGCCTCTTCAGGCGATGTTCCAGCAAATGCTGGAGGAGCCGATTCCAGCAAATGCTAAGCATAAACAGCTAGTGCCCAGTCAGCCTTTCCCCGTTTGGTCGTCGCGGCTTCCTTCCCTTCGTCCTCCTCCTTTCCCGTTTTTCCTTCCATCTTCGCCCCTTCTTCACCTCCTCCTCCTTCTTGGTCTCTCTCTTTCTCTGCATCCCTTTCTCTCATTCCTTACTTTCTTTCTTTCGTTCGTTCTTTTTCCCTTTGCCTCCCAGCTACCTAGTTCTTCCTCTTCTATTATTTCGTTAACATTTATTATCTCGTTTATAATCCACGTTCCGATTGCCGCTCTCCTTCGGTATAATTGTGTTTGTTCCACCTGGGAAGGTAAAATGAAAAACATCTCCCTGCTTTCATGGCCAATCCATCTGATTCGCTTCCGTCCCATCCAGCTCTTAGTTATTCTTCTGTCGAACTCGAGACCTTCGCTTTACCGGCTGTGTGCTACTTGTCGTCGTCCGATCGATCATCGCTTCGTCATAGTATCACCTTCGCTTAACTGTATCGCGCGTGCTTCCTTCGATTTAGACCAGATTCGACTCATTCTATCTTGGTATATTCTCAGAAGACGCCGAACCTGTCGCCCCGCCCGTTTCACTCGTTGCTTATATATATATATAAACACGGTCGACCAACTAGACGCGCTTCACCTTAGACCTGAGAGCCTGTTTATAATACATTGGACTTCACCTCTGATTACTACGAGGCTGTCTACTTATTCATAGCAGTCTCGCCTTCCCATCACTTCTTTACGCGTGCCTGCGTCCGGTGATATCTGGTCCCAGGCCTCATCTATCCGTCAAAACGGCTGTACTCTCGTCGAATATACGGGACAATCTTGTCCTACCACCGCACATGCTCGCCATGCAAACTGCGGACTCGAAGAACTCGCGTTTACCGTCAGTGTCGAAATTGTCCGGACTGAACGCCGATCACACAGGTTTCTCCCACGGCGCATTCGCTTCCAACAACCCCTCGCTACAGCAAAGTTTCGGGAACCGTGATTCTCGACGAGCCAACATTCCCGCTATCAACACCGGGTCCGCGGTTCAGAACGGCAACGACCTAGGGTCCGGCTTCGACATGAATGTCACACCCTCCTTCCTTCCCAGCTCCTGCTTGGAAGTCCATTCCAGCCTGGTACCCCGTCCGCTTTCGCGTCTCCTCAGTTCGCCAATTTCGGCGGTTTCTCCCAGTCAAATTCCGCCCACAATCAGAACGTGCAGAACCAATTAGGCAGCCCAACTCAGGCACAGCAAAATATTTTGTCCCCCAGCTCTATCCTGGACTGGTTTCTGCAGACGGATTCTCTGGTTCTCAGTTGTTGGGCGGACCACAGTCACCAATTGGTGGGTTCCCTGGTCTGACCAATGCTGCTTTCGGTGCATCCAACCCGCACTTGGGACATGGTATGCTTTCCGGTACCAGCCGCACTGTGTACCTTGGTAACATCCCGGCGGAGACGTCGGCAGAAGAAATTCTGAACCACGTTCGCAGTGGCCAAATCGAGTCTGTCCGTTTGTTGCCAGACAAAAACTGCGCCTTTATCTCTTTCCTTGATAGCAGTTCTGCTACCCATTTCCATTCTGATGCCATCCTGAAGAAGTTGTCGATCAAGGGCAACGATATTAAGATCGGCTGGGGCAAGCCCTCTCAGGTCCCAACTTCGGTCGCTGTAGCTGTGCAGCAGTCGGGTGCCTCTCGAAATGTTTATTTGGGCAGTCTCCCTGAGGATATCACCGAGGAGGAGTTACGGGAAGATCTCGGCAAATTCGGTCCGATTGACACCGTAAAGCTTGTCAAGGAGAAAGCCATTGGCTTTGTGCACTTCTTATCCATCAGTAACGCCATCAAAGCAGTCGCTCAGCTTCCTCAGGAGTCCAAATGGCAGGCTCCCCGACGAGTTTTCTACGGCAAGGATCGCTGTGCCTATGTATCGAAGACCCAACAGCAGAATGCTGCACAATACCTGGGCATTGCACCTGGTTACGCCCATGTTCTCAACAGTGCAGACCGCGATCTGATTTCCAACGCGCTTGCTCAACAATCAGTTGCTGCAGCCGCTGTCGCAACAACCGCCGGTGGTGTTAATAACCTTGGAAACCGAACCATCTATCTCGGTAATATTCATCCTGAAACAACCATCGAGGAGATCTGCAATGTAGTCCGTGGCGGCCTCTTGCATCATATTCGATATATTCCCGACAAGCATATATGCTTTGTCACATTCATTGACCCAACCTCCGCGGCATCATTTTACGCCCTGAGCAACCTTCAGGGCTTGATGATCCACAACCGGCGGCTGAAAATTGGGTGGGGTAAACATTCTGGTGCTCTCCCGCCTGCCATTGCTCTTGCAGTTAGTGGAGGAGCTTCGCGCAACGTGTATATTGGTAACCTAGACGAGACGTGGACTGAGGAACGCCTCCGTCAAGACTTTTCTGAATATGGGGAGATTGAGCTCGTCAATACTTTGAGAGAAAAGAGTTGTGCATTTGTTAACTTCACGAACATCGCCAATGCTATCAAAGCCATCGAAGGAATGCGTGGTCGCGAAGAATACAAGCGCTTCAAGATCAACTTTGGCAAAGATAGATGCGGCAACCCTCCTCGTCAGGCGAACAATGGTAATCAACAACAGCAAAACCGCAATGGCTTGGAAGAACAGTCGCCGTCTCCGTTGAACGGCTTCAAGCCGAGTAGCAGCCAGGACTCCCAGTCAAGTCCAACACGACCAGCGTTGTCTCCCGCCCCAGGATCGTCGGGCTCGCAGGGTGGGCAGCAAAGCCGCCCGCTTTGCAAAGTCTGTCGTCGCCTTCATCGATCTTGAACACTGGGAATAGTAACCCTCTCACAATGTATCTCAATCAGGTGTCTACTCAGCAAGCTCAGGATCAAGAAAATCGTCTGACGGATCCCATTACTTTAGCGACTTTGCAACAACAGCAGCAACAGGCTCTCGCCAATCAACAGGCAACATTGTACAATGGAGCTGGCTCTAGTGAAATGTCCAACGGAGGTATCGAAAATACCCTTCATCAACGAAAGGCTTCAAACGGCTTCCTCAATATTGCCAGTAGCCACGCTGGCCCTATTCATAGTTCCGCAAATAGTCTTAGTGTCCCTCGAATCCAGCATTCCCGCGCTGTCAGCCTACCATCTTTCTCCCAGGAGCCTTTCGGACCAAACGGCAATCAGCCGTCTCATGGCCGCTCTGGATTGTCTCATCAGCCCCAGGGAGCTTTTCCAGCTTCGGTTCAGCTCTGGGCGGTCTGAATCACAGTGGCTTTGGTCTAGCTATTCAAAATGAGTCCTCTCTTCCGGGCTGGGCTGAAGAGGAGATAGGAGCAAAATAAAACCGCCCATGTTTTGTTCTCCGTTTTCCTTTTTGAACTTCACGCCATTTTTGACTCCATCTATGGTGCTTCATCTAATTCAACATCTACCTGTCTTATCTAATTCTATTCTTCTTTTTGTTTCTGTCATGCCCTCTACCTTTCTATTAATTTTATTATTACTATTATTATCTTCTGCTTCATGTATTCGTCTTGATTTTATGCATTGTCTAAATGATTTTATATTTGAGTGATCTATAAGTTGTGATTCAGACCTGCTATGGAAACTGCGCAGGCAAGTTGACTCACAAAGGAAAAGACATGGGTTGGAATTAGGTATTATGGCGAGGGGCAGCCAGGGAGGAGCTTGTAAAATAGGAAATTATAGTATGGCATAGCACGCAGAACAGTTGAATGCCTATTTTATTCAACTACAATAGAACTTGGCTATAAGACTTATACATTAGAGTTCTCTTTACTCCAATATCAATGCACTTGAAGACTGAAGACAAGAAGTTAACCCAGGTAGTTTGAGTGCAAGTTTGCTGCAAATTTAAATAGAAATGTACTCCAAGTGGCTCAAGACGACAAGTTGCGTTCTTCCTTTTTCCAAATTCTCTAGAATCTAGATACCAACTCTTCCACCTTACTTGCCCAGGCATAGGCGAATACATCGAAATATTTACGGCTGGCCAATCAAGCAAGGCGGATCACGTGACCAGTGAGCGGCTTCCGCCACTCGGTCCGTTAGATATATTGGCTGCGGCAAGTCTTGCAACCACGTCTACTCATACATAGGGAGAATATTCGCAGAAATACGAAAAGCACACACTTCAAGATTCTGCCCGGTCCATAGGACAAAAGAAATGTTACCCCCGAGCAGTTTCACATCAAGCGTCGGCGAGAAGAGGAGCCGGTGGAAACTCTCTGTAAGTATATCCTTTGTTGACCCCCGCCTTGCATACCGACATGTATATGTGGATATAAAATGCCCGTAAAACTGCTATTTATGAAGGGAAATTCCGCGTTGTCAAAGTACCAACTAACGTTTTTACAGATATCCAGTCTGAGCTGCATCAAAAAACGGCGCTTTACAGACTTTATTTTCCAGAGGGTGAAAGTCCCGAGTGGCACTACTACTCCCAGAAATGATGCCTCTTCTTCTTTCCCTCACCATCATCCTCTGCGCAGGACCGCCTTCGTAGTCCCAGGTCTGTGAGCACGTCGAATTTTCCGAGCAACAACAAGCTTGGCCGTCCACTTGCTGCCAGACCTACAGTAGGAACAAACGGTGTCCCCATTGTTCGGACAACGTCTCCAGGCGCAGAACTTCGTGACGAACGCGCTCGCGCCGAGTCTCGACGCCGAGAACTTGTGGCTAAACGTAAACGGCTCCAAGAGCCTTTGAGTCAGTTTTGCCGGAAGCAGAGGAGGCTGAAACTCAGCTGCAGACTAGTGATGATGCGCATGCGCGTGCCACTTCTGCTTCGTCTATTTCAGAAGAGAAGGAGATCAGCAGTCGTTCGCGTCCGCTCAGTGCGACTCCCTCTGCATTTCCAACTTCTCTCCGGAGGTTCCATATTGCTCGGCCGAGCACGTCCATAGATTCTCTCAAGGGAGCTGCTGGAGGCGGCGTGTCAAAGAAAGGCAACACGCCAAATCGGGCTCGAGCGATTCTAGTCGAGAAACTTACTCGACAGCCGTCGCTAAGAGGCGCATCAGTGCTGCAGACGCTGGAGATGAAAGCAGATAGTCGTGCAGAGTTGGATACTGTGGCCCAGTCTCAGGTGGCTGCTGCTCAACCTCAGGCAGCTCAGTCCCAGCTTCCGGAAACTGAAGCCGTGCATTCAACAAGAAAGCGACCCGTCGTTAATCAAGCTGAGAAAAATGGAGGGAGCAGCATGGGACCGCTATCTCAGCGGCCAAGGAACACCTGACGACCAAATTCGAACAACCCTCAGATGACCTAGACAAGTTAGCCGCGGATCTCGAGCAGGTGATACTAGATATAGAATCAGAGGAAAACCAAATGGATGGCCTTGTTCATCATAAAACAGCACCGCCGACTACCACAAGTGCACATGTGACTGTAGCATCAAAGCCAAAAACGCCATTGAAATATCAGCCTCGTCAACCCGGTCCTCGAAAGACGGCCGCAGTCTCAGCAAATGTTGCAAATATCACGAAAGAAAATGAATACGCCTCAGAAGACAAGATTATGCAGGAAGCAGATAGTGACGGCGAGTATGTGTACGACACTTATATCCGCATCCCATTGTACATGGCACCTCAACTGCCACAACAAAAGATACGATCAGACATAACCGGATACACGGATCCCCTAGCAGATGCCAATGCTGCAGCAGTAAACGGCATCGACAACGTCGACCCAACACGCACAGACATCGGTGTCGTCGTAATCACTTCCGATGACGAGGAAATTTGGGATCAATATCTGGAAGACGATCAAGACTCCGAGGTCGATTGGGACGGTGACGATGTAGATTCAAATGGTAAATTATTGTCCCTCCCCTTCCCTTCCTCTCTTTATTTATCTAACGAGTGAATGGAAACAGCGGAAGACAATCCTGCAAATGACTACCCCGACGAAGAGCTTTCGTCTGCAGACGAATACGACGATAAACCAACTATATACCGACGGTATCGGTCCACGGCGTCCGATGACGAAGAATTTGATATTAATGAGTTTGATGAAGAAGGAGGGTTTGATGATGACTACAAGAAGTATATGTATGATTACGTGGGAGATGATGACGATGATGAAGACGAAGATTGAGTAGATAGACCGCCGGGTGTCCACTTGTTTATAATATATATTCAAGAGCCTTGATCTGGAATCTATCAGCACACCTATCTACCTTGATGTATTCGTTGACATGTCAATTGTACGTACGTATATAATCCTAGTATTGCAGTTTATGACACATACGTAGGATATAAGTAGTTAGTTGACTATATCGAACGGAAGAAAGTTATACCACAAACAAACAAACAAACAAAGCCACCACAACAAGAAGCAATGAAAGAACGCAGACGAATCCTCCAATATATCCAGCATATATCCAATAGAGGGAAGAGAGACAGACAAAGAAAAAGAAAACAAAGAAATAATAACAGTCAAGACTATACCCATCCAAAAGGAAGTATGTATAGTTTCATACATGTACTTCTTTTCAATCAGTGGAAATAAAATAAAAAAATAAGCATGAGCAGAAACGAGAAACAAAGAGCATACCACCGAGATCCCGACCATGTCAAAATGCAGTAGCGACAGATAGCCCTCCAAAACATTAATTCAGAACAGATTTGAAGCGCGGATTGTGAATGCAGGAGATAGGAAGTAAGGAGTAGATGGGCGAGGGTGTATGTTGAGATGTGAAAATGTATCAGAATGATTTATATAAAAATCACTTCCGAAGAATTAGATTAATAATTCATCTCTTCCTCCACCTCACTGACAATCTCTTCCGAATAAGAGCTCGGGGTGTATGGCTCAGGGAGGACTGTTCCGAGGACGAGATTGATGCCATCGAAGAGGAAACAGAAGAGTGACTATATGTTCGCATCATCCGTTTATCAGAGGCAGCGCCTAGGTTGTGATTGCGGTTGTGGCTATCTTTGCTGCTACTCCTGGTGTGGCCTGGTTCGATCGGGGTCAGTTGCGGACCAGGTTGAAGGCCAGCAATAGCATGCTTGGTTTTCATCCACGGATACCATACGCGACACCATTCAATGACTCCAAACTTGGGCATCCGCTCACGAGACGGTCGACCACGAGCCATGAATTCGCCATCTTTAAGCCGTCGTTGTTCGCGCACAGTTGGACATTTTTGGCGTGGATAAACCGATAGAATTTGCACTGAATTCCCTGTGTGTTTCGCTCTGAGCGTCCTTGCCCTGGGAATTGATTGTTGAACGCGTCTGTGCAGTCCTTCCAGTCTTCATCGAGATCAACGCGGTGATACCAAATGAAGTACATCTCCTCATCGGTGTATTTAGGCCGAGGGCTCTTCGCCGTTCACTCACCGTGGTCGACGATGTGCTGGAAACCGAATCGAAGCGCTCGTACCGGTATCCCGCTGAGCCTTTCTGCTGCTGCTTGTTATCGACGTCTGGTGAAGTTTCCCGGACTTGCTCGCTGTGGCTCGGGGATTTCCGCCTTCCCTCTGGTGGTGTTTGCTGTCGTGTGTATCGTTTGGCATTTTGTGAAGTGGTGGGCTAAGATTCTGACGTCCATCTTTTGTGCCCGTATATTGTTGTGGTGGATTCAAAAGTGCACTAATAGACATTGGAGTCGTTACCGCCGCCATGGTTGCCGTATCTCTCTTCATCCCCAATAAGCCCTGAATTCAGAAGAAGAGGGATGCCTGCGAGGTCCAGAATGTATGTGGTGTGGTGTGATAAAAGGAGATTCAACCAAGTTCCTGCTTTGTATTAAAGCTCCCTAACTTTTCAGGCACCGGAGAAAACCTCCGAAATCAAGATCAATATACAATGCACGAGCTGATTAATATAAATTCTTGATTTGACGCAACGTCTTCAAATGTTGATCGGTCACCCTAGCAAACGAAGCCTTTGTTTAGCGAAGGGCCTCGAACGGACTCGGGGACTGGGACAAGTAGACAACTCCGAACCCAGATTAATCAATCGAGAGTGTCTCCCTAGAGAGGAAAGAACAAAGATCTTTGGGGAAGCCGAGGAGGTCAAAAAGACGAGATGAGGAATCTCTGGATATCATCCAAAAGGATATGGCTGAGAGCAAGCCGTCGCTCGGATTTCTTAGAATTTCAGCGGATAAAGAGAAAATAAAAGGTTAGCAGATCCGGGAAGAATTTTCCTGGCGCATACTTCGAAAACGACAAGGATCTTTTTATTATTTATCAGGGTCTGCCTTGGAGGGTGGGGATGGTGAACAAAATAATGGCACGTCAATGTCTGTATAACCGGGCAGAGGGCTAAGACGTCTGCCAAAGAGGGAAAGAAAAGAAACAAGGTTGATGTCTAGTGGGAGGCAGGCAAACAAAGACATGAGTACGATTTTATGAACGTCGTAATGTGTCATTGGCCCAAGGCAGGTTGAATAATGGAGCGACTTTCTTAGAGTCCCCTTCATCTAGCGACGACTATCGAGAGTGGGGAATAACTCGATGTCTCGGCCAGAGAAAGAAAAGCGATGCGGCATCAATTTTTTCACCCTCTTCTGCATAAAGTTGAACCTATAAATTGGGCTAGGACGGGTTTTATTGGACTGCATAACTGGCGTAGCAGATGCTAGAGGCCAACCAGGGCCGGGGTCTGCATTCCAGGCTGACCAACATGGATGCCGCTGTCAAAAATTCTGGACCCAATGTGTATTGTGAGAATCATCCGATCCCGTCCTAATAGATCTGCTAGAGAGTTAGGATAGATCCATAGAGTGGAGTACAAGCTGCGCTAGATTTTGCTAAAAGAGGACTCCCCGTGAAGAGCCCGTACGCAGAGTTGGCAAGAAATACATGGCTCTTGCGAGGCAGCAGCCCCAAGGGAGTGTTCCAATATAAACCGCGCCGGCTAATTAATTAAGCAGAATCCTTCCTAGCCAGCAGGGAAGGGACAGGCGAAGGACAAGGCTATGATCGAGATTGGAAGGGCCGATCAAGTTAGCCGAGTTGACCGTTATCTTTTCTCCGTCCCCATGCATAGTTCACCGAGGCACAACAAAAATTTCGGACAGTCTTGCCAAAGGCAGGAAGTGGGAGAACAAGTTGGGTCAATGCAATCAAAGACGACGGACCAGACATGCGTCAATTAAGGCCCTTCAAATCCTGATTTTTATTCGTCATTGAGGGGCGAAAGTCGTATACAGAACACGAGGGGAGTCGAATGAGCAAACGAGAGTGTCTGGCAGAAGACTCTCCCTGCACGACCAACATCAGCAGACAGGTCGATTGGGCGCGAGGCAACACCAAGTTGCACCAGTTTTAGCTTACCGTTCTGCTGGGATTTTGGACGAATAGAAACGGCGAGCACCCTGTCCGGTGCAACCACAAAATGAGAGTGATGGACCTAGATGAGCAATAAAACACGCCCCTCCCTTCTGCCGCGTAACAAGGCCCGTCAGGATAGATTGCCAGCACATCGTTGCATTCAATGCATGTTGACTGCAGCGCCGTATGTATTATTCAGGATATTATAACTGGCAGTGTCTGCCTTAATATTTTCTGGAGGGTGTGCGTTACAATCGTCATTCGGCAGCCAAACGCCGATAGCCCCTTGATCTCGGCACAAAACTCGCAGGAGCAAGTGAAGACATGACGATGGTGGTGAAGAATTAAAAAATAATTGATGACCATTACGACCTGCGCCGCAGGCGACGCCGTCTCGTTTCCACCATTCGATATGTTCTAAGCCAGTTAGCGCGAGTCTTAGTGGCATATAGTGCGCCTGGCTCTTTGTCTGGCAGCGGAGACTAGAGCCACACTAGAGGACAGCATCTGCTATCGGGCGACGGGGATGTGGTGCGAAGTGGTCCGTTGTGTATACTAGAACTTAGTACTTAGTTGGTATTAGTGCGTACGAAGAAGTACGAAGTAGCTTTTCGGCGTTCGCAGTTTTATTAATATAATACTGTGAGAGTCTGCACGCCAATGCCATACAGCGCAAAGCGTAGGTTACAGCTCAGCGGACTCGAGCGTTATGTAGTGGACCTGGACCTTGGACCTGCTCGTTCCTTCAATTTGCAGTGTTCCACGCACGACAGAAAGTGGCTGAGGCTCTGGCGAACGGACTGCGAGCGCACGGAGTCCACCGTGCATATCTCGACATCCACCCACAATATTCAATATTCATAGCCGTAGTACGCATTATTTGCTGTGGGGGCGGAGAGGCTAGCAACAAAGAAGCCTGAGGAAACAGATGAAAAGACGGTCGATCGTCTGATCGCTTCCCGTATCACGGATGGGCTCTGCGCTCCTGATTCATCGCGCATTCATTGGTCCAGCATGCAATAGTAGCGGTAGCGCAGTAGTAGTGCAGAAGGCTGCTGCGCTGCGAGCATGAGACGAAGAGGAAGAGGACGAGGAGAAAGAAGAAGAAGGGATGAAGAAGAAGGGACGAGAAAGGAAGACGCGGCGGCGGAAGGCGGCGTCCTTCCGCAGGGCGTGCCTTCCTCTTTCGCTCGGCAGGCTCCTTCCCGAAGCCAAGTGCCAACAGATTTTGTCCTGAATCGCTAGTCTGCCAAACGTCAAACGATCAACAACTTCTTCGTCTTCACTAAGTTACTCTCTACTTCTAGTAGTCTACTCTACTCTACTCTCAAAGAAACTCGAGGAACTCGCAACAAAGCCCGCCAAGTACCTCGACCGCGGTGAATCTCGCATCAATCATCATCAGCGATTCAGCCTGCAGTGGCACAGACGCCATCGATCTCATTCTCGCCTTTCTTTCATCCCACGCCAACTGCCTCTTTCGTCCTGCTTTGATCCAGGGCTGAACTTTATCGTCGTGCAGAATGAAAGGATTAAATTCTGAATTATGAATCCTTCGGTCCAATGAAGTTGCGCCTTGCTTAATTATCATGCCATTCTCTTCTCTGATTGCCTGGAATATCCGGTAGCGTCGACCTTGCCCTCGATAATCAGCCGCTAGCCGCCAAATCGGAGAGTTTTCATTCATTTCCTTTTCTTTGTGCAATATTAAACCGTTGCCACGCCGCATGAAGAGACGATCAGGTGAGAAGGATCACTCATCAAAGAAAACGCCCCTAATCATTTTATGACCTAAGGCTTCAACCGCAAGCGGGAACGGGCAGATTGCTCCTTTCCGTGAGGGTATGCATGACTCGTAATGAGAAAAATCTTCATTACTATTATCTATTATTGAAGAAGTCGTCTCATAAATGTCGGTCATTGCGGCCCTCGAAGTCGATGAAGAGCATCCCAAAGCATTCTTCAGGCCGCTCCGTCGCTTGTCGAGTCATTTCATTCACTGTGCCTGTATTGGTGCGCCTCGCACATCACGGCACCTGCCGTCTTCGCTAAAAGTACGTGGCCACCACTCCTTACCCAGTATGGATGATCTGTTTAGTACGTAGTAAGCAGTACTGCAGAATGGTCCAGAGCAAATAAATTGACAGCTACGGAGTACGTACTACTACGCACGTACTGACTAGAAGGCAAGCTAGCTAACCAACTTATAGGATTAAGGAGCGTGCTCCGACCTCGGTGCATTATTCTACTTCATACATTATCTACATATTAAATACGAGACTTGATGCAATCGACAAATTGACAACAACCCTGAACCCTGAAAGTCATTACTCGATACTAGGTAGGAAAGTACACTGTCCCATGCTAGCGAAATCTTGCCGGACTCCGTGCAGGCTAATTGGCAATTGCGGAAAAACTCCATAGTAGCAGTACTAATCGCTTAGCACATGCAACGCGCACCGGAGGCAGGCCAAAAGACGATTTTCCCGGCGGCGCAGTGACAAGATGTCTTTGAAATTGCATCGCTTCAACGACGAATAAGTGGATCTTGCTCTGGAAATCATATGTACTCGAGTATAACTTGGAGTCCAGAACGCGAACCATAAGCACTTATCATCGCTAGGTCCCGTGGCAGTGCAGATTAGGGCAGTTTTGGCGAGGATAATGATTTATGCAAAGAACTACGTAACTTACAAGTCAGAGTACGAATATAGTAACTATATACTAGTTAGTTATACTATATAGATTAATAATATCATGGAATGAACATGGAATTTTGCTCCGCGTAGTCAAAAACTTGAGTGCAACCTTGTGGTGGATGTGCTCGTGCCTCTGAGCCTCGTTACAATCTCGAATCCCCTAGAAGAGCAGGCCATCTGATTTGTTTGTTTAGTACCCAATTTGGTGTGTTTCCCTACATATACCCAAATCTCGTTGTCAAGGATTGATTGAAGTCCTCCCACCATTCTTGGAATGTATGCGAAATGACGAATATGTGGAATATATATCGATGTTTCAGTCTCTGCCTAGCCAGATGGTATATAATTTATATTGATATTGATATAGCCAAGTCAAAAGACCTCATCTTCCATCTCCTTCTTCTCGATGCATCTAGGCAGATAAGCTCCGTGGCTTGTTAGGTTTAACCTATAACGTGGATAACTATTATAATCCATTCTGCTATTAACTACATGGAGCATTCTGCAAGCTCAAGATAGCCAGAGAGCTGTAGGGTGAAATAAGTAGATTTCTCATAATGGTGACTTAGGTACTGAAAGGTATTGGTTGTCTCTTCCCGCTACAATAGATACTAAATTACTACGTACTTAATTTCTGGCCCATTTGAATGTCTTGTATACAGCTGTCTCTACTTTCAATCTGTAATCACACTTATCGAGGAGACATGTAAGTGTACGGACACTGGCTGCATGAGGTTCTTATTCTTGTAGATCCGAGATTCGGCATCTTGCTCTCAAAGTTGGACATAAATGAGTGAAAAGAGGTTGTTGACCTGGACGGTGAATGACCATGGTTTTTCGATTCAGAGTCGAGGCGAATGACTGCAAGGGTTGGAATCGTGATATTCCCTGGCGTGACTCCACCCAAAGATGCGCTGCTCAGTGGCATACTTCCACACATCCCGAAGAAGGGAAGGGACAAGGGGAAAAAAGGGAGAGAGGAACATCTACCTAAGCTGTGTGAGCAGCCTCTCATTTTCGACGAGACTCGTCAAGCCTGCAATGAGGTCCTCGGATGCTCTTGACTGCAGCATGCTCATCCACGTATCTGTCCTTAATTCCTAAGATCTATTGACCCTTTCAAGTATCACATATCCTGTTGCAAAGCTTTCTCATTCGGAAACACTCTGGAGGAGCATTATCCTCCTTTAGTGCGCTGAGTACAGAGTGCAGAATCAAGATGTGTATGCATTATGCAGTAGAAATGATGGACCAGCAAAGGTATGGACCAGATCTTTCCTTCTAAGCTCTAGCATGGTGCTTGAACCACGTAGAATGGAGGATTTGTCTTTGTTAACGCTCTTTCTTTTTCTGGATGAAGAATCATCATGAAGGCAATGTGACAAGTCTCGAGAAATGAGAGAAATCATGGCTTATGTTGATCTCAACAATTATTGCCCCAATGTAAAGCTACCGGTTCAATAGTTTATCTGGGTCAATTGGATGAATAGTCCTGTGTTCATAGAGCGTTAACTTTGTATGTTTGGGATCATCCATCAGACAGAAAAAGCCAGCACAGTGGCTACTAAAGTAGCGTCTGTAGAGATGTACCATCCACGTGGCTGCTTGTATTGATATCAATAATAGATATCATCCGACATTGCCAACCTTGAACGAATGAATGGTATATGGTATCCATCTCCAAGGAGGAGACTTATCAATTCCTCTTGCAGAGAAAGATGGTTACATGTTTCCATGGGCGGACTAGAAGCTATCAGAATGATTAGACTGAATAGACCGTCACAAGGCAATCCATTGAGATAGACTTACGGCCGATCGAATCGTCATGGTGCTTGCCAGATGAATATGGAATGTTGAGCTGATGAAGACAGCCGTACTCTTGACAGGTAATTGGCAGCACTCTCCGGTCTCATACTTGTTAATTGTTTATATCAGAAACAGAGAATGATTTGGAGGAGATCTGTTCGGTCCGAGACAGGAAAATAATAGGTAGCGTACTAGCAACGATGGCAGGCGGCATAAGAGAGAGGAAGAAAGAGAGAATGAGGCCAGCCAATCAGAGGCAATACCGCACGTGCTCCATTGCGGGAAGTCACGTGGGCGGATCGGAACCACGGAGCACAGTATTTCCGCCGTCATTGTCAAGTTTCAACCATTATGGAAGACAGCTTCGATGAGAGCAATACTCTGTTCATTAACTGTGGGTTATAATGATATCGCAGGTGAAGAAATTGGTAAGGAGCAGGGCTGATCGATGTTCCGCGTTGGGCGGCGTCCAGCGCCTAATGGCTAGGCGAGCCTTTAGATCGAGGCCCGAACACTCAGAAGACGGAGTAACAGAGCGATTTTTAATAAATTCTTGCGAACATAGTTAATGTAAACATCAACGGTATACTCTGTAACTAGTTAACGGACATAATAATAACATCATAACAACTTTTATCAAGTACTCGCACAATAACTCGGTGCGGCAACACAAAGATCTTATCTGATCGAGATAATTCCGCAGTAACCCCCACCACAGCCAAAAGTGAACTAATCCGCCCAACTCAAACAATCATCGCCTTGGACTCCTCACTATTTAGTCTGCAAAGGCCTTGTCTGTCATTCGTCGGGCCTTGACATATCCATTTCATTTACTTTACTAGTTTACGCGCCGTCGACTATCGTACGACCACCCGTTCTTTCCTCCGCTTTCAGTCGGCTGTCACGGATGTCTCGTTTCGTCCTCGACTTCGCTATATAATCCGGCCGACCTGCCTCTAGCGAGCCTGGTTCTCTCTCCTCACGAGCTGCGAAAATAGATATACACTCTTCTATCATTAATGTGATCATCATCGCGGCCAGTGACTTCGCCTGCTCGCTGTTTTCTCCGCCTCTTCACTTGCATTGTTGAACCACGGGCTACTCTCAGATCATATGGACTCGCAATAACCAGCAAACAAGGCCGGGCAGGTTTTTATATCTCACCGGTCCGCCGACAGTACATCCGACGCTTTTGCCGGCATGACCTTGCTGGAGGCTGCTTCGAACCTCATTTCGTATGGCACAACGGCGAATACGGAGCATTCGATGGGCGACCAAGAGGAAGAAGACCGGCTCCTGTATCCTCACTCGGTATACGAGCCGGACGATCAGAACGACGATGGGTCCAGCATAGGGAGTGATGTTCAGGATGGCGTTCGCAAGATTGAGGCGATTAACCTGACCTGGACGCAGCGATCTCTGATGATCGCATACCTCGGTAAGGAAAGCGCAATGCGATGCGATGCAGGTGCCAGTTTCACGCAAATACTTATTGGTCGTTTTTTTCTTTTGCAGGATATTTCTCATGGCGTTTTGTACCTCACTCGAAGGCCAGACAGTGGCGTCGCTGGCAGCGTATGCTACCAGTTCATTTAGCAAACATTCCTTGATTTCGACGGTTTTGGTGGTGCAGAATGTTGTTAACGGTGGGTAATTGTCAAGCCGTATAGTGTATTCCGCTGACTTGAAAACAGCTGTGATCAAACCACCCATGGCAAAGATGGCAGATGTCTTCGGCCGGTTCGAAGCCTTCTGTCTTAGTATTATCATCTATGTTCTTGGATATATTCAAATGGCTGCATCCACCAACGTACAGACATATGCCTCTGCGCAAATCTTTTACTCAGCCGGGTCGACTGGACTCCAAATTCTCCAGCAAGTGTTCATCGCTGACAGTAGCGATCTTCTGAACCGAGCTTTCTTTGCTCTTCTGCCGGAATTTCCCTTCTTGATCACGGTTTGGATCGGTCCGACGATCGCAGATTCGATCCTTGCACATGGGTCATGGCGATGGGGATATGGGATGTGGGCGATTATCCTACCGGCGACGTTTCTCCCACTCGCTTTGACACTCCTCTTTAATCAACGTAAAGCCAAGAAGTTACGACTGATCAAGCAAAGGCGCCGTAAGCAGCACCGCACTTTTACGAGTCCTTGCGCTCGACGTGGTTGGAATTGGATATGTCGGGGTTGATACTACTGTCTGCTGCCGTTTCATTATTGTTGATACCGCTCACTTTGGCTGCGAATTCACAGGGTGGATGGCACGACGATCGGATTATTTTGATGTTGGTTCTAGGTTGCGTCTGTCTTGTTCTGTTTCCTGCCTGGGAGTCCTCGCGGAAACTGGCCCCAAAGCCACTGCTTTCTTTGCATCTGTTGACCGAAAGAACCGCACTGGCTGGTTGCGCCCTGGCATTTTTACTTCAGTATGTGCACCTCTCCTTTTCCCTTTCTCTGTGATTCTTTCAGAGACTTACTGTCGCCAGTGGCTTTTATTTCTCCGTCCAGCCGTACTTGTACTCTTACTTGCAGGTGGTACAAAACTACGACGTTGCTGTCGCGGGTCGGGTTACGCAGACATTCTCTTTCACCTCAACTATTGCAGCATTTATAGTGTCGCTACTTATCAAGTACACTCGTCGCTATCGGATTTACGTTGTTGCCGGCACGATAGTGTATATCCTGGGCTTGGTTGCGATGCTGCTTTACCGTCAAGAGGGAGCTCTGTACTCCAGATCCTGGGTACGCAGGTCCTCGTCGGCACAGGTGGCGGACTGGTCAATGTTCCGGTGCAACTTGGAGTACAGGCATCAGCGCAGCATCAAGAGGTAGCAGGTGCGACAGCCATATTTCTGACCGCACTTGAGATGGGCGGTGCCGTCGGAGCAGCCATCTCGGGAGCGGTATGGACACATCAGATCCCCAGGAGGCTGAGAGAATATTTGCCAGCTGAGAGCCAGGACCAGGCGGAGGAGATATTCGGTAAACTGACAACGGCTCTCTCTTATCCAATGGGCTCGGCCACGCGCCTAGCGATCAACCGTGCATACCAGGAGACGATGAACAATCTGTTATGTTTGGCTATATTGGCTGCCCTACCTATTGTTCCGTTGAGCTTGGCTATGAAAGACTACCATCTGGACAAGGTATTTCTCTCTCCATTTCCATTTCCATTTCTTTTCGTTTGTTTACCTTTTGACTGACAAAAATCAGATGGGCCCAAGAAAAGGCGCAGAGCTTCGGAACATAGACCTGCAAATGGAGCAGCAGGTCGGTCGTCCCTGGAGGAATGACGGTATATACTATAGACTCTTTCTACGTGTACAAACAGAAAGGACGATTAGACGATTAGACCATTATGAGTTACGAGCCATGACTTTTGGTGTCTCTCTGCGTACTGGATACATGGACAGACCGGCATATACTAGACAACCCACAGACTCGTCAGAAGAGAAAAGGCATTAGAAGCCCTTTCGACCTTTCTCATTCTAGATTTTATTTTATTCGCATATTCTTTTGGCGTTGAGATGGCCGTTTGATGTGTTTGTCTGTTTTGCCTGAGCTAGCTTTAGCTTCCTTTGTTAGTGTTGAGTTAGTTGTCTCCTTTTTTTCTGTTTGATGATGTTATCCCTCACACTATGTTATCCCTCACACTGCTTCTCTTGAGATTCTCAAGAGTGTTTGACGCTTCAATAAGAGGTGCAGTACAGAGTAGTGGGAGTATTGTAGGAACTATGCATGTGCAGCACTGACAGTCTGCAGAATGACTGGCTGCCTTGTCATAACATTGACATGCACTGTGATTGAACGTGATTGAAGAAGCCAATAATAATAATAACAACAACAATAACGCTTAAAATAATATTCTACAGACAATAAACAGCCTATCAAACAGAATAGATGTCTGAGAAAGAGATAGCACAGCGTGGCTAGTCCAGACTGCATGGCAAAGGACCCCACATAGAGAGCAATATGCCCAAAGTCACGCCCCAGACATCATCCCTATCTGCTCTGCTCTGCTCTACCGCTCTGACACTGCCGCACCTTCTTCTTGCTGCCAACCATCTACAATTCCACCATATCCTCTCTGCCATTTCTTCCTCATTTTTTTGCCTTTCACACTTAATACAGTTTTCTTCTTGTGTGTCTATCGCTATTTCCATATTGCCTGTTATTCCCTATCTACTACCTACCTGCGCGGGCACAGTGCTGTCTCGTCTCTCTTGCCCCTCGGCTTGCTCACTCGACGTTTCAGCAATTCTTTGAAACGCTGACTCCCTTCTCCGACTCCAACCTCTGCCTCGTCAGCTCTGCACAGACAGGAACAGCCTGAGAGAGAAGAACACAGAGAAGAGAAAAGGATAAGAAAGGCGATAAGCACCAAGGAATACGCAAAAGATGGTCGTGGCTACAATCAAGTGCGTGCAACTTTTTTATTGCTGCATGTGCGACAAATATGACATGCGTGAACTTTCTTTATTCTGCACAGTGCTGACCTTGCTTGCTGCTTGCTTGCTACAGATGTGTTGTTGTTGGTGATGGTGCTGTTGGAAAGACCTGCCTATTGATTTCCTACACGACAAATAAATTTCCTTCAGAATATGTCCCAACCGTTTTCGATAACTATGCAGTGACAGTCATGTAAGTTTGTGTCTGACTACTCCTTGGAGAGCCCACTGCAAATACTCGCTCTAGTCATCCCAGACTGCATGTGCTGATCGAACGATAGGATCGGCGACGAGCCCTACACTCTCGGTCTCTTCGATACTGCCGGACAAGAGGATTACGATCGCCTGCGTCCGCTGTCATACCCGCAAACCGATGTCTTCCTGGTCTGCTTCTCCGTGACCTCGCCGGCCTCGTTCGAGAACGTGCGGGAAAAGTGGTTTCCTGAAGTCCATCACCACTGCCCCGGTGTTCCGTGCCTGATCGTCGGTACCCAGACTGATTTGCGAGACGACCCGCCGTGCGCGAGAAGCTGGCCAAACAGAAGATGCAGCCGGTGCGCAAGGAGGATGGTGACCGGATGGCGAAGGAGTTGGGTGCTGTCAAGTATGTCGAGTGCTCGGCTTTGACGCAGTACAAGCTGAAGGATGTTTTTGACGAGGTTTGCTTTCTCTTCCTCCCTCAACTCCATCGAAGAGGCACTAATGATATGAAAACAGGCTATCGTTGCTGCTCTCGAGCCCGCCCCCAAGAAGAGGCCCAAGTGCGTTCTTCTCTAAACAAACAAGAGAGGAACCGACGACTCCGAATATCTCTCTCCCTCTCTATCTTTCGCCAATCACACCCCACTTGAGAATCAGTCCAATTAGGTCTGGATAGTTCGTTTTCAAATTTGATATCATGTGGCGTCCGGATTTCCTTTTTTTTTTCCTTTCTCTTTACCTGACCACTTTCGAGTCTTCGACATTTTCTTTCCATATCAGCGAACCAAACTAAGAGAACTGATCTATCTTCAGATCACTGCCGCTGTCCAAGAGTGGGTAACACTTTGATAGACAAGAAGATACGCTGTGACCTATGTACATACGTGGTTCCATTTATCTCAAACGATCAAATATTTCTTTACCCTTGACCACCCTCCGTCCGGTTTTCTCCTCGTACTTTTTTCTGATCGAGAGCGGGTTTTTATCCTATCCAATCCGTATTTGATAGCCGGATCGTCTCTTTACCCACGTTCACTCGCCCGTCAGCTTCCCGAAATCGATTCCTTAACGCTCGATCACTCGTTCGATGGAATATATGGATAGGGATGGATTCACAGAAATAATGGATCTGAAGTTAAGTTCAGCATCCATTGGCATGTCCTGTCTTCTTTCCATCATACAATCGCTTCATTCTTTTCCTTTTCCTTTTGTATTCTCCTCATCTGTCTCGTGCACATCACATTCGGCGTTTTCAACGGTCTTTTTCTTCTCCTGTTCAGGTTACTACGTGCCTAATTTTCAAATTTGAATCTTGATTACCTACGTACGTCCAAGCATCTGCCTTTGGAGGTAGATTAGGTATAGCATATATCATATAGGATATAGGATGTCACAGCTCATCCTTCCTCCCATACCATCCGCCAAGTTCCTCCCTTTCCCTGTCCGCCCCTGCCTTGACCATACTCGTAATAATCTCAAAGGCAACCTGCGCCGCCGCCAGCGCCGTGGTCTCACCCACATTATCATAACTCGGACTCACCTCCACAATATCTGCGCCAACAACATTCAACTTCTCGATCCCACGCAGAATGCGGATCATTTCCCGCGTCGTCCACCCACCAGGCTCCGGCGTGCCCGTGCCCGGCGCCGTGGCCGGA
The DNA here is from genome assembly GCA_020137715.1 of Talaromyces trachyspermus. Lineage (NCBI taxonomy): Eukaryota > Fungi > Ascomycota > Eurotiomycetes > Eurotiales > Trichocomaceae > Talaromyces > Talaromyces trachyspermus. The sequence goes on along the minus strand of JACGXQ010000015.1, from coordinate 7,103,108 downwards.
TCGAGCACGTCGATATCCACAGACAGGTAAACAGGCTGCTCGGGGTCGAGCCCGACGCGCTCAATAATCGCTTCAATGACGCCCCGGGTCCCTATATCGTCAATATCATCTGCATGTATGCGTATAAAACCCTGCTCGGGAGTGCCCGGTGCGGTGTAGTCGCTATCGTCGACGCCCGTCAGGCGGGTGCGTATCCCCGCATGCGCCGACGTCGTGTTGCTGATTAGCCCTTCGCCGCTGGCTATGTGGAAGAAGCTCCCGTGGTTGAATCGTGATTGCTCCGACAGCCAGTACGATGCATATCGCACGGGATTCCAGGTGTCGAGATGGGCGTCGAAATGGAGTACGGTGATGGGCTTTTGTAGATCTGGTATAGGGCACGGAGGGCTGGTAGTGCGATGCTGTGGTCGCCCCTAGTGTGACCAGTTTGGGCTTCTTGTTATTCTTGTTGCTTGCCACTGGCCGTGTGCCCAGTTCTAAGAACGCTTCGTACATCTGTCGAGATGCCAGCGTGTTGTCAAATGGCGTGATGGGGATGTCGCCGCAGTCGAGCAGTGTAGCCCACGACCGGTATGGATTGATACCTGCGCGCGCATTGAAGCTTGTCGCTGGTAGTTGGCGGGCGCTGGCAGCGCGGATTGCACGAGGGCCGAATCGGGCTCCTTTTATGTCCGTTCTATAGGTAAGCATTTGTCTTATACAGGTAGTTGCTGATGATATATAGGTATATACTCACCCGGCCTGTAACTAACGGCTGTATCAAACGGTGCACCGATGATAGCAATATCGTACAGCTCATCAGGCTCAATAAGGCACTTGACAGATTTCATGTGTGCAAAGGTGGACACTCCAGAGAACGCCCACTGTTGAAACAGTTCCACGTTAGTTTCCAAGGTTGTATAGACAGGAACTGGGATAGACGTCGATGTGCACACCTCTTGCTCCCATTTCATCAACAATTCATCTCTCTTACTATCCGTCAGAACAATTTCCTCGCCCTCACCCTCGTAGGCATGATGCGAGTGTCCCAGCACTGGAGAAGTGCTCAGCGCGAGGAGGCCCAGCACAAGGGCTTTCTTTGTGGAGAAGCTGGACATGCTGCGTCGTTATTTGTAGAGACCGTGGAAGAGCATTGTCTGGGCTCTGGGCAAGTACGCCATTTTATTATTGTACCAGTATGAGCTTCCGTGCGTTTGTTGTAAGCAAGCAACTTATAGTTGTAGCATCGACTTTCCTAATCCGACTACGGCCCCGCTTTGTATCTTCTTCTTATCAGAGGTTTCGATCATTCTTCTGTCGTCTACTGCATCGCTTACTGGTTATCCCTCATCATGATGCAGATGGCACTGCATGATATGGCGTAGTATCTATATTCCATTTGCCAGCTGCAAAGCAGAATGCACTGCGCAGTGAGTGCCACTGACACCTGAGGCAGTGAATGAAGGAATAAGGACTGGGCACCAAGTCGCAATAGGCATAGCGTCTCACAAGATGCTCATCCAGCCAATCAGAATACCGTAAACCCACTAGCGCCATCGTGCGGACTTTCCCTTCTCGACCATCCTTCTTCGACCATTCGGTACTTCACTGTTCAGCTCTCCATTCGATCCATAATCCATACCATACACGCTACGCTAGTACATAGCATATACACGATGCCATGCGGAGGGTGGTCGTGACCGGTCTGGGAGCCGTGACGCCGCTTGGCGTTGGTACGCTTATTCCCTCTGCAAAAGGAAAACGCAAAGATGACCTCCAAAATAAAAGAATAAAAACGTCCTCTCTGACTCTCCCCTCAGGCATCCGTCGCACCTGGCCTCGTCTACTGGACGGCCATTGTGGCATCGTCAATGTGGCAGACCGTCATCCGCAGTTCGCCGAAATCCCTCTCAGATTGCCGCTGTTGTGCCACCGGGCTCTCGCAAGGATGGCGGATGGACGGCCTCTGAATGGCTGACGCGAGATGTACGGTTTCACCTCTTCTAAGATCTCTATCTGTATATGTACATATGTATGTATGTATGTACACATATGTTGACACCAACCTGCAGGAAGAGCGGAAAATGGCTCGATTTGCCCAGCTCGCCATGGCTGCAACCGAGGAAGCACTCGAGGATGCTGCTTGGCGGCCGACATCTACGGAGCAGCTCGAAGCTACAGTACATCTTCATCCTCCCCTTCTCTACCTATCCGGTTCTGTCACTAATTGCGGCACTTTGTACGTTTCCACAGGGTGTTTGTTTAGGGTCCGGCATAGGCAATTTTGACGAGGTCTACGATACTGTCGTGGCTTTTGAGCAAAATGTAAGAGTGGCGGCATCTCGCCTCTAGTCTTTTCCAAGTTAACAATGGTCGTTTCCTTTCTAGGGATATAAAAGGTTTCGCCTCTGTTTGTCCCGAAGTTGTTGATCAATTTAGGGGCAGGGCATATTTCCATGAAGTATGGATTTATGGTAATGCTTTCTTTCCTTCTCTTTACTACTTTTAGATTTAAAGACTCCTGCTCATTGTTCTTCAAATTTCGTAGGGCCCCAACCATGCTGTAACGACTGCATGTACTACCGGTGCACACTCGATTGGAGACGCTGCGCGCTTCATTGCCTTTGGTGATGCAGATGTCATGGTCACCGGGGCGCCGAGTCGTGCATCCATCCTTTAGCACTAGGAGGCTTTGCGCGAGCGAGAAGCCTTTCGACAGGCTTTAATGATAACCCGACCAAAGCATCGCGGCCATTCGATGCGGACCGGCGGGGATTCGTCGTTGGAGAAGGTGCTGCCGTACTGATCCTGGAGGTAAGCTTCCCATTGTAATTGGCGCTTATTTCATCAGTATCTTTTCTTTTCTTAACTCACCTGACAAATGAAAGGAACTCGAACATGCTAAAGCGCGAGGAGCCCGTATCTATGCCGAATTCAAAGGATACGGAACATCTGGAGACGCATTCCATTTAACAGCACCAAAGAAAACGGCGCTGGCGCTCTAAAATCCATGCGCAAGGCGCTCATGCATGCTAAAATCCCACCAGCAGCCGTCGATTACATCAATGCGCATGCTACGTCCACAGTAGTTGGCGACGCTGCGGAAAACGCAGCCATCAAGGCTCTTCTACTTAACGGTTCCGACGGTGAGAGCAAACAGAAACCGGCTGACATTAATGTCAGCAGTACCAAGGGTGCTATAGGGCACTTACTAGGCGCCGCTGGAGCTATTGAGGCTATATTTTCCGTGTTGGCGATACATGAGGTATGACTAACCTTTGCTTCTAGAACCCGAAATGGGTTCTTTGGATACTGACAATATGCTTTCTTGGACATAGAACATTATGCCGCCCACCATCAACTTGAGAATAAAACGCCCGAATTCGACTGCAACTACGCTGCCAATTCGGCACAGGAACGGAGGATCGATATTGCCTTGACGAACAGCTTTGGCTTTGGAGGGACTAATAGCACACTCTGCTTTACGCGGTATAAATAATTCTGTAACATTATGCTCCTGTACAGTAGAACTACCCCATACAAAGGGCAATCGCTTTGAGAGCTGAAACAATGGATACCTCTTTATCACGTCCCATTCGAAAAGGACGCCGAACGATCGAGTTCCCAGATGTCAATACTTATTACTTCGTAATTGTACTGGATAATCCATCTAAATACTGAATAGACTATTTTTCTTTTATACATCATTGTCGCTTTTGAATCACGTGACATGAGACGAAAGCGGCTATCGCAGCTCCCGCTTTCTCCGGCATATCAATAAGCAATCAACTATTAGTTAAGCCACCGGAGCTGGAGGATATATACACCATAGTGACCATACCCTTGTCTTCCAGCACTGTCCCAAGGAGATCCATGCACTGGTGCTGACTCCTTCCCTTTTTATTTTCTTTCCCTATTTGCCTTTCTCCCTCTTCTCTTTGCCTCATTCTCTAGAGGACTATGGCGACCGCACAAGGTTCGTTGAAGTGCTAGGTAGTTAATTGACTAGAGACGAGATTGACCTGAATCTAGCATCTGCAGGCGCAAGTAGCCTTGTTGACGCGTCGGGATACAAGTTTTCTGAAAAGGACCTCAAGCCAGGCAAGATCAAGCTGAAGAAGCAGGCTTCCTCCGGAAAAGCGCCAAGTCCGGCGGCGGCAAGACAGGTACGTACGGACGTCCACTTCTACATATCGTTATTCTTTTCCTTCCGTCGGCATCACAAACTGATATTTCTTTTTCCCCGGCTTCTAGCAAATGATGTCGACGCCCCTGGGTCACCCGATATCGGCTCCCCGGTCCTGCCGCAGATGGATGCCAAAACGATGGCCGCGTTCCCGTCCGGAAAGCCGCGAGATGATGAACTCGAAACCGTCATTTGTAAACACTGCAAAAGGCCGCAGTTGAAACAGACTGCCGCCGAACATATCCGGGGCTGTCTGAAAGCGAAACAAGAGAAAGCGCGCAAGAAGAAGGAGGCTCGTGATCTGAAAAATCAAGCCAAGATCGCCGACAAGGATGGTGAAGAGAAAGACGATGACAAGGATGACGATGGTGTCAATGGGCAAAAGACGGCCAAGAAGGTTGCCGTGAAGGGCATGGCGGACGATGGAACGAAGAAAGGCAAGAAGCGAAAGGCTGATGGTGAGGATGAGAAAGATGGGAAAGAACCGAAGAAGAAAAAGAAGAAGGAAGAACCGAAGCCAAAGGTTCCCAAGCCAAAAGGTCCCGTCGATGTCGAGAAGCAGTGCGGTGTACCGCTTCCCAACGGTGCTCAGTGTGCGAGGTCGCTTACTTGCAAGAGTCATTCTATGGGCGCAAAGCGTGCAGTTCCTGGGCGGTCGCTTCCATACGATATGCTTTTGCAAGCCTATCAAAAGAAAACCAAGCCCGCCAACAAAGTCAGGCTCCCTTTCCTCCCCAGTGCTTACTCTTGTCTGTTTTATTGTCTTCTGACAAGTTACTTACTTACTTGGGGTTTATAGAAGCCGCAATCGACGCAAATGCGCCTCTACAGGATGATTTTGACAACAACGGTCCCGTTGACTCAGACGAAGAACGTGATGCTGTCATGGCTGCTATTTCTAGATCTCGTCCAACACCACTCGCTGTGCATACACTAATGCCGACCCGGAAAAGTACCACTACGTTCGTATGAAGGAGATGCTTTCGAGCGTACTTGGTGGTGCTCGAGGAGGAGGCCTATTTTCTACAGGCTTAGCGGCGAACGGAGAGTCCAATGGGCTTTTCCCGACAGAAAGTCCAGTTGTTGCTGCAACATCATCCTCTAACATGCAGGACACATCTGGAGGAGGAGATACGGTGTCGAAGAAGCAGCCGCCGTCTCAGACGACGCCCATAAATCGTCCGACGAATGTACCCACTGCGCCCAAGACAGCGGTGGCAGCTACATTCTAGCTGTTTGCCTTTCGTTGTCTTTCTTGAAGAACATTATTTTATCGTACGGTTGATCATCACGACGGCGTTGCGGGACCGAGTGGTTTATTGTGGTTTGAGAGGAGTATGGACATGTGATACCCTATATATGGATTTATGCATCTTCATTTGTTATTATCTGTAGCTCAGAATTTAACTGTCACGTTTGCTACAGTGTAGATGAAAACGCTTATATGTTTCAACTTTCCAACGAACGGATCTGTAAGTCTCCGCTTCACAGATTTTCTGCCTGAGGCAACAACGAGGAAGTTCAACCTCAACTCTTGAAGTTTCATTTCAAAAGTTGACCTTTCAAACACCTCCCACGCCACCGAAATTGCCTACGCTTTTCACAAGTAATTTGAACCTTTTCTTACCCTCTCTTTTATTTATCTCGATCGTTTAAGCGACCTATACGTACTCACTCGACTGGCCGATTTGCTTCAGTCTTGCTTCACTGAAGGACGTCTTCCCGATGTCTTCTCACGCTGATGCTTGATGCTTGACGCCTGATATCTCATACGTGTCACCCTCCAAATAAAATTCATACTTAAAATACGAGAAAAGAAGATGAGCCACACCGTCCCCGAACTCGACGAAGTAGGGATCAAAGCCGAACCCGGACTCGCAGACCAATTACGAAGCGAAGTCGCACAACTCCTAGATCGCAAAAGCCTCAGTTTCCCAGGCGCGCAACCCGTGTCATTCTCAGCAAAACACTTGCTCGAACTGCAAAAGGAGGATTACTATGTTTGCGAAAAGACCGATGGCATTCGCTGCCTGATGTACTTTGCGGCGGGCAACCCGGATTCACCAGAAGTTCACTATTTGATCGATCGCAAGAATGATTATCGCTATGTTCCGGGGTTGCATTTCCCTTGCCGGGTGATAGTAAATTCCAATCTTACCATGTCGAAACACTGGTGGATGGGGAATTGGTAAAGGATAGTTATGAAGATGGAACCACGCAGTTGAAGTACTTGGTATTTGATTGCATGGTGCTTGATGGGAAGAGTCTCATGCATCGCACGCTCGACAAGCGACTAGCCTATTTTAAAGAAAATGTGCTCAAACCATATATCGCCATGTACGAAAAATACCCAGAGGAGAAGCAGTATCGCGTATTTACCGTTGAAGACAAATCCACGCAATTCAGCTACGGCATCGAGATGATGTTCCGCGACATTATCCCCAAAGTCAAGAAAATCCACGGCAACGACGGCCTCATTTTCACCTGCCGAAGCACCCCTTACAAAATCGGCACAGACGAACATATCCTGAAATGGAAACCGCCATCGGAGAATACTATTGATTTCCGAATGCGACTTGAATTTCCCTCCTTGAACCGGATACCGATGACGAGGCAGACGGCATTGTCGAGCCGTACTACGATTACGACGCCATGCCGATTTTCCACCTCTTCATACTCCATAATAACAATGAATATCGCCCTTTGGCGAAATGTACGTTACGCCAGCGGAATGGGATAGATTGACGACCATGCAGATGCCGCTAGACGATATAATAGTTGAATGTTATCAAGACAACCATGGACGATGGCGATTCATGCGTTTCCGTGAAGATAAGAAAGATGCGAATCATATCTCGACGGTCGAAAAGGTCCTCGAGTCGATTCAAGATCGGGTCACTGAAGAGGATCTCATTCGTGCTGCGCCGGCCATCAAGGCCGCTTGGAAAAGACGTCAAGCATCAGTTAGACCGCCACCACCACCGCCGCGTCCTCCAGCTCCTGCAGCTACTAGTGCTCCCGCGACAACAGGAGCAGGAATTCCAAATGCGAACGGTGTGAAAAGGAAGTTTGAAGAATGATCTATTTATTCCATCTTCCTGCTCTTTTTTGGCTCGTTTTTCCCTTCTGTCTTTCTTTATCCTCTTTTATTTCATGATTTCTATGTATATGGGTGGATGGACATTGGATAATGCGGTGTTTCATGATCAAAAAGGCTTCATTCAATATAGGGCTACCTACGGTGTGTTTTGGCATTGGCGCTGGTTAGGAGTGGTCTTTAAAATATTTTTACACATATTTATCTCTTTAATTCTGCGCTTCCAGTGCGACACGAACACTTATTTCATCATTATTTCAGCATTTCAGATTACGTACGGGGAGGGAGTCAAAACTATTCAGAATACGCTAATGCACCTAGTTGCTAGTCTCTATATATAGTACGCTAATTTTAGAACTAGTAATTAATGATCACCATAAAATACTAAATATTGCCTATTTCAGATAGTTGGATCCAAAGATTATGGTAATTACGTGTATGATAAATTATATTAATTTACTAGCCTGCTTGGCTGCATTAGCGTATTCCGAATACTTTTGAGTCTTGACTTCCGCCTCCGTAGTAGATATGTACAACCGTGACGACTACTACTACGAATAAAAGAACAGCCGTACTTATAAACATCAAACGCCAGTTCAATACAGAAATTGAAAACTCAGTACTCAAAATCATCGTCGACTCCACCTTTCCCAGCACTCTCTTTGGCCCCGGCTTCTTGTCGACGATACATCTCCGCAACTGCCCTAGTAGTAGTCGCCTCCTCAGGCTTTTTATCGTCACGCGGCTTAATGTAGCGTGGGAAACGCAGCGAGATGCCTTTCCCATCACCACTGCCAATTGTGCCTACAACTTCATCTGCGGCGGCCTTGTAGCGCGGGCTCAGGGTTAGATCGGCAGCTTTTACTTCCCAGACTAGACGCGGCTCGAACCAGACGTCAGGTTGGTCCTTGGGAACACTGGAGTGCTCGTAGAATGGCTTGGGACGGTCAATGGCGAGAGGGAGAGTTCTTTGTGGAGCTCTTCGAGTAGAGCTTCAGAGAAGCCTGTGCCGATGTTACAGATCGTTTCGAATGTTTGGTTGCTAGCATTGTACGCTGCTAGTAGGAAGGCTCCGTAGACTGACGTCCGCTTTCCTCGACCGAAGTAGGCACCAAGAACGACGAGATCGAGCGAGTCACCAAGACCGGAAAGATAGTCCTTCTTGACCTGTATCATACGGTTTATTGTTAGAAAACGAGAAGGCAATAAGAAGTAAAGGTACGGAGCAATAGCTCACCTTGAGCCAATTCCGGCTTCGCTTGCTAGGTTCGTAACCACTTTCCTCAGTATCAAGCATCTTGACCATCAATCCCTCGCATGATGCCTTCACGCTCTCTTCTAGTAAGTTTTGGATTTCTTCCAGTTCGTTGGTGTTCGAATGCTGGGCGAAGGCAAACTCGCCCTCGACAACCTGGAATGACTCGTGAAGAAGCTGGCGGCGCTCGCGGAGAGATTTCTTCACCGTTGGTTCGCCATTCAAGAATAGGAGATCGAATGCAAAAACACAGACTTTGACTTTGACGTCCTCTGCCTTCACGTCCTTTCGCTTACGAGTCATCAGCTGCTGGAATGGGAGCACCTTTTGTTTGCCATGTCCCAGGCAACCGTTTCGCAGTCAAGGACAAAGCTGGAAACCCCTGGCTTGATCCAGGTCTCTAACTTTGCCAGAATATCAGGATATTTCTTCGACAAGTCTTCCGAGTTTCGCGAAAATATTGAACTGAGACCCTTGCCATCCTTTTGAAGTGTTGCCGTCGCATTAGGATATTGATGAATCGAGTCTGGAGAAACATAGTGAATCTGAGCCCGTTCACCGTCATATTTGTATTCACAGGTAAACTCCTTGCCTTCAAATCTGTCCAAGACTTCGGTAATAGATTTGGTCGGTTTAGCTAACATAGGTTTCAGCGGGATTCCAGGCTGCAACTTGCAAGCGTCCGGAAGATTGAAGATGCCGTTTTTCAACATAGCTGGAATAATGACTTCGTACGAAGGAAGTTCGCTATAAACCTGTTTTAGCACGGACTCTCCTTCCGCCAGACGCTCAGCACTTGGAGATTTCTCGCCCCTGAGAGCTGCTTCATGAGCAACAGCGGCTTGTGCCAGAGCCACAAGGACTGTCTTCTCAGCCAAACCAAGTCTCAGTTTGCCTTCAAGGAACCTGATGAGAAACTTTGCTTCGCTAGGTCCCCTTATCTTTCTTGATATCAACTCCTTTAGTACCTTTGCCAGCAGTGGCAGAGTCAGCCGCAGACAAAAGCTTCTTAATCCCAGATATCTTTTTGTCCTGGGAGCCATGGCCTTGGACTTTCGCAATTGTGAGCAGACCTTGGTGTACCCTCTGACAGTCAATGGCTTTGGTTTGAACATGGTAGGCTGATTCAATCGACTCTTTGCGGCAACCAGGCCCAAATCGCCAATTTCATGTTGGTCTGATTTGATAACGGACAAGCTTCGGCCGGTCGTTTCACCAATGGCCTTCATAATCAATGACTCTCCAATACCCAATTCAATACCAGCGTAGTCAGCTGCCAGTTTATTGATCATCAATTGTACGGTCGGTAATAGGTCATCTGGAGTGAGTCGTAGGACTTGGCGCAAGAAAAGGGACGCATGAGCTAGAATAACAAGGCGCTTGGTGGTCATCTCAATGAGAGAAAATGTGGTGCAGAGAGCAGCATACGGAACCGGTTCCCCTGGCTTCCAGTCAGGGTATGGGTCATTACCGCTGCTCTTCAGGGTTGCCTGGACCTTTTCGATCTGCTTCTTTTTATTTCTGGCTTCGCATCATCGTCTTCTTCACTGGCAGATGGGTCTTCTGCGGCCTCATCTGCATCTTCCTCCACAGGAGTCACATCACCGGAGGCCTTTTTCACAACTTTTGGCGAGGATGGGCGCTCATTGATTACCTCCTTGCCCGTTTTCTTGCGTCCTGGGCCCTTAGGGCTTTTCTTTCGTCTTTTGTTAGCTGGCTGGACGTCCGAATCGTCGCTTTCCTCTTCTTTCACAGCCTGCTCTCTCTTCACTCCTCTCGCAGACAACGTCGGTTCATCCTTCAGTTCTGTATCCCCATTAACTTCGCTCTCATCGGGGCCAACTGCAGAGCTTTCGCTGGTAATTGCGCCTTTCCTTTTATTCCCGTTCGAAAAGACAAAGTAGTTTGACGCTTCGAGGCATCTTTAGAGCCTTGTCTGGAGTCTGAGCCAAAGAACTTCCTGTTAACAACAGCGATTTGTTAGTATGAGTTGATTATTGAGAAACCTCTGTTGTCAACTACAACCTGTTGCGAAACGGCAATATATCCGACGCACCAAATCGTTGCTTGGGGATCTTTAACATACCCCAGCGTAGCTTGCCTTGAGCCAGGCTTTTCCGGCATATTGACTATTGGACGGCTTGCGTTCAATGAAACTTTGCGAAACAGAAGCAACGGTAAATTAGTTCCCGTCGAAAAATTCAGTCTCCTCGTGGCATGGATGTAACTGGCTACGTTGGTGAAGAGGCATTGGCCGCTTGGAAGTAAACGGTACTCCTTCGAAATAGGTGCAAGGCAATGTAGAGCAGACGAGCGCAAAGTTTGCATAGAAAACCGTTTAATAGCCTGTAAATGAGAGCACCAGATATATCTTTTGACAACGTGACGGCTGGAAAGGTCCTCCAAATTGAAGCAGAATTGTGTCTCATGCGGTCGCGAAACGCGTGAAGTTGACGCGTTAAGTACTAACCTACCACATGGCGTCACGTGAGCGATTCTCGGAAAATCAGCAAAGAAGTGGATATTTGAACTGCGAATTCACACAGACGGAAGCTGAGAAACAAACAGATCACCGGATTTCGAAAGAGAATCTTAGAACCTTTCGTTCAGACGATGCAGTGAAACAAACCCCTGTTGGCCAGCTGTGGTAGTTCTGCTGAAGGCGGTCAACACCAGTCGCAGACCGCTTTGAAATACCGGCAGAAAATGCGGCGAACGGTCATGATGTCTGCAAGAGTATGCGGTCGATTGCTACAAGCTTCCGCTTGTATAAATGCATGAGCAGCCATCAAATGGAGACTCAGAGGCAAGAAGCGTTCCGAAAGGTTCGTTCATACCGCTCTATTCCGCTTTGAAGTATTTCTAACGAGATTGATTTCAAGCTTCGTCCCGCATGCGTTGAGCTCAGCTCTGCAGCTCTCAAGTTTCGCACAGGCCAAAATCAACCTAGCGATGTCCAAAGTGCACTAGATAGACTGTATTCCGTGCTGGAGCCTTTGGGAAATGAGAACGCGCTCGATGCGAAACTTGCCGAATACGTCTTCTTTCCCTTGTCCCAAGTGTTTAATGAGACCCAGGCTCTCTCCCAGCGATGTTTAGAAGTCGCAGTCAAATGCGTTACGGTGCTTGTTGCAAAGGGATGGCGGCTTTTGCTGGCCCCAGAGATGGGCAAGCAGCTTCTGATTCTCCTAACTATTCTCGTTGGGGAACGCCAGCTCAGAATCGAGGACAAGCAGTCTTGAAACCTGAATCAGAAGAGCTTTCTGTTGCAAGCTTTATTTGTATGGACTCGATTTTTCAAATGCTCCAAGGGCCAGTTGCCGAAAAGACTATATTCAATGAGATTGGATCTGCTACCATCATCGATCAAACAGTCTATTTACTCTTGGAAGGCGTCACAGAGGGTGCTTCTAATGCAGTGCAAATAGCAGCTATATCCGCACTGCAGTCTCTTTTCAGCCGAGTCACTGATAGGATTATTCTGGGAAGTGTCATGCCTCGCGTTGTATCGGCCTTGACAAAGGTCATAAAACCGACTACTAAAACCCGCAGGAATTCTAAAGTCCTGGAGGGATCTCTTCGGTTACTACAAAGTATCCTGCGGGACGTCCTCAATGACAAGGTCGTCTATGCTGAGCATCGAGAGCCCACTGACCAGACTCCACGTGATAAAGCAGTGCTCGATGAATCATGGTTAAAAGCAACGACCGGTCAAATCAAGCTTGCTCTTGCAAATGTGGTGCAAATCAGACAACACGACCGGCAAGCTGTACGCAGCGCTCTTCTCGATCTTTGTTTGATGATAGTAGAGGATTGCCCTAAGTCTTTGAAGGACTCCTTGTCTCGCAGTGGAGACAATGGTGGTCCTCTCAGAGATCAACGATGGCAATGTCCAAAATGATGCTTATACTTCATTACTACATCTCGCTACCGTACAAAGTCAAACTGTTGATACCCTTAAAGACTTACTTCACACGTGGACGACGTCGTTCCAGAGAATCATGCAAAGTAACGATGAAGCTGCAAAGCAACGAGCTATCAAACAAATCACGACCGCCTTTCAAATTCTTTCTCAAGTGCAGTCCAGCTCGCATATACTAGAGAGTAGCGTCGCGCTAGGACTGTGTGAGAGTGTTGCAGCTGTCGTTTCATCGTCCAAGTCTGCACCAATAGCTATCGGCTCTTCTAACTTGGGAAACATGGAGCTTGCTATTGTAGATAGACAAAACACCTCGCAATCATTTCCGCCGGTAATTCTCGAACATCGCAGCCAGCAGCAGACACTAACAGCCCTGAAATCTATGGTGACAAGGCTCAACCGCACACAATCCAGCGAATCCATCACAAGATACATTATGAACAATCTCCACCAAGCTTCTGGAGACACTATGATTGCCCCATTTTGGCTTGTATTGCAGTTTCTCCGGTCGCAAGGATTGAACAGTATCGATGAATTCCTTTCATTTGACACTTCCACCTCGCTTTCATCCCGGACGACCATGATCGAGGAATTATACTCTGTTGCACTGCCAATACTTAATGAGCCACCAACGACAGAACCAAGGGACTGGAGAGTCTATGCACTCGGCTTGGAAGCCATTGCTCTGCAAGCGAAGGAGCTAAGGGAGGAGTTTCGACCAGAGTTGATCGATGCCCTGTATCCTGTCCTACAATTCCTTGCCTCGAACAACCCTAGCCTGCAGAACCACGCTATGGCGTGTTTGAACATCATCACATATTCCTGCAATTATCCCGATACAAGCACCATGCTGATTGAGAACGTCGACTATCTCGTGAACGCTGTTGCACTCAAATTAAACACATTTGACGTGTCACCTTATCCCCGCAGGTACTATTAATGATGGTCAAGCTCTCCGGCGCTGGCCTCATTCCGTATCTCGATGACCTTGTGACTTCTATATTTGGTATCCTGGATATGTATCATGGTTATCCCAAACTGGTTGAGTTGCTCTACTCGAGCCTGGCTGCAATTGTTGAAGAAGGCACAAAGACTCCTGCTCTGCTCGCTATCTCTGAGGATGCAAAACAATTTGATTTTAACAACCGCAAACAGGCGTACGAGCCTTTGCCTGTCACAAAATTAGTGGAGGATATCTCTCATAGGAAGACGAAACGCGCACGCATTGAAGAGCTTGACACCGATATAGATAAAGAACATATATCATTTCCCAGGCGTCCGTGGACGCGTGAATTGACGGTCCTCCGCTTCCCAAAGAAGAAAACGATGATGATGGCCTGGATCCGGATTTCAGTGAAAAGAATCTCGACCTACTAGACGAGTCCAACGAACCTCTCCCTCCACCAAAAGACCCAGAAGACGCCGAAAAGCCACTTAGCAAACCGCACAATCTACTATTACAAATCGTCAAGTCCATCCCTCCACATCTCTCCTCGCCGTCGCCATTTCTGCGACGCTCGCTCCTTTCTCTTCTCAACCAGGCGCTTCCAGTCTTGTCAAGAAACCAAACTAGTTTTCTCCCTCTCATTAACGAACTTTGGCCGTCAGTCAGCTCTCGAGTTGCGCCTCCATCAACAACACCCTTTGTACGCCTCAGAACCATCGGTGGCCCCGCTTTTTCTTCTTCCCTTCAACTTCGACGGATCTCGTCTCACGAGAAACCGCTACCGATAAATCTCCTATCGAAAGCGACGCAACTATCAAAGAAGAAACCTTTGTCACAGGCGCCGCCTGCAACGTTGTAGCAAGCATGTGCGAACTTGCCGGAGACTTCATGGCATCCCGCGTCGAAGCCGAATACCCCGCTGGCGACGCCTATACAAGGATAGCTGGAACAAAGTTCTTATAGACGCAGAAAAGAACCTCGAAAGACGGCGAAATGGTGAAAAGAGAGCACAGAAACAGACATCCCATTCTTATTCTTCCTCGCAACACCTGGACCTAACGCTATCCAGCAATACCTCCCGCTCCTTCACACAACATCATATCATCTGGAGATCTCTTCTTACGCTCTTCGTGAAGGTACTCTGCCACGTCCGCCTCCCATTATCGGTTGGTGACGAGATCTGCGAATTCATCGGGGACTGGATAACGAAATTTATGGGCGCAAATTACTATCATCATCATCAACTTCGCGATGAAGAGGACATAGAAAAAGAAGAAGATACGAAGCTCGTTCATAATGCATTACGAGCCATGGAGGCATGGAATAAGGATTTGACGTGGTTTATTTTCTGGCAGCGGTTATTTGATACGAGTACGAGTGATGACCGATGGCGGTTACCAGAGAAATTACGGAGGTTTAATAATAATGGTGGTAATAATAGGGTGTGGAGATTTGCATCTATTGAGTTGTTGTAGGTTGGAATATAAACCATAAATTTCATTCAGTTAAAAGAACAAAAGCCGTTGCAAAATTTCTGGACGAAATATAGGACTGCATTACATGTCAAGTATCCTCAAATGAGTGGAGAGTTTTAAATTTGAATCGTTTAGTCACATCGCCGAGTGTTTTGACTTGGCTAGTCAATTCAACTCAAACTGAACAGGAGATGTAGCAAATCAATCAACCAATCAAGCACGACATCAGGAATCAACTAAGCAATCGTGTACAGACAGAATATGGATTGAGTGTGGGTCGTTGCGTTTACTCGGTGTCCTCTTCTTCCTCGCTCTCATCGCTGTCGGCGTTCTCGAGCCACTCGAGGAACTTCTCGGCAGCTTTGCGAACTTTTCTGCTAGTCGAAGGGTCGACGTACTTCTTGCTCGCCTTGCTGCCCCAAGCCTTGAGCACGTCCTCCGACACAAGGTCGTTCTGGTAGTACCCAAGAAGGATAGCGGGGACTTGGGGTATGAGTTCAGGGTGGTCTTTGCCGACGAAACGCTCGGTACCACCGAGGAATGCCTTCTCGTGACGTTCCGAGGTGATCATCTTCCCCAACATGGAAGCACGAGCTGGGATCTGCTTCACGATCTTCTCATCGAAGATGGTTTGCGCAAGCACAGTCAAAGTCTTGTGCTTGCCCTCAATGCCGAGATCCTTGGCCTTCTTGTAAATTTCGACATCGCTGACATTTTCGACGCCGCCTTTGTCTTCGGCTTCTTTGATAATCCAGCTTCCCAGTTGGTCGTAGATGCTAGCGCCGCCTTCTTCCTCGTCGTCCTCTGCACCTTCTAAGACCAAGGTGCGCTTGAGGTCCTCGGGAAGATCCTTGGCACGGGCCTTGACGGCTTCCTCGGAAACGTCGACGGACCATTTCACCTCCTCTTCGTCCACGTCCTCGTTGACGTTGATTTCCTTGGCGGCGGCGTTGATGCCACGAGTAAATTCATCGTCACTACCAGCTGCAATCTCCCCATCGCCGATCTCATCGCCATTTTCAGAGACATTGCTGTCTCCTGGGCTGCCATTCTTTTCCCCGTTCGCTTCTCCCTTTTCTTTCTTCTTGTCACGGCGAGATTTCTTGTCCTTCTTGCCTCCCTTTCCGGGGTCTTTCTCAAGATGAAGGTGCTCAACTTGAGGCGAGGGTCAACGTCAGAGCGCTGACCACACGCCTTACAGTCCAGAACGATGCGGTTGTCCTTGAGAATGACCTCGGTCTCGGATTCTTGCATTTCTTGCAGAGAACGAACTTGTCGATGAAACCGTCCAGGTAGTCCTGAAGCTTGGGCGCATCGTGAGCGCCGTTGATGATCCAGCGATCATCAGTGGGCTTTGCGTTGGCCTGAGCTCCTAACTCGAATCAAAGTATTTGATCACGTATTCGGGCGGACGAGCCAAAGATTGAGCAACAGTGTTCAGGTTTACGACAACAGTTTTGATACCGTTGCCCTTGCCTTCGATCTTGGACTGGAGTTTCTCCATCTTGTAACGGTAGAAGGGATCGGTGACATCGCGACGAACGTTGACGGTAGCCATGATGCCGAATTCAGGACGTGATGTTGCGAGATTTTTGTTGTTTTGTAATTTTCAAGAAGCTAGAATGGGAGGCTTGTGCAAAAGACGAACGACAGAAGACTCAACAAAGGTTCTGAGGTGGCAAAGATACATGCGGTATATCTTTACCTAGAATTTCTTTGCAAAGGTGGAGGAAATAGTAGTTGACAGTGATGGATGGTTTTGATCCACGGTCACAACGGAGAGGCAGCCCAGCAGGTTTCAACCGCAAGACCTCGAGTGTATACTACACGGTTTTCGCACGGAGCGAAAAGTATGCAGCTTAAGCGGCAAATGGTGTTCGAAAGCGTTGACGTAGGGCGAATACATGAACAGACCCTCGACCTCGAACTGAATATTGTTCGCTGGCGGGAAGATACCTAGATGGAATAGATACAAGTCACAAACAAAACCCGCGGGGTGGTTATTGTTTGGAGTCGAGGAGCGAAGTTGGTTGCAGTCTGCGAGTAGAAAAGATAAGTCAGAATGGATGGTGGCGGATTGAGTCGGAAAGAGGAGTATGTTGAAACCGGGATAGCAGCTGTGAACAGACTCGTCTGGCTTGATACGTACGTTTTTCTTTGGAAGCGAAGCGTTGGTAGTTGTAGGAGTTAATTTTGTTATTGATGATTGATGGAGTGAAAGAAGAGAAGAAGCTGAAGGAAGAAGTTCAAAGAGGCAGGCAGCACGGGGCCAAGGCAAAAAAGGCAACAACGGCTTCGGCAGTGGGGCATCGGCGTATGCCCGGAGCCAATCAGCGGGCAGAATTCACGCACGTATGTAATTGTGTATCGCCAGTACGCCAATTTGCGCAAATGTGCGTAAATACGTGCAAAACTACCGAATTCGTATTCTACCCGGAAAACACGGCAGAGAATTTTTACAGTACGAGCGACCCGACTCCGGGCATATTCACCACCAGGAGAAATAATAACTGATCATTCGCAGCTCAAGCAAATTTCATAGTTAATACTTCACTCGCAGGTATGATGCCTAACCGCGCTTCGCAACTTTTGTTTCTCCTCGGGCTTCAAGTCAAGGAAAAAGGGTTGGTCTACAAGTTTCTCCGTCACGATATAATCCAGAAACCGTTACGGCTTTGGTTCTCATTCTTGTCGGTGATGTGGTTTGGAGTGCATGAACATTCCGCAACGAATAGGGATTTGATTGCCTTAATCTCTTGCGAGCTTCGACCACAAACTTCTTTTCTGGTGGTTGAGAAGATGCTTGCCAGGAGCTAGATTCATCTTCAATATCATAACGTACATCGGCAAGCTGTATATTCCTCCATCACAGGGACAAGGTAATCGTGCTGCATTCGAACTTTCATAATGGCCTCTTTCTTCGCAGACAAGGACGCAGCATGATTCCGAGTAGACGTGTTCATCCCGTGAAAAGCGTGATTCATGCTCATGTAGCTTCTTGATTATCTTCCACGAACTTGAGGGCTTTCGAAATGGATAGTCTGTTCTAGCCACCTGGTATTAGGATTCCTGGTAATGTTCATTTTGTGTGTATTTCTGCCTTGATAAGTCGATGGGAGGGAAGGAAGTCGTTGGAGAGCGAGCAAAATTCCCCACCTTGCGGTACTTCGGTTAACCTAGGTACGGCCCTGCAGGATCCATGGCATCCATCGTCGCACGACAGTATGGCCCTCGACCTCAGTCTGTACTTGGTGACAGACTCGACGCCCGCGATTCTCAAGGGCAAAGATATCTGCGCAGTAGTCGAAGAAGCCTTAAAGGGCGGTACGTTACCGCCCGAAAAACTGAGTGGTACGCAACAACGCTGACCATTCAATATTGCTACAGGAGTCACAATTGTCCAATACAGAGACAAGAAAAGTGACACGGGCGACCTTGTAAAACAGCCAAGAAGCTGCACGAAATTACAAAGAAATATAATGTCCCGCTTATCATCAACGACCGCGTCGATGTTGCTGTAGCATCTGGGGCGGAGGGGTTCATTTGGGACAAGATGATATGAGTATGAACCAATACAGTCGACTAGAGACTTGCGTGCTGACGACCGTTGGCAGCAATACTCGCTGCGAAGAAGATCCTGCCCAAGGATGCCATTGTTGGAATCAGTGCATCCTGCGTTGAAGAAGCCGTGAAGGCTGTTGAAGAGGGGCTGACTACCTGGGCATCGGCACGATGTTTGCCACGCCGACGTGAGTAAAAGCTGAATATCTTAGAAAGGAAGTAAAAAGAGTTGGGAAAGTATACTGATGGACGAATTAATACAGAAAAACAAACACCAAATCGATAATCGGCACAGCAGGCGCAAAACCATCCTCGACAGTTTGAGCCGCCTCGACCGATCCGTCGGCACCGTTGCAATCGGCGGCATAAACATGTACAACGTACAACGCGTGCTATATCAGTCTGCCGGACAATCCGGAAAACAACTCGATGGCGTCGCCGTGGTCAGCGCAATCATGGCTGCCGACGACCCGAAATCTGCAGCCGAAGAACTTAGGAAGATCATGGCTGCCCCGCCACCATTTGCTACGAAGCAGCAATCCTCTTTTCGAGAAAGTGATCTTACTGCCAATGTTCCATGTGTCGTGCAAAAGTCGTGGCGGCTCACCCTATTGCGCACAGCATGATCAACTTCGTCGTTGCGAATTTCGTCGCCAATGTGGCTATTGCCGCGTATGTTCTTGTTGATTCTTCTTGTGTTAAACATAGCTAATTTATCATAACCACAGAGGCATCTCCCCAATAATGTCTCAATACGGAGACGAAGCGAACGACCTTGCTGTCCACGGAGGCGGTTTGGTCATCAACATGGGCACCCTGACGAGCCTCAGCGTCCCCGAGTATCTCAAGGCAATCAAAGCATACAACAGCAACGGTAATCCGGTCGTCCTCGATCCTGTGGGTGCTGGCGCCACTGCGATTCGTCGTGGAGCTGTCAAGACCCTAATGGCGGGTGGATATTTTGACCTTATCAAGGGCAACGAGCGCGAAATCAAGGAAGTCTATGGAAATACCACCAGTGATCAGGGCACGCAGCGCGGTGTGGATAGCGGACCGAGTACGTTGGACGATAGGGAGAAGGCTATATTGGCACGAGATTTAGCCCGTAGAGAGCGTATGTATATTTCTCATGTTTTGCAATACAGTGGTCATAAAACCGATACTGACTCGATGAAAGGGAACATCGTCCTCCTTACCGGCTCCACCGACTACCTAAGCGATGGCAATCGGGTCATAGCAGTGAACAATGGCCATGAACTTCTTAGTCGAGCGACAGGGGTAAGCTTTTCCTATTTCCCCTTTCCGGTTGTCAATGACCAGACAAAGCGACTAACATAGACGTTACAGACTGGCTGCGCAATCGGCACCATCTGCGGCGCCTACCTAGCGGCTTACCGTGACGACAAATTACTTGCCGTTCTCGCAGGGCTCTTGATGTACGAAATCGCGGCTGAGAATGCTGCGGCCAAGGAGACAGTGAAAGGCCCGGGACGTTTCTGCCTGCTTTCCTCGACGAGATCCATTCTATAGCACAGAAGGCGTCGCAGGGTGAACAGACTTGGTTTGAAGGAGAGCCAGGATCGAGCATGCTTCTCTGTAAAACAAGAAGAAGAAGAAAAAATGAATATATGTGTCTACTACTGCGTAACTAAGGTAAATAGCTAGCATGAAGGGCACCTCCATAATCAATTCAATATTTACAAAGCACTCTCACAGCCTCCTTCGTATCCTCCTTAGTCTCCTTAATCAAAGCACTCACGCCCTTGAACGCGGGATTTTTGCCAGCATCCTTCAAAATTCCAAAATGATACTCTCGCTCGTCGTCACAATAGCGCCTGCGTCACGCAACCGGTTGAGCGCAATGCCTCTTTCTTCGGCGTTCATGCTACTCACGCCATCGGCGATTATGTATACTCGGTGCCCGCCAGAGAGCAGGTCGAGGGTTGTCTGGGTGACGCAGACGTGAGTCTCGATGCCGGTGATAATGGCATCTATTTTTGGTCGTCGCTGTGGAGGGTTTGCTGTTGCTGTTGCTGTTGTTGCTGAAGACGAGTGAGTATGTCCGGTGCGAACATGCTAAAGGCCGTCTTGTCGACGTTCCCCAGGAGCGTGTTGCCAGCAGCGCTGGAATCGTTAGACGGTAAATAATTTAGCAACTCAGGCACCGTATCGCCGAGTCGCGCTTTGTTCTGCGTCGTGACATAGACGGGGATGTGCAGGGCGGCGCTTGCTCGGAGTAGTTTCTGAGATGTGGATACTCTGTTCGAGTCAATCATCATCTATGTATCTGTTGGCTTTGGAATGTTCAAGGAGTTAAAACGTACACTTTCGAAAACTCATAGATGTGTTCGCGGAACTTTTCTTGGATGTCGCATATGCTGCCAGCATTATCATTAGCAAATCGATACAATACAATCTACATATCAAGTGTAATAAGAAGAAGGGGACATACAATAATACAGGATTACCTAGGTCGTGCTATTAGTGCTGAGTCGTTGCAACGGATATGATGCTACTTACTGATACGGCTTGCTCTTGTGGTCAGGCTGGCCATGATGGCAATGAATAGTAGCTGATCTTTCTCGGGGATGTGGATGAAGTTCAATTCTATGAGAGAGGAAGAGAGGAAGAGAGAGAAGTCTAGGCAAGATGCGGGGTTGGGGTTGGGGTAAGTTCATGCGGGGAATAGCTTCACCGAGGCTACAGATAGATAGTTAACTACAACGTAGTGAGAGGCCATAATGGATAATGGATAATGGATAATTCATAATTGACAACTGTGGATTCTCATTTAAGAGTAAATGTAAAATACATCATGTCAATGTCAATGTCAACCGTACCGCTCAGCTACGTTCACATCGTAAAGAAGTATGAACTGCTTGCTTCTATGTATGTGGCTAAGAAGACTACGAAGAATTGAGCCAGCCAAATGCCGACGCGCCTCCTATCGGATTGGTAGCCCGGATCTTGCTTCCATCTCCAGACTTGTATCGGCTCGGAGTCGGATGCACAAGGTCTGGTCCAGAGGGCTGTTCCCCGAGTGGCCATTACTTAATGGTGTCTCGGCTTCAGCAGCTGGCTGAGTCGTATGATTCTGATGTTGGCTAGTAGTAGATGCAGCAGATGGGACCCGAGACGATAATGATTTCGACGGTCGCAGCACCTTCATCGGTCGTCCGCGTGTCGATTTGGCCATTCCAATAGCATTGCCGTCTGCACGACGCCATGGGCCCCACGGTCCAGCTGGCTCTGTTTTGGCCGGAACACCGGGGTAAGCCTCCTGATCAGCCGGTACACTGCTTCCTCTCGTGGCATGTGTGTCCGTCTCAGATTGGGCGCCATCATCCCTTGTCGAAGGGCGTTCTTCACGGTCGCACTCTTCGGGCTCTTCCACCTTCGAGGAAACAATTGAGCCGGCCTCCTGCGGTCTCGAAAGTGGGCGTTTGACTAAACTGTGGTCACGGTCGCCGGCGATACTTCGTAGTTCGGTGTCGTGATGTGGCCTCGAACAGCCTCCCTGCAACACATCCGAGGCAGTATTGAGGAATTTGAATACTGCATCATTTTCAGGCCGCACAAGAGGAATGGAAACTTTATTTCTGTCGTCGTCCACCATGATGACTTTGTCCTGCGAGAAAAGAATATCGGCATTGTGAGATCGGAGAACGTCGCTTCCAACGATGATTTGGATGCTCTTATCAGTTGGATGCACGTCGCGCACTGCAAATCGCACAGTCACAACAGGAAGCTGAGGCGTGGGACTACCGGCGCGGGAGGAAGTCTGATGGATGCTGGCTTCGGGTAGATACACAAGGAGCTTAAGGGAGCGCGAGCCATCTTCAACATTAACTTGATCTTCGTATCCGAGCTTCTCGATCAAGCTATAGCTGATAGACGATGCGTATGAGCCAGAGCAAATAGCCGCGTAAAGCAAAGACTCATTAGAGAAGTTAGTCGTCAGCCAACACCGTATGATGCAAGGAACAGGGCCCAGCAAAACAACCCCGGAGGCGGTATTGTCGCACTTGCAGGTGATCCGCCACCTGGACTGACGAGTCGTGCAGCATCAATGCCCATACTATTAGTCCGAGCTGAATGGTGGGAATGTCCAGAGGAGCTCTGCCGGCCATCAGACCGATGGGAGAGGGATCGCTCGGTCAGAGCGTGGCTACTCATGCCGCTGCCTGTCCGAATAGGAAGTTCACTTGTCGAGCGATTGACCTGGCCATAATACCCATGTATTGCGCTTTCATCGAACCGAACACTATTGGCTCTTGACGCACCCCGTCGTGGTTCCTCTTCGTTGTCTAGGGCGATATTTCCGATCATGCTATGGTGTTGGCCTTGATCAAACCCTTTAAAAGCGTCAACAGTCGGGGTGTAAGATGGCTCTAAACCAACATGTATGATTAGGAATTGAAGATTTGCATTGCGGAAAAGGAGGCAATATATATACCTGTCAGTGGACCACTCATAGTGTTTGGGAATGGCGATATTGGGCCCCATACGCTCTTCAACCGTGCATCATCCTCTCTTCGACGCTCTAGCTTCGCGAGTCGCTCCCCGTGTTCAAGCTGTGTAGAATACAAGTCCTTGATCTCTTCAAGTACACGCCAGATATCTTCCCGAGATGCAAACGGGTACTGCGCATCCATTCCTAGAGTATCTTGGTTGAACACGTAAAGATGGGGTCAGAGCAGGCTTTAGTCCCTCGAAGCTGTGCAACTGTTGGCTACCAACTTATTTTCGTGGCTTTGGCACAATCACGGGATCCTCCTCGCGCCCTCCTCCCTCCAGGGTTCAGAGACGGCCCAAAAGGCCGTCTTCCCGGTTAATCGGTCGCGTCTTTCTGAGATCGTTGATGCGCATTCAAAGAGATACGGTCTAAGTATGTTCACCAGCTAGCACCTTCGTTATATGTGTGGAGTCGCGGGGTGACTCGGTACTGTCGATTTCTGATGACTTGGGAAGACGCAATGTGCCCCGATAAAGAATCGTGTGTGGAGGGGATGGCACAGTCCGTACAAGAGCAAAAGAAAGGTGGAATCCGATTCTATTCTGCAAAGGTAAGACCCCTAGCGATCCTCGAAATAATTGTAGACAATAGACAACGAGGGCGGCGGTGGCGATCAGCAAGTTCACAGAGCAAGACAGGCTATTGTAGCTCGGGAGTTCAGGACAAGCTGGGAATTGTTGTGAGGTAAGTGCGCTGACACGTGCAATGCAACAAGTCGAGCTTCCTGTATGCGCTTGAGACAGGACAGAGAAAGAGAGGGCGTGGTAAAGATGAAGATGAAGATGAAGATGTCAATCTGAAGGTTTGCGGGCCCTGCCTGAGCCCTGAGGCTGCCGGCATGACTAACTAGCGCCAACGGCCGCCCCGTTGGCTTTCTATGCATACTGGCCTCTTTGTCTACGGTCTATATATATATATAGGTATTCAAGGACAGTAAGTACGTAACTACAGGAGGAAGAGGAGTCAATCGATCCATTTATGGTATAGCCCCTGTACCACCAGACGCGTAGGTCGTGGAATCACAGAAAAGCGGCTAACAAGCCAATATTCCTGTATCTATTCTCACTTCGGAGCGACCTCCCACGATGGAAAAACCTGAGGCAGGCTCTCTGGAGCCTCCTCTGGCCAGGTAGCACGTAGGGTCTTCATAACTTCGTCGTACATGATTTTATACCCCTCACCGGTGAAATGGAGACCTGGCATTGTTTAGCTTGTACACCCTCTCAATATGGATATAGAAGAGCGAAGAAAAGAGAAGACGCACCATCAGTCAACAGACTCGCTAGCTTCTCATTTGCAGGAACCTCTTTCGAGCCAGTCAGTGGCTGTCCAGCCTCCCATCCAGCCGATTTCAGCATCGCTGTCCAGATATCAGCCACCGGCAAACCAAGCGACTGAGCAACGTCGCGGCACGCATCGGCATACAGCTTGGTGTTGGCCGCTGTTCTGCTGGGGAGTTAAAGCCCTTGGATGCATCAAAATATTGTAACTGGTATTCATTGATCGGAGGAGGCGTCAGGACGATGATTTTAGTGCCATGTTCCTGAATGACCGGATGGGTTAGGATGAACCTGAGGTTTTCCTTATACTGCTCAAGGGCACATGCTGCGGATGATGGGCTATGACCGCATCGTTGGCGCCGAAAAATAGGTCTGCCAGACAGGTGTTTGTCAATTTTTTCTCCCTTAGTTTGTCCTTTGCCTATATCATATCATATCAAGAAGAGTGTGCCGGCATCGTACCATTAATCGAACTCGGCCATCCTGCACCGAGGGAAAGATCTTTGGAATCAAGAGTCTTGCATTGGCGGTCGTATATCCGCTGCAGACCTCAAAATATGGAAAAAGGTAAGAAAGAGGCACCAGGCTTAGGACAGTCACTGCTTTATGAGCGTTCTCACCTGAATCCCGGTTTATGACGTCAAGACGTCTAGCATAGTCTATAAAGTACAATATTAGCGAACACCGCTTTGACAGGCCTTGTGTTGAAAACGAGCAGTAGGTATATGGATAGTAGTCATCGTAAGACTTGCCATTTTCCAGCGCAGCGCCAAACCCAAATCCCAGCTGCTGGTCATATGAAAATTGCGTGATGGAATCTCCAAATAGGACAAACCGGTCGTATCTCGAGTCTCCATCTTGTGGAAGGAAAGAATGCATGGTGGCCGCGGTGTCTGTGGACATTTCACATTTCCTCAGGCTTGGAAGCCGGGCAGTCCCTGTCTTTCTATATCGAAGCAGTCGCGGGGTAGAACCACCCAGTGTATTGTCTATTTCGTTAACTCGACAGGGGCGGCTATTGATAATTATTGAGTGATTGAGCAAGATTTTGATAGCTGGAGGCGAGCACAGAAAAGAAAAGATGCGCTCGGATGGAAGCTTGAAGGCGGAGGTTACCCGAAGGCTAAAGGGCCAAGGCTAATAGATCATCCGATAGATCTACTCCATGGTGTCTACACTACGAGGAAACAAAGCTTCACTCGAACAACTCGAATATGTTAACACTCTTGAGCCGCCGAAACAATATCAAATTGCTGCCTGAGGCTCGATCCTTGGTCACATGACACACGCTCTCGTCTTCCTAACACGAATAACTATTGACTAACTCATAGAAATGTCACCCTGCGAGTTTAGATCCCATTAGTCTCTGTTGAAGGAGACAAACATAATATGCTAACATGCTGACATTTTAAGATGTCAGCACTAATGTAAATACGAGCTAAGGCTTGACCAATTACCTAGGTAAGGACGCAGAATGGAGTGCCGTAAAAGAGAGAGAGTATATTACCTAGGTATAATAATCGACGATTCCAGATCACTAACCAAAGATATAGAGCTCCAAGAGGGCGTGGCAGCGGAGTAAGAGGCTATTTATAGACTACCTACGTATAAGCATTACCTAGGTACCACAAAGGATTCCAATTCTTCGGAGTGTTTTGGTGTTGGGTTGCTTCAGTCAGCCGCCGTGGGGCGAAGTTGGCATCGTTGAGGCTAAATTTTAGTCCTCACCTCTAACCTTGGAAGGATTTCTGGTCTTATATATGTGGAAAGCAGCGATTTTGTACCGCTTCCCCGTGATATCGAGGTTATTGCGTATCTAGATTCAAGAGATCTAAGAAGATTTCCTGCTAGTTATGCACAGTAATCCTTCTATTGCTCATAAAGCCCTTTGTCCTGGTTCGGAAACAACCACATGCCCAGGTGTTTTATCCTCTTTGAGGCGGCATATCAAGATTGCCAGATAATCACATACCACTGTAGACTACTAGACCATGACATTGGAAGTCTGCCCTATGACTCATTGAGTTCAGCCATTAATAAATCGAAACAGTTTAATGTAACACAGAGAAGCTAGCCCCTAAATCCTCCGGTTGTTGTCAAGCCTTTTATACTGCTTTGCACTCTTTTGTCCTCCAACATTGAGGTTTCTAGTAAATTCATGGATCTATGCACCACGTTCCTGGCGGCCAGCCTCACTGCAACCGCTAACGAATACCTGATCGCCAAGTTAGGATGGACCTTCGATATTCGAGGAGAAATCTTATGCTGGGTTGTCGTGTGGCTGGTCGGGAATTACATGCAGAGGCAGTCCGAAAAGGTTACAGAAAGTACATCGTCTAGGTCGAAGAGTATCTTGGATGATAACTCATTGGCATGGCTCGCTTCACTATGCATGGCACTTGAGCGAGTCATCCCAATATATTACGATGTATCACCATTCATGGTAGCTATACGATTGCTTCCTAGGTAGGTAATTTTAGTTTGAGCTAACTCTTGAAAGCCCCTGACAATAGTCTTCACTTTCCTTGCGACGACATTGCAAGATACGTGCACGATTATCTTACCATCAGCAGCAGGTTGGTCAGATCAAACTGCGAAGAGACCACCTCCGCGACAAAGCCAGATATTCCTGTCAATCCTGTTGGTGTTGAGCTTCATATTGCTCCCGCACGCATCACCAATTCTTCCCTCCATTGTTTTGTGATGGCAAGATGTTCAGCCTTTTGGATGATACAGACACTCAGCGATAATGACCATCACCGATGCGATATCCCCAGAACACTGCAAAGTATTGCGGCCCGAGTATGTTGTATCATCGTAGCGTTCACGGTCATAATCCCGCCCTCTTCCCCGTTGACTTGGCATCTGATACTACAAAGTCCTTGCACTGCTGCTACAATGGCATGCGTGCTATATTTGGTGCGTTCCGCTAGCTTCTTCAGAGAGTCGTAACAAGGCTCACGTTCAAATACTTTTAGGGTTTAAGAAGCCATGCACTCGCTGCAAGCACCATCGATTCGTACTCGGTAGCTGTGGTACAGAGCCTCGTCTCTCAAACACCGCCTGACTTTCTCGCTTTATCTTTGCATTATGTGACATCGCTAGCATTTGGAATAAGCTCTCTGCCTCAATCTTCAAAGCCAAATAGACTATTCGCCCTTTTGATAGTCCCCATTCTGCTTCTTCTCGGTGGGAAAGAATGGCCATTGGAGTGGAGGCCATTTCAACCTTCGTCGAACACAAATTCATCTATCCATCCCATCCAGCAATTGGCTGCAGAAGCAGAAACCGGATTTCGAGCAATGCTGTCCCAGCAGTCCAAATCGCTAGAGGCTGCCTGTGCAGAGTATAAACGTCGGTATAACAGGCTGCCTCCTCCGAATTTTGAGAATTGGTTCCAAGCTGCCCAGTCCAAACAATTCCTGCTAATAGATGAGTTCGACACTATGATGGCAACCATGGAACCGTTATGGGGAGTCTCTCCCATCGATCTCCGAGCTCGTGTGCAAAACGCACTTTCCGAAGGTCACGGAAATATTGCTCCACTGCGGATTCAAAAGACCAGAATCCCTCTCCAGACCACTGGATGACACGGGAACTCGCTAGCTGGATAACGGGGTCCACAGTACTCTGCCAGATATGCTCCTTGCGATCAATGTTATGGACGAGCCCAAAGTGATCGTCCCCACGACATACTATCACATGATTTTAATAATGCCCATCGTCAATCGAACAAACCAATATTACCGGGGAAGAATCGTGATCTAAGTCAAAGTGTGAATTTTCTAGATCTGGGCAGTCAAAACATTTGGGACACTGCGTCTATCTCCTGCCCATCGGATTCCCTGCACGCGATTTCGAGCAGAGCGCAAACCGGTCTGCCGAATGGACTGATCTGGGATTTCTGTCCAATTTGACATTAAGTAAAGACATTTGCCAGTTTCCAGACCTGCGCAATATCCACGGCACACTTCTTCTCCCAGAGTCTATGGCGATCACCCACTCAATGGTTCCGATCTTCTCCCAGGCCAAACTATCTTGCTTCCATGATATCCTCTACCCGAGTCCCTATTATGCACTGAGGTTGGGTGATTACGACCCGAAAGATGACATGGAGTGGGAAGACAAGAAGGACATTGTGTATTGGGTCGGCTCAAACACTGGTGGCCGGTCGTCATTGAAGACCTGGCGGTCTTTTCAACGGCAGCGCTTAACTCTGATGACAATGAACGAGACTCAGCCGGTTAACTTACTTAATCAGCAAGAGTCTAGGTGGGTATTAGTCAATTCCACTATGAAGGCCATTATTCCCTACACAGATGTACGGATCTCGGCCGCTATTCAATGTGACGACGAGGCATGCGCAGAACAGGAAGACATCTTTAATATCAAAGGGAAAGAACGAGGTAAACATAGAGATGGCTATAGCGCGAAGTACAATCTCGACCTCGATGGAAACGGGTTCAGCGGACGCTTTTATCGTCTCTTAATGTCAAAGTCAGCTGTGCTGAAACAGACGCTCAAAGAGAGTGGCATGATGACTGGCTTGTTCCATGGCTTCACTATATTCCTGTTAGCATGGATCTGGAAGATTTTCCTGAAATCGTTCGATACTTGACCCAAGAACCCGAGGGCCGCGCATTAGGTAAAAAGTTGCTGAATCAAGCCAGGAATGGGCTGGTAAAGTTCTCCGGAAAGAGGATATGAAGTTGGTCTTTTGGCGATTGCTGTTGGAGTATGGAAGGATTCTGAGTGATGACCGCGAGGAAGCGCACTGCAACTGTACTTTTTCTTAGCCTTGCGATTTTAGCATTTCGTGATTATGGCAGCCATCCAAAGACGGGGTTCCGGTGTACAATCTTCATTTTCTTTTCACTGCAGAGATTCCTGAAATACTAAGACCAATCGTGCCAGACGCACTAGAATAGGCAATCTGATGCAACCAGTCTTCAAGCCACCATCCAGCAATACTGCCTTCGCGAAAGCTCTTATTCTAAGTTGATTGATGTTTTTGATGATACCAGCTCCCTGTCCACGAGAGGTAGTTCACATGCACAGCCAAATGCGTTGTCTCTCCTTTAGGGTTCAGATCGGGCACGTGATATACGTGAGAGGTGAAAAGGACGCACATCATCGACATGTGATGATCGCTCTCCGGGTTGATGAGGACGCGCATGATGGGTTGAGGTATCGTGTCTTGTAGTTGGAATAGACAACAAGGAACTCACCGTCATCATCCCGGCGAGGCATGCTATTCTCTCTGCTAGCCATCTTTGGTGATATTCATCTCCTTTCACCCTCGCGGTTGAAGCTGCGGCTGTCAGCTGCCCTTTCTTGCTAAGGTCACTCTGCGCCAAGTATGGACCCACATGACTTCAAGGTTCTCTCAGGCTGTCAGCGTATACAAACCCGCGGTCCTACCTAGGTACTTGGTAGTTTTGCTTCACGCCTTCATATTCAGCGCCAATTTACATACAGCTCACATTTGCATATCCAGTTTTGCTTTCGTCGGATTTCTGCTATCTTTGCTTCCCGCAAGCCTGACTTTTCCTCCGTCGAGGGCAGCGCCTTCTAGCATTAGGGAAGCATGCCACCTTCCCTCCTTCGTATCCAATCTATTCCACGGTGACGAGGCCTGCAAGATGCCTCGCTCAGCTTACGCTTCCTCCGCGGCTTCGCACGACGGTGACGACTCCGATGACTATCAACAACCCCGAGCCACCGTGACAGCCCCTGTCTCGCCCACCTACCGACGACATCGCCCGCAAGCCCGCGAAACCGACAGCCTCCTCGGTAGCGACTCACGCCATCTCGGCCGACCGGGTTATGGGGTGTCGAGAACAGACAGCTTCTTTAGATACAGCAACACCGGCGGCACCCTCCGCCGTTCCCGGCACCATAGCCGCAGGGTATCGCAAAGCACGCGTTTCGCAGCAGCAGGCCAGCCGTCCGTTGCACCCAAACAATGGAATGAAGAAAATACTATGCTAAGCTCATCACTTTTGGATGATCGTCTATGGTACGATCAGTTCACTTCTATTGATTGGGTGCACGACAGCATCAAGGATGGCATTCGCTTGCGGGAGCTGAGGAGCCGCAAGGACTTCCGGGGCCGTGTGCTAGCTCTCCTAGATGGCGCCCAGGGCTGGTTTCTAGTGGCTGTTATAGGCTGCATTACAGCTGCCATTGCTTATTTCGTAGACGTCACTGAAAGCCATGTGTTCGGATTGAAGGATGGTATTTGCACAACATCATGGCTGACGGACCACAGAACATGCTGCTTGGGCGAGACATCCTGCGAACAGTGGAGTTCGTGGTCACAGATTGTCGGCTTGTCTCACCTCGATAACGTATCCGTGGACTTTATCTTCTACGTTCTCTGGGCTGTCCTGATGGCCATGGGTGCATGCGCTTTAACTCTGGTCACCAAGACCGTCATCCCTTCAACAATCGCCCTATCTACACTGGACGAGAATCTAGGGGCTGAGAATAGCGTCGGGCCCCAAGCCCAAGCGGGTACCATGCTAAACTGCGTAGCAATCCGTCTACCGTTTATTATTCTGCTGCCGGCAGCGGAGTGGCAGAAGTAAAAGTCATTTTGAGCGGGTTTGTTTTGCATGGGTATTTGGGATTGAAGACCCTTATCTTCAAAACTCTTGCCTTGGTTCTGGCTATTTCATCTGGGATGAGTTTGGGAAAGGAAGGCCCATACGTACACATCGCAACGTGCGTTGGGAACATATGCAGCCGTATTTTTACAAAGTATCGGACCAACGATGCTAAGCGCCGTGAAGTGCTGGGCGCTTCAGCAGCTAGCGGCGTTGCAGTTGCTTTGGAGCGCCCATCGGGGGCGTACTTTTGGGTTAGAAGAAGTCAGGTGTGTTCTCTTTCTCTATATCTTTCTTTTAACGAATGATACTGACTGTTTGTCAAGTTACTACTTTCCACCAAAGACACTTTTAGAACATTCTTCTGCTGCATTGTAGGTTTTCTTTTTCAAGCCGATAATAAAAGTTCCAAACTCATATAGCTTTTCTAGGCCTCTGCATTATCCCTCAAGTTCCTCAATCCCTACGGCACAGGCAAGATTGTGCCTTTTGAGGTACGCTACGTTTCCGACTGGGAAATCTTCGAGATGGGTCTCTTCGTTCTTTTAGGCGTCCTCGGCGGTGTCGCAGGTGCACTTTTCATTAAAGCCACAGGAATCTGGGCGAGATCATTTCGGCGGATACCGATCATCAAACGAGCTCCTATGCTAGAAGTCGTCCTAGTGGCATTTGTTACTGGGGTCGTAAGCTTCTGGAATCGCTACACAAGACTGGGGTGGCCGAGCTTTTCGAAGAACTCACGGCGCCATGCGATCCAACGGGTGTCACCAAGTCCGGGCTTTGCCCGAATGAAAAGGAAGATATCCTGAAGGTGGTCAAGTATTTGCTCGTCGCGTTTGTAGCCAAGAGCTTTTAACGACTATTACCTTTGGACTCAAGGTTCCCGCTGGTATATATGTGCCTTCGATGGTTGTCGGTGGCCTAATGGGACGTATCGTTGGCCATATTACGCAATATTTCGTGGTCACATTTCCCGACTTTTTTGTTTGCAAGTTGCCCTGCTGTCCCCGGTGTTGAAGCATGCATCACACCGGGCGTTTACGCAATGGCAGCAGCAGGAGCGACTATGTGTGGCGTTACTCGATTATCCGTAACGCTGGCTGTCATTTGCTTCGAATTGACTGGCAGCTTGAATCATGTGCTGCCTTTTTGCATTTCGATTCTCTGCGCTAAGTGGACTGCTGATGCCCTTGAGCCTCGGAGTATCTATGTAAGTATAATATCATGAGGGTAGAAGAGAAATATACTAACGAAATAACAGGATCTTCTCACAGACATGAACGACTATCCGTTCCTCGACAACAAGACCAGTCATACGGCCACGGACCAAACGCTGGGCGATCTCAGTCGGCCTGCCGGCCAACATCGCATTATTGACATTTCCAACTCCCCACTTGTCCGGGCTAAAGATCTGCGTGGAAAACTGGACTATATTCTCATGGCTGGGGAGATTGATAGTGGCTTGCCGATCGTGCGAGATACAGTTTTGGTGGGCATGATTGCCGCCACCGATCTTGAGTTTGCGTTGGATGGGCTCGGTGATGAATATTCGGAGTTTTGCATTATGTCACCCGACCATCAGAATTGGTCGAAGTCTTATGATGATGATGACGACGATATTGATATTGGGGCCAGCAGGGTAGTGCATGATTTTACGATATATGTCGACCTGGTAAGTTCCATCCTATCTTCTATCATGTTCATGAAGCTAACAACGATCTAGTCCCCGTTGCCCTCGATATCCATTCTCCTCTAGACTTGGTCTATCAATGTTTCGTCAAACTAGGTCTTCGGTATATATGTGTTGTCCGCAACGGCAAATTCCACGGCCTGGTTCATAAGAAACAGTTTGTCAGGCACATGCGAGAACTTGAGAAGTCTTGACCCGAGCCATTTTATTGATTTATTGCATCCTCCTATGCATTTGAGCGGATGGCGTTTTCATTTCATTTCATTTCGTTTCTTTCGTTTCTTGTCATTCGGCATTTTAAAGTATATATACATCTTAGTTCTATGTGTACATGCTCGTTTCTCAAATCACCGTATCTTATATACTTACACAACCCTCTCATATCCCATAATCTTAATCGCCACGTCCCTTCCTCAACCCAGTCGCAGTCCCCGGCACACGCTCCCCAACCCAGGCCTCCAGCTCTTCAGGTCCAGCCTCTCGCCAGGACGAGCTCAAATCCTCATCTGTAAGAGGGAAAAAGGTATCACACTCGAATTCTCCGCCGTTATTAATCTTCTTGACTCGCGTCATGAGTATTCTCAGAATGACTTTCCTTTCCTTGTTATCACCATCATCGCCCCGCGAGCCGAACGACGATAACCTCAATGCAGAATTATATATCTCCCCGCCTCCAATAACAAATACATGACCCAAATCATCCTTCTCTCGCAGCTGCTCAAGCGCCGCTTCGAGGCTGTGCGAAACAAACGCATCGCGTTTGTCCTGTATTGCCCGTCACCAACACCACCACCAGCACCGTTATGACTGTTAATAATATTGTTCTTATTATTCTTCTCCCTCTGCCGCGCTAAATCTCTCGCAACCTCGTCCGCCACACTCCCGCTCTCATCCCGCGATATAACGACATTCAACCGCTCCTTGAGCGGCCGCAGACTCTTCGGAAGCGAGTAGTACGTCTTTCGCCCCATTATTATCGCATTGACTTTGCTATCGCTCTTAGCAACAGCAGCAGCAGCAGAAGCAGGGTCGCGAGGACGACGATGATAGAGAGGAGCACGCGTAGAGACACGCGCGAAAAAGGCCATATCTGATTTTATACGCGGCCATGGGAGCGTTCCATTAAGCCCGATGCCGAGGAGGGAGAAGGACCAGCAGCAGGGCGGGTTACGGGTGTTGTCGCAACGATGAGGGTGAGGACTTTGCCTAGCATCTCGGGGACTGGGACTGGGACTGGGACATTTCTTTCGTCTTTTCTGTCCTTTTCTTGTTGATAGAAGAAAGACTAACCCTGGAAATTAAAATGAAGCTTTGAATAGTATGCAGACTAGGCCCAGTGAGGATAAGTTCCCGGAGCTAGCCGAAGTAGGAAACGCTTAGGTTATATCTTTGTTACATAATCACCGTATCCAAAGTTCCCTTCAGAACAACATGTTAAACTAGCAGCTGTCGACAGGCGTAACAAGTATGTCGCTCTTAAGATCCTGATTGCGAATGCGGATACGTCAAAACATGAAGTGGAAATCCTTGAGGCGCTTGCCCACAGCGCCATCGCCCAGGAAAAGACCATGTTATGAATATACCTACTGGATTTTTCGAGCACAGGGGCCCCAATAGAGTCCACCGTTGTCTGGTCTTTGAGGTGATGGACGCTAGGGTAGCTGATGTGCTGAGCGAGCAAAAGCGCTCTCTATCTGGATGGCCAAGAGGATTCTCCATCATACTTCTTGGCATTGAATTCTTGCATGCCAGTGGGATTGCACACGGATATCTTCAGCAGGGGAATCTACTCTTTCCCGTGAAGAACTTGAATTTGGTGGGCGAAGAAGAACTAGCCGGGCATGATGAAGAGCTCGTTCCCAGGCAGGATGGACACCCAGATACCTTGCTCTGAACCAGCCTCTATCTCAATACATGGACGCCAGCCTGTCGACATGACTCCTGAAGAAGCAAATGTTATAAAGGGTTTACTTAGATGGATTCTGGATTATGGTCCGGTTAAGCGGTCTTTGGCGTCTGAGCTGTTGAAGTATCCGTGGTTTTCTACTGGCTATGTAGGAGGGCTGAGGATGATATCTAGTCCGATTTTAAAACCAACTAGTTATCGGGGACTCCGGGGTGGCTACTAGCTAGCGTCTTGTCCTGACATATGGATAACTCTGCTCTATTTCAAAAATATCTTAACGAACAATTAAGACTGATAATAAACAGACTAGGCCCGTTGAAGAAGGTCGTTGCAAGTTACATGTATTATGTAATCAAATTACCATACAAAACGAGTTAGCAAGCCCTAACTTCTCGTTTAGCATAGCTAGGTATGTTCTGACGGCCATTCCATTTCACCAAAATGCGTTCTCGCAATTCAGAAATACCTAAGTAGACCATGGAGAATACATAATCTAATAGTTAAATGATAAGTGGGTTATAGATACATCTATGACCACAAGATATTAAACCTCCGCCAGCCCGTTTTCGGCGGTGGGAGCTGCTCGGGATGCCGGTTCATCTCCTCGATAAACGGGCGGATGGGAATTTCCTCCAAGGGGATGATCTTAGTCTTCATGATCCACTTGTAGCCAAAGTACAGGATGAAGATAATCGGTAGATTCAGGTAGGATGAGATGAAAACCGATGTGCTCCAGTGGCCATGGATGAAAGTGCTGTAACCACCAGTCAAGAACAGAAGACCAAAGATGAAGAGCGAGACCCACGCAGCGTATGGCTGCAAGGGCCCAGCCCAGGGAGCTCGGTGTGTCGGTCGATGCCTTGCTTGCGGCAGCCGTAGTGGAAGCGGAGATAGACGATGAGGATGGTCATCCAGTTGACGAGGGTGGCGATGGAGACGATGTTCTGCAGCCAGGTGAAGACGGTAGAGGCGGAGCTGGACAGGGTCATGTAGCCGAGACAGATAAAGACGCCGAGGAAGATGACGCCGACATAGGGGACACCGAAGCGGTTGATTCGCTTAAAGATTTTAGGCGCGTGTCCGAAAACTGCCAGGCTGTACAACTGTCGCGAGCCGACAAGCATGAAGGAATTACCTGCTGACCAGGCAGAGGTAAGCACGACCGCGTTGATGATCGAGGGACGGCCTTGATCCCGGCGCGCCGAGCGGCGATGACAAAGGGCGATTCGGAGGCGGTGCCGCTCCCACTTAGCAGCTGCGGGTCATTGGATGGGACGACCAGGCCGACCATGAAAATGGTCAAGACGTAGAAGAGTATGATACGGATGAAGATACGTTTCGCAGCCATGGGAATGGCGTGTCTCGGGTTCTTCGTCTCGGCTGCGGCGACGGTGATACTCTCGATATTCGAGTACGCATAGAGAGCGTTGTTGAAGGTGGTCCAGAAACCCAGGAATCGGCCCAGGGAGCCGCCGATATCCAGATACTGGACGAACGGGCCTGGATGTCGCCAGTACCGGAATCCGATAGAGGTATGGTCGGGTCCGCCGCCGCAGGTAATAACCAAGGCCATGATGTTGATGCCAATGATGAGCATGATTTTCAGAATGGAGAAGAAAAACTCCAGCTCGCCGTAGACGCGCACGAAGGAGATAGCGCTGATGACGATCAGCACGCCGAAAACGCTAATCCATATGGCATTGTTGTACGTAGCCCAGAACTCAATGAGCACGGCGGCAGCGACAATCTCGGTGGGGATGGACACGGCATTCGAGTAGATCTGATTCCAGCCGTTGGCAAAGGCCATGGCAGGGTCAAAGAAGAGCTCCGAATAGCGAACAACACCGCCGTTCAGCGGCACCAAGGCGCCCATCTCACCGACTGCGAAGACCACGGCGGCAACCAACATGCCGGTGAATGTGTAGCCCAGCAAGGCACCCAGAGGACCGGCGTTAGTAAGAGCAGTGCCAGAGCCCAGGAACAGACCGGTTCCGATAGTGCCAGCCAAAGCGATCATCTGAATGTGTCGCTGGTGCAGGCCCTGGCGGACCTCGTTGACCTCGCCCATCTGCGCCACGACGCCATCTGACAGTTCGCGAGCGTCTGCATCCTGGTATTCCGGATCCGGATTCTTCTTCTCGTAAGAGTAAGAGGCATCCGGAGCCTGGTATTCGACGTCGGAATTCATGGTTTGAGGATGTGTTTGTGCTTGTGCTTGTACGGCAGCTGTACTCTGTGGTTCAGCCCTTGCTTGCATGCCGAGCATTTATAGGAATTCCCTTATCATGTTTTGCCGCAGGGTTACACGAGCTATCCCATCTTGTAGATTGCGCTATGAAGCTAGGTCGTTAGCCCTGGTCCTCCCTGCACGAATCTGTGGCCTCAGATAGGTTCGAGATAAGAGAATCCTTCCAGAGCGTGGCAACAACGTGCTAGTCGTTCTCCTAAAATCCTTCCATCTATTAATTACGGAGTATTAAGTTAGATAGCCAATGATCAGACAATGCCCGGGCAATACTATTACTCAAAGAAAAATTCTCCCTCTCGTCGAGCGTACCAGCGTTTGTCGTTTTGGCGTAGCATGGACAAAGGGACACGGGATGTGATTGATAGCGCACTGACATGGCCTAACTTGGCACCGGGCGGCGCTGTCCCACGGGAGTATGCCACCCCGTCGTAACACGATAAAAGAAACTAAAACACACAATAAATGGCTGCGGTCGACATCCTTGACGGCGGCCTGGGAACCTCGCTGCAGGATAAATATGGCGTAGCCTTTGACGCCTCGACCCCACTGTGGGCGTCGCATCTGCTCGTATCCGACCCAGAGACCCTGCTCGCGTGCCAGCGCGACTTTGCATCGGCCGGCATCGCCGTGCTTCTCACAGCCACATACCAAGTGTCTGTCGAAGGCTTTGAGCGGACAAAGACTGCTGACTTCCCCAGTGGCATTCCGCGCGCCGCCATTGCGCCCTTCCTGCGCACTGCGTTGGGTGTGGCCGAGCAAGCAGTAGCAGGAACACCTGCTACCAGGATCGCCCTCAGCTTGGGTCCCTATGGAGCCTGCATGATTCCCGGTCAGGAGTACAGCGGCAAGTACGACGCTGCACATGACAGCGAAGAGGCCCTGTATCGCTGGCATTTGGACCGGCTGCAACTCTTCGTCGACGCGGACGACCAGCTGGTGGATCGCGTGCAGTACATTGCGTTCGAGACATTGCCTCGGTTAGACGAGATTCGCGCGGTGCGACGAGCCATCCATACGATGCGTCTTGGCACTCCCTTCTGGATCTCGTGTGTCTTCCCCGGCGATGCTGGAGATGAAGCTCTACCGGACGGGAGCTCGATCGAGCAGGTCGTCACGACTGCCGTTGCGCCCATGCAGGACGGGGCAAATCCTGGGGTATTGGGATTAATTGCACAAAAATAGCCAAACTGCCAGGACTAGTCGAGCGCTTGGGTTACTTTATGAGGCAAACCGTCAGCACGGCAGGTCAAATTCCGACGACCCTTGTGCTGTACCCCGACGGCACCAATGGAGAGGTGTACAATACGACGACGCAGCAATGGGAGAAGAAGGCCCAGGGGAGAGAGCAGATGCGGTAGGCGAATTCTCAAGCCGCGCTGCAACACAACGTGTGCTGACTTTTGGTGATGGCAGCGTCCGTGGGAAGTCAATTGGCCGCAGTGGTGCGCGACGCTTACGCCAAGGGCCCGTTTCGGTCCTTCCTCGTCGGCGGGTGTTGCAAGGCCACTCATGAAGATATCCGCAGGCTTCACTCGCAGTTTCGATAGTTGCATGAAGTGTTGTGACTCGTGACACGGAGATGAAATATTATTATTGTTCAGGTAGGTAGCTTAGATAGGCATGCCCAAACCAGTTCAGGGCCTTTATACCGCATAACCAGCCCGTGTACAATACCAATGCTGAGATCAACGCCTCAGTCCCATGTATCATGCACCAAGAACTCCAAGAATCGTAACTCCAAAGTAATGCCTGTATCATCACAACTTCCGAACGCCCCTGAATAAGAATCCAAAAAGACCCAAGAAATATGGTAGGTCATTTCGACTCCCTTCCAAGCCCCATCTGTACAGCCTCTTTCACCGCAGCTACGTTCGCCTCCAGTGCCTTGTTCCGTCTGATATCGTGATCATCTTCACCGACCGTGTTGAGTCTCTCGAAAAGCCATGCTTCTTTCATGAAGCGCGTAAGGGAGAGAAGATCCTCGGCGGCACGAATCTGGTTGAACACACTATTAGCTGTACTCGCACTTGTTCGAAAGAGAATTATGCTCACTAGAGCTGTTGCTTCGACATTGAGATTGTACGCCCCAACTGCTGTGTAGACATTATCTGGAGATTCGACCTATGTACATACACTTCTTAGCTGTGGAGAACGGCATATATGACGATTGAAAAGAACAGACATACCCTCGAAGGCGCAAGTATGTTTTCAAACCGCTGAAGCAATTGCGTAACATCGGTGTTGATGCGATCTGTTAGAGACATCGTCAGATTCCCTCGATATTCATTCAGCTAGCGAATTCCCGCATTTTGCTTGCGGAGTTCATCTTTGTTGGAAATGTCGGGGTCGCAGTGGGAAAAACGAGCGGGGAGATTCGCGTACTGTGCAGAGCTTTGCTGGTAGCTTG
The DNA here is from genome assembly GCA_020137715.1 of Talaromyces trachyspermus. Taxonomy (NCBI): domain Eukaryota; kingdom Fungi; phylum Ascomycota; class Eurotiomycetes; order Eurotiales; family Trichocomaceae; genus Talaromyces; species Talaromyces trachyspermus. Next base: position 7,064,035 of record JACGXQ010000015.1, on the reverse strand, counting down.
GGAATCCATTGTCGTCGGTGTGAAAGAGAGTATACCTACAGTAGGTAGTTGGAGGTTGAAGGTTGAAGCTGCTTAAGGTTGCCGTCTATCGTTGTGGCCTTGTTGCCTTAGAGTCAGTCTATAACGGGCTTAGCTTACTCTTGATGCTTCAACATCCACAGTCAACACAACGAGATTGTTGCTTGAATTTTACATTCCACATACCTGATGCCTTACACGCGAAGCAAATATTAATCAATTTCAGACTCCGAAAAACTCCTATAACAATAAACGGCAGAGCCAAACCTGCCAATAACGTGTAACCCCATCCATATCCCAAGCGCGCATACAAAGGGTCAGCCCCAAGAGGGACGACAGCCGATATGGCGCTACGGATGATAGACATGACACTGGTGGAGCTGGCCGTATGGAGGGTGTACACATCGACTACATATATCTGCACGGGGATGTACGAGTACATGGCTGCGAATGCCACCAGGCCACTCCCGATAATCGGGGCAATCCACATTGCGTGTTTCTCCAAGGTCCAACCATGAATAAGAAGAGCGGCAGGTAACAATGTGGTTCTGATAATGAGAGGAGGCAGCCGATATTCTGGCTTGATCTCCCCATGCCGAAGCAGTATTTCACGACACAGATAGAGATGGTGAACGCGGAGAGTGAATTGCTGTGGGAGCCGAAATCGTCCATGATGAACGGCAGAGCCGGTTCGAAAGCAGTGGAACAGATGGACCTGTATGCATATTTTAATGCGGGTGGATACTAATAGGTATATAACAGTCATATAAGAGGATTTGATTATAAGAATGTACGCCACGGTGTTGGGCCCCAAAGGACGAAGATGATGGCCCATTGCCGAGCAGGAAACCAGCTGACAGGGTAGGGTTCTTGAGATTTCTCTTCATTCTGATTCAAATTCTGTACCTATCCCGATGGCCGTTTGAGCTTGGGAAAATTGATGGGCCCAGTCGTGTCCTCTGAAGGCTCTTTCTCCATGAATTTGGCTTGGGTAGGTAGATTGAGAAACCTCAGAATGAATCATCAGAAAGTAATAATTAAATACGTATCTGTTGATCCACTAGCAGAGACGAACAGAGATCTCACTGCTAATGCAATCAGCAGTAGCGCCGTCTAAGAGAGTGTCATGCCATCGATTATCACCACTGACACCTCCCTTTAGGTCTTAGGTACTCAGCTTCTCAGCTCAGCTTCCTGCTTAACCAGCAACTAATTAATTAGGTAGTTAACTAACCGGTTAGCGTACGCTATACACTCCGTAGTTAGCCGAGAAAGCCAACAGTCACACCGGCATTCGACCGTTGATGTGCAACTTATAAATCTCGTGGATTTTCCTGGTGTTGCGACCGTGATAGACAGACAGAACGTACCGATTTAGCCCCTGTTGCCAGTTGGAGTGTATGTCAGCCATGACGGTTGATGTGGCGGTCATCGGCGCCGGTAAGTTGCATTAACTCATCGATCAATTAATAGTAGTGTATTTATGGTTTCCAGGCCTGAGTGGCATCGCTTTTGCTCGATTCTATCTCGACATCCACCCGAAAGCGCGCCTAGTGATCTTGGAGAAGGAAAAGGGCATTGGCGGGGTATGGAGTGCAGGTGCGTAGTACCTAATCGTAACTCCGATCAGAACTTGTGTTTAACTCTGTCCTTAGAGAGTGTTTGAAGCGTTCTGGGTCCAGAGTCCTCTGCGCATGACCTCCTTCGCGGACGTGGCTCTCGAGCTCCCGGACAACGCCCCCAGACTCCACGATACATTTGAGGCCAAGTATGTAACTCAGTATCTTGAAGAATATGTTGACTGTCATGTATACGATGGGGCGTCTCTGCGATCGCGAATCCGAGTCAATGCAGATGTACGCTTGGTGGAAAAGCACGGCGACGGATGGCTGTTGCATGTCGATGGCACTGAGTTTCAAACCGTCTCTTGTAGTAAATTGGCAGTGGCGTCTGGAATAACATCGTTGCCAAACATGCCCACGTTTCCTCGCAGTCCCCAATGGGCAGCCCCCATACTGCACCATCGGGACCTTGGGGCTAATGAGAAGAAGATCTTGGACCCGGAGTCAGCGTACAGAAATATAACTGTTCTCGGTGGAGGAAAGTCAGCTGTAGACATGGTATATGGTGCTCTCAAAAGGGAAAGAATGTCAACTGGATCATTCGTACTTCAGGAGAAGGACCAGGCATATTCATGAATCCAGCAGCGGGTGGGAGATATAGAAATGCGGCAGAAGCTGGGGCAACTCGGAAAGCTGCGATGCTGAGCCCTTCTTACTTTTATACTCTACCTACAGAATCTCTTTCACTTCACCAATCCGAGTCAGAAAGAGCTGCTCTCGAGCAGAAGCTGTATGCTGCTGACTATCGTTTCAAGTCATGGGCCAATTATCGAGGCCGAGAGGGGCTCTTCCGGGTTTTCGTGACTTGGAACCAAAAGCATCGTAAGTTGTCTATCTAAGCACTCAGGTACACCGTGATGTATCTATACTTCAAATCATCTTGGTGGTGCTGACTTGGACAGATTCTTCTGGAGCAGCGGTCCCGTTGGAGTCATTCAGCACGACGACTTTTGGGATCTGGCCAGTAAAAGGTGAACGTCTACCGGGGTGATCCATGTGGCACGACATCCAATGCCATAATCTTGACAGACGGAAGGGAAGTGCCTACCGACGCTCTGTTATGTGGCACAGGCTGGGACACTTCCTATCCTTTCTTCACGCCTGAACAAGCTCTACAACTAGGTCTCCCACATCACCCTGACACCTCAGCCGAGGAACAGACATGGAATGATCTGAGGGACGAGGCAGATGCAGAGATTCTGACAAAGTTCCCCATCCTGGGCTCTCCTCCGCCCGACGCAAAACCTGTGGGAGATATTAGCCGCACACCAGCCAGACTCTACTACGGCATGGCTTCTTTGTCTGATTCTTCTATCCTCTTCCTCGGTAGAGCTCGAGTGTCCAATAATTTCCGCGCTGCTGATGCGCAGGCCATTTGGGCAACTGCATATTGGGATGGACATGTGACTCTGCCACCGCTAAGCGAGGCAAAGCGTCAAGTCGCGTATATGAATGCTCTGTCTCGAAGACGATACCCGACGAGGGGTGTTGATGGCATCAACTTCCATGCCGATCTGGTGTATTACACAGACAGGTTAGTGTATGAGGCGGGACTTACTTCTCATCGCAAGGGCTGGTGGGACGACCCTGAACAGCCGTGTTTGGCGAGCGATTTTCGCGATTGCGCGGAGGAGTATCGAAAGAAATACGGCTACAAGAAGGCATGAATGGAATAAAATAGCATCAAAATGCCCATCGCGTGCAGGGGTGATGTCTCGTGAAGCAATGGAACAAGAGAGAGTATATCTAGGCAAAACCGAAGGTCCTCGCTTCCGAGAAAGGAAAGTGTGGCTACTCGTTTGGGAAGCGACGTGGCTACCTAAGCTTCCCATGGATATTGAACTAATGATATTGAAGATTCCATATATGATTTTTCGATCAAATTTCGCTTCGGTTATTTATCTTATTAACCCAAGACAAGGAAAGAATTCATATTCATGTTGTTGTTTCTACTACTAGTAGGAAAGTTTCTTGGCGGTGCGGGTGAGCCCGGGGCAGGCTCCACTATTACGGCGCCGTCTGGAGATAAGATTAATGGTGGGTCTAGACCCGGCAATACTTACACTACAAAACTTCCGAGCTGACCTCAAACCGCAAACGCCGAAATCCCGAAACATAAAGGAAAAACGCCGTCACGCTACCGCATAGGCCCTCGTCCGCGCCATTGCAAGTTACAACAATGGATCCTTCTGGAAAACGTGCCCTCAAAGTCAACAAGGCATGTGTGCCCTGCCGCGCACGTAAGGTCAAGTGCGATACCGCCGTGGTTGGCATCCCCTGCAGCAGCTGTACCAGCAGGCAGTGTGCCGAGGACTGTGTACTGCCGGTCCGTAAGGGTCGGACCAGGTTAGTTGATTGATGCTTATTACCTAGGGAGGTGCGTGCTCTAACATGGCTATCATAGGAAAGTAATACGTGTTAAACCGACTCCTAGCCATGTACGCTTTAGATCATTTTTCTTCTGCTTCTTCGGCGATTTTTCAGCATTCCCACTAACCGTTGACAGACTACTGGCATATCCAGCAGTAGTCAATTAGATAGTCTCAGCCAGTCTAATCAATCTAATCAGTCAAAACAATCTTTCACTTCCGATCCCCTGGACTGCCACAGCCCACGTCAGACTGAGCCAGATCTGCTCTACCTCAATATCCTAAACGACGCCGTGAAAGACACCACAGAACCCAGTCGACATTACACCACTTCCAATACCCCTACCGTTCAAGACCAGAAGACAGTTTTACTCCTCGGAATTGTCTATGGACCAAGCTACCCCAGTTGGACGACATCGACAATGAATATCTTGCCAAGAAAGGTGTTTTTGATCTACCTCCTCCGCACCACTTGTGAGAGAATCCTCCGTTTTCTATACTCTCTGGGTCTTCGTCTCCACTCTACTCACAGGCAAAACGACAGAGATGCCCTCATTAAGACATACTTTGACCACGTCTACCCTTTTGCTCCCGTGATCAATAGGGGTGATTTCATTCGCGGCTATCAATCCGGCGACTGCTCTTTGTTCCTTCTCCGCGTCATATTGACACCAGCCAGTCTCCATGTGCCAGTAGATGTACTATCCGCCTGCGGCTTTGCCAGCCGCTCGGCCGCGCAAGAGTCTTTCTTCTCCAAGGCCAAGCTGCTTCACGACTTTTCCGCCGAAGATGACCCGTTGTTGATGCTTCAGGGATCCATAATCTTATGCACGGTGATTCTCGACCACCCCACCGACCGGGACTTTGGCTACTGGTTCCACAACGCGATCCGTCTTGTCACCAAGCTTGACCTACGCAGCTCGTGCGTTTCCTACTCCTGCATCGTGACACGTATGACGGGTACTAACTGCCTACAGGTGTGTTCGGGAAGACAAGCCCCGTGAAGTCTTAAAGTCGTACAGAAGGATCTGGTGGGCTCTCTACGTACGTCCCTCTTCTTGTCACCGTACGATGTTCTTTTGCTTTATGCTTACTATAGCTACGTAGTCTTTAGACATTTTCCACGTCTTTGTCAATACCAGACGCTCGCGACTGCTCGAAGATACCTCCACGATCAAGCCTAGGACGGAAGATGACTGGGAAGCGGAGGATGTCTCGGGAGAATCATCTGGCTTGCTATCCCCGGTCACGCCTCAGCAAAAGGCCTCGCCTGTTCTCCACTGCGAGCTGTCTCGAATATGTGCGTGCTGGTCCTATTCGATTTTTCTTTTTGTTTTATTATAAACGCGTAACTGATACCACAAGCATTTTAGTCGGCGAGTGTTTGTCCATTGTGACAAATAAGCCACAGCAGGATCCTCGCCAAATGATGCATCCACTCGATGCATGGCGCAAGTCTCTCGCTGCGAAAATGCACGTGGATGGGAATACTGGAACTGACGTGTACTATCTGAATATACAAGCCATGAGCTACAGGTTTGAGTGCATCTTGTGTCGTCTGATACGACGCTGTGGGCAACACGCGGACTGGAGAGAGTGGGCCAAACAGCGGCTCCGGTCAGCTATTCTGGAATTGGACACGATTGCCATGAGGGTGTTGGCGAGTGGTACCCTTCAGGACTTTCCCATGTCTTTGTAGGTGCCGTCCACATTTGTTCCCATCTGCCCTTTTTTTCAGAATAGAACTAACAATGCCCTTATCAGTGTAACCACTATAACTGCGCTGCTCGCTCTACACATCGAATCGGCCCTCGATCCAGCCGAGACAGAGCTCATCCGTTCCATGGCCCGGATATCGATCAGCCAGACCATGCTTCTTCTCACCCAAGGAAAGGAAATACCCGCCCTGAAAAGAGCGCTGCCAGTATTCGAGGAGATTCTTGCCAAGAACAATCTTTACTTGGTTCCGCCAAACATTCTCGGTCAGGTACCTGCGCAGTCGCAGTCAATGGCAGATGCGTATGCTTCGCCGCACACACAGGCCAGCCTAGTTCCGCCTCAATTGGAGCAGTGTGAGAATAATCCGTCGTTAGATGTGGATTTCCTAGGTTTTGATTTGTTGGACGAGTGGCAGATTGGGCAACTGGATCTAAGTAATCGATATTGATCGAGGCTTATATATGGCTAGGTAGCTCAAGTCCAATTGACCTGGGTCTTCTATCTTTAAGGAATTAAAAATATAGTAGAAAAAAGCAATCTATCTATACTACAATATTTGCATTCTTTCCGTCCATCTCTTACATCTGCCACCCCGGTGCCCATGAAGTACGTATTACAGAGTGCCAACCTTTAATATCTTGGTGCTGTCGGGCCCAGCGTCCACTAGACAACCTATGCGACCTCCTTCTCTGGCCCATCTGGCTTACCTCTAATCACGGCGACGTGCCGGCGACGCATCATCTCCAGCATCTTTGTTGCTTCGGAAGCATACTTGCACTTGGAGCGTATCTGTGGACCGTACTTGTTGAATAAAAACGGGAAAGGCAGGCACCCAAGCACCAGGAACGCAGGGATGGAGCTTGCCCATTGGTTTCCAAGTTTCCTGTACATTTGAGTGGTAAACAGAGGAAACGCGGTGCCGAACAAGGACCGAAGTACGGAGTTGGCTGCCAGCGCAGAAGCAGCATAGAAGACATCTGTACACAGGTGAGCATGTGCATTGTTCTAGAGGATCATGAAGCAAGGATCAAAACCTACAAGAGTCAACCAAATAGCCCATCAGCGAGATGAAGACCATGACAAGTCCACACGCGAAAAACATGGCGCCGATAATGGGCACGATCCAGGGCACTGACGGATACGTCGTCCACGCAAAGAGGAATAGACCAATCGGAAGGACTATAGAGCCTGTCATGGCCGTACGCAGCCTGGCTTCTGGTTCGACTGCGCGTCCCTCTGCTTCAGCCGCCGCGCACAGGCGCACGTAGCGCTTGTTGTCCACGCCGGCCGCCAATGTGGCAAGACAGACGCCAATGGCGACGCCGATAAACGGAAGTCCGGCGGTACCCTGGCTCCAGCCTCGAGTAACTTGGAAGACGATGGGAAATCCGGCAAAGAACATGTACAGTGTGCCGTAGATGATAGATATGTACAGCGACGTCAGCAAGACAATAGGTTCGCGGAACAGAAGGCTCCAGGGCCGCGTGAAAGAGACCGAGAGCTCCTGCGAAAGTGTCTTGGGCGGCTTTCCCGCATCGAGCCGGGATACATATACGCTTCCTGTCTTCTGGGAGAGGGCCTTGGCTCGACGTCGCAGAATGAACGGCGCATATGTCTCGCGGGTGACCAGCATCGTGGCAATCCAGACCACGCCGCCCAGTATCGCGACCAAACCGAGAAGCCAGCGCCAGCCCTGGGTCTCTGCAAGAAAACCACCAGCAATGGGTCCTGACAGAAAGATTTGATAAGAATCAGCAAGTGTACAAGGGTAACAATGACCAAAAATTGGCAAAAATGGCAACATGGAAGAAGGACATCCACGACCTACCAAATGCAGGCCCCAGAAGGGAGCTGTGGAAAAAATCCCGTCGCCAGTCCACGCTCCGTTTTGCTGAACATGTCGGCAATGATGCCACCGACATTCGTCATCGACGACGAACCAAACGCGCTCGCAAGGAAGCGAAAAATTAGCAAGCCCGTGATGTTGGGCGCGCACGCCGCCACGCTAAACGCTATGTACGCCGTGTACGAGATCACAAAGACGAACCTGCGCCCGTACACCTCCGACAGAGGCGCCCAGATCAGCGGTCCGAGAGCGAACCCCAAGACGAACAGCGACAAGCCCAGCGTGGCCACCTCCGCGGACACGTCAAAGCGCTGCATGACGCCTTGGATGCCGCTGGCGTACACCGAGCTGGCAAAGGTCACCGCGAAGGTGGACAGGGACTGGAGAATGGCAATGGCCCGCTTTCTCCTCTTGGAAAAATTCATGGCGTCCTCGCGGTCGTTGTGCGGGTACTCAACGATGTAGGGGTCGTCGCCTGTGCCACTGCCAGCGTAATCCTGGTTGCAGATATCATCATCCAGTCGCGTGCGGAGGAGAAGAGGTTGGATCCAGGACATTCTTAGGGTTACGTCGCCGTCGTCGGAGACAGCCGGCTCGGGAAGGACGGCCGTGATGAGAACGACAGGAAGGATAGGAAGACCTATGTCAAGATTCAAGATGCGAACTGAGAAGAACCAACGAATTTTCATGCTTGGCCATCGTCTCACGGTGCGAAGAAAATCGTTATATAATTCACCTCGGAAATTTGGATTGGCAATATTGGCGACAAAGAAAAGCCCGCGGCATTATCTTCGGAATTATAACATTTTTAAATGTGCACTTTTTCTTGGCATGACAAAGTCGGTCAGTAAGTAATGAATAGTGTCAAAGGAGGTATCATATGATTACTGTGCCGGACAGCATAGAGGTTTCCGTCCGAGCCCTGCCATTCAAGGGAGAGCTGTATCTATCGTCGATTCGTCTTACAGCCCCAAACTTCCGTTTTGGGGAGTAGATGTCACATATGCGTGCGAGGCACGGAGGAAGCCTGCCTGGAGTTTGAGTGCGCTGTATTTCTCCCTGATAACTTGACGATCTTCCATGATTGCAGCGCCATAGTCGTAGGATGTATAGCTCAAAGGATTGGCGATATTGCACCTATTGGTTCTGCCGTACAACTACCGCAATTTTTAGGGTTATACCTAGCCCTAACCTCAGTTTTCAATAATCCTTAGCATATTATGCGACGGAAGGGATATCCTCGAGGCCTAACTACCATGTGTAAATTGAGAAAAGTCTCCTGAGCCGCGCAGAGGGCGTCAAATGGAGAAAAGATGGGGACAAGTCGGGACTAAGCTTGAAAGCTTGAATTCTTAACCCGATTGGGTGAAATTGATGCTGCGGACTGTGTTCGGTTCCTCTTCGTCAACCGAAGCGGACGACAAACTAACGCCGATTTAAGCGACTTGCCTTCAGGGAGGGACCAGTACACATTTTCGTTGTTTCTGAGTCTGCTAATATCTTGCTTGAGGGCTGTAAAGGATTGTCCCTCGGTTTTGTAGGCGTGGTGGCCAGTGTAGATGCGAGAGATGCAAGCTTTTCCATCCAGACATGTTGTGCCAGTACGTGCTAGCAGCCTTCTGTTGCTCGGTTATTGGAGTTATCTGACCTCTAACGGCAGATCAAATACTTGCATAGAATAAGCTTTGAAAACACCTGAGTAAGTACTACGTAGTAACGTAGTATTGTAATTGCTCATGGCCAAGCATTGATGAGTGACTTGCAAAGATCTCGGAGACTCGTCAAAGCTTAACAGGACCCACCGCGTTCCGTGTGGCGGGCCGGCGGCCCTTCCGAGAGCTTAGCGTCGCTGATCAGACGAATGTGGCTTCTAATCTCTACATACGTTGACTAGTTACCTACTACCAATGCTAAATATGTAGTGACCCCGCCGCTACTGAGTGCCATACACCGTCAGCCTCCGACTATTCCATCTTCCCAGGCCAGACTCCATCCATGACGGCCATTCAGGACATTCGGACTCACGCGCCCGTCGTGGTTGCGGAGGCTGCATGCCTGATTATCTTCTGCTCGCTGATGGTGGGACTGCGATTCTTTGCGCAGTGCATCAAGCACGCCTGCCTGGGGCCTGATGACTGGGCGATTGCTTTGGCCTTGGTGAGAAATCACCACCTTTTATTCTAGTGTTGTTAAAACTCTTACCATGGAGTTAGCTATTTGTCATTGGAATGGTCATTACGATTCTCGTCTGTTCGTTATTTGTGCGACATAATTGTAGCTTTATCATCGTGTTGATATTTACACCTCGCAGAAACCGGTATGAAGGGATTTGGCTATCCCGCTTCCGTGGGAGATGCAGGGCCGAACCACCTCGATGCCAACGTGGTGCGTATTGACATGAACCCTTCTTCTTCTTGATGCTCTTCCTCCGTGGCACCGACTTTGCCACCTACTGGACTAGCAGCGAGACCGAGTATGACGACTGTCTACCCACGGGGCAGTGGTCACGGATATCTTGATTATCTTGTTCCCATTGGTGAGGTATGTACAAGGAAAGAACGTGGCAGTAACGAATATACATGCTGATGGGATAGATCTGGAAAATCGATTACAAATACCCGTCGCAAGATCGCCATCATGGGGGTGTTTGGACTTCTAAGATTGGTGCTATGTGTGTCTCTAGAGTACCCAAGATATACTTATGTGTATGCTGATACCCACACAGAACCTGCGCCATGTCAATCGTTCGCATGGTATCTATCAACGAGCGCTGTCTGGTGAGTTCTTCTGAGCGGGCATTTTCCATTATTCTCCACTAATAATGTTTCCATAGTGGAATTTGACCCAGATTCTAAGGAGGGTGTATGTCTATTTTCTTCCATTCGCCCTCCAATCATTGAATAAATTATTCCTCGTATTATCTACATTATCTATTATGTTGACCTTTTTCAGATCTCACCACTCTCACCACCTACTTCTCCATGCTCGAAGCAGGGTTAGGTTTCATCGCCGCAGTACGGTCTCTTGAAGTCCGAAAACGTGCAGAATGCCGTCCGCAGCATTCACAGCCTCACATTGCTGGGCTCGCGTGGTGGCACTAACAATGACAGCAGGAATATGTCCGCCGCTCACTCACAGTGTGTTTATAGCATGAATGACTCCCAGGTCTCGGATATTGGCACTTCACTACCGGCTAATGCTAATGCCACGGACAATTCCGACGCAAGGATGGACCATTTTGAGGGCCAGGGTATTATGGTGTCCATGCCTTTGGCACCAACCTTGGAGCAGGCGGTATAGCATGATGTCATATCAGTACCTGAGTATGTCCTTCATGTAACGGTCTTTATATATCTATGGATACTTCCAAACCGCCCATAGGGGTATGCTAACATCTATGGATGACATTCGTTCATTAATACAGTGGTAAAATCCGTATAGAACCTGGGCGCACCTGAGAGGAGATTGACGTTGCGAAGGCTCACTGTACACGTTTCAGATCACATAGAAACGATCCACATTTCATTTCCATGAGGCTGTAAGGCTCAATATAGAGATCAAATGATATACAAAATAAAATCCTTATTTCTAGCAATAGCGCCATCCCCAACCCAAAGACACGAAAACGTGTGATGTTAAATCATCGTACGTATCTCGACTGTTGGAATTGAATTAGACAGAGGGACATGAATATAATGATGCATGATGCTTACCATAAATCGTTTGTGAAAGTCTGATCGTAAAAGGTCCTATATATAATCGTTAAGCATACTGCATTTTCACCGACAAGAAAAGAGGGTCGGAAAGCTTTACATTGACAAACTCTGGCCCTTTCTTGACCTCGCTGCCGCGAGCCTGGTTTTAAAGACAACATCGTCATCCCACCGACGCTTTATATTAAAGTCTTGTGGGTTCAACAAGGGGTTGCCCCGCGCAATGTCGAATTCTCGTTGCTCTTGCTCTTTGGCTGCTCTCTCGCGCTCCTAGAGACGTACAAAGGTTAGGCAAAGCACGTTTGAGTAATTTCTAATGAAAGGCAAAATGTACCTCTTTCTCTTTCTGTTCTTGTCGCTCGCGTTTAATTTTCTCGAGCTCGCGCATGAGCTCCGCAGCTTCATCCTCTTCATCGTCGCTGTATTCAACCACAGTCAATTTCGGTCTAGCATAACTTCTTCAAGCCACTCAACGAACCTGTCCTCATCACTACTATCTGTATCCGACCCTACCGAATCAGCGTCTATATCTCGTGTTTCCTCTAGTATTCGCCGCCGTTTTGCTTCCATGTCTTCCTCATCAAGGTTGGCTTCCATATCCTCTTCGAGGTCGCGTTTGAGTCGGGGACTGGCTCAGCAGGTGACTCTGCCTGGACGCCTTTGGTCTTTGAAAAGTGTGCTGCTTCGGCTGCTAATAGTTCGGCCCTGAGATCGCGCGGTTGATCGGCTTCGCCGCCCTGACCTGGTTTTCTGCTATTGTGTTAAAGCTATACGCTTCTCAATGAAAGACCATGTACCGTACCGAACTTTCAGGTGCATATAAGCAGGCAAGAGCCGTTGGTGATAGGCTGGGCCACGGAGGGCCTCTTTGCCTTGGGCCTGCACTGGGTGTTAGTCTCGATATGTCTCTAAAATGGGAGTCGCGATGGTATATACCGGGTCGAAAGTGGGACGATGTGCTGCAAAGGTCAGTAAAGGCAGAAGCGATTATTTCTAAAATAAAGAAACTTACCTGTAGTCATATTTGTTAATAATTTGAATCTCCTTCAAGGCTGTGGTTGCGAGTAAAGTAAAGTGAAGATGCGAATCTGGTTTGCGCGGAAAGTACGACAGGGCCGTTGACCGCCTCCGCATGATTGGCTGCCGACGGAGCCAACAATTTAATCCTGCCGCCAAAAGTCTTGGGCTTTTCTGCACGCTTTCTTGAATCGCAAACAACGAGCCCACAATTATGTTGTTATTGCAAATTTGAGTCGCTTAGCTTACAGTTTTAATGCTTTCTCTCGTCGATTGGAATATCCACAACCAAAATGTCTAAGGAAACGCCTCTGTCAGTCGCAGAGCGGGAGTTCATTCTCGAAGCTCTCCTCCAGAATATCCGTCTCGATGGCCGCGATATTGATACGTTTCGTTCCCTTTCTGTGACTTTCGGTGAAGAGTACGGACATGTCAGAGTTAGCCTGGGACAGACAAGGTGAGTCGGTAGCTAATCATCGCATGAATCTCCCTTTTGTTGACTTTTCTTTTAGTTTGGTTGTGCGCATCTCTGCCGAGGTAACGAAACCTCGCGATGACCGTCAAGCTGATGGTACTTTTCAATTGCAATGGAGCTTACGTCAATGGGATCTCCGGCTTGGGAAAACCTTCGGTATGTTGGCCCATCCACGCCGCTTTTTCCTCGATAAAGTCCGCTAATTTTAAATTTTGAAGACAAACCGATTTCGAAACTTACGTATCGCGAGTGCTTGACCGTGTAATCCGCCACTCGAATGCCTTAGACACGGAATCTCTATGCATTTTAAAAGGCAAGAGTGCCTGGAATATACGAGCCGATGTGCATGTGGTCGATTTTGATGGCAATCTTATTGACACGGCTTGCATTGGCATTATGGCAGGCCTGCAGCATTTTCGACGTCCGGACATTGAGGTTAAAGAAGGCCAGGTTACGGTGTTTGGCCTCGATGAGCGTGTTCCAGTACCTTTGAATATCACCCACCGGCCATTGTCGATCACGTTTCAGTCTTTCCACGAGGGAAAAGTCCTCGTCCTGGATGCCACCCGCAAAGAGGAACAGGCTTCGGAAGGAGATCTAATTATTGCCCTGAACAACTCGGGCGAGACTTGCGCCGTGTACAAATCCGCCGGTAGTCCTGTGAGCGCAATTGAGGTTGTGAAAAGACGAATTTCGCACTGCGGAAAGTGCAAGAAATCAATGGGATCATAAATAAGGCGCTAGAATCCGACCTGGCCCAGCGCGCAAAGGTGAACCGTGCGGCGGAAGCCAACGCGGAGAATGATCGTGAAGGATAAGCGTTTCATTATCTTAGTATATATGAACCATGTGATTCTTCGAAGCCTTCCCATACCAGCGGCATGTCAGGCTGGCGACTGATTCACTTCCCCAGCTTTAATCCCTCAGCACTCTTGGTGTTTGACAGGTGACGACGTCCCCGATCTGAAGCGGCTTCACAGTTAGCTGAACTGATTTCCCTTGTCGACATATTGACTTGGCGTCGCGGCAGTGGCGATGCAGTAAGATCGGTGCATTATCAGAAATAACTGCAGTGTACGCCAAGCTATGGGATATGAGACATAGAAACAAAGAACACGAATATAATCTGCTATTACACTACAATCACATATAAATAGAGACAGTAACCCGCTCTAGATAATCCATCATGAATATATACTCCTTGTGGCATGTAGAGATGTGTATAGATGGCTGTCTCGTATGGTATTGGTATTGGTAATTACCGGTCTTGCTGACGTTGCTGACAATGGACGTTGCTGATGGCATGTACCCGTCTCGTCGTGCGCCCACCCTGCGGGTTGGGGTCTGCCACGGCTCAATTGACACCACGGCTCAGTTGCCATGTCACTCTCTATAGTATTTACTATGGAAGGTACTTACAATCTAAAATTTTCAATCCCTTATAATGCACATAAATCTTTATTATTTTTATTAAAACTTTAAATAGTAAATCTCTATATTATATATTATAATATATTTAAATTATAAAAATAAATACTTATTAATTACAGAGTTATACATAAGTAAAAATCTCCTGTATAAAATTCTATATAGGAAATTTTTACTTATGTATAACTCTATAAGTAGTACGTATTTTCTATCTAATTTTAAAATAATATTTTTATTACTTAAATCTATACTAGAATAAAAGTTTAAGTTAATTTATTAAGATTTAGGTGAGTTATAAAGAATTATTCATAAGTATCTTTTGTTAGTATTTACTAAGAAAAGTGACATGGCAACTGAGCCGTGGTGTCAATTGAGCCGTGGCAGACCCCAACCCGCAGGGTGGGGCGCACGACGAGACGGGTAATTTACGTATTATTACCGTCTACGTGCGTGGCTTAGATGTCGGTGCCGTCAGCGCGGCTTCTCATTGGCTCCTTGCCTGCGTCTCCGAGCCACTGCACCGCAGGCTGAAGCTCTCTTCAACAACGTGAAACATCATCGAAAATTGATCTTTAAGGAATCCCTCGGACTACTCGACTACTCCGTAGCCTGCTTATTGTCAAATCCGCTACGTCGCTCGAATACAGTTGTCGCCGGAAACACGGTTACTCTCAGCTATTCAATTTCTCGCCATCGCCAAGCTCCCTTGTCATCCTCGCCCAACTTCGCCAGCTGCTTTAAACTCAAACTCCCCGGCACCAATGCTTCAGGGGCATCTCTTCTGAATTTTGATCCTCCCCTCATCCGCGAAGACCTAAGGCTGTCCGCTTGCCAAATCTACGATGGCCAGCGGTCGGCCTCCTGGAAGTCATCCATCCGCTGGCCGGAGCGATGACCTGCTGCAGCTCGAAGAGAACAACGCGTCGGTTTACAACACTGGCCAGCACCCGCCGGTAGACGATGATCGACTGCTGGAGCAGTATAATATTGACGATTCCGAGCAGCCACGACCGTCCGTATCATATGATGACTTCGTCGGGGCAGGAATCCAGCTGCTGCTGGTGCGCATCCAAACACAAGATTGCATATGGATCAGGCCGGAAGTGATCCATACCTCGGCGAGCCTGCGCATCGTACATACTCCCAGACTTCCGGTCTGAGTAATTTCCAAAGGTATTCGGATATTGATGACTACGAGGACGAGCACATGCATGGCTATTACAATGACCTGGACGAGGACAACATACCGCCTAGTCAGCTTCGACAGCAGCACCAACGGAACAGTATCCTGGCTCTGGGTGGTGGGTTCATGGGTAAAGCGAAGAGCATGCTCGGCATGGGGTCCGAGTACTCTGAAATGGATCTACCACTAACAGAAGCTGGAGCTCGAGGGGCAGGGTTGAGAGAGGGAGACGACAGCAGCGTCAAAAGAGCGCAGAGGAAAGGCGGCAGTTCAGGGTTTACCTTCGGGAGAAGAAAGGTCGACCCTTCAACCCTCGGTCCTCGAATAATTATGCTCAATAATGCGCCAGCCAACGCTTCGCAAAATTTGTTAACAACTATATTTCAACGGCCAAGTATAACATCATCACGTTTATACCCAAATTTCTCTATGAGCAATTTTCCAAATACGCCAACCTGTTTTTCCTGTTTACCGCCGCTCTGCAGCAGATACCCCATGTTACTCCGACGAATCGATATACAACAATTGTACCGCTGGGTATCGTCCTGATTGTCTCGGCTATTAAGGAGTTAGTCGAGGATCAAAACGAAGAGCTTCGGATACCTCGCTGAATGTATCCAAAGCGCAAGTTTTGAAGGGCTCTCAGTTTCAGGAGACGAAGTGGTTGGATGTCGCCGTAGGTGATATTGTCCGCGTGGAGTCTGAACAGCCATTTCCAGCAGATCTAGTTTTGTTGGCGAGTTCTGAACCAGAAGGTCTCTGCTATATTGAAACAGCCAATCTTGATGGAGAAACCAATTTGAAGGTCAAACAAGCCATTCCAGAGACGTCGCATCTTGTCAACCCCAGTGATATGAGCAGATTAAGCGGACGACTGCGATCTGAACAGCCGAATAGTAGCCTCTACACTTACGAAGCTACGTTGACAATGCATGCCGGGGAGGCGAAAGGAGCTTCCCCTGTCACCAGAGCAGCTTCTTCTCCGTGGTGCTACACTTCGCAACACTCCCTGGGTCCATGGGATCGTCGTGTTCACTGGTCACGAAACAAAGCTCATGAGGAACGCCACTGCCACGCCTATCAAGAGGACGGCTGTTGAACACACGGTGAACTTGCAAATTATGATACTCGTGGGAATCCTGATATTTCTAAGTGTCATCACATCAGTCGGCGACCTTATCATTCGTAAGACCTCTGGTGCAAAGTTGGCGTACTTGTATCTTGGTTCATATGATGGCGCAAAGCAGTTTTTCATGGATATTGCGACCAACTGGGTGCTCTTTTCCAATCTGGTTCCAATTTCACTTTTGTCACGATCGAAATTGTCAAATACTTCCAAGCTTTTCTTATTAACTCCGATCTCGATATCTATTACGACAAAACAGATACCCCGCCATATGTCGAACATCATCGCTTGTCGAGGAACTTGGACAGATTGAGTATATTTTCTCTGACAAAACTGGAACCCTGACCTGCAATATGATGGAGTTCAAGCAGTGCTCCATCGGTGGCATTCAATATGGTGGTGATATCGGAAGACAGAAAAGCGGTTCCGGGCAGCGATCTTGGTGTTCATGATTTCAAGCAGCTGCAAGAGAACTTAAAGTCTCATCCTACAGGAGAGATCATTCATCAGTTCTTGGCAATGTTAGCAACCTGTCATACCGTCATCCCTGAGGAGAGATGATAGACCTGGTGAAATCAAGTACCAAGCGGCTTCCCTGATGAAGGCGCCTTGGTTGAAGGCGCTGTCATGCTCGGATATCAGTTTACAAATCGTAAGCCACGATCAGTGCAAATTACTGTGAACGGCCAGGAGTACGAGTACGAACTATTAGCGGTTTGCGAATTCAACTCTTCCAGGAAGAGAATGTCAACCATTTTCCGGTGCCCTGATGGCAAAGTTAGGGTTTTCTGTAAAGGTGCCGATACGGTGATCATGGAACGTCTTCATCCAGACAATCCGACCGTGGAAGTAACGCTGCAGCATCTGGAGGAGTACGCCACCGATGGTCTGCGGACGTTGTGTCTGGCAATGCGCGAGGTTCCGGAAGACGAGTTCAGGCAATGGATCCAGATTCACGAAAAGGCTGCGACCACCGTTAGTGGTAACCGCCAAGAAGAACTTGACAAGGCGTCGGAAATCATTGAGAAAGACTTTTACCTTCTCGGGGCTACTGCTATTGAGGACAAGCTACAAGATGGTGTCCCTGATACTATCCACACTCTACAGCAAGCTGGTATCAAGATTTGGGTCTTGACAGGCGATAGACAGGAGACGGCAATCAACATTGGCATGTCGTGCAAGCTTATATCAGAAGACATGTCTCTGCTGATTGTCAATGAAGAAAACGCCATCGCGACCGGTGAAACTCTTACGAAGAAGCTTGCAGCAGCTCGGAGTCAACTAACCCATGGGGCTGAGATGGAGCCTCTTGCACTCATCATCGATGGTAAATCATTGACATTTGCTCTAGAAAAGGACTTGGAAAAGCTCTTCCTAGATCTGGCCGTCCTGTGCAAAGCAGTCATTTGTTGGTGAGTACAAATCATATTATCCATGCGACTCAACACTTCTAATGATGATTGTTACAGTCGAGTCTCGCCGCTTCAGAAGGCTCTTGTCGTCAAACTTGTCAAACGTCACAAAAGGCCCTTCTTCTCGCCATTGGCGATGGAGCCAACGACGTGTCGATGATTCAAGCCGCTCATGTGGGAGTGGGCATTAGTGGTGTGGAGGGTCTGCAGGCCGCGCGTGCTGCGGATGTGTCAATTGGCCAATTCCGATACTTGCGTAAACTTCTTCTCGTTCACGGTTCGTGGTCGTATCATCGCATCAGTCAAGTTATTTTGTTCTCGTTTTACAAGAACATTGCTCTAAATATGACACAGTTTTGGGTGAGTCTATATCCTTGAATTTGTAATATAGGATTTTCATAAATGCTAACAATCGAATAAAGTACTCTTTTCAAGATGCCTTTTCAGGAGAGGTCATTTACGAATCATGGACACTCACCTTCTTCAACGTTATCTTTACCGTTATGCCGCCATTTGCGCTTGGAATTGTGGATCAATTTGTCTCTGCCAGACTTCTGGATCGATATCCACAGCTCTATCAGCTGGGTCAGAAGGGCGTATTCTTCAAGATCCGAAACTTCTGGGCTTGGATTCTCAATGGGTTTTACCACTCCCTGCTCGCCTACATAGTCGGCGAAGGTGTCTTCTATGACGATCTCAAGGAACAAAACGGTATGGCAACAGGCCATTGGGTCTGGGGTACATCCATGTACACGGCCGTCCTTGTGACAGTTCTCCTCAAGGCTTCTTTGATTACCAACTGGTGGACCAAGTACCACCTAATTGCCATTCAGGGTCCCTTCTTTTATGGATTATATTCCTGCCTGCCTACGGTTATGCCGCGCCTGCCATTGGATTTTCCCGAGAATACCACGGCATCATCCCGTTGTGTTCTCCATACCACAATTCTATCTAATGGCTATCCTAATTCCCGCCATCTGCCTAATGCGCGACTTTGTGTGGAAGTATGCCAAGCGCATGTACAGACCGCAGCCATACCACCATGTGCAAGAAATCCAAAAGTACAATGTTCAAGACTACCGGCCGCGCATGGAACAATTCCAGAAAGCCATCCGCAAAGTCCGCCAGGTGCAGCGCATGCGCAAACAGCGCGGCTATGCATTTAGTCAAGCGGACGAAGGCGGACAGCAAATGAGGATCGTGAACGCATACGATACAACCAAGAGTCGCGGTCGGTATGGTGAGATGGGCAGTTCACGGCCATTGCAATGAGATGATGCTTTGATTTAGTTTTTTGGTCCATGTTCGAAAGATTAGCGTTTGCCAGTGAGTGGTTGTTTTTCTTTTTAAAAATGATGTACCTATTTATGTGCTTTTACTTATCTCATTTCTCTTCCGTAAAATTTGTATTTTCTGAAAATATGCATATATATTCACTTTTCCTCGCTGATGTCTTTTTCTACTGCGTGGTGATTCATAGTTCATCTGCGGATGGCAATGACGTCGGCTTTCCAGTGCGGGAGCCAATCAACGCCTTCTCTTCGAAGTTCTGAAATAAGCCTTCAATCCTGCCTTCGACTCCATTCTCTCCTCTTGCCTCGCCATAAGATATACGTATAAGATATGTGCATACATACGGGGCTCGCATATGAGAATGCATCGTCCTGACAGTGCTCGAGTTTTCATTCTCCACACGATACGACGCACGTCATAATGTGAACTCGAGACAATCAGTCGCATGTCCTATATCACCGCCATGATTGATGAACCATATAGCCATGAATAGCCACTGACGGCCGGTACCCCTTGACATATACTTCATCTGCTTATACATACATGCATATATATATACGTACATATCTGTCAATGACCTTACATACAAGAGCACCAACATCCTCACCCGTCGAGGATGAACCGCCACACCTATTATCCCATTACCCACCCATATTCGTCCTCCCAACTCGCCTTACACTGGACGAATTGCACACGCTCGAAGACGACCTCGGTAAGCTTGATGCTACGTTGACTTATGATGTCGCCGAAGCTAGAATTGTGCTGGGCACGGTTGCTCAGCGCAAGCGCGCGGCGTTAAATTGAGATCGAGGGGATTATGGACTGAGGAGGTTCCGGCTCTGTCGTCTGATTCTGTGGTGCATGATCAGTCAGAATCTACGGCAAAGGTAAAGAGGCACAGACACGGGGAAAGGAGTCCGGAAGAAACGGACTCTCCGTCGTCAAGAAGACGATCGGCCTCCTTTTCGAAGGATGATGAGTCCACTGAGACGGAGAGCGCAGGGACACGTGGTATGAGCCAGTCGCCGATACGTAATGAGCAGCAGCATCGGAGAAAGCTGTCCCAATCATCCGGTAGCACAGACACAACGGTTGATAGTGAAAAGGAGGGCGCTAGTATGGATAATCCGATTGTGGAATATGGCCATGTCAAGGTCGTCAGGCTTGAATGGGCCGCTCAATTAATCAGAACAAGAAGAGTGCTTGACATCGAAGAGTTCGTCGTTTACCATGGCAAAGTGATTGCGCCACCGTCCCGACCCACGTCAACAACTACGACGATTGTGAAATCAGTCAAGACGCAAAACGAAGATAGCCAAGGCATCCTCGCCCGTGCAATAGGGGACGCTGCATCAAAGCCTGTCTCTTCATTTCGACCTCCATATACTTTCGGGACATCATCCACAAAGCGAACGAATGCTTCGCAGCATCATCAAGCTCCTCCTACGTTATACCGACAGACAACATCCGAGCATGACCAGACCCATCTCATCCCCAGCTCCAGACTGGGTCAAAGACCGCGTCATGTACGCATGCATGCGCTCGGCGCCTCTACACCCTCCCAACGAAGCATTCATCAACCAACTGGTCAAGATTCGCAAAATCCGCGAACTAACCCTCGACGAAATCGGGGTGCGCGCCTACAGCACCTCCATCGCTGCCATAGCAGCATATCCGTACGAGATCCGCAGCCCCATGGAAATCCTCTCGTTGCCGGGATGCGACACCAAGATTGCAAATCTTTTCGTCGAATTTCGAAACAATGACGACGGAAGAGTCGCAGCCGCTGAGGCGTTGGACACGGATCCGGTAATTAGCACCATCCATCAATTTCATAATATCTGGGGGTTGGAGCCAAGAAGGCGCGCGAGTTTTATTATCAGCGCCAATGGCGAGGTCTGGATGATGTGATTGAGCATGGGTGGAATAGTCTGTCTCGCGTGCAGCAGATTGGGCTGAAATACTACGATGAGTTCCTAGCAGGAATTCCTCGCTCGGAGGTTTCTGACATTGCAAAGACTATTCACAGACACGCGCGCCTAGTCAGACCCGGTAGTGATTATGACGGCCAGGGCATCGAATGTATTGTTGTCGGTGGATATCGTCGCGGAAAGGAGATACAGGGAGATATCGACCTTGTACTCAGTCACCGTGATGAGCGAATCACTAAAACCTGGTCATTGACATAGTCAGCAGTTTAGAGACCGAAGGCTGGATTACGCATACTTTGGCCCTTCACATGACAAGCTCTAACAGAGAGCAACAGACACTTCCTTTCCATGGTGATCCCGGATCACACCATTTCGACAGTCTCGATAAAGCCCTTGTTGTATGGCAGGATCCGCATTTTCAGACGGAGACCGAAGCTGTTCCTGATAATTCAGGACATGAAACTTCAGCCTCTGGGCAAAAGTTGATGAAAAATCCTAACCCTCACCGCCGGGTTGACATCATTATCTCGCCCTGGCGCACAGTCGGGTGTGCGGTGCTGGGTTGGTCGGGCGATACTACGTTTGAGCGGGATTTGCGACGATATGCGAAGAAGAGACACGGATGGAAATTTGATTCGAGTGGTGTGCGAGAGAGGACTAGCGGGGGTAGTGTGATTGATTTGGAGGAAGTGGAAGCACATGGGAAGAAAGGGAGCGTCTAGTCATGGAAGGCCTGGGAGTTGGCTGGAGACCTGCTAGTGAACGATGCACGAGATGATAGAGCTTTTCAAGGGGTTTTATTTTTTGTATATTAATATGAATTAAACGAAGATTGAATACTGCTCTCTTAGGCTGAATTACCCAAATTGGTGGGACGTATACTTAAATACCTAGGTAGTGAAGATTGATGATGGCACATTACTTCTCCAAATCTAGCGGAGAAACATTCACAGATCCCTCTTTTCTATCCCCAGCACCAACTCCTATAGTGAAAGATCCCTTCTCAGCAACCCGGTTTTCTTGCCGCTCCAAATCTGTCGATGTTGTTACATTGCTGGCATCGCGGTCAATGCCAACCCACCTCCTCCACGGCTTGTAGCAAACGACACTCAATGTACCGACGATAACAAAGCAGCCACAAATGCCACCTCCGATAGCATCATAATAATCATTTGCGACCTCAACTCCGTCCCAGAACGGACCTGTGAGACCCGTGACGTTCCATACTAGACTTAATACTTGCAGAATGCCAATGACCAGGGCTACCAGGACGGTTAATGTTGTTAAGACAATGGAGTAGTAAAGGAAGGCGACTGGGTCGCGGTGGTTGTCGCTGCTGTAGGTAGAGGGGTAGAGCCAGTATTTTGAGAGTTGCAGTGTTGTGGTTGGTCGCCATTCTCGCCACTGACGTGCGGCGGAGAGGAGTCTGTTAGGGGCTGTGCTGCGACTCGTTCTGTTTCCAGTGATGGCTCTTCCTGCGTCTCTACTGCTGGAGCTTGGGGCAGGAAGTTTGCGGCGGGTTGGACATAGAGACAGCATCAAAGCACCGTCGGTGGTATCAATGAGACACATTCCGGCTGCAGCGATAGTCCGTTAGAATGAGATCAAAAGAGGGAACATATTAATAAAGGGGAAGAATATCGTTACCAGTGAAAAGAATAGGGAAAATGAGAATCACCCAAAAGTTGGATTGGCGACTCGCTTCTACAGACGAGATTCCAAGCAGGGCAATTTCGGAGGATGTATCAAACCCCAATCCGAAGAGGACACCAAGAGGATACATTTTCCAAGGTCTTGTTTTTGGCCAGTCAGTATATCAGCATCATGTTTAATAAAGATGAAGGAAGAAGATAAATACCTATCAATGAGCACAAACAACTTTCTAAGTATCGAAAACAGAAATCCACCGCCTTCAATCTTCCAGATATCTTTCTCGCTCTCATCATAAACCAGCGTATCATCACCATTGATACCTCCGTCTACTTGCAGACGAAGACGGCGGCGATAGAAAGGCAGCACTTTGCGCATCTTTTGGACGAGTTTGTACAAAATGTACGCATTCATCAGGCCCAGCAAAATCAGAACTGAAGCACTGACCGCTGTGCCTATTATTCCGCCTACGGTGCTGAAGCCGTTGAATCGACTTGAGACGGCTGCTGCGGTAGCGGCGACCACGATAGAGGTTATGATGACGATTCTAGATAAGTTAGTCTTTTGGTCTGTGACCTCCTGGCGGCGAGCTGCAATACGGATAGTTATAGCAGAACGGCTTACGTGGAATGCCCGAGGGAAAAGAATGTCCCTACAGTGACTGGCCGTTGACCACCTGCCAGCAGACGCCGAGTCATGAGGTCGATTGCCTGGAAGACAGTCGGTTAGCTAGGGCTACTGAAAAGCAGAAGAATTGGAAACATACAGAAATGTGATCTGCATCGAGAGCATGGCGCAAGCCCAGCGAATATGATATAGCAGCCGATGAAACCAATGCGCTAGACACGGACCGCGTTAGAGTTAATAACAGCTTTCAGGTAGCCCGATACGACTAGAAGATAGGCTGGATGCTATAGAAAGAAGTATATCACTCACGGATAAAAGTGCTGTCATCAGTGTCAGCTCGAATTACAGTATTGGGAAAAGGGAGAAAGAGAGAGACAAACCAACACAACAGCACACGCAGCCCAAACCAGTAAATTGATAAACGCTATGAGCGATATAATGCCAAGCGCTGGTAGAGGAATCTTCTTGATGGCCGGAATCCGGGCATGGACTGTCTGAGCACGAAGGACGAACTTCCGCTTGAAGGATGAGTAGCGGGTTGCTGCTTTTGCCAACATGATAGCTGTATTTTAATCCTGAATTGAAGCTGGTAGAGGCATTAATCCTCTCCAGGAAAGAAAGGCAGTCTTTCTCTGGGCGAATGAAAGTGGTGGTGCTGGATGTTAAGTTTTTTATCCGATTACGGCCGGAGCGGGGAGATTCTTCTTATAAAATTCTTGATTTTGAAGTAGATGTAGAAGAAGAACAGAAGAACCATTGTATATATAAAATAATCATAAGAGAAGAGATAAGAAAGAATTCTAGAGCGTAGATCTCCCAGAATATGGACCAGTTGACTGGCAGATCTAACCAAGCCAAGTGTGACGCTATTTGTTATCGCCTACGTCTGCATCCGGGATTCCGCTGAGCCAGAAGCGCCGTCTCTTGATGACCCTGAACTATCTATAATTCAGCCTTGGTTGAATATATACCTTCATTCTTCTTCTCATTCTTTCCGTCTCTATCCTTTTGAATAATTCAGCTATCATATTCCGCCTGGGTATCTATTGGAATATCCCACTAAACCGCACGGCCCACACGTGCGTTCTGGTCAGACCCGTAGAAAGTCGTGGGCATTGAAGTGTTCTACCTAGGTAACAGTACGAGAAAAATTATGGTGATGGTGGGTTAGGAAGCCGGGCTTAATCAGCTCACGACGCAAAGCCAATAAAAATACTGAATTTCTAGCACGGTTGGAAATTGGAAACTAAAACGCCGGTTTTCCTCCATTGCAACTCACCCATGAACAGAAAAAGCAACTCCCTCCAAGGAAAGAAAAGGGATTCAAGAACAGACAACATCAACAGCCATATCGTTCCATTAAAGCTCTGAAGGAAGGATCTTGCAGAAGTTGTGCTGCGGTTGGACGCTTCTCCGGGTCATATACAAACACTTTCTGCATAAGGGAGAGCACATGTTTTTCTCAATTGGATCAGCGTCAGGGCGGAAGCGCTCTATTACCGATTCAAGCCCGTCATGGGCACTGGGTAGTGTATTCTGATCATACCAGAAATCGAGGGGTCAGGATGAGTATAAAGGCCCTTCCATTGCTCAGGAAGTGGTCCTAAACATTGAACAAAAGCACTTACTGTCCCACCCTTGCGTGCAAAGTAGAACGGCGGATGACTTAAGTAAAGCTCTCCAAATAAGACCATATAACTCCAGATATCACAGGCAAAACTTGGTTTTGCTTATGAAGGCGATCTGGAGAGCAGAAATGCATAGGCGGATAGCCCTTTGGGATCATAGAATCAGAATCGCCAAGTTTCATGGCAAGAGCGAAGTCACTGAGATAGAAGTCCTCTGTGCGCAGCTTCTCAGGAATACGAACAGGCCGTACTAGTTCCCCTGCTTCCAGATTTTGACAACTGGTATAACCTTCTTCAACGGCCGGCCAAGCGCTTTGTATTTTTCCTCCCTACTGAGATTATCTAGGGAGCAATCCCCACATGCAGTTCATCTCATTTAAGTCTGTGTGGGAAGATTCAATATCGGTGAACTAGTCATGAGAGATAGACCAACAAAAAGAGCGCTTACCGCGATGTATAAATCCAGCTTTATGCAGGTTTCCCAGCGTCTCCAGCAACTGCCGAGCAGCGAACATGCGAGTGGCCATAGGCAATCGTTTTACTATGATAGGCCAAAGGTATGGACCTCTCAAGGGAAGCACCAGAACCTTGTGCTGACGGCCGTCATCTCTAGAGAGCAGAAAGGTCGTTAAATATATCACAAGATGAGAGGCGTCCTGTACACCCCGACGAATTTCATCCTGTATCTCGATTTCATGTTCTCCATAGTCCCCAAAGCCATCACTTTCAGGGCCACGTCTTTTTCGTTTGAAGATCATGGGCCATCCAGACAGTGGAGAAACCGCCATGCCCAAGTTTATGTTCGACAAGGTATCTCTTGTTGAGCACTTCTCCGACACATATGGGATAAAAGACGCGTGGATTTCGCTGTACGTCGTACTTTTGCCATAGCTCGGCTTCACTTTCCACGGTAGCTTCTTGAAGGAATCGCTTGCAAAGTCACCAAAGTCTTCCATGGCGTTGCCTTGACCTTGGACGTGATTTCCGTAGCTGGGATGCTGCTTGAGACAAATGATGAGGTGCGTCGAGGTGTTCTGATTGGTCAACTAAGATCGTATCCGATTGGCTTAAAAAGACAAGTAACGTGACCATACTTTACCGCTTTTGGACATCAACTAGGGCAAAATGTTAGGGTCGCTCTTTCCCTTGGCATCTCATCCTTCTTTATTTATCCTCAACACCAAATTTGCTTGCAAACTCCCGCGCCAAAGTCCATACTAGGCTTGTCTGCTATTCTTCGGTGGAAGAAAAACGACAATTATTAGCTCCATCTTCCTTTCTATAAGTTATTCTCTTGTCTTATCTTTGGCGCCTCTTCCGAAACGTCCTGGGTGTCGCTTGTCGCCCGCCGGGACATAGCGTGAATCATGCCATCCAATCGACTCGGTTACTGAAGTATGGACAAAACACAGAGCGTTGCACCTTCTCGCCTTCTATTTGATAACCAATACAAGCGCAGCAAGCTCTCCGATCATCAGGATCCGCCGTGCCACTAAGAGGAGACTGAATCAGTCTCGTTCTATTCGACATCGGTCTACACAGCCGTCAAGTCGATTAGGCGATAGCATCCCAGTTGGCGCACAGCCTTGGGCCAGCATGGGTGTTAGCCAACAAAACTCAATCAGAAAAGGAGCGCATTCTCGCGAATCTCCTACTGGAGCCTGTTCAAGACCTGAGGGATACATGCGCTACTTACGAGTGCAATAATGGCACGGCGGCAGGCGAAACATCGACTAAAATAGAACAGTCATCCTTTACCAATGAACCGGTTACAAACCTCAGAACTGACATGGAGGAGAAACATACTAAAATTCCCTGGCTGAAATGGTTGGAGTACGATCATCTTAGATCTCAGAATACCGCCTACCTGCCGATGCAAGGAAGAGCAGCGTCGTCTCTTGACTTGAGACAACATCACCCTGAACTACCTAGGTAATTCAGCCTTGGTTGAACGTATATATATATAAGGTCCATCATACCTTCGATCTGTCTTGATCCCTGCTTCTTCTTATTCTTTACGTCTCTATCATTTTGAACACTTCAGCTCTCATATCCCATCTGTTGGGTTATACTACAAAGCCTACATGTGCGTTCCGGTCAGACCTTGTCTTTGTATTCAACGCCTTCTACTTTGGCCTCACTCCCTTTATCTGAGTTGGAAGATCTATTTGCTTCAGCTGGTCTTTAGCAAAATATATGACCATGTCTATCCGAACTGCCTTCCTGCCGATTCATACGAGGGCATAATCGATGGCATCTCCATCAAGTGGACCAAAACTCAATGGAGAGGCTACCCGTTCAAGCCGATTTTCTGGAGATAAACGTGACCACTGTGAAAGCTGCCACAGAGCACTTAGCTCACGCATGTGCTAAACGAATCGGGAAGACCACAGCAATTATCTGGTACGCCGTCATCCAAAGTTCTATTATCTACTAGCACCGCACCAACCTAACTATATTTATTTTAGCGGTACATTTCATTCTCACACGACCAACACCGCAACTGGGGAAACAAGAGTAGATAGTTGTCATTGCACTCTAAAAATTAATCTAGGCCAACTCAGGGTCTATATTTACACTCCTGTCCCCACTGCAGCAACGATCCACAGCACAAGCGTGCTGGGTGAAAGCGTCGTGAGGCCCAACGGCCAGCTAGACCCAACTTTGTCCATAGGATTTACAGGAAACTGGAAGCAGTGAGAAGGCATGCAGTGAGTTGTGGAATGGTCTTGCTGGGTGCTTGAATGGAGGGAAGGGAGGGAAGGGAGGCTAGGGTGTTAGGTCATTGCAGAGAAATTTTACGTTTTCATCTAGGTTTGAAACTTCTCGATGCTTGCATGTGGAGATATTGTTTTTCTTTCATTATTTGGATTATTCCAACGGGGGTATGATAGTTGAATATTGTACTGCGACATACTACAGTCTGTGTGCAGTAGTGTAAACGCCCCTGAAGGGACAACATCCAGAAGAATGACCAAGATAATTTGAAGCCCTTCTGCAATCTACATAAAGAAAATAGTATTTGTATAATAATAGGCTACGGAGGGCTCTAAATATTGATAAGTGATTGCTACCTAATTAGACAGCATAGGTAATATTTAAGGGCGTTAACACTACTGCACCCCACGGATATATACCTAGGTAGGACTGGTCACCCAGGAAATACCTAGGTACCTAGGTAGTATAAAACACCTGGGGCTGTTGAATATCCAACCCACATGAAAGGAAACGGATTAGCATCTGTAGCATACCTAGGTATATTGTCATATAGTTTTGAAGAAGGCCCAAGGGATAGATACCTAAGGTACACGGGCAGAGGCGATCGCTTCGATTGCGAGGAGAGACGAAGAGGATTACACGGATATATAAAACGGCGTAGAACTAGTTTATTCTCGCTACTAAAAGTAACGATTCTTTGTATGCCACGCAGGTGTCTGTTTATATGTGATTGATGATCGAACAGAGGCAAGGACACCCAGAGGCTTACCTTGCGCTCGAAATTGACAAGACGCAAACCCGTAGTCAAAAACTCCGTCCTGAAGTCTGCAATTGTTGCTCTCCTCCCCTGAAATGATGCTAGAACCGACGGCGAGGCAGCATGCAGGATGCAAGCACGTAGAGGGCTCCCGCCGCGATAGCCATCACGTAGACATCATCGATCGCATTCACAATCACCGACAGCGCTTTTACTTTCAAGGCCGGGGGTAGCTGCTCCATCAGAGTACTCTGGGCGCCGGCGATAGCACCTTGGATCTCTGACCGCGAATAACCCTTGCCCTCTAACAGGGCGGAGAGCCCGCTGACGGACTTGCTCTGGAAAATAGCACTTGCGATAGCCAATCCCAGCAACTGGCTCTGACCCTGGGAGATGTTCAGGAATTGAATGCATTCGGCCACGCGGTCAGGATTCACCAGTTGTGGTCCCACCGCGTACGCAGCTTGCGTAGTAGCCATCCCCAGACCCATCAGGATGGAGTAGCCGTACACGTTGGCGGCACTGGTATCAACGCGCACGGTGTACATCAACACGGACCCGATGAGCATAAAAATGCCGCTCACGAGGTACCAGAGGACAAAGTAGCCGGTCTTGGGCATGAGCCACCCACACAGCAAAATCGTCGTCACGTAGAAGCAAATGAACGGTATTAAGCGCACCGCCGACATGATGCCGGAGTCACCGTGAACAAACTGGAAGTAGAGTGGGATATAATAGACCGCCACAAAGAGGGCAGCACCGCCACAGGCCACCAGAACGTAGAGGACGACCATCGTGAGGTCCTGCAAGAACTCGCCGGGGAACAATCGCTCGTTTGGGTTGGTCCCGACACAATAGTACTGGCTCAGCGCGAAGGCTACGATGCAGAAGGCGGAGACCACGTATAACGCGATATTCCGCCCATCCGTCCAGGGCCATTCGACTCCGCCAAAGACGATGAACAAAATAACGGCAACATGCATACCCGCAGACAGGACCATGCCCACCCAGTCCAACTCGACGAGCTTTTGATGAAGCTGCGGCCTTTGCCTGCAGGGCGCGGCAAGGAGGGCAGGATAAAGACATATACGGGTGACATGACCCCAAAATAACCAGATTGAGATAAAATGCCTATCTCAAGGTTAGTTAGTACAGTCGGCGGGAGAGACGAAAGAGAGAAACCATACGTACCCATCGCCAGGAGGCCGAACTATCGGAGAAGGCGCCTCCAATGATGGGACCCAGGATGCAGCCGATGCCATAGATCAATCCGACGAGGGCCACGTAGACGGGCTGCTCCTTGGGGTGGTCAGGATGGTGATCAAATTCAGGTTGCTAGGCCATGCTGATTAGTCCCTTCTCTTTACTCTCTTCTATTTCTGTTCTCACCTCACGAAACACTTACCCCAGGTACATGCCCGCGCCACCAGCTCCAGCCCACACGCGCCCGATAATGATGGCATTCATACTGGAGGCTCCCCGCAGAGGGCACTGCCGGCGGCAAACATGGTCAAACAACCGAGAAAGAGCCATTTCGTATCGAAGATGGCGTATGCTTTTCCCAGCGGGAGAATGAAACACACCGAACCCAAGGTGAAGCCCACACCGAGCCAGCCCAACTGAGAGTAGTCGTCGAAAGTGCCTGCTATGGCGGCCTGGATGTCTGCGACGACAGTATTGTCTAAGCCATAGAGCAGGTTGGCCGAGAAGACGGCAATGCAGATGAGGAGCCAGCGAAGGCCGCGAATCCTCTCCTCCTTCTCGGCCTCCCCAGCGGTGACCGGGATAGGTTCATCCAAGCGGGCCGGAGATTGGCCCTCGAGCTCGCTCTCTATCTTTCCAGACATGGTAGTAGCGTGGTGGTGGCCAGTCAGTCAGATGCGGCGCCCAATGGAGTCGAAATGGGGTGCCAGGGGTGGTAATTGCACGCAGGAACAGAGAACTATGCTGGAGGATGAAGCGAAAAGCATCCATATTGTCGAACATGACTGCTTATTTATACGTGAGTGTGTGCTGGAAGAGAACATGCTCCTTTGGGACATTTTTCTGTGTCGACTTTTGGCTGAC
The DNA here is from genome assembly GCA_020137715.1 of Talaromyces trachyspermus. NCBI lineage: Eukaryota > Fungi > Ascomycota > Eurotiomycetes > Eurotiales > Trichocomaceae > Talaromyces > Talaromyces trachyspermus. The sequence continues at coordinate 7,033,436 of JACGXQ010000015.1, read as the reverse complement.
CAACTCCGAATCTCCTTTCGGCAACTGACCTAATTCGGCGAGATTGATAAGATACGGGTGCTACAGCAGACCATAAAGCCAACAACGCAGCCACCTCAAAAATTTACTACGAGTTGCGAGGTGAGGCTTTGTCGTCCGCCGTAGATGGTTCGACTGGATCTTGCGCTTAGGCTGACATGAAATGAAATCCTCGACGCCATTCAATCTATTCCAACACTTCCTGGGGCTGCCTTCGCGGCGTCGCTTCTGAATACACACTATCTCGCAGAATGCATATCTTCGCCTTCTTGTGCTCTGTGCTCCTTGCCGTCCATGAAGCAACCGCTGTTCCTGCCGGGACCGGCATCACGCATTCGCCGTCGTCGTTAGGGCCCTTTGAGCCTCTGCACTTCGCTTCAAACACTCAGACCCAATGCATCGCCTCGCGAGGGCCTTTCACATGGCTGCGGGATTCAGTCATTGAACGGATATGGGGCATTGACAGAGGGAAGCAGTCGCTGAACAAGCCAGGCCCACGCCCTCAGCCGGAGAAGTCATGGAGTCGATACGGAAGCGACATCGTGGTACGCTTCGAGGTCCGTGGCACAGATGAAGTGGAGGCTCTATCAGAAGCAATCGATATCCTCTTTTTGGACGTTTGGGATTCAACCGACGAACATGTGGACATTCGACTGGCAAAGGAAGTCGTGAGTAGAGCCTCCCCGCCCTTCCTCGCCAGTCACCAATTCACACATGACTCTTATTTTATTATTAGGTACCATCGTTGTTAGGTCTACTTCCCCAGTCGCTCCAGAAATCGCATACTCTGCTCATCGAAGACCTTCCAAAGGTGATCTACGCATCACAGCATTCGACTCGCGGCTTTCGGCACCAGGACACGGGGCGTGCCTTTTCCATTCATGCTTCTCCTCGGCCACTAGATGTAGACGATCTATTCTTCAACGACTACCAGCCATTTCCCGTTATCCTTCAGTGGATGAAATTACTTGTGTCCATGTTCCCATCGCACTCAGAATTAATCAATGTTGGGTATACCTACGAGGGTCGAGGTATTCCGGCCCTTCGACTCGGCGTGCGCCCGTCCGGCGATGAACGATATCAGGCCCGCAAAACGGTGATGATTGTCGGGGGTCACATGCACGTGAATGGATAAGCACTTCAACGGTGGCCTACATTGCTTTTCAATTGATTACCGAGTTTGGCCGTTCCGCACCAATAACGAGATTACTGGAAGATTTTGATTGGATTCTTGTTCCTACCATCAATCCTGATGGCTATATATATTCATGGGAGATGGATCGGCTATGGCGCAAAATAGGCAGCCAACGGGCCTCTCTTTCTGTCAAGGAATTGACCTCGATCGGTCTTGGGGCTACGAATGGAACGGTGAAGGCGGCCGAGCCAATCCCTGCTCCGAGAGCTATGCTGGTAGCAAGGCCTTTGAAAGCGTGGAAACGAGGTCTATTGCAGAGTGGGCATACAACCAAACCCAAAGCAACACAAGTGCCGATTTCGTCGGCTTTCTGGATCTCCACTCCTATTCTCAGCAAATCCTGTATCCCTTTTCATATTCCTGCTCGACTGTGCCGCCAACATTGGAGAATCTTGAGGAACTGGCATTTGGACTTGCCAAGGCAATCAGAATGACCAATCAGGAGAATTATATGGTCAGGTCCGCTTGTGAAGGAGCCGTGACGACTAAAGACCGGCAAGGCCGACGTGTTTCCGCTAATGTGGAAAGTACCGGCGGCAGTGCCCTGGACTGGTTTTATCACCAGGTTCATGCCAAATATTCATACCAGATCAAGCTACGTGACAAGGGGATGTACGGCTTCCTTCTGCCTCCCGAGCATATTGTTCCCACGGGACGCGAACTCTTCAATTCGGTCTTGGTGTTGGGTCATTTTCTGTTGGGAGAAAGCGCGAGCGATCTTGAATGGGAATTTAGCACCGACTCTGAATCTCTATCGACAGACACCAGCCATACCCATACATCCGATCATTACTTCTTCGATGCGAGAAGGAGGAACAGCCGGACGACGAATTGGACTATTTCTCGGCAGTACAGGACAATGAATATGAAGATGAGGGCTGGGGTTTGTGGTAAGATATGATGTCGTACATATTTCAATCTTTGTGTAATTAAATTATTCGGGCTTACGACTGATGTATGGCGTTTGGGGAAGAACATTTTTCTTGATACCATCTAATACGCTCTAGCTCCTTCAAAGAGAAATTCAGCTATATGTATATTTTGTCTTTTTAACACATGCCTAGCTAGCTCTATGTACTATGCAAATCTCCGTGCGTCAGCTACAAAGAAGACTGCAAGGCCAGATTGACATGGACCGCCTTGAGATTCGAGTAAGCATCCAGGCCCGTCTGTCCCAGTTCATAGCCAATCCCGCTCTGCTTAAATCCACCAAACGGAACCCTGATATCGGTATTCTGGTTTGAGTTGATCCAGACAGTGCCGGCCCTCAGCTTCCCTGTGACTCGGTGGGCGCGAGTCACATCGTTTGTACAAACCGCTGCGGCAAGACCATACTCGGTATCGTTCGCCATCTGGATTGCTTCATCCTCAGAACGGAATCTGACGAGCGTTGCGACCGGACCAAATATCTCCTCCCTGAACACTTTCATATGTGGCTGTACGTCACCCACTACCGTAGGCGCGACGTAGAAGCCCCTGTTCGCTGGGCGCCTGTCGGCCACTGCTCCGCCGGTAATGACTGTAGCACCTTCGTCCCTGGCGCTCTGCACGTATGCCAGGATTTTCTCGAACTGTTGCCGGGACACCTGGGGCCGTGGTATGTTCCTTCCTCAAAGGGGTCGCCGATAACAGAGGTCTTGTGGAGATATTCAAGGAATCTGGCCACGAAAGCGCTATAGATATCCTCGTGCACAAGGTTACGCGCTGTTGACGTGCAGATCTGTCCCATGTTGCCCATGACACCGTAATGTGCCCATTTCACGGCATTTTCCAGCTGGGCATCGCCGAATATCAGGATCGGGCTCTTGCCACCGGTCGCCAGAGTGATGTTTGAGGGGCCGGCACTGGCCATTTTCATGATCTGTTTCCCAACGAGAGTACTGCCGGTGAAGGCTATTTTGTCCACCTCTGGATGCAAGACCAAGGCAGAGCCAGCCTCTGTTCCGAGGCCATTAATGATATTCACGACGCCAGGCGGGAAGCCAGCCTCGACCACCAGATTGGCCAGATACAGAATGGAGAGGGGTCATTTCAGCAGCCTTGATGACGGCCGTATTGCCACAGGCCAAAGCCGGGCCGAGCTTCCAGCTGGCCATTGCAATCGGGTAATTCCACCTTCCAGAGATTGTTAGTTCAGAGTCGTCAGAAAGGACCTCAAGGCCCGGTAGGATGGGAAAAGGACATACGGGACAATCTGATCGCACACACCAATTGGTTCACGAACAGTATAAGCAAGCTTGGAGCTGGAGGTGGCAATGGTCTGCCCGTACTGCTTGTCGGCCCAAGCCCCGTAGTAGCGAAAAACGGTGTAGACCTCTTCAACATCACCGAGCGCGCTGGAGAACGGCTTGCCATTGTCCATTGTTTCGATCGTAGCAAGAACGCGCTGGTCTCTTTCTACCAGGTCTGCCAGCTTAAGCAATAATCGCCCACGCGTGGCAGAGGAGAGTGCGTGCCAGGCACCATTCTCAAATGCTGCGCGCGCAGCCGAACAGCCGCGTCGACGTCGTCGGCACTCGCGGCGGAGACAGAGACGATTTCCTTCTCAGTGCTGTGGTCCGTGAAGAAGTGAGCAAATGTACCTATGAGGGGCAGTAGTAGCTTACGCAGGGTTTATCGTAGTTATCGTCTGTCCGTTGGATGATTGGACCCATTGGTTGTTAATGAACAGCCCGTGGGCTGCTCGTACTGCACGCCGTTGGGAGCAGTGATCGTCTGAACCAGGTTGTTATTCATGTTGATTTGGCTCTCTTATCAGACATCTTCTTACTTACCTAGGTACGCGGCCGGTTGTCGCTTCTTTTATAGGCCGCTGAGCCAGCTTCCTGAAGGCTGCTTAACCAGGGACCCATTACATTATGTGCTTGATCCAGTGAATGGATCATCCACCATGAATAATGATGATTCTACTGTACATACCCGAGGGCTATCAGTCGAATTGGTGCGGGGTCTCGCTTTGAGGCCAAATAAGGAAATTTCGCCTCTCTTCTATACAGTACTTCACCACCTGCCGCACGCCGGAGACCAATATGAAGATTCTCGCGCTTATTAACATCCCAGAGCATAAAATGACGGTCGTAAGTGAACCCGGTCTGAGTGGCATGTATGGAGAAAAGGGCTACACCCTGAGAGACTTGATGGGATATGTGTAGAGCTAGCTAATCGTGTCAGTATCCTGGTATGCAAAAGTGCAGATGCGCGCATACATGTTCAACATGCATGGGCATGGTGGCAATCCAACGTCCACTATGTGTCTCGTGAAGCTGCTCGCTTAATGAAGAACTAGGAGAAAATTCAAAATGGAAATGCTCATGCGAGGAGGGAGATAACATGAAGACAGTAATGCCAATGGCTGAAAAGTTATAGTATATAGATTAAGCAGTCTAACCTAATCCGGCAATCTTGCCTTTTCAGAAGATAGCCGTCCCGGAATATTCGCTCGGGCCTCAACAAACTGTCCACAGGATGTTACAGCTCATGATTAAAATACGCTAATGATTTGTCAACTCCTGGGTGTCGGACTGTTGGCCGAAGTCGCGTAGTCACCGAATTGAGAAAGTCGCATCCCGGACCTCACAGATTAGTTATCTCTATTTCATCCTGATGCTTGGCTTCTATATAAGCCGTCTAAATTTCCAACTGTGAAGAGCGTCCAGCACTGAGACGAAGACCGTAACAGAAGCACCAGACACCTCGGCCTCACAGTATACCTAGGTATATAACCATACACCATGTCGAAAGCGAGCGGTCTGTGCGATTCAAAATTCTACGGTCTCAAGAAACTTCTTGAGGACAATGTTGCTTCCGGAGAGGAAGTCGGGGCATCACTCTATGTTGATATTGGAGGCAAACCTGTTGTTGACATGTATGCGGTTTTATGGATGAAGCTAAAACACGGCCATGGGCTGAGGACACGAAGACAGCGGTCTTTTCCACTTCCAAGTGTATCACCAACCTAGCCGCCCTGGTTCTAGTTGATCGGGGACTTCTCAATCTTGATGCTAAGGTTGCTGAATACTGGCCTGAATTCGCAACTAAGGGGAAAGAGGATATTGAGGTACGCCATATTCTCAGCCATTCGTCTGGTTTGTCCGGCTGGGAGGAACCCGTGACAACGGAGAAAATTTATGACCTAGAAGCTTCGGAAAAGCTGCTGGCGAATCAAGCTCCGTGGTGGAAGCCTGGTTCGGCTTCTGGATATCACCCTATTACCCAAGGTACATTGATTGGCAAGCTCGTAAAAGAGGTTACTGGAAAATCGCTGAAAGCCTTCATCAACGAAGAGCTTGCACAACCTCTTGATGCCGATTATTCGCTAGGTGTCAAAGAAAGTGATTGGCCTCGTGTGGCACCAGTGATCCCAGTACCTGTCCTGCCATTCGCACTCGACTCAGAGCGTGGCAGCGTGTTGGATAAAACACCGAAGTCTCTACCGCTGAAAGCCGAAGATTTCAACGAGCCACCATTAAGACGTGCCGCTCTTGGTGCTTCTAACGGATATGGCAATGCACGTTCAGTTGGCAAAATTATGTCCATTATATCGCTTGGTGGGGAGGTCTCCGGGATTGGGAAGAAGTTCCTCTCGCAAAAGACGTTGGATCGCGTCTTTCAGGAAGAGGTTGATTCCGTTGATCTTGTTGAACGAACTCGGTATAAGTGGGGACCAGGCTTTGCTTTGCCAATTGAGAACGACACCAGGATTCCTATTCCCCAGGGCAACATCTGTTTCTGGGGTGGTTGGGGAGGTTCTATAGTCATAATGGATGCCGATCGTAAGCTAACTATCTGCTATGTCATGAACAAGATGGGCCAAGAGCGCGGATGTTTAGGTACAGACCGAACATGGGCTTACGTTAGGGAAATCTATCGAGTGATGCAGGATTAGGGCTTGGAAGTTGGCAATATCAAGCGTACTTTTCGAGAGAGAAAAGGCCTAGCAGGAAGCAGAAGATCATTGTATGGAGAATCATCAAGCCCTATCTGTACTCAATCACCGAAACTAGTTCAATGATATCGTGCGTCAATCTTTCTATAGAATCGACCGTCTAACCGTACCAGCTTCGTTCGTCGAGTCATTTAAATGGGAGTCTGGTTCCTTCGGCCTCTCCTCGTCTCGGCCTACTGCATGAGCTTGACTAGTAACTCTTATACGCTTTTCCGACTCATTAGAAGCATTTGCAGCACTTGCATTTGCCGCTATTTGGTCTTGATTATTGTCGAAGTGTTTCTCGTAAATCTGACGAATATTCGTCCAGAATCTCACGGCCAAAAGAGCAAGAGCAGCAGCAACATACACAAACCCGGTAAAAGTTGAACCGGGAGATATGTTGGATGGCCCTTCAAACTATTCCTTAGACTGAGCGCGATTGGTTCTGCCACGGTACAAGGAATAAACAAAATGACCCATGTCAGACTGAGGCTGCTAGGAAGATCACTAAGACCGACGATATCTACCAAAACTGCATATACAGTTGCCCAAAAGGTACCTCCGACCATGCCGGCCAGAATAGCAAAACTGTAGATGCCGGCCGCGTTGGTGGTCTGCGTCCACATCACCAGACAGAAAAACCCAGTGAGAAAAGTGAAAGAAGCAGCAATATTCAGTCGGCCAAGCCGCATACTGAGCCAACCTGTCAAGGGCCGGCCTATACATTGACCCAGATTCAACATTGCGCTGGTAATACTACCTTGATGCGCAGAAAGCCCAGCTGCTTGTGCAAAATCGGCCAGAGTAAAGATAAGCACGACATAGCCCAACATACTGAAAAACCCCAGATGACAAAGAAATCGAACTTGGGCTGTCGAAACTTGGATACTTGGAAGGCCCGATGCTGACTCCCAACGGCCTTGTTTCGGTCACGAAGTAGATTCGCTGCAGTGATAATCATGGTAAGGCATATGATTCCCAATGCTCGGAACGTCCATTTAAGACCGATTCTGTCGAGCATGACACCGGTGATGATGGAGTAGATCAACCCTCCAAAACCTGAGCCTGCCGCAGTGATTCCATTCGCAAGGCTGCGTTTGCGTCGGAACCATTGGGCCGGAATGCCACTGGTGCCAACAAAGAGAAATCCCATTCCCAGACCAAAACAGAGGGCCTGGCTAAGAAAGAGATGCCATATTTTGCTTGCAAATGAGGCGCTTATCAAAGCTACAAATTGTAACACGGCACCAATATTACGGGTTGCGCGAGTGCCCAGCCGACCCATGATTGCAGTCGCCAGAGGTGCGACTAGCAGCGCGCAGGACATGCTGAGGCCACCAACAAAGGCATATTCAAGGCTACTCGCGCCTGGGAATAGGTCATGGCTCAGATAGTATGCAAGAAATACGCTGAAGGACTACCTAGGTAATTAAGACGTTAGCAATAAGTTACCCTAGGTAGGATAGGCGTATACATAAATGAGAAGCTAAAGCAACAGTAGCGTAGCGATTCTTACACTGTTGATCCCCACGTATGGGCGTTGATCCAAAATGTAGACGCAACACAAACCCATCCATAACCACCATCGGGAGCCTCGTCGTGCTCATCTGTTGCCGCTGCTGTTAATGGCCTGATTTGCGGTGGTGATTCATGCGCCTGTGATGGAGCGGTGTTGGGCTGCATGTCCGAGTTCATTTTTTCCAAAGACGATGAGGTGTGGAGTTTAGAAAAGGAACCTTGGAAGCCGAAGAAATAATATTTTAGTCTTGAATTTTTGGTCTTAGTTGCCCTAGTCCTTTTTACCTGCAGCCTTTTCCCTTGTTAATTACCCAAGTTGTAAAAGATGAAATACCAAGGTATACATATAGCTGATTTTCTTTTGAAGGAGCTAGAGCTTATTAGATAGTACTAAGATAAATATTCTTCCTAAATATTATATAAAAATTATAATATTTACTCGTTCCTAGGTAAAGATGCACATACTAGATACCTCAACGAAGTAGATAACTATTTAGCCTATTAAGTCGCACATTCCTTGCTAAGAGCGTGTCAGATAGAAACTTAATCCGACAGGCTTGACGACCAATCCTAACGCAGCTGTCTGATTAGGGCTGTCCATATTAAATGTCCTAATCAAATAGTTATTAACTGATGTATTGGTGTAGCATTCCGCCGTGATGTTTGTAGGTTAGGGTTACGACCGGCATCCGTTTCCGGCGATGACCGCATTACCTCCGATTTGGGTGTACCAAACCAGACAACTCCAAGGAAGTTTTACTGACGTTATGAGGGCATTCAAGTGTCAGCTTTCAAGTTTACGATATTGCAACACATATTTCTGCAGACATAACAGAATAACCCCAAATCCTTGGAACCTAGGTCTTCTGCGACAACAGAGAAGCAACCTTGGAAGAAAGAAGATTACAATAAGGGAAAATGGTGCCTATCTCTGCAGGCAACTCACCACATCACTATCAGCGCTGGAATTCTATCCATCGAAGCCGCCGTCGACTGGCACTTTCCAACGAAGGGCCCTACTTTTCCGCTCGCTGATCTGGGGCATATACAGATCAGGCGAGTATTCAGACTTCACGATTCGAGTCAAGGGTTCTGTGCGTGAATTTCGCGTTCATCGAGCGGTCATTTGTCCGCAGTCGGAGATATTTGAGGCTGCTTGTCGGGGACGGTTTATTGTATGCTTTCAGTACCCCTTGAAAGATTAAAAATACCTAGGTAAGATACGTACTAATAATCTCCAACAGGAAGCGTCAACAAATTCAATGACATTGACCGATGATGATCCTGAGATCGTGGAGCACATGATCAAGTATCTGTATACCCATCGATACGACGATTCCGAGGACTGGAATTATGAATGTTGCGATCACGGCATTAAGCGTATCAGACAGTACTACGAGGCGACAGACGACGGGGACGATGACGAGGACAAGGATGAATTCAGACATAAGTTGCCATCATCCGAGTCGCTAGCAGCAATGACGACAACAGGAAATGTCGACGAGGGAGATGTAGAAGAGGAGGATCAGGGACGTAATAGTAACACTCACCATGCACCTTCCAAGGCCCCAAGTCTCTATACGTCTACGCCATCGCGGACAAATATCTGATCTACCCACTGAAAGACCTCGCTCGAACACGATTCTCAAACTGGGCTTACAGTCACTGGTGGACGGAGGGCTTTGTGTCTGCAGCCCGCGAGATTTTCGCCAACGAAACGGGAATTATAACGAACTCAAAGAAGTCATTCTCTCAACCATTGTCCTGCATGCGGACACTTTACTATGCGGGCACGGCTGCAGCATTGGCGGTAAAACAACGAGCGGAGAAGGGAAAGAACCCGATATCCAGAAATTCTTGCAAGACTACAGCGAAGTCAGTGTAGAGGTGCTGCGGCGAACGCTCGACCGCACTCGGATTCGCCAGCGAGGACTCGAGGTGGATATCGCTGACCTTGAGTCGAGAGTGAATGCATTGAGGGTGGAGAATAAGAAAATCACGGTTCTGCAGAGTCGGAACCATAGTTTGAATAAAGAGTTGTTGGAGATTAGGATGGTGGTACTTGCGTGGAAGAGGGATTTGAAGAACTCCACTACTGCTATCGATGGTAGTAGTAGCAGCACCAGTGGCATGCAGGATAGGAGGGTTAGGTAGAATCGCGTGTTGATCAGTTAGTTTCAAACGAGTCAGTCAATGATACGTTATTCTTGACGAGAAGTCTCCTAGCACCTGCATGTCTTCACCCTCATTCGTTTGGGCGGAGAGATCAATGCGAGTCATGGCATTGATGTAATTCCGAATCCTATCAATAGTTGAATCATCTAGTTGAAATAATAATGCGATGATACTAGAATAAGAAATACCTGATATAGGAAAGTGCCCGTTGCACGCTTAATCATAATGAGTAAAGTCTTGAATTACGCTCTTCTGGTTGGATAAAAGATGATAACCCAGGAAAATGGGCTCCGCACTTTAGACCAATCAGAATTTTAGGACTTTCCAAAAATCAATAATTTTTGCGATATAAAGGTATCTTTCAAAAATGGTTCTACGTTTATGCTGGGTCTTCGGTTTCCGTCGTTGCTGACGGTCATCGTCAATATGACCCAGGCATTACGACAAAAATAAACCGGCCCTAGCCGCGAATCGAACGCGGACCTCGTCGAGGTATCGAGGTAGCCAATCAAGATTGGTGCCCTAACGACGAAGTATACCACTAACCCACCAGGGCCTGATAAAATACGTCTTTTACGCGCCGTAACCGGAGGAATACCTGTTTTGGTTGGTTACTAATCAATAAAGACGCGCTCCCGCCACTGAAGCTACCAATAATGTGAGCGATATGTTCTTCCTTGATAAAATAGCGCAATGGCTCTCCAAACGTTCCAGTCTATACTTGGCGGTCATATTTCTCGTTTTCTTCGGCTCTCATGGACCTTTCTTTGTCAACTCCTTTATCTCTCTTCCTCTGCGAGTTCAGCCTTGGGCATCAGCCAGTATATAGCAGCAGTATTATTACATAGCCTTGACTCAAGGTGATTGAAAGGAAGAATCGATTGGGCATCGGAGTAACTTGTAGGATGTGCCTATCATCGCATTATCACGCCACGAGCCTCTCACACCGCTCTATCGGAGATTCTGCCTCGAGAATGGTCGTGCTAAGGGCGACGTAGAGGGACGCAATCTCACAACGTGCGGCTCGAGTCATGCGTCTAAATGGCTATAGATGAAATTAGCGATCAATAACAAGACTTGGATCATTACTGCGTACTCCGTACTGGGTTAAATTAAAGCTGTCAATAAGATAACCTTCAGGGACTGCGGGTAGATCGATTGCTTAGTTCTATTTTTGACAATACTATGTGCAGAAATGCAGACAGAAATAGAGCAAAATGGCTGCTAATTAATCCTCCACTGGCCAATCAGCAGTTAATACAACAACCAAAATAGCAACAGGTGTCTATTTTTAAACCCTGATCTTTGGCAAATTTATGCAGCCAAGCCCAGCGATTCACAGCGATTGAGAAGCTGATTGGTCCGTGGACGAGCATTAGCCGATATTATTAAATTAACTCGGGGACGTTGCAGCCAATGGTTCTGCCCCTCACCGAATTTGTTGTCATTTTAGAAGCGATCCTGAGTTTAATGCATTTGATTGGCTGTCGCGCGCTCTGGCGGATCCGTAGCTCATGCGGGTAAAAGAGGGAACTTCACTTGTCACATCGCGCTAAGCCTGTTTGGAGTACAGAGGTGATGGGCACGATGTCTATATCTAGGGTGCGTCTCCTCGTAGAATCGTCGTCGACTTCTCTTTGCTTAATCAATCAATCAGTGCAATTTACATAGTACCTATAGTTCAACCAAAGACAGAAACTCAAAATGGTTGGCGGTCTTCGACTTCCTCTCTCCTCCCCCGAACCATCACCTCCGATATGATCTCTCCTCCCTCAGCCCGGACTTCAATTTCGACTCCGACGTTCTCACGTCTTCCACGCTCCCAGCCCTTGAATACATCTCGGAAAAACTACGACAAAAGACACTACATGTCACATTACTGCTCGGACGCGGCCGACCAACACCAACAGGTCAACCGGCTGATCTCATCGTGATCCCAGTGACGCAACTGGACTCGCAATCATGGAAGATATTCTACAAGATCGTCGAGAAGGGCGCTAAAAGTTCTCGCTGGGCCAGGGCTGGACCGACGCTCTAGACCAACACTCGCCAACAGGCTCAAAACGAATACCTCATTGGCCAATCCATTCGACAGAACGAGATCCTCTTCAGTCAGGAGGGACTCACTGTCCTCAACGTCGATCGCATCTACACACTAAAGCGACGTCTCTGTGTGCTGACCACAGCCCAGGCCGCCGGAAACTTCAACCACGACGAAAATAAGTGCATTTCATCTTGCGTTCACCTGCTTCACCAGACCATTACCAGCTGCCAGGGCCGGCCATTCAGTTTTGGCTTCTTCAAGCGAGCCTACGAGCACCTTGATGTGGCCGATGGGCTTCTCAACAAGGTTGCCTCTGAATACAAGGCCCGTTACGAACAAGAAGGCATCATCATTACCACACCGAAATCCTCACCTGCACTTCCTGCTCTTAAGAAAGAAATGGCTCGCAAAGAAGCCGCCGTTCGCAAAGAAATTGCCCGCAAAGACGCCATCCGCAAGGAGGCTGCTCGCAAAGAAGCTGCCCGCAAGCTACCGGCTATCCGCACATCTGCCAGCATCACACGAGTGCGCCGATCAGCCATGGGACCCCTTCAGTCCGGAACAGTCATGTTTATTATGGCCATGGCCACATCCCTCGCGTGCTCCCTCGCGCGCAGGCACACCAAGACGCGGAGCAAAGACTCCTGTGTCAGCCTCGGATGTGACTCCGATTACTCGAAGTGAATGGAACATTCTGATCGGGCCGGATTTCTATCAGAACAAACCCACTGTAACGATGTGGGTTCCCACTCCTCCTCCTGTGCCGGTTGTGGGTTGATTTCTGCGCAAAGGAGAACAAGTCACTATTTTTTTCCTCCTTACGAGGAACCGAGCAAGCTATAGTAGATAGCCCCTCAAGAGCGTCGCTCGAATATTCGAGCTTGACCAAGAGGACGCTAAGCAGGTGATTACAGGTTTGTAACACTTGCTCAAGCAGTCCAGCGGTAATCCTGGCGCCGAAAAGGCAATTTACTACTTTGGCATGTATCTACTACCTATACGGGTAGTAACATATACTAGTTGTATATACATACCTGGCGGCCTCTCAGACTGGCCTCGTGGCTCTTGTCACACATCAGAAATATAAGTAGCCAAAATGCTATTCAATAAACCAATTATTTCTCATATGAACTTTGGAATTTGTAAACGTCGCCAGCCGAGCCAAGTCTCAACCTCTTCTCGGAAGTCCAGCATATACTTAATAGCGCCCCTTTATTATGGCACAAATCCGAATATGCAGCGTGTATCCGGACTGTTTCTGCCTTGCCACCATACTGAGTCACCCGCTGCCTCGGAATTCTGCCTCAACGACACTCGGTTGTACCATGAGGTTACTGGCTTCGGACAAGCCGAGTAACTAAGCTGCAGGCATATATGCACTGCCTCGTGAGAATGTGAAACCATGAGCGAAAGCGGCTACATCTGACGAATACATCCATGGATGTTGAGGCTATGTAGGTAACCACCTAGGTACAATCGAAGGGAGGCAGCATGTTTCGTTTCACATACTTTGGCCAACCGAATCTATTCTCTTTCCTAAACTACAACATATACGACCCGACCCAGCTTTATGTAGCACACGCATCGCACAATACGCATCACATAGCCACCTGGCGGTCCTAACCAGGAAGTGTCAAGAATGATTAGGTATCAGCCCAAAAATCAGTTCAACGGGTACCTGCCTATATCCAAAAAGACCGGCTATATTGGTGCCTGTGTCACCCAGAAACCACTGAACACTGGGCAAACACTTGATGATAGGCACAGGCTGTGACTGTAGCGGTAAGCGTGCATATGCAGCTTAGTTGTTAGTCGGCGCTTAGGTATAAACTAACCACCGCCTCTCTGCATTGCGTCTTCTTTTTAATCTCGTTCACTGTATAATATATACCATTTTTGCATTGAATCTAAATACTCTTATTCCATTTTGTTGGTCTGCAATATATATGTACATACATATATATAGATATTTGTTGAATCGTCACTGATTTTGCACGCCGCGCACTCGTCTACTGAAGAAATGCACCTACAAGCTACGGTTCTATTCCAAGGTAAGAACGGCCAGACCTTCCATATAATTGATCAGCAATTCATTCTCTAATTCAAAAGTAGAAGCTTCCGGGACATGGAAGCTGGACAAACAGGTCAATTTAAACGTGAGTTCTGTAACCCTAAACCGCGCGGCCTCTGCTAACGCGCATGCAATCAGTTCGAAAGGCTGCCAAAACGCTGTTATATGTATGCTTTCTCCCAGATACACCGTCAAGCCTAGATGATATATAGCTAAATTGTGATTAGATTCCTACCGGTCGAGAACTATCCTGAGAGTACGCAGGAGCGATTGCCAATTCTCCGCCATTTTGATGCCCCGCCCGTTCTGGCGACCAAAATGTGCACTGAGATTAATGGATATTTTGGATCTCGAAGTAAATATGACGAAAATGAGAAGTTGACCAGTTACAGTCAGTTCCTCTGTCCCTCCTTTTTCCTTTCTAAAGATGGAATCTAAGAGATGAAATGAACAGGTACATGGATGCGATGTCTTGTCAAAATGGTCCATAAACACGCCCTTCCTAATGGCAAAGACTACGAATGGAACGAGATGACTTTCTTGACTCGATGGGATAGCCTCCAGCAAAGTCACCAAGTTCTGTGTATTGACACACCAGATCATTTCCCCGGAGAATGCTGGATGCCCTCCGGGGTCAGAGTAGCGATGATGGTGGTGATGGTGAAGGCCGTATGTTGCCAAGCTCAGGGTGGACTATTCCAACGATCCGTTCTCCATGTATGCTCCTCTGTTGGATCAAGTTGTTGAGTGGAATGATGCGTCGGTATGGGCTATTAGGCATCCAATTCGTCGAATTGAGAAGGTTTTGTTCCCCTTTTCTCACCTCTACCCATTATTATGTGAGATGGATCCCGGTATCTAATGTGAAGAGCAGAAACGCCCAGAGGCCCAGCCAGACTTTGAGACTATGCACGAAATCTCTCGACACTCAATCCACGTCTCCGAGGTTCTGTTGGTCACAATCCAGAATTTCGAGATGTTGAGAGAGCAGCAGACTTACATGCATGGCCAATGTGGTTTCTCAAAGGAGTACCGCGAGCAAGCACATGAGTATTTGAATTTCCAAATTCAGATGCTCAGGAGTTTGAGAGAACGGTCGGTCTCGAATCATTCGCGATTGACGAGTGAGATTACTGTTGTATGTCCACTCGCCCCGTATTTTTCGGCACAGGAGCACCTACTGACCAGAATATCATCAGGCATACAACCGGATTGCTCAGCAAGACAACAGAGTCATGAAGGCGATTGCCTTTCTGACCATGACATTTTACCGGCTGCATTTATATCAGTTGAGTTTTTTCCTTCTCCTGTCCCCTACAGACATCAATTCGCTGAATGACTGACTTCGGAAAAGTCATTCTTCAGCACGACCTTCTTCAGCTTCGGCGAAGAGGGCTTGCAGGCCTCGAAGCAGATGTGGTTATACTGGGTAGTAACCATTCCATCCACGCTGTTGGTGGTGGTCTTTTGGCGGCTGCTACTCCACAGAGACGCCACCTTGAGAGTCGAAGCAGCCAAGAGGGCGGTGATGTCTGTATTCAAGAGACGGCGGGATAAAAAGAAGGAGAAAGAGGAGGAGAAAAAGGTGCCTGTTTGATATGTGCTTCATACTTACTTTTGGGTGAACCCTTTATATATACAACATATACGCCGCAGTGAAATAGGCATTCAACTCCTAGATGACGTTTAAAATAACCAAAACAAATATTTTACGCACATTCAAATATTGAGGTGCCCTCAAAAACTAGATAAACAGCATAGGTTTTCCTCTGCAATGCCCTCCCCATCCTCACTTCCCCATTCAAGTTCCTTACCTAGGTACACGGCTATTTCCCCATCCACAGTGTTGCATACAAACATGGAATGTGAATGTCAAATAGTAGGCGGAAAAGTTCCTATGGACAAAGTCGGGTCCACAGTACTGGTGTTGTCCCGAACTACACTTTCGCCCAATACTTTCATTTCGTCGATCGTCACCGTAGGGAGAGATCAACGTAAATATGGACCTTGAAGCTACCTGGATCCACTCTTAGCGAGTAATGGCAGCCGTCTGGTCTTTTATCGCCAGTTGCGGCGATGGTCGTCGTATTATGAAACGAGCCGCTGAGGAAATGGTTAGGTACTGCATCGCTAATGCATATTAGAATGTGGATGACAGCATACATGATGATTACCGCGGTCTTCTCAAGTCTTTTGGCAGTTGCCAGAGCTAAATGCTCAGTGACACCTTCAAGGTAGTTGTATCTGTTCCGGCAATGCTGGCATCTTTATCTAGCATTTTGATTGCGCCGGGGCCCAACGGATGAGAACATCATCGATCGTACCGTCGTAGGAATCGGCAGGAAGGCGATTGGGGAAGGACATGATCGGTCCACTCCAGCGCAAGTGTAAGCTTTTGCACGGTGGGTAGAAGGGCCGGGTTATTCGCTGCGGACGGTATTCAAGATATTTGACAGAGATCTAGGCAAAGAGCAGAAAGGGACCAAAGGTGATGGTGATGTACCTTATATATGTTCAACGAGCGTTGAGGAAATATGGCTTCCTAGTCATGCTAGTCATGCCAGTCATGCTTTCGCTCGCATCGGCAAACATGAGGGCTTCGCGATTCTAGCAGTCAAAAGCCTCACGCTCACCGACTATTTCAGCCAGGCAACTTTAGAACATTTCTACTTCGGGTCAGTAAATTCGGTTGATTGGAGATTGTTCCATTTCGGAAGATGTTTCACTTTACATAGGACATTTTGACTTCCCCTCGAGTTTCACGAGGGTGGTTTCTTTTCCGATTTATCTTCATGGCCACAAAGAAAAAGAAACTGGATGCACATCAAGTACTAGACTTAAGGATCGAGCCGGCGCTAAGAAATGTGTTTTCCTTTATCGACTGGCTCTTAACGAGGAGGTGGCTCCTATGCCCGACTTCGGCCATGCTTGTTGTTTGACGTGTTGATATTACCGGAGTTCGTGAAACAGAGCTGTGTAGACTGGTTTTGAATGGATCGAGATTGAAGCAAAGACCCGAGGCGTGATACGCTCAATGTAGCGCGGTAATGTCCAAGTTTGCTGTTGACGTACGCCTCCGAGTGGAGCGGTCAAGCCAGGAAAGGCTGCTCAGGACTAACGATGGTGAATCGAGGCGTTCCAAGATTATCCATGGCAGATAGAAGAAAACCCCTCATATCGATCTTTTGAAGTCAGTAGTCGGTTTGGTTTGGTTCTGGTCAAGCGATATCCCGGAAGTCAGTCATGGGCGGTGAGCAAGGGCTTCTTCGCACAGCATTGAACCCCGAAATGCAATGATGGTTCTGTTAATTCCCATGCATTCTCCGGCCGATATTATTGGAATTTGGGCAGCATGTCCCTCCAAGGCGGAGGTTGCCCGACAGCCAACCGGAAGGTGGGAAGGCGAGCCAGCAGAGATAAATGAAAGAGCGTGGCATATTCCAATCCGTCGGCGCCAGTCAAGCTACACAAAAGCAGCCCATCCTTTTTGAAGCCACAAACCTCGCTCACATGTCTTGCACGGAAGTAGTCCCAAGAAGCGGTACAGGAATACCGGCCACGGCTGATAACATGGCAGACTTCGGCGACTTCGCAAGCACGCTAATGGAACAATACGACGTGGAAAGTGAGGCTGAACCGTGCGAGAAGTATGATATCAAGCAGACCTCCCGTGTTTTCTATCCTATCTATATTGGAGAAGTGCTCAATGGGAGATACCTTGTAGAGCATAAAATAGGCTTTGGTGGCTTCTCGACCGTCTGGATGGCCCATGATCTTGAAGAGCATACAGACGTAGCCCTGAAGATCATGTCGCTGGGGAAGAATGGGGAGAACACGAAGTCCGCATCCAGGATGAGATTGCTCGGAACGTACAGGACACCTCCCATCTTGTACTATACAAGAGGACTTTCCTTCTGTTTCGAGGAGATGGTTGTGGTCATCACAGAGTCCAGGTGCTTCCCTGGTGGGCCCGCCTCTTCTTCCTTGGATACTGACAAACATGTCTATGCGCACTCGCATGTTTGCCGCTCGGCAGTTGCTAGAGACATTGGAAAATCTGCACGACGCTGGAATCGTACATCGCGGTAAGTTGCTGGCCTGCTTTCTAAGAAAATAACTAGCCGACTGACGAGGAGTGTTTTGCTAGACTTGAATGGAATGAACTGTATGTGGGGATTTGCTCCGCTTCACGACTTGCGCAGGACTGCCAAATACGCTGCACTCGGCCGGCCATCGAAGACGTCCATACCAGGTGGCGACAATCTCTGGAAGCGGGGAGAACTTGTTCGGCCTATCGAGGTTCCAGAGAGCTTACGCACGGAGACATTCTACCTTGCTGACTTCACTCTGGCGATGAAAGTTGGCGATCCTGTGGTCCCAAAAGGGTACCCACCTCTGCATTTCTGTTCGCCAGATCGCCTCCATCAGCAAGAACCGAGTTTCGCCTGCGACATCTGGAGCTATATGGTCCTCTTTGGGGAGCTTTACCTAGGCCATGCACCTTTTAATTTTGGGTTCCAAGGTGGGATAATAAGCTGTCTTACCTACTGCTTGGGACCACTGCCAGAGCATTGGAAGGGCCTTTACGTTTATCCGGAGCCCCTTGATTTTTGGTACGATCAAGAGAGAATGCCTGATCCTCGTTATGACCTTGCGTCGGTCATTGAAAAGTTTCGTCCCGATGCTGATCCAGCTGAGAAACAACTCGTGCTTTCTGTTATGCAGAAAGTTTTTATTTGCGATCCAGAGAAACGCCCGACTGCAAGGCAGCTCTTGCGAGACTCCTCGTTCAGGGCCATCATGGAAAGATATGGATGCTGATTTTATCAGCTCCCTTTTCCAACTGTTTTCAACCTCCTTTGCATCACGAATACAGTGTATTCACTGTATTGTCGAATATGTCGTCCATCGAGGGGAGTAACAGAATACCGGAGGCTTTCCGTCATAAGCATGTCTCGCTGTGCTCTTATCATTATGAGTATTAATATAATTCATCAACCAATTAATTAATCTCCGTACTTAGCAGGAATGATTGTAGCAAGCTCCATGCATGTAGTTAGGTACTACGTAGGTAGTAACGTGGTTATAGTCAAGGGCGGGCCCAAGGCTAGGCTGACAACTAACTAAACCCAGTCTGGACCGCTTCCTAAGCCATCATCAACGTCAACGTCAACGTCAACATTAACATTCAACACATCGACCTCGACAGCAAAACCACGGGGCCACCGCTGGCACCATCATCCTGCTCGTGTATTATTACTGCTGGATCACTTTCTAAGACGATAACACCGATAGCACCGTTCAATCCCCGAGCGTCCCGGTTTCCAACCCTTGTGGTGAGAATGGCTTGACTAGTCCCTCCTACCTAAGCTTTCCCTAACTACCAACATTTGACGTGCTTTGTTTTCGACTTGTTGTTTCCATTTTGCATTTTGCATTTTGCTTACCAGCTTTCCGGCTTCTAGAACTGCCCTGTTTGCTCATCCTCGTCCTGCGCGTCCGATTGCACGATTGCTCACGTCCACGCCAAGTCACACATCTCGACGACTTCATTGGTCTCAAGCGTTCTCTCAACTCCCATCTAAAACGAACACTGGCAGTCATGCAGAATTTATAAGTCAGCTGCTCAATCGACTCTGTGTCAATGCTTAGGCATGAGCGATCCGGAGCAAGTCCATCGAGTACAGATCAGTTGTCTTCGCCATGCATCGAATCCGAGCCAGGCTCGCATCTCCAGACGGAAATGAGAATAAGCGATACAGCTTAATATTCTCTGCTCATGCGCGCCGCAGCGAACATGTTCCTCGTCCGCCGCCCTCACCTTCTCAAATAGACCGGCGTCTATCGGACTCCGGTCCCCGTCCTACTCCAGAGGGCCCAGGCTTAGATGACGCGACGTCAGAGAATATCGATATCTCCGAGCGTGACGATTCCAATCACGGCAGCGGTAATACCGATTTTTCTGTTACTGGCACATCGAAGAATAGTGCATCGATGAGAAGAAACCGATTCAACGTGCTTCGCTTTCGTCATGCGTCTGACCCTCAGCTTTCAGCTACATATGCGCAAGGCGAGACTGATGTGCCGCCAGTGCCTCAGGTTCCTCCACGTAAGTCTTTACAATACAGAGAAAAAAACTTTTAACGCCCTGCTAACGTCAAGGCCCACAAGCACCTACAATCATCACAACGGCACCAACGAACTCTAACCTGGAGAAGTCTGCGCGAAAAGCAAGTTAAGGCTTCCACTTTCGAGAAAGGCATCAAAGGAAGCAATAGGCCTTGGTAACACTAGCGGGTCTGGCCATGCGAAGAATCCAGTGTCTCAAGTTTTGGGTGGTCATCCTCGCCCTAGCCATGATGAGCCTGGCCGACTCTCTACTTCTACCTACCAAAGTGGGACTACAAATAATCCGTCTGAGCAAGATGCACGTGCTTCTGAGTCGTCTAGGTCAGAGCAGGGCTCAGTTGACAGAGGCGACGCTCCACGTCCTACTAAACGACTGCATATGCCCCGCCTAATGAAAAGCCGCGTCAACTTGTTCCCAATTTCTGTGAAACTCCCTCCACCTGAGACTGGTATTTCTCATAGTGGTCGTCATTCCCCGGCTTCCAATGGCAACTTCAGTGAAAGGACTTCAATGGATCATAACACGGCAGAGGAAGATCGTATTTCACCGCTACCCTCCCTACACAGTCTTCCGTCAAGCTATCGTCATCTCCAAAAGCTACCAATCAATCCCATCTTTTTCGCAATGACTCTACTACCTCGGCTCGATCAGGACACTCAGCGTCATCGGCCAAGGGCCGCGCGCGACGGCGTGGGCGGTCGTCGACCTTAAACTCTCATCGATGCTGCTCGCAATGGAGATGACTTGAATAACTCTTCCTCCAATCTGGCATCTGGCCGTAATTCGATGTCTACGAATGGACGGAAGAGTTTTGGCGACATATTCAATTTAAGCAATCGACTACGACAGAACTCGGAGCTCTCGAGTCCTCGAGACGGCTACACGAGCCCTCGAGCTCCGGAAACCCTCGCTCAGAATCCAAAACGGCTCATCAGCGGCGTCCCGGAACGTTACTACGTATCCAGAACGAGAAGAAGACGACACACCTGCGACGTATCTATCCAAACTTCAAGAGACGGTCCATAAAGGAGCGATTGGCACGATATTGTCCAAATCCGACGATGAATTTTATAAGGTTGCTCTACGGAAATTTATGAGAACTTTTGCTTTCTTTGGTGAACCCATTGATATGGCAATCCGCAAACTACTTATGGAAGCGGAATTACCAAAAGAGACTCAGCAGATCGACAGATTTTTGCAAGGATTCGCGGACCGTTACTATGAGTGCAACCCTGGAATTTTTGCTACTACAGGTATTTGCTTGACTTATCAGTGACCTACGTGGGGATAAATGCTAATACATTATTTCTTTTTTCTACATAGACCAAACATATTTCATAGCATTTTCGATTCTAATCTTACATACCGATGTTTTTAACAAAACAACAAGAGAAAGATGCAAAAGCAGGATTATGTCAGGAATTCGCGCATTGATGGGGTTTCCGAAGATATTCTTGAATGCTTTTATGAAAACATTTCTTACACTCCGTTCATCCATGTGGAAGACGAATTAAACCTCAGTGCCAGACAGGCTCCGAGGCGAAGGGCCCTCTTGAAAGTGGCAAGCACTGATCACCTAACAAGAGCGTCCAGCCAGCCTGTTGACCCCTACGCCGTCATACTAGATGGCAAATTGGATACTTTGCGACCAAGTTTGAAAGAAGTGATGAACATCGATGATCCATACAGCTTTCCTGATGCGGATAGTTTCAGAGATATCGAAGCTCTACATCAAGCCTTTTCCAAATCTGCTATCCTTCAAATTGTGTCAGCACGATCTCGACCCGACGCTTTTATGACATCAACAAATATGGAAGACTCGGCAAACTCGCAACCAGGCTTGGTTGATATTAAGGTCGTCAAAGTTGGCCTACTTTGGCGCAAAGACCCAAGAAAGAAGAGGGCTCGCTCGCCGTGGCAAGAATGGGGTGCTCTCCTAACATCATCACAACTGTACTTCTTCCGTGACCTCTATTGGACAAAATCTCTAATATCACAGTATGAAAATCAGCACAGGCGCGGGTCACGATTGCCTGTTGTTTTACACCTCCTATTACCGATTTCAAGCCGGATGCTATCATGTCAACTTCGGACGCAGTAGGACTTATTGATTCGAGTTATAAGAGACACAAGCATGCTTTCCTCCTAGTCCGCCACAATGGACTGGAAGAGGTCTTCCTCGCTAACTCGGATGCTGATATGAATGATTGGTTGGCGAAGTTGAATTATGCGGCAACGTTCAGGAGTACAGGTGTGTCCTTGAAGGCCACAGTTGGAGCTCGGTATGAAGGCCAAAAACATCAGAATTTGCCACGTATCGATTCCAGCTTCTCAGAGTCATCAACATCCCAGCTGCCTTCTGAATCACCGCCCGTTTCCGCCGATAATGAAACGAAGGAATACGTTGACCCTCATCTTGCTGAGGAAATGTCTGCTGCACGCCAGGAATTAATGTCCCGAAGGATCGCTGAATCAGATGAAAAATTGCTTGGCTATCAGAAACAACTTGATGATCTACTTCGGAACGCTAGGCATCTTCAATTGTTGACACCTGTCAATACCAGGGCACGAGAACATGTCATTCTGGCTGCTGGCCGTATGGCCGCTAAACTCAGATGGGTGCGGTTGGATCTGTGGCGAACCAAATGCTACATCCACTTTTATCATTGGATCTTGGTCTATATCATAAGTCGCCTCGCGATGCGCAGAAGCGGACTTCGCTGACGACCGCCAAGCCAGCTTCCCCGGGGCCAAGTCATACATCATTAGGAAGACTCGGTTCTGTTCATTCTGTCTCTACTATTTCTCCAGGAAATGAGAACAATAATCCTCTTGGTCCTACCTCTCCAATCTCGTCGGAAGGACCGACTGGGCCAAACGAGTTCCTATCTCCTCTTTCAGCTGACCGGCCCCAGCTGAGTTTGAACCCGTCGATTATATCTTCCGAGCCTCAAGATGAGAAACAGCAGGCTGTTTCGCCAACGTCTGAATTACCAGGCTCCTTTCTCGGTAATGGTTCATTTGAAGCACTGCACAGAGAATCATCGGCTCTGAGCTCTGGAAGTTCGGCGTTGCCTACAAATTCATCCAACGTCGAAGATGGCGAGGAGCGTTCTGTGCTTCGTGAAGCTGGGATTCTTAGTATTGCTGGAACTGCAGACTCGCCAAAACTTTCTTCTAAAGTTGTGAACGAATCAGAGAGTTCTGAAAAGCAAAATGACGAAAAGCCAGAGCCCGTCACGGCAGATCTTCGTAACATGCATCATCGTCGCAGCCTGCAACGAACCTTGAGAGATCCTTCTCACCACAAGCCAACTCATCAACGCAGTAAGAAAGGCAAAGAATCCTCATCTAGTATTCCTTTGGTGGACAATGGTGGTGGTAGCGGGGATAGCGAAGTATTATCTAGGAACCACCAAAGCTTCACTCTGCATGGAAAGAAGGCCTCGGTTATTACGTTTGGTTCAGAATGGCAGAACATGTCTCCCGAGGAAAGACTGAAGTTGCGCAAGCCCACAGCATCCGATGAGACGAGATCATCCGAACCAAATTTGTCCGATGTTCCTCGCGGATCGATCGGTTCTGCATCGATTCACAGCGGGCGGCCGCAATCAATGCGCAGTGCTAGCACGGCTACTGCACGAAGCTCTCGCTTCCCAGATAGCATGACTGCAGGCAGCGGTATCCCCGAAATTCCATCATTGAATGTATCCGCAGAAGAGGAGCAGCCGCAGTCAGAGAATTTCTCTAGACAGGGTCAAGATAATGAGAATAACGACAACGAGCTTTCAGTCTCGGAAAATGCTTCCTCGACACCATCAGCGACCACTACTGCTGCTATCACCACCACAACAAATGAAATGCCAGCAGCCCAAGAGAAGCCACAACTTAATCCTCAAGAACAAACCGTGGGCGCGTGATGATGATCAATTTCGAACGCCATTATTTCTTATGACGATGACGATGATGTATTATTTTCCTTTTTTCTTTTCTTTTCTTTTTTTTTTGCTCTTGATACCCCCGGCCATTCTCATAACTTTCCCAGTTTTCCCTATACGCCCCCTTTTTCCTATCTTGATTTCGGTGCAAATGAATGTATCTGTCCTGTCATATCATCAACAAGAAGTCTGTTTAACATAGCGTTCGCTTTTTTTTTCCGTATATTTGATTTGGTCTCGTGTTCTCTCTCTGTCGTTTACGGGGCCCAAAATAAAAGCATTAGAGTTGATGATGCCTTGAGGTTTGGAGGCTTTATTTTTCTTTCTTTTTCAGTTTTAGGAATTTGAATTGAAAGTTGCTATTCAATACATCCGTAATTGTTATACTAGTAAATCTCAACATTGGAAAGCAACGCCCTGCTTTTTAGCAATATTATCACCTCCTCGCGCAAACCCCGTACCTTCGGATCTGATTTCCACAAGACCAGGTTTGACCTTACTAGCCTTCTCCTTTTCTTTCACTGATGACAATGAGGATTTACGACTTTTCTGGAAGACTCTGGCGTAATATCCGTTTCGCAGACGTAGCATAGCATACGGCCGATGAGGGTTTCTTCTCCGTTGTTGTTGGTAGCGTGCGGGTCGATAGTTGACTCTGGTGTCATGAATTTTGTCACGCAGGGCTGGCATATAACATGTCCACAGGGCTTTGTTACTTCATTTCATGTTAGATATCACTAGATCCTAGGCCCGAAGGAGGAGATGGATGTAGGCTTACACATAGCCTTCAGCCCATTCGTCAGAACCTTCTTGCAGCTCGGGCATATGCGAGATATTTGCTGCTGTTGGTTCTCGCCTGGTTTTCTTCGGTGAAATGAACATCTACCAAGGTCTTGAGTGAGTACTCATGTCGCGTATCCTTTGTTGATCCGGGACAGATCGGTGATAGTTTGAGATTCTTTGCTGAGAGTGCTTCGGTTTCCGTCATGGGTGTTAACGACGGAACCCAGAAGGATGGAAGAGCGGACTTTGCTTCTGACTAGGATTCTTATTTAGTGCGCACTTTCCTTCTTTTGATACGGAAATATTGGTGCATACCTTCTCCTGCTCAATCTTTTCTTGAGTTTGTCAAGCTCCGACTTTGCATATCGCGCAATCTCTTCCTCACCCAATTCAAACACCTTCCTGCGCTTACCATTAACCTCAATCTCCTTCTGTCGAAACGCCTCTGTAGCTGCATCAATCTTTGCACCCATGTCCTCCTCCTCCTCCTTATTCCCGCCACCACGCCTATTATCATCCATTGTCGGCGCTTTCCGTTTCTTCGGATTCCGGTCCTTCGCCGCGCCTTCAAGACCCATACTCACAAGCTCGAATTCATGCAGCTCCCTCGCCCTCGCCTCCTCGGTGGCCCGGGCATCATCCTCCGCTAGACGTTTCTTGTTTTCCTCGCGCTCTCGTTCGAGGCGCTTGATCTCCTTGCGCTGGGCTAGCAGGTCATTGATGGCGCATTCGCGGCAGAACAGATCCCCGTTCGTGGCACATGCAACGACTGGTTCGCGTGCGGGCTGTAGGCATAATTGGCAGGAGCCAAAGGTAGAAACGACTCGCGCGAGAGACGAGTGCGTTGCGTGCCCCAATTGGCGCGTAGCAGGGAGCGTTCGTAGGATGTGAAGTGAGGTAGCGAGGTGTTGCGTTTTGAGTGTGCCATTTGTTGTTTCTTTCCCTCCTTGTTTAGTCTTTTTTGAATTTGTTTCAATGGAAATAGGTGACTGGCTAGGTATGTTGTATCGAAAGTATTGGCAGAAAAAGCACACAAGTCCCGACGGCATCGGATTTGATGCGGAGAGCCAAAAGTGGAGCAGCCAGGCATGACGTGAGTGGAGGCACTCGAAATGCATATACAGTACATACTACCTAGGTATAGAATATATAAAATTTTATGTCGACGTTACAATGCTTTAGATTCAACTAATCGTGAATACGCATTAACACTGTCCATAATAATATATTACAAATACGACTTGTGTATGAGACTACAACGGTGTGAACGCCGTGAAATGCAGACAGGCCAGTAATACTACACTGAACGGGGAAAATGGGATACAAAGTTATCCTCAGCGTCGTTTCATCGTTTCTTTGGCAGTGACTTTTGCGAGTTGTTAAATTCTCTCACAACAATGCTGCATTGCACTTCCTGGCACAGACGTCGGCGACGGGTGGCATCGAGCTTAGTAGCAAATTCCAAGCCGCTAGCACGCTCGACAGCCTCAACGGGGACTTCGAAATCTGTCAGGGGTTGACTATTGGGGATACGAGCGTTGGGAAGCACGAAAGCTCCAAGAGCGACTTTGTCGGTTGGATTGGTTCCATGTTCGGCGAAGATGACTTTATAGAAATGAGTAGGGACGGCGATATTGGGCGGCTCGCCAATGACTTCGTAAGACACTCGATATTTGCCATCGGCCTCCTTGCGAGGGAGATACAGCGGTCCCGTGACGATGCGAACGGATGGGTATGTCTTGGTCAGGTTGCGGCAGAAGTCCTCAAAATGGGACCAGTAGTCCCGATTAAAGCCCTCTCCCACCTGGGGCACATGTTGCTCAATGCAAATGTCGCGTCCATTGCATCCTGGCTCCATTTGGCATCGGCGGCAGGAACCTGATGGCCGCGGTCGTAACCCGAGCGGAAATAGTCGGACAACTTCCCGCGAAACATGGTCGGGATGGTTGTGTCTTCCACAAAACACTGTGCTTGCGGTCTGCGTTCTTTAGGGAAAGCGAGAAAGGAGTGATATGCTCGGCGACCCAGGACGGGTTTCGCATTCGTCGATCATAGGCTCCGGTCAAGGGGAGCGTATTCAGGGGTCGCTGACGGGGCCAGGGAACCCATACTGGAACAGGCCCGAGGGATCGACTGGAGATGCAGTGGAAGCCTTGGCAGCTAAGGACGGTGGAGGAACGTGGATAGGCGGGGAAACAGTGGACGTGGTAGTCGTGGCTGGAGCTGCCGGTGCAGTAGGCGGAGGAAGGGTCTGCTGGCGAGGAGAGGTAGCTGAATAGATCAGCGCTGTGATGCCTGCTCCTGTAGCTGCTCCAGCCGCGGCAAAGATAGCAAAGGTGGTTTTGGACATGCTGCCTTTGAGCAATAGCAGATTAGCTGCCGAAAGCAAATGAACATAGACAGACACGCACACGTTCTTCACCTTCAGGAGGGACGAGCCTCGTATAAGTGTCCCCAGCGAACGAGTCCTGTCGGGTCAACTGTCAGATGGCTCCGTCGCGTGAAAATAAAGAGCGCGCGGTCAATCTCCGGCAGCCAATCACAGCGGGCTTATTCTGCAGCCTGTCGGCAGCGTTCCCTGGACCCTGGTCTCTCGATCTGCTCCTCGCATCTCTTGCAGCTCTGAAGCAGACGGAGTGAAGTCAAAGGGAACATTGGAAGCAGCGGGAAATGGGATGGCTTGCTTGCTTTGTCGTGTACGAGACAGCCACGTGACTGATCTGGTGACCTGACCAGAATGCGGACCTTGGGGAGACTGCGTAACGAGTTGTTGTTTGTTTGCTCCAACATATAAAACGATCACCGAATGTGAAAATAACAAATAACTCATTCCCCATGGCCCGCATCAACGACGCCGCCGCCCGAAGACTTTCCCTCCAGGAACTGACGCGGTGAAAATTTCGGTGGTCACTGCCGGAAACAGCGAGCTCTGCTGGCTGTTGCCCTCTTACATCATCCTCCCGGTTGTTGTGCGCCTCTCCTTCGCCTCGGCGCACTCACTCGGATAGCTGCATAGAGCTCCTGCCTGCTTCACCCCGATGAATGCACCACCGCCGGCCAACATGGGGCCCGATGTGAAAGACACCCGTGGATGGGTGATGAGCGGTGTCGCTGGAATCGGTGCGTACACTGTGCCGTCTGCCAAAATGAAGCCCACACACTGACTGACTGACATGTTGATTCTTAGCTTGTGTGGTCGGCGCCAGCATAATCTGTGTGGACGTAATATTGCGCTCGTGCTGTCGACTACGGCATTTCGATATCACTACAAATACAACATTTCTGTCTTCGTCGATGGGCTTAAGTGCGGGGATCATGGTAGGCTCTCGAGTTGGCGGGCTACATTTTCATGGCATGTACTGAAAAGAGTCGGCAGATCTTCTCGTCATTATATAGCATGCTACCCACCGCGAAGAAGTACCTCGCTTGCTCTGGTTTATCCGATCCTGTCGCTGCCTGGACGTTGATCGGACTCTTCTTGGCCGGCGTCATCGTCATTAGCATCTTTTCCAGCATCACACACCGATATATACCCTCCCATGTAGTCGATTGTACACATACCCACGATGAGGAAGGACAGGGTCATAATGGTCATAAACATCAGGACGAAGAAAATCGTCCAGGCACAGAAAGTGACGAGCGAACGCCCCTTCTACCTAGCGACTCTAGCGATCATCACACGCGCCCTACACAAAAACTCCATTCCAAGAGCACAGGTAACATTCGGCAACCGCCATTCTTTCGTGACTCAGTTGGCCGACTGCTGGGAAGGCGTGTCACTCGGATTTTTGGGGTCACCAAAGACCTATGCGATGAAGACGGGCCATGTTACGGCTTCTCCCAAACCTGCGGGACAAATTGTCAAAAGGTGCTGGGCTCAGGGAACTTCCGCTTTTGGATCGGTAGAACGGACCCGCAAAATAAAACACGACCGGTGACTCCACTGGTTACTGAATCAGATCCAAATATCCGGGAAGATGGCCCTGAGACCCCTCTGACTGTTCGACACATCCCGCTTATTAGCCAAGGTGAAACCGAGATCCATCGGCCTCTCAATGAGCAACAAGCGAGTGATTATTTCGCACAGAATACCGAGCGCGCCAACTCGCCTCGTCATGACGATGAGGAACGGACGGCCAACGGCAGTTCGGAATCGGCAGCTTCTGATATAAACAAACCAGGGAAGAACACTCATGTAATTCCTCGCCGCAGCATCATCATCACGTTCCGCAAAATGCATTTCTTTCAATTGGCTTGCAGACATCACTGGCCATTGCTCTGCACAAACTCCCCGAGGGATTCATCACCTACGCTACTAATCATGCCAGCCCAACGCTGGGGCTGACCGTCTTCATTGCGCTCTTCATCCACAACATAACCGACGGCTTCGCCCTTGCCCTGCCTCTATTTTTAGCGATTAGGTCAAGAGCAAAGGCCATCCTCTGGGCAAGCTTGTTAGGAGGAATTAGCCAACCAGCTGGGGCTGGTCTTGCAGCTCTGTGGATTTGGTACACTAACCGAGGAAAAGATGCGACTGAAGGTCCTTCCTGGGGTGTTTACGGGGGCATGTTTGCAGCCACTGCTGGCATAATGACCTCTGTAGGTTTACACCTGTTCAGCGAAGGGTTAAGCTTGACCCATAACCCAAATATATGCATCGTCTCGGCTATTGCTGGCATGGGACTACTGGGGATTAGTTTCGCATTGACGGCTTGAGACCATAGATGTCCAAACGCAAAACAGAAAGAATATAGATTAGCAGAGGCGTTCCTTTCAAGACAGGAAGTTGTTTATACATTGCTTATTCGGAGGCATTGACTATATGGTAGTATATGTTCTCGGGTGTTTTATATCATTACTCTTACGACTATTACGACTTTGTATTTATCCTTACACAAAATCGCACCCTGTGCAGTCATATTATGCATTACAGTAACACGAGACACGGGAGGTCTTTTCGAGTGCATCCGCTCAAGGACAAGAGCATTTATAATTTATGCAAAAGTATCGTATAATGCGGAAATTTAGCTATCCCTGTTTTGCGCCTGCGACTCTCTTTCTCTCTTCCGAGCCAAATAACGCTCGCGAGCACTGGAGACATCTGACTCCGTCTTGCGACTACGGTTCTTCTCTGCCAGTTCTTTCAGTCGCGCCTTTTCGGCTTCTTCCTCCTGTCTAGCTCTCTCCTCAAGCTGCGCGGCTACCATCTCCGTTTGACGAGCGCGTTGAGCATCTCTAGCTGCAAAGACGGGCCACCGGCGCGAGCGCCACCAGGACGAAATGCACCAGTAGATGGACCAGCGCGAGTTGGCTCGGTAGGCTTTGCCTTTGGCTTGGGTGGTGCAACATTCAGACCGGCGCTGAGCAGCTGGCGCTTGTCAACTACTTGTCCTTCATCATTGAGGACAATCTTGGCACCCGGAATTCAACTCGGCGGCTATTTGTGCCTCTGTCTTCTCCTCAGCTGAAGTTTCTGTTGTTGTCTCTACCGTCGGTAGTTCTCCCGCCGCGACTTTTCGAGCTGCCTCCTCTGCAGCCTTCATCACTTCACCGTGCGACTCCTCGTCTCGAGCGAGCATCTGGCGATAGAATCCCATCATTCCAGAATCGCCATTCTTCCTGCGCCGTTCCTCTTCTTC
The DNA here is from genome assembly GCA_020137715.1 of Talaromyces trachyspermus. Taxonomy (NCBI): domain Eukaryota; kingdom Fungi; phylum Ascomycota; class Eurotiomycetes; order Eurotiales; family Trichocomaceae; genus Talaromyces; species Talaromyces trachyspermus. The sequence continues at coordinate 7,002,998 of JACGXQ010000015.1, read as the reverse complement.
CTTTTCTCGTTTCGCTTCCTCCTCTTCCAGCCGCTTGACCTCTTCTTGCTGTGCGCGGTAGGCCGCAGTGACAAATTTCTCTTTGTCCGCGAATTCGTCGCCCTCAGCTTCACGCTCCTTGGCTAAAAGTCGATCTCGCGCTCGCATTTGATCTCGTTTCCGTACCTCAGCACTGCGCATCAATGCATCCATATATTTAGAGCTGCCCTCCACTCCTTCGCCATTGGTATTTGCCTTGCTTGATTTCTCGCGTTTCGCTTTTATGCTGTCATAAACGGCGTCGTAGGAATATATAGAGGGATCGATGGCTTCGGCTTCTTTGCATGTTTGCGGCTCGAGTGGAGGGCTGCTAGGTTTATATAATTTTTATCGGTGGGGTGTTCTGACGTTTGTAACCCGAACTTTTTGTGGGCTTTTGATGTTGCTCTGTCTGCTGTCCTTCGTCATTCTCGTCGTCGAATATACTGGCCTTTAATGGTTTGGAGCTATTCCGAGTATTGGGAGGTTTTGCCGATGACAATGAGAGTCCGGAACCCCGCGCTGGTCTTTGTGGATGATCTTGTTTATTTTCTTCTTCTTTCTCCTGGTCTTCATCGTCAAGGCCTCCCAATGTGGTTATTTCGATTGCGCCATTATCTTCATTGCGACTTGGGCCTTCTCGCTGTTCGCCCTCCGAGTCTGAGTCGTCGAATATCGTCTTTTTGCGCTTTTGGCCAGCTACTGGTTTATTCTGGCTTCCTCCTAGGGCTGAGAGTTTGTTCGTTTGTTTTGGGATGTTAAGCCCATATGTCAGTTTTGGCGGCATTATGCAGGTTGAAGTAGGATAGGTATAATTTGAAGAGATTCCTGTCTGAAGCTAAGCTCGTGGCAACATTTCGTTATCTCCGGCTCGATAAATCACGTGCTGATAAGTTCTGCTTTAACTTCCACGCAGCCCCAAGCTTAAATCAACAATGCACTTCCCAACTTGAATTGCGACAGCGAAAGAAAGAAAATAATTGACATGACATTTAAGAGGAACTCAGCATAGTTTCAAAACAATGTCATACTATTTCACAATCATCTCCCCACGGACGTCCCACTCTTCAACCTCACGTTCGGCACTTCAAAAGCTGGCGGCGATGGCGTTGCACGCTTCCGATTCCCAGAATCAGCTCAATATATGAATCAATTCATCGTCCATGCAAGCTTGGATATTGTTGAAGAGACGCAATGGACGAATGGGGCGCTGTAAGCTCTCTCCTTTTTCTGAAACATCAGACTCGAAACACATACAGATAAGAAAACAAAACTAATTGTTGAATGGCACAACCCCAGGTACCTCAAACACATCGATACTTATCCACCCACCGCATCTTTCATATCTGCCTTCCTCACCCCTCCGGAACCCGCTTCATACTCCTTCACCAACCACCTCAACTCTCATCCTCTGCTCTCGGTAGTGGTGCCATTTCTAGCGGTGGTATAGCATCATCTACATCATCACTAGCCAGCACCCTGGGCTCGGCAACTGCTTCGAGAGCGTCATCAAGTTCTATTGCTGCCAATCCGACTTCCCTCAGACAGAGGAAGCCATTAGACAGTTTATGACGGAGGTATATGAAAACTGGGTCAAGACTGTTATGAGCCCGTTTTATCGGCAAGGTATGCAGATTACGAGTCCGTATTTAGGGCCCGAGTGACTGCTGCGGGGAGGAAGTGGTTATGATTGTGTGCCTGTTTATTTCGATCTATGTGAAAATGAACTTATATATAAAAAGGCATGGCGTTTTTGAGCGGTTCGTTGGTTGTGTTTACTTATTTCGCTAGTACTTTATCGATATAGCTAGTAGTAAGTACTACCTAGGTATGTGTATGTTTTCTCTATTCTTTCAACTTTAGATATCAATGTGATACCCTTTACAACTAGATTCAATCTGCCTTGTTGTTTCATTAGGTATTCGGACATGATTTACGCTTACCTAGACTTTTATTTCCACCGCTAAGTAAGAAGTGGAATAAATGAAATATCATCATGCTAAACAATCCGCTCGCTGCGTTCAGTGCGTTTGATAGTCATTTTAAAGCGCCAGAAAATCCAGGTCAATTCCCCATTTTATGAACGTGAGAATCAAGAAGATAGAGAGTAAAAACTTCAAGTACTCATTTGAGCAGCGATATGCGGCGCCAGCTTTTCACAGTAACCGTTTTAAAGTTCTCCAACGCCTGCATAACATCACTTATCGTCGTTACAGATCCAAAATGCCACCCTCCATTTTGATGGAATCCAAAGTGCTGGAATGTAAAGACGGCTCAGTGGCGGCACAAGCGTCTTCGACAACAACGCAATCAAATCCTCGGTCATTAGCTTCACGCATGGTGGTGGATATACAGACATCTGTGGTTACTCCTGTAAGAAGAAGGTTTCTGATACCTTTGTTGCGTAGAAGCAATTCAAAATCGGTATGAGCAAATGCACCGCGACCAGGTTTGTCGATAACTGGTTCCCCTGGTAGTGGGTAAAGCTCATCGATAGTATCGTGTCCCGCCTCGCCTCGGATTAGAGTCGACCTAGCGGTCCCTGAGATCCAATGCCCAGGGTGGATGAGTTGTTACGAGACCGATAGTTTTCTCGACTGGATAGTGTAGATAAGTCGGGCCGATGACCTGGAAACGTTAGAATATGGAGCATAGGGGAAAAGCGTAGTCGGTTTACCTTCTCGCGTATGGTAGATAGCAAACCCTGCAGAACGGAGGCTTTGCAGTAGACCCTGCAGTTTTGGTATGATTGCGCGTGTCGCAGATATGTCGTGTCCCTGAAACTCCAGATATCCTCCAGGAGCACAAACTAGAAATTGTTGTCAGCATGTCCTCCTTTGTTATACGATTCGGCCGTGACTTACAATCCTTCTGCATATCAATTATGACAAGTGCAGTGGTAAAAGGAGTAAAGGTAGCGTCATGAGGCCAATCATAAGGCTGCGCAGCAATTTGACCTTTTAAGTTTCTGGGGTATGACTTTGGGCCGCTCAATGACTGGTCCATGATTATGTCTGGGATCTGTAACAGTTAAGGTCCAAAACCCTGGCGTTCCAGCCGCAAGAAGCGAAAAGGGACAGTCCGTGAGGCGCGAAGTACGTCTTCGCTTTCGCGTTTCCTCTGTGAGTCCATTGCGCGGTCGATACTGGCCGCCCCGGTCACATCGAAGCCACACTTTCGATGTGCGGCCGGGTTTCTGATCATTCGGTGTACTGGACGATTTCACCACGACTCTATAGCCATGCGCTTTACCGTGGGCATGCACCGCGGCCAAAAGTGATGCTCTTACACATATAAGCATCAGCTTATCGATGCGCTAACGTTGTGTTTTATAGATAGACGAGGTCATAGGCCGCTCACTTGTCTGGATAAGTTGCTTCAGGAGGAGGAAGCAGCTGTATATCCGAGTCAGGAATGTCCTGAAGGTCACTTGGAGCATCCATATTCAAATCCGTGGTATCGGTGGCCATTATAGGGCCGGCCGGCATCACCTGGCAATGAGAAATCAAGTCAGCTCCCACTCCGCACGGGAGCGTTGTTGTTGCTGTTGCCTTGCTGCGATGTCCCGCATCTCAAACAACCATGGGCTCTTTCTTTTCTTCAGATTCTGGGACAGCAGAAGAAGTGCGTGGCAGCAAGTCTGAGACGTGATAAAAGCCCGTGCGTGGATATAGCGGACACAGTGACGGATAACGTGTGGTGAGTGACTGGTAGCGTTGTGGCAGATATGGGGGTGGATGAGAAGTGAAAAGGCTAAAAGAGCAGTGGCTACTCACCCTGGGAGCTAGCTAGGACCGGCAAATCCTCAGCGGTCGATTATGATATCTTCTTCTTCGTGGACGCGGTGCCTTTGGTTGGCTTACAGTCACGGCTTCGAGGACAAAATCGGGAGGTTTCCCGCACTAGGCCGTTTGCGGACAAGCGCGGGTGGCCCCTGACAACCAAAGTTGAATCAACAACAAATCACGGGGCCCAAGCTTGGCGGTGAGAGTGAGCCTGCCGCAAACGTTCGTTCCAACCCATCCTCATCAACAACCACCTGCTTCGACGCCCGCCACCTCTCGAAGTAGGGCGAACTGCAGTCATCCTGAACGGTAAGTTAACGCATGCGCATTCGGACTCGCCTTGAGACGGGTTGACTGCCCCTGGCCACGACCTCGCTCTCCGGACGAAACGAGCAACGACAACCGTAATAACAACACAGCACTACTCAACTTGGTCAGGGAGGCAACCAACAACAGATTGCGACAACGAACATAACTGCTCCTAAGAAGCTGAGCCGCCGCTTATAGAGCGCCTTCCGCGATCCGCAGGCAGACATAGTCACCTCTCGACTCAATATAGATCTGTATGAAATCACGCTCGCCCAGTCCTCCCACGATAATCCCCGCGCGGCTTCGAAACAATGCCGGATGCCGACCCCAACACCACACCTTCGGCGCCAAAAGGTAGTAGCAATGCGGAGGAGGAGCTGGCTTACTACAAATCTCAGTATGAGCAACTAGAAGTCGAGCTCGCCGAATTTCAGGCTTCCAGTCGGGAACTGGAGGCCGAGTTGGAAAAGGACATTGAAGCATCTGAGAAACGGGAGCGGCATTTGAAGGGGAAAGTCGAGAGTTTGAGCTATGAAGTGGAGGAATGGAAAGTAGGTTTCCTTTTTTATGTTCTTAATTCCTGGCATTCCACTATGCTAACTAACAGGGTCTGCGTTCAGACTAAATACAAACAAGCAAAGGCTGAAGCAAGCTCGGTTCAGAACACCTTACAAAAGGAGATTACTAGCTTGCGAGAAGGAAACCGGACCTTGCAGCTGCGGTTGCGAGATACGGAGGTCGCGAACGATGACTTTGAGCGTCAGGCCCGTAACACGACATCATCCCTGGAGGATCTAGAGTCGAAATACAACGTCGCGATTGAGCGCGGCGTCCTCTTGGAAGAGGAGATCAAAAACGGGGAGCAGGAGCGAGAGTCGCTGCGCATCGAGGCTCAGCGTCTGCGCGACGAGCTCTCAGACTTGAAGATCGAAGCGGACATTATCAACGACAAGTTGCGCAAAGCTGAGAGCGAGCTCAGCCGTCGTCGCAAGCAGCCCGTTTTGTATGAGTCCTCTTCTATGGCCAACACCCAGAATGCTGAAGGCCGCCAACACTCACCAGCGACCACAGCGTCATCACCAACAATGACCACGCCTCCTGCCAAATCTGTTTCTTCAGCCACTTCGGATGCCATCACGCCTCCTTCGCCAACCGCTTCCGAGTCGTCTGCCATCGTGCGTAAAACTGAAGGTGGCTTCACCGGTACACGGGTCTCTCTTGGGAAGACAGCGCCTCGTTCGGCTTATAGCAGACATACGCGCACTCCGTCTATTCCACGCACAAATGGATTTTCTACCCCATCGCTGTCATCTCGCCAGAGTGTCTCGGGACTCAACTCTTCCCAGGCGAGCATCCCTAGGTCGGGCTCACTGTATCAGATCCGGGGCCTGATTGGAAAGATGCAAAACTCGAGGAGCGAGTGCACTCCGCTCGGTCTCGACTTCCTGCACCAGTAGATACGCCCAATGGCTTATCACCTCGAACACCGTCCGCCCTCAGTCAGACCTCGATACCGTCATCTGTGACACTCCGCAGAAGCTCTCGTAAGCGAACAAGTACGGGCAGCGCAAGCTCGTCGGTGCGAGATGGAGATGCCACCACTTATTCTTCTTACATGCCACAGAGTAGGCAGTCCTTTGGGCGGTCAGTTGATAGCCGGCCTAGCAGTAGAACTAGTTTCTCGAGTCGCAGTTCCATCGGGCCTGGAAATTACACACAGGCTCGGCCGGATAGTAGACAAAGCCTACATCGTGCCCGAACGCCACTCGGCCATTATTCAACCAACCCAACAACAGAAAGTCGCCGACCACGTTCTTCACTCAGCTCATACTCTCAGACTCACGGACCAGCGAAGAGTATGACGTTCATTGAAGAAGATGTTGATATCCCGACGCCTACCCCACGTCGAGGTACACTGGAGCAGGGATCTTTCCGATCATCGATTCCTGGACCTGGGGTCTTAAGAAACGCCCTAGTGGTAGCATCGGTCAGATGACAGGCTTGCCTACGCCACGGCGGATAAACGCTAAGGTTGATGTACAGAAGCTTCAACAACCGAAAATAAACCAGGAGCCCAGTCTGAAATTGGAAGATCTCGGCGAGACTTATTGATGCTTGTTAGCCCCTGGTTGGCACATGCTGATCCATTTTCGTTATACGTTTTACTTACTTTGGATTAGACCTGGATTCTTCTTGTTTTCTTCTTGGTTATCTTTTGAACCAAAACACGGTTTTCAATATTGCATGGCGTACAGGAGCATTGGTCATCAATTTTGATCCATTGGGAACAACATTCAGGCGCCTCTTTTTACACTTTCCCTTTTTTTCTCGATTCGGGACCTTTTTCAGGTTGGAAGGTGGCAAATATTCCCTTTTTGTTTGTCCGACACATTACATACATGAACTGCACATGCTTGTCACAGGTACATCACATTACGACTTGCGCGTTGCGGCCGAGATCCAGACTCAGACAGACTTTCAGAAGAAGTGTCTGATTTTATTATCTTTTCGTCATATTAGACGAAGTCCTATTGCTGTGCACAGCATCCATTTCCTTTACTCCTACGTACCATGTACTTTTTGGATCGCACCGTTATTTTGAAACTGACAACTACAAAGATCCCCAATTCATTGTGATTAATTTGCTTTTTCTCTCTTCTTTTTAGTTGGATTGTTAGATAAATACCCAGCATGAATGAAACCAGATATGGTAGGTAATACAATTCTGCATATAGCTAGTTACCTCTACTAACTAACTATATGTCGTATCGATCTAGATGCCATAGGCATATTCGATAACTACCAGTCCATCTCAATCAACGACCAAAACAACACTGATTACAATGTCACTCGGAAAATAAACCGACCGACAAATAAATGAGAGCGAAGCATGCACGCACGTAACTAGCAATGGTCGGTAAGGTAAGCAGAGTAACTAACTGAAGCTTTGGACGGAAACCGAGAGCGCCAAAAAGGCCCGGCCCGTCCGGACTCCAGAGTGGCAGATACTCCGGACAATTAATTCAGCATGATTTGGGTTAGTTTAGATTGGGCCAAAAATAAGGTGCGTACGTCGTACGTATGTACACATTTTAGCGGTGATTTTAGGTTCCTTTCAGAGGGACAGGATTTTGGACTCTGATACTGAAGTGGGCTCGAGTGCAGATCGATTGTTTATCTTTGACGATGAGCTAGAGGGTAGAGGATCAGCCTAGGTATAGGAAATGCTACGGAGTTAGGTAGATGTATGTATGACTCTATGGGTTGTTAGTAGGTCATCATATTTGCCTTAGAATCACTCCGTAGTCAACCAGAATTGCCGCGGGTATAAAGCTACACACACCGTACCACTACGTAAGTACTATGTAGTACATCGCAAGTATACTCCTCTAGATGCAAATGGTAGTTGTCGTCCGTGTCCTTCGTAGCATCGACGAGTCCCTTATCATATTGTATTAAAATTCAGATGTGGGTAGGTAGTTAGTAGGATGGCGGATCATATTTCCTGATTGGTCATGACGCTGCAGATCGACCCAATCTCAGTTCCGCATTCAAGCAGCAAGGGATAACAAGTTAACAACTTGGAAACTTGGACAGGGCACTGGCGAACTCGGGTTAGCTTGGCTAGCTCGCATCCTTGCGAGGACGGCCCCAACAAGGTAGAGAGAAGCCGCCCGCAGTCCCTCCGAATCGTTCCAGGAGGAGAACGGAAACGAATGACCCAAGTACCCTAACTATTGCATATACGCAGTTAAGTTGACCACCGCTGCACCGCATGTCAAGCGGATAATGGTTCTCGCTCAAATAACCCAGACTCCATAGTCTTGTCAACTATCTGACTGTTCAGTTTTCGGTTTATTGATTGACTGTATGTATTGTGAATGTAGTTAGCATTCGTCTCGAAATGACGTCGACGGACGCAGGGTATCTGTCACTATCTGACAAGGAAAGCGCGTACGGAGTACGGAGTCTTATGTCGCTGAGTCGACGCTGACACCTTGTTCGATTATAAAAGGCTGGCCACTGGGTTCGTACTAGACTTTAGTACTCGGGGACGATCGCGGGCTTCCATAGGGCCGGTTGGGGTCAGTTTGAGTGGATGATGCAAGGGCGGATTCGTCTGCGGGCCAACCGTTGCCGTTCTCAGATTGGGCGTGACCTGACCCAGCGTCGAACAGCGTAACAGCGAACGCTGAACACGGTAAACATCAGTCGAGCCGACCTCAGTAGTAACTGGTTGTATCGATGTCATTGTGTAGACTCGTACAGTATGGTGCCTAGTGGCTAGGTTGGTGTGTTTTGTTGAACCGCAGATCGGGAAGGCCCAACACGCCGAACGCAAGTTGGGAAGGCGGGAAAAACAAAACCGCCGCGAGCCGACGGCCTCGACCAGTAAAGACGCCGCCCGGCAAAACAGTTGGGGAAGGAACTTCAAGGAAGGAAGGAATGAGGGAGCACGCTTGCCCGCCGAGTGGGTGCCACTGGGCGCCTTCCTTGGCTGAGGCTGGCTCCTGCCTTGAGCTGGCTCCCGCCCCGGAGAGAGGCGGGCCGCTACTTGCTGCGCTACGCCCAACCGGGAATGGGACGGTGGACTTTTCTGCGTCCGGCAGGCGTCCTCCTGCCCCAATGCCCGCTAGCAGATCTGCTGCATCTGCTGCCATCCTGCGCTACCTACGGAGTACGTAGTACCAAGTGGACAGCTCTCGCGCTCCTCCTACAGTCTCAATTGGCCTCGCTTGGTCAGGTTCCCGGTCAGTAACTATCTCCTCCGTGCGTGGAACTTTCTGTTGGTTTCCCTCGAAGAAGCAAGCTTTTTGATTTGGAGTCCACCTCCTCCACATCCATACCGAACTTTTTCTGTTTTTCAACACTCTTCCCTTTCTTTCTCTTTTTCCTTCAATCCCTCGCTATCCCCGCGGCCAGCCTCACCATCTTCTATGTACAGGTTCATCTCCTTATAATTTCTCGCGCGAGGTATGTACTCTATCGACCACTGATAAGCCTATGCATAGCTAGGCCGCCCAATGGGCGATCACTGTTTTGCGCCTAAGATGACTAGCTCTGCCAGTCTTTTCTTCCCTCTTGCTCTCCTCCCCAATCACGACTCACACGCCAATGCTTTTTCCATGATTTTCTCCTAGTCTTGGGGCCCAGTTCTGATTTTACCTATTGTCGCACTAGGCACTTCCTCTCGAGCACGGCCGCCATCGTGTCTTTCCTCTTTCCGTTCGACGAAACACTTCTTCGCCCCAAGTTGCCGAGATTCAGCTCGATTCGGGGAAATAAATACATATATGAAGCTAGGGCCCTCACTAGCCTTGCCACGCCATATCTAATCCCTCCAATACATCTCATTCAGCGGGCAATTGCTTTTCCTTTCCCTGTCTATGGGAAGGTCTGCGTGACCAAGTCAACATGGCTGCGACGAACGGAGTACAGACAAACGGCGGTTCGTTCGCCGCGAAACATAAACTGCCATCACATTTCATTGGCGGAAATAGTCTAGAGTCTGCTCCTCCAAGCAAAGTCAAGGATTTTGTTGCTGCTCATGATGGCCATTCAGTCATCACCTCGGTATGCCTAACTACCAACCACATAGATTACTTTGGGTCTAATGTACCATCTGTTTCTAGGTTCTGATTGCCAACAACGGTATTGCTGCCGTGAAAGAAATTCGTTCAGTAAGAAAATGGGCATATGAAGTGTTTGGCAATGAGCGTGCCATCCAGTTCACTGTCATGGCGACGCCTGAGGATTTACAAGCGAACGCCGATTACATTCGCATGGCAGACCAATATGTAGAGGTGCCTGGTGGCACTAACAACAACAACTATGCCAACGTAGAGTTGATTGTCGATATTGCTGAGCGCATGAATGTTCATGCTGTTTGGGCCGGATGGTAAGATATCCATTGCATTGACGTTCTAAGCGCAAAAGGGCTTTTTCTAACCCGAATCATAGGGGCCATGCTTCCGAAAACCCAAAGCTTCCCGAGTCCTTGGCGGCGTCGCCAAAGAAGATCATTTTATCGGTCCTCCAGGATCTGCCATGCGCTCTCTGGGAGACAAGATCTCTTCGACAATTGTTGCGCAACACGCCGGTGTGCCATGCATTCCCTGGTCTGGAAGCGGAGTGGATCAGGTCAAGGTGGATCAGGATGGAATCGTGACAGTCGAGGATCATGTCTACGACACCGGTTGCACACACTCACCACAGGAAGGTTTGGAGGCCGCTCGCAAGATTGGCTTCCCTGTCATGGTGAAGGCTTCCGAAGGTGGTGGTGGTAAAGGTATTCGAAAAGTTGAACGGGAAGAAGACTTTGTGAGTCTGTATAATGCCGCGGCTAGTGAGATTCCTGGCTCGCCTATTTTCATTATGAAATTGGCCAGCAATGCCAGGCACTTGGAAGTTCAGTTGCTTGCTGATCAATATGGTAACAACATCTCGCTCTTTGGTCGTGATTGTTCGGTTCAGCGACGGCACCAAAAGATTATCGAAGAGGCTCCAGTCACCATTGCGAACAACAACACTTTCCAAGCTATGGAGCGTGCCGCAGTCAGTTTGGGTAAGCTTGTCGGCTATGTCTCGGCGGGTACTGTCGAATACTTGTACTCTCATTCCGACGACAAGTTCTACTTCTTGGAACTTAACCCCGTCTTCAGGTCGAGCATCCCACCACTGAAATGGTTACTGGTGTGAACTTGCCCGCTGCTCAACTCCAGATTGCCATGGGTATTCCTCTTCATCGCATTCGCGACATCCGTCTCCTGTATGGCGTCGACCCTCACACTTCCTCGACCATTGATTTCGATTTTTCCAAAGAGGACAGCAGCTCAGCGCAGCGTCGCCCACAGCCCAAGGGTCACTGTACCGCTTGCCGTATCACATCTGAAGATCCTGGCGAGGGCTTTAAACCATCAAGTGGAACTATGCACGAGCTCAACTTCCGTAGTTCATCCAACGTCTGGGGTTATTTCTCCGTTGGTTCATCCGGTGGTATTCACAGTTTCTCCGACAGTCAGTTCGGTCACATCTTCGCTTATGGCGAAAACCGCACGGCTTCTCGAAAACACATGGTCGTTGCCTTGAAGGAACTGAGCATTCGCGGTGATTTCAGAACCACTGTCGAATACCTTATCAAATTGCTGGAAACTCCTGCATTTGAGGATAACACAATCACAACTGGGTGGCTAGACCAACTGATCTCGAACAAGCTTACTGCAGAACGCCCTGACCCCACGTTGGCTGTCATCTGTGGTGCTGTTACAAAAGCTCATTTGGCCAGTGAGGGATGCATTGCTGAATACCAATCCAATTTAGAGAGGCCAAGTTCCATCTAAGGAGGTTCTGAAGACTGTTTTCCCCGTGGAATTTATCTACGATGGAAGCCGCTATAAATTTACTGCCACCAAAGCTAGTGCTGATAGTTATCATCTCTTCATCAACGGCTCCAAATGTTCAGTGGGTGTCCGTGCTTTGGCTGATGGTGGCTTGCTTGTTCTGATGAACGGCCGCAGTCACAATGTCTACTGGAAAGAGGAGGCCGCCGCTACACGTATGAGTGTTGATGGTAAAACCTGCCTTTGGAGCAGGAGAACGACCCAACCCAATTACGTACCCCTAGCCCTGGAAAGTTGGTCAAGTTTACCGTGGAAAATGGCGAACACGTCAAGGCCGGACAACCATTTGCTGAAGTTGAAGTCATGAAGATGTATATGCCTTTGATCGCACAAGAAGATGGCACTGTACAGTTCATCAAGCAACCTGGTGCAACCCTGGAGGCTGGTGATATTCTTGGTATATTAACATTGGATGACCCGTCTCGTGTCAAGCATGCTCAGCCATTCAACGAACAGCTTCCTGACATGGGTCCTCCCAAATTGTTGGCAACAAACCTCCCCAGAGATTCGCCCTTCTTCACAGCACGTTGGAGAACATCCTTAAAGGTTATGACAATCAGTTCCTCATGAAACAAACCTTAAAGGAGCTGATCGAGGTATTGCGTGATCCTGAGCTTCCTTACGGTCAGTGGAATGCACAGTTTGCTGCTCTTCATTCTCGTATGCCAGCAAAGCTCTCCAGTCAAGTCTCGCAGGTTGTTGAACGCGCCAAATCTCGACAAGCTGAGTTCCCCGCAAAGTCACTGCAAAGACAATCGTCAAATTCGTTGAAGAGAATGTCAACCCGGGCGATGCAGATATTCTCAAGACCACATTATCTCCCCTTGTCTCCATCATTGAGCTCTACTATGATGGCCTCAAGGTTCATGAGTATAATGTTTTCATTGGGCTGTTAGAGCAGTATTATTCTGTCGAAAGCAGGTTTACAGGACGCAACACTCGTGATGAGGAGGTCATCTTGAAATTACGTGACGAGAACAAGGATGACATTCGCGCTGTAATTCAGACCGTCCTCTCTCACACCAAAGTCGGCACAAAGAATAACCTTGTCCTTGCCATTTTAGACTTGTACCGCCCAAACCAGCCCAACGTTGGCAACATTGGCAAGTATGTTAAGCCGATCTTGCGAAAACTTGCAGAATTGGAGTCCCGTGCTGCGTCCAAGGTCGCTCTTAAGGCTCGTGAACTTCTGATACAAGCCGCCTTGCCGTCCCTTGAGGAGAGAGCCACTCAAATGGAACATATTCTACGCTCATCTGTAGTCGAGTCTCGATATGGCGAGGCTGGATGGGACCACCGGGAACCAGACTTCAGTGTTTTGAAGGAAGTTGTTGACTCCAAATACACAGTGTTCGATGTCTTGACACAATTCTTCTCTCACTCAGATATCTGGGTCACCCTGGCTGCCTTGAAGTCTATATTCGTCGTGCGTACCGTGCTTACACTCTGAAGGGTATCCAGTACCACACTGAAGGCGAATCCCCTTCGTCTCTTGGGATTTCTCTCTGGGCAAGATCGGCCAGGCTGACTTCGGACTTCCTATCGCATCTTCTCACCCATCTACTCCAGGCACACCTACCACCGAGGGCCCTAACCCCTTTAAGAGAATCCACTCTATTAGCGACATGTCTTACTTGGTTGATGAAGAGGCAAGTGAATCCCCGCGCCAGGGAGTCATCCTTCCTGTCCAGTATCTGGAGGAAGTGGAGGACAGTCTAGCTCGCTCCCTCAGCGTGTTCCCTCGCACATCCTCCAAGCCGAAGAAAACCCTTGAGTCGAACCTTTTGAGTTCTGAGCTCAGCGGTAAACGCCGACCTGCACCGCGTCAAGACAGCAATGGAGAGCTGTCCGGGGTTTGTACTGTCGCCATCCGAGACGTTGAAAATCTTGATGATGCCCAACTTTTCGCTCAATTCAAGAAAATCATCGACGAAAACAAGGAAGAGCTTCTCTCTAGGCGAATTCGTCGCGTCACTTTCATTTGCGGACATCAAGACGGCACTTACCCGGGCTATTTTACCTTCCGTGGCCCCTTGTACGAGGAAGATGAAAGTATCCGTCATAGTGAACCTGCCTTGGCTTTCCAATTGGAATTGGGACGCTTGTCCAAGTTTAAGATTAAACCCGTTTTCACTCAAAACCGTAACATTCACGTTTACGAGGCTATCGGAAAGGGCTCCGAGGTTGACCGCCAAACGGTCGACAAGCGCTACTTCACTCGTGCAGTTGTGCGTCCCGGCCGTCTCCGTGACGATATTCCCACTGCGGAGTACTTGATCTCGGAGGCCGACCGATTGATGAACGATATCCTCGATGCGTTGGAAGTTATTGGAAACAACAATTCCGACCTTAACCACATCTTTATCAACTTTTCGCAGGTGTTCCCTCTGCAGCCCAAGGATGTTGAAGATGCCTTGGCAGGGTTTGTGGATCGATTTGGGATTCGTCTCTGGCGACTTCGTGTTACTGGTGCTGAAATTCGCATTTTGTGTACCGATCGGGCTACCGGTGCTCCTTACCCTCTACGTGTCGTCATTACTAACACCTATGGTTTCATCGTCCAAGTTGAATTGTACATTGAAAGGAAGTCCGAGAAGGGCGAATGGATTTTCCACAGTATTGGAGATGACTCCAAGGTTGGCTCCATGCATCTGCGCCCAGTATCCACGCCTTACCCAACCAAGGAGTGGCTACAGCCTAAGCGATACAAGGCGCATTTGATGGGTACGCAATACGTCTATGACTTCCCAGAACTGTTCCGCCAAGCATTCCAAAACAGCTGGACAAAGAGCATTGCGAGCATCCCATCCCTAGCCGAAAAGCGACCTCCAGTGGGTGAATGCATTGAGTACAGTGAGCTCGTCTTGGATGACACCGACAATCTAGTTGAAGTATCTCGCGAAGCTGGTACCAACACACACGGCATGGTCGGCTGGATCGTTACAGCCTACACCCCGAATATCCCAAGGGCCGCAGATTCATCATCATTGCCAATGATATCACGTATCAAATTGGTTCATTTGGTCCTCAGGAAGACAGATTCTTCCACAAGTGCACTGAGCTAGCCAGAAAGCTTGGTATTCCTCGTATCTACTTGTCTGCCAACTCAGGTGCCCGCATTGGCATGGCTGATGAGTTGATTCCTTACCTAAAGGTGGCATGGAACGACCCTGCTAAGCCGGAAGCTGGCTTTAAATATCTTTATTTGACCCCGAGGTCAAGAAGAAGCTTGATGAACGAAAGGTCAAGGAAGTCATCACTGAGCCCATTACCGAAGCTGGCGAAGAGCGTCACAAAATCACCTCGGTAATTGGAGCCAAGGACGGCCTCGGTGTTGAATGTTTACGTGGCTCGGGTCTCATTGCTGGTGAGACCTCGCGAGCTTACGAGGACATTTTCACCATCACCCTTGTCACTTGCCGTTCCGTCGGTATTGGTGCCTACCTTGTGCGTCTCGGTCAACGTGCCATCCAAGTCGAGGGCCAACCTATCATCCTCACCGGTGCTCCAGCTATTAACAAGCTGCTTGGCCGAGAAGTGTATACGTCTAACCTGCAGCTCGGTGGTACTCAAATCATGTACAAGAATGGTGTCTCTCACATGACTGCTAATGACGACTTCGAGGGTATTCAGAAGATCGTGGATTGGCTGTCATTCGTTCCTGAAAAGAAGGGTTCCCCGTCCCAATCCGACCATTGTCCGACAACTGGGATCGTGACATCACCTTCGTCCCTCCTCCCCGACAGCCGTACGATGTTAGATGGCTCATTGGCGGAAAGCAGGAAGAGGACGGCTTCTTGAGTGGTCTCTTCGACAAAGACTCATTCGAAGAAAGCCTTGGCGGCTGGGCCAGAACCGTTGTTGTCGGCCGTGCTCGCTTGGGCGGCATCCCCATGGGCGTTATTGCGGTTGAGACTCGCTCCGTCGACAACGTCACTCCTGCTGATCCTGCCAACCCAGACTCTATGGAAATGACTACCACTGAGGCCGGTGGAGTGTGGTTCCCCAACTCCGCGTTCAAGACCGCACAGGCTCTACGGGACTTCAACAATGGTGAACAACTTCCAGTGATGATCCTTGCTAACTGGCGTGGATTCTCTGGTGGACAGCGTGATATGTACAATGAAGTTCTTAAGTACGGTTCTTACATCGTTGATGCTCTGGTTAAATATGAGCAGCCGATCTTTGTGTACATTCCGCCTTTCGGTGAACTTCGTGGTGGTTCATGGGTAAGTTATTATTGCTGTTTTATATTTCCAATTGTTTCATAACGCTTGCTAATATTACTTTCAGGTGGTCATTGATCCAACTATTAATCCCCAGCAAATGGAAATGTATGCGGATGAGGAAGCTCGCGGTGGTGTATTGGAGCCCGAGGGAATTGTCAACATCAAGTACCGTCGCGAGAAGCAGCTTGACACTATGGCTCGCTTGGACGCCACATATGGCGAGCTTCGACGACAGCTCGAGGACAAGTCACTCAGCAACGAGCAGCTGTCCGAAATCAAGGTCAAGATGGCTGCTCGTGAGGAGCAACTCTTGCCTGTCTACCTTCAAATTGCCCTCCAATTCGCCGATCTTCACGACCGTGCAGGACGTATGGAGGCCAAGGGCACCATCCGTCAACCACTGCAATGGAAGAACGCCAGGCGGTTCTTCTACTGGCGTCTGCGCCGTCGTCTGAGTGAAGAATTGATCCTCAAGCGCATGATCGAAGCCCAGCCATCGCCTGTACCGAAGTCTGCCAGCCGTGCCGCTACTGCTAGCAGCATTGTTGCTCCTTCTTCGCCTGTTCGTGAAGCTCATATTGAAACTCTTAAGGCTTGGACTGGTCTGTTGGATAAGGAATTTGACCAGAACGATCGCAAGGTTGCTCTCTGGTATGAAGAGAACAAGAAGGCCATATCTGCCAAGATTGATGCATTAAAGACTGATGCTATTGCATCGAACGTGGCTCAATTATTGATCGGCAACAAGGAGGGAGGTCTGAAGGGTGTCCAACAGGTTTTGAGCATGCTGCCTGCCGAGGAGCGCGAATCCGTTCTTAAGTATCTGGGATCGGTGTAATATGCTTCCTCGTTTGCTTTCTTTTTCTTGTCATGAACGCATTTTTATTATTATACACGCGGGGATAGTTAGAGGTCAGATTAATGTTTGAACGTTGTTTGTATTTTTCCTTTTCCCTTGCATACCTATTATTCGTGTTGTCAATGATTCTGTAATGATTTTGGTATTTATGTTATGAATTGGTCTGCAAATATGAATTTCCTTTATATTTCAATTTGAGACCGACTCGGAGCCGTACTGTCGTACCTATCTAGATAGTAATTACATGCATACCTATAACTATGCCTAAGCATACATTGAATGCTTTGCTGTTCGCGCAATGTACCTACAGATTCACGAACCGTGGAAATCGGGGTTGTTCCAATGTTGTCGGATCTCCCACTGTAGGTATGTATATCTGATTAGGAGCATTGGAAGTTCGCCTAGATATATTATGGTATTATTTATACATAGATTCTTCTTATACCTACCTACTACCACAACAAGTATGCACAGTTCGAAAAGTAAACATATTTCCGTTTCCAATCAGGTACCTAGATAACATAGGGCGAGACGGGGGTGTCTGTCCCAATCTAGTTCGTGCGGCCGCCGCTATAAGGTGCGGCATGTGAGCGGCCAAGATGCGGCAGCAGCGGCCATATAGGGTCAAGTGACGCAGTACCCATCAGTCTAGTGAGCTCTTCTTGAAGACTCTGGATATCGTGCTTCACATTCCTAACAGGCGTGAGATAACTAGAGCAAAGCAAACTGACCATTCCTGCTATTTAGATGACAGCAATAACACTTACAGCTGCCGAGAGCCCATCCATCGTTGACCAGCTACAATGCGGATATGGAACTTTGCAGCTTACGAGAGATACACTGGTTTGAACATCCAGAGTAAATCTTATATCAGACAGTCTAGCGCCAGGAGCTAAGCTATTATTGGCCGAGATATATAAATTTAGCTCTTCTTGGGTAGTGTGATAGTAGAGAATCCAATCAACTAAAACAATTAAATCAGATTGTTACAGCGATTATGCGATACAGTACTTCACCGCCTCCCGCACGCTACCACCTCTCGCACGATTTTTAAGAGTATACTAGATATATAATTTGAAGCTTTTAACACCATATAATATTGAATATTTAGAAAATCTTTGGAGTAGTAGTAAATCGGCCACGGAGAATCTATTAAGCGAATTAATTAATCGCGAAAACGTACTGGAAGGCGGATTTGGCGACCGCGACGATTTATTGTCGGAAGAGGCTCATCAGCACGCTCAGAGGCCTCAGAAGCCTCATTCTTGACGGATTTTGCTGGAAATTGGCTCTTTTGCTTCGTAGGAGTGCTCGGAATCAATTTTATATCGTTTTGAAGCTGTAGATCAAGCTGACGTGCAAGAGTTTTTCAGCCTTGAAGCGTTGCTTCTCTACTGCCTCGTTTTGACGGATTTCTCGATTTTTTGACGAATCTCAGCTTTCTTAGCCTTCAAGCGCTCTTTTTCTTCCTTTATAAGACGTTGTTGAAGCTTTTATCCTCTTTTTGAGCCTGCGCGTCAAGAATCTCTTGATCTTTTGAAGTTGAAGATCGCGTGCTTGCTGAACCTTTTGAGGACTGAAAAATATCGCACCGCCATCATTCTCATCAGGAAGAGTGAGTAGTAAAGGTTTCTTCCGATTATGACGCTTCTGTTCATTAATAAGCGCTTTTCTAGGCCCTCGCAACGCATTTTAAGCAGAGTATTCTTAGTAGCAAGAGACATCATTGTACCATTGAGCTTCTGAGCCTTTTTATCATAAAATCAACAACTACTTCTTTTAGAAGTAATCGAATGCGTCTCCAATCTTCTGCTTTGAGTACTGAAGCTGAGGATTTACTAGATGACGGCCTGCTTTCCGGTTTCTTCGTAAAACGTTGCAAAACGATCTCCGGATTGAATGGGCATAAACCAGTATTTTGAAAGCCAGATTCAATATTTTGAGGTGTAAAAGACGTATTCCAACTGCTCCAAAAGAGCCGAAAAAATCCTGTTTTTGAGACGGCTATATCCTTGACTTTGGTATATAAACTGTTCCAATTCGTTGGAATAGGCCCGAGATAATGGTGCAAATAGAGATACGTCAAGAGGCTGCAAAGTATGCGTTGCATGAGCCGGAAAGATTCCTAATAGAATCCTATTCGAATGGCAATAGTTTATAAACCTCATATTAAGATGTGAGCCGTGGCCATCAAGAATCAAGAGTCGATATCCTCGTCCTGCCTTTTTCTAGTTTCTTGATCAAATATTCGAACTAGCCATTGATATCCCAGCTCCTCATTCGTCCAACCGCTTTCCGAAGCCGTAAAAAGCAAGTATGCTCTTTAGGATCAAAATCGTTAAGCCAAGATTCTTGAAGATTGCCGGATTTGGCCATATAGATTAGGCCTGGAGAAAGCATCGTTTTATCGGCACAGATACAAGCAATTGTTGTAATCCATTCTCGATTCCCATCCTGAATATGCTGCTTAAGCCCCCTTGCTCATATTGACGCCGGGAAAAGACTCTTTTTGATCTTGACGTGATTCCAATCATGAAGCCTTTCTCATCCATATTATAGATTTGTTCCGGTTTGATATCATATTTCTCAATCTTCTGGCCTAAAAGTTCGAAATATAATGAATATTTGAATGCTGAATCTGCCCTTTTTCTTTGCACGTCAAGGCCGAGAGAATAACGCGAGATCAGTTGATCGGAATGAGCCTTGATCCAGCGCGTAGCCCAGTTTTTGCCAGGTGCTTTTCCTGACAGTTCCTTTGCAAAGTTATTAAGCATTGCTGTCGTAGGTGGAATACCGCGCTCCGTCAACATATTAATATATTTTATAAGCTCAGTAGATTGTCGCTTGTTCAGTAATCGCTGGTTGTCATAATGCGCGTCGCGCGACTGCTGAATCCCATGGTATCTTCTTGACAACGTAGAACGCTCAACACCAAAGGATTTTGCGATTCTAGCGATATTGACCTTTTCGCCTGGATCTTGCGATCTCAAAAATGCCACTGCATCGTCGATTGGAGCCATATTGATGAAGTTATTCGAGTATAGAAAATTGGGTCAATTTTCAAAAATCGTGCGAGAGGTGGTAGCGTGCGGGAGGCGGTGAAGTACTGTAATATATAAGCAAGAAACAACCGCATTTTACACGCCAGTTAGACCACCTCAACATAGAAATACAATTGACACCATATGGGATAGAAATCTATATTGAGCTATCTTACGAATGAGTATAATTGGCATTAGTGAAATGGAAGCCATCTTATAGGACCCTGGTCACGTGAATACATACAATTGTATACAGCATATAACTGTATGGACACTGATACTGATGCCCTTAAACTAGTGAAAGGCCTAAAGAACCTTAGACATGCCCCAATATTTGAATCTAGCATGGAGATATTTCCTTTCCGGAAGCTCTTACTAGGGCTGAACACTAATCTACTAAAGGCGGTGGCTTTGGTCTAACATAGTGGTGGTAGAAATTTACACGGATTTGAATTCATGGATATTATAAGGGAGCCTGGTCGAGGAAGTTGCATGAAGAAACTTAAATTGGAAACTGCCAGTAAGTTCTAGATTGATATTGCAAATGTTATTAACGCTGTGGTTATATATGCGGACTTTGGCGATGCAAATCACAGCTGCAGACGAGACAATTACATGAAATAAATAATATAACAAGATTCTAAAAGGTCTTGATTTTCTTGCAACGACAATCTACTACTCAAGATGATTAATTAAAAAAGGAGAAGCTTTAGATGATGACCTAAGACCTCAATTACTCCAGGTATCCAAGCATAGTTTTAGGAAATCTATTTATAACAAGTGACCACTATAGGAGTTCAAGATCTTGCTGGCAAAGAGACCACATATTTCAAAATCCAGCTTCGCGATAGAATAGAAGGTCAACTGAAATATCAATCCCTATCTCTGGGGCAGTTGTGTTTGGCAAATCCTACCCCATCAGTCAACAATGAGCTTTGAAATCAATCTTCTGGGTAGATTCCAGCTAGATTCGACTCAAACGCGCAATGACACATTCACAGCCAGACACAGGAATAACGACAAGGCAAAGTGGACTCAATGTCGGAGGATTTGAAAATTATACAGCCACGCAGATTCGGAAGTTATTCATCGGCTTCTGATCCATCGATATCCAACTTCTCGTTTAACCAACTCATTAATGTCGTTACGAATGATAGTGTATTGGGATAATCGACGCCTAAAACCCTCTTGCGTAGCTCTGTGCAAACCCTCGTCAAGTCGAGGGCCATCACGCGGCGGCCCTGTTTGTTCCAGGTGAAAGCAAGGTTGTTCATGCTGGTCAGTGTGTCAGGATGCTCTGCACATACCACCTTCTTTCTCGTCTCCATTGCTTGCATAAATAGCTCTTCTGCTTCTTGCCATCGCCCTTGGTTCGAGTATATCCATGCCAGGTTGTCTATACTAACAAGTGTAGAATAGGGTCCATTCTCTGAAAAACACCTATAATATACTCTCTATCAACCAAGTGTCTCTAGAAGCACCTAAGGGATAGAAAGAAAAGTAAGTATTGAATGCTTGTATACTGAGGCTCAGAATTGAGCACATAAGTGTTGGAGAGAACCAAAGCAATAATTACCTTCCATCGAACCTTCTCCATTTGGAGCTGCTGGGTATTGGACACCGACAAACTTTGCTCTATCAGTCTCAATTTCTCCTTCTGGACGAATCTGACGTACTAAAATGGAGAAAAGCAAAAAATCGTAGTCAGCGTTAAGATGTTTCTTTCGGGAGCAGACACCGAAAGGTAACAAAAATGAGACCGCAGCGTGAAAGATGTGTAGATATTTTGAATACTTACATCCTCAATCGAATTCTGTATAAAATAACGCGTAATAACAACATCTCTCTCCTGACCTATTCTGTGAATTCTGTCAACGGCCTGAGCCTCTGTCATGGGATTCCACTGAGGCTCTAGAATGTGGACGTGGTTCGCTGCTGTTAGGTCAACTCTTATACTGAGTTAGCTGTAGTCTAAGAATGTGCTATGGGATAAATCGCATAATCGGCGTAAACCTACCCTTCTCCTATACTGCCTATGCTTGCGAGCATGATCTGACAATTGGGGTCATTGTTAAATGTGTCAAGAGCTTGAATTCGCTTCGGGAGAGACGCTCGACCATCGACACGCGTAAAGGACAAGCCGTTAACCTCGAGTGCTATCATTACGAGGTCAAGCATTTTCGTCCAATAGCTGAAAACAATGCTTTGAAATGTCATTAGAATCTCTCTTTTAGATGGGATGTGTATGTGTTACCTTTTAAATGGGTTCATCTTTCCAGCGGGGAGGGGCTGGGAAAGTTCGACACGAAGATTTCGTACTAGTGCTTTCACCTTCGTAGAAGCCTTATAATAGCTTTTGGTTCGCGAATCGTCGCATTGGGTAGCTGCTATAAACCGAGGCATGTTCTCCTTCTGTAAGCACTTGGGGCAGCAATTATGTTTCAAAGACTCTAATACGTCCGCCTCATTGGCATTGCTGCAAGTAGCACACATGACATGGGAACATGGAAACTCGATAGGGTCTATGTCCCCAGTATAGTCTGCGGTCATATCACAGGTGATACATTTCTCCACCATAGACAAGAACAGGTTCCAGTCGATACGCGAAGCGTCCTTTTTCTCCACGCTGAGAGAGCTTTTGCGACAAGAGGTACTGTCCGTGGTTACATATGAGCCTAAGGGTCCCGATGAGAGGGAGGATTGCTGCAGCAGGCGGCGTAGAACTAGAACGGTCAAGAGGGTCGCCCGCCAAGGAAAAGGCTTTCCGCTGGAAGAAGCTGTAGAGTGCTCTCTCTTCTTCGTCCAGCACGAGTGCCTCCACCTTCTCGGTTTTCTGGGGCAATGTAAGACTTCCATTACTGGATGGCTTTGTTCTCCGGAGACAAGTCGCAAGTACGAGCTTCCTCAACGTCTGGAGTGCGTTATTTCGCTTTGATTTGACTGGCCGTGTAATCCACATCTCAAAACTTTCGCGGGTAAAGAATGGAGGAACCCTGATGAAAGATAATAATGCGCCGAAATCGTCGAGTCGATTATGGATCGGTGTTCCTGTGAGGCACCATCGACGTTGAGCCTGAATGGCACATACTGCTTGGAACAATTTGGAGGTCCTATTTCGTACCGTGTGCGCTACGCCGGAGGTTATAGATGTCAGCAACCATCAAACTGTCTCTCGTTATTCTGTGACTTGCCTTCGTCTAATATAACTCTCGCCCAGGAGTGTCTAAACAGAGGGCCATTTCGCCGCCACTCGGACCTAATGGTATCATAAGAAGTGAGGATAACATCCTGAGATTTCCAATTTGGCAAGGTCTGATGTTTATTTGGCCCGTGATATATAAGATGGCGTAATGACCCGGGTCTTAGATGCCTGGAACTCGGTAAGCATAGATCCCAGTTATTTGTTCTAGGGAAGCCTACGTCTCTATTTGTTTTGCCATTGATGTATCGCTGCAGATTATTAGGCCTCTCTTGTTGACACGGAGCTAGTGATATACGGGCGTAAGTGGTCTTACTAGATTTAGGGGCCACAACCAAGGAATGTCGAAGCATGCAGCTCTCCGCGACGGCTGAGGTTCTAGGTTGGCTGTCGATGGAATCGAGGTGCCAACAAACTAGTGCCAAAGTTGTCAACGTCTTTCCGAGACCCATTTCCTTTTTAAGACCAGTTAGCTGAGTGTTGGAATCTCGACGAATTGAAACATTGGCTCACATCTGCAAGAATGCCTCCGCATAGTGAGACTGGGTATCCCTCTTCGCATTTACCTGTTACGATATGCTGATACCTAAAGTTTGGGGTAGGTTAGCGATAGGGTTTTGAATTGCTATACCCAGGGCCTAATCCCCGACAGTTATAGTACCTCTCTCGTCCAGCTTCATCTTGCAACTTTGTCCACAGAGTCGAAAATTTAGGCTGATTCATATTGCCAACCTCTTTTTCAATCATGAATGCAAGGGCGGTAAGTTGATGGCTGTCTTGCTCTTAGTCTCACTCAAATCAGTATATACGGAGTATACTCACTCTTTTAATAGCGTCCGAATACGTTGACTTGGCTGGATCGCTGTGATATCAACCGCCCTAGTCTCCGTCTGAAATATCGCGAGTAATCGGTTCTTTTCAGCTTCGCTCAGAAAATCGTAAGATTTTTGGCTGCCTTTATTATCAGATGGTAAGAGTTCTGCAATCTCTAACATGGAGCTACCTGGTCGAAGAAGATATTGGGGGTTTATATATGGCACTCGGGAATCGATCTCGCCGATAAAAGGGTCCTGTAGGTATAGATCGCCCTGTGAAAGCACTTTTGCAACTTCGTTTTGCTCCGAACGAAAGCCATAAACCAAAACCCGAATGCTTCCCTGAGCGTATGGAGTAGGCTTTTCTCTCCTTCCATATGTCTATATTCCGTAGGTGATAAAGTAGCCGTTAACGTCACTCGGAATTTCTGTGTGAGCATGCTCAATTCCGGCGCCATGACAATTCCAACATGTTTCACAGGGTTGGTTGTGGACAACTTCAGTAGGGGTCCGCTTGGGTCCACGGACAATTCTGGCGACTTGCTGTGAAGGGAGGTGCGAAGCATCGCAGTTACTTGAATCTAATGAAACTTAGTGAGTAGCCTAGGAGAGACAAACCCCGATCCGATAAGACTCTTACTCTGCCAAAACAAGCATCATACACAAGGTTATCTGCTGCGAATCCCTTTCCAGCTTCCATAAATGATGTGCCCGATGACTCCGGCGTGCAGCCAAGGTCTTTGTGGTCCAATGTGGATGGACTTCCAAATGATGATACGGTAATTGGAGCATTATTCGTCAAGCCTGAAGCTACCGGGAAAGAACTGGACGTTGATGAGACGATAGAAATGTTATCAATCCTCGGCCGGCGCCTTTTATAGGGAATGCCATCTTTATCATGGTTTTCACTGGTGGGGCGCTTATGATCTCGCCTCTGGTCGGTATCGTGGTCCATCTCCATGATGGTTCTCGTGCCAACAGTAATTATTTATTAGACAACAACCGGGAGCATAGGGGTTTATATGTTTTTATTTTTATTTATTTTAATTTTTTTTCGCGCTCTAGAGTGAAAATTGTTTAGCCTTATCAATACAGCGAAGGACCTCAGCCACGCAATATACATGTAACGGCGGGGGCGGCTTAGATTGTGGCAGTGAACGGAGGGATGAGACAAGGCATCCAGCCACAACCCAACGCGAGGTGGAAGACTGCCTTACCGACGCCATTCAAGTGGTATAAATCTATTGCGTTGCTTTGGATTTATAATGATAAAATCAGGCAAGTTTCGGGGAGTTTCTCTCCATTAAACCTAGTTTCTAGTACTTCTTGTTGGCCGTTGCAAAATGAACACCACAAATCCTGTCCAAAACGCCTTTGATAGGGCAAAAGAGAATTCGAAAATGGTCTTAACAATAGGGCCTTAGTCCAGGACATTCTCACAGTAAATACCATCGACCAGGTCTACGAAACCTTAGAGAAGCTCCAGGCGAAACAAAGAAAACAGGACCGCCTGCGGTACCTGGCACGGGCCGAACCTTTCCTCAAGTGCCTTCAGAGTTACGCGTCAGTTATCGAGGTCTTTATTCAGGTTAAGCCTGATGTTCTTTGTCTCATTTGGGGCCGATCCGACTACTTTTATGGTCAAGCGAGATCAAGGAGTCTTTTGATGCGATCCTGAATATTACTGCAAAGCTTGCCATGTTACTGCCACAGTTCAAAGAGGTAGTTGAGCTTTTAGTGATAAAGAGCGAATAACCGCGACTCTGGGACTATTCTTTCAAGACATGCTCGATTTTTACCTAATAGCGTTGAAGTTCTTCAATTTACGCAGTATGGTTCACTGACAAGTACCTTCCCTTATGATAAGACTAATCATACAATAGGATGGCAAATTCTTTTCGAGGCTCTTTGGCCGAGAAAGAAGGCCGAGATCGAGGTTGTCGAAAAAATATTGAGAAGCACTCGCAGATGTTAAGAAGCGAAATTACAGTCGAGCATTTACGAAAGGCTTATGAAGCAAGGTCGCATGCATTCGACAGTTTTAGACGTATCGAAGACTCACAAGCCAGCCAAAAACTCCAGTCATTAGAAGTGGCGATTGATCCACGCTTTTATGACAACGAACTGCATCGACATCGATCGGACTCTTGCCAAGGCACTATGGAATGGCTGCTGCAAGATCCCATCGTCAGCCAGTGGCTAGATGTGTCATCGTCGGTCAATATGCTTTGGCTACAAGGAATACCTGGGGCAGGTATGTCACAAAACCTTGTCTTTTCTTTCAAATGCTGATTGGCTTGAGAAGGAAAACTTTTGCGGCAAGCTTTGTTGTTGACAAAGCTTTGAAGGCCGCGCGAACATTATACATCTTCGCCAGCTACAGACACACTTTTACTACGGCTATCTCGGTACTGCAGTCGCTTTTGTTTCAACTCAGTTCCGACGAACCGTCTGTCCAGTCTCTCCTGACCGAATTCAACCAACGAGATCTAAAGAGCAACACCAAGAAAGTGGCCGAGTTGCTCAAAACTGCCATCTCGGTTGTTGGTCCTGTATTTGTGATTGTCGATGGAGTAGACGAAATAGATGAGTGCGAGAGGACTCACACACTCTGCATCCTCCTGGATACTCTGAAAGAATCTAGCGAGATGAAAATATGCTTCAGTAGCCGTGCTGAAGACGATATTGACCGGATAATCGGGACACAGGCCAAGATAATTCGTGTCGATAAGAAGAATTCGGGTAGTATCCAGTCTTACATCAACTACAGAACGAAGCAACTCATTGACAAACATCGGTTCTCTCCAGCCGCCAAAAAGAGATCGTTTCTTTGATATCACCAGTAGCAGCCAATTCAAAGGGCATGTTTCTGTATGCGAGAATTGTCATGGATAATGTCACTATGCTGAACGATGTGGAAGAGGTCAGGCATGAACTGAGAGCTCTGCCAAAAGATCTAGATGCGGCGTAAGTCCTAAATTTAATTGGTGCCTGTTTAGGACGGATGTTTCCTAACTATGAACCACAAAAGCTAC
The DNA here is from genome assembly GCA_020137715.1 of Talaromyces trachyspermus. Taxonomy (NCBI): domain Eukaryota; kingdom Fungi; phylum Ascomycota; class Eurotiomycetes; order Eurotiales; family Trichocomaceae; genus Talaromyces; species Talaromyces trachyspermus. The sequence goes on along the minus strand of JACGXQ010000015.1, from coordinate 6,976,308 downwards.
CAGAGAATAATTAACAGAGTCAATCGTCTTTCCCTGGCACGTTGCGACAGAAAGCCATCAAGATACTTGGTTGGGTGGCGACGAGCCCCGTTCCTTTAACACTAGGCGAACTGCAGCAGGCTCTTCTAATAAGATCGAGCACTGATGACGCGCCGACAGTCTCTAGCCTTCTTAACATTGTGGAGTTGTGTGGCCCGATTGTGGAGCTTAAAGACGATCAACCGCAGTTTGTTCATTTCACAGCTCAAGAGTAAGTGGACGATGCAATACTCAGATCACCCTGATGGTTGTGCTGAATATAATAGATACATCATGAATTCCGAGGTTGCAAATTTCTTGGATAAAGAGCAGGCGGCCATGGACCTATTAACTGTTTGTGTATCATATCTTTGTTATGACACCATGAGCAACGAACTCTCAGATGCCGCGATTATAGACTCTATTTTGATGGGAAGGTTTCGACTCTTGGATTTTGCGGCATCCAACTGGATGTTAATCCTAGCCAAGTGTTACAGTCTTTCTCCATCAAAGAGACGTACTGAATCCATCCATGGCTTGCTTGCTGACCTAATTTTCAAGCGCACAAATTACTGGTTCAACGAGCCTGACGGGCCTCCTGAGCCTGTCGATAATGGCACGACCATGCTCGAAGGTCATAACGAGATCGTGTTTCGGACGCAGCGATTCATCGACAACCAGGAAAAAGACGAATGGGAATTAAAAATGGTAATCCAAGTTTTCGTTTTCTTTTGAATCATAGCGGCAAGTGTCTGAAGACTAACAGCTACAAATTCTATGCAGCCGAGAAGTGGATCAACTTAGATCCACTGATCATCTCAACCCTCCGTGTCCGTGTTCATGACTTGCTCGACAGCTTGCTTTGTAAGGAGAAGAGTCACCAGCTCGGTTGTAATTGTGGCGTGATGGAGGATCTAAAACAGCATTGGGGCAGTCGCCCTTTCAGATGTCCTTTCTTCACGTGTTCGTTCTTTCGACAGGGTTTCCAAACCAGGAAGGCGTGTGACAACCATATTAAACATCATAATAAGCCGTGGAAGTGTTTTGCTAGCAGTTGCGACTGGGCAGAAATTGGATTCACATCAAAATACCAGAGAGATAACCACTGGCTCAAAGTTCATGAAAAGGAGACCTCGGTCACGCCGATTCCTTTAGATTCGGTGTCAGATCCTGATGTACTCCAGTCGTTGCTGTTCGAACTCGTCAGCATAGGCAACGTTGATGAGTTGCAAAGGCTCTTGCCACATGCAACCAGCATAATACGGGAAGTTCGGTGGGAAGTAACCAGATTCGCTGCCAGACGGGGCTCCCTTCCAATGGTGCAGCTTCTTTTCCCGTGGTGCTTTCGCGCTGCGGATAAGTCATGGACTGACGAAGAAGATACTATCCAGGTCACTCTGGCCGCGATAGAAAGTGAAGATGTTCACCTGATCAAATGGATATTACCGAAGAATAATAAAGGAGACTGGTTGTTTGGCCTGCAGTACAGGCCCATAATTGCCGCGGTAATCTGTACAAATTCTGTTGAGGTCTTCGACGTGTGGAAAGACTCTCTTGGAGACTTCAAAAGAAGTGGGGATACGCAATGTTTGGCGAAAAGGTGCTGGTTGCTGCTAAAGACCACCCGGCAATGGAAAGACTTCTCATGGAGACGTGGCGGATGCTTGGGAAGAGCAAGCGTTTGAGCAGATGGGATCTTGGTTGCGGATTGCGCTCGGTCGCTAGCTCCAGTCTCTCGATTCCACAGGCAAAGGTACTACTTGAACTAGGTGCCCATATCAACCACCCGCGGAATCTTTTGGGAAGAAGAGGGCTCACACCTCTCCACACGGCTCTCAAGAAGAGCACGGCAGAAAGAGCTGAGTTTGTCAAGTTCCTCTTGATGAACGGTGCCAATCCTGAATACGGATATGGGAACCGCGAGGTTGACAGTGAAATTGGAGCGATAGAAATGTCTCGATGGTTGGGTATTTGCTGGGAAGAACTTGTCGAATCCACTCAGGAATTTAGGGCAAGAGATTCAGATTTGGAGTCGGAATCGGAGTAGGAGAAATCGCGGGTGGAAATGTTATTAAAATTGATATAATGCGATGCATTGATGGCCATTCAAAGACGACAGTGGAGCACTTGTGTATGCCATGTTCACATTTCTATTATACTGTAGGTTTTAGCTCATGCCAGTTTTGTAAACGATGGATCGAGGAGTTGATATCCAAGGAGATAAGAGATGAAGGAGTTATCTGGGTGATTGGTTGGGAGGGCCTATAAATCTTCTGTTTGCCCATATGTCACTGGCTGCTGTAGTTGCTGCTATTGATGCGCTCTGTTAAATGTAAGAACGCAACCTTTTAAGAAATCAAAAGATAAGATGTGACTATTGGTAAGTTTGCAGGCGTACTCTGTTGGTACAGTAAATGGGTTTGCCACCGTTCTGTGCTTGAAATCCTCATTATTAGTGTTAATCGTCTAAATCTTAACTTCCCTACCCTTCTAGAAAAGGTAGCTTTGTCCTACATATCATCAGGTTAGTATTATTATTAATATTGTTCTACCTGCGACTCTCAATATTTATCTAAGGCAAAATTCTTCCCTCTAAGGCATTGTGAGTTTAGGTAATATTAATAAAATTAGCCTCGAAGGTGGCTTGTAAGAGATTAACATTCACTTCCTGCTTTCTTAGGAAGCCTAATATAGCGTGGATTTTATTGTCTTATAGATAAACATATAGATATTTCCATAGTTTTATTATATATCCCAATAATATTGCAGTGGTATTCTGTCAAAGTCTGTCAGGGAGATGCAAGCAGACGCCACGTGATTCCATAAATGCACTTTAGCGTGTCAAATAGTACTATATATATGAACTCGTTTAACCCTAGCTATTTTTATAAAGTATAGTATATATATTGAGTTTAAAAAGGGGATCGAGAAAGGTTATTAATGATCTAGTGAAGTGCTTCATACATGATTAGGATTAGTGCTGCCAGACTTCCATGTGACCAGCTATAGCTACTTATAGATAGCAGCTTTGAGTAAGATCTAGTTGCATCCTGATATCAAATAATAGGTAGCCCTAGGACTCTCAACAAGGTTGCGATCGCTCAGCCCTTGACAGTTGCTGCATCCTGGCCGCTTAGATGCCGCACCTTATAGCGGCGGCCGCGCGAACTAGATTGGGACAGGCACCCCCGTCTCGCCCTCTGTTACCTAGGTACCTAGGAATACTTACCTATACTAAATGCGTAGGTTCATGATTATACCTAGGCACATAAAGGAAGGGTGAACATAGTCCGAACATCCACCTATCTCTAAAGCACTAATTCAAATGTGGTGGTGTGATTCGCTCAGCTTCCTTCCAGGTTATCTTGAACTACCTATAGCACTATGGTGGATGTCGTTGACGTTGCGACTCGCCGGGGCCTGGTTCGTCTTGCGTTGAGTGGGAAAAGATGACAATGACCTTGTGGATTTTCTTGGCCAGTGAGCACCACAGAGAGAGAGCTAGGTAGTTGACTGATTTACAGGTATAAGTTTTTCGACTAGGTGGGTAACCCATCTCATTTTAGGTCGTTCTTCAGTTCAGGTAAAAGGGATGAGAAATTGATGGGTGGGTAGGTAACGTAGTAAATAGGTGGGCAAGGAGGGATATATCTGCGTCAGAGAGAGAGAGACGAGAGGTATGTACAGAATACGTAGTAGCCTTAAAGAGACAGAACTGGATATATATAAAGTTTGGACAAATATTTGGTATCATAAATAACAATAACACACACAAAACCCCGACAAGGTGAGAAGGAAAGTGAGAAGGAGAGAGAAAATAGGTAAGGACCAGGGAAGAGAAAGGAACAGATGCATGTCTCTGTCTATTGAGAAAAGGAAAAGGTCATGCAGGCTGTCTTTCCATGCCTCCTGCCCGTGTCATTACCGGTGGTGGTACAGCACGATGATACGAAGGCGAAACTTCTCCGAGATGATGATTCCGATTAGTAACTCTACCTAGCGAGGGTCGCACGCTAGCGGAAGCAGCGGGTTCATTATTCAGATTCAGTCGGCCTAATTCAATGGGGATATGTTCTGGCATAATGGGCATTTCTCGGAATCGTCTTGATTGTTGTTGATGTTGGTCATAGATTCGTGACATCGATGCTGCGGAAATGCCATCGTCATCCTTACACTCAGGCAATGAAACAGTGCAAGCGCCAAGAGTTCGAGATATGTCCTCTAGAAGCACCTGCATAGGCGCAATGTATGCTGTGCGACTTTTCTCTGACCACGCAAGAACATGGCCGCAAACTCGACCGGTGGATGCTTCAAAACCCAAGCTCCGGAATCACCAGGCACTACACGAAACAAGTTAGCAAGTGATAACAAAGTAATATGGATAATATTATCGAAATCTTGTTTATACATACTTCCAAAGCCTCCGTCAACACAAAAGCTGGTAGAAAATGATTGCCGTCCGTGTAATTTCACCAGAGTCATCGCTTGCGATATCCGTCCGCTTTGTAGGCCACTTGTCCGGCCATAGCACTGTACTTTGAGACCTCCAAGTTCCTCGACTCTGGCTACCTTGGTGAGATAAATGGGAGCCCCTCCGGTGGGCTGCGGATTACGTTGTTGACTATTAATCATCCGGTTCGTTGGTAAAGTGATAACATTTCTAGCGTCCATGCGACCTTCGTTGAGTTGTATCAATGCCCAATCAATCTCATGTTTGATACCCTTCCTGGTCCAGCGGCGTAGTCCGGATGATGCATGTACGTAACCAAGACTATGCGAGGCAAGATGTTCGTCATCTCTGTCTTCAAGAGAAGGAAAAAGTCTTCATGCACGTCATCAATGGCAGGTTGAGTAACTAGTAACTGCGGTTCCTCATCCGGCTCCACGCCAGCAGTGTCCCCGATTGATGCTGAGTCGGCCTCATCGTATGGGTCATGAAATTCATCATCGTCTGATGATTCATCGTCAGAAAGCCAGTAATCCCCTTCCTGCGAGGCTGTATCATCCTCATCATCGGAGAGCTCGATTTCGAGGTCTGTTTCTGGATCTCTGTCGCCCCATGTGGAGACAAAATCATCAGCTTCCAGATCAATATTCCCAGCCGCATACGCAGAAGACCGCTGTAGACTCTCCGCTCCACCTTCATCATCGTCCTCGTCTTCGCTGGGTGCCTCGAGCATATGATGAACAGTCATGCCAAATGGCATTCCATCAATCAGAACAGCACCGCCGTATGAAACAGGGGAGATGCTCTTCGTTTTGAATGCGCCAATTGAGGCCCCGCAAATAGGCTTCTGCTGATAATGTGGATTCAAATCCGGTTGAGTGAAAGCTGGTTCAGCGGCGTTGGCCAAGCTTGAGCAATGGGCTAGGCGTCTTCGCCGTTTTGGAAACTTTGATCTGCTAACATCACCGCGAAGTACTATCAAGTCCCAGTCCTGCTCAACTTCGAAGTACTTCTTGAGAATGGCTCGAACCTTCTTGACGTTCGAACACGTCACACAGATAGTCGTTTTGGCAGTTTCCAGACTTTCGCCGGTCACCATCAAGGAGGCCGTACAAGACTCTGAGGAGTCCTTGAGTATCTTATGCAAAAGCTTGCTGAGCTTGGGCATTGTAAAGAAATTCCATTGGTTAAGGTGCTCCTGCGGGATTTCTGCGTTTGCCAGTTTCTTCACGGTTCGCTTTCTGACTTTCTTGTCTGTAGCATCAGTCACATGAGTGAATTTGCTGTCTTGGTAGTCACTCTGAAGTTGTTGACGTTCCACTGGTAGATTAGGCTGAGGCCATGATGATTCGTTACCAATGAGTTCTGGTTCTGATTCTAGATCACGGCCGAGTGCTAGAGGTAGACAATCGTCTAGATCCGCATCAGGCGGGGCGAAAAATGTCGATTGCGCAGCATTGAGCAAGAATTTTACTCATCGTGAAAACGAAATTGGCGGAGAAAGCAAATTGGCTGTCTGGCTCTGCAAACTCTAGAGTCGGGTATGTGAAAACTCGAGGTACTCTCAAGCCCAGATCGGCCATCGGTTCTGTTGACAACTGAAAGTTCGGAGCGTCGAGACAGAGTTGGACAACATGCAAATATGCATTCCCGCATTTTGACGCCAACTTTTAATATACACATTTTCAATCCGCTGCTTGAACATGGCATTATTGTATTTCATCTTCCAGAGACGGCTGATTGGTGCCCAGAGACCGATCTCCAGAAGAACCAGGCCCAAGGAATAGAGATCATATGTCCAAGCCGCCTCATCCTCTAGCAGTCGTTTATCGTCAGGGTGACGATACATGCTCGATGACAGAGGTTCGGGGTTGGCTCATTGCCAGAGAACTGGGCGAGTGATGTGAGGTATGGATGTCGCAAGTCTTCAATCAAGTTTCCAATCTCATCTTGTCCAGAATTTTTAAACCCGGGAAGACAAGAATGTTGCTGCTATTAATATTCCCATGAACAATATTCTGACTCCTCAAATGTAAAACCGACAAAATGAGGTTATAAGCAAGCCGGAATCGGCTTTCCAGAGTCGGTACCGGGATATCCTGGTGTTCTTCTCCAGAATGAAACATGGAGACCAAAGTCTTCGGCTTCAGTTCCTTCAAAAGATTACTGGGATTGCTCAAAAAGGGAAATAATCCACCGGCATCTGATATACGAATGCATAACGAGCATTAGACATGTCGATATAATAACCAAGAAACCGTAACAAGCCTAAATGTGAAACGCGAGAATTTTCCACTAATTGGTCTAATGAACGATGTATCTTTTCCAGCCTCTGCGCTGCGGGTATTGTCACGGAACTTTGAGACTCAAGCATCATTGGTGTAAATTCAACGAGAATTGGGATGGTTGATTCTTTGGTCAGGCCAGTCATGAACGGCGTGGCCGTGGTCTGCACACGACCAATGATTCGGGAGTTTGCCGATGCCGCGACTTGCGCATATGGTGGAGGACTCTTCGCATGGGAGGCGCCGGAGAGCTGCAAGGTTGACCGGTCGATGAAGAGATGCTTAGTCGAGGCGAAGGCTTCCGTTATCTGGCGCTCTGCAAAGACAGGTTCCCTCATTGTTGTTGGAAAAGCATGGAAATTCGAATAGGGCGATACATCAATCCTTTCTTGACTTTCGTACGCGGTCTTTCCCTTTATATCAACTGGACTCCCAGCAAAGTCCTTCGCTAACGGTAGCGGCGGCTTTGAATCCGCAGACATCGATCGGTGAGATTCTGATGCCAACTTCGAAACTTTCGGAACCGAAGTCTGAGAACGCGCTTTGGGTTTACCGGACGGCTCGATTGACGAAGTCATCATGGTCATGTTGCGCCGTGATTGCGACAATTCGTAAAGTGTATCAATGCACGATGTCAAGTCGTCCAGCAAACTGTATGAGCGTTTTATATCCTCCTCTGTCCAGTGAGATTTGGCCACCAAAACGTCCTTTGGCGGTAGCTCGCCGCTATCGGTTTTCGGTGGTAACGCCGGGGCTTCACCGTGTTGTAGCCGCTCAGCTTCGTTAAGAATCTCCTGTATGGATGACATAACACTGGCGACCACATCGCTAAAGCCCGCTTCCGTCAACGATTCATCGATGTCGTTCGGCTGTGCAGCATTCGAGTCGCTCCAGTCGAGGCCCCATGCGAGCAGTCTATCTTTCTGTGTGCGATAATTGCGGTGTAATGCTACCAGCTCGGGGTCATCGATTCCCTTGGCAGCCGTTGTGACGCTCTCGCACGATGTTTTCGTGTCTGTGTACATCTTCGTCAGACGTCGTTGGAGGAAAGACCCTCCTTGCCGAAGAACAGACATGGTGGCAATAGTCGGATACTCGTACACTGGGAGCGACGTCTGCGTTAAAAGGAGGGCATGGAACTGGAAGTGACGAGAATCGCGGGTGGCACTCTTTATACAAAAGAATGAGGTTGAAGCCTAGCAAGGCTACTGTTTAAAGCAGACGACGATCAATAATTCTGTTGCCTTATCGCGGGGCCAATTAGGGACGCGGGCGGTCAGGTGCGGGTCACGGGGAGTCAGAGCTAAGGGCGGGCCTGGCGGAGACTGTAAAATTACATACCGTGCATAATACGTATACCATACCGTTAAATTGTGGCCGGGTTGCAGCTGAACGGTGTCCAAAGATTTAGCGTCTACGCAAATTTCACAAAACTGGTCTTAGGAGTGGGGATCAGGTATATAAAAAGTCTTGGCATGCCCCACTTCTAGGACTTATACTATACATATACCAGGCATATGCATTAGGGTTAGGAGTTAGGGCTGGCAAAGCCAGGATTAGGGTGTTTTAGGGCCGGCGAAGCCGGATTAGGGATAGTTAGGGCTTAGGGATAGGTTAGGGTTAGGGAGGATTAGGGACTCTTGGGAATATGCCTTATTATTATACGCTCCTAGAGTACTTATAAGGGCTTATGCTTGACATATGCTTTGCATATGTCAAAAATAATACGCTAAAAGTCTTGGCACTGTATCCACTTTTAACACTAAATTTTTGGACACCAGATCAGCTGTACGCCCAATTGTGGCGCAGGACGTGGCTAAGGCGCTAAGTAGTAAGCAGTGCCAACGCGCTGTAACATTACTCTAGTTCGTCGTTTCATTACACGCGGTAATACGCAGTACAGTACCATGCACGGAAGGGTTCTAGAAGCATGTTGCTGCAGTAGAAATAAAATCCACCTCTATGTACATTCAATGTGGCTGGGTGCTATAGCGCAGTGACCCAAATTCAACTCCATCCGCTATGAGATTCGCATACATTAAAACAATAATGAAGACAAAAGGAGTGCAAGCGTAACATCAATGCACGCTCTATGCGGTACTCACTCGCCGACGCACTGCTGTAACATCCCTAGCTCTTTTCTCTCCCAAGTTGTGTAATCGCTCGCCGATCAGGTACACCTCGTCACGGATATTCGCTCGCCAAACGCCAATCTGTTTGCGCAGTAGATAGAACGCGTAGATCGATAAACATGCTGCGAGCGCTGCGGGATATGAATAGCGGTAGACCCTCGACTGTACGTCGGAGGCTGAGCGGGGAAGATTGTTGCGTTGGCGATGAAACCGAAACACAAGGGCAGAGATACAGCGAAGAATGTCAGGATCAAAGCCGGTAAAATGAGCGCTCGTGTAGCCAGGCGTGTATTGGGTCGGAGCCAGTCATCGCGCGCGATTGCGTTGAGAGCAGTTGCAAGCCGCGAGGTAGACCTCCACTGGATAAAATGTAAACCATCTGCACGTAAAGCACGCCCACAGTCCAGTCCTGAGCGAAATGAATGACATGTGTTTCTTGGGCGTGCATATACGTTTGCACAGGGATAAACACGTAGAGCTCTGTAAGCAACGCAGATAGAGATGGAATCAAAAAGACAAATGCCGCCACCAAATAGACTAATCGCATGACACCGAGTATGGTCCGCGCAGCGTCGGTTGCTGCTTGACCGGGGTTTGACAGTGTGGGCTGCAAACTCTCTTGCAATTTTCTGTATCCAGATTTCATGTAGGTAACTGCGTATGCGGCACTTACTGAAATCGAGATACCGACGGAAAATGCGTAAATGTCGTTTATTCGAACGAATTGTGGAAAGAAGTACAAGAGCACGCGGCGCCCTAGAACCAGTGGCAGAATTGTCACGCTAATTCCTGTGACTGCTGCGAAGACCCATATCATGAAAATGAAAGTGAAAATTCGTAGCCGAAAGTGTGGCGGAATGTAGACTTGGGTGAACATCTCACTCTTTTACCATGTAAGCCCTCATCACTGTCTGCAACATCGTCCAGACGCTCATTGTCTTCAGTCACCTCGAGGAAGACCTTGATTCCCTTGGGAATGCGAACTTGGTCCGAAGCTGGAGCGCGCACAAACTTTCCATCACGAACGAAAAGCACGTTGTTGTCTTTCTCTTCTGCAGCTTTTCGATCTTCATTGGTCACGATTGGGTTTTCTACGTCGCCTTGCTTTCCGGACAAAATATCGCCCCACGTACGGCCAACGTGATGTCCCTCTTCGTCCTTGTGTCTCTCACCGAGGAGGAATTGCGATAGTCGTAGAACTCGAGCACACTTGTGGAACCACCAATCGTACGTGTTATGCAGGATATCCGATGGCTTAAGTGTTCGCAAAATAACAGGCATGACGAAGTTGTAAAATAGCAAATCGACAGGAATTCAAGTATCGGCGCGTTTGATGACCAGTGAATGGGAAGGACTCCGTCAAAGGTATATGATAAGCCCCAGACCACACCACCCAAGCAAATGATTACCAAGCCGCCATAAACCAATGCAGAGAATGCTATCTTTCGTAGCTGGGTTAATATATCGCGCTCCAAAACATCGCGCACTGGATGGAAGTTTGGATCATCGGGATCGCGTATGAAGTCTGTGTGCATGGTCAGCGATGAAATGCATAAGAGAGCAATTGAACTTACAAAGTACGCCGCTTCTCATTATTTTGCGGCACATTGATACAAACAGAGCGAAATGGAACATGTAGCATGTGCCTATGAACCAGTGCACAAATAACGAGGTGAGTGGCGATGATAGTGTAAAGGCAAGTCTCGAGGCAATAGTGGCGTTTTCAAATAACGGCATCAAGGCTAGGTCTAGAAGTAGTCCAGAGTAAAGCGGAAAGATGAGCATTTCAATTCCGATAATAAGAATGACCTTCATGACGCCACCAGCTTGATGTAGTATTTCGGCGACAACACCTTCTGGTCTCTGAGCGCGGTTCGTGCCGGTGAAAAGCCAGTAACCCTCAAGTAGAGAATGCCAAGAAGAGAAGCAAAACATATCCGACCACGATAGCTATGACACGATCTTTCGTGTCCCAGCGGGCGAGGTCATAATCAGGGTGAACGAGAAATGAGACGTCATTGTCCCACTCTGACTTGCCATAGATTGAAAACAGAGATTTTGCAAAGCCAATAAATTCGTCCTTGAATCTCGCAATAGTGGCCATGTCAATTCTTGAAGCCGCGAGCATCATGTCCATCCTATGAGCGCGAGAAAGAAGTTTGAGAGGCATGTCATGAAAGACAAGCTTTACCCCTTCGAACAATAACTCGAGAAATTTGACAATGCGAGCCTCATGTATGCGTAGTGCTTGATGCGCAAGGACCGAGAACATGGGAAGATCGGTATCATGGAAGTCAAAGAATCCACCCAAAACCCTTTTGAGTCTTTGGCTACTGCCATCAATGAGAGCCAATGATGTATGCGTGAATGAGGTACCTTGAGGCAGTCGATCCAATAGCGGTATGAATCCAGCTACCGGCCGTATAAGGTTCCTTATCATGAGACTAACCACGTACAAAATGTAGCCAAAACTACCGATGAGAGAATCGACAATGACGTCTGCAGTGATAGATAGCATCGCCAAAGGAACCCTAATCATGAGCCGAAGCGGGCTTGTGAAGAAAACCAAAGCAATCTTTCCCCAGAGGTAGGGTAACCAGATAGCGACTGCTATCGTGAAGGAAAAGAGAAGAGCGCAGAATACACCATTCTGCAGGAGTCCAAAGATCGGGCCCTGAATGCCTATCAATTCTAGAATCCCTTCAAAATCGTCACCTTCATCCACGGCATCCGCATCATTGTCTGCTTGGGGAACCGCCGGTTCTCGCCATGGATTAGGAGCTGCTGCATCAGCAGCTCCATTGTGTCTGTTCGGTAACGGGACGAAAGGTGCCTCTAAAGCAGGATCTTCCACAACGTGCTCATCATCTTGTAAGTGAGCTCCAGGCTCTTCAGGAGCCGCAAGGTCTCCCCAAAACCAATCAAAAACACGATTTACCAAGCCTTGCTGAGAGCCCAAGGCATTTTCGCCAAGCTGAGTCATATCATTATTATCTGCAATAGCCGTATCATCAACCAAAGGAGGCTCGATAGAGGACGTTTCGATTGCGGGAGTGGGGTCAGTCTCAATAGCTGCGATATTGTCAGGAACCGGCACTTCCCCTCTTCCTCTCTTATTGACCAGTCATTCCAGTCATGGAGAACATCAGACGACTCCACATTGTCCTCCTGAGAATCCACGCTATATGAAGGGCCCATGAGCGGGAATGTTGAATCTCGGCGCAGAGATTCTGAGTCTGCATCACGAAACACATTGGCGGTCGAACGTGCGTGATGTGCAGAGTCAGATGGGCCTTCGCCGACAGTCTCATCGGCATGAGCCCGGTAATTAAAATTAGTCGAAGTAGGACCTCGAGACGTGTTTGCTCGGTTGAGAGTTGTCATAGCGTTCACAATCCAGCCTAGCTCATCTTCTCGGCCCTCCTCATGTATGATGCGCAAAATTTCATCGGGGTTTCCTTCGCCACGATTCCAAAAATCCTTGAATGTATCTATGCCCGGCCAGGCATGATTGCCACGCTCATTTACTGTCTCTTCAATGGTTCGCCGAATGTTCGAAGCATCATCAAGAGCATTTCTGGATCGCAATGTCGGTCGAGAACCCGATGGCCGGGTTTCCATCGTTGGACGCGTGGGACGAGTGTCAACAGGAGTCAAGTCCGGCGAGGCAAGCGAAGTCAAAACGAACCCGTACTAGGAGCCCCTTCATCGTTAACAGGAAAATCGAATAGATTTGACTCGTTTTCAGGTCGCTCAAGATCCGGATTTCGCGCAGCGATTGGCGAAGGCGGCATGTCGGCCGTCTCAGCAACATCGCGAGGCCGGTTTTCAGCTTGATTTTGATTCTCAGCCATCAGACGCACCACAGCGTCCCGCTCTTCCTCAGCAACGTTGACAGCTGGTTGTTGCTGAACCACCCACTCGCGAATCAAAAATACCAATATGAAGGACACAACCACCAGTAGTGTAATCAATTGACCTTCCAATGTATCAATGACAATATTGTTCACGGTCGGCGATGGTGTGAGAGAATTGAGAAAAGTAACATTTGACAACCAAGACGGTTGGCGCGAACGCAGAGATGGGGTAGAAGATATTTGGCTGGCGTTGCCTCCACTAGACATTGAAATGGTCGGAAGAAAGATACTCAAGAGAACGCGCTTGGCGATGGCAAAGCCTAACGGCTCTTCAGTGGATAGATTTAGCATTGACGTTACTGGTGACAAAACTCCAGGTAATATGTCTGCAGCGGTCTGGGTGGCGGTAGACACTGCTGGATCACTCGTATGCGTTAAAATCGTGCCAGTTTCTATCTCGGATTGATTTGCGGCGGAAGGAGATAATTGCGCGAAGTTGGGACTGGGCCATCGCCCATCAGCAAGCCAGAAAAGAGCACGCCATATCGCGCGCATGGACCATGGCAGCCATCCAAGCCATACAAAAGCAACCAAGAGAAGCCGTAGCCACGTAAGTAATGAACGGAGCCCATGGATAGCCAGTTCTCTTATGAATATTGGAGCCGGAAGTTTAGATGGCATTCCGGGGTCGTACAGCTTGGTGAAGCGGAAAGGCGTCTTACATAGCTCGCAGTACTTCTTTGTGAATGGGACAGCCATTCCATCAGACAACTTTGGTGGACGAACTTTATGCTGCCACTGCACTTGCAGGGATAGAACAGTTGGTCCTCCTCCGATCCTTCGCCACGGCATATTCGGCACGTGTCTGGTTCGTCGACTCCTTTCCCTTTGGTGTCCGTATTCGTCGCATATGCAGGGTCGTTCATGAGATCAGGGAGCGGAGAAACTCCGCGGACAGGACGCGGTCCTTGTTCGGTATCCATCGTAGGCTTGCGAGTTTATTTTTGAAGGCCGGATGTGACTAGGGTCATCTCTTTTGATGTCGGTGGTGCAAAGCACAGCTATTTATGTGTCGTGTTTTTCCAATCATGCTAGTGGGGAGATTGCTGAAGGGAATGTTTTCTTTTGGTGCCAGAGTACGAAGTCGCACGCTCAGAAATAAATAAGAACGGAGAGTGAGATACAACAGGAAGAAAAATGAATGAAGAATGAAATCAGAAAAGGAACATCCAAAGGGGAGCTTGAGTACGTGCCTTCGCCGGTCAGATGGTTGCTTCCTGCTGAATATGTAACTTACGAGTCGCAACTTCCCTAGGCTAAATCCAGTTTAAGTTAGGTTAGGTTAGCGCGCCCGTGATGACTAAGCTGCGCCACTCAGCCAAAGCGCTTTGAGGTCACGTGCACGAGACAATGAGAGTCTGTAAGAGCAGAGAACAGCCATTAGTCAATTATTATGCAGGAATAACACGGTACGGTACGCCTTCAATGGCCAGCACTTTGCGAGGAGCGTTCTATGCCATTCTCGCGACTTTCCTCTCAAGGACGCTCCGGGCTCCTTTTGCGAATTTGACGTAACCAGAAACCACTAGGCCCGGAACGGCTTAGTCCCGCCTCCGTCTGCAGAACATTCCACAGCGGCCACACCGCCTTGCCGAGCCCGCCATCTGATTGGCCCCAGGTTGGAGCTATGATCTCAGCTAACATTAGCCTGCCAAAAGCCCCAAAACAACCTTGGAAGACCCGCCAAAGACACCGTCCTTCTCAGTACACACAACTTTTTATCTATCTCGCAATATACTGGTTTTCTATATTGCCTTTCTGAAAGACCCGTTTCTTCGCCTACAGGCCATTTCTGTGTGGTCCTTGATGTGAGCTCAGACCACGCGGGAACAATAACATCCTCGGCACCGAGAGACTAAGCTAACCAGCGGTCAGTACAGTTAGTGATAGTTACGTGATTTTTCGGCATGGTGAACTAGGGCACAGTTTCTTCACCAGGTCTTGGTATGCCTGCAGTGTTGCACTGGCTGCAGTGATATTATATCAAGAAATACGCGCCATAAAATTCACCGAGCTCAACATGAGTTCCCGGAGAGTGAAAGGCTTCGAAACGGCAGCGCCGCCAATTCTTTGGAAGAGACGAAAGCGCCGTCTGCCTCAGTACGGAAAGATAAACCACGACGGAGCTACTTTCGCTGGTTTCTGGCCTTGGTTGTGAGGTTCGTCTACTGTTGATCGCGAAAAGAAAATTCGAATTGCGCATATATTTATTGACTTTTCAGACTCTGCATCTGGTACACTGTCCTTACACCCTTCCTCCGCTGCCCGTCTGATATATCGGCCCTGGACGAGTCTTCTCCTCGTGTCTGCAAGCCATATTTGATTACACGCTCGTACGTCGATCCTCATGTCGACCGATATTACCAAGCCTATGCTGCACCTTACGTTGAGCGAGCGCGTCCCTATACCTCGGTTCTCAACGAGCGCGTCTATACCCCGCTTCGAAAGTCGCGAAACACGGGTATGAAAAATACGGCGCTCCGGCCTTCGCGCAAGTTGGCGACTACGTCCAGCAGAAATGGGAGGCGGTGGCAGTGCCACGACTCAAGTCGATTCAGGCCTCAGCACATACTCTCTATGAGGACAGGCTGGATCCCTACGTGCAGCAAACCCTAGACGTTGTGACGCCATATACCGATGCTGTCACGAGTCAAGCCACCGATATCCACAATAGATATATTCTTCCCTCGTATATTCGTTCAAAGCCTTTTGTTGTAAGAGCCTATTCGTCCAGTCGGGATGTTCTTACTCGTACTGTGATTCCGTCGGCCCGTCGAGGATGGTCCTCGCTAGCTATCTTCGTCAAAGGCAATCTGTTGCCTACTGTTACTGGTCTTTATAGCGAGAATGTGGAGCCACAGCTCGTTAAAATTGGAGAAAGATTGGCTTCGTACCGCCAAGGTAAAAGCTGAGGACTGTGGTTGATGAGTATCAGAAGTAAGTGAGAGTCACCGATTTATTCCCTAACCAAAGTGCTAATTCAGTGGCAAAACTAGCTCCACTGAAGACCTCGTTACAGGAACTGCCACGCCTACAGCGAGTTCTATTAGCGAGCCGCAGACAGCAGCTGTCACAAAATCTACAACAAAGAGTGCTGAGACGGCGCAACCTACCCTTACTCCGGAGCAACAAGTTCGAATTGCCAGAGAACAGATCGCTTCTGATCTACTTATCTGGCAACAAAAGTTCGCCGTCGCTGCCGAGAAGGGAGTCGATGATCTCGGGGATCGAGTGGCACATATCGTGGACAGCCAACTCCAGAGCGGGGCCAAAACGGACGGGGAGACACTAATTGAAGTCTTGGACACTGTCCAAGAGAACGAGATTTCGAGAATCAAGGCGCATATCAATGAAATCATCCAACGGCTTCCTCCGCATGACGCTCCTTATGAAGAGGAGAAGGCAAATGAGGATCTTTTACATTTCATACGTTTAGCTGCGGCTGAAATCAGAGATCGTGCTCACGCGCTTAGGGAATGGTATAATGTCTTCGAAAAGGAACTTGATCGAAGAGTAACGGCCGCCGCAGATTCCACGCTAGAAGTGTTGGACAGCATTCACGATCTTGGTCTGCAAGAAATTGGTATACGGTGGGCCGTGATGGATGAGGTTACGTACAAGGATTGGGAAAAATACCATGCTCTTAGGAAGCAGTTTGATAAATGGAGGGACGAAGTTTACGAGGCTGCTCTTAAACACGAGAAGGTCGAAGAAGCCAAAATTATAGCAGAGGACGTCCTTGCTAGGGGCATGGCCACTGCTGAGGATGCGGCTAAGGAGCTTTCACGTCTCAAAGAAGTTGGAAAGTGGAAGATTCAGGCAAGGGAAGTTAGTGAGGATTTCGAGACCAGGACTGAACCACCTCCACCTTTGATGGGTCGTGAAGAAAATTACTTAGAGGAGGAAGCTTCCCCAAAGTCTTATGCGGAGTCTATATCCGTTGACAGCCCGGAGGCGAGTGAGGCATCCTCTGTCGCGCCATCTGCGAGCTTTAAAGACGCCGAAACTGTATTTGACAGAACAACTACCGTACATATAGAGCTAGCAGATGCGACACCGGAAGTCTCTACGAGCGGAATGGCCGAAGACGAAAACGAGGGTGAAGAAGCGGTTACGGAGCAACCGGCTTACGAAGAAGCAGAAGCTTTGGAGGAGACTGATGACGTTCGAAACAGTGCCAGTAAAGTTTGGGGAGGCGTTGCGGCTCAGGTTGTGACGAATCAAGTACCTATACTCGATGATGAAGATGACCAGGAAGACGGATTCTCTGAGCTGATGAAAAGTCTTGCCAGCGAGGCCAGCGGACGGTATGCAGAAGCTACAAAAGCGGCCAGTGAAGCCTTGTTTACTCAGGCCAGTCCACCCAGCGTTGGGAGTCAGGCAGCTTCGGTAGTTCGCAAACAGTACTCCAGTGCAGTAGAAGCTGCTTCAAGCATACTGTATGGGACCACGCCATCTGCCGGGGAGCAGTTTGCCATTGCTGCTTCTGAGAGATATGGACAGGCTGTTGCGGCGTAAGTCTACCATGTTTACGCTCACCTTGTATTTCAGCACTAACTTAATAATACACAGGGCCTCTTCGGCTTTTACAACCTTCCAGTACTTGGTTCTCAGACTACATCCTCTGCTTTAGAATCTATATCATCTGTTGCCTCATCACGCTTGCAGGAAGGCCTCAGTATTGCGTCCGCGCAATATTCCAATTTGAAGGCCTCGATAGCACCTACTCCTACAGCGACACAGAATCCTATTTTCCTTGATGCTCGGCGCCGTTATTACGAAGCTATCGGGCTGGCTCATGACCAATACTCAGCATTCATCTCCTCTGCGTCTGGCGTAATATTCGAGCCTGAACCTTCTCCGACGCCAACGCCATCCGTCATCGACCCTCAGGGTCTTTTGGAAGAAGCTATTAGCCAATTCCACCAAGTCTCAGACTTGGCATCTTCGAGCCTGGCTGCAGTCGTTGCCTCTGCTAGCTCTGTAGCGGACAAAGGTGGTGATTCTGCTCGCAGTGTTATTGATGATGCATTGTCGAAATATAGCAACGCTATGGCAGCGGCGTCATCATCGTTGTCCGCTGCTTCTGAATCTGCCAGTTCAGCCATCTTTGGAACCCCAACGGGGACTTTCGAGTCAATAACCAGTCAGGCTTTTGAACGTTGGAAGAGTATGATATCGCAAGCCAGTGAGCAGATTTATGGCACACCGATCCCCTTGGTACAACAGCTGCATGACCAGCAAGTATCTCGTTTTGCGGCCCTTGAAAGTTTCGTTTCTGAGCTTGTGGTCGGAAAAGAGCCTGCATTTACAGAAAGCGCCATGAGCAGACTCCGATCCGTCTATGAGACTCCTTATCCCGCAGCTGCTCTTTCATCAGCGTCAAGCTACGCATCCGAAGCTTATGCTTCTGTTTCCTCTCGTGTCACAGATGCCGCCTCTCATGTAAGTGACAGCGCGACCAACCTCCAGTTTGACGCTAGGTCCGCTGTGAACAGTGCAGCAAGCATGATCAAAGATGAACTATGAAGTCATCAAATCGAAGACAATTTTTTGGTTTCTCTGATGCAGTCAGATAGAGATCTGCCTTGGCAATGATTGAGCGACAACCCGATTCATTTGCTTACCTCTCCACCTTTGGCTATATATTTCATGATATCCTCTTACGCGGCTACTTCGACGTATTTTCTCTTGCTTTCCTTGACTATGTTCGTGGAATCTCACGCGGATCTGATCCCTACTCGTTGCGGATGTATGTATTGGATTCTTGCTTCTTCTGCCATTTTACACCAAATCTCGATACGCTCTGTTTCATTATCACGACCTCGATGTTATCCTTTTGACATTTGTTTTCTTTGTGTTATTTTTTCATGCTCATCAGCGCCCATTGGGCCAGTGTAACGTACACAAAATCTCGGATTTAATGAATACTAACGACGCATTGAAACTCATTTTGTTGGAATAAATCTGATCCCTTTTCATACAATCGTAACAAAACTCCGTCTCTACCGGTATTGTACACGTTGGCCACCGCGTTTCTCCAACTTCTGCTGTCTTTTACTAGACACACCAGTAGCACCACCGGTAGACGACGCCTCGTTCCCGCCTCCCATGCCAGCCAGCCCGTTCTTAATGCCAAAGAAAGTGGTCCAGGCCAGGTAGATTGACCACAGCGGAACGGCCAGATATAGCCACCACGCCCGGTTATTAAAAAGCAGACGGCGACCATGCAGCCCCATGTCCAGTATGTGATATCCCACATGTACTCTGTCAAGCCAGAGGCTCCCAGATCCTCGCCGGCTGACTTGAGCGATCCATCTTGAGGGCTGTATCGGGGCCGTCCGAGGCGTTCAAGATAGAACTCGATGGCTACTGCAGGAAAAGTGAAGAGACCATATGGCAGCAGAGCGCTTGGGCGATTGAAGAGCCAGTGCAATAGGAGAAATAGAACATGCAGAGAGCGTGATTATGTGCGACCTGTTCAGCAATGCCGCATTGCGAGCCGCAAGAGATTTCGCCGCTTTCTGTTGAAGTATGGAGGGTAAGCTCAGAGCTATGTGAATTTGAATGTCAGGGTATTATTACCTGAGCCATTGCACTGGGGTTGTATGTATTCGGAAATATAAGCACTGCGTCCAGAAGGAGACAGCCGCAAACAGCAGAATATGAATTGTGGCGGTTGTGGTTGCCCTACACAACAGGCGGCGAGGGACTGAGGCAGCAAGGCACCAAAATTCACGCCTGCCGCCGCCACAGCCCAAAACATCCAACGCCCGTCGGTCTGAGACTCTCCCAACTTGCCCTCCAGCATTGATATCGACCTATCCTCACCACCCACTTCTAGTCTTACTCCGTCCCTTCCTTCGCCGGTAATATGCGATTCCTGCTCGCGTGAAGCTCTCTCTGGGCCTTGGGCTTCGCCTTCTTCTTCTTCTATTCACTAACTGGCGCGGTCTCCACTTTCGGCTTGTATGGAGGAGAACTCCGGCGATTGTTTTGTTGCTGCTGCTAAACAGTAAACACAAACATTTTCATTCGCTCATCAAGCGGACTCCTGTCCTGTTTACGGCTTTTCCAGAATTGCTTCTCCCACGCGCTGACGACGACGTCGCGACGACTTATAAACAATTGGGTAATCCGCGCACGCATTGTTGACGCCTCTCGATGCGTCCGGCCTCAGAGCAATCCTCACTTCACCTTTCCTACTCCTCGCCAGTTATTCCCTTCACTGGGGCACGCCCTTATTTGATTTCACGTCGATTGCCTCTATCGACTAGTCTCTGTCATGGCGCCTTCGTCGTCTCACATATCCACCCAGCTCAGGCAACTGATCTACTACCATCTTGACAACAATCTCGTCAAGAATGCGCTTTTCCTAGCCGGCCGCCTCCATGCCTACGAACCCAGATCATCTGAAGCCTCATATCTGCTCGCGCTATGTCATCTACTGAGCGGTCAGCCCAAGGCCGCTTGGGAGTATAGCCGAAATTCCGGTTCTAGGGAACTCACGTCGGGTGTTCGTATGTCCATGCACAGGCATGTCTGGACTTGGGGAAATACATGGATGGTATCACCGCTCTTGAGAGGAGTCGAAGCCTTTGGGCTTCGAAGAGTCATTGGAGTGAGCATACGTCGGTTCAAAGAGCAAAACTCGTCTGTGTTGTACTAATCATGGATGTAGACAAGCATAGCGAAACCCGCCGCCAACATTTACCAGATGCAGCTGCGGTGCTCTGCTTACAAGGAAAATTGTGGCAAGCTCACAAGGATCTTGCACAAGCTGTAGAATGCTACGCTGAGGCCTTGAAGCTCAATCCTTTCATGTGGGATGCGTTTATGGGACTTTGTGAATCTGGTGAGTTTGATGCGTCCTCCTAGATATTATGTCTTGAAAGTACTAAACGTTCTTAAGGGGTCAACATCCGAGTCCCCAACATATACCGATTAAGCCCAGAGCTGGTCGCTATGTTACAAGCTGCACCGCAACCTGACCCAACCGCACTGTCTGACAAAACTATGGCATCTAATGGCCCTCTACAAATGCATTCGAATGCAAATCTAAACAGTGACCCGTTCTTTTCTACACCGAAAGTTGACTCTGGCGTGTCGAATGGAAGCTCAGCATTGTGGGAAAAGCTAAACGGAAGCAACGTCAGCGTAGCATCAGTGGGTACGACAGTTATCCACGAAGTACCTGACGGCCAAACCGAGGCCGAAGATACTCGCACTGCCAATGGTGCAACATCCTCTACAGATCTTTGGGATCCTCCGCTTGCTCCTACTCGACGAAACAGGACTATACAGCAAGTCGAGTATGGAGATCCGCCCCCGAGAATGAAAGCCACTGCTTTGAAATCAAGAATTCGATCAAAAGTCGAGTCAGAGGACCAAAATATTGTTCCAATGGATGCGGAGCCAATGCCGGTTCCCACCGCAGGCGACAGAAAGCGAACAATATCTGGCCAAGTTGCCCATCCCGCTCCCCAGCCAGTTGAACCAGGTGCCCCACAGCGCCGAAGCACTCGTCTGCTGAATCATATAAGACCCACGTCTACTAGATTAGCGGCTTCCACATTAAGCTCAAGGGATGGGCGAGAAGTGAAAAGGTCAGGGCTACTGGGGCAAAGGGAAGGACTGCTACCACTACGAATGTTGGGCGAGTAGTTAGTGGGAATAGAAAAGCCGTTGTCAGCGGGTCGGAGCCAGAGGGTAAGGATTCTTCTCGCGCCCCTGGTACGCACTCCACTACCTCTGGCAGCAACAACCATCCTGCTAAGAGCACAGTCACGGACCGCTCAAAGGAAGTGGAGTCTCTCTCATGGATACTAGATCTTTTGGTAAATTGGCTACGGCGTATCACAACCTGACGAGGTATAAATGCCAGGAGTCCGTTCAGGCATTCAATCTTTTGCCGCAAGCTCAGCGAGAAACGCCATGGGTTCTATCGCAAATGGGACGAGCTTACTATGAACAGGCGCTCTATTCTGAAGCCGAGAAGTATTTTATACGAGTCAAAGCCTTGGCACCGTCTCGGTTGGAAGACATGGAAATATACTCGACGGTATTATGGCACCTCAAAAATGATGTTGAACTGTCATATCTAGCGCACGAGTTGATGGAGGTAGATCGACTATCTCCGCAGGCGTGGTGTGCGGTTGGCAACTCCTTCTCGCATCAACGGGATCACGACCAAGCGCTGAAGTGTTTCAAACGCGCCACACAACTTGATCCTCGTTTTGCCTATGCGTTTGCTCTCCAGGGCCACGAACATGTGGCAAATGAGGAATACGATAAGGCACTCGATGCCTTTCGAAAAGGAATCAGTGTCGACAGTAGACATTACAACTCTTGGTATGGCCTAGGCCAGGTTTACGAAAAGATGGGCAAGCTTGAATATGCCGAACAGCATTACCGCAATGCAGTACAAATCAACCCTAGCAACGCGGTTCTGATCTGTTGCATGGGCCTTGTGATTGAGAAGATGAACAACCCCAAGACGGCTCTGTTCCATTATAGTCGAGCAACATCACTAGCGCCAAAGTCGGTACTGGCCAGATTCCGAAAAGCACGCGTTCTCATGAAGCTGAATGAACTCAAATTGGCTCTGGCGGAGCTCAAAGTGCTGAAGGACATCTCTCCGGACGAAGCAAACGTCCATTATCTGCTCGGAAAGATTTACAAGATGCTCCACGACAAAGGCAACGCAATCAAACACTTCACCACAGCCCTGAATCTCGATCCCAAGGTAAGCAGCTAACTACATGGCTCCGCTTAAGAACTGTCCAAATGCTCACTATTGTCGCAGGCAGCGCAGTATATAAAGGACGCAATGGAATCATTGGACGATGAGGAGGAAAATGACGCTGACATGGCATGAGAGAGCTTGGTTAGGTCGTCTGTCACCTTCACTGCACATAATGTACCTACCTTACCTCTCTAATCTGCTGTTTACCATGGTGCATAATACTTCGGCGTACTCTATGGACACGGCATTTTGCTTGGACATGCATAGAAAAACGGAGGGCGTTACGGTCAAGGGGTTTTTTTTTTTTCTCTGTCTGTTATTTTTTCTCTCTGAGCATTCTTAAAATCGGAGTTTGGTGGCTTCTTCATTTAAGTTATAATATTGTTCTTCCAAATTGCACGCTGTGAAATCTTCTCATGGTGGCCTTGTCTTTCTGTGTATTATATTACTTGCCTTCTTGCGGGCATCGTTGCCGCGATATAATAATAAGTAATATGGAACTAAGAATTGAAGTCGTATACAGCAGTAGTTGTAGTTGTAGCAAGTATTTGGCGGGCCAGTCAGTAACTTCGAATTTAGCCTGTGGGGAAACGTCAATATTGTTCATCGTCGTCGGCCATCCTCCAAATCACGCGGAAGTCGGATCTCTGATCTCTCTTCAGCATCATCCAACTGCTAGGTATTTCGACGCTGAAACCATGGACACCGGCCCCGGTATCGAGTTTGAGTTTATATTTCTTCCAGTCAACGCCCGGGCAGGTCTCTCAGCAACAACAAGAAAGAAGCAGAAGAAGAAGAAGAAAATTACCTCTCGCTCGCTTTTCGCACCGCAACAACTGAGAGAGTCTCCAGGGCTGTCACCACCATGGCCATCCTATCCTACATCACCACAGGCATCGTGTCCTACTTCACCCTCACCGTTTCCGTCTTCGCACTGTCTGCAGCCAAAGTGCCCAAGGCCGGCTTTGTCGCCCGATGTCTATCCTCCTACGCGTCGCTGCTCATATGCGCCACATACGGTGTCATTGCCTCCATAGTACTACGCCTGGTCGGATATGGTCGCGTGTCTCAATGGGCCACAGCTCGCAGCTTCAAGTGGGTAATGCGATATACCACAGGCGTGCGCTTCGACATCATCGAGGGCCAGCAATACCTCTCCACCCGGCCCGCGGTGTTCATTGGCAACCACCAGACCGAACTGGACGTTCTGATGCTCGGCACGATATTCCCGCCCTATTGCAGCGTGACTGCGAAGAAGTCTCTCAAATCCTGGCCGTTTCTCGGCTGGTTCATGGCCCTGTCCGGAACCGTCTTTATTGATCGCGCGAATCGCGAGACGGCGTTGAAGGCGTTTGATGGCGCCGCTAGAGAAATGCAGGAGTATAAGCAGAGTGTGTTTATTTTTCCCGAGGGCACACGAAGCTATTCGAGTGAGCCGGAATTGCTCCCTTTAAGAAAGGTGCTTTCCATCTTGCTGTCAAGGCTGGCGTTCCTATTGTGCCTGTGGTAGTGGAGAATTATTCTCATGTGTTGAATGCTCGGAAGTTTGTGTTTGAGTCTGGTGTTATCAGGATTAAAGGTGAGTTTATCCACTCTCTCTCTCTCTCTCTGTCTATATTCTCCTCATATTCTATATTCCATCCCAAGGCGTGCTAATAATCTCCACCAGTCCTCCCCATCGAAACAAAAGGTTTGCAAACCGCCGACGTCGATAAATTAACCACAGATACACGCGAAACCATGTTGAAGACTCTTACAGAACTATCGCACGAGTCAAAGGAGTCAAAGGAGCAACAAAAGGAGCTCGATGGTGCACCTACCAGCACCGCAGTGGAGATTTAAGCTTTTCGCTTCTTCTTTGTTTAATTCCCTTTCCCTTTTATGAGAGACAGAAAAAGAAAATGCATATTGTTATGACGATGATTATTACTATTAGATTGTCAGAGCAGTTGGTGCTCTTGCTTTGAATGGATGAGGCTTTGTATAGTTAGACAGTGGCGCGAAAAACCTCATATAATGGGAAGTGGCTCTTGTCCTCGTTCTTTTCTTCTCTAATTCTAAAATACTTATACTCACAGGAGTATCCTTGGCATGCTAGGAACAATGAAAACGGCTCATTACCCTTTGCAGTCATTATTTCCTGCTTAGGAAATTTATATCCAAGCTGTCATGTTGCTTTCTGTGGTGCAGGCATCTCTACTCACTAAATGATTTCATTCTGCAAGTGTCAGGTGAACTTGTGTGAATAAATCACACCCTGCTTTTGGCCTTGTGTTTCCTGACCTTGACAGGCACGTGCATATGTGCCATTGTAATTGGCCAACCAGAAGGTAACAGAGTTGGGCTTTTCCCTTTCTTTATCTTCTTCTGTCTGAATAGGTATGGATGGGCACAGTCAAAAAGAGATCTCATTGTCGGATATTAAGGTGGACACTCCAACTTGAAGATCTCAAATAAATAATCAATAACTAGTGCCTATACAGGGCATGAATACACTATAATTGAACTTTGTAATTTGATGATGAATTATGAAGGCCAGCTTACTCGAACAGGAAGTGTCGTCCATGAATGATCGGAGCCTTGCCAGATTTAGGGCTTGTGGCTGCTTGCGTACAACAACAGACAGATGAGGAAATAAGTTTGACAGTTTCCTGATACTACAAAATCCAATGTAGATACTTCTTTATATAGAAAAGCAGTGCAGTCATGTGATATAGTTTCATGACCTGGTATCAAGCGCCAATGTAGATTCATTCTTCTTTCAATTATGTTGTGAAAACAAATACCATGGCATCAACATTTATTAGATAAAAGGACTATCTCCCCATAGATTTTGTATCCTATAGTAAAGAGCTCAGGAAAAGCTAGAATTCAGGCGTTCTAACCTCGTGGTGATGGCATCGATAACTGCGGATCTGTTTGACAAGGACATGAGCTATAGTTTCCAAAGATAAAAAGGGAAAGAAATAACACAAGACTTACTCCCTGTCTACCAACTTCATTGCATCTGCAACCTTGGCTCGTTGAAGTTTCGGTGGAATCTTGGGCTGTGAAGGTGTGCTGACACTCAAGGTAGTTTCCTCTCGTGCGGATGGTTGCTCTGCGAGTATATGTTTCGCTTCTACAAGCAGCTCTTCGGCAAGTGATTTGGCCTGAAAGATGTTAGCTTTGTAGTGGCTTGTGACGAAACATAAATTGGATGGTTGCTCACCGTTTCCAGCCGCGCTTTTATGGTTTGATCTTCATCTGTCTTCTCAATGGAATTCGACAGCAGTTCAACTTCCCCAATCCATCCCTTCTCCTTCTCGCTTAATGGACGACCGCCTAGTTTCGAGATCTTTGTACGTATATTTGAATATCGTTCGACAAGGTCCTTTTGACGCTGCTTGGCAGCATCGAGTCTCTGATTGAGAGCATCTTCACTTCGAGAACCCTCTTTTCGTTGCCCATCCTCGCCGATATGACTGGAAATGCCCTTGATCCTATCGGAGACTGTAGCAATCGCTTCGAGCTGATCCCGCATCTCCTCGAAGACGCTCGCAGCGTCGGAATAGATCTGCTGCAGCTTTCTCGAGCAAACCCGTATGCGCAGCAAGCACCCTGTGGGCTGCTGCAATAGTATCAAGTGTAGCCGGAGAAAGCCGCACCGGCTCCTGTAACGAGGCTCTATGCCTGTGCGGAACATGTTCATCAATGAATGATTTTAATGGATTATCCGCGTAGAAGATTGCTGACACTTGGTAGGGTGTACGTCGCGGCTTTTGAATAGGCGGCAAGGTTTGGCTAGTTGTTGCATCAAGGTCTGCATGAAGAGACTGGGGAAGCGAGGGAGGGTCACGTTTTGAGGCTCCTCTATTTCTGTAGCTTGCGGCGTTGAACCCCTGTACGTGAGAAGAAGTTGGCCAAGATCATAGTCGGCGAAAAGGACGGAGTTGGTAAAATGCCTTGGTTCTTCAGGCAATGAAAGATCACTCTCGTTCAGCTGAATAAGCACTTCACGAAGGGCGATGTTGCCGTCGCAAAGCACTTTTAGCCGGAATTGAGATCCCGAGGTATCTTCGGATTGTAGCTCGGTCTCTAATCGCTGAACCCAGGAAGACAACGAGATGAACGACACATTATTAGCGGTTGTGAGATAAAACGAATACCGGGAAGAAATGTCCAGAGTAAAAGTTGGCCAGGAGTGCGTTTCGCGTAGGTTTTCTCTCACAGTGTAAAGAGACTCGACAAGAAGGAGTTCTGCTGGCTCTGACAACGGCGTCGTAAATGTATTTGCCTTGGCCTTTGGAAGCCACTGGCCTTCAACTCCGTCCAGCTCAAGACAGACGTGGACACGGCCGCTTGAGGTCGACATGCAAATTATTGTGAAAGGCAATCCTCCTTGCTCATTTTCTTCAAGTATACCCTCATCATCCTCACCCGTCATCAGAGCCTCTGTGTCTAGCCTGGCAGGCATGATGATGAAGTCTGTTACTTCAAGATCATCGAACTGTTCGCCAGCATCAAATTGGAATGGGCCTTGCAAGCGAGGTATCACGCTCGGAACACTGGGACGCTTGAGTATTCCGGTTTCTGAAAAGGGATCAAGATCCGAGGCATTCGCAAAGTCTTGGTTGTCAATCTCTTTCAGCCATTCGTATTGCTGTCGACAAGCAATTAAGTCGTCTCCTACTTCTTCTACTGCTGAATAATCTTCCTCCACCGCTGTCAACTTGGGAACAATGGCGGCTGAAATTGCAGGTATTGTAGCTGGCGGGGCTTGCCATTTGGATGGAAGCAAAGGACATAGCGCGTACAAATCGCCAGGTCTCATAGCAACCCAGAGAGTCATTGGTGCCCATGCGTCTTCACCTTGCCGAGCTGTGCCTCCGAAAGATGCAGACGCCACTTCCATGTCAAAAGAGTCTGCCGAGAAACCTTTATTTTTGCCGAAACCCAGCGGAGTGAAGTCCTCGTCGCAGGATGTGCCGTCAACAAGCTTCTTGAGGTCTATTGCCAAAGCAGGTCTATCGAAAGACCACTGATTATTACGGTCCAGCTCCCACACGCGTACCGCAGCATCGGCTGTAATGGTCACTATGCAAGCCTCCACATTGGTGTGTACTCCTAGCGGATGCCATAACGCCGAGACCACGGGAGATTCGGGAATAACGTGAGTCGTTGGGCCTAGTTGGTACGTCTTCAAACGAAGCGGCGTCCTTTCAGTGCTGGACAGATGTGATCGGTCTGGTAGGATAGCTATGTGTACTGTATGCACTGTCACAATCGCCATGAAAGCACCATTAGGCGAAATCACGAGTTGTTTGATCTGGCCGTAAACGGGGACGGTCAAGACCTAGTGGTGGTTATGTCAGCTTCATATGGTCGATGGATCCAAGGTTAGTAACAAACCCGATAATAATTTCCATCGGCATCGGTGTCCTTCTTTGACGGTTTGCGCTTGGGACTCCATTCGGCCTTCAATGTCGTCAAATCTGCCCACCTTATTTGGTTGTCGACGACCGCAAAGACCTCGGTGTCACGACGAGCCAAGGTTCGCTGCGGGCCCTGGTATTCATGGCTATTCTGCGTCCGGCCATCGGGCTTCTTGGAAGGGTCTCTAGTAAAGAACGAAGCACCAGGGATGGGCGACAGAGCCAAGGCGGCGTATGGCCGACTGCCTTGGGCATGTTGACGGTGTAACAGCGAGGTTAAAGGATGTGAAGAAAGATAGAAGTTAGCAAAACTTAGTATCAGTGTGCGAATTCATAATGTAGATTGAGTGAAGCGTCGTAAGAAGAGAGTCGCGGAAGGTCAAAATGTTTAAT
This sequence comes from Talaromyces trachyspermus, assembly GCA_020137715.1. Classification (NCBI taxonomy): domain Eukaryota; kingdom Fungi; phylum Ascomycota; class Eurotiomycetes; order Eurotiales; family Trichocomaceae; genus Talaromyces; species Talaromyces trachyspermus. The sequence continues at coordinate 6,947,957 of JACGXQ010000015.1, read as the reverse complement.
ATGCTGCAACAACAAACGCGCGCTAAATTGCCCTTGTGGAGCCAAGCCCGCCCTCACAACTAGACTAGTAGTAGAAGCTCTCTCTTTGACCACTGCGACTGCGTACACAGTGCAACAACGCCAGCTCCAGCACCATGTCCAGCCATCACAACACAGTTGAACGCCTAGACAGGCCCAGTGCCTATTACCAAGGCAAGGTAGGTTATTTGGCAGAGCGGCGATCGTGAGTCCTGGCTAATCCTCCCTCGCAGAACAAGCGCCGCAGAAATAACGATCGAGACGAGGCCGACAAGTACGAAGACCCTGTTGATAATCTGGCAAATGCGACAACTCTCTACGTTGGTAACCTGTATGCTCTCTGCCCTTCTGCAAGCGCCAGCAGCAGGACGATCTACTAAAATGTTACATTCGCTAGTTCGTTCTACACAACGGAAGAGCAGATCCACGAATTATTCGCCAAGTATGATGTTTCCCCAAAGTTTGCAATTCGAGTCATGGCTAAGGTTGGAGTGCTACAGATGCGGTGAGATCAAACGCCTAGTTATGGGATTGGATCGGTTTCAGAAGACTCCGTGTGGTTTCTGTTTCGTGGAATACTACACGCACCAGGACGCTTTGGACTGTCTGAAGTATATTGGAGGAACGAAGCTTGACGAACGAATAATTAGGACAGATCTCGATCCTGGCTTCCAGGAGGGTCGTCAATACGGGTATGACTCTGACTCTTTCATCATTTTGATCATTTTCAGGCAGTGATTCGGAGCTGATTATGTCCATGTGTAGGCGCGGAAAATCCGGTGGCCAAGTACGAGACGAGTATCGGGAGGAATACGACCCGGGTCGTGGAGGATATGGTCGTTCAGTCGCGGAACAACGCAGGCGAGAGGAAGAAGAATATGGCAAGGGCAGGTAGGGTAATGTTATTGTGCGATATATATCGGCGTTTTTGGTGGAGCGACATTTCTTTCTTTTCTTCGGAATGTAATAGTATAAAAAGCATATCGGATCTTTATGTCAATTCGAACTGCCTGCTTGTGATCTTACAACAACGTTCTGTCTCTTCTGAACAGCATCCTGCACCTGACGCAACCACCAGACATGAATTCTAGGATCTTTTGTCAACTCCGGGTGGAAGCTCGTTCCAAAGACATTGCCTTGCTTGACTGCTATGATATCCCCGGCTTCCTTTTCGGCATCAATATTCACCCCTCGTTCGCAACCAATCGAGCAGCTCGGCCTGGAAGTTTGGCCAATACTTGGACGTGATCTTCCGTTGCTTTCTGCGCAGCCATATCCACGACTTCTCGCGACGGGGCCACAACTGTCTCTTCGCGTTGATCCTCTTCGACCTGAATGCCGGTCTGATGCGGCAGAATTTTCTCTACCACGGGAGCCCTAATGAACACGCCATTGAAGGGGAGTCTGCCTGTTCGAGAAACGGTAGTTCTAAGGGCGCCTGGAAACTCTCTGCTTGTCGGCCGAAATGGTTCCGGTTTACCCTCACGTCAATGCCGCCGATAAGTTCCTGGCCGCCTTTCTTCGTGCGATTGGCAGATTCGGCGAGGAGAATGAGTCCGGCGCAGGTACCCCAGGTTGGTTTGCGGTGTAGCCTGGCAGCAGCAATATCAGTCGCGGATCACAGCATAGCCCGCAGGACAGTGTGCACATACTTGACAAAATCCCTCAATGGCTCTAGCAACTCGGACCTGGCTGCAACGAGGGAGATGGTTGTGCTCTCGCCTCCGGGCAAGATGAGTGCGTCACAGGCATCCAATTGCGCCTTTGTCCGGACCTCGATGAATTCCCACTGAGTTGGCGGCGTTGATTCCAGGATATCCGCTGCCTTTTGCAAAAGCTGTAGATGCTCGTAAAGGCGCCTTGCAATGCAAGGACGCCCACTGTAATCTTGCTCATTGTGTGCGAAGGCGCATTGATTGGTAGCAGTTGTGTAGGCAAGTGTTGAGTCAGTCGGACTCCGTTGGATTTAATCTTATCGGGAATTTTTTTATTTAGTCTAGCGCGAACCGCGACGCCCCTCGCTATCTTCCATCGCAGTCACTCAGTCGTCGTGCTTGTTGATTGCGTCTAGCCTTGTACATAGCATTTAAGAGCTGACGCAATTTTATTTCGCTGCTTTACGAGAGCATCCTCGCAATATCGGTTGTTTGTTGGTGTTCCCAACCCGGACATTCATTCATCGTCCACCATCCGCATCCAAACAACATATAGTTGTGTACTATACCATTCGCTATAACTATCTTCCTGCAAGAACAAGCATGACATCTCTCACAAGATGGTACATCGACACCCGGCATCTAACCTCAAACACAGAGGAACTGCCACTAATCGAAACATTGCAAGAAAACGACCAAACGGCCGTGAAAAGTACCTCCGCCTCCCAGACAGACACATGTCGCTGGCATCAAATCTACTCAAATACCTCTTCATCCATCGAACGTGCCGCATCCCGTGGAGCGAGGTCGTCATCAGCCGGACGCCGAAGCCGCATCAGCGACCATGCTTCATCCCTCCAGCAGGCCAGGGATCAGTTCCAGCCGTGGAGTTCAATGTCAGCCATCAAGCGTCCTTTGTCGCATTGGGGGATGCATAATCCCGTCCGCTACGCATCGTCGCCACGGGCAGAAAGAGGGAATGACCTAGATATTCGTGGTGAACAGCAGCAGCAGCGCGTCGCCGCAGTCTATTCCGACCCCAATCCATCCTCGGCCCCGTCCCTCAATCCCGCAAGTAGGCATCGACATAACATGCGTTGACGAGCCGGGCAGGCGCCGCGACAAAGCTCCCAAGACGCTCAAGGAAGTCGCCGATTTTATCGACATATTCTCCGAAGTCTTCTCGCAACGAGAACTCGAGACCATGAAACAATACAGTTCGACGCTGTTGTCGTCGTCGTCGTCGTCATCATCACTAACAGCAGCAATAAAGTCAACTCTGCGTCTGTTCTATGCCTATTGGGCGCTAAAAGAGGCATATATAAAATGACTGGTGAAGCACTGCTAGCGCCGTGGTTACGAGAACTCGAGTTTACGAATGTCGTCGCCCCGGCACCAGTTACTACGCTTGCGTCGTGGAGTGAGCCGTACACGGGTGTCCAAACGTGGCTATATGGGAAGAGAGTGGAGGACGTGAGAATTGAGCTGGTGGCTTTCGAGTCTGATTATCTCGTTGCGACGGCCGCGAGGGGCGCTAATCTTGGTGCGAATCCGGTCCTTGCTAAGGACGACAGTGATGGAAATGATCCCTGGCAAGTCTTGGAGAGTATTGATATCGATCGGGATGTGAGGCCGTGTGCGACGGGGATTTGTCGGTGTTTGGCATTTGCTGGGATGATTTACGATTTATGATTTAACGACCTCACTTTTAGCCGATATATATTGAGACGCAAGCGGAAATTTAGACATACTTGGATATCCTTTCATTTTGCAATTTAAAAATATAAAAGTACCATCTACCTAGGTGCCTCACCGAGGCTCATTTGAGGGCTAATTTTTGCACATTCAATTCAGAGAACTGCCCCTTCCTTCCAGAGAAAGAGACAGAGAAAAGATAGAAAGAATAAAAGTACCACCAGAGCACTCACGATGCTTACTTGAAGCAGCGGAGGCGTTTTATAAACCCGTGTAGACCTTTCTGTTGATTGTTGTTGACCTTGTTGCCTCCGTTGTTACTGTCATTGCTGTCGGATTTCTGGCCTGAGGCTGAGGCCTGTGTCTTGTTGTTACTTGCCGATGTCGAAGCATTTCGTCCTCCAACAGCAACAGTAAGCAGCTGCGGACTTGGGTCGTGGATACTTCCTGACTGGTCGGCGCCATTAGTAGGGGCCACATCATCATAAGGAAAGGCATAACCACGGCCGTCGAGGTTGGCAGCATGCACAATGCGAGCATAATGATTGGTAATGGGGTTCTGATAATAGTTTGACGGGTTTTCATTCTCCGGCGTGTTGCTATCCGTCAAAAGCGTCGATCTATTGAAAGCAGCTGCCAGTCGAGCAGTGATGGCATCTTTCTCCGTATTGCCCGTCGCCGCAAAGGGGCCGGTGCTGCAACTGAAGATATCTGCAGCGGATGGTTGCGTGTATGTTGCTGCTCCGTTGCCGAAGTTCAGAACATTGTTTGACACGGTTCCGCCCACGTTACCAGAGGATATCTGGGTATCAATAGTCAAGGCCGAAGTTGCGTATTGAGACCAGACTTGATTCACGTAGGGTTGATAATATCCGGAGAACAAGGAGCTCTTCAACGCTATACCCGTATTGGGACTGACGGCCCTGAGGTTCTTGCCATTAGTCTGAACGATGAGCTGATCCCAGCCGGCCTTGTCCTTGGACTGTTGGTCTCTAAGGCCGGAACACACAGTATCGAGACCATTGGGCGGCATGCCGGAAACATGCTGCGTCTGGCCCGAAGTGTTTGTGAGGGTCAACGATATGGGAAGACACACGAAGTCCACGTAGGAAATGTTCACGTAGAGCTGCGAGCTGTTGTAAGTAAACTCGCAAAAGTCCCAGAAGAGGTTGTAGTTGGGATCAGAAGGATTAGAAGACGAAGGCTCAACCAACGCCGGTCCAGGGTTTATATAGAAGGTGAGGGTGCTGTCTCTTGAGAACCACAGGCGACCGCCAGCCAAGTGTGGTATGGTCACTGTGACCGAGCTACCGACTGAACCCAGGGAATGGCACAGTTTGCACCCAGAGCCTGCAAGGTGCTTGAGGGAGAAGTCGGATAGTAGGCTGTCTTGCCATCGGACTGCAACAGGAACAGAGCATTGTTGTTGTCGATCGCCTGGCCGGTGATGTATGCATACACCGTGTTGGACGTAGTCTGGTTCTGCAGGGTGATATTCAGGGTTGAGGCAGTTGCATTCGACATTTTGACTGTCTTCAAGGTGGTCGAGGAGGAAAGAGAGAAGTGTTTGCCAGAAACGCGTGACTTGGTGGTTGAGTGAGTCAGAAGGAAGTGAGTGGACTCAGGGAAAGCGCGAGCGTCCGAAGACTCCATCACATATATATTCATGGATATATACACCATCGACATTCCATAAGTACCTTACCTAGACATCCATGGATCGAGGAACATGACTGTGTCAGATGTTATATCTCTTCTCCCCGCACTGATGCTTTCCACCCACAACCTTGGAAGCCGAAACCGTCGATCCATCGTCGAGGCTGATCGACAACTTACCTAGGTATGATTGCCTACCTATCTCTCATTGTTGCTTCGTCCTTTCTCTCTCTATGCTCGCTCGATCTCGTTCCGATGCAACATCGCTCTGGCACCTGACATCCGCTCTCTCCCCGAGTCTGATGATCATCAGATTTGCGTTTACGGACAACACCGCCGATACCTGGGCCCGGGTCCTCGAGTCAACTGACGACAGTAAGCAAGAATCGGCATAGGCATCAGCAGGCCCAGAAGTTCGAGTTGATAGGAGATGGGCTGCAAGCTGTGTAACATCCACCCATGAGGCATCCGCCCATGGCTATACCGCTGCACACATGGCCGAGGAAGCAAGTGTCTCGATTACCCCAGAATTCTTGGCATGAGCTTTTATGGAAGTGACAAGGGCAAATTCTAGGGGTCTGCAGTGATCTCATAGTAAAGTTTACACATCAACTGAAATAAGAGGAACCGATCGTTGATTCTATTAGAGTAGGACTTTCTAGACCAGCAATTGCTACTGCAGTAAGACTTTTGTTGGTTGAAGTGTTAGTACATAAAAGGTAGATAACCCTTCATTATCCTTTGAAGAGCACCTCGTTAGCATAAACCTGAAGAACATATCCATCGCAAGCAAGCGCCCAACATGCATTCAGTTTTTCATTTTCCTCCTCCACCTCCTTAGAATTCCAGCTATGTCAATGTATCGGTTCGCTCGGAGGGAGGGATCTCAGACGATGGTGACAGGCTGTTCACAAAACCAACGCGGTCGACACAGTCACTGCCCTTTTTTCCTTTTGTTGCTTGAAAGCTCTTCCCGTAAAAGGATTTTTTATTGGAGACTTTTCAAGAAAGAAAAGGACCCAGTCAGTTCTGGGGTGGGTACAGGTGATACCAATCCTCAGGACGGTCAACATACCGCTCGATCAGATGGACTCCTGAAGGGGTCTCAACAATGGAGCTGACCTCGCCTGGTTTGAGCGCAAAGGCAGCATCCTCGAATTCTTTCTGCATTTCGCCACGGCCGAAGAATCCCCTGGAAGAGAAGAAGAGAGAAAGGAAAGAAGACGCAGTTAGCTAGCTAGTTTTTCGCACGTAGAGTTTGCTTTTATCTCTTGATTGTTTCGACTTACAGATCACCCTTCTTGCGCGCGGAACTGCAGTCAGACTCAGAAACTGCGAGATCAGCTAAGCGGATTTCGCCTGACTTGATCCTCTGTTCGTGGCCGCGGAGGATTTCAATAGCTTCTTCCTTGGACCGGGTGATGTTGTTTTCACGCCAGCTGCTGGGGCGACGGCTGTCACGGTGTTTGATAAGGAGATGGGCACAGCGGATTTTGCCTTCAGCTGGCAAGCCCGCAATGCCAGAGGGGCCGCTGTGATGGGTGGCCATGTAGGTCTTTAGCTTCGGGGTCTGTTCCTGACGGCGGTTCCCAACGAGACTCCTTGGTCGAAGGGTTGAAGTAGTATGGGAGGTTTTGGAGTTGGAATGGCGAACTTCCCAGCCATCTGGGAGACCTGTGGTTTCAGACTGCCGAGCACAAATCAGCTGACAGAAGAAAGTGTCGTGACGATGCGGACCAGACTAGGCCAGACATACCATGCTTGGTGATTACAGGCCAAGCAAACTGCACGCAGCCTGCAATAAGCGTGTGATTGAAAGGGAAAAGAGCAAATGGCTTTGTGTTGCTTTGATAGAATCTGGCGTGGCGAGCAAACAATAAAGATCAATCACTGACAATCAGCAATGTTTGGTTGGCTTTTGTTGTTTTTGATGGAATGGAGCAACGCGGGGATGCTTGACGCTTGACAAAAGGCGGAGGGGCCCACGCTGTGCCTAGAGCGGCCTAGCGCCTCGCCCCTGCCTTGTAATCTTTCTGATCCCTCATCCCCATCTGTCCTGACAAGCTACTGCTGAGTCCTCACTCTCTGCTCTGCTCTGCTCTACTTCACTCGGCTCATCCTCTCTAGCAGAGCCTCTCGCCACGTCCCTTCATCTCGCGTTACCTTGTCCGGACGTTCGACAATTTTTCTGCCGCCGCTTCGATCGATCGAACGAACAGCCATGTCGGCCAGCCCTGCATCATCTGCTGGAGGCGATACCAAGCCCAACACCGATCAAATTCACTTCAAATTCTGCCGTGAATGGTAAGCAACAAAAGCGCTTCTTCCATCCCGTCTGCCTAGAAACTTCTGACTAACGCCATCTTGCCAGCTCCAACCTGCTATATCCCAAAGAAGACCGCGTGCAGAACCGACTGATGTTCACCTGTCGCACCTGCCATGTGTCGGAGCCCGCTTCATCGCCCTGTGTATACCAGAATAAGCTGACCTCCCAGGTGGGAGAGACGGCAGGAGTGACTCAGGATGTGGGATCCGATCCTACGGTTGGTGTCCCTGTATTTTGTCTGTTGTGTGGCGAAATGCTAGCCTGTGTCAAGTGTGGCATACTCGCGCCTGGCGCCTGCGCAGAAGAGGAAGATTCAACTTACGAATCTGGAGACGCAAATTTTTCCTCAATGCTTTGAATTCGCTTCTCAAGCTGTCTTGGAACACTTGATGGCTAACACGCATTGTTATGATTTTCTTAGCTCCCGCGATCGAACAAGTTATGTCCGAGCTGCGGAGAAAACGAGGCCGTGTTCTTTCAAAGCCAGCAGCGTTCAGCCGAGACTGGAATGGTAACTAGCCTCCTTCTCCCTCTTTGATATTATTTGACTTGCGCAAGGGAAGCGAGATTGGCTAAGTGTCATGCTATTAGAAACTCTACTACGTGTGCTGCACCTGCGGTAATGTCTTTACGTGACCACGATGCCTTATTTTACCATTTGAACTTTCAGTCCTCGATACCCGTATATTCTTGTTGTTTGACTATTTATTCCGGTATCTTCGCGCGCGGAGTTTGGCGCTGTTTAAGTATAGATGGACGGTCTTGGTATTGCATTTCTCCTTTTCCCGTTGAGATGTGAATATAAAGAACGGCTGGAAGAGTCATAACATTATGCTTGCTCAAATCATCATCAATTATTTCTATTGTACATAAATATAACCTACAAATGCATCGGCGCCAGTGACAGAATCTTGGACCATTGCTTTCCCCGTAATTCCGCCCCGACAATACCTGTTGACCTCGTTAGCCCTTTAAACACACCAATACAGGAGTCAAGATAGTGATCGGTATTGTCTCTCCTACTCACCATTCAATCGAGTGCCGATCGGATCGCCGGATTTGTTGATCAGAACGCACGCATTATCGTCGAACTTCACGAGACTTCCGTCCGGGCGCTGGATTTCCTTGCGAGCTCGAACAACAATTGCATGGCGAATGTCGCCGCGGCGGACTTTGTTGGCAATGCCGCTGTTTGTGGAGTTTTCGGGGCCGAAATTGCGCTGCTTCTGGACAACGACGACGATGCGATCACCTGCACAGAGGGAGAATGGAGTGAGTCTTTCGTAAAGCGTGCGACACCTGAAGAAGAAGTAAAGGTAGTAGTAGGTCTGTCTACGTACCAATGGTCGCAGGTGTTTTCTTCTTCAAGACATTGACGCATTCAACAACGGCGGCTCCTGAGTTGTCGATGCAATTAAGCATCGTCTGTATGGAGGGCGTGTGTCAGCGTAATTCCGTTCATGACTAATAGCCGAAATCATATACCTTGAGTTGGATCATTGTGTCTGCATGTCGTGCAGGAATTACTTTAATTAATATGGTTGTTGACCTCTGATGGATCATGGACGCCTTTTCTCGGGAGCAGGTTTTGCCGACCGCCGACCCGCAACAATGGATTAACTATGTATGGGCGACACGCTCTATACAATCAATTGCCTAGAGAGAGGAACTTGGAAACAACATTGGCTTCATTGTTTGGATATCTTCGCCAATTATCGTGCCATTTCTCCTATTCTTTCAGGCGCATTATCACTCCGCTCCTTCTTTGCTGGTCACGGCGTTCTTCGGACCCTGTCTGCATCCATATCAGTACCCAAAGGTCAAGCCAGTTGCCCATTGAGCAATGGCACTATGCGATGACTTCTATCTATCCTTGATTTAACGTGTTTTCTGCGACCATATTTCACCTACTTATTGCGGGATAAGGGTTGATGTTTGCGCCAGTCGCTGTTGACCCAGAACGCCAGTCCTCAGACCTCCCAGCCACCCATCTGCAGTCCACCATTGTTTGCAGCGCCGCCTCCCTCATGACTTGAGAACCTTCGGATAGACGCATTCATAAAACATTCCCTCTTTTGGTCCCGAACAAGCACTCCCTTTGACACGTTCGATTTCAAAAGCCACTCGTTTCGACTATCACGCCTAGTCTCTTTTGACCTCGGACTTTTGTGAGATTGAGGTCGGGAGCTAAGAATCTGTCCACTCATTTGAGCCATCTCCTTTTTCCTCACTCGCCGCGCTTGTCATGCCATCGCCCAAGGTCAGGTCTAGTCCAGCAGCTGACCAGCGAGGAGATCGCCTCACACTGGCCAAGTTGGCGAGCTACGATGATGTTGCGACAGATGCGCTTATTGATCGTGTAAGTCGGTCTTTGGCATGTTTATATCGTATGAACTCTGACCGCGCACAAGGCCTATTTCTGGACTACAATTCGCAAGAACCGAACCAAGTTTGCTCCAGCCAGGGGCATCCATGAAGACGATGTAGCGCAAATCCTCCTTCAGAAGGTTATTATCGCAAAATGTACGCGCCGCCGAGCAGGAACTTTGGCAATGACTGGCATGAGCAAGTATCTTCAGCGCCTACCCAATGATCGAGAACGAGAATGGTTCAAACGGCATCTGCGGAAGTACATTCACATCTATCTTCCAGATTGTCCGTTCGAGATATCTACTACAAACCGATATACCATTACGGAGCAGGAGGCTACTGTGGTGGCGCGCAGGGACATCAAAAGGGCGAAGAAATTAAATATCTCTGCGGGACGCTTGTCTCCATGACTCGTGAAGAAGAACTTGATCTGGATCTTAATCGGAAAGACTTCAGCATTGTCATGTCCAGCAGGAGAAAGAGTCCTTCCTTATTCTTGGGACCTGCTCGTTTCGCAAATCATGACTGCAATGCCAATGGGCGACTGGCGACTAGAGGTTCCGACGGCATGCAAATTGTTGCTGCTCGCGATATAGAATTAGGCGAGGAGATTACTGTTTCCTACGGGGACGATTACTTCGGTATCGACAACTGCGAATGTCTATGTGAGACCTGCGAACGTGCAGTGCGCAATGGATGGTCATTACCAGCTCCTCTATCAGAAAGTCAGACATCAACCCCAACCCAATCCCTCGGCCAGAGACACGAGAACCCGAAGTTGAAGGTGCCTCGGGTTCATCTACGCCCCTGAGCATTGAATCTACCGATAGCGATGTGCTTCCACCAATTGAGGTCGCCCCTACGGATGCAGGGACAGAGCAAACTACTGCGAATGCAAAGAAGAGAACTGTAGACAGTGACAGTGATCAGGAAAAGTTCTGCCCTTCTACACCCCTCAAACGGTCCAAATTCGAGCATCGGCAGTCGAAGCTTCGAGAAGAAATTGTTTTACCTGAGATCGCCGAGTCCATTGAAAAGTCACCTTCCCAGGTACATCCACGCAGGAGTTGTCCTCTCAACAGACAACGGAACCAGAGAACTCCGTCAAAGGGCAGATCACTAGTTCGTCTGTTATTTCGTCCGATCATGATTCAACCCCTATTCTTCAGATGAAAGTCAACCATCCGTGTCGACGCCCGCTACGTCGATGTCCAGCGTGATTCCCAGCGTCAAATTAGAGTCTGTTGAAAGCAACACAGAATCAGCAGCGCTTGCTACTTCTTCTTTTCCTTCTATTTCTTCTATTTCCTCCTCTACTCGCCAATCTCCAGATAGTGTCAACATTGACAGCAATTCTGCTACGCCCACCAGCGGCCCCTCTCAGCAGTCCGGAGATAATGAATCGAAAACCCCAACTAGAGAGAAACGTCGTTACAACAAACGCAAACGACCCCTGCCGTCCGTGGAAGCAGCTCTAACTATACCTAAGATTCGAACACCCGGTGACTACACAAAGACCGCCCGACTCCTCGCGCAACGATACGATCGATGGGTAGATTGCCAAACCTGCCCGTCGTGGTTCCTACAAGAAAACGCGTATCAAACACGCAAGGAATGTCCTCGATGCGAGCGCCATTCAAAATGTACGGTTTCCGTTGGCCCAAGACCGACCCCGACGGCTCCAGCGATGAGGAGCCCGGGTAATGGATCACCGTACCGTACATAGATTCTTGTCGGCCGAAGAAGAGGCTAAAGTTGATCGCAAGACCCGCGGCGTCGTTTCTGGAGGTGCTGTCGTTGCCACGCCTACTGCTCCCGAAATGCTTCTTCCTTCTTCTTCTTTCTCGGATACTCGAAGCGAAACCGAATTCAGTGATACGGAAGGACGTCGCTGCACTCGTGCTAGCCGGCATCGCACCAAGCCTTTGCGCTCGACTCAGTGAGTGAATACTATTCACCAACTTCTTGAGAAGTTCAGTATTGGATTTCTTTCTCTCTTTCTGTTAAGCATGGATTTTTTAGGGAGCAATTTTCAGGCCGGTCTCTCTCGTTGGCGTAAGTTGCATGGAGGTTTTCTCAACCAGGAATTAGGCGGGCGTTTGTATTGTCATCATCAAGAATTTTCCATCCAATGTTGGGCTGTCTTGATCAAATGTATGAGTATTACGTTCTAGTTCATTGAGTTGTCCTAATGTCATAGGACAGATGAAGTTGTTGCAATCTATTCGTCTTTCGATGACCTGACCTGCTAATCCCTAATCCGGAAACTCCAATCACACTATTCTTCTTGCTCTAGCGGTTAAGGCACTGAATGATCCTCGGTGACATTAACTATAAATGATAAACTATGCTGATAATCTTATAAAATATCTATCATGAGCGCAATATGCTTAAAACAAATCGAAGACTATAGGTAGATAACGCCCAAAGAATACCATCTAACCCTAAGATGTAGCCCTAGCACTATCCCCTATTGGTATAGTTAAGTCCGTAGGGACCAGGCGGTGAGTGAGTACGCTCATCGTTGCTCTACATGGATCCAACTCGACTACAATATCAGAAATTGAAATCATGGCAAACTCCAACCCTTCCGTAAGCCTACAAGATCCAAGATCGAAGATCGACGATGATTATTGCGTACTAACAGAGCACTTAGATAACCCCTCCGCCGGGGTGGACGATGGACCCGAAGGAGCTCGACTACGAGGGTGACTGAGTCGCGGAAGACAGCTGGGGGCATGCTCTTGTTACTGAATATAAACTCGCGCAATGCACTCCAATCATGTGCCGGGTAGATAATAGTGGTGGCGGCGAAGTGATCTTCGAGAGCAGTGGCAGGTTCTACTTATATAACCAACTCGGCTTGGATCTCTATCAGCTCATCGCCCCGGCAAGCTTGAATGAGATTATTGATATCATGAAAGGAGAGCAGAAGGGTAGAATTACTTGGAAAAGATATTCGTCTAGTGGGAATGCACCTACCTGAGTCGGATAACCCAAAGTGACAAATGTTTAACCTCACCTATGGATGTGAAGGTTTCTTCGAGCTTGATCCATGGATGTTGTAAGCAAGGTTGCTGATGAAGAAGAAGTGGAAGGAATTCCAGGTATAAAAGTATAGACGAACCTGCCGGCCTCTCGTAGCGCTTATGTTCAACTCTCTATATAATCCTAATAAGACCAAGAGTACCTAGGTAGCAATGAATAGTTAATCGCTCGAAGACTGGAAAATGGACCGTTAACCTGTCTCCAGGAATGAAATATGCAATTTAGCTGCGAATTGTTCAATATTGTACATGAAGATGCAACCATCTAAACCCAATCCCAGACGCCTCGTATGCTGCCGCGCGTAATATATAAATACAAGATATAAGCATAATTGTTTATACAAGACAAAAGGCTTCGACTAAATCAAAGCCTGACCACGATACATTGCTTCACGCACTTCCCTCACCACATCCTTGCGATCTTTCTTCCCGACCAGCACGATTCCACGACCACGCTTGCCCATGCGCCCAACACGGCCTAACCGATGGATAAAGTCAATCGTGGTATGCGGAACATGATACAAAATAACTGTTCGGACAGGAGCGTGTCAATGCCACGGGAGCCCAGGTCCGTGGTGACCATGACCTTTGTTCCCTTGAGGAACTTGGTCTCTGTTGATTTCGGACCGGTGCGTTCGGGAAGCACAAAGGGGATTTGGGAGTGCTCTAGTCGGCGTTCTCGTTGCTTTTCGAGGATTTGTTTGGTGGTGGGGATGCGTCTGGGCTCGGTAAATTCTTCGAGGATTGCTTTTGCCGTTTCTCGGAGTCGCGGGAGAAGGATACGGCGTCTATGCCCTTTCTTTGTAGGAATTGGGCTACCTCATCGGCCTCTTCGCGCTCGTTGACGAAGACAATGATTTTTCGAACCTCCGGGTCCATGTATTTGTTGAATGGGCCCATGGATTCGGTCTCTCCTGATTTACCGATAGACCATATCACTTCAGCGCAGGCCAAACTGCGGTTTCCGTGATATGGATCTTGGTCAACGTCTACAACGCCGAGTTGGACTCGTCGTGGAATTGCGTGCAGATTCGGTGTGGCTAGACGACGAATGTCAGGGTACCTCTTGCGCAAGAAGGTATCAAGACTGCGCGGGATCGTAGCTGAACAAAGGATCACTTGTTTAAGGCTCGAGGCCGCCTTATCAATGATTTCCATCGTTGTAGGCCCGAAGGACCGGTCAAGAAGAGAGTCGGCTTCATCGACCACAATATGTTGAACACGACTTAAGACGTAAGGGTCAGTCTTGGCAATGGATGCCAAAAGGTGTGGCGTCGAGACGAGGATATCAATACCACCCGGTTTGAAAACAGTGCTCTTAATTTTCCGAGGCGTGTCGGCGGACGATATCTGTCCAGACCGGAATTTCACCGTGTGCGCAAAGGCTTTGACCTTGGCACCAACTTGCGAAACCAACTCTGATGTAGGAACAAGGATAATTGCCCTTGGCTGTCCCTCTGAAGAGGTAAGATTCTCCGACAACTCTGGGGTTCAAGTTCCAATGCTCGCTCCTTGGCCCTTTTCTCATTCTCTTTTGCCTTCTCGGCTAGCTCTTTCTCCTTTTCTTGGTTTTCTGCCATTTCCGTGCGCTTGATATTGTCAATCAGAGGTACTAGATAGGCCAAAGTCTTGCCAGACCCTGTTTCCGCCGCTAATAAAAACTGATCGTAGTTGTAGACGACGTCTCCTTTCTTCTTTGTATTTCGTTTGTTATCGGCACCTTGCAGTAGCGCAGGTATCGCGACGCTTTGAATAGGGGTCGGCGAGACATCAATGTAGTCCGGGAGGCCTTGTGTGAGTATTGACTCTTGAACGACCGGCAGCAGCTTGAATTGGTCAAATTTCATGATACTGGCGATCCGTTCTTTGATCGAGTTTCGCAGGTTGTAGTTCAACGGAGAGAGCGTAGTCTGCATTTTCAATGCTTTGTATAAAGGCGATTCTTCCTTTTCCTTCCCTTGCCCTCGTCGTTTTTCCCCGCGACGACCTTTTGATGGCTGCTTGTGACCGGGGCATTGCTTTCCCGCGAAGTCGGGCTTCTGTCTGGTTAATATTCGACCATGGGCCTCTCTCACTGCGCGCGCGATCTTTCTTAAGACTCGCTTTGGCCACGTTCGGCGACAATGACATTCTTGTCGGCCTGTTCCGTAGTCGGGCAGAGGATGCCCATCGTGTGGAGAGGAACCATGGCGAGCACGAGGGATGGAGAGCTGGCCGTAAGGCATTCCGACCATTCCGGCTCCAGGAACCAGCGGACATGGTGAGTCCGGGCTGGTGAGGCAGCAAAATTCTATGCAGCTGTAGACGATAGACGTCAAGCGCTGCGAGTGGGCGTCGGTTTGATGGACAGGTTTCTATTGCACAAGCAATCCAATCAAGGAAGCAAGCAAGGACAAAAATAAAAAATCTACGGAGGCGCTCCGCAGCCGCGCGCTAGGCTGTCCCTGGACTAGTGCCCAGTCACGGAAGTGGAGTCTTAGTAAGGGAGTGGAGAAGAGGTTGACCAGTCACATGACTCATGCAAGGTCGAAGCGCGTCGCCCGGGGCAACCGCGACCGACTCCCGCCAAGTCAACAACGCGGCAGCATCCCACCGTGGGTTGCCAACGCTTTATTTATGAAACAACAACCTCCTGCGCCCTCCATCTCCTCCATTACTCTCCTTGTCGTCTTCCCTTCTCTTCCCTTCTATTTCTTTGTTGACGCTTTTGCTGATTTTACGCCCGGCTTTTTGAATGCTTTAAGACGTCGATTGAAGGATAATAGCCCAACTTTAACAAGGGACTTGACAGGCAATCTAGTCACTGGCCCTGCGCACCTTACGCCATAACATTCCAATCACCACCCTGCGCCACGGGCTGCGAGGTAAAAAATATAATCGTGCTTCTCTCTCTGTCATCCATCACTGTGTTTTCCCGGTCGGGGCCATTGCCACGCAGAAAGTCTCGAACAAGCTGGACGAGTGATATTCTGGAACCTCCACCAAGATGAGCAATAATCATACGCAGCGTCCGCTGTCAGAACTGAGTCCAATGGCTCAGCGGCGGAACTCCCAAGTTGGAAACAGGCAACTAAGGTAGATATCGATATTATTCCTGATTTTGGACGGTCGACAGACAACTAACGCTTTTGTGTGTAGCTGACACTGGGCTCGTCTCCATTTGATTCGTCCCCATTCAATGTCTCAACTTCCAAGCTACTTTTTGGCAGGATCGCGAATCAGCATCGTCACTCCATTCTCTAAACTCGGAAAACACAAGGCCCTATGACCCAGAAATCCCGTACTCTCCAACAAAAAGGGCATCGATCGAAAATCTCAAGCGCGCTTCACGAGTAAAAACAGCAGCTTGATTGCTCGTGAGCAGAACACGGAGTATGATCCCTCGCATGTTACGCTTCCCGAACGCCCCTTGGCAACCGGTCGTTCATTTCACGGCCGTAGTCAGAGTGACCTGCAATCACCATTGTCTTCCTCTAAGCAGAATAATCACCAGCGACCAACCAATGGAGACGTCTCACCACAATCTAGGCCCGTCTCACCAAGTAAAGATCAACCTTCGCCTCCCAAGTCAAGCTTGTCCAAAGCAACGCGATTTGGATACAAGCAATTTGACCCAGAAAATGACATATGGTCCGACATGGAAGGCGGCCCATCACGCTTCTCAGATCGGAATCCAAAGAGCGTCACGTTTGACGCGGCCCCCTCAAGTCAATGAGTACGAAATGACAACGCCGGATATCTCATCTCTTGCGTCGGAACGCGAAGGAAGCTATGAGTTTGACGAAGACGAGATTGATGTTAGTTTCGATCGAGGCTCTTCTTTGGATCGTGACGATAGTTTTGATGCCTCTCTCGAAGACATTGAGAAAACCCCAGTGGTTCTACCTGAGGACTGGCGATTTATGAGTCCTGATTCGGCAAATGATGATCTGGTCAGCGGGGATGAAGATCCATTTACTGATAACCACGGCAGCCCTAGCCCTGATGTCCGGCCTGCCACAAATAACGAAGTTGCCAATCGGGATTCTCGTATCAATTCACTCGATTCTAATGGGGAAAAGCGTCCGCTACCACCTTTACCGCGTGCCAAATCGCAAGAGCAGTCCCTCGCCCTAGCTCTCCTGACAAACTCTCTGCAGTTTTGAGCTTGCAGGCAGCGGACAGCGTGTGTTACCGTCACCACCCGCCCCAGCTTCCTACTCCAAGACTGATATTGTGGGGCCTTCACGTCCTTCTGTGACTCTGGAAGATAGGGTCCGACTCATGATGCTAAAGGAAAATGGAGAAGACAGTCTGCAAGCCGATGCTGAGCGCCAAAAGGAAAGACGAATGAGAAGAGCTGCAGCCGGCGAGAGCAGTCCTGCAGTTGATTACGAAGATAAACAGCCTTTTGAGTCAAAGGAGAGTCAGCCTCGCACCCCGCCCCATATATCACGAGATGACATTCTGCGGAACTTGAAATCTAGACAGGATGGGAGCTACGAGGACGAATTCGAGTATTCCTCACAACTTGCTTCTAGTCCACCGCCTCATGACCAATATGACCCTGATGTCCCGATCCCTTCCCTTGAGGATCACGACTTCTCTGTACGCGTCAAGGAAGAGCCTCTGGATGACGATGATGACAATGAAAACCTCTATGACATTCCCGAATATTATGGGCCTAATGCCCACGGCCTACCTCTCCATGATGACGAAGACCGAGGAGACGATGATGACGCAGAGAGCAACTACTCGGAACTCCGGAGAATCTTTTATCAAAAAGAAAGAGGAATTTCATCCCAATCAATGGAAAGTGACAGTACTACAGTTCCAGTTCATGAATATGCAAACAAGGCCACCGAACAAGCGCAGGTCGCAAATGACGAGCAATTGAATGCATTCAAGGATCTGGACTTTGGGCTGGAAAACTTGCCTGGACCACTACAGCGACCTAGAACTCCAGAAGACAAAACAACCGGTTTTGATAAGGAACCCGCTACGCCGGAATCCGTGATTCGGCATCCGGTAGAAGATGAGTTTTCTGACGATGAACCTGAATCTACTCCAGAGCCGGTATCTGAGCTAGTTGCAACTATTAAAGCACCTGGAACGGGCCTGAAGACACGGCCATCATTGACCCCTGCAGATATCCAATCAATGGCCGCTATTCGTCGCAAAGTCAGCGCGCAAAGCACGGCCATGCCATCTATAGAGAAAGCCGAAGAAGACAGAGAAGAGAATGACACCCAACAGGACACACTTGATTCCCATACCTTGGACGAAGAACCGCCTACACTATCTCTTCCAGAGGTGACACAGAGACAAAGCAGTCTCGTAAAATTGGATATCCCATTTACTGGCTCCGGTGAAAGTCTTGAATTTGGATTGGATAAAGAATTTGATCGAGTTATTGAGGCCCAAAAGGTTGCGTTTGAACTTGCCCTTTCCAGAAGCACCAACCCCAAGTCATCAGACATGATTTCACAAGGCAACAGTCAATCACAATCATACCCTTCAACGGAATTTATTGGACCCTTGACCCCTTACAATTTGGTACATCTTTTGCTAACCAATATGCGCGCGGACAGAGAGGCTACCTCATGCGTCAGAACACCAAGGTTATCATTGCTAGTAGCAACAATGAGGAACCCCAACCTCCCGCTCAAACCACAAGTTCGGCTAGTCAAGAAGTGAAGCCAACAATTAGCTCACCGCGAAAAGCTAGTCAGCCTACATGGACTGCCGAACCATGGAATGGCAAGACGCGACGCCAAAGTACGAAGGCTCCCGGAATCGTCAAGAAGAAGCCAGTCCCAGGTGCCGTTCCACCTTTACCGGGAATGCCCAGTAATGTTCAGGATATCCAACAAGGACTCGATGAAGTAGAAAGCCCTCCTTTGTCTGAGCATGTGGATGATGGACAAGAGAGAGGTCGACTATTCGTCAAGGTTGTTGGTGTGAGAGACTTGGACATGCCCTTGCCTAGAGGTAATTTATATACGACCCTATCAATTTTTCTAATGGCTTACTGACTCCCCATTTTTCTAGTTGAAAAACTTCAATTCTCGCTGACGCTCGATAACGGGCTGCACTGTGTTACCACCTCGTGGCTCGAGCTGGGTAGAAATGCACCCATTGGACAGGAGTTCGAGCTCATTGTCCACAAAGATTTAGAATTCCAGCTTACACTGCAAATGAAGACTGAGGGCACTTTGTTAAGGCAAACTCGGGAGTCTGTGGTACCTTCTACTCCTTCGAAACCAAAGTCCTCTGCCTTCAGCCGAGTTTTGCGTCTCCAAAGAAGCGGAAAGAACTGGAATTGAAGCAGCAGATGGAGCAACAACAGAAGCAACGGATGGAAGCCATGGCTAATTCTGGCCCTTGGGAAAAACTACGATCACTCATTGATCGTGATGGCAGTTTTGCACGTTCCTATGTCGCTCTTTCCGACCACGAGAAGTACGCTTTTGGTCGACCCTATACTGTGCGCATTCCTTGCTTCAACGAATGGGCCATTGAGGAGCCGTCAAGCTTGAAGAGCAAGAAGGGCAGTTCGACCAACATTGTTCAAAAGCGACCACCATATAAAGTTGGAAACTTGGAACTCCAGCTTCTGTACGTTCCTAAACCGAAGGGCATAAAGGAAGAAGACATGCCAAAGAGTATGAATGCGTGCATACGAGAGATGCGCGAAGCGGAGAATACAGCGTCTCGTACTTGGGAAGGTTTCCTTTCTCAACAAGGAGGCGACTGTCCTGTAAGTCTAGTCAATTACGTACTTGAAGACCTAGTACTAACAAGCGTAATACAGTATTGGCGACGGCGATTTTTCCGGTTGCAGGGTCCGAAGTTGACTGCATATCATGAAGTGACTCGCCAGCCACGTGCTACTATCAACTTGGCCAAAGCCGCGAAACTCATCGATGATAAATCCTCCCTTACTCAGAAAGAGACGACTACTAAGGGCGGCGGTAGGCGAAAGTCAGCCTTTTCAGAGGAAGAAGAAGGATATATGTTCGTTGAAGAGGATTCCGTATTCGGTTTGCCAATGGAGAGGTAATCGACTTCTACGCTGACAGCCGTTCCGAGAAAGAGGGATGGATGAAAGTGCTTTCTGAGACTGTTGGCAAGGGCTACTCCGCAGGCGCTGGCCAGGTGAAAGCTTGGACAGAGCTTGTCCTCAAGCATGAGAGAAATGTCAATGCCAAACGCGAAGCGCTTGATCGTCTCATGACAGCGAATGGACAATCTTCCTTGAATAAGGAGCCTTCAAGTCAAGTAACATCCTCTACTCAGCCACCTTTTCAACAACCAACAAGACCTCGACACCAGCACAATATGTCACAGCCAGAGGTTCGCTCCCTGAGAGTCGTCGGGAGAAGACTCGATCTTTAATGTTTTGATGACTGAAAGCCATGCCATGAACTTCTCATTCTTGTTTACAATTCTATTACACTTTCACTGGATTTTTGAAGCTTTTTACTATACCAAATGTCTTTTTCTCAATTTCCTGTCTGAGACTTTTTGCAACTTTTCTTTTCTCTCAACCTGTGATTTCCTCTCCATGGGACGAACCACCCGCACATATAAACCTATACGACACTTCTCCCCAGCCTTTAGCGACTTTATCCCTCGTTCTGGAATATTTTCATATTCGTTCTTCAAAGGCGCACAATGGTAAATGGGCTGTCGCAAGACCACGTCGAGGAACATATCCTTCTCTTTTTGCGTTGTACTTTCGTCTTAACTTCTTCCTTCACGTGTACGTCATGAATTTCTATGTACTGAGTATCGAGTTGTGGATTTCTGTATTGTCTTTTCTTGGTAATATGGTAAATAAATTGTCTCTCAATGCAGCTCTTTCTCTACTTGATATACTCAATACAAAAGATACTTACTGTATTGGAGAATAACGTTAATAAATTAGCGTGTTTTATTTGTGTCATTACAGCAAAATTCGCTCTACTTCTATGAATTCATTTAGAAGGTATACAAAATTTGGAATGTTTAGTATTTTGCGCTAATATAGTTACATATGACTCCCATGTCCGTAAGTAACTACACAATAATAATAAATATCTAGGTAGTTATCTTCTAACCCTCTTCTTCGCCCGAAGCTTCTGCCTCGGAGTCAGACTCCATGCCCGCTAAAGCTTCCTCGCTAGCCTTCGTCTTTTCGGACTTGGTATCGGCGTTAACCTGGGATGCAGGTATACCACCGGAAGTCAAATAGAGGAATGTCTCCGCTGGGAAATGGTCGATATGGTTGAAAAAGTTGCCGAAGCTGTCGTGAAATAGTGTCAGTAATCATTCCATGAAGAATAATGTCTTTTGTAGTTCAAAACTTACGAATTCGATTCTTCCTCCTCCTGAATATTCGGTTATATATTTCCCGCTGTTTGAATTCGTCTATTTCCGCCTCATATTTGCCAAAATCAATCTTCTCCTTGCCGAATTCCACGGCCATCTTTCGGTTGTAAGAATCAAAAGCGGGCGCTCCAACAGCAGTCCCAGACCGGGAGCTTTTGGAATGGACAACTTGGCAGGACCATAGCTATCTTCGATGACTTTAGGATCGCATCCGCAGCGCACAATAAGCGCTACCATGGCCACCATTTTGCGGATTTGATGCATCATGAAGCTCTGGCCGTGGACCTTGAGGCTGACCCATTCCGTGCCATTGATTATGATGGGCTCCTTGTTGGCGACGAATGATTTTATGATCCTTCTAGCGGAGGGTCTGAAAAGTCTTTTGGATGGTGTAGTTGTGGAAATTGCGAGTTCCGATGTACTTGTCGAGCGCGTCTTGGACTCTTTGCAGACGGGATTGGGGATTCGGTAGGCGCGTTTTGCTTGTATGTAGACAGCCTTGACGGCCTTGATGGTCTTTTGGATTGTTTCCTTCTGTTTTATGGTCAATGACGGCTTGGAGGGTTCGTTTGAATCGGGTTCGTTGGTTTGCGTCTGATCAGTTGCGGCGGATGCTGACTCGGTTTCGGGGCAAGTAACTTATTGTCAGTTGGGTCTTGCGGCGCCTGGCTGATAGCTGTTTCTTTGTCACTGCTGTCTTCTTCGATGTACAAGGCTCTTTGAACGAGTCGCCGAATGTCTTCAGGGAGATTTTCCAAGATAGGTTTGATCTCTTTTCATCAATCTGCTGCCAAAAGTCTGAAACGTCCTTTTGTCGTTGAGAAAAGCCTTCAGTATCGCCATGCTCTTCGGCAAGCTCTACGGTCTTCTTTCCCAAGTACGTGTTCGGATGTGGTGGAAGGAAGCAGTGGGTAGGAATCAAATATTCGTACATGCGAGAGTCACAAAGTTGATAGCAGCTGAAGCTTTTAGTAACAACTTCATACCCCCATACACGGATCTGCGGACTAAGGTGCTCGTTGATTTTCTGGACAATGTCGGGATCTTCAACGATTAGTTTGAGAGATACAACATTGCCTGCGGCGTGAACACCTCTGTCCGTACGAGCACATCGGACGAGCGAAGACTTTTGGGGTCGGTCGCATTCGCTTTTGAGATTGCGCCAGCAGCCACGAATGCGGCGAACAAGTCACCCTCTATCGTCTTATGTGTTAGGCTCCTGTATGGGAAGGACATCAGTAGAGCGATACCAACTTATTTCAAGAGGGAATTCGAAACCTACAGTTGCATGCCATGGTATCCTGTTCCTGAATAGCCTATCATAACAGCGACCTTCTTCTTAGGCCGTCGCTCTTCGGCCGCAATATCTTCGGCAGAGAACTGCGTAGCATATATTGGCAGCGACGACTCCTCGCCATTTTCTAATTTTCTCTTCTTATTTGCCTGAGCTTGCTCATTTCGTTCTCGTTTATCTACTTGTTGCCGGCTTAACTTAGTCAGAAAGAAACTTTTCATTGAGACAAGAAGCCAGGAAGAAAAAGCTTACAAATATTCCTTCCTTCCCATATTTCGTTTCTTATTCTTTCCACCTCCTCTTCCTGCCATGTTGGAAGCCTAGAAGATGCGCGAGAAACACCAGCGCGGTAATTCAATTGTGAGAACCGTGAGAAAGACAAGAGCGAGGGCGTGATCACGGCTCTGCTTTGAATCTTCGACGGGGAAATAGCACTGAGACGTTTGACAAATCCCAGCTTCTCAAGGAGATAGCGCGCATAGGGGATTGCGATTATGGAAGGCTCAATGATCCCTTCTTTTCATAATTTTGCTCGAGATTTTGCTAGAAAGTTGAATTTATTTTCGCTGGGACTAACTGCGGGCGGGGAGCTGTTCTGTATCCTGATTGGCCACAGACTTTTATAGACCAGTCTGAGACTAGCCTGAAAGTCGCAGGCGGTATGGGTTCTGCCGCTTCTATTGTTAAGTGCTGCTGAAGCCTGAAGACCTCATTGAACCTCTTGCCAGCCACTCACCCTCCTTCGGTCTCGACACTGTTTGCGCAGCGTCTTTTGTCCGACCATCTTGACGAGGCTGCATTTGAGTGAGCTCTTTTCTGGCTTGATCTTGCTGGGAGAAGACAAATGGTCATGTTGCTCTTACTTGGCGCCTAGTTCTCCTGCTTTCTGGTCCCGACGCTCCGGTCGACGACACGCTGTAGCCATCGGCCACTTCGACTATTCAATCGATTTTTTCCCTTTGATTAGAGGCTGTTAAGGGTGGTCACAATGGATCTTGCAAGCGCTTTGGTTCGGAGTGTTGTCCGCGCCTTTACGAAACTCGACAGATTCTAGTGGTCGATGCGCTCTTTATACACTCGGTGTATGGCTCCTGAGCTCTTGCTGCTAGGAAGAGGTGATCATGTTGATGATGTGAACTGAAAACACTGACATTGCTCTCAGACTTCATGCCGAGGACCTTGCTCATTTACTTGGCATGCAACAGAAGGACTTGCGCAAGCTGTGCTCCAGACTGCGGGAAGACCGCCTCATCGCAGTGTATAGTCCTCACTTGTGTTTTCACACACAGATTAGCTCGCAGTCATTGCTAACGGGAATATGCCTCATGTAGTCATACGCGAAGTGAAATTCGCGAGGGCTCCACTCGACCGGTGAACCGCGATTACTACTATATCCCGTTACATCCAGTCATTGACGCAATCAAGTACCGAGTTCTTCGCCTAACTTCCACTGTTAAGGCTCAGTATACCCCAAGCGAGGATCGAAAAGAATACATATGCCTACGGTGCGGAGCAGAGTGGACCGAACTCGACGTTTTGAGTCTTTACAGCGATGAAGGATTCGAATGTCAGTCATGTGGTGCCATTTTGGAGCGCACGGAGGACGTGAAAGGTGGCGAAGGCCTCGATCGCACTGGACACGAGAAAAACAGCAAATTGATGGCTCAGCTGGATGCCTTTACAAGTCTGCTGAAACAGATTGATGGGACGGAAATTCCGTTAATGACTTCGAGACGGCATGGGATCATAAAATTGACGTTATTCGAAACCAGCAGACGCATCCTTCGAAACCCGCCATTGCAGTTGCGGCAAAGCAGCCAACAGCGGTCCGTGGAAACGCAAGAACCGATGCAGCCGCGATTGAGATATCGCTGCAATCCTCGGCAGAGAAAAGTGCCGCTGAGCAAGCGGCAGAAGCCGCGCGTAAAGCGGCCCTTGAGAAACAGAACGCTCTTCCCGTTTGGCATACACATTCTACAGTTTCTACGACTGCTGGCAACGTCAGCCATATCAAAGCGGAAATAGATGCGGACGTGAAAGCGGAGATCAAGGAAGAGGAAGAGCAAAAGCCTGCTATGGATGCACTAGACGACATCGCGGCATATTATGCTGAGATTGCAAAAGCTAAGGCTGAAGAAGCCACATCCGCAGAAGACGACTCAGAGGATGAAGAAGAGTTTGAAGACGTTGGAGAAATCTCCGTCATGGGCAGTACTGTAGGCACCCCGGCCCCAACAAGCCAGGCTCCAACTAGTGCTCCAGCCCTCGGACGCCCCCGTGGCCGGGATAAAACGAGAACTCGACTCGGAATCTGGTAGCAGCGCACCACAAACGGTAACTGGTAGTAGCACTCCTGCAACACCGGCTGATGACGGCCCGGTGGCCAAGAAAGTCAAGATTGAGGAGATAGTCAAAAAGGAGGAAGAGTCTGACGAAGACGAGGAAGAGGAGTTTGAAGATGTTTAAGATCGTCATTTGCTTTTGTTTTCCGCTTTGAGCGAAAGCTCCCCAGAACGTCACCAGCTGCCAACAAATAATCTACATGTACACTAGTTATTCCATTTACGGCCGCTTTTATTTTTATGCTGCATGACAAAGGTTGTACAATACTTAGGGATCCAAATATAACTAACCATTCCTTTTAGATTGGACTATTCACTAACCCTACCTAGGTAATTTCTTTCATTCGACTGGTTAGGTAGAGCATAAGCTCAGAAGATGACCGGTTGAAGACAGAAGTAGATGATTTTGTACCTACCAGTGCTTGATCAGCTACCTAGGTACCTAGAACAATCTTGGAAGGACATTCTCATTTATCGGAAGAGAAAGTCAAAGATTCTCCCAAATGGTTTAGGTAGGTTAGTGGCTCTTAGCAGCGTACCTACCTAGACTGGTAACCACAGGTAGATGCAGCTCTCTATTCTTGAAGGACTGGATTCGTAGCAGAATAAATGGTATGAAGAAAAATACCTAGATAGGCAACATACGAACAAAATGCACAGATCCATGGATGCAATATATAACAAGCTGAGAAAACAAGCATCCAAACATACCAGTATCCAACATGGAGCACATAATTGAGAATATAACGAAATATATAAAAGTCTTTTCTTCATTAGATTAAAGCGGTAGTCTTCTAGGCATTCAGGCAATCGGGGAATGATGATGTGCAGGACCAGCACGCTCTTTCTAGCGAGCAAAGGTTGCAGAGTTCCTCCCTTGAAAAATATCCAATAGAAACCCAGTGGGAACTACTCTCGATATCGTAGTTGCCTTAATTAAACGTTAAGTTCTGCAGTAGTAGCGCCCTTGATATATTCAATGTATGGCGCCAGAGCCTTCTCAACGGACCTCCTGGACCGCAGTATTTGTCAACAATTTCGGCGCTTCGACCCGTATACCTAAATAGATGATGTATCAGCTTACAGCGTCCCCAGGGATAGCTAATGATTGGGAAAAACAGGGCGTGGTCTGCTTACAGCTCTGCCTTGAGCATGCCATCGAGCTCACCCCAAATGGGCTTGAAGAACTCGTTGCTCTTGATACGCTCCACTAGATCATTGGGCTTGCCCTCGTTCTTCACGACGCTACCGGCCTCGTGCGAGAGAACACGGATCTGCTCATGGGCTTCCTGTCGTGATTCTCCTAGCGCAACCAGGCGCATGATAATGGTCTCGGTCACCATAAAAGGCAGTTCCGATTGGACGTGAGCTGCGATACGCTTGGGGTAGACGACCAGGCCGTCCGTGATGTTATCCAGACCAATTAAGATAGCATCCGCCAAAAGCATCGTTTCCGGGATGTCGATGCGGCGGACTGCAGAGTCGTCAAGTGTGCGTTCCACTATAGAAAAGTTAATAATTGACCTCCTGGAGGGAGAAAATCCTAGGAGCACTAACTCCATTGAGCCGCATGTGTGGCTTGGAACGAGCTAGGTTTGCTTAAAAGCTCGCGGGCAAGCGAGTAGACGCGTTCGGAGCGCATCTAGAGAAGTCAGAATATACAGGATACTGGTGATGGCGATGCATTCATTGACTTACCGGGTTTCTTTTATAGGCCTATATGGATCAATTATCAGCAATAGTTAAGAGGAAAGATAGAGATTTGGGTTGGTCTTGAATTCAGAATCTTGAAAGCGGGGTACTAACCATGGCTGACGATCCGATCTGCGAGCTCTCGAAAGGCTCCTCGATTTCCTTCCAGTGAGCCAGATGACGAATGTCGCCGGTAATCTTCTGCGCCGATGACCCAAGGCCCGCAACGGCATTGGCGACGATTAGGTCGACCTTGCGGGTATAGGTCTGGGTGGAAATATCGTAGCAACCTGGGAAGCCAAACTTCTTGCAGAGCAGGTCGTTCAACTTGTCACACTTGACTGAATCTCCCTTGAAAACCTCTAGAAACGAAGCTTGGGTGCCCGTTGTTCCCTGAGCACCGCGGAACTTGAGTTCACTACGGACTTGCTCGATGCCGTGGAGGTCGAACATGAGATCCTGTGCCCACTGGGCCGCTCGCTTTCCAACCGTAATGAGCTGCGCAGCCTGGAGGTGAGTGTAGGCGAGAGTAGGCTCGGCTAGTCAATATTTAGCAGGTGCAGTTCGGATAGCAGGAGATGACCACTCACCCTTCCACTTGAGGGCAAAGGAGGACAGGTTCGAAATGACCTTGGCCAGCTTTCTCGCCAACAGATCGAGAGCTTCACGCATGAGAATCAGTTCAGCATTGTCGGTCACGTAGCAGCTTGTTGCACCTGTGTACATACGAGAATCAGCTCGACTCGACTTCGTCAGCTGGAGCGCAGCTCGGCCTACCGTAGTGTATGATGCCGGCCGCGGCAGGGGCATTAAGACCGAAGGCGTGGACGTGCTATACCAGGATTAGCTAGGAAAGGTCTGAGGTCGTTAAATAGCTGATGGGAAAAGGGCTTACCGCCATGACATCCTATAGAGGGGCTTGTCAGCAACGAAACGATTTCCGGACTGGGCGGGCCTTCACTGTACATGTCTGCGACGCTTCTCCTCCACACGAGCAACCTCGAAGTCCTCATCCGTAACCACAAGATGAGCCTTCATCTGATCCAGAGCCTCGTCCGTAATTGTATCAACTCCCAGCTCCTTTTCGCTCTCCGCTAGGCCGAGCCAAAGCTTGCGCCAGGTCGAGTGGCGAGAGCGCTGGCTGAAGAGCTTGGACATGGCAGGGCTGCAGTAGCGGGTGGTGAGAGAGGTCTGGTAGCTGTCGTACGGCGACGCAGATGTTTGGGCCGCCATCTTGAAGCGTTGAGAGTGTTGTTAATTGACGAGATCTGGTCAATTGACTCGAAGATATCGATATAGTAGACGAGGTTGTCCGTTGCCAAAGAAAATTTCTCTCCGCGTTCGGCAGTGGAGAGACCCACCGGAGCTTTTAGGGCATCGCGGGGTGTTTTCTACTTAACCAACTACGCAATTACATGGTACTAAATTATTCATTATGAATAGCCTAGGTCTGTAAGTTTCCTCTGAATAGTCTCCATTCTTCTTACAACAACCCTAGAGGGCTCCCGGCTCCTAGAGATGGAATGAAAATGACACAGAGAAGACAAGAAGAAAACGAGAACGCTGCAGATTCGTTTAAGATGATCATTATGAGGATGTTAAAAAGACAAAATCGAAATGTATGCCAGAAAAAAAAATTGAAAGGAAAAAAAAGGATTCGGTTTCGCCTGACCCCTGTTTATGCAACTAGAAACGTTGGAGGAACGCCTTCAAGGATGCAAAAGAAAATTTAAAAATGCAAAAGAGAAGAGACAGATTGGCATAAACATGGCGCGAGAGCCGGAATGATCCCTTTCTTCACGCGTGAAGCTCTCCGGCTCACCGTGTATAATGCGAATCTTGTGTATACCCGCGAGCTCCAAGGGCTGTCGTCCTGCTGTGAAACTGGGCGGATTATGGCGTTGCCATGCCAAGCTCAGAGTCGCTGCCCATAGCAGACTGGTCTTCCCACTCCTCTGGAGAAGCAAAATCAGACACTGATAGAAATTTCTGGAGTCAGAAATAAAAAGAGAAACATGCACATATGAAAGAAGCCAATTACATACCGGATGCCATTTCCTCAGGCACGTCAACCGATAGCTGTTCAATAGCACTGAGAACAGCTGTATAAGAAGTTAGATGTCGTCTACATAACGTATTGTTTAGGGGTAATTAGAATATGCTCGCTCACCTTCAGCTTGCTGCATAAACTCTGCGTCTTCGGCATCACTTTCATCATAGTACTCCCGCAGGCAATGCGTAATAACGAGAACTATGTTGTCCACAACCTTGTTCTCGACAGGTTGGCCCTGATTTGTGAGATATGTCTTTCTCAAAAGCTCCACGCAAGCCTGAGCAAGTTCTCTGGCCACCCTGCTATAGAACAGACGATACTCCTCTTCCAAGTCGTTCTGGTCTTGACTGAACAAAATTTCGCGCAACAAATCAAACGCCAGTGCCTTGACTGCTTTGTCTAAATAAATAAGAAACGTTGGCGCCCAATCAGGGATGTGCTCAACTATCTTCTCATTGAACCAAGATTCATCCTTTCCAATGCGATCGTTTCGGCAGGATAGAACATTTGAGAAGAATGAAATATGCTCCCTACCCCGCTACTGTCGATAGACTCCACCCCTTTAGCAATATATTCAATGATGTCCGTCACCTGTTGTTCGTTAGGGCTATGAGAACATAACACCAAGGCTGCGTCGAGGTAAGGAGCGCAGAGTTGTGCAGGTGACATCCGGAGTCCATCTTCTAGGACTTTGATTATATGTGGTGACAGCCCAACTTGAGGTTCTGCATCAAGGAAAAGACCAATAATTGATCGAACAGCGCCTGGGTTCACTTGGCATTGGAGGAGCTTCCCCACAAAGACATGTTCCTTTTATCCGTTTTCACTATATCGAATATGAAAGAATTTTCGGTCATGGTTAAAGAGTAACGACCATCTTCAGTGAGTCGGGGCTCGTCATCGGGAGTAGGTGGCAACGTTAGGTCGATGTGTTTCAGCAACTGCGCAAGTAAATCCATCAACTTGCGATAAGAGAATTTGCGACCGCGTTCTAGAAGCCGGAAATAGTTAGGTATTGTAGCTTCAGATTCTTGTGATCGTCCGCGTCCAACCAAATCATTTCAAGACACTTAAGAAGGAAGCCATTGTTGAGCAAAATATCAATTTTCGGAAATTGAAATGACGTGAGGAGGGTCACAAATTCAAAGTAATCATCCCAAGAACGACTGGCTGTATGAAGAATGGGCCACAAATTGCTCAGCGCTGTAACGATGTGCTTCCAACACTGTGTGTATCTCGAGTTCCACTTTTCCTGCTGTGATGCATCCAAAGTCTCGTCTCTTGAAAGGTCCTGGACCCTGGCGAGAGCCATAAGAAATATCTTTATCGACGTATTACGCACTGACTGTGAAGATTTCAGAATTAAGTTGCGCAGTGCTGTTTCTCGATCATGGATCCACTGGATAATTCTCAAGGCCCCTTGGGGTGTCATGAATTGCCCTGTTCAATTCAAGCCAAAGACTGTCAAGCTCTGACAATTCCTGGTCCTCGAAACCAGTTGATCCAAGGTATCCATGGCGATGTAGATGGTTGTTTTCTGTAGTTCCGAAGCCCCGACTGCGCCTTGGAGAACAAAGTCCCTTGATATAGCCAGAAGATAGCGACTGAAGGATGAATGAAACGGATCGAGAAGACAATATGTGCGTATAAAAAGTTCGTTCTCCATGGTGATGTGGTTTCCAAGTTCGATCGGTAGCCGCACATGAACAGGAGCTTCTTTTGCCGCAGGTTTGTATAATTCCGCCTCAAATTCCATACTATCAACACGCTGGTAGAAGAGCATATAGGCACTCCAAGCTTTTCCATAACGTGCCTGTGGCATCGAAGATGTGTGGAAAGCACCGTTCATTCCGCCAAAGCATTGTTCTGCAATTTTCGATGGTTCGAAAGAAGTGACATCTGCATCATTAAATTCAACCCACGATTTTGTTGAGCTGCTTGCCGGGCGTTCGCGGACGTAGCTGTAGTAGTGACCTGTCTCGGCGGTACCACTGTGAACAAGGACCCCGACTAATTCGAAGATATCTTGTTCAAGTTGGACGTCCGAGTCGGAGAGATATTCTACTTTGTACGGGGTCATATCGATGCGTTCTGGGAATTGAAACTCATCGTTGATCTTGCTTCGCACCATGGTGAGCATGTCGAAATCGAAGCGCTTTAGGTGGAAGATCAAATTGTCTGGAATTTCTTTTAAGCATGCCCTGATTAAGTATTAGCACACGAAAAGTTATCCTTGCTTGCTTCATCAACTGATTCTAAAATCTATGCTCACCGTTTCACCGCGTCTACATGACGCCCGCATGAAGTACACGAGTACTTGTTATCTTCAATAGATTAGCAATAAAAATTATGTATTTTGAAGCTGCCCACTTACCTCCTTGCATGACCTCACCCTCCACATAAGCCTGGAGACTTTCTTCCAAATTTGCCTTACCCTTAATGTCGCATTGAATCGCTGAGAAAGGCTCAAGTCTTTCTGAAATATGTTCACATTCTTTCGATTTAATCTGCTGAACCAGCTGCCCGCCGTAAAAGAACGAAAGCGCTTTTGTCTTCTGGGTCGGTGATCTGAGCTTCCCATCGATCAAAGAGCAGATTGTAAAACTCATCCACATCCATTTGGATCGTGACGTCGATTGGTTCATTATCATATGTCCGAATGGAACACACAGCTCCCTCCGGATCAACGTACTTGCACCATGTCTCTTGCATATAAGCAAATATTTTCTTCGTCTCTGAGAGAAGCTTCTGAGACGACTCTGGTTCTGTTAAAGAGACTTTGAGAATGAAGTCACGGAAGCCAACGTTCATGAAAAGCTGAGTAAAGAGAGAGTTCAAGTAGCATGTATTCGACAGGTTTTTCAGTCCTGCGTAGCCTTCCGGGGATCTAATTGCTTTTGTCTGTCGGCAGGCCATGTTGTAGTGTATGTATAATCTGGATAAACATTGTGAGCAAGGAAGTAGTAGCATGGGTGGTCTAACAATTTCTTACCACGAGGAATGAGATCAGACATCAGATCGACAATCCTAGCGAAGTTGGTTTCGTTGTTGCACAACAAACTCAGAATATTGTACAATTCTTGTCTTGTTTCCTGGTGCATCACGGGAATTCGAGGGACGATGACCTCGCCATCTGACGGTTCTGATAGATCAGGAAACAGATAATTGTTCACTAGGCTGTCAATGAAATCACTGAAAGACAAGTCAGTACGGGTAAGCAAATTATAGGACCGTCAGTTTTTGCTCACGTGGCATCGATCTTCATATCCCTTCTTCCAGCAACTTCCAGACACAAACGCAAGAGGCGCACAAATCCCCATATAATAGGGTCTACAAGTTCCCGCCCAACGAACTATACTGCCGTTAGCTTACACCTTCAATGCAAAGTGATTAACATACTTCTTTGGTCTCATGGCTGAGCATACTCTCGCTCCATTGGGAGACGTATTGTCTAAACTCCACATCTTGGGGTGACCTTTCGGCTACTGATCGGAAAACTGCAAGAGCAGCGGAAAAGTATTCCTCAGATTGCTCTGCAAATTGCACTGTTTTGTGCATATTATGCTGAAAAGCATCCCATATTGTAGAAATGATATCTGCAACAGTTAAATCCTTAGGCTCGGTTGATTCGTTCGTGTTCTCCGACTCCGCGAGAGCTGCTTTTGCGGATGGACCGCAAACGGCCTTGATCTTTTCTGCAACTTGACGCCGAATCATGTGGCGTTTCTCCTCTAGAAGTAGCGAGAACATAAGTTGGTCAAAATTGGCATGTTGTTTGGTGACTGCCCAGAAGCCCTGTTGATACACGGAGGCATCTAAAAGAACTGAAATTGAATGACAAATAAGTTTCTGAATATCAGACTCGCTGAGACTAGACGGATCTGCATTTTGAGCGGCTTTTATGAAAAAGAGAGCTCTTTTACTAGAGCTTCGGGGTTAGGGAGAGAACTTGATTCCGTCGTTTTCACTAATTAACTTTTAGCACATCAATGTCAAATTTATCGGAACATAGATACGCACCGGAGAGACATAGCAAAAGGCACTCAAGTAGATGGCGGGCGAAGATGAGATTCATACAATCGTCTGATACGACCGACATTTCCGGACGGGTTAAAGCGCCCACCAGAACTTGAGCACTGTGAGTGAGAAAGGTGGAATGGTGTTCGGGCTAATACTTATCGGTAAGCATTGTCTATTCAACTAGGGTATAAGATGTGATGAGACGTACCTCGAGCAATTCCTCTCGCAAACAAATATAAAGAGCCTTAACGGAGTATAACAGCTTATAAGGCTTCTCCATAGGGAAAAGATTGTTCTCCGTGTTAGTTTCTCCTTTCACCAACTCCTTCACACGCTCTTGGGGCGGGAAAACAACGAGAAAATCGTAAATTTCGTGAGAGTATTTGTCATCAAGGTCTAATAGATCATAAAGGTCGTCGAAATGCTTGAGTATCTCGGAGTCAACTAGAGTAAGTGATTGACGCCTGCCAAAAGCCACCGTGTCCGTGCCATCAGGGATCTTCTTAATAATTAGAAGAGCTTTAATGTTGAGATCTCGTACCGTTGTGTTGGGATTCTCTAAGAGATTAATCTTTTGTCCGGCGTATATGACGCTGAACTTGCTGAATCCGGTCACACGTGTCAAACGATCAACCAATTCAGCCGCTGTACAGAGACTGCCTATACGTAAGGTACGAATCTTGGACTGATTGGAATCATTAAAACTTTGATATGAGATGTCAACTTGCTCTCCTCTGCCAACGCGCTCTGGCAGTTCGGGTGCTTGACTTTGTGGCGGACTGTATTGAGGGCGACTGCGAAGGCCTTGGAGAAGCTGCTGTAGGAATAGTAGAGACCGGCTCAATTGTAATCCTGCAGAGGTGACATCATG
Organism: Talaromyces trachyspermus; assembly: GCA_020137715.1. Lineage (NCBI taxonomy): Eukaryota > Fungi > Ascomycota > Eurotiomycetes > Eurotiales > Trichocomaceae > Talaromyces > Talaromyces trachyspermus. Next base: position 6,914,566 of record JACGXQ010000015.1, on the reverse strand, counting down.
CTCGCTCGTCACAGTAACCATGGCATTATCTTCAGAGCTCGTAATGCCATCCGAGTTTTCAACTTCGACGCGGCAGACTTAATCTGCTCGACACAACGGTCCACCAAGGAGATATGGGTGGCTTCAGCAGCAGAAACCGGGGCCCTGCGTATCAACGTGTGATCTAAATAAACATCAATTGCAAAATTTGTAGCCCTCGCTTCGATAGTATTAGGAGGCGCAGTAAGAATGAAATGCCAAATTCGCTCCATCCCAGGTAATGTAATAATTTCATTCTCGGCTGCAACTGGTGGAGGGCTGAACCGGATCTCGTAGTGAACGGCATGCTCAGCGAATAAAATTATTTCCACAGTATAGTCCTCTGGCGACAGGCTCGGTAGGTAATGATGAAGACATCTCTCAATAAATGGATTTGGCGTCACGCAGAGCTTCGTGACCCGACACAGCATGTCCCACAAAGCGCTTCTTGCTGACTGAATATCCCTGTCATGAAGATCTTTGTCCAAAGAATATCACCGAGCTCCGGTGTGATAGTGTCTGGAACTTTGTCAATAATGCGTCCGAGGAAATGGACACGAGACAAAAGCGCATTTTGTGAGAATCGATCTGTAAACTCCGAAATGCTACCCCAAAATTGTTCGAATTCCATGATGACTAGACCGGTTAACCCGTAATCTGTGGCCAGAGCCCGGATCTCTTGAGAGTCAAAACTGGTTGGGATCAACGCATTCAGGGCCTGGATACTGCCAGACGCAAATTCGTTCTTTTCCCCAATATCTTGGATACACCGTTCATACACGTCTCGTTTGTCCGGTTCGCTCATCCCTAAATTTAAAAGCTGCTGTAGTTGACTGCCGGCAAATCTTTGAAGGGCAACTTTCTGTTCATCGCTTAGGTTAGGACACGAATTAGACTCTCGTATTAGGCGCACGCATATGCGTAATGGAGTTGAATCGAGGTGCATAGCATCTAGAGGGTCACTGATCTGGCGCTCTTCGAATTTCTCTCGCATGGTCCTGAAGAGAAGATCACAGAATTCGATCATACGCTGATCGAAGCGGTGTATAGGAAGGTCGAGGAGTTTGGAGGAAAGATATAATGGCTCATCGGAGGTGTATGGATGCATCGGGACTGTACGACCTAGCATTGTGAGAACTTCACCAACAGTTCTTTGATCTTGACTGCCTGTGACAGCTTTCCAGATAATATCGGTGTCGGCATGGGTATAGGTGTTAGTCACAACGAAAAATCCCACAATGTTGCCGCCACGGCTAATCAATTGAGGGTGTGAGCCTACACCGACAATATAGTCCACAATGCGTATGTCGCGCAAAAACTTCAGGAGATACTGCACAAGTGGGGAATCAACGCCCTCTGAATTGTTTTGAATTTTTGTCGCCAAATTCCGACAAGTTCTCCCTGCATGATTTCGACGCCCCAGACTCGTAGTTCCATACGTCCCTCCATAATATGTCGTTTCAAAGAGTTGAACTTCCAGGCCTGAACAACAATCGATGCATAGTCCTCGTTGGTAATCTCAGGCACGTCAAGCGAGAGCTCTTCGGCGATTTCGGAAGCAAAGACAGTATCGTATTCACAGTAGACACGATAGGCTGCATTTATATGGCGCGATAAATGTTCACTTATATCTGCAGTGACCCAAGGTGCCTTCTTCGTAACAGCATCCTGATATATCCTGTCCACTTTGCGGAAAAGAGGGTAAGAGTCTTTGATAGTTTGGACCAACACGGGCGTGTCGAGAAACCTATCGTCGGCGCCATGCTTCCGTCTCTCGTTACGAGAATCCACCAAAATAGATGCGACTCCGAGTGCCGGTATCAAAAATTGTGCCAAGTGTGGGAACCGAGGAAGAAGAGGAAGAACGAGTAATGTATAATCTGAAAGATGTGATAAGGCATTTAAGGGGTCTCTGAGATGTGATCGCCGATTTGTGCGATGAGGTTGGCTGCTTTTCCAGCATAGTGCCGCAGAAGCGCTCGGAAAAACGGAATGCTCGAAATCTGAAGACTCCACGCAAGGCACTGCATATAGGGCCGGCTAATGCACTCTGATGGCTGCATGGATTCGCTCTGAGAGACCAGGGTGAGATGGCCAATATCGAGACAAAGCATATGGAGCGCTAGGTGTCCGAAATCCACAAAGAATTCTTCCAGGTACATCAGTGTGCCCTGGCCTTGGTTCAGCTGGAAAGCGGTTCCCCTGCGGAGTAATCCTTCTACTACGGTAGGCAGCTCCTCCCAAAACTCGCGGTCATCTCGAATTGTTTCTAGTGTAACTTGGGACAAGTTATCGACACAGAGAGTGAACCATTGCTTAACAGCTTTAAATATCATAGTCTCGTGTGGGTGGCCTTTTTTTCTCAGTGTTAGTTTCTCGAACGAGTCTCAGTTAGATTTAAAAGGAAAGGCATACCTTTTTCAATAATACCGGACGTTTCTTCCAGAGATTCTCTAAGCTCGGGAATTCCACGTAATCTTGGGAATTGATCAGCCAGCGAGTACTGTTCATGTACTTGAACTACTCCCGCTGAATCCTGGCTCTGTACAACCGCTTCGCCTAGCGGACGCCATCGAGATTTGTTTGGATCCTGGTCCATATCCTCTACTTCAGCCACTTCTATCTCTGGGCTGCGGGAGGGAGAAGATGAAATTGAGATGACAGCGGAAGACAATGCACCAGCCATAGTGGCGTCTTCCGACTGCTGCATTGGGGTGTCCGCCATGTCCAGCTCGATAACATCTTCTTTGTCTGGGAGCTCGTGAGCGGAAGGGTCCTCTTGCACCACGACATCAGGCTGCGAGGGGATTTCATATTGATTGTAACTCGACTTGACGGGCGTGGAGAAGATAGAAGCTCCTCGTCGTTCGGCGGCGTCTTTGGAGACGCGGAACTACGGGTGGACGGCTCTCCAGTAGACATTGATTCGCGCGAATCCGCTCCACTGTCCAGACGAGGGCGTTTCCTTGTAGCCTGAGAGGAGATATCTTCCATTCGATCGTCATAAACTCGCGAAGGATCTTCTGGTGACAGAGCACCAGGCGGGTGCTGGCGCTGGAGCTGCCTAGCGGGGTACCTGCCATGACATTTTTTCCCTTCTTTTGCTTCGGTGCCGTGAAAGTAAAAGTACTGGAGATGATCCTACTGAGTACGACGAAGCTGATGTGTTATTTCGGCTGATTGCGAAGAAGGATTGATGGTTGAAACGCAGACAAAATGCAAGCAGGCTGTACAGCTGCAGCTGCCTTGCCAAGAATTGTGAGTTAGCCGCGGAAGCTGCAGGTGCGCACGATGGCTGGCCAAAAAGCTCCAAGTGAGCTTCGACTTGCGATATGGCGTAAATAGAGAGCAGTTTCAGTGGCCAAAGAGAAAAGAATGGAAGACAAAAAAAGAGTCAGACGGGGAGAGGTAAGATGTTTGTGAGCAGAATCTGGCGTCATGTCATAGCTTCCTCCGTGACAGGTAACGCGTATTGTAATTTTGTTATCTGACACTGCGGGAGCTGCGGCAAGCCCGATAAGTTAGTATGGTAAGGTAAGGTAAAGCTACGTTACGGCGCCTAGAATACGAGAAGAAGAAAAAATTGAGAAACAACATGTTTGCTGAGGATGCAGCAGAGCATATATACCTACGCATATGCTATGATATTCTAAACTACGGCTACTAGGTAGGCGGTTTGCATGCAGAGACGACAATCCAGCAGACTCTAGGATAGTCTGTCTGAAGGGAAAATGACTGTCTGATAGCTGAACTGCCAGAGGACGAAATTTCTACCTCAATCCCCATATTTAGGACTGGCTCCACACTGCATGGCTGAGGTCATGACTCCTCGGCCATGCTTGTCTCAATCTTCCGAATGATGCGAGCTGGGTTTCCGGCAGCAACATGAAACGCGGGCACATCCTACGCGTATGATTAGTCACAAGTGACAAACAGAACGAAAACCCAGGCCAGGTCCAAAGACATTTAGGCGGCCATGGAACATACCTTGGTCACCACGCTGCCAGCTCCAATGGTACATCCTCTACCGATCGTTACACCAGGGAGAACAGTGACGTGACCTCCAAGCCAGCAATCCTCGCCGATATGAATCTCTTTGCCCGTCTCGGGTCCTTTGGTGCCATTACGGAGAGCAGGATCCAGAGGATGCGTGCCACTGTAGAGGTGGACATTCGGGCCGAAGAGGGTGCGAGCTCCAATGGTGACAAGACAGGTGTCGATAATGACGCAGTTGACGTTGATATACGCGCCTTCGCCGACTTTGACGTTGAAGCCGTAGTCCATATGGATCGGCGCCTCTATCCACGGCTCATTTTGGAAAAGAGCATCGTCAGCTGCAGGATCTTCGAGTTGCGGGGCATGGGTCGTTCGTCTTGGACAATGCTGCAAGTTGGTCAGATCAGAAGACACACTTTCGCCAGTTCCCATTTACTTTGTCTAACCCTCTCGTCATACGTACATGGGATGGACATTGAGCAGCACGATATGAATTTCACTCACTCGCCAAAGCTCGACCTGGCGTCGACGCGAGATGTCTCCGGCATTGTTGTACCGCTTGTATGCACGAGAGCATCTTGCGCGTGCGGCAATCAAATCCGGTGTAAATGCATGGTAGAGCTCGCCGCGGAGCATCTTCTCTTTCTCTGTGGGTTCCCCATTGTATGGTTTCCGCGCGGAGGACTGCGAGTAGTGGTGCAATAAGACGGACTAGCTATGACGCTGGTCTAGTATGCCGCAGGTCTAGGAAGATATATCTCGCACCACTGATCAGCAACAACCTTGGAGCAATAATAAGAGTGCCTGGACAAGCGTCCGCTGGGATAAAGCGCGGATCAGTCTGGACTCTGGAGTTTGACTCTGCCCCGCAGGCGATGGAACAGTGGAACTAAAGCTGATACTGATAGTCATAGCAGAGTCAAGTTACTAAGTAGTTCGTTAGTTATCGTAGTGAATAAAACGTTTCAATGCAAGGAGATTCCAAGGGGAGCACGCACCTAGGTATCCACGAGTACTCCGTACTCCGTGTGGAAAGAAATGGCCCGGACTCACAATTCAGGGCCTCAGGCACCGGCCATTTCGTCATGTGGAGCCTCCAGGCGCGCAGACAACTTTTCCTATCCTGAACGCCAGCAAGCTATCGACGATGCCTGGACTACAGGAATTGTTGATCATCTTGTGATGAGGATTTTGCATAATGGATTGTGCTACGCTCTACAACTATCGAGCCACGAAGTAGAACACTTGCTACGTGCTCTGCCGACAGACACTGTCATCTACGAGATGTCGACCGGCATATCTCCCCTCCTTTTCCAATAGTCCGCTCGAATCCTCAGCGGCCAGACAGAGATGGGAAGGCGAATATATGGCCTGGCGTCCTCCGACAATCGCCAATACGAATACGAATACAAATGATGCACCTTCCACCAACACCAACGGCAGCATCGTCAGTCATGGCCCAGAACCCGCCGCAACCCTCTCGCGCCAAATCCATCCCTCTGTGCTCCCCAACGGCAAAATGTCGCTTGCAGGCATATCCATACGCGCGTTTTACTAGGAGTTGCCCTTGGAATCTCGCTTATCGCCACAATCATCCTCCTCATATGGCACTCCACGCCTCTATGGCGATTGCCATTCTTCATCTCGTCGCTCTGCCTCTTCCACTTCCTCGAATTCTGGGTTACGGCCCAGTACAACACTCGTGACGCAGATGTATCTGCTTTTGCTCACTGCCAACGGTGCCGCTTACAATATCGCGCATGGATCGGCTATACTCGAATGTTTCGTCTGGCATTATTTGCTGGCACCTAAACAAGGAGAAGGAGGAGGAGAAGGAGGAGGAGGAGGAGGAGGAGGAAAAGAATCCTGGTACCCAACCGTATTCCTCATTCTTGGGCTTGCGGCAATGATTGTCGGTCAGATTGTGCGCACCGTGGCCATGGCGACTGCAGGCAGCAATTTCAATCATGTCGTGCAAGCGCGGCATCGAGAAGATCATGTCCTGGTCACAGTCGGCGTGTATAGCCTACTCCGACATCCCAGCTACTTTGGCTTCTTCTGGTGGGGGCTAGGCAGTCAGTTGGTCATGCAGAATGTTGTTTGCTTCGCGGGGTATGCAGTGGTATTATGGAAATTTTTAGTTCGAGGATACAGCGTAAGTATATTTATTTCCCTCTTCATTACACCCCCAATCTATTCTTCTTCTGGTGACTCAAGTATTCTTTGCTAACTGCCATGATAGGGAGGAGAGGTTCCTCATCGCATTTTTGGGGATGACTACATTTCATACAAGAGCAGGACTCCGGTTGGAATTCCATTTATCACGTAGCATATACATCAAATCTTGCCTTAATTCGTCGACTTACCTAGGTACACTTTAGCATTGCATTTATCCATAATAAGAACTTAATATTTCTTAGTATTTACTGTAGAAGTTCTCCTTCACTTTGTAATATGAAGTATAGAGATATATATATATATATATATATGGCTATCAACACGCTCAAAATTAATGACACCCTTCCTGGATCTCACAATTTACTCTCACGAGCAGCATCCACCACGACAGCACCACTCATAACAGGTTCTTCAGGAACAGCAGCAGCAGACTCTAATTGACCATCCTCATAATAATCCCCAAAAGCAGCAGCTCCCTACCACCCCGCGTACTCCACCAGGCAACACAAAAGTTTGCGCGCTCAACGTCCATTTCGCCGTTGCTCAGAACTTCCCAGAAGCGTTCGATACAGGTGGACCGTAGGATGGGATCTGGCTGTTGTTGTTGTTGTTGACTATTGTTATGATTATTCATCGTGTTGATGAGTCTGGCTGTTAATGGGAGAAATTCTTCTAAATCTTCCACGAGGAGATAGGGCAGGGAATCAATTATGGCGAGAATGATGCCTGATTTTTCGGATAGCGATGGCGGCGTTTCAAGAGCGTTTTCTTCGGTGGATGGCGGTAGTAAGGTTGATGAGGCAGTGAGGGCACGTTCGTGAGCAAGTTCTATCAGCGTCGCTGCTAGAAGAGGCTGAGTGTTGGCTAGGGGCGAAGGGGTGATGCAACTCGCACAACGGATTTGAAGGCGAGTCGGAATTGGCGGACTGAGAGGTTGTGCGGGTAAACCTGGCAAGCAATAGTTAATGAGCACCACGATGTATATACATTGAGCGTGACAAACAAAGAGACTCACCGTAAAAAGATTGTCGACGTAGAAAGGTAGATGTTTAGCCGTGATGTCAGCATTCTGGGGCGCCGAGAAGACGGCTAGAACAACGCTATGTGCAGCTTCAAAGATTTCCAAGAGACGATTGTTGCCGCCAGCAGCAAGATAAGGGGTTGCAGCAGCGATTAACAGCTCCTCGTTGGCGAGAGGAAGTAATGCCAACGCGAAATGCTCAGAAGTGTTTAGAAAGAAAAGATCAAGGCAACGTTCCAAAGGATGTTGCGGGATATGGCCCATCTCAATGGGTTTAATTGTCCGCAAGAAGCTCTCGGCTAGTTCTGGATACTGAGCTAGGATGTCGATGGCGACGAGATTTACAAATGAATACTGCGAAGATGAGCTCTGGCCGGTGCGCGAGGTAATAAAATATAGGTTTCGAAGAATATGCAGCGATTGTACTGCAATGAATGGTGCAACTAGATAGTGTAAGTCTTTGGACAACGATATCATAAGATCAAAACTTACCACCATCAGCAGCAAGCGCCGGATCATTCAGGACTCTCCCAAGCACCGCTCGAAGAATGATGACTGCTGAGAACATGGTCGATCGAAGCAATCGCCAAAGATCGGGTATAGTCTTCTGTAGAGACTCCTGATCCAGAAATTCCGTCTCTTCTGAGGGATCCACCTCGGACAGCTTATTTTGGCGCCACTGAACTAGCAATGTGCGTAGAAAATCGTTGATAGAGCTCATCCCATCAGAGACAATATTCGGGTCAGTGACGTTCTCCATGGCATGTGCAATAAGTCGCGACAACGGTCCTAGTGACGCTATCAACGGCCGTGAAAGTATATCTTTAACGTTCTGGTACGTCGCTGATGTTGAAGACCATCCGAATTTCTTCAGCGTCCGCCCTTCAACAATCTCTCTATCTATTGCCCCGACAAAATATGCGCTCCCAAGCCCTTCGCTCGAGAAAAAGTGGCATGTAGCATAAGCGGCAGCAAGCGATCATAATTGATTTGACTTCGGTGCCAGTCTGACAGAAGCTCGAATGTATAGTTGAGAACCATAGTTATAGCAAACCCATCGATTGAATTGAGACCAGTATTTTCTTCCAGCGAAAGCTGCGTAGCTCGCACAAGAGCAGACTCGACCTTACTCCGAAGAGTTTGCGACAGTCCTTGCCTGTTCTGAGCTTCAAACCCAAGCAAAACGCCTCCGAGAAGAAGCATGTGCCGCCATCTTGGTGATTTCTCATCGGCTCCATTAATCACAGCTTTCAACCAGGCTTCGCGATGCAGACCGCGTCTTGTGTATGGCGCCCGGGGCTCATCGGATGCCTCATTCTGCAGGATGCCCACGGCAGCGGTATTAAACACGCTAAGAATCCTGCGGCAAGTCTGCAGGTCAACGCGGTGATCCCATATAGCCTGTGCAGAAAGTAACTGAGAAGAAAGTAGCGTCACGTTCAACGGGTTCGTGAGCATCGCAAGAAAGCTGGTGGAGGTGGGTAGCAAGCTAGATGCATCGACAGGGTCAGCAAGCTCGAACTATGAAGAAAGACGTGAGTGACATCAAACTAACGCATAAGCATCCTCAGGCTCCGAAGCTATCTGTAGCGACCGCAGCAAGGTCGCTAGCGAGCGTTCGGTCGCCATTGCTCCTAATCATTCAGAATCTCGACTTCAACGTTGTGAGGCCATCTCAATGTCGACGTGGTTGTTGTTGCATCTTTTGTCCGTCTTGTCCCACAGCCGAGGTTCAAGCTGGGCGGCAAAGATGCAAACAGCATAAACATTCGGAGCTATCGTTCGTCAATTGGAAGCCAAGCCTCAACTGTTCAACTACCTAGAAACAACATACAAACTGATCTTGATCCAAAGTCTTCCAGTTTCAGACATGAATTAGAAACAACCATGAGCAACCAAGCTCCCTGGACTACACAGTCCCCCTTTCCGTCCCTCTACGTACCCGTGTTCAGCAACCTCCAAGGCCAGAATTACCTCTACCATCTCACAGACGTATGGCGCTTCACGCTCTTTTGGACGCTGATTCTGTACGGCGGAGTGCATTTCATCGTCGCGAGTTATGCGGTTGCTTTGCAATGGCGGAACTGGAGGACAATGTGGGCTGTGCCCGTGGTGTATATGCTTGTGTCTATCTTGGAAGCGTTGCTGGCGGGGAGTCTGGTTGGGCTAATGTTTGCCTCTCCCTTTTCTTTCTTTTCGTTAACGATATATACATTAGGTATAGCTAACGGTTCAAAATCTAGTGTTGGCTGGGTTTATGAGGCGGGCAATTTCTCAATGACTACGTGGATTCCACTGGTGTGGGCTGGTATCAACGTTCTGGTTCTCATCATTTCAAGTTTTCCCATGCAGGCCGCCATGTGAATTTCAGTCTTCATAATTATCGCTACAGAATCTATCATACATGGATATCGTCAACTTTTCATATTCTCCGAGAATGAAAAGACAAAAAAACGCCAGTCCAGTAACCCATCCACTTGAGATCATATCTGTTCCCGCCAAGCAGCAACCCACCTAGCTTCGATGCCATGCGCTTGGATTGGCGAAATTCGCAGGAAGCTCAATTCCTGCGCCATCAGCTGCTTTTTCAATGCAGCTAGGTCAAGATTTGGGTTGAGATTTGGTAGTTGTGGCGGAGGGGATCCCGAGTCGTATAGGCACCTGCCCCTTGTGTCGCAAAGGTACGGAGGCACTCCCCATCATCGGATGTGTCGCAAAGGCACGGAGGCACTCCCCATCATCGGATAGGCAACGGCCCCTTGTGTCACAGGAGGTACGGAAGCACTCCCCATTATTGAATTTGGTTGGGCGGGTGGTTGGAAATTACCAATTCCTGGGAGCACTCTCGTATTCGATGAAATACCGGGAAGCACTGGTGCGCTGGTTTTCTGATCGACCAAGCCCTCAGCTTCATCTTGAAGTTCTTGTTCCTCTTCCTCTCGCATTTGTTTCTTTCCAAAGCCACGATTCCATGTTCCCTGTGCTTCTGCAGCTTCCTCGCCGATGTGGAACCGGTCTTTCATATACGAAGTCTCCCCGGTCGAGCTCGGGACCAAAATCGCGTGAAATTATCTTTGGAACCAGAGGCCAATATATGGCCCAAGGGATGCCAGTTTAAAGACCATATAGTTGAAGCGTGTGCATATTGAATGCGATGTGCAGGATGAATCACCTGTGGAGGAGTGTTGAGGGATCGTTGCTATCGTAGGGTGCGACAGTGGGCACATGGCCAGGGGCAGATTCGGCTCATCCAAAAGATAATGGTATAGCGAACCATCCTCACTGCCTGTTGATATCAAAGAGCTGTGGACTGGGTGCCACGTTAATGACGATATAGGTTTCTCGTGTCCTCGTAATATGCATATGTCGCGCATCATCCGGAGATCAAAGATCCTGGCAGTGCAGTCCCGTGAAGACGTAGCGAGAAGATTACTGTTCACTCGAGAAAATTTAGTAGTCGTCACTGTGTTTTTGTGACTGTGTAACGTGGTCAAGCATCTCCCCGTTCGAGGGTCCCAGAATTTGACCTGGTGATCCTTCGAGCCTGAAACCAGCAGACCTTTTGTTGGATGCCAATCGCAAGACTTGACATCCCAGTTATGCCCCGTCAAGACGGTATCGCAAGCGCGTGCTGTAAAATCGAAAATCTTTAATGTGGTGTCATCTGATGCGGAGAGGAATTTCGTATCGCTAGGTCCCCATGCTAGATCTCGCACAGCATCGTGATGTGCATCATCGACGGTTTCGACGTTGTTGAAATTCGGTCGCCAGTACTTGACATCGCCTTTCTGTCCGCCGGAGATCAGCCAGTCGTGGCTATGCGACCAGGCAGCGGAGGTGACACCGGCTTGAAATTGGTCATAATGCGCCTGGGAGAATCATAAAATCAGCATGAAGAGAGACGAGCAGCTGAGCTTTAAAACTGCTTGGTAACTCACGTCCATGACAGTCTCGAAATTGAAGGCTGTTCCATTCCAGAGCATGAACTCGCCAGTATGTCCGCCAGTGAGTAGCCTTCGACCCTCGGGCGTCCATCTCACTACGGTGATAGGTTTCTTTGACTTTCCGATAGACTGGTGTAGGTGTCGCACAGGTATCGTGTCGGCGGGCGAATGTACTCTCGCGTATGGGGAAGCACCTATCCGGATAGTCAGAACTATCCAACATTCTACCAGATGGAAAAGTGGTCTCTCACATCAACTGTATAGCTCAAACTCGGCCGTTCAAGCTCCATTCGATGTGCGCCTTTATATCTCGGTCGTCGCGTCCGCATCCATTGAACCATGGACGAACCGTAATCCGTGACGGGTCCTAACAGCGCAAGTCAGAAGCAATAAACAATATATAGATATATGTTGCACGTACGCGGTCTTCGGGAAGCCCAACGCCGCCTTCGTAAGGCCTGGAGGGCCTTCCTCCGTAGTAGCCATCACCACCAGACTCCTCGTATGCGGCCATGTTGTTCCTCGGAGAGCCAGATCATGAGACGTGGAACGCAGGCAGTTAGGATGACGGAAGGGCGACAGGGATTATTAGCGCTGAGTTGTTGCTTTGAATTGTACCTGGGTGCCCTCTTGGAGTCTCCAAGTCTGAGCAAGTGAGAACTTGGGAAGTTCAACGGAAAGCACAGGCTGGCCTCTGATTGGCCCGACAGCTGCAGGCGCACGGGCCTTTCCAAGGATGTTCCCGGCCTCAGGCCTCAGTCTCGACTCTCGACCAACTTCCAAGTTGAGCCTGACCCGACCCTCCTCGCCCGCCCAGCTTATAATTAGCTGCCATGATTCCTCTAGCATCCTCTCCCTGTTTCATCTTTCTTTCTATTCTTCGCTTTCATAGCGATACGATGCGACGCTGTCGAGGTCGAGCTCTCGCAATTGTCGCCACTCGTTAACTAGCTGTGCCTACTACCTACTACTAGTCCTAACCAAGAACATCCAGTGCCGCCCTCGACGCCATAATCAAGAACCATCGAATATCTCTCCCATTCCAATTCCATCTATCAATTGGCTGGCAATGCCGACCATGACCCAGGCAGCGGTCAGCACCGGCGTGGATGTAGCTACAACAACGACAACGACAACGACAATCACACAAGATGTCTCGACGGAACTCCCGGAGCAGACTAGGACAAGAAGCAAATACCGCCATTTTGCGGCGTACCACTCCAAGATCCGCCCCTCGTGTCTGAGCAGGGATTCCACGACGAACCCGAGCTTCATCGGCTTTCGCAATCTGATGGTGATTGTTTTGAGTGGGTTTACACAACCAGTCTTGACGACTCACACCTTTGCAACCTTGCAACACACTGACTGACCTCTTCCAGTTGTGATGAATTTACGGCTTGTTGTTGAGAATTTCATGAAGGTGTGTCACTTTTCTTTTTCTTCTCTTTTCTTTTCTTTTCTTTTCTTATTGTTTTGTTTTGTTTTGATTTTTCTATCGCTGACGTCATCGCCGTGCAAGTATGGAGTTCTTATTTGTATAAAATGCCACGATTACCGGCGAAACGATGTGTTCCTCGGCTCGATATTGTTCGCGCTTGTCCCATGCCATCTCTTCGTCGCGTACATCATCGAATTGGCCGCGGCGCAGCAGGCCAAGGGCGCTCTGGTCCGGAAAAGGAAGAGTGACAACGTTGCTGCGCAAACCGAAAAGGAGCGACGCACTTTCCAATCGACCTGGCGGATTATCGCCTTTGCGCATACCATTAACGCGACTCTCTGCCTGGCCGTGACGAATTTTGTGATATACTACTACGTCCATCATCCGGGTATTGGTACCATCTGTGAGTTCCACGCCATTATCGTATGGCTCAAGAACTGCTCCTACGCATTCACCAATCGCGATCTTCGCCTTGCTATGCTACATCCATCGGAGCAGGAATCGTCGAAGCTCCGGAATTATACGCCACGTGCCCATATCCGCAGAATATCAGCATTGGCAATCTAGTCTACTTCTGGCTTGCGCCTACTTTAGTGTACCAGCCCGTGTATCCGCGAACACGGCATATTCGCTGGGGGTTTGTTGGCAAACGACTGGGTGAATTTGTGGTTCTGTCGGTGTTTATCTGGCTCACCTCAGCCCAGTACGCTGCCCCGGTGCTCCGGAACTCGCTCGATAAGATCGCCGTGCTCGACTTTGCGTCGATCATCGAGCGCATCATGAAACTGTCGACGATTTCGTTGGTTATCTGGCTGGCGGGGTTTTATGCCTTTTCCAATCGCTCCTAAATGCGCTGGCTGAGATCATGCGGTTTGGTGACCGGGAGTTTTACTCTGATTGGTGGAACAGCTGGGGGTTGGCATGTACTGGAGGTCCTGGAATAAGCCCGTGTATCTGTTTATGAAACGGCATATTCACTCCCCGCTTGTTGGAAGGGGCTGGAGCCCATTTGCAGCCAGCATCATGGTGTTCTTATTCTCGGCTGTTCTGCATGAGCTGCTGGTGGGCATTCCCACTCATAATCTCATTGGTATGTATGCCACACTTTCGATCGTCTCTTGACTCGTCATGGCCTGACTTGGACAGGCGTGGCTTTCGCAGGCATGCTGCTGCAGCTCCCCTGATCACGGCAACCCTGCCGTTAGAGCAAAAGGACGACCCGACGACGAGGATCATTGGCAATTCGGTGTTCTGGGTGAGTTTCTGCCTGGTGGGCCAGCCACTGGGCGCGTTGCTGTACTTTTTGCCTGGCAGGCGAAGTATGGCAGCGTTAGTAGGATGCCCGCGTAATGTGTAATGCCGATGGTTTCGTAGTTCGTTCTAATAATATAACAATATTTTGCGCATTTACGTACGCTTCGCTGGGGTTCTATCCAGTTCTTTCCAAGATGTTTTGTATGCAGGTGCAAGAGTCAGGCCGGCGGAGAAATGCATTAGGCCGGCCCGGCTATTTAACAGTGCTCCTGAGGTATCAATCAGTACGTAATCACGCAATTCCAACACCAAATGCTGGCATACATTAGCTGTTAAGCACCGTTGAAAATGGTCTCCATCACTCTGCCTGAAAACTATGGGTAAAATCCGCCTCTTTTGATCGAACTCTTCAACTAACCAATTGATTGCAGCGCCGTCATCGCCGTCGCGCTCGGTGTCATCCCCGTCCTCTCGTTTATGCAGGGCAATGTCGTAGGCGTGCTTCGCAAGGATGCCCAGGTTCCCTACCCTCACTGCTATGCGACTGTGGAGCAGTGCAAGGCGAATGTACGTATTCCACTGTACTTCATACTTGATCATCATATTTTAGAAAACGAAACACCGTGGCTAACGCGCTTCCTTGCCTCCAGCCTAGCGCGTACCGCTTCAACTGCGCCCAGCGCGCCCACGGAAATCTGCTCGAGAACATGCCCCAAACAATCGCTTACATGCTCGTGGCCGGCCTGAAGTGGCCCAATGCTACTACTGCGCTCGGCGTTGCGTGGGTTGTGTCGCGCGCGCTCTATGCGCATGGGTACATCACTTCCAAGAAGCCCAATGGTATGGGGCGGTTCAATGGCGCTGCGTTCTGGCTGTGCCAGGGAGCGCTCTGGGGATGGCAGTGTTTGGAGTAGGATGGGAGTTGCTGAGCGTTAGTTTTAAGCAAAATAACCCGCAGTTATTCTTTTCTACACATACTCGAGTTGAACGGTGTCCACCGCCCAAGCTTGGCGGAGCGCGATAAGAATCATCAGATAATAAAAGTTGTCCCGCGTTTTTCCCTCGTAGAATATTCAGAACACATCTTTGAACAGAACACAAGACACAACAAGCAGAACATCAATTGAACATGTCGTCCTCGTCCAAACTGCCATATGGCGTCCGCGCAAAGAACCACCCAAATCTCCTCGTGCGTAGATTGTTTGCCATTGCTGAAGCCAAGCAGACCAATGTGACCGTCTCAGCCGACGTGACAACCACCAAGGAGCTGCTGGACCTTGCCGACCGTACGTCCATATACCTTTGGAAAGCGATAGAGAGAGAGAAACATATATGTTTATGTATATATATATATATATATATACTAACTACACAGAACTCGGCCCCATATCGCCGTCCTCAAAACGCACATCGACATCCTCTCCGACCTCAGCCCCGCGACGACAGCCGGCCTCACGCAGCTCGCCGAGAAACACAACTTCCTCATATTCGAAGACCGCAAATTCATCGACATCGGCAACACCGTGCAGAAACAGTACCACGGCGGCGCCCTGCGAATCTCCGAATGGGCGCACATCATCAACTGCAGCATTCTCCCCGGCGAAGGCATTGTGCAGGCACTCACCCAGACCGCGACCGCCCAAGACTTTCCCTACGGCGGGGAAGGACGCGGCCTGCTCATTCTCGCCGAAATGACCTCCAAGGGCCTCGCCACGGGCGCCTACACCACACGCTCGGTGGATTATGCGCGCCGCTACAGACAGTTTGTGATGGGGTTTGTGTGCAATCGGGCGCTGAGCGCCGAGGAGTCTACAGAGACGACCAAGGAGGACGGCGAGGACTTTGTAGTTTTCACCACTGGCGTCAATCTGGCGTCGGCCGGAGATGCGCTGGGTCAGCAGTACCAGACTCCGCAGTCCGCAGTGGCGCGCGGCGCTGATTTTATCATTGCTGGGCGAGGAATCTATGCTGCGCCTGATCCCGTGGAGGCTGTCAAGCGGTACCAGCAGCAGGGATGGCAGGCTTATCTGGAGCGCGTAGCCTAGCCTATTCGCCTATATTAATATAGTCTCTATTAGTTATAGTTATTTTCTATCTTCAGTCGTTAGCTGATCCTTCGCCTCTGATATCCACTGTGTGAGGGGTCTCGAGATACTGATAACTAGTCTGATAGTGATAGTGTCGTCTGTCTGATTGGCAGTCCTGCGAGCGATCGTACTATCCGATACATCATCCTGCATGCATCTAAAACGGCCTATTATCTTTGTCCGACGCTCGATAATTGGCAGAGATAGAGCAGGGTATCGGGCAACCCGACTGTTCTAAATGGGATACAGATACGCCTTTGGTCCGGCATGGCCTTAAATCCCTGCGCATTCCGGGCAATCTTTCAGTCAATTCTGCACTATGTAAAGATTCCGAGGTTGTTTACGTATAATATAGTATACTCAACATGTCTGAACCGCCCGTCGACGAAAAGAAGACCTCGCTGTCGCCGACAAACATGTCGACGAACGTATCCTCAAGCACTCGCACGACGCCGATCTCGCGCTGCAGGCCCTCCAGTGCAGCGAGGGCCAGGTAGTCACCATCGACGCGACGACGAACAAGCGGCTGCTGAGGATTATAGACTGGCATTTGATGCCGCTGATGTGTGTTGTTTATGGGCTGAATTATCTCGACAGTATGCCTTTTCTTATCTTATATCTCGGTATGTTTTGGGCGGAAATATTGACAATGGCAGAAACGACGATATCTTATGCAAGTATCATGGGCCTGAGGACGGATCTCCATCTGGTTGGCGATCAGTACCAGTGGCTGGGCAGCATGTTCTACTTTGGTATGTCCTTTTCTTCGTAGATAAAAGAGAAAAGAAAGCTGATGATACGATGATGCAGGCTACCTTGGCTGGGAGTACGGCGCCAGCCAGCTACTTCAGCGCTTGCCTCTAGGGAAATACTCGGCCGTCTGTATTATCCTCTGGGGCATGGTTCTATCTTGTTTTGCAGCAGTGGACAACTTCGGCGGCGCGGTTGCTATTCGATTCTTTCTGGCGTCTGTGAGGCGTCGGTTACGCCTGGGTTTGCTCTGCTAACTTCTCAGGTACGTTAATACCAAAAGATACAGAGAGATAGCGAGAATGCTAATTCAAGCAGTGGTACACAAGAACCGAGCAAGGCCAACGCACCGGCCTGTGGTTCAGCTTCAACGGCTTTGGGCAAATCGTCGGCGGCGCAGTCGCCTACGGCATAGCAGTTGGCACCGAGAAGAACGGCTCCCCAATTGCGCCCTGGAAAATCGTCTTTCTGGCCACGGGCCTCTGCACCGTATGCGTCGGCTTCCTCTTCCTCTGGTTCATCCCGGACAACCAACTAAATGCGCGCTGGCTGTCGCCCGAAGACCGCATTCTCGCTATTGAGCGCGTGCGCATCAATCAGCAGGGTATTGGGAATAAGCATTTCAAAATGTACCAGTTTAAAGAAGCCCTGCTAGATCCAATGACCTGGGCTTTTGCGTTTTATTCCTTGATGGGGATATTCCGAATGGGGAATTAGCAATTTTTCAGTCAATTGGTCTGCTTTCTATCTTTCTTTCTTTCTTTTGTGTGTTTTCTGACCTTATCCTACAGATCCAAGGTTTTGGCTACACCGAAACCCAATCTCTCCTCTACGGCATGCCCGGCGGCGCCGTCGAAGTCATCTCCTGATTGCAAGCGGGTTCATGGGCGACTGGCTCGGCCGGCGACTGCTATGCAGTATGGGCGGTTTGGTATCTGCCATCATCGGCATGATCTTGATAATTGCGCTGCCAATCTCGAACAACACTGGTAGACTTATAGGCTACTACATGACGAATTCCGCCGCCACCTCGTTCGTGGCGCTGTTGTCGCTTATCTCGTCGAATGTCGCGGGGTATACGAAGAAGACGACGGTGGCGGCGATTTATTTGATTGCGTATTGCGTCGGGAATATCATTGGTATGGCATTCTTCTTCACCTTCTCCCTCTTCTGCTTGGACTGATAGGAGGATGCAGGCCCCAGACCTTCCGTCCCCAAGATGCGCCGCGCTACGTGTCCGCCGAGATAACGATCGTAGTATGTCAAGGCGTGTGTCTGATCGACCTAATGTTTATATGGTGGTGGTACGACCGACAGAACAGGAAGAAGGCCATGATTCGGGCCAGCGCAGAGTATGCAAAGATGGAGAACCAAGAGTAAGCTTTCATCGGTGTTGCTTAAGAGGTGCTGAGCTGACGTTTTAGGTGGCTTGACTTGACGGATGGGGAGAATGCAGAGTTTGTCTATACTGTTTGAACTCGTATATGAGTGAATGAATGAATGAATGAGTGAATGAATGTGTATGAAGGAAGAAGGAAGAAATACTCGAAGTATATGAAATCAGCCAATCACATGCCGCCTTAGGGTTAGATTAGGGTTATGTTAAGACATGCTCACCGCCCGGCATTTTTTTATCGTGTATACATCCAATCGATATTTTATTCACCGCGCAACAAACAATAATTAATACTAGGATAACCGTCAAAATGGTCCGCCAGCTCAAACACCACGAGAAAAGTCCGTCTATTCCCGCCGCAAGAAATAAATAGAACAAGATACTAACCAGATGGGCCCCTTCCTAATCCAGACTCCTCCGCAAAGTAAACTTCAACACCTACAAAACCGAGAATAACCACCGCGAACAATCCATCCGTGCGCGCTACTACCTCAAGGCACAAATGACTACACCAAATACAACCAGCTATGCGGGCAACTGCGCAGCCTGGCGCACAAACTCAGCGCTCTGGACCCGGCGGACCCGTTCCGCAAGAAGCTTGAGAGTGAGGTATTGGAGAAGTTGTGGGCGATGGGGATACTGAAGCAGAGTCGCGAGCAGGGCAATGGCCTGTCCGCGGTGGAGAGGCAGGTTACGGTATCGGCGTTTTGCAGACGGCGGTTGGGCGTGTTGATGGTGAGGAGTGGGATGGTCGAGGATGTTAAGACGGCGGTTAGTTTGTGAGTATCCATCCCATCCTCCTTTTTCCCTGTCGAACGGAACGTATGGGGTCTTCTGGCTAATATTAGATCCGCAGGATTGAGCAAGGGCATGTCCGCGTCGGGACCGAGGTGGTTACTGATCCTGCGTAGTGAGTGCATTCCATTCCATTCCTTTCGTTCTTAGTTAGATCGAACTAACGAGAGATAACTAGTCTCGTCACCCGCAACATGGAGGACTTTGTGACCTGGGTCGATTCGAGCAAGATCAAGAGGACGATTATGAAGTATCGTGACAACATGGATGATTTCGATTTGATGGTTTGATTTGTTTTAGGGTATATATGCATGGCTAGGCGTTGTACGGGGTTGTTAATATAGATATAATTATTTTTGAAAAAGAAAAATCTAGTAACTTGTAACTGGACAGATATGAAGTGCATGTCAATGGGTATCATGATAATGCAAGCATAAAACAATCAAATCGTTCCGTTCGTTCGTGTCGTTGTTGTTCATCATGGTCAAAAACAAGACCATCTCCCCTTCGTTCCCGCCCCAGACACCAACGTCTGACTCTCAGGGGCATCCCTGACTTTCTTAGCAGTAGTCGCAGTGGTATTTTTCTCCGAGACTTTGCTCTCATTTTCATTCTCATTCTCATCAACATCATCATCATCAGGAATATCCATCCGAAACCGCCTCACACTCCCTCATATTTGTTCTTCTTCTTGCTGCTACTCCCTCTTCCCAAAACGGCGTGCGCATACTGTCTTCCGACTGGAAACAGCTCGGCGTCAGATGTCGCAATATCCGGCGAATGCCCCTGTTGGAGCGGTCGATTTCCTCGTATTCGCGGCGGCGCGTGCTGGGGACGTCCATTCCGTGACCGTTGCGGCGATGTGCTCTTGCTGTTGCTGTTGCTGTTGCTGTTGCTGTTGATTGTTGTCATGTTCAGGCTTCTCGGGCACGGTGTTGATGCTAGGATCCTGCAGGAGTGCCTGGCCTGTCCGTCGATAGTATCGTGAATGTGACGACGACGGGGATGGTGAAGGCAATAAATCCTCGTCGGAAATGTCGCTGTCGGCTGAGACGCCGAAAGGCAGGGAATGTGAGCGCTGGGACTGCAGCATGGGCGAGGTCGTTGGAGATACGAAGGGGATAAGGTTGAGCGTGTGTCTGTAGGCGCGAGCGCGCGGGGTCGACGTTGCTGGGCTGGAATAGGCGACAGCTGTCTCGATGCAAAGCGAGGAGTTGGTCACGTCGTTGCGGAGACATGGGTTGCTGCGTCTGGAAGGAGGTGGTTCTGCGGTGGACGCCAGTTGCATTTCCAGCGCCAGCACCAGTGCCAGTGCCAGGCCTTCTTGAATTCCCTGCTGTGCTGGAGGACGCAGACCGCGTCGCTCGTTGAGAAGTAGATGATGCTCGCGAGCGAGACTTGTCGCTGTCTCGCCCGCCTTTTCTGTCATGTCGTGCGCTGCCATGTTCCGGCCTTGGGTGGGAGTTGTAGGAGTAGGACCAGGAGTAGTCGGAGTGATAGGAGCAGACATAGTCAGACACGCCGCGTCATTGAGGGCAAGACTCATTGTTGGTGACAATGGACTCGTCGTGTCGCCGTCATCACAAGCAGGACGTTTCATGTGAGGGAAGGAAGGAATGGATGAATGAGTGAGTGAGTGAAATAAAAGGAGAAAGCCGATAAACTTCAGGCAGGCAGGCAACAATCTTCATTCATTCATCCATTCAATCATTCGTTCATCCATGGATATGCGAGAGAGTCGACCAGTGGTCACTGTTGCCTTGTATGTGATTCGACGCACGACCCTTTGAATCATATATGAGTATGGTTGGCGGTTCTGTATTAAATCTGCAGGGCCCATGCCATAACCCTGGAATACAAGTAGACACACTGAGGTGAACTACATACATAAATTGCGCAGGGTTTCTTTCTGTCAATGAGAGAAGCACCTAGTTTATATTAGTTTGACATCTATAGTTCTACTCTGTAACTAGTACAAGTTGCCCCCAGCCAAGCCCGCCCGCAAACTCTTGGGCAATCAAATAAATCAATAGTAGACTGCATGCAAGTCAAAAATGGAAATTCCAGGCTCGAGATTCTGCATATGTCGTTGAGTCTCATAAGCAACCCCGCCGTGCAAGGGCTCGACCCGGTCCGCACGATCAATCCTATCAAATCCTGGCACACGCTCGCTGATCATTCCATTCCATTGTCTGGCTTTTGCCCTTTGCCCCAACTTGCCAAGTGAAAAATTCAACTGCATGAGGGTCGGCGAAGAATTTAGGACTAGCGTCTGTTCCTTGCAGAAGCGGCCACTCATAGACTGGAGCGCAGACATGCAAAGCCAACCTCGAGGTCTCATCGAGATTAAGAGGCAATCCACATCCCCACCGGGAGCGTCCCGCGTGTGCGCCTCAATTCTTATTCGTAGTTTGACTTTGCGAGGAGTACGGGGTAAATGATACGGTGTACCTAGGTACGGAGTAGATCCGAAGGTTGTCGAAGAGTCAAGTCGAGTCAGTCAGTCTGCGATCAGGCAATGCCTCTTGAAATTGGAATTAGCCGAGTCATGGCCCAAGCACCGTCGATCGGTGTGGAGCGTCTCAAGATAGGTATTAGATGGCCTATGAGTATGAGCCGCAGTCCCTCTCTACATGGCCTCAACTTCGTATCAAAGAATAGCGTCGGAATACCTAGGGTCACTCCGTAGTTGTATGCACGTGTGTCGGCGTCTGTTCCGAATACCCGCAGGACTTTTTCCGACCTGTTATGTATTATCATTTATTTGTTCTGCCAGCCAAGACAGACAACGCACACGGTCTAGCTCTCTGGTGGCGGAAGCTTAGGTCTGGCGCGATTCTCACCGCATTCTCGTTGTGAGGCGGTGTATGGCTGTGAGTCAATGCGAGCAGAATGAAATGCAGCGATATTTTCTGACTGGGCGAGTTGAGACAATGAATAATAATAGTCTGCTAGTAGTTAGTTAACTAGTTACTAGGTCCGCAACCTGACAAAGCAGCAATCAGGACGAGATTGCCCAGGATCGTACGACGCACATGTTATCATCTGACAGCCATCGCCATTGCCATGCAAATTGCATCAATGCGGTCAGACATCTCACACAGACTGCCGAGTGCCGAGAGACCAGACTTGAGCCTGTGGAGTGGCGCCACATCGACCTGCCGCATGTAGTAATATGTCTAGAGGCTGGAAGTTGGGTTTGAGTACCAACAGACTAGAGTAGTGATGATTGGTACGGATGAAGCTGTTGTTGTTGATTGTTGATTGTTGGCGGAAGAATAAAATCTCCCACAGACAAACACGGCAAACTGGTCGCGTGACCTAGGGTAAATTACTCTCTTCGTACTACCTAATTAGGTCGTTGTTCATGTCAGATCAATTCCTTGAATTTCCTTCCCATCCTCTATATAATCTAAACCATGCCCTCCGGATCTTCGACATAGTTCCAGCACTCCTAGGTCACTGATACAAAAATCCAATGAATGAGACCGAAGAGAACGACAGAAACGATTCGCCCCAAATGAAATTAAGCTGAAATATATATAAAAGGACGAAAGAAAAGGCAGGCCTTATATATATTTATATTATAGCTTCGCGTTCTTATCATCAGTCGGAATATGACTGAAATATCCGTTCCCCGAGGGAAAAGGCCGTCCAATCGACGACAACAATGCGCCGACTTCGCGCTCAAGCGAAGCAACCTCGGCATGCGGATCATACATGCGCACGCGGATCCATGCATCCAAGTCGCTGTCGCTTAGGCCGCGGATGGCCGTTTCGCGATCAACCCGCGCTGCTTGCGCGGCACGAATAACCTCACGCGCAACCACCACGCTGACCTCCCGAATCCTGGTGAGATCCGGGTACAGCAATCCTCGTGCCTCTTCCTCTGGTGTCATGCACTTGGTGAGCGCCTCGCCGGACGCGTAGACCATGCTGTCTGTGACTTCAACCGCCTTGAGAGGATAGTGCCCAGTCCAATACCGGGGAACACGTACATATTGTTTCCCTGTCCGCCGTAGTACAATTTGGTTTCACCGGCGGCATTGGTAAATGTCACTGGATCGAAGGGTGAGCCGGAAGCAAATAATGCGCGTCCGTCGGTGTGGACGACCGCGGCTTCCAGATCACACTCAGACTTGTGAGAAGGGTTGGAAAGAGGGAAGATTATGGGTTGCTCATTCCACTCTGCCATCTTCTTCAGGATCTCTGGCGTGAACACCCCGCCCGAGGTTGACAGGCCCATCAGCATTGTGGGCTTGACATAGTCAATGACTTCTTCGAGGGTCTTGAACTGCTGTCCGTTGTTGTCCTTGCGCGCAAAATAGACCTTGTGGTTGGCAAGCTTGTCTCCGCGGTCCGCAGTGACAAGACCCTTGGTGTCGACGAGATAGAAACAGGCCGCAGCCTCTTCTTCCGTCATTCCTTCCTTGACAAAGTAGTCTACGATCTGCTTGGCTACACCGACACCCGCGCTTCCAGCACCAAAGAATACAGCACGCTGGTCCCTGGGGAACTCCAGAGCGCTTGACGGCGTTCATGACACCTCCCAAGATCACAGCGCCAGTTCCCTGGATATCATCATTGAAGGAGGTGTACGTGTGACGGTACCGCTCTAGAGCGGGAATGGGTTCTTGAAATCTTCAAACTGGATAACAATACCGGGCCATCGGTCTGTCAGAGCAGCCATGAGTTCGTCCAAGAATTCCTGCTCCTCTTCGGGAGACACCTTGTCTCGCCGGCTCCCCATGTACAGGGATCTTCCCGAAAAGCCTTGTTGCTGGTACCCAGATCCAGAGTCAAGGGCAGAGTAGCCTCGGGACGAATGCCCGCGCATGCGGTGTATAGGGCAAGCTTTCCAATAGGAATGCCCATCCCGTTGATTCCCAGGTCACCAAGACCGAGGATACGTGAGCCATCAGTTATCACGGTAATTTCCACAGAGGGCTGAGGCCAGTTCGCAATGACGGCGGCAATGTTGCCTTTGTCTTCGTAACTGAGATACATTCCTGCTCGTCTTAGTGTCTCTTTTTCTTTCTCTTCTTAAGAAAATAAGTAAACTAACTCACCCTCTGGTTGTTGGTAAATCTCTGACCATCGCTGGCAGGCCTCACCCACTACGGGTGTATAGATTAAGGAGTCAATTCCTGCATACTATTAGCTCGACCATTGGAATGCCAAATACGGCGATGCACTAACCCGAATATTATCCGTCACCAAACGGTAGAAAAGGTGAACATTGTTCTTGCGAAGAGCACTCAGGTAGAGGAACTTGTCAATGGCGGTTTGCTTAGAAGCAAGCTGTGCCAGGCCTAGGCCAGTCAGCATTTCTCTTGTTGTACGTCCACTTTCAGAGCTCCAAGCACATGCATACATCTTGTTTTCTGCGTCTCGTAGGATTCAGCGCGAGGAGGCGTCAGGCCGTAGGTGCGTAGATATTTGCGAATATAGGGCGGGTTGGCTGTATCGAATGTTCCTTCTCTGCAATCAATCGGTCACGTTAGCATTGCCCCTTTCCCAAGAAGGAAAAAATTAAAAAGAAAAAAAATAACACCACAAGGGAAAACTGCTGTGTACGTACGATTGACCGCTGAGTCCCGGCTGTGGAACGTGATGAGCTGATCTAAGCTGGCTGTTCGACAGCGAAGGGAGGGTTGGATGCGGAGCCATGTCGGCGGTTGTTTGCGACAGCGAAACTTCAGCAGCCCGGTTCACAGAAGAAGGGATTGGAGCTGGGAGAGACGAGGAGGTCGATACAGGAGCTTTCCCACGGTGACGGGTAACAGAGGCAGCGAAGTTGCTGGCGGTGGTAATAGTACTGCTAATACTGCTGGGCAAGGAGTGCGGACGGGCCGATCGATGTATATATCGGAACATGTCCAAGAAGGGCGGGAGAATCAGGAGCCAGCACGGCGTTGCTGAAGGAATAAAGGATGACGATGGAAATAGTACTAGCGAGAGCGACCCCTGAACGAGCTCCGTCTCGTCATGCTGCGATTTCCCCTCGGTCAGCTCACTCAGCATGTGGCATGTGCTTCAAAATAGTTAGTCAGTCTGACAGGCATGCTATTTTCTTTTTTTCCCAACTCACCACAAAAGCTCGCCCATTAGGTTTCAAGATCGGAAAGAGTCGGGGGATAGCGGAGTCCTTCAAATGGGATCGGTCCGATTTCCTTTTCTCCCTTATAGAGGTGTATACTATATAGCATCAGCAGGGGATGGAATCTCCGTCGCGCAGTTAACAGACAGTATGACAACGCCCAAACAGGCAAATTCAGGTCAGCCGGTGAAACATGAAGCAGGAGCAGAGCAGAGCAGCCAGAGCATGTTGTTCCTCGTTAGTGTCCGTTTAGGTCCCCAACAGGCCGGCACCGCTTAGCTAAGCTTCCCGGTGCATGCCACGCATATTTTCGTATTCATAATTCTACCCCAGGCTGTGTCACATCAACGAGGCATTTAACTGTTATTTAATCCCTTTGAATCCGACTATTGAAGCTTGCGTGCAACGACAAAGTGTTCTGGAAGGCCTTGGCCAATACGTCCCTGGTACGCGTCCGAAAATACGCCGCTAGCACAGTGAGTCAGTGAGTCATCCGAGTATAGGAAGCAAAAGCCGATGATATTGAGACAGATGAAACATTCGTCTTGCCCATTCTTAATTCTGGGAATTCAAGGAAAACCAGTGTACTATATACCTATTATTGTATCATATTGTTTTGAATACTTATATAGAGACATGCATATCTACCTAGGTATACTATTTTAGCAGTGTTGATGAAAGTGCTCTGCCTTTGTCTGCCGGGGCGAGCAAGCGATCTTTTATGAGATCCACAAATTCCTCAAAATCATCCCACAGAACCAACGGCTGCTCCATGGCTGCAAAATGGCCGCCCTTCTCGTGCTGCCGGTAGAAGACCAATTCCCCAGTCGTCTCAATCCACGCCTCGGACAGGCGTGATCTCTTTGGGAAACCACGAGAAACCAAGTGGCTTATTGAGATGCCATCGTTTTGTACCGTGGCTATCGGCACTAGGGCCGTAGAACTGGCGGTACGACCACAAGCTGCTCGCCGCGCAGCCGGTCACCCAGTACAGCGTAATGGATGTCAATATCAAATCTAGCGGCGGCGTCTCGTCGGTCCAGTCCAGGAACTTCTCGCCTACCCAGGCTAGAAGCGCCAATGGGTTGCTGGAGAGCACGAAGCCAATCGTGCTGGGTCGCGTGGCGTGCGTCCACGCGTAGGCACTTCCGTTGTGTTTGAAGAAGAAGTGTCTTTGAAGACCTGCTTCTTCGGAACTGTTGATTGGGCTCTTGATGTCGGCTTCGTCTGGTGGCGGCATGGGGCTCGTATTCAAGTGGATTGCTTTGCAGTTGACATAGTTGGCTGCAATCACTGACCTATACGGCCGCCGAGATCACCTCCCTGAATCACATAAGCCTCAAACCCGAGAAGTGACATCAGCGTGTCAGAGATCCGCGCCGCATCGTCCGAAGTGATGTTACGGTCCACTGGCGGCGGCGAGGAGAACGTGTACCCGGAAGACTTGGGACGATCAAGTGATACGGCAACGTGTCCGCTGTGTATCTATCTCGCAGCATGTTCAAGATGGCGAGAAACTCCACGAAGGATCCCGGCCAGCCGTGGAGAAGCAACACTGGAATTGCATCGGGCTTCTTGGAGAATAATGCTACAAAGTGGACATCGAAATGGCCAATGGAGTCTTCGATGGAGGCTTTGAAGTGAGGGAAGGAATTGATATATTGTTCTTGGGGCCGCCAATCGAAACTAGATTCCCAGTATTTTTGGTCTCGGCGACCCAGTCGCGCCGAAGACCAAAATTTCTGCCTTCATCGTGCACAGAGTTCTCGTATACAGGCGGTGCAAGTGGTGTCAGCTTGAGAA
This sequence comes from Talaromyces trachyspermus, assembly GCA_020137715.1. Classification (NCBI taxonomy): domain Eukaryota; kingdom Fungi; phylum Ascomycota; class Eurotiomycetes; order Eurotiales; family Trichocomaceae; genus Talaromyces; species Talaromyces trachyspermus. The sequence continues at coordinate 6,887,786 of JACGXQ010000015.1, read as the reverse complement.
GAGCAACGAGGTCATCAATGTCTTTTGTGGAACGTGGACTTCCCACGGCTTAATGGTGGATGAAGCGTTGGCAGGAGGACATTATATCCGTCAAAAGTCGAGGTCATCTTGAATAAATACTTTATTGAACTACTGGTTTTCACTAAAGAAAGAAATATCAAGAAACAGAATGATTTTATGCGGACCCCTACATAACCCTAGTTGCGGGATCCGCTCCGTGCAGAACAACTGCTGTGTTGACAGTTTGGCAAATCGCGGCAGGAAGGCCGACACACATGGCTATTCAAACCAGCGTCCAATAATAATACGCCAATTCTTGTTCGACCTGGCGATTGGCTGACTCTGTAGCCATAGTTTGAGAGTGGCACGGCCACAGCACCAACCGCCATACCTTCAATCAACACGTCACCAACCAGCATACAATTATCCAGACGGCAGAATCTAGAACCTGGCGTATGGCTTCACCATTGTCTCCATCGCGATCTGCACTGGCCACGAGGGAGTTCTTCGGGGACCGTAAACCCCCAGACATTACACGCAAGATCACGGCCTGCGTGGCCTGCCGCAAGCTCAAGGTGGGTTGGGTTGATGCCACCGTCATGCTCCTGGCATGGATATCTAACGTCTTGTTTCTATTCAGATAAAATGTGACATGAAAGACTCAAAGCCGCCCTGCATCCGGTGCAAGAAGCGTGGACTCTCATGCACTGTCAACCGGAGCTTGCAGATGCTCTTGGAAGGCGATGCAACGTAAAATATCCTTCCATTAACGTGTGTGAGTAGAAGCATTGCTAACAATCATTTGTAGATGGAAAAGTGCCATGGAGCAGAAACTAGCTCTTGTACAGGAAGCAATCGATAAAATTGCTGACAGGATCAAGCTACCCGAGGTACTTGATACTACTACGAACGAAAGAAACGAACAGGCCGAGGAGTCATCTTTGGCCACCACTCAAGGTGAGGATGGTGGCGATGAGGAACCGAGGGAGGACACACCAAACCCGCAGCAGCCAGCATGGGAGGTGATCATGGATCCAAAATGCGGCCCTGGAGCAATTCCCGCTACTTGTATCTCGAATCGAATTCCGCTTGATGCCCATCGTTCTGACCTGATAAGTCGCGGTGCAATATCTCTGGAGAGTGCGGAGCACTTCTTCAAGATATACCATGAGCGTCTCGATCATTTTATATACCGCGCTTTGATTGATCGGGATTCGCTTTCTAGCATTCGTGCCAACTCCGCTCTTCTGACAGCAGCGGTTTGTAGTGTGGGCGCCCTACATGCTGCCTCCCGGAATACGAAATATGCTATAAGGAGTTCGTAAAAGAGTATACCATACAAATGACTTCTAAGAGACACACGATAGACGACGTCCGTGGACTATGCATTGGTGCGTTTTGGTTGACTGATATGTCCTGGGCGCTCGCAGGAGCAGGTAGGTTGTACTCTTAGAAACATACCATAACTCGCAAATGCGAATTGACATATTTTGTTTTGCAGCTGTTAGAATGGCGACGGAACTCAATCTGCATCGGGGTGTTACGAAAAGCACGCATCGCTGCGTCAACAAAACACCGCAAGACAGAAAGATTTGCTATTTGCGCACTCGCCTCTACCTTCTCGTCTACGTCTGCGACCATCACTTCTCGATCGTGTATGGAAGGCCGCCAATGACTCGCGAGTTTACGGGCCTCGGCTCCCTGGAGTCCTTCCTAGGACTACTGGACGCGAGGCCCGAAGATGATGTACAACTGGCGTGCCAGGTTGAACTGTGGTCGATCAATAGTCGAATATACGATACCTTTGGCGTCGGCACAGACGCACCCATTCCGCGAAGTTCGTTGTCAGAGTTTCGACGTCTGGGAGTAGCCCTTGAAAGCTGGCGAGCCACGTACAGTGAAAAGTTCTCGTTCAACAGTCACGTCGGCAACTATCCAGAGCTCGGCGTCGCACTCCATTTCCACTTTGCAAAGCTCTACCTGTGTACTCATGCCTTTCGAGGGGCCACTGTGTACCCCGAAATGGAGGAATTCGCGGATGCAGCCGTGTATTCCGCTGGGTATATATTGCGCGCGCTGGTGGGAAACCCGGAGATCCGTTCGCATCTTGACGGATTGCCAACATACTTTGACACCATGGTTGCATTCGCAGTGGTGTTTCTGCTGAAAGTGTCGATGAAGAGTCCCCAAATACCACCAGGATTGACAGGACAGAGACTCTAAAGTTACTGGGGCAGGTTGCTGGAGTGCTGAGTGAGGTAGCCACGCACATGCATTCACAACATGTCCTTTCAGACATTTCGATCAGTGTGGCCAACTTGGTTGGACGATTTCAAAATGCTGGTTCTGGTGGGTTTCAATGGGCGGGTGGTAGCAATTTGGGGATCCCTCGTCAACGACTGGATTCGAGATGAGCCACCTGGATGGCGAGTGGCTTAGTCCGGAAGATTCGATGTTCTTGGGAAACTATGATTTACTGTTTCTGCAAGACGGTGCCTTTGGCTGGGACGTTGGTCTGTAGCCGGCTTCAAGACTAGCCATGGTCACAAATGTAAATATATTGTCAAACCAAACAATGTAAAGTTCTACTCGTTCGCTTGTGTGAAATAATTACATGAACTGAATCAGCTCGACTGAGATTTCCCCATTGGAATCGAAATATACGCTCCAAACTCCTTTGCAAAATCCACCGAAACACGCGCGTGAACCTTGCCCTGACGATCTAACAAGCGACCGGTATCACCTTCAGGCACAACCGCGCCGTGCCAGATATTGGGATGGATGTAGAGACCCTTGCCCCATCGACACGGAACGCAACGAACTTCTCAGGCGTGACATCGTCACCGGGCAGCGCCAATGGCACGAAGAAGCTCTGTCCATCAACGGGAAGAACATCTGTCCACCGTCCGGATGGTAGTTGGCACGCCATATCAGCACCCTGTCGCGCGGGTTCGCAGCGCCAGTATTGCTCGCCTCTTCGGGGAACCGGCTCCAGGCAAAGAGGTAGTTGTCGCCCACGGCATTGTTGCGTGCGTACAGTGTGTCGCCTTTCCACCAGAACTCGAACAGGCCCTCGGTTGTGCCGCCTTGGTCGCCGGAGTTGTCGTCGACAGGTCGCCAGCCCTGGGCGGGCCAGCGGACTATTTCGATCGGGGCGTCATCGGGCGAGTCGATCACCTTGCCATAGCCTTTGATGCTTTCGGGAGTCGCTTGCACTACTGGCAGTTCAAAGACTTTGGTCACGCCAGTGGTGGGAATGTAGGTGATGTCGTCGGCGTTGAATGCCATTTCACTTGGATAGAGGGTTGCAGAAGTTGTTCACGTTGAAAAGAATTGATTGAGAACAGACAAAACTTTATCGCTTTATACATCATTGTTATAGACATGTCGTTAGCTGGATGTCGCTCTTCGTGCCGATACAATGTGAGGGGAAAGTAGTAGAATATCTATATCGGTATCAGGGCCGACATTTGGCATCAGCCTGTTGTCTGTTCGGTGCATCCACCGCGATTCTACGCTGACCACATCTGTCTAGATTGCCTAAATAGAGGAAAAAGGTCGGTAGTGGTCAAATAGTTGCGGGTTCTACAGCGATTTTACTGGTTACTTCAATATCTGACATCGTTTAGAGTGCGGCCACTCCCTCAGCTTTCCTAGCATTGATGCTTGATATCAAGATATTTTTATAGCCCGTAAAAGCACCTACATTATATCATTTCTTGAATTATTAAATATAAATATAGTATAAACTAGGGTGGCCGCCGAAATGGGAAACGGACAGGACTTTTCCTGTTTGGGAATGAGACAAGAACCTTGGAAATATTACCTAGGTAAATAACAAAAATCTTTCCAATTCTACTAGGAATTCCTAGAAGCATTCCTATTCCTATATGGGAAATTCCGTGACTCTCGTGTTTCTCGATTTCAACTGTTGAAAGAACAAATGTATCATATCAAGGTAAGTCTACATTGTCTAACTAGGTAATATTTCCAAAATATCCGTCACTCACGCTCAAAGTCGTCCCCATACCATCCAGTCCAAGAACCCTACGCATGCTGCCTCAGCACTTGGCCACATGCGTCTCAGTCTCCGGATTTCCTCCACGGCTTCAACCGGTGTATCCGCACCATAGAGTATATCAGTCTCAATCTCCTCGATTGTTTTGCCCTTCGTTTCCGGAATCAGCAACGTGACCAACGCAACGAGCGCCATGATGCCCGAAAATAGTCCCAGAACCCCTTAAGACCAATTCTGTCGGTGATCGTTCCAAACGCAAACGCTGTAATAACAGCACCGACCTTGCCAGACGCGGCCGAGATGCCGTGAGCAGTAGCGCGCACGCGCGTTGGAAATACTTCGACGGGGATCAGAAAGGTCGTCGCACTGGGACCCATGTTCAAAACAACTGGGACAGCGTAAAGAGCGTGACGAGACCTCCAGTGGATGCAGTGTTGGCCACGCCGGCCCAGATAGCGTAGATGACTGCGACGAGCAGGCTGAAGATGAATTGTTGCTTGACGCGGCCGATCAGATCGGGGATGAAAATCGCGAGATAGTAGCCTGGCAGGAACCCCTTTACAATGTCGTTGGTCAGATGGTTTATCTTCGAGAGACGGAATTAATAGAGCAGAAAAAATCTTACAGCAGCTGATACGATGATATTTCCCACTGCAGTGTTGTACAGGGTCTGCCATGGCGTAGGCCCCGTTCCAAATCCAATCTTGAAAGGATGATGCTTTGATTCAGATTGACGCCGTAGAATGCTATGTCACTATATTCAAAGTCAACTAAGTATAACCACGCAAAAAAAAAAAAAAAGGAAAGAAAGAAAGAACGAAACACGAGCAACTTACTAAAGAAACCAGCAAAAGCTTGTCGCAAACAACACCTTGGCATGTCTCCATTGCGAGAAATACTCTGTAAAATCGCGATATTGCTGCAAAGACCTCGTTCGCCGTTACGCCTCATGCTAGTCTTTGTGGCGACGTCTTTCACATAGGTTAGTCGGAAATAATTATCTTATCGGGGCTAAACATACACTTTTCGTAAGGCTTTGTCTCGGGCATCATCAGTCGAGCATACAATGTCAACGCCGGAGGTATAATGCCTATGCCAAACAACAGTCTCCACACCCATTGGAGATGATACAGGTCTTCTTCGACCGACTTCTTGAATGCCGCCAGAAGCACTAGATATACAATACCGGATGCCATGGTCCCCAATCCGATGCACGCAAACACCGTGAGAACTAGTTTTGCGCGGGTTCCCATGGGATTGTGCTCTGCCGAGAGCGACGAGGTCATTGGGTAGTCTGCACGCACACAGTTAACTTGATGCTATTATAAAGTGAGACTCTTCTTTTCTTCCTACCAGCACCAGTCCCAAGTCCAGTGACAGCCCGGAATACACCCATCCATGCGACCACGTGAGATGGCGAGAAACTCTTCCACGGCATCAGGATAACTAGCAATGTGCCGAACATAGTGAAAAACAGCTCCTTGCCGTAGATGTTGTGGCGGCCAAGGGCATCGCCGAGCACGCCGAAGAGAAGCTGGCCAGCAACCATGCCGATGGAAAAAGTGCCTTTGATAATGTCGGAGGGAACCGTGGGGACCTTGCCCTTGTCGTCTTGGAAGTACAGGTATCCAAGCATCGGAACAACTAGAGACTCGTGGATTAGCAAGAGAAATCTCGTTTAAGATGGAGTGAGCCTACTCACCTAGTCCGATGCTGATGTTGAGATAGCCATCGCCAAACAGGCCGACGCCTGCGACGGTAAGGAACTTGAGGTTGGAGAGGATTTGAGAGGGCATTATAGGATCGGCACTTCTTCTAGGGCTCTGTGTCTATGGCCTTTTTTTCCTTTCTATTCCTGGTGCTGCAAGACGAGAAGGCATTATTTCGATCAAAAGCACCCTTACGAGGCACTTAATATATAATTTCCTGTTCAACGTATACTTCCAAGGTCGAAGGCATTATGGTATTGTCGGCCAGCGGCCGCGATCGCGACAGACATGGCTGCGGTTATTCACAATGGTGCCAGGATGCTGGATGCGAATTGAAGTTGTGCTACACGCCATGTGTCTGTCTATTGCTCAAACCATTGGCTGGACGATTCGATCAGATTTTAGGCGCGAGAATTGACATGCTTTGCAGTCGCGGCACGAAGTGCGTTGCCACTATGGCTTCCAATTTCCATGAACCCGGAATACACTAGGTCTGAGACCGAGTGTACAAATTTTCAACCCACAACCCATACTCTAACCCAAATAGGAAACTTTATTGCCTAATTAGGTATAGTTTAGGGTTACTAATGGTAGCAAATTTCAACATTGAATATACTCAATTGAGTCAATTCCTGTGTACATTCCCAATCCCTGATTGGCCCTATCAAGTGGCTAAACCCGCATCGTTCCAACAATTAGTTAGATGCCGCGGACTCGGTTGATGCTTGCAGGAATATATGTCTCGCATCCTGGTATAAGTTATTACTATACCAATATATACTATGTAGGATATAGACTAGTATATACAGACTTATCTATCAAATCAGTTGACTGGATATGCGCAGCCAATCAGCGGCCAGCATGGAGGGGCAGCTGCCAACTTTGGAACTCCCACGCAATCCGGGGAACAACGTCATTCTTGCCTGTTCGCACCTCCAACAACCTGAACGACCTCAACTCTCCTCGACACGAACTCCTTCCATCACTCCGCCGCTAACCCATGCGTGAAGAATTCTGATCCGCCATGTCTTCTCGACGATCAAGACCCGGCAGAGCTGACGACACCGAGCCTCTCTTGCCTCGGTACGAAAACGATGACACCTCCCGCCAACGCCAATTGCGGCAGAAACTGCACTCCTATCAGATGTTCAAGGCCTTATCCGAGGGATACATGCCTTCCAATGAGCAAGTCATAACGAACCTGCGCACTCTCCTCGCTTCCGAATTCCTTAATCCACGCAGCGATGACGTGAGCGAACCCAGTCGCCAGCTCGCACGCGACGTCAAGGCCCTAATGCGCGCCTTTATCGAGTTTCTCCGAGAGAAGAATAGTGAAGACCAATTTCAAGAATTCTTCTGGCACCTCTCCAAATCTCGGGTATCGCTGGACAAGTCGGCTCTGTCTAGCCAAGCGTCACATGTAAAGTCACAAGCGAATACGCAGGCCGGTAAGTTTCGCTGATGTAGCGTGGTCAAGCATTACTCTCTGACTGTAATCATTGTGCATAGCATACGATAGCCTGCGCACAGTCGGCAGTCTCCTTCTCACGAACGCCGATTTTCGATTATTCCTTGATGATGTCGCAACCATTGGTCGCCAGGTATTCGCCGACACTAGCCATACCGTATCCGAAGCCGCTCAAGAGGTGGCTGGAGCGGCTCAGCCATCACAAGAGGAGCTTAGAAAGGTGGATGGCGCCGGGGCTGACGATGGCAAACACCCGTCCAAGGATGATCTTCGTGAGGATATAACTCGAATTGCTGCTACCGCAGAACAAGGAGTCATCCACGCTGGACAGACAGCAAAAGAAAGCACGCAACAAAACTTGTCAGGCAATCAGCAAGATGCATTGCTTCATCGTCTCAAACAGGCGGTCTTCAAGCTTCGCACCCGAAATGACTACTCTGATTCTGTCTCGACGCTGTCAAAACTTGTTCAGCGGTACGGAGCTATATACGCCAATGCCGCAGAGGACACAGCTAGTGCTATGAGTGAGGACGTGGAAATTAATCAGGACCTCAAAACGCCGTCGACAGTTTCCGCACCTTGGTTCAATCATTCGGCAACGTTGAAGAGTGGAAACGCTTGGAAGATCGATTCCACGATGTTATGAGGCATGCCAACAAGGACCCAGAATTCGAGTCTCTACTAGGAGATATTGGTGTGTCTTTTCAAGAGATGATCACTGACCCGGCCTTTTTCGACTCGGCACCGGAGCGCTTGGATAAACTGAAGGAGCAGTCTAAAAATGTGGGAAGTGAAACTGGCATCCGGAGCGATGTTGAAGCATTCTTGCAGCAAGTAAGACGGACATTGCGATCTATACCTGAGGATCCCGCTGTTGCAAAATTGAATGCGGCGGCGAAAAGATCGTTCGAGATGTATCCGACGTTTACACCAATCAAACGAGCATGTTGGTGGCTGATGCCGCTCACATATTCCTCCCATTACTCATTCGCAGCATTCAGTACATTCCCATTCCTAGGCTGGAAATCTCTGCCCCAGAAATGGATTTGCTTGTTGAGAATCTGGTGCTGGAGCCGGGAAGGACAGTGAATCAATCCTCTTTTTCCCATACAGAGTCCTGGTCACGTCCAAGACTAACATGGAGCTGGCTAAAGTCCATTCGAAGAAGGCCAAGACCGCCATCAAAACCATTGTTAGCGTGAAGCTAGAGGGGTTGAATATCAGTGCATCCGAGTTTGGGTATTGGATTCGGGCTCATAGTGGACTTCTCTTCCGGTTCGGCGACGAAGGCATTGGCAGCTTCTACTTGGACGAGCGCGGAATAGATATCTCAGTCGATTTGGAGGTCGGTCGAGACCGACTGGCTCATCTAGTTACGCTAAGAGGAGTGCGCGTGCATATCCACAAACTAGATTATACAATAAACCGCAGCCGATGGAGGATTCTTCTCTGGCTTGTTAAGCCTTTCTTGAAGCAACTAATACGTCGAACACTGGAAAGGAAGATTGCCGAGTATGTGGTGAAAATGGTGGTGACGATAAACAGGGAGCTAGTGTTTGCGCGTGAGCGTTTGCGTGCGGTCAACATCGCCAATCCTCAGGATTACGCAACCTTCATTCGAGCTGTGCTCGCGCGACCGAAAGCTTATGCCAACCCGGATATCTACCAGAGGGTCGGCGCGTATCCCCGAGAGAGGGCGTGTTTAAAGGCATCTACACCCCGGTAGCATAGTCAAGGTGTGGAGAGATGAAGCAGAACGGGCGCAGGAATCGATTGACGAGGGTGACGATACGGGCGGTCTCCATTTGACGTGGCGCAACAAGATATTCGATGTGAACGTGTAGGACTTTTACGTTATACTCCGTAGTTATATAGTCATTATTTGTTAGTTAACTAATATACGTATCATTCTTTTCAGACAACAGATACAAATTAGGGCTCAGCCGTCACGTGGAACAAACCGGGAAAATAAATAATCCTGCGGAGATACGGCCACCTAAGCTAAATAATTAACTAGTTCGTTATCACGAATGAACATTTGCCATGGCATGCAATTGCTCTTCTTTTCTTCTCCTTTCTTCACATTTAAATTGAAGCGAAGCAAAAAAAAAAGAAATTAATTTGAAAACTGAAGGAAAGGAGCGTTACTCCTTGAGAGTCAAGGAGCAATGCTTCCCTTGCACTTCCTACTTGTCATATCCGCCCTCCTGCTCACGGCGCTATGTGCAGAAGACTACTACAAGATCCTGGAGGTGGACAAATCAGCGTCAGAGCGAGACATAAAACGCGCTTATCGCACGTTGAGTAAGAAGTATCATCCTGATAAGAATCCGTATGTCCCTCCCTCTCTTTTATTTTTGACCAGATTGATTGTGGAAGGGTTTCTTGAAGCTAAATGTCTTTAAAAAGAGGCGATGAATCAGCAAAAGAAATTCGTCGACATCGCCGAAGCATACGAAGTCCTCTCTACACCAAGCACGCGGAAAATATACGACCAATACGGGCACGAAGGGCTCGAGCAGCAAAACATGGCGGCAACCGCCGCGGCGGCGGCAGCAGCAACGATCCCTTCGATTTATTCTCACGCTTCTTTGGTGGTGGGGACATTTCGGGCACGGCGGTGGTCATCGCAAGGGCCCGGATATGGAAGTGAAACTAGCCCTGCCGCTACGCGATTTCTACACGGGGCGCGAACTCGAGTTCAGTATTGAAAAGCAGCAGATTTGCGAGACGTGCGAGGGACGGGTTCGGCGGATGGGAAGGTGGAAACCTGTGATCGGTGCGGGGCAGAGGGCTGGTTATTCAGAAACATATGATTGCCCCGGTATGTATCAACAGGTGCAGTCGCATTGTGATAAGTGCGGCGGGAAGGGCAAGTCGATTAAAAGCCGTGTCCGGTCTGTCATGGACAGCGCGTGGTGCGGAGAGCGAGTACCGTTTCGGCGACGATTGAGCCGGGCATGGGTAAGGGAACGAGGCTCACGTTTGAGAATGAGGCGGATGAGAGTCCTGATTGGGTTGCGGGCGACCTGATTGTGATTTTGGCAGAGGAAGAGCCGGCGATGGGCGCAAATGACGCGGAGAGGACAGACGGGACCTTTTCAGGAGGAAAGGCAAGGATTTATTCTGGAGGGAAGTGCTGTCTCTGCGAGAGGCGTGGATGGGCGAATGGACTCGCAACTTGACGCATTTGGACGGACATGTCGTGCAATTGAGCCGGAAACGAGGCGAGGTTGTCCAGCCGCTTGCTGTTGAGACGGTGGTCGGGCAGGGCATGCCAATTTACCGTGAGGGCCATTTGCATGATTATGATGGCGGGGAAGAGGAGTTTGGCAATCTGCTGGTTGAGTATACGGTCGTTTTGCCGGATCAGATGGAAAGTGGCATGGAGAAGGATTTTCATGCCTTGTGGCAGAAATGGAGACGGAAGAATGGCGTGGATTTGCTTCAGGATTCCGGAAGGCCTGTCCCGGTTGTGGATGGGGATGGCGTCAAGGATGAGCTGTAGAATAGATCTAATTATTATATTTCTTACCTGGTGATGTATAACTATGTCGAATTTCCTCCTTAAGACTATTAGCAGGAAACTCACCGACTGACACTAGTTTCGCACGATATATGCTGATTGCATAGTATTATTCGCGTTCCTGTCAATGATATAACCAAGGACTCGGTAAGTACCTAGGTATTCCTATCTTCGCCGATCCACATGGCTATACTTTGTATTGAGGCTGAATATGTATAACATCATCTAGGTAGTATCCACATAATATACATATATAGAGAGGGGTTAAAAGCTACCGGTGAGATCAGTACTGGTACGGACTGGTCAAATTCTGTAACGTATCAAAATCCGGCATCCACAGAGGCGTCGTAGTTACGCCCTCAGCGCCTAACTCTTGATCGATCCACGGCGCCAACTCCATTGCCATTCGCATGGCGTCTTCTGATATATCGATACCGAAATGAGACTGCAGCGTCTCTTGCTGCTGGTGTAGCTGTTGTAAAGGCTGTGATATCTGCTGCTGTTGCTGCTGCTGTAAGGATGATAGAATTGGGTCTCGCTGAAAATCGGTCTGTGAAGGCCCCACGACAGCAGCGGGGAGACCGGGTGTGCCTGTCATTATACTCGTTGACGCTGCCATATTGAACGGTCGTCTTTCGCCCAGTTGCTGGTTGATATTATTGTTAATAGCGGCGGTATTAGTAGTGTAGCTCTGCTGCGCAGCCATCATGCCCGCCATCCCAGATGTTCGCGCTGTTTCGTTACCCTGTAATTTCTCCATGGCAGCATTGACCATTAGGTCGAATGTATCTCGATATCGTTTCACCCACGGGCGCGCTCCGTCATGACAAATAACACCGTCGAGCAGGCCCGGATATCATTGCTCATGCGAACCGACCAGACCTTATCCGTATTCGTCCAAAGGGCATACAGCATGGTGATACCGGACACAAATACGGTCTGCACAGCAAGGAATGAATGCCCGTATTCCAAGGTTTGGTGCATCCGTTTATGCGTCTGGCAGATGTCGCCTGATGCGCGAAGACAGATGTGATAGTAAGGGTCGGTTATGGGTAGGAGAGGTAGGAAGGGTTGGATTAGTAGTCGAACGGCTCTGTTGAAGTGCAGCGTTATGTAGTCGAAATTATTCATTACAAAGCGCTGTATCACTGTATTTTTCCATTCTTCGAGTAGACGGTAGATTTTGTCGATTTTCGGTTTTAGTTCCTGGAGCGGTCGATCAGCACGGTAAATGGTTTGTTGGATCATTGAGTCAAATTGTCTAGCTCGTAAAATCGCACAAAAGAGGGATAAATTCGTGACTGGGGCCGGCTGCTGTTGCTGTTGTTGCTGCTGCTGCTGTTGCAAAGAAGTTAGTATCGCAGGATCACGGACATCATCATTGACATCCAGAGGCAATTCGACATCAATATGACGATCACCAATGCTGCAAGGTCGTCCCAGGGAGAGTGAGATGGCTCGTTCGAGGTAGTAAACGGTCCAAAATAGGCGTCGACGAAGTTGCACGGTGTATGGATCGAGCCGTGCCGCGCTGCTTTTGCGATGGAGCCCTAAATCGATGCATGTTCGCATCGCAAGTCCTATCATGTACCACAGACCATGACTAGTAGCAGATCGGATATGGTAGAGCACTAGCAGTATCATGGCTTCAATGTTTTGCACGGACCTTGTTTCACAGGCAGCTGCTACGTGCTGGATGGCAGTCATGTAGAATTTCTGTCATGTATTTAGTACTTGTTATCAGGCAAAAGGGGTCGGGCTCACTCCAGGAGGCGTATAGTCGTATTTCTCACTGAGCCCAATCAATGTCGAGGCTATGGCATACACCATATAGAGCTTAAATATGCCAAAGCGCTCAGTTTGGGTCAAGTCCTCAGACTTGGTCTTCGCCAATTGCCAGCGAGCATGGTGGAGTTTCCACAACTCCTCTCGATCCAGAAATGGATATTTGTTATGTACATGGCCTATATACGCATTCATAATGCGAGAGCCCATTTCGCTGTTTGGAGGATCAGCACGGTGTTTCAGTAACTCGTCTAAATTGATCGCTTTGTAGGACGTATTGGCGCTGCTCTCGCTAGTACCAACTCTATCATGGCTCAAGTTTCTTGTCTTTGTCGCCGAAGCTGGAATTGAAGAATCTGGAAATGCTTTGGTCATGACCGTGGCCCGCACCATCTCGCCCAAGTTAACGGCCAATGCTAGCCCTGAGCTGGACCCCAGATAAGCGGGTGTTTCGGGCGAGTCGAGAGAGAGGAAGCCAACGACTTCGCCTAGAGTGCTACTCCTTATACCTTCTTGAGAATTAACTGGAGTTTGCGGCTGAGAAGCAGCAGTCATGGGATGGACGATGCGATTGGCATTGGCGGTTGGGATGTCCACATCTGCTGCACCTTTGTGCCCTGATAATTCGGAGAGCCTCCCTTCTAGATATGCAATGCGCTCTTCTAGAGCGTGTGTATACCTATATATAACATGAATATCTATACGGGTTGCAAAGATCAACTAGATGAGATAATACGTACCCCGGCGTGCCATTACTTTCCAGGCTAAGCGAGGACTTGTCACACTCAACGCCCACCTTCCGACAGTTTGTGCAATCGGGATACGCATTGTCACACTGCATGATGTTAGAATCTTCGACTTTAAAGAAGCGTGCGAGTAAAGGAGAGACGAACTCTTTGCTTGCGGCTTTTGCAGCGCGAACATGCTGTTCTCGCACGCTTGCGCGGGTTGTGTTCGGAGTTTGTTGGAGAGGCGCTAGAGGGTTTCATGGATCGATGACTATGTTGGAGATTTAAAAACATCGATTAAAGTGAAAGGCAACGCCAGCATGCGCAGAATCCGAAGTGATATATTTAAGTAAGTCTACATAGAAGAAAAGTAACCTGGCAGCAGTGAGTGGGGTTTGCTGAGCGTTCATTGGATGGATTTACTATGTACCTAGTAGGATGCCTCAGGCACTGAGCGAGTCTGTTTCTACGACAGAAAAATTTCTTCGACCGTTTTGCTTATTTTCATTTTATTATTCTATACAATACTACGCAATCCAGTGCCTCCCCTATGTAGAGCAGTATAGCTTCACCATGTCGTTAAATACTCAATTTCTTGACCTTGTTCCCTACTCTGTAGGGCATTGGCCCATGAATCCGAAGCACTATATTCAGAAAGTACCGCCGAATGTGATAACAGGGATTTGGCCAAACGTTTGTGTGGCTGTTGTTACCAAGGAATCGACTGCTGGGCAGCTAAGAAGGTATTAGAAATGAACAACAGACAATCTCGTCAATTGAAGTACTTGTGCTTTATACATTTTTTAGCTAGGTACAGAAACTATTCTGGGAAAATGCACACCAAACCTACCAGAAACCCTGGTATAATGCTATTGTAAGCGAGATGCAACGAAAAAAAGATCTAAGCCCATCTATATGCATCAGTCGTAAACTTTTATAACTATTTTCCCTGATCTCGAAGGGGCGTGACTCTGAATGTTCTTCAGAGGATATAACGATTGAACCCGAGAGCCAAGTCTGTATGTGACGAATTTCTCTGCTTCAATCAGGAAGAGTTTTTGCCAGCTTTATCAGCTTCGTCGACCTTGTTGCCGTCCTGCTCGTCCTCGTCTTCTATTTGTTTTTCAACATCACGGTCGTTTATATCGGCCTTATTCGCCGTCTTGGTATCAATATCGATCTGTGTAGTTGCCTGGGACTCCGTTCCATCTGTTTGTACTTGTGCTCGTTCTTTTGTTGCTCCTCTTCTTCAGACTCTCATTATTATTATTTTTATTGCCATCCTCCGGCTTCTGCAAACCTTTGTCCCGGATAAAGAAGCATCCCAACACACAAGCACCCACCAAGGGCACCTGGAAAATGAACACAGTATGCGACGCCTTGACATAAGCTTGGACAATAGCATCCCAGTCCGCGGCCGGGATACTGCCTTGCTCAGGAAGAGCATAAGTTGTGCGCGTCAGATACTCATACCCAGCTGGCAAGTTCTCCTTGAGCACGCTCTGCAGGATTGCGGCTGATATAGCAAGCCCAACGGCACCGCCAGTGCAGCGGAAAAATTGCGAATGGAAATCACAACAGCGCGCTGGGAGAGGGGTATGCGCTTGGAGGGCGACCAGGGTCGTCTGGAAAGTGCAGCCAATGCCTGTGCCAACGAGGACTAGGATGCCGTAGATTTGACTCTTGGGCGTGCTGCCATCCCATAGCAGGGTTAATCCAATGCCGCTGCATGAATGTCAGCATATTCAACATTCAACACATTTCGAAGTCGAGAGGCGATGATGCTTACAGACACCACGAAGTGAAACCAAAAAGATAACTTCATGGTAGCGATTCAATCGTGACATGTATTGCCCAGACAGGATGGAGAAGGTGGACTGGAAAGCAACCATGGGTAATGAACAGATTGCAGATTGGATTGGCGACCAGCCTCGCGCATTCTGGATATAGAGAGGTAAATAATACAGCAAGGACTGGTATGCAGCTCCAAGGAGGAAACTCTGCAATAACAGAATTGTGGCGACAGGTCTTTAAAGATGGAAACTACATTCGTTAGCTCATATAACGCGCGCACACATACAGAAGAGACACTTACGAGGCATCATCGGCAAATAAGCGATTTTCCACTGAACGAACAAAAACAGCACGAAAAAGACACTTCCAATCACCAACATACTAATCACCAGTGCCGAATCCCACCGAAAGTACAAACCGCCACCGGAGATGGGAATCAGAATGAAGACAATGGCGATAGTCGAGGTGATGGTTCCCATAAAATCAATCTTCTTCACCTGGCTCTTCATCGACTCCGGTCTCATCTTACTCGGCAACAAGAACCAAGCCACCACAGCACTCACCGCTGCACACGGACAGAGCAGGTAAAACATATCTCCAAGAGGCCCTTTCCACAAACGCCGCAGCGATGAAAGGACCCGTCATGTTGGCGAGTCCCGCAAATGAGGCCAAAATACCCTGATATTTGCCCCGCTCCTGCAGCGTCACGATATCGCTGACAATAATCATGGTCATGTTTGTGATGCCGCCGGTAGCAATACCGGCCATTGCACGGAAGACGTAGAGCATAGGCGGGTCTACGGCCAGCCCGCATAGCAAGTCGGAAATACTTAGGAGAATCAGGACGCTTATATAGACGCTTTTGCGGCCGAAGATGTCGGACAAACGGCCATAAAGAACGGTGCAGACGGCATTGGCGACTAGCGAGGACGTGCCAGCCCAGGAAATGGTTGCCTCGGCATTCAGGTCCTTGCTGATGCTGGGGAGAGCGACACTGATCCCATTCTGGTCGATGAAGCAGATCAGGAGCGAGATTGCCAGACCGCTGAAGACAACCAGTAGTTGGCCGGTGGGCAGGATGTTTCTCTGATCCTGTAAAGATTTCTCTGCAGCGTCGTGGCGGCCCATGGTTTGAGAATGAATGATGGTTGAATTAGCAGTCGACACTTTGTTCTCTCATGGTAATTCCTGCTGAGCCGGATACCTAGGTATGACATAAACAAGCAGTTGGTTGCGTTAGTTTACTAGGTATTTGCTCCTCACCGAGGTAGACAAATATTTGATGGATTCTGCCTCAATTTATCTATCACTCAGTGACATGGAAAAGTTTCCACCGTTCTATTGCAAATAAGGCTAAGGCGGTCCCATCATGACATTAATTACTAGTACAGCTCCAGAAAAATCGACCATCCTTGGGCTACGGTTTGAAGCAGGATCCAACTTTGGAGGCAAATCTCTTGCAAGCCTTTGTATACACGCGGGCCTCTGATTGGCCAACCCACGGAATTGTGCCGACTCTGCCGCGTTGGATCGTCGGACGTCCGATAGAACTGGACGATGTGATTTGGCTGTAGGACGTCCGACAGCCCTAACTCCCCGCCGTCGGGAAGTGCCGATGGATTCTTTTGCCATCTTTCCCTTTTCGGGTTTTGTCTTGACTAGAACTAGACCAAAGGTTGGCTGCGTCTGCGGTCGAGACTCAGGATATACATACGATGTATAAAAATCCCGCCCTTCACCGACTGGTTGGAGCTGTTTTCGCAGACCGACATTTTCATCACGAATGCAGACTGCCCAGCAACGGGCTATCTCAGAACCAAGGCGCCTGATTAATGGACTAGACATGGTCAGGCAGTAACAAACACTAATTACTAGATTAGGCAATAGGACCATCTTAATACTAACCTTGAGCATTATCAAAATAGGAAAACCATATACAGCAAAATAGATAGGTATCATCTGGAACAAATCAAGCTGATCAAGCGATGATATCTGTCGGGATACCAGAACAAGAAGCTCAAAACTGGAATCAAGATAAAGAACAACAAAGCAATCAACCAGAACAGCCCGCTAGTCAATACAGCAACTAAAAATTAATGGCCATTAACAGCGCCCTTCTTCATCGACACAATGTCCTTCCCATGCCCATCCCGATTTTGAGTTCAGGAGCAGGCATCTGCGCCATCCAATTGGGCGGCGCGATGCCAGTTTGTTCGTGGATGGTACCCAGCAGCGGCGGCAAAGCCTGCATGATATTTCTAATGGACGCAGTCGAATCCACCTCGCCGGCCGAAGGTCCGGTGTTCCAAGTGGTGATCTTGGGCTGCATACCGTTGACAGCAGTGGCATTGGCCTGGGCGAGCTTCTCGTAAATGCCGGATTCGAGCATCTTGAGTTGTATGAAGCCCTGTGGGCCGCCGAGTGTGTCGACCATTTCACGGTAGGCTTTGGCTGTTTCCATGATAGCCTCTGCTTCACGTTTCTGGCGATAGTCTTAAGATTGTATTAGCTGATTTGCCATCTCTCACCGGGAAAAAGGTAGGGGACTGTACAGTATGCATCTGATTCCATCTTCTTCTTGTAGAACAGGGCATCAGCGGCCTTTTGTTCTGTGTAGAAGGCAGCATCAGCCTTTTCCTGCGCGGCCTCACGCGCAATCTTGCTCTTAGTGACATCCGTAGCACGCAGACGTTCCAACTCAGTCTCGGCCCGCTTGCTCTCAACAGACTTTTGCAGTTCAGCATCTTTCATTTCTGTGGTCCGCTGAGCCGCGATTCTGGCCATCTTGATATCCCGCTCCAATTCGATCGTGCGGTTGGTCAACTCGGAATCTGCCTTGGCCTTCTCGGCTTTGCGCTTGGTCTCGAGCACGGCTGTTTCGGCATCGATCTTGGAGATTTCCTGCTTCGTGCGGCCCTTCTTTTCGGCTTCGCCGATCTCGCCGCGCATGCGAGCTTCGGCGACATCGATCTTGGCTTGGTTGAGGGCGCCTTCATGAGCCTTTCGACTGAGAAAGGCGAAATATTCGCTCCCAGGTGTGTCTTGTAGCTCCTTGACGTTGGCGTTGTAGCTGGTTTCGTTAGCTTTTTGAACTTCCTGTCTCAATTACGGGGATGCAGCGTACATTCGTAGACCAAACTGCTGGAGCTCGTTCTGGACGTTTTCAATAACTGCGACAACTTAGTATATGATAACACATATTCAACTACCGTCTCGACTTAGCGTACGTACCTTTTGCTTTGAAGATCTGACGTTCCTTGAAGATCTCTTCCATGGTCATACTGGACACAATGACACGAGTCTCACCCTCAATAATACCCTTGACAATATCCTGCACGTGATTGCGTGTCGCGGGCTGATTGACTTCATACTTCGACTGATCAGAGCCATCCGGCCTGCCGGACAGCAGCAGGGCATACTTCTTCAAAGCCTCAAGCTCGTTGTCCGGGCCAATCGTGAAAACGGCCGGGAGAGCAAATTGTAGCTTCTCAACTGTCATGGCTTGGAGATTCAGTGAAAAGTCAAAGGGCATGACAGAGATTCTCGATATCTGAATGAGTCATCCACATTAGCGCATGAATGCATTCATGCATTCATGGATGGATAATTGGATAGTTGCATGGTACACACCTTCTGCCATGGATACACAAGAGCCTTTTGCAAATGCGCAAATCGTCAATACCGGCGCCCGTGATGACGAGATACTCATTTGCGCTTGCTATGTAGTACCTGCAGATAAATTAGTAAGGAAGAATGATAAAAGTGTGTGCGAATATTTCGTACCGCATTGTGATTGATGGTGATGATAGTAGGCTGTCAACAGATGAGGAAGTCCCCTGCGCTGTATGGTTATGCAAGTAGCATGCAAGAAGTAAACTGAAAAGCGATGTTGAGCCATTTATATATCCCCAAGGCAACTAGCCAAGCCATGGATTTCCTCATGGAAGCCTGTGCAGGCAAACAGCGCATGTTGTTTCAGGCTGGGCGTTTCCGCCTGGGGGCGTCGCAGTGTCAATGCCAGCAGGACAAAGCGCTCGGCAAGTGCCTTGTTTATTAGATTAATTCCCTCATCTCTGCCTTGTTGGAAATCGTTTAGTGAGGCGCTCGTATCGGAATGCGGCTTTTTCAGCCTTGCTGACCCAGGAAAGTGGCTGTACAAGGTTAACCACGGAGACGCTTATTATGCCCAGGAATGTTTCATGGCAGCAAATATTCTGACGAATACAAAACAGTTGCCAAGTTATTTATTATAGGTAGAAGAGGCTGAAGCTACAACCGGAAAAGATTTTCAGCAACATAGAACCAACATAGGTATCTGGGCAATAGTGACATCTACAGCCTCCAGCACTTAATAATATGTACTATATCTGCCTAAATACTAGCAAAATAAAAATAAAGATAAAGCCAAGAACTATGTCTTTTTTTATAATAGCTATTATCCAGAATCTGAGATTCGGCTAATCAATATTTTGGACAGCTATTCACCTTGCCGATCTTTAATACGAACGTCAAGGATGACAGGATATTCGGATTATCGACGCCGATTTTATTTTCTATTGCACCAGAGAATGACGCGCAGAAGAGTAGTCGCCATGCTTGCACTTCTCTTGATCTGGCGTCTGATCTCTTACTATATCAGTTTATACATGAGTATAGCCTTAGTCTCTTTTCATTACTGTCTTTCCAGTTTGTATACTGTTCAGAAATGTATCTCCTTTAGAAGCAAAGGCTGAAAATCAGATGTATCAGCGGTGCAGACTGATTTTGGTCTGCCATTCGACAATTCGATAAGGGCAGGCGCTTCTCAGGGTCAACATTGTATCTACTAGTATTGTTATACAGAGTACCATCCGCTTTTCAGCGGCCTGCAGAGCCTATACTCCCATACAACTAATACAGCGTGATTGAGGAGCACATTTGTAGGATTATCTGCTGACTCGAACGAGGGTGGTTGAGCTATGGCTACCGGAGAGCAACGTAAATATCAAGACTTTTAAATTCTTCGAGGTAATCTCAGAATACGTTGACAGCGCTGCAGTGAGGCAGAACCCTAGTTAGGGTTACGTTGCCCTGCGAGGAATTCCCTCCACCCGGCATCGAGATAAGTGACCGAATCATCAGCACAACGACAATGAAAGTAATCACAAATGTGGACGGCCAAATAGTCTACCCCGTCTCTCAGGCATCGATGCAAAGTAATCCAAAATCGTGAGGTTGAGAACCCAGCCCGGGCGAATAATTTGGCCGTGTGTAACACCCTACTCAGGATATAAGATGTGTCGATTGCTGTGATTCGAGGATTTTATCCCAAATTCCACTTGATTTGTAATAACTGTGTTGAATACTGGCCTGAGGGTTCATTTTTCTCACTTTCTGGATTACTCATTTAGATGACTAATATTGCATACTACGTAGCTATGCTGGTGAGACTAATACCTAGTCCTTGGGGCATCCATGCATCAGCGTGTATAAATAGATAGACCTTCACAGGTCTCAGAAACCTCTTTTGTCCTTCAGCCATTCAATCAAGCTTCTCTCAATTCTTAGCCTCTTCCAAAGTTCAAGCACGAGCTCAATTCTTCATCATGCCCTCCCGTGACACAATCGCCAAATATCTCGAGAATAATGAGAAATACGCAGCTAATTTCTCCGGTACGCTCACTATGGAACAGATGCGGCTTGGCCAGGGATCAAAAGCTGGCGAGCCGACAATCGTCCGTAAGTCGAATCTCATCAAGCACACTTTCCTCTCCATACTGACGAAGTACTCCAACGTAGTCACCTGCGTCGACCCCGATGTGTCCCTGAAGCCTTCTTTGGCCCGGACATACGAGCTGCCGTTTACAGGAACGCCGGCGGTCGAGCGACAGAAGACGTGGTGCGGTCGCTGAACATCTTGCGTGCTCTGCTTAATATGAGGACTGTGATTGTTGTCCACCATACCGGTATGAACGAGAGTCACCATCCAATCGCTATTAGGGTCCCTTCCAATGTTTACTTACTTACTTGCTTGCCTCAGATTGCGGCGTGACCCACGTCACGGACGAGGAAATCCGCCAATTCGCAATCTCAAAGAATCCCGCTGCTGCTGAAACCGTGGGCAAGATTGACTTTGACCTCTTCAGAGAGGAACATCTCGCGGAGTCTGTCAAAGAGGACGTCCGTAAACTCCGCGCGGAGAAGAGTCTTGATGGCATTGAGGTCTTCGGGTTCACGCTTGATACTCAGACTGCAGTCGTGACCGAAGTGGATGTTTAGATTCTTCCATAGTTGCCGGACGGTGCGCAGCCAAAAGTTGGAGTGCACTTGAAGATGATAATGAGTTTGTCGGTTGTTTAAGATTAGACATGTGTGCATAATTTGATATTACATAGCGTCTAAGCCATGAGCCAAGGCCATGATTTCGACCGCAGTAAATCGGCCAGTTCCTAGTACCTAGGTAGTACGATGCCCATGACAAGTACCTACCTACGTATCACTCCATTGCCGCTTTTACTTACCGAGTACAACTAAGCAAGTGTGGTGATCAGATCAGTGAGCCTTACATACCTAAGCTCCTGATTATCATCGGCGCCGATATACGGGGATAAGAAGTCCTATTCCTAGGGAGGAGACAGCGATTCGTCTTTGTACCTACGCACACCTACGTTATCCATCTAAATCCTATTCTTGTCTATTCTCCATAATCGTCCTCACAATAGATATTAGACGGACATCTCTATTAATTTTATTTAATGCACGAAACGTCACAAAGGAAAAGTCAAGGCAGTCGCTTCTTACCTACGAAGGCATTGGGCAAAATTCCCAAGCTTCGCTGGCAGGAATAGCTCCAAGGTTCTACATATATTGACATATCACGATGACATATTCGGCGAAGCGAGACCCATGGATCCAGTTTGAGACCGGGCTTATTTAATCGCCGGGGTGTCCTCTAATTGATACCTAGTTAACATTACTCGTCTACTACAAGACAATGGCTCTTTGTCTAATTTGTCAGGGCCTACTTGGTTATCGATTCTCACAAGAACAAATGTTTATGGACGATATATATACGGAAGATAAAAAGTGGGTCAAGTTCAAACGCAAACGACAAGTAATCTTCATGGACGCAAGAGAGCTTGAGGCGAAAGACTTCCAAAATAAGAATATTGACCACTGGGTTTCTCTGTACCGTCTAAGTAAGTGTTACTGAGCCTTTGTTTGAGTCAGGCACACGAGAAAGTCCTAGTAACGCGTCATCTAGTGTGGTACGATCCTGCCGAGGAAAAGCTGGTGATATCCGGTATAGGACAGTATGATTCAAGGGCCAAATCAAATGCAGCCCCAAAAATTACAGCAAGGCTGTCATTGGATCTGTTAAAAGAGCGACAAAGGCAGAGAGAGAGCATTTTACTATAGCATATGATCCGAACGCTTTCCTTCAGTCGTCTAATAATTGGTTTGAGAGGGATCTTGATTGGCGACAACTGCCTTTTCCACTACACATGGGTTGTTGGAAATTAGCCCTATGGGAACTGGGCCCTTCTATCGAAAACGACAATTTGGAGCTGTTTGCCGCCATTGTTTGCGAAATTTTGCTTTCACACACTCTTGTCGGGAACACCATGGCGCAGAAAGGCAATTCGATCCGTATAGAATTACTAGGGTTCAAGAAGCCATTGCTCGCTGTTGCTACAGTAGACATACAAAAAGGAGAGAAGCAGCAGATCGGAAGCGACAACCTCTCACACATTCTTATTCCAAGGCAATTTCAAATTTGCCCGTCGAGCTTCTGTATCTGATATTGGATCTCCTGGAATACAGGGAGATTCAAAAACTGGAATTTGCCTTGGGAACATTCAGCGTTGCAGACAGTAGGTATTGGCGCCAGCGTGCTTCTCGGAATCTCGTGGAGATGGATGAAGTTGCGCTCCTCCCGGACGTGGATTGGCGATATTTGTGCATGGCGTTGGAGAGAATTCGGGAGGTGACGATTTTGAGGCTCGTCGCCGTGTTCTTGAGATTCTGCGTGATGAAATCAAGCCAATCTTCTTGCAAAACTTGAAAGACAGAGATGTTCCAAGCCTGGGGAGATTGTGGATCAGGTTCGCGAGATGGAGGTACCAATGTGGGAAGACGAGTTTTAGTTGGTTGCCCGCGTACAAGAAATATTCTAGATTTGATTGAGCTGCAGTTCAAATATATCCATTTCTGACTTGCTGGGGACCTTATTTGCGAAGGGCGTACCCGTTAAAATTCATGGACTCGATCTGAGAACTGGGGATATAGAGAATGTTTACTGAAGCCAGGACGCGGCAGATTCTTAATAAGCAGATATCCAGAACGCACCGAGGCAGTACTTCTTAGCGATCGCTGCCAGTCACCAATGGCGTCAACACGCTAGAAGTTGCGACATTCTTTGCTGTTGTTGGTGGGGAACGCGAACTGAGTTGCTATAAATCAGCGTTGCTCCCACGTCCATTTTCCATGAACATCGGAAGTTGCGAAGACCAGAGATAAATCTTCCAAGGCTGTATTCCTCCGCCGAGGTTATATTAAATAACGCCGAAATGACTACATCGCCAGCAGGGGAAACCCTACTGCCCTTTCAGCCCTTTCTCTTCCCCATCCAACCAGCGAAGCCTGGGCGAGCCACACGCACCCGGAACAGTGATTCCTTTGGCCTTGCAACTTTCCCAAGAACATACTGTTGACAATGATGGCTCTTCTTCTCTGGATGCTATAGTAACCACAGTAAAGCAACTCGCAGACAGGGGAACTGGATGCCGCCCTCGCTCGCCATGGAACTCTGCTTTTCCGCGGTCTTCCTATTCACAATGCGGATGACTTTAGCAGATTTGCCCATGCTTTTGGATATGAGCCTCATGAGATTATTGGCATCGTCGTCGACCGCCCTCTTTTGGCTAAGAATGTGGCTCCGGCAAACGAGTCTGCATTGACGACTAGGATAGGAAGTCATAATGAGTCACCTCAGGTTCCGCATGGTAAGGTTCCGATTCATCCATTCGTTCTTCTTTTGGCTGCTAAAGCTGGTATGCTCGTTGCTGACTATATAAGCCCCGGCGTACATTTTCTTCTACGCACACAGAGTGCCCGAAAAGGTAATGATTCATTAAAGCAATTCCCGTCTCAGACATATACATCGACTAAGACTCAATTCAATGATAGGCGGCGAAACTCCGATAGGATCTTCCTTGGAGATTTTCAATAAGGTCAACCAGGAAATTCCTGAATTCATTCAGGAACTTGCCGAAAAGGTAATTATTGGTCTCATTATTGATCGTTGTCGGACGCAGGAGACGAGCTAGGCTAATATCTATAACTAGGGCATCAGACAAACGACAATCTATAAACCCTACGCTCAGTACAAAGGAGGTAGCACTCTGAAACAAGCCTTCGGCAAACACATCGATGATGGAGATAGCGAAGAAGTAAAAGACAAAAAGGTAATCACTACCGAGGCGTTAGAAGTTCTTATTTGCCATTGCTCAGAGTACTAATTATGTGAATTGCACACAGTCGAGGACCAGATTCGCCGTTACAACCGGCCCGCGGAGTATACACGTTGGCAATGGAACGAAGATGGCGGTATAACCTTGGAGCACATTCTTCCCGCCATCAGAACTCAGCCCGGAACTGGTATCCCGGGATTCTTCACTTCGCTTGCCGCTCAATACGCCCAGAAGAAGAAGACTCCTGATGCAGAGAGACTCAAAACAGTCAAGGATACGACTTATGGAGATGGGACTCCTATTCCGGAACGGTACCTGGATGTCTTGCTCCGAGTCACTGAGGAAACCCTTGTCTTGCACAAGTGGCAGCGCGGAGATGTCTTGGTCTATGACAATAGAAGTAAGTGCTCTGTCCATACAGTGAGACGCGCTGCTTAGCTGGCGTGCATGTTGATTGGCGGCATTATACAGTTGCCCAACACGGACGAGAACCCTGGGAAGGGAAGCAAGAAGACCGGCAGGTTTTGCATCGTAAGTTGCTGGCGCCTATGATTATTCTTTGAGATAATAGGTGAGTAACCAGTTTTATAGATTATGGGACGGCGAGCTTCCTGGTGCATATGGAACGGCACCATTCGCCCAGGTGGTATCTGCACTGCCGGACATACAGGTGTAATTCACTGATAGGAATACTCTTTTGGTCTGTATCTGCATGAATTACAATCGGACCGAAAGCACCTGAGTTACTTCCAAGTGCATAAATTGATGCTTCTAACTATACAACTGACCTGATTATAGCGAACGTGGGTACTTCTATGAACCAATAGGATATGTTTAAACCGTTCGTAATAAAGATATCTCCACAGAATGAAATTTTATCCTTAGGCCTAAGATTTACTACAGAAAACGAACCAATAAGAGTATGGGATTTCACCTTATTATAACGAAAAATTACTTAAGTCTAGTGAGACACAGTACCTAACTTGATTCGTTATAGCCAGGGTCTTCTGTAATGCGTTAGTGCGAGGCTCAACTGAGACAGATTTTCCGTGAGGCAAGTTTCCTCTACTTGAAAATATATGCCGGTGATGGTAGAAGCAGAATTCAATGACTGTGGTTCTCTGCTTCTACTGTTGTTTTTGTCTAGTCTTAATTCATTATTTATTATTTTCGCCCACCACGATGCTCCGGCCTCGCACCGTGTTCCGGTTCATCTTTTACGCCACTCTCAGTTGGCTAGGTATGTCGCCAGTGTCAATGTTCAGTAGCATAAAATCCATCGACACAAACGCAAGGAACAAAGCTGACAATTTCAAGTCCTGGCCGCTCTCTATGTCGGCCTACCCAGCTTTCCCGGCATGATAATGGCACGGATTATGCAACCAACGTGCTGAAGTCCGGCAGAACCCTGACTCGGGTCTACAGGCAAGCGAAGAAAGACGCATCCTGCTATTACAATTGCTGATGGATTTGAGTAGGGCGGACGAATTTTTCCCAGCTGGCCATTTTGCCAGTTACACCAGCAAGAACGAGGAGCGAAGTAACATTGCTTTGACATTCAAAATCGATCATGCCTCGGATTTGCTTGTCATTTGTGGCAATGGAATAGTTCCTCTGTCTCGCCCTGCTGCATTAACGCCTATACAGCAACAGGAGGAAGAAAACGAGGGCTATGTTCGTCTGGAGACTCCCGTGCACGTGTCAGCACTAGCAGGCGATACAGATGGAGTCAACCTGCCCTGGTTTGACACGGCGGATGCAATGCTGATGTTCTATTTGATCAGTCGCGATGAGGTACTGGTGAACTTGCATGCTGTTTTCAAGCAGGGCGGAACAAAGCTCGAGTTGTGGCCTGGCCGGGGTAATTGGGTAGGCACACCGCGTTTGCTTTTCCTCTAGTTATGGATCACTGATAGAGAACTTGATTACAGACCGGCCTACCGGTAGCACAGAATGAATATCCTCTTCTGTCGCTGACTCTAGATAGTAGCCACGATGGGGACCACCGTGTTTTGATGGCGAGCGCCCCTCCTCCTCCGCTGTCCCTCTCGCCCACTCCGACATATCCGATCCGATTCACTTTGCTCCTAGTTTTGGCCCCACTGACTATTGGCGGCTTGGCTATATACATGGGCATTGTGTTCGTTCTCTATGCAGTTTTGAATCTCTTTTCCGGCTCTTCTGGATCTGGGCGTTCTCGCTCCTGGTGTGTTGGCTGTACAAGGGGAGACCGCCGCTTGACGATTTTGTGAACGATGTCATTAATGATATAGCTGGTATCTTTGCCAAGGTGCGAAATTGGATGAGTAGGTCGTTGTCAAGCAGGGCTGGGGATGAAGAGAAGCAGGCACCCCTGGGACAGCAGGACTCGCATACTGAGTTTGAAAGTAAAAGTTGAACTGCGCTAGCTCAATTATATGAAACATTTACTCAACTGGTCTAACACGACATGTCGTCTAAGCGTTATAGATGGTGTTTACTGCTGAATGAGTGAAAATCACGTGCCTCCACTAGTAAGTCGGAGAATAAATTTCATTCATGCGAGCCTCTCTCTCCACTGAGTGAGTCATTCTGCGAAGCTCATAGCTAACTAGCGTAGTAGGCTTTTGAAGCGTTATCGAATGGATATGTCAACTGATATACCGCTTACCTTCGAGAGTCGGGCAAGATACCAGACATGAGTTCGTCTTATTTCCAAAGCCGACCCGACGCCGAAGGGTATTTTGGTCGATTTGGCGGGAACCACTATCCAGTTGAACTTCAACCTGCCCTGCTGGAACTGGCCAACAGCTACCGCGAAACTCAAGAATCGCCAGACTTCCAGCGCACACTGGACAAGGTCCGGTCGGGACTGCAAGGGCGGCCGACGCCGATCCATTACCTCGAAAATATCTCGAACCAGGTTGGCGGCGCTCGGATTTTCGTCAAAGAGAAGACTTGAACCACACCGGTGCACACAAAATCAATCACTGTGTTGGCTTCGCATTACTCGCGAAGCGAATGGGTAAGAAAAAGCCGATTGCTGAGACCGGGGCTGGCCAGCACGGCGTCGCGCTAGCAACTGCAGCTGCCTATTTTGGCCTTGAATGCGAAGTACACATGGGAGAGGTGGATGTTGCTAAGCAAAGGTCTAATGTTGGCCGCATGCAGCTACTCGGGGCGCGTGTAGTGCCAGTAAAATTGGCCAGTCTTCTTTGAAAGATGCAAGTGATTCTGCATTCGCCGCATACGCCGAGCAGCACGAACATGCACTGTATGCAATCGGCTCAGCGATCGGCCCACACCCCTTTCCAATGATTGTTCGAGACTTCCAGGGTATCGTTGGTCGAGAAGCCCGCGAGCAATTCCTTTCTATTACGGATGGCAGCTTGCCCGAGCATGTGGTTGCCTGCATCGCTGGTGGCTCCAATGCCATGGGTATATAGACCGGCTTCATTGATGACCCAGGGTAGTTCTGCACGCAGTGGACCCACTTGGTATATCTAGTGAATTAGGCAAACACGCGGCGACGCTTTCGTACGGTAGGCTGGGGACACTACATGGTGCTCGATCAATTGTGCTTCAGCAAGATGACGATACGCCTGCGAGTGTCTCGTCCGTAGCATCGGGACTGGTGTACCCTAGCGTTGGTCCCGAGATTGCGATGTTCCATGAAACCGGTCGGCTATCCGTCGCAACCATTTCTGACGAGGAAGTCATTAGTACATTCTTCCGCATGGCGAAATTCGAGGGCATAATTCCCGCGCTGGAAAGCGCACATGCACTGGCGTTTGCGATCCGGTTGGCCTCGCAGCGTCCTTCTTCCGAGCGAATACTGGTCAATCTTTCGGGCCGCGGCGACAAGGATGTTGTCTACGTGCTGGAGAAGTATGGACTAGGTGGTCAACAGGAGTTTCCATGAATGTTGTGCCTGAATGTTCCCACATTTGCAGGAATCGGTCCAATGATGACTGGAAAGAATTGTCTATCAAGTATATACGAAATTTGAACAATGTCCTCTACCCAACTGTGGTCTGATTTTAGTTTATACCAACCTCCAGGGGCGGAATATCAATTCTGTTCAGAGTTGAGATACCTACCGTAGTATAACAGTATGACTATGATGACATGGCAAAGACCTAGCGTCGTCCTATGTTGGGCCTGACTCGTCAACTTGGAACAAGGAATATCTCTTTGGAGTTTGCGGCTGCCCATGAAGCCCATGCTTTTATATAGAATTAGTATAACTATCAGAAGGAAAAAGACTAGAATAGATACATTAAGCAATAGATACCCAAGTTCAACCGAAAGATGAGATTATACAACATATAGAACGCCACAAACCGAAAGTACTGGACGAGGAAGTAATAACAGGATGAATAGTTATAATCATTATTCGTAAAGTCGTCTCCAAAAGGAGGGATTATTTTCAGTCGTTTTTCTTCATTGCGGATTTTTGGGTTTCATGACTGGCCGATTCTTCATGGCCATGATGATAGTCAACAAGTAGGACGGATTAGGAATTTGCTGGAGGAATAGAAACGTCAAGGCCAGGGCCCCACGGAGGCAATTCACGGCCATGGGGTGCCCCGTTCCCTTGATAGTCTGTTTCACCGAATCCAGGAGGGCCCGCTGCATTGGTTGTTGTTTCGGTTCCTACCCTATCAAGGTCGGGGTCGGCCGTTGGCCGTTGGAGGAGGCAATCCATGTGCTGTTGCGGCTGGAAGATAGTTGTTACCGGTGACATTCCCTGGTTGGGGAAGAAACTCTGATTTAGCGTACCGCAAGATGCACATGTGAATTCAATCTTGAAGTTTGTAAGCACCAACTGCGCTGCTACTGGGTGTCCGGTTTGCTGCGCGGATTGCTGATGTTGCGGTGGAGGAGGCGGTGGTGGAGGCTGAGGTTGGGACTGTGGTGGATTGTGAACTTTACAGGAGTCGGCTGTGGAACAGGTAGTGAGACGTTGTGAACATATGGCTGCCCGGTCGACGTCAGGGATGTGATTTGTGCAGGGTTATGATGCGGCATTGTCGAGAGACTTCTGGGCTCTGGTTGGGCATGGCGTGAAATAGTGGCTAGAGGTGGATTATTCTGATGAGCACGCACTAGTGTAGCAGCGGATGTGTTTTCGGGGAAGCATCATCCTGATCAATGCCATCGTCTTCCATTAATGTTGACGAAAGACTATTCTCCGGCCACCCACGGTCGTCGGTCAACGGATCGAACGATTCGTTGCCGACGCGAATTGCTGTTGAAGAAGCAGAAGGAATTGACGGCTGATCGCCCTGAGGAGGCATTCCATTTTCGTGATCGGCGACCTGAGCATGCGAGCCTCTCGATTGTCGCGGCTGTAATTTCGTCAAGGCCCGCTGGGCTTGTCGCATGGAGATATCGTAACCGTGATAACGCTTCACTGCTTCCACCACATCCTGGCCCTTGATCTTGGTCTTCATATCAAACAGTTTTGGTATCTCATTCAGCAAAACCGTACGTGCGATGCCTCGGAGCGAGCGGGTGTCGATCCAGATGTAGCTGCTACATTCCGCCGGCAGCTGTGCGTATCCTGCAGGCTCGTGATGTACGTTGCATTCTTGTTCGCACGACACACGACGCGGAAGTAGCAATTCGGAGACGAGCGACATCCAAGCACGACGCTTTTCTTGTTACTGCGCACGACGCGAAGGTCCCAGTGTTGACGCACGGATATGCTGCGAATGGCCGACTTGAATTCCTCGAGTGAATTGAAGCGCTGGCCCACGGTGATCTCTGTAGCTACCTCCGCCATGATTTGTCGTGTCGACTGCTGGAGCTCGTCATATGTTAGGTCAATGCGATATTTGCTTGTGTGTCTGAAAGCATAGCAGAGAGATCGAGATGCTCTACCATCGCCTCGTGCGCGATAAGGCTGAGAGGACGAGCGTCTCCATTCAGCGGATCGAGTATTGGGGCGAAGCCTGCAGGCGGCGAGCTCAGATAAAATTCAGAATTCGATATTCTGATCTGATAGTTGATGGCACTATGATATTGGGATATTGAGATATTGCGATAGCCCGGGGAAACGAGGTCGGAGTAAAAGTTAGCGGGGAAGCTAACTACATAGTTGGTGAGCGATCTTATTGGACCGGGGAGCGTAGATTGGAACCCGTGTATAGTCGAACTGCTAATTCCGTAGAAAGGAATCCCTATATATATAAATTATGAGTATCTTGATATATCTCCGTGAATCTCTTTCTCTTCTCTGATAGAGATACTCGTTCGGCAGCTCCGGGACGCGCTGTCTAAGCTCAGAGTACCACTCACTCAGAGGCAAAGGAATGCCAGATGACCCCTTGCGTTGATCAATATGTGAGCATTCCTGTCACTGAATCGAAGTTGTCATCAGATTGATTTACGATGATGGAGATGGGTGGCCGAGAGGCATCGGTTTGGGTGTACAAGTCAAGAAAATGCCACTTCATCTCGATAGCTATGAAGAAACAAAAGTTATCGATTTGTTTGACCGGTAGGGACATCGTGTTATGCATGCATTGCAGAACCATCGCTGACATGCTCATCCAACACTTTCGATGATATGCCCTTGAATTCGTAGGTTTATTGGTCCCTTTTACAGGGAAACCACTGGCTCTGGGATCAGCGGCCAACACAGGCAATTATCTGGCAAAGGAGCTAGACAGACAGCATGGGGAATTCTTGGCCGTTACACCAAGTAGCTGGCATTTACGCCGGATATTTTCACGGGGCGCTCATAAGTCTGTGAAAGGGTAGCACGTATGGACTACCTAGGTAACGGTCCAAGTGCTTTAAATGCCCGTAGGGAGTTCGCGAATATCTAAACATCCATGCAGCTTCTTGAAATTATTACCACAAGGCCCAAAATATCACATGCTTTGCTTTGATTGGATTTCCTTCATCTTTCTAGGTATCTGGCAATAAGTACACGAACGGCTTGACATAAGCCCTAGATATTCACACGAGTGGCTACCTACCACCACTGATCATGTATCTATGGGCTTTGAAGCGATTGTCGAATCTGATCATCCTACTAACCGCTCTTTACGGCGTAAATGTCGAAGAGAAACTTGGGCCCTCTCTCAGTACGGCTCAATCGAATCAAATCGGCCGATTTGAGCTTTGAAACGTTAATCTTTTGCTCTGCGACTTGTTCTACCTTGTCTGGGAATGTCCAAAAACGCTTTCTTCCTGATACCCGAAATCACTAGCTCGCTGGCCGATGAGACAGATGTACTTTGAGTCTTGCTTTCCGAAGGATACTACCGAGGTCCCAACGACAGCGCCAAAGTCAAATGCTTTGAACTCGAAGAGTTTTTCTGCACCCTTGAGAGTTGGCAGCGCGACTGCAATATTAAAAGGGTTATTAGCCTGACACTGGGCAAGTTTGGCGAATGAAGCATCCATGCTTACTATCAGTAAGTTCCTGTTCAACCGTTCTCTGTTGCGCAATATAGGTCACTGTCTTCAGGGCCAGCTTTCAGGACAATAAGTATCAGTACATATATTCTTACAAAGCCAACAGCTAACTTACCAGAACCTTTCTCTGGAATTCATAAGGTTTTGGATACGGAAGTGGTTTGTCCACCTCATTCGGGTCTTTGTCGATCGCTTGGACCTGTTCATACATTAGAAAACAGATATTGGAATGTTTTATACAACGCGCAGGTTCACCTTGTTTGAGATTGCCAGGCTTACTTTTGTCCCTTCATTATAAAGATCGGCCTGTTGCTGCCTGCCATTTTGGAACTTGCCAATAGGGACTATATTAAACGTCGGTGTTAGCTTGTTCAGGACATCAACTCGAACTATACCTAGGTAAAGGTGCGTATGATCATACTATTTTTCACATTGCGAATATAAAGATCGTATTGTGTGAAATCCTCGAACAGGCTCCAGCTCTGGTAAAGCTATTTAACTGCCATGATGCTGAGCATAGAGGTCAACATGGGTCTTACCTCTTTGTTTGCAACTGTGTAGTCAAATGGAACGAATGCATTGTTAAAATCCGGGACATTGGTATATTTCCATAGGACACCACTGTCTTTACCATCAGTACCTTATTTGACCATCGCAGCACTCCTGCGCAGAAGGGAATCAGTATACTTACAATCGTCTGTATTTATGCTTCCCACCCTTCAACTCCTGATAGAAATTATCGGCCTGCTTTTTATTTCAAAGAGCGGCGAAACATCATCTTCAGGTGCTGCCTCAGATGCCTCCATTTCGACTACCTTGCTTCCACCTCCGGAGATGTGAATCCAGATTGTTGTTCGGGCGTTTTTCTGGATTGATGATACAGCTTTTGACTTCCTCTGTCACTTCTCCGGAAACCCCGTACATCGTGAAAGCAATTTTAGCTCTAATTCCAGAGTCAGATTGCAAAGCGGAAAGATGGAGATAGGCTAGTAACCTACGCCTGTTTGATTTCTTCAGTGGTGGATTTGCTAATTGAGGAAATGCTAACACGGGCAAGGAACTTGCCGCCTTTGATAAAGTCTACTGTCAAATTAGCATGGATTTTGAATGAGACGTGATATTCGTACCTGTAACAAACCGGTCACCGAAAGTCACGCGTGGGTTATCGGTTGAGATTTTGTGGTTAAAGGAATATGAGTTATCAATTGTCGCTTGTTGCTGCGATGACACCTCGACTTGATAGGTAGTCGTGGCGCTTTCAAACTACGGAAATGCGGTAATCAGTGAGTCAGGTCAAGTTAGAAAATCTTTAGTTTCAATTCTACTACTGCATTCTCACCTTGGACCGATTGAGGTAGTCGGCATCAACCTTGGCTGACTGTTCCCAGCCTGATATGGCAGCGCCCGCGGTGATCTCCAAAGACTTCGCAAGCTCCCTAAACAATGATGAAATTAGAAGTCAGCATTGTAGCCTACTGAATGGCTGGATGTACGGAAGAGGCAAGTATATGTTCATCTTACGTGTACTCCTCGATTTCCTCACTCTTATAGATCAGATCGTAGCTATCGGAAGGTGGTGTTTTAGACGTTATAGTAACAGCATTTGCAACACGGAGCTCTTGAAGGTAGGTATCGTATCTAGATGTGGCAGTTACCTGTGTTAGCCTCGAAGAACCTTTCAAGAGAGAATATTCATAACTCAGTAAATGATCCGTATCATACCCTGTCCTTGCTGCATCCCATCAAAGTATGGGACAAGTTCAGCAGCCATTTTGGGCTATTTTATAGCTATAGACGGAGTCTGTGTGGGCAGAATCAGCTCAGTGTAATGGATATGAGGACGATCAATGTCAAAGAGACTGGCACGTTGAACCAAATAGCCTTTCGAAGGACGTTGCTCTTATATGTAAATAGCGGTCAGAACTGTGAAAAGGTCTAGTTCCACAAAGAGACTCATCATACTCTGATACGCAAGTAACCTTGATGCAAGAGGAGCTCGAACAGGCAATCCGGTGATGGTAATCTGCCCGACTCAGGTGTTGCATAAGTGACAGTATGAGGCATTTTTGTGCAAGGTTCTCTCTCGCAATCTGTTGATGAGTCTGGTGCATGACTTGCATGGAGAGAAGGCTAGCTGAGCCCAATCCTCTGAGTTATTTGGCATTTATGATATTGTATCGGGTATGTATACCTTAAATCGCAGCCTGGATGCAGTGCTCAGGAAGCTAGGTAGATTAAAGACAGACAGTGGTACGTAATAATGCAAATCGATCTTTCCGGTGGCCATTATTCTTTATTTCGAGTGGCTGTCATGCTCCGAGTATGGTCATCATTCCCTGCCAGATACAGGAATATGCTGGTAGTCATGTGCAAGTCTGTAGAAACGTAAGGAGATTGGCTTGCTATGTATAACATCTACATAATGGAAATACTTAGACATGCAAGTCGCGTCCCCTTACCATGTACAAAGGGCTAGCATGCGTAAAATCCCCGGAGACACCAAGCTGCCACATCATCCAAGAATGCGGAGGCAACTTGGAAGCGAGCAGTAGGTCTAGTACTGGGGTAAGCGCAGGAAATATTGCAGTCCAAGGCAATGGTGGTTGTTCTCTGTACCACATTGTCTCTTGTGGCTCTCTACAGTCACGTCAAAAGGCAGCTTTGCATGCTCTGTTTTTCCTTTAAAGGATAAAAAGGGCGTTTGAAGAATTGTGCTTGGTATACCATAAGACAGATCCTACTCCCATTACCACAATGCATACGTACATCTTTTTCTGATCTTATTCAGCCAGCCTTCTGCTTCGATCTCTGACATGGGGAGACTTCCTGCATGCCCCATAATAATGTGATACGTATTCCGGCCATATCCTGTCCCATCACACTAATACATGCATCCATCCGAGACACCTCATCGAACGGTGTGCCCACGCGTCTTGGAATTGCAGGGTCAAACTCTGCCAGCTGAGGGCTGAATTGCTGCGCGGTGATGATATTAAGCAATCAATGCAGGAGCTGACACTAGCGCGAATACGTATGTGCAGACATGGATCCAATCTGAGATATGCTCAATCTTCGTATCCGATCGAATAATAATATCTTCCGATGCAGAACGGCACTAACAGTGCCCCGAGATGCAGCTATTGCCTAGGTACTACCATTTTAGGTATATGAATACTACATAGGTACATCGGAAGTTGCAAGGTGCGCTGTTCGGGCGCCCTGTTTGTTGACCACTCGAGTTATGTAGTGCAGGCCTACTCAGCCAGCCCCGGCTTTGTGTTGCGCAGCACCTTCAAGTATACGAATTATGACCTGTAGAACCTCCATTTCTGTGTAAACATCTGCCTTTCGAATGTCTCACAGACAATAGTCAACATGCCAGATAACATGTGACCCAGGAGGCCTTTCGGCTATAAAACTCGCCCGGATCCCATAGCAGAAAAAGCATCATTGAACTCATCAATTGTTCAAGCCTCCCAGTCTCTTCTTACAACACTCTGCATTATCCTTTGTCAGAATTTCCATCACCAACTCCGAAGTCAAAATGGGTTACGCACAATGGATCACGGTGCATCTGATCAATAGCATGTCTTCGAGCACCCTGTCTGTCAAGAATGCCATCCCTGATGTGGACAAAACGAAGGGTGGTAAGTAAAGACCTCATTTTCTCTGTCACGTTACCATTTGGTTCTTCCCTGACAGAAGACCAGGGGCAAGTTCTACAAGGACGGAAGCAAGGACGCTGAAATCAAGGCTGCTGAAATCAACAAAACCAAAGTGGCTCCAAACAGTTCTGTCAATATAAATTCATGCGGCCGCGAGAACGCGTCTTCTGGAACGGAGGGACATATTGAGCTGTGGGATGGAGACACCAAGATTGCCAAAGTCTACTGGGACTGCCCCTGGGGTAGCAAAATCAATAATTTTGGTATCTCGGAGCGGGACGATCATTACTGGGTCCAGAATGGATCATGGAACAGAGACTCTGGTGCCATTGGCTCTGTTGATGTTGAAGTTGGAAAGAAGGGCTAATCCATCTTCCCTTTTGTACCTACCTAGGTAATCGCCACCATCGGGATTACATATTTTGTTGCTTATCACCTATTTTTCATGTACGTATGGATCGAGCTTGAGAGTGCACACCATCAGTCTACTCCATTGTACTTTCTTCAGTACAGACTTCGTGCCTACGGCCTTGAATACTTCGGACTTCTATGTGGGCGTAGGGATGTAGTCGTTATATCACTTCGTGGTAGTGTGCTAAAATTCCTAAACAGTAGAGGCTCTGATTCGTCCGTTTGTTCGGCACCTTCTGTACACACTGACCACAGCTTCTTCTATCCATAACCTGGCGGGCCAGAGACCCTGAGGTAGAGTCATGCAGTATCAACGAATGAGAGGAGGTGCG
This sequence comes from Talaromyces trachyspermus, assembly GCA_020137715.1. Classification (NCBI taxonomy): domain Eukaryota; kingdom Fungi; phylum Ascomycota; class Eurotiomycetes; order Eurotiales; family Trichocomaceae; genus Talaromyces; species Talaromyces trachyspermus. The sequence continues at coordinate 6,851,488 of JACGXQ010000015.1, read as the reverse complement.
GATAAAAGCTGCGCATCGGTCCAAACAGCATATCCCTCCTTGTCACAGGCACAGTTAACCCATGAAAATGATTGCATTGTAAGGCGAAATTCATGCCACGTAGAGATGAGGGTTTGCTGACATAGCTGGCGGACTAATAGGATCCATTGCATACGGCAAGACTCGTCCTTCGACGCAGTAGCCGCGATTGTTGCTGGCCATAATAATAGCTCTAGCGGAACCCGGGTGGGTAATAGCCAGCGCTACCTATTGAAGTAAAATGTGACTCGAGCTCCGCCAGTAGTTGTTTCCTGAGCCGTAAAGGACGCGGTAGAGGAAATGTGACATGACTGATGTAGAGGAGGGCCGCAGAACGGACAAGAAGATATATTGAACGCGTCAGCTGGCAGGATTCTGGACAAGGGGATATGATGAACTGAATATGGACTCGTCCGGGTCATGTTCATTGGGCAGATTCATAAATCGGTGATGAATGATGTCTCGGCAATCTCCCAGTTCGTCAGACCGATATGTTACGGTCTGCTCAAGGTAATCGAGACATTGGGAGTATTCGCAGATGTCTAGGAAGACCTCGACAATTGGTTTGTGGATACTGGGGTTTAAGGCCTTTAATTGCGTGAAGCCGCCGTTCCTGTGAAAGTGACGTGCGACTTCAGGGACCCTCAGCGCACGGCAAGGGGAGTATAGATCACTGGCTGTCCGGTAGGACGTAGAAGAGGAAATGACGGTCGTGCTAGTGACCCGACTGCATGCAACAGGTCGGCCATGGTAAGTAGCCAGGAAGAGTCACCATTTTGATGGTGCCTAGGCCCCTCTGCGCTGAACCAAGTCTTTGGCAATCTTCCAATGTGCAGTGTGGAAGGTAGTGGTGCCGAACAGGTCCAGATGATGCAGGTTTCTCTGGGGCGGGGTGAATGGACTGGGATCCCTTTCCGCCCGTGCCTTCACTTGGTGATTGACAGCGAGATATAGGATAGAAATGATGACTTCGTCGGAAACGGTAGCTGGAGTTGTACTTGCGAGATTCTCCTGGAGCGCCTGTAATGCTAACTCTAGATACCGTAGTGTCTCAACAGACTCTTTTGCTCCTGTTTGGCCGCCTCTGTTGAGATCTAAGTGAACTGACATTACCCAAAGTACGGAGTACAATAGAAGCCCGCTCCCTTGATGAAAGCGGCTGCGATAACACATCTCGGCATATGTACGGGTGCGAAGGGTGGGCCAAAACTCGTTGATACCTGTGGGGAACGCTCTCAGTTCCATGCGGATACAGGCACTCCGGGCCGTTGGACTTACCGTAATCCAGAACTTCATACCCACGGCGTCCCAACTCCGTATGCCAGGGCGAGAATGGATCGGAGCGGAACGCGCTCAGGACTGTTAACGGGTCAGGTATCCCCATTTGTCTGAGCCTGTCATCGTCAACTGAGTTTTCGGTGGTGGGTTTAGCGACAGCTCTGGCTCGATTCTCGCTGCTAGGAGCCGCGTGCGATATCGGTATATTGAAATATTCGGGTGGAAAGATTTCCGCTTCGCATGCTACCGGGTTGGTCACACCATCAGGCTTCTTGACAAGCAACTGTTTTGCCAAGTTTGCCTTCTTTTGCCTGAACACCTGCCGAATCAACCTTGAACGGATGCTGGATTCTCCATGCTCTGACTCCGTTCGAGTTTTCGCGAGCTTAGGCGCATTCACAAAGATCAGCTCCTGGTCAGGGGCATTGCAGTGAGAAGCCTCGGCCTGAACCGAGGAGGCCTTTGGTATGAAGACCTGCCAGGGTAGATTACCGCTGGAAAATATGATATCCGATATCAGATGCCAGATGGCCATTGTCATTGGCGAGTTCGTCTTGCTTGGTAAGCACGACGGATTAGTTAACCAACTAACTAACTATAGTTAGTTAGTGCTATTCGCTTGCAGTGCGATCACATGACTGCCCGCCATTGGTATGCCTCCGAAGCTTCATCCAGAGGCCGCTCGCGAGCAGACACAGCGAGAAAGCTGAAGAGGCGGCTTTGTTTTCTTCCATTTTTATACTCCTGGATGTCGATGCAATTTGACAGTAAATTCAAAGGGGCAAGTGGCTTTTATAGACACATCTGGTATCATACTGTCGAGTCTCGACAAGATCTGGGCTGGAGAGACGACACCGTGAACGGCTTAGCTTGAAAACCAGAGAGCAAAGGCCCACTCGCAACAGGAATGGTATACCCAGAAAGAGTATAGATTGGAGCCACAGCCCGACCGCCGCCGGAGTAGGTCATGTAGTTATAGTAAACCCTGGTTATAATGAATCGAACTTTGCACTGGGAAAGTTCGTTATAGGACAGAAATCCATTATAACCAGATTTCTTATGAAAAGTCTTCCTAAAGTAGAAAAATCGCGCTGGAGGCGCGAAAAATTTTAAGACATTTTTAAGCCTTTAGAATGCTTTAAATTCATTAATTATCTTTAACAACGTGGTGTTGAGATGTTATATTGATTATACCATAGCGGAAAATAGGCGCTTGGGTAACGTTTCCTAATCGGGTAACGGCTAGGAGACGTCTCCATGTATTGGTAACATCACAGTAACGTAACTTTAGTGGAAACCTAACAAATCTCGTAACATTCCGCGTATTAAGACGTAACAGCGGGCCGAGACGTTTCCTATTTAGGAACGTTACAAGATCTCGTAACGTCTCTACGCTCGTAACGTCCCCTAGGCCTTAGTAACGTCCCCTAGGAATTCATAACATCTCCTAGGCCTCGTAACGTTTCTATAGGGATTCGGTACATCCACACCCCGAATGGACATCCTCACCCCTCTAACCCAATTTGGAAATATCTTGGCAGTGTAACCCCTTTTAGACCATCTAAAACTCGTGCATCCACACCCCTATATACACTAGTAAAGATAAACACCAAGTAACGCATAGCAAGCTTTATTAACTAGATTTATTCACAAGATTCATCCTAGATTCATTAACTAGCTTCATCAAGCAGATTCGTCAAGTAGATTCACCTAGATTCATCAACAAGATTCGTCAACGAGATTCGTCAACGAGATTCGTCAACGAGATTCATCAACAAGATTCATCAACAAGATTCATCAACAAGATTCATCAACTAGATTCACCAACTAGATTCATCAACTAGGTGAAGCCCTAGGACGTCAACTAGATTCATCAATAAGATTTGCCAACTAGATTCGTCAACTAGATGAAGCCCTAGATTTGTCATGTAGATTCGTCAACAAGATTCGTCTTACATTCGTCACATAGATTCGTTAACTAGATTCAACTAAAAGATGCTTGATGGGATTAATAAGGAAAATTAGTTAGTATTCCCATCAAGCACCTCCTAGGCGAATCTAGTTGACAAATCTAGTTGGCGAATCTCATTGACGAATCTAAGTGAATCTAGTTAACAAATCTAGTTGGCGAATCTCGTTGACGAATCTAGGTGAATCCAGTTGACGTCCCAGGGCTTCACCTAGTTGACAAAGCTAGTTAACAAATCTAGGACGAATCTTGTGAAGGAATCTAGTTACTACACATTCGGTGTTTATCCTTACTAGCGTATATAGGGGTGTAGATGCACAGGTTTTATATAGTCCGAAAGGAGTTAGACTGCCAAGCTTTCTTCCTAATCAGGTTAGAGAGGTGTAGATGTCCAATTCGGGGTGTGGATGTACCAAATCCCTTTCTATATAGAACGCACCTTCCTAATTAGGATAGGTAGGTGGTAGAAAAATGTCTAAGGCCACATCACGCGCGCTTTGTTTACTCATATATATCCGCTGTGCGCCTACGCGCCCAGGTGAGTGCCTCTCAATTGGCCCCGTTGAGCGCGAACTAATCTAGGAATCTATGAATCTATGTGCCTAGGTGAGTGCCTCTCAATTGACCTCGTTACGCGTGCTGATCTACAAATCTATATGCGTGCCTAAGGCCGCAGGCGTAGGCGTAGGAATAGGACGCGTAAATATATAATACAACATGTAATATAAACAAGCTGCGCTTACTACGGTTGGGCCCGGTAATTATGTTAGTACGATTTTAGGCGGTCAGGCCCCACACCCTCACCGCCTTTAGACCAAAAACCTCGTATCCCACTCCTAGATTTTTATATGAATCAACAACAATCAATATGGCCACTCTGGAGCCTCCTGACCCCTAAGCCCCTGAAAGATCTTCACGGCTTAATCGGGATGAACGCTTACGTGTATTAACCTTACATAATGCTAGATTCACATACAATCAAATTGCTCAGCAGCTTCAAATTAGCTACCGCCAGGTTCAATATACATGCTAGAGCTAGCAAGCAACCCCTAAAAAGGCCCGTGGCAATCCTCTAAAGCTCTCCGAAGCCAATGTTGATTATATTATTGAATGGATTACTTCGTCAAAACGTACATGCTGTATGCCTTATTATAAGGTTATATAAGAGCTCAATTTACCAGTGGGAAAGACTGCATTGGCTCGAGCTCTCTAAAAAGAGGTTATACACATTGTATAGCTTTACGGAAGCCTCCTCTCTTGGATGAGCATAAACGTGTACGTTTAATATGGGCTCTTGAACACGTTAATTGGTCAATTGAGCAATAGAATCAAATCCTTTAGACTGATGAGACTTGGGTTACTTTAGGCTTCCATACAAGAATCTGGGTTACTAGGAAAGCTGGCGAAGAGCTAGATAATACGTGTCTATGTACATCCCCAGCTCGAAAACATGGATGGATGTTTTAGGCTGCATTTCATAGTAATAGTAAAGGCCTATGTCTATTTTAGGAGAAGGAATAGGGCTCAATCAACTCTAAGAGCTTGTCAGAAGAACAGCTAGGCCACTAGCCACCAGGTGGCGGCAGCCAGTAGTTAAATAGGTTACACTGCAGGATGCGACACGCGGGAGTCGACGGAGTCCACAGAGTTGACTGAGTCAGCAGAGTCGACAGAGTAGGCGGAGTAGGAGGAGTCACATGACTATTGGGCAGTCCCCTGATAAGATAAGGACAACAGTCCCAAGAGGGACTGTTGAAAGCAGTCCCGACATGGACTGTTGGCAAGGCTGAGAAAAGGGACTGTTTTACGCAAGTATAAAAGGACGCTCGTTTACTGTGTATTTAGTTTTATTCTATCGTCTTGAATTAACTGTGATAACCTGAGTATACGTTCTTCTATCGAACAGGATATTCAAGCCTTATTCTTTATTACTTGCTTTCCAAAGCCTTTCGTACCTCAGAAGCCTATTAACTTCGCCCGTTAATAGCTATCCTAGCTATACTCGACGGTCATCCAACCGAAGTTTCCGACAGAGCTATTGTAAAAGGATTGTGCCTATTATTAATGGATATATACACTTAAATCGACAAGGATCTATATATCTTCAACTTATACAGGATAGCGCACTAGGACATGTAAGTAATGATACTCATATAAAGCTTCATAGCCGGAATATATATTCTATTTACTGGCCAGCTTTCTCCAGATCTGAATCCGATTAAAGCTATATGGAATTGGATAAAGGATTAGATTCAGGAGTAATACCTAAATAATGAGTAGCTATCTTATAATTAATTATATGAGGTTGTATGGGCTTCTTAGGATGCTTTGCCAGAGCAATTTCTTAAGGATTTAATTGATTTTATGCGAGCTAGGTGTAAGGCTGTGATTACTGCTGAAGGTAGCCATACTAAATATTAGCTTAGTAAGCAAATAAAACTGGCAGAATTGATTGGTATATAACCCCTGTAAAAAATCGTACTAACATAATTACCGGGCTCAACCATAGTAGGCTTATCTCAGACACTCAGACCCTCTTTTCTGCAGCTCACCGCCTTCGTGCTGAGGCTCGCGCAGCGACCTCCGCAGGAGGGTAGCTTAACCCCAGCAACTTCGAACTCTTAGGATTAACTAACTTAGTTAACTCCGCTAGGACACTCACACAACCAGCACTATGGCGTCTTATAAGCTGCTGGACCAAGAGGAAGAAGGTATGTATGCGTCTGAAACTTGTGCTTGTCTAACTGCTAACGCGTCTTAACCGCAGATGCACTTCACAAATCGCGCCTGCTCAACGTCGAAGAAAACCATTCAAGCGCATAACAAAACGCCTTCTTGCCAGCGACTCCTTCATAACCACGCATCTATCGCTCCTCCAACACCGCCCCCAGAGGCCGGCACAGAAGACAGCGCCGCGGCGGACGAACACAGGCAAAAAGGGTGGAGGAATGGCGGCAATTCAAGGAAGCCGTCACGCTCGACTTTGCCGCCTTCGAGAGCAGTATCGCGCGCATACAGTTCCTCCTTACCAACAACGAGAAGGAGCGTGAGCGATACGCAGCCCAAAAACTCCGCATTCAGTCCACCGCACAGGACGTGCGCGACAACACGGTCGAGCTCCGCACACAGCTCGAAGCGGCACAAAAGACCCTCAATCTGCGCAAGACGTACGACGACCTAACCGAGAAGATCACGAGTAACCGCCTGCTACGACCGCGCGAGGACCAAAGGGCCAATCTGGAGAAATTGCAGGTAGAAATTTTGGAGCTGGAGAAGGAAAGCAAGGAATACGCAAAGACGTGGTCGGAGCGGCGTGAGCAGTTTGGTCGTATTGTTGAGGAAGGAATGCAACTTCGTCGGCTCATTCGTGATGAGAAGGAAGAAGTCGAGCGGAGAGAAGGAATGCAAGAAGGGGATGGTGGGGACGGCGGCCGCCTGAGCGCAGTCGACTCTCCTCGACCAGAGTCTGAGGCACAATCAGGTACGGAGGAGCCCGCTCCTCTCAAACTACTGGTAGATCGACTGCAGCCAGAGACAACGGGTGCAGCCTCGCCGCTACGACAGTCGATATCGGCCGAGCAGGATGTTGATATGGCGGACGACGGAGAAGTTGATGAATTGGAGGAAGGTGAAGCTGACGAAAGAGATGGGGAAATGGACACGACGTAGCTTGTTTTTCGTTCTCTACTGTATATTAGATTAAAATGGCGTCTGGGTTAGGGGCATCATGTTGCATAAGAACTATATTTTATTTTCACATCAATCCATTCAAACGACTAGTCTAGTTTATGTTTTCTTGGCGATTCAGAACGCATTAAATCATGCAATTTCCCTCAGCGACGTCTTGCCTTGTGAGACAGCCTCTTTGGCAAGAGTGAGCTGCTCGATGTTGCTGTCACCTCCTTTGCTGCCTTCCTCAACCTGCACAGAGAGAAAGGGAGTTGTGAGTAAAAGAGAAAAACTTGATCCTGGGACAAGGACAGGTTCAGGCGAATACTCACAATAAGTTGTTCCAACTTCGCCAGAGCATCTGCAATCTTCTGCTTCAATGTAGGGAAAACCGCCTTAGTTTCTTCAATTGCTTGACGCTACAACCATGTAAGCCCTAGGAATAGAAAAGGCCGAAGAATGAATGATTGTAAACATACCTCCTGCTTCAGCAAAACTCGCGGTTTCCTTCCTTGTCATCTTCTGGATTTTCTGATTCGAGCTTCTGAAGCCGCTTGGTCTGCTGTTCTAGTTCGCGGTGGTAGGAGGCTTCCTCCTTGACAAGTCGCTGCAAGGAGGAGATGGCGATGGCTAAGGGGATGCTGGCGGCATGGCTTGTATCTGAAGCGTCAGTATAGGGAAGTATGGGGAAGTATTATCAGCATCCATGATGGTTTTATAAGGTAGACCAGCGTGATGTTTGGAATATATATGATGTCATATGTAGAGTGCAGCTTCCATAAGGCCTAGGTACTCGGCCGCCGTGGAGAACATGAAGAGACAAAAGTATTTGTAGACGACACGGCTAATGCTTACCTCTATGAGAATCCGACACTGTAGACACCTCGTCAATGCAAAGTGAGAAAGTTTGTGATGCTCGTCTACGCCTCCGCCGCATTGAGGGATGTTTGCATTGTTTGCTTCACTTGATCTGTGAATTCTTGCCAGTCTACAGCTTACTACTACTCACTACACACCTTCGATTCAATCGTAACTCTCAATTCTCATTGATATCCGTGCTGATCAAGCACCTACTTCAATAGATAAACAAATTCCTGGCCCCTTCCGCGTGTCATACAGGCCAACTGCATTTTCAACCCGCAGACAGATCTCCCTCCATTCGACACGAACCCGGACCTCGCCTCGATTCAGACTATATTTTCTATCGGAATTCTCCTCCTGCGTGGACCGCCAGCCCAGCTTGCGGTCGATTATGCTTGCCTCCGAAGGCGCCGTAGCCGCCCACAGCGACGATTTCGATTTTTCGCTTCGGATGATGGTCTGAACCAGCTGGTCGTCGACTTTTACTAGTATTGTGCACAGGCTGGCCTCGCTGGACGGCTGGGGGCTAGCATGATCCGCCGCCGGTGCCTCGCCAACGACGCGATGACCACTCATCGCCAGTCGCATACGCAAGTTGATTGCCAGCTCTTCCAGGACGGCCGGCTGTCTCCAGAATTCCACCGTATGCTCTTCCCCTTTCAGGCGAATCAGCTTGACGACATCGGTAGATGCAAAGCCTACTATCTCCGGCTCCTTGGGCTGTGAGTACGGTAAGTATGAAGATTCCGGCTGCAGCGAACCCACGTTGGACGGCACAAGCAGACAGACGGTCTTGTAGATGCCTGAGGCACCCTGGTCTGCAAGAAGCGGGTCAACGTAGGTCGACAGAACGTTGCGCACGCGGGATAGACGCGCGTCGTCGAGCTGCTGGTGGAGCGGAGCAGGGGTCCAAGTAGAACGGCCCGTTGAGCCTGATCCAATACTCTCCTCGTAGGAGGGCACCGGGTCATTCAGTTGGGCACGAACCGAGGATTTCGACATGGTTCAATTTAGCGTGGACGACAGGAGATTTGTAGGTGAGCAAGAGGGCGCTTTGTAGTCTGCCGGCAAGTAGGACAAGCTATTGAGGCATACAAGTCAGCCTTGCGGTATTTTATACCAGATCAGCCTCACGAGTCACCGGGCGTCTCTCCGCTAATGGCGCCCGTAGGCTGCCAAGTCTAGGCATCATTGTCTGTGACTCTTCGCGGAACAAGGTACAATCATTAGGACTAATAATTCTATTGGAGTGTGTATATCTGGCGTTTACCCACTAAACAAGCTGGCATAATTATTTACAAACTCTCTTCCGATAGCATTCAGTTCCACGTTCTCCATGATCGGCTTCGAATGGCCATCCAGCGCCGCCTGCAGCATGCTAGCAGCCAGGTGGTGAACCATAATCGAATTCGCCAGCTTGCCCACCACCCAAGTGCGCAGCAAGGCACCCTCCGGTTGAACAAAGCCCGGCCTGGCAATATACACTTCAAACCGCCCGCCCGGTCTTGTCTCGGTGTCAAGCCGCAGTAGCTCATTCTCTAGGTGTCCTCTCATCCGCCGATTCTCAGCCAGAAACCACAGCTTTTGGTCTCGTCTTTCTCTGGAAGTGCGCCGCTCAGGTACACAAATCTGAACGGCTTGTTTTTCGTCGGCGCTTTCGATGACTCTTCCGAGAACTGCCTCGCGGTGGAAATGGCAAACTCAAAGTTGATTTTGCGGTTCAATTCGGCTGGTCGCACGGGAACGTTTGTGCCCAGGCAGTAGATGCATGCATCCGCCTCTTGGACGAGAGAGAGGAGCTCTGGAGGATGATTGAGGAAGAAGTCGTCGTTATCGACGATCATAACGCGGAGCTTTGAGTGGGAGATGTTGAGGTCTCGGCGGGATAGGGCTATGAGCTCTGAGACCTCGGGGTGCGCCAGGCATTGTTTGAACACTTCGTGGCCGATGTAGCCTGTGCTGCCGGCTAGGATGATTTTCATGGTGAAGGTATTCCTGGATCGAACAAATGTGCGCGAGGACTTGTGTTCTACGAGAGGGCTCCTAGCTACTTATTGTCGCAGGTTGACTGGTCGGCATGAAAGTTGGACCGCCGGAGTTGCTCTTTTCGACCGGTCGGCATGATGTTGGGCCGCTGGAGTTGAGATTTCAACTGGTTCGATATGAGAAGAGCTTCTTTTCACCATTGTCGAGGGAATGGTATGGATGATGTAACCATCTCAGAAGTAATTCTCGCGCGCTGATTGGCTGTTTCGCGATACCTGCCAGAAGAGGGTTAGATTGAAAAATGATGACCTAACTAAACTACCTATACTAGTTAACGCACAGGTGAGAGAGATCCCTGAATTGTAAACAATATTTTCCTTAGGCTCTTTTAAAGGCATTTGGCTAATGCTACTGAAACATGGAGGAAAGTTTATTCCTAGTATTGTGGAGATCTATACTAGATATGTTCCTAAATGATGATCGACAACGAAAGGTGAGACAAGAGAGAACATTTGTCTCTTTCTCCTTGCTGTTTAGGTAGATATAGTAGATGTCATAGTGCCACTCCAGGCTGCAGGAGGTTATAGGTGTCATTATGACCCAGTAGGTAAGTTCCCATCGTACTGGTATACTTTGAAGCTTCTCCGTGCTCCTGGGATTATTTCTAGGAAAATAGACTTGGTATATTTTTAACGCGACAAAGAAGTGGAAAAAGACGTGACCTTGTAATGGCACCCCCGAAGCCTTTGGATCAGCGGGTCTCGTCAGGGTGGTCAAGTCGCGGCAGTTCGTTCTCGGAAGAAGTCGTGGTTATCGACGATCGTAAGGCCCAGTTATGCATGGGATCAGAGACCTTGGGATGCGCTAGGCATCGTTTGGGCAGCCTGTGCTCATGGCTTTCGTTGGTGGATTCCTGGTACCTACTTTGTCCGACTGATTAGATATGAGAAGGACATTGTCTGTCCGTTATCAAACAATGTGAAGCATCTTAGAAGTATCCTCGCGCACTGATTGGTTCTTTTGCGATATACTTGCCGGAAGAAGGGTTAGCTCGGGCAACAGCATGAACAGGATGGTTGTATTATCCTAGATACTTCATTTTCCATTTATACTGATGCCCCCAGAAATCTTTCCCACCAGATGGACCCGCACAGATCCCGCCTCATGGCAGATGGCAGCACTCTAGGTGAAGGCAGTCCCAAGGTTGACCCTATCCTAAAGGGATCGAGGGCCGTGCTTGTGTGGGAGCTTGGATGCTCATGAACTCTTGTTGGTGTCTTTCCGATCTCTGTCCTGTTGGACGGAGAAGCCGGCGATATAGAGGCATACAGAGCAGAGAGCACCGGCCATCTTGGCCCATCACTGAATTCAGGCATTGGCCTGATACTGACGGGTTAATATGATAGCATAACACTATGCCGCCATCCTCTGAAAAATATTCTTCGCGCTAACTTGGAAGGCAGGTCGGCGACGAAGCGCCACGATTTCGGCGCGCAGCGATGGGCGCTTTTCTAGTGGAGGTGATGGCCTTCATTTGAAGAGGAACTCCTCTCTGAGAGAACATTTGTGATTCCTCACAACTCAGACGCGGTGAAATCGCAACATTTCCCGAACTGAACCTATATTTCAGCGCCAAAATGCAAATGGTGCTGCGGATATAAGACACAATTCACCAGTGTCCATCGGAGTTTATGTGTGTCCAAATTGCCTGCCGCTTGTCCACTTTTGCAGTGCCCACGTCATGTGACGCTTATGTCCGCAGTCACGTGCTTCGGAGATTGCAGCTGTGCGGGGCTTAACCCCGATATCTCCGAAACAATCAGGTTTGATGCCTGAAAAATGGGCGAAGAGGAAGAAGAAGCACTTGTGATAGTGCTTTAATGTCAGGGACCTAAAGTCCGGAGGTGAATGAGGTTGCATTTCTATCTTCAGCACAGAGTAAGCAATGCTCCTTTCCGTTTGATCGGCCGCGGTAGCTGGCCGCTACATTATAAATGGCACGACAGGCCAATGTCCCTCGTCCTATGTCACCAGCCTTCAATTAACCGATACTCACTGCGTTCTCCCATCATGGCATCGTTTCTCGTCACAGGCAGTGCCCGAGGCATTGGCGCTGAACTTGTCCGGCAATTAGCCGCCAAACCGGAATCCGAGGTCAAAATGGTGTTTGCGACCTCGCGCGCAGAGAATGCACGTCTGACAGAGCTGACCGCACAGCATCCCGGTCGAGTCATCTTTGTTCCTCTCACCGTTGGCGACGAGACAAGTACGCGCAATGCCGTGCCTGTCGTCGAGGCCGCTCTGAAAGCGAAAGGATTGAATGGGCTTGATGTCCTCATCAACAACGCTGGTATCGTCGGTTGGACGCATGCGAAGGAGATGTAGGTCTCTTCTAATGCCCATTGTATTAGTGGCGCGTTGTCTGATTTTCTATAGGACAGACTTGGACGAGGTTTTCCACGTCAATGTGACTGGCCCTCATATGATGATCCAGGCCTTTTGCCGCTCTTACGTAAGGGCCATGACAAAAAGTCATTAATATGTTAGTCTGAGGTTTGCATTTGAATCTTCTGCTACTGTACTAAAACCTTCCTTTAGTACTAGTTCGGTGGGCTCGATTGCGCGACAAGGTGTATACAAGGACCTCCCGTCCGCCTCTTATAAGGTTACGAAAGCCGCCCTGAATATGTTGAGTGTCATATGGTCTCAGGAGCTGAGCGAGGAGGGATTTACCATTATATGTCAGAATCCAGGGTAAGCAACGCTTTATTTTGCTTCCCGCGTTCTCTGTGCTAACAATCTCCAATCAGTGGCTGCAGACAGACGAGGCGAATGCCCATGCCGATCTTCCGGTCGCGACGGGTGTGGCTCAGATATTGCACATCGCAAAGACCACTGGCCAGGAGGGCAATGGGCGATTCTTGAACATTCATGTGCCTGGTTGGGAGAACGCTCCAGGCATTCATCAGTATGATGGCAAGGACTTGCCCTGGTAAGGCCCATTCATTTGAACCTGGGTATAAATTCAGCTTCTGCCAACTGCTGTTTTAAATACAGCTTAAGTTTTCTGACTAAACCAGTCAAGACTCGGAGGTATCACGGGTTGGCGGGGACCGTCACCTGAGGTCTCGTCTTTTCATGTAATTTCTCATCTAAGCAATACACCAATCATTATACCAAAACTGACTTGTTAGGCCTAATTTAGCCAACCAAGCATCGATTATTCTGCTCATTAATCAAACTTCTTTCCTACAGTTCCTTTAGGGAAGATTCGTAGCATTTTCTGATTGGCCGATCTATATGTACTCCACGGGTGACGGCCCGCATTCCGCAGACCCACTCGTTTAATCCAACAACTTCCAAACGAACGAGCATACTAGACCTTGAGATCTTGTGCACTGCTCATACATGTATGTTGCATACGTGGTGATAACTGTTGGTGGCTGCCATCTTCCGGAACCCTGAAGAATCGTAACGGAGTCGCAATTACGGACTTGTCATTCATCCTTTTGGGAATTACAGGTAGGCCGGCAGCATTTCAACAAATTCGTGATCATCACGAGTAACCAGACCCCAAGCGAAGTATCCATCTGATTTTACTTCAACTGACCAACAAGGCGATGGCTTCCGCGTATTCGTCAACCTCAAGGCAAAGAGAGATCAGAGCCATATATGCAAGATTTGCTAAAGTACTGCAAACCTTTCCACCCCGTTTCATTTGACCTTACTATGTCTTGAATAATTTTTAAGCCTCGACAATTATCTCAAAATGCTCCTTGTTTTGAGCGCAAGGCTCAATTCAACCAGATGGCCAAATATTGGTCGTCCCTGGGTTTCCGCGGCAGTGCCTGGTTGCACGTCTTTGTTGGTTTGGCAGATATCTTTGCTACCAGTCATGACAGCGCGGGAATATCTATTACAGAGAAAATACTAGCGCAAACAGCTTAATTCAGCTACTGCATTAATCAACAGACGAATTTCTGGAACATGGAGTGGCGATATTTCTGGCCTCGCTCCATGCGTGAGCCGGTGTAGAAAGACTGGCAGTAGAAGCGTTAATCATAGAGATTATACATCAGTAAGTGTATCTTTAGTGTCAAACAGAATTTTCAGAAGTAACATGACTTATGTCTCAGAGAGCGAATCTTTTCGGCTCAATCGACGCCTTTCTTCGACTATTTCCCAACCATGCCATCTCATGCGTATTCGTACCCAAATGTCTTCTAATAAAATATTTCGTGCAGGCTTCAAAATACTGCCTTACACACAACACCCAAGTCCTGAATTTCCTACCTTGACCGCGTCATTGATTGGATATGGAGTCTGTATACATCAGGGAAGAAGTAGAGACTGCTTCTAGATAAAGGCTGTGTAGCACAGGTTATTGTTCACTTCTGACAACACCTGGATACGATGCCAATGGCAGCAATTGTGAATCCAAGGAAATCTTCCGGCTTACACTACATTTCTCATCGCCGCGACGTTTGATGAGCAACCCCAGGGACACCATCGTGCGATATGCTAGTCATGAAACTGCAAAATACGTGATCTCCGTATCTTGAACAAGGCAGACAGAATTGCTACACAATAACAACAGCAAAGTTTGGGAACTGCTCCTTTATGTTTGGCTACGAATTCAGATTCTGGACGATGTTTCTTGCGGCATCGGTTGCACGTCCCGGCGGTCTTGTGTCGAAGTGGTGCGCGATGAGCATATTGAATATAATTACACAGAGTGCAGATACGACTTGGGAAGTAGTACTGCATATAACGCAATAGAGATCTCTATCTTTATGTGATGTTTATTGTATAGGGGCTTGCTTCATTGCAACCATGAATACAGAATATAGAATATTCTTTGAAAACGGTCTGTTTTAACCTCGTCCAATATAGGAACCTAGGGTATAGAAACAAATATGAGAACCACCATGTCTGCCAACTTACCTTTTAGTAGGTACTCTGCCTGCAATGATCTTGGTAGCGACTCAGGAACTTGATGTCCCGACACAAATGTAAAATCAAGCCAAAGATTCGCACAATTTGCTCCAACATACGGGTTCATTGCGGCGAACTAAAATGAGATGGTTAACTAACTGGAAGATATTTTTTCGGTCTGTGTGCAACTTACCTCAGCCGCAGTTATTCCATACTCTTGCTCGATTCTGTAGCAAGTATCACCTGAGACAACAAGGTGGTACTCTGTGCAAGTGGAAATTGTGCCGGGCTCCAAGCGCGAAGGAGCAACGGTTGATGTCCAACTTGGAGCAGAGCTCGTGGTGGTAGTTGGTGCCGGACTAGTGCTATTCTCAGGAAATCCGGCTCTGAGGTTGTCGTATATGCTTGTTGGATAGTTCAGGTTGTTCAAGCTTTGATCCAAGGCTTTTGGCCACCATATTTCTGGACTGTTGCACCGATCACGCTGGAATTTCCAGTTTTGTCCATGCTCACTTCCCACCACATCGTACCGCCCAAACCCATCTCCTTCACGTATCCTGCCTTGACAGCTGCGATTTTCGGGGTGTCATAACTGATCATATACTTTTAACCGGATCGTAGCTGTAGCTCGCTCCGACGTTTGGGAGTTCAAAAGTCGTAGCATTGAAACCGGGAACAGGAAGGGAGTTATAGTTCCAGGATCCTGCTTGTCCGAACGTTCCTAGGCTGCCAATACCATCAAAGGGAGTTCCGGGTCCGGCCGTGTTGTTGAACGAGATTCCGTACAGAGGGCATCCCAGGTTTATCTTGCTTGGTGTTGCGCCCTCAGCAATGTAATAACTGATTGACGTATTGGTATTCACAGGAGTCGAGCGCGGGTTTTGGAGGAATAATACAGATTAGCGTCGTGGCCAGCGTAGGTGTTCCAAGATCCGCTATAAGCGTAGCCCATGAAGTTCCAAAAGTCAAGGTATTTATCCATGTTAGGAAAATCAAGTAGATCGTAGTTCTGTGAACCGGCAGGCGCAGCGAATGAGAGCAAGAATGGCGTTGCACTTATGTTTGCCGCGACAGCATCCAACGCTGCACGGGTCTTGTTCAGGAGGTCGACAAATTGCTCTGCTTGAGTAGAGCTACTCACTGATTCATAGTCAATGTCAATTCCATCAAAGCCCAAATTCGATACAAGCTCAACAGCTGAATTGGCAAAAGACTGTCGTAGAGTTTCAGAAGCCAACACGGGAACCAAGTTCGGTGAGTACGTGCCACCTCCGATGGAGATCATCGTCTTTAGATTCCGTTGTTTCTTCTTCAGGAGAAACAACTGTTTGATGTTCCCATAGACGTTTGTTCCGGGCTCGGTGTTGTCATCGCCAGGGTAGAGATATTCCAAGTCCGCATAGTCATCGCTCAAGTAGCTGGAAAGGCGTTAGACGTATTGATACAGATTTTGCTCGGATTATTAATAACTTACACCTCCCCAGTCGTCGAATTGATATTTGCAAAGGCGTATACAAGATGGGTTAGTTGGCTTGCCGGGATATCTGTAACATAGTATTCCGCAGTATAGATATCCTACGGGTGGATTGTTAACGTCCGCCTGCCTTTAATCCGATAACCTCGGACTGGTTGAGCTTACCCAGTTGGCATAGTATGCCGCGGTTCGAGGAAGAATTGACTTGGATATATTGCTTTGTGCTCGAGGCACGTAATTGAGGACGCTTGCTGAAGCGACAGCACAAAGCGAGAAAATTGAAATACACCCCTGGAGATACATGGCGACAGAGTTCCTACCTTACGATGCCGAATTGCTGGCAGAATATTTTCACCAGGAACAATCCATGTAATTACAGAAAGCGAACCTCCGCATATTTAAGGCATTTCTCAGGTGGTATTCAATTTCAGCCCACAGTCATACTGTCGTACCTAGTGCGTGCTTAAGATGTCAGATTCAGTCAGAGTTAGTTCCATATAGCTTATTCCTTTAAAGTTTCTAAGTAGCATCTGGGGTGATGTGCAAATACGATACGCTGATTGGATCTGTCTTGAACGACTCGAATGGTCTTTTAAAATGTTTATGAACGCTAGTCTTCTAGTACATGCATTAGTTCTCACCGACCTAATCTCCACCACGGCTAGTTAGAGCTACGATGAAATTAGACAAGTAATAAATAGATCTGCTCAGGATGATAAGGAAAATGGAAGACATTAAAAGAAATATGGCCTCCAGACGATATAAGTAGCGTGTGATACTGCTTGAAAATTGCAAATTAGGTTGCTCGTCCCTCATCATTCAAATAAGTAACTAATGACTTTATCTTGAACTACCACGTAGTATCCACTACCAACCAACCCCTGAGGGATTGTGAATGCGTGAATGCGACGCTGAAGGTTTAGGACCCAAGCAACGTTGCCTCTGTTCCTGCATGGTCATATTTCTTTCTTCTTACCTCCTTCACGTGGCAACAACCTCGATCCTCGGAATACGCTTGGTTATTGTTTATTTACATTTACAGACCACAAGGGTCGCGGACGGTTTAGATGAACATTGGAGATGCCATGTTAGAACATAGCGAGGACAGATGAATGGGAAAAATAAGAAAAATAAAAGTAGGTAGTAGGTACCCGCAGGATTCCATATCCTACCCAATCAAAATCAGGACAAGGATATATGTCTAGATCTATTCTAAAGACAAATCACAATACAGAATGCTTCCAGCTCCCTGTAATGCAGTTCAGCCTCGTTAAATGTGCGCCATGTCGCCTTGAACATGAAACATATCGCCTAACCATCGTGCCAACATAGTTACCATTTCCTTTGTGCAACTGTGGCCGGTATTTTCTTGCACGAAGAATTTGATGTCGTTGGACTGTTTCCGCCTCTCGACCCACGACGCCGTGTACTTCGCCGGCACCAATTTATCATGTTTTCCATTACACAAGAGTAACGGCACGCCAGCGGGAAATTCTTCAACGACTTTTCGGTCTTCTTCAACAATAATTTTGTCTAGAGTTCGCGGCCACATGCGTTGTTGGCGCGGCTCCATCAGTCTGCGTATTTCCTCATAGCTCATGGTATCATAGTCCAGTTGGCCATGGTCCGTCGTCGAGCGGAGTCCCAGCCGGCTGAGAAGCAACGACCTCAAGTTTGGTGAACCAACTATTATTGCAAATGCATGAAGCTGTCCCGGAGCAAGCGCCGCGATGCGCCAGGCGGTATGGCCTTCCAGAGATATCCCGCCCATGATATTATACAACTGCGCACACTCAGGTAGATAGGCCGGAAGATAATCCATCACTAGCTTGAAATCCTGAGCTGATCCGGAGATCATTGAAAGCAGATCAATTCTCAGCTGGTCGTTAGCATCAGAAAATAAAGAAAATAGAATAAAAATAAAGACACCGTCCCAGGCCTGGAAGAGTGCGTGACATACCCATGATTTTCATTGCCATCTTTCCAAGAACGGTTTGGCTGCGGAGATACCTAGGTATCTATAATGTAGAAACAAAAACAATGAATATTATTTACTGAATTCTGATATAACCAAACAGTAGGAGCAAGAATTCCGTACCTGCCTATCCCCGTGATTCCTCATATTCATAGTCACAGCAATCAGCTGGGCTTTCTTTTGTCTGCCATCCGTTCGGTATCGGTGTAACACTTCATGAGCGACACCCTCTGTAACTAGATAGGTGCGAGTCCTATTATGAGCGAGGTACAGAACAGCAATTCGTTTGTTTTCTTCGAGTTGCAGTTCTTCCAACCCGTAAATGTATATTCGCACACCGCCGATTACCAGCTCTCTCTTGCTGGACAAGGGTGTGTTTGGCGGTAGGGAAAAACGTGGCTCCATCTCTGGTGACACCATTCTATAAGCTCCAAAGTTATAGGGCAAGGTTCTTCTGTTCTGTCACGAGAATAATTTTGTCCTTTAAATAGAGAAACCCTGTTGGCTGCTCGGTAATTATGTATAGCAATAACAAAATACCCGCGTGTTGCCGAGAACGAGCCCTAAGCGGGCTGGGTAATAGGGTATAAATGCGAACTGCGTAATTAGTTATTGATCCGATAGCTTCATAACTAATATAAAAATCTAGTATCTATGGCTTATTTGAGATGCCTACCAGTAGAAATATTTATTTGGTTTTCACCATCCGGTACATATGTGTTTTCTATCTTTTGCTTGTTATCAACATAGTTAACTAAACATGACCTATAGACCGTCTTCTCCGGGAACATGGAGATACCACTGTGGTCGGATCACAAGGTAGAGTGTCCATATAGTATTCCTCGGAGACAGGCGCAACGGCCGCGAAACACGTAAGTAGAATTGGGTCACAGCCGAGAATATCGCAGACTTGCCAGTGGTCCAGATACGACCCGAGTCGATGGAATACCGGCTTTCAACATGTCTCAGAATATCTGTAGTAAACTGAGTATCGTTTGTGGTGATGTTAGCAACGCCTTGCCCTTTTTGTTAAGGCATGAAGTGGCGGCGCTATATAAACCACAAATAGGATTGAAGTGCAAATAGTTTCGATTGACTTACATTTATTCCTGTGGGTAGGTACCACTGGGATATTTTCTATCAGTGAGCCCAAATTCCGACGTTACAATTGTCATTCAGTCGCCCTGACGCTCAAAGTAGATCTACAATAGTCATACTGTACCGTCGGTATCTCCTTAATTGTGGCTGACAGCCATTCAATCCCGCGCGCGAGCAGCGGCATCGGCAACAAATATGACTCTGGAGAAAATCATGCAAATTGGGGCTTTAAGCTATGTTAAACCGATGATGTACGCCTGACACTACGTTCCATATGTTGGACACGAAGATGCTAATAATCACTTCTTCTAGTATCACGGCCTTGGTTCCTACCATGCAAGTTCATCTGTCTGACTGCCGAACAAGTGACCCTGTCCAGAGTGGCCTGGCAAGCAACAAGCTGCATCTTGCATAATTTTTGGAAAATATCCGCAGCACTTACTGGAGTGCCGGTGTGATGTTACGATTATTTGAGCGAGCGCAGCACATTGTGCGCAACATGAAAAGGAAAAACGAGATACACAAAGTAGCCTACCACACCAGCCAAAAAGTAGTAATATCGAGTTTCCAGGAAACTCCATTGAAACAAAGGAAACCCGGACAGCAACATCCTTCCTCGAGCCGGAGTCGATGTGACGAGCGTCAAAACCTGGGAAGGGTGCCAAGGAGTATTGGCAAAAACACTAAAGAACTAAGCTGGAAGGAGGAAGAAGAAACTACTACTATGTACATTGCCTAGTTTCCCCACTTATGCCTTCTCTAGGCCTTCTGACAATCTTCCCTCGTTGGCCAGTTCCGACACGTCCTAATCTTCATTGTTTGGGGCACAAAGAGATTCTTGGGCCAGGCCGGTGCACTTCCCCATAAACCTGCTAGTGGAGAATACTTTTGCAGGAAGATCCCTGCGAAGTCCTACTACGGAAGTAGATCTCTGGGGTAAATCTCCGCAAACGACCAGCATGCAGTTTGGTTCCTGTTGCGGCCCCATCACTTTGGCTAAATGAGGAAGATGTGCGCCATGGAAACATGGGCTTGAATAGCATAAATCAATTGCTGCATCCCAATTTCTCGTTGCCTGAAGACGAATACAGTGCTTTCTTCCCTAGTGTTATGTTTGGGAAAGCGGACCAGAGCCAAACAGATCCTAGCATGGACACTATCAATCTCTTCAACCATCCTTGAACACCTGTACACGAAGCGTGAATGTAACTATATCAGAGAAAAGCCTATGTAGGCACTATTTATGTATACTTTCATTATATGTTTATCAAATTTCAATATATGACTTTTCGATTTACTGCTATGCATGTTTACGCCCAAAACGTATGTACTATCATAATTATTAGACAGAAGAAAGTATGAGTCTAGTTTTAAAGGGAAAGAAATCTTTTAAAATGCCAACAGTTTCATTGTTAAATGGCGGTCAAGATTCCAAGGTTTGGTATATTCAAGCTTTGCTCCAGGTTATTGCTATGCCCTTTTACATGCATAGAGTTGTTGTGGCATCGAATGCTATACAGCAGATAGTCCTAGATACCTAGGTATTTGCACTGCTTTTGATTTCCAGAATTTTTTCGTGCTGGAAGAGTGAAGTTGTAAATGACTAGCAGGTATCATTTTCCTTGGTTTCGAAAGAATGATATTAATTACCTATGTTATGGAGGAGAATCCTATTCAATAATTTTTAACCATGGTAGTCAAGGCTCTTGCTCCAAGGATAGTTCAGTCCAAAGCGTTAGTCATTGTATTCCCTATCAATGATAACCAAATCTCTTAACCCTTGTTTGACTCACCTCGGAATAAAATATACCTATATGTTCCGGTTAAGGGGCTTTGATTTCGGCATTTTTGATGCTAGCTCTGATGAACATCATGTTACTCGAGGAAATGTAATGTTATTGAAGATCTGAAGTGCTTCTAGTTGGAATAAAGTAGGAAAAATCACAGACTGACGAAGCTGTTTCACTACGTAGGTAGATTATATGAAAACATCTCCCTCCTATTTATGCAGACAACCAAATGTTTCTATTACATTACATGAGATCTAGTTGAAGCACTAGAAATGCCTTTGTGGGCATATAAAGCCTTTTGACGAATCTCATGTGACCTGCGCTTCCAACCGCTGCTTTTGCTGCCGAACGGCGCCAAATCGGGCAGGCTTTCAACAAATATGACCCATACCTTCCATAGTTTGTTTGTTCATTGACAGCTTTGATGTAATCCCCGGCTATTCTACTAGATTCCACAATGATTCAACGCCTGTATGTCGGCGAGGCATCATCCAGATCAGACTTGACATACAACAAAGAATTTTGGACCCCAGGCGTCGGAGAATACGGTGACAGTCACAGGAAAAGAACTATTACATCCTTTTGACCTGACTCAACGAGCACGAGTGACCAGGTCTATATTGAGATGATGAGGTCTATAAATGCTCCTCTTGCTCCCTGTTCTGTCCTTCTCTCACTTTCACCTGCAAGGAACTGGCTCTGCAATATTCCATATTGAATCCAGTAACCAACATCGGATTTCACTTTTCTCACGAAAAGAATCAGTTGTCTGACAACGCAAAACTGAAGACAACATTTAACGCAAAGCCGGCCACTCGCAGAATCCCAGAGGCCTTCAAACTTCTGTTCAGGTGAGAGGAGAATTGACATTTTATTGGGTGTGACGCTCCAGACGCATGCTAACGAAACAAGGTCGTCATGTCTTCAAGTAAGCTGTGCCCTCCTGGCCATTGACGATAGATCGCCACTTCCTTGCTTTTGAGTTATGACTGTTGTATAAGTGGCTTGGTACAGAAATCGCTGACAACATTGTACAGATTCTGGACTTGAGCGCAATCCTACCGTCGACATATTTTACGCACCTAAGTCCGAACCGGGAGAAGAGGAAATTGCTGCCAGACGAGCCCATACCCAAGGATGTTCAGGATTTAAACCATCCCCCATCATTATCGCTGAAGAACACTACGAGAAGGACGAGAAAAGGGAGGTTCGCGACTCGGAAGTAGTCGTCCTGCCGTACTCCGAGGACTCCGACATACATCTATATGCTTCTCATACCTCGCTTGAAAGATTGGTCAACGGTGATGTCGTAATCGCCATCGGATCGGAGTGTGTGATATTTGCTCGAATTCCCACCATTACGTGTTACTTCTGCCTTGAAAAGCACACAGTATGTAGCGCACCTGATATCTTCACACTTTATCGCCGACACCGGTTACATACATTTGTCCTCCAAGCCTCAACCAAGGACGGGGACAAAGATAGGCCGATCTATCTCGGCGACAACATCGATATTAAGCACCACCTTCGCACGGTCCGAAAAGCGTTTGATAACGGACGGTGGCTCACTCAGCATCACCCTTACTACCCCGGCTTCCTTGTCAGGCCGGCCGAAAACGCACCGCCTGATGGATTGGAATTGCCTGCTATTATTGAGGTTGGCCATTGGAACAAAATAGTAAAAGGCCGGCTATCCGCCTAAACGACCGCTATCAGCACGGGGTCATCCTGGAGAACAAGGCCACAAAGACAGTGAGATTTGCAACACCTGTTCCGATTGATGACTGAGTGACCGTTTGACGGGGTGCAACTTTGCGGCGCTTTGGTATTCTAAAGGGTCTTAAAGGGAAAAAAGAGAGAAAAAAGGGAAAAAGGAAAAAAAAGTGTTTACTTATTATGGCGTTACGGATGGTTGACTCTTAATATTTCTACTTGAGCTCCTCATTTACTCTCATTAATCTTCGAAATGGAATCTCAGCTACTTAATCTCTCATGACCAACTTTCAGCCTCCTAAGCTAGCTATAAGAAGTGGCCTGGTTTTGCTCATAAGGCTCCTTGTATCTATTTGCAAGAAACCAGTAAACTGCCCTGCAACCCAGAGATATCAATTCTTAACAGTGCCATTAATTCAAGGTACGAATGACGGCAAGGAGTAAACAGCGCGATGGGGACAACAGACCAGTGCCGCCCGTTACGTTATTGGTTACATGCCGATAGTTAGTTACGGTAGCGATTAATTCTGAATCGCTCGACAATCAAAAGAATTCGAAAAAATCGCCCTCGCAATATTACTGCTCTCTCCATGTCACTGGAACGCCCACAATGTCATTGCGGCGCCAATATTCCAGCTGCGATCCTTGCCGTCGATTAAAACGCAAATGCGTCTATGAAGGAACGCTTCCCCTTGCTGGCCTGGCCTGTCTCAATTGCGTCCATCTGGGGTATAAATGCACCTTCAACTATGTCTCAGCTCGCACAGAGCAGAAAAGAAAGAAGCGGTCTGCCATTTCTTCAACCCGGTTATCCTTACAGGAAGCACAGCAATCGTCGATGACAGAATCCCAACCTGGCCGCCATGGTGCCGAGGCAGATCGCGTTAATAATCCAGGCGACAATGTAGCAGATGCCGATTATCCTTGTGGAGCACATAATGACATCTTTGCTGAATTCACCACGCTAGACAACGTTAGCGACGAGTGGCTATTTCGAACTGCAGAGTCTATAGTTCCAGTTCAGCTTGCAAACCGAACCAGATCCCCCAACTCTTGTCCTCTGCTTCCATATCAACATCGGGCCTTGAAGTTATGTCTACGAAACACGGTTTCCTGGATATTGAGAGGAAGTCCAATTCAACTGTTGAATTCCACATTCACGGCGAATGTTTTAGGAGCTCGCCTTCACCACACCTACGCCTCGATGGTACGTGGAATGGAATCGAGGTACTTGGACTATGAATGCAACCCTTTCGCGCCCACCTACAAATATTCATTCAGCGATGACCATGTGTACAATCATCCAAGTGAGCGGAGCACATCAAACAAAGTCACCAACCAAAACGTGCCAGTTGACGCAGAGATGTCTCCGCCATCTGCGTCCCAAACAGTGACGCCGTCGCAGGTTTCCCTTTTCCAAAATCAGGTCTATAATGAACCGTATGAAAAATCAACGAAGGTCACGTTCGTTGGATTGGCTCGATTTTTGGACCACTTTTCCCATCTCTATGGGAACAAAATAGACCGTCAGAGTAAAGAAGAGGATAGAACTATTTTGATCCATGTGCAGCAAGCCTTTGCACTTCAATGGTTACCATTCGACAAAGCTCAAAGTGACTTTCAACTCTGTACATCCACGAACGAGAATGGATCATCCGTAAAACCCTTCATGCGTTTACCACCGCTTGGTTTAATGCGCAAGATCGCATTCAAAATGCGAAACCCAATCGTTCGTTCACCCGTGTTTATGCCACGCTTCTCCTCCACCTCTGTGTCGTGCCTGAAGAAGCCAGCAACACTCCAGTAGATAAGAACAAAATTCTCAATGAATGCCTAAGTCATCTACTGGACCTGAAAACTATGGTTGAAGAGTACAGCCGGAATTTGAGCACTGCGTCAATTTATAGAAGGCTTCTTGAATCCTCGGTTACTGTTTTTGAATGGTTCGCATATGTCAAAGATACTTTTGAGTCATTGATATGTGACCGAGACTGCCTTTTACAGATGATCCCCAAATTTCAAATGTAAGTGTTGTTTGTATATTTCTGCTTCGAAGCATTCACGAAACCAGTTCATGATAGGCGCCTCTCCAAGCATTTCTCCTCAAACATATCAAACCTTCGACGCTGAAGTGCCATTGCTATGCCAGAAAGTTGTTAGCCCCATAGGCCAAGTCTTGAGGCAGGTTACTAGAGTGAAGCAGCTTGTCCGCGAAGCCCAATATTTTACCGAGCAATCCGCATTGCGTATTGCTTTTGATACTTCTGTGAATCTCATCGATGCTTTCAATTCGAAATATGGCCAATTTTTGACGAAGGCATATCACGCTTCGAGGGTTTATCTGATGTCTCGAAATTGTCTGTGGGTACGTACGTATCTAAGCTTGCCAAGTTAGTAGTATTATATTTTGCTGAATATAATTAGGCTATCAGACCTTATTCTGGAACCTGGGAGTTTTATTCTCGTCGAACAAATTGACACGGCAGTCCAGAGCGGTTTTGTTCTACTGATGAAGCTATGCATGATGTCTTGAACAAAGCCCGGGAATACGAAACAAGTGCTATCTCGTCATTGGTCGCGATTTCAAGTCATATTAATGACATTACCGCGACGAATGGGTATATTGGATTTCCTGCGACTCAGAATTAATGTTGCCTTTTATTTTACACCATGCGAGCCTTGCACCGGTTGTGACAGTTTTGAGTAAGGCGATTGAACATCTTAGCAAACACATCACTTTCGCCAATGTCACAATGCTGGAAAAAGATGACGAGTTCATGGACGATATGGAAAGAAGCATGCTCTCTATTAAAACTCTCTTGACATGCCTGTTAGGTATGGATGCTACCGTGGCAGGGGCTCGGTCGGCGCGGTCTACGATTCGGAAACTCATGAGCTCACAAAGCGATGTATTGATGGATTGCTGGGGAGTTGACGAACTACAGGCCTTTCCATAGCTAAATGCATATATCTCCAGAGCAAACTACGACCTTGCTCACTATTGCATGTTAATATAGTGCTCGGCAAATTACCATCGAAAAAGCATTGCAATCGATAGTGCGTACGTATTCATCTTCATACATAGTTACAGTATAGTTAGACGCGAGGTGAAGCTAGGGATTTCCTTTACCTAGGTATGGAAAAGGGCAGCAACGAGGCTTTGAAATTAAATACCGGGAGGTTTGTCACCAGATTCTTCCAGAACAGTGTGTCATATAAATAAATTACATATAATAAATATAAAGTTGTTATTGTCCAGGTGAAGTGATTCGTTCTACAGGTTCCGCCACGGCTCCGAGGCGGCTCCGCTCTACATCTGTACCCGTCGCACAAAATTGGAATGATTAAGAGTTTGCCTTTCGAAGTACGTGAAAACTGGTTAAAAGATATATAAGACACATATAAATATAGATTCTCGTCTCCTGCTATTCAACAACTTCGCTCAATGCCACAGTCGTCTCTTTCATTGCGAAATATCCCCTTCTTGGCCCTCAATACAGCAGCAATGCTTACCGTGCACCATCTTCAACGCAGCCAGAGTGAACGCATTGTTTGGCTCTGCGAGGAACTCGGAATCCCCTATGAGCTCAAATGCTACTCTCGCAGTCCGCTCTTTGCTCCGCCAGAGATCAAGGCACTGACACCTATGGGCGGGGCTCCGGTTATCACGGACACGACTTTTGATCCATCCAGGCCGTTAATACTAGCCGAGAGCGGCGCCATCATGGAGTACATCATCCACAAGCATGGCGAGGGACGATTAGCTTTGCCTCCGTCTCACAAGAATTATAGCGACTATCTATATTGGTTCCATCAATCAAATAGCAACTTGCAACCAAGTATCTTCAGAGCTATGCTCATTAGAACCTTGAAATTAGGCCCCGAACATCCCGTGCAGAAGAATGTTGAATCGCGGCTGAAAACAGTTCTTGAGATGCTCGATGATCGGCTCAGTCAAGTGTGCTGGTTGGCAGGCGAAGAGTTCACAGCAGCGGATATCATGACGGTAGCTTCCGTGTCTACCATGAGGCTTTTTATTCAATCGACCTGACTGGTTATGACGGAATTCTCACTTGGCTACAGCGTGCTGGACGGCGCCCGGCATACAAGACCGCCATCGAGAAAGGAGATCCTGGAATGGTTCCATATCTGGGAGCTGAACCGCCGGAGTTGTTCCCAGCCTGGGCTGCTGCGATGCAGTGATCACATCCAAATTAACACTCGGCAGTCGATACGTGTGATGATACCTAGGTATCTAATCTTGTATACTTTATATCGGCGGGTTACCTAGGTAGCTACTTAGGTAGCCCGTAGGTATATATATACAACCTTGGAATGTTTTACGAGTCATTTTGTGCTTGTGGTGACGGCAAAATACATAAACATGAGACTAGGAAACCAAGGTCTTGAGCCAGCAGGTTGTCAGGTTATTACTGTTTTTGTAGATAAAAGTGCTAAATATCCACCATGTTTCACGAGAAAGAAAATGTGGTTAGTCGGGGTTAGGACGATGGAGAAGTGGTTAAAACCCCAACGCGAATTCAATCAATTAAAGTAAAAAGAAACAGTCCTTTTGACCCATTGCTAATTTTAAATCCATGAACGAGAAAATAATAAGTTTCCGGTAATACTGTTTACAGTCTGTTATGGTACTTTTAGGAACAAGCTTTATCACGCTTGCATATCGGCAATGTTGCTTCCCTACTGTGGCATACCTGGAGAATATGTGGTATAGCCTTACATAAACCGAGGCCAGTCCTGTAAGTTAAGCTGTTATGAGGTCGTTGTTTCTTGTTACCAAGAAGACGATGATATATAGAACTCTGCAGGTGGATATGCCCCAGGGGTACATCGTATTAACCGAATCACCGGCTGAAACATTAGCGATCTCATCGCAGCACTGCAACTAGATGGATTGAGAATGAAAGATTTCCGACTCTGATCATAATCGTGTTGTGACCCACGAGAAGCAGACAGTGCCTCCCTTCATGGCGCACTGCAGGTTTTGATCGGAATGCTATCTTAGAATATTAAAACTCCGGATAGTTTTAACCACAAATTCTCCAAGCAGCAATCTGTCCTCGAATAGCCTTAGTTTCTCGAATCAGCTTGATGATTATTTCATCCTCAGCTGCGTGTGTGAAAAGCCAACCAGCAGCCCATAAATGTTGATTAGCATTATTCAATTATCCAAAGAAATTGTGATAACGACATGTCTCTCACCCATCTAGCACGATATACCGGCGATGACACAAAATTTGTTGTCTCGAGGTGGGTGCTACAGGGTCTTATATCAAGCATCAATTATACAGTAGAATCGATTGACCGATATCACCACCCGGACAAGATATGTGAAATGGCTGTACTTTGCTTCTCTGTATAGGTAATTCAGCACCTCGTCCAGCAAGTCACCATTAAAGGCTATGTCACAATCGAGACTAGTAAGACTCAAGTCCTTGCTCCCTACAGCCATTTCTTGACCTAACTCCACATTATGTATGGACAAAGAGGAACTCATACCGTTGAGCTCATAAGGACACCCTATAGTTGGTATGTATACCCGAGGAATGTGTGTCAATAAGTAGTTGATGTACTTCTTTATGTGTTCAGCCGGGTAATAGCCATCGTGCAGTCTTCAGAAGAGACACTTCCAACAGTATATCACCTCGGATATTTATGGCGCCTATACAAGAATTTTGTTGGGATTTCTGTTTTTCCACATTCAAGTCCATAGTCGGATTTAATCCATTCTAGCACGCACTAGAAGGCTGCCTGTAGTAACCCTGTGCTGAACGCCGTGAATCTCAAAAGGATAAAAAGTGCTGACTTTTGAATGCTTTTTCCAATAACCTCCCTCCCTGGCGAACATTATTTCCATGTGCCATACCATCACGCATGTAGTTATACCAAGCTTCGCTCTTAACACAGTATAGGCCCCAAGTCAACTACGACCCAAGAGTACCATGATGCAAGATCACTACACCGCTTCCAGACAAGTCATTCCATGGTCATCTTGACACAATTATTTCTCTGTTATGGTTCCATCAACGATAATAGCTTGTCCAGTCAATGATTAATGGCATGAAAAAAGGTGTATTTCCTACTTAGTTCACATTAACCTTAACGCGCCCAACCCCTAATTCTTTACAGTGCCACGGCCCGGCCCGGCCCGTGGCGATAGAAGAAACCGCAGCCAATCAGAATGGTTCAACTTCTAGGGATTAAAAACTCTAATCCCTGAGATCAAACCTTCAAGGAACTTTGTTGAACTTTACTGTCCAATAAGCATACTGAACAATGTTTTGATTTTTGCTGCTACATCAGGGCTGCGTAGAGATAAGACCGAGATTTTTTTCTTTCTGTACAGTATGTAAAAGCCTCATGCAGCACTTGTAAAAGCTTCATTCGAAGAGATGCAGCCTAACCTGAGCAATTGAAAAGCTTCGTAGATGCTTGGCTAAAAGGAAAGAGTGATATAGGACACTTCGACATGTTCCAGAACGTCGTGCGTCTGACTATATAGAGCCATTATCATTTGGTATGCCCATGAATCTAGCTCTTTTCAATACATAGATCGCTAGATATTTAGAGAGAATAAGTCATGCATATCTCTAAATACAGAGATTGGCCTACGTAGGCAACATATCACCATGTAATATCATTCGTACAATCAAGCAGTGCTATGGACTAAATTTCGTCCTAGATATCCGTGATATTACATTAAAGGCATAGACATCGTAGGAAAAGTAGGTATTAAGCGCTGCGAATAGTGGAAAAAGTCAAGAAGCGTATAGCGTAGGGATATAAAGAACAGCAACGTCACCTTGAAGCTCGATCGTTGATTTAAATGGACTGTTTGAAAATTTAGTCAAAAATATTACGAAAGGACCAAGCAACAGGGACAATCCCTGACCATACAATGGCAATACCTTACCTATACCTATATGGACAACTAGTTACTAGATGGGAGAACTCGCTACTCGGAATTCAGTTTCATTCACGAGGCATATCGGGCTAAGTACCGACTAGAAGAATATATCTCTGTCCATATATCTGGAAGTTTTAGCTCCCAGGCGTCAAGATGCTGGCCACTCTGACTTCTGTCGAAGATCCATCTCTGGGAGCTAGAGATGGGTGGATACAAATTCTATTTAACAGATGCATCGATGGATCATGACTCACGTGCGTCACATAAAAGCTAAGCAATAGAGTTGCTACCTATCGAGGGCTTTGCAGAAAGTGGGATGGTATGGCATCTTATTTCCCAGGAATACTTGCATGCATGATGCAGGATTGATGAGACCATATTCCTAGTTGCATAAAACCTTGTTTGTTCATTAGTTCTACTGTTCTAGTCGCTAGTCATGCAAATGATTTGGCTTCTAAAGCCACTACTTGCATTTGATCAAGGTGTTACTTAACTCCAAATGAACCTATGACACTGAATCAAGAAATATGAGCTCTCCCTTCAAGCAGGAGGGATCTTATGTCCAATCTATGAGATACACTAGAGGTAAAGTATGTATTATGTAGCTATGTAGGTTACAGAGCTGTCTAATCAGTCTAATGGGCCTCATTTATATGTATCATAGGTTGGATCAAAAGTAATTAGCTACCTAGATAGCTAGAAACTTATCGATGACATTCATATACATGTCTGTAATTATAGATAGGGATTTATAGGCTCTTTACATGCGCATAATACTTAGGTAGCTCTTGGTAGCTGCAACTATAAGAATAGAGCCATCTCTCATACTTTTGATACTACGAATCAATAGTGATAAGAGGAATATCAGTGGTATCTGCTCATAGGTCTAAAGGATCGAATACAGCATTTGATCATGTTAAATGTGTCATAGGTCAGTATGGTGATAATTTCTACCAATTCTAGAATATTTATAGTATATTCCAAGCTGCCTAGGAAACACATTGATCCCATATCATATGTCGATGGGTATTCTGCATCGTCTTTTTCTCTCTTTAGCTTACAATGCGAAAGTATAAGCGCACAACTATACAAGAATATCTTGATCTGGTACATATCTACCCATTAAAATGTTAAGTATCGATGCACGCATTGGTGAGACTTCCTTGTTCGGTTGTTGCACCACACTACGTACTTACACCAGTAATTTACAACAAGAACAGCGCCCTTGAGCCAAACTAGCATCCACAAGTTAAGACACGTATAAAGCAGATGCACGTTCACTGTTCAGAGTGTATGGACATTTGTACCTGGTCGAAAGAGAAACGTGTGCGGAGATCGCTAAAGCGGTCTCATGGTAGGCCTGCCTACGGAGTGCGTGATGGTAGCAGCAAGCACAGTATAGCCAATTATGTACGTAGTCCTGTCACTGGTCTGTGCCTAGGAAAAGACAAGGAACGGAGGCTAGTTGGTGGTCGGACTACGTGCTAAATTCCGCAGTCCCTCAATGCTGCATATTACGTATTTTTTTAAAAAATAATGCGCTCAAGTGACAAATAGTATTCTGATCGACTTCTTTCCGTGCCGTATTTCATGCACAATAGCTACATTATTGTAATCCACAGAGCTTTAGCGAATAGCTCGAATATCCCTGTCAAGGACGAAGTCTTGTCTTCTTTTAAGCAGACTTCGCTTTTGTCTATGCTGAATTCAATTACGTGGTGAGAAAATTTCTGCTCGGAATTCCTTACCAAGAGGTGGCTGGCTGAGAAGCGGATACTATTCCCAATATTACATTCTGCATATTTCCCATGTTTTATTAGTCTCTGAACTCGGCGATTTCATAGGTTACATATTTGATTTATACGTGTCTCCATGCTGTGGAACCTGTTCGGAATTTGAATCATGTTCTGAATCACAATGCATAGACTCCAGAGTCATAGTTATATGTAGTGCGCAGTCGCCTTGAACTCCTATAGGGAACATGCGGAGTGATATAACTAAATTGTAGTATCTAGTAGTAAACTAGGAATCGAATTCGACTCTCGAATTCTGAGAACTAATTTGTATCGAGTCCGAGTATGCCGTACTAAAAGACGGGCTTGCGTGAACCATCCATCTTAGTTCTACCGGGAGAATATATCCACGGCCTGTAGGACTACCACGTAGTTAGTACCCCGCGAAGCTAATGAGTCCACATGTATCCTGCCTCAACCGTGCTGTGAAGTGCGCAGCGTATGCGGAGTACTGAAAGCTAAAGAGTATATTACAAAAGACAGGGATGCGATCCAAAAGAGGAACAGTGCGTCAGCCAGCCACACGCATTAAGCACCGTATCCGTATCGAAGACGACATGAAGCTATTATTAGCGAGAGGGGTTTTGATTTCAATCCGGGCCGGGAGGACAGCAGGCTTGGAAACTCGCTTCGAGAGAGAATCTAGTATAGTAGGACGTACTCCACAGACCATAGTCACCATATAGGTCCTAGCGTACGCTACTTCTGCTGGGACATTCCGAACACTGACGCGTTCCAGATTGCTGTAGCCAAACAGTTCGCAGCACCGGTGGATTTGCCTTTTAATTGAGACACGCAATTGGGTCAATATAACCATGAGTTAAGAGACTAAAAATTGGGAACAGATCTGGTCACGAACCGTGGACCAATATACATCGCAGTATACTCCGTAACATTCAATGATACCTATAAAAATGTTAACTGCCCTTTTAGCTAGTGCATGTCAGTCAACATTGAACACAAGAACCACCCTCATAAGAAGTTAGGACTCCGGACGTAGGATAGGATGGGCATAGGACACAAGATGCCCAGATCCAGCCGGAAGCCATCATGAATCGCCTCGGAGTGCCGGACGATCAATTGTGTTATGTACATACGGCCCGCTCTGTGACTGTTCACTTGCTTTTTCAACATGCTTCCTTTGCCTCTTCAAAGCTTTTCTCCACAATACGTCATTCTGCTTCGTTAATGTTAGGGATCTTCATACGGCTGCTACAAGCAATATGTTCATCAGGTCTTCCCAATCTTTCTGAATATTCCATAATGTCAGGTATCTTGCCTGGTATGCCGATGCCTCTGTGAGCTCTAGAAGACTTTCGTCGCTAGCGAGAATCCATTCGCACTACGTCTGCATGGACAGGGATGCATTCGGTGGAGCCCGCTCTGGGCCGGTTGAAAACTGCAGCTCCTGCTAAGCTCTGCGGAAGTTTTCACTTGCTCTCGCCGGAGGGATGTTCAATTATTGCCGACCAGTGCGACCTCATGCGAGCTGTGTCGATCGTTTCTACGAGGAAAAACTGCAGTTGAAGCCCCGCCGCTTCTTCTCCTAGTTTTAAGCGTCATGTATAACCGGTCATTGCCTTTGCAGCATTTCGTTTGTGACTCGTCGTCTGCAGTGACTGGCAAGGAAAATCGTTCACTGCCTGACTCAGGCAGCCACACAGTGCCCACCTGAGCAGAGGGTCTCAGTTGGTCCGTTCTACTTGTTACGGAGTACTCCGTACTGCATGCTCATCCATGGATATCCAGTAATTGCCGATACGGCTTAGCTGGAACGTGAGACTAATTTGAAATACAAGCTATCGTCTCCACATTACATGCTGTTTGACAGGCCATCGAGGATTCTCGTCCCGTACTATAGCTTCGTAGCCACTCGTGAAAGCGAAAAATCAAGTAAGGGAGGGCTAGACTTCTATACTCCGCAACCCTCCCGCCTAACGCCTCGGTACGAGGACACGGGAGATCAGCGATATATCGCGCTGTGCTCGCTCATGTATGGCCTTCTGTTGCGCGCACGGTGTATAGAGAACTTCTCTTCAGTATCGTGGACCAATTGCTAAAGAGGTGGATCGTTTCCCTTAGGCCACGAAGATCACAGGACCGGAAAGTGAACCCTAGAGGATGATGCTCATTTCAATGGTTGCATGAATGCTGGGAGACTTTGCCACCAATACCACTACTGAGCTGAAGACAATCCTAGCTCGAAATGGAGTTTGAAGCGAAGGTACTTGGATTGTTTACTATACGTTACAATGCGCCTCCCTTCTTGCCCCACTCGCTGTCAATAGTGTATAAAGGTCCAGGCGGATATTGAACCAGATGCGAGTAACCTTCCTAGACCTTAATAGCCCCTGGAGACGCTTATAAGAGCAGCAATTCCTGACGACCTAATGTAGCAAGTCTTTTCATTTTTCCTCCGTAATAGTTGAATGTTTTGCTTAAAGTTCTGCAAGTGCTGCACCGAAGGTCCTGAAACAGAGTCTCCCCGAAGTTGATTCCCTCACCGAGACAAACTGTCATACAAACTTCCTCACAACAACTTCCTGCTGCTATCGCTGTCAAACCTCCGAGCGATATCAGGAAACCAGAACAACCCAGTCAATTACCTGCCGATTCTTCATTGACTACAATGGCACCAGCCATACAAGCAGACACGCCTCTCTCACCGGGGCTCCCAGGTGGGCATTGGAGACGTGTCTCGGGGCCTGCTCGATTTGGACAGTATTTCCAATGGTGGTGCCCGCTCTGTGGTCTCACGAAGAGTGTCCCGAAAGCTGGGAGCCGCCGGTGAATCGTCGAACATTTCCAACGTCGTTTATTCCCTGAAACGTAGGAGCGGCGATGAATTGGGCGGGACAACATCTTCAAAACTCATGAATGCGAACCATGCTACACTGCTGGACTGGATTCGCCATCAACGCATGAGTAAGATCCCTCCCGAAGGGAGCAGTTACGACAAGGTCCTGGCCTGGGCTCAGCTTTTCGTGGAGCGCTTGCATTCCTTTGACTTGGCTATTGAGCACTTTGCTGGCGATAGCTACTTGGCGGCTCAATTGGCTTACGGGTACTGTGCAATTTTGTTGGAGGTTTGTCTGCTCAATGTTATTTTTCTTCTATTGGGTTTGTGCTGATCACGTTCAACAGCTGGGCGAAGAGAATTCATCTGCCCTTAAAGTTTCATTTGGTTTCTTTTATAGCATTTCACTTGTTTTGGTTAATCTTCTTGAGCGAACTGAGCTATTTAGCATTTCCCAAGAAATCAAAGAGCAGCTAGTTCTGGCCTTGACAGACTTGGTGACTCTAGTAGCCAGTGTGTCCACTCACTTCCACAAGGCTCTCCGCGGACTCAGCAAAGCGTCGATCTCTGTGAACATCTATGGCGCATTCTCGGGACAGATTGAAAGCTTCCGAAGCCGGTGCGAGAAGATCTCACAGGCAATGTGGAAACATCAACTTCTTAAAGATGGGCTTGACGGCGAACGAGGTAAGCCTAATATTTTCTGGCTTTACATATTTGGAGCAGCAAGGCTGACTTGGTGATTTACCTTTTATAGTCTCAGAGGTTAAATCTATCCAGCTGTGGTTGGCTCCCGAGGACCGAGTGCTATCTAATGTTGCGGAAAACGTATCTCATCTCGCGCAAGATCGTGAAGAGTTAACCTGTCTTTGGCTGAGCCCTTACTTAACCCGTTTCCTCAAAAGCCAACAGCTCAAGGGTCTTTCAATTTCCGGTGCTCCAGGTTCAGGAAAGACAGTGCTGGCTTCTGTCATTGTTGATCATCTCCAGCACCCTATTGCGGGTGTTACTTACAATACCCTTTTATTCCAATTAGTAAGTCAATGGGGAACATGACTTTTGGGGTTTCTCAATAAAACTAATGAAAACTGTTAGATACTCGTGTCCCTGCGGAGACAGCTCCTCAGGCGGTGGCCAAATCAATCCTTCGCCAGCTTTTTGATAAGCGTATTGGCAACACCCATCTATTCCAAGTACTTTCCAACGCATATGACCGCAGCCGTCAAGCAACCAGCATTGATGATTATGAAAAGATTCTCTGGGATGCCCTGGAGGCTTCCTTGGAGACCCTCTTCGTGGTGCGAAGCCTCTGGTCATTGTTGTAGATGGCGCCGATGAAGTATCTGGTTCGGAGTCAGTTCTTCTCGAAAGGCTCCAAACAGTTACGGCAAAATCAAGCAATTTGAAACTTATTGTTCTCGGATCTCAAAATTTCAAACCATCCAGCAATTTGACGAACATACATATTACACCGGAACTGATCTTCGATGACATCTCGGCCGTTGTTCGCAATGTCTTCGAGACCAGCAAAGCCTTCAATGGCCTCCCAGAAACGGAACAAGAGATTCTGATTGAACAAATTGCTCAGGCTTCCAATGGCTCTTTTCTTTGGGCCAAATTGGCCTCCAGGCTGGCTCGGAATGAAACTACGGCAGAAACACTTCAGAAATTCGTTGGCTCCTTAATTCCTGCGAAATTAACCATTGTCGACTTTGTGGCTCGAATTTTGCAAGCAACAGATCTTGCAGAAGAAGCGAAGCTTGTCCTAGTCTGGTTGGCTACTGTCGATCGCCCCTTGTCTCAACGTGAACTCTCTGCATTGCTATCTATCCAAGTCGACAAGTCAACAGTCACCGAGCGCAATGTAGACGTTTTGCACATTTTGAAGCCCGTCAACTCATTGGTGTATCTTGAGGATGGCTATGTGTATCTCCGACATGGCCAAATCCGGTTGGCTGTAGTCGAGGTCTTTTCCAAGGGAAAGCTTCTCCCCAACGTGAAAGACAGGCACTCTGACTTGCTAAGGAGACTGTTCGTTTATTCCCGCTATGCAGTCACTGAGGACCGCGAGCCTTCTCTTACTTCTCTTGATCAATTTGAAACCACCAAACTCCTTGACAAGCACGTGTTACTGGAGTTCGCTCTGCGTTATTGGGTCTCGCATATGCGCCAAACTACCACCTTCATTAAAGACGGCGAAGTCGGGGCAGCTAAGGAATTTGGCAAGCTATTGCCAACCACTACGACATTCTTTCTTTTACAGCAAACCGTCTGGGAACACAAACCAATTCCTGCTCTTCTCACATGGTACACAACTGTCACTACTCTTACTCGTACTATTCTTACGCCCAACCACCTTGCTACTCTACAGTCGATTATAACACTAGCTTTATTCTACCGTCAAATAAATCGCTACCCAGAAGCCGGTAACTTGCTTTATGAGGCTACCGCTATTAGTCGCACGACTCTCAACTCGCAGCATATCATCACTACTCAGGTCGCCAGTCTGTTCTTGGAGGTCACTGCGCAGACTATCACGGAGACTAAGACGGAGATCATGACTAGAGAGAGGAAATACTGGTGTTACTTGTAGAAGCATACAAGGCCCAGTATGGCGTGACTTCTGAGATCGTGATCTCAACTTTGACCCAGTTAGCAGATCACTATCGATTTGTCAAAGAAGAATCCAAAGCAAGGGAAATCCTTCTGTCATTGAGAACAGCCACTATTAAGCAATACGGTGCAGACTCTCAAGAGGCACGTGATATCAATGGCAGCTTGGAGGTGCATCTCAAAGGCCATGTCACCACAACGGAGGTAGAAAACGGGGCAACTCTACTCCTGGATGCGGTGGAGGAAGACGAGCTGATTGAAACGGAATCTTACGACTTCGAAGGTCTCTTACAAAAGCAGAAAAATACGCAGCTGAGGGCCACCACCAACTTGCGGAG
Organism: Talaromyces trachyspermus; assembly: GCA_020137715.1. Classification (NCBI taxonomy): domain Eukaryota; kingdom Fungi; phylum Ascomycota; class Eurotiomycetes; order Eurotiales; family Trichocomaceae; genus Talaromyces; species Talaromyces trachyspermus. The sequence goes on along the minus strand of JACGXQ010000015.1, from coordinate 6,814,253 downwards.
CGAACATACCTTGAAATTTGGCAACGAGCAAGCAAGGAGTCTCGCACGCATTACTCCTCCGAGTGGGAAGAGAGAAAATACAAAGCTGTCTTGGCATACTCAAAATTCTTGAAGATACAAAAGCGAGAATTCGAAGCTTCGTCGCTGCTGACAACAACGTGGAAGGAATACGAGCAAACTAGTGTCGCAACTGAGACCTCTATTTCATACATGACTGAGATTGCTAAAGTCATGAAGACTGTCGGCCTATCGAGTGTTGCCCTTTCTGTCTACAAGCGATGTTCGCAGTTTTACGAGAGTACCAGCCGGACACAGACATCGATCTACAAGGAGATTCAAGAAAGCATCCAGATAACTTCTAAAGAGGTGATACAAGTTATGTCGTCCTCGTCTTCGTTTACGTCTGAGACTACTCTGGAAGAAATTGTTTACGAAGCTTCCTCCTCAATTACGACTGTCGACCAAACGTCCATCACTGCGGCGTCTACTTTGTTTGAAAGATATACTTCACAGCACCGTTGGCATGATGCCACCCGTCTAATCAAGCGGGTTTTGCAAGGCATTTGGCCAACTCTGTTTGCCCCTTCCCTTCAGGACGTGACGCTTCCCAGCAAGCATGTCGACCATTGTGTTGAGTTAGCCGAGCGACTGAGCCTGTGTTACCACTCGCGTCGGCGCCTTGGAAAGGAAGAGGATATCCGTACCAGAGTTTATCGGGCCGTAAGGTCTGGTCGCCCGGTTGGAGACAAACTGCTGGACCGGATTACCTCAGAACTGCTGCGCTTCTTTGAGCGTACATCGCAGACAGACAAGATTATCACTCTGCGTCAGGAATTGCTAAGTGACTATATTAGCAAATACGGTCTCCATAACCCACTGGTGATTACCAACTTGTGGGCTCTGGCAGAACTTACTCGACCACGCCCCATCTTTGTTGACTACTACCGTCAGATTGTTACCGCGATCAACAAGGACTCAGACATCTCCCAATCGGAGGCATTTGAGCCACTGGTTATAGTGGCTATAGAGCTATGGACTCAAGGCCGGTACTCCGATGCTGTACCTTACTTCAAGATTATTTTCAATACTTTCCTGCAGCAGCCCAAGGTCAGCGTGAAGTTTGAGGACCAGGAGTTTGTCAAAACATTCTTCACTCGATACACTCACGCTCTTCGATCAATACAGACTGACTTCACCGTCATTCATAAAATCACGGTTGAATACCAAACAAAGGTCAAGGCTGTCTTTGGTGCCACCGCTTCCATTACTATTCAAGCTACGTTGACCCTTGCAAAACTCTGCCAAGAATCCAAGCGATTTGAGATTGAAGCTATTCGTCTGTATGAAGAGCTTCTGAAAGTCAAGTCAGAGGAGATCGATTATCAAGAAATCACAGCCACGTTGGATGCTATCTATGAAGAGCAGGCTGCCATAGTCACGTCTACCGAATCGGAGTCCGTCTCATCTGCCCAAGTCGATCGAGCAGTTACCGTTCTGAAGCGGCGCATTACTACCATACGGGAGAGCCATGGCTGGGCCCACGAAGAGTCCCTCACCAAGATGCAGGAGATGGTCTCGTTTTACTCTAAGCGTAACGAGACGGAGACAATTATCAAGGAACTCAAGGAAGCTTCTATACAAATCCTGTCTACTGAAACACTGTCCACGCGACTTGTCTCCAGTGCAACGGCAATTGCGTCTAGCTACATTGCATCTAACCAGGTTAAGAAAGCCACGGAACTTTCGCAGGAGATCTACCGCCAAATTGTCACGAAAGATACATCCAATGTCAAGTCAGTCAGCTTCGACCTTACTTCGAAAGGGCGCCAGAGCTTGGTTTTCTTGGCTCAACTCGAATATAACCTGCGTCAAAACACCTCTGTGACTCTGAATGAGATATTTTCTGCTTTAACTACCGAGTACGTCTACTTTGAGGAATACAGAAGCCAGTTGAAAGCAACAAGCACTACTTTACAATCTTTGACTTTTACTGCGGCGCGCCTCCACTCATTCCTCCTCTATCGGGAACGACACGCAAGCGCAACCCGAGTGTACGAGGATTTTGTTAACTACTTCCTTGCTACAGATGGAAAACGACTTAAATTGACCGAAGTAGCTCAGGTGAGAATCTTTACACTCACTTTACTGAACTATTTCAGCACTCGTGGCTCTCAAAATTTCATTCGCTCCGTGGGTATCGCAAGCGAGCAACGTGTACAGCAGTTGATTGGAGACAAGAAATTTGATCTCGCTTCTGACCTTGCGCTGGCTGCTTTCCGTTATATCTCGGCTCACGAGTCATATCGGACTGTTCCCATTGCCACGCTTGTTTTCCGACTTGCTATCACTGTCGCCGGTCGCGGTATCTCGCAAGTTAATGAGGCTGCCCAAGCGAAATTACTGAAAACATCATCGGTCATCTTGCAAGATGTACTGAAGGTCATTAAAGAACTGAATATCAACTTGACTCAACTCAGCCTTGGACATTTGAATAATTTGATTGCTCTGCTTGGAGAGCAGAAGGAATACCAGTCTCTTGCGTGGTTGCTCACCTCTGTCTGGAACAGTCGCGAAGCACAGCGTTCGTGGCAACCCTCAGTCACATTCGCTCTTGGACGCCGCTTCATTCTGGTGCGTTACATTGTTGGTGAGGTATCGGCAGCTCTTCGACTTGCCGAAGATATCGTTTACAATTGCCGTCGCGTGCATGGACCTAAACATCCGAGCACATTAGAGATGTCCGTTCTCCTCTCTCAGCTGTATACTAGCGTCGCCCAGCGATACCAGGGTCAAAAGTCTGGCCAGGAGATCGCTCATCGCTATTATAAGAAGGCTGCCGCCATACATGAAAATATCCTTCGTGTCTTCAGCGATCCATCCTATGCCGAACTAGAAGGTGGTGACATGAGTTTGAGTTTGGATGAGTCCACGTACTCACTGGAATTTAGCAATGTTTTCCACAGTACGCTGACTGAGGCAGAACATGTTCGCCAACATTTGGGTCTCCTTAAGCTTGCCATCGAGCGTCTGGGCGATTGGCCAAAGGATTATAGTGAATTCGAACGTCTCAACGCTGACATCTTCCGGGAATACCTGGAAGACCTCAAAGGCGTTGAGGGTGTGGAGAAATGGACACCGAAGAAATTTGGCTCAGGAAAAGCTGAGAGCAACGATGACCTTTTGGATATTAATATCAAGAATTGGGAGATTGTTGATGCAGGAAGCCTTAACGGAGCGCATCCAGAGGAACACCCTTAAGTACCATCATCTTGCGCTATTTTCACAAACATGTTTGTTTGCTGGAATACGAAAGATGGCCCAAATCTTGATGTGGACTTTGTTCTGGCTGCTGGCCTTTTCATCTTTTGCTTTTCCTTTCTTTCCTTTGCTTTCGTTTGCCTTTGTTTGTCTCGAGTTTGAAGTTTTGATTTCGTGATTTACTCGCAATGAACGCCATTGCCCATTGATGCTTCCTTCCTTATGCCCTTCAAATGGTCTCTGTGCATATTTGCTCATGTTCGAAAGTACCACTCCAACATCTAATAATAATACTCCATGTTGCTCCAGTCCTGCAACCCTCTACTACGTAACTATCACGGTTAGCAATACGATGAAAACTCACAACTAGGAATGCCTAAGTAAACTTCTCAATTGTGAAAGCATCTCCGCCTCTGTTTCCTTGCAGTTCATCTGTCTGGCCACGGACTCGGAGCAGTCTGCTAATACGTATTTTCCCAATCAATCATGACATTGCACGGTGCACGAATCAAAGATGCTCCTTTGACACTCCACCAATTATGGCTCATTATAGTTATTCCTTCCCTAAACGGAAAGACATGTACAAATCAACCAATCGGAGCATCTATCTTCAAAATAAAATCTCCATCAGGGACAGACCTTATGTGCTGTTGGATTGAGCTCCAATAATCCAACATGTGCATTAATCCGTTTTGGGAATATGGTCTTTGATTGGTCCCCTGCCTTGATCCGACTATTCTCTTTTAGGCAAACTCTCTCTCATTGTACAGAAAAACTCATCTCCTCGAAGGATGACGATTGATTCTTTATCGATTGCCGTAACTCCGGATTTTACAGCGATTATTCCTCGGATTCTAGCTATCTCCGTGCAATTCAGAAAGTCATGGATAGTTTGTGCTGCGCCAGACGTACGCTTACGGCGTACAGAGCGAGTATAAATATCCCTCGAAGCCTTCGGGCATTCTGGGACGAAAACAAAACATCAAATACTTTCATCCTCATACAAAGATATCTCCTCTGTTCCTTCATCACTTTACAGCTACCGAATATCATACTTCTTGCGGCTACCATGGGCGACCCAGTTGCTACTCAACCTCGAGACCTTCCACTCCTTGTCACAGCTGAGTCGTGCTCTGGTGGAACGTTTATCGTTACCGGAGCTAATACTGGGCTTGGATACGAGGCGGCCAAACATCTTGTAGCGCTCGGGGCTGCCAAAGTCGTTCTGGCAGTGCGTGATTTGACCGCAGGCGAGTCTGCCTTGGCCAAAATTGTCAAGGAAACTGGGAAGGTGGACAACGCTGTAGTATGGGCACTCGATCTCTAGCTATGCCTCCGTCAAAGCTTTCGCCAATAAAGCAATTGCAGAACTGGATCGCATCGACGCAGTCATCGAAAATGCTGGTGTTGCTACCCTCAGCCGAAGGCCGAGGGCCATCCTCTGTGTCTAACAGTGAATGTTTTCGGTACATTTTACTGGGGTGTTGCTTTTCCCAAACTGAGAGAAAGCGCACGAGCATTTGGGATAATTCCTCATTTGACTATCGTGACTAGCGGTACAGCTTTCGATATATATGAGGAATGGAGTAAAATCAAGGATGACCCGCTGGCGAAGATGGATAAAGAGGAGCTCGGAATGACCACCATGTCAGTGTTGAAATTCCCACTATTACGTGTTTCAACTCGTTCACTCATTTATCGCCTTCTAGGTACCCTCTCAGCAAGCTTTTGAGGTTCTCTTTGTGCGCCAGCTTGCCAGCCTGATTCCTGTTTCTCAGAGCGGAGTCGTGATTAATGTTGTCAACCCCGGACTGTGCAAGACTGAACTCTCTCGATATGCATCACCCGAATTCCGGAAGCGGCTTGCAGAAATGCATGCAAGTTTTGGACGCACTGCTGAGGTAGGAAGTAGAACACTTCTACATGGTATTGTTGGGGAAAAGAAAGCCACGGATGTTTTCTTTCATCCTGCGAGATTGCCGAGTAAGTTCTAACCGATCTGCCGCTTGGACTTATCGTACTGACCTGATTCTCGCTGAAGGAATAAAGTACCTTCGTGGGTGACGGATGACGCGGGAAAGAAAAGCCAGGAATTGGTTTGGAACGCCATCGCCGAAGAACTGGAGTCGATCTCGCCGGGATCTATGAAAATTGTTAGAGAAGAGTAGAGCACTAGCAGCTAGTCATCGCACCCAAACTGGCAGTATTTCGTATATCCGAATCTGGAATACATATTTATCTCCCATTCCGGTTGCCTAGTGTCCTCTTCGAGATGCTAAGTTCGAAAAGAATATCCACGTCGATCGCAAGTCATCTTCCCCAAATTGCGTAGTCTAAACTAGTGCGGAGAAAGTTGATTGTGCTAGTCTCACATGCGAATCGGGTAAAATGTTGGAGAAATGTCTGGTTGAGAATATATAAATGATACATCATACCAAAGTGCTTGGGCTGACTTGTTGTAAAGCACATCTATCCACGGTAATTTGGTTAGGACGGTCAAAACGTCCCCAGGTGACCAAATCTAATTCTCGAGCCACTTGTGCTACCATTGGAAGTAGCCATTCCCGGTCGGAGTCGTTCAAAACAGAAGCTTCACCAAGAAAAAGAATCCACAGCAGAATTGATTTATCGTTGTCAAAGCCACCCTTGACAAACGAGCGCAATGATTCGGCTAGAAATGGCATGTCCGGGATTCTTCTATCAAGCTTATTCATGAAAGTTGTCACAAACATCGCGATGCCAAGATGAACAGCATTTTCGATCTGACTGAGCTGATAGGACATACTGAGTGGGTTAATCTCAAGCACTCGATATCCAAGACAGATAATTGTTCGGTTAAATGCAAAATGGTCGAGCTTCGGCAGCTTCGTAGTGCCTGCATAATTTATTTTCTGGGAAAGAGCGGCTGTATCAATCAAAAGCCTATGGAGGTCCGGAGCCAAATATCCGGACAACTCTTTATATTCGGGGCCATCTGATCCTCCGCATGGAGATGAACTATCTCCAACTCCGTTCGTCAACATACCGCTGGAAATCAGATGCTCAACACGGAACATTGTTGCTGTGCCCATATATAAAGCGTAGTCAAGATCGATCCTATAGAACATCTGTCAATATTAAATTGTAGTACGGTGGTTTCCAGGACACGTTACCTAAATAATTTGTGCGTCAATATAGGCAGATCTTTCTTGATTGCGAGAATACCGCCTCGTAGATTTATTAACCGTTGCAGTCCGTTCATATGTACGAGGCCTTCGTAGTGTTGGCTCTGATGTCGCTCGTATTGAGCCAACATCATCACTGTAGCGATCGTAGAAAGGGGAACAATCCCACTTTCGGACAGTTGTTCGTTAACCATACGAAATGTGCGACACAAGTGAAGGATGGCCTCTCTGGAATCATCTTGGTTTGCAGTGTGACTGCTCATAACCATCAAGCTCAAAGCTATGGAGCAATGTAAAACTGCGTGTAGATATGTTTTTGTTCGCCTGGTTAGAAAGACAGATGACTCAAAGTGCGCAGGACTTTGAAGGATTGACTATGACTTACAAGCCTCATTTTCAAAGATAAGTCTCACCCATGTCGAGCCGAGACTGGCATCAGTTTGAAAAATCGAGCTTAGCTCGGGTAAGTGGCGAGGGCCGGTTATGAAGAAGATGGCTGCACAACAAACATCGAACTGTAAACAGAGAGCCCGTGCAGAAGCAATGCTTGCAAGAGAATATGTGCACGTTTACTAACCTCTTTTAGCAAGGACTTTGGATGCCGGACTCAGCTTGTCTGACGAAGACAGGAAGCATAGAACATCGCCAATCTGTGGCTCAATTTTAGCAACCGAATCGTCCAATACAATTTCCTGCGAGTTTCGCGTTGTTCTTTCTTCTAATCCGGTCAATATTGTCGAGCGACAGAACTGCTCTTTAAATGCCTTGATTTTAGACGGGCGCACGACGGTCTTGCCTACGTTTTTCCCAGTCGCGGCCAGCTTGCGGATGCGCTTTCTGGCAGTGCGGTCGATGCGCGCGTTGTTGTCAATGAATTCAAACTGCATAATTAGAAATATCGTGCGGCTCTAGTTGAGGGACCAAATCTACCTCTAGAATGGCGTAGTGGGTTAGTAGCAGGCCCAAATCTCTCGTTGGTTGTCGTATGCAACTTACGAGCGCGTTGGAGTGTCGTTCGACATTCTAGATTTTAGCGCTCGGAGCTAACGGAGTTAACAGTGCAGCCCTAACCCTAGCCCTAGCCTACCATGCGGCGTGTCAACACCACGGAAACAAATTACTACTAGAAATGCCCAACAGACAATTAACTATGGCTTGAGTATTTTGAGTACCTAGAGCATCAGTACTCAAATATCCCTAATCTCCTGTAACTGATTGTGTATCCTCATCATCTGGTGCAGAAAATAAGGACTTAAAGCCGGAAACTCTGACCAAAATACCGCCTAAAAGACAGATAGGTGACCCTCTAACGGGGTCTCGCTTTTGGGGTAGTGGTCTATTTTCTGCCGTTCAACAACGCAGCTTCTGGTCCAGGACGATCACCAAGAGGCCCTGTTTTTGCATCCCACTTCCGGCAATCACTAGCAGAAGCAACTTCGCTGGAAGGCATGCTATCAGAGACACATTCACAGGAACACGATGGGAGAATATCTTCGTGCAGATTATTTTCTTCTGTAGACGCAGAAATGATGGCTAGAGTTTTGTCATAAACCTGGCTACGTCATCTCATGCCCCGTTATTTTCGCTATTCTCTTCGTAAGTCCGGAGTCTGCCAATGCTGCCGGTTATCAGTGGATCACTGGATACCAATTGACGTGCCCAACGGCCACCCTAATCAATCCATGCCACCAAGATATCCACATCCAGATATCTGACAAGTGTCAGATCGTTCAGACTTTCAACAATCTTGAGCGCTGGGCCTGGTATTAGGTGGCATGCCTCTTTGGCGCCCTTGAATACGTTACAAGGGGTCTCGGGCCACAATGGGCCCATCGGTAGCAAAGCGTAGTTGATTACTAAGGTGGAATAGTTCGTGAATCTGATTGACGAATCTAAGTTAGTGAATGAATCTAGTTGACAAATCAAATGATTCTAACGTAATCGGACACCGAGCGGGCCACGACACCGAGCGGGCCACTTCCTCCGGAAAACGCGCTCTATATTGATTTTAAGCCAAAATTTCAACCCGAAATAATAATTATATACAAAAATTAACTACTAGTACGATTAGGACATTGAGGCAATCTATGTCCGAGAATATTACAATTGCTACACCGAAATTGATGGCGTACATGCACTGAGAGGCCGGAAGCTCAGGCTCGGCCGGAGCAGTAATAGTAGCTTGAGATGCTTCAACTGGCCTACTTATAAGCGCCTGAGCTTCCTGCGTAGTAAGAGAGCCTTCGTGAGGCAATTGAGCTCTAGATTGTCTCTTTTTGCTTCTCTTTCTCATTTGCAGCCCGTAAATCATGCACTTCTTTTTGTATAATGACTAGCTCATTTATTGTCATTTTGTATGCCTTAGACATCCGCTCAATTGCTCAATTAACCACATTTAATGGGCTTATTGGCTATTGGGCTATACACTTCTTAGCTATATTTGATTGACGTTGGAAATGGCGTAGATTTTGAGGCGTTTAAAAGCAGGAAGATTGCGAATTAGTATCATCACTTCTTAAAGGGGTGTTGGGGTCCGAAGCTGAATATGAAGCTGCTAATAAACTTAATCTGGATTAAAAGGTACCAATCTAGTTGCTATAAAGCCATTTTGAATAGTTTCAATCTTATATGCTATCGTACGAGCTTCTGGAAAGGCTATAAGGAAGTTATGCTTGTTAATATGATTATACCTGAGTTGTATGCGCTGCTCAACTAATTATCTATATTGTTGCTTTAAAACAGCAAAACAGCTCATATCGAGAGGCTGTAAAAGATGTAATGAGTGAGGTGGCATATAGATTAGTATAATATTGTTTTCCAAGCAGATTTGATTAAATTGAGTAGTAAGATGGCTTTTATGGCTATCAAGAATAAGTATTTAATATCTGCCCTTCGTACAACTAGTTGTATGAGGAATAAAATGATTTTAAAGTTAATTTATTCTAATCTCATCTATTGTCTATCCATTATTGCTGATATTAAGTCTCTAATCTTGTAGGAGAGTCTCAAACCACTTTTCTTGGAAGAATGTCGTTGCTTTAAAGGTAATATATAATGGTAAAGTCTATCCAGTTAAATTGACTGCTTTAATTGCTGTAATCTATTCCTAGTTATTAGGTTGTAATAGATAAGGCCGTCTATATTGATCACTGCCTGTTATAATCTTTGCAGATGCACAAAGGCCTATAGCAAAACCAGTCTCATCAAAGTTATAAATATCTTTAGATAAGATCCTATATTCTTATATAGCCTCTTGTACGCGGTCAAAATGCTCTTGGATTACCTTAATATCCTTGCATTTAGCCTGCTCATAGTTGTATCTTCGTGAAAATCGTATTTTTAGCTGTAGATGGCGATTAATAAATCGATTAATCTATCTTTCGCTAACTTATTCATTTCCGTGTTGAGAAAGAAGTAAATTGGCTACATCTTGTACAAGAGATAGTCGGGAAGGTAATCCATGTTTATCAAGATTAAGAATCTATTTTAGAAGAGATTCCTCCTCATATTGAGTTAATTTAGACCCATTGGCGCGTATTTTAGCGTTTTCCAACATCAACTGTAATATTGCAAAGCTCCGCTTTGCAATTACATATCGAGACTGGAGATGACCGCGACGGTGGATTTATTGTGTATACGAATTTTACTTCATCTAACAATATAGCTAATGCTTTTCATGCTAAATCCAAACAACGTATATCAAATATGTGCCATTGCATTGGCTCAAGACGGCAGTCTCAAGCTGTGGGTCTGAATTGGCATATTGCCATATACAGATTGTCCATCGTCGAGTCTTGAAAGTCATCCACAAAAAATTATATGGTGTCCCTTTCTATCAAGTCAACAGAAAAAGCCCTGGAGTCTTTCAAACCCACGGACAGGAATGGAGAGCAAAGTTGGCATGAGACGAGCTAAGATTAATCCTAAAGGCGAGAACGATGGACATTCATAATATTGTTGGATACGGGCTATTGAACTAGATGCAGCAAAGCAATATCCCAGAAGACAGCAAAAATATCAACATAATTGTTAGGCTAAATGTAATCGATGAGGGTTTTATCTTCGCCTGCGTGGATTCGCATCTAAGGCAAAGCTCTCAGCAACAATTGACTATGGCTACTGTGTTTTACCTAGGTAGGCTGTTGCTAATCGTGAAATAAGTTTATAGTTCCCTTAATGCACGAGTAGACGGGAACAACACAAGAGATTAAATCGGCCGCTTAAGCCACGAAAGGATATATATATAATGATATGTGAGTCTGTATTTACAAAGATAGGAGCGTTACAGTATTATTTATAATATCCGGGAAAAGTCTTTCGACAAGCATAGCGAAGCTGCCATTCTAATGCTATTTTGAAGTCTTACTGTATAGCATTTCTTATTTCCATGTTCCCCTCTTAACTGCCACCCCATTCTGCTTCATTATCTTTCGGTATCTTGCCTCCTCAAGCCTCTCATATACATATTGTCCTGCTTGGATGGGCTTGTATTTCGCAGGGCGGTCTTCAGAGACACAAGACGGAAGCGGCTCGATGATGGTATCGTAGTGAGGTCCGAAGAAGAGCGGAATGGAGTATCGTTCCTGTCCCGTCATATTGATGACCCGATGGGCAGTGGAAATAAATATGTCGTTGGACCAGCGTTGCAACATGTCCCCGATATTCACCACAAAGGTCCCTGGGATTGGAGGAGCGAGAATCCACTCGTGACTGGGGTTAAGAATTTGCAAACCTTCCTGGTCAGACTGGCATAGAATAGTCAATAATTCAAAATCTGTGTGCGGTGAGATGCCAATATCGCGCTGCGTCTGTGGCTGTGAGGGATAGTACACAATGTTCCCCAATGCCCCGGGCCGCGCAACCATCGCATCAAAATAATTCTCCTCCAAATCCAGAGCAAGCGCAAATACTCGAATCAAGTGACGAGCCAGCCGCAAAACCATCCCATAGTATTCTGTAATAACAGGCTGAAAGGCAGGGATCGTGGTGGGCCATATGTTGTCAGCCACCATGGCATTGCCATCGCCATCGCCACACACTATGACACTGATACTCAGCTTTTGGAGCTCATGAAGCCTTAACGCATAGATGGAAATCAAACCGGAAAGGAATCCACTGCGGGACCAGAAATATCTACTACTCACATTCGCCATCTTCACCAGGAGCCTTCTTCACATCTGGGTCTAACGACACCTCATAACCCCAGCAATAGGTCTCCTTTCGATCGGGCTTTAGGGAATCGTCGACCCAGGTATCGGGCATAGGTTCCCAGCCCCGATGAGCCTTGCTTTTGTCTATATGGACCTTGGATTTCTGGTCCTTCGACTGATGGAAGAATTCTTTGCCTACAGCAAAGGCCTGGTCAATGAGTGCCTGCGGTACTCCATGGTCGCGGACGTAGAAAAATCCCACGCGGGTACAAGCATCGCGGATTTCGTGGATGAGTTGGTCCTGGGAACGGCCAGCGAAATGATGGGGATCTCGTCAAAGGACGCTGTGCGGCCTGTGTCCGATACAATAGACCGGATGCTACCGTTGAAAGTGGTAAAGGAAGACATTGCGTCTCCCATTCGCACCGATACGCCGGAATGTTTCTCCTTGTGCTCTACGGAGTTAGAGAGGGAGAGAAGGTTTCGCGCAGGACTATCTAAGCGAGAGGGCGTGGGCTAGACAACTTAAGATGGATGTGACGAGCAGCATTGTACTGTGGAGTACGATGTATGTCTGGTATTACAGCCAGAGACGAGAGTAGTGCCAACAAAATCCGAGAAAGCGACCTATCGGAGGCGTTACTAGTAATAAATGGGAGACGACTCTATTTGCTTCTCTTTTACTGGATGGGTGGTTTCTTAGCATAGCCTGTTAACATTCTTAGCCTCTTAGATGTAACACATATAAGACCCATTTTATATAATCCCTTGTTGCGGAAATGTGGACCCCGTATTCTCGCCACGCTTTATGCAAGGACTCGAAGGAGTAAGGTTATTCCTAGCTAGACCGCAGTGCCACCGGATCCAGGCATATTACATGATAAGGGATGATGTCCCAAGGGACCTTTTAGTTTAGTCGACATCCCAACAGAAGCTTAGCCTCCTTTATCTTTGGCTAACTCAATGACAATGTAACCCTGAACCGACGCCGCGTCAGCGGGAAGAGAAAGGACTAACGGCTGGTTCCTAAACAAGCATATGCAGTGAGTATCCTGCGGAGCTACGTATTGTGTGGGAATACTTAAACTGCACACCGACATATCAATCGGCTAACTGGCCAACTATACTTTTATAGGAACGTGGTCAAAATTTTGTCGGCTGTCTTGGTGTCGAGCTAGTCATGACTCATGAGTCCAACGTTTCATAGCAAAGATAGTCGCGTCAAGACCCGAGCTCTCGCTACGCAGCCTAGGGGTTGTGGTAGGTTTAAAATCCGAGCTTAAAAAGTAGCTAGGTCTAATACTATACCCAAGTCGTGCATTCCTCAATGCGTTTAATTAATATTAGCCTCTCACGCATTCTAAATTGACAGGACATACAGTGACTTCGCAAGAGTGTTAACACCCCTTTTTACGCTAATCACACCGCCTCCTATATACTGTCTAGTCGTGTCTACTGAACAAATAGAAACTCCCAAAAGTGAGTTTCGACCGGCAGTATATCCCGCGGTGAGAAAAGGGTGCTAACACTCTTGCACCCCCACTGTATCTCCCAATCCAGTAATCCAATATAAAATCCGCGAGAGAAAACGGTCTAGACAACTCAGTCCGTTGCCCAGGTGGCTTAGTCCATAACCCGGAATCCTTCCCCAGCTGGTGGAACGTGCCGTGCCGTGTCGTATGCTCAGCCCCGGATCATTTTCTAGATCGAAAAGGAATATGCAACGGAAACTTGATGTGGAGCTTGATACGAAGCAAACGATAAAGTTTAAATTCAAAGTAGGAATCCACATATCACATAGTTACAGGGAACAGTCCTTATTGTCACTAATCAGGTCTGTGGAATATGGCGCTACGCGTTGGATTGGTCTAAACTGATAGCGTATTATTGCAAATCCCAGGCAGCGTATCCCTGACTGAGAGAAGGAGATGGACACCTCTGGAAGCCAAGCCTAGTCACTTGCAGCCTTGATTGTCGGACCATGCCATTTCTTGTGTCCACGGACGAACCAGTCAAAAACCGCGAACAATAGAGCCGCACCAAAGACGGGAGCCGCGTAATTCATATTCTTCGCTGTCACAGGTTGCTCTGATGGAAAGGGCAAGAAGATGATAATGTAGGTACCGTAGGCGATAGCAAAGATATTGAGTGGAATACCCCAGACTCCTAACCGGACGGGACCCCAGCGGATGTCTTCAGGCGCTCGCAAGCGCTTGGCTAAGAGGAAACAGATAGGAATCATATACGAGATGTACAAACCAAGAGTAGTGAGGGACAAAATGGCGTTGAAGGCGGTGGAGGATCCGATATTGATCAGCGCCAGGAGAACTGTGACCGATGACACCAACAGAAGCGCCCGCAGAGGAATTTTGTGCCGGGAGAGATGTGGGAGAAGAACTCAGAGAAGGGCAAGCCCTCATCACGCGCAAAGGCCCATGTCAGCCGTGTAACCGAGGCCAGTGCATTAAATAAGGAAATAAAGCCAGGGAGGATAACCATAACCATGAGACCCGTCGTCGCTGAATTGGATCCGGTCGCCTGAAGGAAAATCTCAATAATCGGATAACCTGTGTCGGTGCTGAGGGCATCCTCAAAGTTCCCCATGGTGTATAAAAGGCCGATGGCGAAGCCAAAGGCAATAATGCCGTTGATCACAATTCCCCAAACCATGGACCTTGGCACCGCTCGAGGGGCGTCGTTCACTTCTTCAGACATGTGCAGAACGCCATCGAAACCTGAGCATCGCGGTTAGCTTTTATTTTATTTTCTTTTCTTTTCTTTTTTTTCCGTCATGAGATTCTAGGTATCCAGAGGCATTAAACATACTGCTGAGAGTGAAAACGGCTGTCAAAAGGCCAATCGACCAGATAACCCCATCGTTCTTCCAGCCACTCGCGTCATTGATAAAGCCGGTCCAGACAAATTCCGATGTGTTGCGTTGTCCCAGGACACATAATGTGATCAATACGGCGGGAAAGAAAATCACATGAATGATTCCACCGAAAACCTCGACAGGCGCCAAAAGTTGGCGAGCAAAGATATTGACAATCAGGGGACTGCCAACACCGCCCAGACGAGCAAGGTGCCATGCCACTGTTTCGGCTCATAATTTGGATAATTGAGAATGACTATACCCTCTAGTTGTGTCCCAACCAGGTAGGGTGAAATGGCAACATTGGCCCACCACGAAAATACCGTAATCCATCCTGTTACCAAATTAGTTGGCTGGGGGTGTTCTATCTTTTTGGTGTTCTATCTTTTTAAAAAAGCAGCGGTGTCGCTACAGACCTTGGATAAAGCTCAGAAATCGAGGTGCGAACGGTGCGAGATCATGAGTCCAGTGATATTGAGCTCCAGCGACAGGAATGATTGAGGCCAGCTCACTTAGAGAGAGCGCAATTCCTAGCGATCCAAAGAACGACAAGATCAGGCCATAAATAATCACGACTGGACCACCATTTAAGAATCCAGCATACAAACTACCCGCCAGCGATTCCCACGAAGCTTGCAGGGTAGCGGCAAATGCCAGCATCGGCAGAAAACCTAGGTATCTCTGTAGAGCAGTGTTAAACGCATCATTCTACATTAGCAAGCGGAAGGTGCTGTCAGTACCTCAAGACGCGGTTTCTGGTGATAACCCCCACCCTGCTGAACTTCGCTGATTTTGTCGTGGACAGATTTGCCATTGCGACGAGTAGCCATCTCGATTTCGTCGCGCGCCATGCTTGTTGACTTTCTACCAAATCTGACAAAATCGATGCGCACAGGAGAAGGGTTTAAAAAGAAAAATATGTTAAAGAATGGATACAAAAGAAAAAAGAAATAATGAAATAATCCCGGCGCAGTGTGTGAATAGGGGAATCAGAGATGGTACTACGACCGGAGAAAATATCCCACCAAGCTACTGTATGGTGCAAGAAGCCTCTGAGGGCTTATCTCCATGAGACACTAACATGACATTTGCTGCATGTACCCTGCTTAGTCTCTCAACAGTTGTTGGAGCTAACTACGCTATTTTGCAGAGCTAGACTGTCTAGACTCTACAGCGTGCATCTTGCATATCACTAGACAACAATTAGTCAAGATAGTCCGTCCCTCTTTACCTAATTACTACTACTGCTACTACTATAGTACTACCACAATGGCGTTCCGGAAACCAAAATTTAAGTCTCTCTTGAGAGTGTCTCTAAGACACGGACTAGCCGGACTCCACTCCCTCAGACGTATGTGCAAAGTTTCCTATATACTTGAGCAAATCCTTCAAAAACTTCCTATCTATATATACTCCTAACTATTCAATCAATTAATATGCTTACTATCCCAGAGGTTTACTACAACCCTGAAAAAGCAGCTTCAGCTGCTTCTAGAGATAAAGTAAACTTAGTAAAGCAATATTCTATACCTGATTCTATGCAAGCTAGATGCCAGGCTGTTATAGATGCGTAAGGTGGCAATACGAAAGATTAGCTATGGCAGAATCTATTGGCATTTAACCCCTGTCGAAAAAACGTACAAGGGAAATTACCGGGGTCAACCATAGTAACGGTCGAAGCATCCTAGTTGGAAAGCTAGGAAGGAGACCAACCTCGAACTGCTAATTTCCTGAGGACCTGAGCCTAGCAGACCCCATTAGCGCCGAATTCCAAAACTTGTGTGCGATTGCTTTAGGTGATTTTGTGGTAACATTAAAAACGCTTTTGTGGCACCAGGAGCGAGGTCCCTGTCAACGCGGGAAATTCTCCTCGTTCTCCTGCGTGCAAGGCACCATGCAAGTTATACCCTTGATGGCAGAGTCGGAATTGGGAGCTGAAGAGTATATCTAATCTTGCCTCCTAGCTTTTCTTGCGTCCTCATGTCAATCCTTCCGACACAGAACGCTCGCTGCTCATCGTCGTAACTATGTCAACCCCTACTGTACTGCCGCCTCTGGAGAAGGTAACTCCTAATAATCATGGGCCCATCGTGACTGTGGTTACGTTCACCTTTCTGGCTTTCTCTATCATCTGTGTCTTGACCAAGGCTGTTTCGTCCGTGTTCTACAAACACTCTGTGCAGGTGGTAGATATTTCAATCTGGATTGTCTTGGTAAGCACTTGACCCGCGCTCTAACCTAACTAGAGATGTCGAAATTTAATATTCCTAGGTTATCGCATTTATACAGAGCATTCTCATACAGTTTGCGGTGGATCATGGACTCGGTCAACATATAGAAGCGCTGAGTGCAGCGGATTTCGACTTGTATAATAAGGTGAGATACTTTCTGTCGGCATCCGTTCTGATTTGATTCCGACTAACCTTTATTATCATTCTCTCTCTAGTTTGTCTACAGCGCACAGCTTCTTGCGATTCTCGTTCTTTCTCTCTCCAAGGTGTCTACCGCCGTTTTAATACGTCGGATCAGTCCAAATACAAATATTCGACTCTTTTGTCTCTATACTATGATCGCTGTCTGTGCCTGGACCATATTTTCTCTGTTCGGCACTGCTTTTCAGTGCAAACCACCTTTCTGGCAGTATGCACCTGATCGATGCTCGAGCGAGGTACGGACTTGCATGCCTGGAACGCAAACA
Source organism: Talaromyces trachyspermus (assembly GCA_020137715.1). Lineage (NCBI taxonomy): Eukaryota > Fungi > Ascomycota > Eurotiomycetes > Eurotiales > Trichocomaceae > Talaromyces > Talaromyces trachyspermus. Next base: position 6,797,111 of record JACGXQ010000015.1, on the reverse strand, counting down.
GCAAATAATATTGTTCTGATCTTTTATCACCTAGGGAGCAATCATGTATCCAATTCTTGTCTTTAACATATTGACTGATCTGGCAATCATTATGTTATCACTGTTTATGATCCGGAACGTACAGATGCCATTCGTGAGACGATTGCAGGTATTTGCGGCCTTTGCTACCCGAGGAGTGTATGATATACCCCTAATTCATTATTTTGTGGTCGAAATGACTAATGCATTTCTACTAGACTCATGGGCCTAACCATCGCGGAATTCCCTTCTTAACAACATACCTGCATTCAAACGACTCCACATGTATGACTTCTCATTCCCGTCAAGTTCATTATAGTGATATGCTGACATAATGCTCACAGGGGAATTTAACATTGTGGCAATATTGAACGAGTAAGAATATATTGAGTATGGCCTTTCTATTATACCAACTGCGGCTTACTCGTATTCAGAATTACGATGCATATGAGCATTGTCGCCGCCTGCATGCCTGTCCTCCATCGAGTTCTGAGCAGTCTTGGTTCAGGGCTCAATGATGTTCACATACCAGAGGAGGTGGAACTCAGCTCGGGTCAAAGAACGAATATATCCGTCACGAAGTTAAGAGACAGCAGTAAGAGGAGGGCGGGCGGTGGTCTACTTTCTAAGTCAATTCTCAGCAGCAAAACTCCACGTTAGGCCGAAGCACTCATACGAGTGGAGTAGTTGTTTCCCACGGTCGACGGAATCGAAGCATCGATGAAGAGAGTAGTGAGAGTACTAGGCAGCTGACTACGGAGGAGGGAGTAGTTAGAAAGACGGTGGATATTTCAGTCAACGTGCAGGATAGAGATAGTGATAACTGATACATTCCTTTCTTTTTCTTTTTCTTTTTTGGAAGTGCAAGGCAACTTCGAAAACTGTTCATTTGAAGAACATAATTAGAGAGAAATGGCAGTCATCTTCCTACATGACGCTTGGCTGTCGACATAAGAGGTTATAAGCCCGACCTGCTTTGACACGCAATATCTTGTTAGATTACTAGTATAGGGCTATTGAAGGATTGGCCCTATATCCCGACGTCCTTTTGATATAGTGGTCAATCTGACATATCTCAACCACCATTGCATTATCTTATATTATTTGAACTGAGGAGGTGCAAAAGCCAATTCTAAACTTATTGATACGCAAATTGACTACATTAGTATATGTGAGTGTCACGGGGCTGGATCCGACCTGCTAATCACCAAGTTGTGTCGAGGTACGTTGTGATAGATTAGACCACACAAAGGTCCCAGGTGTTAAAGGACAACAGAGGTAATAAAGATCTCAAGTAACGAAGACAGTAGCAGTAGTAATCACTTAACAGATTGGAAGAACCCCTTCGCGATACGTATATCTTGAAGTAGATTGCCTTACTGACCCTCTTAGTGAATAAACTTGTAAGCAAGTGACTTTGATTAAACGACTATGAAGAACTAAATACATGATGGTAAATGAGCGTCCTTATATATCCAATCCTCCGTATACACTTCGGTATCCCCTTGTATCGTTCCTACCTTCGTACGGCTCAGGACCAATAAGATTCCATCCTCCAAGATTTCCCCCGGGAATCTGACAACAAGAGTGAGTTATCCTGCCCCTCTATGGTTAAGTTAAGTAATACTAGAGCCACAAGCCTACGGCCAAGTCAATCTTCATTCATGGTCCGATCACATCCTCCCGACTTCACCCTCCGTGGCCTTCCACCATCCGGCCATGCTCCACCACCCGCTCCGTGTCTCTTCGTGGAAAGAGAAAGCAACAAAGAAACACTTAATTCTTCCATGGTTGGAAACTGGCACGCATTTCGCATCGTCCGAGTTATCAATAATGATATTCAATTTTCACATATCCGCTGAGACGTAATTTGTAATCAGCCAGGCTTAGACTTTCGGACGATGGATTTTATGGATTAACGCATGTACACAGATCCGTTGTTGCTTACGATTCATCTTCAGCAGTCCTCAAGCTCAGAGGCCATATTTTCAAATTCCATAAGTATAAAGATCTCCAACCGTCTCTAATTTGGCCTCACCGGTTTGAGTTTCAAGTACTTGCAATATCCTAACCCTTGCTTGTTCGCATAAAGCTTTCCGAACCATTGAACACCATGGACATCTTTTCCAGGGGAAACGACGCTATCACCGTTAATCCGCCAGATGGTGTTGCCGAGGCCTTGTCTCAACATGGATCTGATTGGCTCTGGGCTGTCACAGCTCTCTACATTGTCTCTTTTGTAAGTGCAAGATTCATCCGAAAGAGAAAGAACGAACGTAATATTTCAGTTCAGTACACTATTCATGAGCAATATCCTGACGAAGCATAATATTTCATAGGTCGGTTTATTAAGTGTTTGCTTCACCGTTCGTGAGAGCGATAGGGTCTTTCACTACATCCTGACCATGGCCTTGCTGGTAGGCTCAGTAACCTACTTCGCCCAGGCTTCGGATTTAGGTTGGACTGCTATTGAGCAAGCTGATCATCTCGCGTCCGGAGTCTCTCGACAAATATTCTTTGCCAAGTACATCAACTGGGCGATTTTCTTTCCATCCTACGCTCTAGCCCTGGGTTTGCTGTCAGGCATCTCGTGGACCACCATCATTACCAACATATTCCTTTCATGGTACTGGATTTTCACGTATCTGGCTGCCGCTTATACGACCACAAACTATAAGTGGGGGTTCTTTGCTTTTGGAACATTTGCGTGGCTCATTCTTGCGATGAGTACGCTTAACGAAAGTCGAGAATCCGCATCTCTCCTCGGCATCACTCGTGACTACGTCTTACTCTCGGGAATTTTGAATCTGCTGTGGATTCTGTACCCAATTGCGTTTGCTCTTAGTGACGGCAGCAATCTCATCCGTGTGACAAGCAGTTTTATCTTCTTTGGCGTTCTCGACGTTCTGATGGGCCCGGCGTTGAGCGTGATCTTCGTTCTTATGACTCCGAAATGGGATTTCAAGAAACTAAATGTGGCCTTCAGTGACCACCGAGGTGATCGAGAAGGTATACTTGGCGTCGACAAGCAACTTACTGAAAATGCAAATGTCACTAGCCCCGATGCTTAGGCAGCCCTAATGTTCAGCCGACGTTCAACCTACTGACAACAAGCTAGATATTGGATACTATACCTCTACTGTCAGTACAACTAGCTTCATAAGCACTTCCGACCATTCAACAGGAAGAGCATTCATGTACCAGAGTCATTCACCCTCTAACTATGTATAATACTGTTATCTAATCAATTTTAAAACAAGTTTAACAAGTTTGTTATACACTTTTGGCATATGTTAACACTTTCTATAGTGCATGCAGGTTAACGGCAGTTACTAGGCTGCGTGCTTGTATAGGCGAGTGTCACAACGTCATATTCATGATTATTACAACTATGAGATGTTTAATATCCAATGTTTCTGCTTGAGCCCTGTTCTACATAGTAGATCGTGAAGGGTCCATTTTAGTGTTCATGATGGGGACAGCTGAATGGCCAAAATTGATATATGCATGCCTCTTTGGTACCACTCCGTTTACAGCGAACAAGGAAGTATCCTTGAGTAAAGATGTACCTCGTTTGCCTCGTTTAAAAGCCAAGTCGTGCATTAAAAGATCTTTGTGGTTGTGATTATTCAAAGTTTGGAAATGGTCTGAGCATATTTAGCTTAGAGTAATTAGGCGTACTGCATGTCAATTGTTTCCAAACTCAATCAACTCACGCTTATTTTATTCACTTCCCTTTCTCCTTGCCTATTATTCAAGCATGTGCGAGAAGTATTTACAGGGAAGAGAAGACTTTGGACGCAAAGACTGTAATACCAAGTTTTAATCACGAACCTCGCTATCCTCATTCGAGAAAGACCTAACCATACTACGAAAAATCTCATAGATACAATGACATGCCAGTCTATGAAACTGACTTGGATCGCTCATAGTTAACAACCTTGAAGGTTCTTTGATTATTCATCAAAGCTCCTTGACGATGAAATCCACGGAAAGCAAGGCGGACGTTATAAATAGGTCAACGGTGAGTAATTTAACTCAATCAAAGGACGACATGCCAACAAGTTCATTAAAGATTGAGCTTCCGTGTCTCAGAGTCCAAATACTGACCAGTCATCTAGCGTGGGTTAACGGCTTGTTGAAACTTTGCAGATAGTGCTGCACTTGCTAAGTATGCAGTCAGCTTTTACCCACTATATCACGGCCAATTAATGTACCTAAGTACACACTCATAGCATAAAACTACCGTAGTATTCGCTATCTATATTCAGTAAGGGGTTCCTAGACGTGGAATTTAGAAATCGTCCATTTTACCATCAATTCTGCGTGCACATCCTTGCAGTTCATTTTTCATTACCCCCAGACACCAGTCTTGGTAGATTATATCCTTGTCGGAGCTACATGCTTCGCCTCGCGAGGAAATTCAAGCCAAGGATGATCGGTCAGGCACAGAGCAGCACCAAACCGCCAAAGGTGGCCATAATCGGAGCGGGATTAACAGGCCTACTGGCTGCTCAGGGACTCAAAAAGTATACTGTTTGCCTTGCTTATCTTCACTATACCTAGTAATTCATTCTGATGAAATGCTGACTCAACCTGGCCAAATCTTAAGAATGGATTTGAAGTCGTTGTATTCGAACGTGAAAAAGCTTCGATGCTCGCTCCCGTGATTGGACTATTTTATTACATTGGGCAATGCCAGCCTTAACCAACTTGCTACCGGAAGACGTCGAGCAAAATATATCCAAGGCTATATGCAATCCTCACTTGTGTTTCAATGAAGAAGTGGAGTGTCTTCCATGTTACCATGGCATCACTGGTGAGCTTCTCTTTAAGAGTTCACTGCCCGGGTCTAGACGGATATCACGGCAGCGTTTACGAAGAGTGCTTGCCAATGGCGTTGACATCCGGTGGGATACAACACTAACCCAGATAAACTTTCCTTCCGACAGGAGCGTCGATCAAGTTCATTTGATATTTGATGGTGGAAAGGAAGACATGGCAGACTATGTGTTCGCTGCTGATGGCGCCACATCCAAAGTACGAGAGTTGTTATTAGGTTCAGATGCAGCACGAGTGCAACCCTCTGGCTTCATGATTGCCACGGCAATTGCCAAGTATCATGATGCAGCCAAGGTTGAGGCTGTGGTGAAAGCTCATCCTGTCGCGGCCCTTACGTTGGGTATGGAGGCTGTCACAGCTTGCGGTGGTATGTTCATGCCCTTATTGATGACAATCCGCTTCTACATTTTGATTTTATTTCTGCGCTCAGATTTTCCGCGGTGCTAACACAGAAATGTGGCTCGTGTCTAGTCATGTATGTGGAAGATAAGGACGACATGTCTACCTGGACGACCTTTTGGACCAAAATTTGGCGCGGAAGCGCAGAGAGTCTTCCCAATAAACAGGATGCTCTTGAATTTATCAAACGAACCACCAAGAATGTCTGTGAACCGTTTAAGTCACTTATCAGCTGGACCCCGCTTGGCAGTAAATGCTATATCGATGAGATGAAATACTGGGTTCCCGTTGCCTTTGATAACCACGCCGGGAGAGTGACATTGGCAGGAGATGCCGCTCATTCAATGCTAATCTGTACGTTTTAGCAAAATTCTAGCTTGCAAACATCTGCTAACGAATGTGACCAAAATGACACGAAGATCGAGGCCAAGGATTTCAGCATGCCATTCTGGATGTTACTAACTATGTTGAGGCCCTTACAAAGATCAAAGATGTCACCGGAACCACAGATAGAAACGCGATTATGTCCGCGTTTGATGCGGAAATGATCGAGAGGACAGCCACGGCCGTCAAACAGTCTCTCCAGAAAGCCGAGTATTCGATGAACGAAGAGACTGTCGGCAAAATGTTGATGGTAACCCAAGGGCACGGTCGATCCGCCTAGTCTTATTTTCATCCTGATTCATGTGGGAGTTGAGGTTCTTATTGTAAGCATTTCTACAGTTATAAAAGTGGTATGGGCGTTGCTAAGTCTAAGCTATGTGCATGTAGGCACACAAGATATCTAACATATTGCCACATAAACTCGGGGTATCTGCAATTTCGACCGAAATACCAGCTATGTAACGCAACTAGCAAAATCTGCAGTAGTATATATGCAGAATGCTGCATGCGTTCAACTTGGTAACCCCTGTGCAGATTGCAAGAGTCTAGAAACGCTACACTCAGCCGTGTCGTTCGATGCTTTTTTTTAAAAAAAGTTCATTGCTTCTTATATCTGTACATACTTCGTTGTGAAAAGAAGGATATCTTGTCTTTTCATCCTTTACATTTTATTTCGCTTTTGGGCGTCATGACGAATCGCTTTCAATAGTGTGCTAACGATCATCGGGATAATGTACAAATTAGGTCGGCATTGCTGTAGAAAACAAAGGTTGCATGATCGGATGCAATCGGATGCATCACAAAGGACGCCACCTTATACCTACCGAGACTACGCTGTATATTATCATTATTTATTCACGCTAGTAATGGAAAGCGCAGGCGAACATTGTCCCCGGTCAATGCCCCTCGAAATAATATACCTAGTTTTACAGCTACGTCGGTCACATTTACTCGCGCTTTCAACGCCCGTGAACGTTTGAATCAGCTGTGTCGAGACCCAGCGTTGATAATAAACACGAGTAGACTGAAAATGCCATATAGCTCAGTCATTATAGGTGCACAACCGGGATCTAGATGATGACACAAATCCACATCGTTACCGAGCTCTCTGGTATGAGACAGAATCTACGAAGTCTTGCAACTCGCCATGGGTAGCACTCGCGCAGAGCCGAAGACAGCGAATGCAGTCGACGAGTTTACAGGACTTTCTGCACCACCAGAACTCCCGCCAATAGAGCCAGTCTCCGGACCTTTAGATGAGGATGAATTCAATGTCACCGAGGGCATCGAGTCTGCGTCGACCGGATCTACAAGCGCGACGTCAAGCATTTTCGCACATACCTACGAAAACGGTCGTCGTTACCAATGCTTCAAAATTAGTCGATACCCGATCCCAAATGACGACAGCGAGCAGGATAGGGAAGACATGAAACACTCTATGATGCTTGAGATTACAGACGGGGCATTGTTTTACGCGCCTATCGGCGAGAATCCACGAAGTATCCTAGATATTGGCACTGGAACGGGTATATGGGCATTGGATGGTGAGCCTTGAGTAAAAATAACATGACTAGGTACTTCACTATTTACATAACATAGTTGGCGACCGATATCCAAGCGCCCACGTGCGAGGCATTGACCTATCTCCCATTCAGCCGTCGTGGGTGCCTCCGAACGTCGATTTCTTGATTGATGACTGCGAGCAGGACTGGTTGGCTCAAGGCTGTGATTTTGCCCACTTTCGATTTATGGTGATTATACTAAGAGATGTCCCGACTGTCTTGCAGCATGCCTACACGTGAGCTATATACCACCCTCTTTGAATGCGCCCAGTAGCTAATTGCTGGTTGCCATTGTATGTGCCTGTCTAATTATGCCCTAGGAGTTTGAGACCCGGGGTTGGGTCGAGTTCCAAGAACTGTGTGCTGAGCCTCTATGTGACGATGACACGATGCCAGATGACGACCCCGTCAAAGATATGTACGTCCTAGCGGCTAGGGCATTTGCCAAATTTGGAATGGATATCACTTTACCTAAGCGATTCGAGCCACTGATTCGTAACGCTGGTTTTAAAAATATCCATTGCATCGTGAAGAAGGTCCCTATTGGAGTTTGGGCCCAAGATAAGACTATGAGACTGATTGGGCTGTATCAGAAAATGGCCGTTCGTGACATGATGCCTGTTATTGCCGGTCGACCTTTCGATGCTTTAGGTATCCCTCGTGCTGAAGGGCAAGTAACTCTCGCACTTGCGCGGAAAGCGCTGGAAGATACCACAGTACATCGGTATTTCAATTACTACTTTTGGTATGCTCAGAAGCCCGAAACTTGAAGATTTGGCCACATTTTGTTTCTCTATTACTTTTTGTACTCGTTTTGTATCGCAATAGCCATGTCTACGCGCATACGCTCATTGTCATGACATAAAAGTCTCTGGCGCAAACCTAGGTACTCACTTTGACATTAAGTACCTGCTCGAATATTGAGAAGTGAGGTCCTGTCGGCCTAATCTACTCCAGTCTAACAACACCTTCAAAAGGATGATAGTCCGCTTCGGTTTCCCATTGAGCTTCGTATAGCGACTCATCCATCTGAGAAGCATCCATTCCGGATATTATCTCACTACCATACTAGTCAGCTTATTATTCTAAATATATATTGAGAGCAGCGTGTCAAACGCTGCCTATACACGTACCTGTCCTTTGCGAGCACTTCAAATCCTGGAACGCAATCAATCAAAGCGTATATGATGTAGCTTACTCCGAAACTCCAGGAAAAGCCTATAACCGCTTCGAGGATCTGGATACCAAGTTGTTTCCAGTTTCCATCAAAGAGAACCCTCCCTGAATCATTGTAGTCCCGTCGTAGGCAGCGACTTCGCGCTGTGCAAAGAGACCAGTGACGATAGTTCCAAGAAACCCTCCAATACAATGAGTAGCGAAGGTGTCTCCATTGTCTACCCAGCGCCACATGGCAGCGCGTTTCGTGAACTTGATACGAAGAGCCTGTCGGCATACCACTGCACCCAGCACACCAAGGAAGAATGCGGTAGTCATGTCCACAAACCCGGCACTTGGTGTGATGAGGACGAGGCCCGAGATTGCACCCATAAATGTACTATCCAGACTCCAGACTCCGGACTCCCAGTAGGTTATGCAAGACCATGTCAGAGCACCGGCAGCAGCACAAATGTTAGTCACACAGGCAGCCATGACGCTCTTGAAGTTCAGAGACAAAGTGGTTCCCGCATCAAAAGCCAGCCAGGCATTCCAAATAATAACCAATGCTAACAATTGGCAGATGCTATTATGTGGTCGATGCAATTTCAAATGCTGGGGAGTGCGAATGGCGGATTTTCGAGAGCGAAAGAGTGGATAGGATAGATAAACACTCAGAGCCGTGGCACTTGCACCGCTGCATATGTGAACAGGCGTGCCACCTGCAAAATCGAGAACTCCAAGGTTGCCCAAGAACCCATTTTCTGACCAAACCATATGCGCAAGCGGTTCGTAAACGAAGGTACTCCAAAACTAGTTTTGTTAGAACGGAAGCTATGTATCGAGCCACAGTGATCACAAATTGAAAAGGGACAAAGCATCTATCGCCAAGCAAAAAAAAGAACATTGATCACGTACGAAGCAGAATGGAAACAGGGGAAGCAATCGCCCGCGCTCACAGGCTCCGCCAACAGCGATGGCACAAACAGTTGCGCAGAATATCAACTGAAACTCCGAGAAGAGTATTTCAGGAATAGAGCCAATTGGTGCTGCCAGAACTCCACGATGGAAAGCTTTCTCGAATCCTCCTATAATCGAGTTGCCCTCGCCGTACGCAAACGAGTATCCAATGATCCACCACTGTACCGAGCACACGATAATTGCAATGAGGCCGGGATAAAATGAAGCGAGGCCACTGCGGCGAGTCGAATAGCCAGAATAACCCAACCCAACGGCAGGAATAATAGGCCAGCAGAATACACAGCAAACAAGAATGAAGAGAGTGTCAATTTTGGAGCAAGCCTCCCACGCGTCCAGCACCGAGTTCATTTCGAAGGGTAAATTGAACGCTTTTAATTATTTCTTTGGATGGTAGAAATTGCATTCGGGTCAGTCTCAGGCTTCTGCACAGCTATGTGACACCACCGATGCAGTCAACCTGCAGATTATCAGGTCGTGGGTAGTCCAGGGAGGACGATTTGATAGTCTTTGGGGATGAAAATAGTTAATAGTTTTCGCCTGAGCCAGAAAGTTTCAATCTTCAAGTGGACCTTATATAATTTTTCGTCCACGAAAGAGAGTCCGACATCTTTCTTCGAACAAAGGCGGATGGCACTATGTTGCGCGATAACTAAGGGCAACCGCTTATCGCCGTGGCCTATCGACTTGCCCTTTGGTACTTGCGAGTTTCTAGATCAACACAACATTTGCTAGGCAGCATGGAATGCGGAGGGAAGCACAACGCGGCAGCGAATCACCGACGTGTTAAACCATGACTGGAAAAGCATAGAAATGGATGTTACCGTGGCGGCATGGCCGTCCGGCGTCCATAGTGTAGGGAAGCATCACCTCCTGACAATGGTTTATCAATTGATGCATCTTGCCGAGGTCGCTTACCGAGCAAACTAAAGCACCGCTTGAGGCGAATCTCTAGACCGAATATGCCTGATTGATAGAATTATATAGGCGCTGATAAGTTTGAAGGAGAATAATTCTAGCCATAACGCAACATCATATTCTCTCATTTCCTGATTGGGTGATTCGGTATAGATCAAGACGAATATCATTCTCTGATTGGTCCAAAGGAACCCCACTTGATACTTGAGCCTGAAATCAGACCAATGAAAGGGCGAGAATAGATGATTGATTAGTCAGTAATTGCCAGCCCAGCCAATCAGAGCAACCGCTCTTTTGGCTTGGGGTGACAGTCAATCGAGAAACTCCTCTTTGGAAATCCTGGGCTTGTTTCGCTTCAATCAGAATTAACTCACAATGTATCTTCACACGGTGCACACAGAAACAGACACCAAGCTGCTTCAGGACTGTGTTAAAGACAACCCGCTTGGCGTTCTGACAACGGCAATAGAGTCTGCGGCATATCCTCTGATACAAGCAAGCCACATTCCATTTGTCTTCGCCTCGATGCTTCAAATCCAGACAAATTAATTGCCAGAGCTGATGAAAATGCTGGACTGATACATGGAGTTTTGCGAGGCCATATTGCTAGGCAGAATCCGCATGCAAAGGCTCTCATAGAAGCGCTCGCTGCCACTTAAAATGAGCATCATGATTTACAGATCAAAGAACTCCCGGAAGAAGTCCTCGTGCTATTTAACAGGCGATCCTATCACTACTTCACCCCTAAGTTCAATGTTGAAACGAAGCCTACTATAGGCAAAGTCATTCCGACGTGGAACTATTCCGCAGTCCAGGCGTATAGAAAGATACAAGTTTACTATGACTCCAAGTCATATAAGACATCCTCTTTCTACAGCGGCAAGTGGAGGACCTAAGCCGACACGCTGAAAGGACCATTATGGGATATACAGGTGGAGATAGACCTTCGCCATGGGCCGTTTCCGACGCACCTGTTTCCTACGTTAATCTGTTGAAGAAGAATATTATTGGCATAGAAATCGTCGTTCACCGACTAAAAGGCAAATTCAAAATGAGTCAAGACAAGAGTAAGGGTGACCGCGAAGGCGTTATTCAGGGATTCAAGGATCTTAAAAGTGATGTAGGCGACAGCATAGCGCAAACCGTGAAGGAGCGTGGTGAGATGAAGGATAAAAGAGCTTGAGCTGTTTGTAACTAACTATGCGAAGTCATATACGGTTGAACATTTGTTTAATTTCTTACGTTGGGCAGTTTTGCTTCTTACGTGCTTGCGATTACTTGAGCTAGTAGTCAATGCTTAGGTGGGTATTCGTCGTAGATATCGCAGCAGTACTTGCGCTTCCGAGGTTTTCCTCCTAACACACTCGTTCCATGCTCAACATGGAAATTCACGGCAAATTTACAAACTATTGTGGCGAAATGCAGGCTGAAATCCAGATGACTCGTGGCTTCTCACTGCGGGTGTAGGTAATAAACCTACTCCACGCCGTCGGAACTGATCCTACGCGAACATGCGAACTACAAGGACCGGAAACTTATTCCAATCTCTACAAAATCGTGTCTGCCACTTCACTGCATTTACTAGGTCGTATTCAAGTTTCTTTGGCTTATTCGATAGCTATCCGGAATGGATGGAATGTCCCCAATGTCAACGTTATACAATGGAAGAAATACGAAGCTCGCAACGTTTAATAATATATATCTACTACCTGGGTATACAAGGAGTGCCCAGGTAGCAGCATCGGCGGCTCCAAAGTTGCCAATTTCCTACAATAATAGATGCCCTTAACTTTGTTATTCGATTCAATTCTATCAAAATCTTGGATGGCATAAATGGATCAGTTCTTCTGTAAGTGAAGGAAGGGTCCTCACATTTGTAGAAACAGCACACTACCATAGCAAAGCATACAATGTACACCGTAGGCTGAAGGAATGAGACATCTTCTACAGATTTTCGAAGTATTACTTTTTCAGGCAAAGCCTTCATAGTCAGCGGTTCATCTGCGTGCAATTTCATCGTATCTCCACGAGCATTTATCGAGCAGCTTTCCATATCTCTCAAGAAGACATATTCTAGGCTCCCTCGGCTATTTCAAATTGCATTTTATTGTAGCAGTATGAAGTTGGCTATTGAAGTAAGATAACACCTCGAGCGTAGCTTCCAATCTGGGAAATTCATGCCGAATCCGGTAATTAAGCGAATTTTTCCTAAATTGGAAATACCCTAACTTTGTTATGTCCTGTGCTATGGTTCATGATTTCTAGAACGATTGGTCCAGTAAAATAAATACGAAAAGCATGCAGAATGGAAAAGTAACTTTTGATGGAATAATTTTTGTTTTTTACAAAACAGGAACAAAAACAATGGAAGGTCACCGCAATGCAATGCCTACCTAGGTAGGTCTAGAACGAAACCAACCAGCTTATGAACTTAGACAGTTCTCATCTGCTTTCCATGCTTTGCATAACTCCTGCAACCATTAAATGAAGACAAACATAACAGTTGCTATTCAGGTGATTATTTTACACAGCCCTATTCAGGAATTATTTAATTTGAGGACTTTGGTAAATCGACTGATTCGATTATTAATGGCAAATGCATACTCATGCCTGCGTTATCTAGCCATGAAGTTAAAAAGCCACGCCATTTATTAACGACACTTTAAAAGTACATTGTAACGCAATGATAGGTACGTAGTTATAATCTAAATAGTAATGATACTAGTGAAATGTGTTTCTCTATCTTTTCTATTCTTCCCGTTCCTTTTATCTAGCCCTGTGGGGATAATTACTAGGTGATTGCAACTAAATAGCAAGTTACTGTTTAGGGTACTAGATGGATACTTGAGGGCTCGTCATCCATGTAGTTAGTCAAGCAGGCTGTGCATAAGTTGTCGATATAATGACTGCCCTAGGTAAACATCATGATTAATTTCTTTCATAAAGGACTACTAAAGGATCCAGCCCATGTCATTCCGAGCTTTCTATGCCATGAAGTACGTGCACTGCCATTTGATATCACCAATGGATTTAATTATACGTTAGCAACTGGAAAGACCCTCTCACCTGTACTTGGGGCAGGCTCTCATGGCAAGAACAAATCGATTGTTTTATTCAGGGAAGATTATATTCCAAGGTTGTTTACAGGCGCCTCTTATGGAGGCAATTGTATGCATAAAAGTTAATATGTCCTTATGAAACACCTATGTGCTTATGATCTTTGAGCCTGTCTTCAAAGCTACGCTTAATACTAGTCGCAATTAATGAATGGCAGTAGTTATGAAAATATTACAGTTTACTCCTCATATCTACCCATATATTTAGCAGCGTCATAAGATAGGTCAGCTCACTTGAATTGTTGGTTTAATTAGTTGAAAGAATCTTTGCCATTTCTTTCTTTTCTTTTCTCATTCGTTTGAACAAGGCCTATCCAAGTTTCATTTTAAATATGTGGCGCTTGGCTTGCATAGAACAACGTTCTTTTGCATATAATATGTAACCATGCTAATATCTCATACTGTCATCACTTCTATCGTATGCAATAAGAAATTACCCTGGAATATACATATGGACCTGGGATAGTTCACCATCACACAATGCGTGGTCCATAATCGCAAGTGGTATATTATGCTCGGGAAAAGATTGAACAATTTTCTAACTAGCTAGTTTTCTAGCAACAACCACCAGAGAATATCTATCTATACTGATACTGATGTAGGGTTAAGCATGGAAGGGCCGGTGTCGACAGGTTTGCACTGCAGATATTCATATGCAATCGTTCCTGCATGCTTTTATTAAATTCCTTTCTCTGGGAGTCGTAGACCCGAGATTTTTGTGATAAGAAATGTGTTGCAGCTATGCCGAGGATAGCCAGCGAACTGCAGCACGGATAGTTATATGCATGAATCTATCCGTGTTGCATATCACGTCTAAACTTTCAGCGTGCATACCCGTGAATCCGATCATAGCCGCCCCATGCTCCGTTTTTATGTTTTCGGTCAGGCGAGGTATCCATGGATAATGCCGGCCTATACCTATCATTGATAACCTAGAGATATAGTTATTCTAGATAATACGAGGCGGTTGATGCTAGAGAAGCCATTCTTAAACTCTGGTACGGTTGAATAACGCAGATCAGAGTAAATCATAGCAAGTTCTGCAAACTCATGTGGTCGACCGTTTTGCCTGGATATCGCCTTTCAGAGGCTCTAGGACTCTCCTCACTGTCCCTGGTATGTTCTGAGTTGGCTTCGCCGCCGAGAAACTCTACAGAGTATCGATGATGGGCAATGCGTCAATGTCAAAATGCGTAAAAAGCTTTTATGCATTTTGTGCACTACAACGCCCAAATTCCGACCTTGGAAACCTTACTGGAATCCGGGCCTGTTCAACTCCGCACCGTAAACGGGCTTTGGTGTACACGTAGTCACGTCGTAGTGTCACAGATGTATATTGCTTTTCAGGGAAAGGATAGATTGATGATCGACAAATAGCTCTACCAAAAGCGTCGTAGGGGCTAAAAGCTACCCTCTTTTGCCTCGATAGAAAGACAGGGATGAAGATCCACGCTCTGAGTCTATGTGCACAACCCCTGAGAATACGGCCACGCACATATGATCATTACATAATCAAGTTTGACTTGACCATAAATGGTCTAGCTTCTGTTATTTGCATTTTAATATTTTGAGCATGCTCCAAGTTCATGGAGAATAAAGATTACCGAAAGATAGGTGACTTTCTTCCCTACTGAGAGTTAGTTATGTTTAAACAGCGATTTATCCTCGAGATTTCCAAGTCTTCGGTGTATTTTACCCCGAGAGATAATACTAAAGCTCGGACTCGCCGATACTATCGGCGACTCGGCATATGCTGTTGAAATAGGACATTCACTTGATTGGTGAGCTTGCTTACGTGGCTGTCTTATTTGGGGGTGTATGAAGAGGCATAAAACACCATGTATATTTCTGGATCAACCAATCGATTGGCTAAACTTCCCACGAGGCTTGAATGCTATCTGGAGGCAGATCAGCTTCCTATCTTGGGAGATATCCCATGTTCTTCTGGGGTGTGGTGTTGTGGACTTATCGTACACGACGCGTGTTTAACGGGAGTTAGTACTCAGTACATTAGAAGGGTAAAGGTACCTAGGTAGTTAGATGTACGTATTTAGAACAAAAGCCGATAGTAGCCTGCGTTTCTTCACGTATTACTTCCAATTTTTAGTGTACTAGGTACATGGCCTAGGTGCTCGCCGGCCACATACTATCACGCGGTTACTCTTCTGTCATGTCACCCATGTACTTCCAGAACCAGTTGAACAGCGTTCAAGCCTTCATCCGGTTATATCCTTCAAAGGCCGCTTGATGTCAACGTCATCTCCGAACCTACAACCCATATAACCGTCAATTATGACAAAATAAATTCCCAATATCAATCACCATACAAATTGTATTGCGGGGTTCGTTGTCTAGACCGTGGAGCTGTCGCTGAAATATTCTGACTATTTTGCGACAATGAACTTGAAATTCAAAGTGATTTTACGACTTAAGTCACATATCGGAGCTAAGGCCGTTCCTTATTCTTCGCTTAACCTTTTATCTCTTAGTTATTCCTCGCCGTTACGCGCCCAGTGAGTTCTACCAGGTTCTAAGGGCGACTCGCGAAATAAACAGATCATCAGGAACCACAAGAGATGGAGACAAGCAACTCCTGACATATGATTAGAGGCATAGCAGACGTCATTGCATGTGGTAGTTACTCGTAAGACAAGCTTTGTGAGCTGTAGGATCGCTGGTGTTCGGCATATCATAAGTCGACGAGCCACATTGTAGATTAGGCTCACTTAAGCAAGTGCTTGTCAATCAACCGGCCCACAGCCTTCTCATCAAAAGAAACTTAGTATTCCTTGCCAATAATAGTTGGCACTAGAAGGCTCGTTACGAGAATTGAGCTAGTTAATGCCAGTCCTAGTAGCTGCATATGCATTTCAACTGTGCAGGGTAACATGGCCGGACGAAGGATCGATTGGGAAGGTGATGGACTTGATTAAACCAAGGTATGCTGCCAGATGCAACGGTAATAGGCATGGTATTTCGTAGAACCGATAAGACTCTGGGACAGGTATGTTGAGTGAGGAAGAAAAGGTATAAAAGGGCTGCCCTTTTCACTGAAGGTGACCGTGCAAAGAAACATCAACAACACAACTCATCCTGACCATTAAGGAATATCAAAATTCCTCAAAGTCAATTCCTTCGTCAATTGCAATACTTCTTCAAAATGAAGTTCGCTGTTGCCTCTAGTCTTCTTCTGGCTGGCCTCGTGGCCGCCGCCCCTTTGACAGAGAAGCGCATGGCACGCCGTGCTGCTGGTTCTCGCCGCTCCAACCCTGCCTATGTGCCTGGCGCTTTCGGTACTGAGCTGCTGAACATCACTCAGTCCACCAACGTCGAGTACAGCGAGAACTGGGCAGGGGCTGTCCTTGTCGGAACCGGTTATACCGCGGTCTCCGCCAAATTCACGGTCCCTACCCCTTCCTCTTCTGGATTGGGTCTTGGACAGGCCTGCGCTGCCGCTTGGGTCGGTCTCGACGGCGATACCTGCACAAGTGCCATTCTCCAGACCGGCGTCGACTTTTGCATTGAGGATGGTATTGTTTCCTACGACGCCTGGTATGAGTGGTACCCTGCCTATTCTTACGACTTCAGTGGCATCACAATCGAGGCGGGAGATGTTGTGGAAGTCTCGGTGGTTGCTGACAGCAAGTCTTCTGGTGTTGCCACTGTTAAGAATGTTAGCAAAGGGAAAACCGTTACTCACGATTTCTCCTCTGAACTATTCGGTCTCTGCGAGTGGAACGCTGAGTGGATTGTTGAGGACTTCGAGGAGGGAAGCTCTTTGGTTAACTTTGCTGACTTTGGAACCGTCACTTTCACTGACGCTGAGGCCACCAAGGACGGCGATACTGTTGACACCTCCGGTTCCGTCATCATGGACATTGAGCAGGACGGAGAAGTCCTCACCTCTGTTACTGCTTCCGGCAGTACTGTCGTCGTGAAGTATGTTTGAATCACCCTGGGTTAACGAACGCAGAGAGATGATGAATTTCCGGCATCTTCTTCAATGTTTTTCGTTAGCATTCAAATGTGCCAAAAGTTATGTACAGGAGTGGGAACGCACGAGAGATTTATTTGACCACTGTGGAGCCCTACAAGCTGCCAGGTACATATAAACAGTTTTAGTCTTTTCTCTTCTCCCTTTGGCTTTTATCTTGGCTGAAGTGATCGATATGAAATGAAAATAAATAACGCTCGTTTTTAACCATATATTTCGTATACGATAGTTACAACGAACGTCGGCGATTCAGATAAGCCGTTCCATGAATCCATACCTAGGAATACATGTGATAAGATAAGAAGAACCTTAAGATGACGGAATTTTGTCCGATTTTTGTGCTAGCGGACCGGTCTGTTGAACATAAAATGAGATCCATTCACCGGGAACAGCTGTAAAGAACCTTTAAAGAACCTCTACGCAGACCACGAACCGACACGTACGATTAGGAAATAGGAATTAACCGTGCCAGATGCGTGTGGCTGTGATTGGTGCTGGGCCCGGAGGCTTGGCTGCTGCAAAGTAAGAGCGCCACAGAATATGGATTAAAAACTGGAAAGAAATGAGAAAAAAGAAAAAGGAATTAAATGACGTGAAATGAATGATGAGACCATGGTGCTACGATCTGACGCATTATTCATTCATCTCTTAGGTATTTGAGTGCCGAAAACGCCTTCGCCATTTCAATTTTCGAGCAACGCGACGAAGCTGGCGGGGTTTGGTGCTATACCGCTGACAGCACGGTAGAGGAGAGCTTCGTTATTCCTCACACAACCCCTCAGACAACGCCGGATAAGCCTGTTGCTACGAAGCAGACGGAAAATGTGGTATTTCAATCGCCGGTATATGATCTGCTGGAGACAAATATCCCACACACTTTGATGAACTATTCAGATTCGAAATTTCCTACGGGAACACCCTTGTTTCCCTCGCATCAAACCGTCAAAGAGTATCTACAAGACTATGCAAAGGACTTGCTCCCATCTATCTCCTTTCACACTCAAGTCGTCGATGTCAAGCCTCTCAACGAAAGCAATCAAGACTCTGGCTGGGTTCTCTCTGCCCTCGATCTTCGGACTAACAAACTCTCAACTCATGAGTTTGATGCTGTTGTGGTTGCCAATGGCCATTACAGTGACCCCTATGTCCCAAACATTGCTGGCATTAAAGAATGGGGTCAGGCGTATCCTGATTCGATATCACATTCGAAATACTACCGTCGCGCGGAGCAGTATACAAAGAAAGTAGGTTATCCACCTGGTAGACTTTGCCTTCTTCTCCGATTGTATCTCCCCAGCTAACCAACCACTATCGTACTTGTAGAAAGTTATCGTTGTAGGAACTCGGCTTCGGGAATCGACGTGAGCGTCCAAATTTCCACTGTAGCGCAACTCCCGCTTCTGGTCTCAGAGAGGACTGGTTCCCCGGCATATATAAGCGACAAGCCAGATATCAAGATAGTGCCAGAGATTGCCGAGTTTCTCATTGCGGATCGCGCAGTTCGTTTTGCAGATGGCCACATTGAGAAGAATGTCGATCATGTACTCTTCTGCACGGGCTATCTCTACTCATTTCCATTCCTATCTTCATTACAGCCACCGGCAGTGACTGCTGATGGGAATCGCCCTTGCAACATATTCGAGCATATCTTTTACTATCCTCGACCAACACTGACATTCATCGGACTGCCGCAAAAATAGTCCCTTTCCCTTTATCTGAGGCGCAGGCTGCAGTTGTAGCACGTGTGTATTCCGGGCGCTTACAACTTCCTCCTTGGATGAAATGAAGGCCTGGGAAACCAACTGGATTGCGAAGTACGGTTCAGGGAAAGGTTTCAACGTCTTAGGTTATCCTCTTGACGCCGAATACTTGAATAGCCTTCACGATTGGAGTTTGAAAGCAACAAGACGAGATGGGTTGAGTAACGACGGTCGCGGGAAGAACCCACCATATTGGGCTGGAAAAGACCTGTGGTTACGGGGTTTGACACCTATGATAAAGGCTGCCTCGCAAGCTCTCGGAAGCAAGCGGCGAGAGATTACTGCTTTGGAAGAGCTGGGTTTCGTGTATGAAGGGAAAGAGATTGGGAATGACGCAAAGCCAAAAATCTAGGAGATTACCTAGGTATGAGGGGAAACACTTTGGTTGATATATATGGATGCGTGCTGGTTGGCTCGATAAGAGACGGATTTATGTACCAGAAAAACAGAATAGACTAGAAGTGTGAACAAAAGATAATATATATCGCTGACAAGCTATTAGAATCCACCCGCACCACGAACACGTTGTACCGCTCCAACAATGCCCTTGGCCCAGCTGAATCTTCCAGGATCCGGACCGATTGTGCCTTCTGCTATCTGGCCAGTCTCAGGATCGTGCCAACATCCGTCCTCCGAACTGAGTTGACCAAACTTGTGTGTGTTTTGGTTACGCTCAATTGCCTCTCGCCATATCTTGCAGATAAGGGGTGAATCTATGAGAATATTAATTTCCGTAGAATGAAAAATGACTGCGTATCAAGATTTCCGTTTCCTATAATTTATGAGCGTCAGGGCGTGTAAAAAGAAATTTCAAACGAAAATTCCCGAAAGATGTAGGGGATAGAATTAAACTTGCCTTGGATAGCAATTGTCTCATCAACAATCATCATCTTGACGTGACTACTGCGATATTTGAATTTGTTGTGCACAGGAGATTTGCGGTCCTTTGCAACGTAATTGTGAATCCTCAATCTTGACCGCTCCTCCTCGCTGGAGAGAGAGGAATATAAGCGATGCGCAATCATTTCATTAGTCCCATTTTGCCCTGGAAGTAGCTCTCCACTATCGTTATACCCGAGCGTCACGTATGCGGTCACGACTATTCCACGTTTCACGGCATTTAAGAGAGGCTCGAGCAGAGGCTCAGCATTCATATTCGGCGTCTGGATGAAAATGGACTTTTCGGCATTGTTAATTCCGGCCAGCCAAGCGGCATTCTGTGGTACTGGATAGTTTGAATTTCCCGGAGCTACAGAAACGCTGTTAGATATGGTAGATTTTCTCCGCGATAATATACTAGGGCGGGTGCGAAATGACATACAGCCATTGGGTTCACGGTTTACCATAGCCATAGGAACTGGGTTATGTTTTGGTAACACGATGTATGGAGTCATCTGGTCTTCTTCTGTAATATCAGGGCCGTTCGGTTGAATATGGCTTTGCTGAGAGCCATCTTTATCTGCAAGCGTTCTCTTGTCTAGACAAACTTAGTACGTAAGTATAATCAAGGGTTTCGCAGAAGAGTGAGCTTACTCAGATGACGTGTAGTGGCATCCCGTCTAGTCTCATTCGGTCTTGGATGAAGTTGGCTGTTCACTCTCTTAGCTTCCTCCACAATTTCGAGATCGTAGTGAGGATCCGAGGTTGTAGACTCCGATAAGATGCTAGTCGGGTTTTGCGAGGAGCTTGTCGTCTCAGGCTCTACCGACTGTGTCACGACAGTTGAGCTTGCATGGCTGGGTATTGGGCGCTGGGATGCAGGGGTTTCAATCGTTGGCAACGGGGATCGAATTTCTTATCCCAGCATATGAGAAAAGTGTCATACATCGAATCTACGATTGACCTTCCAAATGCATCATCATCTCCAGATTGTCGTTGTCCTGGACATTGTTACTCTGCAAAAGTCCAATCTTTCGGTCAATCACACAAAACTTAGCGTGGAAAGTTCCTAAGATGGGGCGGTGATAGTTGATGACTTCCATCTGTATGTTAGGGATGTCCGCAGGTGCGGGAAGTTGGACTTTTCGCTAGCCCACTCGCTCGGTGGAACATGCTGGTGATTTTGGTACAACTATACTGCATTTGAGTATTGGCCTTACTGAAGAATTGGCAGAGCGTTCATATAAGTAATGGGCTTACCTGCTTTACACTGCCACGGTCGTAGATGATCTTAACCACGACCTTCTGACCACGCTCCCCAGCTCGCCTTGATAGCTCGCGGAGTGCATTGGTAATTATAATGGAGGCGTCGGAGTGAATCCAGAAATTAGTAGCTAGCAGCACTTCCTCTCTGCGCGTACAATGCAGTTGGCAGTATGACGATTAATATCCGGTAGCGTGGAGACTATAGTCAACGGAACAACACCACGAGTGCCCATCAGACTCGGGGACACGACTCCAGCCAAAGGTTGGTTTTCAAGGGAGCGTAGAGCATCATAATAGCACTAGAACACAAGCCCGTCACGTTGGCGCGAATTCAATCAACGCAAAAGCGCTTAGTTATGATATATGCCACGCACCTTCAAAACAGGTTGCTCGGGCATTGTTCTCCCCACTTCCCGCATTCGAATGCTCGCTGGAGACTGGCCTCGTCTCCTTCCTCATGAGATGGTGGCTGATGATTTTCGTCGATGGCTTCTGGTTTTATTGCTAAAGAGCCTATGCGCGATCTGGCCGGGGACTCGTTAGGTTCTGGGCCAACTCGGAGCTCACGCTTTTGTCGCTCACGGCGAACTGGTAGAGAGTGTCGGATATCATTGTCAGTGAGATAGTTGTGCCGGGGATAAATTTTAAGAAATGCAAAAGGGTTCCCTGGCACAAAAGAAGGTTGGATGGAAGGCTGGATGGAAGCCCTGGAAGCCTTAATGTCTTCTTATCTAAGCTTTTGCGGGCCGGCCCGTTGACGTCACGTCCGATCTATCTTTGTCGTATGATTTCATCTGCGAAGCCACGTCTTGCTCAATTTTAACGGAAGCTGTTACTGCCGTGGTAGCATAGTGGCGCAGCAACCAATCGGCCATCGATTGTGGTATGTTGTAACGTTGCGTTGCATACTGATTGGTCTGTTCGAGCTGGATGCATAACTGTTATGCACATGATGATACTGTATTATTGTGTATATCAATCGTTGATCTCCCAATGTCCTCAATCTCCCTAGTGCCATTAGCTGCGGTAGTTATACCTTAATACATGTATATACTATATAGTAGTTCTAGTTCTGGTGAATGGAAGATAACTCAACGCAGGCCAATGTCTAAATTCCATTGGCTGACAGGGAACTACTTCCCTGCTTCAGCCAATGAAAGATAATTGCGCGCCCCCATACTTTGTTACTTTCATCCAATCATATTACAAAGTATCGACCAATGAGAGCGAACCTGACCGTCTTTATCTTGGCGATATATTCAGTTGCTTTCATGGCTATGACCAGGTCGGACTGTCTAACTACATCTTTCTCAATGTTAAAGAGACGAAACTCCTGGCCACAATAACAACAAGATGCCCGCTAAACTGAGAACGCTCACGGGCTGCTTACAGTGTAAGTGCGCACATCAGATTTTGAGCCTGTTTGCTGCTGGCTGTGAAGTTAATAGCAAGGGTCGTTGTAGGCCGACGAAGACGCAAAAGTGTGATGAAAATAAGCCCACTTGTCTAGGTTGCAGGCGAAATGGGCTCTTTGCCAATGGCAAAACTCAGATCACGTAGACAGGCGTCGTCTACGCCATCGGAAGCGCGGGCATGACTCCAGAGAGCCTGGGCCAGCATGGCAACTCGAAAAGCCGAGAGATAGTAGCAGCATCTCACCCAGCCTCAATTACTATCAACATGTCATTGATGAGAGAGGCTCTGTCCTTGTCGAATACTGCCTATTTTCCTTTTGCCGTCGCAGTACCATCAGGCTGCAGATGGGAAGTCCACAGTTGATCTGTCCTACCTGCGGTATATGTGTTTAGAATCGCGTCTACTGTTAAACGCCGTGTCAGCATGTGCACTGGTTAGCTCTCACAGAGGACCTATAGATAGCTCGAGAGAGTCGGCCCATAAAATGTACATGAACGCTATTTCTGAGATATCCACGGGAATCGCTCAAGGTGCCCTTAGTGGAACGGAGGACTATCTTCTCGCAACGGTTTTATGGTTGTGTGTATATGAGGTACGCGCTGAATACCGTGTCTCATTTTATTATTTCCTTTTGCGCTTGCATTTTCGTTTTTATCCATCTTCCTTTTTTCAGCTCTGAATATAAGCATCGCTGCCCGGTTACTGTGGTTATGCATTTGATTTTCCCTCATGCTGATAAGGGCGAAAAGAACTGTCGAGCCGACGCTCTACGACAGAACTCCATTCACGCTGCTGCTCTGCGCCGAATTCTACTTCTACGTGAGCCAATGGACTGCAACTCGACCTCGATATCAGAATTGGTTTGGGAGCGCATGTGCGTTGAAGCATACATCTATCATAGCGCCGTCACGACATTGTTTGATAGCCGACTCGATCTCATAGAAGACATACTTATGGTATTGAAGAAATTCAAAGCCCGGAAATCACATGAGCCAGTGGCCTCATCATCAGAGTTTGATATTTATCCACTCCGAGAAATGGGCGGACCCGAAAATCGTACCATTCAGTCTCCTGTCCTTGGGGCTCCGTATAACATGTTTCTCTTCCTTGCGGAAGGCATTCGACTCGTACGTACCGTACGCCCAGGACAGATTTCAGACGAGACACTGGTCTGGTCGCGCTACTACGAGGTCCACAGAATGCAGTTTACTCTTGAAGCGGACTACGCGTGTTATAATGACTCGCGTAGATGGATTGGGAAACTGTACGCCGTTGCCATCCGGCTCTTGTTTCTCTACGTTATCTCTGTTCTGCGATACAGTAATACGAACGGTTCTGGAATATGTCCCGTGTGGTATACGGAGCTGCAGTGTACTCTCAGTGAAGCACGAAATCTTCTAATAGCAACACAGGACGATATTGATCGGACGTGGGGAAATTCTTCCTATGGCCTCTCGCTATTATTGGCGCTATGATCTACGACGAGCATGGCATATCTCTGGTCAAAATCTGCCTTGATCGTGTCATTAGAAAGAGCAATAACAGCAGTGCTCTGGCTATCAGGAAGGTCCTAGAGGGACAGATATGGAATTACGAAAATCACACCCATTCGCCGAATATTACCACCTCTGAGGTTTATACGCAAGGTTTGTCGATTATGTTCAATACTGATATCATGAATCATGCTGCCTCTTCTCTCATTGCTGAGAATACCACCTGCACCTTTCAATAAACCTGATCCCATATTTGAAATATTTAGTTTCATGGTACTCGAAGGTCTCTTTCGCCTCTTATTCATCTGCCAATGAAGTAGAATCCACACAGCGTCTTGTATCACTATTAGCGAGGATGACCATTATGTAATGATAATGCACCTGATAATGTCAAGGGTGACTTTTGGTCCAAGGAATAAAGTGACACAGGGTGACTCTCCACAATTTCCGTGCACATCAACAAAATAATCTCGCCACATGGAGCCGATGAGCCGCCGGCTACAGGGCTGCGGTTGATTATAGCTGTTAAACAAGGACGTTCACTATATAGTCCAGCGCGCGAACTAACACAGAGCAAGGTTTTACAGTCGAACAATCAACGATTGATTCGTAAAGACTGTAATTTCTGGTCCATCCAATCTAGTTCGGCCATGAAATCATTTGCAGTTCGCATGGGGAAATCGCAACAGTAGTCATACAATAGCATTTCCGCAAACGACTTTTCATCGTCGTTGGTGCTGGCAAGCCAGGCTGAACCCAGAGAAATCACCATATAAGCTGACCCCAAAGGTCTATACATATTGGCCACTTGGGCGAGGTCGAAGGTTTCCTTTACCAAGGATTTGGAGTCCAACAAAAGCTCTTGTACTTCAGAGGCTGGGGCGAAAGCCCGAAGCACGCAGTTAATGATCGTCACGATCAACAGCCCGAGGCCATATGCACGTTGATAGTATGCATATAGTATCACAGTTGAAAGCTCATCTCGCGGGCTAGGAGGCTGGCGTCCAACCCAATTGGTCCGCAACTGATCAAGAAGTGTTTTGCATGACAGATACAAAGGCTTTGTCCAATCTCGAAGGCTGGCGACTTCATCATCGTCAAGACCCGAAGCTCCGCAGTGGATAATCTTCGGAATTCGGGCCAGATGGCGCATCAACTGGCCCTCAGGAAGTCTCTCATCGAGCTCGTTTCCCACCAGTGAAATCCACTGGTCAGAAGTTAAGTTTATCCTTTCGTTGAATAACCCTTCAAATAGCTGGGGAGATGTTATCATTTACCCTTGTATAATCTCCCGAAAAGGACAACATACCACGCATCCTCTTAAAGACAATAATAATTGCTGCTCGAATTCACTCTGTGGCTTCATACATGATCGGGCTTTGAGTATTTGCGCGGCACCTTCACAGTGGCCTGACCACCGCTGCCCTTCTGTTCCGTTGATAGTCTAAGAGAGAAAATGAATTTAGTAGTTGATGCAACCCCATAGCCCTTTGAAGGTGCTCACTGACCTGGCATATAAGAAGTAGCATCACCGCGCAAAGCGTTTCCGATGTCGAGGCTTTGGTTGGCTCATCCAAACATTGTCTCAGGCTTATCAATGCACGGGAATAGCTCGACAACGCCTCTACGGAGGGTTCTTGGCGAGAACACAAAGAAGAGTGCGCACAAACAAGAGCATAGACCGCACTATCCAGTGCTTCACTTGTGTTCATACGCCGTGGGATCTCCAACATGAAAAGCCCGTACGCCCACGCAAGATTGTATCTCAGGTCTGCTGACAACGTGACTATATGAATATATCGACTTGTCAGCGCTGTCAGCTTGTTGCTTGGTGGAAATTGAATGCCTATGCAAGCTATATCCGTGTCCATCTGTTTTGATTGCTTTGCTCAGATGCTTCTAGACTTGAGGACTTTGACTTTGCCTTCTTTGGGTTTGTCGAGCAAAACAGTTGTTCTTGAAATTTGTATCTTTTCTGCCCAGAGCCAACACATACTAGACCGAGGCGAGAGCATCGCGAGCATGTAGGGACTTTTCATCGCACTTGAGTATTTCGGTAGTGGTAAGCACGAGACAACAGAACCACTTCAGATTCGTATTTGGAAATTCTGTTTTCACTGACCAACCTTTTTCTTCTGTCTGCGGCAACCATCGCATGCTCTTCCCGAAGGGACGCCGGGCATCTTGTTCGTGTCTTAAAGGTGGGGAATGCCAACTAAGTAGAGAACGTGCTGTATTTATGTTTATAATTAAGAGAAAAAGCGAATTTGCTCGCTGTTAGTTGCAATGGATTTATTCCAATCGCAGCAATAAATTCGCGACATTTGCATAGTTGAGGCCGTCCTGAGTGCTTCGAAGTTTGAGCAACACAGCAATTCAGCCGCATGCGCGCTAACCAAAATTCGTATTAGTGCCGCCTCATCAGCATCCCTGTCGTTGAATTCGGAGTGAAGACACTTCAATAATGAGAGAATTCCCATTCCACGTATGAATCCATATGTATTGATTTACCCGTCTAACTAAGAGAAACTACATAAGGACTTTACAACCCTTATTTATATTCTCTCTAGCACTAACTTAGCTAAATACCCATCTCGTCGTGCGCCCCACCCTGTGGGTTGCTTAGACGCTTTATGTCGGAAACTTCGGTTGGTCGACCGTCGAGTATAGCTAGGATAGCTAATAACGGGCGAAGTTATTAGGCTTCTGAGGTACGAAAGGCTTTGGAAAGTAAAGTAATAAGAATAAGACTCAAATATCCTGTTCAATAGAAGAACGTATACTCAAGTTATTATAGTTAATTCAAGACGATCAAAGAAAACTAAGTACATAGTAAATGAGTGTCCTTTTATACCCTATAGCTACAGTTCCATTCTATAGCCTCATTATAGTTCTATTATTGTAAGAGAGTGGATAGGAAGCGTGATAGTAAGATACGAAGTAGGCTTCGATTCGTATAGAAGGTAGAGTACAATTCGTAAGGTAGCTATTTGCTACCTTCCTCTGTCCCAGTTCCAATCACAATTATGTACATAACCGACTTGGGTGTGATTCGGGTGCTGACTTAGTAACCCTAGGGCGAAGCGGAACACGTGATATGGCTTCTATATTGAAGCTATTTCTATATCCTAAGCTCTCCGCCTTATAGCTATTCCCTCTTTTGGAGCTGAGTCCTCACAGCTCTTTATTATGCTGTCCTTAAAGTGGTCATGATTTACTCTTATAGCGGGCTATGTAAATAATATAATAGCTTTTAAGATAGTCTTCTATTACTGCACTGTAGTACTTCTTTATTTTAATTTTGTCCCTTAATTTTTCTTCTCCTTCTCTCCTTTATATTAAATTGCATAGTGAGTATGATCCTTTTATTGCTTATATATGTTTTTGCTTCTTTCCTTATTGTTTTTGATAGTATAGACCTTTCTATATTTTCTATTGTCTTTATTATTTTGTTTTCTATATAATTTAAAGATTTATGTGAGTCGCCCTTATTTTAATCACTCAATTAGTCTTTATTTCTGTGTTTATATACTTCCTTAGAGCTTTTTCATATATTATATCTCATTCAAGCCAGTAATAGGTTGAATATGTCTTTACTATTTCTTCTTGCTTCATTATGTTGGCGCTAGTGTCATAATATAGCTATATTGCTCAATATCTTAGGTTTATTATTATATTTTTCTGCTTTATACTTTTATTTTATACTATTTATTTTACATTTTCTCTTTCTATGTTTTGAGTGATATCCCAGCACGAGCTAACCCATACAGTTTTGATATGGGTTTATCTCATAAGAAGAAGAAGCATAGCTAGCACCCTAGTTTTAATTTGTAGTTAGATACCTCTAAGTCCCTTAAATTATGTTCTGAGATTATTCCTACTTCTTATTATAACCTCGCCCTTAAATTCTGCAAGTCTTTAAGTCCTGCTTTGAAATCTCTGACTAGATTGCCTTTAAAATGTGATCATCTAATAACTAGTGGGAAGATAGATCTCTCTTTTAAGAATCCTTAACTCCCAAGGCCATGCCCTTGACTCGTCCTATTATTGAAACTGAATTGGAATCAGATTTCTTTCCTGATGATAAAGTAGTTAAGTCTGCCACCAAGGGTCTAGTGCCTCGTGGTATGAAGTGGAAGGAATATGCAGCTTTAATTAGTTCTGAAGCATCTAAAGTATCTAATTTAGAATTAGGCTCTTTGACTAAGCTAATTAATTTAAAGCAGCTTAGATTAATTTATTAAATTTCTTGCTCTAGTTGTGTGCACGCTCTACTTAATAATTTATTTGCTTTATGTCCACATCACTGCTACAATATTATGTATGAAATATAGGTTGGTAAGGTCAACAAGTTATATTCTAAATATGCTTAAAAGCATATAAAGTTTTGCAAATTAGTAGGTCTATTATTCTATTTTACTAAATATTCTCTACTAATGATTTGTAGATTCCTGATGATCTTACCTTTAAAGCTTATAAGATCTATAATACCTTTAATTTGGAAGGGCATAGTAAACGTTTTATTAGATTAGCAACTTAGCTTATTAGTAAATTCCTGGCCCATCGCTTGACTCATTTATTAAAATATAAGCCTTTCATTGATTTCTTTAAGACTAGCTTATCTGCTTATCTGGGTCTATCTTTCATAGATGGCTTAGTTCCTATTTTAGAATACTTAGCAGCTATTAGCCTTCTTAGAACTATTAATAGTAATAATACACTTTTACTTAAGTTATAAAACGCTATTGCTAGCCTTATTAGTTAGTAGATTGGGTATATTTTAGTCCCTATTTCTTTTTATTTTGTGGCTAATCTCTTCTAGGATGTATTATAGGGCTTAATTTTACCTAAATTAGCTCTAGATTATTTATAATTTAAATACTTTTTATTCTTATAACTAGTTTAACTAATAGACAATTTTTCTTCTTCTTTATTTTATATCACATAGCTCAAGCAGGTTCTGTAGGAAGATCTCAAAAGTTATGATTTCCTTGACTAATTCAAGAGATTCCTATATATATTCATTATCCAAGTATCCTTCTTATTTGATGTAGTATTCACGATTTCTTGAGGGACCTTATACTATTTAAATGCTTTCTACTTTGTATTTTAGATAACTATTCACCAATATACCTTCTAGTGGCATTGAGTTCCTTATACTATCTTAAAATGGTTTGAGTAGCAAGATGTAAAATATATTATATAGTTTACAAAATTTAGGTAGGAGTACTAGCTTATAGATATTTATTTCCTATATATCAATTACCTAGAAGGATCTAATCTATTTTAAATTAAACTTCTTCTTGCCTCCTAGTAGTATAATATTTATTATCTGAAGTATAACCTAATCACTAATTTAGAACTGCATGTCTATTTAATGACAATTATAGTAGTATACTTGCACTTTGACAGCCCTTTATAGTAAGCCTTAGAGCTTAGTCCTTTATTCTTATATAGCTTTAGTATATTTTATAATATTCTTTTGCCCTCTTTGATACCTAACGCATGTCTATATTAGAATCCTTATTAAACTTATTTTCAGATAATGGCTAATCCTTAACATTAATTTAGATCTGATCTTAGAAATCTATAAGGGCTTTCATTAGAGTCATTCTAGTAACATTATGCTTCAAATTATTATATATATGCTGAGCTATAGAGATCTATCTTACCCAGTTATCTTGCTTAAAGTTAATATATATTTGCATGAAGTATTCTAGGGTTTAGTTTTATCTCTCCGTTTACCTATTAGTTCAAGGGTGGAATGCTATAGATAGCTTATACTTCGTCCCAACATGCTAATAGAATATTTTCTAGAACACAGATATAAAGATCTTAGCTTAGTTACTGACAATATATTTCAGGATTATAAAGAACTTAACTAATATATTATATAAGATCTTGGCTAGATCCTCAGATATAGTGTTCTTTGTGACTGCTAGATAGATAATATACTTTATTAGTAGTTTGATAATAATAAGAATTAAGTTATATATCTTGCCTCTCTATTTTAATAATGAGAGATCTATAATAAAGTCTAGGATGATAATCTTGAATGGCTTATTTAGTTTTGGAAATAGCTTTAGCAATCTGTACTCCTTATACTGATATATTTTTATTTATTAGTATAGGTTATAAGTTCTAATATAGTACTGTGTATTAAGGTATAATCTATACCAGTAATACTTGCTATTAATCACTTTGTGAGTTCGCTTAAGGCTAAAATGGCCTCTTTAAGGGTTGTCATAATTTATTCTTAAGATTTCTTATCTAAGCGCGTGGTCTAGTGAGATATATATAGCATCTTTAAA
Organism: Talaromyces trachyspermus; assembly: GCA_020137715.1. NCBI lineage: Eukaryota > Fungi > Ascomycota > Eurotiomycetes > Eurotiales > Trichocomaceae > Talaromyces > Talaromyces trachyspermus. Next base: position 6,766,620 of record JACGXQ010000015.1, on the reverse strand, counting down.
CCATAATAGGTTGTCTAATCTAATTAACTAGTCTTTCTATTTTGTCTTTTCTCCTAGATTTATAAGATACTTCCTTATCAATTCAGCAAGCATGTCTGCTTGCTGGTAATAATAAATTAGAGCTATAAGCTCTTCTAGTATATCTAAGTAGACAGTCTTGGTCTGCATAGCTGTTAATATAATAGACTATAGAGTCAAGATTTCTAGGTTATCTAGACTGCTAGTGACACGTTTCTGTCTTCAACGCGCGTTTTAAGATATTGGAGATTTGGGTTTATCAATATAAGAAGGGTCCTTTGGCTTCTTTAGATATATAGGAGCTTCCGTTTTGGCATTGCTCTCAGTTTGAGGATATAATTTAGGGTTTAAATAAAGTCTGTAACATAATTTCTCTTGTAAGGTTGGCAGAAGAGTAATACCTAATTTATCACTGGTATCATAGTTAGGTCTGCGGCTTAGTGTATCTGTAGGATTTATAGTCCTGGGCCAGTACTTAATATTGAAATTAAATGTAGAGAGCTTCTTAGCCTAATAAGCCTACCTATAATTTAGTTTCTTAGTGGTCATAAAGTAGGTCAGGTTATTATGATCTATTAATATAAATATAGGTTGTGCACTGCCTTCAAGATAGTATTATTAATGTTTAAAGGCTTCGACAATGGCTAGCATTTCTGAATTATGAGTTTTATATCTTACTTTAGGGCCTATCAGCTTGTAGGAGTAATACATAATAGAGTGCTAATAACTGTCTTGCTATAATTAACTCAGGATCCTAGAAATAGTAAAGTTTAATGTGTCTATCTTAACCTGTAACTATAGTTTGAGGTCGAAGTGTCTTAGAAATAAGGCTGTTGTGAATTGTTCTTTGAGTAAATTAAAAGTCTGTTATGCTTCCTTAATCTAGATAAACTTGGTATTTGCCTCTTGGTCCGTTTTAATCTCTTTTAAGCCTATTTATATTCTTTGGTCATATTAATAAGGAGTATAGCAATCCATGAATAACCTTTAATAAAATGGCAGTAGAAGTTTGCAAATCTAGTAAATTAGAGGACTTCTTAGATATTTCGCGGTATAGGCCAGTCATAAATCATAGTAACTTATTCTAATTCTATATGTACATCCTTAGGCAATATAATAAACCCAAGAAACCGAATCTTAGTTTTCTTAAAGATATACTTTGATAGCTTAGTATAGAGCTTGTACTATTGTAGCTATTCTAATATCTATTATATATTGTCCGCGTAAGATGATTTATCTTACAAATAGATGATGATATCATCTAAGTACGCCATATAGCAGATATTGAGTAGGTCAGCTAATATGTAATTTATATATACCTAGAATATGGCCGGCACATTTGCAAGGCCAAATAGCATGATGATATACTCATAGTGCCTATAATGTGTATAAAACATGGTCTTCCACTTATTGCTTTCCTTAATCTAGATACAGTGATATGCATCTTAAAGATCAAGTTAGATATAGATCTTAGCTCTAGCTAATCAGTCAATCGTCTCACTAATAAGGGAAAGCGGGTAACGATTCTTAATTATAATCACATTTAACCCTTGGTAATCGATATAGAGATGTAACCTATCATTCTTCTTAGGAATAAATAGAATAGGGGTATCAGCGGGACTCTTCGATTCACGAATCTAACCCTTAGCTAGGTTTGTCATGAGGTATTCTCTTAATACTTCCAATTCTTTTGGACTGAGGCGGTATAATGACCAGTATAGAGGATCCTTGCCTAATTTAATATCGATAGTGTGATCGCATTCCATATGAGGAGATAGCTCTGCGGTGTGTTCCTCTAAGAACACATCTATAAAAGGCTTTACGTATCCTAGAAGCTCATTGACCTCTATGGCTACCAGCAAATCTATGGCTTCGGTTGACAGTTTATTAGATTCAATAATGTAAGCTTATGCTTTATCCAGCAGTTTCTCTCCACTTTATACATAGAGATGATTTTAGGAGTGCCTAGGCTATAAGACTTGGTTAGATTAGCCTTCCACTATTAGATGGTACTATTTCGAGAGCAGTAATACTTTAGCGCTATTGCTATAGATATTTCATCTTAATAATACCACTCTCTCTAAACCTAGAAGATGTCTGGGTTGACTGTAATATACTATGGGACACTAAGAATAAGGTTATACTTTGTCATATTAACTGCATAATATAATAGCAACGTCTTTCTAACTATATCCTAGAATCTGGCACAGTTATGTCTAATATAGCCTTTCTGTACATGGCAATTCTATGCCTATTGATAGCTTTAGTCATTACTATTCATATTATAAGCTGAATCTTATTCTAATAAGCCCATAATTTACTAATAAAGTTGCTGTTGGCTACTCTATTAATTAGTATAAGAGCCTTCACCAGTCCTTGCTCTATTTTAATATATGCATAAATAGATATACAAAGCCTATGATCCTGCTGTATACTCCGCAAGGAAAGAAGTATAGCAGTGTTGGGAACTTAGTCTATAAGTTATCTCCAAGTCGCCTACTTAGGCTTTAAGTTGGGATACTTATCCTAGCACTTAAACTTAATATGACCCTTCTTCCTATAATAGCCATAGGTGATATCTTTGTCTTGCTACTGCTTCTTATAATTAGAGTTATCTAATCTAGAGAATGATTTATCTAATTTATTTTGATTGCCATTATAATTTAAATCATAGATTTGCTGCTTATTATCTCTTCCTTGTCTAAATCATTATTGACCTAATCCTGAAGGGTAAAAGTTAATTCCTGCCTCTATTACCCAAGTTGTTATTATTTCAATAGTTTTATCCTCTCTAAAGTATTGCTTATCTCTCTAGCATGCCATCTTCAAGGGTTTATAACTACACTATAAAGCAGTTATAGTCTTCCGGTTTGTCAGAGTATTAGGAGATAGCTAGGGTTTAAATAGGTGTAAGAATCTTAGCACGTAAATGCACTTTATGTTGTGCTTTGCCTAAAGGGTTTAGGATATATTATTCCTAGCCACATAGGTAGATATTAAAATCAGTAATAGTTTGCCATTCGCGTTGTTTAGCTCTTTCAACTTTGTCTTTAGCTTTAATACCTAGAATTCTCAGATCCTTGATGCATTGGACCAGAAACGCATTGAATTCATTCTATATTATATTCTCTAGGTCGTGGCTGTCCTGTTTGAATGTGTGCTATTTCTTCGCTATATTATTGCTAAGAGTCTCTTTGGCGGTAAGAATATGCTTATAATTTATATTTCCCATATTATAATATCATGCGTGATGACTAAAGTGGTTCTGCATCTTAATATTATAAATCATCTTTTCATTGACTAAATTGCCCTTGAATTTCTTCACATTGACTATTAGGGGCTTCTTGTCTCATTCCCAGCAGATAAGGATAATTTATAGTGGTGTTTTCTTGCTCTAGGAGCAGCTTTAATAGATTCTTCAAGTTCTATCAGGTCTCTAGGAGCATTGATTTTGATAGGAGTATTATAGATATTACTTTGCTCGTTTCATCCACTCTATATAGAGATGGCGATGATTTCTGGAGGCTTAGCTAGTACTTAAGCTGTAGCAAGTAGGGTTTTAGCTTTAAGTTCCTACTCCTATTGTACCTTTTCGTCCTTGACTCGGGCCTTGAAGGCTTAACATTAAGCTAGAATAAAGGCACAAAGTTCTTCTATTATATAAGATGCAATAGGCCTTGCTGGATCAAGAATGAGATCTAGTAAAGGGATTATATTATTTAACTATTTAGTAATAGTCTCATTAGAAGCTTTAACAGTAGTTGCTGCTAATTTATTAGAGGTTCCCTACTCTGTTGGAGGATTCAGAGTATAATTCATTGATAATTCGCAGTCTTCTGTAGGGGATTAGCAGTCTACTGGGAGCCAAGTTGTTCGCTATGCTGTATAGCTATTTCGTTTCTCACAATTGGGCCTCCTTCTCAAGGGGAGCAAATAGACTATAAGAGAGTGGATAGGAAGTGTGATAGTAAGATATAAAGTAGGCTTTAATTCATATAGAAGGTAGAGTACAATTTGTAAGATAGCTATTTACTATCTTCCTCTGTCCCAGTTCAATCACAATTATGTATGCAACCGACTCAGATGTGATTCGGGTGCTGACTCAGCAACCCTAGGGCGAAGCGGAACACGTGATATGGCTCCCGCGTTGAAGCTATTCCCGTATCCCAAGCTCTCCGCCTTACAATTATAGGACCGTATTTCTAACATATCATCTTGGATCCTCCATTCTTATCTTATTAGTGGTATATCTTTTGACTATATAACTCTACCATGTCCTATGCTCCTGTAGCCTGCTGTATAACATACTTAATTATTAGCTATTATTACCTGAAATCTACCAGGCTGAGCTGTTCTCTGACAATCCTCTTTTCTAAAGACTGGCGTCCTTAACAGTATATAACCCAAGTGCTTCCCTATCTTAGATATATCTTCTCCCTTTCCCTAAATTTTCCTCGCGTCCTGTTTCAAAATAAGGGTAAAGAGATCTGCCATTCCTCGCCAACGCAATCGCTATTGTGAGAATTAGCACCGGGCTAACTTAATTGATTGTCATGGCTTTCCAGTTAAATTCCTATGCTTTAACTGCTTTACTGAATTTAAGATGTGTTCTATGAGCCTAAAAGATGGTTGTTATTTAGAGTATATTTAATAGAATTGCAAGTGCGAGAATTGTTTATTTAGTATGATTAAGTGGGATAACTTTTAAAATAAAGAAAGGCAAATAAATGAGTAGCTTTATGCATCTAACTATACTTTATCTTTAATATAAGATAAATTCAATAAACTTCAGCAAAAGATGAAGATAATTTAAAATGCTTTGTCTAAGCAGCTGGAGTTATACACTGCTCTTTGGAGGGACTTAGAGCTGCTAAAACTTCAGGGCTGTTTCATGCTCTTACATAATAGTGAAATCCTAGGGGATAATAATCCCTTAGATCAGACTAGTTCTCTAGATAAATAGGGTATAGCTGTTCCTTCTTCCTTCGACTTTTTACTACTTGACCATGCCATTAGCAATACTCTTAGATCTTTTATAGTAGTTCAAATTCCTAACAGGTTCCCATGAATTGTCTTTTGGTGAGTATCTTTTCCATCTTATTAAGTAGTAGACCTAGTCATTTTCTAACTTTCTGTCCAAGATCTTTTCTACTTTATATTCTTTGTTATTAGCTTCATCATTTTTATTTTCTAGGTTTTCGTGGGTTCCAATAGCGATATATGAAATATTAGGTGTATATATATTCTTGCTGGTAGCTGGAGTTGATAGTTATTATTTTTGAGTTTCTTCTTAATTCTAAATAGTCTATATTTGACTATATCAAACTTGTCACTTGGTCATTTACTTTTAATGTTGAAATTTTTTGAACCTGGTGTTTATTATAAAAGATAAACTCTTTCTCCCTTCTAAAGGACTAGCGCATCCTCACACTTCTTATCATAATATTACTTCATCTTTTCTTCTGCCCACTGTATATCTTTAGACATTATATTATGCATTTATTGCATTTATATTACCTATAAAATTGCTTTATTGGATCTTTCTTCTATTAGTATAGAAGTCTATATCATGCGTAGATATCTTCCTAAGTTAGTGAAGTGTGGTATTTCTCCTATAGAAATATTCCTTGCATTATTTAATGCAAACTATGCTAGTAATAGTAACTCTACCTAATTATCTTGATTCTAATCTAGATAGTGTTGTAAATGCTGTTTAATTATCTATATTATTCTTTCGGTTGATCTATCTGTTTGTTGGTAGTTTACTATAGATAAGCTGTGTTCAATTCTACATGCTTTCGTAATTATCTGCTAATATTTTGATCTGAATAACTTATCTTTATCAGATATAATTTTTATTAGTAATCTAGTCCATGCAAATACTTCTCATAATATAAGTATCATGCATTGTTCTGCTGTTAAATCCTTTGGTGTTAGTTATATAATGATATATTTTATTAACCTGTTAATAATAATGATTATTTCTGTGTATCATAGTCCAGTAATTAGATCTTTTGATTCTGGTAAGTTCTATATAAAATTGACTGTAATATTGTCCTATAGTTTGTCTGGTATCCCTAGTAATTACATTTTTCCATAAGGTTGATAGTTAATTAGCTTATTCTAGTTGCAACTATTACATCTATTAATATATTCAGTGACTTTTCTTCTTATCTATGGGAAATAATATTATTGTTATATTTTTTCCATAGTCTTATCAATTCCTTAGTGTCTTTAAAATGGTAGGTCATGATATTCTTTGATGATCTCAGTAATCATTAATCCTAGAATATAGATAGATCCATTCTAAATTGCTAATCCATTCTTCTGATCTATTTCTTTTTTTTATTATTATCATAATCACTTTGTCCCTTTTCATAGCTTGTACTATTTACTGATGAAAGCTTATTTTCTTAATAGTGATTGTAGTAGCAAGCACTACTTAGATATTATATTGTATCTCATCTTTATCTTTAACCAAAATATTGGTTTTAGCTGCTCAATTCTAATGGTATAATCTGGTCTTTGGCTTAATACATCTACCATAATATTATCTTTTCCTTAATATACTAAATCTTAAAATTGAATCATAATAGATATTTAGCCCATTATATTTATCATCCACTTAATTCTTTTATTGTCGTGAAATACTTTAAGTTATGATAATTACTTTATACTATAATCTTATGCTTTACTCCTTCAAGATAGTATCTCTATTGTTTAAATGCTGTAACTACTGTGAGTAGTTCTCTATTATAAACATTATAGTTCCTTTCTGCTTATATAAATTATCATAAGTAAAAGGCGACTAGTATTAATTTTCTATTATTGCTAATTTGCTCAAGTATGATTCCTAGACCATCTTCTAATATGTCTGGAGTAACAACGTCTAGTAGTTTTAGATTATATAAGGTAAGTATTAATAATTCCTTTACTAGTCTCTTAATCTTATTAAATGCTTTATCTTATTATTTAGTCCATTTAAATTCTTTATCTTTCTGGAGTAGCTTGGTCATAGGCTTTGCAACCTTAGAATAATTCTTTAGGTAGTGTTAGACATAACTACTTGCTCCTAGAAATCCTTAGATATCTTTTACTTTTTCTAGTATTAGCCAATTAAGGATTACATCTATTTTTTCTGGCTTAATCTTTAATTCTTCTGGTGTATAAACCATTCCTAAATAGTTAATAGTAGTGATGTTAAATGCATATTTTTTAATTTTAAGGGTTAATCCTTCGTCTATAAGCGTCTTTATAACTTATTATATATATCTGTCATGTTCTTTAATATTCTTTAAGAACATAATGATGTTGTTAAAGTATACTGCAATAAACTTGTTTAGATACTTTCATAGAATATGTATTATATACCTTGCAAACTGCGCTAGTAGATTCTTTAAATCTATTAGTGCAACTTTTCATTTAAATAACCCTTTATCTATTAGGAATGCTGTTTTCCACCTGTCTTCCTTAGCCATTTGTAGATTAAAGTAACCCTATTGAATATTAAAGACTGTCATAATCTTTTGCTCTCTATAAAAATCTCTTTTCTACTTTTAATGCAATACTTTATTTATATTATCAATAGTTCTATTATTCAGTGCTCTATAGTCAAGAATTATTTAATTTATTCTATCTTTTTTCTTTATAAATATTGTCCTTATGGAGGCTTCTCTTTCTTTAGTCTTTATGTATCCTGCTTTATAGAATTTATCTATAAATTCATCTTTGATTCATAGTTCAGCTAGTGACTTTCAGAATTGCTTGACTAAGGATGGCTTAAATCCTTCTTTTAGGTTAATCTTAATCTTAAATTCTTTCACATGTCGTAATAGTTAATATTCTTTTTCACAAATAGTTTAATAAACTCATGGTACTTCTTAGGTAGCTTTTCAAGTATCTCTTTTAATTCCTTTTTATACTTCTCTTTTGGCTTTGGTCTCATAGGCAGTGTTTACTTGACTATTCTTATTTTCTTAATCTTTTATGCTGGCTTTATCGTCTTTATATTAGTTATTTCTTTGTTTTATTTTCTGATTCTTGCTTTATTTTTATTTTTGATGTATTTAACATCATTAGCAAACGTCACCTTCCATTCCTGTTTCTGGTCTACCTCCTGTGATGCCTCCTCTACATTCTCCGGTAGCGTACTAAGGATTTTCCCTGATTCTTCTTATAGCTGGGCAATATCTTTATCATCCTTCCGATGATTGATCCTGGTTTGTAATATAACTTAATCAACTACAATCTTTCCTGTTGTCCAGTTAATAATTGGATTTTGTTCTTTTAGCTATTTTATTCTAAATACTGCATCATAGCACTAGTTGTTTATTAGTATAACTTTAAATGTGATCATAGTTATATATCCTCTGGTTCGTATAAGAATACTATTTGTTTATTGCTTATATCCAGCAACAACTCCCTCGTTCCGAACCGGCCTGCCCACGAGGGCGGTCGACCCATCAAATTTCATATCAGTTTAGAGCCCTCATCGCGCTCAATACATTTTTCGCTGCGTACCCTATTATACGTCGAAACCACAGAGAAATCTCGATCGGAAAACGTCCCTTCACCGTGAAAAGTTTTTCGTTTTCCCTCGTTCCGCGGGCGCTCGGGCCACCCCTGCCTTAGGCCACGGGCCACGTGACCTCCGCTGCCTTAGGCCACCGGGCCATTCCTACCGGGCTGTTCCTGCCGCTGCCTCAGGCCACCAGGCCACCCCACGTGATCCCTGCCGTCATTTTCGAACTATATACTACAAAACACTCATTTTTCAATATTTTTCAACCAAATTTGAACCTATCAAACCCCGCTTTTTTCCTTTTTAGGAAATATCCTACGTACCACCGAATACTGCTATTTTTGGAAGGAATACCTCACGTCTATTTGCTACAACGGTCCTATAGCCTAGCTTATTAAGTAATTAATAAGCAGGACTATCTATTACCTGTTTTCAATATTTTATTGAATTCTATGCTTTGAGATTGTTATATATCAATATTAAGCTGGGTAATTAGATAAAAATCTATATACTAGCGGTGTACCAAAGGATATTCTGGCCTATTAATATATTATTTGGAAGTAATATATTTTTAGGAAGAATAGGTATTCTAGGAGAATAATCTAGTAATTAGGTGGGGCCTAATTCTAGTAGAGCTATTTAAAAGGGATTTTAAATAGTTGAAAGAGCAAAATTTTTCTTGTTTTTAATGATATATAAAACAAGAAGCTATTCCATCTGCAAGTTTTCTATTATTTTCTTTGTTATCCTTTTTATTTATAATAAAAGAGAGGTTTAGAGAATTCCACACAAAAATTACTCATTAGTTTTAGTAATTCTCTTCAAAAATTACTAGTTATCTATTTCTTATAAAAAGAATAAATAATTATCTATATTCCTTTCCTTTCCAATTCATTGTACTACACAAAACCCTTGCCCACGATTCCCATTCTTGTATAAGAAAGAGGAGGAAATAAAAATCTTTTATATACATATATAAAAATCAAAAAATGGAACCAGTTTGGGGCCCAGGCTCCCTATACTAGCTAGTTCACTAATTATCGAACCCCAATCAGAAATGGAGACATTTCTTCAATCTAAATCCATTCAAAAGGAATTAAAATATGAAAAAATATTAAAAATCAATCAAGCAAAGGATATACTATCTGATCTTATTGAAATTGAAACCAATCAACAAATCCAAACAGATTTAATAGAAGGAATGAATTATTTGGACTTTTTAGTACAAAAATAAAAAATCTTATTATTCAAAGCCCAAAACAAACAGCTTATAATCAATTAGAAGCTAAAATTATGGAATTAAATATAAAATAGATAACTTATCCTCTAAAGAAGATAAAATATCAGATTTTATTCCTCACACAAGCTTTAAAAGCCAATTATTCCACCAAGTCCTAGGGTTATAGTTCCTAAATTTAGTGAAATTATAACCCTAGAAGAATCAATTCATAATAATCCTAATAATCTAAATATTCCTAGTTTTGACGGGTTTACACAAGTTTAATATAAAAAGAAAAGAATAATACTAATATTAATAATAAAAAGGTTAATATTAATATTATAAATAAAGAAAAAGAACAACCTATTCAAAAGAAAATAATATTGAAAATAATAATAATAATAATTCTATTAAAAAGAACAAAAACTAATTCAAAAGAAAAAGGCTAATATTACAAGTTCCTAAGGAATTTAGTGATAAATTATCACCTTTTTCTTTAAGAAATGAAATAAATAGATTATTTGAAGATAATAATATAAAAACCAGTTATTACTTCAATTACTAAATCTCAATCAAATCTATCAATTATTATTACTACTATGAATGATTTTTCAGCCAAATTCCTAATTGAATATATTAATATATGGGGTAACTTAATCCCATATACTAGATATCAATTAGATGAAGAATGGATTAAATTAATAGTTTATAAAGTGCCTATTAGACCATTTAATTGTGAAGAAGGCCTTGATATATTAAAGGATGAAATAGAGAGCTTTAATCCAAATATAAAGTTAATAAGACCCCCAAACTGGCTTACAAATGAAGAAAATAGAATAAATAAAAATCATACTTCTATTATTATTCATTTATCAGATCATTTGGTGGCTGACTCTATATTAAATGGTAAAATATTTATTGCTAGGGAATTATGCAAAGTTGAAAAGTATATTCCTAAATATTTTCAATGTGAAAAATGCCAAGAATTTGGCCATACTAAATTTAAATGCAAAAATAGCTATAAATGTCAAATTTGTGCTAAAAATCATGATACTAGTGGCCATTTTTGTGCTATTTGTCATACTAAATCATAATGCATCCATATGCCTATTTTGTGTGCAAATTATGGCCTATCTCATAAAGCAAATGACAAAAATGCATAGAATGGGAAAAGGTTAATCCTAAAAATCAAAAACTATCTATTGAAAATAAACCTATTGAAAATATAATGGATTTAAATGAATAATGGATCTAAATTTCTTGCAAAATAATATAGCTAGAAAAGCTGATTACATGATTACATGCTTAGAAATTGGCCTAGAATCTAATATTGATTTTATCTTATTTCAAGAACCTTTTATTTATAATTTAAATACTATCTCCCACCCAGCATACATCAATATTTTACTTGAAAATTGCCCTAGGCCTAGGGTTGCAATATTTCATTCTAAAAATCAAAATTTAATTTTGAATTAATTTATAGTTCTAATGATCTTATTATTATAAATATATTACTTGAAAACAAGAAAATTCAATTAATCAATATTTATAATGAGAAAGAATTGGAATCAGAAAATTCTATTTATACTATAGAAAGAGAATTATTAAGAATAAAACCTGATAAATATTCTATTATTAGGGATTTTAATGCTCATCATCCTTGGTGGAATAAAAAATAAATAATTAAATTAGAGCTGAAAATCTAATCAAATGGCTTAATAATTCTAATTATGAATTATTAAATAAACCAGATATTTCTACTTTTTATAGAAAAGGCCTGCAAAATGATTCTATAATTGATTTAGTGTTTTATACTAAAAATATTAAGAATAATAATAATATGCTTATATGGGAAATAAATCCAGAAGTTGCATCTGGTTCTGATCATGAAATATTATTATATTCTTTAAAAGCATAGAAAATATGGTGTTAAATCCTATTATAGATTTACCATATAATTTTGAAAAAGCTGATTGGAAACTATTTTCTGAAATTATATTAAAGTTGGATAAAGAAAATAATCTAATAAATCTGGATTCAGAAGAAGAGTTAGAAAATGAAGCTTTATTATTACAAAAAATTATTATTGATTTAGCTGAGCTAAGTATTCCTAGAAAGAAAATATGTTCTAGATCTAAAGCTTGGTGGAATAATAATATATCTAAATTAAGAAAAGAATTTGGTATAGCTAGAAAAGCATGGAAAAAGATATAAATAATAAATATTTATATTCCTTATTTCTAGATAATAGAAATAAATATTTCCAAGAAATAAAAATGCTAAAACAAATATGTGGAATAATTTCTTAGAAAGCTGAAGGAAAGGAAATATTTAAAGCCTTTTCATATATACAAAAGAAGGTTTCTTACTAGATTACCTACTTTATATTATAAGAAAATATTAAAAAAGAAGCTATTTCTTTTTCTGAAAAATGTGATGCTTTTTATACTATATTATTTGAAGAACCTCCTATTTCTGAAGAAATAAGCCCAGATATATTAAATTCTTATATAGAAAAATATTCATGGCCAGAAATAAAGGATTCTGAAATTTCTAATGCTATTTTTCAATCTTCTAAAAATAAAGCCCCTGGCCCAGATAAAATATCTTTTATTATTATTCAAAAGGCTTATAAAAATATTGAAAACAGATTTAATATGCTTTATAAAGCTTTATTAAAATATAGATATTATCCTAAATGCTGGAAGAAAGCCACAGGAATTATATTAAAAAGCTAAATAAAGAAAACTATTCTATTCCTAAATCATATAGAATTATATCTTTATTAAATTGTTTAGGAAAAGTTTCTGAAAGAATACAAGCAAAAAGATTAGCTTTTATTGCGGAAAATCCTAATTCTAATTTATTATATTTTGATTAAATTGGGGTCGAATAAATAAATCAGCAATAGATATAGTTTTATCATTAATAAATGATATTCAAATTGAAAAAGAAAATAAAAATATTACATTAGTTCTATTTCTAGATATAAAAGGGCTTTTGATCATATTTCTAAAAATCAATTAATAAAAATATGCGTTAACTTAGGCCTGCCAAGAATATTAGTAAATTGGATAATATCCTTTTTATCTAATAGAGAAATAGAACTATTATTTGATAATAATAAAAGTCAAAGCACATCTATAACTGTTAGGATACCTCAGGGATCACCTTTTTACCAATTTTATTTCTAATCTATATTTCTATTCTTTTTAATTTTAAAAAAGAGTTAGAAGGTGAAGATTTAGAAAATAAAGAAAGTGAAAAAGTGGATATAAAACTATATCTAGAAAAGGCTCATTTCCTAGCTATATTGATGATATTGGAATAAAAATAAGTTCTAATAATATTAAGAAAAACTGTGAAATATTAGAAAAGCTAGTCCTTTATTTACTTCGGAAAGGAGAGCAAAACAATATCCAATTTGATAAGGATAAAATGGAATTAATTCATTTCCCATTAAAAAGAAAATAGACTTAGAAAATAAAGATTTCTGGGTTAATTTTAATGGAATTAAAATAAAACCAAAGAAATGCATTAAATGGCTTGGAATTCTTATTGATAATAAGCTTAATTTTAAAGATTATATTGATAATCAAATTTCTAAAGCAACAAGGGTATTCTATCAAATAGAAAGACTTTCTAATACTGAAAGAGGATTATCTTTTCAAGCTATGAGGCAATTATATATTGCTTGTATTACTTCTATAGCTGATTATGGAGTTCCTATTTGGTGGAGAAATCAATCTAATTATTTATATAAATTTCAAAAATTGCAAAATCAAGCTTTAAGAAAGATTTTAGGAGTTTTTAAGACCTCTCTAATAAAAATTATGGAAATACAGGCTGCTTTACCTCCTCCAGAAATAAGATTTAATAAAATATGCAGATCTTACATATTAAGAGCTTTACAATTTGAGAATTCACATATAATAAAAGAAAGATTGCCTATTGATTTTATTTTAAATCCTGGTTTAAAAGAAAAACCAATTTAAAATATTATTATAATTGGAATGATCCTAAAACACCAAGGAATATAAGATTTCTAAATAATAATTTAGATAATATTCAAGATCCAGATTATGAACCAAGAAAAAGAAGAAAAGGAAATATAAATGCCAAATTGATTATTTATCTTCTTTATTTGCATTTTATAATTGGTCTAATTTTAAGAAATCAGATTATGAATATAAAGCAAAAGATATTAATGAATTAATATCTATAAATATTTCTGAAAAATCAAAAGAATTGGCTGCATTAGATCATAATAATATGATTAAAGAATGGGCTTTTAAAAATATAATAAATTCCCATTTGATATTATATTCTGATGGGTCAAAATTAAAAGATAAAATGGAATAGGAATTTATAATTTAAATTCTAAAGATTCCTATGCTTATAATATTGGAAACAAGCAAGAAATATTTGATTCTGAATTCTATGGAATTTATAAAGCTTTTAAAATTGCAAAACAAAAGCTAAATCCATTTATATTAGAAATATGGATCTTTTCAGATAGTCAATCCGTCCTAAAAGGCTTAAAATGAATCAAAAATAAGGAATCATTTTATATATTCTAAAATATATAAAATAATAGAAGAATTAAAAATCGGAATATTTCTATTAATATTGAATGGTCCCCAGGCCATAATAATATTTATGGAAATGAAAAAGCAGATGAAGCAGCAAAATATGGAGCTGAATATATTGATTCTAAAGAAAGAGGAATTTCTATTAGTTTTATTAAAAGAAAACTAAAAGAAAAGGCCTTATTAGAATGGAATCAAGATTGGCAAAAATATAAAAAGAAAAAGAAAGTGATTCATTATTTGAAAAATATAATAATATTGAATTTAAATGGAAGGCAAATCCATTAAAATCAACAAATTATTATGGGGAACTATTTTATAATTAAAAATAGGACATGGATACTTCCTATCCTATTTAAAAAAGGTTTAATCAACAATATGAGAATGATATTTGCAATAAATGCAATATGCAAAGTAAACAAACACCATATCATTTAATATTAGAATGTCCTAAATATACTATATTTAGGAATTCTAGTATTAATTTACTCAAAAAGAATGAATAAAATTTATATTATCTTTATTCTAAAGGACTCCCAGTTCTTATAGAATTTCTAAAAAATCAAAAATTGCAACAAGGAAATGGTTGTTATTAGAAGAAGAATAATTCATTATTATTGCTTCTTATTAATTTTTTCCACTATCGTTAATATTCTTTAACTTGAAACACTCACTTTTGTACTATTTTCTATATTACTGAATTACCTTGTAGGGGCCACTCATTGTACTTTTTATATGTGTATTTTACTTTAGCTAGTTACATTACATAATCAAGTCCTATACCTAAAAGGGTATAGGCAGACCATGCATAGTCCCTGACTGAAAAATGGTCTCTAAAATGGAAGAATAATAATAATAATAATATTGCTTATATCCTTCAGTGATTGTCTTTCTATCAGCTCTAATGACTTATGCCTAAGTTATTATTTCATTAATTAGCATCTAATGTTTCTTAATAAATATTTAGCTAATATAGTTGTTTATTGTACCTAAATCTAGCAAGATCCTTACGTTTTTCTGCTAATTTTTATAAGTATCATAATTATCTAGTGCCTGACTTCCATTGTTGCTGCAAATATATGGTAATATATCTGATGTCACTATTAATATCTATTATATAGCTCTTCTTATCTTTCCCAGTTAATTGTACTAGTTCTATGCTAATTGCATTGTTCTGCTTGACATTCTTCATCCTTGATGTAGGAGTAATAGAGATACATGCTTTCTTTATATAAGTAATTGTAGCTTTCTGTAAGAGAGTGGATAGGAAGCGTGATGGTGAGATACGAAGTAGGCTTCGATTCGTGTAGAAAGTAGAGTACAATTCGTAAGGTAGCTATTTGCTACCTTCCTCCGTCCCCGTTCGAATCGCAATTATGTATGCAACCGACTCGGGTGCGTTTCGGGTGCTGACTCAGCAACCCTAGGGCGAAGCGGAACACGTGATATGGCCTCCCGCGTTGAAGCTATTCCCGTATCCAAGCTCTCCGCCTTACACTTTCCTATTCTTACAGGCACTCCAAAACTAGTTATATTAAAACCTGGGGTACTTTCAGGTACTAGTTATAATGTGCTTTTGTAAGTTAGTGCAGTGCATATTCATTATTATAGCAGGTTGTCCAATGCACTCCTAGATGTAAGATTCCTTCTTATGTCATAAAGTGGTGGCAAGTACATTGCTATATATGACCGTTTAGGCTGTCGTATAGCTTAATCTATCATGTGTGTGATACTTGTTTATATAAGCTAGTAATCTGCATATTTCTCTTTCTATGCTCGGCGTATTCATAAAATGTCTATTCCATACATTTCTTATATTCTTTAATATGCTGTATCCATGTCTTCTAAGAGTCTTTCTAGCAGATTGTATAGGCTAGTGTGTAACTGCAAGGTTCTTCTTCCTAAGGTTCTTCATTTATTAAGCACAGCTATTCCTCTGCTACACTATTATAGGTTTCTTCATCTTCTATTCATTCCTTAGCGGGGTTTTCTTCTTGTTCACGATGCAGGTCCTTATGAGTTATTACTATTAACTCACCGTCCTATAACATCAGTTAAGTATGAAGCAACTCTTTCAAAGAGGAAATTGCTTGGGTCCTATCTGTACCAAAGTCTTCTGCATTAACACCAGCTTGGTCAATGTCTTTAGCTTGTCCTGAGCTTTCTGCTTCTATAGGTGATCTCTGTGTCAGAAAAATGCCTGGCTGAGCTATTTCTTCCCGGAAATATAAGATTGGCATCCCTTCCTTGACTTAGTGCTAATTCTTATTCTATTCTCTCTGCATGCTTCTTGTAGATTAAACCCTTTTTGTATTCTATTCTTGTGGTATTGTCTCTAATCAATGTTAATGTTGTTGACTATCTTTTGTAGTTTCATAGCTTCTTTGGCCTTGTGTTTAGTCTTTTTAATCTATTGCTTTCTGACTTATTTATAATTAGCTAGTCATTCTAATTCCTATTCTTTGATTTTAAATTCTTTGATATTAAAATCTGAGTCTCTATCGCTCCTTATAATCTCTTTATATTTGCTGTCGGTTTCAATATGAACTAGTAGAATTATTGTTATAATTTATTCCCGTAAATTCAAGTTGGCTAGTCTCAAGTTCTTCTTTAGCTTAGGGCATTTACTTATAAAATGACCTAATTTTCTACAGTTAAAACACTTCTTATCTTTAATTATTTTTCGTTTTTCTTCTCTAGTCATATTGAACTGCATAATAGTATCCCTATCTCAATCTTTAGTTTATCTGTGAGAGATGTTGGACTTATTTATATGCTAACTCTTTTCTCTATTTTTCTCAATTTGGCATATGTAGATTTATAGATTAATCTGGGATATAGCTAACATTATTACTTGCAGTGTATTAGATCTTAGTATAATTTAACATAATCAATCCTTCATATTTTTCTTTAAGTTCTCATAAAACTAGTCTTGTAAACTCTAGTCATTCCATATAAGACTACTTAATACTTACAAGAATTTTGAGATATAATCTCTAATAGATCCATATTACTTGACTCCTTTGATTCTGTTAATAACATTAAGCTTATCATTCATAATTCTCTATAGTTGGTTTAGTCGTGCTTCAAAATAGGCATAGCTTAAAAATATATTAACCATTTTAGCATCTTATTAATTGGTAGGGCTTTGCAACTAGTCAATAATATAGGATAAAACCATTTCATAGCTTCTCTAGTGAGGAAGCTAGATGCTGTAAGTACTTTATCAGCCTTATTCACAATTCATTTACTGTTATATGCGAAGTAGAGACGGATCTAGGCCATAAATATTTTAAGGATTCCATATTCTCCTAAGAACAGCGTGATCTTCCTAATCTTTACTTCTTGATAAGGTCATTGAGTTTCTTTATTCTGAACTACTGCTTGTTCCAGTTTATCGATGCATTGTATTAGGGCTGCTATGTCTCTGTTATTAGTAGTAGTAGTATTTGTACTATTATTAGTGCTTAGCATTGCTTGGTTTCTAGGGGTAACTGGGGTTTGAGATGCTATATTAACTTGTTATTACTTATCCTTAATACTTCTCTTTCGTAGATAAGGGTCTTGAATTATCGGAAACTTTAGTTGGTTGATTGTTAAGTATAGCTAGGATAGCTAATAATAGGTGAAGTTATTAGGCTTCTGAGGTATAAAAGGCTTTGGAAAGCAAAGTAATAAGAATAAGACTTGAATATCCTGTTTAATAGAAGAATGTATACTTAAATTATCGCAGTTAATTCAAGACGATCGAAGAAAACTAAGTACATGGTAAACGAGTATCCTTTTATACCTCGTAGCTACAGTCCTATTCTATAGCCTTGTTATGGTTCCATTATAGGACCATATTTCCAACATACCATCTTGGATCCTCCATTCTTATCTTATTAGTGGTATGTCTTTTGACCACGTGACTCTACCGTGTCCCGTGCTCCTGTAGCCTGCTGTGTAACATACTTAATTATTGGCTGTCGTTACCCGAAATCCGCCAGGCTGAGCTGTTCTCTGACAGCTTTAATAATACTTTTGAATCCAGGACCTTGTTGGAGCATAATAGACTTAGATTAGATCTAGTCAGAAGTTTAAGTGGCTATTAAGAGTGCTATATCTTGGCTTACTTTGGTGATATTCCCGACAGGGACTTTTTAAGGATTCGGTTAAAAGACATATTGATGAGGCTTTATCAGCTCTTTAAATAGTGAGGGAAGTAAGATTAGCCTTAAGTTAGAGCATGTAGTGCTAGATTATAAGAGGAATAATAAAGTAATACACTCTGCTGGAGATCAGAAGTTAACTAAGGACTCGTCACGCCTCTTAGGGAAGAGGAGGGGGCGGAAGTGATAGGACAAGTAGTCTAATTATATGATAAGTGCGGTAATTGGACTAGCCTATGCATTTTGTGCATGTAACAACTAGATAGCATCACACAGGCCTTTACTATCCTAGTTCCCCATTTCTACAGACTATGAAAGCCCTTCCTTTGGCTGGATTTTACTAAATTCTCAACATAATCACCAATTTTAAGGTCGAGGGAACCAACCATGTGCTGTGATATGAAACCCTGGGATACAGCGCTAGTGACCTATTGGAGTATGCCGGTGATAGGTGGCATCGTGTGAGTCTTCGCGTACCCTGGCTTAGCTCCAAGCTTGCTGTCTACGAGATTATAAAAGCCCATCACTTATTTGGGTTTGCATAGTCCGTATCAAGTCGTGTAAACCTTGACAGCTAATCAGAAGACGGCCGACGGCATTTCAAGCAGTGGCGCACGACTGGGATGAGACCATCCACCGTTTGGCTTAGTTTTACACTTGTCTGTAAGGGAGCAATTATTTGCATTTCTAGAGAAGTTAAGATTTTACATGATTAATAAAATATGAACTTCTAAGGTGTCCATGCCCTTCAAACTAGAAAAATAGAAGTATAAATAGCCTGAGTAAAGCAAAGAAGCGGAGAAGTAAATCAAAACACAGGCCACTGACAATAGTGGAACTTGATATTTCTCAAATAGCTGTATCAACAGGGGCGTCAATCTGTGCTGGAATATCCTTTTCCCTCTGGCTTTTGATAGTTAGCGACTTCAGTTCAGCCCGGCTTGCCTTACTCAGACAGAACCCAATTATTCTTGCCCAAGCTGTGGTGGGAATGTGTAGAATTTTCTATACGAAGCAGAAACAGGCTATCATCTATTTGTATTACCAAAACTAATAGTGGAGCCCCTATTACTTTAATTTATTTTCAATTTTGACCAATCCCTGTTTTCCTCATGCATAAAGTACCAGCATTCACCAAATGGAAAAGCAGTCAGGTTATAAGGCTTTAAACATCACGCTGCCAGTTCGGGAGGGTCTAGCCCTAAAGATTGTCGATTTGTACCGGCGCACCCTCACCCGGAGCAGTGAGGTCGCGCGCTAGCGGCACGGGTAGGGTAAATGTACTGAAACCCTGCTGTCCTCGAGCATCTGCTGTCTTTGTAGACGTACGACTCATACCAAGTCTTCCTTCTCTGAATAACTCCAACAGTTGAGGTACAGTCTGAGGGAACGGAAACCATCCTCGAACACCTAATCCCTTCGCCTGATGTAGCTGAAACACAGCTCGAGACGTCACGGGGTGCACTTCTCGGAATGGTGAGACCCTAAAACCTGCTGGTTGTTCAAACTGATATATTTACTACTGCTCATAATCCTTGGCTACCAGATCTTCCTCTAAATCCTTTACAATTAACTGTCTTCTGGAATCTGATATATAATCATATTTACTATCGTGCCTTTCTTTCATGTTTACCGAGGAAATTCTATCGTTGCTATCTTCTGCGAGCGTCCTCTATTAGAGCCCTCGTCAATTCCTCTCTCTCCACGCAATTTTTAAAAGCGAACGAGGCCGCTAACTCCTCCAGCTCATTTTCACTCTTTCCTTCAAACAGATTCGCAAACTCCCAGGTTAAATACTCACTAACAAGACACTCCCTCACGACCCGCTCGACCTGGCGATCGAATGTCCATGTTGGAGGGTACTTCTTCTTCAACAAAGACGGTGGAATCATCTTCCTCAAACCCGCAATAAACGGCTCATATACGTCTCGCACTCCTTCCTTATCAGAACAGCCCCAAAAGTCCACACCGAGGCGCTGTTTTTGGCGACAAAATCGCCAATCAATTTCATGTACGCCGAATCGGGACTCACATACACCATCCCCTGGTATCCAATATCCTTGTAAAGCCAGATACTCCAGCTGATGTTAGAATCTGCGTAGATCTGCAACTGGTCTCGGAGAAGGTGGATTCGAGCTTCTAGCACCTCCTGCGCATTATCTTCCCTTCGCGGATCAGGGTAGACAGGTCCAAACTCGCCATTCCAGATAGGCACGTTCCAGTCTCGCATGAATTGGACCTTTCTGTTGAATTGCGCATTTAGTTTCGCCTTTTGATCTGTTGTGCCCGTGTACAAAGCCTGGCCAGGAATAGGGAAACCCATGCTCGAGTAGTTGTGACAGGAATAAACAGCATTAGGAAGGACGCGGTCAAAGTATGAGAAGTCCATTGCATAAGTATTTCCGTCCAAGAATAATATATGATTCGGATCGACGGCACGAATTGCGACATGAACGCGATCATACCACCTTAAAAGGTTCACGTGAGATGGATCAGCTGGTTCATTAAGTGGATTATATCCAGCGATGACAGGGTTATTGGCGTAATGCTTTGCAATGGCAGTCCAGAGATCAATAATTTGGTCCTGGAAGACTTTAAATTCCCAGAATAAAGCACGGGAGAGACCGCTATCAGAATGCCAGTCTTGGTTTTGGCCGCCAGGGGCCGCATGCAGATCCAGGATCACATAGAGATTATGTTTGCGGCAGATTTCGACAACTCTGTCTAGCAGTTCGAAGCCTGTTTCCTTGAAGGTTCCAGGGTTCTGATCGTCCATGAAATGTCTGTAGTTGAAAGGTATACGCACGCAATTCAGGCCTAACGATGCGTAATATTTCGCATCCTCTTCTGTGAAGAAGTGGTAGATGAGTCTGTCGAAAACAACTGTGCCTTTGACTTGCCTAAAACAGCAGCCATGGACTGGCGGTGTTCGTACTCGTGGCCTGGGTAGCCAGTTATGAAGTTCTCCATGTTGAGGAAACCCCAAGCCCGGCACCTTTGAGGACGATTGATTGCCATCAGCGTCAACGATATCGGTACCAGAGACGCGAAGAAAGGTGAATCTGTCCGTATCTGAGCTCATGATCGTTGATGGTAGAAATAATATGGGTAATAATATTCAGCAATCGAATTGGGCCAGAGGAAAGTGAAACATCCAGTTACAGTGTAGAAAAGAAGTTATAGAGAATAGAGAGACAGCTGGGAATCTGCCTTTTCAATACCTGGCGGTGACTATGATCCCGCTGTATATCTGCGACTTTCCCCGGGGCCCACAAGAAAAGGTGGCTAGGATGGTATGAACCAGCGAATCAAGGTAATTATTGCCGACGTGATATTAGCCTTTTTTCTTGGGAACCCGTGTATCTCATGTCGGTGGAGTTAGAATGGGAGCCCCGAGAAAGGGTTTGGGCGACGGGTATTATAGGCAATGGTTGCATTTGTGGATTCACTGCTACATACACAAGTTTTCTCTAGATATCGAGCGGTTCTACGCGTCTCCACACAGCCTCAAGTACCCGAACTAGATACTCGCTGTCAACCGACTCCTTCGCTTCCCAATATCGATTCATCTCCAACGCTAACTCCACAGCCCGCCGCCATCCGAATGGCATCGAAATACCTGGACTCACCTCCTTGCTTAGTTGGCCCTCTATTGACAGTGCGGTGGCCATGAGAACCAATGCACTTCGACTACAGTTGTAAAGAAGAAATAGCGTGCCGTGATGCCGGTGCTTGTATCCCGCTTGATTCACCAGAATCCGCTCTACATGCTTCTGAAGACCTTTCCGCGCGAGACTGAACATCAACACTCTGTCTCCCCATAGTGAATCCATTGATAAGTTCATTGACGAAGGGCCAGTAGATGATCTCATACAGGTTGATCAGATGACCACGCAGGACAAATTGACATATGTTGTCCTTCTCTTTGGGGTATTCCAGTGAGACGACCTGCGGGAGCCGGATGGCCCATTCTTCGGCTTGTGATTCATGGACACAGGTTGCTTTTGCTAGTCCGTCTAGGAAATACTCGCCGGGGGCGTTTTGAATTGTACGATGCCATTGGCAATGCAGGATGCTAAGCGACGCAGCGAGATCTCGGAAAGGTAAAAATACCATGACAATTCCTGTCGATCGTGGGTTCTTTCGATCAGATCTAGGGACTCATCGCTCTCGATTATAGGTGGAGTAGGGAAGAACTGGGGTAAATGGCCAATTCAGCCTGGGTTAAAGCGAAATCAGGATTCTCGATGTCTTGGCGTAGCTCTCTTCCGACTTCCATGAGGACCAGTAGATCGTTTGCTCCATTGTTAGAGACCTCTGGCGAGCGTTGTCGTCGTCGGCACGGACCGGATCGAAAGTGTGGGTTTCATGTCCGTCCGGGGAGCGTAGGAACTGGAAATGTTGGCAGCATGCTAGGGCATGCAGGAAGAACTTCCAGGCTGCATCTCGTTGGAAGAGTGTCATCGCATATACTCCCGAGAGAAAATAGCATCGTGCTTCTAAAACGCGGTCCGGGCCATGGATGGCTAGTGCTAACCGCTTTTGTGCGGCTTTGTAGAACGATCGCGCGCTAGACAGAGTTACTGAGTCTTTCGTGCCTTGCTCAGGATCCTCGAACGGAGTGGCGGACGATCCGAGAGCGAGAACAAGGAGGACCAAGCATGATTCAGGAGACCAGTCTAGCCCTTCCGCGCAGAAACGAGCTACTAGTCGGCGAATTTGTGTTTCCTCGAGAACGGATTCTTTACGTGCACGTGTTGGAAGAACTGATCTAGTAGCTGTCTAACGAATCGCGGTTGTAAGTCGTCAATGGATGTCGATAATTCCATCTCCCTATCTCCCGGAGTTGTGACTAATCCTTCCCGACGCCTCGTAATATGTGGAATGCCAAAATCGGCCAGCGACTCATAGACTCGATAGACTGTGGCAACAGTCGAGTGTGATCTACTTCCGGAGAGGCTTGGGGATAGTCTGAACCGGCTGGCAAAGGATTCGCATGCTGCGCCAATCGCCCTGCGAGAGACTCGATAGCATGCTGGCATTTTTCCACTGCCGCGCCTAGCTCACTCATCTGCTCTAGAATCTTGATACTAGCTGGATCGAAACTGGATAGATCCACAGGAGACTGGATACAGCGCGCACCAACTTTTAGGCAAAATGAACAAGATGGTTTCCTGTTGTCGCACTTAGTGCGCCGCGCCCGGCATACCTGGCACGCGGTGATGGCTCTTTGCGTGGATAGGCTGCGGTTCCTCGTGGTACTGGGCGAGTGTCGCCCACGGCAGTTTGGGATGAAGGACCAGCATCAGTCCAGGACTGGAGCAGTGTACCATCATCTGTAGGTGTTGCCTGCATTTCTGCTTATTTTTCGGTATCGGAGGGTGCGGATTATCGCAGTGCTAATTGAGTGCGGGAACACCAGGTGCTTTATCTCTTCTTCGGTTAAACAGTGGATACGTAAATGCGGGGTGTACTATTTAACGTAACCGGACACCCACCCGCCACTGACACCGACCCGCCACTTTTCTCTAGGAATCGTACTTTATTATTTTATACTATATTCAACGCGTCAATATGCCACCAATTCAAGAGATAAACTCACCAGATTCCGTACAAACTGAGGGTCGGATTCAATTAGCAATTTCCGATTTGAAAAATGGAAAAATTCGAAATATTAATCAAGCTGCGAAGGTTTATAACATTCCTTGTACAACTCTCCGCGATCGACTTAACGGCGTCAAATATAAAGGTGAAAGATGCGCCAATGGCCATAAGTTGACCAAAATGAAGAGGAATTGCTTCTTAAATGGATCCTCGACCTTGACAAGCGTGGTCTTCCTCCCCGACCCTCTCTTGTACAAGAAACAGCCAGTATTCTTCTTTCCGATCGAGGAATAGAGCGAGTTAGTGAGCGATGGGTTTATCGATTTGTTAAACGCCATGACGAGTTAAAACACGTTTTCACGTCGATATAACTACGAGCGAGCTAAATGTGAAGATATTCGAATAATCCAAGAGCATTTTGACCGTGTACAAGAGGCTATAATGCAATATGGGATTGGACCGGACGATATTTACAATTTTGATGAGACTGGCTTTGTAATGGAACTCTGTGCATCTGCAAAAGTTATTATAGGCAGCGATCAATATACAAGACCTTATTTATTACAGCCTGGTAATCGTAAATAGGTTACTGCAATTGAGGCTGTTAATGCAATAGGATGGGCTCTACCATCATATATTATTTTCAAGGCAACAACTTTCCATCAATATAGCTGGTTTGAGGGTCTTCCATCGGACTAGAGAATCAATATTAGCAAGAATGGCTGGACAATAGATGAGATTGGAATTGAATGGCTTCAAAAGCACTTTATTCCTCATACAACAGCTTGTACAACTGGCGCCTATCAAATGCTTATTCTTGACGGTCATGGAAGTCATTTAACACCTTTATTTGATCAAATATGCACTCAGAATAAGATTATTCCAATATGCATGCCACCTCATTCCTCACATCTCTTACAGCCTCTTGACGTGGGTTGTTTCTCAGTCCTAAAAGACAATATGGAATACACGTTGAGCAATGCGTACGACTAGGCTATAGCCATATTGACAAAATCGACTTTCTTACAGCTTTCCCGGCGGCCCGTACGGTGGCATATAAGCCTGAGACTATTCGGAATAGCTTCAAAGCGACTGGCTTAGTACCATTTAATCCAGAATATGTTTATGAGAAGCTTACAATCCAGCTTCGTACACCAACACCACCTCCAAGTCAAGGAAGTGAATCACAATTATCCTGCTTACAAACACCTCAAAATCCACATCAATTTAAGCGTCAAATCTCGACAATTAAGAAGCGGATTAGTGAGTGTAAAACAAGCCCAATTGAGGTGGTGGAACAAGCTATAGACCGGGTGTCTAAAGCATACGAATTGAGTATGAGTGAGCTCCTAATCGCACGGAATGAGATTCATAATTTTCGGGCTGCAAACGAGAAAGAAGCAAAAAGAAGGAGATCTCGAGCTCAGATATCTCATGAAGGGTCTCTTACAGTTGATGAAGCTCAGGCACTTATTTCTAATAGAAACGAGACCTCAGAGCCTGTTCCAGCTGTTCCCGTCGAATCCGGGCCTCAAGGCTCTCAACAGCCCGTACGAGCCCCATATAGGTGTAGTGGTTGTGGGATTCCTGGGCATAAATCTAATAGATGTCCAAATCGTAATACTAGTTAGAAAATTGTATATAATTAATGTGGTGGTTGAGAAATTGAAGCTTGAAATCTATATACTGTGTGTTTTCCGGAAAAAGTGGCGGGTCGGTGTCAGTGGCGGGTGGGTGTCCGGTTACGTTAGTCTTCGTGGGGAACTGTCGCGGAGAGCAGGGTGGGAAAAAGGTATTTCAATTTCGAATTTCAACGTACGTATTGAAATGAAAGTTTGCAATGAATTTTATTTATAAGTAATCCCTGATGGAGGCATCATATACTGTACCCCGATACAATAGGTTGTGTCCTGGGTTCCCATACATAGTACCATTGGTACAACACACTGCTCCTATGCCGTAATCCTATTCCTATCCTAGTCCTGCGTGCTAACAGCCGACCGAGCAGCGAAGAAGGCCGCTGGCCACAATCCAACAGTGGAAGAAAGCCCGGACACACAACCAGAACACCCGCCACCTCGAATCTTAACAGCCATCACCAAATCTTCCATCCACCGAGTGATGAAAGATGAGTGGGAACAAGCCTGGGAGAAATCTGAATATGGCAGAGAGCTCTTCCAGCTGGGGGTCTGATTGGGGAAGGGTGTACTTACTCTACACAATAGCACATACTGAGCCTATGAATTGAAGAAGAAGAAGAAGAAGAAGAAGAAGAAGTCCTGCGTGCTAGATCTTATCCTTCAGCCAATCCACTGATACTATTCCTAGGATTCCTTTCCTGAGGCTCCTTATTTACAATAGCTATTATTACTCTTTAATTTTAAGAAATAATCTGACGTGCTAATCCTCTAACAGAGATGTGTAATTTATAGGCTATAAATAAGAAAGGAGAAGTGAAATATAAAAGATCTAAAGCTTGTGTATTTTATAAAGGATCTCTTATGATGCAGGAAGCCTAGAAACTAATATTTGGTCAAAATGAGGCATCTTGTTATGGGCTGACCTCATGAAGTACGTTCGGGCGAAGAATACCCGCTTGGCCGATACGGCGCCTACATTCTTACGTGCTCGCTCACGTACCTATACTGCCGCGCAACGCCCATCGGCACTTCTAGTTTCCCCTTACCCATATGACACTGTTGTTTTCCTTTCCTATTTCCCTTCTCATGTTATGTTTTCGGTTGAATCCGAAGCTCAGGCCTTTTAACCATGCGTACGAGTGCCACCGAAGTGTAGTAGTGGATGTGGGATTATTGGGCATAGAATTAACCGATGTCCGGATCGTATTACGACTTAAAATTGTATAGGATATTTAGGCCTGAAATTGTATGGAGCGCGTTTTCCGGGAAAAACTGGTGGGCCACTGGGTGGGAGAAAAGTGTTTAGCGTGATGCGCTGGAAGATAGGAGCCTCGGGAGTGTCGGACGCGAAACGATTTGATAACTGGCAGTTGTGTACTCTTTTATGTTGTAACGTGGCTGTATTGGCTCAAACACTAGCCGGACTTTGTATGACGCTCGCATTCATTAGCCGATCTGGTAAGAAGAGCGAGAGGGAAGTCGGTAGTAAAGGAAATTGGCTGGGCATTTAAGTACTTACGGGGAACTCTTACGAAGCCCCAATTTATCCTCAACGTTAGCAAATCCTTCCAGCGTCGCGAGAGTGGCCTTCTCTTCAACATGACGACTTCCTTTAGCAGAATTGACCAACACCAGAAATCCTCCATAACTGTCCAACAGGACAATCCAATTTCCACCATAGATCCTCTTATCTACGGTGGTTTCATCGAGCACATGGGAAGATGTATTTACGGTGGTATATATGATCCGGATAATGCTAACGGCCTCATTGATGAGAATGGCTTCCGTATTGATGTGATGGAATGCATGAAGGAACTAAACGTTCCCGTAATTCGTTACCCAGGGGCAATTTTGTGGCTACTTATCATTGGATGGACGGTATCGGACCTCGCGACCGTCGGCCAAAGAGACCTGAGCTGGCGTGGGCCGGCGTGGAGAGCAATCATTTCGGCACGGATGAGTTCATGCTCTGGTGCGGAAAAGTTGGAGCAGAGCCATATTTGTGCTTGAATATGGGCACAGGGACTTTAGAAGAAGGTATATACCATGTGAAAATAGTCGTGTGAAAGTTAACGATAGAGATTGTAGCACTGGCATGGGTTGAGTATTGCAACTCAGACGGGGATACGTTTTACGCCAATCTCAGGCGTCAAAACGGCCATCCCGAACCATATCGTGTGAAGTACTGGGCTTTGGGCAATGAGATATGGGGACCGTGGTTTGATCCCCTCTATCTACCGGTAACTGCGGAGTACTGACAAGTTATGTGCCAAAAGGCAAGTTCAGCAACAATCTAAAGAAGATTATGCAAAGAAGGCCTACCAGTGGGCGAAAGGTTAGTGGGTCACCCCTTATTTTGCTCTGAACACGGACTGATAAACGCGGCTATTCTAGCACTTAAACTCCTCGATCCCAATATCATACTCATCCTGTGTGGCAAGGACGGGTGTAGTGACTGGGACCGATATGTCTTGCAGAAGTGCATCAAGTTCACAGATATGCATTCAATACACCTTTACACGGCATCTGAAGAGTGAGTTCCACCTTCCAGTACTTCGGCGCATGCTTACCACTGGTAGCCACTATAAAAATGTGACCGCGCCAAAAGCTGCCGAGAGGGCCATAGAGATCACAGCAGCATTAATTGACCTAGCACGGAACGAAGTCGATCATGAGTTGTGGCCTGCTCGACTTGATTCACGGCCTAGAACAAGACATCGCGCAAAATTTGCTTCGACGAGTGGAATGTATGGGATTCTGAACGTGCCCCAGGTGACAAGGGCGCCGAGGAAGCATACGATGTGTCAGACATGCTAGCAGTTGCCGTTTGGCTGAACTGCTTTGTTCGCCAGTCCAAGTACCTTGGTATGGCTACTGTGGCGCAAAGCGTGAACGTCATATCTCCTCTTCTTACCACTGCAGAGGGTGTGATCAAGCAGACAACATATTGGCCTCTCCTTCTTTTTCCCGATACATGAGGGGTCAAGCGTTGTCGTGTCAAGTCCGCGCTCAAACATACGAGGGTGCAACTGAACCCCAGTATCTCCAGTCTACTATGGATTTGCCTATATTAGATGTCTCCGCGGCACTGGACAGTCAAGGGTACGTAAGTCTCGCGGTGGTCAATACTTGCGAAGATCAGTCACAGGTATGCGAGTTGCACCTCGGTCAACACCCTCAATCAACTCAGGTCTTCATTGTTGGTGGAGACCTCAATGACATTCGAGACAAGAATAGGGAGCGCTCCGAGCTGGTCTCAATTCGAGAATCTAAATGGGACGGGAAAGGCACGTTCACCTTTGACAAGCGTAGCTTGACGATTCTACGTTGGAAAGCCACCACCGTGCAGTCGTAGGCAAAGCCTGGGTCAGCATTACGCCTTTCCTTTTGGGCTAGCTCGTCTGAGAACCTGAAAGAAAGATTTCTGTATTCCTTTCCAAAACGGCCAGAGATATGCATTGTACATCCTACAACGACAACAACAACAACAACAAATAATAACAAATATATATTTATATATTTTCAAACTTAGTGTAGCTGTTGTAGACAGACTACGCCCACTCGCTTAAGCTTCCATCAGCTCTGCAATGTGTAACAACCGGTAGGCCTGGTTACAATTGACGATATCGTCAAAGTATCAGCAAACTCAGGTGTTGACGATTTTTATCGTCAATAGGCAATCGTCTTGTTGAATATCTAGGTGTTTGTGTTGTTCCGATATGGATGTGGGTCCATGCATACATGATGTATATAATCAGTCCATCTGTCCCTCAAGATTAGAAGAAAAAACAACCTTGACATGCTATTCAACACGTCTAATTAGGGTCTGCCGATATCGTATCGTCTGATAATATCAACGATACGATATCGGCATATCGGCATCATCGTCAACAGCCCTAGCTGCATGGATTGTAGTAACCTGATGAAAGGCTGATAGCACTCAATGTCCTTGATTGTGTGATAACTAGAGAATGGCGAGCACGAGGGTTGGGATATCCCCAACTCTCGGCTAGATGCCGCTAACCTAATGGGGCTCCGACGTCTATCAACTAGGACGGGGATTCCCGTGATAACCTTATCCATAGATTGTTTGCACCAGCTCAAACCTAATTGTTCCTAAAAGGGCAATGTTCTGATTGAAGACATTGCCATTGTCCTTGTAGCTAGCCACACTTGCTCCATCAATATCAGCCATACTATCCGAACCAACTGTGTTGAGATTGTAGATAGAGATACTAGATGATCCTTCGACGCTGAAAATGGAGTTCTGGCAGGAAGTCCCGGAACCTTGGGCCACACAAGCTGTTAAAGTCTTAGTTTTGAAGGCATTCACATTCTCGGATTGTACTGACAAGCATTATTGTTCATGAAGAATGAGTACAGCCCAGCACCGTAGACAAAAGTATCGGTGGAGCTGAGAACACGAAGACCCCATCCGGCGGCGCAATTGCCTTTCTTTCCCGCACAGGATTTGTTAAACTGAGGGTCGTGGAGGGATTCGACGGCAGGGAATGGGATAGTGGCGTCAGGGTTGGGTTGGTAGTAACTAGCACAAAAGACTCAGATATTATCTTAGGTTTCCGGGATGGTGAAGGAAGGACTTACGCAGTCTCAGTCTGAATTTGTCCCATGTAGATGTTCTTGGTATTGGCGAGCTGATACTCGTAAAGTACGTTATGCTCCACCGAAGTACCAGACCTAGGTTGTGTTAGCTGCGGGAGTGAGTCACCTGGAGTTCACCTACAGCCAGATGTTTCCCTGGTTACTCTCAATATTCATACCGCGGCCACTGTAGATCGTGACCGAACCATTGTCGCCATCAAGGTCGCTATAGGCACGTTCGTTCTGTCCTATAAATAAATATAGATAAATATTTTTGTAGTACGCACTGGTCAGCAACCCAGAACCAGTTGTTCTCAAGGTACAATCCTTCAGCTGGATTGGTAATATGCATGAGCATGTAAGCTGCGACACATTCTTTCTTGGGGTCTGCTGGAGGAATAGTAGTTGTGGGGTGGTAGGACATTGTTCAGGTTGCAAATCTGAACCTGCAAACCCTCCCACACGAGCGTGAACCTCCCACATGCCGGATGGATTGTCTGCGGGTGATGCGAGATTCCACTCAACGAGAATTGCTCCTGCTTGGGCACCATTGGTGCTCACAATCATATCTGACCATTCCACTCGTCCTTTCTCTCCAGGATTCCCAACTCGAACGACGGGCTGCGGCTGTGTCATGTCGTTGAAGAATGTACCTCTGGACATAATGACAGGGAGCGCTTCTCCTACTATTCTTGATCCTGGCGGAATGTAAAGAGTGTCAGTGACAACATAAGTTCCGGCATCGAAGAAGACAATTTGGCCAGATGCACCAGCCTTGTTGATCACGCTCTGTAGCGCGGCGGTATCGTCCGTCTTCCCGTCGCCTTTTGCACCACCACTGCGGGTACTTACGAAAGACGACACAGGCTCTGAGGTGTATTGGGGCTTCGGCATTTCTAAATATTTCCCGTTCTGGACAAGACTTGGAGGTCGGGAATTAGGAGTAAAATTGCCCAGAAAAGTCTCAGGGCCATTCGGTGTGTAACTGTGTCCTTGGGCCCAGGCCTCAATGACACCATCGGAGCCAGACAAGATGGTTGTTCCATTCAGGGCGCCCACGGCCACGGTGACATTGTGGAGGGCGACGTTTTCAAGAATGACGCTTCCTCCAGTGGCAGGCTTGGAGGTGGAGTCCCGTACAGTGAGAATACCCAAAGGTGTATTCGTGATAGAGCTATCGAGTAAGGTGATCGAGCCAACCGCCTGTTGATCATGACCGCCCGATGAGATATCAATACCTACCTGGCAGTTATTGATGTTGATACTCTTGTAGGTCCATCCCCAGTCCCAGTACTGATTAATGGCAGTTTTAGCATTATTGAAAGTCAAATTGCGCATGGTGTATTGCTGGTTTCCAAGTCCGGCACCGACATCTCCTCCATTGAAAATAAGGTCACCCATAAAACCCGCTGATCCTGTTTGTCTATATTTAACAATGTACATCCCACTTTCAACAGGTGCAAACTTACCACTCTCGCAAAAATACCCATATGTTTGTTCCCTTGGGCAGTGCTCATTTCGAAAACCATGTTCTGAAGACTAGTTGCTTGGGCTGCAGGCCAGTGAATCCCGCTTACCCCTTGGCCGGCGGGAATGTCTGTAAGGTCAAGAACAAGATTGCGGATGGTTTTGTAAAACACGGTCGTTGAGACCCAGTTCATTTCGGATGTGAAGTACGGGTCTGAGTCAATCAGGTAGCCCCTTTAAAAGAAGATGATCCTTTCAGGACAGGCAGATTGTTTGCGTCTCCGATGATGTGGGTATAGTAGTAGTCGAATAACGGAGCCGAGATCAAATATGTCCCTGGAGGAAAATATACAAGAGCCGGGGTAGTGGTGTCAGAAAGACAGCCCTGACCACATCGATTGCCATCACCGATGGCATTTTGATTGCAGCAGTGTCGTCGGTAACGCCATCACCTAGAATTATCTAAGTTTTCTTCCCTAAGTTAGTCAACTAGAACTCCGACTTACCTTTAGCGCCATAATCCTTCACATTGCGGAAAATCTCATATCCCGGTGGCCCAAAAGCACTAACACCTTGGTGGGGATCGACCCAAGCCAAAACGTCCGTTACCAGATTGCTGGCTTTGGCTCAAGCTCCTAGAGACCTCTCGTATGCGGAGGTTTGCAGAGATATCGGGACGAGCTGTAGCTTCAACCGATAAAGCAGTCGAAGATGCACCGAGAACGGCAAGTAAAACAGAAAGACTAAAATACACCATTATTGCCTGGGTAGATCTTTCATGAAGACTAAGCAATCCAGTATTTATCGTAGGGAGAAGACGGTCTATTTATATAGAGATTCCTCAATCTTCTGCCATGCAGACGGGTATCTAGAGCACGGTGTATTAGAATATTTTGCGCATTTTAAGCCTATTTGCTTCCGTTGGAAGGCATACACTGCATAATCCGCATGTCTTGAAAATCCCCAGAATAATCCCGCTTTGTTTTGCCATTTACCTGGAAAAGCCAATATATGTCGGGTGCAGCAGGTCCAAAGCAACGGTCTCTGGCAGCTTCGAGGATCGTCACGCCCACTAATCTGTTTAGTCATCTGCGAGACTCCCCGACTAACTAGTTAACTTAGTTTAGCAGTCTGTCGCTTCCCCACCTGCCGGCTGGGGAAAGCGACGAGACGGATAATTATGTACTAATAGGCTAATTAAATCATACGGCCGAGCTTTGTATTTTATTTTCATCTGATACTGCAGAATGTCGAGCAGCGCCTTTTTATTCTGTAGGGCAGGATTAAGTCTATAACACCAACCATTGAGTATGAATGC
This sequence comes from Talaromyces trachyspermus, assembly GCA_020137715.1. Taxonomy (NCBI): domain Eukaryota; kingdom Fungi; phylum Ascomycota; class Eurotiomycetes; order Eurotiales; family Trichocomaceae; genus Talaromyces; species Talaromyces trachyspermus. The sequence continues at coordinate 6,733,491 of JACGXQ010000015.1, read as the reverse complement.
GCTTAAACCCGCTGTTTCTCTAGAAGCGCCTTTTGGAAATTCTACGTGTTTATAAAGTCATCACACAATGGCGAGCGCCAAGGAACAGCAACGAAGTGGAACTATTCCGAGTGCCTACGGTAGACGAGGAGGAAGAGCGAACCCTAATATCACATCTGAAATGAGCGCCCTGAAGCTCGAGTAAACAATGGTCCGGAGATCCAAGCGTAGGCGTTGGTACATTGCATGACAAAATCCGTATACAAGGTCATGCATGCAGTCTTGGCTGGGAGCCAATCAACTGTGCGCAACTGTGTATTTACGAGTCAGACATGGCAAGACAGTCTGAACTGCTTAATTACTAGTAGGAAGTACTCCGTACCTTTGCACACATTCAATTAAGCACGAGTACTTGCAAGGAGTGGTCCTGGACAGAACTGCGAGTGTCCGGGCCCAGCTTTAAGTGTTGCTTAGCTGTCGGCCGATCATACCCGATCCTCTAAGGTCTTCCGGATGGGAATAGACCGTTCCCCGGCTTGGGACCCCGCATCAGCCAAGGCCTTGAGCCGCATGGGGAAAATCGAGAAATATGCCTGTATTACCACGTAAATTACCAAGCTCCGTTTTTGGTCGAACGGTATATTTGCTGGTTTACAATATATAAGCCACCCAAATCTCCATTCTATTCACCTCATCTCACCAAATACAAAAAGGGAAAGAAAACAAAATCATCTTCGTCTCATTACATCGCTTTACTTATCCTTACCTTTCGTCATGGGTCGCCTCAAGACCGCTGCTATGGCCCTTTATTTGGCCACAGGGGTTTCCTTTTGGTTATGATAGTGGTATCATCTCCTCGACAATTGCCCAGCCACACTTCATTGAAACCATGGGCAAGCCTTCATCAGCCGAAAATGGAGGTATCGTCTCCTCGTTTACAGGTGGTGCGATAATTGGATCAATTTCTGTCTCATTTCTTGCCGATCGCCTTGGCCGAAAAGTACGATTCTCATCGGTTCACTCTTTTCAACACTCGGCTGTGCAATTCAAGCTGGTGCTGTGAACGTTGCCATGATGATTGTCGGAAGATTCTTCGCTGGTGTTGCCGTGGGTTTGCTGGCAGCCACTGTGCCGATGTACTGCTCTGAGATCGCTACGGCTGAAGATCGTGGGAAACTAGCAGGCTTCTTACAATTCATGGTTAGCTGGGGCTTCTTTATAGCACAATGGCTCGGGTATGGCAGCTTCCAGGTCGACAGCGCGTTCCAATGGCGATTTCCACTTGCCTTCCAGCTCATACCCGGCTTGACTTTGCTTGGCGGCTACTGGTTCCTCAAAGAAAGCCCTCGATGGCTTATCGAGAAGAACCGTATGGACGAAGCCCGCGAGGTTCTCCGCAGTCTTCATAGTACCGGCGATAACCAGGCATTCTTGGACGCAGAATTTGAGGAGATCAGAGATGTCATTGAAGCCGAGTTGGCCCAGCAGTCGCTAGGTTGGAAAGGTATGCTTTTGAAGAAGAGCTGGAGAAAACGCTTGGTTTTGGGATGCGGTATCCAGGCGTTCGGCCAACTCTCGGGAATTAACGTAAGTTCAAAAATATTTGACCTTTCCGTCGCTCAAGATGTACGAGACAAAACAACTGCTAATAAATACAGGTGATCAATTATTTTGGTCCCCAAATCTATGCCCTCCTTGGCATTGACACTGGCACTTCATTGAAAATAATTGGCATCAACGGAACTCTTGGTCTAGTCGAGATTGCTGGCACATTATTCCTTCTTGATAAATTTGGTCGCGTCAAACCTTTGGTTATCGCATCATTCGGCATGTTTGCTGCACTTCTTATAGAAGCTGTGCTTGCGAAGTTCTACGTTGCCGGCCAAGATATGAACTCGGATTCACTTTCTGGTGGTCATGGAAACGCCCTAAGAGCAATGATTGCTATGCAGTTCGTCTTTGGCCTCTTTTTCTCACCCGTTGGTACTATTTCCTGGGTTTATCCATCTGAAGTAAGTTCAATAGATGAGATGCTACCTTAATTCTTGCTGACCATTACAGATTTTTCCGGTCGAAATTCGCGCTCGAGGCAACTCAATTTCCACTACCACCAACTGGTGCCTTAACCTTATCTTTGCTCAGTGTGCACCCATTGCTCTCAGGAATATCTCGTTTAACTTCTTCTTCTTCTTCGCTGGCTGGAACTTCATTGCAGCTCTCACCTATTGGCTTTTGTACCCCAAGTCTCGAGCAAGTTGATGAAGTCTTCGGAGATATGCCTCCGGGTACAGCTATCCATCATTCACAGGGATTTCTGGTTGATTCAGAGAAACTGGGACATAATGATGCAAATTTTACTCATCACGAAGCCGACGAGCTTCACGAGTAAAGAGTAACCTGAAAAGAACCTCAAGCTGGGAGAGGTCATACAGATATGACAAGAGAGTATGATGTACAGCTTGACTAGGGATCGTTTGTTCATATTTTCAAAGTATGCTGTCCGCCGAGTTTTGGTAACCTCGTTCCATGGAACTATGCAGAGCTGTGTACCAACTCACAATAGCACTTTTTCCCCTTAGTCTTTCCCGCTGAATCTCTAGGCAGCACGTGTTAGTAATATGTGATTGATCAGGGCGACATTTTAATATGTATATAGAGTCTTTTAGATGTCGTTTATAGGATTTAAAGAAGTGAGGAAAACGAAATCTTATGGGTCTGTTTGGTCGAAGGTTATAGCGGGATTTGTTATTGTGATTTGATGTTACTAGCTCATCAGATTTAGCCACATATTTTCATGGATTCGCTAAAGTACATCTAGGTCACATTGTCAGTAATCTGCCTAACCGGGCTTTCTTCAAAGTCAACGCTCCTTCACGGGCTGTAGTCCTCGTAGGACCATCCTTTGATCCAACCAACAAAAGGCTAAATCTCAACAGCGCTGCGACGGTCTCCTGGTATAGTATAGATATTATATTATCGCAGATTACACAAAAGTAATTTTCCTTAGCTAAATAATAGATTTGATAGCTGAGCTTCTTGCTAGAATTTTATTGAAATTTATAAAAGCTTTTCAATCAAATAAGAATAGTACTACCAGGTCTGGATCACAGTTATAGTACTACTTCTGTATTATCTGTAATACATATAACGACTCAAGAAGAATGGAGGAAAAGATTAGTATATAAATAAATCCAATACTTTATAAAACAAACTAAAGACTAAGATAGAGATATTATTATACAGCTTAATATGACCAAAGAAAAAATAGAAATTAATTAAGAAGAAGAAGTATTTTAATTATAAAAACACCACCATGTCTACTTCTTCTTCTTCTTCTTCTCACACCACCACCACCACCACATCTACCTCGTCGACTCCACCTCCCAGCTCAGCCTCACCAAGTTCGATCATCCTCTTCAGCGATTCGAAGGTAAGCCTGTCAATTGCGTTCTGAGTGTGCACAACGCTGATCCCACAGTAGTGTCAAGACTTGTTAGGATCTGGAACGTATGATCATTACTCATCTGGCTGTTGAAAGTATGATACTCCAATCAACAGTTACATCGTCGGCACCACTACGGATTGTGGCTGTGTCGACTCGACAGGGTTCTGCGAGTGGCCTACCTTCGTCATTACCACCAGCTCAGGTTGTGGCTATGATGACGAGGTCGGTGGTGGGTGTAGCGGAGCAGGTGGGCAGGTCCCGACGGGCTGCTATGCAACCACTGGCCCAGCGAAATACATTACTGCAGAGTTAGCATCCAACGGAGTCTGTGCAGGAGTACTACAGAATGGCACGGCGAAGCGCAATGATGAACATGGGCTAGAATTGTTCGACTTGGAGGCCAGGGTAGCTGGCAGGATCAATCGCCGTGCCCCAGCATGTTGAGTTGGGATAGCCCAGGGGAAGGGGTGGAGAATAGTGTGATAAAGAGGTCGAACATAACGAGGGTGACATTTCCAGCTCTAATGTAGGACCTGTAAAGAAACAAGTGTACCCAGAAGAGAGTCTCTCAGTAATATCTCAAACAACAGAAGTCTCCAAAAGTTTATGTAGTCGTATTATTATGCTGTAGTGCCTGCCACTCCCTCACAGCCTTCAAAAGCGCGTATTGCGGCTGGACTGGGCATGCTCAAGGGAACTAGGAAGCCTTATGTCTCCAACCAGAGGCCCAGCACGGTTTGGATCCGCTCCGCGATCGAGTAAGAACCAGATCAGCTCCTTGGCATCCTTACCATCATTGCGAGAAGCCACGTAGCACAACGGCGTGCTGCAGAACTTGCCTGGCCAAGGTTCTACAGCGTTTACGTCAAGCCCAACAATGTCCACTAGGTGCCGCACCATGTCCATGCGCTGCTCAAACAGCGCGGTGCGGACAGAGTCATCAGATGGTGCGCAAACAGCCGCTTGCTCGACGGCTCGGTGCAGCGTCCGTCGGCCTAAGGGCGCACCTCTGGCTCGTAGTAGCTCAAATGTCGTGACCAAACCCTCCGCCGCAGCGATTTCAAGGACTGGCGGAGTGTCGCCGGGTAGATCCACGCTGGCTCCATGGGCAAGGCACCACTCAACAAGGTCGGGGTAACTTGTGACGAACCATAGCAAAGGCCAACTATTACAATTAGGTCCCCGGCTGTTGATGTCCCAGCCGCGTGCAATGAGTATCTCAAGCACCTCTCGCGAAGGTTTGACTAATTCTTCCCTATTCATGATCTCTCCGGCGGTTATCGTACTGATTTCCGCACCCTGATCGAGCAGGTAGGACAGTACTTGGGTTGCGCTTCTTCTAGTGGAGCTCCTGAGGCCCTTCTGAATGACTTCTTGCACTGTATTGCGTGATTCGGGGTTGTCCGCAATTGAAATGGCTTGAGCCATCAGGGATACATCGTCAGTCATGCAAGCCTGGAGGCTCAATGCCAAAGGGTGGATGGGTCGACTCGCGTTAGTCTGTGTCTGCGCCATTGTCTCGTGTGCTTTGAAGCACGAGGCGAGGAATTTGTTGCGACAAGTGCAACAGGCGCTTGCGTTCCAAGTTGACGTCAAACAGTCCGTAATACCATAAACAGAGCGTCCTAACTCCCATATGCGGAAGAGAAGATAATACACGGTGTGGGGAGGAGTTCATAGATGGCTGCCTAACTGCCAAGCTGCCACCCTCCCAATTACCCCACTCTCACCAGCCTTTACATCTACTATGGTTGTTGAATATCCTGGTGGCTGAAACAACAAGACAGGGATGTTGTCGTAAACCGATGCTTGTCAAGCGTCTAGATCAGAGTAAACTCGTCACTGAACGTCGGTTCGGTGGTATTCTGATAACGAAAGGGCAAGATGCTTAAGTAATACCTATTCAAGAAGGCCTAGTTTACTTAGAACTATGAGTAACTGTAAGGCGGAGAGCTTGGATACGGGAATAGCTTCAACGCGGGGCCATATCACGTGTTCCGCTTCGCCCTAGGGTTGCTGAGTCAGCACCTAAAATGCACCTGAGTTAATTATATATATAATTACAATTTAAACTTAGACAGAAAAGATAGTATAGACATGGCAATGGGTCGGGTTGGGTTGGGAAATATGGGTTGGGTCCGGGTTGGAAAAGTATAACCCAAAACCCGGCGGGTTGGAAAGCGACCCCCAAAACCCAACCCAACCCGACCCATTGCCATGTCTAAGGGAATCAACTTCCTTGAGAATGCTCTGAAAATGATCGTGGAATTTTTCTAGAGATAATAACTCTAGATCATACTCTTCTAAGCATTTTCTATGTTTATTAGATATACCCAGCTCAGGAATGATGCTGGTGTCAACTTAAGAAATTATATCATGGCGGGATATTATCTGCGTCGTATAGCGGGTATAGAGCTCTAGATTACAAGGAAATGAAATAGTTGTGAGGCTCTGTAATAGGGAAGATTTCCTAGAGCTTTAATTGCCAATAATAACCAGCTATGATACGATAATGAGATTTGGGAAAGGCATATTTTAGGGCATTAAATGTCTACCTGCAGAAGAGGAATATATTGACCGACATTCTTCTTATAAAGTTCGTCAATCTTTCGTAACAATATTGGGTTGGCCAGATGACTAGCATCTTGATTGAGTGTATTGACAGTCATGTTCATATAGGAGAAATCCAAAACTGATCACGTTGGGAGGCTTAGAACTCAGTATATAGAGACTTAGTATTAACTTGACCGAATCAATTAGTCGAAAAACTGTATTTACGTGATATTTATGTACAGTAGGTGTCTGGGGTGAGAGAAAGAGGGAAGTGTAGATATGAGTTGTCTTGCTTATTCTGCAATACATCTATCTGATATATCACACATACATGCAGAATAAGAGCTAGTATTGTAATTTTGACGGGATGCAAACTTTCTTTAGTTTAGATTTATTTTCCTCCCTCTCTGGGTGGTTTTGGGAACTATGTAGTTCTGTTGATATATGTTATTAACCTATTAATTTTTACTTATTAGAGATAAGCTATACTATATTTCTTATAAAATAGATAGCAACGCCGCCTAGTGTCTAATAGAAGTATAATCTAGCCGACTTAAATACTTCCCTTTCTCTCCTAATTACTACAACATTCATATCCAGAGCCACAATGTAACCAGACATAATGCCAGAAGATAAAGTGGCTGTAATTAGAAGTCAAGATGCATAAATGCAGACTGACTTAGGCACTAGTATAAAGAGGTAAGCCTTTTGAATTATGCAAAAGTCAGGATTTTAATAATAGTAGCTATTTCCTCTTAGCTTAATTTACTGATCTTACTATTCATACTGTCGATCAAGAATTTAAAGTCTATTGATTAGTTATCTGTAGACAGTCAGAGTATTTTTCTCAACTATATAAAGAAGAATGGATGGTAAGAGCATGGTTCCATAATGTAGGTTAAATCTAATATGCCCAGGAAACAAATAGAAACAAGGTCTCTCTCTATGATAATGACCCTTGTACCATATAGGCGATGATTCATTTTATGTATGGGTTTGACTATGATAGCAGTGGTAGCGAGCATAGTTATACACTATCTATGCTATTTAATGTCAAGGTGTACTAGATCATGGATAAATACATTGTTCTATATCTAAAACAAAAAGCAAAAGAAAAATTTGAGACTATTATGTAGACGTGCTAGTAAATGAATGACTTTCTAGTAGCTATTATAGAGGCTTATAAATGTACTCTGAAAACTGACCAAGGTCTCTGGGAGCCCTCGTGAAAATATCCATAGAGTATATGGATGAACTTTTGAAGAATAAGGCTTTTATAGATGTTTTAAGAATACAGTTGGGTTCTCTAGCGATCTTGCAATGATGCTGGCTAAAAGAAAAGTTGTCAATCCAAAACAAAGGCGTATCGCTGTCCCGATTGCAGTTCCAAGTGGATGGTAGGTGCGTCTACCGTCCAAAAAGTCACCTACTGTATTGGATGCGGTACAACTCTCAAGTGGTCATCGTATGTCGTCCATGAATAGGTGGAATTATGCTTAGAAGTTGGCTTTTTACACCTGCAGGCAAGAATGGCTGTACTTGAAATCAGCATTGAATCACCGCAATTGAAATTTTATTCATCACTTCGCGCTCAAATCATGACACTAATTTGTGGATGTTGGAAGGTATCTTTTCGTTGTAGAGTATAAAAGCTTATGAAAGATGTGGAAATAGATAAAGGCATAGCAGAGGTCAAAGTGAATAAAGTCATTCTTTCATCCAACCATGCATATCTTGTCTTATTTCTCTCGGTAGAGATTTCTCGTTGAGACGTTTACGAAACATCGGTTTGCGATCAGGATCCCGACGGGATCCGGTCGACAATTAACCCAGTAGAGTTTGAAAAGAATTCTAATGAGTTCATGAGGGGAAACTGATTTTGCAAGGCGCTGTACTTGTATCCTTTCTCATTCCTATGTTTAAAATTTTGCATACAGAAAGGGGTTTTCCAGTAAAGCGGTTGTCGGCTTCCGTGATCGAGGATCTCGCTGTAGCATCGACATGAGAAATGAAGCAAGACTCCGGACATTATCCGTACCAAAATCCGAAGCCAGCTTTTCCTTGAGACATACATTGAAATTTTGGAGCATTTCCGTTCATCATGAATCTTGTCAATAAGAGCTCTATGCTCACTATCAATTGCTTCAGCTGTGAGAACAAATGATCCCAAGGGGAAAAGTGGCTCGTTTGTCGCTAACTCAAATATCTTTGTATTGTAATTAGGTTCATGTCTACTTGGAAGATGTGAATAAATAAGGTCACTCACTAATGGTACTTCTTTTCCTGCTCCAAGACAGCACTTCCCGGTAGCACATAGTTATCGTCGGGGGTAGAATCAAATTTTTCAAGGCATTCGAAATGATCAGGTCTAATTTCTCCATTGTCTGATCGAAGTATCTCGAGCCCCGGTTCTTTCCATCTTCTTCCTCGATGGCAAACACTGGGTCTTCTCCTCTGGGTAATGACACGGAGATAACAGGAGACATACTGTCAAGAAGCACAGATGCAGACGCCATTAGATTGTCGATACAGTTCAGTTCGCAAGAAAAGTCTGATGCGCAAATTTCTGGGACGTTTTGTCTGAGATCCAGTTCTTTCGATAGGTGGCTTACGGCAAGCCGGAGTAGATACCATTGGTTAAAGAGATAACAGACTCCTTGAGACTGTTCCTTTGATGTTTGATTGATTATCGGTGTTGTGTAGTGAGTCCACTCGCCAGGGACGTGAAATGACCAGCTCCGGAGTCGTTCAGACAGACGCAACAAGCCTGTTTGCAAGTGTACGTACGCGCTGCAGTTCTCACTTGCTAGGCTGTGCTGTATAGATAACATTATAAAGCCACAGGCGTCGAGCTCTGTTGCGGGAGTATAACAATCACACAGCTGGCTAACCTTGTCATCTAGAATCCACAAGTCCCAATTCTTTCTGTCTGCCTTGACACCAGATATTGCGAGGCTGACTGAGTTGTGTCGCACAGCATTGAAAAGAGCTATTGATGTGCTATCTTGGAAATTCAATGCGCCTCTCCTTCTAATCAAAGCCTCAGCACCGTCCTGATGGATTGTCAACGTTGCTGTCCTCCTTGCTCTGTGTTTATTATTACTATTTTGTAAATATTCTCCATGTCCAAGAAGAACAACGGCGGCAAGTGTTTCGGTTTCCACACTTTTGACAGGGTCTTTGGTGGCGCCTAGAGTATGTTGAATGGCTCGAGACATTAGTTTACACTGTGCCTCGTGGCAGGGTCTGCTCATGTCGCTGAAGCCCATGACCAAGACAGCCAGCCAGGATGTAGCCAGCGCAAGGGGAGAATCAGAAGTGACTCTTTGATAAAGAGGCTGCAGAAAGTCGAAATGCCCATGGCTTAGTTTGGTATCCTTGTTCTGTATCAGAGTACTCGAGTTGAAAAACATAGCCAAGGCCCGTAGCTCTATGCTCTGGGAGAGACATCTAGACATCGAGGGGATGTTTGCTGAAGAGCAAAACTAGGTCCTTCTGGAGAACACGGGACTGAAGTATGAGTATCCTTCCTTCCGCGGCCACTGTTAAAATGCCGGGATACCACAGAGTCGGTCTGGTTCTTAAGGATTGAGTCGAGCTCGTGGCCATATCCTGGACAGATATATTTCAACCTGGTACACTGCCAACATGCTGGACGCTTGAGGTCACACTGCCAGACCGGTTAGTTTGGGATTGGACAGGTTTCATTTCTGCTTGAAATTGCTCATTGTACATGCCTTGATATGTCGCTCTTTGCACCTTTGACAGCCCCTTGCCGGGCCGTGGTAAACCATGAAGAATGAATAACGCGTGCTTGATCGAATTATCTAGGTTGCCACCTCGTTTACTCACGCAACGATAATTGTAAGCGAATGTACATCGATCCTTTGATTCGGTGCTTCCGCACCTCCGCGCAAGTGTTGGAACTAATGCTTGGCACTCCAAATATGGATTAGTTCCTGTAGATCTAGCAATCTGACGCTGAGACGACCAATGGGAGGCATTATAATCATCAAAAACGTACTAAGATCCTTAAACAGCATAGTGGAATACACAAGCCCCTGAACGAGGGATATAGGCACGTCGGACTGACCTTACCCCAATCCTTGCTTTTGTGATCTGGGACCAGGTTAAACCGAGAGTAAGTTTTGGATTTTAAATTTCCATGCAATCACTCTTGGTGCCTCCTCGATGCAGCGGCCATCAACATTTCCATCGCGAGGGTATTGAACATAGGACGTGCATGGAGGCCACTCCTAGTCAAATATTATTGCTGAGTTCTGAGCGTCCGGAGTACATACGTCGTAGTAGTAGCCCAGAACCAAGCCCTAATCCGACAAGCATCAAACTCTATCTCAAGCATTGCCCACCTGGGTTAGTCTCGCGAAGAGCTAACCCTAACCCTATACCCAAGTACAGAATAAGTGTCAGATAATCCGGATATCCAAATGAGGCAGTCAATCAGAAGCTTTACGTTATGCCCCCAAATTTACCCCTCATGATAGATCACAAATCACGTCAACCCTACACACAAAATAAGCTCACCAAAAGTCTATAAAACCCGGCATTGGAACCTCATGTATTCAGACAGACAGACAGAAGACAATACATACAATCTCACTAGTCAATTCTTCCTTTTCCATCCTTGTAAGATACTATTGAGGATTCGCCTGGAGTAAACCCATCAATCAAACAGTAAGCAACAATATCGACGCGGGGTGTCTTGGAGATCCAGACACACGCCCAGGGTGTCGAGTGGAAACAGAAGCCTTTTCACCCAGGCTAAGTGATCACATGCAACAATTCAGGGAGTAGGCTTCAGCTGATGTCTACTAGAAGGCTATCGCAACAATTACTAAAATCGGAAATACAGTTTTATTCCTTCATTTTCAGGAGGACACGATAGGAGCGCCAGTATAGCTTACCTATGTATATAAAGAGGCTTCATCACCCCGTCTATGGTCGTTCTACTTCAAAATTTCTCAAAAAAACCCCCACAAATCGAAATGACAACCTTCAAATATATCAACAAATTGCAGGGCAAGCACGTCCTAGTCTTTGGTGGGACGTCCGGAATTGGCTATGCAGTTGCAGAAGCATTAATTGAACATAAAGCACTAGTAACTATAATCGGATCCAATTCCGACAGACTCGATAACACTGTCAAACGCCTTCTTGTATCCTACCCAGATACGAAAGATGATCAAGTCAACACAATTCTATGTGATCTATCACGGCTTGATAGCTTGGAGGCCAGAATCCGTGAGACTCTCCGAATTGCTTCTCGAGATGGAGCGCAAAAGATTGATCACATTGCTTTTACTGCTGGTGATCCACTAGATGTTGCTGGTGGTATTACGGGTACCGATATCGAACTCATCAATAAATTGATGGCGGTGCGAGCCTTTGCGCCCGTTCTAATTGCCAAAGTTATTGCCACCAGTGAATATGTGAACATATCAGCAGCGTCATCATTTACTTTCACATCCGGAACCGCTCATATTCGTCCCCGGAAGACTTGGCCAATCGTCTCTATGATTTGTGGTGGACTTCATGGTTTGGCCAGCGGGTTGGCAGTTGAACTTGCACCAGTTCGGGTCAATGTTGTTAATCCTGGCTTCTTCCAAACGCGGCTTGCAGCACGTCTTTCCACCGAAGTGTTAGAGAAGGCCAGAGAAGCTTTGTTGACGAAGAGACTAGGGCAGCCAGAGGATATTGCGGAGGCTTACCTCTACATCATGAAAGATGCAGCTGCTGATGGGACTGCAATTCAATCTGATGGTGGTAAAGTTCTAGCGGGATGAGAGTAGCAGAGCTAAGGATATCCCAAATAAAGAGCTGCCAGCTTTTATTATGACTTGGCTGTTTGATTTGAATCTGTCAATGCGATTTTATTGTTGTTACCGCTGTTCTTCTCCTGTTTGATTTTGAGGCCCTACTAAAACGTACAAAATTTTCAGTTTGGTATCTGGGACAGACTATGAATTAAGCAGGCAAGCAAGCATATAAAACGTCCACGCCAAAATAGCCGGTAAACCCTAGATACCATGAGTAAGTGGACACCGCATTGAGGTTAGCCTCATTTGCTTGAATATTTTATCATCTAGGCCATTACGGGAATGGCTCTCCACCAAAATACGATACCTACTTTGTATGATAAACTTTCAATGTCACAAGATGCGCCTACTATCGAAACTATATGTGAACCTTTGCTGGAAAAAGCATTCGCTGATCGAAAATGCCTTCATCACGCATCTTCAGCTTGACATCCAGCCTCTTTTGAAACACCAGCCATCCAGGTTGCATTGTACCTCTCGGGATCAGCCAGAGTTATTTCGAACCTCGGCAGTAATTGCGGACCAGCTTGAAATTTTGAGAAGTGCTATATTTTGACTATCGTATTGCCACTTTTCGATATCTCCAAAATAACGAACCGTAGCCTTAGGAACCAAGACTATAGGGGTCAATATATTTACCCCGGCAGAAGTAAGCTTGATTTACTTACGGATGGAGCACCCTAGAACTGATAACGGCTTAGGGTTTTAAAGTATGAGCCGTATCCCCTCAATCCGCAAGTATCCGCACAGCTTTGAAAGTAACAGTGCCACGACAACCGTACCGGTACATTCGTGGTTTGCGAAGGAATGGTTTTATTTAGGAATTATCTGTTTATAAAAGGGAAGTCGAACTTTGATAATAGTCTTCAATACAAGTGGCACAAGCTTAACACATGCCTTGCTTATCAACGTTCGTTGCTAGCCTATTCAACCCTCCTCATCAGTGGGAGGATAATGCAGCTGCCGAAACTGATTGCTATGATTTTTATGATAGCCCAAGAGGACCTCGGGAAGCTCTTCCCTAAGAGACCTTTAATCTGGAGCAATGTATTCACCGAATTTTTCGTCACCAGTGGAATATTATATAAGGGTCGGCTATCAGAAATACTTTTCATATAGCCCGTTACAATAGCTACCCAGAACTGTCGAAGTCACCAGACCTTTTACGTTACGGATTGATTTGTTAATACACAGCCCCTAAGAGATGTTAGGATCTCATGTGTGCACCCTGGGCAGAGCAAGAAGTCCGTTGTTGCAACCAACCATGTCTCCTATGCTGTTGCTGCTTGGATTGGTAAGACTTGAACGTCCTTGTCACAAAGTCACCGTCGCTTTTGCTCTCGATTACCTGTTCCTTGCAACTGTTTGCTATGCAATTTCGCGCCGAACTCCAATAGGTGGGCCGTCACAAGTGGTATTAGTGCGAAGAGCATTAGACTTCTTAGGTGTGACACTATGTGCCTCTTTATTCGCCGCATTTGGCATAATACATGTATCAGCCTGGGCAACCCTTAATGAGGTAATGTGCCTGCCATCTTGATATCTTCCTAGTCGTCTGACATCTACTCGACAGGTACTGGTTATTCTCACCACTGGATTTATTTGTTACGCTCAGCCCATCATCACACAACAATCCGACGCATCAAGGAGAGGGTGCATCGGCAAAGAAAGTGCGCCATAATCTTCAAGACAGGCGTGTGTTCTGTAGGTGGCTATAGAGAGCACAGCTTCCATCCCGTTTTTCATAATCCTGTCGACGGCTTTTGTCTTGATAATTTTGTTGTAAGGCTTGTAAGCCGTGGCCCGTGCTGTATGATAGAATATATTTCCAACTATTTATAACAATGAAATGGGAAGTGGACCACGGCGCATGTGAAGCTTCGTGTTTTCGCCAGCGTAACTGTCATCGATAATATTAACTGTCAACAAGTTCAGGTAGGCTTGACAGGGAAACGCCCTTGGACTAATTAAGGCTTCTGGAGGGTTGGCAACTTTTGTGTGTCCTAATTTGGTAGGCGGTGTTGAGAAAATATTGGTGATCAGTCCAACACTAACTTACTCCGTAGTTAACTTCTCTTGTATATACCCGTGCCAGCTGCCCCACACCTGGCGGTGTGGGTGCGCACCGGCTCAACGTCCCCTCGGCTCAACGTCCAAAAATACGCTATATTGCAAATCACATTTTGAAGCTATCTAGAACGCGATTCCCCATATTATCTATAAAAAAGCTTAGAGTCAGGTACAGAATCTAAAGGAGCATCTACTAGCTGATTTTGAACATCTCCGGTCGCTTGGGGATTTAGTAAGGCATTTTCATCTAGAGGTTTAGCTTCTAGTAGAAGCTGCTTTTTCACCTTTTACTATCTCCTCCACCTTTCTCGCTTCAATAAACCGATTGGCATTCTTTACGGTGAGAATGCCTTCAGTTTGAACCTAACGCTTGGTCTTCTTGCGATTCTTACGCGTATTAAGCTCCATAAGCCTCTTGACCTGTTCCTCATGAAGATCACTGAGATAAGCCTTATAAAGGCTTGCTTCAAAGAACTTGTTGAGATGACACTTTAGATTTAGACTTACCGACTCTAATATATCTTTAATAACACCAATATCACGCTATAAACGTTTAATTAAGCGCTTAATATTAGGCGTTGCTTTTGGAGGCAAATGTAAGCCAGTAGTTAGTGAACTAGGAATATTTTGTTCCTCCTTATTGAAAATTTATAGTATAGGCTCTCCTGCAGCATCGATTTTATCCTAAAGTAGTTTTAATACTACTTCAGGATCTAGAGGCCAGATTCCACGATCTCTAAAGCTGGCCTTGATTATACAGCGAGTAAGAGCCTCTGTGCGCATCTTATTAATCTTATATAGAAAGTCGCTTTTATCATAAAATCGACCTCCAAGGCGCGCTTAACGATTAACAGCCTTCCCATGAAAATGCTTATATTGTTGAAAAGGCGCACCATTAAGAGATTGTAATAGATGCGTAGTATGAGGCGGAAAAGCATATATAATAATATCATTGATATCACAATAATGAAGGAATTGCGCCATAGTATGATTGAGATAGTTATCTATAAGAAGAAATCAATATTTACCTTCTTCTATTCCTGGCAAAGTTAATGTATTAAAATAATAAATCTATTCTAACGCAAGCTCATTAGAGATATATCTATTTGGAGATACTCCTAGCACCTAATTAGGATTAAGATCTCGATACTAATGCTCCATATGAGCCTTGCCGGCAAGAATTAAGAATGGTGGAATTAGGTCTCCACGAGGATTCGCACACTCAATAATCGTAAGAGATTCACGTATAGAAGAACTTGCAATATTCTCAGAAGATATTTTATAAGCTATAATAACCGCTTCCTTCTTATCCTGGCCAATTTGGAAGCCAGTCTCATCAAAATTGTATATATTCTCTGGTTTGATTTTGTAGGTATTAAGTTAAATCTTAAGGCGATTAAACCATATTTAAAGGATTCCTAAATCTTTGGAATTAACCCTATTCGAGTCCATTGGTTTTAAATAAGTCATTTGAAGTTATCCAGCATTCTGTCAACAAATCTATATGCCCACATTAGGCCAACTTAATGAGGCATCTCTCCAATAAGTATCATATTCCGTAAAATAAGATTTGCTTGAGTTTTCAATAACTTAATAGTCAGAGAGACTCCTATATTATCTAGGCACTTTATCCATGCTCTTAACGCGTCTTCCTGAGCATTTATAAATAAGCGATTCATTGGTGGGCGTGTTGAACGAGAATTTCCGCCTTGAACACGTCGCTGCAACTTTTTATAAGATACGCCGTATTCACGCGACAGGACACTGATTTTTGAGTTTTATCAAGCTGATAGGCCTCTATGGCCTTTGCTATCGCTGCCTCTTCATTTTTATATGAATCCGGCTTCATTTTGGTGGTGTTTTTGACGTTTGATTTGACGTAGTCGTATTCCGTGTTTTTGGACGTTGAGCCGAGGGGACGTTGAGCCGGTGCGCACCCACACCGCCAGGTGTGGGGCGCAGCTGGCACGGGTAGCTGACAAGTAATGTCGCTAATCCAAAATAGGAATGGTATTTCAAATTCGGTAGTCTGGTTTGTCACGTGTGCCGCATTGAAGCTTAGAAATCGGCCCAGTGTAAATCATTTTGTCCACGAAGGCATCTGACTCGTTTCAGTGTTTGTGGAATGTTTTGCTATGGCACTGGTCCTTGGTCAAATCTCGAAAGGCAAGACTGGAATTTACATAGTTACGAAATGTAAAGATCATGTGACCTTCGGACCGATATTTATCCGTATGTCACCCCTAAGATAGTTTCGCTTAGATAGAACTGTTGGGCAGAATGGTATTTTATCTAAACTAATCCTTTCGGGATTAGTGAACGATCTGTCAGATACGATGGCTTTCTAATGAAGCCATCGAATGAAGCGATCAATCCGAAACCGTCATGTGTAAGAGAAATGTCCCAAGTTTACCCCGTGGGATAGTTTGTGCAGAGTATACGGGGAGATTATCGGAGGCAATGAACGCGAGGCTTCGAGAAGTGGTGGGTAAGGCAAAAGCAGGGTTGGCGGCGAGCGTGTCCGAGATACTGTCGAGAAGGTACTGTAACCTTGAAAGGATTTTGTTAATTAACGTCTAAAAGCGCTGAAATAAGAAACTATTATTACTAGGTTTGCTTGCAGCGAAAGTGGCGCTCTTTTGGAGTCAATGAAGATCTCAAACACTAAGGATCCATATAATTATCTAACTAAGAAAAACTATATAAGGATCTTATAATCTTTATTTATGCTCTCTCTAGCACTAACTCAGCTAAATATAATCTTATTTTAGCTAAATATAGATTTGTTAGTATATCTAATAGAAATATGTATAGTTATTAGAGTTATTGGGCCAAGAGCGAGTTGCCAATTCGGGAATAGTGGTAATTCTGGCTTTCAAATAACGACTTTTCATACATGTATGTGTAGTAATATGTTCGTCCAATCTGGACGTAGGCAGAGATGTCGCAGGTGTGGCAAATCTCACCCGCACCTTAGTCTTCAGATATCACCCTGCCCTTACCTCTGTTTTTGTCACTTCCATACGCCCTCTACGATATATCGTGTTAAGCTCCCATATCAAAACTACATTAGAGGTGAGCTCCAAACCTCAGCAAATTAACTCTTTCTAACAATCCATAAAGCATGTTGCGAAGAGACGATGGCGAATATTCTCGATGAAAAATTGGTCAAAGAGCTACGAACCAAGCTCAACGTCGTCCATGCCATAAAAACACTACAGAAAAATGCCTTAGATTACTCGGTGGACACCCTCCCTGTATTACATAGACACTTTGCACGAAGAAGTTTTGTATAGACTTGGGCTTTCAGTTCGTCATCCATGGAGTCTACTGGGCCCGTAGTTCTCAAGGGATCTTGCATGGCTTTGATTTCATGCAGAGTCATTCTTGCAGCATGGTAGGACTCGTCGATACATAGGACAAAACAGAGTTCATCGCAAAACTGAAGGCCATCTTCCAAGAGATCAACGATATCCTTAGCCCACTTATACCCGTCAGGAAATGTTACATACCAGTTCGAGGTGAGTAGATTTGGTTTCATGAGATCCACAATGTCCCTGTCACAGGAGTACATGCCATATTGTCTACACTGTTTCATAATGACCAATGCACTACTTTATACACTCGCTTTACGCAGAGTTTGGTTTCAAACCTGTCCGTACATATCAAAAGGAAAAAGAGCACGAATGAAGTAGAGAACTCACCCTCAAGGATTCGCGCTTCAAAGATTCGGTCTACATCGACTATTCACGATATTCATTGTTGGGCCTTGGCAGTTGCAAAGGGCCAGGGAACTAGTCTTGATATAGACTAGCCCTGACGGCTGTGATTAACCTTATTAATCTGGCTTGCATTTTCATTGGCCAAGACTGCCATAGCCCCTTGCCGTCTTTGGCTTGATCTGCCGCCTGATGGGTCATCTCGTTTTAGTTGCCTGTGATTGGCCAGATTCATACGACATTCAAAGTTCTGACCAATGAAAAGCAACATGGCTGTGAAGAACATTACCTAAGCAGGAGGCAAAGCAACGCTCTTCTGCCCAATCACACCACAGATTCTACAATTAGGAATATGTTGACCAATAAGCTGCTTGTGAATACGGCAAGGCAGTCTGTCAACCTAACCCTAAACGGCGCCTTGTAGCGCTGTATATCAATTCTATTTCAGCTCTACCCATGAGTCAAGGCAGTATTGTTTCTAACGGCCATGGAAGGCGATCAGGAGAAATTATTTATTTGGCCTGGTCCCCGGCTTGAGACGATTAACTGCAACAGACAATATTCTGTTTATTTCACACGACTTCCTGCTGGGAACTCGACACCCCTTACACGAGAAGCACCGATTAGCCATACTACCTTACTACCTAGGTCCGCAATATGAGCTCTACTTCTGAATCGGACGGTCTGTATCTCTACCATCCAAGCCATATACTTCCAGCAGTGTTCTCTGCCTTGATTGGGATTTCCCTCCTGTTGCATATCTACCAGAATTTGTACGTGTTACCAGCACTTCTGCTTGTTCAAAGGTCCAATGCTTCATGAGTTTACTAAATTCTGACTTTTCTGCAGTCGCTACAAGTTTTGGTCGGTAACATTCTGGATGACATGGGGTGGTGCGGTGTTCACAGTTGGTTGGATCGCCCGTTGCATTTCCAGCTATGACACTTCCAACCTCGATCTCTATATCGTTCAGACTGTCTTCGTCTATGCGGGGCCGCCAATATACTCTGCAACTGCCTACAATATCCTGGGGCGGCTACTGTACTACCTGCCGATGCATGCTCCGCTCCATCCTGGCCGAGTCACCATTGCTTTCGTCTACATGGGCGCCGCAGTTGAAGCTTTGACAGCCTCAGGGGCCTCGAAGATGGCCTCGAACACTGGCGATCTAGCTGCGTACAAGAGCGGGGGTCGATTATTTCAGCCGCCCTTGTTTTGCAAGCTGTGGTCGAGGGTTTGGTCGTTGGTGTGATATGCTTGGTCCATTTTCGTTCTCTCCGTGCTGCCCATTCCACGCCACCAAATGTGCAGAGACTTTGCATCACTCTATACGGCACGTCGTTCCTCATCATCTTTCGATGTATCTGCCGCGCGGTTGAGTCTTTTACCACGTATTCGTCGATCCTGAGATGCGCAGAGGGCGACTGCAGTCCCATCCTCACGCATGAATGGTACCTGTACAGTTTTGAAGCTGCACCAATGGTCTTGTTCACCTATTGGCTTAATATCATGCATCCGGGGAGATGCCTGCCTCGACAAAGGAACGCTATCTTGACCTGGACTGCAAGACGGAACGCCTTGGTCCTGGTTGGATTGACAAGCGGTCAAAGTGGCAGACATTCCTGGATCCGTTTGATTTGTCCGGCATGCTCTCTGGTCAACAAAACCATGAAACCTTTTGGCTGTGGCCCGAGAAGTGGCCCGTCGCTGAAGGTAGTTTTGCTCAGGGGACAGCTTCGAACGTTTCTGGGTTGGCTCGTAAATCGGCCAAGAGTCGTTCAGACAGTGAACAAATAATGCTGTCCTCGGAATTGGCTTAGGCCGGCGATTGAAACAGTCTTGGATGAATCACCATATTTTCTTTTGTGCCGTTTTGTCCACCACATGTACTTTTATTCTCATTTCTGCTTCGACGTGAATACCATTTCTCATATACTCTCGTCACGACCGCGATTGGATCGACGTAAAATATCGATCTAACGAGAGATATGCATCGCCCCGACTCTTTAGGTATTTCACACGGCATTGGTGGAGGCGCCTATTTATTAAGATTCTCGTATGATATGCGTACGGACTGCCTCCATGCACCCTATGAAGTAAAATTAACGTCCTTAGCAAGTAATCTTGAATAGGATGATAATGATCACCATTATTAGGGAAAGTACTTAATTCCCGCGGATAATAACCGGCCCCTCCTTAGTCATCCGGGGCCGCGTTCTTAACGCGGCCCCGACAGCTCAACGGCCAGGCGGGCTCAACGGCCAATTTTTTACTACTAATTCGGCATATTTGAGGCCTCAAAAGCCACTAAACACGTATATTATTCAGTAATTGGGTGTTGCAGTGATTTTCTAGGCTTTCCACAACCTCTAGAACGTTTTTGAATGATCCCACGAGCTAAACATATAGTAATAAGCTCTAGCATAACCTTGGTGCTATAAATCCGCTCGAATTTGGCCTGAAGCTTCTCCTCATCGCGATTTTTGTCAATTCACTTCATTCTTGTAAGATCCGCTGCGTATACAACTTCTCCTTTAGCCAGTAACTTATGAGAAAATCTGCTGTGTCTTTTGCGTTGAAGTTGGCGATCTTTTATATCCCATAGCTTACGTTCAACCTCATGCAAGTGATAAGCTTGCTGAATTGCACCACGGGCTAATTAGTGCACTTTTTCTTCCAAATTTGAGATATCCGGAGAGTCAAGAATCTGACGTTGAAATGCTTTAAATTTCCGAGCCGTTTTAGGCGTAGTACCGCTTGAAAAATCTGAGTCCAATACTGACGGTGAATAAGGCATTGTAGGAGGCTTATATTCAGCCATATTATCGAGAACAATAGCTGGGTAAAAGGCACGATTCCAGTAAGTCTAAAGCCATGTTGAATAGTTCGTAATTTGAAGGTTTTTCACGAATTAAGCATAAAGCAACCAGGAATTCGATCTTAGTAAATTTGCCGTTACCAGTATATGAAGCCGCAAAACAGCTTCACTATGCCAGTGCTTAAAAGCATGAAAAACACCAACATCGAGAGGCTGCATAAAATGACTTGCATAAGGCAGTAAAAGAATACAATAATCCTCTGTTTCTCACAGAATTGCATAAATTCGTAGGTAACGTGTGATCCGTAGCCATCACAAATCAATAAACGATATTGACCCTTGATTTTTTGAATGTTTGTTGATGAAAGTGTTGAATCCATTGAAAAGCTAGTTCATCAGTTATATATCCAGAATCGCTTACTCCAATAGCAATATTTTGATTATAGTCGGATATGTTGAACCAGCCTTGCATTATATTCTTTTCAGCGATAATAATAAATGAAGATATAGCGAATCCGGAAGTGTTTATGCATTCAACAACGCTCATGTACTCTCGATTCGTATTGATTGGTATAAAGATCTTCTTTTGGCCTTACGAGTAACGATATATTAATTCCTGCCAATTCCAATTCGGAAGCCCGTCTTATCAAAGTTATATATATCTTCCGGTGAAATCCTATATTTGGCAATCTTCTTTTTAAGACGATTATACCAATCCGCAATAGTATTATAATCGTGTGATTGTTTCCGCTCGATATCTAATGCTTTGGCACGACGTATTCGATATTCAGGATGGCGTTAGAAGAATTGTTTAAGCTAGTGTTCGCTTAATGGAGAGGCCTCAGGCTGGCCTTCACGTAGAATCGAATTGGCAGCATTAAGCACCATATCGCAACGAGGAAAAATCTCTACTTTTTCAAAAGTGTCAATATATCGACAAAGAGCGATTTCCTGAGATTCTGAGAGTCGTAGATTTGTTCGTTCACGCATAGAACGCGAATTCACCCCATAGTATCGATTTGACAACCGTTTTCGGGGAACATCATATTCTTGCGCCAACGCTGAGAAATTTGGTCTTTCTCCTTCGGGAATTGATTCTATAGCCTCTGCAATCCTTGCCTCTATCTCGTGATAAGTTTTCGACATCTTGGTGTTGATAAATAAGGCCTCAAAGTGCACGAATTAGTAGTAAAAAAATTGGCCGTTGAGCCCGCCTGGCCGTTGAGCTGTCGGGGCCGCGTTAAGAACGCGGCCCCGGATGACTAAGGAGGGGCCGGTTACGTGGTGGGGTAAATACCTAAAGCCCTTGACTACAGAGGTAGCAGTCAATGCTTTCAAAGGTTATTTATTCAACATCATCTGTGCCCATCTCACCGACTTCTGCTCGAACTCACGGGTCAACTGTCATAGCTATTTAGTATTCTCAAACTTGAAGGTTTGATCGACGCCAGTGCAGATGGGAGAATATATCGCCAACCCGGGCGCGCAGACGCCGTTCGGGCGCGACATGCTGAAAAACACTTTTAATGGACCCCAAGTATCGCCCACTAAACCACGGTACTCCCTCGTCTCTCTCTCGAGCCTCGCGAAAAGATTCTAGACTAATGCCTCTTGTTCTTGCAAGGCTCTTACGGCGCGTTTCCCTCGAAGTACGCGATGCGCAGCGCGCTTTACAAGACGAGCAAGAATCTCGCCCGGACGTTTTCTTTGCTATTTCACATGCAGAACACATCACCGAGTCCCGGAGAGCGATTGCGAAACTCGTCAAGGCCCCTATGGACGAATGTGTTTTCGTTAAAAATGCCTCAACCGGAGTCAATACTGTGCTTCGCAATCTGGATTTTACATCCGGCGACGTCATTGTATACTTTGCGACAGTCTATAATGCCGTGGAGCAGGCGCTGGAATCGATCTTGGAAACTACCCCGGTGCAAGTGAGAAAAGTTAACTACACTTTCCCAATCACGCATGACGAGATTGTGGAGAGATTCCTGGCCGTGGTAAGACAGGCGAAAAATGAAGGATTGAATGTGCGGGCATCCATATTTGATACGATAGTGTCTGTCCGGGTGTGAGGTTTCCCTTTGAGAAACTCGTCAAGGCCTGCAAAGAAGAATCTATTCTGAGTCTTATCGACGGAGCACACGGAATTGGCCAGATTCCCTTGGACTTGGGTGATCTTAGTCCAGACTTTTTGTCAGTAACTGTCACAAGTACGTTCTCGCCTGCTCGGTATATTCGTTTTCCCTTGCTTTGCCTTCTTCCTCGCTTCTCAGTTTTCGTGTTTTAAAATTTCCTTCTCCTTGAGACACTCATATCAACTCACCAATTCGAAGATGGCTGTACACCCCACGAGGTTGTGCTTTATTCTACGTACCCAAGCGCAACCAGCATCTCCTCCGGACATCATTTCCCACTTCCCACGGTTACACATCTCCTTCCCAACGAGGGCGTGGGATTCACCCCGGCAAGACTGATTTTGAAATCTTATTTGAATTTGTTGCTACGGCGGACGATACTCCGTACATGTGCGTCCCCGCGGCCCTTGACTTCCGAAATCGGATCTGTGGCGGCGAAGAAGCTATATATGAATATCTGCACACTATTGCCCAGGAGGGTGGTGATGTGGTTGCTCAAATACTCGGAACCGAGACTATGCAGGAAACGGGTCTTGTAAACCCGATTGCCGAGAGTGAGATTCGACGATGTGCTATGGTAAATGTGCGAATGCCCTTAGCATTCAAAGACGACGTGGAGGTGAACCCACATGTCCCGGATCCATCGTCGTCTCCCTTTCCACTGCTGAGCATACAAGATGCAACGCGCGTTGTGGAATGGATGCAAGGCAGACTCATTATGGAATTCGATACTTTCGCAAAGTTTTATCCGCACGGAGGCTGGCTCTGGCTACGACTGAGCGGGCAGATCTATCTTGAGATCGAGGACTTTGAGTGGATTGGTCATATCGCACGGAGCCTGTGTGAGCGGGTTGCCGCAGGCGAATGGCTACGAAAGCAATGATGTTCTATCATCCTGTGCATTTCTTGAGCATAACTATCAGCGAGCGTGGGTGACGTAAACGAACTCCTTTTTCGACTTGACTTGCCCATAGATGATACCGTCAAAACGACATAAGGATCCTGAAAATGAACCTCCCTGTTGGGTGATATATACTTGATGCCTAGATAACAAGGCCTCAAGGCTCAAGGCCCACTGTGCGAGTAGTAACCTAATCCGGATTAGCGCCAAATGCCTACAGATTGCCCGATCAGACTTAGTGTACGAAGTTCACTCAGCCAACGCGTCTTTTTCTCTTCCCTGCATTATCACGACCATCATTTGGCGAATCGTTTCATTCTTAACTAAGTTCTAGCTTCTAAGTATCGATCGGATCAGATCAAACTCCCGTAACCGGCTTGCATTTCGTATAGAGGTGCTTGCGTCAGCTCTTGCTGAGACTCATACCTATTAATCGCCATCTTAGAACACCGAAATAAGGTACGAAGTAGGGTCTTGCGATGTACATGTGCTAACTTGTTTTCAAGTTAACTAAATATGGCTGTTCCATGTTTGCTCGTCAATCCAACTAACGGCATTCATTTCAGCCACGATGGAATTTTTAACCGGCAAGTTCTGGATACTTTGTGCTCCCACGATATACGAAGTCCACGTATGTTGGAGAGTTAGCCGGTACATGCAGCCGAATCTTTCCATGGTTTGGTCTGTTTTCCCTGCCTATATGTATGATCATATTATATATTAGATGTCTTCCTTCCTCGACTATTCGTCACTGCCGGCAAAAGGATGACGGAAGGAAATCAGCATTGGTAGAAATGACTTGGTTTTCACACAAACTTACCCTATATTCAATTACTGAAAAGCATCAAACTGTCAGATTAGTCTCCAAGCCTCTGTGATGGCTAATCCACGCGACCTTTCGAAAGTTTGTCTGCAGCGAGCAACGACAAACCCATCTTCGAATCACCCCTCCAAGATGATCAGAATATGAGGTACCCTCTACCAATGAGAAAAGTGACTGGCGAGAAGCAAACATATACCAAGGCAGCTGGATCATCGGAAATCGATCATCGTACATATAGCCATGCGGGGAAGGGTAGCAAAATCCAAACACGCCAGGCCGAGGACAAGTTTGCTCTAAAAGGGATGACATATACAATCAAACCAACAACCAGTCCAACAGTCAAAGCAGAGCCGGGCACAATCCTTCCCTTTCACGTGGGGATATTGTCAGCATCACTGGGGCAGAAGGGACGGGACACCTAGCCCTAATCTCCGAGACAACCTCGTTCCACGACGCTCAAATAGCCATCGTATGCGTATGGCTCTACACGCGAGCAGATATTTCCGATGATATGATTGGCAACGGTGCTTCCTGTGACGCAGTACAGGAGTATCTGCATTCCATGTGACCCGTGAATGAAACAAACAGATCGCAGTTCGACTACATGCTCAGCACGAAACGGACAATTGCCATTTTGGGACTCACGGATACCTTTGTCAAACCAGTCACGCCACGTGTTGCTACGAGGTTCTGTCGAAATGCTATATATCATGCCAATTCGTCGGAGCGGCGTATATGCGATGTGGATGAGGTATCATTTAGCTGGCTGAAGGGTATTTTGCGACCTTGAAAATTGTTTGTTTCAACGATATGCATGATCAGCAATAAGAGAGCATGGAGTAGTGCACACATTGTTTCAACTGTCTTGGCGTGTCTTTCATCTTTTTGTTGACCAGGAGAATATCTCCATTCAATTAGCGAGTCATGAATCGATGACAGCTCTTTGGAGGCACGAGCAACTTTTATAGCCTTTGTGTGATCTCTCTGAAACTAGGCTGTGTTCCCTTGTGGTTTCCTCTTCGGGGAGGATATTAGGGTTAGGGGTTTTGACGTCCATACGGGAAATGAGCCTAGAACTCTTGAGCCAAATCTATTGTTCTGTGATCATGACATCCCTAGAAAGTAGCAACAATCTGGAGAAAGTCTTTTCTTGGGTAAATCGCCCTTAGGGCTGCCTGGAACCACAACCATAGGACAACGCTATGACGTAATTCCCTGATGAGCGGCAATGCCAGCATGAAGCAGCAATTGGTAGATAGTCTAGTCATGTGGCAGTGCCTCAATAGGGGGCAAAGTCCTCTGGCACAGCAATGGGATGTGGCTGGATCAAGTGAGGTTTGCTATTGGCGCGTGACAATTTGATATATGCCGATAGCTGAAACCCCACCACGGGTTCCAGTGATTCGTTTGAGAAGTGGAAGGGGTTTTTACCCATGTGAACTACCCACCAGGTAGGTGACAATTTGTTGAAGGTATAGATCGGGGCAGATCCTTTCATATGCAGCTTCCAGTCCGCAATGCGACTTCCTGATCATCGTTGGCTTCCCATAGACAGAAACTAGTTGTCGTACTGAAATATGTCTCAGGTTTTACTCGGATTTTGCTCAAACGGGTGTGACAATGACAAACGCGAGACTCGTTGGTGGTACAGTTCTTGGATTATTTAAGATCGGCCGCCGAAGCGATGTCCCTAATGTACGTCGAAGTGTCAATGTTACACCAAATGCGCCCAGAGAGACGAAAAACAAGGCGCAAAAGACAAGGAAACGCCCGAAGAAATCGTTTTCCAAATCGGAGTTTCCAAATCGGAGAATTGATGTTTGCCCATTGCCCGGATAGATCCGCGTGATTTCTATCATGCCCTAATCCCGCAGGCTGCGAAATTTTCAAGTGATTGCACTGCTTATAGCTTTTTCTGTATGGACAACTGCCCATCGAGAGAGAATTCAAGAAGGGCTACTTGACAACTACACACCATCCCAATATCAGCAGTCATCAAGACTTGAATACTTTTTCATCATGTTCTTCAAAGCTCTCGTATTCACTACTCTTGCCTTGTTGGCGCCGGCCTCTGCCGCCTCGTTTGAGAAACGAGACACTGTTGACGTACGGGCTCCCATTTTTCAACTGTCTCTAGCTTCGTGAAGTAATATGAAGATAATGCAACCTCTAGCATGCTAATCAATCCATCTAAAAGGTCTTCATTTGGGGCAGCGCCGACTTTAACGACTATACCGAAAACTACACCTTTGAACCTGGTGCTTGTCAGGCAATCACACTTCCATCGTAAGCAGTCATATAATATGCCTTTTTACCGGGAGAAGTATTCAGCCACAATTAACCAAGTCCGTGTTATACACAACAGATCAGGTGTCGTTGGATCTGCTACTGTTGACGAAAACGCCAGCTGCAACGTATATGCGTGAGTTACTTTTATTTCAACCATAGCACAAACTGCCCAAAGCTAACGCATTTCTTCCTTTTCTTTCTCTCGAATCTACAGGAGTGCCGACTGCTCTGGTGGCGTAGTGGGGACTTTCAGTGCGCCGGGGATATCTGACACAGGCTCCTTGGGCCATAGCTTTGGAAGTGTGTCGTGCACAATTCCATCGTCTTCTGGGAGTGGGAGTGGTAGCACGTCCAGCACTAGCGCTACCACTGAGCCTACCGATGTGTGTGATGCGTAAAGGTGGCGGGGAAAATCCTGGAACGGATGGGCTGAGAGACTGATATAATCACTTTGGTAGCTTCAAAGCATATCTCGACAAGTACACATAGCCACCGTATTGAAGTTGGTTGGTAAAAGGACTACAATCTAAAGTACAAATACACATGATTAAACCCTCATTAAAACCTCCAAGAATTCGACTGATCGACAATCGTTCTTGTACCTTAGTTGCTCTCATTATTGTCGCCATTTCCCTGCACACGCCAGCCTTTCCTGTAGACTACCCATAATTGTACACGTACGCTTGTTACACAACCTCTAGTTTCTTTTATGACACTTACCTAGCCGGCAGCATATGGACTGGCTTTGCGCAACCTCTCGCCAAACTTCCAAAGGAAAATGGGTGCCGGGATCCCTATACCTATCGAGATAAATGCCAGTACACTGTTCCCCATCCGTACTCCAGGGAGTTGTACATGTACGGGGCGAACAGAGGGAATCAAACGCAGCTAGAGACCGTAGAACTGCCACCGCGGCCAACGCGCTAGCGGCAAACTTCGTATATGTATCCACGATGTAGGTCTGCATGCACTGGAAGGTCATCATGTTCCCTATACTGAATAGACAAGCGCCGATGTCCGGGGCTATCCAGGGTTGATGGGTCTGGGCAGTCCAGCCGTAAAGGAAGAGACCAGCTGGAACGCAGATAGAGGTGATGGCCAGCAAAGGTAGTCGGAACTCGGGTTTCCCTATGTCGTTGTTGCGGGCCTTGAGACGGCGGTACGTGCGGTCGTTCAAAAACGCAGAGGTAGGTGCCCACTAAGGATCCGAAGCCGAGAGCTATGTAATTCAATCCACCAATGCCCGTGGACTCATTGTACCATTGAGGGTCGGTCCACAGGGTAGGGAAAGTTGACATCAAGAGGTACATGAGGCCGTAAATATAGGCCATGTACAGAGTAAGGACTTGAACAATAGGTTGCGTGGCAAGAAGGCGGAAGGGCCGCACCAGCGATGTTTGCAGAGCCTTGAAGAGGGTCTTGTTCTGTCGTTCCTCTTCGGTCTGGTACGAGGAATCGCCGGTCTCCTTGCGAAGCTTCTTCGCCCGCAGCTTGAGGATCTGAGGGGCGTATGTTTCACGGAGAAAGAATAATCCCAAAACTTGCATGATCCCAGTTGCGATTGAGGTGGAATAGAAGACCCATCGCCAAGTGGTGTTCTCAGCGATGAAGCCCCCATAATAGGGCCAATGGATGGACCGAGGAGGGAGCCAAACTGAAGATAGCACTGGCCGTGCCGCTCTTCAGCGCGAAAGCTGTCGCCGAGGACTCCTCCACCAACCTTTGCCGCGAGTGTCAGTCGGAGAACTTTACTTGGAGATGATGTTTTTATCCAGACTTACAACCAGCGGAACACTGCCACCTAGTCCAGATAGGAACCGGAAGGCGATCAGTTGCCCTGTCGACTGACAGACGCCACAGCCGATATTGAAGGCGAGATAGAACAAATTCGCGAGCTGTAAGACAATGGCTCTGCCGTATGTTTCGGAAAGCGGGCCAAGGAAAAGCGGACCGATGGCATAGGCGAGGATGAAGATGGACAAGGTGAGCTGAAGAACGAATTCTTCTCTAATATGAAAGTCGTCTGCGATGGATGACAGGGCGGGTGCTACCATCGTCGAAGACACGGGAGAAATCAAGGTGAACATCGAGACAATTCCCATTGTCACCCATTTCCTCTTGCTGGGCCAGTTCTTGGGATTGTCTGGATCGTCAGGACCATCCCACGTTACCTGTGCAATTTTCTTAGCTTGCTCATCGAAGAAGGGAAGACAAAGAGAAACGTACCAATTTGGGATCTCGCTGAGAACTGTCAGACCCAGCCGTTTCTGGCTTTTCTAGTGGTTGTGGACCAGCCTCCACATCTCGGTCGTTCACGACCTCACCTCGATTTTCATCTTCTTTCCCATCCTCGCTGTTGAATGCGGGATCTGGCTTATTCAGATCATGGGACTCGCTGTCGCGAGATGTAGATTGATCCTGTTCAGCCATGACCGAGTAGTGTCTGACACGACTCTATGTGTACTTGGGGAAATCGGGGAAGACTTGGAAGCGAGTGAGTATAACAGAAAGACGGACATTATGAACTCATAGTGTGATGTTTATACCTGCATGGGGCAAAGAATGAAAGAACCGGGGATAAGCCTTAGCTCCCCAGCCTTGCATAAAGTCCCGTTAATTCCGCTCGGGCAAGGAACCCTGCATTAGCGCTTATTGTCTAAATTAACTTAGACAAACACTCCTATACATACCTATACCTACGGGTTACTAAGATATTACTTACTCTACACGTCCTACAGTTTTAAAGGGTCCAAAGGTGCCCAATTAGATCAGATTTCCCACTGGTATAGGCCCAAAAATTTATTCCGTCCGCCACGAGAATCTTTTGAGCCTAAAACTACCTAAAATGAAAATTGAGTCTGGCAGGCTCATGATCTCCGCTGCATTGTCGGGGACAAGATTATGCACTCCGTACTTATTAAAACCAGCACAAACACGTAGTACATGGTGGTACAACGCATGCATTAGGCACTTGTATAATGCATGCATACCGGTACAATGCATGCAGTCATCCGTTTCTTTCTCCGGCCAATGAAATGCGTATTTAGTGAATCGGAGAGCCCCGACGTTAGTCACTCTACACCATCCTAGAAGGGTAAGCATACTCGCAGCTCAACAAGCTGTCCAATGAAGAGTAATTCCTTACGGCGTCGTGGTGGTTGTCATCTCCTTCTTTATGGTGCTCATAGAATATTAGGGCTACGTTTGGTAACTCCGTGGAAAATGTAATACGAGCTTTGGTCGCTATAGTACTCCATAATCCATAACCCATAACCGCCCCTGCCGCTTCCTTACTGGCTAGCTCTACAGGACTATGCTAAATCTTTCTGTCGGTGCCTTGTGTTGAAAACAGCTACCGAAACGAGTAAACCACGCTGATTATCTGCCCCCTCCTCCATTACTCCTTCAGGATTTTGGTCACCTTGGCAAAACCTCCACCTCCCCATTCCTGGTAAGTCCCAGCCCGAAATCGCGCACAACCTTCAAATCTTCAACTG
This sequence comes from Talaromyces trachyspermus, assembly GCA_020137715.1. NCBI lineage: Eukaryota > Fungi > Ascomycota > Eurotiomycetes > Eurotiales > Trichocomaceae > Talaromyces > Talaromyces trachyspermus. The sequence continues at coordinate 6,703,422 of JACGXQ010000015.1, read as the reverse complement.
TAGTCTTGTAGAGTTCCATATCGAACCGACAGACAAAGCCCGCGATGGTCATGTAGAGCACGATATAAGATAGACTACCTTGTTAGAATCTGGTTAATGAAGGAAAAACAGTTGAGGGAACTCACTTCATGCCCAAACACGCCCGACTGCCGCGAGTAAACGAGACCATGTACTTGGTAAGTCGATCTGATTTCTCTCCGACTTCCATCCAACGCTCGGGTTTGAAAGAATGCGAATCGGGAAAGATGGTTTCATCGTGGTGCACAAGGTATGTTGACATGCTCATAGGTGTCTATTCAGCTTATCAGTTAACCGCCATCTGTGGCAATACATAGATGACATACTCCTGGCGGAATAACATAGTCACCGTATTTCAGCGCCTCTGAAGGGCGCACCGCGGCAGGCGAATGATCAACCCGTACGAGAGACGAAGGCACTCGTACACAACGCCAGTCTAGAAACGTCAGTTACCGCAGTCAAGCGCTCTTCTCAGGCGAGGTAATCCATACCAAATACGGCAGCTGTTCCAGCTGCGCCCAGGTTGCCGTGCTGGCAGGCGTTGGCAGAACTGACCGCAGCTCCTCGCGCAGCTTGTCTCGCATGGAAGGCTCGTGAGCAAGATAGAAGGCGGCTATGGTCAACGACCGACTAATGGACTCGGTTCCTGCCTGAAGAATGACTCCTGATTCATCATGTACGCGACCAAAGGTTCTCTCTTCGGGTGGGAGGGTTGGATCCGTCAACTTTTCGAAAATGGTTCCCCTCTTGGATCCCACGGATCCCAGTCTCTCATGAGCGCTGGCTTCAGCGACCTGCATTGACTGCGCAGTGAATTCGTAGATAGACTTCATGAACTCAAACAGGCTCTCTTTTCCAGGCTGTATCTTGCACACTAACCCCTTAGGAATCATACGGAGTGTCCGTGCAAACAGTGGAAAAAGCGGTTGATGTGAATGACATTCGCTGTCTCAGTAATCGCACTGCGGATGTCCCTTCGAAAATTCGCGTCGTCGAGGAAGTCCCAGCTCCTCCCGAAGGAGTACTGTGTGATGACATCCGAGGCGAGCGCGGAAAAGGCATCATCTAAGCGCATGATTGACTCTGTTCTATGCGCAGTGGCGAAGCGTTGCATTAATTTCAGGACCTTTTCCTCGACAACGGGGATAGTTCGTTGACAGAACGCTTGGAGAAGAATCCACTAAGGATGTTTCGGCGGTAGCGGTGATGGTCATGGTCCACGGTGGCCACCATGGACCCTGGTACGGAGTACGCCTTGAGGAATTGTGCATCCTTATTCCGCTTCCTACCGCCCGAGGCATAGATCTCGTCGTAGAAGGAAGGATCTTTAATGTGGATCTCTCGCGGGTTGATCCGGACAATGGGCCCTATCGTCTACAAATCAGTCATGGCATACTTTGCGTTGTGTGGTTTTTGGGCATGATGTATACCGTATTGTTCATGCATCTTTTGGATTTGAAAAGGAACGTTCCACCTTTGATGACATCATAGTAAAACTCGTAGGCGTGAGATAGAGCGGCGAGCTTGGGTCCAGGAAATTTGCTGAGAGGATGAAAGTAGAGACGGTAAATAGACCGAGCGACGAAATAGAAAACTATTCCGCTAAGGAAGAGTAAGAGAACAGAGGACTCCAACATTATCCTGGTGATTCACTGAGATGGAAGAAGATTTACAAATTGGATATATAAAGCCAGAAAAGAAAAAGTATCAAGAAGGGAAGACGCCAACGAATGCAGGTTTATATCTGATTGATTATCGAAAGCTGTGTGCGGCGTTCCTACGAGTCGCTTTCCCGTTTCGGACCTTTGCGTTAGTTAGGTGGTTGTTGTCTCCAAATTGACTGCACGAAGTGCAGTTGCCCCGAGGGCTTCTTGTTCTCAAACTGACTGTCATGGGAAGTGTAAGTCGCTATCAATCCTCCCCGCTTTGTCAATCAATTCCTGCGAGCTGTCGCCTGTGTTGGTCGACCGGTACTTCTCCGACGTGTTGCTTCAGTTGTCGCTTGAATCGGCCTTTTTCGTGGCGCGGTCCAGAACCAGTATGATCCAACTTCCAAGGTTTCGAGTTCTCAAGTTCAATCTTTTACGTTTCGGCGTTGCGTAATGTATGTAACTCTCCATGCCGTGTCAGCTTTCTTGACGTTTTATACCTAGGTAACTTCCAAGGTTCCTCCGGTGGTTCTGCATGCATACTTTCAGCTTCGGCGAGTATTGAAGGGATCCTTGAAAAGAGGAGAAAAATGATTCCTTGCCTAATGGAGTGTGTAGGTCGCGTCTCTCGTGTCGTCATATGGCCAAGGACGTGTTTGCAACCTCGTATTCTCTGTTCTCTTGGTCATCTAGTGCAGCAGTGGATGATTAAAAGTGGCCTGGTTCTAGATTATATTTCATGCTGCATAATCACAAGGGGCTGTGCAGAATTCTGACAATGCACAGCACAGTAGTGCATTGATATCCAATTAACGCAAAGTGGCAGTACCAACATCATATGATGATGACGGTTGGGCATCCGCACGGATTAAAGGAACTGGCTGCAACCGTTGGAAATGTGTAAAAGGGGTGATTAAAAATAAATTGATAGGTTGATGGCATTACTAATTTACTAAATTACTAACTGTTGGCTGTATCAATATAAACAGAACTCGGGGCGTGTTAAGGTTCCTGCTGTAACTGAGGTAAAAGAGGGAGGTATCTAATCATACATGAGGTCGTACGGGCCAGCTCTCCGACGGGCTCTCTTGTTGACGTGCATTGACATGCATGTAGCGCCATCCCCGCAAAAAAAAGAAAAAAAAGAAAGAAAGAAAAAGGCACTGTTATACAAAGTGTACTAAACGCAGCGGATTGACGGGGAACTGCATCTTGGCATAGGTGAGCCTATGTCTATCCTCCCACTGTAGTGACTTAATCGGAGTACATGGCAATAAACGTCAGATTGGGATGCAAAAGCTGTATGGTACCGCTTGGGAAAATGGCCTCATGTACTCCGTATTTTGGCTAGTTTGGCAGCTGCATATTGACTTACTAGTGCATACACATTACGATTCGCTTGGCTTTCCACTTGAGAAGTGCCAAGGCAGCCAAGCCCTGCGGGGAATTGCGCCCACGTGTAGGATTATGCCCAGCCAAACGGTACGGGCCGAGCCAAGCGGCCAGCGGGGCCGGTGGCGTTTACAAGGTTGTGGGGGCGGCGGGTGGGGCTGATACAGGATCTTCGAACTTTCAGCAATTCAGCTCCATACGTACGGAGGGAATGAATCCCTATCTCACATATGAATGAATCCGTATAAAGCTATTTGCCTATCTCTATATGAAAAACTACTTGAGGCCATATTTCACCTAGGTATAAGCACTCAGTGCGCTATTCCCACTTCCTAAGCGATCCCATAGGAATGCATTGAGTACCAGTAATCCGGGCTGAGAGCTAGTTCCTGATTCGGATATGGTGGTAATTATTGAAATTCTGGCTTCCACGGAGTATATAATAAACCAGTACTCTATATTTGCCTAGGCATGCATACAAGAGACTGTTAATGTAGCCCTAATAAGGCGAAACATCCAATAATCAAGGTCCAAACCCAAGCAGCTAATAACCAGCCAGTAGTGAACCTGCCGTCTACTGCCCTCAGTGTAAGAGTTGTTAGGTCGAGCATCATAGCATGGACACCAAGAAACTCCGGAATTCGCAACAGAAGTAAAGGTGAGCCTATAGTAGCAACTCTCGTGAAAAATAGCAGGCTCTTGGCTAACATTCGTAAGAGCTCACACCCATGCGAAATAATACATAACTATAGACTAAAGACATTGGGACCGTAATGGTCAGCATATACCTATCTAGGTAGGTATCTGCACTGCCCAGCGCAACTATTACTACCTGCTGTGCCCAGTATGCTAGGTATAGGTTCAACCTGAGTGATCAATACAGCATCCCTGATCAAATGCAGGCAACTACCCAATGTTACGAACCATGTTGGTTGGTTACGAGATAGTTTACAGATTAACTGGACACAATTATAATTATGGGATTGAGAGGAGAAGGAATGGCTTACATACCGCTAGAAAGAGTTCTAAAATCATGTACACGTTAAGATCCCTTGTATATCCCCAGTATAAAAAGCAGTATATTTTCAACTTAGATGGTTATATACGTTCTTCCAATCATCAAAAGTATTCTCGCAAAGGAGGACACTATTCACTGAATCTCTTGTACCATGCCTACGAACCGAGCCTCACCTATAGCCATTGTCGGCTCTGCCTGCAGGTTTCCTGGAGAGTCAACTACACCGTCGAAGTTATTCGACCTCCTACGGGAACCCCGAGATGTGCGTCGAGATTTCAATCCAGAGATCCTCAATTTACAACGTTTCTACGACTCGAACCCTGACGCTCCGGGGTCGACCAACGTGAAGAATAAGGGCTACCTCCTCACCGAGGATAGTCGAGTATTCGACGCTGCGTTCTTTAACGTTAGCCCGTATGAGGCTGAGAGCATGGATCCCCAACTACGCGTGATGCTGGAAGCTGTGTACGAAGCCTTTGAGAGTGCAGGCTACACACTCGACCAGCTCCGCGGGTCTAAGACTTCTGTCCACGTCGGCGTCATGGCAAGTGACTATTATGATATTCAAACTCGTGATCCCGAGACGATCCCGCTATACGCAGGTACCGGCGTGGCGCGTAGTATTTTATCCAATCGCATTTCGTATACTTTCGATCTCCACGGGCCGTCTGTCACACTCGACACCGCGTGCTCCAGCTCCTTGGTTGCATTACATCAAGCTGTGCAAGGGCTTCAAGCCGGGGATGCTACCTGTGCTGTCGTAGGCGGGGTCAACCTGATCTTCGATGCTATGCTGTATGTTATGCTGTCTAAACTACATATGCTATCGCCGGACTCTCAGTCCAGAATGTGGGACAAGACAGTAAACGGCTACGCGCGAGGTGAAGGTGCAGCAGTAGTAGTGCTGAAGCCGCTCGACCAGGCACTGCGCGATAATGACCATATTGAAGGAGTCATTCGAGGAACGGGTGTGAACTCCGATGGGCAGAGTCCGGGACTTACCATGCCTACCGTGGCTGCTCAGGCTGCTCTCATTCGGGAGACGTATTACCGTGCCGGGCTGGACCCCATCAAGGACCGCTGCCAGTACTTTGAATGTCACGGCACCGGAACGCCTGCAGGAGATCCGGTCGAGTCGCGCGCGATCTACGAAGCGATGATCCGGGACAGGGATCCCGACGCTGCGCCAACTGCCCCGCTCTACGTCGGGTCCATCAAAACACTGATCGGACACCTTGAGGGAGGGGCCGGCTTGGCAGGGGTTTTGAAAGCTCTGCTCTCCATCAAGCACCGAATAATCTTCCCCAACCTCCTGTTCAACGAACTAAACCCTCAGATTAAGCCTTACTATGATGGATTTCACATCCCGACTTCTCCTCTTCCTTGGCCTGAGCTGCCTTCTGGAGCGCCGTTGCGTGTCAGCGTAAACAGCTTCGGCTTCGGAGGCACCAACGCCCATGCCATTATAGAGAGCTACGAACCGGATGGTAGTGATGGACCTGTATTGGCTGCAGATGTTGGCGGGGCACACTTGAGTCCCTTCGTCCTCTCAGCGCACTCTACGTCGTCCCTTGTTGAAATTGCCAGGCGCTGCTGAGCTACCTGGTTGATAACCCATCCGCCGACCTGGCAGATTTGAGCTGGGTTCTGGAGAGCAGACGAACTGCGCACCGCCTGAGAATTTTTTCAGCAGGCAAACCTGCGAGGGGCTGATTCAGGACTTGGAGAAATTTATCTCACAGCACCGCAAATCCACTAATAAGGACGAAGTCGGCATCCGCGTTCGATCCCTGGAGCCACACAAGACGCCACGCATATTGGGAGTGTTTACCGGACAAGGTGCGCAGTGGCCTACCATGGGCCGCGGCTTGCTAGATAAATCCCCATTGTTCCGCCGTGCTCTAGAACGATGCGACGAGGTGCTCAGAGCGCTGCCAGACGGCCCAGAGTGGTCTTTGATAGAGGAACTATCGAAGGATGCTTCGAGTTCGCGCGTAGGCGAAGCCGCCATCTCGCAGCCACTCTGCACCGCTATTCAACTAGCTCTTCTTGAGGTGCTGTATGCGAGCGGTGTTCGCTTCGACACTGTCCTAGGCCATTCCTCAGGTGAGATCGCCGCAGTGTACGCTTGCGGGATTATCAGCGCCGCTGCTGCCATGCAGATCGCCTACTATCGCGGCAGATACGCCAACCTAGCTCGTGGCCCCAACGGTCAGACTGGTGGGATGATGGCAGTCGTCATCAGCTACGACGAAGCCCACATGTTTTGCCAGCAACCCGAATATCAGGGCCGTATAGGCGTGGCGGCCAACAACGCGCCACAGAGCGTCACACTTTCAGGCGATCTCGAGGCCATACAGCAGGCCAAGGAACATTTCGACCAGAAACAAATCTTTGCACGTTTACTGAAGGTGGACACCGCCTATCACTCGCATCACATGGACCTCTGCGTTGCCAGCTATCTCAAGGCCCTCGCCGCTTGTGACATTCGTGTGCAGCCTCCAAAACATGGTTGTTTATGGGTCTCTAGCGTTTATGGAAACATGCAGCTTCTTGAGGGCGACCTAGAGTCACTGAAGGGCCCATACTGGGTTCAAAATATGGTGGGGACGGTTCTTTTCCCCTGCGGTCACGTCCGCTATTCAAGATGGCGGTCCGTTTGACCTGGCTATCGAGATTGGTCCGCACCCAACGCTTCGAGGACCAACGCAGCAGACTCTGGAGCTTGTCTTAGGCACTGCTCCACCCTACGTCGGAACTCTCAAGCGCGGCTCTAGCGACGTAGAGGCAGCTGGGGACAATTGGAAATATTTGGTGCCACCTTGGTCCTGCATTCGTTAGTTTCGATGGGTTTCGCCGGGCCTTCGCGTCCGGGGACGGCAGCAAGACCCCAAGTTGCTGAAGGATCTCCCGCCCTACGCTTGGGACCATGACCGCATCTACTGGCAGGAGTCTCGCATTTCTAGGAATTACAGGAAAAGCAACGATGCCCGCCAGCAGCTGCTCGGACGTCGTGTTCCGGATGATACAGACCGCGAAATGCGCTGGCGCAACGTCCTCAGGATCAGCGAAATACCTTGGGCGCAGGGTCACGTTGTCTCGGGAGAGGCGCTGTTACCCGGAGCATCGTATATTTCTCTGTCCTGCGAGGCAGCTAAAATTATTGCAGGGAAGAGGCCGATTCGGCGGATAGAGATAGAAAACATCATTATCCGTCGTCCGGTGATTGTTCCTGACACTCGCGAAGGTCTCGAAACTACCTTCACAGTCCGTTTGGAGGATTCTAGAGCTGTAAACCGCATCGCTGGGGACTTTTCATACTACTTTTCCGACACGCGTCTCGGATCCATGGTGCATGCCTGTGGCGGTAAGATTATCATACACCTCGGCGAGACAAGCGAACATGAGCTTCCCCATACGAACTCTCCCGGTCAGACCTTCATCCGGTCGATAGTGATGAAGCATACGACGTGTTCGCTCAGAACGGACTGATATACTCGGGCGCTTTCCGCCGTCTTCAGGACGTTCAGCGCCGACTTGACTACTCTGTGGCGACGGCCGAGTGGTCGGTAGACGAGTTGAAGGGAAGTTATGCTCTCCATCCCGCGGTGTTGGATGTCTGTTGGCAGAATCTATTCCATGCTCGCGCAGACCCTAGAGCGGGTAAGCTTCCAACTGTCATTCTGCCGGTGGGCATCAAGCGAGTGACGGTAAACCCACATGTTGAACTGGCCGAGGCGAGCACCCTCAGACTAAGAACAGAATCGTTCATCACTGCCCGTAACGGCGCTGGCGTCGTTGGCGATGTGCACATCTACAACTCGTCCTCTGACAGCGCAGCGGTCCAGATGGAATCTGTGTCCCTCGAGCCCGTCGCTCCGCCGACAGAAGACCAGGATCGAAGAATATTTTTCGACATAGTATACAAGTCGGATCCTTCACTACGTATGATGGAGCCCATGCACGACCCGGAACGAGGTGAGAGAGTCAAGGAGCTGTCTGCGGACATTGAAAGAGCCGTCCTGTTTTACGTGCAGCGAGTGCTAGAAGGGCTGCCTCCCAGCGAGAGATCCAGTTTGACGTGGTATCACAAGCGGCTAGTTGATGCCTTTGAGAACTTCTTGCAGTTGATTCGAGAAGGGCGTCACCCTGTGGCGGAGAAAGCTTGGCTTGCTGATAAGCCTGACATTCTAGGCATGATCTTGTCCAAATGGTCAGGAACGGTTGATTTCGAAAGTGTTCGACTCATTGGAGAGAATATGCTCGACTTTGTGAAAAGAAGAACCTCGATGCTAGAAGTGATTATGAAGGATGACCTAGCTACGCGCCTATACAGCGAGGGCTGCGGTCTCGCTGAAGTTAATCAAGGCATGACTGGCATCCTTGAACAGATCTCCCACAAGTTCCCACAAGCGAAATATATAGAGATTGGAGCCGGCACTGGATCGACTGTAAGTATATTTGCTTTGCTTCCCATATTTTGTCTCCCAGCATGTGCTGACCAGCCCGCGACAGACTGACTGCATCTTGCGAACCATCGGCAACGCTTTCAACACGTACACCTTTACGGACATCTCTCCCGGTTTTTCGGTGACGCGGCTGAGAGGTTTAGCAACTTTCGCGGCAAGATTATCTTCAAGACCCTCGATGTGGAGAAGGAGGTTGGCTCTCAAGGCTTTGAGAAGCATGCTTACGATGTCGTTGTTGCTTCTAATGTACTTCATGCCACAGCCCATATAACAGAAACTTTAAAACATGCACGTTCACTACTGAAGCCAGGTGGCTTCTTGCTCCTCATCGAGATTACAGGAACGGACATCATGCGAACTACATTCTGTGTTGGAGGCCTACCCGGATGGTGGCTGGGGGCAGGCGAGGGACGAAGGTTGCATCCTGGATTGACCACCGAGGAATGGCATAGCACGCTTCAGGATACAGGCTTCTCCGGGGTGGACCTGGTCTTTCATGATATGCCCGACTCCAGACAACATTGCATGTCTTTCATGGCTAGCCAGGCGGTCAACGATACCGTTCAGCAACTGCGCGAGCCTCTGGAATATCTAGCCGACATCCCTGAAGTGAAGTCTCTCCTTGTAGTCGGTGGAAAGACTCTAGCTGTTTCCAAGGCAGTGACTGCCATCCAGCGGCTGGTGCGCCCGGCTTGGAGCACTCGCATCACTGTGGCAAGCGATATCGAAGCGATTGACTTCTCCCGCGTCGGTAGCCAAGCGGACGTCTTGTGCTTGCAGGAGCTGGACGGTGCTTTTTCAAAACCAATTACTCCCAGGAGACTGAAGGCCCTGCAGAGGATGATCGTTTCAGCCCGCAACGTGCTGTGGTTGACTACCAAACGAAGGATCGACAACCCGCATTCTAACATGATGGTGGGCATGGCAAGAGCCATAAGCGAGCTGCCGCACGTCAATATACAGTTCCTGGATTTGGATTCAGTCAGCAGCCCATCATTAACGGCTCGAACGATACTCGAGACGTTCGTGCGACTGAAGATTCTCTCGGTTCACGAGCACGACGATAACCCACTCATGTGGCCGCAAGAGCCAGAGCTCGTCGTGGAGGGAACCGACACGCTCATCCCACGCGTGCGGCCAGACCAGCAGCTCAATGATCGGTACAATGCAAGATTTCGAACTGTGAGCAAGTCAGCAAACAGCTCGACCGCTTCCATCGGCCTCACTCGCGTGAGAGGTAAGCTGGCTTTGATCGAATCGGCGCTAGAACTGCCCGCAGACAGCAGAGAGTATGTACGTGTCAAAGTCCAATATTCCCTCTCTATTCCCGGTGAGAAAGAAGAGGGAATATACCTCAGCGTTGGCCGGCTGCTCCAGTCTGATCTACATGTCCTGGCTGTTTCAGAGAGAAACACATCTATCATCAGCGTGCTCAGAGAGCATCTCACTTTTATCGACGAGAAGGACTGTAACGCGGGCGCCCTTGAGAGAATAGCCGATCAGATCGCCGTGACCGGACTTCTCAGCTCCGTTCATCAGGGTGAATCAGCTCTCTTATACAACCCAAGAGCAAGCTTAGCTGCATGCTTCAATACTATGTCGCGCCGGCGCGGACTCCAAACACTTTGCGCGTCCTCCGCCACTGCGGTGCCTCAAGGCTGGATAATTATTCACCCACAAAGTTCCGCCCGTGCTCTCCAGCATCTGCTACCGCAGAATGTTGCCGTTTATCTCGACGGCACTGCCCGTTCTGAGTCGCAACCAGCACCCGTTCGATCCGTGTTACCAACAGGCTGCACGGTGCACCGATGGGACAGCAGCTTATTCCGGCGCGGTCTGGCCTCCTCTTCTAGTATTCACATGTCTCTCAAGGCCGCATATGCAGGTCTCGCGGACCATCTGGCCAACCCAGTTGGCAGCGACGCGCTGAATTGCGAGATTGATGTGTTGAACATTGCAGAAGTGACCAACACCGACGCATCGATCCTAGACCTCCCTCACATCATATCCTGGAACACAACCCGCCAGCTAAGCTTACTCGTTCAACCTCCGGACACCACAGTGCTGTTCGATAGCGCGAAGACATACCTCATGATTGGAATGGCAGGTGGCCTTGGCCTCTCCGTCTGCGGATGGGCTCTACAACATGGGGCCAAGCAGATGGTTATTACTAGCCGGAAGCCGAACATACATCCTCAATGGTTGGCACGCGCTCAAAAGCTAGAGCAGAGATCCATGTGCGGTCTATCGATGCCGCCGACCGAGCATCACTGGAGTCCATCATATCTCTTATTCGAGAGACCTTGCCCCCACTTGGCGGTGTCTGCAACGCGGCCATGGTGTTGTCTGATAAGCTGTTTGTGGATATGGATGTGGATGATGTGGTTGACACGTTCAGGCCTAAGGTTGATGTCTCCAAGCATCTGAATGATATATTGGGAGCTACCCTCTGGATTTCTTCATCATGTTTTCTTCTGCCCTTTCAATCACTGGGGCCAAGGATCGGCAAATTATCACGCTGCAAACCTATACATGGCTGCACTGGCAGCTCAGCGTCGGCAGAGCGGACTACCAGCATCGGTGATCCATATTGGATACGTAACCGATGTTGGGTACTTCACCCGCGTCGACAAGAGCTCTAGGGAATATATCGGAAGGATGCATTTTGTGCCTCTCTCAGAGACAGATATCCATCACGCTTTCTCAGAGGCTATTCTGGCGGGAAAGCCCAACAGTGAGCGGTCCTGCGAGGTCGGGGTGGGGTTGAGCCTCTTGAGGAGGGCCAGGAACCCGCATGGTCATCAGATCCTCTCTTCTCGCACTATCTTCCGACGGTCCATGCCAATGACAAGAAGGATGCGCTTCAATCTGGCCGTGACGATGTCAAGAAGCAGATTCAGGACGCCGAGACGGAAGAAGAAGTGGTCGTTGTCGTGCAAGAAGCCCTGTGTGCCAAGATCGAGACAACGCTGCAACTATCGACCGGCAGCGTCGATGCCGATGCGCTACTCACGGAGCTAGGTATAGATTCTCTCGTAGCCGTGGAGATCCGGACGTGGTTCTCGAAAAGATAGGCATCGATGTCCCGGTCGTGAAGATTCTGGGAGGAGCTCTATAGCCCAGATCTGCACAGACGCATCTAAAGAAATCATGGCAACAAGGGTGGAGAGAAGCCCCAAGAGCGTTGACTCTGAGCCGGAAATTTCCAGCAGCTCTCAAGATCTGTCAGAAAGCAATGCTTCAGACATGTCTCAGGCGGGAAAGGTGACTCCGCGCAGCACAGATGATGAACCGGCGACTTCCAGCAACGAAGATATCGACATCCCGCCCGAAGCAAAAGAAGAATACCCAACGGTCGATCCAAGAGCTTTTGCAGAACCCGTTCCTGGTTTTGATCAGGAGATCATTCATACGGAGCGGATGTCTGCGGCCCAGTCACGAATATACGTGTTGTCCAGTCTCATGAACGATCCGACTGCCTACAGTTTAATGATCCAATACGATATCGAAGACGAGCTTGATATCGAACGACTGCGAAATGCCCTCACAACCACGATGCAGCACCATGAGTGCCTTCGGACTTGCTTCTTTGCTCGCCCCGAAGACAATCAACCCAAGCAAGGCCTCCTGCCCTTCCCAGTCCGCCGTTTCAAGCACATCCCGAATGCCAAAGAAGAGGACATCGCCCAGGAACTTAATGCTGCCAGGACCAAGGTATGGGATATCGAGCACGGGGAGACGCTGGGCCTAACCGTTCTATCACGGGATTCTCGCACTCACACCCTGGTCTTGGGCTACCACCACATCGTCCTGGACGCATCCGGTATGCGACGTTTTATCCACGACCTGAACTCTGCCTACAACATGGAACCACTAAAGCCGAGCGGGGACTTGCATCGAGTTCGCTCGCAGAGAGCAAGAGAGTCTGCAGTCAGGCGCGTTGGAGGGACACTTGCAGTACTGGCGACGAGAATATTCTCCTCTCCCCGAGGTGCTTCCGCTACTCCCAATGACGAAGACCACAGTCCGTCCAGAGACACAGAGAGTAGTGAGCGTCCACGTGTCGCGCGTGATAGAGGAGAATACGGTTGCTGCGGTTAGGCAAGCATGCCAGGCACTCGGTATTACACCCTTTCAATTCTATCTAGCTGTTTTCCAAGTCTTGCTAGCCCAATCTCTTGACATCGATGATCTGTGTATCGGCGTGGCTGACGCAAATCGCCCGGATGCCGAATTCATGGACACTGTTGGTTTTTCCTGAATCTGCTGCCCGTTCGCTTCCACCTCCCCGCTGGCATCACGTTCGCACAGGTTGCTCAAAATACTGCTCAACAGATGGGCCACGCTTTCGAAGAGTCTGTTCCGTTCGACATGTTGCTAGACCAGCTGAACATTGCTCGTTCGTCATCCCACGCACCGCTGTTCCAGGTCTTGGTGAACTACAGATTGGCAATGACGAAGAGTATACCATTCGGTAATAGCTCCCTCACCATAGTGGACGGGGAAGAGGGCCGAAATCCGTACGACGTCACTTGTAGCTTCCTGGAGTCCCAATCTGAAGGGCTCGGGGTTACGATGGATTGCTTGGAATCGCTCTACGATGCCGAGGGTGCCGAGAGGCTCCTTGACATGTATATGGGTCTTTTGAAAGGGCTAGCGCACAATGTCAATATCAACATTGACGAGTGTCAAATCTACAACCCGGGAGCCGTCTCCGCCGCTCTAAGGCTCGGTCAAGGCAAGCGAGAAGAGATCAACTGGCCTGCAACAGTTTCAGAAAAGTTCCTAGCGGTTTGCCGGGCTTGCCAGGACAGAATTGCTATCCGATATAGATCCGTTGGTCTGACATATCAGCAACTAGCGACGCGCGTGAACTCTATAGCAGCAGCAATTCTTGCCGCAGGTCAAAGTACTGGCTCTCGCATCGCTGTCTTGTGTGAACCGTCAAATGATTTTGTAGCCTCGCTGCTAGCTATCCTTCACATTGGTGCTATCTACGTTCCGTTAGATGTCAGTCTCCCTTCATCTCGCCACGCTGATATCGTTTCCAGCTGCCATCCGGGCTTAATTATTTGCCATGAAGCTACAAGCGAGTGGGCCGAGCATCTAGTGCGCGAGAATCCAGAAATTCTGCCTATCTTGCGACTAGACGGACTCGACAGCGTTTATGAACCAGTTCCCTGCGCAGCGCAACCCAGCTCTCCGGCGTTTATTTTGTATACTAGCGGAACAACCGGCAAGCCGAAGGGGTGGTGTTGTGCCAGGCTAACGTCGTCAACTGGCTCGCGCACGCGATCCCAGCATACAATTTTGATACGGACGCCCCGACTATTCTTCAACAGAGCTCGCTCGGTTTTGACATGTCTCTAATCCAGATCTTCTGTGCCCTGTGCTCTGGCGGCACTCTAGTTATCGTGCCACAAGAATCGCGGCGGGATCCTCCTCAGATTGCACAACTGATCCATCAGCACGAGGTTGCCTGCACGTTTAGTGTACCCTCCGAACATCTACTATGGCTTCGCTACAGCAGAGAGTCTCTGAGGCAGTGTAGCGGATGGCGCTTGTCCTGGCTCGGCGGAGAATCATTTCCGGTGCAACTCAAGCGCGAGCTCCGACGACTGGATCTCCCAAATCTCTTGGTGAGCGACAATTACGGCCCTACCGAGGTTACATTCACAGCGACCTCCAACCCCGTGTCTCTCGATGTTGAAGATAGCAACGACACCGGGAGCCCGATCGGAAAGGTTCACCCTAACTATTCAATCTGTATCCTAGACACCAGGGCCGTCCTCTCCCCTGGGATTCCGCGGAGAGATCTGTATCGGGGAGCTGGGGTTGCCTTGGGCTATTGGGACATGCCTGTCGAGACCAATCGCAAATTTATTCCAGATCCGACCACGGGCTACACTGATGGACTAGCAACATCAAGCAGATGGTATCGAACAGGTGACCAGGGTAGATTGGAACCTGACGGGACCGTTATATTTCTTGGACGACTCGGAGGGGACACGCAGGTGAAGCTGCGAGGCCAACGCATCGAACTGGCGGAGGTGGAGGGCGCTCTTTTGAAATCAGGAGAGTCACTGCTATCCACAGCGGTAGTGACTGTCCGTGATGGGGATCTCATCGCCCACGTTATCCCGAATCCAGGAAAGCACATCGACAGCGACATCGAAATGAAACAAAACTCCTGACGGGCCTCCGTCTTCCGCAGTATATGCACCCAGCGCGGGTAATTTTGTGGATGACCTTCCTAGATCGAGTACTGGAAAGATTGATCGTCAGGCCGTTATGAGACTACCACTCTCTAGCAGCGGTGGCAGCGCTAGAGAGTCTGCTTCTGAGCTGAGCCTTCGCGAAGTAGAACTGAAACTGCTCTGGAGCCGTGTGTTACCGGATCCATATCAAGTGCTGACCGCCGAATCCGACTTCTTCCTCGAAGGAGGCAATTCCCTGCGCTTGATGAGATTGCAAAACGAGATCAAAGAAACCTTGGGAGTCTTTATGTCAACTCGCGAGCTTTACTCTGCTCCCACACTTCGGCAGATGGCGGCTCGAATTGGATCCGAATCTGCCAACGACGAGGACATAGACTGGGACGTAGAAACAGCGATTCCGGATAGTCTCATTACTGCTTCGAGGGAAGTTCCCAGACGCCCAAGGATTCCCGCAAACAGGGAGTTGAACGTGCTGCTGACTGGTGCTGCGGGCGTCCTGGGCAACTCTATTCTCCACGCGCTTCTTCAAAATCCTGCTGTCGACAAAATTCACTGCGTCGCAATCTCTCCTGAAGATGAAGAGAGGATACCAGCCTCTGATAAAGTCATAAGCTACCCCGGTAGCCTTTCGGCACCTGAGCTGGGCCTCAGCCCATCTGAGCGCGCGACGCTTCAATCGCATATCGACGTTGTCATTCACGCCGGAGCCAACGGGCACTGTCTCAACAGCTACACATCTATACGACGGCCCAACGTGGAATCGACGCATTTCCTGGCTTCCCTCTGCATTCCGCGTTCTATTCCCCTGCTTTATGTGTCTTCTCAGCGTGTCCCTGCTTTAGCCGGCCTGTCAGTCCTCCCACCAGTCCCAGTGCTTGCGGAGCCAGCCAAAACTGGAGACACGGGGTATATGGCGTCGAGATGGGTCAGCGAAAGATTCCTGCACAAGTTCTCTGAATACAACAACTTTATGGTTGAAATTCACCGGCCCTGCCTATTCTTCGGGGATCGTGCGCCGCCCTCGGATGCCTTGAACGGCGTACTGCGATACACACGCCTCATGAGGTGCATACCGCGCTTTGCCCGTGTCGAAGGATATGTTGACGTTAAAACGTCGATGACATTGCTCGCGACATCGTCTCCTCAGCTATCTCCTTGGTAGGGCAGACTAACACCGGCATCCGCTACCGCCATCACTCGAGTGGCCGCAAGGTGACCCTCGAGGAATGGCCCGCATACATGGAGGAATTGTATGGAGAGCCATTTGAAGTACTGGAGCTGCCTGACTGGATTGCTCGAGCACGGAAAGCGGGAATCCACCCGCTGATAGCAACGTATTTGGAGGGCGTGATAGAAAGGAGGAACTCGGTCTTTTCCATATCTAGGAGAGTCTTTGTAATGATGAGGATGGGTTTCCGGAGATGTTTGACTCTGTTCTCGGTTTACCAATGTAACTAAGTTGCTATTGATTACCTATCAAGATACTTCGAATAGGAATATTATATCCATTTCGTATGAGAACTAACCATACGTAGCCTACACATACTTTCATATTCACACCTAGCATAGCATTAAATTCTTATAGGTTATCTTCATCAGAATATTAAACCGCGTTAGAGAGTTCGTGTCAAGTTTGCGACGGCGTTTACTGGAGATGTTATTAGGTACATGTGAAGCCTCGATGGACAATGCGAAGGACTAGGGTAACCCTTAACAAGAGCATCCCACTCCTCGCTATAGAGTGCTATTACTACAAAGTTTTGACAGGGTCATTTTGTGGACGGGTGTATGGGTATTAATACTGAGGGTCTTACCTAGGTTGTAAGAGCAGAAGTAACCTACCTTGCTAGGCATTTGCACCACGAAGGGTCATACCGTATCTAAGCTTGGAAGGGTCAACACAGAATACCATATTGTGAAGCCTTGATTTTTGATATTGGTACCTAATCGCCTATGTAACTTTGACAGTTAGAACCTGGGCAATCATTAGGTACCTAGGTATTAAGATCTAGAATGGAACAAGAAGACCTGACTACTCCGTACTTATACACAGTCTTAAATAACCCTCTAAACACTCCTTTTTGGTACTATCCATTTCCAATATTAGCTTATATGCTATACTAGTGGAGATACTAGTTGTCCGTGTAATTGATTACTGCTCCTGATGACCTATCAGAATCTGTGTGACAGTTATGTACGTGCTGCATTTTGTCACCAACAGTCTGCTCCGTACAGATAATAATTAGGCAGCAAAATCAGCTATAAAGGCCACATGTCCCTCCTATTGCCTTTGAAAAGAGACCATCGTCATTACATAGATCTCCTATGCATCTGAATTGTCAATCCCTCTGCAAGCCCAACAAAAGCACTGGACCTGTGAGACTGTGTGAGTTCCCTATTCCTGCCGTGTAGCTAGCTATGATCTCCCTTGGCAAACCTAACACATTATCATAAAGTCAGAATAATTAAATACAACGACAACACGAGCACACCTCCCTACGGGCCAACTACTCCCCTCCGCCTCTCCCTGATACCCCGCCAGGACCACCAACTCCACCGGATTCCAACGACGATAATGCTCAATAGCTAAAGTCGTCGGCTTCTGCCCTCTCTTGCTCGCTAGGCGTCGGATAATGAGGGGCTGGGCAAAGTTGTGGACAGTGTCAAGCGATTAGGTGACTATGGACGGAAGAGAGTGCGGAAAGAGCGCGCAATTGAACGAAATGGCTCCAGTGCATATCGGATCTGGAAGTTGGCATGCCTACAACACAAGGGAGGCTCGCCATAGGCGGAGTTGCATCATGAAATCCAATATGTGAAAGCATTTAGGTAGTTAAATCAGGAGTCAATGAGTTCCGGGCATAATTTCCAATAATAATAATTAAGATAAGTAAATAAATAAATAGTTAAGTAAAATTTATGATTATCAATTTATTATTAGTTTATGAATACAATAATATTTCACATAATTACCTTAATATATAGGGTCAAATACACAATAAAACACGATTTTGGGGGTGTGGTCTTCGGTCGATGGTCACCCCAAATGCCCCTTAAGTAATATAGCAAAATGGGTAAAGCACGGTTATGAGCGCGTTGAATTGTTGGCCTGCCAACTTGACTAATGACTCTGCAGCGCGGACGCGATGTAGGTACTGTTTTCTGTGCTACTTGCCCGATGTGAAATTCAAATGAATCCTTCTATCCATCTTTCCTGCCTTCATTCGCACACGTGAACCACAATGCTGCCAATAAGAGTGGCTCGGTCGCGTCTTGGTCGTGCGTTTACGAAGCCGAACTTTGCCTCGCCGGCGAAGCTTTATTCCACGAAGAAACCATCTACGAACACAATAAGATACACCGTCGCGGTCGCCGGTGTGGTCAGTACAGGCGGTCTTTGGTGGATATGGGATACTGTTCAAGATGACGTGCCATGCCTGGCGGTTCCGCCAGGCGAGGACATGGGCATTGAGCCCGGTCCAACCAAGGACCAAGTTACCCAAATCATATCAAAGAGGCATATTCCTTTCATGTCTCAGACGTCACTGGCGTTGATCGCTATGATGGTACGCAACTGGCTTCTAACAGCCCCTGCGAGGACCGGTTCACCCATGGCAAGATTACTTCACCGTGGAATGACGGCAATCACTGGATGGCCTGGGCAATATTTGACGGGCATTCAGGCTGGCACACAGCAGAATTACTAAAGCGACAACTCCTCCCTTTTGTGCAACGCAGCTTGAGCGAAGTCAACATACCCCGGACAGAAAATCTATGCCTGAGGAGGCTGTCCAGCACGCTATTATACAGGGTTTCCTAAATTTGGACAAATCTATATTGGAGACAGCTCTGAATGCGAAGCGAAGCAAAGAACCGTTGCAAGACAGGGTGAAAAGAGTTTTTCCTGCTTTTGCCGGTTCCTGTGCTTTGCTCTCGTTATACGATCCTGCCACGAGTACGTTGCATGTAGCATGTACTGGCGATTCAAGAGCCATTCTGGGACAAAAAGGTCAGATGGGGAATGGGAGGCGATACCTTTATCGGTGGATCAGACTGGCTACAACAAGGAAGAGGTTTCACGACTCTACAGTGAGCATCCGGGTGAAGAAGACATTGTCAAAATGGACGGGTGTTAGGAATGATGGTCTCACGGGCGTTTGGTGATGGTCAGTGGAAATGGCCTATAGAATTACAGCAGGATATGAGACAACGATTCTACGGCCCTGCACCTCTAACGCCAAAGTACGACATTCGAACACCACCGTACCTAACTGCCGAGCCCGTCGTGGTGAGTACCAAAATAGATCCCAGCAAACCCTCATTCTTAATTATGGCGACGGACGGCCTGTGGGATATGCTCTCCAGCCAGCAGGCGGTTGCTCTCGTGGGCGAATGGCTAGAATCATCACAAACGACGGCCAAGCACATTAGAAGACCAAGCAACAAGCCAAAGTCAAGTCGTGCGGTATCCGATGACGACGAACTATTCGATTTTGGTCACTTCTGGAGAGGAGTTAGTTGGAAGTTCGTGGATGGGAGAACAACGATCGAAGACGACAATTCCGCTGTGCATCTAGTGCGCAATGCTCTGGGTGGGAATCATCATGAGTTGATAGCAGGCCGACTTGCCTTTGGCTTTCCTCAATCTCGGCGTCTGCGAGATGATATAACTGTGCAAGTGGTCTTTTTAACATTCCAGGCGTAAAAGGTAGTCCGTAATCAAAAAATCGCGTTCTGGGCGCCCTCGTATAATATGCTCATAAAGGAATACATGCACGCACTCTTTCTGATGGTTATAGACGTTATTATTTTCCCGGGTTACTTTTGGAACACCTGGGCAATCCACTACTTCTTCCCATTGCTCTAATGCCTTGGATTCTCAATCGAGACGAACACTTCATTGAAGCACCCCATGTTTCTTTCTTTTCTAACCTGTTCAGAGCGCCGTGGTGAGATACCTAAGTAAATTGACAGGATGCGACCTCGTGCATTTTAGCCAGGTAGATAAATAAATGCATATTGACTTACTAGTGCATACAGTGGACGTTATAAGGATTCGCGCAAAGAATGGGATTCGGGAAGTAGCAACGTACTTTTCCTTTTAATTGGGCAAGCATTTAGGATTAAAGAGACTATTCGAGCTCTGTCAAATTGCGCTGTCGTCGCGAGACCTCACTAGGTTCATCTGACGGCCCGACCTCACGTTCAGGGCCACTGACCTCATCAACTTCATGTAGTGTTTGGATACGATCTCTCACGACAGTGACTGCTGTTGCTCTCTGTTCTATATTAGATACCTCTGTCGTACTGCCAACTGGAGAAGCAGGAATCGAGTTTGTATCCGCCATTTGGCTATTGTAAGGTAGTCGTCCGAGATCAGATGATCCAATTTCAGAAATATTAGATTCATCACTTCGATGTCCATAGCTTGGGTCACTGGCTTGTGACGTGTATAGCTGTGTGTGTCTCGTTACTGCTGTATCCGCTACCAGTCCAGTGTTTGGAAAAGCACCGTCGACAGGGCTGTGATACATCATTTCGTCGATAGTCGGCGACACCAGCGGTGGGGATCCTTGGGGTTGAGACCAACGCATATCACCCCAGCTCGGAGCTTGGGTGCTGGAACCCATCTCGTAAACAGGCGAGATAGGACCTGAGTGATTTAGTGGCTAGTATTAATAGTACCGCCTAGAAGTAAGATGACATACCTTCCATTTCGTGTAGCCCTATGCTTCCAGCTTCTGAAATATGACGCTCCTGGGCCTTCGAAGACACGACGGTGGCTCCGTCGATGTCGTCAGCGCCTACTTCTGTTGGACTTTTGGCATCTTGGGGCGTTGTGCCATATAGCCATCGCTGCACAAACCCTTTGATCCCGCTTGCATTGGTGGGCGTTTCGCTTCCTGCTGCACCACTGCCTATTCTTCGCCGCCGCCAAAGCAGGAAAAGTATTATCCCGGCAGCTATGACAATAAGTCCGAGAACTACTCCCAGTACCGGTCCAACCTAAGCCGGAAGGCCACCACTATTGTGAATGGTAATAGTCGTTGGTTGGGGTGTTGAGCTAGGGGTGCTAGTAACATTGGGAGTCTGTAATGCATAGGGATAGTACGTGGCGATACTTTTCGTATATTTGGCTGCAAAGAGACTGCTCAACGATGGCGGTGCTAGAACTGTAGCACTTCCATTGCCACTATCTCAGATGGTAAGTAGGTACTTAAGTAAATGTGCCAGGAGATATATGAACGACGGGGTTGCCTCACTTTCCACCAATCTTTGCAGTAACAACATCCGGGACGACGTACTCATTCCATGTGCGTGGGTCGTATGAATCCTGGAATTCTAGTTTGTTCAGATTGAAGACTTCAGTGATGCCACCGTTCAGGCAAATAGTCGGGTCGCCCGCGTACAGCCCACCTAATACCATCATTTGATCGGGATACACCCTGATACACTTATGTCCACTTCGGCCATGATTGTTCTGCCCGGTATAGGCGAGTGTCCATACCATTTGCGGCACTGAAAGTATGTACACATTATCTGAAGGGATACTGGTCTCGTTGATTCCATTGTACCCGCCGTATATATAAATGTTAAACGACGACCCATCTTGAGCGGGCGCAACCACGGAGCAGAACATAGTTAATTGTGGTGGAATATCTCCTGTTGTATTCTGCAGATGCCATTCTTGGCTGCTAATGTCGTATATGGAGACCGTTTCCATAAACGTCGGGCTGACTTGACTCTGTATTTGCTGGTCAATGAAAGAAGAGCATACAAAGGACATAGATTTCGACCTTACGCTAGTGTTGGCTTGGGAATCATTTAACCCCTGAACAACAGTTAGAGACGAAGGATCAATTACTCCTCCGATCACAACAAGCAACCCATTTTCGCCCACTGGGATCCATGCAAGTTCGGCATTTGCGCGAGCCGGAACGGATGATGGTAATGTCTGATTGGACCAAGTTTCACTTCTCATGACCGTCATGTTGACTGCTATTAAAGTACTGGCCAGCGTATCTGCATATCCATCAGCATAGTAAATGGGACCCCAATCTGCGGCACGCATGCCACTAAAGTAGTAGCCCATGTTCTCACTTGGAGCCGACACGCCGGCACCGTTCGTGATGTATCGAGTTATGTTGGCGGGCAGTTCTTTTACGATAAAACCCGGCGACCACGACTGACGTGAGGGGCCATATTCATAGGCCTCGTATCCCAAGATGGAGTCTGCTGCAGGCGCACTTGAACTATTCGTCAAGCTCACAAGTCCCCTTTCATGTCCCACCGGGTTGTCAGCAGAGTAGGTGCCTTGCATGGATATCAAGCTGGCTTACCCATAGGTAATCATTTCGTCGTCATTCGCAAACATAACGCCGTCTACATAATTGGGGGCAATATTGTTGCTCGCCAGCCCGCCAGTCTTGGACAGGGTCTGGAATAAGCCTGTGAGGTTGGTCGACTGGTTGAAACGCTGGCCAAGGTTGAGGGTATATACCACGCCGTCGACATTGCCTGCAGAGAGAGGTCAGGTTTGGGCTGTTCTGGAGTGCTAGAGAGAGAGACAGACCGTCGTTTTGGGGACGCCGTAAGTGCCGTCAGAAAGGCCCCTGCCGTAGTTGCTGCGTTAGGAAGGTGCGAGCGTGATCGCGGTCACGGGGTAAGGATGGAAAATAAGTACGCACGGCTGCCACCACAGCGATCCTCCGTCCAGATAAACCGTGTCGCGGATGATGTTTGCTGCTCGTCTCTCGTCAGCCCTATACAGTCACAGCGTGTCGTTCGCTCAACTCACCTCGGAACTGAGCCCAGTTGCACATCGACACATTCACCTCGTTTTGCCAGCTAAGGCCAGACGAGCAGTCGGAAAGCACCCAGGCGAGTATCGCCACGGTCAATAGAAGCTGCATGGTTGAATTGAAGTCCAGGGAAGATGACGAGGGAGCAGTCAGGCAGATCAATTTCCGGTAGGTATGTTTCTATCACCACAGAGCGCGCCTAGCTGCACTCAAGTGCCCCGCGGAGAGCTCCAAGGCTGGCCACAGCAACATACAAAGTATGGTGATGGATGGCAGGACAATGCTCACAGAGGACGCCGCAGCTTCCTTTCTGGTAGATTGTGTACCCTCAGCTTCGGGCTGTGGATGCATACATCCCTTCGCGATACAAAGGAAATAGTCTGTCTTACGCTGCCATGGAAGGATTTTTCAAGACCCTGCGAGTAACACTGTCCGGAAAGTGACGGTAACGCCGGTCAGCCGAATGCATCCCTGAGAAAAGGCCGTACTCGAGCTATAGGCTGGCGTACTAAGCATGTCTTGCATAATCTTCCCTCAGCTTGCTAATGCTCGTCGTAGAAGATTGTCCGGCGTGAGGCTCACTCTTCGACGAGCAACCAATCAATGGAGAGAATTTCCAACGAAAATGCATCATTCCGTATGCTTACGACCTACCCAAGCAAGTGCAGGGAACACCGCATTGTTAGCGCCACAAAATCTCTCAATGTCGCCCGCGTCACTTGCTCTAAGCTGCATCTGAGAGCAACATCCCAGCACTGACAACGCATTGCTACCTTAGGGGCCACTGGACGATACCACCCCTCAATCGAAATATCCGACTAACACGCAGACCGACTGGGCGGGGTTACTTATGTTGGCAATTCCTTCAATTCAACCTTGCATGGATTCCACGGCACTTAACTAGGTGCTCTGGGCCTCTGGCTAATATCCCAACCCACGCAGCCTTGTCCAGTATGCACACACCCGTTGAAAACCCACCCAACGTACCTACCTAGGTAGGTAGTATTTACTAAACAGGGAATGTTTTCGGACCATGTACTACCAGCTGACGTGCAGAGCTATTCTCGTCAATCCTCTGTCAAGTACGTAAGGTCCTGTTACTTTCCTTCTTTCTGGGACACTCAACGTTTTGCACGGAAACGAATCCACGCTCTGTGCAGGCCGGCGTCTGTCGTTTACGCTCGAGTTGTCTCTTGTTCATCTGAAGGCTAAAATTTCAGAGAAAAACTGTTTCAGCCATGATAACGGCAGGGTTAATCGTTCGTTTCTTCCTGTTATTAATGCTAGCTGCCTGTTCAGGTAGCAACAGCACATCAAACAGTGGCATTGATACCCATGGCTCCTCAAGCTCTGCAGCAGATGGGCCTGATATTTCATTGACCAATCCATCTACTACTATAACAAATGCTGCTCGGGTTAGTTCAAGAATGGAACCGTTCCGTTTTCGGCTTTGCTAATATTGATTAGGAGGCTGCAATAGGTACTTCAGTATGATTTTCAAACACCGTGAGATTTATTAGATACTGATACGATTTTAGACTGTAATAGTACCTATAACAATCACGGAATGCCCATGCGAAGAAACTTCCCTGACAAGCTCCTTCACCAGCACGTCGGCAACGACCGTCATTTCGCCAACAAGTACCACTTGGAGCACGAGTACAATTACTACCATCGTCTCTGTGTATCCAACAACGACGTTTACGAGCTGGTATACTAGTACTTCCACGGGTTGGTCTACTAGTACTTCCACGAGTTGGTCTACGAGAACTTATACTAGTACCTCTACATGCACAGACACTGTCACTACTTACTCGACTGCATCGTCCACGAGCTTTTCAACAAGCACTTCTACTACAAGCACTTCTACAAGCACGTCTACACGCACGTCTACAAGTACTGGCACTATCACTCTTTACCCTACTAGCACCTCCACCAGCACCTTGACCAGTACATCCACGAGCACTCATACGCATACGGTCACTGTTTACCCTACCACGCGTACCTCCACAAGCACATACACTAAGACTGAAAGCGAATCTCATCCAAGCACTCAAACGGTGACAGTCACTACCACGTATCTGACAACTTATACAACGACTTCTTTATCCGCCACACCGATTACTATTTCGGATACAATTACTACAAGTATAAGTACATACATTACCGTCACAACGACCGCAACAATCACGACTACGAGCACCTCGCTCAGTACTTACGCTACCACCGTCACTGTTAGTGATACAGTTACCGACAGTGTAACTGACACTATTTCTGTTACTCTACCTGCCACCGCTTCGACTGTTAGTGAGACGGCCACAAGTAGTGTTAGCATTTCGGTTTGCCCCAGTCTAATTGTCAACCCAACGTATACAGCACCCGGACCTTTACCAACAGACTATACTTGGGGCTGCCCGCCTGGCTTTTATGCCATCCCAAACACCCGCCCCGGAGGTGATAACTTTGCAATGGGGCCACCTGCCGATTCATACTACTGCTCACCAGATGAGTGCATTCCTAGCCCTAAACTTATCAATGATACGACTGCAACATGGGGCGATGGATACAAATCGGCTAAAGTCGGGGTGTTCCCAGTGACTCCGGGGTACTTTAACCTGAATCCGATGAATTTCGGATTGAATTATAGCATATTCACATTCCGGAAGGTAATGAAATCAATTATTCATCTGAGTATTATCGCCGAGAAGCATCGTTAGGAAATCGAGAAGGACATCAAAGCTACGCCAAGAGGCAGGCCATTGGTGCAGAGAATGTTCCGGCAGTATGCTATGCTGAATGCAATAACGTGCAACTTGAAGGGAGCGCACAGGCAAAGTACCAGCACTTTGCCAGAGTACGTCTGTCTTTATGACTGATCTGAGAATCTGCAATGAGTGCATTTCGTACCATGCAACTAACCAAACAACGCTTGGGCCTCTTCCTGATTTTGAACAGTGGTTATCTTATTGCGCCTCATTGGGTATCGCTACATCTCCTAGCACTACGAGTGCAAGTTTATCTATATCAACTTCCAGCGTACCGGCACTTCCAGAGTCGACGACAGGCAGCACGACTCCTACCACGACAAGTACAAGTATCATCTCAAACCCGAGCACAACCTTGAGCTCAAGCACAACCTCAAGTCCAAGCACAATTTCCAGCTCAGAAACTGCCTCAAGCTCAAGCACCACCTCCAGCTCAGACACTGCTTCAAGTCCAAGTCCCACTACAAGCTCAAGCACCACGTTGAGTTCAAGCACAACCTCAAGCCCAAGTACCACCTCCAGCTCAGGCGCTGCCTCAAGTTCAAGTACCGCTACAAGCTCAAGCACGGCTTCTTCGATATCGGAATTATCGACTGCAGAATCCTCGTCGTTGTTCCAAACGGCGACCACAGGAGCTTCATTTAGTCAATCAGCTAGTCAGACGACGCTAACAACTGCAATATCTACGTTCAGTACAGAGGTTACTGCATCTACTACATCTACTTCCAGTGTTTCTGAAACGTCTGCTATACGGCTTACAAGTTCATTGACTTCAAGGAGTAGTCCTGGTTCGAGCTTGTCCTCACCTGCAACATCAGAAGCAAGCATTGCGAGCAGTGCCGTCTCTTCATACACGTCTACGCCCGTCGGTTCCGGCTTTAGCAGCAGTGTTATTGGTTCCATTTCAACTCCCAGTAGCAGTGAAAGTGGCAGCGGTACTGCCTCTTCATTCGCTTCCGCAACTCTTAGTCCTGGATATGGCAGCAGTCCGGAATAGCCCCTCCGATAGCTACAGGTTCTAGCCAGACATCGCCTGGGTCTGCTACGAGCACATCTAGTCTGTTCCAAGGTGCTGCACGACAGAGCACTCTGCCAGTATCCTGGAAAGTCACTGTCATAATAAGTGCGGGACTTTGGCTGCTAATCATTGCAGTCTAGATGGGAAACTCAAAGGAGGCATCGTCATAGGTAGTAGTTTGGGTTACATGGCTATCCATTTAATTAATTGGCAAAGGAAGGATTAGCAATAATAATCTTAATTTCCTTTTCGTCGCACAAACAAAAAGGGAAAAAAGAGAGAACTGATCCCCTTCCCTACATAATATAATGCATACACACATTTAATTCTTGTCCGCGATCTATTCTATTGTGATAGGTAGTTACTACGTAGATAATTATAATCAAATAACTATTTGTTATGTACATCGAAAAGGCTCGTGCCAAACCTAACTTGTAGTTATTATCTCTTCCAGAGAATTTGAATTTCTGCAAGCAGAGATAATACATCACGATGAAGCGGTCTTCAAGCTAGCAAGCCACTCAGCCGACGAGCTGACTTGGACTTGACGCGGGATGATCTTCTTCATCAGGAATTCATGATTCTCCTGATCAGTGTCAATGCAAAGGTCTTCCAACACGGTGACGCGAAAGTCGAGATCGGCCGCCTGGCGGACCGTCGACAAGACCACACCGGAAGTGCTAATGCCTGTGAGGACCAGCTTCTGCGCGCCGTACGAACGCAGGATCAGGTCCAGATCGGTGCTGGTGAAGGCTGAGACACGGTGTTTAATGACGACTACGTCTTGACTGGCGGGGCAACTGCGGCGTGGATGTGGGAGGAAGCGTCGTCCTCGCCAAAGGCCTTCCACTGCGAGGCCTTGGCGGTCGAGCTGTTGTTCGGGTGGTGTTCGGGGTAGCCGGGCCGGAAGCTGGTTTTGATATAGATGATCTTCACGCCCGCGTCTCGGGTTGCCTGGACCACAGGAGCGAGGCGTTCCAGATATGCGTCGCCATTCGGAACGCGTTCAATCACGCCGTTCTGGACGTCCATGACCAGGAACACCGTTCTGTCAGACATGGTGGTGGATGTATTGGCGGACAAAGTTGATGTGCGATAGTTATATATAATTATCGCTAATTCGTCAATTCGTCAAATAGTAAATAGACTGACAGGGGTCGACATGTACCTATATATACAACGTTATGCCCGGTAGCGCCCGCGACCGGCGGCTTGAGTTACTCCCACGCACACGCAGCCCTAATCCGAGCCCTAACATCAGTGCGTGGAAATAATTCTACCACCGCCGAGCCCAAGCCTGGACACGGATTTCTTCAGTTTTATTACCACGCACTTGTTTTCTGCACGTTGCAAGGCCCCGGAACCGGCCAGCCAGGGCAACTAGTGAAAGGGAGACTTAAAAGATCAAACTGGCCATTTAAATGCGATGCATTCTTACTTTTATATTATCAACATATCATTATCGGCTATTCTCGAAGCTAGTTAACTCGCCTCTTAATCACCTGCCTGCGATTTGCTCGGCAGCGAGCCAGTGCGACGTTGGACGGTGCTACGTTGGACAGCCCAATTCAGTACTTATATACATACACCTGCGGCCTTACCTAAGTAGGATAGGCACCTACTCAAGGCGAGCAATTTTGGAAGGCCGCTAGACAAGAGCCGTCATGGCGGACGAAGAAGATCGGAAGACTGCAACGACGGAGCAAACCCCAAAAATGACAACAGCGACGTCGAGAAATCGTCGACCGACGAGGTCACGGCACCCATTAAAATGGACAGCAGCCAACTCCCCAGAGCTATACTCGGTTTTCACGGTCAATCAAAAGGGCCATTGTTTCCATGGGGTCTCTGGCAAGCTTCTTTTCGCCCCTGTCCTCAAGCATCTATTTCCCGGCATTGGATACCATTGCTACTGCGTTGGGCGTTTCCGTTGGCCGGATTGACCTGACTGTTACAACATACTTGGTGAGTTGATTACCAGCGAACTGCTCTCTCGCCCGCATAGTCTTTACTAACGAATGCCATTACCAGATTATGCAGGGTATTGCGCCCACCTTCATAGCTGGTTTCTCTGATCGTGCAGGGCGACGACCAGCGTATGTCATCTGCTTCACCATTTATATTGCAGCGAACCTAGGCCTGTCCCTCCAGAACAGCTACGCAGCCCTAATGGTCCTGCGTTGTCTTCAGAGCGGGGCAGCAGCGGCACTGTCGCGCTGGCCAACGGTCTCGTAGGAGACATGATCACCTCTGCGGAACGAGGCAGCTATATTGCCTTTGCATCACTGGGGAGCATGCTGGGTCCCTCGCTGTCTCCCATTCTCGGCGGTATCCTCAGCCAATACCTTAACTGGCACTGGTTGTTCTGGTTTCTTCTCATCTTCAGCAGCAGTTTTTCCTTGTCTTGCTGCTTTTCCTGCCAGAGACATGTCGAAAGATTGTCGGTGATGGCTCTATTCCTCCGCCGCCGTTAAACACTTCTCTGACCGACATGATCCGATATCGCCGGCGAAAGAGAAAAGGCATCCCAGTGGACCAAGAGAAGCTCGCGGAGCTTCGCAAAACTACCGTTTTCGCCTTCCATCGCCGGTTCCCACTCTGCGTGTTGTCATGGACCTGGAAACATCAGTCGTACTACTCACGACGGGCTTGCTTTTGCAGTGTTTTATGCTGTGATGACGGGTGCCACGAGTTCTTTTCAGAATATCTATGGATTCAACAACATCCAGACCGGCTTGATGTACCTCCCCATCGGTGCTGGCGGGATTGTATCAGCGTTCACCACGGGACGCATTGTGGACTGGAATTTCCGGCGGCACGCAAAACGCGCGGGGATGACCATCGTCAAGAACGTGAAGCAAGACATTACCAATTTCAATATCGAACGGGTGAGGCTGGAAATTGCCTTGCCGCTCTATTACTTCAGCAACATCTTAGTTCTGATCTATGGCTGGCTGATGGAGCGCAAGGTCAATCTAGCCGCCCCGATCATCCTTCTCTTCCTAAACGGCTGGGCGATTAATGCAACCTCTCAGATCCTGAATGCTCTGATGGTTGATCTCTGGCCGGGAAACTCTGCAGCGGCTACAGCTGCGAACAATCTTTTCGGTGCGAGTTGGGTGCTGCAGCATCAGCGGCCATATCGCCCATGATCAGTGCGATGGGCACTGGTTGGGCTTATACGACCTTGGCTTTGATTTCGGTTGCTGCGTCGCCGTCATTCCTGGTCATTATGAAACATGGAATGAAATGGCGACAAAATAGATGGCGCAAGCAGAACGAACGTAAGAATTAATATAGAGAGCCCTCATGTTGGATAAAAAGAGCAGTACATTTTATATTTCTTCAAGTGCAACCTAGCATTTTTCCTCATTTTCCTCATTTTTCTTTGTTTCTTTCTTTTCCCCTTTCGGTTTTACTTCTACTTGTTTCTCACTTCAAGATATAGAATGCTCAAAATAGATCCTGTTTTAATTTCATCATGTTCAATAGACATTACCTAGTTAGCTTTAGAACAAGAATTGGTCCTGGACTGTCGACAATGACCTATTTTTACCAAACCACAAATAGTCACTGTCGCTCTCACCAACATAGCGGAAACTTCTTTACAAGGCATGACCGCACATGAATTTCTGGTCGTCAAGGAGGAGGCTTCGTTCCACTTTTAGCCGATTTATCACATCCAGGTACGCAACCACCTTGGCATATTCCATTCTGATATCGTCAAAGTGCCTCAGAGATTCGCGGATTGCCCCTGGCTTGCTGATATGCATCTGCGCATAGTCCTTGGCTGAGGAAGGAAGGCACATTCGCCAATCCTCCTCCATTTTCTTGACTTTTTCGACTTGTATGTGCTGCTTCGATCATTTCGTCTATATCGTTGAGATTCTGTTTCAGACGGCATGTCGTCTCCGCGATGTCGTTCCGACAGAGGAGCGTGGCGAGATGTTGGACAGCCACTGAGTCGGTTGCTTTCTTTATTTTGTAGGCGATCTCAAAGTCTGTGCGAGTGTTCGTGGAGGGACTTGGAGCTGTGCTGCTGAGACAGGCGTGGAAGTAGTAGCCACGACTGCATTCGTTGCATCATCTTTTGGCGGATGATGATGATGATGATGTATCTTGTTGCCCACTGCTGGAGGTATCAAAAGCGCACTTTTGCACAGCCTGACTTTGATCTGCATACTGCTAGGACTCATGATGGCTTTCAGCATGGGATATTGCAAAAGTTGTCGTTGTCGTCATTCTCATTGTGATGGACGAGGAAACTGACCTTTTGGTTTGGATTTGTGAGTGATCAGTGATGGCACTAGGGCAGTCATTATGAAATGCACAATTGGCTTGGGTCAAGTTGAAGTTGTTGCACTAAAGCTGTATGACTTCTAGAGAATGAAGAATGAAGAGAGAAGACTGTAGAGCCATAGAAGATGAGGTTTCTGATGCAGATAGCTATGTAAAGAGCTATTGACGACGACAATCCACCACGCACAAATAGCCCAATAGGAACTGAAAGAAGGGCAAATAGATTTTGACGGTCATATCCTCACAATTCATTGTTATCTGCCATTTGACGTCAGTTGAGATGCTGGGCATTGTTTTGATATTGACACGTGATTCCAGCCTGGGAGGCTGGGGCCTGCTTTCATTGTCTTGCCTTCATTGCCAAGCTGGAAGATGCTAGTATGTCCATAATTTTTACCGACATGATGGATAATTATATCATCAGACAGGAGGAAGATGCGTGCACAGCCTTGGAAGCCTGAGAGCGTGAATGTCCGATTTAAGGTGATTATTCATGGCCTCCAGCCTGTCTAAAGTCTCCGAGACGTGCTAAGAGAAGAAAATGGGCATATGGGATGCATTAATTCATGACATTTTGCACTAAATCATTGCGAGAATGAACATAAATATAGCTGGCTAAGGACCTACCACATGCACAAATCAGTCGCAAGCATGTGGACACCCTGGATATTCGAGACATCATCAAAAGCACAATATAAGCTTCAATAAACTGCCACTGGAGTTCACATACCGTCCACTTCATACCGTTTTCAGTTGTAGAAGGAAATAGCTTATCAAAATCAGTCAAGTAGGATAAGAGTCGATGGCATACTTATGGGCGATCCTTTCTCTTCGAAACCTTGGCCATAAAGTGCCATGGTTGAACGCAGAAAGCCCCGTTGATATCGCCTTCAATTTTGTAGTCCTTGTCAGCCAGTTCCAAGTCCACTTCTCGCAGAATGGTAATGAGTGTAATCCAACTCCACTGCCACGCAAACTTGGTTCCAAAACAACGTCTCTGGCCATTCCCAAACCCCTTCTTGACACCCGAGGGAAGTTTATCGTAAGCCTCACCGAGCATACGCTCAGGGCGAAAGGCGTCCGGGTCATCAAAGACCTCAGGGTCGCGGTTCACGGCGCCAAGGATGGCGATAATAGCTTGGTTATGAGGCACTTGGAATCTGCCGCCAGCAAGAGAGACATAAGGCCCTGGGTTTACATCCGGACGAGGCTCTATATTGAAGCCTGGTGCCACTGCTGATAAGCGCATAGCTTCACGGAGTATGGCATTGTTAAACTGGAACTTTTGAAGATTCTCGTAGGTGAGTTCCCCATCCGCACCGAGGATAGAATCGATCTCTTCGCGGGCTTTGGTTATGTATTGTGGGTTCTTGAGTAGATAGTATAGCGCGAAGCTGACAAAACATGGCGATGTTGCCGAACCAATGAAAATATTAATGATTTCATCAATAACTTGTTCACCGCTGAGAGACACGCCTGTTTGGGGATCTTTGCCATTAAGCATTACATTCAGCATGTCCTCCCTTGGCTCCTGTTCACTCTTGCGCTTGGCAATGATATCAGCGCAGAAAGAGCGCATCGTGCGGATATCCTTGTCATAACCGCGTTGGTGAAAGAGCCAGTTCAGCAGCTTTGGGCGGGTGGGACGCTTCACGGCTTCCATGGTGGATCGGTCGATGGCAGTAAGAAATTCTGGGAAAGGTCCTGACATCCAGTCGCCCTTCTGGTGAAAGAAACTCCAGACGACCACTTGCAAATTCAGCCGCTTGAGTCCATCTGCGACATCCACCGTTTGACCAGACTTGGATGTCCAAAATGGCACAATCGCTGAAATAGTGTCGCGCTGGTCGTTAAACGTAATTTGATTCGATTTGTCCGAGACCCATGGAGACATAATACGATGAGCAGGTCCCCAAACGGTCTCCAATTCGGAACTGTATGCTGTGAACAACGAGGCGTGAACTGCCTGCCGGATCTCGACAATGGGACCGGTGACACATTTGCGGAAACGAGATTCGTCACAGATTTCTTCCAGAAGCGCGGCATTGCAGACAAAAACAATTTGTGTACCCAGGGCATTGATTTTGAAGATAGGACCTTGCATGGAGATGTCAATGTCGTCTTCGTGTCTAGGAAAGAACAGAAATACGTACCCCATTTGGCAGCCAATTTGTTGAGAGAAGTCCACGTGTTGCTAGGGTCGACGTCAAAGACATTTCCTAGCAAAGGCACGCCGGGTGGCTGAGGGATTTTGCTCGTCATTTTGATAAATTCCGAGTTCTTTCGCAGAACAACAGTGCTGCAAGAAAATGCGACTGTCACTTAGCCAGCTCCAGGGCGGGCTGGCAGGTAGCGATAAAGTTCCAATTTTTTCACAGATGAGCTCAGCCAGCCCCGCGGTGTGGTGGCCCAGCTAAAACCTGGTTTGCCATAGCTCTGTTCTTCCAGCGACGTATCTGATTTCTGATTTCTGAATTCACCGCTAGAACGGAAGCACGAGCCAGTTTCGTTTCCATCAAAGGTCAGGAAGCCAATCAGAATGCCTGGTTCCCTCATACTGCATTCTCTTTTCCAAATGCCAGAGCAATGAGAGCATACTCGAGGGGTGGCTGGCAAGCGGAGCAGTTGGTCGATCTCCCAAGACTGGGTTAGGAGCACAAAAGGGAACGGATCGTCCCGCAGTGATTTGTTGTGAAGAACCATAAGAAGGGTCGCCGAGGCTGCTAATCTCGGGACACTCGTCCCAGGCCCACCTTTCTGTTCACTAGTTTGACGGGGCTGTCATTTAGAGCGCTGAGCTTGTGCTGTCAACCTATCACTGCCATGTAACACAGTTACACGGACTGCGCACGTACAGAGTACTCCATAGCTGGATCGGAGTGACAAGGCATTCAATGACTGAACAGTGAAGGAGGACTCAGGACGCTAAAAATATGGAGATGGGATCCGTCCGTGCCCAGTGAGCGATCATCGATGCCATTCGATGGGGTTGCA
The DNA here is from genome assembly GCA_020137715.1 of Talaromyces trachyspermus. Taxonomy (NCBI): domain Eukaryota; kingdom Fungi; phylum Ascomycota; class Eurotiomycetes; order Eurotiales; family Trichocomaceae; genus Talaromyces; species Talaromyces trachyspermus. The sequence continues at coordinate 6,669,780 of JACGXQ010000015.1, read as the reverse complement.
AGGGGCATCTGCAGTGGCCAATGGGACAGGATTCGCGCAGCAAATCAAAATGGATTCCTCTCAAGAGTCGAGACTCGTGCGTGTGAGCTGTAAGCCTTTGCATGTACGAAGCCAGCGTGCTAACTTCTAAGAGTGAGTGAAGGGAATAAACATGATTGTTGACTGTCATGATGATCGTCGCCGTGGCGGAAGAAATTCCAACCCGGAGGAAGGTGCCCGTCTTGAACGCATCACGTGTCTCTCTACTCAAATTGTCTGCATTAATTAATCAGTCTACGTCTACACAAAACTAAGACTCCAGACATCCCCAGACGATTATTCGCTTCCCCAGGCCTCCCTGGACAACAATCTTGTCCTTAGCAACGTCGGCCCCAAACCAACCTCTTGCATCAGGAGTCTCAGCACCCTGGGTGACAACACGATGCCACGTCTTTGCGGCAATGTCGAATGCCCACACATCGCTCAGCATTTTCCCCGCGCCTTGGTGGCCCAGATTGCTAGGGTCGCTCTCGCCGAAAAGGGTGACAATATAACCTTTGCCGTGAATGTTTATCGGCAGTAGCGCACTGACACTGCGTGGTGTTGGGCCGCTTTTATTGTCGGGGCTGTACGAGTGCGAATCCCAAGTGTCGCTCTCCGGGCTGTATATGTCCACACTTCCCCTTGTTCGTTTTTCCATCAAACCCATTCATGCGGTACAGCTTGCCGTCGGCGAAAGCAACAGAAGTGCCTCCACGGGCCGGTTCTGGAGCAGGAGAGAGCTCTTTCCATTGCTGACTGGCCAAGCTAAATGACCACAGATCTGACAGTCGGCCAGTTTCGGGACAGCCTGCATGGACGTACAAGGTGTCCCGGCCGTCGCTACACATGCAGTGGTAGCTGCGTGCAATCGGGAAAATGCCCGAGTTAGATGGGGAAAGGCATGACCAACTTCCAGACTTTGTATTGAACCTCCAGAGAGCCCCTTTCTCGTCAATGGGCGCCATCGCGACACCGCCGCGTCCAGAGAAGAGGTAAATGTTCTCTCCTATTACCGTGGTTGCTGTTCCCACGCGAGGAGAAGGAGCTTGCGATGCCGGCTCTATGGCATGCACGGTGGCTGCCAGAGGATCAGAATCCATCTATGTATCATTCAATTCACTCTCTGATCAAGAGGACTGTTATTTACCTTCGTTGGTCAATGAAACAACATGGACCGCATTGTCTCGAGGCTCTCGAGGCCGCAACTCTCCTCCGAATACGTAGAGTTGTCCATCGACGACAGAGAGCGCCTGTGACGACCGTTGCAGTATTTCGGCGTCGATGATTCTGTCCCACTTAGCAGAAAGCTCAGCCATGATGGTAATGGATTTGTTGTGGTTACTTGCTGGTTTTACTGCGGGTGGTTCTCGTGCTTTTAAACAGGCTTCTTTTGGCCACCAAGGTACTAGGCTTGTATGTACTCGGGTTACGCCTCAGAGTAGCCATTATTGGTTCCCCAGTGGTATTGAAGCGTAATTTAAGAAATATTACCGTCTCGGACAAATTTTTGGTCACACCATTCGGCATCCCATCAAATTTATCGCCAAACCATCAACCACTTCATATCTTGGTTCTCACTGGCGTATTTGCCCGTTCGCAAGAATGGCCGGAGATGGATCTGAGGACGAACAGGCCCAGCTAGTGAGAGATACTGAGGCAACAGAGACCGAGCAACTTCTGCCATCAGTCTCAGTCCCAGCCCACCTAGCTCGCCATTTATATGTATCTCACCTGCTTTCAACATGGAATTCGCATTTTTGAGTTTGTCTCCGTGCTCTTCCTAGCGTCGATGTATACCGATACATTACTCCCAATGTCGGTGTATGCGCTGATGCGCAGTGCAGCTGCCATCGTCTTTTCTCAGGCGATGGGCTTCTGGATCGATCGGGGAACGGCTTCTTACTGTACAGATATCCATTGTCGGCCAGCGGCTTGCAGTTATTGCAAGTTGTGTTATATTCTGGACATTGTGGCAGCTAGAGGAAGACGTCAACAGCTCCTTGAAAACCAGCCTTTTGTGGCCACTGTCATCCTAGCATGCGTGGAGAAACTGTGTTCGGTGGTGAACCTCGTGTCTATAGAGCGAGACTGGGTAGGTTGAGTTCTGACGTTTGCTACGCTGTCTACTAAGTAAACAATTCATGACAGGTTGTTGTCATCACCGAGGGCAACGAGTTCGTTCGCAGAGGTGAGTCTAGGTTGAATTCTTCGTACGGCCACGTTTGCACGGCTGACTTTCTCCAGTAATGAATGCGCGAATGCGTAGGATCGATCTTATCTGCAAGCTGCTGGGACCATTGGCGATCTCTTTGGTAGCTATGGCGTCAACACTGATAGCGATTCAAGTTACCTTGGGCATGAGCATGGCCTCTGTCCTGGTTGAATATTTGTGTATTGCTCAGGTAAGTGATCGTTGCCCGTAAGCTACAGACAAGTACCTAGGTCACTGACTTCATCACAAGGTGTATAAGAGATTTCCCTCTTTGCGGCGAAATGCGCCTCGCATGCAGAGCTTCAATTTCGCCAGTGATCAAAGTAACCATGCCATAACAACCATCTTCGGTTTGTTGAAATCTGGGCTCTCTGGCATCCTGCCCCTTTCCTCGCTTAGTTTCTATTTCCACCATTCAGCGTTCATGCCGTCATTTGCATTGTCACTCCTCTACTTGACTGTTTTGTGCTTGTCTGGGCAGATGATCGCATATCTTGTTTCTATCGGCTACACCACCCTGCAGGTCGGCATTGCGCGAACGGCGAGCACCGCCCTTGAACTCAGCGCGACGTGGATAGCACCGCGGGTGATGAACCGGGTTGGCGTCGTTCGCGGGGCATCTGGAGTCTTTGCTGGCAGATGGGATGGCTCGCTGTAGGCGTTAGCTGGTTTCTTGCCGACTTTAACAACGAGAACAGAGACGTTTTCGTTTCCGCAACTGGCCTTGTTGTAGGGGTCGCTTTGAGTAGAATTGGCTTGTGGAGTTACGATTTGTGTGCGCAGAATCTGGTGCAAGATGTGAGATTTTTTTTTTCTTTCTTTCTTTCTCTGATTACGGAGAGCTGTACTGATATTATTCTTCTCTCTAGGAAGTCGATGATGCCCATCGCGGCGAATTTTCCACGACCGAAACTGCTTTCCAGAATTTCTTTGAACTGCTGTCCTACGCATCGACCATTGTCTTTTCGAAACCATCGCAATTTCAATGGCCTGTGGCTATCAGTACGGCGGCAGTTTACCTCGCTGGTGGTCTTTACGCGTACTTTGTGCGCCAGAGACGAGGCCATTTGTTCCATCCACCGGTATGCGTGGCACAGAAGAGAGTGCTTAGTCGAACAACCCAACAGGGAGAATAAACACTATGTGTACAAGTACTTGGATATAGTTAGTATTATCATTTTCAACATATTTAGTGAGACTGAAGTAGCCATAAAAAGCAGCTTAATAACCAGTATTAAGGCCATGGGTTATGCCGCCTAGCTCGATCATTCGATGTCGTTTAGTTAACAAGCCTTCGTTTCAGAATTCAGATTGACTCCTCCAACGTATTATTCGAACAACAATGAAGAAACAAAAAATCTAACATGACTCCTCGGAATACGAAATGGCTGCACGGCCTCCGGGGCATTGCAGCCGCCATTGTCGCTTTCGACCGGCTCTTCATGGGCGACCTCGACTTCCCCTTCCGCTCCTTCTGGGCCGAGCCAGCAGCGAAGAACCGCTTCTGGATCCAACTCCCGCCCTTCAGGATCCTCTTCGCTGCTCGGGCGATGGTGCCGCTGTTCTCCGTCGTTTCCGGCTATGCGATTTCCATCAATCTTTTGCGTGCGCGTCATCGCCGCCAGCAGGAATTCCTTGGCGAGGTTGCTTCGTCAGCCACGCGACGCATCTTGCGACTCTACCTGCCCGTGCTAGCGGTCGTATGCCTTTCGCAATTCCTCTTTTCGTCAACCTATATAATCCGGCGAAGGTTGTGCACGTCGAGCAGTCGCATTCCAAACATGGCAGCAACGAAATCCATCCCTGGTCCGCTCCATGGGCCCATCTACGATACCTGGTTCGGTACATGGCGGATATCGTGAACCCGTTCGTGGCATTACGACATAAGAAAACAACGGGCATCTCGATTTGAATAAACAATTATGGACTATGCCGGCCGAGTTTCGGGGCTCGTGTTTGGTCTACTTTCTGGTTGTTGCTATGGCGCCGTGGAAGGCACAAAGGAAGTCGCTGGCGCTCGTTGCTTTGTCCCTGTATTTCCTCTGGTATGGGATGTGGGATATTGCAACATTCGTCGCAGGCTTGTGGCTGGCCGAGCTCAAGGTCGCCGAGGAGGGCGAACAGCAACAACAACAACAACAGCAGCAGCAGCAGTACTTGCGGACGGACGACGATTCGGATGAAGACACTGAAATTGGGAATTCGCTTCTACGGCAGCCGTCTCCAAGCTCCTCACCATCATCGTCGTCCTCGTCGTCTTCCTCCTCGTCATCGTCATGGAGCGGACATTTAGTCGGCGACAGCAAAAGTCGCGTTCAATCATGACCCTTCCCTCTATAATCAATCTCATCGTCTTTGCCCTCGGAATTCATCTACTCTGTCTCGGGGATGAAGGCATCTTGACTCGAGGCTACCGCGCTTTACTACTCATCCAACCGTCGAGCTGGGACAAGCGAGACGTGGTGCATTTCAGCTGGAAATCCGTCGGCGCCGTAATGACGGTGTACGCGATCAGCAACTCGCCCAGGCGGCTTTTGCAACGGCCTCTCGAAACCTGGCGCGGGATACAATACATGGGACGCATCTCGTTTTCATTATATTTGATCCAACAGATCGTGTACAATCTCTGGCGTGAACCGCTGAAAGATTCGATCTGGAAGGGTTTGGCCGGATATGCATATCCCGGTGGGGAACTGGCAGACAGAGAGCCGTTTGCTCAAGCGGTGATGTGGATTGGCTCGACGATGATTCTGGGGCCGGTGATGATGTTTCTGGCAGATATCTTTATGAGATATGTCGATGTGCCTTGTATGGCGCTCGCGAGGAGGGCCGAGAGGTGGCTGATGTGAATCATTCTATCGAAGATACTCTCCTAGCTAAGTACCATGCAAAATAACTTGACTTGATTCTATTTCATTTGAATATACAGCGTGAGATTTCCTACAGCCTGATCTTTCCTGAGCATAATTGACACTATCTCCAGTCCCAATCCCTGACGAAACGCCAATGCTATTATAAAAATAAATTGTGAAACGCGCATCCAAATATATAGTACAATTAGACCGCAAAATCACTATACATCCGAGTAGAAAAGCATCAACCAAAAGCCGGCGGCGAAGGTGCCAAACATGCCTTTTCAGCTGCCAAAGATTTGTACCTGGACAGCAGGTCGGTGGTCGCCACGCCGCCTTGATGCATGAAGTTGAAATGCGCTGCTAGCGCCGTGCCCTCGATCAGAATTGCTAGGTTGATAGTCAGTAAGAAAGTCGTCGTACAATAGAACGATGTATATGTATATATATATAAGATGAATATAACTCACGTCTTCCCAGATCATGTGGGAGCTTCAACACAATCATGTCCTCATCTCCTTGGTCGTCCGGCCAATTGAAGACATCCGTATCAAGAATGTCACTGCCTAGAATAGCCAGAAAATTGATGCGGATGCGCTCGCCCTTCATGTCCCACGGTTTGTTGAACTTGTACAAATCCAGCTGGTCGGTTTCGATGTTCTCGAGCAGCGAATAGTGCTGCTGTGACGCGATCGCCCAACTTTCGTAGGTAGTCCCCACACTTCGTAGGAGAGCTGCGCGACAGGCGTGCGGTTCAGGGCTTTGTTGTCCTGGACGCGCAGCCAGCGATGGTTGGGGAATGGCGGCGGGACGTAGTCGAGCGACCAGGTGAAGTCGTCCGGGCCCGTCCAGTTCGGGTGCGCCGAAGGTCGCCACGACGCTGTGTGGCCGAAGGAGGCAAAGCGTTTGGAAAGTGACTGTTCGTTTTCCTCAGAGGACTGCTGTTGCTGCTGCTGCTCCTCGTCCTGCTCCTGCTCCTGTGCCTGCACCTGATCCGCTGCAACGGCGAATTCCTCCACCGCCGGCGCCGGCTTCAGCGTATCCATGTCAAACCCGGGCGGGAGATCTGGGAAATACGGATGCAGCGCGCCCATGTGGTAGTGCAAGAAGCTCAGCGGTGGGTTATTGATGATATTGGCGGACACGGCGAGTGCATCGCGGCGTTCGAGTTTCCTGGTCACGATGCGTTCGATGGTGTCATCTGCGAACCAGACCTGCGCGTCCATTAGCAACCAGAGATGGTCGAAGGTGGTTAGAAGGGAAGGCACGAACAATATCGTCATCAATTTTGATATACATGGTGTCGCGATCGGCTATGCGCCAGATCTTAGTGTAGTCGGGCCACCAGACGGGCTCCGGAAGAATGTGCGTCTTGTAGTGAGAAGAGCGAGCCAGAATCTGGTCGAGATAGGCCAGGTCTGCTTCGTCCTTTGTATTGACAACCCAAATGACATTGTCCAGCCAACCGCCATTGACAACCAGGTTTCTCTATGCAAACGAACAGTTCAGTTTTATTCAGAGTGCAGACCGCGGGCGGGTGGACATACCTCGAGATAACAGTGCATCGACTCCACCCTGTCCCGACGACCATAGAAAACGAATCCGCTGATGGTCAAATTGTCTGGTTTTCCTGGAATACGTGAACTTCCCGAGGCCCAGGTGGCCGGATTCCCAGGACGAGCTGGTGGTGGGAAGTCTTTCGCGGGAGCGCCTTGCTTTCCATGTTCGACTTGACTTGTTGATGACGGTATGGCGGGCAAGGCCAACGAGAATGGATGCGAATCGGAGGCTGTCTTGTCTTCTTCGACTTGGTCCTCGTCCTCGTCGTATCCACCATATATTCCGACTCTACTTGCATCTTTGCCTCCGTCACCGGTCAACACAATTGGATATTCGCGGCTCGTAGTCAATGTCGTCCCGAATGGAGGATCGATCGCAGCGATTCGATCTGCCGATCGCCAGAGAAGCACTGAGACAAGTGCTAGCGAGACGACTGCCGAGGTCAAGACGATGCGACGTGGCGGCATTGCTCATGACGATGTTCTCGAACTATACAATCAACAACGTTTGTTGTGGCCGTCGTAAAGCCTCAGAGTAACAGAGTAACGAATGAACAGAGTGACGCCTTGCGCCTATGGGATGGGTTTGTTGTACAGCGGCGCGGTCACACCGAAGAGCGAGATGCCATACAACCAAATCCGAGCAGGACTTGTAGTTTTTCTTTTCGATAAATGAGAGAAAAATAATGCAAAAGAGAAAAGTGACTGGACTGTACAAACGAGGGTGGCTTCACACAGGAAGATGAAAGGGGAGCATTGCCAGACTGTCCGACAATTTTAGCATGGGGGCGTCGGCGCTTTTGAGAGAGGGAGGAGAGTAGGTATAATTGCCGAAGTATGCGTCAGAGTTTGGACTTGTCTTTGAATTTGGACTATAGTAAGTACTAACATAAGTACTAAGTACTATAAGTATTATCTCGCTTTCCATTCCAACCGAATTTTCCATGGCGAATCATCGAATGCGGCGCCGGCCAAGACTCGCTCAGCCGCCATGAGGAGCCTGCTAGATAGGGCTTGCGGCTAAAACGCGAGGACCGTGTGTTAGTGGCTAGAAAAGAAACGCTGGTTCGGAGTCTTCGGACTGTGTGGGCTTTGACCGCCAAATACGACTCAGTGGTTATTCGTAGCCGACCAGATCGGATGGATCGACTGCTGATTTGTTGTCGTGCGGACGGCCGGGGTGGATTCTATTCATAGAGTTGCAGCATTGCTCGAGTCCATCATTCCATCAGGGATCGATAAAATGCTGACCACTCCTCGCTAGACTCTGCAGTCTGCAATGTAATTGTGCACAGTGTGCAGGCTTGCTACATGATCCCGGTCGGACGGCTAAAAGTATTCAGATCCGCGGAGGAATGAACTAAATTACTTAATTAGGCATCTCTCGCGTTCATCAAGTTGTACGCCAAAGCGGCTCGCTAGGGTTTATAGCCTGTTACGAACCGGAGATCTACAGACCAACAAAATTGAAAGCACGCTTCGATAATTGCGCTCAACAAGCTCTTAAAGAATCTCGTCGGCCTTTTGTTTCGTTCGCCTTTGACCCTCTTGCACTTTTGCTGCAGCCGTGTGCAGCTCAACCGCTGAATTGCCTCTTCAGGAAGTACATATCCGCTTTCGGGTCTAGTCCAGCTGTACCTCCAACGAAGTAATTCTCATGCAGCATAACAACTCTCGTTTCCTACAAACCACCTAGGTACTGATGGAGGCGGTATCCACTCGAAGATTTCGTTTTCACGTTCGTCGACCGATTTCGATTGAGGTGCAATTGCAGGTTTCCATTCCAGCTCATCAATATACTAGAAGCCCACTTAGTCAAATCAGTACAGAAATAGGTATCGCAACTCATCTTAGTAGCGATATTGTTGGATAAAGGTGATGGCGGTTGTGGTATAATCTGTTCCTTCTGCCAGCTGGGCGTTGGAATCGTACTGGAGCTGTCTCGACGTTGCAGCTTCACCGGCCGTTCGTTGAATGAATCTGATATTGAGCGTTTCATGTTTAAGACATTAATCAGTGTGAGAATTCAGGAGCGATCTATTTAAACAGGTTATGGTTAAAGAAGGTTGTACGACTCGACCTTTGAGTGGTAGGCGATCGCTGAGGTTAGACTCCCAAAATTTGAAGTGGGCCTGATAAGTTTCTATTTTTCCATAGCCGTCCAAATGCCCATGATATACTCAGTAACCGACAAAGTTGGGTCACTGTTATCCACTGCCCCGTGTCGAAGAAGAAGGTTTTCAATTTCACGCCGCTCATAGAAACGAGCAAGACGCAGTGGTGGTATCTGACCGTGGTTGATGTCCGCACCCTTTTCGATCAGAAGCTCGACCACCTCAAGCAAACCCTGATGTATAGCCTGAACCAACGGTTTCCGATCAAACTCTGGCTTCAGGCGACCATCTAGTTCCCGGTCTTCTTTCCTAGACCCGTTGACATCTGCGCCAAAGTCGAGAAGCGTCTTGACAACTGGAAAAATAGCGCTACTATGGCTTTTGCAACAGTACGTTAGAGGTGTGAAAAGAAAACCTGGAGGATCAGGATCTGCTCCCTCTTTCAATAGAAATTCGACAACTTCGGCATTCATCGCGAAACAGGCTGCTTGATAGAGTAAATTGACCATTTTGGAAGATTCCGCGTAGGATGGGTACACAGTGCTGATATCGAAGGAGCACTTATTGATAAGATATCGTAGAACTGGAGCTCTGTCTCCTCGCACCGAATGATAGCCCATCCGCAACGCGAAAACATGTCAAATCGATGCTGTAAATCATACTTCTCGACGAGATTCGAGAGAAGTGCCACGTTTCCTTCTTGGATTGCCCGCACCTGTAGCTCAGCAATAAAGCTCAGTTGTGAGTGGAAATCATAACCAGCATCAACGAAAGCGTCGAATACATCGACACTGGCGTTGATTGGGACATTTTCTATCCTTGTCCGCGATGCAACATTTGCTTTACTATTTCCACATTGTCCGTCTTACAGGCTTTTACTAAAACTGCCTCGGCATCGGCCTCATCTCCTCCAACGTGAACCAAGTAAGCGCAAATCTGCAAAGACTCGGTCTTCTTCCCGAAAAAATTTCTGTCCTTCATGCAAGCCTCCACTACTGTTTGATTCTTTCGCTTCTTAGACTCAGCCTTGTAGTGCACGTCAGCCCCGTGGCTAAGCAAGCAATCAACAACAGCTCTTTGGCCACCAACAACAGCGGCGTGTAAAGCCGAATCGAAATGAAGATCTCTGTCTTTGGTCTTGCCAGATGGCCCTACCAGGCTGATCCCTTCCTTCAACAATCTTTCCACATACAGAAGCTCACCCTGGAAACATGAAATGTAAAAGAATGTTCTCAAGCTCACGGACTTCAAATCCACCTTCAAGCCGGCATTCAACAAAGCACACACAATCGGTCCCCAATTGTCTCGCAACGGCTCTTCCCAGATGGTATATGAATTTCGCCACCACCGAGAGGCTAGACAACCATCCACGGCTACCTGCACGAGGTTGACCTCAGTCGGTCGCTGATTATCTACCCTTTCACCATCTGCCGAGAAGAATTGCATTGGATATGGTGCATGCGTCGTATATACGCTGGCTCCAGCCTGTACTAAGTCACGGAACACCTTGAGACAGCCTGTGACACAAGCATGGTATAAAGCCGTATGGCCGTCGGCATTTGGGAGATTGATCCAGGAAACAACGGGGTCTTGAATGCGACAATGGTATTCACTATGCTGCCCAAACAAAAATGGATTATCTCAAGGTTGAAGTTTTTCGACGCCTCGATAAGAGCCTCCCGGGCTGAGCAACTGGATATGGGAGAAATTTCCGATAGGCGATTGATCTCGTCAAATAGGATCGTTTCGTCCCGATCTGCACCTTTCCGGCCCCGTCTCCTTCTATCTACGGCGGCCATCGCTATCAATGCTTTTCCCGCGAGACGGTCGTAGAAGGGGGTGCGAAAACCGTCTTGATTGCCTGCAGTGATCCGTACCACTCTTGGGCTATTCCTCTGTGATGAACCTGCTAAGGAATTGCTCTTTCAGAGTGGTCAGTAGGACATGGTCCATCAACACTTGTAACGCGCTGATATTTCGTTTCCTTGCTGCCATTGTTACTGCCGCAACAAAGGCACGATATTCCCGCGCATTAGAAGCCGAATCTTCATCCCCGACGTCTTTCAGTTGGAAATCACACAAAATTGAACGCAAAAGATTGATGTACCCCGTTTCAACCGCGACTACTAATCCAGAACCAATGGTGGAGCATTGAATCTTTTACCATGCTTGAGAAGAATGGCGAGCATATCTGGAAAGTTCCACGCAACAGCAACGGCAATTGCACTTGTAGAGCGCTCACGGTGTCCGACTTCTCCCAAACGAACAGGGTCATCCAGGGCGAGGTCTGGCAAATGTTGTAACAACATCTCAATTACAGCAGGATGCTGGTTTGATACCGCATATGACAAAGCTTTTCCGACCTTGGCTTTTTGACCAGTAAGAACTCGACGACTTGCGTTTGCCCTGCTGCTGAGGCGACTTCTATTGGAGTCGGCTGGTTGGAATGGAAAGCGTCTCCAGTGGTATTTATATCATTTCCTGATCAAGGAGGTGCTGAAGTGTGCCGACAAAACCATTCCGAGCAGCAATCCTTAGGAACCTGCCATTACCTTTGCCGATATCTTCATTCGCTGTCATGGCATGGCGCTGTTCTTCTGATGAAATTGGTGCTGATTGTTTGTCAATCGAACGCCATGGTAGTCGCGTATCAAACTTTGTGTAGGCACTATTATTTTCTTCATGTTGAGTTGGCGACTGGTGTGGACTTTTAGTATCGCCACGATAACTGGAATGTTCATCGGGAAGAAGAGACAGGCCTTTGTTCACACCGCAAAGAACTAAGCCAACGTATGGACGGTCAGAATCCCGAATACTTGGATCATATTCCAATGCCAGTCGTACAATGTTTTCTCGGCCGCCATTCAAGGCAGAAGAGAAGACGGTTTGTGCACACTTTTTAGCATGCTCTTTGCAATGATATGTTTGTAAAATAGTCTTGCGACATCAATGTAGCCTCTAAAGCAAGCTGCCTCGACTGCCGGCTCCATCTGAGAGAACTGGTCGACGTCGTAAACGCCGCAACTTACAAGATATTGGACAGTCGAGAAATGGCCATTGAATGCGGCCGCTGCTATGGCATCTGCATCTTTGCCTTCGATGCTTGCACCCCGATCCACCAGCAGCTTCACGATTGTATCATGGCCACGAAGAGCAGCTGCCCGTAGCGCCGTTCCGTAACGACCTCGAGAGTTGATATCTGCACCATGTTCCAAAACCAGGACCACCATTGTGGCGTGCCCACCGAATGCTGCTGCCTGAAGGGCATTACCAAAATGGCCGGTGTTCATATTAATATCTGGTATCGTATCTTTGAGCAATCTTCTCACAATTCGTGGTCTGCATTGAAACAAGGCCACCTGTAGAGTATCATGGAGATTCGCGCCTAAATCAAATGTAAGCACACTCAACTGCAAGCGCTCGGCAAGGCATTTGACTTACTCGTTCCCCTGGTAAGCGTACCCGGCTCGTTTGGATATAAACCAAGAATATACGCAACTATCTCATTGTGCCCATCATATGATACCCTGAGGAGCACCTCTTCTAATTCATCTTTTTGAGTAATATTGGAGGCCTTCAACAAGGCCCCGATCACTTCTCATTGCCCCAGACATGGCAGCCTCGAGGGCACTAATAAACTTGCCAGAGGCAGATAAATTTGCCCCCAATCCATGAGAATTTTGACGACATCGAGATATCCGTGAAATGCTGCTGCTTGTAGTGGGTTTCCAAAGAAGCCCCCAGCCTCATCGACATTGGCTCCGTGTTCGAGAAGATGTTGCAATATGGCAGCCCGGCCGTATCGTGCACTGATATACACGGCGGGAGTGCCATTAAGATTCGTTGCGCTATAGTCGATGCTCCGTCCTGAACCTGAAATTTCGGCTTCCATCTGTTCAAGAATGGAGGGAAGGCCATAGACGCAAGCGACAAATAAAGGGAGCTCGAATCGTTCAGTATTGTGTTCAACTCGGTCCGATGCGATTCTTTAAGTCTGTTTGGTGTCTTTAATTCAACTAGTTCCTTAACGTCCTCGAGCCATTGCTGGAACGTCATTGTTTCTTCCTCGGATACGAAATTTTTCAGAACGATGTCTAGCTTTGATTTGGCCTCATCATCAGTCACTTTTAGAAGGTGATGAGCCCAATGGCAGATTGCATACTCGCGAAAGGATGATTCAGGAAGACCATGATCGCCGGTTTCATCTTCGTTGGACCAACTCTCGCTAACCCTTTCATCATCATCAAACATGAAATATGCAAGACATCTTCCAGCAACGAGGGAGTTAATCGCCGATACTGAGTATTCTGGAAGTTGTAGTAGGTAATCTCGCACAGACGCGTGCACGAAAGAAAACTTTTTGTGTTTGTGTCAAGCATGACAAAGTTGCAACAAAGGTCGAGTATTTTCTGGGCATCATAGACGTGATCCTAATAAACCAAGTTAGCTGTAGTTTCCATACTTTCTTTAGATCTGCTCATTATAGCCTCACCATTTTTTCGTCGTTCCAAGTGTCTCATCCTCCACATTGTCGCGGATCGCTGTCATCAGCTCTGACACCGAAAGAGTCCGCTCGGCAGCAAGAAGCCATGCTAAAGCTCGTGTTGCGGCGCTTTTTGAATGATACTTGCACTCTTCAATACGCTTATATAAGCAATCAAAGGTCTTAAGGAGTGTTGGTGGAAGGTTTTCCAATGCAGTGACGATGTCCGCTTCGACTTTGAACTTGTTATGGTCGCTTAGATATTCCAGTTGCATGGCTGGCAAGAGAAACATCCCATTTGCTCCGTCAAGTAAGGTGCGCATGAGATGATTTTGAGGTCTTCGGTGACTGACCCGCGGAGTAATCGTCGATTTGTAATGGCCAAGTTCACCTTTTCCTTGACGAAGAGGTCGATATCTGCCGAGTTCTCTATGGCGGAAGCACATATTGAGATAGAATCTCTAAGCTCCTGGGCGATGTCGACTTCTTCACGACTAGATATCATGATCTTCACCACATTAGGTGACTCAGTGATGAGCGTCTTGAGGGCCATGATGAGGTCAAATCGCTGCATCTCCAATTCGTCGAGACCGTCGATGATTATAGTGGCTGGGCTGTCTAGCATCAGTGTTTTCAACAACTCCACACACTCATCTGCTATTAAAGGTGAGGGATCGAGCCCATCCATTTTGCAGCTTCTTGTCTTCTCTTGTACTCTTCCCAAACAGGTCGTCGTATTGTTTGAGTGGACGCGCCGGTTGCCAGCTGTTTGAGTATAGTTTGAAGGATTGCGGTTGCATTCATCTGCATAATTTTACTGCTTGTAGAAACACTCGAGCAGTAAACATACGCGACTGGGGCATTCTGCTTGTTTTTCTGTGCCTGATCCAAATGCTGCTGTATCACTGATGAGGTGAGCTTGGTTTTGCCGCACCCGGGTATTCCATGAAGCCACAAGATTGAAGACACACTCGAGCGTTGCCACTCCTGATACTCAGTTTTGAAGAAAATCCATTGACAAGTATTGGGGACAATTTCTTTGTAGCTAGACTCATGGTATTGTCGGTAACTATAGCCCGAAAACCATAGGAGGAACTTTCGTCTTTCTTCATCTTGTAGCGTATCCTGGAGCAGCGTTAACGGGTCGCTTAGACGAAGCACCGGTGCTGTGAGTGATTGAAGGATAGCCTCTAATGACTGAAAAGATTGTTGACTCTTTTCATCTAATGTCGTAATCGCACTGCTCATATGCACAGCACGTTCCGCCTGAATAATTTGGCCTAGTTTTTCCACCTCTTCTTCTTTGGTCGCGATGCTTTGAAGACGATTGTTGCTGCTTTTCTGTGAAGATGCCCCAAAAATACTCTGTGCAATGCGCTCTTTAGCGGGCGGTCATAGTATTTCCCAATATCTACTAGGTGCCTCAGGCATTCAGCATACAACCCGGTCAATGCTTCGAGAAGCTTGACTTGGGCTGGGGACGGCGTGCCTCTGTCCGGCGAAAGATACACGGCTTCGAAAACCGAATATCTCGCCGTCAATCGAGCAACTGTCTCAAGGCGCTCTGCCATGATTGTAAAGTTCTCGAGGTCGTTGACCGAAGCCTGCAAGAGAAACCGAATGCCTGCCCAAGGAAATGCCGCATGGTGGGGATCATACTGGACCAACGTATCGCCGACTTCTTTGAATCTATTCACCCATATCGCAATCTTGTCAAGAACATCACGGATGATGATCCTTCGACCGGAAATGGTGGTGAAAGTCCACCGTTTTTGCATACACAACTTTCGTTTATCTTGAACAGCCTGCAGAATGGCTTCAACGACAGTATAGTCTTTGGCTGTTGGGCTACTTTTGTTGGGTACCGCTGAATAGAACTCTGCTCCTCCGGCGAAAGCAAATCAAAGGCAAGACCCCACGGGTCTGGTTGCTGAGGCCGTCCAACCATCATGATTCGTGTTGTCGATATAGATGCACTACTCAATCGGTTTAGGCAGCTCGAAATGGCCTCGATATGGTGGAAGTTAGAGCCATTGTAACGAGGACAGTGTTCAGCTGGATAGTTCGGCAAAAAGGCCGTCCAACATAGCCCCCAGCATCACCTGACCTGCAGGGATGGAGTAGTAATGCCAACCATCATCCATGTCTGCGTTCAGAGTGGCAGCTGGGCTAGACCGAAGCGGATATGCACTTCCCGAAGAGGCAATTCTGGGGCGGCTTCAATCGAGCGGACGTACGTTGTCAGCCGGCTTGAGCCTTGAGGGAAGATTTGATTACTTCTCCGCTGACATAATGAAACATCGTCAATGTGGATGTTGATATAAAGCTAGATAAATTGATCTCATGAATCGAGGAGCTAACTAGAATCCCGAGAATATTATACACACACAGGTAGACGCTGTGGCTACGCATATTGTTGAGGGAAGTAAATGAAGCTCTTCGGACACGGGCACGGAAGATAGGCTCCTTTTATACCTATGCCCTACAACTCCAAAAGCAGCAATACTGTACAGTGTACATTGTACGATAACTTGACCGGACCGAGCAGACGATGTATATTGCTGCTGTTCCTAATTCAGGAGAAACACCTCCCAAACCCAAACAGTTAATGGGTCACTCGTTACAGGCGAACCGCGTTGATGTCTTCCATCCCACCACCCCACTCTCCGCATGTAAGACAGACAAACAAAACGTGCGATTCTTCAACTCAACCCACTTGTATTGTCGACACTCTACCTGGCTAATCAGGCGACAACTAAAACCTATTTATTAAAACAAATATATTTTTAATAAATCGTAGTGTTCTACTACGTTTATAAGTATCCCATGGATATTTCTCTGCAAACCCGTCAGTCGTACATCGGCCAGCCCGTCGGCGCTCTCCCCACCCCGCCCTGGTAGTGAGCAAGCCAGTGCTCGAAAAGAACGTGAAGAGACTGCACGAGGATGTCGAGGCGCTG
This sequence comes from Talaromyces trachyspermus, assembly GCA_020137715.1. Taxonomy (NCBI): domain Eukaryota; kingdom Fungi; phylum Ascomycota; class Eurotiomycetes; order Eurotiales; family Trichocomaceae; genus Talaromyces; species Talaromyces trachyspermus. The sequence goes on along the minus strand of JACGXQ010000015.1, from coordinate 6,653,579 downwards.
GGCATTGACTTTCGGCCTCATGTGAAGACTCTCAAGGTATTGCTCCATTCCGTCTGACAATTCTACGTATGCGATAAAAGTGCTAGTAAGCAGAAAATGAGCTAACAGGAGATATAGAGCATTGAGGCCACACGGATCATGCTGGCCAACGGCCGATATAAGAAGATCGTCGCCTCGACATTGAGCGAGATCCGAGGATGTCTGCCTCTGGTCAAAGAAGGTATTTTGGAAGAGGTACCGCTTGTCGCTCATACCAGCAAGGTCATGGTACTAACCTATATTTTCACCAAAGTGTTTATATGGGCTACCGATTCGGCCCTCGGTGCTCACAGATCTAGATGCATTTACAATCCAACATGGGCTGAGGATAGTGCTTATGATTGACCATGCCGATCACATCCGCATTCTGGAAGAGTTCAACGCGCGCACGAAGCGCAACAACCCCTGGCCAGCATTTATCAAGGTCGACGTCGGCTCGAACCGGGCGGGCATTCCAAACTCATCATCGCGACTGGACGAGGTTATCCAAGCGGCCAATTCATCTGCTGCGGTATCGGTTTATGGCTTCTATTGCCATGCAGGGCATTCTTACGCCGCCAAGTCAACGGAACAGGCTGTGGACGTGCTAAATTACGAAATCAACGGCGTGGTAATCGCAGCAAGGAGACTTCTCAACCCCAAAACGGAACTTATCCTTTCTATCGGAGCTACACCCACGGCGCATGTAGTGTCCAACCTCAAAGCCAAGCTTCCTGAAAACACGCGGCTGGAACTGCATGCGGGTAACTTCCCAGTCAACGACCTTCAGCAAGTGGCTACTGGTCTTGTATCGCTTGCAGACCAAGCTGTGCGGGTGGTCGCTGAGGTGTGCAGTGTCTACCCGGAGCGCAATGAAGCACTCATCAACGCAGGCGTGCTTGCACTGACCAAGGAAGCGAGTTCGTTCACGGGGCTGGCGAGACTAACGGAGGAGATGAACTGGGGATTGTGCGCGTCAGCCAAGAACATGGAATATTCAGCTGGGTGGGGACGAGGCAAGCCGCGAAATGGCCGAAGATAGATTCCGGGTCGGACAGAAGGTGCTGCTATATACGCAACACTCCTGCATCACGAGCGCGATGTATTATGCGTTCTATGTGGTGGATGAGCAGGACATTGTTCGCGAGACATGGGTTCCGTGGAAAGGGTGGTAGGCCGTTTGCACAATCGAATAGCGCCAGATATGAAGATGAATCGGCATCAGCTTTACGTGCGTAGACAAGACGACGACGCAATGCCTTGCTTAGTAAGAGTGCTCAGTGCGCAGTCGGCGCTTGTTAGAAATAAACGCAGCCGCAAGGTCCAATCAGAGCAACTTCCGCGGCTACCAGGAACCGCTCCGGGACGTCGGTAGCTCGATTCTCCGCGATCCGCCGGATCTTGGGCGCTTCCGTTCGGGATGGAATAAATATGGGGCCCGGCGTCGGATTTAGTGAGCAAGTGAGAGAGCGTTACGCCCGTATCAAGCAACGTCCAGCCAACCAGCAGCGCCCAAACCTCGTATCAACTATCCGAATGCGAGAACTGAAACCGAACAAGAGAAGAAATGAAGAAAAGTTCAGCCTGGAAGAGTGGGGATAGTGGAGATGGCATCATGGCCGCCAGGAATTTAGAAACGCGTATATATTGACCCTGTGCACCCATCTCCGCAAGATGCTACATCTTTCCACAAGTTTGTGGTCCCTGAACTCTGGCCATCATGGACCAAGGCGACGGTCGTACATCCTCGGGGAACGCTTCTCAATCAACTATCATGTCTTCTGAGCCGGACGACAAACTGATAGCGAATGAGAAGCCAGACCACGAGTGGCCTCTCAAACACAAGGTCGTGGCGGCCAAGGATCGTGATGTGCGCTCCAGATTCAAAGCTCGCGAGCTTGGCGTGACGTGGAAGAACCTCAACGTGGATGTCATCAGTGCCGATTCGGCCGTGAACGAGAACGTGATCTCTCAGTTCAACATTCCGAAGATGATTTCCGAGTCTCGACATAAGAGACCCCTGAGAAGGATCCTTAGTGATAGCCATGGCTGTGTCAAGCCAGGAGAAATGCTCCTGGTCTTGGGACGGCCCGGTTCAGGCTGCACGACACTACTGAACGTCATCGCCAACCGCAGGAAGGGATACGCATCCGTGTCGGGCGATGTCTGGTACGGCTCAATGACGCCAAAGGAGGCCAAGGGATATCGAGGACAGATCGTCATGAACACCGAAGAGGAGCTTTTCTTCCCGACCTTGACTGTTGGTCAAACAATGAACTTTGCTACCCGCCTCAAGATTCCACATCATATACCGAATGACGTCGAGTCTCAGGAAGCCCTTAGACTGGAAACAAAAGAGTTCCTGCTCGAGTCAATGGGAATATCGCACACCCACGACACAAAGGTGGGAAACGAATTCGTGCGCGGAGTGTCCGGGGAGAGCGCAAACGAGTCTCCATCATTGAAACCCTAGCGACGCGAGGCTCCGTGTACTGCTGGGATAATAGTACTCGTGGTCTCGATGCCAGCACTGCTCTGAGTTACACAAAGGCCATTCGGGCTATGACAGACGTGCTCGGCCTGGCTTCCATCGTCACGTTGTACCAGGCTGGGAATGGTATCTATGATCTCTTCGACAAGGTTCTCGTTCTTGACGAAGGCAAGGAGATCTATTATGGACCCATGAAAAATGCCAAGCCTTACATGGAAAGCCTTGGCTTTGTCTGTAGGGAAGGCTCCAACGTTGCGGACTATTTAACCGGTGTCGCTGTGCCTACTGAGCGATTGATCAAGGAGGGTTACGAGCATGTCTTCCCCGGAATGCCGATACGCTGCTCGAAGAGTATAAGAAATCGAAATCTATCCCAAGATGGCCGCCGAATATGATTTCCCAACAGCTCAAGAAACCCAGGAGCGCACGCAAACATTCAAGGAAGCCATCGCCCATGAAAAGCACCCTCGACTCCCCAAGTCCAGCCCATTAACGTCCAGTTTTCCAACCCAGGTAAAATCCGCCATCCTGCGGCAGTACTCGATCCTTTGGGGCGACAAATCCACGTTCATAATCAAGCAAGTCTCAACCATAATTCAAGCTTTGATTGCTGGTTCCCTCTTCTACAACGCCCCGGACACTAGCGAGGGGCTGTTCGTCAAGTCCGGAGCTCTTTTCTTCTCCATGCTCTATCCCTCCTTAGTCGCCATGAGCGAGGTGACAGACTCGTTCACTGGACGTCCCGTGTTGATGAAGCACAAGGCGTTTGCCTTCTTTCATCCTGCTGCGTTCTGTGTCGCGCAGATAGCGGCTGATATTCCCATTCTGCTTGTCCAGACCACCACCTTCAGTTTAATTCTATATTTTATGGTCGGTTTGACCATGAGTGCAGGTGCATTTTTCACTTACTGGGTTTTAATTTTTGCTACGGCAATGGTGAGTCAAGCTTTCTCTCCAGCGCCATACATTTGGTTTTCTTTTCTGATAGTCCTCGACACAGTGTATGACCGCCTTGTTCCGTGCAATCGGTGCTGCCGCTCAAACATTCGACGCTGCATCTAAAATATCTGGTCTCATCATTACAGCCGTAATTATGTATACTGGCTACATGATTCAGAAGTCCCACATGCATCCTTGGTTTGTATGGATTTATTGGATCAGTCCGGCTTCGTATGGCTTTGAAGCGCTCCTTGGTAATGAATACAAAAATAAAATTATCCCCTGCGCTGGGCACAACGTCATCCCTGCTGGTCCAGGTTATACAGACCCGGCCTACCAGTCCTGTGCAGGCGTCGGCGGTGCTCTTCCAGGAGCAATTTCGGTGACAGGCGAACAATACCTGCATTCCTTGTCGTACAGCTCGTCACATGTCTGGCGCAATTTTGGAATCCTGTGGGTATGGTGGGCGTTATATGTGGGAATTACAGTACTTGCCACATCACGCTGGCGTCTTTCCTCGGAGAATGGCCCGTCACTGCTTATTCCGCGTGAAAATCACAAAACTGTCCAGGGCAAGATATCTCTTGATGAAGAAGCACAGCCGCAGGAAAAGACTGTTACCAGCGGCGGAGATAGCTCAGCCAATACGCTGACTGAGAAGACTGGCGACAACATCAATGTCTCCGATATCGACAACAACTTGATTCGCAATACGTCTGTTTTCACTTGGAAAAATCTTTTGCTACACGGTTAAAACACCTTCTGGAGATCGTCTGCTGCTCGACCATGTCCAAGGATGGGTCAAGCCAGGGATGCTAGGAGCTTTGATGGGTTCTTCAGGAGCCGGCAAGACAACATTACTCGATGTCCTAGCCCAGCGCAAGACCGAGGGAACCATAAAAGGGTCGATTTTGGTCGATGGTCGTCCACTGCCTGTCTCCTTCCAGCGCTCTGCCGGTTACTGTGAGCAACTTGATGTCCACGAACCGTTTGCCACAGTCCGCGAGGCCCTTGAATTTTCGGCTCTTCTACGCCAGCCTGGAAACATCCCGCGAGAAGAGAATTGAACTACGTCAACGTCATTATCGATCTTTTGGAACTACATGACATTGCCGATACGCTTATTGGAAAAGTCGGTTGTGGTCTATCGGTTGAGCAGAGGAAGCGAGTGACAATTGGCGTGGAATTGGTGGCGAAGCCCAGCATTCTCATCTTCCTGGACGAACCGACTTCTGGGCTCGATGGACAATCTGCTTTCAACACTGTACGGTTTTGAGAAAGCTTGCCGATGTTGGCCAGGCAGTCTTGGTGACGATTCACCAGCCCTCGGCACAACTGTTTGCTCAATTCGATACCTTGCTACTTCTTGCCAAGGGTGGGAAAACCGTGTACTTTGGCGATATTGGTGACAATGGTGCGACAGTCAAGGAATATTTCGGTCGCTACGGCGCGCCATGTCCGCCGCAAGCCAATCCAGCAGAACACATGATCGACGTGGTTTCTGGGGATCTGTCGCAGGGCCGTGACTGGAATAAAGTCTGGCTAGAATCGCCAGAATACGAGGCAACAACTTTGGAGCTGGACCGAATCGTGTCTGAGGCGGCTGCGAAGCCTCCCGCTACTGTGGATGATGGCAGAGAGTTTGCAACTTCGCTTTGGGAACAGACCAAGATCGTGACGCATCGCATGAACGTCGCTCTGTTCAGGAACACGGATTACATCAATAACAAATTCATGCTCCACATCGTCACGGCATTATTCAATGGATTCTCGTTCTGGAAGATCGGAAGCACGGTTAATGATCTTCAATTGCGGCTGTTTACCATCTTCCAATTCATCTTCGTCGCCCCTGGTGTCATCGCCCAACTGCAACCCTTGTTCATTGACCGCCGCGATATCTACGAAGCTCGTGAGAAGAAATCCAAGATGTACTCCTGGATAGCCTTTGTCACGGGTCTTATCGTATCCGAGTTTCCATACCTCTGCATCTGCGCCGTCTTGTACTTCGTATGCTGGTACTATACTGTTGGCTTCCCGGGGACTCTCACAAGGCCGGTGCAACCTTCTTCGTGATGCTCATGTACGAATTTATCTACACCGGCATTGGCCAGTTCATCGCCGCATACGCCCCCAACGCCGTCTTCGCCGCTCTCACAAACCCGCTTGTCATTTCCATCCTGGTCTCGTTTTGCGGTGTCTTGGTCCCCTATGCTCAGATACAGGCCTTTTGGCGGTACTGGATGTACTACCTGAATCCATTCAACTATTTGATGAGTAGTCTGCTCATATTCAGCGTCTGGGATGCCCCCGTTCATTGTGCCGAGAGCGAGTTTGCCGTCTTCGATCCTCCTAATGGGACATCATGCCAGGACTATCTGTCCGACTACCAGCGTGGTCTGGGTGCGATGACCTTCTTGGCAAATCCCGATGCTACTTCTGGCTGCAAGGTGTGCGAGTATAGGAAGGGGAGCGACTATCTACAGACACTTAACCTGCCTCATTATTATTATGGATGGCGCGACGCTGCCATCACGGTCATTTTCGCCATCTCGTCGTATGCTTTGGTATACGCATTGATGAAGTTGAGGACGAAGGCTTCTAAGAAGGCTGAATAGACGACGAAGATTATATATATTATCTCTTTTTACTCTCTGGTGCTTTTTTGTATTCCTTTGCTTTTGCACATATCACGCGCCAGCCTTGATAGAGGACTGGGTAGCACACATGTCGGTAACTTTCCGCAGCTTTTCTTACTAGATATAGATATATAGATCTTTAATTTATTGACACACAAGAATATACAGGCAAATCCCAGCTCCGTGGGACAAATTATAATTCGTTTCATTCGAGCATTTCCAAATCGTATTTGAATGTTGGGAGACTAGGCTAGGCAAGCTCTATTGGAGGTACAACGTTGTCCAAAACTATAGCCGGTACATTTGTGCGAGAAAATAAGCCTGTGGCATAGACACGTTAGTACCCAAGAAGATCCGAAGGACACTAGCTAGCAAAAAGATTGAATTCGTCGTCGTGTTCAGTTTGAGGTAGTAGATGCAAAGTATAATCAAAGTATTTTCATATGGGGTTGAAACATAGAAAAGGCATCTTTCATCATTGTAAAGAGGCGAAAAGCTAGACAGATCATAAATGTGAGTAACGTACCTTGAGAGATGCAATGTCAAGTAAGTCAATTAATATTGGATCAAGTGAAGAAGATTGGGAAGCTGAAATTTCACCTCGCCAAATTAGCGTGCCACGTGATCATGCCGGAATATCTTGTCGCCGAGCCCATGCATAAACACTTTGTCTGACGGTCAGGAAGATATAATATTGAGCAAATTCTAGATAGACTTGCCCGATATTCGCGCGGCGGGTGTCAAATCGATGCTCAATGCTATTTGCAAGAATCAAGCTCTGGCTTCAAAGCGTTCGCAATGGACCAAATAATAACATCGCCAGTCGTCTTATAGCTTTAAACTATAAAGGTCGACTCGAGCACGTAAAGATCCATGTGCGTCGCGAGTAGATAGCGAGTAGTAATTGGTCGTGCGGATATGTGTCACGCAGGAGACATGTCTTCTATCACTCTTGTTCGTCTTTGAGTAAGTCCCAGAGCTGCCGTGCTTCTTCCACGGCTTTACCATCAAATTGCACGCTCTTAACTTCATCCGCTGACTCGAGCGAGATTGATTCTTGCGCCTCCAAACCCTCGGCTGCCAGCTGTTCGAGCAGCCTCTCAACGCGATTCTTGACATCATCCATTTCCTGAATTTGATTCCTTGTACTCTCGAGTTGTTCTTCCATCATCAATATCAGCGACTCTCTCGCTTGGTGGGGTCGGTAAAGGTTGAGGAGATGGTGCGCGTTGATGAATAAATTTCGCAAATCTTCCAATTTGGCCTCGAACTCTTCCGGCGCTATGGCGAGGACGCCAACGAATTCGAGGAAATTAAGCAACAATGACTTGCTGATTTTTAGTAAATAGTAGGCATGATTCAACGGTTGACCCCGTTCTGCTCTTCCTTTGTGGTGTCCGAGGTTGGGGATCGGGATAGAGTTGTTCGATACCTTGCTCTTTTAGAAGGCAGATTGGTCGAGAGCTACCCAGATTATTACTTAGACTCAAATGACCAAGGGCAAGTAGAGAAGCGAAGTTCACGTACGTTCTGGAGCTCTCAAACACACTATACGAGCCCTCGGTTGGTGCTTCAGGTGGGATCAAATACCGAAGCTCAGGGGCACGTCCAGCGCGCGCAGCTCGCGAGGAAGCCATTTCTTTTAGTAATATCTCCCTGTTCACTCGAACTGGCAGATTCCTTCTTGATCTTGTCCAGCTTCTCAATGTTGTCGGGCGTGAAGTGTTTCCAGAACGGCGGAGGCGGAGGGAAAGCTGCTGCGAGGGCGCGCTGCCCATCAGCCATGACGGAGAAATGGCCAGTAAGGCGCAGCCGCAGCCTGTACGTATAAACAGTACGTGTGGAATTCACTCGATGATTTCCGGGGCCAGACTGTGATGCTGGACAGTGATTTGTATTTAAAAGAAAAGCGGAGGTTGGAGTAGAAAGAAGAGCTCTAGCCTCTAAGCCTGTGATGGGGACCCACATAATCCGAAAACAACAACACTCATGTCTACGCTCCGCATGAATCAGAAAATCAACTACAGCGCCTTATACGATTGGAGGATGGACAATACTTTGGCATTGAAGATTCTACTTTCAGTTTCTTCATCTAGTTGATTTTCTACTGCCAAATACACACAGAGCTCGAATGGCAACGGTAGGAAAGTCAATATCTACATTAATCGTTAGAGCACGTCACAGTCTTAATATACCTAGGTTATACCTGGGTACTGAATGATAAACCAACTTACGAGAAGCTCTCTGCATGGAACCACACCTCTTTCGCACTGATTTCACCTTTGAGGATCTGCTGCTGAGCAGAAACCGCCGCCTCTCCGACATCATAAGACATCGACGACGGACCACACACAATAAGGCCCGCGGTGATACTCTCCTCGCGGGCGACGAACTGCTGCACGGAAACAGGGAGGTTGGGCCGACCTTTGAAAAACGTAACGTTGAAGATCTCCGTTATGGAGTTGCTCTCTTCCGGAGTCTATTGCTGTGTTGGGTGTCGTCGTCCTCGTTGGAAAGCTGAGTTGTGGTCGAATTCAAAGCTTTTCAACGTCCAAATGTCTAGCGTCTACATTTTCCAGGTGATCACTCTGACCGGTCTCATGGATATTGATCGATAGCCCTTGAACAGCATTTTCGAATCTTGGATACCGGCTTGAAATGTCGCGCAAAGCTTCAATATACCACAGCCGCGTGTCAAGCTCACGAGTTGCAACGATTACTTTTAGTCCCCTTTTGCGCTCCCAGTCGCGTCCTGGTAACGGATATAATGCTCAATAACAGAAAGAGTAAACCCGGCACCAGAGCCGCCTCCTACAACGAGACATTGGTTGGAAGCGCTCAACTGTGCACTGGGAATACCCCCATACGGTCCATCCATGAGAACTGGAACTTCAATATTAGGCTGATTCGTCGCTTGTGCCATCAACGATTTTGTGAGGCCCTCTCGCGATCGGATATAGAACACAAGAGTATTAGTGTCACCAGCCATTTTAGCCCTGGGAACAGAGCAAATGGTGAATGGATGGATAGCCAGCATGTGCAGTATACCACCTGTTAGGAAGCGAAGAAATACATGTTGGCCTGCGGTCCAATGCGCCATTGTCGTGTGAATGGTAATTTTCAACATGTCATTGGTCTCACGTTCAAGTCGCGCCTTGTGACGAACACCGTACTCAAAAACGTTCTGCACTGTGAGTAGCACCAGGACAGGCTGTATAGAACAGCAGTGGCAATGAAATAGTCCCATGAGGATAGGGCGAAGTCACAGTGAAAGAAAAGGAAGACGATGAATACCAATGCGGCCAGGTGATGCATCGATTTGAAGAACTCATAGTATCGGTTTCTACAGCAGCAAACAAATTTAGCTCGATTGCTTCGAAATGCTCTGCAGGCAGGGGAGAATAACCGAAGCCATGGGATTGATGCAAACGTGAGCCATGCTTGTGCCAGCAATGCTACCACCCCCGTTACCCAAACACCTCCGTCGCTCCATTGCACTTCCAAGTCTCCCTTCCAAGCGTGGTAGACGATAAAAGGAAAGGTGTGCACCAGGGCTAGAACAAACATCGCCCAGGCGACCCAAGTATGCCAGCTGATTAACTTCTCGGGCGAAATGCCAGTCAACAAGGCTATTGGGTTTGCCTTGGTTGCCAACATACTTGTTCCCGTCAGTCTTGTATCACTGCTGAACAGAGGCCATATCAAGTGATGCCACATACTAGATAAATGGCATACATGCTAATGCCATGAACCCTGCACGGGTTGCAATCGGGGAGAGTTTCCAAAGTTCAATTCTTTTGTGTTGGGCCAATAGTACGGACGAGGGCCGAGGGTCATTGCTGGAAAGATTCGTTAGATATCCAACGTCGTTTCCTTTCTATAACTATTGTGTCATCATCCAACTCACCTAAGAAGAAGACGATGCCTGCAGCTGCCAACAAGAGCGCACCAATCGACTGCGTGCTGCGCGCCATCATCCACCACCGCTTGTATGACAGAATGCGAAACATCGCCATCAAGCGTGACCACCCCGGTCTCTTTTGAATGAATGTGGAGCAAGGAGACGGACCCAATGTCCCATGGTGAAGAGAGCAATAGCAACGAGGAAAAATGCCACCGTTGGAAGGGCATATCGATGATCTGCTTGATACCAGAAGAGCCAGTATTGTCTTTTGTACGCACATTGTTCAGCTGTCATGGTGCATTTCCGGGGTTTCGGGATGAGTGCAGCATCACTGGCTGCGTTAGCCATGGCGTAATTGGCATTTTGGTTGTCAGACACTCTCTAAAGTCAGAGATTCTTTGGGGTATTTCGACTGAAAATAATAAAGGGGATGAGCACCGCTAGAAGTACTACACCCAAGGCTCAGCATAGACCCATACTTTCCTGATCTCATCCAGAGTCATCCATTATGTTTTTAGGGTTACCTACGGATATTGATTTGAGGTAACCAGTTAGTTAATTAGAGCAGATTATTAGTCATGTTGACAGTGAGATTGTTTGGGACAGTCAAATAAGAAGCTTGCTGCTGTTTCTCTCTGTTGGGTGGTACCTGTAGAACACGTGGATTTCCAAGCCCTAGAATACTAACTATACCGAGCGGGTACAGACAGGTACCTGCCCAAGAGCAGTTTTGAGCACATTTCTCGAGCTTAGTTTCTACCTGTCCCTAATATTTTAATTTTACGTGGGATAACATTTGCCTATGGGCTCTGGCGGTGAAACTGTCTTCGCCTCGCCTTGGTTACATATATTGCGATGTTTCTCACCAGTATTACGCTAATTTGAGACAGTGAGCAGCTGATATTAAAACTGACCGTATATCCTCACAACTAATTTGCCATCAAGTCCTACTACCTTCCCTTTCCCAGACAATTTTCAGACACAGTGGGAAGTTCAACACACCTAGGTGAAAATGGATATGAACATGACCGCTTCGATGGCCATGTCTACCACCAATTCCGGGATGATGCAAAGCACCGCATCACCGTCGCCTGCCATGTCGGGAGAAATGAATATGGATATGTCATCCATGGCCATGACCTTCTTTACTTCCGCGCGGACTTCACTTTATGCGACAACATGGACCCCGAAAAATGCTGGCCAGTACGCGGGTACTTGCATCTTCCTCATCGTGCTCGCTGTGATTCTGCGTCTTGTCCTTGCGCTCAGGCCGATCCTGGAGACTCATGTCTGGGACGACCATGCTCGCAACAACAGTCACTTCTTGCATGGTCATACCCGAATTGAACAACAGCAAGTGATCGGCCCAGTTTCAGACGCGTTTTCCGATGTCAAAAGTGATATTGCCAGTCGCTGGTCGGGATGGCGCGTTAACCCCTCTGCTGGTCGTGCTACATACGAGTTGCTCATTGCTGGTATTGCTTATTTACTGTAAGTCCGTTCTCTTTATTTAATTAAAAATATACGAGCTAATCAGCGTGCGTGTCAAGTATGTTAGCTGTCATGACAATGAACGTAGGGTATTTCCTGTCTGTTCTCGCGGGGATTTGGCTAGGGACGTTCATCCTGGGAGGCGTTGCTGCGGATAATCAGTGGTCTCATTGTTAGTCTTTTTCTGAAGCCAGAAGTTTCAATTTTTTCTTTCCGAGTCTATTCATTCGACCTTTAGGTAGGGAATGTAGCATTCGTGTTCCACTTTTCATCCAGGGCTGTATTATAACTGTACGTTGTAACGGCACCAGCAAGAAAAGAGACAAGCAAGGATTTCAACTACCAATAGTATCTTTGAAATAATACAGATTTCAAGTCGTCTCCAAATAAAATCGCAATATTTATCAGGTTCTGACGTAAATGTCTTTAGCCAAAGCCCAGAAGATCGAGAGCGCCGAGAGCGCCGAGAGCGCCGAGAGAACCAGCAGGAGCTTGTTGGGAACTTGTCCCTCTATAAATATTTAAGGAACTCGGCCTGTGTCAAGGATGCATTCTCATGCTTTATATTTTCCTTTCATATCGTCATCGCTACATAACTATGCCCTCTATCCGCGTCGCTATCATTGGAGCTGGTCCTGTGGGACTCATGCTTGCACGTCTTCTTTATAGCCATCCCAATATTGAAATTACTGTCTTCGAGTCGGAGAAATCAAAAAGATACGACAACAAGGAGGGTCGCTGGATTTGCACCCAGACACTGGCCTCGCAGCATTGAAAGCCGGGGACTATATGATGAGTTCCTACGGCGCGCTCGTTTCGACGGCGAGGCATTCAAGTTGTGCGACAAGAACCTCACCCGGTACATCAGTATCGGGGCACGAAGGCAGGGTCTTCACGTGGACGTCCAGAGATTGATCGCGCTTCTTTGCGGGAAATCCTTCTCGATTCGATCCCGAAGGATATCATTCGTTGGGGTTACCATCTACGGGCTGTCAACGAGAAGCATGATCTGATTTTCGATCAAGGCACTGAAACCGGCTATGATCTAATTGTAGGCGCCGATGGGGCTTGGAGTAAAGTCCGCCGCCTCCTTTCAGATAAGACGCCTGACTATACCGGACTGGGTGGCTTTGCCTGGACAATACCCAATGCGAAGGAGAGTGCACCACAATGCTATACCTTCACAAACCGCGGTTCAATGTTTGCATTTTCTGACAGCAAGGCAATTCTGGCTCAGTATGTTGGTGACGGCAGTATCAATATTTACACTTGGTCATTGCAGCCAGAGGGCTGGCAGGAGAATGCTGCATATGATATCAACAACCACGAAGCCATCAAAAGGCAACACTAGAAGAGTTCAGCACGTGGCACCCTCGGCTCAGAGAGTATATACTACACGCCGAAGACCCGGTAGCCCGGCCGTTATACATGCTTCCAGTCGGGTGGAAATGGCAAAGTCGTCCGGGAGCGACCGTGATTGGCGATGCGGCACATGTTATGACTCCTTATGCCGGGGAAGGGGTAAATCTCGGGCTGCAGGATGCACTGAAACTTTCTGAAGCCATTATAAAGGCAGCAGAATTACCATCCATCCAGGAATCAACGCTGGAGAACGAGATTAAAGCGTTTGAATACGACATGTTCGTGCGGGCGAAGCGGACTGCGGAATGCACTTTGGATATCCTGAACTGGACCATGTTCACTGATGGATCACCTCGGACGGTCATAGAGCCTGTTGTGCTCCGTCTTTTGTCGTTCAACATGGGCCCTTTCGCCTCGCTGTTCTTCTATCCAATCCTCGCGGTAGCTGTATATTCTTACTTTTGTATATTCAAGATCTTCCATTAACTTATGCAATCTTCGACTTACTGAGCGGATGACGAGGGTGTGTTCCTGCCTATCTCCCAGCCTGATGGTTAGTACCTGTGAAACATGTCCTCAATGTCACATATTCTTGATTTTCTGTCTAATTATTAGATCAAATGGTGATTCCTAACCAAGTTCTTGGGTTACGACTCTAGTACCTACATATGTAGTCCGCACTGGATCTCGATAAAGAGATTCTTGCACCAGGTTTTGAAAAGGGACAAAGCTGATGCGTAAACAGGTTTGTAATTATCCACGGGAGTAATACATGGACCACCAAACGGAGCTGTGTAGGTCATTGCATAACCTCACAAATTACTTGCGTGCCCACTAAGACTATCTTCCCTGGTAAGCGGATGATTTTGTAATGCCCGCTCGCTCCTAGTACCTTCCATGATACTATTATATGCCTTCTGCCCTTCTTCGAGGGTCCTCCATCTCCATGCCCTGAGGAATCCAGAATGGTCGTCTTTCCCTTCAATTCGATCAACCACAAATTGACCCAAGTTAGGGAGAAACTTGAAACCATGCCCGCTTCCACCAGTTGCCACCATGAGACCGTCGACTCCAGGCACGAAGTCGACAACAAAGTTATTATCAAAGGAATCGGTGTACCAGCAGAGTCGAGTCTTTACAGGGCATGACAGCAGTTCCGGAAGGTATTGCTGGACAAAGTCCCGAATCACACGAGCTGCTTGCTGGGGTAACTGCCTGGTTGACTCCCTTGTCCAGCGTGTGATGGGTACGCTTCTGACTTTACCATCTGGCTGCGTTTGGGGATTGGTATATTTCGTTCCACGATAGCCAATCTTGACTTTTCCATGATCATCTCTGGCAAATCCGTATAGACCCCTAGCGCACCATCTCGGATTTTGAAACTGTGAAAAAAATAAAGGTGAGTTAGGTTTTTCGTATGCACCAGGTCAAAGTGGCATAGAAATCTTACTTCCAAGTGGGAAATTTTGTGGGAGCAAAGCGATCAAGTAACTCCTTGTTTTCGAGTGGAAGCTGGAATATACTAACACTGCCGCCAGTGGTTTCGCATATGCCGTCGAGCTGAGGGATGTGTGAGGGCGTCCATCCTCCACATGCCATAATGGTCAAATCAGAATGATGCAGTGTCCCATCTTCTGTCTCAACGCCAATAACCTTGTCAGACCTAGGTTCACGGAGAAGCCGGGAAAATTTGCCTTGGGGTCGCCTAATACTAGCTTGACGCTAAGCGTCTCTGCCCTGTGCAGAGCGAAGCGACAGGCTCGATCGGCGTAAACCATGCCTCCATAAGTGTCTAGCAAGCCATAGTTCACATCGGGATTTCGGTGGAAAGGATTGACCGCGAAACCGAAGCCTGCGGCCTCTGCTTTCTGGACATGGACAGGATCGTTGGTGACGATCTGAGTATCGCCCAGTCCCGCTGCAATCATACCGTGCATGCTGTCAATGTCAAATTTGGTCAGACTCTCCTTGTCATTTACTGTGAGATTGCCATTTCTGCAATAGATGATATCCGAGGTCTTGAATCCGGGCGGTAGAGTTTTCCCGCTCTTGATTTCTTTATTCCATTGGGTGAATTGGGCAATGGCATCCAAGGCGAGTTTTTGATAGTCGGTTTGCGAGCCGTATGAAGCGCGCATAACCTTGTTCATATCTATAGATAACGGTTAAACGGTGGAATTCTCCTTTTTTAATCTAGCACCCCAATATCACGAACTTACCAGCTGAAGCAGCATCGCATCCGTTGTCGTAAGCGTACATACTCCGTTTGTACGGCTGCTTGTCCAAGACTTTGACATTTTTGTACCCTCTCTGGGCGAGGTGAATGGCTGTACTCAAGCCAAAGACTCCAGCCCCGACGACGATAATGGGAGAATCTTTGCGGATAGGTGGTGCCATGGCTGAGGATGCAATCGGATGTTTTTAAATCTAGACGGTAGCTCTGGACGGCGTTCCTTGCAATAAATATGCTGCTGTGTTGTCCGCAAGGTTGTTCTCATACCTTCTTTGCATGTTGAATATTGAATAGTAAATACTATGAGCGCAGTGGAGCCGCTTACGGCTGATCCTATTTGCTGGCCGGATGGTCCCGAGTGGAGCAGCAGCGAATTGAAACTGCGGAGACTGTGGGGCATTCCTCAGCTTCTTACTAATGATTGGTCCGTCGGGAGCTGCCGAATTAAATGCACAATGAATGTAAAATGATTGGCTGGGTGCCCCACCAGGCGTTATCTTTGTTTATCTTTGCATGAAGTTCATTGGCTGTCCCGTATTCTTCCGAGATAGGCTAGTCTATGCCAGTAGACTACTAGACGACTGAGAGGCTTTCCCTAAATGACTGACAAGTATAGAAACACCACTCACCATCGCATGAAAAGTTCTAGTCTTTCTTCCAATGACACACGACGCAATTAATCAGCCACTCGTATTGTTCCGACCCTATCTATCTCAGCATGGATGCTTAAAGGAGATACATACAGCCCTCACGGGAGAGCAATACATGTCTTGTGAATTCGGGTAATTAGCTAGGTATCGATTTTTGCCAATTACATACGAACCATCACCTCACCAACGCGAGTGAGGAGCATCAATATGGGCTCCAGAAAATACTTGGGACTGGGAACATACGCCGGAAAGATGCGAGCACTTTCCCGGCAAGGCGTGTTCAACAAGAACCTGATTTTGTCAACGCTATTCTATGCTTCGTCCTCAATCCCTCTCAGTCAGTCGACCCAGTGGAATTTTGTGGTGTTCCATTGCTAACGTTCGATATGCATCATAGCGTGGGATCAAGGCTCATCGTCGACAATTCCCGACCTGCCAGGTTTTCAGGCCCACTTTGGTTTTAACAATAAGAGCGCTGGAGAATTGCGTTATTTTGTATCCATCGTGTTTGCCGTGCAGGGGTTGGCGCTTTTCTGTCCTGGTTCGTCAACGATCGCATCGGGCGTCTGTGGTCGTGGCGCCTTTATATTACAATATGGATCATCGGACAACTTGTGATGTGTTTCACTCCGACTCTTCAGGGTCTTTGGGTTGCTCGCGTCATTTGTGGACTCGGTATCGGCTCTCTGACCGTTGTTGGCTCGATGGCTATTGTGGAGATTGCTCCCGCAGAGATACGCGGTCTTCTTACCGTTTGGTTCAGCGTGGTGATGTGTATATCATCTGTCTGTGCTATTCTCTCGGTAATGGGCTCCTATATTCACATTGCCCCTAGTCGGCTGCAGTACCAGGTTGTGTGGTTTTCGCCATGCATTTTCTTTGCCATCCTGCTTGTCGGTAGCTTCTTCGTTAGTGAATCCCCCGATGGCTCTGGCTGGTTGAACGCCATGACGATGCAGTAAAGACATTGCTCAAACTGCGAGGGCTTCCGGCCGAGCACCCTAGCATTCAATTCGAAATCAACGAGATCAGAACAGCGATTGAAAAGGAGAAGGAGCGTTACCAAGGCACCTCGTCGCGCTTTGTTGGAAACATCCGAGAAATATTTACCATTCGATCCAACTTGCGGCGGCTTCAGCAAACCTTGATTTCTTTTGACTTGCTCAGATATCTGGTGCAAATTCAATCACCTCATATCTCATCCCAATCTTGAATCTCCTTGGTCAAGCAGGCGGAACAACACACAGCCTTTTATCAGCAGTATGTACAGCTTGTCCAAGCTTTTCTTTACGTTGATTGCGAGCTTCTTCATCGTTGAGACTGTCGGCAGACGAGGGTCCCTTTGGCTGGTGCATTCCTCCAGATGGTCTCGGATATATACCTCGCTGTATATCTCAAATACGAACGAAATGGTCCAGTGAGCCAAGCATCCTCTCAGGGGCCTTGGCTTTTCTTTTATCCATGCTCTTGGATACGCTATTGGTAACAGCATTCTTTGAAAACAACTGAGCAACGTGACTGTGCCCAGCTAACCAATCTCAAGGGCTCTTCATTTTACCATATCTATTTGGCGGGGAGGTTTGGCCAAATCGAATCCGATCATTTGGGGAGCTCTTTCTCAATGTTTTCACTGTAAAGACTGCTTATGAATAAAAGCATTGGCTTTTTGGAAACCCATCTTTGGCTGACAAAAGCAATCATAGGGCTATTCTTCTTCGCCATGAACTTTGCGCTTCCGTCCCTGCTTGACGCGACAAATGATTGGGGTGCTTTCCTGTTCTTTGCCGCCTGTTGCCTTGTAGCTCAAGTTTACGTCTACTTCATGGTACCTGAGACTTCTGGGCTCAGTGTTGAAGAACTTGATGAGCTATTTGAAGGGCCATGGTTCAAGGCATACAGGCACTCAAGTCGCCCTAAGAAACATATATTGGATGGCGCAGAACTTGAATCCCAAGTGTAAGTTTCGTATCTATTCGCAAAACCAAATATATAATCTGATATGTGGAATTTTAGTATTCAAGAGACAAAGGGACGAAAGTCTATCGATAAATGAAATTAATAAGTGCCATTTTTCTGCTGAGTTTTGAATGGGACTTGTTTCGTGACCAAGATCAAACCCTAGTTTATAGAATGATATGGTCCCAGCTGTTGCTCAAAGTGGTTAAGACAGTTTGTAGATTCACTTTTGGGTCGCACCTAGGTAGACGAAAGTAGACGACGGCCTGCTAAATATGGTACCTAGTGGAATAAGAAGTAGTAGTTGGGTAGAGATATTAACCATAGCAAGCCTAGGACATGAAAACACATATTGTTGCTAGATTCAGCAATGGAACAGAACATAATCCGAAGCAGATAACAAGGTTGCCACTGCAGCAAATCATACACCGAGAATAACGCCTGTTATCAGGCCCCAAACATGTACAGTAAGCGTTAACTAATGATCGGGCATTCCGCAGAGGCCCCGCACCAGGCGCCTTAAAAAGACGCCGGGAAACAGCAGAAAGCATTACTATCAACTTTTTTAGCAATTAGAGGAGATGCAGTCGAATGACACCAGGGCATCCAGGCCCGCTCAACGTAAGCGTCATGGGCCTCGGATGCTGCTTGCTTGCATCAACTGCAAAGATAGGAAACTGAAAGTGAGGAGTTCCATGTCTCAGCATACCTAGGTATGAGCAAGCAAACTAATGGAATAACATCAGTGTGATGACCACGTCCCAGCATGTCGGAATTGTCAGCAGTCTGGGCTAGGTGAGCCTCTTTTCCGTCCAGACAGCGAAAGTAGCATGCTCACAATACATAGTTTGTTTGGTAGAAGATCCAGCAACAAAGCGTCGTCAACCTCGAAATTATCTTGAAACGCTGGAAAAGCGAGTGGATCAACTCGAACGCATCCTGCGACGGCGAAGTGAAACAGGCCATGTTCGCGAAAATCCTGACCAAGATGACCACTCGACGTTGGCTTTCCAGCCGGACAACACCGCCATGAGAACTGAACTTATCAGAAACGAGCACCATCATACACTTCACACCACCACCACAAATGAAAATGAAGATACTTACCAGATGGATGACTTAGCCTCCAGAGTGGGTATGCTGACTGTGGCTGCTGGTGCAGAGCCTCATTATTTAGGGCCGTCGTCGGCTGTCAATTTCTGCAGAGTCATCAACCCGGCTCTTCTCCAAGCAATTCCCAAGCCCAAGGACACGCATAGTCTTGAAGGTCAATCTGAACTACAATCGCTGCTGAACGTGTGTCCATTTCCAGACCCCCAGAGCTGCCTACAGCTCAGCGACGCTTACTTTCACCACATCCACCCTCAATATCCGTTTCTACACGAGCCGACATTCCGAGCATGGGAAGCAAATATTTGGCTATCAGAGTCTTCGGATTTAAGCGAGTCAGATCCAGCGTCCATATTCTTTCTCTACATGGTTTGTTTCAGTTGACTTAATTGTATATGTCTTGCCAGAGGTCAGCTTGCATGCTGATCTTAAGATTTCAGGTATATGCTATTGGGGCATTGATTTTGCCAAACCAGGGATATTTTTCCAAAGGCAAGAACGACTGACGGATAAAATTATCATTTTCAAATTGTACTAATGCTCCCTGATCATAGCGACTATATGCCTCGGCTCAGTTATACTCGCAAGGTGTCCTACAACGCGAGAACTTGGAGGCCATACAAGCGTATTTGTGTTATGCGATATACTCGCTTCGATCACCCACAGGGCATCTGTCTGGTACCAGTGACATTCTCTTCAAGGACTCCGATGACGTGGAACTAAGATCAAAATCAAATCAGGAAGTTTTCGGGCTTAGCACTGCGTCAGTGTATTGAGCTTGGCTACCATCGACACGGCAAAGTCCTAGGATTACCTAGCGACGCGCTTTACTTCGAATTGCGCAAACGTGTCTTTTGGTGTGCTTGGACAATAGACACTTTGGCCGCGACCCTTCTGGGTAGACCGCTTTGTCTGCGCGACGAAGAGGTGGACTGCGAGGTGAGGCTGATTCCCATGATGCCGCCGAATTCAAAATTTCCACTCGTTCCAGGTGTTGTTATTGTTACTGTGAACTGATGGAGGAGGCTTCGATGACAGCTTCCTCGCAATATTGATGGTTTGAATGGTGCTACGGCAAACATAACAAAGGGTCTCTGCACATTTCGTCTGCGCAAGCTTTGGGCTCAAATTCATGCTAGTCTCTATTCCGATCTCGTCCAAAGCAATCCATCGCATCCAACTTACCTATCACGCGTCAAGAAGTTCCGAGATGAGCTTGAGTCATGGCGTGCATCGCTTCCTCCCCTACGCCACAAACAGAAACACCCCTAACCCTCTTTACAAGTTCGTATTGGCATGAGCTTGACTACAACTACACGATCTTGAGCCTCTACCGTGGGCAGTTAACGGATATGGCGACTTGCACGGAAACGACGCTTTCTGAGTGCTTCTCGGCAGCAGGGAATATCTGCCACGGACTTCGAACGCAACTTCGATAACAAGGCTACGCCTACATGGGGGCGCTTCACTCATGTTTTATTGCAAAACTGACTTACTTGCACTGTCTTTGGTCGTCTGCTCCTATCCGCAAAGCGTGTCGCCAAAACGTTCTTAGCAGTACATGCACGGATTGCACTATTGCACTGGTCCTTATTACACAGTGGCACGAGGCTACAGCGCCATATCGTGAAATCTTCGAGTGCTTGGCTGCTCGGACAATGGCCATGCTTGCAGAGAAGAGTGAAGAAAGCGCAGGTTTAACATCTAATAATCCTTTTACCGACTTGAATCCGGTGAATCCAGCAACAGTATCACAATGGAAAACTGACATTTCGAATCATGGTATCATGGGAGACAGCTTTGAGGAATTATTGAATAGTATAATCAACGATTTCCCACGTGGTAGCTAGCAATAACGGATTCTTTCTTCTTCTGTTTCTACCTGTAGGCCTTGTATCCGTTATAAATAGAATTTGATGTATATGGGCTGCACATATAATCTATGTACGGGGTACCTAGGTAGCTCACGGCGGATATACCCATTAGTCGATCAGCAAGCCTACCTAGGTACTGGGCTTCAGGATTATGCGTCAATTCTCGTCGCAAATATAACTTCTTTTCGATCTCGGTATCCAAGTAGTCTTCCTCTTAATTGGGCTCTATTTCATGGGTGCCAAAGCTTTCGTAACATTCAGCCGTTGTATATTTCCTAATCTGGAAGGTTCTTATAAAATAAAGAAAACTTGCCTCGACCCCCATATAGGCCTCAACAATTCCAGAAGGGACAACTGTCAGCGCTTACAGCAAATATGAAGGCAATGAGTGTACTCAGATTCATCGCGATTACCCCAACATGTATCAAACCAGTACTGACTAGCACACTGCAAGCGGCGGTAGTCTAGATAACCTTCTCGGTGAGCTGTAGCACACATGCTGCTCGTGCTCTAGCTAAGGATGTTATACCTTCCGACGGGATGCTGGCCACTACTCGCTTCTTGGGTGGCACTTCAGCTACCTCCGAGCCTACGAACTGGAACAAGACTGGTCGTCATGTTCAAAAGTGACAGCGGTGACTTCCGCGCTCACCCTTCCCTCTCCAATGCAGATGCTATGCATGCTGCAATTAATGAGTATCAGGAGTAACCTGCAGTCTCATCGTGAAGAACAATCAGAAGTCGAGACTGAATGGTGTGCATGTATGATTTTGAAAATCTCGATGCCAAAAGGACGAATGGCTGCTGTTCTCATTCATTTCAGAATCCCTCCAACGCATCTTGCCACTGATAATTTTGGAAATTCGAATAGAACAGAGCCTCAATATCATGCATTTCAGCTTCTGTCATGAGATCCTGCAAGGATTCGTCGATGTGCACTGCTTCAAAGAGATCGGTGGTACAATTGTAGAGCCTCATTAAGGGCTGCCAACGGTTCTGGTTCGATGGCTGGTCATTGATTTGGAAACTAATGGCCCTCAATGCGCCGTCAATGGGATCTTGCATTGTTTGCCAGAGTTGGCGATCGCCCATCAAAATCTTATAGGCAAAAGAAAGAACAAACGCGACTGCATGCCATTGCGTATACTGCTCAGCCAGCCACTGAAAGCCCGCTAGCTTATCAGAGCAGAGACTGTCTTGGCTTTCTAAGAGCTCGACCGCAGCTAGAAAGACGTTTGAGAGTTTGGTTAGATCGAGATGAGGATCACGGAGAGACGGATAATAAGTCTTCACGCGGAGTTTCACAATGTAGATATTACAACACTTAATGACCATCGTTTCAAACGGATCAGGAGAGTCGCTATTCATGAAGCGAAGGTACTTAGACTGAATTGTTTCAGCAAAGCGATCGACTTTCTTTTCATGTTTTTCCACAAAAGCTGGGTCGGCTTTCAACGGCATCTGATAGTCAAAGAAAGCGCGACAGGCTTCGAAACGAATTAAGCTGAAAGTCATTTCTGTAAACCCAACGCGCTGAGCTGGGCATGTCGTCGCATCAACTTCCCAATCGGAGTCGTTCACATTGAGGGAAACGGATAGTCCGATCTAATTCGAAGGGCGCTGCTGACAGTACCATAGTCCTCTGAGACGCGGACGTCTATCAAACATAGCTGCCACCAGAGGCGTGCACGCATGTCAACTTCGAACGGACGGATGTTCGTCCTCGCACATCGCAGTGAACTCCTAGACACGTTGAGACTCGTAGAGCTAGGCCGGTGTACATCCACAGAGACCGATCATCATCCCGCGACATACAGCTCTGTGCGGACATTAGACAGCTAAGCATTATTGACTTGAAGGGAACCAACCAATACTATAATAAAAGCCTGCAGCACTTGGATATGATTGCTGTGGAACCAGCCCGCGCGAGCCATAGCAAGATCAACACCATATTGATGCTGGCAGATCAGTAACTGTCGGTTTTGAGTAAAGTTCTGGGCTGTATGTGACGGGTGTAGAGTGATGACTGCTGCATAGCAAATAGCGGCTATCAATGCGACAGGCTCTGGCTTCAATGTGGCTAGCCCGTGATTTATCGCTTGTTGAACGAGCCTCTCTACACTAGGTTTATGCAAGATTCTGACAGCTGGGTCGACATTCTGTTTAAACAGTTCCCAGCATTTCTGGATGTGGTCTGCTTGCCAGTCCCTCGGGTCTACCACTACATTGGCAATATCCTCATTGCCAGCATGATGAAAGATGGAATTCAGGAGGAAAAAGGCCTGGGTTGTTTTAAGGGCCTATCCTGTCCTTCATCGAGTATGGTATGTCGGAGATGATCCTGGAAAGCGTTACAATCCAGTACACATGACCATGAAGTCGGCGGCTTACCTCGTCCTCAACGTGTGCCCAGGAATCACTTCCAACCAGTCTGGATTTCCCACTCCCGTCGGATATCAGATGCGCTCCTGTTTGAAAGTTGGGACAATCATTTTTCTGGCTGTGACTTTCACTTTGATTCGCCGGACCCAGTTCTTTCTTAGGCACATTCCGGGGTCTACGCCGACGGATTGGCTCCTGCGGATATTCACAGATTTGGTGTTGGTCTAAGCATGTCGAGCAAGGGATACCCCTGTCGCATTTGACTTTACGCCGATGACATGATTGACAGGAGCGCCTGGACAGCATTCTGTGGTTGTATCATTGTGCACGCTATCAAAAATGTTGCTGACTCCGAATCGCCTGAATCACGTCGAGAGCCGCATGCAAACAATGCAAACATTCTATACTGACACACAAGATGAGATTTTATATGGTTCATCATACATAGTTATATCCAGACTTCGAACCAATTTTCTTCCAAGGTTCACTAGCATACTCATGAGTGGATCCTTAAGGGCGTCACCAGTGCAAGGGTGCAAGCCACCGATATACGGCAAAACTCCCTTCCGCAAACCACTGCTTCAGGGCGAACAGCAGATAGAAAATAACGATGTCGAGATTGATGTTGCACATTGGAAACCCGATACCTCATGAATGATGTTGTCAGGAACTTTCCAGGTTCCACCTAGCATTGTTCACCGGGGAGGCTTCCCATATTGATGCTAATCTAAGACCACGGACAGGCATCATACCCGGGACATGATAAGGAGCAAGTCTATATAAGATGTTCGATTTTCTGATTAGATTACATGTAAGAGACACCTGGTACTCTTGACTCAAAAATTAATCCCTCGAAGTAAACATGCTAAACGGTGCAGAATTAGCGAAGATGCAATTCATGCTATCACTGTCGGGATAGGCTGCTCTCACCTCAATGTTCTTTCTGTCTAAGTCTGCCGTATCGGCGAAACGTTCCCCGTCTCGCGTTGATGCGGCACAGATGGCTGGTCTTTGCTCTCAATCCCAACTCTACTGGGCCGTGGTGTTTGG
Source organism: Talaromyces trachyspermus (assembly GCA_020137715.1). Classification (NCBI taxonomy): domain Eukaryota; kingdom Fungi; phylum Ascomycota; class Eurotiomycetes; order Eurotiales; family Trichocomaceae; genus Talaromyces; species Talaromyces trachyspermus. The sequence goes on along the minus strand of JACGXQ010000015.1, from coordinate 6,629,483 downwards.
TCAGATGTCCCTTCCGCGGCCGCACGCTGATCTCGCTTTTTCAACATATATGGGAGGACGAGACACATTTCGAAAACTTGTCGACAGGATGAAGGTCTCTAACGGAATTGGCTGACGGACCCGGGCACAGAGAGGAAAGACTTGAATAGAAGTTTCGAATGACAGTTGGCTAGTCTGACTTGCTCGAGGGTTCGCATAAGGGACTCTGCGATGGTGAATATGGATATGTTTCATCGAGCACGGCATGTCGAGACCGGGCGCCTTTCAGGGTTTATATAACTATTCAGAACAACAGGCCCCCTGCTTGACTCGCTAAAATAGTGTCGAGCTGTCCATAGAACTTACTTCTTCGTGAGCTAGATTAGGGCTTAGCGGTGCCGACCTAATCGGGAAACCATTGCGAACTTTGCTTCTTCGAGTCGGGAGGGTTTCATCTCGCATAGCATTCCCAAAGCGTCAGGAGGCTTTTAATACTAGTTAAGAGATAGACAATTGAAGATAAGCAAAGACTTTCACAAATATGAAATGCGTCGTTCAATCCAAGCTAAACTAAGCAAAATGGGAGCGAGAATTCTAACCGAATATGGTAAATGGAAAAGCATAAGGATAAGTGAAAATTGTATTAAAATTTGCGCACTACATCGGATTTACTGTTTCTCGTCATTTTTGCACTCATACTTCAGTAAGCCTAGCCTAGCTTCGAGTCTTGGCAATGTTTGTTTCCAATTCGTTGTGTCTTCATGTTTTCCTTGAGACAATGTTCCAAAGCAGAGTAGCCATGCTGTGCGGAATCTACTATTATTACTAGGACGATTATGCAAAGCATCTTTCAAACACCATGCCTCTTCTGCGGCGGAGTTGAGTAAACAAACCACCACCGAAACAGCGCGACTTCGCATCATGCCTCCATTTCCTCCACCGCGAAACAGCATGGCATTTTCCAATCAGCCTGGGCCTCTTGGTGCAATAGCCCGGTTCTGGACCAGATCCTATGCCTCCGACTATGTCGCTCTCGGGGTTATTGCGACGGGATTTATTCTTGTGAGTGTGGACTGAACCACTAGATAGCAGTGAAGAAGACCATTTGCTAACTCTGGTTCTGCAGATTCAAATATTTGTAACCCCATTCCATCGAATGTTTTACCTCGATAATATGGCGATTCAATTCCCTTTGCCAAAGTCGAACGAGTACCTTTTGGTTCGAACTTACCCTCGTTTTTTCGGTCCTTGAATTTCATCACTTTGCGCCGCATCTCACTAATGCATGTATTAAGTACAGTATGGTCAATTATATATTCAGCCCTTCTTCCTGCCGTTGTGATCCTCCTATGGGGTCTCGTCACTCGGCCAACCGCTTCCAAGTTCCATATCACCCTGCTTGGCCTCGTGGTTTCCTTGACCGTTACTCCTTTCATAACCGATATCATTAAGAACGCCGTTGGACGCCCGCGGCCGGATCTGATAGACAGATGCCATCCCGAAAGCGGCACTCCGCAACACAAACTCGTCACTTTTAGCGTATGCACACAGGCGAATGAGCATATATTACAAGAGGGATGGCGCAGTTTTCCCAGTGGACACAGTAGTTTTGCGTTTGCGGGCCTGGGATATCTGACACTGTAGGTATTAATGTTTGTGTTTAGCATTTCTTTCTTTTTCCAGCACCTATTAACTCTCTATCTTCCACAATAGCTTTTAGCCGGTCAGCTTCATGCCTTCCGGCCCCGCGCTGATTTAGGCCGCTGCCTTGTCACCTTCGCACCTACATTGGGAGCCGTTATGATCGCCATATCCCGGTGTGAAGACTACAGACATGATGTATGGGACGTCACAGCGGGTGCAGTGCTCGGCTCAAGCGTTGCCTATTTCACGTATAGACGCTATTTTCCTTCTCTGGCAGATACGAAATGCCATGTGCCTTATGATCGCACGGATGCATCATTCACTGGTCCAGATGGGTTTGTTAAACTTGTAGATGACGAGGAAAGGTTGTTAAGCGATGTAGGCAATGGTGGGAGTGAAGCTGAGCAGCAGCAGTCGCTCCAGGTGCATCTGGACAGCGTACCAAGAGGCCAAGGTGGTCGATAGATAGCTATAATTATTTTACATTCTTTTCGCTCCTTCTGTAAGCTGTATATTTGACCTTTATAGATGCATCTTGTAGATAATAATCTCATGGCCCATATCGTCCTCTAGCTGGGCTTCGTTTGGGAATGTGCCAACAAAACAATGAAACAGAAAACTCATTCGTAGGGGATGTAAGTATTATATACATATTTCAACGAATTCCCCGCAATCTAAAGCTTGGCCTTTGTTTGGGCTTTCTTGAGGATAGGGTCTAGCTTAGTCGCCTTCATCACATTTCCCTTGATCTTGAGCTTCCCGCTCATGAACAGCCGTTGCGGGTTAGCCTTGCCGGAGACGAGGCTGGCAAAGTCCTCGTCGGAAAGAATGAGGGTGACTATATATTATATAACGCATGAGTGTTTCGAACATTGAAAACTTGCCTCTTTCAATCAGGTTCAAAAGTGAAGCTCACCATCCGGCTTGTCGCCAGTGCCCGTTCCAACTTTTCCTTCCTTCTTCAGATCGATGTGCCATGAAGCTTGCTTGCCGGAGGAATTGGTAAGAGTGAAGGCGTATAGACCGGCACCCTTCTTGATGGCGTCTTTGCGCTCTGCTTCGTTGGCGGTCAGTGCCTGGTGAATAGCGTCGAAGGCGCCGGAGGCGGAAAGGAGTCTGCGCGTTGCAATCATGATTAGAAAGAAGTTGATGAAGAGGAAAAAGCGAGATGGCTGATACATACCGTCCTTGAAAGACATGTTTAGTGTTCTTTCGTGTGTGTAGTCAAAACTGGATAGAGGCGAGAGACAGGTATGCAGCCGGTTAATATAGTTAACTCGATGAGTGCTGCTGCATCATGTCAGCAAGAACGAGCGAGCCTCGGCACAACAAAGAGATCTGCTCTGTGACATACTTATCTCTAGGGGCTGTAAGTATGGAAAGTTCCAGCAAATCAGCTCTGTGAAGCTAGGCCCGCGAGGAGATTCACTGAATCAGTCTCTTGTGGAAGGAGTTTGGTGAGGATTGTCAGTTGGTCAAGGAACGTGACGTCTGTTGCGCGGACATGTGATTGTCCGCTCACCGCCTTCCGGCTTGGCTGCCGAGGCTGCCTTTGCTCGCATTCTCCGTCTCTTTCGCATCATCCTTGACGAATACCAGTGATGTTGTATTACTTAGTGCCGACAAGCAATCTCACATATGATCATCCAGACTTCCTCGATTCGACGCCGCCGTTCACATTAAAGCATCGCAGCAGGGAAAGCAAGCAGATCATTGTCAAGGACAACTCTACCTCTTCCTCCGTTTCTTATATCGCTGCGGTGATGGCATCCCAGACTGAGAGTAGCAGTCCAATATGAATGGGACTTTCGTAACTTCAGCTCGCTGTCTTCCCCACTCAAATCCATCATTCTATATGCCGCTGCTCGAAAAGCGAATGCGAGCCCATCTTCGAAGGGAACGCCATGTCCAGCATGCACCAATAACTTATCCTTACATTCTACTCTCGCCAAGTATAGACACGATACTGAAAACATGCCAATTTCCAACTACCCAAATGCAGGTCCAAAAGGAGGGATTTGCACTATCGTAATCGAGCATTCTTGACATTCGACGAGACTGCTTGTATATTGAATAGCCACTCCAGATTGCGTGCAGGCACAAGGTCTCGACACCGAACAAAGCGTCGATCTACTGAAGCATTTTGTTGATCCTTCGTTGCCATCGTATATGATATATAAATAAAATTATATGTTGAATGTTACATTACACAGCGTTATATACATCTATCCGCGCGGGACATCGAAATTGGTTGCCGCAGAAGATGAATTCGTGTAAGAATGTTCGAAACGAAAAGATTAGTTTCAAGTCAGTCTACTTCTCATCTGAGCATCATGACAACCCGCTCGTCTATTCGTAGGAGAACAATACAATGGAATCAGGGAATGTGCTAATGTTGTCCGAGTAGAGCGCGTCGCTACTGCCATTGATAGTGATCATGTTAGTAGTACCAACGGTGTTGTAGCCGTAAACATTCAAGCTGGAAACATCGTCAGTGATGCGGAAGATCTCGCTTTGGCAGTTTTCGGATCCGTCACTGTCGGAGCAGCTGGTGTTGTAATTATTAAAGAAACTGTAGAGACCGACTCCGTACATAGTAATGCTCGAGCTACCGCCAGTGATGCTTAAACCAAGAGCATCACAGTTGCCTTCAAGACAAGTGCTGAAGTCAGGGTCGTTCCAAGTCGTATTGGACGTGTAGGGACCCGATGTGGCATCGGGGCTAGGCTGGTAGTAGGGCGTCTCAGTCTGGAAGAAGCCGCCGACAACATCAGTGGCCCCGTCGAATTGGAATTGATAAAGTCCATGATGCTCAGATGCAACACCCCACCTAATAACAGAGAGGAAACATATTAGCTTGAAATAATGGTAATGCCTAACAGTGTTCCAGGATCACTCACATCTCTATGTTGCTACCCTTAACCAGCACACCACGACCAGTGTAAATAGACAGCCGTGTGTTATTCGCGCTGTCGACGTCATGATCAGCGGTCCAGAACCAGTTGTTCTCCAAGTAGACGTTCTCGGCATCTGAAGTAATATAAACATTCAAGAAACCAGCCTCACAGGAGGATGATATAGAAGCAGTAGTTGGGCAATCCGCAACCTGAAGGTCAGAGCCTTCCCATCCACCAGTCATGGTATGGACGTCCCACATGCCTGAACCCTGTTCACCTTTCAGGTTCCATTCTATGAGAATTGCACCGGCAGTGCCACCGATGGTGCCAACACGCATGTCAGACAATTCAACAGTGCCTGTGTCACCCCTCTTGCCAACTTGAACCACTGGGTGAGGGTTGCTGATATCAGAAAAGATATCACCGCTGGCAGCAATAATCGGGTAACTCTCTCCAACGACCTTTGAGCCCGGAGGGATATAGATGGTGTCGGAGACCAGGTAAATACCATAGTCAAAGAGCAAAATCGAACCATTGTTAGCGGCCGTAGTAAGAGCATCATTGATAGCATCCGTGTCATCCGTGTTTCCGTCACCTACAGCGCCGGCACTACGGACACTGACCACTTCACTGGCAGTATAAGACTCATACTGGGGCTTGGATTTGGTATAGTAATTAGTATTGCCGGAAGTAACAAGACCGGTTGGTCTGCTAGCGGGGAATAGGTTCCGGATAGAGTGCTTGGCCCGGTAGGGGCGTACTCGTGGCCTAAGCCCCAGCCTGCAATGGTAGTAGAACCTCCCTTCAGATCCACGCCATCAGGTCCGACAACAGCAGTGGGAACGGCGTCCAAAACAATATTTTCCAAGATCAAGCCGTTTGCACTGGAAGGAGTGGCTGTAGTACTCCAAGTGACGTTGACAAAGATATCCACATTAGTAACGGTGCTGTCAAGGATAGTGACTCCCCGACCTCTGCATCGGTTTCACTGCCTTGGAAAACGAGACCACTAGTGCAGTTATTAAGGGTGAGGTCGACATAGGTCCAGCCCCAATCCCAAATTTGGCTGACGCCTGTTATGGCGTTGTTGACTGTAACGTTGCGGAAAGTGTACTGTTGATTGCCAACATTCAGGCCGTACAAACCACCATTGACAACAACATCGCCGATGAATCCAGCAGAACCTACACGAATTTCTGATTAGCTGTTTTGGGATCTTGCTAACACTGCGTATATTCATATTGCATACCATTTTCAATGAAAATGCCCTGGTGCTGCGTGCCAGATTCAGTGCTCAAGTGGATGACCACGTTCTGGATGCTAGTGGCCTGAGCAGTAGGCCAATGGATACCAGTAGCGGCAGTGGTTCCAGGAATGTTGGTCATATCAATGACGAGGTTGCGGATTTGACGATAGAAAACGTTTGTTGGGGTCCAGCCTGTGCCACCATCATCTTGGTACTCGTCGCCGTCAATTAAACCAATTCCGGTGAAATTGGAAGTAGCCTGAAGGATGGCGGGGCTGTTAGGGTTCCCAATAAGTTGAGTCCAGTAGTAGTCAATGATAGGCGATGAGATCACGTATGTGCCTGCAGGGAAATAGACAATAGCGGGTGTGACGGTGCTTGTTATTTCGCTTGACGGGCTATCCCGACCACCGTCGCTGATGGCTGCCTGAATTGCTGCGGTATCATCGGTCGTGCCATCTCCTATGAAATTTTTGACAGATTTAATAATTGCCCGATGGTCCAATTGTTGATCTGGAATGGCATGGCTTACCGGTTGCACCATAGTCTTTGACGTTGCGGAAAACAGTGTAGCCGCTAGGGGCATATGGGGCGACTCCTGGTGGGAGATATCGGCGAGCCAGTAAGGAGGGCCGGACACAGTAGCGGCGGCGGCGACAGCAGTAGAAGAAGTAATCGCTATAGAAGACGACGGGGTATGTTTCTTGCGGTGGAAAGAGGGATGCAGTGCCGCGCTCAGCCAGCGGCGAGCAGGACTTGAAAGAGAGCGGAAGCCCCGCGCATTCTCGCCGTGGCTTAAAGGAGTGTGAAGGCGATTTGCACAGAAAGGGTAAAAGGAATGTGGTTATGGCTGCCAAACTCACTCGCCTCCAAGGGAGAGAGGAGAGAGGGGCTTTTGTATGTCTTTCTTCTCTTCAGAGAGAGCCATGGCGCTATCGAGATCCGCAGTAGCAAGCACGCCGGCAGGGTTGTTTTGTAGCCATTGAGTGCCACCAGATCCTAGGCTATAATAGTTAATATATGGAGCAGTCTGCAGATCAGCTGGCGCTAGCGATCCGGCCGCATGAAGATATTGGAGTCGCGGCTCGCCTTGGAGATAGGCATTCTATACTGTGAATGCCTGGTGAGTTTCCACATGAGCTGTGTGATGTTTCATTTGCAGCTGGTTGAACTTCATTGTAGGGACTAACCGCAGAATGAATCCATAGTTATCGCGGGGTGAAGTTGTTTGTGCAGAGTGCAGAGTTAAGCCCCTAAACATCAGGACTCGGCCAGTGGAGATGCCAGATGGCCGCCATGCCTGTCATGGCTAGCGCCAGGGGCATCCCCGATATGAATGTGCAGCCTTAGCGTTTAGGCCGCCCGCGATCCTCTGGAACCTCACGGCAGATCCCAATTCTCAATAACCAATGACACTTATTCTCGAGTACATGTCAATGTGTATAACTAAGAGTCAATTTGACTATAGTCGGTCTGCAGCCATGCCGACGGCCAGTTTCAAACAGAAGCACTAGTGCTGTCGATCGCCGTCCGAATCGAGCAGGGAATAAGAAGAACCTACCTCTTCTGTACCTTAGGTAGGCACAGAGAATGATATACTCGGAGCGGCACAGAGCCATAAAGTAGTATAGTACTACATGAATAAAATGTGCACAAGATGATGACTAACAAGCTAAATATAAGATTTAGAGCCCCCATATTCTGCGTTCAAACGACCATAGCCAAGACAATATCAGGGAGGAAGAGAATCAACATCTGGTTATACACGAGATTGCACGGCATACAAAGATTATATGAACCAATTTATATTGACCCTATCTGCTGGTGGATCGAATACAGTAAATTCCTATTGAAATCCATGGTACATCGTCTCCTACCTGTATGGATCCATGATTTATATGGATATATCAGCTCGACGCACCTGGACACCTTAATGCTAATGTTTAGAGGTCGAAACACCTATCTGCTGCAACGGCACCAAACAAATTGAAGCCTACCTAGGTATATGTTGATGCAGAGAGGGTGCATCTACTCTGTCCTGAACTCCAGAGCTCTTTTTAAGTCAAGATAAGGCGTCACGATAAAGCAAGGCCAAATTATTCCTTAAGCCTAACTATAACTCAACAGAGAATCCTGTCCCCAGTCCAGTTTATCCAGCCACGTCATAAACTCCATCCCATTCGTATCATCCATAAACCACCCCGGAGCATCGGAAGGAGGGGCCAACCCGATAGAAGTGGTAGCGGCCATGCTATCAGGTATACCTGCCGTAGGAACTAAATGCTCATCTCCCAGAATTAGAGGATCTGGAGCCCTAGGCCTTTCCGGGCTATCACCAGAAGCTCTATGGTCATCGTCGTTGTTGTTATCATTAGGCCTAGTGAAATCATGATCACCGGAAAGCACATGATCAAGAACATTGCGAAGCGCATGGAGCCCCTTCAGGGCAATATCATGGTTCCCATCGCGATCATTCAACAGCGCATCAAGATGCGAGGCAAATACGCTTAGATTCTGAATGACTTCTGAACGTGGAAAGGGGTCACGCCAGAATTTGAAGAAGAAGAACGCGACTGCGACCGCCGGAGAAGCTCTTGGGCAAGGACGCCCGCACAAGGAAGACCTATAAAGCATAGCTGAATGAAACTTAGTCAGGTGAAATGAAAATTTCAATCGGCTTTGATTGATCAAACTTACGACCCATATAGCCTCATAACGCGAATGCAACATCGTTCGCGAGACAAGTGTCAACAATGCACTCAACATCTCTCGCGCTACCTTCAAGAGCTTATCTTTGCCATTACCCGTTTCCTTAACAAGAACGCGATGGAGCATGAAGTCGTTATTGAGAAATTCAAGGTGAAAGTGTGCCAGAAACTCCTCGTCTGGGTCTGTCATTTGGCAACCACCGCTGGGCGTCCATTTAAGTGCCTCTGGCATGGTTGACCGGAGTCGGTCATGTTCGGCGCAGGTCTCCCTATTTCAAAAGAGCACAATTAGCCGACCTTCTCCTAACTAAAGATCTGCTGTAAGAGAACTTTACGAAATCTTCCGAGCCATGTCGTCTAAATGCGGCGACAGTGATAAAGCGAGAATTTTCTCTCGCATTATAGCAAATATCAGGTATAGTCTCGCCTGAGAACCCGAATTAAACTTTCCTTCGACATTCCAGCCATCAGGACCAATCTTTTCATCAAATTATCCTCGTCCTTTGCATCAGACGCTAGAAAAATGTCTTCGAAGGGCAGGTCCAAAGGCATCTGGATATCACAGTATTGCCACGCAATGCGCGGTGGCCGGCCGAGAAGTGTAGCGAGCTGTTTGTCTAATAGAAAAGCACCGGTCATCACACGTCTTCGGACTTCTACCAAAACAATGGTGCGCCGGAATCGTTTGGTTTGGGACGATGTAGACCGAGGGCGAAAATAACAGTAGACAGTTCTCCGAGTTTGCGCCATGGTCTGTAGTCTGAGAGTCCTTACTATCAATACACAACCAACCGCCAAAGCGCGAGAACGAAATAGGACGAGAACTTGAAGAGAAAAGAGCATACGTACCGCTGTCACCGAATGTCTCTAAAAGCAACACAGTATGCTGAAGCAAGAGCCATGAAACAGGGTCACTCATGGTACCAAGTTTGTCACAGAAGCCTAGACAAGTTTCCGAAACTTCAATAGCAAGCATCCTGAGTCCATGTCTATCAACGGTTTCCCCATCTTCGAGCCGTGAACATTCATGGCCATCCATGATCATCATCGTTGTAATACCGACCCATGAAAACAGTAATCCGATGCATTCCCATCGCGTGCTTGCAACAGAGAAATACTCGGATACTGTCATGTTTCGATGGCTGCTTAAGGTACTTGCACTGTTATCAAATATATGTTTTGACCACGCTCGTAGTCTGCTTTTCTGGTTCTTGGTCTTTGCACCATTGGGCATCCACTGATTGCGCGAGGCTGCGAGTGTTGCTAGGACTTCTTTCGTCAACATTTCACCAAAGATCCATGGCCGAGATCTTTGACTTCGGAACTGAAGCAAATTCTGAAATAAAGGCATATCATCCAATAAAGCCAAGATTCTCGCTCCACACTCAATCTGTTCTAGGTCCACAAGGCTTGATTCCATGTCTTCTTCTGAAACGTCATGTTCTTTTGAAACGACATGTGTCTCTGTCTGCTCTGACGATGAAGCGGGCTTCGGAGCTAGAATACGGCTGCTCGCTTCAGGCTCTTCAAACGCCGACCAATAACTAGACGGCCCCAGGAATCCAGTGGAGAAAGACGCCGGCCTTTTGGTCGCTTCACCCTCTCTTCTTCTACACGCGTTCTATCCGTGATCTCACTTCCGGCGGGACTAGCAGCCGTCGGTATTCGAAATTGTTCAAGGGAGTTCGTCGGGCCCTTGGTCAAGAATGGCGACTGGTGTTTTCTCTTCTTTGACACCAATGAACCCGAAGCCTTATTTGACAATGGCCGGGCCTGAGTCAAGGGTGCTGGATGGTAGATGCATCTATCGTTTTGGCCCTTTTGGCTGCAACGCCCACAGACTGGGAGTACATGGTCACAGCGGAGCTTCATTTTTCGGCATGGCTCGCACGAGGACAATTGGCCATTGCGCCTTCTAGTCGCCATTTTGCTCGAAGGCCTAGAAGAAAGAGATCCTTCGGAGTCTGCGGTACTTCGGAGTCGCATGCAGCAAACAACAAGGAAAGTGTCGAGAAGCAGTAGATATAAGGTCGGGGTTCGAGATGATGTCGGAGTTCAAAATGAGGTCCGGAGCCACGAGAGCCAGATTCGGAGTTCGGAGTTAACCTTGACATCTTATTAGCCCTAACCCTAGCCCTGCAGGAGAACCTGGCTATCACGAGCGGGCGGCCTCTCTACATCCATATTAACCTCAGCTTAAATTACTTTGATATGGGAGTGAAGAGTACTCCTATATACTAATCGAATACTGTAAGACGTATACAGTCTGTGCAGTAGCGTTAACACCCGCGGGCCCATCTAAAGACAGCATCCAGAAGAACGCCCAAGATCATTTGACGCCCTTCTGCAATCTACATAAAGAAAATAGTATTTCTATATAATAATATCCTAGGGAGGGCTCTAAATATTGATAAGCGATTGCTATTAGACAGCGTCATGTTCAAGTGAGGGCGTTAACAGGTACTACTGCCCAGTGCCAATAATCTGTCTTCTATCAACCAATCACCGTACATAAATCACGTGTTCCGGCGGCATAAAAATTAAAACCCAACCGGAGTCATCCATAATCTAAACGAATGACGACGAATTTCTATCTGAACCTGCGGACAATTTCCCGATGGGATCGAAGACTTTTGAAGGAGACAATCACCATGAGGATGGTAAGAATCGCCTAGCGGACATAAAAGAGACCCACGCCTAGTGTTTAATTGCTAACTGATGCTTTCTCGCTAGCCACCGATGCGCTTTCGACTAAATCGAATGCAGTTGGGGGCAAGCCTCGTGGCGCGAACGTGCTGGAAGACGGAGACGGTGAATTTGGAAGCGATGACGACGAGGACGGCGGTGGGCAGCATTCCTCCTTGGCCATGGTAAACCCCGAGGATGATGGTGAGTTCTCACCTCGCGTGACTAGTATTGAGAACGGTTCGTTTACTCACAAGTACCCAAACCTAAAGCCAAGAAAGAAAAGTCAAAGAAGAAGAAGCGAGGTAAAAGAAGAACAAGAAGAAGTCCGTCGCCGGTGCTCATCAGCAGAGTTCACCTCCTCGTGTGCCCCTCTCTCAGCTCTTTCCTGAAGGGAAGTACCCGCCAGGACAAATTGTTGAATGTCAGGACGCAAATCTCCGCCGCACCACTGATGAAGAGCTCCGCTACCTTGTACGCGGCTTCGCCACCGACGATGGAGTGCTGAATGACTACCGCAAGGCGGCTGAAATCCACCGTCAAGTCCGTCACTGGATTCGAGGTTCTATCAAACCCGGGAAGACTTTGACCGAAATAGCCAATGAGATTGACGATGCGGTGCGTGCACTGGTTGGCCATCAAGGACTAGAGCCGGGAGACAGCCTCAAAGGGGCCTGGGGTTTCCGACTGGGTTGGCATTAAACCACTGTGCGGCTCATTATACTCCGAATCCAGGCCAAAAGGATATCGTCCTGAAGCACGATGACGTATTGAAAGTCGACTACGGCGTCCATGTGAACGGTTGGATTGTCGACAGCGCCTTTACTGTCACTTTCGATCCGGTCTACGACAACCTACTAGATGCGGTGAAAGATGCCACCAATACCGGCCTCAAGGTTTGTAACCCTGTACGACTAATTAGACTACCTTTCTGACTTGATTTGTTATGATAGTGCTCTGGGGTTGACGCTCGAGTAAGCGACATTGGAGCTTCGATTCAGGAGGCCATGGAGAGCTACGAGGTCGAAATCAATGGCAAAGTCTATCCAGTCAAAGCCATTCGCGATCTTTCGGGACACAACATCCTCCCGTACAGAGTTCATGGCGGCAAATCAGTTCCCTTTATCAAGAATGATGACCCCACGAAGATGGAAGAGGGCGAGGTATTTGCGATTGAAACTTTTGGTAGTACTGGGAGAGGTTTTACTAGGGACGGTGTTAGTTTCTCTGTGTTCGTTTATTCAAAAATGCCTTGCTAATTATAGATCATATTTCTAGCCTGGCGTATACGGCTATGGGAAAAACCCATATGCACCTTCGGTGCATCTCCCTCTGCTTCGGCTCGTTCGCTATTGAAAACAATTAATCAGAACTTCGACACCATTGTGTTCTGTCGCCGCTACCTTGACCGTCTTGGGCTCGACAAGTATCTCCTTGGGGTGGGTCATATCTCCGTGAATTACGACTAAAATTGTGCTAATACTAATATTTCATCCTATTTCTTCGCGTGCAGATGAATAGTCTTATCTCAAATGGGATTGTCGACATGTACTCTCCACTGTATGATGTGGCTGGTTCTTATAGTGCCCAGTTTGAACATGTGAGTTTCTCTTGACCATCAATACAAGCTGGAAGTAGAATTGCTGACATGGGAAACAGACAATTCTGATCAAGGCTTCCGGCAATGAAATTATTAGCCGTGGACCAGACTACTAGTGGTCTTTATGTCGTTGCGTTTATTGAACTCACCGCAGTCGCTCGCTAAACACGTTTATGTTGCTATTCCGTCGTCCGCATCCACGACGACTGAATAATGCTGTTGATCTATGTGGAATTAACGCCATGTCACCATCAGTCTTCAGTCCTCAGTGGAAGCAATCTAACTTATTACATTCGTTTTGCTCTACGGGCCAAGAGCACTCGTAGATAGGTAGCTCAGATGTTAGGTAGTCAATGATTTAAATCCAAAGAATATGCACTATCACATCTCATCATCTTGTCACTTCCATTTACCAATCTTTGACTACATTGTAGAACGAGGAGAGAATCAAGAGAAAATGATCAAACAGTCTGGTGAAAATGAGCAATTGTTGTACCTAGGTAATATAACATCAACCTGAAACCGAAACGAGCAACACGGATCTATCCATGGATGCTATCCGACTTTTTATGGCTGTGGCAAGTGCAAAAGCTCTTTTTCCATCACATATTTCGGCAAGTCTCCTCCACGCATTGCGGATATCAATTCACTCTCCCTCCTTTCAAGAAACATCCATGCTGGCATTTTTCGGGTCGAAGCCATTCTGGTGTAGGAGACTCAAAATTTCCTCTCGTTGACGAGATGTTCCGGAATACCTGTGTCCTCTTGCTCCGCTGTATATTGCTAGAGCCCACAAAGCGCAAGCATGCATGCCACCATTTGCAACGTTGCAACCGGATCTCAGAAGATGCATGACTATGTTCATCCGACTGCGTGCTACTTGTGTCTGATTGTCAGTCAAGAATTGCTGTGAAAGAGTTGAGCAACAACTCCACAGTCTCTCTCACACTCCATTCTTGCCCCGTATTTCACTAATAATTTGACTGCTGAAATATTGCGCTCGGTTGTGGCCCAATAGAGTAAGGGATGTTGCTCAACAGAAAAATTGACATCAGCGCCTTGATAGAGGAGAAAATCAAGTATATCAAGATGTTCACCTTTGTATGCTTGATAACACGCTTCTCTACACAGACCTTTGACACCTTCGTCAAGGATGGCTTTCTTTGTTCCACAGAGCTCAGGTTGGTTGCCTCGATTATGAAGTTGAAGAAGTTTATTGAACATCAGCTCAACGGCATTTTGATTACCAAGCTTAGCTGCGTGAATGAAGGGAGGTGGGGCTGAACATCAGAACATAAAACCTGTAGTTCATGGTACTCTCCTATTCTTGCTCCTTGCTCCAGTAGTAGTCTGATTATATCAGGATGATCGGCGTTCTATAGCATAATGTAGTGCAGTTCTGCCTTCTTCATCCTCGAAATCAATGCTCACATTGCTTTCATTAAGCAACACCCGTACCACGTCAATGTTACCAAAGTAGGCAGCGGCCAGGAGTGGATGAAATTCCTGTTTTAAAGCATTCCTCTTTTCAAGGCAAAGCGCATGACTCTTGATATAGTCAAGGTTGGCAATGTAGTCTTCAAATGCATCCATTGAGACTCCGCTTTAAAAACTTGGAAACCGCATTCGTTTTCCGATAAATCACCGCATATAAGAATCTGTATTTGTATTCGTCGTTCTTGATAGCTTGTCGATATAATAATGGGTCTAACAGGCTCGACATGAGGCTGCATGTTCTAGCCATCGCATTGAGACCTGGCACGTCCAGATTATTGCATATGAGTAAGCGCATCTCCAAGGGAAGTGCTTCAAAAGACATTTTGTCCAGTCCCAAGAGATCAGCTGGGTGAGTTGTGATTTTTTCAAAGAGAGATTTATTTCTCTCGAGAGGCTTGAGAACAGTCAACTATTTCAAGGAATTTGCCGGGTGTGATTTGTTCACGGTGACACTTACTCTGCAAGAGTCTGCAATCTGTCCATGGATCCAGTCTCTACCAGAAATTATTGCCCGAGGAGCTTTTATATATCATTAGACAAAGGGTTTCTAACGCGCTAAGCCTTTCTTGTTTGTACCTATGCGAAATAGGCTTAGTGCCTTTCTAACACGCTAAGCCTTGGTTGTTTGTGCTGGCAGCTCAACTTCGATTCGACACGTCTATTAGATATAGGAATATTTGAAAATGATTTTTGGAAACTCATCTCATGATGGTTAGTTAGGCCAGGAGCCTTGGGGTTGTGCCTACGCACCCCTGTAGTAGTATTATTTACTGAATTTCTAAATACATATTACCTAGTTATTTATGGTCTATATAATGATGTTTGACATGTCTAAGAAGACAGCCTCGTAATTTCTTGCTCAACGCTAGTCATCAGTGATTCCACAAAGGAAGTCTCAATGACACTGTCCTGCCAGCTGAAAGTGAGAACCAGACAGTTGTCACCACCAGTAATAGTACTCAAAACTATTGCAGCACCATTGACAGAAGTACTTTGAGAGAAGACCATTCGTTCAATGGACACCCCCTCGGAACTATCCCTGCTCTTCTCCGTCTTGAAAGCCCCAAGGTTGGAAATTTCAAAGCTGTCCTTGCGCTGCTTGTCGAGCTGAGACATGAACACATCTTTCTCAAGGTTTGACACAAATCTCAAAAGGCCGACACCTCTGTTTTTGCCTTTCGACGCCAGGCTGTCGGTCAGAGACTTTTGGCAGCCCTTGCGTGGTGCCACGGGAAGGCCTCTCCCTCGAGAGCGAGGCGACTGTATTCTTCTGAATAGTCCAGCACCAAATCCCCATTAAATTTTCAACTGCGGGATTATACATCCACCTCCGTGGGGATATGCTGCCCTGGAAATTTATCTGTGTGAATCTGGTGTCAACTTGCTTGAACAACAGACGAGCGAGAAGTATTTGTAAGAAAGCAGTTATGCTTGTGTCATTGGCCGAGCAGGCCTTTCGAAGTTTCGTAGCAGTTGTTTCTGGGACGACAAGATGCTTTACCCTGTTGACCAGGGTATTACGTACTGGTGCACCGGACCACAGCGAATGTTTATGTGAAGGGAACTTCGATCTATAGAGCTGCTTCACAAAAACCAAGCTGAAAGAGGAAGATCTAGCAAATCCTCCAAGGTCGGTGGTAAGGGATCATCGGGTGGAGTCAAGATAGTTTTCACTCCCGATTGAGGTGGCGTCTGGAGAATCATGTCCAAGGCCAGAGCGAAAGAGGCATGAAAAACTGTCCCTGAAGTACCATCACCAATGGCGTGATGATAGATGAAGGCTGCCGTAAAAGTCCTGGACTGGAAGGGTTGTACAGTATGCAGAGCTTCCAGAGGGGCGCGGTTGAATCAAAAAGGTATTGTGATCCTTCTGGAGTAACTCGTCCAATTCTGGGTCTCCGGAGGACTCGGATGACTCGGATGACTCGGATTGACGGGTTTGGAATGAAACGCATTTGTCAAGATCGATTTTGGGCAGACGGACGAAATAGGGCGTAGTGATTTCCTCGAAGACTATGTTGGCTGACAAACTCGGATGTTGCTGGATGACCAACTCACAAGCGCGATAGATGTCATCTTGGAGCGATCTGCCACTGGCTGGTGGCAGACGGTATGTTGCAGTCAATCCGATGCTGGTATACATGCGCGACTTGTGTCGCGTAGCGTGGTATTTCTCCAAGTTGCCTGCGATGCCACGTTAGACGGGTCACATAATATTAGCGATACAGGCGGCTAAACAGAACTCACCCAGCGGGCGCAACTTTGGCAATTGAGCACTCATGCTGCCTATCAACTGATAATCCACGCAACGCAGTTTGAAGTTTGTGTTGGTTTAATTGGTGTTGCCTGGAAGTTCAAACATCATTGAGAGATTGATCGAGAGGGAACTTTCCGTAGCGCGGCCGTAGCCCGGATGGCAAAGAAAGACGCCGCATTCAGGTTATTTCTGAAGGAAAATTGCGATGATATAGATATATGAACCATTCTGAGAAAAATTGCCACGCTTGACCGTATGCGAGAGGAAAAGAACAGAGAGAAAAGGGACGCTGACTGATGCACGCGTCGGCGAAAGTTGCGGCACGTGACCCGCCCTTCTTCAGCGGCGGCTCGACTTCGAAAGAAAAAGTGCCCCCATATAGAAAGAAAGACTCGATTCTTTCGTCCGACCAGCGCCCATTGCCTTTTCACGCCACGATTGCGGACTGGAAGCAAAGGCCATCAGATCGAGGATCTGTTCTGGGTTTTCTGCGTCTCTGCGTGCTCCCACTCGTTCCCGTGGACGTGGACGTGGACGTGAAAGCTTTCACGTCCCATCGCCACCAACAGCTCGACCGCGCCGCAGCCATCCCCGGTCGATGCTTCCACCACTCCCTCGACAATCCATATATAGTCGCTTTGTGTGATACGAATTTTCTGATAAATATTTTCGAGACTTGCCCGTTTTCGCTTTGAGACGAGGGTCGCGTACTTTAACTCTTGTATTTGTTTTAATGACAGCATAGCTCTTGCGACGGACGTGTCTTCTTCCATTGAACAATATTTCGCGCTTGCATCGATCCGAGAAACTAGATTGCGATTTTGTGATATTTCGGTAGTACATCGAACCTTGGCAACGGGTTTCGCCAAAATCCAAGTGTGTGTTATTGAAACATTGCCCTGTGTCGCTTTTGTGCCCGGTTTGCCAAAAGTTTCGCTAGCTAGGACTGGAGGGTTCTTAGTCGAAGTCTGGGAGAAACGAAGGAGGAGAAGAAAGCCAGAAAAATCTCTTACCTGGTGAGCGGTATCCGGGCTGCTTTGGTGTCTGGATTCTTCTGAAAGGGACGCCGTCCCTGGGTTCGCGGAGGAATTTGGAGAAGGCAGAGTCTCTGTTGATGTCGAAACGCCTCCTCCCAGGCCCACACGCTGACAGGTCTGCTGGGGTTGATTTCAGCATGTCGAGTACTCCAAATGATACGCCTCAGCGGGCGACGGCCGCTCAGATGGCCAGCAGAAAGTAAGTGAATATTTTTATTGTCTTTATATTGTCTTGCCAGATATTTATTGTCGCCGGTTTGCCCCGTCCAAGGACATGTGACCGCCTCCCTGAATCCTTTATTGTTCTGTGATTGTCTTCTTATTGTCGCTTTATTTTTCTCCTTCTCTATTGTCTCGTCAATGAGCCTCGACAACGACATGATGCCTATTGTCGCTCGCCTTAGTGCCTTGTCCTTCATCCTTTATAAACAGTCCTCCCACCTCTTTCTCTTCTCTCTTCTTTCTCCTCTCACTTCCTTTTTCAACCAACATCTTCTTCAGACGAATTTGAGTCAGCTGTCTTGCACTCTTTGTTTCTGACAACACACCTTCCTTTGCTCTGCTTCACACCAAAAGATCTCTTTAAAGACCCTTCATGACTCGAATCTCACATTCTACGTACCTTAGGATCAAAGAGCTCAACAGGCGTCGGCCTAAGCCATCAACGCCGTCTGCTCCTCAAACAGCATTTTCATTCGGTGAAAGCATTCCTAGCATCCCGGCACCTTCCGCAAATCCTACGGCTTCCAACGGCTTCACCTTTGGCCAGTCTCAGAGCTTCCTGGAGCAGGACCTCCGAGTGGCACTCAAAACGGGTCTTCTCTCTCCTTCGGCTCTGGCGATTCATCGAACTTCAACTTTGGCGGTTTCACAACCTCCAGCAATCCATTTGCCAGTTTGAACGGCACTTCTCAGCCTCAAAATCAAACACAATCTCAGACAAGCAATTTGTTTGGTGTCCAGAGCTCAACTCTTCCGCAAGCCACCATGTCTTCACAGAATCCAAGCTCTGGCCTTTTTGGTCAAAACTCTGCTGCTCCCTCTACTTCAGCGTCTATCTTCCAATCTCAGCCAGCAGGCACTGGCTCTAGCTTGTTTGGGACGTCGACTACTGCAGCTCCTACTTCTGGCTCTGGTTTCCAAGCTCAACCCACTTCGAGCGGTTCAACCTTGTTTGGACAATCTACAACTGCAAGCACTAGCGCTCCTAATCCTTTTGCTCAGTCGATTGCTCCCTCAACAACTGCCCAGCCTGCCGCAGCAACCACCGCTGCTCCTTCGATGTTCGGCCAGTCATCTACTTCTGCTGCTCCAGCTTCTTCCATCTTCCAGCCAAAACAGGCGGCAACAGCAGGAGCAGGACCATCGCTTTTGGACAAAATGCCTCAACAACTGCCACTGGCGGTGCAAACATGTTCGGCCAATCATCCACCACCACTACTTCCAGTCCCTCATTGTTCCAATTTAAGCCAGCTACCACTGGAGCTGGTAATTTGTTTGGTCAAACGACGCCTTCTACTGGCACGACGGGTGGAGCATCTTTGTTTGGACAATCTACCGCAGCTAAAAAGAAGGTGCCTCAATTTTGGCCCCTGCAACCCCAGCTGCCCCATCCAGCGTTTTCAGTTTTGGACCGCAGCCTGCTGCTTCCACGACCAGAAGCCTCTTTTCGGGGTAGCTAACAGCGTTGACGATATGAGTACTTCCCCGACGGTAAACATAAAACAGGCGAACAGGTGTCAGCTGCGTCTTCACTTTTGGCGAAAAAGCCGCGAAGATACCTGATCCATCTGCACCTGAGACTACTCGTCCAACGCTTTCACTTTTTGGTTCTTCCACTCCCGCAACAGCTCCAAACCCTCCGGCTTCAAATTTGGGAAGTTCTAGCAATCTTTTGGTCAACAACAGTCGAAAAGCGCTACATCTAGCGGAGCTGCGGCTAGTTCTGTCTTTGCTCCCATTGCTGCCCCTGCGACGGCTTCCACTTCTTCCAATCCTTTTCAGTCTTTATTCGCGGGACCTTCTAAGCCGGCTACAGCTACAACTACAGCTCCTGCAGCGTCGGTACCTGCAACCACTTCGGCTTCCCTCTGTCATTATTTGCGGGGCTTCTAAACCACCTCAAGCCGAAACTTCCACTGCAACCCCACAGACTCCTAGTCCGACGTCGGGAGGCACGATCATGGGTCAAGGTTCGGCTGCAACGCCTGCAGTGGCTTCCGTCAAGCACCTTCCGGGTCTTCTTCTGGGGTTTCTGTTGATGCCAGGAAGCGATCTCAGATTCGTGACATCAATCGTAGTTTTAAAGCACATATCGCTACATTTGATCCTGAAACCCAGGGCCTGGACGCCGTCATTCTTTTACGTTCACCTTCGGAAGGCCATCGGTGCGCCAGTTGGTCACGAATATAAACTCCGCAAACGCAAGCTCGAGGAAGCCCAGGAATTGAATCTTCAGCTCAGCAATCATATTCCAAGAAACCAAAGGCCGAAGAACCTTCTATCGCTGTCCTTTCTGAACCGGAGCTTCCATCTTACGCGCCCATGACTTCCTCAACCGGCAAGCGAAAGTCATCTGAAGATCTTGACGATGGCTCGGTGAGCAAACGTAGGGCCCAGCCTTACACGCGCCCTGCTACAACTCAACAAAATGGAGCTGAGACTTCCGAAACATCCAACATCTTTGCAAGTTCGTTCTCGTCTGGCTCAAAAGACAAAGCCCCAATGGATGCTGCTCCGGAGTCGATCAAGTCTATCGCCGCACCTGACAGCTCTAGCGTGTTCGGACTGAAACCAAGTGCTTCCGCCGACAAGGAGGCAGCTCGCCCGGCATTGCCTCAGCAGAAAGCTCCTGAACCCGCCACCAAACCGGCTTTCCAGGTCCCTAATTTTGGTAGCCTTGCTGGCCAGAATTTCACTAGCCAGTTTGGCCAAGGGAGCTTTCAGCCGTCTTCCACAGTGGCACCCAAAGTGAACATCGATGTTCCCAAATTCGGTGCTTCTGGTCAAAATTTTATGAGCCAATTTGTTCAGAAAGCTAAAGGCGATGAATCAGAGGAGGATAGCAGTGACTCTGACGCGGAACCTCAGCCTGAGAAGCAAGTCGATAAAGCCGCTTCTGTCCTAGCTCAGCCCAAGACTACTTCATCTTCCATTTTTGACAGCAAGCCCGCAACGCCTTCGCTCGCAGCAAACAACATTTTTGGCCATCTTACAAATTCCAATGCCAACTCTGATGCAGGCGAAGCATCTGATGATGATATAACAGAGCAATTGAAGAAGCGAGCCAAAACACCCTACCTGCCTCTGACGCTGAGACTGTCTCCGAGCCCAAGTCCGCTACCAGTCTTTTCGGGCGCATTACGAAACCTGATGGAACACCCGTCCATGTCAGCTCAGACGAGGACAAACCGGAGACTCCAAAGCCGAAGTCTCTCTTTAGTCAAGGTACTCCTAACAATTTTCTTGCCGTTCCAAACAATACGCCGTCGCTGTTCAGCTCAACATCTGCTCCAAAAGCTTCGAACATTTTTGGAGGTAAGTCGAAGACAATTCATTATTGCAAGATGGACCGGTCACTAACATTGATTTTGCATAGGATCGCAACCATCAACCTCAAACTTATTCAGCTCCATTGGCTCTAATGCTGCTACTCACCTGTTTCCCAGCCATGGAGGAACGACAACTACTAGTGTCACATCTGATTCGAATGCGGATGAGACCGATACTGAAACCCACAATGATTCTCAGCTAAACTTGATGACCAATGCGGGAGAAGAAGATGAGG
The DNA here is from genome assembly GCA_020137715.1 of Talaromyces trachyspermus. Lineage (NCBI taxonomy): Eukaryota > Fungi > Ascomycota > Eurotiomycetes > Eurotiales > Trichocomaceae > Talaromyces > Talaromyces trachyspermus. The sequence goes on along the minus strand of JACGXQ010000015.1, from coordinate 6,608,146 downwards.
AAGTTCTCTACTCATGCCGCTCCCGAGGTATGAAATTTGTGGAGAAGCAGTCGGAAGGCAAGACGGCAAAGGCCTGGGAGGTGCAGGGTGTTGGTCAACTGCGTTTGCTCGTGAATAAGGAGGCACAGCGCGCTCGCATCGTCTTGCGTGCAGAGCCTAGTGGCCGGGCTGTCCTCAACACTGCAATCAACCGCGCCATCGACTACAAAGTGCAGCCTGGCAGTTGCCAATTCCTCGTCCCTCGCTCCGATGGCTCTGGTATGGATCTTTGGGGCTTCGCTTCAAGAAGGAAGTCACTGCAGAAATCGAAAAGGCCTTGAAAGCTGCCAAGGATTCTCTGACCAAATAATTAGTGGCTGACCGACCTTGCCAATGTGCATGCATCTTGTATCAATTAATTGAATTATTAATCTCTTGCGCATTTTTCAGACAGAAAAGCAAAAGGCGACATGTGTCTATTTTTTCCCTTTTTTTCCAACTTCTTTCTCTGGGATTTCCCTGTTTTCATGTATTCTAAGGAAGAAATCATTGTCTATTGCATGAGTGGATGAGATGTGTTTTCCTCTTCTTCTTTCTGTCAACTACCACGTTCATCTAGACGATTATTTAGTCTAGCGTCAAATGCGAGTTCATTGTCAATATCCTGTCGTATTCGTAGTCATTGGGAGATTTAGTACTTCAGCTGAAATTAAAACCAACAACTTAAAAGGCTGTCGTAAAGCACTCCTGTCTCGTGTAATTTCCTTCCCTCTACACTTCATGACCATGCCTAGCATTGGCCCTGTCCTGGTCACGGGCGGCAATGGCTTCATCGCCTACCACATCATCGCCAAAATCCTCGAGGCGGAGCCCAGCTGCAGCATCCACTGCATCGACGTGAACATCGACCGCAACCGCCATCCGGTTCCCAATGTGCACTACCACCGCGGCGATTTAGCTTCACCAGAAGATGTCGAGCGAGTGATGCAAATTGCCCGCCCTGTCACCATCTTCCATACGGCGTCGCCTGAATTTTCCGACGCCCCCGTCACAGCCTACCGCCGCGTCATTGTCGACGGCGCCCGTCATGTTCTAGATGCTGCGCTCAAAGTACAGACCGTGCGAGCCCTGGTCAATACATCAACCTGCGGCGTCATCAACGACAATCACACGGATCTTGTCGATGCCACCGAGAACATGCCAATCCTGCGGCCCCGCGCCAGCAGCGACTCTACTGCATCGCCAAGGCGGACGCGGAAGATGCAATCCAAGCTGCCAACCGCAACGGCGGCCAGGATGACCGCGGTATCCTGACCTGCGCACTGCGGCCTAATCTTGTATTCGGCGAGCGCGACGTAGGCACCCTAGGCAAAATGATCGCTGTCGCGCGGCAGGGCAAGTCGCGCTTCCAGATGGGCGACGGCCGGAATCTCTACGATTTCATCTACGTTGGCAATCTCGCAGACGCCCATCTTCTCGCTGCTCATGCCCTCCTCAATTCCTGGGGCAAGCCGCGCCCAACAGATCCATCGGCCCGTGTTGACGGCGAATGCTTCCACATCACGAACGAAGACCCGTGGCTGTTTTGGGATTTCCAGCGCGCGGTGTCCGCTCTAACAGGCAATCCCGTCGATCCCAAGGATATTATTGTCATCCCCAAGTGGGTTGGGTTCACGATTGGGTTTGTGAATGAGTGGGTGGCGTGGCTGGTCTCTGGCGGCACAAGGACCGCTAATATGACTCGCGAGGGTATCCGGTTTAGTACCCTGATCCGCACGCTCAATGGGCATAAGGCGAAGCAGGTGCTTGGGTATCGGCCTCGGGTGGGCATGCAGGAGGGCCTTGAGCGTAGTGTGCGGTGGTTTATGGAGAAGGCCAAGGCAGACGCATAGATATTGGCACGTTACATGTATAAATACTAGGTTTCCTTCTTCCCTTTCCTTCCAGCTAAAAATCATTTGCACTAGTACTAGATAAGTGAGACGACCGCAAGGCGATCACCACCTGGCAGGAATGCTCTTGACTACAGTAAGGAGATGTGAACTCTTCGAACTTTTGTAATTCTCGTTTCATTTTTCAGTTTTATCCTGGTCGTACTATGCCCGAAAACAACCAGGTCCATCCTCTTCCTAAGAAGAGAACTAGTAGCACATGATATGCCTGGCAATTAATCTATTTGCCCTCTCCCTGATTTCGAGAAAATAAAAGGGGACCCCACGCCATAACTCAGATATAGAACAACACCGTATGCATTTTCATTCGTGAAGGAGAAACAAACAGCGCAAACAACAGCACAACATTGTTTATGCGTCCTCGACAACAGAAGTGTTGAGTCCCTTGGCGTCCTTCACGTTGACGGCCTGGACGTAGCTGTACAGCTTCTCCTTGGCACCCTCCTCGTCGTTACGCTTGCGGCTGATGCGGACACGGAGGCGGAATGGGACACCCTTGATACCGGCTTCCCAGACCTTCTTGTTCAACTGGGGTCGAGGCGGACATCCTTGGTGCCCTGACATCGATAGTACGCGTTAGAATCTGTTGGTCTTTTGCCTGGGGAGCCAAGGGCAAGACAGAAAATAGACTTACCATAGCCTTCTCGGCGAAAGCGCGGATCTCCTTGACAGCGCGGGGAGCACGCTTCTTGAAGGTGACACCGTGCACCTTTTAACGAGGAAAAAATTAGTCTTCCGTCCAAAATGCCTTTTTTTCTTATTTTTCGCAAGAAGGAAAAACAAAATGATTGAGATTTTTGCCGCAATGCAGCCAGGCCATAGAGGTGGACTTCATCAAACTAATTTGCTGGATGTGTTGTGTGTTCTACTAAAAGAAAGAGAGATCGACTCCTCCTGCAAGGTTTGTTCTCTGTCCATCATCTCATATGAAATGTCTGTTTTCCTTCCCTTCCGGTTCGCCCCCAAGATTCATCCATTGATTTCAGCGAAGATGTGAAGAATTTCTTGAATCATCGCACAATTCAACCGCTTCGACAAACTTCCATGACCATGACTGCGGGACGAACGGACGGAGTAGACATATGCGGATCGACTGCAAAACAAGGGGAATCAAAAGAAAAAGGGTGCTTGGTTTTCAACATACCCTCTTGTGCAGGTGGATGGTGTACTCGCGCGAGACGACATCGGCGATGGCGGAGCGACCGCTCTTCTTTCCCTTGGTGTTGCTCGACATTTCTAAGCAGAGCGATGCGAGTTAGTTGTGTATCGTCACAGATAATAAAGGAATAAAACTGACTGGCTGTGTAAACTGTGCCGGCTGTCGTTTTGCTGGTGTCGTCGTCGGCCAGAAGAAATCAACAAAGTTCGTCGATTTTGTGTGGGTTCGAGCGTAGTGCGTCGCTTACGCCTCTGCGGGATTTGATTGGCCGCTGGACTATCACGTGATACAACCCCTAGTCGTGATGTGATTGGTGCGCATTTGGAGGCGTACAAGTACAACTGCTGTTTTGGGATATACGTAGGATATGAATAGGAAAGAGATTAATTCGTGTAACTGTCCAAACTCTGTACATTTACTCCCCAATTACAGCCTTGCCGTCGCTAACGTCAGGGTACACGTCAAAACGACGTTGCGTATTCACAGGAATGCCCCTCCTCGATGCCTCGATGGCCGCGTTATTCAAATCAGCATAGACGATGCCCTCCTTTTCATCCAACTCCCCAAGGATATCGGCATTCGGGCTAGCAACGAGGCTGTGGCCATAAGCATGGTAGGTGGCTTTGATGTCTCTAGCGGGGCTACACAAGCCTACGTAGACCTGATTGTCTACTGCTCGCGCGCGTCCCAGAAGAGACCAGTGCATAGGCCCCGTAGTCGTGTTGAATGCGCCGGGGTAAAGAAGAGAAATGCGCCCTTGCGGGCAGCAACCATTGCCAACTCGGGAAACCGCACATCGTAGCAGATAGCGAGCCCAATCTTCCCGTACTCTGGCAGGTCTATGATGGTGATCTTGTTTCCCGGAGAGAGGACTTCGCTCTCCCTGAACGTAATCTTTCCAGGAATATCAATATCGAACAAATGGACCTTGCGATGAGTACCGATCAATGCGCCCGTAGGAGAAAACACAAGAGATGTATTGTAGTATTTCTTGGTCTCAGGCTCTAGTTCAGGAATGCTGCCTCCGACCAGATATGATTTCGCTTCAATGGCCAGTTCTGATAGGGCGTGGTACGAAGGAGACTGTTCTCTCGTAGGCGGCGACGGAAGAAGGGTTTCGGCATATTTGGGAAAGTATTGCGTGCCGTAGGGCGAGTTAAAGCATTCCGGAAGAACAATCAGTGAGGCGCCAGCTTTGGCGGCTTCGAGGACCTTCGTCCGGGCATGGCTCAAGTTGACGGCCTTGTCGGCTCCTTGAATGTATCTAATGTGTCAGTTTCTGCTGTTTTGCGCAGAACGGGAAGCACACACAGACACAGACACAAACACACCGGATGCTAACTGTATGAGCGCGAGTTTCAGTGGCTTCTTGAGAAGAGCTGCCATAGCGATGGTTTGCTATACACACAGAACTCAGGCTGTGAAAGGATGTTTGTCGCACGACTTCCACAGCGGGGTTGCTTAGCCTTCCATCGGACAAGTTGTCCGACGTCGGCATTGCTGCCTGATTAATCAGGCAACAGCAATCGACAAGTTTGTTTGAACTTTGCGCCGCGTTTGTTAGTTGTCTTAGACTGCGCGTTGGATCGGGAGCCGATTGGAAAATTCTGACTCTGTCGGAGAATTTCGCTGCAGCATTCAAAGTCAAAGAAAACCTCAGGCCACCTGGCCAGGCCTGAGGCCTCACTGCTCAGGCCTCAGGCACCAGACGGCTTGCCTTCCAGAAGCTGAAAAGAACAAAACGGGGCGTCAGTGTGCGCTCTGATTGGCCAGACGGACGGCCTGCCCCGGAGGCTCGGCGGTGGCCACTTTCCTCTTTCGATGCAGCGTCCCATCAGGTGAAAACCAACGACGCGCATCTTCTTCTTCTTCTTCTTCTTCTTCTTGCTGGGCCTGCTCTCGACAACAAAGGAGATCGTCAGCCTCCCACTGACGGCGACGGTGACGATTCCTTCGGCTGCCAACCAGATTCGCCCCGTCATACCGTCACTTCCATCCTGCAGCCCCCAACCTACAACATCAAACAGCTCGTTTCGTACCTAGGTAGTCTAAAGTCACAGCCTCTCTGTGCTGCTGCTCTGAGCGTTCCCAATATCGGGGTCACCGAACTTTCCACCGCAAACAGCATGTGAACGGACGAACGGACATGTTTGAGCATTTCTCATTTCCGTCCCCGTCCTCAACGGCCGAGGCGGACGATCGACTGAGGCCTGACTGCGACAGCACGACGATCTCTCCGCTCTCCTCTCGTTGTCCGTCCCTTCTCCTTATTTATCAAGACGGTCTCGTCCACGATCCCCTATCTGCACCGTCCTCAACCGCCTCCTACATCCATGCCGAGCAACTACGAGCAATTCCAACGCCGAATCTCAGTCGGCACTCTGACCCAGAGACTGAATGCCCATACTTTGGATCACAATTGTGCAACGGCATATTCTGCCTACGAGCCGCCAAATTCGCCCCTGTCTCCCACTTCTTTTCGTTCTCCGCGTCGAAGGAGACCAGCTCATCCCCGGCGAGCATGCATACACTTTTAACGCCACCAGGTGAATACGAGGACGCGGGATACGATGGACAGTTAAACTCGGCCTGGGAATCATACCACCACGCCGGGCAACTTGCACCATCCCCGACTTCTATGCCCGTTGAGCATGACCACCTTTTCTTCGTCCTCCCGGAGAGGTGCCAAGTCACTTTGCACGTCAGCCATCCCTGCGTTCACAGCGTCAGCAAATGTCTCGAGCACAATGCAGCATCGACGTTTTGAAACTCGCCCTGTTGGCCGAGAACCTTACTCGTCGGAACTCCGAGTCACCAGTTCTTAGTGATGATGAATGTCATCCCAGCTCTCTACCATTAGAAGTCTCTCCACACACCCTTCGACGATCTTCCATGAAACCTCGAGTGACCAGTGGCGCCTCTGCTACGGGAACCTTGCGAAACCGCTCACGAGCTTCGGCAGACCCTAGCATGATGCGAAGACGCAGCACTTCTTCGGCGGTAACTTTCGCCTCCTCCACACGTATAACCAAGCAGCCTCGACCGCGCGATCTGCACACGAAAAGGAGTGAGCAGACATTGAGGCGAAAAAGTCTAGTTTGTGCAACACTGGCTTCCTCGGTATACGAGACGTCAACGCCAGGATCCTCAGGTCCTTGAGTGAGCTTCTGTTTTTCAACGTCATTGGTCCCTTCTCAATTCTCTTTCTCTGTCGATATTTATTGCTTCACTTTTTGGGTTTTCTGTTTTCGTTGATTCGGTACTAATAGAGGTTTTCGGCATAGCATCAAAAACATTGGGAGGAGTTAATTTGCTATTCTGGAGCTTAAAGGAAGCGTACAAAAAGTCAAGATTGTTGTCTCGGAATTTTGAAGCATGGTTAGGATTGGAAATTCCTAGGTTCATTCTTTCTTTGGGCGATTGTTTCATGGTGAAAGATCCTTTGTTGCAGACCTATATTTCTAGTTTACTGCTCATCGAACGGGCTTGCATTTAATCTCCGTTGGCCTGAACATATCTGAATTATGCATGAAGCGAGACAACCAGCTTCGACGTAGGAAAGTATATCACCGTCCAAGAAAAAAGAAGCAAAGAAAAAGCCAACAACCATGATACCAAGCGCTTCATCCAACCGGCACCTTTTTGTAGAGAAGCGTTCCAAGCCCAGCTTCTCATTCCCTTTTCTTTTCTTTGTACTTACAAACCCATCAAAGGAGAAGGACGCAATATCGACCTTCCCATCTATCTTCAACATTTTGGTCCGTATCTCAGAGACAGAAACACGCGGATGCTGCATAAGCCTCATGATAAGCTGGTTGCTTTATATATGAAGGATTTCAGATTCTAGGTGTATCACTCACCGTATCTCTTTTGTGGCTTTCTGGGTATGACAGTAGTCACCACCCGTGGTGATGGAGAAGCAGTCCTGGGGAACGTCTGAGAAATGCACAACGCGATGGTCCGGATGACGCGCGGGGATCTCTAGACTCCAGTTGATTCTGGTTCGTCTGCGAGAAGTGGGAGACGCAGATGATGGCGAGCTCGAGATTATGGGTATGTCGAGGTCTGGGGGTTGGATGAGAGGGACGAGCTCGGCGAGAGATGGTTCTGCGAATTGGGGTTACTGGCTAGAAGAGTGAGAGCATGTCAGTCGGAGACCTATCTTGATATGTTATGAGGGGGTTGAGGAAGTGCCTACCTCAATTTCACAGACGGAGTCCGTCTCGGTCCTAGCACTTTCCTCGTCGATATCTTCCTCTTCTTCTCGTTCTTCTCCTTCTTCCTCGTCATCTTCTTCGTCCCTTGCTACAGTGGAGCCTGCGGACGAAACGCTGCTATTGTCCCCTTCTCCCGCCATGAATGCAGCCGCGCGCTCGACATACGGACGAATCGAAGCGCGGGTGCTGGGGCATTGGTGGAGAGATTGCTATCCGACGGTTGATTGCGTGGCACAAGTACTTGAGGCAGTTCGTGCCAGGTGTCTGGCTGCCAGGGACGCTCAGCACCCTCCTCTTCATCTTCTTTACTGCTGGATTCCTCTTCATGCTCTCCACCTGAGCGGATGTACTGCATAATATCCTCAAAGGTCAATCCGTTGTTCTCGGTTTGCAGCTGTCGAAGAACATCCTGCATGGTGTGGTGTCTATTTGACGAGTGAGGGCCGTGTGTTCGTCTGCGCAAGGCCTTGGTCTCATCCAGTTCATGCTCCGACTGGCTTTCTAGTTTCTCGAAGCTAGCGTCCTCGCGCTCTAGCGTATCACCTGCTGCCAGGGGCTGTTGCTCTTTCAAATAATGGGGCGATGCGCCGCCTTCCCTTTCATGATACTTGTCATAGTGGTCGGTCTCGTACCGATCACTATCCCGCGACCAAAAAGACGAGATACTTTCTGTCTCAACGTCTTGGCTGGAACTTTGGGTGATCGTGGCCGCACTGGAATTGGGGGCGGCGACTCTTGCACAGGTGGTAAAGCAGCAAATGAATATTGGTTCTGCGGCAACCCTGGCGGTGGTGGTGGTTGTGGTCTTGGGGAAAGCTTGGAGAGCACCGCACTTTCAGAGGCTGAGATGGGCCGCACCATATCGTCTGGAATCGGACTCGCTGTGAGTGAAGCGGTCGGTGAGAGGTCTGGGCTGTCTCTCTCTCCCTCCGTGGTGTCTTCGGAGTAGCTGGAGAGTCGATACGGTGACGCACTGAAGAAGTGGGAAAGTGATTCTTTTGGATTCAGAATTTCGAATTCTGTTCCGTTGTGGTTTATTTTTCGTGTCGAGCCAACTCCAATCGAAGGAGAGGTCAAGTGAGAGGAGCTTCGACTGTGGCTTTGAAAGAGCTGCTTCTGTTTCTTCAGTCGAGCAGAAAAGGGATCCTAGAGAGAGAGATAAACCAGTTAGGTATTTGCTTTGTCTCCTTCAAGAAAGAAACAGAAACCTTTGGTATCAGGAGAGAGACAGGTTGAGAGAAAATAGTGTTGACCAGATAATAGCTACCTAGCACTGCAGGGTGTGAAGCAAAATGTGATGGATATGGGCAAACAAAGAAAAAAAAGCTGAGAGGCAGGCAGAATGAACGATGTGAAAAGAGCACGCCAGCAAGGACCTACCATTTGACGTGTCACCAATGATGGAGATGACGATACAGGTTGAGTGAATAACCTGGTTGTAGAGGCTGGGGATATTGGGGTTGATATATCACACGGTAAGCTGACGACAGACTGGCTGAATGAAAGTGGTGGAGGACTAGATGGAGCTGAGGAGACAGGAGACTGCAAATTAAATGCATAGTCATGGCATTGCACCTGAAGAAGATTCACAGCAGCTGGCTTTCTTTTAAGCGTGCGTGGTGGTGGTGAAAAGGACATCTTGATATCATCTTCCTGAGAGAGAAATTTCCGGTACTCATGCAGCGACAATTGCCCTGGTGGTGATACTGTCTCGATGCTTAGACCTGTGTGAGCCATGGCTGCAAGTCCTTCTTCTCCTCCTTTTATTGCTTCGAATCCTTCTGACTTGATAACTGTTATGGACAGCCGACATGTGATGACTGTGACTTGATATCCAGGCTGTTCCCTTTCTGTTGCACGCCACCAGAATATTATGACAATATCAGTGTGTCAAACAACCTGAAAAGAATTCAGCCTCAGACCAACTAATAACTTGATACAGTGGACAGGCATATACTTACTTTGACTGCAAGAAGTCAGCGTCAAGAGAGATATTGACAATCAACAATGGCAAAAAGGAGAACCCCTGGACGCCTTTATACCGTATAACAATTTCAGACCTTGCCAGAACACCGTTCAATGCAAATTATACCTAATTTGTGGGACGTCGAAAAGGATACAAAGGCCTGCTGGAATTAGCACTGTCATATACCATCGCTTATGAAGTCAACTGCCTACATCTCAAACACAGGGGTCAATTGCACTTTGATCTTGGCCGATACAGTGTTCGCCAAAAGAATTCAATAGCAAAACAATGTTTGGAATAAGCGAGTGACGTCTGCTGCAAGCGAGGACCTTGATTTTTCTTTTCTTTGAAACGAGAGTATGTCCGCCGAGCCGTTTTTCCATGCTTTCATGCCATCAGTCGGTCTGGCTCAGAGAAGCATCATGCTTTGACCAGCTGCTGGGCTGGTTGTAGTTCGACAACAAAGGAAGACAGGGAGAGTGGCACAAAAGAAAGAGAGAGCAGGAAATAAAGCAAGCAGGTCATCACTTATTCTCCGAACGAGCAGCTTGTCTACCTAGGTACGGCCTGGATGGATGAGACAGGAGATGTTCCGAGAGAAATAATAATTAAAAGCAGCAGCATACATTCGTTGTGTTGTGTTGTGTTGTGATGCTTGTCTCCGGACCGAAATCGAGTCGGCTGGACCATGAGGTCAGGCACGTATTTTTATTTTTCCCCTACGCGGCAAATCAGACACGACATTACGCAGATGACGCTGCCCAAACGAATCGGATCAAAATACTTTTTAATGTTTTTGTTTGGATCTAGATGGTAGGGCAAACCACTGGACGATCGCCTCTTCGCAGTGGCAGCCAATCAGCCCGCGGAATACGGCTTTATTTTTGCTCTACGTCGACCGCCAACGCAGAGCCAGCCAGTAGGGATCCCGGACCGCCATTTTTCAGGAAAACGCATTCTCAAATAATTCGATTTAGTGCGGGTGACTAAAAACTTGGCTTAGTAAAAAGTCGATGGGCTGAAGAGGGAAAACGCACGATAACGTGGCACGATACGTGTGAGCTCATCCTGCATGGATATCTGCAAGGCACGGCCGTTTTGCTTTGCTTCTAGGTACGTCTGTAGATGCGCTGTTGGTCTTTCATTGATCGGATCGAGAGTTCGACTTAGGGCTACCACAGCAGATTACCATATGGCACATGCAAATTACAGATGACCTGGAGGCTGGAGGTAGCCGGCTGTGAGGCTTGATTGGCGCCGTTCTTATTCCACCAGGATCCGAGGACATGGGTCCGTATTACTAAAGCGAGTGGAGGTTTGTCTCGATCCTGTTTCCGTATTTTCACATGCGTCCCATCCTCGAGGACGGTCAGAAGAAGGGCGATTGGGTGATGTTCATTATTTAATATAGCCACTGCCGGCATGGATCTCAGCCTTACTGTCAGACTAGCACCTGTTTATGACCGAAACATGTGACGATTATACGCACGAAACAAAAAAAAATACCTAGAGTAGTAGTTTGAATATGTGTTGAATAACTCTTCGATCAGACGAGACACGCTCATTTGTACCTGGATTCCAAAAGCCCTGATATTCCTCTTTAGGAAATCCGGGTCATCGCCACCGCCCAGAATGTTAGGGACTCAACGCAACAAATCTCGGAAGACCTTGTTAATGTTTAATGTACTTCCTGAAACTCCACCCATAGCGGGTAACGATTGGGTACCCGTTGCATAACGTCTCATAAGCACGGTTGTCTCGGAGTAGACTGGATAAGCCAACTCGAGGCTTATGTAGAAAGACGCCATGCGAGACGCTCCAGCGATAAAACTCGACATGGCCTCCCTCTATTCCCACGGGAGAAGGCGACCAGAACATGGGAAATTCCAAGAGTTTCTTGAATTGACGAAATGGAGAGGTTCCGATACGATATGGAGGAGTGGAAACGTGTCGACAAGAGCCTTTTTCCGTTCCATATTAGACATCAACAACCACATGTATGTCAAAAACTGCAAAATCCCAATATAGATGGTGGACGTACCTAAGAGCAAATTCTCTAGGCAGAGAAAAGCATTTTTAGTTAATAAGCACACCACGTGCTTCTAACAAAAAGAAAAGAAGAAGAATAATAATAAGGCATAAAACCGGTGGCACGGACTGGGCTTGAATCTGGTAAGGGTTGGTAAACGAGATTATCTCTACCAAAATAATGAGCGAGATAGGCGACAAACGATTAACTAGAGATATTGCAAGGTCAGTACACTATGGCACCAGATTTATAGCACTTGGAACAAGCACCATATATCAAAGGATTCAGGCGACTTGATATTGTCTGATCACAATACCACCCATTTATACTAGAGCAATGCAGAAGGCCCAAGGCCCCAAGATGCACCGTTCAGCGCATCTTCCTATGGATTTTGTGGGTATGAGAAAGACTGATAGGCACAATGATAACTCCGAACGAAGAAGAAGAATGGCAAGAAAGAAGAAAAGGATGATAGGAATAAGAAGATTACCTGCATTTGTTGAAAGCGTCACAAATATCCCAAATCCATATGAGTATCTCAACAAAGAACGTAAGGGTGAGGATTTCAAGGAAGACGCTACAATCAGGAAAAAGTTCGACAGGCGTTGAAGCAAATAATCGCTTCGAAACGCACTTCGAAACGCACTACGACGCGCTCTCAACGATATCAAAGAACGTAAGGAAAAGATTACCTTTATGCCTGTGCTGAGGATATGTTCTCAATTAGGAAAAATCGGTAAATGTTATAAAGAAGCGCTGCACGCCCGGTAGAAACCTGCTTCCTTTCCCTCCTCATGTTTGATATGACAGATACCGTCACATTTGTTTTGTCTCTCATTTCACCACAAACCCAAGGCCATGTACGAAGCTGAAAATGGTCATCCTGGAATTCGAGAAAGTTTGTACCTCATGTGGTGCTGTAGAGCATCATCGAACACGAAATTGTCGAACAAAATTTTGCACAAAACGCCCGGGCAACCAACAAGGCCATAAATGGCAGTCATGTCCGAAGACAATATGTCATAATTGCCATAAAACGGGCATATCGCTAGATATTGCCCAACGCCGAAAGAGTGCGATAATTGCTATAAGACATGACACGACGCTGAACACTGCCCACACAGAGGATGTGGTGTGACATTCATTCAAAATCCCATGAAGCGTCAGAAACTTGCTCGGCAAGACAGCTCACAAGACCTCAAGATATGGCAAAGGGGATTTTATCTAACAGGGTATGGTAAAATGGGGCAAATCCACACTGTGTCTACGAGCTCACTCCAAGTAGAAATCTGAAAGCCGGAAAATAGTCCGAAATACCACCTAAAATACCGATAGTTGACCCCTTTGACGGGGCCTCGTTTTTGGGGTGGTGGTCTATTTTATGTCGTTCAGATCAGGAGTTCTAGCGGACTACAGCCAAGCACTGAGTGATGCTTTGAGAATTCGCCCCCACCGAAAAAGCATCACCAAGCCTGTAACCCTGGACACTGACATTGCTGAGCCTGGCATACTCGACCTGAGGCTACTACTGAAGACCGCTGCCATTGCTTTAAACATACCCGGCAACGAGACAACATTGGTTGCACCTTACGGTCGCTTGAGTGCGCGGATTGGGTTTGTTTTATGTGCTGTTCCGGACTTAGTTCCAGAAGGCCGTTTCACAGCGGAGAAAGCTATGATCTGGACCGCCGACTTCAAACAATGTTTCCATCCCCGACCAACTTCAGCTCGTGCACCACTGACTACTCTCACATCTCCACAAATCGTGTGCCCTTCCCTGTATCAGACCGGAATACCGTCAGATTTGATATATCATCAACAAGGCAAGATGGCTGAGTGGTCTAAAGCGTGTGACTGTACGTATCCACCCTCCTACTACATGACATACGAAAAACTAATTCCTTTCATAGAGAAATCACATTCCTTCGGGAGCGCAGGTTCGAATCCTGCTCTTGTCGAATTTTTTACTCTAATTCTTCGTAATACGAAAGGAAAAACTTACCGGGTAGAATGTTAAAATGTAATGTTGGGTGTCGATTAGGGCTGGCACTACTAACTTACAAAGTCAGCACTCCAACGATATCCGTGATTCTGCTTCATAGCTAAATTATTTTCCCTACTTCAGTAACGGTATTCAGAACAAAGGCAAGATAGAGTTGGACTTGATGCAGTCTAAATTGTTTCCTGGTTCGCAATTTGATTGTGCAAACGAGAATATTAGGGGTTGCAAATGTTCTTTACTTTCTGGGCAACAGCGCAGGGTATCAAAAGCAACCTTGAGCCTGAACCTTGGAAGATATATCCTTATAAAACATACAAAGCCTTAAACGTACTATGAGCAGATCGTGGTTCGTTTCGTTAAGGCAGAACCCCTTTCTCTTCACCAAAAAATATCATCGAGCCTCATCACCAAGAAAGGGACTGGTAAAAGTGAGTTTTCATAACGGCCAACCACCTGGTAAGATGCCTCCATTTCGCCACGCATTCTCTTAACTTTTCATCTTTGATACCTAGGTACATGGAAGTCAACAGCTGGCTGGCTTGATGTTACGAAATCACTCTCATTTGATTGCGTTTGAGCTTCGACCAACGCGCGGAAATTACCTTGAAACTTCAGATCCCGAGTTGCCGTCAAGCGAATTTATAAGATAGGTAGCTGGATTCCATAGCCCTGACCTTCGGAATTCCTCTTTAGGAAATTCGGGCCATCGCCACCGCCCAGATTGGTAGCGACTCGACGCAACAAATTTCGGAGGTTTGACCATCGGTTACCTTGTTCATGTTTGATGTATTTGGACAGTCTCCAATCAAATGCTTCAGCACTGGCAATTAGTTAACATACTGCCGCCGCCATGCATGGAGGAAGATATTTTTCAGCCGAGTTTGGTGGTGAGCCATCAAGACGGTGACAATAATGATAGTATTCAACCCATGCCTATCTTTGTGAGCTTTCAGCTTGCTTGATTCTCAATTTTTCCCCTACCAATCTCTCAGTCATGATTCATGCTGTCGTTATTGATCCAATGCAATGCAGTTTGACAGGTGTTTCCAAACAAAAGAAAGGAAAATGAAGAACGCAGTAGAAGCAAAAGCACGCTGCAAATGATATGTAACAAATATATACTATAGATAATATCTTCAAAACAACAGATCAACCAACCAACCAAACCATGTCAATTTAGCCAAAGAAAAACGTGCAACTGGGGATATCATATCTTGTGTGTCTGTGGTCGTAAATTCGTGTCGTCAACGCCATGTACAATTAAAACAAAAGAGCAGAGTGTCTATCCATCGTGACGGCGTAATAAACTAAAATTGAAGGCAAGCACTGCGAGTTTAGTGTCTTTTGTATTTCTGTAGACACGGGCGGAAAATGTTAGTTCTCAAATAAGGAAAATAGAAATGAAGACCATGGGAGGACAAGCTTACATCTTCTATCCTTCGGCGATTACTTGGGTCCAACGTATTCCCTGCCCCAAGTAGAGTCTGCCCAACTGCGCGTGTAGCACCGATGGCAGGTCGTAGGATGACTGTGGGCGCTCGCCGCCAGACCGCTTTTGCAGCCCCTGCCGCGCTGCTACTTTCCATCACCTCGCCGGGAACAGCAACAATAGCGTCTCGTGTCAGAAGTAAATCACGCTCTAGACTGCGGAATGCGCCACGAAGACCCTGTACCACGCCTACTGGTTGATCGGCATAGTGGGAAATCTGTTTCCTTTCGTCCTCATCTTCCGAATCATCGTCTCCCTCTAAACGCCCTGCGCCCGCAGTTTGAGGGCTAAGGAAGTCTTCCGCACTCTGGAGAACGGTCTGAGTGCCAATAGCTAGCTTGGCTCCCAATTTGATCAGTTCGTTGGTGGTGGTCTTTGCGAAAGAGAATGCTCCTTTCTGTATGCTGCGCACTATCCGACCATCCTTTTTATATTCCCGCATCGGAATAACAACCAAATCTTTGACCCCGCTGCCGACGTTTACAAGAGATCGAATAGGTGCAAGACCCGCCAACACACCCGGTAACTGGTTTCTCTTAATGTCCGGCATCCAGATATCGTTGAGAGTCTGGCCAAGCCTGTCAAAGCCCGAGACACCGTAGATAATAACATGCCGCAATACCATATCTGCCTCGTCTAAGATGAAGAAATTCATAAATTCGGTCGTCCGTCCAGACCGCAGGCCAGCATAGTCGACTCGTTTGGGCTTAAAGTCTAGCTTCACTCGCACTGAATTGACTTCAACTCGCTGCAGGAACGGAGCATCACCTGGAGAACTCGGAGCAGGGGCTGTCTCATCTTTAAATTCGAAAAACCGACTGAGAAAGTCCAATGCGTCTTGATCAACATGAAGACGTAGAGGCAACACGGTAGCCTATAAATCGAATGTTAAAATCGCGTTCGCTAATTGTTAGACAGTCAAAAGTACAAACCTTGAGAACAATTTCAGATGCCGCCAACTCCGCCACCGGCTTTACATTTAATATTTCCAGATGTACCATGCTGGTCCCGCTTTCTCGTTCCCCGGCATCGTTCATATATGTCGCAAATTTCTTCCAGGTCGACGTCGGAATGTGATCAAAATCTCCAGGTCGTTGACCCGCACATCTATCGTACTTTGAGTTTCACTAGAACCTGGCGGGAATACGACATAATCAGCCGAGACACCCTTCAGCTCGAACGTCATTTTATGATGCTTGCTGCGTGAAAGGCGCAACTTCTTTCCTCGAACGGAAGGCGGCCGGTTTTGATGATGTGCAGAGAGTCCGGTGACAGTCGTAGAAGTAATGTAGCTTCCGGTCTCACTAGCCATGTCATCTATGTCATGATTGATAGCTCTTGACAGCTCACGAGGGTCCTTATTCGCAGGTATACCGATATAGATGGAGTTGAACAAGAAATCTCCAATAACCGACTCTTCTTCTTCATCTTCAGGTGATAGGCGACTCGTCGCCCTGGCGCGTCGTTCTGCAGCTTTTATTTCAACATCCTTGACGGCCCTTGAAATCGTGTCCCTTGTGCGTTGCCAATCATACCCATCAAACAGATTCCAAATGAAATGCACATCGCGCACCCTGACTCTTAATGGGCTACCGTGAAGTTTTACTTCATTTGCAAGGCCATACGTATTGTGCGTAGAGTCCCATCGATGGGCTGTACCTCCGACAGTAGATTTTCTGGCGAAATGATCATCCTGAAATTCGAGTCCTGTGATGCTAGTCGAAACACTATATTCCGAATGAAAGCTATCCATCAGGCGTCTAGATCGAGACATATCGGCCATGGGATCCATCATTATACTTCTCCTCATTTCCTCTTCCGGATCCTCGGGTCCCTTGGGATAAAATCGCTGACATAATCGAGTTCATCGTCGAGAGGGCCTTCAAAATTATCGTCCGCCTCATGAAAAGAAATCTCGTTGGTATTGGTTACTTCATCAGTCGTGAAAGCTTCACCAGTAAATGAACTTAACATATCCTGTAATGGCATAACCTCAGTACGATACTTGAGCGTATTGCTCGGCAATGACGGGGTGCAAGTCCGCTGAGAAGACCAATGAGTGTTTGCGTGGAATCAGCACACGTTTCCAGAATTAGCAAATCATCCCTCACTTCGACGTCAACAGCCTTGCCGCCATCTGCGTCAGGTGGTAGCATATTGATCGAAAACACCGCAGATGATATGTATGAAACTGGCACGAAGCCCATGCTGGCGAAGCACCTGAGTTGTTCATTCTGGCTGTCAACTGTCGTTTGTCGACCGGTGGTAGTGTCCACAGAGCCAGCCATTGAAACATCATCTATAATCATAACTGTTGCCTTCTTGATCTCGAAATTGGCCTCAGAAAGTCCATTTTCCCGGTCCATGTATTTGAATTTTGAGTATGTCAACACTAACAGACCTTTTGCTGGCATGTCACGCGGATTCAAGCCAACAACACAATCTCGAAGAGACAAGGCAAGTTTGAACGGTTTCACATCAGGCTCCGCAACGTCATATGCGCCAAAGGACGAGTTCTGACGAAAGCTCTGAAGATCTGCAAGGTTGGCTACAGAAGTAGCCATCTTTGCAGCCAGATCCTCAGGTGTGGTATTGCTTTCAAGTCCAAAGAATGCGATGATCGAAGGCAGTGTGTATTCGACTCTGAAATTATGAAATTTGATCTTCACTGTGGGGTCCATTTCGTCCGCAATGAAACGAGCCATTATCATTGGCAATGAAGGTTGAGCAGCACTCAAATTTGCAGATACTTTCATACCCGCACCAATGAGCTCTTCTGTCTCGTTTCGGGTGAGTGAAAGATACTTCACTTGGGCAGCTATGAGAGATGGAAGGCTGATGTGAGCCATCTCTATATCTTCGGTCACTACTCGCAAATCACCAATCTTCTCATCGACATGAGTATTGCATTCGAATTCGCGAATTAGCAGCAAAGTCATAATGCCTGGGCGATCATCCTCTGGCAGGTATTTAGTCACGCTTGACAACCTTGCAATTTCAAGCGGAAGATACGACAAAGGCCTCAGTCCCTGCAAATCGGAAATGGACAGGTTTGCTGTTGTCACCGCCACACGGAGAACACCCCTTGTCTCCTTTGTCGAAACAAGGTGTCGAGCATGATATCATCATCCTCTTCATACTTATCCTTTGATGGCGTCAGCAAAGACAGAAGTCTGTCTAGATCAACCTCCTTCGGGGAATACAAATATTCAGTTCGGATATTTCCTACACTGAGCGTTGCCGGACATTCTCCATTATCTTCAATGAAACATGGGCCAACAACTTTAGCCTTGTCAATCTGAATGCCAATGCCTTCATATCTACTTACTGCTTTGACTGCAGTAGTATTCAACTTGAGGGTGCATGTTTCGCCTACAACGTCAAGCATGATGCCACCTAGCCGAGCATTGATCTTCCAAGGAGCAGAGGTCGCGGTAGGGGAGGAGCCTGTGGAGTCGGCACTCCTTCGAACCGCACACCTCGTGTAGGCTTCTTAGGCGTGTCTGGCTTATCTCCACGAACCGTCGAAATCGATGCCATGGAGCTTCCAAGTTCCATTAACGTACTGAGACCTCCCAGCCATCCTAGAATCCCCTCCAGCCTCTGGATATTAAAGTTTAGATGTACTGGCAATGTAGCTAGATTGATCCTGGCAGATGCTGGAGTTTTAGTGACGGTAAGTGAGATGTCACGAGGGCTGGCTGATTGTATATCCCTGACGGAGTCCCGCATTCTGAGTTCCTTATTGAAGGATATGAGGGCCTCAGATGCGCATCCAAGAACAAACTTGGCCACTTCGAGTTGAAATTTCATCGTCTCCTCTGATATTGAGAAGGCCGAGTTCACCGACGATAATTGTGCTTGAAGTATGATGTTGTCTACCGCAGAAAAAGTCGAACGACGGGATTCAGAAGCCGTTGCCGTTTCCTGAGGTCGATACGGAACATCCGCCAAATGTTCCAAGAACTTGATTGTGCAAGAATGAAGGTTAAACCTAAAATGCTGGTGTTTTGATGAGGCTTTGAGACCGTTGTTTGGGGACTTGGGCTCGGGCGATTCAACGCTGAAAGCGGCGGCAAGTTTCTGGCTAGCCTTTACAAGCAGCCACCCAGTTGCTATGTCAAATAGAAAGTGAGCTTCACTGACATCAACGGAAATGGCTCCAGGAGCATCCGTAAACGTGATGGGTTCGAAGACATCGGGTCCTTTGTGACCCGGCTGTTCAGCGTTATCAAAGGCAACAGACGAAGTTATAGAACTCCTGCGCATTGACATCGAAAAGTCCATGTTAGAAGTTTCAAAAACATCACTCCTCATTGATTGACCTCCGGAACTTTTAGGTCTATCATGTTGCGGAACTGAAGCCTGTTCCACGCCTGAATTGCCGTATCGCTCCGGCATCCAAGCCGTTATTCTACTTATTGCAATAATTTCCCGAGCGGCATCCGGATCCGCAGTGGAGTCTGCAGTGGGCGACCTTGGCTGAGGTTCAAAGGCTGCATCATGAGACTGTCTAGGCGAAATCTGGGGGCATCCTCATCATTTGTGTGCGTCAGAGATGAGATTGATTGAGTGCCAATCTTCGGCGTAGAAGCATCTGCATGATCGCCCAAATCCTTCGTCGCATCAACGGCAATTTTATGCTCGTGGTCACCTGAATGTACATCTGATCCGAATCTTGTCGAGTCCCAGCCGCCGGGCATTACCGGCACATCATGGTCTGAGATGCCACTAAGGGCGCTCATATACATGCTTGAAGCTTCTTCATGGCTGAAAATTTTGGACTCCGATAGCTCATCCGGCAATGAGCCAGAATGAGAGCTACTGCCACTTGACCTAATTCCAGAGTCGCTGTTAGCGGATATAGCAGAATTAGACAGCTGTGCGTAGTATGAGGCATGAGTCGGTCCTGGAGAAGGTGAACGAGATATTCCGAGTGATGTGTTTGTTTTGGACTGCGATTGAGAGATTCGTGGAAGTAAGCATGCTCAGCGCTGTCATCATTATGGGCTAAAGATTGAGGTTCGTCAAAGTCATGCCATGTCTCTGGTGCGTGTGAGGTGTGAGGTTGTGGACTTTGTGGCCGCGGAGTGCCGGTACTTTGGGGAGATTGAGGATATAATTCAATGGATCTTTCGGGATCGTCAACAAACTGCGAGTGAAAGACATCGTCAAGATAGGCAGGGCTGTCGACCATGCCGTCGTAATGGCTGCTTGACACCGAGCAACCTTGGCGTTGATATTCATCCCCGGGCTCACTTTCTGCATCTGAAAATCGACCATCTAGAGAATCTGTTGAACTTTCCATAAACTGGTCACCGTGTATTGGCGGATTTGACGAGGGAACGATTATTTGGGAAGGGGCAAAAGCACAGACTCGGACAATTCCGATTGCGACCCTGCAGAAGAAGATGATGGTTGTGATCGCGTGGTCTCATGTACTATGTCCGGGACATGTCCCACTTTCGACGTTGTGGTCGAAGGCGAGGGCGGAGCTTCGGCAAATCGTGCATAGTTGGAGAAAACAACGGGGTCGGATATAAGCAGCACACGGATTGAATCCAAAGTAACCTTCCTTCCTGCTTCCCTGAGAAAGTACTTCGGTCTTCATACTCAGTAACACTGCTTATTGATACCTCTTCAACAATCAAAGATGTTGTTATTTGATCTGGTTTATCCACAGGGATTTTTTGGTGGGACCATCTTGTGGAAGATCCATATCCACGCGGACATTGATATTGTTGACTTTGACTTGCAGTCTACTTAATATTCCTCGGAGGAAACCGGAAATAAAAGTAGGAAGCGAGACTTCCTCATTTCCCAGACCAACTTCATCGTCCTCGCTCAGTGACGCTGTTGAGCGTTGCAGGTATTGAGACTGTGACGAGATTGCCGCCTCGATTTCCGCTCGCTCTTCCTTGGGTTCCGATTGAATGAAGGACTGTGCTAGGTCATCGGTTGTGGGCAGGACTTGTTGCTCGGAAGCACCACTTGAATTCGGTTTATCGTCCCTTGACTCATCGCCCGGCAGCAGTTGGATATGTACGTCGACACCATCAACTTCAAAAATAATTCCGCTATTGTAAATATCGGCCGGTATGGTGACCTGTATCAGTGATGTGCGTGCTTTTAAGAGTTTGCATGTTGAAGGTAATCGTAGGAGAGAAGCTAGTTTCTGTACGAGTAGACAAGGTCAGCCCAAAAGTAACCCTTGTGTGAATTCCTTTGCCACCTACCTCCAACCTCAGTCCTATGTCCCGCAACTCAAACGTACTCCTCTGGCCCCATCGTATACCCAAGCTATCGAGATCTATGGCATCTGTATCCACCAACTCGAGTCTCGAGAGTGCGTAGCGTAGTAGGCGCTTCTGAACGAACGACGGCAGGAAGTAATCCATCGCGTCCTCTGGTTGAGACCCCAGTCGGGCACTCGGTTTATCCTGTCAGCATTGAAATAAAATAAAAGAAGTCGGTCCAGTAGGTGCGGTTTGAAAAGGCGAGCGTGGGAAGCCCAGATGGCTGGTTTCGTCTCTAATGTTGGGCGATTTTTGGGGATCTGGAGGCGGAGACCGGAGAAATCGATAGGAGATAAGGAACCCGATAGCGTCGCTCGTTGGCACCTCCTTGGCGGGTTGGGTAGCGGTTAAGACAGACGACTTATGCTAGCGAAGATGATATATATAGCACGAGGAGGGTATACGCTGAGGCATGTGTTGGTCCTGTTGATTCTTCTGCATGGAAGCAGCGAAACAGGGTGCGTCACGTTGTCTTAGCACGCAGTTGGTGCCTCAGGTCCCGCACCCAAGGGCTGCCTTGCGCTAGGCTGTTTTGGGCATTCGCCAAGCGTTTTACTTCTACACGTCTGGAGGCCTACGTGTCTGTATATTTCAGTTAATTCGCTTATTGCTAAAGCCAGCTTGTTCTTTAATCTTCCAATTCGCCCGCGAACTCTAGCACTACCCATTGGCAGAACTTTTCAAAGTCCTGATACCATTCCTGCAAATACTTGGCTTTCAGACCCTTCCCAGCGACTCCCAGTTGGATATCAGCTTGCCACTCGGCGGCTGTCTGGTCTTCGAAGCAGCTCCATCGGATCGAATTCTCTGCCATGGTGGCTAGCCCGGACAACCCTACATTCTCTAGGCCTTGAAGCGTTTGCCAGAAATCATGCGTAAGTCCATTCTTGCCGTGACCCAGTACCGCAGGGTCGTCATTGTTGAGCGAAACAGCGACTCCACGTGATAGCAATGCCGGGAGAGAGTGGTGTTTAATAGTATTCGAGAGTCTCAGGATCTCATTGGATATGGGACAGCATTCAATGAGAATTTTCTTTTCTTTCACCAAATCGATCAGTAAAGGGTGCTTGTACAGAGAATATCCATGCCCAATTCGACGGGTTCCCAGCAGGATCGCATCGTAAAGGTTCTTGTCTGTGTTGTCACCATCTCCTAGGCACTCGCCGGCATGGAAGAAAAATGGAATCTCTACCCCTTCCTCTGCGCAGACCTTTCGAAACCAAAAGAGCACAGGCACGAGATCCGCAAGTGTCCTTCCCCTGTCTTCCTGGCCAACAACATCGAAACCACAAAGCATTTCTGGGTACGTCTTTTTGACAATTATACACTGCTCCATGGTGTCGACGATTTCCCTGTTTGGCAAAAACCGAAGTGCGGTCCAAATTATTCTGGCACCATAGAAACCTTTCCCTTCCTCACTGGCTTTGAATTTGTCAATTTCTTCCTTGAAGACACGAAAGAACTCGAGGTAGTCAGGCTCTGGAGTTTCAACCCCTGTTTTGCGCCATTCCCATGTAAAGTCGAGCCTAAAATCAACGTATCTGATGCCGTCTCTAGCCAATTGTGCAAGCAATCGCTGGAAAGACGACCGAAAAATAGGCTCGTAAGATACGAGAGATTCCAAAACGGGGAACAAGCGCCCAAAGATTTCCCATATGGCGTCAACGCCATGATGATGATAGTAGGAATGCTCTGGACTGATCATCATGCGGCTTTTAACCCACTTTCGAAACCCTACTTCTCCACCACGAGGATATGTGGCCGCAGACCTTCGAATGTCGACGAGCGACGAAGGTTTGTACTCTTTGCTCCACACAGGCTCCATATTGTCAGATGCTTCAGGAGGTTTGGTGGAGTACTGGAAGGTAAATGGAGCTTTGTCAAAGTCGTCCTCGGTTAACAATGGAGCAGGAGCAGATACGTGCATGCCTGGAGTTGCGAAGGCCTGATCAATCAAAAAGTCAAGATCAAACATGGCGCCCATATGTGCGTGCAAAAGAGCACCTTTGGGCATCCGCTCAAGGATTTTCCATAATTTTGTCTGCTCCATGCGCTCGCGAGCAGCAGTAAACATCATTCCCGGATAAAGAAGTTCTTCATCTAGCCTTCCTTTCGCTTTGGTCCATACTTCGCGCATCTCTTTCTCTCGTATGGTGGACACAATCCTGCAGGCCTCCTTGGCAACAATGGACAAGGAGTTCCTCAAGGTAAAGTCTAACAATGCATCAGTTCCTCTCTTTATACAAGTCCACTTATGATTAGTTACTGACCATGTCTTTGCTTGTGCTCCTGTTCTATGAGCGCCTCACGGCCGTTGAGGTACTTTTGGATGAATGGATCTTCAACCTGCGGGATGCCAGCATCCAACTCCCATTGGATATCCTCTTCAAAGGAGGCGACCATGATTGGTATATATCGTTAGAAGCATGTAATCCCTGTACGCCGTCAAGTTATCTCTTCCCTGGCGATGACTAGGTGCGATACTTTCGCTTTCGGCAGTTGTCGTTGCGATCGATGTAAGTCGCCAGGCGGGACAATTCGACAATAGGTCCCACCAAGCGAGAGACGCAGGCTTTGATTGGCCAGCGACTTACTTACCTAGATAGGCATTAATTGGAAACCTCAGCCTCAACCCTATAAATTCCTTGTCTAACTACTTGCCAGTATGAGAATCAAACCTCAAACACTACCCTTTTCTATCTCATGCAGCATGAATGACCGATTTGGTCGTCCTCGAACAGGTCATCGCATGTCAGGGAATACTTCTCCGTTACTACGCTTTATTCACATTTTCTCCATACGTTCGGTGAAAGCCGGAAAATATGACCAAAATACCACCTAAAAGACCGATAGGTGACACCTAACCCCTAACGGAACTTTTTTGGGGGTAGTGGTCTATGTATTTTCTGTCGTGCATTCGGAAAGTATCCGCACTAGCCTCAGCCTTCAGGTTCCCCGTACCCAAAACAAACAAATCGAAAAGACCATATATTCTGACCAGCTATGGAGGACCTTTCTGTGTATGTTCCCAATAACCTACTTTACACACAGGAAAAGATTGTCGAAGTATCGGCCCGGCGGGTACCATCCCGTCTGCCTGGGCGATGTCTTCAAGAACAACCGCTACCAAGTAAATCACAAACTGGGGTGGGGAGGATTTTCCACCGTCTGGCTTGCATATGACAGAGAGTACACTGACGAATATATGGATATATCATTCATTTTTGCTAACTTTTGGAAGACAAGGTCGATGGGTTTCACTAAAAATTATGACGGCAGACAGCCCATCAGGATCTCGGGAACGGGACAATATACAGTTCCTTCAAAACCACCAGCTATGCTCTAAGTATATTGTTCAACTACTTGACGACTTTACTCACCACGGTCCTAACGGGACCCACCAGTGTCTTGTATTTGAACTACTTGGCCCTCCCGTGGATAAAGTTCTCCAAGAGTACTACGAATCGCAAGAACGGCTTAAGACTGGCACCATCTTACGAATGTCAAAGCAACTTCTCGAGGGCATTGAGTTTATTCATAGGTCCGGTATGGGACACGGAGGTAAATTTTGTCCCTTTAGTATCTGCTGCGCCTACTAACTTAACCTTGCGTGTGATAGATATCAGCGGTCGAAATGTCGCTTTCAGCTGCAAGACCTTGTCGAACGCAACAAAAGAAGAGCTTTTGAGGTTCTCGGTACCCCAGAGGTTGAACAGCTAGCTTGTATTGACGGCAATCAACTTCCCAAAGGCTTGCCAGAGACTCTAGTAAAAGCAACGGAATGAGATGAATGGGTAGATGAAGACGACGAAGATATTCGGATCATTGACTTTGGAGAGAGTTTCTTTAAAGGAAAGGAGCCTATAAAAATAGCCCAACCGGGGCCATTACGCGCGCCAGAAACGATTTTTGCAAACTCCTTGGACTACACAATCGACTTGTGGCGTTCAGGCTGTATTGTAAGACTCCCCTGATCTTACATCGGAATGTAACTCAGAAAGCAACCGGCAGATTTATTCGTTTATATTCGGGACCTATCCCTTCAATACCTAGGTGATGATGATGTCTTGGTGGCACAGATGATAGACTTGGTTGGCAACTTGCCGAAGGAATGGCAATCACAGTGGGAGTGGATGAAGAGAACGTCCAAATTTCAACTAGAGCCAAGCGAAAGTAAGTAACTTGATGAGCGGTAGATCAATGGTCGGCCGTGTTACTGGAATATTTTACTAACTTTTGCTGCAGACCGTCGGCTATCGAAACTGACTCGAAAATTTAACGAGAAAGTGCATGATCCGGAACTTCGAACGCTGCGCTTTGTTATTGAAGGGCTGATCAGATTTCTGCCGTCCAGCCGTATCACAGCATCGGTAGCCTTAGCTTTGATAGAGTCGAGCATGGAAGAAAACTTCCATTCCGACTAGACGTAAAAGGTGCCCGTACACGCTCAACGGTATGTTGCGCTGGGTCTGAAGGAACCATTAACTACTGTGTTTCCTATTATTTAGTATTTCTAAATGCAAGCGCAAACCACTGCCCCTGCAGTATATAAGGCACATACGCTCTCATGGAAAAGACACTCCCTTGCTATCTAGGTAGCACGTTCACTTCCTTTTGAAAAGCAGCAAGGCAACCGAATTCCCAACCTTGAATCTCGGGTTCTCCTCACCGATTGCCTTCCTGATTTCAGCCGCCATCTCCTTCACGCAATCCTTCTCTGTCCCCGCAAGATCAGGATGTGCCTCCCTCCAGCGAGTCACCATGCTAGCCGTACCCAAGCTTGCCTCCAGAGCATCGAGTTTTGTCTCGCCTTTACTGTCATCCTGATCAGCTAGGAAGAATTCTTTACCATTGCTGAGAACGCCATCGCGATCCCATTCCTGGCGTACAAAGTCTGACTGTGGGAATGCTGCCGCGAGGCCATTCCCGTCACTGTCAAGAGTCCATGGAAGAACGAGATTATCATACATATCGCGTGATAGGCGGTTGGGAGGCAGTTCGTGCGGAGCTAAGACCTCTCGCTCCAAACGGAACAGAGCTTTTGTACCACAGCCGCATTAGGAGTCGAAGGGTCTAGTGGTGTCAGTCACGGTGTAACTCTTCTTCGTCTGGAGAATTTCGATCAATGCTACTTACGACAGTAAAGCGATGAGCATGTCCATAGGGCAACAGTGCCTTGTGGCTTTACTAGCCGGGCTGCTTCGGCCCAGAAGTCAGGCATTGAGAACCAATGAGCCTGGTTACAACTTGATTCGTAAGTACAGATGTGTATACAATACAACACCGAAAAGATAACAGCTAAGACTTACCGCCATGGCAGCTGTCAATAGATCAACGCTCTTTTCCCCAGTAACGCTGCTTCCAGACGCCGACAAGGCATTGGTGACTCCTTGAAAGCAGTTCTCAGCGCCGCAGACAGCGAAGACTACCGACCGGCCAGTACGAGTTGTAGCATTGCTACCCTCCTCTAATTGGCTTGCATTAGACGCAGCCTGAATCATTTCGGCGCCCGGGTCCAACCCTACGGCGTAGTCGAATGCGGATGCTAAATCGCGTGTTGCACGCCCGGGACCACAGCCGACATCCGCGAGGACGTCTAGCTGGCCGCCGGTGCTGGTATGGTAGTTGAGAATTGTTTCATAAAGCTTCTGGGGATACGATAGACGGTTTTTCAAATAGTTTTGGGCTTGATCGCGCGTGTAGTTGGTGAACGTTGGGTCGGACCGTGGAGTCGCCATGATTCGCACTGTTTTTGTAGGAAATTTGTATGAAACGGATGGTTTGGATGAATAATAGCTAGCTATTCAGAAGATGAATCTATGTATCCAAATTTTTCTTTTCTCTGCTGGGTGGATTTCAGCTTATCAACAGCCCGACTAGCGAGGTTAGTAGAATCTGAAAATGAGTCACCCTTTTAGATTAATAGTTATTCGCTTCCTCTCACAACGTTGCATCGTTGTGTCATTTAGCGAATGAGATCGGTTATCTGCGGCTTCAAAGTTTCACTTCTACTAGGCAGACATCAGATGCTGACAGTTGTGAAGAATTTTCAGACATAGGGCTTTTTCGTCACATGACCGGGTAGGGACTATTGACGATTCTAAAGTTTCAAAAGCGATGTTAGCGAAGAGCAACTTATTAAAGCAGTTTAGGCCCAGATTAGCCGTCATTGACTGAGGTATCACAGTAGCTATGTATAAGAGAAGAAGCATATCAAAAATAGCGAGAAGCAACAACAGTAAACCAAGTGGAAAAATGTCGAACACAACTCCTGAAACGCAATGATGCTTGTTTGATAATCAGTTTGTTTGTATCACCACGCATCGCGCCAAAGTGCATGGATGTCTGGGGAATGGGAAAAACAATCTCTTGAAAAAGAACGCCGCTTTGACAAATGCAATCGACTTTGAATTATAAGTTTCCGTTCCTTGGCCGTAGCAAGCAAACGGTGCCAGACGATATTATTAATTGGGTTGGGACTTCTTCGCCCCTCATTCATCATCTTCAATGTCCCGATGCCTGGCCAATACATGACGCTTGAATTCCTCCGGGTTGCTATCCCAGAACTCGGCGGCTTGGCCGTTCAGGGGACTCGCACTGTGTATTGGTTGACGGAATTAGCTACGTAAATTTCCGCCTCACAGAAAACAGAGAAATGCGTACTTATTCGGCTCGCCAAGTAGACTTTGCAGACTGAGCAGAACACTCTGCACGTTGTACACGGCACTCCACTTATCCTTCAAGATATCCAGACAAATGCGACCTGAAAAATCGACATTGGGGTGGTAAATGGGGTCTTGAAAAGCACCGTTGGTGGAGCATAAGGATAATTATTAGGGAATGCAAAGGAGAGTTTGAAGGTCAAGTTCTCGTAAGGCGTCTCCGTGGGCCCGTCGATCGTCGCTGTCCACGAGAGCAGGTTGCCATCGGCGTTGGGAAAGGCGGAGATTCCAGGCGACGGCGAGAGCATAAGCTGCATCAACTCTGACTGTAAGCTACAGTGCAAAGCAAAGTACGTTAGTTAGGGGCAAAAGTGGCAACAGGTGAACTGGGATTCTCACCGTTTGGTGACGCTCTGGATGTCGCCTCGGGGGCGGAAGCACCTAGCTTGGATGCCTCGTGGGCTTGAGGAGCGGTATTCTGAGTATCTTCCATCGCGTAGTCCATGGTGTCAGGAGGAACAGTAACAAGGAGCCAGAGGGTCGGTTCGAAGACTTTTTCCTAAATGCGAGTGCCGCAGCAAGAGAGAGATCTCTGAATGTAACGAATGTGAGGCGAGTGACGGATGCGGTAGTGATTCCACGCACAACACTGATGCTCACAGAGACGGGGAGAGGTGAGAGAGACGAGAAGGAACAAATACAGAATGCGATAGAGAGACAGAAGACCGTGTGGCTGCTAGAGTAGATAGAGTAGCGCAGTGCAGTATCT
Organism: Talaromyces trachyspermus; assembly: GCA_020137715.1. Classification (NCBI taxonomy): domain Eukaryota; kingdom Fungi; phylum Ascomycota; class Eurotiomycetes; order Eurotiales; family Trichocomaceae; genus Talaromyces; species Talaromyces trachyspermus. The sequence goes on along the minus strand of JACGXQ010000015.1, from coordinate 6,579,626 downwards.
ATTCGACGAGGGCAAAAGTTGTGTGTTGTTTATGTACCGTCGAGCCTCCCACGGCAACGCCATGATTAGTCAGCCTGGCGGGGAGCAACCACAGCCAACCGCCAAGAGATGCACGTGACTGTCTAAAACGCCGTATTTTGTTTTATTTTGTCTTCTTCGACTGTGTTTCAGTATTTCAGGCATATTTACCATACGGCTGACGGCGTATATGCGCTACGCCCACCTGGATATGATCGTCTGTTTGTAACTGGGCGGAGAAAACCAGATGGCGGGGTGGATTACTCAAAAGGGATAAATTGTTTTGTCGTCAACAACGCGACCCACCGCGACGCTCTCTCATCGCCAGAGAGAGAGACACGTCGACATTGATACAATCCTACGCCATGCAGCACTCTCAGCTAGCCCGCTGCCAACGGAACTGCCCTTTCGCATTGTATCCAAAACAATCGGGCAAGGCGCTTATGCATGGTCAGGCTCGGATTTCCCTTCTGCGTTCTTCTTGTAGCCTACCTACCTAGGTACTAACTGGCCGCCGTGCGCAGCATCAAGAAAGCATGTCCGCTCCATGACAACCAGCCGGTCTTCGCGGTCAAATTCATACACAAGGAGTATGCCGCCCGGCATGGCAAGATCGGGGCTCGGCAGCTGCAGATGGAGGTGACGGTCCATAAGCACATTGGCGACCACAGAAACATCATATCCTTCTTCCATAGCGGCGAAGACCCGACATGGCGATGGATCGCAATGGAGCTAGCCGAGGGAGGCGACCTTTTCGACAAAATCGAAGCCGATGAAGGCGTTGGGGAGGATATTGCGCACGTCTATTTTACTCAACTCATCAGCGCCGTCAGCTATATGCACTCCAAGGGAGTGGGACATCGCGATCTCAAGCCGGAGAATGTGCTGCTGTCTGCGGACGGCAACTTGAAAATCGCGGATTTCGGTCTGGCAACCGTCTTCGAGTATAATGGCAAAATGAAGATGTGCACAACACTCTGTGGGAGTCCACCTTATATTGCGCCTGAAGTGATATCATGCAGTACACGAGGTCAAACCAAGGGTGTGGGCTATCGAGCCGACTTCGCAGACATTTGGTCTTGCGGGTCGTTCTCTTCGTGTTGCTCGCCGGCAACACGCCTTGGGACAGCCCAACTGAAAATAGCTTTGAGTTCAGTGAGTACCTGGAGAAGAACGCCAGGACAACGGACGAGCTTTGGCAGCGATTACCGTCAGCGGTATTGTCGCTCTTAAGAGGCATGATGAAGGTTGATGTGAATAGCAGATTTACAATGGAAGATGTGAGGAGACACCCCTGGTTTACTCGGCCGAATAAATATCTCTACAGAGGGTAAATTAAAGACCAGGTGAATCTTGCAACCAGCATGTTCGAGTCTCTACACATTGATTTCACGCAAGACCCACTCGCACAGTCGCAGCGAAGTTCCCAGAGGGCTTCATCGTCCGCTATGGACATAGACATAAATCATGACTTGGAATCGAGATTGTCGTCCACCCAACCAGATATGCCCATGGGGAATGTGGCTGTTGACTGGGATATGCCCCTCATCAATACTTTCTCCTCGACACAGCCAGCAGACCAGCCCATGTCTATTTCGCAGGATTACCAACTTGCCGGTCGTTTGGAAGACGAACCTGCCATGTCTCAGTTTAGCCAAAACCCCTCGGTGCCACTCAGCCGCACACAAAATGCACAGAGATTCCATGACATTATTCCGTCACGATCCTTAAATCGATTTTACTCAACCTGGGCGTTGAAGTTACTCGTCCCGGTGTTGAGCGAAGCTCTTCATCGACTCGGAGTTCCGGTGCCCTCTCAAATAGCCGGCATCGATTCTGGTGGTCCAGTCGTCATCCGTGTCGCCACCAAAGACCAGCGGCTTTGTTTATTGCAGGGAAATATCATTGTGGAATGCGTTTCGGAAGGCTTATTTGAGGTTGAGTTCACAAAGATCAAGGGCGATCCTTTAGAATGGAGGCGCTTTTTCAAAAGATTGCAGTTTTGTGCAAAGATGCAGTATATAAACCTGACTAACAATATGATATTTAATGAATCTCTTTGTATCAATCAAGCACTTTTGTGTGCGCCTTTCTAGCCTTGCATCTTGTTTCAGGCAACACACCTGGCTAGGTTCCTCGGAGCTCCATCCTTACCTCCGACGGCGGATCAATATTTGTGGCTTGCCGACGTGCATAGAAAGCTCAAAGGGTAACATCGAGATGGATCCGAAGGTAGTATTTGCCGAATATCTCTATCATGGAAACTTGCCAAGTTTCTCATTCGCCTGACAACTCACGCGCTAGATGATGACTTGCATCCAACGACTTCCAAAAAGCCCGAGGCAACATTATGTGGACCGCATGAATACCCTGTTTGAATAAGTCATAGTTGACATGTCTATATAAAGGCCGAGGGCCCCCGTGCGGGGAATCATACAGCCCATCCTATCGGGACAGCCAGAATTCAGAGTTAACCCAAGACTTCGAACAGTAGAAGAAAGCAAAGATGACTGGAACGAACTACGCACTTTCACGAGGTTTATACCCGTCTGTTAGGTGGGCTTCATTTAAAGTCACCATCACTCTTTACATATCATCGATGCTAATCCGTCTCTTCAGGCTGAGCTTCCAGTTCTACCTATGGCAGGAAGCTCTTGGATACATTGTTCACCCCTCGGTCGATCTAACAAAGCCCGACTTGAAAGTGGCCGATGTGGCCACGGGCACGGGCATCTGGCTCAGTGAATTATCCAAATATGTACCCGGAACGGTGCAGTTGGATGGGTTTGATCTTTCTGCAGAGCAGTTTCCACATATCTCATGTCTGCCGCCAAATGTCACTCTTCAGACCTGGGATGCAACCCAAGAACCTCGCGAGTCCATGATTGGTGTCTACGATGTTGTGCACATTCGGCTTGTCGAATTTGCCATTGAGAATGATGATCCATCCGTTATCCTCCGTAACCTGCAAAAGCTGCTAAGTAAGTGAACAGACGTCTTCAAAGCTTTCTCAAAGGCCACTGGGCACTCAAGTTGCTGACTAGTTTTCAAGGGCCTGGCGGCATCCTGCAGTGGGACGAGGTAGTCATCCAACAAACCCTCTCTTTTCGCCCACAAGCTGAGCTGCCCTCGCCGTGCTTGGAGAAATTTCGCCAGATCTTTTGAATGTTAAACCCATCGAGTTCGTTCATTCAATCATTAGTAAAATCTGACATGACATGCTCTAACAAACTATCCATAATAGATGGGTCCCCAAATTACACGAGATTTTCGAGAAGCACAAGCTCGATGTAGTGGCGAATGAAGTACATCTGCAGAAACAATGGCAGAGACACGCTATTATGGAAAATTGGTGTCTCATCATGGACGAGCTTGCCCAGGAGTTTGATAGGAAAGGAGAATCAGCCAAGAGAGATGAATTGAGAGACCTTATAAACGGTGCTTATAAAGAAATAAAACGTGGTTGCTTTTATGCACATCCTATGCAGGTCGTTGTTGGAAGAGCTGTGGCTTAATACGGATGTTTTTGCCGTTGAATACAGTCTTGGTATGAACGCCTGCCTTTTCCTTCTTTAATAGCTCATATATATCAATGAAATAAATTACATTTCCAACCTAAACCAATACATTGGTACCTTGCCTCTGTTAAACATGGGAGTACAGTGGATTAGCCCTAACACCGCCGTGGTTTCGTCATGACAACAGGCAACCACCATGAAGCCATATCACTGACATCTTCCCCAGTGTTTATTTCCCGGCCACTACACACGCATCGAAGTGAACTGATTGACGAGTTTCGAAATTCCGGCTCCTATCCTAGCATCAGCCCTTGTCAGCGCCTTGCTGTCAAGATATGAAGCTCTTTGAGAGAATCGAAAGGCGCCTATATGAGCGCAAAAGTTTGATCTATTGAAAAGTTATTTGACTTCGAGGAGTCTTTCACTTCATCCTCCAAGAAGAAAATCCGGAGGGAATGGATCAAGGAGCATCGTCTGGAAAAGCGTATAGGGACAATAATTTGCGAGTGCGAGATATACCTGAAAGAGGAAATCGGCGGTCTTGAGAAAAACAAAAGCTTGGAGCCTTATCTCCTACGGATAGAAGAGATCTAATAGAAATTCGAGAGGAGCTAAAGAAGCTGGACTTGGAATGGTGGCTCCATATCAGAGGCCATGTTCGGAAAAGGAGGCACCGCCCAATGGAGCTATTGTACGGCGGTATAAACTATCCCGGAATTGGAACCAGACCTACTTGTGCGGGAGTGTAGGCGAAGAGGCGGCTGCTGTATTTATAATTGTGGATGTTGTCAGACTCCCAGGGAATGCTCGAGAGGGAATCTGTTCGGACATTGCTCAGCGGATTATTGTGGGTGCTGTATTCGCCGACGAGGATGTGAGGAGATCCCAAACCCTACCTAGGTAGGTTGGACACCTTCGGCGTATTGACTTAGCCTCCTGTATATTGCTTTTCGCTGTGGCAGGTTACTATCTATATCAGGATTATATGTCCAGAAGTGCCCCGAGTCTGTTTATAAGCTGCGCCACGAGTCTTGTATGCATTGCGCCTCCTCCACAGAGACTGATTCCGGGTCCCGTGACCCAGACGTATGTACACGACAATATTGCCTAACCGGGATCTTCTTCTTCCTCTTTTCTCCCCTTCACGCGATGCCTCCAAGCACCATCATCCCTCCCAGCACCACCACAATCACGGCAACGCCTAGCTGCCAGCCCAGCAAGGTTGTCAAGTTCCTGTGGTTTAGCGTGTCTGGGCAAGCCCATGAGGTCCTGGTGCCGTTGTTCGTGTTGTTTTCTCTTTCTGGTGTACGATGCCATGAGGCGGCACTTTGCCGTCCGTAGGTCCATTCTATCGGTCATAATTGTACGCATTTGCTGACCAATACACGCTTTACAGAGCACAAGAACATGCCATTTATTTGGCAGAGCAGAATTTCTGATGGATGAAAATAACTTCTCGTTGGAGTCTCAAGTTTCAGCCACATAAGCCACATTCGAGGAGTCCGTAGCTCCACTAGGTATTTTTAAAGCTGAGGTTATTCCACATGGGAATACCCGCAGTGAGCCTGAAGCGCCTCACTGGTTCGTTGTGGTACATCAACCATATTAAGACCCAAAGGCTAACTCTTTGTCACCCAGGGCTTGTATCAAATTAGCCTCACCCAGCGATGCCACTGCCATAAAGAATATGGAACGTGAACGTCAGAGTTATCGTCTTCCTGGCGTCGCCTCGGCCGAGTGCTTTCGGAAAATGTATGATGTGATTGACGACAACACTATCGCTTTAGAATGGCTGGATACCACTCTCGCAGAGGTGAAATACCAGCCTGATCTGTGCACCTACTCCCTCATCAGAAATTTCTAAGAGCAGCGTTAACCAGTTGTGTCATTCTGGAGGGCTACAACTGTGTAAATACAGGTAGAGTACGTGTTCCTGAAGACTTGGCATCCGCTAATTTCTCCAGACTATAAACCTGCCAATATCTTGCTCTCTGGCGTCGGGACTGACCGTGTTACTGCTAAAGTGGGAGACTTGGGGCTAGGTGAGCAAGTATTGATAGCTGAGACACGCTTCAATTAACTAAATTATAGTGGTTCCGATCGGCACTCTTTTCAACGCCCAGCCATATGCCATGTGTGCCCCGAAGTCTTCCTAGGCCAAGCATGCACTGAGCCGTCACAAGTCTGGGCCGTTGCCGCGATGCTGCTTTGCTGGATCAAGCCTGGCATTTTAGGAATTTGGGACAGCCCACATCCTCTGATTAACGAGTCTTGGTCTATGGCAAAGATTAAGCGGCTCTTTCCCTATTGGAAAATTCCAACTCCTGATGAGGTCAAGGTCATTCCCTTAAAGCCGCAGTAAATTCTGCCATATGTTTTAGTGAAAAGGTCCCAAAAGCTGCAAGCAATTTTACCTTTTGATAGGAGTTGGAAAAGGTGGAAATGCGACGGCAATTAAGGGATCTTCTTCGTTTCATGTTTGTAGCTAATCCAGCCAAAGGCCCTTCGCCTCATCTGTACTAGCATCAAATGAGTTTAGAGCGTTCGAGGAGTTCGTGGACGACGGACGTATAGTTTATTAAAGACCGCATCTTGTTCATTGGTAACACTCGAATCGACCTGGCCGACTTCGAGCATTGATTCTCTGTCTTCCGAACTGACTAACTCCAAGTTATCCAGGTCTTAAGAGATGAGCCCGAAGATTTCATCTACAGATGGAATACCTACCCGGCGCTAAATATAGGTCCCAGCCAATCAGAATCCAGGATTCCGGCGCTAGTAGAATACTGACCAATCAGATCAAGAATAAATGCTAGCGTACAGTATTCCCCGACCCACGTTTATCATAGATACAAAAGAAAGCTTACATCTTCCTGGAATCAAACGGGAACTGCTACTGTTTCATGGAGTGTGTCCAGTTTTACTTCTGAATTGCTATTGCTCGCATGGGCCTGGAGGCTCGACGGTTTTGAGATATGCCCTCTATTCGGACAAAATGGTCCTGCAGCATCCTAGTTGGAAAGACTATAACCCAAGAGATACTACTGTTCTAACGACATGTGCTGAAATGGTGGCTGGGGAATACTGCAGATGGAATGAGTTCCATTAGGTGCATCTTGCCATAGAAGGCAAAGATCCTTGTTTAGCGAACGAATCGGCATTAATATCAAATCACCACAGAAATTGTCAGGTTCATGGTCCATCACACCATCCACCCCTGTTCTCGGGTCCTGAAAATCCATGTTACCAAAGGCTATTTACTATATCTATCGTGGCTTGCGTAATCCGTAGAAGTCCGCTTGCTGTCTCCGTTGAATAATTCCACTCAATACGTTTCGAAATTGACAATCTTGTTCTTGCAGACTCATACACTAATTAAGCTAGATATAAAAAGAGAAAGGAAACTCTCTGCTTGGAATTGAGATCCTCTGTAACCTTGGAACATTACCAATATTCCTAGATACAGTTGATGACTGCTGGAATAGCCAGAGTCTACTCTTGTGCGCCTTCGAGAATAGGCGACATGAGTAATTTTAGAAGCTGTTCGTACCAAAAGCTCGTTAGCCTGATTTATTGAACGAAATGTAAACGAGAAGAGTAATGAAACCAGGAACTAACCCATCGTTCTAAGACTTCCTCGTTATCTCTGAACTTCTCGAACTCCTTGTCCAGTTTCTCTGCGTATTGAAGGATTAACTTCTTTTACTCTTTTCAATCAAAAGCGTGAAAGAGGCCACTCACCTGCAGTAACAAAGAGGACATCTTCGAGTCTCATGTCGTCCCGTAGTCCATCCAAAAACTTCTGCGACTCGGGATCCGTGCCAATTTGGCTTATATGGAACCGTACCGCTGTATGAAAACATTAGCAAGTGCTGGATGATAACTGTTAGGTATAATTGAAGCAGCAGAGACGGACCGGTAGGTTCGTAACCAGCTTGCTTTAGTCGCTTTCCACACTCGATAATAGCATTCCGGAAGACGTCTGGTTTCTCTGGGTAAGGTACACCGTCCGTAAGCACTGAAATAACTATGGGTCGTTTCAATTTCTCGCCTCTATCCAGGACGTCGTAAACCAATGGCCGTAAGATCTTCCGGACCATGTTGGTACCAATATCGGTCGATCCGCTGACAGGAACGCTGGAAACGAGATCTTCTACCTCGCCAGCATCCAAGATACCATGGAATTCTTTGGTGTAATTGATAAAGTGAAGCTCCACACCTGCGCCGTCAGGAACAAGTCGGGTGGTTATACGCGCAATCCGCTTGACGAGCTGCTTTTGTGATTCAAGTCGGCCATCCCTCTCCATCGAACCGCTGTCGTCTGAGTTTTGGGTTTTCAGTGTCATTCATGAACTTAACGGCTGCAATATCTCGAATAATGTGAAACTCACCACAGTATATAACTGGCTGGTAAAGTGCCAGTCTTGTTAAGTTTTTATATCGTCCGGCCGCTTGAGCGTTGTGGAAGGGTCGGTCTTGAGCTTCACGGCCTTTTTAGCTACCTGGTCCAAGAAATCGTCATCCTCAGCGAAAAGTCGTTCATCTGGGTTTCTTTGAGAAATTCGTTGATGTTTTCTTTGAAGTCCTGAACTGTCTGTGGGTTCTTGATTTTCATCTCCTGTTCAGAAGATGGGCATCTAGTTAGCTCATAAAAAACCATTCATGTCAATGAAACGCATCGATAACGGGCGAACAAACGTCAGCAACTTCTGGGCGCTCTTCTCCAGTGATGTTATACAACTGCTGAGCGACCCCTTCACGAGCCCCGTGACAAGATCGCTGTTCATCCAAGCCACCACGAAGAGCAGGAATGACACGATCAACTGCACGAATGCTCCTGTGGAACCTCCCGTTCGTCCTTCTGTAGTAGCGCTTCAATGACTTTAGGGTCTTTGTCTGGTCCCCTAGTTGCTTCGCGGTCTTCTTGGCAGAATTTGGGATATTGACATTCGCACCTCGGTCAACAAGCAAACTAATCACTTTCGGGTCCCTGAATTCGATGACGACTTTCATTAGAGGAGTATTGCCATCGTCAGATGGCTCATCAATCTCTGCATCATGGTCCAGAAGGTAGTTTATGACATCAAACCGAGTCTTAGAAGGCATGGTTCCTGATGCCGCATACCAGAGCGGAGTGCGATTACCTCTCGATACCTTGTTGACGTCGGCATGTTCTTCGACCAGAGCTTTCACTACATTGATGTGTCCTTTCAGAGCCGCACTCGCTAGAGCGGTGCGACCCCTGACATCGAGCTCATTGATGTCGAATGAAGATCCCTGAGAGGCTCGATAGCGAGCAATTCGGATTTTGTTGAGAGTTCCTTTCAAGGCCTCGTCGTGAATAGTCGCCATATTTAAAGCTGTAACGCTTATTTATATGGTAGTTATATGCAAGCATAGGTACCTATGCAAGATGTATACGAAAGTGAATAAATGATTCTCCTACTCGAGAACTTGGGGCTGTGTTTGTTCCAAAAATTCCAAGGTTGCTCTTGAGTAATCTGCTTTCTATCATTATATATCAAAGGCAACAATGGGATCCATACTCCGGGGTTTCCATGACATAAGTTCGATGTCCTAAGCGTGTTCATGAAATTGGCCAACGTCAAGCATAGGTATCCTTGGGCTTGCATGTCTGCATATGAAAATCCACCAAGCATTGTCTTTACAGCACCATCCAAGGGCATGTCGATCACGAAGTACAGCAAGATACTCATAGCCAGTAAAATCGACATGGGTCTTTCAGCTCGGGAAAAGTTTCTCCATGTTATCGTTGCCCTCAAAAGCCTCATATATTCATGCAAGGCTGAGACAATTTCGGGACGCATGCATTCTGCCAACAAATGATTTCGACTTCAACATGAGGCTCCAAAACACTCCCACCGCTTAATATCGAGTGTGATTTGCTAGGACAGTCATTGATGAAAAAGCGGTTCGCCCGGGTGATCGATGCATGCAGCCATCATCACATTGGCATCTGCCATTACGCGTCTTACTGGGCATAGTAGCCAATGGACTGCTCGTCTGGATAACGGACTTAAGCTTTGGGCTCCGGATTGTTACATTGATATCTTCTTAGAGGCAGCCTTGGATGCTCTTTCTTACAATGATTGATGTAAACGTGTAGAAGAAGCTTTTCCATACAGCGTACCAGGCGGATGTGCTCCGCGATATCCTATTTGTCTCGAAAGAAGCCATGCAAAGCCTAGCACCATTTCCAATACTTGCACAGAAGCCACGTCATGATACGATACTTATTATAGAAGTGGAAGAGAGAACACGGGAAGTAATCCGCGTAAGTGATGTTTCAATTCGGTCCATTTGAAAAGTAACAGTATAAGCAGCTGACTTACCTGGCAAGGTAAACTGCTGGGGACTTGCTTCATGCATGTGCAATTCATAGTAATGGAGGAGGGGCATTATTCTTAATGCGCTCGCTTTATAGGGACTACAGTAGTTAGCACTCCCAGCACGGCGAGGCTGCCTAGATTTGAAAGAAGAGGGAAAACATAAGAGGCACATAATAATTGACTTCTGCCACCGTCATTTCAGTTTCTCTGACCAAAGTACCTGGCCTTGGCCTATGCAAACTTCCATCTACATTGCTGTACTTGAGTATTCCTTTTCCTATTACGAAATGAGTAGATACGAGGATCTCACACGCCGATTCCTCGCCGCAGGAGACGTCGAGCATAGCGATGGCACGTTGGATCTCTTTTACGAAGAAGGAAACGAGTTGATCTTGAAACCTTGGACGGGTGAAGAATTCGGAGAAACTGAATTCGTCACAGACCAAGTGAGAGAGAAAACTCCTGTGGCAGGATTGATATTGCCGTCCGGGCCAAATGAAGTGAGTTGGCTTCAAACCACCTTAAATCGGAATTTACAGTATTCTGACTAAGGCTCTTTTTGTGTGTGTTATATAGCCAGCATATCGCCTGATCTTCTTCATCAGCCAGTCGCACCTTCTTAAATGCTACGCCTATCATCCAGGCGAAGAGCAGTGGAAAAAATCGGACTTGGCCATGTGGGAGACGCACTTGTTCACCACAAAAGCAACGTGGATGCCATATTGACACCGGAAGGCATGGTAGTTTTATATCAAGCCCCAGATAACACTCTCCGTGGAATCATAAACAAAGGTACTTCCTGGGAGCCACTTGGGCAACAACTCTCAACTAGGGCGTTGCCAGGCACTCCAATTGCAATCACCTCGTCCAGTGGAAATCCAACTGTGTTCTACGCGAACGAAGACAAAAATTTGCACTATCAAGCCATACAGTCTGGCGGCAATGGTACTGCCCTTCCTCTCCTTTTCATCGTTCTATATATGGATCCGAAACCAAAAGATGTTATGTTGCTAATCGTATGCGTTGCTAATCTTACAGACAATGTCCTGGAAAACTCCCAATTCGATTCACCTGTGACTCGAATCAAAGTGGTTCAAAATGAAGAAACAAAGCAGGTAGCCACATACGTCCTCACGGAAGATAATCATATATATCTTCTCGACCAGGACGGAAATGCGCCGACAGACGTAGGATATATCGAGAATGAGCAGTTCGAAGCTGCTAAGAGTGCACAGGCTGTTCTTGTAAATTGGTGGTTTCCTCCTCCTGTGCCGGTTTGGCAGGACTGGGTACCAGTTACAAACTGGGTTCCAAGGACATGGATAGGATGGTGAATTCAGACTTGGTGTAGCTCTGAGAAGAGGACTATCTGGGCAGCTTACGGTATAATCAGCAGTATGAAAACTAGGAGTAGAATATAATCAAGGCATTCCGTTCAGAAATTCAGAAACAAGCTTGATGTAATCTACGTCCATTAAGGAGGAGATTCGTAGTCCATTAAGGAAATGGCTCAAGACCGGTAATAATACCAGTGGACGTAGCATAATACGCGTAAATCCTATGTTACATTAGGCAGCTTTGCTTCACTAACAGGGCTTAAAGCTTAGAACATACTACGAATAGAAAACGTCTAAAATTTCCTATAAATGCAGGTAAGCGCCCCTCACTGGCAGTCACAACTACCAAGTTGCTCCATCTTGAATCCTGCTCAGGACACCAGATTATTTTAACAAGAAATATTCGAAATGGCGCCAATGAAAATCCCTGCAGTTGCTGTTTATCCAACTCGTGCCAAACCGAAAGACGCAGAAACTTTTGAGGGCTTAGACAAAGCCCAATTAGACTTGGAAAAGATGGTGGTCCAGTTATCGTTTGATCAGGGTAGTATGTTAATTATTGATATTGATATCATTTAAACCAACTCTTCTACGATACAACTGACGCAGATACTTGTAGAAGGAGAATTGAACGGCACGGGATTCTACGTCAATCTTCCCGGAGCAAAGGAAGACATTATTCTTACAGCTGCGCATAATCTCATCAGTGAAACGAAGCAGCGATCCACTTCCCTTTGCATTCTAGGATCAGTACCCATCGCCGTTCCCGACGAGAAATTCAAGATCTGTTCAAGATACGAGGACGACCCAGGACAAAAGCAGGCAGTTTACGACTATGGCGCAATTTTGTGCCTCGAGGAGCCAACAACCAGCCAAAACTGGGATTCGGTTATAGTCTAAAGCTCGGTATTGACGAGGATTTGAAAGGTAGAGTTCATGTTACCGGATACAAAGGGAGGGAGAAAAGGGCACCCCTAAGAACCCTGCTGGGGCTGCCTCGAACCTAGGAGAACTGGTAGAAAGCTCAGGAAGGTATTCTGGCGATGGAAGTCAGCTTCTATATGAAGCCGATACGGAACAAGGAATGAGTGGATCCCCGGTCTGGGTTGAACATAATGGATATCCAACTGTAGTTGGCATACAGTGAGTCCAAAGCCATTTTCTTTTTAGATGCCCGCTTCGGGGCCAACTCAACAAACTTACATGTTTCGACACAGCAATCATGGCGCAGAGAAGGAAAAGGGCAAAAATGCGGACCAAGGCAAGAAAAAGAAAAGAAATCGAGGAACGCAGATCAATTTGAACGTGCTTCGCGACGTATGTCGATGGGCCGGAATTGGCCAATTTGGTAAAAGACTAAGAGTGAAACAAAATGGTGTTCGCCCGCAAGGGCTCTATTTGAACTTCTCCATGGGGATTTCTCTCGCTAGAGTTCGCGTTGGAGCAGAGGGAACTAGCACATTTGACATTCTACCGGCGTACACAAAGACTACGGCCGCGAATACAATGCCATTGTATGCATTTTACTTCCATCAGCCAAGCGAGTGGGGACGCGAGTATTACCAGGGCGAGTGGGTGCGATGGCAGCCTCTAGACTCGCAGAACAATATCGTTCTAACGAAGAGTCTCGAAGACGCGTGTCTGGTACGGATCACGCCAGGGCCAGGTGCTCCCCTTTTCGGATCGCGCAGGACCAAAAGGGTAATGGGAAGGACGTGAGAGGTTTGCGGGTGAACTCTGAGAATCTGAGCGATCAAGACATAGAAGATGGAATAGTTGACACTTCGGAAGTGTCCTTTGGACCAGACATGAAGGGGCGCGTTGTCAAGGTAATTCTTTCGCCTTTTCTGACACCCGCGCTATCATGGGACTACATAATAGCCTGAAGCTGACAGAGAATATTTGACAGTTCAACCAGTTCTGTTTCGAGTAGTGTTATGCCCTCTGTCTCTCTCAGAGCGCCGTATTACCTCGACGAGTTCTGGTCGGAGGTTGTGTACTTCTTAGGGCTAGGGTTAGGGCTTGGGAAGCCCAGTTAGGAACTTGGATTAGTAATGCAAACCATACCGTAAATGAACTAGCGTTGTTTCTGCCTTCTTGCGGGGACGAGGCCGGCAATCTAAATCCGGGCTGTTTCTCCTTCCTCATCTCCATCCCTCTCGGCCTTTGCCCTTCTCTCTCCCCCTTTCTCTCCTCTGCCACTTCTGGGTCCTTCGTATCAGGACGCGGTCGTGCCCTCAGAAGCCCCTCATGACGCTTGTGCCCTCCCTCCCCATGGACAAACTTCCTGTAGAGATCTTAACCAAAATCATCGACTGTGAGCACTACCCCCACGCCGCCCCCGCTGAAACTCAGCATGCCAACGTCATATAAACTAATTTTTGCTCTCCAGACCTCGACCCGCGAGAGCAGGTTAAACTACAGCTTGTCTCGCGCAGGCTCTTCGAGTTGTCGCGAGACAATCTTCTATGGAGACTCCATTGTTATGAGAGCTCTTTGAAAGCAGCCGGCAATGGTTTTCGGCAGCCAATACGTCCGGCACATTGCCATTATCATCGTTAGCATCATTAAGGTCCCTGGGACAAGACACGCTTCGCGCTTTGATACAGCCAAGTTCTCATCCCACTCCTGGGGCTATCCATAGCTATGACGACGCCGCTGCGCCGTCCATCGGACAAAGAAGCCGAGCTGCCGCCGACTGGGATCCTTCATATAGTACCGAAAGCATAGACTGGTATTCAGAATACATAGCTCGAAATGGACCTATTTCTTTTAGTTGGCTGCAGCAGCCTCTCATTGGTGGCACTTATCGAGATGCCAAGGGCATGGGGTTGCTCCGGGATTGGAGCTCCGCACGAGAGGACAGAGTAATCGCCCCTTTGGATGATGGGAGTGTCTGTATATGGGATCTCAATTATTCGCATTCTAGATCTTCCCACTCGCGAAAAGGGAAGATTGCCGGAATAAGCCACCCAGGTATATTGGTAACTGATATGTCCAAGCGAAGCGAAAGGTCGCCGCCTCGAACTCCGCCGCTGGAATTCTTGAGCGTGGGAGAATGTGTAAATGTGGATTCAATGCGCAGACGAGCTTATATCTCTGTGGGGAACATACTGAATGAAGTCGACTTGGAAACTTTGCGTGTTGTTCACCAACAAAGATATGCATGGTCGATCTTCGCGTTGTCTCAGGAAACGGATTACTCGGTTCCACTAACGCTAGCCACGACGCTCAGTCTTCAGATATACGATGCACGATTATCTTCACCAGAAGAAGAGGCTGAGATTAGTCTTCGATGTGAGAAGCACCCAGCGCAATTTCTTCCTAGGTCGAATCTCTACAGCCATCCCGATACTCAAGTTCTACAATTACTTCCAAATGGACAGCCACCACAGCGCATACGGAGCCCTGGGCCACAGGAAAGGGAGCAGATTATGCTCCGTTATTCCAGCCTGGGCCCTTATCAATACTGCACCCACCTACTCCCCATGTAAATACGATTCTTCTGGCCGGAAGATTCCCCAGCATTCTCTGCTACGACCGACGCACTTTTCCCAAGCTACAGACTGCAGTGCACTCCGGAGGTCGTTTATGTGGGCTAGCATCAATCCCAGCTCCGAGTTTCCCTGTCTCCTCCGACTCCAATTGGCAAAGCAAACACACCGTTGTGGCGTGTGGTGAATACAACGGCCGAGGCTCCTTAGAGCTGTACGATCTTAACTTCCACGGAACTGATCCTCAGGACAAAGGCAGCGAGTCGAATCTGGAATCGCCTCACTATCAAAATCGACAGAGTACAGCAAGCTCCAAGGTGTTGTCTGTTGCGTCACATGGAGCTCGTATTGTCTTTTCGGACTCGAACGGCAACATCAAGTGGGTAGAGCGTGATGGACGATCCGAGGTTCGACGATGGAATATCAATTCGAGCAGACGACAAGCGTCTAAGTCGGATACTGAAAACTTACCATCGGGCATATTCTGGAGGGCGGCAGATACCAGCACACGCAACGACGTGGCTCGCAAGATACTGCCTACAGATGCCAATCTGAACGGCGATGAACTTCTAGTATGGACAGAAGATCGTATAGGGCGCCTGAGATTCTCCAATGATGATGATGACGATAGCGCGGACGAGAGTGACGACGAAATCAATGATCGAATGTCGGTCGATGGTGACGAAACCGATGCAGCCCAAAGACAAGCGCGCCGGCAATCTCGGGAAGCCATGCGGCGTCGTGAACAGGAATACAGCCGAGAGATGCGCAGGGCATTAGCGCGACAAGCGGACGAAGTACGATGGATGGGCCGCTGGGGAATGACATAACCTGCAGGCTCAAAATGGAGTAAATATATTTGCATGAGATAACTGGCTGAAACAATTTTTATATAGATTAATTTGTTGTCTTGAACCCGCTGGATGGTCACTGAAGATAATACACGAGCAATAACGAGACCATGATACACGATCAAATACAAGGATTTCTTTGAATGATTTTCCCAAGTTTGCACAGCACTCTGGCTCTTTTATACCGCTGTTGTAGTGGCAGAGGCAGCATATGTCATATACGTCCGAATGTAGTTAAGGATAACCCAAAGACTCACCGCGGCGAACCTTGGGTTCTGCCCGCCAAAGGTGGCTGTCAAATTGGTAAGCCATTAATCATCTTCTCCGAAGAAAAGAAAAGCATGAGTATGCGCTTAGTATGTTCTTTTTCCTTTGTTTCTTCTCTCCTGTCTATTGACTGTCTGCGTCAACGCCGTATGTGAATCTTTCTCTTTCGTCATTACCAATTCACCTCTGTCTTCGGCCGAGTACAATTCCCCACTACCTAGGTAACTGTTCACCTGGCCAGATCTTCAATTCAATTCTACCGAGACACAAGACTGCGTCGCCTGGAATTTTCGAAGTGTGTGCACATATACAAACGAATTAAAAGCGGCATGTCGTCGTTAACCGAGACCGATTTGAAATTTGATCCTGTGGAAGACGCGGTTGCTGCTTTTAGTGCGTCGTTCTTAAGTCTCGTGTTCTGTGAAATTGAAACAATAATAGCTGACCCATAATAATGCAGGAAATGGCCAATTCGTGATTGTGCTGGACTCGCAAGACCGTGAGAATGAGGGTGATTTGATCATTGCCGCAGAGGCTGTGACGGAGGCACAGATGGCCTTTTAGTGCGATATTCGAGGTATCTATACCTACACATGCGCCATTCTAGGACGGAAAAAAGCTAACAAATGTATCCCTCAATAAGTGGCTACGTTTGCGCTCCGATCCTCCCTCCCATGCCGACAAACTCCTTCTACCGCAGATGGTAATCAACAATGCCGACCCTCTCATCACAGCCTACACGATCTCTATTGACTCCAATGACGCCTCAGTGACAACTGGGATCTCTGCGCATGACCGCGCCTTGACATGCAGACAATTAGCAAACCCGAATATCAAAGCTGAGAACTTCCGACGTCCGGGGCACATTCTCCCGCTGCGCGCAAGGGAAGGCGGCGTACGGGAGAGGCGAGGTCATACTGAGGCTGCGATCGATCTATGTCGTTTGGCTGGCCGAAGTCTTGCCGGCGTAATTGGTGAGCTCGTCGAGGAAGGCGATGTCGTTGAAGGCGTGGCTGAAGTCACCGGAAATAATGGTATGATGAGGAGAGACGCTTGTCTAAGATTCGGTAAAAGATTCGGATTGAAAGTCACTACTATTGAGGATATGGTTGCCTACCTTGAGAAGGTGGATCCAAATGGGACGTTTGATTTTGTGAATGGTAAGTCTTGAGAGAATGTAACAGATATCGATACAAACAAACCTTGGAAGGCACATATGACGCTTCTGATGTACAATAGCACTATTCTCCAATATAGATTTCTGAAATAGACTTAAAAAATCATTGTCTTCATTCTGGGGTATCTATTTGGTTTTTGACCCTCAATAGGGTCTCTGAAGTACACAAGTAGTTTTAAATGCTTTAACACGCGGCCTGCTCGATAATCAAATGTCTGTAAAATGTAAAATATAAAAATTGTTTCGATATGTTAGCGCCATTGAATGCATATTGTTAATCCCAAAATAATAGAAATATTTTAGATCTAGCGTTTCAGATGGGAGTAGTCGCGCAAGATACCCATCATATGGGTGTTGGTAGTCTTGCCGGTTCGACGTGGTTTTTGATCTTCTTTTGTTCAACCTTTGGGCGTGGTTTTACCACTTTATTTTTGTTCGTTGGAATCATGCCGGCCTTCTCAAGCTCCTCAATAACACGCTGCTGATCGGGTATCTTGGTCTTTTCCCAAATCTGGCGAAATTCATCATCGAAGTGATGCACGAGAGATGGATCGTTGGCCCAGACCATTTTCGGATGATTGTCCTTCTTATTTCGCGTAACCAAAAGCTTGCCGTCTTGCTCGAGCTTATCAATGGTATGTTCAACGCCTTGCCAGCCCTCTTTCAAATCTTTGACCAAAATACCTGTCATGGTCGTCTGCGACTGAAGCTTTTGCAGCAATTGTTCCTCCGAGCGGATATTGTGTGGCGGTCGAAAACTGAATGTTCCCTTGCCATCGGCGCCTGATGGATCGTAATTGACTTTTCATGAACTTGAAGGATGCTTCGTAGAGCGTGAACATAGCCTTGATCATGCCGTCGTTCTTGTAAGGATAGGTATCCGACAATATCCTCGAAAGTAAGCGGCGCGTTCTTTTCCTTCATTTTTGAATGGCATAAAGTACGTTAGTCATTATGTCTTTCCCCGTACCGGTATCGGCAGGCTGCGAATACACGATATTGGCGTCATGACGGCGTGCCGGAGCTGGTGTACCTGGTGTGGATGTCGGTTGCGAGGAAGTTGACGAAACGGTTTGACTATTGCCGATAATGCGCTTCTGTTGTGGTAAACGTCCAGCTGATGAAACAACGCTTGAGTTGAAATTATTGATCTGCTGCTGCAGGTAAGACATGGTGCAGAGAGGATCTCGAAAAAATTCGAATGCTATCAAAGCAACAAATGGTTCGTTTCGAGGATGGATGCTGGGAATGAAAAGGTAGTTGACTAAAGATTGCAGCGCCGAGTTCCAGCAGCTCCCTTTTCCGCCCTGAAAACTGTGCTATATCGGACAAGGCAAAAGGGATTTTGATCCGGGGTGAGTTGAACTGTTGAAGTCCTGCCGTAAGAACGTCAGAGATGCTAAATCAGGCCAGGTCACGTGATTGATCCAGCCTCAGCCGCGCCAAAACGGAAGGCCCGACTGAGACTTTCGAGACTCGTTCTTCTCCAAACGCGGCACATCGCTTTGTCGAGGGCTAGACAGCTCACCCTCATTTGCCCTTTATTTTTCTTCTTTTCTGTCATCAGTTATTATTATTATTTTCTACCTTTGATGCGTGATATGTGTTGACTTGCATCCGTCGCGCGCCTTGTGCCCTAAATCCAGTAGAGCACGATCGCGCGTCGAATTGTCGCTCACTTCAGTTGCCGATCTACCTTGCTAGGATTCTTCCATTGTAATTTCACCGCTGCTGGATTACTTTTACCTCCAATTCTGCGAGCGGCCTGTTAGGCCACTGTGAACTCAACATGGCCTCAGCTACCATCGAGATCCCATTTCTCGCTTCCCACTACGGCGTCGCTGAAGCTACATTGACTACCCTTCTGCAAGCTCCTACGGTCGCTCTCGTGAACCAACTGCTCGAAAGCATCTCGTCTAAAGCTCGCGAATTTGATGAGCTTAAATCAGATAAGCTTCGTTTGGAAGTAGAGCTTGAGAATGCCGTCCGTGCGAGCGAGTCGAAGATCAAAGTCTTGAAGGGTTCCGTTGAGAAAGGATTAAATGAGATATCAAGCCTACGCACTCGCCTTCAAGAATCCGGTCAGTTCCTCCGCGATACGCCCTTGGACTATTTCTAACTTAACGCCAGAAAACGTGAGGTCGAACCTCGAATCCGAAATTACCACGTTGAAGTCGTCCACCACTTCCAATGAATCGGAAGTCAATGGGCTCAAATCTCGCATTGCGTCCCTTGAGAGCTCTAACCGCGATACTTTAGCTCTTCTAGAGTCTAAATCTTCAGCATATGATAAATTATCCGAAGAACTTTCCTCCACGCACCAGAAGACCGTTGAGCTCAGGCGCCAACTTTCTACCGCTGAGCAAAACTTGCAGGCCGCAAACTCGGCCTCTGCCAGTGCTCGCTTCCGGGAACAGAGCCTGCAACAAGAACTCGAGTTGACCAAGAAGACCAACGAATACTTTGAGACCGAGCTCCAAGCAAAATCCGCCGAGTATCTAAAGTTCCGCAAAGAAAAAATGCTAGAGTGGCCGAGCTTCAACGTGAAATCGAAGAAGCTAGTGAAACAATCGATCAACTTCGTCGGAGTGAGAACGCCTTAAAAAGCCGCTTAGACGATGTTGAACATAAGTACGAAGAGTCAATTGCTTCCATGCAATCCCTCAAGGATGAATCTATATCCACTTCAGAATCGCTCCGAATTGAACTGGAGAGCGCCAATCGCTTAGCAGAGCTTCAGGGCAATGCAGCTTCAACCGCTAAGCAGCGAGTACAAGAGTGTCAAATTGCACTGGAGAAAGCACGCGATGACGCCGCTGAGGAAATCTCGAGACTGCGCGCTGAAATAGAGACCGAGCACTCCGACAAGGAGGCAGCAGAACGCAAGATTACTGAATTAGAAGCTAGGCTGAACCAAGCTGAAACGCAGGCACCTTTCAGCCCAAGCCCTCTCAATGGGGACCAGTTACACCACTTCGCCCTTCAACCCCCGTTGGCGCATTTTCTCCCCGTACATCGAGATCCCGTGGAGCCTTGACGCTAACACAACTATATTCCGAGTATGATCGAGTTAGAACCCAGCTTGTGGCCGAACAACGGAATAATGCCGAGCTGAAAGCAACCCTCGACGAAATGGTTCAAGATCTCGAGTCAAGCAAACCTGAAATTGATGAATTACGGGCGGATCACGCGAGACTGGAAAATGCAGTTGTGGAAATGTCGGACATCCTCGAAACATCTGGAAAAGAAAGGGATCAAGCTACACGTGAAGCTAGGAAATGGCGCGGCCAAGTTGAAGGACTTACGAAAGAGACCGAAATCCTCCGGCAACAACTTCGAGACCTGAGTGCTCAAGTTAAGGTCTTGGTCCTCGAGGTTGCCCTCTCCAAAGAAGGTCAGGAATACGACAGGGCGGAATTAGAGAAACTAGCTCGTAATGAGATTGAGGAATCAATGGCTTCTCTCAATGCTACAGGTCGCTTCATTACGCAAAACCTGACTACGTTCAAAGACCTAACCGAGTTGCAAGAACAAAATGTAACGCTACGTCGCATGCTCCGCGAACTGGGCGATCGAATGGAAAGCCAAGAAGCTAGGGAAAGAGAGTCATCTTACCAGCAAGATCAAGAAGAGCTGAAAGAACTACGCATTCGCGTACAGACCTATAGAGATGAGATTGTGAATCTCACCGCCCAGACCAAGAGCTACGTCAAGGAGCGTGACACGTTCCGTAGTATGCTTATGCGACGTGGCCAAGGCGCTGGTGATAGTTCTTCGATATTCTCTCAGTCTGTTCCTCTTGATCAGCACCGCCCACAGTTGCTCAACAAGCCCCTGATGGTACGGACTATGCGGATTTGCTTCGGAAAGTCCAAGCTCACTTCGATACTTTCCGTCAAGAAACAGCTACAGATCATTCGGCGCTCAAACAACAGGTCAATGATCTATCTCGGAAAAACAGTGAACTCATGAGTGAGGCTAGTCGACTCAACAGTCAACTGAGCGCGGCACACCAACGAGCGGAATTGCTGCAAACCAATTTCAATATGCTCAAGAGTGAAAACGTCGAAATACAGAAACGTTATTCAAATCTGATGGAAAATGTCAATCGTCAAGACATCAAGACTCAACAAGCTGCTGAGGATTTAGTAGCTGCCAAAGGAATGATTGACAGTCTACAGCGCGAAAGTGCCAATCTCAAAGCCGAGAAGGATTTGTGGAAGAATATCGAAAACGACTCATCGACGACAATGAATCACTCAGAAATGAAAGGAGCAGGCTGGATTCCTTGAACACCAACTTACAAAATATACTCAATGAGCGGGAGCATACCGATGCCGAGAGTCGTCGCCGTTTACAACATAGTGTCGAGTCCCTGGAGTCCGAATTGCAATTGACGAAACGAAAGTTAAATGACGAAGTGGAAGAGGCGAAGCGTGCAGCCCTCCGACGCGAATACGACCATGAACAGTCTCAGAAAAGAATTGATGACTTGGTCACAAGTCTAAGCTCCGTTCGCGAGGAATTGGTTGGCGTGAAGACAACACGCGACCACTTACAAACAAAGGTTGATGAACTTACCGTCGAGCTGAAGAGTGCTGAAGAACGTCTTCAAGTATTGCAATCCAAGCCTAGCACCGCTCCTGTTTCGGATACCTTGACAACAGAAACAGAACGGGTTCCAAGCGGTGGCCTGACGCGAGAGCAAGAACTGGCAATCGAGGTTTCCGAGTTGAAACGCGATCTTGATCTCGCTAGAACAGATTTGCAACACGCGAAGGAACAAGTAGAAGATTACAAGGCAATCAGTCAGGCAACAGAAGAACGTTTACAATCGGTTACTGAGACACAGGACCAATATCGTGAAGAGACTGAGCGTCTTGTGCAAGAGAAGGACAACAAAATTCAAGAACTCGAAAAACGAGTAGATGAAATTTCGTCCGAGCTTTCCGCAACGAACAACGAGCTCTCCAAATTGCGCGACGAGCAAGGTGAGGCGGCGAGACGGCTTGAAGAACAAAAGCTAGCTACGAATCTGAGATTACACGCTTGAAAGATGAGGCCGAGAGACAACTTGAGAACGCACGAACCTACGAGCAAAGTGTTCAGGCCCAAGCCGAAATTGCGCAGCAAGCTCAACAAAACTATGAAAACGAGCTAGTGAAGCATGCAGAGGCTGCCAAGCAATTGCAAACTGTCCGCTCAGAAGCCAATCAACTGCGCCTGGAGATAGTCGACGTAAGGACTCAATCTGAAAACTCTAAGAAAGATCTCATGCAGAAGGAAGAGAGTTGGAGCGAACAAAAGGACAGGTTTGAGAGAGAGATATCCGATCTGCAGAAACGTCGTGAGGAAGTCTTGCACCAGAATACTCTGCTGCACAATCAACTTGAGAACATAACCAAACAGATTTCGGCCTTGCAAAGGATCGCGCAAATATAGTATTGAACGAGGAGGAAGCCGATGGCACAAGCTCTAGCCTTGAGTCACTTCAAGAAGTCATCAAGTACTTGAGGAGAGAAAAGGAAATTGTTGATGTTCAATACCATCTATCGACTCAAGAAAGCAAACGACTTCGCCAGCAATTGGACTACACTCAGTCTCAGTTAGATGATACACGGCTCAAATTGGAGCAGCAACGTCGTGCTGCGGCTGATAGTGACCACAACAACCTCAGTCATAACAAGCTCGTTGAAACCTTGAATGAACTCAATGTCTTCCGTGAGAGCAGCGTTACACTACGCAACCAAGCTAGACAAGCCGAAACAGCTCTCGCGGAAAAGACCGCTCAGGTAGAGGAACTTGTTCAACAACTTGAACCTCTTCAAAACAAGATTCGAGAGCTAGAGAACCTTGTTGAAAGCAAGGATGAGGAAATGAAGCTAATCCACGCTGACCGTGACCGTTGGCAGCAGCGCACGGAAAATATTTTGCAGAAGTACGACCGTGTTGACCCAGCAGAGATGGAAGCTCTTAAAGAGAAGCTGTCAACATTGGAAAGGGAGCGTGATGAAGCTATTGCATTACGTGACACACTGCAACAACAAGTAGACGGTTTCCCAGAACAACTGTCGAAAACTGCAGAGGACAGCAAGGCAGAGCTTCGCGCCAAGCTGACGGAACAATTTGTGAAACGATCAAAAGAACTAAGCACCCGTATTAACGCCAAGCAAGCAGAACTCAATACTGTACAACAAGAGAAGGAAGGAATTCAGCAGGAGCTCGCCAAAGCTATGGAAGAGCTCAATCAACTCAAGTCTCAACATGTGGAGCAACCGACTATGCCAATGGATACTGAGCCCACCACTGTGGCTCCTGCCGTGCCACAACCAGCCACACCAGTGGATGAAGAGAAGGTTAAATTCCTGGAAGAAAAGGTCGCGCGATTAGAAGCTGCTTTGGCTGAAAAAGAAGCTCACTTTGATTCTAAGCTTAAGGAAAGGTCTGACAAGATGAAAGAAGCGTACAACAACAAATTAGCAGAGATTCGTAAGAATCATCAGCAGGAAATGGAGAATCTTAAGACCCAAGTGTCGCAAGAAACCACTCAAACTACGGATCTCACTGTTCCAGGGACTCCTGCAAAGACCGACACTGGCGAGCTACCGGAGCTCACAGATAGTCAAGTTAAAGATCTTGTGGCCAAAAATGAAACAATCAAGGGCATGATTAAGCGAAATGTCCAGACCCAGATCAATAGATTGAAGACGCAGTTACAGCAAGAGGCTCAAAGCCAGGCTGCGGCGGCTGGGCCAAATCTCGAAGCTATAGCAGAGGTTGAGAGGAAATTCGCCGAAGAACGAGAGCGTCTTAAGAAGGCATCGGACGAGGCAGCCGACGAGAAAGTCAAATCAGCGATCGAATTGAATGACAAAAGATTGCCGTCAAACTCAGCATGCTGGAGACACGCGCTAAAGCCGCCATGGCCAAACTCCAGGTTGTTCAGAAAGCTGCTTCTGACACACCAGAGAAGCCCGTACGCGAAGTTTGGGAGATTGCCAAAGATGCGAAAGCACCTCCTGCGACTCCAGCGAAGCCACCTGCTCCAGCACCGGCGTCCACGCCCGCAGCTCTGCCAAAGCCAGCAGCAGAAGTGCAAGAGCAACCAGCACAAGCGAAGACTCCCCTCCTGCTCCTAATCCTCCTTCTGCTGCTGTGCCAACTCCAACCCCTGCGCCTGCAGCTACCAGTACTGGCCCTGTTTCTGCCCCTGTAGTTACACAAACTCCAACTCAGCAGCAACCGGCACCTTCTCCATTTGCGGCGATCAAAGAAAATCAACAAGCGCCACAGCCACCTGTTGCTACCCAAGCTCAACCAGGCGAACAAAGTCAGCCAAGCTCATTACCTAACAAGGTTCCAACAGCGGGGTTGGGAACCATGTTGGCAGCGGCCCTGCCACGCTAAGAGCTCTTCAATCCGGGCTCCCAGTGGCGCGTGGGCGTGGTGGTGGACGCGGTGGCCACAATGTGGCAGGGGCTCAGGCTACTGATCAACAGACGCTGCAGGGCCAACCTCAGAGTCAACGTGGCTCAGGTGGGCCGCGAGGTCGGGGACGTGGTCGCGGCGGCCAACATGCACAAGCTGCCACGTCTTCCCATAACACGGCCCATGGCCAAGAGAGTCCTAGCAGCAACAGAGGTGGTCTCAATGCTGGGGCTCGTCAATTTATTCCACAAGGCAATAAACGCCCGCGTGAGGATGGCGGTGAGACTAGTGGTGGTGACACAGGGGTGCAGGAAAGAGGATCAGAGGTGGTGGACACAACCGAGGCTCATGAGAAAAGGCTCGCCACACGCAAAAGGCTTTTCCTTTGTTATATATTAAAACTTGATCTCTTGTATTGATGACCCATTGGCTACACGGAAATGGAGTGTGGGCGTTTATATGTATTTAAAAATTGACCGAGCTTGTCTCAGTGGGAGCAAACGCGATCTCGAGAAGATCTAATGAGCCTGGCAGATTCCGGTGGTTTAACGGACAGGAGAAAACACATACTTTACCCAATTGTACAACTAGTTACGTGGAGTGGAATAATTGAATTTGAGAAAAAAACAGCCTTCTAGTTATGTACTCAATCACTTGGCTGCGAGTGCATGTATGGGTATATACAAAGAGGTCGTAACTCGTCAAGAACATCGCTAGAATAAACCTATCACCGTCGCTTGCTCCCACTACTGGCAGACAAGCTAATCATTTTCGCAAGGCCCTCCCGTTCCCTATGCAAAACAAGCAGTCTCGCATCTTCAATCAGTTTTGCATCTGGCCGTTTTCCACGGTTTTGCTGCTGTTCCTGTGCAGCAGGGCCGACAAACCGCCTCCGTTTCCTCTGTCCAATGCCTTCCCCGGCGGCCCAGACAACGGTCCAATCTTGAACAGCAGTCCCTTCTGGAACTTCACACTTTGAGCAGACCTTGCTGTGCGAACCCACGGTTGCACTGCGATTGATCACAGCCAGTGCATCGACAATCGCAGCGGAGCGAATATAAGCTCCAGTACGAATTGTCACCTGCGGCCCGATTAGTACTGACGACGATATTCGCGTTACTGTGCCGCCTTCTGTAGATGCTTTGTTTCCTCCGCCGTCTTCTTCCATTGTTGTGTTTCTCGCTAGAGGCACATTTGATTCATCGTCGCCAATGATGGATTTCTCGCCAATAACACAGCCATCGCCGATTTGGACGGGCCCTTCGAAGGAGTAGAATCGAGCGCGCGGGTGGATGACGGTTCCCGAGCCGATTGTTATAGGGTATGTGCCATGGAAAGTCGCTGTTTCGGAGACTGTGGTGGTGGAGTGGACGGAGACAGGGGCGCGGGGTGGCGGTGCTGGAGATGCTGATGCTGATGCTGATGCAGAGGTCGATGTTGACGATGGCACGCGTTGGCGATGAGTTGAAGACGGGGTTTTAGGTATGTCGATGAATTGGCACTAGAAGCCATGTCCTTTCTCCCGCTGCAATTGTGACGAGTGAAAGCTGTCCCAGTTGAATATCCTTGCCAAACAATCACTATCACTCTTTTATTTGACGTCGAGATAAGCTTGAGGAGCTCGACGGCGGAGGAAGGCGCGCTCGTCCAATAAGAAGCAGCCATCTGCGGAGATCCGTTCTGCCCCTTTGAACGACAACTTACTGCCAGCAAATCTCGAACAGTTCACTAAACGCATTTTACTCTTACTGTATCGTTTTCGACGAAATGGTGAACGTTGGAGGGCCGAGCAGAGGATGCCAGGAATGCAGACGACGTAAAGTCAAGGTAAAGTCATTCAATGCTTCTTTGCGCACCTCTTGACGGCCTATCCTAGTGTGACGAAGCCAAGCCAGAATGCATGCGCTGTACGAATGCTGGGAGGACATGCACAGGCTACCGGAATGACTTCGATGCACGATTCGTACACACAGCCGGAGTCGGTAAAAGAAGGTATAAAAGAAAACATGCGGCCAATGTAATGACAGCTACTTCAGGCGACATTAGCACGCACTCCCTGGGAGCAGTACACCAATTGACCGTGTTTCAAAAGGCGAATTGTTGATGAGAAGCGATCAGTCTATGTTTGACGCCGCCATGATTCTCTTCGAGGGTTCTATACCGATTCATACTATCATAACGCATCATTAGCGAGCTGTATCGAGGCGTTCACTAAGATCATAAACGACTCCAGTGATGTTCCCAGTGTTAGGTTGGCTGTGTCTGCCGTTATTCGTGGATTCTATTCCTTCATTCTACGCAGCCCTGAAATGGCAGCTCTCGCTCAAGCGGACTTTACAACTGCGGTTTCACTGGCACGAGCAGCCTTGGACGATCCAGAACAGAGCAGGTCCGATGTTACGCTTTTGACTGTTCTTCTACTCTCCATGTTTGAAGTAAGATTTTGTTGAACGGCTTTAGGTTGGTGGAGATACTAACCTCCTCTTTTGCATTTAAGAATGTCGACTGCGCCAAAGAGCGTCGATCTCCGGTTACCACACATCAAATCGGTCTTATACATCTGCTCCGACATCGAGGAACGGATGCTCTGCAAAATGGCGTGTCTCAATTTTGCCTTGAGCACTTTTATGAAAGATTTGTATTCTCCCCATCTGCGGCATAGCTAGATAGTATGTAGACTAATCTATTTCCCATTCTTCAGGCGGCAGCAGTCATGGGTTCTGACGTACCTATACTGACAGAGCTGCTCGAGGCAGCATTGGTCCTCCCTCTACCTTCCAATCAATATTCGTCCACTTTCCCCATCTCATTTGTGGTGCCGATTGCTCAACTACGGCTACGAATTGAAAAGACCAATATCTACTCCAAATTCGACGTCATCACGGCAGAGAACTTACTGTCTTCTGCGTTGCAGCTTGACAAAGATCTCTCACAATGGCCAGATAAAATCCTCCCCAGCTACCACCCCAAGAGGTCATGGTCACCTCTCTAATTTCGGAATTGGCCCATCTGAGGACTATCCTGAGTCGGCAGACACATATCCATCACTGGCCGTGGCGCAAGGTTGGAATTATTACCGTTATCTACGTATTGTGCTTAATATTTTCATATCGAGATGTGCGGCATTATTGCGTAAGTACAGTCTTGCGGCGTCTGCTGACCAGGTCTGCGAGCAGATGGTAGATGGTGTATGTGCGTCAGTCCTTTTCTACACTGGTGCGTTGCAGAGACATTTCGAGTCTTTTAGGAAGAATTCTCAATTTATCCCAGAGGACGTTCATCAAAGAGACTATGAATTTGCTGCAATAGGGGCTATGCAGCTGCTGCCCAAGCTGCGTTGGATCTTGGAATACAATCCATCCCTAAGGAAAAAGCAAATAGAGTGGCTGCAGTCCCAGATCAGCAATATGTCCCTTTTCCATCGA
Source organism: Talaromyces trachyspermus (assembly GCA_020137715.1). Classification (NCBI taxonomy): domain Eukaryota; kingdom Fungi; phylum Ascomycota; class Eurotiomycetes; order Eurotiales; family Trichocomaceae; genus Talaromyces; species Talaromyces trachyspermus. Next base: position 6,551,761 of record JACGXQ010000015.1, on the reverse strand, counting down.
AGCCATGCCGCGGAAGATTCAAACGAATGAACCTCGGTATATCTGTTGGTCAGTCGAACTCATTCTGGAACAGTGAATGTTCCGTTCTCGCCTCTATCAGCATGAGTTATGTATTTTCAACGTTTATTTACAACGGGTATCATCATATCACAACCAACTCTATATGAATGCACGGGGTATACCATGACCATGCAATATAATACAAGCGGCCGAGTCTAAACAAAGGAAGGAAATATCTTTGAATCACTCATCGAACTGGCTCACCTCCCTCTCATTGACATCCGAGGGCTGATCACCGGGCCGAATACCGAAATTTCTTCTCCATTCCCAAACGCCCCTGTCGACTTCCTCCTTGGTCATACCGTCCCTAACCAGACAGAACGTGACGCCAAGGTCAGTCTGCACATTTCGATTCCGCGCTTCGTCGTCAAAGAACAGCATCTGGTCATATGGAATATTGCTAGCTTGGTGTATGCGAGCAAAATGCTGCGTCTTGGTCGCTGGGAAAATCTGGATGTAATCGAAATAATCCAGGGCGCGAATGGAGCGTCGTGTATCGCGGGCTGCCGGGTTATCGGAGAAAGTGGGGATAACGTGAAGGGCTTTAAGCATGTCACGAGCCAGGTCTGGCGCGTGTGTTCGTGAGGCGATTCCGAGAGGAATGTTGTGCGAACGAGCGGAATAGAGTATCGAAGAGACGGCCGGGTAGAATGCGAATGATTCACCCCATCTGGTTGGATTCAGCGATGAGTAAAAGTGCACGGATTGGGGGAGAGTGTCCAGACTCACTTGTCCACGCATCGCGAGTTGTTGTCTTTGGTTTCACGGGCGCGCTGACATGGGTGTCAACCCAAAAGGGCCACAATGTGTAATCGAGATCGAAGACGATGAGCTTGGGGAGCGGAAGCTTGTCGTTGAAGGTGGAGGGCGCATTGGAGGCGTCCTCGGGGAAGCGAGTAGGTTGATTTTTGTCTTCGGAGCATCGTGTGGCGATTATTCAGAGTATATACACTAGGTAACTTTCAAGTAGGTAGTATATAAAATACCAGCGTACGTCCAGGAGATTGGAGCAATATGAAGAAGCAGCTCAGTAGCTCCTCTTGTTAGATTACCAGATGTGGGCATTGGCACTAATTAGTACAGCAGCGGGCACTTCCGGACTCGAAGCAACGAACAGAAGCACAACTTGGTAGAGGATAGAGTAACGGCGTCGATGAGAACTTCTGAATGGGAGATGTAGGAAAGATTGCATTATGATTGAATTATGCCAGAGCAGCAAGTCTGTAGGCCATATGGAGGTCTGTCACATGACCTAGATCTACGATTACATAAGACATCCGGAAGGCACGTGACTGAGAGCTTCCTAATTCAGTATAGCCGAAAAAGTTGACTAGTGAGAATTAGGTTAGACCTTCCGCCCATGGTTCGTGCTATCTATCAGTCTTGCAGGAAGGAAACTGGACGGTCTTCGATGAGTGAATTATAGACACACTCGATAAGCTTATACTAATCCTTCTGAGCAAGACACACTGGCTTCAAGCTTGTAATTTCAATGGCACTACAATCTGATGCTGGCTGGGCCAGCCAATCGCCACCTGAGCCGGTTTCGCCCAAGATGAGCGGTACCGGCTTTCTCAATCCAAAGCATTTAAAGGAGACGTCCCAGAAAGAAAGAGACCAAAATATGAGATTTCATACATTCACCATTGGCAGCACTCATCATAGCTGCGGTATTGCTCAATATGGATCCCAAGAAGAGCTTGCCAAGCGATGGTGCCAACTCGGCCACTGGAGAAAGCGCAATTGACAGCACGAAATTGGGGACGGTTCTGCCATGAGTGGTACTGCTGCTGCTTCGGACTTTATCCAACAAAATGAGAAGGGACAGGAGGTAAATGCACAATCACAGCCGGACGCAGTCGAGATGACCGAAAAATCCGCGCCGGCTGCCATAGCAGCCGCCGACACAGGTGAAGCACCAGAGCCTCCATATTGTGTTCTCCCAGAAGGCGAGAAGATATTCATTATGCTCTTGGTCTCATTCGCGGCCATTATCTCTCCCATCTCTAGTAGTATCTACTTCCCGGCTTTGGACACTCTCGCATCTGAGCTGAATGTTTCCGTCTCACTCATCAACTTAACCGTCACAACCTATCTAGTAAGTCAAGATCAAGGACTGTGAAGAGTGGGAAACTCACAGAATGCAAGAGGACCTCTCTAACGACAGGCAGATCTTCCAAGGGCTCGCTCCCTCATTCATCGCAAATTTTCGGATATTCATGGACGACGACCGTCCTACCTTATCTGCTTTGTCATATATCTGGGGCCAATATTGGTCTAGCTCTGCAGGATAGCTATGCTGCATTGATGGTCCTCCGTTGCTTGCAGAGCTCAGGCAGCAGCGGGACAATTGCTTTGGGAAGTGCAGTGGTCGCCGATTTATCGACCAGATCCGAACGTGGCAAATACATTGGATACGCTACTATGGGTGTGACCCTGGGGCCTGCTTTGGGGCCTATTATCGGTGGTCTACTGGATCATTTCCTGGGATGGAGAGCTATCTTCTGGTTCCTGGTCATCTTCAGTGGCGTATTCGGAATAATCATTGTTATTATCTTGCCAGAGACTTGCCGTGCAGTGGTGGGCAATAGCTCTGTACCTGCTGCCAAGTGGAATCAGTCTGGGTGGCAAGTTCTTAGGAAAACCTACTTTCCTAAAAAGCAGAAAATTGAGCCAGACTATAATACCATCCAGAAAGGCCGTCGACGTCCCAATCCATTGGCGTCTGCGATGATCGTGACTGAAAAGGAAGGTTTCTTTATCTTGATATACGGCGCACTACTCTATTCCGGATACATGGCGGTACTAAGTACCCTGACTTCGCAGCTTCAAAGCAGATACGGCTTTAATTCAATCCAAGTAGGATTGTGCTATCTTCCTTTTGGGGCGGGTAGTATGACCTCTCGCTGGACAGTTGGGCGTCTTCTGGATTTGAATTTTAGACGAGAAGCTGGACGTCAGGGAATGCCAATTGTGAAGAATCGACAGCAAGATATCAAGAAATTCAACATCGAGGTCGCTCGCTTAACTGTGACTATCCCGCTAGTCTATTTCGCCTGTCTATGCATCATTGCCTATGGATGGGTCATGGAGTATAAAACTAACCTTGCTGGCCCCATGGTGATGTTGTTTTTAGCGGGCATCTAACAACCGGCTCCTTCAGCTCGTTGAATACATTGGTTGTGGATATCAATCGCCAGAGTCCTGCCACTGCAGTTGCTGCTAATAACTTGGCTCGATGTCTGATGGGCGCTGGCGCTGTTGCTGTTGCGAACCCGTTAATCCAAAGAATCGGAATTGGTTGGACAGCCACTTTCATTGCTTTCTTATGGATTATTTTTAGCCCATTTATGTGGCTTGTATACTTACGGGGTCATAAATGGAGGGAGGATTTGCGACTCAAAAGCGAGAAGGGAGAGGAAAGAGCCTGAATCTTCTACAAAGGGTCCAAAGACGGTAGACCCCGATGGTCTCCAATGGATAAAGGGGATGTGGAGTATTTCATATCTCTATTGTTTATAGACAGTCTAATTCGAGCTAGATATAGGAAGTTATTAGGAACCAGCATGTGGAACAAACATTCTTGATGTCCATTGGACAAGAATTCATTGGCAGATCACCTAATTAGATACAAATATCCCTGAAAAGAAAGAAAATCTTTTCCTCATGACATGACGTTTCCGTCTGTTGAATTTAATTCCCCATTATCATTTTCATGTATTCTTCTCTCCACCTCGGACGGCATGCCTCCGGCACGAAAAGCAGCGGCGGGAGAAATACCTAGGACCACTATAGCGATAGAGATAGATGTTCGACGTTCCAATTGCAGGTTACCTATATTGTGGAAGCCGACATGCTCGTTATTTTTTCGTGCATGAATTAGGTAGGTGCTTTTACTCGACTGCTTTTGGTATATTTACAACTCGTCCATGAAATGAAGACAAACCTAACTAGTTCATTTAGTCCTTACTACAGACAGGCGAGACTTTGACAGCCTTGATTCAAGTATCGAGGAAACTTTGGCATTTAATGGTAGTAAGAACCGGGTATCTGTAAGGAAATAGAAAAGAGACATGTGAAGGTCATATCTTCATTTAAGTTGCAAATCTTTTTTTAAAAAGGCAGGCAGTGATAGACCAACAGATTGAGAAAAGCTGTCGAGGCCAAGTCACAGCCTAAAAGAAGAACTTTTAACTTTTTCTCTTTCGTTGTTCATTCATCAGAGCTTCCCTTAGATCTTGATGGCGGCTTCGACAGCCTTGCGCTTCTTCTCCTGGCGAGCATTGGCCTTTGCACCCATGATACCACCACCCCAGTGGCGGCGGTTCTCCTCATACTTGTCGGAGTATCCCTCCTTGATGGCGGAGACGAGCTTGGAAAACTCGGAGTTGTCCTCGGAGCGAACCTCGGTGAGAGCAACAACAGCAGCAGTCTTGGCAAGGAGTCAGAACAGTACATTCAAGTAAACCAGGACGAGACAGAACAAACCTTCTTGTGGACAACGGTTCCGAGACGAGCCTTGCCCTTGATGATAGCGTAGGGGACACCCATCTTGCGGCAAAGAGCGGGTAGGAAAACAACCAACTCAATGGGGTCAACGTCGTGAGCGATCAGGACGAGGGAGGCCTTCTTGTTCTCAACGAGACCGACGACGTGGTTGAGACCATACTTGACGGCATATGGCTTCTTGGAGACATCCTCCTTCTTCTTGCCCTCGGCAACGGCGGTGGCCTCCTTGAGAAGACGCTCCTTCTTCTCGGCCTTGGACTCAGGGCGGTACTTGTTGAGGAGCTTGAAGGTCTGGGCAGCAGTGTTTCGGTCGAGGGTATTGGAGAATTGGGCAATGGCAGGAGGGACCTTGAGACGGAGGTTCAATATCTTCTTCTGACGCTGAAGACGGACATACGCGGGCCACTTGACGAAGCGGGACAAGTTGCGCTTAGGCTGGATGTCCTGGCCGATACCGAAGTTGCGGGGCGGGACTCGATAAGAGGGTTCTAGATACTGTTAACAAACAATGCATTTTTATATCAGCCGGGTTGGACAAAACTTCGTTACTCACCTTGGGCTTCCTGGCGGCGCCGGCCTTGCCCTGAGGGAAGGGCGCGGGAGCAACTTTCTTACCCTTTGCAGGCTGTCATTGAGAAAAGAAGAAATCAGCAAATCGTGTTCCACCACAAGCTGTGATCTTCTTTGAACTCTAGAGAGCAACATGAATTCGTCATACAGCAAGACATTTCTGTCATTGCACATAAAACAGACTCATGGCTCAAGCCAAATCATCACCAAGCTATCTACAGAGAAGAGATATTCACTCTTCAACTGTGGGAAAGCATTGGCGGAATTGCTTTGCCTTTTATTTAAGGCTTTTGGTGCGTGTTTTGGCCTATTGAGATGGGACATCTCAATGCCGAGGGAAATTGTATATCTCTGAGAGCTCATAGGAAGACTCTTGAGGAGTCGATGTGAAGTGTCTAGCTTACCATTTCGTCGGTTGGCGATGGTCGGGTGCTGAAAATGCACTGTGTTGACTGAACAGGGGACGAAGAAGAGAAGAAATTGAAGGAAAGTTGTAACTTAGTTAAGTTTCCGTGCGCGAACAATAAGCGAACTTGGTGGGTCTCCTCAGTGTGCCCACCGAGCCAATCAGATAAACTAATCAACTACTACGCGCTATTCCGTATTAGGGGAAGTTGGTTAGGGCTAGCCCTTATCTGCATCTCTCACGTGCGCCGATATCCTACGACAACTTCAAACAGTAGGTCTGTATATCTCAGATCCATTGTAAGTCCATTACATGTATGTATTATATGACGCCTGAAATGCAAAACGATCGTAATCCGTAAAGTAGTCCAGCCCATCACCTCCAAGCCCCCAGCCCCGGTATCCCTACCGAACTCGCAGCATCAATCGCAGTCTTCTTCCCTCGTGAACCCTCTTGGGCCTTAACCCCTGCCACGATCTTCTCTAAATTGGTCTCAATAACGACGCCGCCGACTATCATTTCGCTCAGGGTGGCATGCAGCGTCTCATATCCGAATATAAGATCCAACTCGCACACGTTCTGAAACAGCCTATCGAGCGCCTCAACGAAGACCTGGATCAGGTCAATCAGCGCCAGCGGTGATTCGGTGGACGTCGAGATCATGATAAATGAGAGTGTAGCGTATGTGCGATATGTGATTTGTGTAGGTGCGTCGGAGGGCCCGCTGGCTGCTTTGGAGCTTGCGCCTTGCGATAGAAGAGGAGGTAGAGGGAGGAAGTTGCACGCTGACGGGGGCGTTGAGAGACGAGGTCGTATATTTGTTTGATGAGCTTTTGCTGAATTTGAGTATCCTATACGGCATGGCGGTTCTTCATAAGCGCTTGCTTGTCATTCGGCACGAGGTTCATGGTAGGGGCAGGATAGCGTACAAGCTGTGTATAGAACTTGGTCAGACGCGGCTGTCCCGTGTTATTGAACACCAGTACAGCGTTAATCATATTTGCTGACAGACTGTATTAGAAGCAATAAAACAAATCAAAAAGATGCGCAACGATTTTAGATTTTTCAGATGTTCAAGTCGATGATGATGATGCAGCGAACTACTGCAGCCGATTAGATTTAGCGCCGGAGCTTTTTGCCAAGCCTTCAAAACTCCGAGGCTGCATTCTGACCTGCGTTTCTCATGCAACTGATAATTTCAGTCTTATAACCTCTATAAAATGTTAAAGCCTTCCTTGATATCACCACGCGGACTGTGCCACACAAGCTCGCGAATATCGCAGCATCAACTGCAAAAAGATGTCTTCAAACAACAAAAAGTCACAAACCAGCGACAGAAAAGGCCCTGGGCGCATACCATTCGATGACCTCAAACCAACTGACCTAGCAGCATATTGGGACACCGAACCACCTCTGCCATCAGACCTCGAAGCAGCCCAACGCTTCTTCGCCCCTTCGCGCCATTCCCCGTGAAACTGTACTCAGCGGCGCAGTTTCGTACCATCCCTGGAGACTCCAAAGAGCCCGAAGTAGCCTTTCTGGGACGCTCGAATGTTGGGAAAAGCTCCCTCATTAATGCCATCTTAGGCGAGGATATATGCTACGCTTCTGGAACACCCGGTAGAACGAAAATAATGAATGCCTTTGGAATTGGGGGTACAAAGGGGTGAATCGAAGATTGTCTTGCTCGACATGCCCGGATACGGCAAGGCAAGCCACAGTGCACAAGGCGTAGAGATTATGAAGTATTTACAGAAACGTAAACAGTGCGTCTTCCCCGTCACCTTGCTGGGCAAGGCATGCTCATTAGGCACCTGATCTGACAGATTTGCAGACTCCGACGAACGTACGTCCTCATCGACCTGCTGCACGGTTTCAAAGATACTGATAATCAAATCCTATCTTTACTCCGCAAATACGGAATCTCACATCAAATCATCATCTCCAAAGTCGACCGTATTCTCTCCAATAAGTCGAAGAAATTGACGGACTTTCATGTCCAACGAGTCGTCAGCGGAACGAGACTTGATAATCTCCAAAAATTACTTGAAGATGTGAGGTCGACTGTTCAACCTGATCCAAGTATGGGGAAGGTCCCGGCGCACTGGGTGAGATACTTAGCTGCTGCGCAACAAGAAAAGTGAATGCCGCGGTTGACAAGAGCTATCTTGGTATTAATGCTGTTCGGTGGTCGATTATGAAAGCTACTGGGTTTGATGGGACTATTCAGCCAGTGGAACTCAAATCTTCAGAACCATCACCGCCTGAGTCAGAGCCGAAACATAGGACCGGTCAACTGCCCTTTAAAGCCTTACGCGTTCGCCGCGAATCGAAGATATAGAGTTCATTGCATGCTGGTCCATGACTTCCAAGGTTGGCTTGCAAAGAAGAGGTCAATTTGACTTAACGTTGTCAAATTATGTTAAGTTAAAGTATGTTTATATCATTAAACAACCTGTAATATATATTTAGGTGAGATACAGCTCATTATAATGTTAGATACCCGAGATGTTCTCAAGACTTTCTCGCAAGCTCCTGTCTCAAGATTAGTTCGTTACATATATAGTATAATCAGTCATGCAGGTTCCTCCTTTCAAGTCCACAAGCAAAGTTTTTTATGTAGAATGGAACACAGGATGGAGTGCGTCAAATCCCGGAGAAATTGACTATGTCACCAAACTCTTGCAGCAACAATTGATCAATATCTTTGTCTTGAGATCCTGGCTGATCCATTGGGCTAGTTTGCAGCCCTTGACGAAACCAAATGATGACGGCGTGCTTCGTTACCCTGATCGGCGGAGATTGACTGTGCGTCTGTCCTTGGGCGCTTGGATATGTTCCTGCTGCCAGTCGTGGTATTATTTAATGACTCAACTTTCCGTTTCAGTGATATGGCCTTCGATCCGGAATCAACATCCATGCCTCTTTCATTCAGTGCTTGTGGCAGCACATTTTCCGTGTCGAATGACGGCGAGTTGATCACATTGTTGAAAGGCGCGCTCCGCTGTTCGGACACGTCTGTAAGTGGGTTCTGAAATATACTCGCAGCACGTTGCTCAGTCCCGTAACATGCGAGTTGCTCAAATAGTCATCCTGATCGATGCTGCTGTTCACATCAACACTGTCACCTAGTATTTCTGCGCGAGAATCGGATGTTGAAATCTCATGTGCTACATGCTTTGCCGGAGAGAAGAGCTCATCCAAGCTACTGTCATCATATTCACTTGGGGATTGCTTTCGATGAGCATACGAATGTCTCCGACTGTTAACCTTTCTCACAGTTTTGTCAAGCGTAGGGCTGCTTTTCAAACATGTTGCCTGTGACGATATGATGTCTAAATTAGCCATCCGTGTTGCCTTAGTATCCACTAATTCGCGATCAGAGGCTATCTGCTTTTGCGGCTTCTTTGTCAGGTAACATTTTGATACTTGAGGCCTGGCGGGCTCGGTGAGGTCTAGATACTCGATTGTGTCATCATATAGAGACTCATTGTCTTCATGTGAATCCTTTTTAGTCGTCATTTTTCCTCGATTGTTACCGGATAACGCCAGCTGGCTGCTCTTTGTCCGATCATCTTGACGAGGTTTCAACGAAGTAGTTTTACCATGACCCTTAGGAGGTTTGTCAAGACCCTCGCGACAACAGAAGTGTTTGCACCTAGTGCCCTTGTTAGCCAAACTCGCCTCGCTGGGTGAACGGGTAAGGAAGTTCGGACGTTGACTTGTCTTTGCATTTATGATTGCAGTTGTATTTGCCATTATCAAGCATGACTGGTTGTCCCACATTCGTATCGCGAGGAGGCTCATATCTGCCACGCTCGCTTCCCCGAGACTCGACGGGAGCTAGATCTACGGAAGTTTGCTGCTGGGAAGGGCGGCAATCCAGATCATGGCCTTCAATAGTACAAGTCAGTTGTGGAGCAATTAAAAGCTGGAAAGCCAAAGGAGCTCTCATACTAGCAGCTAAAACGCATCGTCTGGAAGATCATCATCCTCGAAGTTTTCAGTTCGAGGCGGAAGCTTTGTCGGTTTCGGGGTATCGCCATTTCTCCGCCTTGATGTGTTCATTGAAAAGCTGTCCGATGCTTTGGCTACCTTGTCAGAAGAGTCACCAGAGAACAAGAATTCTGGAAGATCAGGCTTCAGTTCTGCGTATTGGCACGTTCCACCTGGTCAATCAAGTCAGCCTTCAATCTCTATAACCTCCATGGAGACTTACCGATTTCATCACACATAACATAGCATGTAACATGCTGTAATGGACTTGTAATCTCCGCACTAAGTAGAATCTCATGGTCGTTTTGGAGTTTTGCGCGCTAGTTTTCAATGTCAAATGATATGCATGCTGAGTGGGTGAACAATAACTATATTACTACTTACCTCATGCGTCGAAAGTCTACAAGTCGACCATCGGAGACTTCCGATAAGAAACAAACGTATATCGGGCGTTTATGGAAATAAGTCGGTGTCTTTTCATTCAAGAAACCTATGTCCGCCTTGAAGTTGAACCTTACCGTTTTGCCGACTTTACTCGCCTAAGGAGAATGGTCAATCGGCGGCTCCTGACTAGGACTAAAGTAACCGCATCACTTACCTTCCTAGCATTTTGACAGTCACACGCAGTTTTGGAAATTCTGCAAGTCTTGCAAGAACTTTCATTCCGAATGGAGGGTTCTTGCTCAAAATCATGTCGATTCGGTGCGCCTCTGTTTCTTCCAAAGTCTGGATAGTAGTAATCCCTGCACTGGCCAATTTCCTGACAGCAACGACGCCGATCTGATCGATTTGCTTCATTTGAAGGGGCGAATTCTCCCAAACTCGAGCGGCAAAGCTCCGGGCAAGTTCCAAAGAGTTTCTGACAGCCACACCATCCTTTTTGTGTATCTGACAATCGATGATGCACCGTATAAGACGATTGATGTGGTTGAACACTATCGCTTTATCCTGTTGAACCTGGAGTTTATGTTTCTGGAACTGCTCAGCGGAGGGAAAGTCAACTGCACCCAGCTCAGACTGAATAAGAAGCGAGATCTTATGAGGATGTTGAGCCACATCCACCTTGATTGGGAATCTAATTCCATGACCACGATTGAGTTCCCTATAGAAAGGGCGTTCCGAGGCCTTGAGGCGTAATTCATGAAATTCTTCTGCTTGAGATATCGCAGATAACTATAACATATTAATCCACGATCTAGTTTGACAGGTATAATAATATGGTAGGCGAACACTCACAATTTCTGAAATTTTTGCCCGTGGTGGCAATGACAGTATTGTTTTCATAGTCTCAAACTTCACGTAGTACTTGGCCATAGCATCCCCGAACGGCGTAGATTTGATAGAACTTTCTTGAGACACAAGATCACTCTCTTGGAGAAGTTTCACGTCTTTCTCGCAGATTTGTTGTAGCATTTCATCTTCATCTCTGCGATCCGCGTTCTCTTTCAACTTGTAACGAGTAGGGTTTCTCCTAAGTCTCACAAACAAGAAAGTCCCGGCGAGCCATTTGATTGCACTCTGAATGTCCGAAATTGTGCCCAGAGAAATCTCCGCATTTAAGTGGTCTATGAGGTTCAAGTGTAGGCAGCTCTCCAGTTGCTCTGTTCCGGATATCATTCTTTCGTAGAACTGGACCCGTTCTTTTGGTCAGTATAACAGCGACGGCACTATCGTCAAACTGTGGGCGACCGGCTCGTCCGAGCATCTGCATCATTTCCAAGTCGGTGTATTCCTTACAACCACCATCCTGCCAGCAGACCGTGTTTTTGACAATGACAAGATAGCAAGGGAGATTAACGCCGACGGCGAGTGGATGTGCAACATATGATCGTCAGTTTGCCTTCAAGGAATGCTTTTCAACAGTATGACGGTCTTCGCTATCTAAACCAGCATGGTGGAATGCTACGCCCGAATTGACAAGTGCTATGTCGAAGCGTCATTAGAAAGGGGTCATTTAGAACAGGAGATTGGGAGATACCTTTAAGGTCAGTGTTCTTGACGACAGGAACCTTTACTGGCCCAGACCAAAGTCGTTTGTGGGGAATAGTGTTTGACCACAGTTTGGAGAGTTCCTTCGCAGTAGAAATAGCAGAATTCCTTGTGCAGCAGAATATCATCATTGGTTTTCTGTTTGAGTGTTTGGAAATAATTTCAGGGAGCCTATTTGGAAGATTAATATAAGGTCAGCGAGTTAGCTACACAGAATGAGCTGGTCCAGAAAAGAAGAGAGCGTCATACTTCGATCCGCTGAGTCTATCAAAAGCAAAGTCGTTTCCAGCGCACGGATAGCCATACACAAACTTTTGAAGTTTTGTTGGACGAAACTCTTCGCCAAAATGTTCTTTGTGGGCGGGTAGATGTTGCAGAGTATCATTCTTGCCTAACCACGTAGCAATGTCCTCAGAATTCGGTATCGTGGCACTCAGAGCGATGAACCGCACGTTGGAACCGACAGACTTCATCCGAGAGACCACGGCCTCGAGGGCTGCACCGCGGGTTTCATTAAGAACATGGACTTCGTCAATCAGGAATAATCTCACAAGCTGCATTAGCTTTGCGTGGTCTCTCCATCTTCTGGTCATACTGTCCCATTTCTCAGGGTAGTAATTATAATGCTGGCAGTCTGCACCAGTCTAGACTGAGCGTAATCTGTATCTCCTGTCAACTCAGCACACTGTAGGCCCAGGGAGGTGAACTTGTTAGACCAATCGCGAAATCTCTCAGAGCACAAGGCTCTTGTTGGAGCCTGATATACCAGTTTGAATAGTCCGTCTTTGAGATTATTCACCAGTCGGCAAATCGCGAGCTCCATGATGACCGTCTTGCCACTTGCTGTGGGAGCGGATACAACAACATTGTAGTCATTTTCATAGACATGCGCAAAACATTTTGATTGCACTGCATTGAATAAAGGGTAAGGGAATAGCGCCCGAAAACGGTCCGGCAGCATTCGAGTCTCAATGAGATTAATGCCTTGAACTACGGAGGCGCATGGCTGAAGGAGATCTGACGGGGCAAGGAAGGAGAAGCCGATGACTGATGCCCTGCCCTATCATCGATGACAGTAGGCCAACTATGTGATTCAGAAAATCCCGGTTTCGGAGATACCTTAGGCTGGCTTGGTCTGAAGTACCGTAGCAGCGGACTGGACTGGAAACTTGTGTCTGGCGAGCTGGAGTACTGCCCTATGACGGGAGATGTAGGGAAAGTGGGTTCTAGCGACTCTGCATAAGACCCAACGAACAGAGTATAGAGCAACCGTTTTCGTCACTTACGCTGCTGTGTAAATTGATTTGAGAGACTTCTCACAGAAGGTTGGAAACTGCCTCGTCTCGCTGCTGGGCGGGAGTTCTCCTGTTGCTCTTCAAGCTGGGCTAATAGCTCACGGTCTGTAACTTTGGTCAAAAGCATTCATTCCCGGAGACCATGAAACAAGACATTCTCACCGAATGTGTCAAACGGAACATCATCTTCCATGTTTAGGAAGGATTTGAAGTTCGTGTTACTGCGACTGAAAGGCATGTTTAACGACGACGAGAGGCCGGAGCCCAATACCCCATATTTCACAGAACGACGATGATATTTGAATAGAGAGACGAAGAGCAATCGAGTGAGGTGCGATGAGGGACGGCATCAAGCAGGAAGGACCCAACCCACAAGTCACGGGATCCCAAAGGTACGTACCGATCATCATACTTAGGACTATCTTTGCTGGCTTTGAAAACTTTTATACATAAAGTCATATCGAACGTCTAGCTAGGCAAGAAATTGCAGCAGTTCCATGCACAACAAAAAGCGTACTCGTTCTGAGTAGTCAACGTCGATGCAAGGCAAACAGAGCAAGGCATCCTTTCTCTCGCTTTCTCTTTCTTTAGACCTATTTTCCCATTCGAGATAAAACCCATCTTATTCGCCCGGGTGGAGCAAATAACCAGGGTATTCTGGCTTGGTTTTACCCGTGAATGGCTCGGCGACGCAGGGCGCGACGTCGAAAGGCCGGCGGCAGAGTGTAGGGAGTAGGGAAAGCTTGATGGAAAAGTCATGGAGAGGAAAGACAGCTGGCTTATTGCTTTCTTCAGCTGCGTCGTAGCTCTCAATATGAATTGGGGTGGTCTAACTCTGGTGATTGGGGATATGTTTGGCGTAGAACTGCCGTATAGAAAAGTCGCAACTACGACTATGGCGGCGCCGATACAGAACTAATAGAAATGAGTATATCTTCCTGACTGTCGTTTAAAGTAGAACGGAGAGGGAATTTCTTACATTTGCCGACAATTCTAGATCAAACAGAGACAGGCTGGACAAGATGCTTGCAACGAGACTGAGGCCTGTTGCAGTTGTCTTGACAGCTGTGTCTGCGTATGCAATTGTCAAGCCAGCACCAATGCCGCCAATTGCTTGAATAAATATGATCAACCAAACTATCCAGCTATAGCCGGCGAAGAATCCCTGGTTGGCAATAGTCTCTCCGTCAAGAAATATGACGCCAACGAAGAAGGCGGGAACCACTGAATAAAGAGCCAGCTGCACATTACGAATCCATATCGATGTCTTCGCAGCACTGTCTATGATTACTTTCTCGAAGCTCGTTGCAGCAAGGGCTGAGGTGACAGAAGCAAAGAGGGTTGCAATCAACCCTATGTGGCCGTCAAGAGCGGGATGCTCAAGCAATATATCCTCTTCGATGCCTTCGTAGCTGGCGGAGCGCTTTACGATATTCATTGGAGAGTACCCCTTTATCTGCTTCCACTCTTCCATGGACCTCGGAAGTGCACGTATTCGTCTCTGGCCACGAGGCGGCCTGACCCATGGCCGGGGGCATTTGAAAGCACAATACCCACAGTGAGAAAAGCAACAACCCCAGTTCCGCGTCGGTGTGTATTTTGTAACATCAACAGGCCGAAGATGGCTGTGAAGAGAAGTTTGGCCTGGTATGTAATTTGGAAAGCGGCCGGTACGAGATTGGACAAAGCCACATATTGAAGAGAGTTCGCTACGGTGTAGAGCAGCGCTGGAAGAGCCAGCTTCCAGCTGTCGCCCGTGAAAATGGCGCCGGATAATGTGGAGAATAGCGACGTCGCAGGCATGGACGCAGGTGCACTTTTAGATATTTCGTATAGGGCCACCGTTAACGAGAAGGCAAGTTTGATAGCCTCGGTGAGGAAGACGGCTGTAGAAGTGACATATCGTTTCCCGGCGACGGCGGGCATTATTCTCGAATAATGAATCAACTAATTGCACTGAATGTTAGTAGTTGTAATGAAGTACACACAGAGAGAAGAAAGAGTGGTTCAATACTTACCACAACGGACGAAGCATATTGTATGGTCAACTACCAACGGCGTCAGTGGGATAACACGATAGTACATAACATGTACGCGGGTCACTTACCAAAAGCACAGAGAGATTCCGAAGATAAACTGAGCTCGAATTTGACGAGCTCTGTTTGATTAAACCCATATCGCAAATCAAAGCCAACCCGGCCACCCTCTTTCTTCCTGTAGTGTGTCTTTCCCTCTAACTATCCGTCTCCGTCTCCCCGCTGTGCGCGAGATCGAACAGGAACAAACAAACAGATCCCAAAAGCTATATTGTTCCAAGTCGGGATCAAATGTCAAAATATTCAGTATTCCGTGCCATACACCAGGCCTTTCATTACTTGGAGACTTGGAGAGAGGGGTGCGGCGATGTCTGCGGCGTCGTTGCTATTTCAGAGAAAGAAAGGGGATGATGCGGTGACGTCTTCAAGCTTGGCACACGAAGGCCGATGGCCGATGGGATCGGCGAACAAGAGTCAGAAAAAGAAAAGAAAGAGCGGCGCCTGGACACGGTGAAGAAGAGGATGCAAGAGCGAAGTAAGGGTTTGCTGAACTTGCAAAGGCCAGTCTGAACTTTGAAGTCAAGACTCAGAAGTCAGAACTCAAAAGGGGATAGTTTAGGTATCGTTTGGCTGCGCTTAATCAGGCTTAGTCTGTCCGGGGTAACTAACCTTAGTCAGAGTATAGTCTACTCGTGGACTGGCCAATCAGAAGCGGGTATTGCTAGTCTAATAGCATGGTAACAGTAAGTTACAGTTATAACTTGCTACATAGCATATACTATAGGTACTATTAGGTAGCATATACTATATCATACAAGTTGAATCGTAGTATCGCACACTCCTATGATACTATCTAGTATGCATAAGCAGGCTACCCATTGCATGCACACCGACTCCGATATGCATCTCTTCCGTGCAACCTGACGCGGATAACCTTGGAATATGACAAGTATAACAATGTGATACAACAGATATCTAATGCAGAGAAGGATACACACGCAAGAGCTAGTAGTTATACAAGTAGTTTGTTTGGCCGGCAAAACAATGACAAGACTGAAAAGGAAATTGTAACGATGATCTTCTTGTGCCCACGACCACGCTTCGCCAAATGCAACCCAGTACCAAAGAAATCCGAAATGAAAGGTATTATGTTGGTATCTAAATTTTCATGCCAAATTGAAGAAGAAAAATTAAAAAAGGTATGTAAAGATGGGACATAAGATGGGATATGGAAAACAAAGAGAGACAGTAAGTGAATGGGATGACTTCAAATTTTAGTGCACAATGGCGAGATCCTGAGGATCTCGACCCCATTCACAGCCCACAGTGGATACGGATGATCTGGGGTTTTGTCTGATTCGGACTCGGTCAGTACGATTGCCTCGCTGCTATCAGTTCTGCGGCGGGAATGGCGTCTTGCCACGTCTTCAGGAATTGGCGGTGGCGCATGTGAGGGGAGGCGCGCGAGGAGAGTAACGGTGAAGAGAAGAGTAGGAGGAGTGACGGGTGATGCATGTCCAATAGTCGATGTGAACGAGGGCGTTTCCGAATACGCGAGACTGAGTTGTGGAGACGACATATAATTGATACTATCGGTCTTCTGTTCGCTATCAGACGCGGAGCCCAACGATATACATGTATCTTGTTCTCTGGAAGAGGTATTTTCACCTGCAGCCGGCGGACTACCCGGAGAGAGTCGCATAGCGGAGCTTAGTCGGAGAAACGAAGTGTCGAACTCGATCTGGATAGACTCTGGGGAGCGAATACGTGGTGGAACTGATGATGATCGCGAGTCAATGGCGGAGGGAGCAGCGTGACTTTCAATGTCTTGGAATATGCTAGGGGTGATCCGGCCATTCCGCAGCCTCATCGCTTCTAACAATGACTCTTCCTGCCGAGTAACTGCGATGATTCGACTTCTTCTCTTGGCAGAATTAATGTCGTCGAGTGGTTGTGGTGCACGTTGTCGTGGTCGCTCGGCGCCACTTACTCCGTCCATCTGTTCCTCCGCTTCCTCGATCAAGGGGCATTGAAATGATTAGAGGACCCGAGCATCTTCGCCGAATTAGATGATCTTCCGGCTGAAGAAAGTGACTCGGCTCGTGATCGGACAGGACGTCGCACCGTGTTGCGCGACGTGGAGCTGGTACTAGATACATTCGACTTGGCTCTGTCAAGGCGAGTGGCACCATAGCTCTTGGTAGCGATCACCGCTTCAGCACGACATATTTCAGGTTCTAAATAATCCATTGTGGCAAAGCTCTCGAGATGCTCGGGATGGAGCAGCCCCACTAAGAATGAGCTCGCCTTCATACTCGTCTTCGCTCGCGTGTTCTTCGTCTTCAGACTCTGATTCGGATGATGACAAGCATAAGACGCTGGTTTTGGTCAGGTCTGAATTCATAAATGTGCTGCTACTTTTCTTTTGGATAGGCGACCGCCGCGTTTCTGCGAGGAACGCAAGTCGCCTTCAGATTGCCATGACTGAAGGGAGCCTGGTACTCGATTCGATGATTGAGAGGGCGGTATTTTTGATGACTTGGACGGTGTCCGCTTGGGCGGCTATCACGCGAGGCGCGGCGCGATATGGAGGACGGAGTGAATGATGATCTTTCTGAACCTGTAGCCGAAGAAGCCCTGGTTAAATAAGTCGTTGGTAAGGGTTCAACCGTCGGCAGTTCATAGACCTTGTTGGTCGCTTGCATGTTTAATCTATCCGCAGGGTTTTCGACTTCTTGATCACCATAATCATCAGCACCCTCATCGTGGTCACCTGCATCCATGTCTTTGACGTCGAGGGAGTCTCCGAGGCGGATAATCTTTTCAGAGGAACGTCAAACCAATCCATCGTCTTTTGAGAGGCACGCCGTTGCGTTGGAGGAAGGGGCTCTTCAGGAGTCCTGGTGGCATCCTTGGCGAAGGATGACCGCATATTCCCTTTGGAGCGTGGTTTTGAGAGCTTGTTTGGCACACGCTTCACTGAATATTCCGAATTGACAGGAGACGGTGAATGTGTGTACCGTTGCGGTGACAGTAACGGAGCCGGAGCAGGCTTCGGCTTGGGGAAGAGAACAGAGAGGTCGAGTCTGCTGGGTTTCCGCTTTGGTGGATTATTCACCGATCGTTGGGCCATTGCAGCGGCTCTGTTGGAACCTTGTTCGAGATGGGGAATCCGATGCCTCGCATGTCTTCAACCACACCGAGTGCCAGATTACGCTGCGATTGCGAATCGAAGGCGTACTTTTCAAAGTCTTTGTCTTGGGGCAACTCCGCAAACGAGCCTGATTTGTGTAACGGAGGCAAATTAGGAGTCTCACGAAATGGAGGTTGTGCAGAGGCTTGGTTGGAATGATAGCTCCGTCCAAGTAACGGGGACGATGCTCGTACACGGAGTTCTCGAGAAAAGGATTCTGCCTGCGCCTACAGTTGAAAAAGGGGTCGATCAGCATAAAGGGAATATCCCTGGTGGGAAGCAGATCCTTGTACCGTCTGATTCCTCTCAGAAGCCACTCTCATTGTATTTCTCGACAGGGACTTTTCGTCGTATCTTCCGGTCTCTGCGTTGATGCTTGATGTCCGCATGGCAATTGGAAATGGACTCCGCAGCGACTGGCGTCCCATGGCG
Source organism: Talaromyces trachyspermus (assembly GCA_020137715.1). Classification (NCBI taxonomy): domain Eukaryota; kingdom Fungi; phylum Ascomycota; class Eurotiomycetes; order Eurotiales; family Trichocomaceae; genus Talaromyces; species Talaromyces trachyspermus. The sequence goes on along the minus strand of JACGXQ010000015.1, from coordinate 6,533,275 downwards.
GTGGGTCAGAGGTCGTGGTGTGGCTAGTCCGCCAGAAATGCTGCAGTAGGTGAAGAGGAGAGGGCTTTTGCGATGGTGAGCAGTAAGCAGTGAGCATGGGCGTGAAACATACCTACCTAGGTAGGTAGCACGGTGTATATACCCATGTGGAGGATGTGCCGGAGCAAGAATACAAAAATAACCTTGGAAAGACACGGGAGGGCTTGAGCGAGTAGCGGAGAACGGACCCACGGCTGAACGCGCTACACTACGGCTACGGATATTAAATTTGATTAAAACCATTCATTTCCAAAGTCCAAGATCGTCAGTGCAGAAAAGTAGATAAAAAGGAAATGGCTTTTGGTTTTCGTACGTACTCTACGCGGTTGGTTAGGCCGATAATAGATCGATCGACTCGCTCAGCCCCAAAGAAGGAAATGCATTTCCACGCAGGGACAGCAAGTAGACGCACCGCGTGTTCGCTAGCTTAATCAATACATACAGACTCGCAAATAGTTAGTTGCCATTAATTGTGCCGATCAGATCCCTGAAAGACAATTTGTCCGTCGCACTGAAAAGTGAAAACCATCATCGTGGACCTGCGCTATATGGGGCTGCAGGCTAGTTAATCTAAACTAGACAGACATGCCACATGGTGCGGAAGCAGATGCTGAAACGAGTGTTCAGTCTGAATCCAAACATGGACGCTTGCATAGCGACCCACGCCTATTTCTTTTCCGTACTCCAGTCTTGCGATGGATGTGAAGATTCCCGCCAAAAGTTGGCTGAAAGCGAGCTATAACGGCCGATCTTATACCGACCCAATTAGAAGGTGTTCTTAGCACTAAGGTTTCATCTATCACCGACGCTGCCGAGGTTACTTGGAAGTTGGGATGCTAGATGTTAGATGATAAGTAACTACGGAGTATATACTCCGTGGTTTGTGAGCTGAAGGAAGTCGTCTCACGTATGTCTATTGATAGCGCCAGACCGCATGAATAACCATCTTATATTCCGAGAACAAAGGAAGTACATATGGAGCAGCATAAGAAAGCAATGCCAGGGATTTCCTAATCTAGCCAAGCCTTAGGGTTTAGTTCCCATTGGGGAAAAGACCTGCAACACGACTGGCCAATCAGAATTGCGCGGCATCTGCCGTACATATCCTAATACAGTATAGTGTCTTGTCCCAAAAGGAAGGCGGTCTGGGAAGACATCAACCGCCTTATTGTACCAACTTCCAAGACATGCCAACACCACAAAATACAATGTCATTGTATCTCTCACCGGCGCAGCTTTAAAACTGATTTATACAATATGAATATGCTCGCTATATCTGTCTCTCTCTGCTGTACAAGCAGTGCGGCTATCCTCTTGATCAACCAACGAGCATCGCCCTTTCATCCCAATTCTTATGGCCGCGGAGCCGACAACACTCGCGGACGAGGGCTGTCGGACCCGGCATGCCTTCTTGACCGGAGCATAGTGATGACATGATATAAATATTCTAACATATTCGTGATTTTCTTTGGTTTATATAAAGACCACTATGTAACTTAAAGTTGTCTGGATTTCAGTATAACCATTCTATATAGCCGGCGTTTATTTGCACGTCAACAGACCCCAAGAAAACGGAAAAAAGAATGGCAAAATCAGTATCATCAAGTGATCAAGAGCCTTATGCCGACGCTGAGAAGCAACTTGAGCCGCCACAACAGGCAGCTCCTCAGCAAGGGAAGCCAGCAGGACCTCCGGGAGGACCTCCAGGCAGCCTGTACCAGCCAAAGACATTCAGTTTCTGGCTGATTATGTTTTGCAACTTCCTTGCCCTTTTCCTTGTAGCACTCGACCGAACGATAATTACAACAGCCATCCCTCGAATCACCGATGAATTCAATAGCCTTGGCGACATTGGCTGGTACGGATCAGCGTACATGCTGGCCAGCGCAACCTCTCAACCCCTCTTTGGACGCATCTACAAATACTATAGTATGAAATGGATCTTTTGACCAACGTGCTCATTTTCGAAGTTGGTTCGGCCATATGCGGTGCTGCTCCCAATTCGAACGCCTTCATAGCTGGGCGCGCCATTGCCGGGTTCTCTTCTTCTGCTATCTTCTCCGGCTGCATGCTCATAGTTATCCCCTTCGTCCCACTCCACAAGCGACCCTTATTTCAAGCAATAAACGGTGCTGTGTTTGGGATTGCATCCGTGCTGGGCCCATTGATTGGCGGGGATTTACCAGTGGTGCCACTTGGAGGTAAGCTTCCTCTCATCGAGAGTTATACATACCCAAAGATTAAAAGTTCGTTGACCGTTGACATAAAATTTAGATGGTGTTTTTATATCAACTTGCCTATCGGAGCAGTCAGTCTAGTCTTGATGGCTCTTGTTTGGCGCCCACCAAAGCAGAAGTATGAGCCTGCCCCAATCATGACACAAATCCTACGTCTTGATCCCCTCGGTATGGCCCTCTTTGCGCCATCTCTAATATGTCTACTGCTGGCTTTGCAGTGGGCCGGTTCGACATATGCTTGGAACAGTGGTCGCATTATCGCCCTGTTTGTTGTATTTGGTGTTCTTCTGCTGGCCTTTGCCGCCGTGCAGATTTGGAAGCCCGCCACAGCCATCATCCCAGCCCGCGTCATTGCTCGCCGAAGTATTATTTGCACATGTGTGTACGTATTTACCTTGTCTAGCGCAATGACCATGCTGCTATATTATCTTCCTATATGGTGTAAGATTTCCCATATACCTATTTGCTGAAAGATCATCCCTTCTGACATCCGCACAGTTCAAACCGTCAAATTAGTCAGTGCCATCCACTCAGGCATTTACACATTGCCCATAGTACTCAGTCTGGTTGTCGCAAGCTTTATATCTGGCTACATCACGCAAAAGATCGGATACTACGTACCAGTCATGTATATTTGCCCAAGTCTTCTCGCTATAGGCACGGGCTTGTTAACAACGTTTAAAGTCTCTACCGGCTCACCGCATTGGATTGGCTACCAATTTCTCTGTGGCTTTGGCTTGGGGATGGGAATGCAGAACGCTGGGCTCGTCATACAAAGAATCTTACCAATGGCGGATATTTCCATCGGTATCTCGCTCATGTTCCTCACGCAGCAGCTCGGCGGAGCCGTTTTCACTACTGTTGGCGAAACAATCATGGATAATATCCTTGTATCCCGCCTGACCGGCATTCCGGGCATAGACCCATCTCTTATCGTTGACAAAGGTGCTACGGATTTGGCGTCTATCGTGCCGCCTCAATACATAGTTGTGGTCAAACAGGCATACAACTATGCATGTACGAGAATTTTCTATGCGGCGCTGGGTCTAGCTCTGGCAGGTTTTCTGAGTTCTCTGGGCTTGGAGTGGAAGAGTATTAAAAGGGAAGAATGGCCAAGATGAACCGGGCGCTCATGGAGCTCATGACGGGACCAAGAACCCACCAAGTGCCAATACGAGGCAGGCTGAAGAAGAACCTACGAATGCTCGGGGATAGGTATCTAAAATCAAATACCTCGAATGGGGCATATAAAAAGGAAGCTTCGTCGTTGCTATACTAACCTAATTCTGTACATATACCTACTAAGAACATTCTCCTATGTGTATATAAAATAAATTTAATAAACTAAATCCCTTCTCTTAATACCTTCCCACATCACAAAACCCAGATTCTACCAAGGCAGCTCCTTTCCACTCATAGCATCAATGAACTTCCCAGACGTGCTGTCCTTAGTAGCCTCCGAAACCTTAAGACATGATAATAAGTTAATCACTTAGAATGGAACAAGGCACCAATCATAAAACATACCGCCATAAAGATTGCGTTCACTGATTCCTCTACTGTCAAAGGTGGTTCTGGAATTTCTGGAACGTTGATGGCGTCGGCATACGCCTGACCATTTGCAGTCTTGACCCATCTAATATAACAAATTAGACATTCCGGTCCAATATTAGTTGGTAGTAAATCCAAAAGAAAAAAGCCCTGACCCCGGATGCAACGACACAGCCACCAACTTCTCATTCTCCAAATGCATCTTCTTCACCAGATAATTTGCCGCTGCTTTTGCTGCACCATAGCCACCACAAGGCGTTGGGTCCATATATCCCAAACTGCCCAAGACGGAGCTAATCAGGATGAATTTCGGATTGCCCGATTTCTCCAACAGGTTCCTCCACAGTTGCTGGTAAAGCCGGATAGGACCCAGGGTATTAACCTGGTAGAATGTCTCCAATGCATTGATGGGCGCCTCAAGCACGCTGTCGAACGGCTCGCCCACACCGGCGTTGGCGATCAGGACATCAATCTTGTTGATGTTTCCGTTGGCCAAGAGCGATTCGCGCAGAGCAATCGCATCCGCGGTAGATGCGCTGTCGAGCTTGTAGATTCCCTCGAGAGTACCGGAGAAGGATTTAGGTAGTGCGTCGAGAATGTCGGATGAAGAAGTGCTGCGTGCGGTGAGGATGACTCGAGTATTGGGCTGTTCGAGATAGAGTTTGGCGAGGCCAAGTCCCAATCCTGAGAGAAATGCAGGTCAATTGTTCTCACTCTTTATAATAAGCTGGTTTGCGTCGTAAGGTGCAGAGAGAGCTAGTGGGATAGGGAGGGATGGATACTTGCCCCTATTCGCCCCGGTGATTAGAACCACAGTCTCGTTTGACATGGTGTTTTGTTTTCTAAGTAGTAATAACAATATTGTATACTGCGAGAGGCTTCCAAGGTCGATGATATTGCTTGTCAGGGTAGAAAGAAAGGAGAGGAGGAAACAGATGCAACTATATCTTAGTTGGGTAAAATGGTGGTGAGTGAGTCAGGTGATCTGCTTACCCTATTTCCAACCGATTTCCAAGCAGTTTACAAGCAGAGTCAGCACAACGCGGGGAATCTAACTGAGAACTGGTTGCGTAGGGTAATATTTTTCTTTCTACGCTTCCCTTTAGACTCTGTAATCATGGCTCAAGTCAAAAGCTACAGGAGTGGTATGAGGGATGGTCCAACTTTGGATGTAGAAGCCTTCCATGTAGAACTAGTTATCATTAAAACAAGTGTCTAGGTTGTTCGATAGACCCTAGACAGAGGTTAAAAGAACTCGACTCTCACAAAGAACAGATATTTGAAGAACATGGACGAGAACGACTCTGCCTGAGGAAGAGGGGCAGGTTAGGGCTAGCTAAATAAAAGAATCCCCCACACACCGAATGCGTCTTTCCTAAAACGACGAATGAGGACAAAAAGAAAGAAAGACTACTATTACAAAACAAACTCTGGTATTCAGCCATCTTGACTTTATTTTAGGATAAAGGCTTGTACGTGAAGCAATCAATGCTGTCCAGGATTTTCCACAACTGCTGATGCTCAGGCGCCCCATTGATGGAGACTTCGGCCGCTAGAGCATTCCAGCTTGCAGCGTACGACAAGATTTTCATCTGCTGATCTGAATGTAAAATTCGCTTGGCAGAGACTGCTTCGGAAACGATCATTCTCCAAATATGCAGTGGCAGGCCAAACCGATGTTTGTCTTGAGGAGAAGCACTGGTTGTATTAGGAGAAGTATTGGTATCTCCAACAAGCCCCTCGCACGGCCGTGGGGAAGATGCCCGTCGGTTGCTATGGTTTTCTGCTGCTGTAGGCTTTGTGTGACTGGAGATGGATACGCGGACATGGCTGCTGCCACCGGTGGTGGACGGGCCTGCAACACGGGATGTTGAGGAGGCGCATGCATTGCGGGGAACATCAAGTCAAATGTCGAAGACTCAGGGTCAAAGCGGAAGCTGGAAATTAGAACACCAGGCGGAGTGCTCCATTGGTTTGTGCTGTTGTGTACATGCTGTGGCAGAGCGAGTGGTGTTCTGGCTGGTGTTAACTTTTCTCTGTTCTCGGCTGATTCCGATGACCGCGACTTCCTTGATGATGATGGACGCAATTCCTCCTCGGCAGAAGGTGGGCGTTTCTCGTCATCCAATAAGATAGCTCGAGCAACAATCAGCATCCTCAAGGCACCATGCCAAAGCTCAGACTTTAGCAGTCCTTCGGAACCCAGGACGTCGATTCTATGCATTTTGACAACACGGTTGAGCTCCACGTTCAACTTCTGGCGTTTCTGTCGACGTTCAAGACCATGGCTATCCTCGTCCAAGGCCAGGCCTTGCAGCTCTTCTAGAAGCTCATCTTCAGAACCGCTCTCAGCAGACGACTGCTTCAGTTGGCTTGTGAGTTTCATGAGTTTGATGGACAGTGGACTCAGGTTCTGGTTTGGTAGCCAATAAATACCCCTCAAGCCACTTTCTGCGTCAGGGAGAGAAGGGGCTTTCCACATGGTAGAAACGAAAGAAGATGCTCGGGAGTTCGGTGTAATTTGAGCATTTCAGCAAGGTGGATGATTCCCCGTTGGTCATGGCAACATTCTGAAGGATTAGATACGGAACTGAGCGTAGACCACGTGTGCATGCAAAATGTCTGAGCTCTGCGTCGGTGTAGACCTTGCTGGACGTAGTTGCTAGTTGAGGCCCTGGTGGAATATTTTCATTAGACTATATGCTCGCTCGAAATCCCTGCTGACAGTACTACTTACCTCTTCTCTGAGAAGATTTTATTCCTTGACTGGAAGAAGAAACGCTGGCCGTCGCAGGAAAAGCAGGAACAAGCAATCCGCCATCTGACAGGCGATGGCCATTCTTTGGGCTCGCCGATTGAGAATCATGTTGAGTACTTGGGCCGCTCACTGCGTCTGTATTCATATCTGTATCCGTGCTAAGTTCTGTATCCACATAGTCCAGTTCGCTGCGAATATAAACACGAGCCAGGACTTCGATGCCTTGAGAGCCAAGGGCGTTGTTGCTGAAATCGATTTTCTTCAGCACGCAGCATTGGCTGAACGACTGGAGAAAGTATTGCCATTTCTGCAGGTCGGAGATTGTGAATATATTGATCTTGTTGCTGGAGATGTCAAGCTCCCTGAGGTCTTGCGAGCTCAAAAGATGACTTTGGCGAGCTCCACAAGCGAGTCGCTGGTAAGAGAGTTCCCTTGAAGGTGTAGTTCTTGCAGCTTATTGACGCCTTGAGGGTATTCAGAACTCTTGTACTCTAACGCATACCGTAGATCGAGGATAAACTCCTTGAACTCGTCGTCAGTGAGCTGTTTTCCAGATATGTCGATCTCCAACACTGGGTCTCTGAGTCTGAAGGTAGAAGACAGGGGATCCTCTTGCTCTACGCAAAATCAGAAGAAAGAAGTCAGATCACTAGGCTTTCTTAATATCACCTGACAGAAAGAGGGTACTCTTACCAGATCCTTCTTCAAAGCCTGGGCAGCTTTGATGCCGCTGATTTTTCTCTGCTAAATTGTCAACAAGTGCACAGTCAGACATTCTGTTGTTGTGAAACATGTGACTCACAGCTGTGTAATTCAACTTCACCATATTGTGCAGGGTGGCGAGTATCAGTTAAGAATAAATGAAAGGGCAGAGAGGTAGAGATTGTGGTCTAAAAGTTGCAGGTTATCAACAGATCACAATCAACCGTCACAAACAGCCAGGCCAGTTGGGAAATAAGGGGAGGAAAAGAAAACTGTATCATCCAGAAACTCTGGTTTTAAATAATGAAGAAAATGAGGATTTGCTGCAGACACCAACAATGAAATGTCAGTGTGTTTAAACACAAAGATTGATGATGGCGTAAAGCGAGAGATTAACAGAGAAAGGGAAGAGGAGAGACAAAGAGAGAGGGAGGAGGGGAGAAGACGTCAGAATCTTTGGTTTTATGCCCTGCTGGTCTTCTCACAGTGTGGCGGATAGGTGGAAGTTGACGGACAATGAATGAATAGCCTGATCAGTCAATAGACGAGATTGAAAAGGAATTCTGACAGACATGTATCCAGGCAGAGATGTCACATGTAAACAAACCATTCTAGCTTGAGCAAATCCAATTTTGATGGAAATTGTCGTTCTATTCTTTTCACTTCGACCAGTGTAGTCGTATAGACAAGACAGCCCCTTTCGATCTCGAGAGAAAACTTACCGATAGGTCTGTATTTGCCAAAAGCTGTAGAAGAGAAATAAAGTACTTATTCATAATTCGAATAAAATTGCATACATCGAATACATTTCATACAAATATCGACAACTCCTCCCAGCTTACCGCAGAAGGCCACAGATACATAATAAAAATGCAAATAATAACAGAATAAACAGCGCAGATGGATACACATAGAGATATCATGGATGTAAAAGTAGAAAATGATGAGACTCCGAGGCCCCTTGGCCCCTTCCCTTTGCATGCCCAACAATGTTGCGAAAATAAAAGGATATGACGGTAACCATGATCAATCAATAAAGCAAGACGTCAAGGATATCGGTATCAACCGTAACTTTTGTCAAGCCAGAACACCTGTGAATTCAAAATGCGGTACGGAGAAGAGAGAGCAGCGCCGCCACGCTATGCAATAATGCAAACCCGGAAGATGAAAAAATTCGAGTGTCATGAGAAATCGGGGTATCATGGTAAACTGATATCCTGCTGCCAAAATCAAATGCAAGGCAATCCTGAGTAATCAGCCTCACTATCAATAGGGAACAGTAACAAACGCTCATTGGCCGAAATCGAGTGGGTATATAATTAGCTTCAGCAAGATATCGGGCAGTTGAGGCCCCTCCTCAATCTGTTGCGTCGTAGTCCTCATCGTCATCGTCATCGTCGACCGGAATCCCATAGCAGTCAACTAATGTGCGTTTTCCAAGCCGATGCTCAGGAAGTCCATCTCGAAAAGCGCCAAAGTCGAGAACCTAACGAATCAAGATTAGCTGTGGATAAATAGCAAAGTGAAGTGGGAAACAACACTCACCTCAATGTAGGTCAGACCATCCCGCTGAACAGCCGCAACACAAGTGCGACTATCAAATCTGACCTGCCATACACCACTGAGATCCCTCAGGAGATCCTTCACACACTCTCCCGTGCGTACATTCCACATCTTCAACGTCCTATCTGATCCAGATATAATCTTTTCGCCGTCGTGTTGGAAACACGTAATGGCTCCAGTGTGCGCAGTCAAAATATTCTTACAGTGGCCAAGATCCGGATCCCAAATTCGTAGGGTCGAATCAGCCGCTCCCGACACTAGACGATTACTCTTGAGATCTAACAGACCAACCAGGGATGAATGACCATCTAGGTTATAGAGTAACGTTCCAGTCTCAAGCGACCATACTTTGACCATGTGATCCATGGATCCACTGATACATCGATTCCTTTCCACATCTAAAACGACACTGTAGACCTTGAGCGTATGACCTTGCAGCCTGTGTAGACTTTCGCCTGTTGAAATCTTCCATACCCGCACAGTGCAGTCATAACTGCCTGAGACCAAAGTGTCACCATGTGCTGCAATAGCACGCACTGAATATTGGTGACCAGACAAAACGCGTAGGAAATACGGGCAGTCAGTGTCGTCTGCATGAGGACCAGCATCTAGATAGTAGGGGTCATTTGGTTTAGGTAGCTTCCAAACTCTGAGATTCGAGTCACGTGAGCCGGTAATGATGAGGGGCTCTTTAGGCATCATATTCGCGGACCCATCAGGATTTTTGCCGACTTCTGCGGGAAGTAAAATCTGCAGGCATCGCACGGTTGAAGTGTGGCCGTGGAATATTTGCGTGCACTTGGCTTTCTCAATATCCCATACACGTACCGATCTGTCCGTGGAACCAGAAACAAGCGTATTGCCATAGTATTCCAAAGCCCAGACACCTCCTTCGTGACCGGAGAGGATAGATTTCAGCGCCCCAGTTTTTGTTTCGTACACATGGATCTTCGTATCATCACTCCCAGTGAGAATCTTGTCAGAATCGAATTGAAGACACGTGACAACATGGCGGTCATGAGCACGGAAGGCCAAATGCCTTGGCTCTAAGTTGGGACGCATCCAGCTATTACGGATCGAAAAATGACGATGGTAAAGCGACTTGTAAACATGCAAACTGCGAAGTGAGGGTAATCCGACCTCTGGATAGGGGACGGCAGCAGCCGCAGCGTTCGCAGCGGCAGCAGGACCCTCAAGCAGAGAGGCTTCATTTAACCAATCTGAGGGACTCGACCGGGGAGACTGATTCATATGCGATAATGTCAATTTGCGCCTAGCCACCTTTCGAATTGGCGTTCTGTTGGCTGCCTTTCTCTTTGATCGACGCGGAGAGACAGAGTCGAGAGTGAGCGACTCCGGCACGGAATTTGACGGAAGGGGATAAGAAAGATGTTGGCCGAATATGTCAGAATCACTTTTCGGTGCAGTAGGAGTACGTGTGGACAGATCCTTTTCCCAATCATCAGATCCATTAGGAAACTGCCAACCCCACCCTTCTCTGATAGCCTGCTGCAGTTCGCCCGGTGGAAGCTTAAAGCCATCTCTTTCAAACAGCTCCTTCCAAGCTCGTTCGTCCGAGTTGATGATGTGGCGCCATTTCTTTGACACCTGGGAGGCCCGGCACATTGTCTTGTAATCGAAATACCTCACTATATTCAAGGTTAATTCAGGGGCAACAACGCTAAGAAATCGCACTTCAATGCAGGGTTGACAACGTCCGCCACAAATTGAAGCGTAGGCTTGGGACAGCGCTTCAAAAGCTGATACATCATATAAGTCTTCATCTCGTCTGGAATAGCTTCGAAGAATTCGAGCGTAGCCGGAATATCCATGAGAGAAGTCGGTCGTGACTGGACGGCATGATTCTCAGTCGCAAATGAGGTTTGACTTGAAACACTGCGGATGCTTTTCTGACGAAGAGAAGCCGGCAGAACGGGGACCTGATTATCCTGGCTTGAGTCGGTGTCTGTTCCTTGATCCTCGGGGAACCCCAGAAAGTAGTCCGGGTTATGCGTGTTCAGAGCAGTGACAGGTGATAAGCTTGGGCTGGGCAAACACATATCCTGACTCAGAACGCCATCATAAACGGAAATATTTGTTGGACCAGACGGCTGATATGGTTGCGAGTCTTGGGTCGCCTCATTTTCTATGGCCACGGTTTCAGCGGATGCGTCGTCTTCAGGAGCAGACTGAGAATCCTGCGAGTCTGTCGAAACAGGCTTCATGGAGCTTGTCCGGCGTTCAGTTGAAGGACTCTACCGATTGAGTATTGGCGTCGGACGCTCGGCTTCGTTGGAGACAGTTGTCTTGGGGATGAAGTCTGTGAAACATCGGCATCGCCCTGTGAAGAAGTAGCAGCATTTGCTTTCTGCCCCACCCTCTCGCTGTGGATGCGCTTCCTAAGAGTAGTATGTTGATCAAGACGAAAACGACTCGAATCAGTCTCGGGGTGGCTAAGCCGGCCACTGACGAATGAGTGGCGGGGCAACTCCTCCCAGGCGACTCTTTCTCTGCTGCGACGCGGTGCCACGTGCCTCAGATGGCACCATTAAAGATCGGACTCTGCGAGAAGCTTGAGGCATTGAAGAGGGAGAGACCGCTCGACGTTTCGACGCAGATACACTAGAGGAACGCGGAATAGAAGCGAGAGGGCTGGTGTTTTGAGCGGGTCCATCGTAAGCTCTAACGGATGTAAGCACGCCGTTGGACGATTTCAGCGCGTCCTGCTGCTCTTTCAACTATGGTCATATTAGAATCTGAAGATCTGAAGAATCAAAACGAAGGGTGGGAGAAAAGGTATGCCAAGCACAAACATCTTTTACTGCGGCCTCAGTATCTTCCGGTTCGTTGAAGATTACGGACTGGCCATCAAGTTCGAATTGGAAATTTCGTAAGGCAGGGGAGTAGGACAAGCAGCAAGAGGGTAGAGCTTGGGATTTAATTCACGGGCAGACCGTGGTGGGTTCAGGACGAGTGGAGGAAAGTTGGTGGTCGTTGTAGTTGTGGTGGTGACAACGGTGGTGCGGGTGGTTGGGGCAAAGGAGAACTGGCCAATACTGGGCGAGGGCCCAACTGTTGACCTGATCTCGCAGTGCTCTTCCACCTCTTGTCTGCGACTTGGTTTTGAGGGCAGCTGTCGAGGCGAATCCAGCGTTGGTGACGCGTCTCGCACCCGAGACCGTGTGCCGGGCTCCTCCATTTTCTTCTTCTAATGGCACGACGGGGTGTGCAAAGTACGATGGGATCAGTTGCAAGCAAAGTCGAGGAAGGAAGGATGGAAAGGCGAGTTTGTTTTCAACGAGAGAATTGACGGCTGCTTGCACAAGAAGGCACTGGCCACACACGCCCGGGCAGCATATTATGGCCGGTACCACAAACTAGAAGTCCGAAAGCGTCATTCTGAAAAGGAAGACAGAGAATGGCAGCAAGCAGGGTGTTGTGGTTGCGTGGTCTGACGAGGCGAGGAGGTGATTGTTGATTGAATGAATGGATGGATGGGTGTGGATGGGCAGATGGAAGATGGAGCGGCGTCGGAAGGTGGGAATCGGCGGGTGGAACTTGGAAGGCGGGCAGACGCAGCACACAAGAGGCGAATTTATGAATGCTTGGCGCCGTTGATTCTTTCAACGTCAAGCTATAAATTATTCCTCTTATTTATATTTATATTGTTGTACGATACTGAGCTAATCTCTATATATTCCTTGCTGGAACTCATAGGCCTGTGTCTTGTTTTCGCCCTTCTCCCCTTCCACCTGCATGAATTCCGATTAACAATAATAGTACGGACGTCTGAGCAAGGAAAATAGTCGAAATAGTCGAATAAAAGTGGGAGACACACACACACTGTGGGCCCCTGGACTTGACGCCTCCTTCGTTCAATTTTGATGTCGCCCCAGGCATTTTTCGGCGCTCACAGTTCACATGGCGCAATCATCGGCTAACAACCTGGACCTGGAAGTTGGAAGTGCAGCAGATACTGACAGGGAACCGGTTACTCTGTGGTCATAGTCAAGTGCGCAGGCGGTTCACTCACTGATGATGACGTCCGAGTAAGGGCCTCCTTGCATGGGGATATCATGACAGAATATTCACCACAGACTGAAGAGAGGAGGAGGGGGCAGCAAGGCGATATCTGTATGAGATAAGGCGACGAGGCCTCAATCCGGGCCGATATGAACCTGACAATCCAGGCATCCATAAATCACGTGCCATACCAACACGTGAAGCTTATGTAATAATCTCAAACAACAACGCACATGGAATTTCTTTTGAGACTGGCATATGCTCTGTGTTTTCATGCCTATATTTATTGGAGTAAATAGTTATCGGCTTGGACATGAGTCGAAATTATGCGGCTCTTATGATTAGTGTTAGCGGGGATTATACTGATGATTCTGCAATTTAAAGGGTCCCCTACCTAGGTAAAGAAAAAAGGGAGATATTCTGGAAGAGTAGCTTTAAAATCTATTATTTAAAGAAAAAGACTCGCTCGTAGACAGTCATTGCATTGGGGTATCTTTTTCTTCCATACAGTTCTGATAAAGTCTGATATACCTAATCTAATATTTTAATGGGCCGACGGTGGAGGCCGGGAGAGACCTTGTCGAGCCTGCTTGTTGTGCTTTGTTAGTTGAAAACGCTGTGGGAAGAAATGGAAGGGGAAAATAAGTCCGCTTACCTTCATTTGTTCAATCCTAGCTTTTAATTGACTCGTTACTTCTGCTGCTCGCTTCCAGTTTTCGGCCGGTTCGGCGGATCGAGCCGTTATTGACGGCTGGTCCTCGCTATGATTGCTACTAGCTGATGCGTAGCGAGCCGTGGGTCGGCTTGGGCTGCCTCTACTTGAAAGACTCTGTCCGATAGGAGGACTGAATTTACTGCGGCCGAAGGTAGAGCCTAGATTCGTTTCTGCGGTAGGTGAGCCGAATCCGTTGTTTTCCTTGTCTTCGCTTGGACTGGAGACGTAGCTCGGAGGTCGAGTAGTGCTTTCCAATCGTGAACTCATATAATGTCCATGACGAGGGCCATTGCTGCTATAAGAGGTACCTGTGTCGGGTGAATAAGACCTATTGTCTGAAACCCCAATGTTGAGACCATCTGGGAGAACAGTTGGGGACTCATGGCCGAGGCGCGAACCGCCCTAGCTAGTTCACGTTTGAGGCGTTCAATTTCGCGTTGTTGTTTCTGCACCGTCTGTTCCGCGGTTTCTGCATCGCTGCGTGCCCGTACTAACTGGGTTTCTTTCGCTTTGATGCTCAACACGTCTCTAGTATGGTCCTCGATCAGTTGCGCATTTTGATTTTGGAGCTCTGTCACTTGGGACATAAGCTTTGTCTTGTCTGATTTGAGATCGTCGTTCATCTTCGAGAGACGGTCTCGCTCAAGGCGGAGTTCTTCTAATTCGGCACGCTCCACCGCTGCGAGACCAGACACGACAGGTGCAGCAGCCGGCGCCACCTCTACTGACGCTGCAGGTTTGCCGATTGGGCGACCTGCTAGGCCTCGTCCTAAGCCGAATTTTGGCTGTGATGGTGCTGGAGAGGGCGGGGCCTCATCAAGGGGTGGAGAGGATACACGGCGCTTAGGAGATCCTTGAGAAGCGGTCGCGGCACCACCAACACCGGGAATACGTCGCTGCATCTTCAATCCAGAACCAGGGTAGCCAAACCTGGCTTATGAATAGCGCCCGGGCGCGCAAGTCCTGGTTTAGCCACGGCTTTGGGCTTGGGGGTGGAGATGCTTCTTCGGGGGCGGCGCAGCAACAGGAGCAGCCTTCTTCAATCCCAGAGCTGGTTTCTTTACGCCTGAAGTGGCGGTCTTTTTCACAACCGGCGCGGGAGGCTTAGGGGTGCGATGATCGGCTTAGGACGGTCTTTGGCCTTGACTTCAGCTGTCTCGAAATACTCTTTGATCTTCGACTTCCTAATCTCATCTAGACCGTCGAGGTAAGGGTTCATGGCTCGTTCACCCATAATCTTCATCAGCGTTCCTAGAATTTCTGCGGCTCCTGACCGTGTAACTTCGCTCGACTCCGTAAGTAATCTGATGGCGGCTTCGGCTATTGACTTCACTTCAGCTTTCGTGGGTACATCGCGGGTCGTTCTTAGACACCTAATTAGAAACTTCAAGGTCTCCTGCTTAACTTGGGGGTTCTTGTGTTTTAAGAATTCAAAGATATCCTCCAAGCAATCAGATAGGCTCGTAGAACCAAACACCGAATCTAATGCTTGGCCCAATGCGTCGGCAACGGATTGCTTTTCTCTTCAGACGCTCCATAATTGGTGCCATGATTAATGAACGGTATTTGGCAAATCCAGAACGAAGTCCCTTGGCAAGCAAATCGACGCAATTAGCAGCGACTGTGACAACTGCAATATTTGCGTCCTTCATAGATTTCGCAAGAGCCTTCACAATCTCGTCGAACGCTCCGTCCTGAATCCGAGGGACATTAAGGGCAGTATACAATTCATCCAATGATTCTTTCCTATCCTTCCACTTTGTCGAGCTTAATTGTTCATGCAGGTTTTTGGCACTTTCGGCATCACGTCGACGGGCTCTGCGAGATCGAATTGGTCCATCTCACCTCCGTCATCTTCTCCATAATCGTCCTCAACCTCTCCGCCGGCGTCATTCCCACCAGCTGCGGGCGCTGACGCCATCGACTCTTGTTGAGCCCTCGTTAGTCGCTCTTGTTTTGGTGGAGCCTCTTCTTTAACCTTCTCGAATAGTTTATCCAGATCCTGTTGTTGGACTGGTTTCAGATCATTCCAAAAACAGGCTTCATGGCCTCTCTAAGCCACCGGTAGAGCTCTACACTTAAATTCTGTGCTTCGGCACGGACATTCTTATCAGCATGCCCAAAGACTTTGGGAAGAATTTTCAAGACAGGTTTTGGATCAACTAGCTTGCAGCCATAATTATGATATATAGCTGTGATAGCAGCGAGTCCTGCGGCGACAACTTTTGCTGCTTAGCGGATAAAATGGGGAGTAAATCTTCGATGACGGGATCCGACTTGTCGAGTTCTATACATAGTAGGAGAGCCTCGAGCGCATTTGCCTTGGCAGCAGGACGCGTTGAAGAAAGAGCCTCTCTGCGATGGCGGGGACAGCGACGCCTCGCGATCTGATTTCAAATGAGGTTAGAAGTCCGGATTCTTGCGTGCATACGAAACCGACGATGGGTTACCTTGTGCAGGCTTGAACACCTCCATATTTGAGAAAGGCGCAGTAGGCTGCTAGACCTTCTTGTTGGGCGGCAACATTGAGTCGGCAACGACGCCCTTCCACATGGAGGGATCTTGTAGGAACGGCGTGAATACGGGGGCTGATTCATCTGGTGTTTTTCAAACTGCTTGACTGCATCTTCATATCCTTCCTTCCTGACTTTCCAGATCTATAGAAATATTTCTCGAAAATCAGTTTTGTCGGTCGCCAGATAGCTCACTGTAACGGGGCAATTGACCTTGTGTGAAAAGCGTTCTGCTAAGGGCAGAGACGAGTAATCCTCTTCGCCGTCAGCCATATCGGCGCGATGCAGGCAATAAAGGCGCTGCCAGTGTTTCTTTCCTGAAAACCATTTACCCATCTCGTTAGCACCGTATCCAAAAAAAAAGGAAACACAGAAAGAAAGCAGCAAAACGCATCGAATTAAGCGCTTTGTTTCTAGGGCGTCGGAGGAAGAAAGGCAGTCTTTGGGGAAAGTGGGCGTTGACGAAACCTGGTATTCACCTTATATTGCTATATCAATAGTTCACGCAGACTCTGCGAAACAGCTGGTGGCCGTATTGCGACAACAGTCAGTGGTTTCTATAGCGTCAACGAATCGAATTAACAAGTCGGGGCGGGGGCGCCTTGGGTTCTGGGTCATGTGCTTGGTGGATGGGTATGTATAAGGCAGCCAGAAAGAACAGGACAGTCTCCTTGTATCGGTGGCTCTTTGTGCGTTCTGTGTAGTTGGCTTGATGGTTGATTTATTTTGATGATGACGGAGATGTCAACAAAGGTCGGTTGGGTCCATCGCTCAGGGGATCCAATCGCCGCCAGTCTTGGCGCCAGGGTTGCCAACCCTAACCCTGACAACACCGACACCTGAGCATCCATTTGTATCACAGCCAGATCGATGGATCCGTATGCATAAGTCAATACATGCGCCTTTAGTATGTTGAATGATTGCTTACCGTTCAGTCATGGAGCGCTTGCAGTTTCCCTCAGGCTCCCAAGATCCCGCGGGGTAATTTGGTCTGTCCCTCCTCTGCCCCTCGAACATCTCTGGACACATAATTTGTATATACATGACACTCCAGTTCGTACCTCAATACCTAGGTATATACATACATCATGGCAGATCCAGATTATATGACTCAATTCTGCCAGGCTCTTGCTGAAAAAGCATCGCGAGATCCCGGGTTGCCACTGCCCAACCCGACCCCAGCATATTGGCAAAGCGAGGCTCACGAACTCGCAAACCACCAGTCAGCAACGCTGCCGGCCGAGGTGGATGTTGCAATCATCGGCTCTGGAATGACTGGCATTAGCGCAGCCTACCATTTGCTGCAGCAACAGGCGAGTCTCCGGGTCACCATCCTTGAAGCGCGCACTCTCACGTCAGGGGCTACGGGACGAAATGGTGGCCATTGTAAGGAGGATCCGTATGATGACTATGCGGATCTGAAAGAGCTATTTGGCAAGGAAGGGGCCAAGAAGATCGTCAAGTTTCGGCTGGCTCAGCTTGATGCCATGGTGGAACTCGTCGAAAAACTGGGATCGGATGCTGCAAAGTTGAGCCTACTAAGACGTGTGGATGGCTTGGATGTCTTTTACAATGAAGATGCCTTTGAGCATGCCAAAGAGAAAGTCGCGGATTACCTTGAAGATTTTCCAGAGCAGAAAGGTGTATGGCTGGTTCACGAGGGAAGCGACATCGATGAGGTTCGTGGTAACTTGAAAACTCTTTGTGGCTCTCTGGCACTCATCATTTACAGAAATTCGGTACTATCAATGCCGTTGGATGTATCAGCGGTCCAGCGGGTGCTCTCTGGCCTTACAAGCTCGTCGGGGCTGTAACAACGCATATTTCAAACCCAGAGCTATACCCAAACGTGACAATTGAGACTCACACGCCCGTTGAAAACGTATCTACAAGTGACCACGCCGATTACCCATTCATGCTCAAGACATCTAGGGGTGATATCAAGGCAACAAATATAATTCACTGCACCAATGGTTTCGCGGCTCATTTACTCCCAGGGCTTAGGGGAAGCTATATCCCATTCGCGGGCAAATGACACGACAAGCTGCTGCACCGGCGCTTCCACGATTGGGAGACCGTCGTTCATGGATATTGCATTATGACCTGGGATACGATTACATTACTCAGTCGCCTTCTTCCACGGGCGATATCTACCTCGGCGGTGCCTTCCTGAAAGCCCTCGTTACAGGCCAAGTCTCTGTCGAAGATGCCGATGTTGGCAGTGTCAGAGACGACTTACAGAATGACACAGCTCTTGCGACAATTGAAGGTGCAGTTCAGGAGCGACTGCGACATGGGGATGGGACGCGTGTCGTGGATAAGTGGACTGGCATTATGGGGTTCACAATAGACAACAACCCAATCGTCGGAAAGGTCCCATATGAAATATCCGAGAGGAAACCAGCGTCAAGTAAAGGCAGGGAATGGATAGCTGCAGGGTTTTGTGGTAACGGTATGGTCAATTGCTGGCTCACGGGAAGGCGATTGCAGAGATGCTTCTGAAGGAGACGACGCAGTAGAGGACTGGTTTCCTCTCGAGCAGCATGCGTGTTCCCCGGAGCGCTTGCAGAGGACGACGTTGGTTGATAGGTTTCTGTCGTTTGTGAAAGATGGTGCTGTGTGAGATGTATATAATACGGATACGTTTTACCTAGGTATGCATCTAGACAATTGGATTAGATATTTCGCAAAGTCCACCAAAGGGAGAATTAATCTTCAAGTTTATATTAACTTTTGAGAAATAGATATACATATGCCCGCGGAGAAAAGAAAATGAATAGCGTTAAAAGAAGACATAAGCATCCCGCTTTATATATCGCCTTGGGCCGCTGCAACTGCCCTCTCTAATTGAAGATACTTCTCTTCGGCTCCTTGGATGCAAGCAATGTTCGCACCCAACTTATTCAGAGTCTCCACGTATTCATCGTATTCATCGGAGTCAAACACAATGCCTCCCCTGCTTGTAGATATGCCACACCGTCCTTAACGAGCATCGTTCGAAGTGCAATACACGTATCCATATCGCCAGCGATCGCACAAGACCCATCCGAACTGACCCTATCATAGCCAAAATATCCGACTGCTCCCGCATACACTCCTCGTTTCTCCCCTTCCAATTCACTGATCAGCTGCATGGCGCGGACTTTTGGGGCCCCAGATACGGTTCCGGCAGGGAAGATGGACCGGAAAGCATCGAATCTGGTCTTATCTGGTCGAAGAACACCGGATACTTGAGACACGAGGTGCTGGACGTGAGAAAATTTCTCGACAACCATGAGCCGATCGACCTGAGTGGTCATCGGGTCGCACACACGATTGACGTCGTTCCGAGCTAGATCCACGAGCATCACGTGTTCGGCACGGTCTTTCAAACTTCCTCGCAGCTCAGCAGCAAGCGCTTCATCCTCCTCAGCGGTTTGGCCTCTTTTAACAGTTCCCGCGATTGGATGAGTGATGATGCGGCCCTTTTCCCTGACGAGGAGCTCTGGACTGGCACCCACAAGTTGGAAGTCGGCGCAGTCGATATAGAATAAATACGGAGACGGATTAACTGAGCGAAGGTGTCGGAAGAGGTTGAAAGGGTGGAGCGAAGTTGGACGGGCTAATCTTTGTGAAGGGACGGCTTGAAATATGTCACCAATCTGGATGTGTTTCTTAAGCTTCGTAACGTGGCTCTCGTAACCTGCCTGCCCAATGTTTGAGGTGTATTCCTGATTGGGGACGATGGGTTTCTGCGGAGGGAGAGGAGTATTTGGCTGCGTAAGGATGTCGATCTTCTCCTGCAAGATCTGCTGGCCCTTGCGATATTCCGCCTCCAGATCGGAATCCTTCTCGGGAATAGGGATATAGGTAATGATCTTGACGACCTGGAAGAAGTGGTCAATGGCGACTATGGTGTCGAAAAGCATAAATAAAGACTCCGGTACACCGAGCACATCCTTCAGCGGCCGCGCTGTTGTCGGTTCGAAGTATCGGACGCAGTCATATCCTACGTAGCCAATGGCACCTCCAGTCAACGGCGGTAGTTTCAGGCCGGGTATCGTCGCACTGCGAAACTGGCTGAGCTCTTGTTCAAGAATTGGGAGAGGGTCGCATTCCGGGCCATGGCCGAGGCCTGTTTTGATGATTTTCCTGGGGTCTACCATCACAGCCAGTCAGCCAATCAATCGATCAATAAGTGGGCTCGTCTACGCATACCTGCTCCTACGAAACTGTACCGCCCTATTGTTTCCGTAGTAGCGGCACTTTCGTACAAAATGATTGTTTCGAACTGATATATGCGCACGTGTTAAGATATGCCTGAGGGCCCCAAGCAGCAGAGACCAAGATCCAGACTCACTTAGCAGCAATTCTCATATAAGCTAGCGTGGGAGTCAGGAGATCGCCCGGAATCGAAGTCGTCAATGGGAGAAGATTCGGAGGGTTTGCGGAGTTTCGTGCCTTAGCGATGGCTTCGCGTGCGACCTCCAGGGAGGGCACTACGGCGGCCTTGGAATAGCTGTCAGTACGCATTGGCTGAGACAGTTTGAAAAGAACGATGCGAAATGACTTGCCGGTACGGACATAATGCAGGGCAATGCTCTATGGGTTCTGCCGAGGGTAACGAAAGCTCAGTACAAGAGGTCCTATCGAGCAACGCAAGGCATATTATCGGAGAGCGAAGCCAATTGATTGCCCTGCACTGATTAAAGGACCAACTAGGGATGGTTTGAATGCAAAAACAATTTCGGTTATGTGGTGAGTCAGAATCATGGATATATTTCTAGAGGAGAAGTTACATAGGTTCTGCTCTCACCGCCAACGGTTTGCCCCGCCTTGAATACTTATGGCGTAGAAATGATTTCTCGTTTCTCAGATTCCTAGGTAACATTCTCTGAATTACCACGGATAGTCTATGTCTCTATGATTACATTGGGAGTCGAGTCTACAATCGATATACGAAAGCGAGAGCACGCCAGCGCAGCCTGGAATAGTATGTACTTCCAGCCCCTCTTCAGCTGCACCTTATCCATGTTGCTTTAGAAAATGTTACATATAATTTTATGCCTGAATTTATGCCGTGATTTCAGACGCTCCGGCTACCTACCTAGGTAGTAAGCCTACTTAAAGCCTACTATAGAGACTATGTATAAGCATTCAAGTTATTTTATTTCATTCGGGCTGCGCGCGGTAGCCGAGAGAGGGAAACCCCGGCGCATTTACGATGATTTAGGTGTCTTTTGTGTACATTGTATACTCTGTAGCTTGTTGGAGAATTATTCGGAGGTTAGAGGTTAGTTAACAATGCATCTAATTCCTGACCTCAGTTGACAAGCCACGCCGCCAAATCAGTACAGATGAACAAAAACGCCATAAGACCATTTCGGCGTTTATACTGTGGATAGTAGATACTAACACTACAAGTCTCCAACCAGCTGTAAGCTGTGCTGGTTAATTATGATAAGCTTCTGGTGGTGGGTATGGCTCAGCCATGTCAGATTTCAACATCTCAGCCCCAGCAACTACCTAGGTAACTGGAACTTGGATGGAAAGGGGCGCACGACCATTGGCTTAGCGAGAAATCGGTGCTCCAAAATTAACCACAATAATATAAGTTATAATCTCACCATAAGTCCGTGTAGTAACGCAGGGTACCAGCTCGAGAAACCCCGCGCTATAAGTAGCTCTCATCCACCACTATGGCATATAGTGATTCAATAATTCAACGGCCAACCGACTGAGCCCATCTTCTATTTTGTCATCTGCCTCGCTTGGAAGCACTTGCCAAACGCGCCTCTATAACAATGGTGGCCAGTAACCAGACTGCAAAGCCGCTTGTCGTCTTCGCCTGTACGACTGCGTACGGGCACACAATGCCGCTCCTCCCACATGCTCGCAACCTGGTCAAGCAAGGATACGACGTGTCCTTTGTCGGCGGCACCGACTTTGAGGCTGCCATCAGGAGAACTGGCGCAGCGTTCTACCCGACAGAGAACCCATATACGCCCGACGTTAACCGGCAACTCCTCGAGATCCCTGAAGAGGAGCGTCTTATCTACTCCGTAAAAGCATTATTCATTGACACTACGCCGGAGCGAATGAAGGCACTGACCGTAGTGCTGGAGGAGCTTCGCGAGAAGCATCCAGGCCGCGGCGTGATTATTGTGCAAGAAATTTGTTTCATGGGCACCTTGCCCTACGCATATGGTGCACCTCCCCAAAGGGATACGACCGCTTTCCACCAGTCATTGGCTTCTCGACTGCGCCATTGCTTGTTTCAAGTATTGACACTGCGCCCTTTGGACCCGGTCTCCGGCCAGACTCAAGCGAAGCCGGTCGTGCTCGCAATGCGGCCATGTATGAAGCTATGAAGGCCAAGCAGCAGGAGCTGAGTGACTATGCCACCTCTGTGTACGCAAAGCTTGGTGCCACCGGCAAGGTGACAGAGCCAGTCTTCGACCACTGGACCACAAGTTACGATATCTGTGTGCAGCCATGCAGCGCAAGCCTGGAGTACCCGCGCAGCGACCTGTCACCTAAGATCAAGTTCATTGGGGAACTCCGCCCAGGAGATCGACCCGTCAATGCCACTGCCTCCGTGGTGGGATGAGCTGAAAGCGAACAAGCAGGCCACAAGCCCGAAAAGGTGGTCTTTGTAACACAGGGCACTGTTGCGGTGGACTACAGCGCGCTCTTGATCCCGACTCTCAAAGTCCTTGCAGACAGGGAGGACCTCATCGTCATCGGAGTCCTGGGCGTGAAAGGCGCCAAACTGGACGGATTCGAGATACCCGGCAATGCAAAGGTGGTTGACTATCTGATGTACGAGGCGGTACTACAATACACCGACGTGTTCGTCACCAATGCAGGATACGGTGGCTTTATTTCTGGTGTCATGCATGGTGTTCCCATGGTTCTGGCTGGAAAGGATCGTAAGTCTTATCTATCTTCTTCTCCACTTAATCAAGTAATTTATTTACCATTGTACTTCCTCCAGAGGACAAAGCCGAGGTGTCGATGCGCGGCGAATTGGCTGGAATCGGCGTTAATCTGCAGACTGACCGACCCAGTCCTGAGGCCATTCGGGATGGCGTGAACAAGCTGTTGACAGACCGCAGTTTCAAGGCCCGCTGCTTAGAGATCCAGCGTGAGAACCAGGAGCTGGACTGCGTAGGCCAGCTAGACAGGATCATCAAGGAATTAAGCGCTGAGTTGTGATTAGAACTAGCATATAGACTGCATCAGTAGAGAATTCAGCAAGCGAAAGTCCATAGAGTGAATGATACAATCAATCTTCATGCCTGAGGCATCAAACACAAACACATGTGACCTTGTTTACCTTGCTTAAAAGGCCAGCTCTTCTCGCCAACAATAATATTGCGCCATAGCTATCGACTGCATTTTAGAAAAGCGACGTGCCAATGGACGACCAGCATCGTTAAGCAAAGTCTGCTCCTGGTTGCCAACTTGCTGTCGCAAAGAAAAAGATGAACATCGCATCTCCGCATCCCCGCAAGCATCGCCTAACGTCGTCCTTCACCGATTCCGCCATTGAAGTAGAACTGTCGTCGAATTCTGCGCAGAGCGATGACGGCTCATTTCCCATTGTTTCTTCTACAAGCTTCTCACTGAGCGAACGACTATCTTACATCGCTCACCTCGCTGCCGAGAACTCAGCGCGTGGGTACTCCGTCGACGAGCATGCCGCAATCAACAAATGTCTGGGCGATTCGGAAACATTACTGCTCGATCCACGGCCAGGCATCAGCCGCGCCATTGCCCTGAATCGACCGTCTGGTCCGAGTTCGAGTCCACCTTCAAGAACTGCGACCCCAACTCCGATTCCTACTACTACAACACCCACAGCACATTTAGTGAACGCCCGTCCGCGCAAAGAGGCCGAAGAAACATTTTCTCTTCCGAGAAATCAAACCATCACAGAGCAGACATCTGTCCAGTTGAAATCGGTTTTGAGTGAGCTTTCAAGCGTGAATGAAGAACTTCGGCAACGGTACATTGAATCTCGGCATATCCACGATGTGTTCATTATCAAATGCGAAGGATTGGCGCAGCGGATTATAGAGTTGGAGAATGAAGTGCATGAATTGTGAGTATTGAATATATACACAGCCGCTCTACCAATGATAGTATTGTATGACCATCAGAAACTAACTCGGGGATATTCACGAATCAGAAAATCAGATATTTTAGAAGACACGATTGAATTGGAAGGGCTGCGGGGTACTATTCGCGGCCTCGAGAGCTGGGTTAACAGATGGCAGCGTCAGCGCGAGGCTGCCATCGCATCATCGAATCCCGCGCGGCGACGGCGGCCCCAAAAGAGTCCCTCCTCTTCATGGAGATGGAAGAAGAAAAACAATCTACAAATCATGGCCACGAGCAAGACGTTGTGGCGGAAGAAGAAGATGGGAATAAAGAAGATTTCGATACGTTTCTGGATGGAATCTTGGCTTGGATGAGAGGCTGGAATGACGTTGAAGAAGGGTTTCTTGTTCGCGCTCGAAGACGGAAAATGCGACGAGATCAGAAGTCTTCTATCGCCTAAGCATTGGAAGTTGCTAGGTCTTTTGACTTTGTACATAGACTTTGTTTCTTGGTACATATCGTTCCAAGTTTTGCAGCATTCTCCTGCAATGGCAAGGGCAACCCGTAACTTATGTATATATTTATCGACTCTTCTTAATTCTATGAAAAAAAGCCTTGGAACACGTCCTCGGAGAAATTAAAATAAAGTAAATAAACCATCCAATTTATACCTCGTAAATAAGAGCGTGTAAACGGTCAATGCCAGATGATGCAAACTCCCCAAACCGCGATTCCGAAATATGAAACACCTTTCAGTATGCGAAGCATCCAGTAACCAAAAAAGACGAAAAGGCAAAGTGAGAGAGAAAAAAAAAGAGGAGCACCCGCCGTATTTACATTTATGACATTCAATCAATTATAAAAGGTTTCTTTTTCTATGCCTTCTTTCATGCCAACGCTTGGAAGGCAAGATATCCACCTGAAAGAAAGTAAATCAATAAATCAAGAAGAAGAATTAAGAACAAGGGTATCAGCTAATGGGAATAACCTGTGCAAAACGTCTGTCCTGTCGCGATACAACAGTTCCGTCGATATCAAATATATCGTAGGCTGCCTGTTATGATGAAATGGCTGGAGCATGGATTATTTCATCTTGTGCAATATTATCGTCTGTGGGCTCCGGCCCTTTGAAAGACGAGAATTTGGAGTCGAGGAATGTAACTTTGTGCTGAATGAGGCTTGCAGTTATTCAAAGACGTTCACGCCCCTTCCTTGAAGGTTGACAATTGCCATCTGAAATGTAGTCCATTAGCATCCACTCTTTTCTTTTGTTTCATATTCATGTATGCCATAAATATGGAGTTACGTACCTTTTCCCATATCCCATTGCGAGCTTTTTCCCATCCGTGTCCCACGCAAGACTGCGATAAACCTCAACGGCTGCAGAACCGTTCTCTCCGTTCACAGGCTTTTCTAAGGTGCCTTGCGTCAATTCCGTCGTCGGACATACCCATGTAGCAAGTGGTTCATTCCCGCGCTCCGTATTCCATATAAACAGCCTATCGGTACTAGCAGCCGAAACCACATATCCGTCTGGAGAGAAAGCCAACGCGAGCGCAGGAACTCCCGGGGACAGGAACAAGGCGTGAAGACAAGTGATTCTCTTCGATTCCAGGTCGACGTTCCATATCTTGATGGTATCGTCGAGTGAAGCCGAAGCAAACGTGAACACAGTGCTAGTTTCCGCGTCTTGGTCTCGGGGTTCAGGACGGAGCTCAATGGCGGTGATATCAGCACGGTGTGCGTCCTCAACCACTATGTCATGTGTCGGGATCCAGAGACTGGCAGCGGAAGATGCGGCGGCAACGGCAACAGCGGCACCGCCAATTTTAGTACCCCGAACGTAGGACCATTCCGTGCTCGGGTCCTGAGATTGGAAACGGTTCACAATATGTAATGTCGAGTCGATTTCACACTGCCACACTGAGCCCTCCCCGGAAACGAAGACGTGGTTGTCGCCTGCCCACGTGATGTCGTGGACGAGCCCGTCGATGGTCCGGTACGATGGAAATTCCTCGGGTTTGATGGAGTCGTCCCAGAGCGAAAGTTCTGAGTTCTCGCCGTTGGACGAAATCACAACCATGTATGTTCCTTTGGCGCCCAGTGGAGCCCGTTTATCATGCCTGGGGCAGTCGGTAGTAGGTCCACAACATTGCCGCTGCTGTCGTACATTTGAATGGACGAGCGCCGGTCGTTGTAGGTGGCGGCAGCGAACTTACGACCCGAGGGCTCCCACGCCAAGGCAGTGACCCAGCTTCCATCGCCTTTGCTGTCGTAGATTTTCTCGCAGCTCGCAGGTGACCCCGGCGCTGGCAGCTTCCACAGGACGCAGAAGGTGTCTCCCGCTGCGGCAAGTATTGACGAATCATCGGGCCGCCACGCCAGGCGGGTCACGTGGTCGTCACGGGCCACCTCGACGTCGAGGATCGTGGTGTGGGAACTAAGGTCCGCGGCCTTGGCGGGCACATACTGCACGCCGACACTCCTTCCCGCCGTCAGCGTATCGGGCGCCATCTCCAGTCTCTTCTGCCGCTGCCGGAGCGAGCTTCATCTCCAAGTCGCCTTCTGCGTCAGCCACTTCGGCGGACGACGGAGATTTCACTGCCGGAGGACGGTCATGACTTGCGCCGTTAGTATCAATGTCCATTGCGCTGTCGTCGCCGTTGACAGCGACATCGATGCGATTCGTCTTGCGACCCTTCTTTACGCTAAGAATCGGTAGCGCCGGCTCGGTGGCAGGATGGCCATTCGTTGCGGCCACTGGCTTGCTTGTTAGAGGCACGGCTGGCGCTGTCTCTGTGACGAACTCCATCTGCGCTTTAATGCTCTTGTCGCGCGCATTGAGCGATTCAGTGTCGAGGGTGTTGGCCCAAAGAATGATTTGGAGGGTTCAAAGGGAATAGGATTTCCTTCCTAAAACAGCACGTAAGAAACCGGACGCCGTGGTCTTTGGCGGCAGTCAAAGCGTTTACGTACCTTGTCGAGTGATTGTTCGATCTCATGATATTGTAAACCTTTTTGTACCAGAGACACTAGGGCGTGCGTTTTGATATGAGGAGCAAAAGGTAGCGTCTGTGGATTAGCGAGCCATGCTCGTTGTAGCATGACAGCAGCTTCTCCATGGCCTGTGGTTTTGTTAGAAGACGTTGCAATAAATAATACGAAGAATGTAAAAATATCATCGATATTTTCTCCTTTTCTTTTTTTCTCCCTCCCCATTCGGGTCTAATCATTGCGCCGCAAAGACAGGGGCAATAACCAACCTGATTCTTGGAGGTACCTATTGGGCAATGTTAAAATGAAAATTCTCTCATACATTTATGGGTCATTTCAATTGTGTGGAAAAGCGTACCTCCATATTAGGTAATTTACGTGATGGGATGTCAGATCCATGATCAGACTGGCGGTGGCTTCGGATGAGAATTGTGCAAGCCAGAACCCAATAAATACGGGTGGGCCGCACGGGCGCTACGTGCCTCTAGCAAATCCCAGAGACAGGCTGGAAAGCGCACGATGCGCGCGTCAGACAGCAGCAGGATCGATGGGCTCGCACGGTTCGAGGTGCAGGAAGCAAAAAGGCAAGGGAAGGGACAGAATGACAACGGCTGCGCGGAGAAACGGAGCGAGCTGTGAGTAGGGAAGAGTGGAGTTGCAAGGGTGCCGAGCCAAAGATGGACGGGGCAGCCGACGAGGCGAAGTAGCGGGCCGGGAGATTGGACTGAAGATTGAAGATCGAAAGACAGTAGAGCGTAGACAGTGGATTTTTGAAGATTGATGCAGGCTGCTGGAGACAAGGAAGAACATGACTCCAGGGAATCATCGGCGCCAGCGTGTGGCTTGAGATGCATGGGCTAAGGTTTGCCGCTAAGCCACATTGGATCGAGCCTCTCCGGAGTAGTTCTGCGGGCCAGCCCAGCCAAGACGCACTTACAAGCAGACAAAATAGTGTCTGAATTATTTCATAGCACATGCAGTAATCCGACGCTGCATCACATAAATAAATATTATATACCGCCGAACAACCAAAGTAGACAACGCACAAGCATGCAACAGGACAATAGTATGAGGAGGATTGATTCGCCGAGGCCGCGGATCCGTGGGGACTTTGGCTACATTAGTTAACTAACGTTAGCTCGAAGTTGAAGAAAGCGCGGCCTCAGGCTGCCACGGACAGCGGATTATTGTTAATCCTCGCCCGGCAAAGCTTCATTGGTCCCGTGATATCAGCTACTGCTGTCGCCTAAAGGCTAAGGCATCGACACACTCTAGCTAAAAGGAAAAGCGGCCAGACCAGTAAAGCTTTCCGTCTCGCCTCCCTATCCCGATATTCTTTCTGGCTGAACACCTCGTTGCTTGCGGGCGATCTCCAAGGAGTCGCATCGCAACCATACGCTGTCATTCACCATGCCTATCAGAGTCAATCTCCCCAGCGACGCGCATCCTCCTGATCAGTCAGTTGGCCCTCTCTTTTCTGTACAACGTAGCAAGATGGAGGCAACTCGGCGACGCTCCACCTTCTGGACAGCATCCCAACCCAATCGTTCCCTATCTCACCCTCGTGCCGTCGATGTTTTACTACTACCCATGGACTCTCCTCACGGCGACCTTTGTGGAGCAGAATATTTTCACCGTCTTGATCAACGGAGTGACCGTCTTCTACGGCGGGAAGTACCTCGAGCGAGCATGGGGTTCGAGGGAATTTGGTAAATTCGTCCTAGTCGTCGCCCTCATTCCGAATGTTTTGATGCTTCCAATCTATATTTTCTGGGCTGCGATCACTGGCAGCAGTCTCCAAGGGTACGCTTTTGGTTCTCTCCCGATGATGATTGTCTCTCTTCTTGCGCCGTGCCGACTGATAACCCCGTTATTCCCAGTCTGACCCAAATCTGCGGCGGCGTTGCGTTGCAGGCATCTTTCCTCGTCGCATTCAAGCAGCTCGTTCCTGAACATACTGTTACGATTTTGAAGGGTATTGTCAAAATGCGAGTAAAGCATTTCCCTGCTATCTTCTTGCTTCTCAATACCTTCAGCGGAATTGTCTTTGGCACCGATACGGCTGCGATCCTGGCTTGGCTCGGCCTTCTTATTAGCTGGACATACCTGAGGTTTTACAAATATCAACCCGATCTTACTGGCACGTCCACCAATGGCTTAGGTTTGAAGGGAGATGCAAGCGAGACTTTTACCTTTGCAACTTTTTTCCCGATGTGCTACAGCCGCCGATTTCTTTTGTTGCCGATCACATCTATGCCTTCCTTGTTGCATTGAAGGTCATTACCCCATTCTCCGCTGAAGATATTGCCTCTAGCACCGAGAATGCTGTGGCCCGTGGTCAAGCCGGTCTTCCTTCACTTTTGAGCAATGCTGGAGGCGGCATGAGAGGTATGGGCAAGCGGGAAGAGGCTGAGCGACGACGAGCACTTGCACTCAGAGCTCTTGATCAAAGACTTCAAGCTGCGACTGCCAGCAAGCCTCCCGCGCTGTCTGGCCAACCTTCTGCGCCTTCGAACACCACCGCGCCTACCGTATCTTCTGGGCAAAACATGCTTGGCGAAACTAGCTATACCCCCGATAATTCATGAGATACTATATAGCGAAGTTTTAAGTTTATCAACCGATGCTCTTCTTTTTGGGGCAATTTGTAATGAGTCTGGGCTTTCCTATATATATTTTCTACTTGGGGATGTGATAACGAAATGTGTGATGCACAAGGGATGCAAATATGACATGGCTGACGCACAAATTAACATGATCTTGCTTTTTCACTTTCTACCTATTTTTATTTTACTTTTACTATTCTTAGCCCTTTTACAAGGACAGCATTTGAGGGCGTTTTTTGGAGATACCATCTACTAGCGGGTACTGAAGTCTTCTACGCCGTGAAATGAATGTACGTATCTAAATTTTTGTGTGATGACCATTCCAATTTTTACGTTTCTGCTTTGATGGCCATGCCATTCCTAGGTAACTACCTGGCTAGGTACGCCGTCAAACACTGCAAAGGTCCTAGGAACGAATTTGACGACGGGGAAATCTTCCAGGTGTATTGTATAAATGGCTGGAATTTAGAATCTTGCATAATATATCCTAGTTAATATACAATTGGATGACTCAAAGCCGAAAGTCATCACCAAAGAAAACGCTGGTATCAATCCCAAAGGGAGAAAAGAAATGCATCTATAGTTGTCGAAGTTTCTCCACCTCTCCCTGGCTTCTTGTAACATACGCTCTTGATCTTTCTTCGCCTGCCGTATGCCAGCTACCCGTACTCTGTCTGCTTCAGCCTTGATATCCATCTTCCGAAAGTTCTCGAGATCCTCCTTGTCCTTGGCTGTAGCTTCGATGTCGATAGCACCTGTGACATCTTTGACTTGTTTCCAAATTTCTTCATAATCATACTCCTTTATATTAAGCACAACCGTTTGCTCTGACTCGGAGGGAGCAGGCGCATGTTTATCTTCCAAGGCTTCGTCGTGGTAAGCTTGCTTCTTGCTGGGTTGGCCCGTGAAAAGATAGTGAGCGCCGCTGGTCCATCCTGGTCATCGGTCTGTTTCACTGACATCTGTACAGCCGGATTATGGTATTTGAGTCGAGGAAGGCAATTGCGCCAAAAGTGTCGTGCTCCAGAATGCCCGCCTTGTATGTATTTTGCATAGGTCAAATGTATGCGGGTGACGGCTGGTAGGTCTTTTAAAGGGGAGCTGATGGAGGGAAGGGTGGCTGCGCCTGTTCCGACGCGCACGTTGAGAAGACGCTGCATAATATCTGCGTTAGTACATATATACGCGTCAAGTTAGGGAAGAAAAGTTCATCATACCGCGTTGAGCTTTCGCATTCGCTTGAATAGATTGACCATGTTGGCAGATTGCAGATGAATCTTTTGACGCAGAAAAGTGAGACTCCAACAACGGGTAATTAATACAAGAACGATTGTTAGGTATTCAATGGAATTGACGCCCTCAAGATGCTTTGTTTGTGTCCAGTTGCTTTGCTTCTTACAGAGGAAAATAATGAATCGGGAATTTGAGGTCACGTGCGCCAAAAATTACACTACAGGCCACTTGACTACTCTCGGCTTAGCTCGGACGGTTTCCGTCCTTAGCGCGGGAGATAATTACTGAGTCAACGTCAAAGCAACCCCGCGATAAAAAAGGCCATAAATTCATTCTGCCCAGATCAACCGAGGATTGTCGTCTTTTATCTTTCCTTGGATACTTCGCAGTAATTTCGTTCCAACATGGCTGCTGCTGCCGCCGAAGCTGCGGCCCTGGATCCCAGCAATAGCTCGAAAAATACTCTCAAAATAGAGAATGTATGGTATTTCCCTTGCCATTCCACGATTTTGAATCCCCTACGCCCAGTGAGCATCTGTAATGTGATGGTCAAGGCTAACAGTCTTCCTCCGGAATGCAGTTCGAAAAGAGAAACGCACTTCAAGCTATCGAAAAGAAATACCAGCAACAATGGAGGGAAAATGGAGTGTTCGAGGTTGACGCACCTTCTCTCGCAGAGATACCCGCTGGAACAATGTCTGGAGATGAACTTCGCACGAAATATCCAAAATTTTTCGGCACAATGGCGTACCCATACATGAACGGAACTTTGCATGCAGGACATAGCTTCACTGCTAGCAAGGTTGAGTTTATGACCAGTGTTGCTCGAATGCAAGGCAAGAGGGCTCTCTTCCCTCTAGGCTTTCACTGCACTGGTATGCCTATCCTTGCATGCGCCGATAAACTGAAGGACGAAATCAAGGCTTTTGGCAAGAACTTTGAGGGCTACCAGCCTGAGGAAGCTCTTCCTGAGCAGCCACCTGCCCCTACACAGGAAGTTTCGGTTGACCCGACAAAATTCTCGGGCAAGAAGAGTAAGGCTGCTGCTAAGACAGTCAAGGCAAAATACCAATTCCAAGTACGAGAAATAGTTTAATATCGTAAGCAATACTTCAATTCTGACAAATGACGAACAGATTATGTTGAGCATTGGTATTCCTCTGGAGGAGATCCACAAATTCGCCGATGCCAGCTACTGGCTCGAATACTTCCCACCGCTTGCTATTAGGGATTTGAACAGTCTGGGTGCGAAAATTGACTGGCGACGACAGTTTGTAACCACTGATGCAAACCCTTACTATGATGCTTTCGTTCGCTGGCAAATGAACCGCCTGCATGACTTGGGAAAGATTATGTACGGCAATCGATATACGATCTACTCACCCAAGGATGGACAACCCTGCATGGACCACGATCGGACGGAGGGCGAGGGTATTGGCCCGCAGGAATATACCGCGTTGAAAGTCAAGGTCACGGAATGGTCGCAGCCAGCTGCTGACTTGTTGAAGGGAAAGATTGAAGAGGATGCCAATGTGTTTTTCATTCCTGCTACCCTTCGACCAGAAACTATGTATGGACAGACTGCTATCTTTTGGGACCAAAGATCACATATGGAATTTACAGAGTCAAGGAGAAGGAATATTATGTGGTGACCAAGAGGGCTGCTTGGAACATGGCGTTCCAGGGCATCTTCTTCAACAACGAGGAGTTCCCCAAGACCCAGGACCAGCTGCCTTTTGTTGCCGAAGCCCCGGGCTCTACCTTTGTTGGTACTTCCGTTTCAGCACCCTTGTCTGTTCATGAAACCATCAAGATCTTGCCAATGGAAACCGTATCTGCCACGAAGGGAACCGGCGTCGTGACCTCAGTTCCATCTGACAGTCCTGATGACTACGCCACAGTCACTGATCTGGCGAAGAAGGCTGATTACTATAAAATCCAAAAAGAATGGGCAGAGCTTGAAATCCTTCCCATTATTGACACCCTACATACGGAAATCTGACAGCGCCAACTTTGGTTAAGAAACTCAAAATCAACTCCCCAAAGACGCCAGTAAGTTAGCTGAGGCGAAAGATCTCGCTTACACCGAGGGTTCTACAAGGGTACAATGCTTGTTGGAGAATTCAAGGAGAGACAGTCCAGAACGCCAAAGATAAGGTCCGTCAATCTCTCATCAAGAGTGGCTTGGCTTTTGCCTTTGCAGACCCATCAGGAAAGGTTGTCAGTCGAAGTGGTGACGACTGCGTGGTTGCCTATTTAGGTCAGTGGTTCATGAACTACGGTGAGAACGATGCCAAATGGCAGAAGGATACTTTGGACTACGTTGTTAATGACTTGAACACCTACTCTGCGGAAACACGGAATGGTTTCGAGGCAAACCTTAGCTGGTTGAACCGATGGGCTTGTGCGAGAACATATGGCCTTGGATCAAAACTTCCGTGGGATACGAAGTTTCTCGTTGAAAGTTTGAGTGACAGTACTATCTATATGGCATACTACACCATTGCTCACCTGCTTCACGGCGATCGATTCGGAAAACGACCGGTCTTTTGAACATTAAACCGGAGAGCATGATTGATGAGGTATGGGACTATGTCTTCACGAGACGCGAAATCGACGATAGCATCATTGAAAAGAGTGGCATTAGCAAGGAGAGCCTGCAAACCATGAGGAGAGAGTTCGAATACTTCTATCCGTTGGATGTTAGGGTCAGTGGTAAAGATTTGATTCAAAACCACCTTACGTTCTTCCTTTACATTCACGTCGCTCTTTCCTCCAGAGTACTGGCCGCGAGGCGTTCGAGCCAATGGCCATTTGTTGCTCAACGGGGAGAAGATGAGTAAGAGCACTGGCAACTTCCTTACTCTCAAAGACTCCGTAGAGAAATTCGGAGCGGATGCTACTCGAATCGCCTTTGCTGATGCAGGAGATGGAATTGAAGACGCCAACTTTGACGAAACCGTTGCCAACAGCAACATTCTTCGTCTGTTTAAACTGAAGGAGTGGGTTGAGGAAGTTGTCAAGGATGAACAGCTGCGCACTGGACCCGCAGATTCCTTCTGGGACAAATTATTTAATAATTCCATGAATGTGACAGTGAGAGAAGCTGTGGCTCATTATTCAGAGTAAGGATTCCACCCTTCCGCTGCGTTTGGAAACATTTCTGACACCGTAGCAGGACCAACTTTAAGTTAGCTCTCAAGTCGGCACTCTACGACCTTGTCAATGCCCGTGACGCATATCGTGAGGCTGCTTCAACAGCCGGAGTTGGGATGCACCGAGATGTCATTCTTCGTTATATTGAGCTGCAGGCTCTGATTATCTCCCCTATTGCTCCCCACTGGGCTGAATACGTTTGGCTAGAGGTTCTCAAGAAGGTAATTCAACCAGTCTTTTCAATTTTAGAAGTGGGTTTACTAATTATACACACAGCCTGAAACCATTCACAAACAAATTTTCCCTACCGTACCAGAGGCAGACGCAGCACTGTCTGCAGCCTCGACTTACGTTCAGACCAACTCATCCAACATCGCGTCAGCGGAGTCAACCTTTATTAAGAAACTGTCCAAGGGAAAGAACATCAATTTTGACCCACGGAAGCCGAAGAAGGTGACGATCTATGTAGCGACGAAGTTCCCGGCATGGCAGGAAAAATACATCGACCTTGTGCGCGAGTCCTTTGATGCGATGAACTTGGCCATTGACGACAAGGCTCTAAACTCCAAGGTGGCCAAGCTGGGTGAAATGAAGAAAGCGATGCCTTTGTGCAGGGCTTGAAGAGACGTCTGATAAATAATAAAGAGGCCCCCGAGATAGTCTTTGACAGAAAGCTGCCGTTCGATGAAATCGCTGTCCTCGGCGAGATGACTACGGGACTGAAGAAGGTGACTGGCTCTAAGGAAGTGGAAGTCGTCGCACTTGACGAAGGCGGACACACAGGCACTGTACGTTGGCACGGGCGAGAGAAGAGAGAACTTGCAAGCTGAGAATGCGCTGCCGGGTCAGCCCGTCTTCTTCTTCGCCAATGTTGCGGAGTGAGTCATTCAAAAAGATGTTTAATAGAATCTTCTTTTAGTGTTACCCTCTGTCTATTTATGATGGAGCCGATTCAAAAGGTGAACGAAATTCTAATGTTGAAGGATTCCCAAATAGGCAATAAATACCTCCTCCGCTTGCGTAAAACCACGGCACGTATTATGCAAGATATACAAGCCACCTACTGTGTATCTAGTATCTATACAGAGTCAGAATGTCATTCTCCTGTTCTCTCCCTATTTGTATTAAAGCCAGGCAAAAGCTCTTCTCTCATTGGTTGTTGCGATGTCAGCCCTTTCCCTATTTGGGAGCGGAATAATATTGTTCCTTCTCCTCCGTCAAAAATTTTAAAACCCTGACGAGGGATTACCGTGCAATACGCCCTTGTTAGGCGCGGCAGTCACGTAAATTAGCTGTACTTTGTAATTTACAGTACGTGTGCAATTGCGTGGTCCAACACGTGACGGATGCGGACGGGACTCAGCCACACCGAGGAAAGACTCCAAGTCGCTCCCTCCTATTACGTAGTGCCGCTCATCCCATCTCCGTCCATCCATCCATCCATCTATCGCCATTTATTGATCTCTTACTCCCTTTGCTGCCGCTTCATTCTCCCACAACCCAGTACTACGAGCAACTCGCCCCGGCCCTCGTTTATCCAGCGAGTTACTCACGCAGCACATCGCCACCCCGTCCTCATCACCGTCTGGTGGCAGTTTGGCGCCCGCCGCCTTATCCGTCGGTTCAACTGTCACTGAGCTGAGAGCTGGTCTCCACCAACACTGCATCTTGTTTGTAGAATTTCTATCCACAGCCATCAGACAACATGTCGCGAGCGCTTCGGAGTGTGAAGAATGTCACCAAGGGCTATTCCTCGGTCCAAGTCAAAGTCCGCAATGGTGAGTTTTGCGCCACTCGCAGATGCCTGTCGCTCTCAGTCCAGCCCAGTCCAGTCATCTCGATTGGGGACAGGTCTCGCTTTGCTTATCGATTTTCTACACTTTTCCTGATTTCAACATCTCGCCTTGTTATTTCATATACATTATATATTTAAGTTCCTTACGGCTAATTTTTTCACGTGTATAGCCACCAGTAATGACCCATGGGGCCCAACGGGCACGGAAATGAGCGAGATTGCCGCTCTGACCTTCAACAAGTACGTATTCCTTACTGACAATATCGCTCTTATCCAATGATGACTAACAACTAGCTTTCTAAGCCCTAGCGATTTCTACGAGATTGTGGATATGCTGGATAAGCGGCTGAATGATAAAGGAAAGAATTGGCGCCATGTCTTGAAGTCGCTCAAGGTGCTAGACTATTGTCTTCACG
This sequence comes from Talaromyces trachyspermus, assembly GCA_020137715.1. Lineage (NCBI taxonomy): Eukaryota > Fungi > Ascomycota > Eurotiomycetes > Eurotiales > Trichocomaceae > Talaromyces > Talaromyces trachyspermus. The sequence continues at coordinate 6,496,889 of JACGXQ010000015.1, read as the reverse complement.
AAGGCTCAGAACTTGTCGTCACCTGGGCAAGGAAGAATGTCTACATCATCAAGACTCTCCGCGAGTTTCAGTATATCGACGACGAAGGACGAGATGTTGGTCAAAACGGTTTGTCGCACACAGGCACAAAAGACTCGCTTTCATACATTGATATTAACGTGTGTCTTTATAGTCCGGGTATCTGCCAAAGAGCTTACTGCCTTGATCCTTGACGAAGATCGTTTACGTAGCGAGCGGTCTGATCGAAAACTCTGGAAATCTCGTGTGAGTGGAATCGACGAAGGCATTCATGGATTTGGAGGATCCGGTTCAGGTGCTGGTGGCCGTCGCCCCGACCGAGACAGGCGTGAGCGCAGGAATCGTGAAGAGGATGACACAGAATATCAATTGGCCATAGAGGCTAGCAAGGTTGAAGCGGAAGAGGACCGGAAGCGACGCGAACGGGCAGCTAGGGACGATGACGATGACGATCTTGCAAAAGCGATCAAGTTGAGTAAGGAGGAAGAGGAACTGCGTAGGCGCGAACTAGAGGAAAGTAACGCTCAGTCATTGTTCGACGATACCCCAGTCCAACCCACTCCTGCACAGCCAACGGGATACAACCAGGGCTATCAGCAGCAGCCTGCGGTCGACTGGTTCGGCAATCCCATTGACACTCAACAGCCTTTAACCACGGGTTATCTCAACAACCAGTATGCCCAACCTAACGGGTTTCAGGCCACAGGTCAACAAAATGGATTCGCCAATGGATTCCAGATGCAGCCCACAGGATATGATCAGTTTGGACAACCGCAGAACCAACAATTTTTCCAAACTCAATCCCTTCAGCCCCAGCATACTGCGTTCAATAACAACAACCCTTACGGAACCAATACTGTTTTCGCACAGGCACAACAACCTCAGCAGCAAGATAACTACTTACAGCCAGGTAGTCACAACCCCTGGGCTACCCAACAGCAAGGTCTGGATTCCCTCAAACCCATGCCTACTGGATCGAACAATCCTTTTGCCTCAGCCATCACTCGGCCCGTCTCACAGCCATCCCGGCCTGGTCCACCCACATTGAACACGTTATCTGAAGAAAGAGCAACAACAACGTTCAAAACCATGCCGTCAGGACCAAACCCTATCACCAACTACCAAGCTCCTAACCCGTTACAGCCAACTGCAACTTCAGCTAAGCCTACTCGGGTAGATGATGGGCAATATGCCAAACTTAATGCTCTGCTTGCAAGTGGCGAGGGCCAGGATACATTTGGCAATGTAGGCGACTTGCGTATTCCTGCTCACCATACCGCCCCTGGCACCTTCATAAACTCTGCGGGTCAAGGATTTGATCGGATTAGCGCTACTCAGACTGGCAATCCATTCTTCGGCCAACAGTATACTGGTGTGCCTCGACAGACTGGCTTTACCCAGTCTAGCAATCCTTTTGGTGCTCATGGACAACAGCACCAACAAGGCGGGAGCTTGATCGATCTATAAATACAAGTCCCAGGTCGCTAGTTGATAGTACTTTGTCTTTCTTTTGTTGCCGATTATCCATTTCCGCCCTTTTATGTTTTTGACGTGGATATATAAAATGACAAATGCTGAGTGAAGGGTATTGGCATGGTCGTCCTGCACCGAACTCATACTTCTTTCCGCGAGTATAACGCAGTTGTCATTTTTCTCATTTGAATATTTGTGTGTGCATAGAGACTGCCCAATTTTCTTATCCTCATTATTACTATCGCCCACCCATTTTCGATATCCCATCTATCCTTACAACCACAACACTGTCGCTTATCCATGACTATATCCTTTACTATTCTTTCCTCTTACTTTGGCCCCCTTTTTTGTGTTGATCCGTTGCCGTCATTTGATTCCTTTTGTGTCGAGTTGCTTCTTTATCTTTAACTTCACTACATAGTCCGTTTTCTTTCCTTTCTTCTTTCTTCTTTATATATCCTTTCGTACTCGGAGAGCAATGATATCATCATGGTCTGTTTCTTTAAAATTGTCATTCGTAGTGGAGGCTTTAGAGTATTATATGCCTAGGTATGTAAGATTGTAGATACGTGTGATGGAAATGTTACATCTCCATGACATGTATCCCGGATGTACGCTATAAATACAACGAGAATGAATCAATAGTATACAGTTCACTAGAGGAAAGGGGCGTGTGTGCGTGAGTAAGAGAGACTGGTTAAGCACCCTTCCCACCATGCATTGTCCTCTTCTTATGGCTGATATTACTTCTCCTTGGACGATGAGACCCAGACATAAAACGCCCTTTGCGTTTATCGGCCTTGCGCTTGTCATGGATAAAATTCCATGTCTCCAGAGGCGGTCTTGAGGCAACGTGTTTGCCGAGGGGAGTGAAGACTTCTACTTTTGGTAATCCTTCTTCTTTTCCTCTTCTTGAAGAGGAATCTGGGAGTCGGATGTATGATGTTGTTGATATTGATATTGTCTCTTCGTGCGGATTTGCGCTGTAAGTTCTATCCAGCCACATCCCTCGATTAGGATGTCGGTAGAGTACACTCGGTACGGCAATGAGTTTAGATCTGGTTTGATGTTCTGATCGTCCCATTTCTTTTGATGATACTGGGTAGATGGCTCAACGTGACGTCCGTATCGAGAACGAATGTGCCCGCATGTTGTATGACTGTGTGGTCGTTTAGAAGCTCTGGTTTGATAACGCTGGTGCCACGATCGCCGCCGCCGGTGTTGTATTTCCGCACGCCTGTTTCGATTTCCACTGCTTTCTCGGTGCGTGTTAGGTGTGTTTCAAGGGGCACAAAGCATGCTGCTAGCACGGTGCAGTTCTCGGGAGCTATTGGCGTTATTCTGATCAAACCGCCTCCGATTAGAGAGACTGGCTGCTGCGGATGCTGAGTTGCTCTGCCGGGTTGACACGTTTAGTCATTATCAAGTCTGATTTGTGTTTGTCCAACATGAAATCTTGCAATGTGCCGCGATCGATGCCTGGTAAATCAATCATCTCTCGCGCCCGCGGCCGAAGGGATTCTGATAGGGCCTACTGTCGTCCCTGGAAGACTCGAGATGACAGGAAGCGTTGGCCAGAGTTCTTCGCGTGGTGCAGGGGAGAAGCCCCTCAGGGTCCAATAATGGAGGAGGAGGAGGAGAAGAGTCGAAATCACTTTTCGAATCATTTTGCTGCTTGCGGCTTTCCAGCAGAACAGCAATTTTTCCAAATTCTTCGAGTCCTTCGGAAAGCATGATTCAATGAAACTACTCTTCCCAACATTCGCCTTTCCGACAACCCAGATACCTCCGCCGTGTTCACGAATTTCTTCTTTGACTCGGGTCGTCCACCAGCCGCGATGGGCGCTTATCATGTGCACATTGCCCAGTCGTACATCTTCGCGCCGCATCTTCATAGCCTTCAAGATGATTTTTCGCACCCGGTTCATGAGGGAATCAACCTGCTCTTTCGTGGCGGCTAAAAGATCTGCACGTGTGATTACGAAGCTTATCGTTGTCAGTTTCTTGCCGTGCTTGTATTTCTCAGTCCTTGCCCGGCGGTTCTTTGACCTCGGGTCTTGGAGCTCTAAAGCTTCGTAGATATTTGAAATTAAGGACATGGGGAAATCGGCCGCGTCGACTATGTGATAGACGCGATTTGATTTGTGGGGACTCCTCAAGATAGGCTGCAATAGAGTCGATAGAAGGAGAAGGAGCAGATACCCCTGTTATGATGTAAGAGGTCATGGCAGCGATCACATATCTGGGTGTGTTCTGCAGTGGACTGAATGTATTCGGTGGCGGCGGTCAGGTTACTTTCATCAGCTAAGTCATCTAGCGAGGTGTTAGTCCGTGTCAACGCAAGGAGATAAAAGTCGCTCACCGTGTCCGGTAGCTTGTGAAATCCTTCACCAGCAGCAGTTTCACCATCCATACCCTCTTCATCTCGAGTTAAATCTGATTGTTTGTCTTTAGCAATCACCTGTTGTCTCTTATGCCATATCTTCTTTGCTTTCTTCCGCGTCCGACTATAGTAGCCCGGTTCAGTGGGTTCAATTGTTTGTGCGTATGCGCCGCATCCCGGACAGAAAACGGGCAAGGTGTCGGCGTGAAGCGAAGCGGTGGTTGAGGGTGAAGGCGAAGTTGGCAATCCCTCATCGCGCTGAGGTTGTGATGTGCTCTCAATCAGTATTCCAGGCGTATTGGAAGAGGCAAGAGGGCCTGTAGATGGCTGATCTGTACTCAAGTATCGTTGTCTTGCGCATTTTATGCTGTGCCTCTTCCAGTTTGGAGGTCGTAGACCTGTCGAAGAGGTAGAAAGATTCCGCGCCAATCGAGCTTGGAGCTGAGTTTGCAATGAGCAATGGTATGATTTTGATAATGCGGGTATCCTTCTCGACAGGTAGCTCTGACAGAAGGACATCGTGCCGTATATATTTATCGGCAGATAGGCAGTCTTGGAGCGTTCAGCACTGTGTTTTGCACGACAGGAGCGTTTGTGGTGCCTGTGCGGAGCCGTAAATTTTTCCGTGGCGATTCCGCGATAAGATAGGAGACTCAAGAGTCGACTTAGTACTCCAGGCTCTAGGGTATGGGACAGAAATGCTAGATTAAAAAGTACTTGAAGAATACGTATTATTCATAGGTTACTTGCTGACCGACCATGTGCATAACGCCATATAAAATACATTCAACTACCATAATTTAAGCAGGTTGTTTTCCTTTTCCCTTGCCGTCTTCGTAATCCTCATTAGCCTCCTCCTCCTCTGATTCATCGCTGCTCATAAATTCGTCGTCCTCATCAAATCCAATATATCGTCGTGGCGTAACAGCAGGCTTAGATGATGACCCTGCAACAGCAGCTCCACTGTTCTCTTCATTGTCCTCGTCGACACTCTCACTCTCGCTCCCACTCTCCTCTTGACTAGAAGCGCCCTCGCTAGCACTTGTACTGGACCCTCCCATGAGTACATCGCGCAAATTGTCGTTCCACATGCCATCTTTCATGGCAGCAAGAACAGCTTCCCGCGCCTTTTCATTCATTTCTTCCCTATCTTCCATCCACTGTCCATCCAAACGATTCTTTCCACCTCCATTCTTTATCTCCTCTGTGCGCTTTTCCGCCATCTCAACTATGGACTCCCACCTTCGTCGGCGTTCTTCTTTTTCTTTCTTATCCATTTCAGGCTTGACAGCAAGGTACTCGGCGAGCGCCTTGGCTTCGTTGACGGTGCGTAGACGGCGACCATCGAGATTCCGGTTTGAGCCATTGTTTTCGCCCTGGTTGCGCTTGCGCTTACTAGACATGCGACCGCCAGCAGCACGGAGCTGGGATCCGAAACCACCTTTGCCTCCTCTCAAGGGGACCGAGAGGCGTAGGGGAGAAGATTGTTCTCGAAACCTGGTGCATTGTGTTTTGAAAGGAAAGAAGAAACTCGGAAAGTTGGTTCTGGCAGTAGATTCTTGTTGCCAATCGTTGTGATGGTGAGGCTGGCTGCAATTCGTTTCAAAGACTCGGGCAGGTAACCTTCAATCCGTTCTGTAAGATCCGCGACTGTAGATGTAATCGGGAGTGAGAACGTGAGAGTCGGCGGCAGTGCCAGTCCGGGGAAGGACGACAGGAGAATGTTTATGTGCTGGGAGGCCATGGTAATTCCTCGTTCGCTGTGATAGCAGAGGTTTGCTGTACAGTGTAGGCGGCGAGGTGGCGGCTAGACGCTACTGCAGTGATGATGTATCCAAAGCACGTGACAGCACAGACTAGCCTCTCCTGGCCTAGCGTGCTGATTAGGGCATGCCCTATCGCGCATCTCCATCCGCACTTTTATGGCACGGGCAAATTCAATGTGTGCTTGACCGAATCAACCGACCACTCATTAACCAAAATCACCGCCCGGCATCGTCAAAGCGATTCCCCGAAAAGCGCTAGGAACTCGCGACAATGTACGCCTTTTATCGATTGATGAGCAAGCGTGAAGCGTACTAATTCAATCGCAGGCTTATTCCCAAGGAAGACCGCAAGAAGATCCACGAGTACCTCTTCCGTGGTATGTATTCGCTCCAGGGACGATGTGACTTGAAAGTGTGGTTTTTAACTGGATTTTTAGAGGGTGTGCTCGTGGCCAAGAAGGACTTCAACCTCCCCAAGCATGGCGAGATTGACACCAAGAACCTTTACGTGAGTACTTCGTTGGGAACTTACTCTAGCATAGGCAGACTAATGCTCATTTATTTTTGTGACTACATAGGTCATCAAGGCTTGCCAGTCCCTGACCTCCCGCGGCTACGTCAAGACCCGTTTCTCGTGGCAGTACTACTACTACACCCTCACTCCTGAGGGTCTCGACTACCTCCGCGAATGGCTCCACGTTCCCGCCGAAATCGTGCCTGCCACTCACATTAAGCAGCAGCGTTCTCACGCTCCGCCCCGCGGTATGCTCGGTGGTGAGGAGCGCGAGCGTCGCCCGGGTGGACGTGGTGGTCCTCGTGGTGACCGTGATGGCGGTTACCGTCGTCGTGAGGAGGGCAAGGAGGGCGGTGCTCCTGGCGAGTTTGCCCCTACTTTCCGCGGTGGTTTCGGCCGTGGCCGTGGTGCTGCTCCTCCTTCTTAAATTTGGCAGACGGATAGGACTGTTTGAAGGGCCACTTTCGTTCATCAGAATCTGATTCTCGATAAGTGGTTAAAAACGAAATCAAAAATAATGAAAAAATGGGACTTGTGGTGCCTTATGTTAAACTAGTTCGATTATGAGGCTCGACTAATGGCATCATTTCATGACCAATTCCATGCCTGTGTCTTCACTGTTCAAGGCACATATGGCTTTGTAAAAGGACTGCCAGTGTAGTCTGCAAATCGTGCAGCAGACATTTACCACCTAGGCAACTTTGGAAGGGAGGATTACTACAACAGAATAATAGCAGCAATGTTATATGGTGGCACTCATAAAGAGATACCAGGTATCACCGCAGGTACGTAGAGGTATATAACTATGCAGGCTTGAGTTGTCTAGAGTCTTTTCTTGCCTGGTAGTTTATTCTGCTGTAGAATAAAGAAATGACGACGAATACACGAATATGGCTTTACCTCGGGCGGATATCCACAGCAATTGGTACAATCCTGGGGAGAAAGTCGATGACGGACTCGCTCATATGTTCATATGTCAATGACTGTCGTCGAGTGGCTATGTCACGAAAGTCCCTCAAGGCCTGGTGCAGTTGTTTTTCTTTTTGACTGTCCGATAGTGGCACCTAAGATGTACCCTACATTGAATATAAGTAAGATCATTCCGTTTCAATGGTCTGTTGTTTTATTTGACTACGTAGTTACTATCCAGAACTACGCAAAGCGGAAATCTCAACAACCTCCAATTGGAACCCGCTGTCTCACAACTTACACTCAAACAACCAACTAAAGCCCGCATCGAAATCTCCATCAGCCCCTCTTTTATCATCACAAAGATTGCGAAACACAATGTCCTCTGCAGCCTGCATCTTCTGCAAGATCATCAAGGGTTCGTTGCGTATCCAACTCTGGGCCCCGCACTTACTCGGCCATACCGATCCCCGCCTTCATTGAACATCACAGATACTACCTAGGTAGAAGATCAATGAATGGATTAACTGATTGACTCTATCAATGTCACAGGCGATATCCCTTCGTTCAAAATCTTCGAAAATGACAAGGTGTTTGCCTTCCTCGACATTCAGCCCTTGAGCCGGGGACACGCTGTATGTCTCTTGTTTCTCCGCCAACTCGTCCAGGGAGAGCCTTCTTTTCTTTTCTTTCTTTAAAACCATGTCAACGAGTCTAATCGAAAATAAATACATAGCTTGTTATCCCCAAGTTCCATGGCGCCAAACTCACTGATATCCCTGATGAGGATTTGTCTGAAATCTTGGTACGTATTCACCAGAGATGCACTTTATGTGCTCTTTATATGAGAGTACAATTGAGGACCTTGGAGGGACATTGAATTTGTTATGATCTTAGGACCTTTGGGGAGCTGACCGTATTGGCCTTTTATTCACAGCCCGTCGCAAAGAAAATCGCCCAAGCATCGGGTGTCACCGATTTCAATGTTCTTCAGAACAACGGCCGCATCGCGCACCAGGTTGTTGATCATGTTGGTTTCCCCTCGTCCTCGTTTTTTGTTGCCCGAGTTGAGGGCATATTACATCTAGTTGACTGGCTGACTGGTTTCTACTAGGTCCATTTCCACATGGTATGTTCACTGTCTTGCGTTCATTGATTTTCGAATACTGACGCGAGCACAACAGATCCCAAGCCAAATGAGAAAGAAGGTCTAGGCATTTCGTGGCCTGCGCAGGCAACCGATATGGACAAACTGAAGGCATTGTTTGAGGAGATCAAGGGCAAAATGTAATCCACTTTCCAGTTAGCCTCGGCCATGAAAGCCGTGGAAAACGTAATAGAGCAGGTTACCTAGCTGCGATGAATGTCAATGGCAACTGTGCAGTTTTCAAAGCTATTCACGTTTTCATGCGTGGTATCATGAGTATCTTTGAATATTTCAAACTGTATGACACATGCTGAATTGTATACCCCGAAAAATGCCCCAATAGATCTTTCTCTAGCTACATATGTCAAAATGATTCTGAAAACAGACAAGAACATGTACATGAGTTATCGACATGGTGAAGTGTAAGAGTAGGGTGTGAACGGTGAAAATAGCTCTCTATAGCTGGAAAATATCTAATGACATGGAAGAAGGGAAGAGCAAACATCAAATTCGAAAGCTTGAAGCTAAATAGACACAAAAAGAAGATACTCAATTAACCGAGGCAGTAACAGCTCCGTTGGTTTTCGACGATACGGGCTCTGCAATCTTTTCTTCTTCTGCGGCAGGAGGTGTAGCGGTTTCACTGGGCCCGGATGAATTGTTGTCCATTGTCGTTTTCTCTGCCTCTTCCTTGGGATAAAATGATATCTTTCCGCCACCCTGAATCACCCCATTGCGGTCGTATAAGGATCGAGCACGAATATACGGGTCTAGTTCCCAATATCCTCGGGCATATTTTGCAGCAAGTTCTTCTCGCTTGGCTTTGGATGACTGGACAGCTTCCTGATCATTCTTGTAGGCGGCCTCAATCCATGATTTAGTGGCATCCTGTATTTCTTGTGCAATGGCCTTGTTCCTGGCGATGATCTCGTCACGTTTCGCAGTGTCTTTCATCAGATCATTCTCGCCTGGTTGGACCTCGATATATTCAAAGCCGCCATCTGCATCGCCGCCAAGCTCTTTCAGGATACGGCTGCGGTCCAGAAAGGCCTCTAGATCTTCGACGGTGTTTGTGAAGTGAACCTTGGACGCAACAACGGGGTCGAGCCAGCCCTTGATGATCTTCCAGATTCCTGTAAACGAGTTAAGACTATCCACTTAAGCAAAGAGAGGTGTGACAATAGGGTTCTATACAGACCTGAAAATAGCCATGGCGCTTGATGGATGAGCACAGCACCGAGCGACTCTGGATAATTGGCTTCGAAGCACTTGATTATGAATTTGACGGGAGAATAATCCTAATATCAGTCGTCAGCGAAATAGCAAATGTAAATCGACATCTTCGTACTAGCGTACCATATTGGCTAGAGTGAAGTCAGTCATATCAAATACAATCACCGCAGTCTCGACCGGAGGAACAAGCATCAATCGAGCAGTTTCAATCATGTGGACTGTATATCTTTCGGTACTCTTCTCGATTTGTTGGCCGCTTTTATGCAACCGTACGCGAATGAAGCACATTGGACGTCCTTTCCTATCCACCCCATGAATAAAGCTCTTACCCATGCGCGTCTGCGCCATGAAATCGGCACCCAATCTCTTGGTGTCAGGATCGGAACTCTTTGACATTTCTATTGCCTTTGCTTCACCTCCACTCATGATATCATCGTCGACATGCATTTCTAACAGACGCCATCGGATGGTAGAGACAAGCATAACCACGGCGCGGTTGACATCCCATTTCCGAGCGCGCAGAAATCTCAACAGAAGAGCGTCTGGGTGGTCAGCCTTAATCATAGTCCAAAGACTTTCGCGCAATTGATCAGGCGTTAAATCAGCAATGGCCTGTTTGAATTCTTTATTCTGTCCATACTTGTCATCAGTATCTGACACTGACAGGTTATGTATGCCGGTAGTAGAGCTGTCCGTGGAAGGCGCCTCCTCCTTTTGCTACCACCTAAACCAAAAGCTGCGCTTTGACTTCTTCTTTCCGTCTGGTGTACTCTCCCGTGAATTGCTGGTCGCTGTGGCTGATCTTTGCAGCTGGCCTGCTTCAAGCTTAATGCCGAATAACTTGAACAAAACCGTCCACATTTCTAGGAGCTTGGCTTCCTGTTCCTGGGTGAGGTTGCCCAAATGCCCAGGTCTGATGTTTTGGGATGACATCTTGAGCGACTCGAGTATTTCTGCGTAATTATGATGTTCCTGACTGTACTGCTGGTAGGAATCGTCCTGCGAAACCGCCGATTTTGCAGGTGTGGACTTGGTTAATTGTACCGCTGCAGCGCCGCCAACAATGAGAGTCACGAGCGCTACACCCCAGGCAGACGATGCTTGCCTCGGCTGATTAAAAGGAACTGCGGAGCAGGGCCTGACGCTATGGTGGAAGAAGAGCCTTTGAGAGGACCAGGGCACTTGGGTAATTTGCGGGGAAGCAACCGACGCTGATCTTCCCAAGCCCTGAGATAAGCGTGGTTTTGCAATGAGACGAGATTCAGTGCCAAAGGAAGCCGAGTGACAGAGTCGTATAGCACGCATGTGCTCTCGACTGTAGCCTAAGTTCCGGAGGCTGTCTATATGTACATGTCACACGAGCCAAACTTGGTGTGCTCAGTTTCTCGTCTTGTAAGCGCACTCTGCGATTAGGCAATGGATTGAGCGGCCGAAGCTGAGGCAATTAATCCTCGTATGTAATGTCGATAATAAAAATAATGATATATACGGGGTATGAAGCTCGTAGGAGGAGGAGGCGGCGTCGAGGCAGAAGCGAGGACGTTGGGAAGATCAGCGGCTGCTGGCGGCAATATGCTGTTGACTAATTTGCGTCACAGGAGCGGCGTATGGAGCGTGACAGGGGAAACACAGTAGAAGGGACGCTGATTGGCCACAACGGGGTATTTAGTACTCAGGACGGTAATAGTCTGTACGCTATGCGGTCCCCTCGCGTTCGTCCAAAACAACACCAGAGCAACAATTTCAAGAAAGAACGACCTGTCCACTACGTGCCGAGACTCACCTACTACTGCGGGATAATCTGGCCCTAGCGTCTGAGTTAATAGAGCCAGCTCTCTTCGGATTGACATACTGATATTGATCGCACGACACCATGGATACCGGCGCTCCGAGATCCTCTTCCCGCCCACGGCCGCCATCAAGACCAACCACGCCGCTACGTCCCAGTTCCAGGTCGTCCATTCGCAGTTCCCACGGTTTTGGCAGCAGCCTCAATGCCGCTGGATACGAAGAGCCTGCGATTCATGCCTTGGAGCCGCAGTTTGCAGAACTTGCGGACTCCATGGCCGATCTGAAGCCAATTTCATGCATCTCCAGTTGATGCACGAGAGTTTGTCTCGGTTCAGTGAGAGCTTTGCGAGTTTCCTCTACGGGCTGAATATGAACGCTTTTGTGTCGACTTTCCCGAGGTAGCTACAAAGTCCTTGGCACAGGACAGGTGTTATGAGTATATAACTTGCTAAGATATTTCTAGGCTCCTATTCCCGAATCATTCAAGCGGGCGCAAGAAGCAAAAGCTCATCAAGGTAGCGCCGCATTATTTTCACGCTTCCCTCGATGTTTCGTTCACTGACGCATATTATGCTCTCTAGATGCAATGTCATCCCAGAAGACAGGCCATGATACCGATGCGACCTTTTGTAGGGGACAACACAACACAACACGTTCTGGAGTATAAAGAAGCTAACATGACTCTCTAGAACAAGCGATACCTCGTTCATTGATAATCCCCAACCACGGTTTCGTCCAAAGCTACGCCGAAAAAGAGTACTCTTTCCAGTCGAGGAGGGCGTGGAGGCACCTCCACGCGAGGCATCACGGGCAGTCGTTACGGAACAAGAGGGGGACAGCTAGGAGTCGGCCGAGTGGGTTACCACGAGGTAGAGGGAATCGCTGAGTTGGACATGAGCGACGAAATATGGTATATTATCATTATACGCTTGCTGTTTCAAAAGTGCTGCAGTCAGTCCGATCCAATCGCGGATACCTGCAATGGACGGCGAAGATGGCAGTTTAGGAGCAGTCCAGGAAATCGCATGCCCCGAATATCTGGGATGAGAAGGACGGCTAGGTCATTTCCAAGGAGAAGGGCAAATGCGAAAAGACTGTTGTAGATTTCAGATAAAGACCATGGCATTGGCGTCTTAGATCTCTCACCACCTAATGAAAGATGAGCGAGCCCTCGGAGATTCATAGCGATTCAAATAGTTATAGAGCAAGAAGAGACTAGAGAAATAAGTATGAATAACTATCGTGCCTGCAGGCGGCGGCGGGTACTGCCGCGCTCTAGTCCGCATGAGTACAAGCTCCTTCTCGCCGCCAAGGGCGCGCATTGCTTCATTCATGCCTGTCCATCAAAATCTCTTCTATTCATCCATGCGCTCCGGGGCCATTTTCTCTGCCCTCAGCAAACGACAAGCATTACCAGCTGTGTTCTCTGTAATTGCCCTTGCCCCGCTGCAGCTTGTAAGCGGCCTCCGGCCTTTACAGGGGTTGACGCTGCATAACGTCGCTTGTGGGGACGCCCGACGGAGGAGCGTGCATGACAGATTCATATTAATCGATTGAAGGAACAAAACGAACGTCCAACGTGTTGAAGTGCTTTTGTCAAAAGACTTTTCTTGCGCATTGACTCGCATTGAATTCCTTGGAGTCTTTGAAAATTATCGTCTTTCCCTTTTGGTTACATACATATCATGGTCAGCTTGGTTACCAGCATCTCTCGGAGTTCGCTCTGACCCAGTCATATTGCCCATCTTCAATCAGTTGGCTTTTGTATTTTTCATCTCTTTTTCTTTTCTCACACTACACGTCAGCTGGCCTGACATTATACTACAACTGTCTGTCTATTATGGCCATGGCTTCAAACTCAAGTCTTGCAACAACGATGCATGTCAACGTGCTATCGGAGGCCGAATACGGCTGCGGTATGTTGTTTCACTCTGTGTCAAGTGGTTATGCTCGCAGAGACTAACAGTGAAAAAAATAGAACATCTTTCTGCAATTTTGAAAGACAGCGAAGGGCGAGGGGCAGATTTTATCATTGCGTTCATGAAACAGGCTGCTGCGAGAGTACCCAAGATTGGAGGGCCCCAGTCATGGAAAAATGAGGGTACAAACGGAATCAAATCATCTGCAACAGGATTTAAACGCTTCTCCCTGAAGCCGATGTACATCTGTCTCAATTGCTCTGAGAAGCACAGCAATGGCGATCGACAAGTTCACAGTGACAAGACGAATCATCTATTCTGTGAGAAATAAACTTTGAGCGGTTGACCGAAGGACTAACTAACATGTATGCACATTTGCAGATATTGACAGTCGCACAGGCGCTCTCTTCTGTCAGGGATGTCGTGACTTCGTGTATGATCATGAACTAGAGAAAATTGGGAGGCGGACAGCAGGACTGTGGTCCCGACGTCCAGATCAGGACAGTCATGAAGACTCGCACGTCACCAGTTCAATAGAGTCTACAGTATTGAATGCCTATTCGCAGGCTAAGAAGGCAGACGTTATAGCCCTGACACACGAAGTGGGCTTATCGAAGCCTAGCAGGTATATTCTAGAAATTCTCGGGCGGATGAGCAGCATATCAAACAGGAAGCGAAAGGCGAGCGAAATTTCGATCGACGAGAGCAGCGAAGATAACAAACCGGTCAACGGTTCGGCGGACAACCGCATCATAGGGACCGAAGTGCCCGATGCTGATGAGACGTATGTCAAGGCGAATGCTACCAAACGGACTTGCCAAAGCGAAGGCGTCAGAGGTCTGTTTAACCTGGGACAAACCTGCTACATGAATGTGGTGCTGCAGACTCTGTTGCATGAGCCGTTGCTGAATGCTTATTTTTGGGCAACGGGCACAAGTACTACGATTGTCAGGTGGATGGCTGCGTATTGTGCGCGATGAGCAGGGCCTTTGCCGAGTATAATGGATGCGATAAGAAGGATGGATTCACAGCCGAACAGCTTTTGTATTCGACATGGAAAACCATCCTGTAGGTGCTTTGCTTTTTCTTCCTATTTCTATTTATCTGTCTGACCTGTTACAGCCTCTCGCGGGTAATCACCAACAAGATGCGCACGAATTCTATCAATTTCTCGCCGGTGGACTACACACGGCATCCTCAGAGGAGAACGATCAGTTGAAGTGCAGTTGTTTTTCTGCAAGGCCTTATTCGGCAAGTTCCAAAGCACATTGACCTGCCCGATTTGCAATCACACCAGTCCGACCGAGCAGCCACTGCTGGAGCTCAGTCTGGACGTGCAGCTACATTCAAAGAAACGGAAGATGAGCGGCCAACTGGCCGGGTCGGCGTTGACCACGCCGACGTTGGCAGGATGTCTGCAATCGTGGGTGATGCCTGAGGAGCTCATCATGGAAGGGTATCAATGCCAGGGCTGTCTCAGCTATCCAGACAAGCTCACTAAGCAGTTGCGGATTAAGCAGTTGCCAGCGATGTTGTGCATGCAGATGAAGGTTTGTGTTATTCTATCTTTAAGAAGAGAGAGAGAGAGAGAGAGAGAGGCTAAAATAAAGTCTAGCGCTTCGAACAAACCGACTCGGAAACACGGAAGATGCAGGGCAAAATCGACTTTCCACTCGAGATCAACATGCAGCCGTACACGGTGGCGTCGAGTTCGCGGAAAGCACGAGGCGACACATACATGTACGATCTGGCGTCGGCGGTGGTGCATGACGGCGCGGGCCTGAACGAAGGCCATTACATTGCGTATATACGACAGGGGATCGGTGGTGTCTGTTCAACGACGACAAGGTCACGCTGGTGTCCGAGGGGAGGTGCTGAATGCGGATGCGTATTTGCTGTTTTATACGCTGCGATCGCTGAGTGGGAGGTGAAGTTCACTCCTTATACAGACTATGTATTGCGTACGGATAGTCTAGCCCTATCGAACTAGGTAACCGCCAGTCCGATCGGCCACGCTCAAGCGAGCTGTTGGAGACGTACAGTAGCTGGCGATTGGCTATAGCTATATCCGCTCCGCTCCGAGGAGTACCTGTATCACCGATGTACTTGCCTATACTGCGTACAGACTCTACTACAGAGTAACTTAGGTACCTAATTACTTACCAATATTGTTAACGCTGCCAGATCTGAAATCATGGAAAAATTTTCTCTCGCCAACAAATGCGGTAAATTAATCAGCTGCCCAAAAGGGAAAGCGGGTAGCTATTCCAGTCACAGCAAGCTTTCCGATCGGGGACTGAGTGGGGCAGCTTGGATTTGACTCATTTGAGAAAGTTTTAATTTCTAATTTTTATACAATTCTAATTTTTAAATCGAAGCTTTACTATTTCAAGAAGAAATAGAACCGAAAAGAAACAAAAGCCCCCATTTTTTCTTGCTCAGATAATCTTCGTCCGTAAAGTCCGAAGGCATGACTCAACCGCGGTCGGGATTGGTAATCGTCGCTTGATGCATGGCTTATACCGCAAACAGCGCACGGCGGTGTAAGACGCAGGGATCGATTGGCCCAGGTCAGCCTGATCAGGCCATCTCACATTTTCCGCTTCCGAGTCTGGAGAAGTCATGAGATGAGCAGAGGAGGTGCTTGGAAACCGGCAACTAAATAAGGATAAATACGGATAAGGCGCTGATGATGTCATGGCTGCTAGCCTCCTACTACTTCCACGCGCGCTGCATAAAAGAGCATAATTTATGGCGGTGGGGCGCGAACCATCCGATAACTCCGCCGCCAATATCGTATATACCTAGCTGATATAGTATAGTATACGCACTGTCCAAGCTTGCACAGAGTGTGCACTGTGTATTATTTATATTATGTATTGTTATATTGCCTGATGTGGCATTAGCTACACCCATAGCATAACAACAGACCAGTGCATAGTTACTGCACAGTGCATAGCCATCTATTCAATTTCATGGTCCTTGACTCGTGCATATAATTATGCCTCCAACGCACAAGTTCGCGTAGTTAACCAATGCCAAGCGCGAGCTGGTCCGCTGGGATTGCGCTGATTGGCCAGGAGTGCTCTGGCAGTCTTGGCGCACGGAACGCAGTGCCGACGCTTCCGGCGTCTTCTTCACGTGTACTCCGTAGTAGTATACTATATACCATCTACTGTCTACTACATAGCAGTGTACAATAAACTGTAGATACATATCCAGGTATACACACTCATATTAGGTAGGCTAGCGTGGTATATGTGCAGTACGATGCTGTGTAGTGGTATGTAGTTGTACATACGTAGAATCTCTTCAGCGATCGACGCTCGTCAGCATTAGCCAACGGGGCTAGTGAATGCCGCTAAAATAGTGCCGTGATCGTGCTGACCTTTGCCTGAGTCTGGCATAGCTGATTGGTTGCTCCGTCTACGGTATGAGTCTGGACCTGGGCTCTGGCGTATGCTTGTCACCTGAGGCATCCATAAGTTTTCTGCCTGGGAATCGCTGGAATGAGCGCTCGCCGCTCGGCTGACACGGCCCGCAGCTACAATATTACGCGCTTACTGCCACGCACTGATCCGCCGTGCTGCCACGCCCGTCGATGAGCTTCTTTCTGTTCCTGGACGGCGGACGCTCGTCTGAATTATTAATAATGGCCTTTCCCCAGAAAAATGCTGTCGTCTCATTGACATCACCGTGAGTTCTCGCCGCGTCGCTGACCTCAAGAAAATCAGCTTCATCGGGCAAGAAGCTGCACCCTGCAGGAAGCTAGCTAGCTCTCTTCTACTTTTATACCCTAAAAATAAAAAGAGAGCTGAAGGGCAAACAGCAGCTAGCTCGAAAGGAAACTACTGTTACAGCTGCTCAGGTCATACCCAGGTACTCATCTGAAATCGTCCTGGTCGTACAACGCTTTCATCCGATCTCATCTCGTATTTCGCTTGCGCGACAATGCAATACCAATCATCATCGTCATCGCTGCGCCTTCTGGCTGCCGCATTTCTCTTACTGTCGCTCGCTGCCGCTCGACCCGACAGTGGCCATGGATCCATGGGTGGAGGCATGGACATGAGCTCCAAGGATACCATGTCAAAACCGGAGGATGAATGGGAGCTCAGCTACTGGGCCTATGGTCAACATACGGGGTCAATCACTGCCCACATCGCTCTCGAGGTGCTGTCTTGGTGTTTCGTTCTGCCCGTCGGTCAGTGGCCATTTTCTATTCTTTGACATATGCATATATATATATATATATATATATACATGATTACGCGCCAGCGAAACCATTTGCTAATGTCGCTCAACAGCTGTCATGCTCAGTGTCGCGCATTCGCGATTTACCATTCCGACTCAGTTCGTCTTCCTGATGGTCAATGGACTCGGCATCTTCTTCGGTCTGATCTACAACGCCTCCACGCCTGATCTTTATGTGAACAATGCGCATCACAAGATTGGATGGATCGCTAGCTCCGTTGTCGTCGCGCAATTCGTCATCGGCATTATCTATGCTTACTCCGGACGCCGCACCAAGACGATCGGTAACCAGTACCAGCGGGCGACTTTCTTGCCGGTCTCCTCCCAGAACATGATGGAACACCAGCAGCTGTACACGCCCATGCACGAGAGCGAGTACCGCTGGTCAGGCGATAGTGGTCAGGGCTCTAGTTCTCCTGCATCCCCTACCGAGGACCATCCCCATATGGAGAAGCCCGAGGAAGACGAGGAAGACGTCGAAGTGCCCACCCTCTTGCTCGTGGCTGGCTGCGTAGTTCGCGCCTGGACCAATTCTTCTCTAGTCGTGTGCCTGGCTTGGTCTCGAACCAGGTCTTGCGCGCTCTTCGCATCACCTATAACGTCATCGATCGTATTATTCTGCCCTTTGGTTTCATTGCGCTGTCCTCCGGCGGTGTTACTTATGGCGGTATCTTTGTACGTGCTGACTTCTGACCCCTTCTGTGACTTGTACGTGTTTCAGAATACTAACCAGTTCGAACAGAAAGACAGTGGCATTTTCAGCGGTCTCGCTCACTTCATCAAGGGTGGTATCTTCTTTTGGTACGGACTGGTCGTGTTGGGTCGATTCATGGGCTGCTGGGCCAACTTGGGATGGTCCTGGAACCTCAAACCGGCGACGTCGCGCGCTCCCACCGGAGAATTCGTCGAGTCAGCTCTCATCTTCACCTATGGCTCAACCAATGTTTTCTGGAACATCTCGGCGGATGGGGCCAGGCATGGACTCCTCAGGACCTTGAGCACGTTTCTATTTCTGTGATGTTCTTTGGTGCTGGATTGGTGGGTACCCTTTTCTTCCTTTTTCCCTCGGTTACTAACGTAGCGTAGTGCGGCATGCTCCTCGAATCCAAGCGAGTCAAGAAGTGGTTGAAGCAAAGCATCCTGGGAGCTTCGCCTCGCAGTCTCCCTGTCGAGGACGAGGAGAGAAGACCAACGTGTCCTTCAACCCGATGCCAGCACTGATCATCTTCCTTCTGGGTATCATGATGGGCGGGCATGAACAGCATCAGATGGTCTCGTCCATGGTTCACAAACAGTGGGGTGCTCTTCTGTCGGGCGCTGCCATGGCCCGTGGCGTAACCTACGTGCTTACCTACATCAAACCGCCCACTTCGTATCTACCCGCTCGGCCACCATCGGAGCTGATTGGTTCATTCTGTCTGATCTCGGGCGGTCTGATCTTCATGCTGAGCGTAAGTGCTAACGACTCCTGGTCAAGTTATTTGAGTGTGTTGAACTAACGACCGTTATAGGCGTCGGATATCATGGACGTCATGGTCTGGTATGATCTCGACGCCATGTTCGCATTCAACGTTGCCATCGGCCTCAGCTGCTTCATTATGGCGTGGGAAATCGTCGTCATTGCCGTCAAAGCCTGGGCCAGCAAGAAAGAAACCTCTCAATCGCATAATCGATCATGGTCTTCTGCCTAAGTCAAGTTTTCCCCAGCTGGAAACGTATGACGTTCAGCGGTGGTGACCGAGGAAAACATAAAAACGCGAATCTCCACAAATCTTTCACTTCTTATTCAGAGATGAATATTCTATTTTGATTCTCTTCAGCCTTATACCCTATACAGTTTTATTCTTTGATTTTGATTGGAGATCTTTCGCGCGGTTCGTGTACTAGTGTTGGTATATGGATGGTATATACTTATATACTTATAGTCTGTTACGTTGGGGTCTTTCGAGGCCAGGTTGAGGCATGTGCATAGGAATTATGATTTATGTCGATAATGGGAGGAATCAACGGGAACAGGAATGGAATCATGATATATACCCTTGTGTTTTGTGCTGTAACTTGTCACTATTCAAATTGCATTCAGTTATAGGAAATTCCGTAGTGGAAAGCTGAACTTCCGGGCTCCGCGGACTAATCCGCATCGAGACTGGCGGCCAACCCCGACTTCCTTCGCTCCCGAAATTGTCATCTTCTGAACTTCATTCAGTCCTGAGTCTCTCTCCCTCTTCAGATATCCCATTAGCATAAACCAAGCAATCTGGTCCATGACTGGCCAGTACTGCTTCACTCGGAGCTTTTCTTCTGTGAAAGCTTGCTGGCTGTCTGCTCCTACTTCAATCAATGCGTTCTGTCTTCTTTTCGTCGGAGTATAGATCTCGCGTGCCATCTTTTTCTTGTCTGCCAACAACATTGTCTCTCAGAACAAACAAAAGTCCGGTCGTGCAACGCAGACCTTGAAATGTCTTCGTCCTCACAACCTAGTGCTCTCCCGCATTTTCGTTGAATGTCACGCCTCTCCGCTCCTATCTTCTGCGCCTCCCTCTCTTCACGCGTGCTGTTCTCCTGTTCATCGTCGCATTCTGGCTTCTCGAGCTACAATCTGTCTGGGACGTGGTCAATTGGGGTGCTTTGATTCCCGATGAGACGAATATCACCACTTGTACGATCCAACTGTTCCCTTCGAAAATGCCAAACTGGAGAGAGGAAAAAAAACAGGGCTAAATGGTTTTCTATAGTATACCGACTGAATACCTATCCGTTATACATGCCGGATTTTTGCATGCCTTCCTGAATGTGTTCGCTTTGACCCCGTTACTAGAGCGGTTTGAGGCTGAGCATGGCACCTTGACGGCCCTCTTACTTTCGTTGGGCGTATGTGTCCGTCGGATGTATGAAGATTCCACATGCTGACAGTTAACTTGATTAGCTCTGTCCACCTTCCCCGGCGCGATATATATACTCGTTGAGAAGTACATCTTATCCAGCAACACTGCCGTTGTTGGTGCAAGGTTAGACAAATCCGAGGAGTCGATTTGCTGCGAGTTGCTATGTGCTAATGGGGAAAATGAAACAGCGTCTGGGTCTTTTGCTCCTCGCCTCGGAATCCATCAGGACATATCGTTCCAATCCTTATCTCCAGGTTGGCACTTTGCGAATCCCGACGTGGGCTACGCCTCTCTTTGTTTCTTTCGTCGTCGCCGTGTTGCTGTCGAATACGAGCTTTCTGGGGCATATTTGTGGCATTCTCTTTGGATATTTGCGTATGACCTCACACCATCCTCCGTTGTTTGGTAGTCGAATCAAATCAGCTGACTGATAGTTGTATATATAGTCGGATTAGGCTACCTCAAGATCTTCGTTCCCCTGAGAAAATCCTTCGATGGATTGAAGGAAAACTTAACCTTCTTGGGCGCCTGCCTCATTACGTGTCGGTTGACCAGAAGACGCATGGCCGGTACGGTGTCCTGCCAACGACATCTGCAGAACCAGGCGTGGCTATGAGTAGCTATATCGGGACTTCACAGCGCCTAGGGCCGTAGATGAGAGCCTGAGGGAGGAGAGAGGAGCATACAAAATTTATTATTGTAATCAAGACGCTTCTTGTATATACTCATTTGCGTGTATTATCATCTTTAATGTGTCTAGATATTATGAGGAACGAGAGTTGATGATCTTTCATCCCTCCTTTAACAATTTCTCCTGTCGAGCAGCAAGCGTCCTGTGGTGTATTAAAAATTAAAAGACAGAGGTTCATCGCGACACCGCGAGGTCGCTGAGTTTCGTGGGTAGATATAAAACACATGATTGGCTGAAGCTTCTCTCTGCGGACGTTATCCGCAAGTAACAACACAACACAACACAACAACCACAACTGCCCGAATCAACACATCCATGGGCTTTGGGGATAACCTACCCCAAGGTATACATGCCAATGGGTTTACTATGTAAGTCCTGCGCCGCTAGCAAGCGAGCATCTACTTACGCACCGATCAATAGCATCAGAGCTCCGCAAGCTGCGCAGCGATCCCTCCTTCCTCCTCAAGCGCCTCCCGCCCTATATCTCCCTTCTCTGCATACTCGTGGGCGTAGTTTCGCTGCTCGTCCTGCCGCTTGATGAGTACTCACGACAGACGTACATCTCTGAAAATGCGCTTTTACCGGGTCAGGTGCATACCTACTTCGCCGGGTCGGAGCAGAATATCTTTCGGGGTTATAAACGGGAGCTTGAGGGTGTGATAGCTCAGGATAGTAATAATAACGATGCTGGTGATGGGGAGAATGTCTATGAGAATTGGTGGCCTGAGTTGAGCTCGCCCTTTCCCTGCTTAGCAGTCGTTATGTGCGTTCAATTACTGACTACGTCGCAGTAACAGGGTATCCGATAAAGTTCAAGAGATATTCCGTGCAGCGGGGTTGAAGGTCGCTACTCAGAATTACGAATATCGGTCAGCCGGCAACGTGCACAAGGGGCAAAACGTGTATTCGATTATACATGCGCCACGCGGAGATGCTACGGAGGCTATTGTTTTGGTGGCTGCATGGAAGACTATCGACGGCGAGCTCAATTTGAATGGAGTTACACTGGCTTTGACGTTGGCTAGGTACTTTAAACGTGCGTATACGCTATATGCCTTTATATCATCACTCTAGACCTGCCTCTGACAAAATGGAATTTCAACAGGGTGGTCTCTCTGGTCGAAAGATATCATCTTCCTGATTACTCCAGACAGCAAAGCTGGAACGCAAGCTTGGATCGATGCGTATCACGATATGCATTCAGCTTCCGCACAGCCTTTGCCGCTGAAAAGCGGCGCGTTGCAAGGCGCTTTGGTCATCGAGTATCCATTCGACCATCGCTTCGAGTCTCTGCATATTGTGTATGACGGCGTCAATGGGCAATTGCCCAACCTTGATCTTTTCAACACTGCCGTCAACATTGCCGGTGGACAGATGGGCATTGAGACAAGTCTCCAAGAGATGTGGAATCATGACGATAGCTATGAAAAGCGTCTTGAAACCATGCTTCGCGGCATGGCTAAGCAGGGCCTGGGCTTTGCTGCCGGCGCTCATAGCAGCTTTATCCCATACCACATCGACGCGATCACGCTGCAAACAAAGGGTACTGGCTGGCAAGACGAGATGGCTCTGGGTCGGACCGTCGAAGGATTGTTCCGAAGCTTGAATAACCTCCTCGAGCATTTGCACCAGAGCTTCTTCTTCTACTTGCTTATGCATAATAAGCGCTTTGTGAGCATCGGCACATATCTACCCAGCGCGATGCTTGTTGCGGCAAATTTTACCATTATGGCTGTCGCGTTGTGGCTGAGGACTGGCTATGACGGTCATCCTTCTGTTGTTGCGAATGGAACGGAGGAGCATGGGAAGCCATTATCAAAGGATTCCAACCCTTATGACCAGAAGTCAGGGGTGAACGGAATCTCGGAGCGCAAACTGTCTGTACCGTTGACAGTTGTCACAGTAGTACATTTTCTAGGCATTTTACCTTTGTACACTCTGAACAATGTCTCCTCTCATGTGAGTCTCCCCGCCTTCTTTTCACCTCTCGATGAAAAACAACTGACGTGGGATTAGTTCTTCCCCAACTAATCTACGGAATACTCCTCCTCACAATCCTGCTACCATTCCTAATCGGCTTCGCAGTCTGCAAACTGTTCACACCTCAAACACAGACCTTCCATCTCATCAAATCCTTCTCCCTGCTACTTCTCGGTCTAATCCTCAGTGCCCTCGCAACACTCAACTTTTCTCTCTCCTTCCTAATCGGTCTTCTCTGCGCACCTTTGAGTTTTGTGGGAAATCCTTCTGAACCCACCGCTACACAACCCCTAAAACAAGAACGAAACAAAGATAGAAAGAAACAACGACCCCTCGCACTGTCATCTCTCCTCTCATTAACCCTTCTCAACCTCCTGTCCCCGCCTGCCGTCCTACTAACTACATGCTGGTACACCGAAATACCAGTCCAACAAGTCCTTACCCAGGCCGCTTTTGGCTGGGATGTATGGGGTCTCTGGACGCCGGTTGTGGTGTGGTGTGTTTGGTGGCCGGCTTGGTTGACTGGAGCATTTTTGGTTGCTAGTTCTTTTTGCTTAGATTTGTTTCTTACAAAAACGGGGCATGAGCTTTTAATCTTGGATATGTGTTTAAATGCATAAATATAAATATAAGAACAGCGTGTTGCGATGAATAACTTTTTCTGTCATCTATGTAATTAGGCGGATAGATCGATGAGTAATTCATTGTATTGCATTTTCAAAGTTTATCATCTCGTTCTGATATACACTTTTCTGGTGGACGATGAGTAAACTAATCAAGCTGCCCATACGTCCCTCCCTACACCTTCAATCCAATGACCCAGCTGGTTCACTCCCGTGTCCCACTCCTTCAAGCGATTCCTCATGCCTTCAATCTGCTTCATATCTAGCACCTTTGGCTGAACCCAGTTGATGCGCGCGATTTGCGCCACTTGATCGATTGATCCCTTGATGAGTCCCAGCGAAAGCGCTTTCATAATCAGATGCTCGATCTCGTCGGGTTGCACTTTTGTCTCTGCGGAAATCGTCGAGAAGGTCATGGTGCGGTCGTGCGGCGGACGGCGGAATACTGCCTCGGTCAAGGCGGAAAGAGATCTTAATATACAGGAATTGACGGTGCGATTCGAGGAGTTTGTTTTGGTAATGTTCCCCGCTAACACGTCGTAGGCGGTCAGGTCGCCGCGGTTAAAGGCGAAGAGGAGGTCACGCAGCCATGCATGTGGTGTCTCGGTAAGTGAATCGAGGATGGGATGCAAGAGGAGTTCACCGAAGTTGTAGATTGCATCGGATACCAGGGCTGCCACACTCAGGTCGTACGCCCGTGACACTCGTTCTTCCTGGGAGAGGTCTTCGAGGTTGACACACGCCAGGTAGAGAAGAGCATTCTTGTAATAGGATGCAAATTCTTGCTTGGCCTATTACATCGCGCTCATTAGCAATCGATCATCAAACATATATATATCAACGACATGACAGAATGGCGACATACATGATAGTAGTCTGCATTGACCTTGTAAAATGACGCATGCACAACTGTCTCCACAGAATCAAAGGCGTCCAAGATCTTCTGGCTCTTATCTAAATCCTTCCGTGACCCTTCATAGTCCTGCAGCCGCAACTTCACGCCCGCAACGTCAGCGACCGCATACACGTAAGCGTCCTGCGAGTCTGGTTTATCCACTCTGTCGGCTAGCGACGTGAGGAACGCAAGTCTCTCTTGGTCATCTTTTCCGAAGAAAAGTCAGCGATACCTCTCTAAACTGTGATCCCAGCCAAAAAATCATAAATACGCACCGCTACATTGTGTAGATGCCAACAGGCCCAAGGACACAAAATTCAGCTGATTGATTCGGTCCGCAAAGCTGAGTATGAATGATTTGAATATAGCTAATCGCTGGGGGCACTTTCGGGCAATCGAAAAGTCAACGAGTGCGTTGGTAAGCTGATGCCAAAGCTTCCTCTCCCAGTAATCTTCGAAGTCGAGAAACAGAGCTTGAGCTTCGATGGGAGCTTGGTCTCGCTGATCCGCCAGGAAGTCGGGAATCTTGTCGGCCTCCATGGTGGGTAGCTTAATTAATCCTTCCGGTCGAATGAAATGGTCTCGTTGTGTAGATGTGTATGTTCCGGAAAGGGTACTTTATAATTCGAAAGGAAACGTCGGTATCGTGAATGGGTGAAGGTGAAGGTGAAGGTAGGTGTTCAGACTTACTGACTTTCTGACTGCTTAGCTCCAACTGGTCGCTCTGCCCGGCCGTAGTGCCATCTTCATTATTGGCAGCCTTACCGATCAGGTGTCTATCAGGTATATGACATCGTCTCTATTATTTCGCATAACCATTACGGAGTACATCTGTTCAATTCAATAAATCTATGGATCATATGGCTTTGACCATGGACCTTCTTATTGCGCATTCTAACTGACAAACTATCCATCTACAGCATCCCACTGGCCAGGTAGCATGGCAGGCAGGTAGGTATACATGCAAAGTAGCCCCGGATAGATCTGATTGATCTTACGCCGACAGTTCCACCACCACAAAAGTCATATTCCCTTGGGCTATGCCACTGACTGTCTCTTTGCAAGTGGCTCCAAAGCTAATGACTCGCTATGGTTAAGTTGGTTAGTAGTCCCACGTTGCGCAAACTTCCACACGCAGACTTTTGAAGAAAAGTCTCCGAGATCATACTACTCTGGCTATAAATTCAGCTTGATCCCCAGGTAAATTTCTCTGATCTACCGCCCAGAGTACTATGCAACATTATTCTTACTGGATAGCCAGCATATCTGCCCTCGTTCTTTGTTGCACGATTCCACACATAAACATCATGGCAAACTTGACTGAGCTCAACCGCAAACACTTTAAGTGAGTTGCCTAGTCAATACATCGATGGACTTCAGACTAACAGCCCTCAGTGGACTTGCCGGTAACTATGACACGGATTTTGAGAAAGGCATCAATATGATACGCGAAGAGACGCAAAGTCATCGCCTGTGGATTAGCTCCAAATGGACAGATACCTCGGAGGGCAAAGGAAAAGAGATCAAACTCCTGGAATATGCCTGCGGGCCAGGACACATCTCCCGGGTATGCTGTAGTAAGGTCGGTGTAGGATGTGACTGGATCTAACTTGAGAAATACAGACACTGGAGCCCTTTGTGACTAAGTGCCTTGGCCTTGATGTGTCAGAAGGCATGGTGGCCACATACAACCAACGAGTCGAAGAGGCCGGTATTTCATCCGAGAAAATGTCTGCAAGGGTCGGCGATCTGCTCGCTGACGACGTAGCAGAATATCTACAAGGGCCAGAGTATCACAACTTTGACATTATCATAGTTGGCATGGCATTGCACCATTTCCCGGATCCCCAGCTGGCAGTAACGCGATTTGCCGCCAGATTGCAGAAGGGAGGTGTACTGTGGATTGTTGACATGCTTGAGGACAAGCACTCGGAGCATGAACACAAACACATCAGTCCGGAGTCTGCTGTGACCGTCCACAAGCACGGATTTGGTGTTGATGAGATGAAGGACATGTTCTCAAAAGCCGGCTTTGCTGATACCGAAGTCAAGGTGCTGGACAGGCCATTTGAGATGACCATGAAAGGCCATGATTTGTCCAAGACAATATTGTTCGCTAGAGGATGGAAGCTCTGATCTGGGTGGTCTTTGCACGTACCCAGGATTCCGACCTCAAATACTTTGCACTTGCTCTTGCTTCAATTAGCGCAATATGAAGACGGTGCAGCCGTTGGCATGTAATTTGCTTAATCATTCAATATTAAAATGTTAAAGGCCTCTATTAGAGAAGTGAAAA
The DNA here is from genome assembly GCA_020137715.1 of Talaromyces trachyspermus. NCBI lineage: Eukaryota > Fungi > Ascomycota > Eurotiomycetes > Eurotiales > Trichocomaceae > Talaromyces > Talaromyces trachyspermus. Next base: position 6,470,112 of record JACGXQ010000015.1, on the reverse strand, counting down.
TAAAGACAATAAAATGAAGAACGTGTGTGAGACCGCTAACCATCCCTGAGACTGTTGAGGTCGTTGATATACCGAAAGAAAGATGACCGCCGGACTCAGGACTGGAATTTGTAGTTATTCCGACGGTGGCTATGGTCTTTGGACAAATGGACTGCGTTCCACCAACCAAGTTCGATAGTCCAGCAACCCAGGAAATTCCTTTCTGCACTGAACTACATCCCCGCCATACCCGTTCTCTTCAAACCACCGAAACATGTCTCCCACAGTGTCCTTTTGAAGAACTTCACCGCAGACCCGATTGGACACGGCGCCATGGGCATACTGAAGCCCAGCACCTCCTGAAAAATAGCATCCGCTTCTCGCTGGGTCAGCTCCTCCCCGACCAATGTCATCGCCACATTGCGATATTTATCAGGATGGATAAATGCTTGAGCGGCAACACGGCCGATATCTTTCGTGGAGATGAGCTGAAGAGCTTTGTTCGGGCCCATCTGCTCCCACATCCGCGCAAACCCCTTTCCGTGAATATCGGCCGTCATATTCTCGAAGAAGGTGGCTGGACGGAGAATTGAGTAGGTCATACCTTGCGGACTACTCGCGGCCATTTTCTGCAGGTGCTTCTCAATGTTGAACTTGGCAGCAAAGTTTTTGACGAAGGTGGGATCTACTTCTGATTTCTCGGTTCCCCACGATCGCCAGAGGCGTAGACAAAGTGCTGAACGCCGCGGGCCACAGAGGCTGTCACCAAAGCTTTGCCCTGCTTCTCTTCCTCTGGAGAGTTGATCTGGACCGCAAAGACACCCCACACAGGATTTCCGCTACCGTGAGCGGTGGCCTGGTCAAAGATTGCGTCCGGATCGGCCAGGTCGCCGGCGACAACGCATACGTTAGGTCTGCGGGCCAGGGCCTGCGCGCTGCGGGAGGCAGTGTCGCGTGTAACGGCAATGATGCTGAATGCTCGTTCACTGTCACTGTCGTCTGCGGCGAGGAGGGCGTCAATGACGGCAGAGCCCTGCTTTCCTGTTGCGCCGGTGACAAGGATTGTCCTAGGAGTTGGTGTGGCCATTGATAAGTCAATGGTCGAGGTGTGATAGTTGTGATTGATAGATTATAGAGTGTATTCTTTCAGGCTGGTCTGTGACTGCTGATATCCGTCGACCGTTGCCCATTTGTGCCTTTTATATATATAGTCATTCGAACAACCTGATCGGCACAATTGCACAAGCCGTACGGACTCGCAGTGCTGGAGGACTCCGAGGAGCAAGGAAGTCGGCCGTAGCGACTAGATTCGTGGCCGGAGCGGGATAATGGATGAACCGCAGTGCTCGAGCCTCGTAGGCCATACTAATCTATGCGTAAATCTACGTTCGGGGTAGCGCTCATTTTCTTATTCCGCCGTCAGGGTTCTAAATCAGGCACCTGTGTGTCCACATAATTTCAGCCATTCTTGTAAGCTGGGAGCCAAGACTACCAACTCGCCTTCTCCTCGATTTGTTGGCTGGCGACCACTGACGAGTGAGAATGATGGTGCGAGACGATGAGGAGTCAGGCTCCTTTTAAACATGATCCGTCGAGAATGGAGTAGTATGACAAAGTGCGATTTCTTCACCAATGCCCTTTATGATGGTGTTTTCGCCAGGCGGTCTTTTCGCTTCCCGCTTGTCATTCGTGACTGCGTTGCCTCCCTCTATTGACGCCAATCGCGCTGTAGTCGTCAAGTTCCTTGTAGACCTGACGAAATATTTACCACTCCGTCACCAAAATGGCTCTCCTTATCGAGGCTTCGTAATAATAATGCTCTTGGAAAGAAGAAAAGAAAAGCAGCGAGCGGCATAGAGACAATATATGTCCGAATCGGGATTAGTGCGGACTGCGGCTGCGAACTTCGCAGTTGTGAGCGGAAGTTGGACAGCCTCAGACCAAACCTCGCACCCCAAGCAATCCACCCCATCTCCCTCCACACGCGCGACAACGTATCTTGGAGGTCTGGTACCGAGTCAATTGGCCAGTCTCGTGGTCCGACAACCTTCTGAAGCGAGCCGATCGACAATGCAAAAGTGCCGGGCCTTCAATGGCGCTCTGGGCCGGAAAGCCCTGGCTCCCACCCCTTCCAGCCTACGAGTGCAGTTCCAGGCCCAGCGAAGAAATCTACAAGACGTCCATATTACCAGGACCGGAAAACCTATCTTGAAGATCCAGGGAGGACGGTAGGGCTTGATGCATAACTTGGAATCTGGGCCAATGCTAACGTCGATTACTTGCAGTTCGTCCTTGGGAGGTTCGTTGATATCTCGTTTGAATGTTTGGCTCCTCGCTCACTGTCTCCATTATAGGCCACACTGCCACCGTCTTCGGAGCTACTGGATTCCTGGGTCGTTATATCGTAAACCGACTCGGTAGGTGCATAACTACTCACTCAGGCAATCGTGGTCTAATATTTATTGCCTAGCCCGTGCCGGATGTACTGTCGTGGTTCCCTTCCGTGAGGAAATGACCAAGCGTCACCTCAAAGTTTCTGGAGACCTGGGTCGAGTTATTTTCATAGTGCGCATTCCAGAAATTGGCTGATAAACCCTGGGACCCGGCTAACTGGCTCAGGAATACGACCTTCGGAACACTCAATCAATCGAAGAGAGCGTGCGCCATTCCGATGTTGTCTACAATCTCGTTGGCCGCGATTATCCTACAAAGTACGGTCTTCCCTCGATGTTATCTATTCGTCAATAACTAAAAGATGTATATGTATAGGAACTTTACCTACGAAGATGTCCATGTCGACGGTGCGGAGCGCATTGCCGAGGCGGTCGCCAAGTACGACGTGGACAGATTTATCCACGTTTCTTCCTACAATGCTGCTGAAGATTCTACCTCGGAGTTCTTCAGGACCAAAGGCTGGGGCGAGCGTGTTGTTCGCGAGATCTTCCCCGAAACTACCATTGTCCGCCCTGCGTTAATGTTCGGATTCGAGGATCACCTGCTTCACAAACTAGCTGGAGTGACCAATCTCTTTACCTCCAACCACATGCAGGAGAAATACTGGCCGGTGCATGTAGGTGATTCTTTTCCATTTATATGAACGACTTTATTCACATTTTGTTTATTAGGCCATCGATGTTGGCACTGCTCTAGAGCGTATGCTGTACGACGACAACACCGCCTCCCAGACATTCGAACTCTACGGCCCACGGCAGTACTCCACTGCTGAAATCGCCGAAATTGTCGACAAGGAAATTGTTAAACACCGTCGCCACATCAACGTTCCCAAGATCTTGCTTAAGCCCGCTGCTCACTACCTCAACAAGCTCCTCTGGTGGCCCACTATCTCTCCTGACCAGGTCGAGCGTGAGTTCATTGATCAGAAGATTGATCCCACCGCGAAGACCTTCAAGGATTTGGACATCGAGCCCGCTGAGATCAGCAGCCTCACCTACCTCTACCTTGTAAGATTCTTTTATTCCGCGATCCCAATAGTTGACTAAACCGGAAACTAATCATCATGCAGATGGGCTACCGAAGCTCCCAATACTACGACTTACCACCGGCGACAGAGCGCGAGCGGAGAGAGGAGAAGAAATACCTGCATGTCCTGGATGATCAATAGTCGATTACTTTGTGCTTTTAGAAGTGTAAATAAGATGGATTTTACCTGACTAGATTGATTTCCTTTGTCGACTCGAATAAACATGTATCAGTGATCATAGTCTTGAAGCTCGTACATTCTAGCCTTTTAAATATATCTAAACGAGATACCTAGTGGAATAATGACAGGAGTCTTGAAATGGGACTGGGAATAACGTCGATATTGTTACAGTTCTCGTGGCGATGTAGTTAACCTGGATGATGGATGGCACTGAACATTGCGGGGCATTTTGCCTCAGCGACCTCAGTTTTCCACGTCTCGAGCCAGAGATGGTTCTCGTAGATATGCAGGACATTCACCAAAACTTATGTATGAATAAGATCCAAGAAAAATAAACATAATCCAATCCACGGTTGCCTCGCCCGACTTTATCAACCTTGACGAAACATCCTGTTGAACTCGTCAATTAATATCGACACCATCATCATTATCATTAGACCGTGGGAAAACCCCTCGACACAACATATAGTCCACAAATACTGTCCACAAATGGCACAATTCGAAGAAAAACCTTTGTTTGGAGGTGCCATCACTGGCGCTGTGCCGCAAGGATGGATCGATGGGAGGTTTGTTCCGAAGATTCCCCATGTGCTTCCAATGCTCCATATTGATATATACCTAATTTGACAGTACCATTCGCGAAATCCCAGATCATCAAGAGCTCTTCCTGTCCTCCACGACCTTGTCCAATCTCATCTTCGAAGTCAACCAATACGTCACCAAGCAACAGGCCCTGAGCACTTTGAGCGCCGTGGCGTCCCCAGATATCGCGCCCCCGACTGGCATTCACGCCAATGCCGATGCGGAGGGTATAGCTGCTGCAATGTACCATCTCCGAGATCTCTGCGACGAAGAGGACACCATGGAGGTGATCAACTCGCCGCGGAGAGTTCAGCTCAAGAAACTCACCTCAGCCAAGGATGTGGATGATCATCCGTCGGCGTTCTCGGGTTTGGTGAAATTTACCACCCCGCGGAAACATCGTAGGGGTCGGCACAGCTGCAGCGACAGGATGTTTCTTTCGTTTCGGTTGATGCTTCCGCGGGATCGTCGTCGTCAACAATATCATCACCCTCTGCTGCTGCTGCTGCGGCTGCGGCTGCTAGTAGTAGTAGTAGCAAGTCAACACAGAGTTGCCACTTTCTATTGGTGAGACTTCCGGAGAAGGAGACTGATTTGCTCGTTTTTGTGAATGTGCCGCATGACGAATTTGATCTGCAAGGTAATCCGCGAGCGTTGGCGAAGGAGGAGGATTTGGCAAGTGCGCTGATAGAAAAGTTTGTTGAGGTGCTCGATGTCAAAGATTGGAGCTTATTCGGCTGATGTAAAACGACTTGGGAGGAATGTTTGTTAGATTTGAGAAGAGAGCAGTGATAATGAAATGTCTTGGACTCTACTTTGGCATCGTATCATCGTGACATACGGCAAATATGTCTGGCATTGTCCCTGCGTACAAGGACATACCTACCTAGGTAGGTATGTTATCACTACCTTGATAAAAGATGGCACGAGAATAGAGACAAAAAGTGGCTGGCTCCAAATGCAACAGACCAACAACGCCAGCGGCTCAAATGCAGACAAAACATATAAACAAGCAAAAAGAGAATTTGATATAAAAACACCATAAAGAAACCAAAAGATTTGGCTATGCGGACTAAATGCAAGTCGGGTAAAAAGTAATCAAACCAAACGCCTGGAGATGCTTCTGATAAAAAGAAGCTTGCTCAAACCAAAACTCCACTTCTCATGTTCTGTACGGTCTTCAAACCAACCCCTTCAGACGCCCTAGTTCAGCAAGACTTTGTACTCGTACATGTTCGCCACTGGATTCGTTTGACATGTCCATCTCGCATAGACAGTCAACGATTGCCTCGGCTTTCTTTACCCCAACGCCCTTCAGCAGCTTAATCTGGCCGACGTCCCTTGAGTTGATGATGGATAGCAAATGCGTTGTACGCGGGGAATGAATCTGCAATTTGTCGTCGTTGAGATTGCCGTCCAAGCTTTTGCTCTTATTGTTCATGAGCACCGACGAGCTTGTGGGCACAGTTGGAATGACTCGCTTTCGCTTGAGTCCGGTAACAGATCTGGCATAGTGTTCGTCATTGTCATCAGTGCTAGAGCCATCATTCTCAGAGTCTCTATATTCATCATCACTCGTGTCTCCTAGATGACTTGTTCGGGCTATTTTGGCAGGCCTGCTAATGGAGAGCATGCTTCCCTTCCAGGTAACGTTACGGTCATTTCGCGTTCCGGGTTGGGCTTTGTCTTCAATTTGTCTTCAAGATTGGCTATCTTGGTTGCGAGTTTCTGGTTTCGAGGGAAATATGGCAAAGCAAGCTTGTACATCCGCAGCGCCGAGGAAAATTCTTTCCTTCCATGATGTTGTTTTGCCATCAAAAGATAGGACAACCCTTCTGCACGAGCATCCTCAGTCCCCTCAATTCTTCGCTCCAGACTCTCTAGGCGACGTTGCACTTGCTCGTTAATCTGATCTAGTTGGGATTGACGTTGAAAGGAATCGCCGAGTGCCCTCGCTGCGAGCAGCTGTTCTACCTTTCTTTCAACCATTTCTTCAATTTTATCCGATGAAATTCCTTTAAGGCCGCCTTCCGTTGACCTTTCTGATTCTTTGCTTGGCCTTTTCTGAAGCTGGCGGTCCAAACTAGGTGTGTTCTGTTTCAACGGGGAAGACCGCCTAGGTCCTTCTCGCTTGAGGGAGGTCGTATGAGATTTGATAAATTGTTTGTCAGAATAGACAGAAAATGCCTTGGTCGGTTTCTTTTCATCACTCTTTTGAGTGTCAGTTATCGGAATATTCACATTGACAGATGAAGTCAAAGGCCGCAATGGCTGACGCAGAGCTGATGTAGAGGCCGCCTGCGTCGTTGATCTTGGAGGTCCTTTAAATATCGGTTCGTTTTCAACTTCGCGCACTTCAATCTTCTTCGTACGATTCGCAAAATTTAGGGAGCTGATTGTGTCTAGATGATAAGATCGCACGGGAGCAAGATTGAGTATCATGAGTGTCAGGCCATTATTCTGGCCCAGTGACAAGATGCGAGTCATCTTTGATTCCCGGTACGGTATACGAGATTGCTTCTTGCTGATGGCTTCTACACACTGTGCCAGTACAAAAGACTCTTATTGATGCTCGCTGACTCTACCATGCGCTCCTTTCCGTTCTCAGTCCGTCGGTTATCTTCTGATCCTGCCAGATCAATAGCAGATGCCGTGCTGACTCGTGTTTTTTCACCACTTGTGATGACAATTTTCACGCAAAGAATAGCATGTGACCGTGAAGAATGTGCGTTGAGCTACCGTAATCAGCAAATTTGGTTTTGAGGAGGGAACTATTCATCTCGTTCATACCTTCGTCGCAGAGGTCGATCGGTTAGTGTTCGCCTGATCATAAAGAGTCTCAAAGTCTCTCAGACTAGGACAAGGCCGTTCCGTCAAGCCCACCACTACGGTCTTCCCATTATTATCTCTCAGAGGTAGGCCAGCCATCGTCCTCTTCTCCGGTGGCTCAAAAAGATCGTAAACTTTGTCGTTGTAAATTTCATAGTAACTCATCAAAACCTCAACCTTGGTCGACCCCTCAGAATCCTTTTCGATCTTCCGACTGCGTCGATAGATGCCGCTCAGAAGTCTGGGAATAACACCACGATCCTGGAGGCTTTACCGCCTCGCATAGTGTGTGTCTTTCCGGTCCCAGTCACACCGTATGCGAATATAGTGACGTCAAATCCGTTGAACAGATGCTTCACAGTAGGTGCGACTATAATGCAAAGCCATTTAGTGACTATCGCCCGGGTTCGAGACAGCTCAAACTAACCTTCTGCTTCGAAGAGCTCCTGTTGTGTAGTTTCGCCTCCGTAGACAGCATTGAATTGGAAGGTGTATTGTTCACTTTCATTTTAGGATTAGGAATCCGGATGAGGGAATCCTGGTCTTTGACAGCGGCTTTGCCGGGGATGAGCCCTTCTTTAGCTTGACAGTATCTGTCGACAGAGATCCAGGGCGGACGATCACATCTAGTTCGCGTTCCGACTTCCAAAGAGGCCTCACACGGGCAACAACACGAACACTCATGACTCTAACGTAGTCGAGGAAGCCTTCAAAGGAGTAAAGCCCAGAATCGAGAAGCGCAACTCTAAAACAAAGGAGCGAAGGCATCCAAGTCTAGAACGAATTGAAGAAGAAACTCTATCTACGCAGAAAAAGATAAAAGAAAAGAAAGCAAAGAGTGAAGAGACCGCGGCGCTTGAATTGTTGGGGAAGGGGAACTTGCAGAGAGGAAGGAGAAGAAGATATTCCCGTAGTGGAAGAGTGGGAAGGCGGTTGCCACAGCAACAGCAGCAGGCATGAGGGAAGGAAGGCCGCCAAACTCGACTGCGTCTGCTGCAGAGAGCGAATAAATAAATTGTGAGATACATCTAGCGTAAAGTCCTCCAGATCGATCGATCTTGCTTTGCTCATCGCGGTCGACTTCGTATTTGGCTGGCTGATAGAAGTCATTGTCCTGGTAGCTAGTTGCCTGGCAGAGACATTCAAGCTGCACATGGCGCAAGGGCCGTCAGTCAGATAGGTAACAGAGACATGGCCCAGGAGAGGATACCTCGCTACGAGATCCGATAATCCAATGCCTAGCAATCAAGAGCAAACATGGTATCGCAAGATCTCTTTCTCTGAATGATGTATGCAGGCGGCAGAATGGCCGGCGCTGATTGGCTCTCGGTCTCTCCCGCCAGCTGCAGAGGCCACCGTACATTTCCAACATCCGCAGGCACAGCAAGCTTGGAAACTCCCTCGCCCTTCCTTGCTCGCTCTCCCACCTGTAAGGACACGGCGGCCTTTTGAATTGTTGCCGCCTGTCGCGTTTATTAGCGCTGCCTAGGTATGTCACTGCGTTGATTATTTTTCTCTTGCATTGCAAGTCCCCTTCATATCCACCCCCGCGCACGCTCAACTTGTGTGGGATTGATTGATCATCGGTTACTGACATCCCATCACTAGGGAGACTGTAGCGAAGACCTCCGAGTTACACTATCATAACAGTCTGACGAGCAGAACCCCATTGCACCTGCATCGATTCCGTCTCGAGCATATTACCGCGCTCTACCTATCAATGGCGTCACCACAGGGAGGGTATCCTCCTCAAGAGGGTTACGGGCAGGCGCCAGTCCAACCTCCGCCGCCAGGATCAGCTCCGGCAGGCCCACATGCAGGGAAGAAGAAGCGGGCATACGCCGGAGAGGCTTTTGATTTTGGATCAGGGGCCAATGCTGCTCTCGGAGGCCAGCCGAAAGCTGGTGGCGATTATGCAGCATACGCTGCCCAGGCCGCATCAGCGGGCTATCCGCCAGCTGGATATGGGATGGATCCTGCAGCGGGCTACACAGTACCACAGCCTCCCGCTGTCGGAGGGTATCAACCACCTGTAGCTGGATATCCCGGTCCTGGAAATGCCGGTGTTGCTCAGGTGACTGAACAGTTTGGGCAAATGGGCGTCGCTGATCCGCAGCAAGTCCAGCAGCCTATTCCCCCAGCAAGCCCCAAGAGCCGTTCCCTGAACCAGTTGTATCCTACCGATCTCCTCACGCAACCGTTCAATGTTGCCGAGCTTGACTATCCACCTCCGCCAATTATTCTACCACCAAACGTAAGTTGCCGCGCCTTTTGCTGTTTAATGTAAATCGCTAACGCCCTTGACCACAGACAAGTACCTACCCTTCACCATATGCGAACTGTCCACCCAAATATGTGCGTTCTACGCTGAACGCAGTACCGACAAACCATTCGCTCCTTAAGAAATCTAAACTCCCCTTTGCCCTTGTCATCCAACCATATGCAGCACTTCATGATGCTGAAGACAACATTCCTGTGGTTCCGACCAAGTCATTTCTCGATGCAGGCGATGCAGGTCATATATAAACCCCTTCGTATCGTTCTTGGATCAAGGCCATCGCTGGCGCTGCAATATGTGCAACCTGACAAACGATGTTCCTCAGGCGTTTGATTGGGACGCGGCCTTACAAAAGCAGCAGACCGCTCCCAGCGACCAGAGTTGAATTACGGCGTGGTCGAATTTGTCGCTCCTCAGGAATACATGGTCCGGCCGCCGCAGCCACTTATATACTTGTTTTTGATCGATGTTAGCTATGCCTCGGTTACGAATGGCCTTCTTGCAACGGCTGCTCGATGCATTAAAGAAAGCTTGGATCGGATCCCCAACGCAGACCGAAGAACACGACTTGGCTTCTTGGCAGTCGACTCCAGCCTCCACTACTTTACTATCCCTAGAGATGGATCAGAGAATTCGGCTCCTAAGATGCTTGTTGTCAGTGATCTTGACGAGCCTTTCCTGCCAATTCCAGGTGATTTACTGGTCACCTTGTCTGAATGCCGCGAGAACATTGAGAATTTCCTGGATAAGCTGCAAGACATGTTCCAGAATACACAAAATGGCGGATGTGCTCTAGGTTCTGGTCTTCGAGCAGCGTATAAGCTGATTGCTCACGTCGGCGGAAAGATTACCGTGCTGTCTTCGTCACTTCCCAACGTAGGACATGGTTCGCTGTCGGTGCGAGAGGATAAGAAGGTTCTAGGCACTAGCAAGGAGAGCAGTCTTCTGCAGACTGGCAGCAGCTTTTACAAGAGCTTTGCTGTAGAGTGCTCCAAAGCTCAGGTCTCAATTGATATGTTCCTATTTTCCTCACAATATCAGGACGTTGCTTCTCTTAGCAACCTTCCTCGGTACACTGGAGGGCAGACGTACTTCTACCCGGGATGGAACGCCGCTCGCACGGAAGATGCGATCAAGTTTGCTCGAGAATTTTCGGACTACCTCTCGTCTGAAATCGGCCTGGAAGCTGTCTTGCGAGTACGCGCTACGACGGGTCTCCGTATGAGCACTTTCTACGGAAACTTCTTCAACCGCAGCTCGGATCTTTGCGCCTTCCCCGCATTCCCGCGTGATCAAGCCTATGTCGTCGAAGTCTCTATCGACGAGACAGTTACCAAGCCTGTTGTTTACCTACAGACCGCCGTTCTACACACCACATGCAATGGCGAGAGAAGGATTCGTGTGCTGACATTGGCACTGCCGACCACGCAGACATTGGCCGATTTGTACGCCTCGGCTGATCAACAGGCGATCACTATCTTTTCAGCCACAAGGCTGTGGAGCGCGTCCTGTCCAATGGGCTGGACTCTGCTCGTGAAGCTATCCAGTCGAAGATTACTGAGCTCTTGTCGACATATCGCAAGGAGCTTGCAGGTGGCAGTGTCGGCGGCGGCGGCCTACAGTTCCCTGCTAACATGCGAGCGTTGCCTATTTTGTTCCTCGCCTTGATTAAGAACGTAAGTTCTTCTTACTGACTACATCTTCCAAGTCTTCGCACTGCTAACTATAACTTAAACAGCTTGGCCTCCGTAAGTCGACACAGATTCCCACCGATATGCGGTCGGCTGCACTCTGCCTACTTTCAACATTGCCATTGCCCCTTTTGATCCAATACATCTATCCGAAAATGTACTCGCTGCATGACATGCCGGACGATGCTGGTTTGCCAAACGATCAGACCGGAGAAATTGTCCTCCCGCCTCCGGTCAACCTGTCTTCGGAACGGTTGGTGCCGTATGGACTTTATCTGATTGACGACGGACAGACGCAGTTCCTCTGGGTTGGACGAGACACTGTTCCGCAGCTGCTTGTTGACGTATTCGGCGTGGCGGACCGGAACCAACTGCGGGTGGGCAAACAGTTCCTTCCTGAGCTGGACAACGATTTCAACGAACGCGTTCGCGCTGTGGTGCAGAAGAGCAAGGACTTCAAGGCCAAGGGCGTGGGTAGCATTATCTCTCCGCAGCTGTATGTCGTCAAGGAGGACGGTGAGCCGGGCTTGCGACTTTGGGCACAGACGATGTTGGTGGAGGACCGGGCAGACCAGGGCGTCAGCCTGCAACAGTGGATAGGCTCATTGCGAGAGAAGGTATGATTTTGTGTTTTGCTTTTGGTTTCCGATTTGGACTCGGGTACTAACCGCGGTGTTCGACTGCTAGGTTGTGCAGTGAAGTGGTCGTGATGAATGATACAACTGATTTGTTTAGATCATGTAGCGTCAAGCACTGTTGTTTAATTGTATACCGAGTCTTGTCCATCTTGTAACTTGTGGCTCAGCCCGAATAGTAAATACGGTAATTTACGGCGTAGGGTTTCTTTGGCGGCGCCAAGTGGGGCCGAGCTGGCACATCCGCGCTGGATTCTGGGAGCTGATTGGCCGCTCGATTGTGACTGAGGCAGAGCTCATCACGATTAGCCGCGAACAGAAAGCAGCGTATTGTTCTATTACAGCTGGTAATTGCAGTACAGGCCGATCTGCTCGCTGACTGGCTGCACTGCGAGACCCAGACGGAGAGCCAAGCTTCTTGGATCGACGAGACGACCCAAGCATTTGTTCGTCCTGTACGGAATAGGCTGTATCAGTGGTACGGGTATTTCAGCTGGTCCCGTACTTTGTCCTCTCGAGTATTGACGAACTTCCTGTTCCTGGCCGGCAGGGTAATCTACTGCATCTGCAACCAATAAACATATCTCTCTCTCAAGACCATGTCTCTTTTGCATGCATGCATGTATGTATTATATTATGTATTATGCACGTATATGTATGTATACAGTACTTCGTACTGTATAATACGCTTCCCTCCTCGCCGTCACGCCGTGTGATTGCCCCACCTTATACCTCCTGCTCGTTTCGCATCCAAGACATGCTCGACCTCGACTCTATCCCAAACAAACCGCAGACGCCGTCCTTTCCTTTACCTGCCCGCTCTGAAGCGCTGCTGTCTGTTCTTTCTGTCCCCAGGGCAATCTTGCCTGCTGCTGCTGCTGCTGTTGCTGCTGCAACTTCATCCCTCTGTGGCCCGTCTGTTTACGTCCGATCCCTTCGTCTGGTAAGTCCGGCGCTGTTTCGAGTCAGACTCGCCTGTCATTCACGATGACTGTGTATTCTCGAGTCACTGCTGTTTGTATACACTCACAGGCGTGCTGATTGCTTTCTACGACAGCATCTCAATCACAACGCGGCGCATAGTCGTTAGCCGTTACGTCTCTTTATCAAGCGCACAATATAGAAGTCCGCCATTCAAGATTACACAACTGTCCAATCTCAGCCACAACTTCTAGGCCTTTCGGATTGCGGTCACTTTCTTGTCCCGCGAACAGGAACCTATCATTGACCGCAGCGTCATAAGAATAGAAAGAGGTATGCAGGCTCCCGCTTCTTTTAGGGCATCATATGGTGACCTTCATTCATTGAAAATATCAAAGAATTTCTCCCACTCCTGCTTCATGTTTATTACTCTTTTGTCTTGCCACTTCCTTATCCTTACAATTTCTTGTTTGTTTGATGCTAGTTTTATGCTGGGTCTTACGTCTTGACACATTCCCATACTCCGTCTCATACCAGTCACTAGATCCTCTAGAGGGCCGCAATGGCTCAAGGTCAGATTCCTCCCCACGGAGGGTCGCGAAAGATCTCTTTCAACGTGTCAGATCAGTACGACATTCAGGATGTCATCGGAGAAGGAGCCTATGGAGTGGTTTGGTATGATGGACTCGTGAATTCCTGTGATGAGCTGTCACTGATACCCTTCCAGCTCTGTTCTGCACAAACCTTCTGGCCAGAAGGTTGCCATTAAGAAGATTACCCCGTTTGATCACTCTATGTTCTGCCTCCGAACTCTTCGAGAGATGAAGCTGCTGAGATATTTCAACCACGAAAATATCATTTCAATCCTCGACATTCAAAGACCCCGTAACTACGAAAGCTTTACGGAGGTTTACCTTATTCAGGTGTGCATAACAATCTTTCGTACAGAGATACTGTATATTGCGATGACTAACTATATGCAGGAACTGATGGAAACTGATATGCACCGAGTGATCCGCACCCAGGACCTGTCCGACGACCACTGCCAGTATTTTATTTACCAAACTTTGCGCGCGTTGAAAGCCATGCACTCAGCCAATGTCTTGCATCGGGATTTAAAGCCCTCAAATTTGTTATTGAACGCCAACTGTGACTTGAAAGTCTGTGATTTTGGCCTGGCTCGTTCCGCAGCATCCACCGACGACAATTCCGGATTTATGACTGAATATGTTGCTACTCGTTGGTACCGAGCCCCTGAAATTATGTTGACTTTCAAGGAGTACACCAAAGCGATCGATGTGTGGAGTGTGGGATGTATCCTGGCGGAGATGCTAAGCGGAAAGCCGTTGTTCCCTGGCAAAGACTGTGAAGACCTCCTGAACACCCTTGTGCGAAAGATTCAGCGTTCTAACAATTAGTAGATCACCACCAGCTCACTTTGATTCTGGACGTACTCGGCACACCCACGATGGAAGATTACTACGGCATCAAATCCCGTCGCGCTCGCGAGTACATCCGATCTTTGCCATTCAAGAAGAAAATCCCTTTCAAGCACCTCTTCCCTAAAACCAACGACCTCGCACTTGACCTCTTGGAGAAGCTACTAGCATTCAACCCAGCGAAGCGCATCACAGTCGAAGAGGCTCTGCGCCACCCATACCTCGAGCCATACCACGATCCCGAAGATGAGCCAACTGCGGACCCGATCCCAGAAGAGTTCTTTGATTTCGACAAGAACAAGGATGCCCTAAGCAAGGAACAACTGAAACGTAAGTCTGGTTTTCTGTGAGTGGACACGCACGGCATACTAATGATGAATTCGCGTAGTCTTGATCTACGAGGAAATTATGCGGTAGATATATTTTACTCCCTCTTTTTTATCTTTTGAGGGATGTTTTTATCCCTTCTGTATGTAGTTGAGAATTTAGTTATTCAGATGGGTGATATTATGAAAAATATGTTGGTTTTATCTAAAAGACTATGGGTACTTAGATATACTTACATATCTATCCATGTGTGTATGTATACATGTCTAAAATGGATACCTAGGCACGCCATTTACCAGAGCCATGGATGTATTCATTCATTATTAAGAAGATATTCCCGAATCCTTCACCTATGCCCTCCGGACTCGGTTTTCGAGCTACCACATCAGGCTCAAAGCCGAAGTTTCTGATCAGATAGTCTCTCGTAGTCGGGCCGATGGTTGCTATTAGACACCTTCTTTTGCTGGCAGTAGTACTATCTCCGTCACCAGATGCTTCGCTACTTTCTGTTTCAGTTTCCTTGACTATCCTGAGGACAGCATCGCAGCCAGTCGGGGAGAAAATCACCGTCCACATTCGTTGCTGTTGATTTTGCTGCTGCTGCTGCTTCTCAACAGCCTCTCGAAACGCATCTTCAAATCCCTCCCTTTCAGCTGTTTCATAGACAACTAGTTCGTCAACATGTATCCGCCGTTTCTCGTCTAGGGTTTCCCTGTCCATGAGCGTTTTGGGGATAATGCCTCGTCTCTGTTCGCCGACGAGGAATAGTAATCCTGGTTTCTGTGGTGTTGTTGTTGATGTTGTTGTGCCATGCCGCTCGTTATAGTGTTCTAGTATAAAGTGTGCGAGGGCCTCTCCATTACCAGCTTCGTCGCCGCATATCGTTGCGAAAGGTAGATATTTATCGCGGAAGGGAGTCAGAGTGCGCGTCGTCGCTGGGCCGACGGTGTATAGAATCATGTCTTTTGACGTTGCTGTGATTGTCTCAGCTGTAGAAGAGGATGATGTCAGCACGTTGTCAGTTAGTTAACTATTTCGATGAAGGAAAAAAAGAGGCAACCAAATTGTGTGTTGAAGAGGCACATGCCATACTTAATATGCCATCTTCTTGTTCCAAAATATGCCCAAATGCCTCCACGGCTCGTTGGCTGGTGAATATAATTCCGCCGTATTTCTTTCCTTGCCCGCTGAATGCATTACTACTACTATTGATATCATGATTGTTGTTGTTGTTGTTGTTGTTGTTGTTGTTGTCTCCTCGGATATCGCTTGCCGTTGATGGGGTCGGCGTTAGAAAATAGGACTTCAAAATCCCCAGGTTTCGCGCATGGAATCGATGCGATAGGACAGGCACGAAGACGGGGTCATATTTGTGATCTGCACAATCACCATCGGCAGGCTGTTTGGTTCGCGAAGGGAAGGTCTGGGTGCGGAAGTATTCCTCGTACAGGTCCTTGGGCGTCGAGGGCGTTTTTAGGAGGAAGACTGGCGGCATAGAACGTTGATTCTCGGAGGACGACATATTTGGTTCGGCTTAATTGTTTGTTTCTCATTGTATGCGTCGAGCATGATCTCGTTCAGTCGCTGAGGTTTTACTGCGGGTGCGGAGAACTCCACTTCGTCCCAGAAAATTGCCTACACTCTTAATTCCTACGTCTGGAATAATCGGATGAAAAAAAAAAATGAGATGATGTATATTGGCTACATATCGAGCATCTCTTCAACATACTCCTCCAGGTTAATCATTCGAAATCGCGCCCCCACTTCGCCCGGAATTCCTTCCGTTTGTAAGCGAAACTGGTGTTCATCGCGAAGCTGACCAGCTCGATACTCCAACCCTTTGCAGCGCACGCTCAACCATCCTCAAAATCCACCTGAGAACTCGGCTTCCGCCGCGTCCCCAGTGGCCAACACAATCGTTGCCGGCTGATCGGTATCAACCAGACTCTCCAGCATCTTCAAATGTAGAATTTCGTCTACACACTGTTCAACCCATCTTTCGCAAGAGGGCCCGTTTCTGAGCCTTCTCTTCCTGCTGAAACGAAAGCGTTGCGGAATTTCAACTGCCGTGGCGTCCATTCCTTCGCTTTGTGGACTCGACTGAGGATATTAACCTCGTAACCGAGCATCTCGGCTTCGTTAATGGCGGCGAACCGATCTGATCCTGCAAGCACTCGCTTCGCTACAGGGCGGCCGCGTTCGAGGATAAGGGAAAAATTGTGAAATGACAAGGGCAGACGTTTTATATGCGTGCTGAGGGGATGCCGTGCTGGATCTTGTAGCTGTCATGAAGACCGATGGATATATTTGATAGATCGACAAAGACATGAACTTTAGATGGTGCCTTGGAATATTTGGAGGACGCTGGTGTATGTAAACTGAAATCAGGAAATTGTTTGCTGAGTTTGAACACAAGCCCTGCTTTGCGTTCTACTGGCGATGTGTAGGCAGGTCGAGTCGTATCTTGTGCGGTGATGATCTTCTTGGGAATCAACGAGGGTAATGTGCTGTCGTCTTCGTAGGACGAAGGCGGTGTCAATGATGCTAGAACTCTTCCCTTTCTACTGTGATTTACTTGCGACGGGACGAATGACAAGGCTGAGTTACTCGACACAACGGAGTCAAACACGCTGAGATCGCCGTCAGACTCAGCAGCTGTCGTCGAGTCAGACAGGGCGTCGGCCGAGTTATTACCAGAGGTCTCCGTTTTGAGGTACGTTTCAGTATCGATACTGGCCGGAACGAGAGCCCACCCGAGGGCTCATCCGAAACATTGCCGCCAGGTGACTCGGGAAGCGCTGTAGTAGACGGGTGCAAAAATTCCCATAGCCGGGTAAAGTCACCAAGAGATTGATCTCCGGCGGTGTCCTGGGGTGTGCGCGGAGGTTCTTTATTGGGTTCGGATGAAGTGGCGTGAATCGATGCCGGAGGGGCCGTGTTGGAGTGCGGAGGAGGTCAATCACCGCGGTGAAGTCCCAGTCTGAAGATGCATTAGATGATTGCATGGAAATGACGGTTCTGAGGGTGTGTAAAAGGGGCAGTTAAGATATTGCTTGACCGCAGATGTTCATGTTGTATCAACATAAGCTATTTTGAGTGCCTGCAGACTCAAGATGTTGTAGCCTTAGTTAACGACCTGATTAGCGTATTGAGCCCGCCAGTCACGTGATCGAATCCGCTAGACATCATGCATCTTTTGATAAGAAATGACTTGGAAAGCAATCCTTAACGTAGTACAGTAACTAATGAGCGCGATCTAAGCAATGGCATAGTTAACCCTGGAACTACAGAAAGTCATCGAGAAGTAGGATTATATACGCAGACCTCTAGACTAAAAGGTAACATAGTATCCTGTTTAATTCTCAATTCTACAGCAACTTCTGCCTTCTGCTATAGGGCTAATTTACCATCCAAATCCAGCCATGCCACTCTTGTGTAATATTACTCGTAAGTATAATACTGAAATATATAGAGAAGATTATTGTTCTGACATAAACCACCTAGTTTCACATTAGGGCTCTCAAAACAAAAAGAGTGTATATACTATACTGTGGTGACACCAGTATTGTCTCGCCTCAATACGCCTTGCCTTGCAGCAGGCAAAAGAAGGAGAAGACATTGGGATGGACTTTAACGATAATGTCCATTGGCCGCATTGTCTGGATTATCTGCGTTAAGTATGTTTCCTATGTTTTCTCCGCTAAATTCTTAAATAGCTAATCAGAGATAATAGACAATTCTCTGTTTTGCCGATAATACATTGGAACAGCAGACATTATTACCAAATGGCACGCGGTCCAAGTTTATAACTGGCCTGGAGGATGTCAGGAAATGCCGGCCGCGAGAGCAGTTGTATAGTCTGAGGGTGGAGCATGGTGTTTTTGTTCCAGGAAAGTGATTTACATAGTGGATTTTGGGTAAAATTAGATATGTAAATCTCGAATTATTCTTCCAATAAGTCTCTCGCATCGCAATGATGAATTGCACAGTACACAAGTAAGCCCATACATTGATATCATTTAATGTCCATTTCCTGCAAAAGCTGCTCGATCTCACGAGTTTTGCGTTCCTGTGCTAATTCTACTGCTTTTGATCTCGCCTTGCGCCGGCCTCGAGGAGTACCCTCACAATGCTCTTGTAGCCCCTCTCGATTGCTTTATGCAAGGGAGTCACAGGTACTCTTTCAGACTCAGATTCGTCTTCATCCCAAGCCTGCACATCGACATTTGCGCCGTGGAGAAGCAAGAGCTGCACCATACCCAGTGCCAACGTCTCGTCTCGAGACTCAATTGCCGCATATAGAGGTGTTATGCTGGACATTCTCCCATATCTATCTGTAGGCCCCCACGCATACGCGAGCGATTCTTCTTCTCTCCTAGCCTCTGCATTGACATCTGCACCATGATCAAGTAAGAGCCGCATCATGTCCAGCCATAATCCAGGTTTCTCTTGAGACTTTGATGCCATCTCCACTGCCAGCAGAAGGGGAGTTCTTCCCCAGGTGTATAGATGGTGGTACCAGCCGGGATTGCCCTCGTATCTCTGGACAAATGTTTCCTGAGCATTCACATTGGCGCCTCGTTCAACCAACTTCTGTGCGATATCATAGTGCCCTTTCCGCACCGCTACATGCAGAGCTGTCACGCCTTCTTCAGAAACGTCTTCTTTAGAAGAGGCATCCGAACTTTGAACAGCACTGACATCGACTTCTTTCTCTGCGAGCAGCAGGTCAACCACGGCCGTATGTCCTTCTCCGACTGCCAAGTGTAGCGCTGTCATCCCACCGCCGCCTTTTGCGTTGATACTTGCTCCTTTCTCGAGCAGCATCTGCGTCAACTTAAGGTGCCCCCGCGAGGAAACCTTGCCTAACAGGGTGTGGATGGCTCTGGATTTCCTGCTGCTTAAATAATCCGTGCAATCTGGATCGGCACCATTTTCGAGCAGAATTCGCACGACGTTTTCCTGCTGTAGTTCGGCTGCGTGAGATAAGTATATTCCCATGTTCATTCTCAGCCTCTCTGCCAGAAGAACGCGCATTATGCCTATAAGTCCATGTTCCACTGCCCAAAAGCACAGGCTATTATTTAAGTAGGATACAAAGTAGCATACAAATTTGGCGTTAGCCCCTGGTGCCGGACTTGAGCCCACTGCTAATGCACTGGAAAGGGTCTTGGAATCCAGAATGCTGGACTTTTGCTGTAGTTGATTGACGACATTTTCACATCCGTTTTTGTGGCTATCATCAACGCAAAGGCTCTAAAAATTTCGAGGTTGAGAGTGTCTGAGTCACGTCTGAATAGATATACATAGGCTGATTCTATGAGAGTCAAAAGGGTTTCCACATCTGTTAATCTAGTAAGTCCAGTACTCCTTGAAGGACTGGGGATTAGAGGTTAGTTGTAAATACCTACCTGTTTCCGTGTAAAATCGAAGCAATTCAGCCCCAATCTTCAGAGAATCGATATCTTTCTCCCGCTTGGCCATCCTGTACACAGTGGCGTTGATGTCACTATTATAACCGATTTCCAGAGCTTTTCCATGTTCCTTAACAACCCCTAAGGAGAGGTCCTCCCGTACTAGAAGTTTGACGTCAATAGACTGGACTTGTATAGAATGGAGAAACTCTTACATTTAAATTCAACCAAGGTGGACTCGTTCTGGTCTTGCGCAACCAATCTCCCAGTTCTCTCGTGTTCATGCATCAAGAAGAGCACCACACATGTTTGTGGTTCCGAGATATCAGATCGTTGGTATGTAGCAAACCTATTTTAACTCGTGTCAGCAACATGTTACGCTTCCATGAGACGCAAGCTCTTTCCTTTTTCCTTTGAAAGAACAGAAAAGTTCATACTTCTGGAAATAAACTTGCTCGCCTCGAACAACCCAAAAGTCAGTCTGTGTCTGCACCAAATCCGTCTTTTGAGTCCGTTTGCCAGGCTGCAGAACGGGACCCTTTGTGTTATTCTCCCAGACGCGCAAGTCTTGTTCCTCTATCATTTGCCAGTCTGGTATAGCAAGACTCAGATCATTGATTCTTCTGAATTCGCGTTTGAGTTCCTGGCTTGCTTTTGTTAGTCATCACGATGGATCGTTGTACCAGAATATTACAATTTAAGGCATGGCAACTAACAGCGGCTAGGAGTAGCACCTCATGGCGTGTGTCTGGAGTTACCAAGGGGAGTTGAGGATGGTGGTCGATGATATCTACCAGGATCCAGGACGCCTTGATCAGATTCGTATATGCAGACACAGGCACGGAGTGTTCGTTGGGCTTGGTAGGTGCGTGAAGCTCCATTTGAGACTGTAAAGTAAGGCAGAATAAGCATCTCGTCTTCGTTGCATCATGAAGTAGTGGTACTGACCCGGAGCAGCCACCATTTTCCAGACTGAACCCATTTGTCCACGGAAATGGAACTCCAAGGCTGCAAAGTCTCGGCATTTCTCATCAACTCTGCGCTAAGAGACAGCTTGTATACCTCGTCTTCCACGACTGAAGCCAACGGAGGTGAGATGTTGCTCTTGTCATGGGAGATCTGGAGATGGGATTTTATATCGGCAATGTCGGACTGTAGCGTTTTGGTTGATGTCTCGATACGGCCAAGGGAGGAACTGATAGATAGGAAGTAAATTTTAGTGCACAAGATTTCTGTCAAATATATGCGTGGGAAGGAAAACATACTTGCCAACCGACGTTAATAGCAGATTCATCACCGTGTTGTGATACACCAGCTGAAACAATTAGTCCATATGCCTCGAGACATGCATGTTCAAGAAGATCGAAATATGACAAACGCACTTTACTTCTCAACGAGTCCACGCTCTTAAACTCTACCGACCACTTGAGCTTTATCCAGACATGCTTTGCCTTGGAACCACCACCACCACCCCCGAGTTCAGGATGCCATATCTGGTGGCCACTTTGTTCAGCTGCTCCAATGTCTTTTGGATCCCCGCTACCATCTCGTTGACCATCCTCACTCGATCCTCGCCGGCTCGCACCAGCGCAGACTGCGGGTTCTTGACTTCTTCCTCCAGCATCTTCAGCGAGTTGCACAGTGTGGAAATCTCGCCGAGAAGCAGCTGGAACTCCTGCGGCGCGTTCCGGGCGATGGTGTAGCAGTCCCGGTACAGAGTCCAGGCCAGCTGGCCGACGGCTATGAAGTCGCCGATAGCGAATCCAAATGACATTCTATTTTTTTTGCCTTGTGGTTATGACGATATAATCTGCAGATAAGCAGCAAGCATACGGGCATGCTGCAAACAGATGGCGAGGCTGCCAGCAAGTGGGGTGTCGTTGGACAGCTGTCCCTGCATGATTTTAGAGCCCAATCAGAGCCAAAGCCATCACATGGGCAATCGGCTGCATTCGGAGTACTTCTCAATATATACGCACCGTCCATATACACATACCTCTCTGCATAACCTGGACAGCCCCATGTTGTATGGCCAATTGGCATGACACGAAGGTAGTGGGTCTATGCCACTACCGAGGGTCTGCACGCATATAAAGCTTGATCTAGGCTGTACCTGTGGGCTGCACGCTGGCCTCACATTCTACCCCTTATGGAGGCTAATCTGGTTAGTGGCTTTTGCCATCTAGATTAGGCTTAGCGTAGATATGGGCACAGAATCGTATTAGCACGAGAGCAGTGCAAACGCGCAAACACTGCAAATATGTCAAACAGCACACGTGACGCCAAGAAAATCGCACCAGCCACAGCCGATGTGCATTATGTCATCAACACGGTGTGGCGCTGGCACGTGAAGGGCCCATGACGACTTTGCCAAGCCCGCCCGCACCCCGTGATTCAGGTCATTTCGACGTCATGTATCTCCAGCGGTGCTCGTTCTGTTCATTGGCGATGCTCACTTCCATGGCATATGCCTCGAGAAATGACGCCGACCACGAACTTCGAGTTGTATCGCTACGTCATATCCTGATGGACGAATGCAGTTTGCTGGAGACGGACGGGGTATATAAAGCCCCTGAAACTCCTGCTTCTCTGCACATCCAACATCCAAATCAATCGACAAAGCTTCAACCAAACTTCTGAGATCTTTTGAAAACCAACCCCTCAAATCAATCACTCAATCCACCATTCAATATGTCTGACGCAGGTCGCAAGGATTTCTCTACCAGTACGTGTCCTGTGTGCCATCAAGCTCTCCCCTGAAGAGCCCAGTAACTAACGCGTGGCTCTGCATATAGAGGCCAAGGAGGAAATCACTCCTGACTCCTCCAAGTCCACCCAGCAGAAAGTCAAGGAAACCTTCACTGATACCACTGATCGCCTCGCTCGTGGTACTCAACCTGATGAAAACAAGTCCTCCACCCAGTCTGCCTTCGACAAAACTCAGCGCACCAGCGACAATGAGGCTCACGGCGGTGCTGCTTCTTCCATGTGAGCTTTTCTCACCCCAGTTCGTCCGCGTCATCGCTATGTTGTTCCATGCTAATCGTGCTCCTTCCAAACAGTGGTGACAAGGTCAAGAACACGTTGGGCTTGAACAACAACAACAACTGAGATTGGCCTTCACCTCGTGTGTATGCCGCCATGGCCATCTCGATGGAATTGCAGGAGGATCCTTTTCATGACATGTTATGATTTGGCTTGGCTTGATATCTTTTAGATTCGTTGATGCACTATCACGAACGATACCAATTGCGCCAGGTAGTTAGCTTAAATCGAATAAAATACCACGGTTTTCCAGAACTTCCAGTGTTGTCTGTAGTGTCCCCAAAGAAAAGTATATTCATAGCTATTTCCTGCGCGTAATAGCCTTCTCAAACAACTCGTCTCGTTCACGAGTGAGGCGATTGAGCTTTCTCCAATCGTTTGTACTCATTTTTGCATCTTCCAAGTCTGGCGGTAGATCACGATAGCTTTTGATCCTGCTCTCCAGTGCCCTCACGGTTTCCTTGAGACGAAGCAGATTCTCCTCCTGCTGCGCTACTTCCTCAATGGTCGGCCCGTCGATGCGTACACTTCTCTGTAGAGAAGTGATTTTGTCGCGGTATTCGCTGACTTTAGCACTGAGGAGTTTTGCGCTGCGTGTCCACTCGACCGTTTTTGATGTCAGGTCGGGAGGTGTTTCGTATGTGGGGTGCGATTTGAATGTTTCGATCTCTGTCTGTACATGCGAGATTTCCTTGTCCAGATACGCCTGCAGTGCCTCCACTTTCTGGACTTGATTTTCGAGCTCAAACTCGTCTCGAGTGAGTTCTATGATTGCATTCGCTAGTTCTGTAATGTCCGTAGACGAGTCTCCTAGTAGCACTACCGTTTCAGCCAAGGCATGAAGGGCTTCCTCGCCGTCAGCGTCCAGCCGCGCTTCAATCTCTTCCAGCAGATCCTGCTTTCGTGGGTCATCATTCTCTTCTTTCTGTTTCAAAGCTCGAACCACCTCTTGACGAGCTCGGTGAACTAGAGAGGCTTCTTCGTCTGCCGCATCATTTGCCGCTGCGATGGCTATGAGAGTTCGTAGCGTCTCCTCATTGCGCTCAAAGGGAGGCACATTCTGCGCAGCATATTTGCGGCTAAGCCATGAATTAACATATGCCCAGTCCTTGGCCTGGATGGCTGCTTGACGAGCTTTCGTGGGGATATCAGGGAGTCCATGGTGACTGTTTGTTTACGGAGAACAGCCAGAGAGCCGCCAATGGCGGGACGTCCGACGACTAACTACGGGGACGGCTCCGGGCTACGTCTTCTTCTCCGCACAAACCACTCCAGTGCATCCATGGATGCCAGGCCAGATTGACAATGGCAAGCTATTTCCCGAATCCCACAGAGCCTCCCACAGAAGCCTCAAACGCAATATCTCCTCCCGGCGGCGCCAATGTCGCTCCGCGGTCCACCGCTCTATCCAACAGATTGACAAGTGTACTTTCCGCATCGTACACCGATTCAGACATCCGAGATGCCTTGGGCACTCTCGACAGAAGAGGCATACAGAATACCGCCGAAAGGAGACGACAACTTCGGCTTGATGTGCAAAAGAAGTTCTGGACTGTAACGGAGAAATCGTGGCGGATTTTGGAAAGGTTGCAGAGGTGAGAGAGACAACAGAAAAAAAGCCGGACTCGAAAACTTACACACACACGTGTCGAATGATAGCAATTGAAACGAATCGGCACAGTAATCTCCAACTTGCAGCAAACATGTGCGGAAATGCGAAAACATATTACATTGGCAAGACAGGAGACAGCCCCGTACTCGATGAGGCATCGTCGCTTATGGAACAGAAAAGGACGCAGAGACAAGACAGCAATTGCTCGATGCGTTTACAGCACACTTTATTGTCCCGGAAGAAGATGTCAATGCTCACACGCTCTCGAAAGAACCGGTCGACGATCGTTTCTTCCTTGTCTTGTCTCGAGTCAAGCAGGTGCACAACGATTGCCAGGTTTTGCTCGGCGGAGAGAATCAGAGATTAGGGCTAGAGATCATGGAACAAAGCTCGAAGCAGCTCAACTTAGCATATCAGAAACTGTACAAGTGGATCCAAAAGGAATTCAAATCACTGAATCTGGAAGATCCTCAGATTAATGGCTCTATTCGGCAGGCGCTGCGAGTGCTATCCGAGCGGCCAAGCTTGTTCCATAGCTGCCTGGATTTCTTCGCGGAGGCCCGGGAGTATATCCTCTCAGACGCATTCCATTATGCCTTGACCAATGCAACTTCAGGAGCGGTCGGTGAGCGCAACGTCAAACCGATTGAATTCTCTGCCCACGATCCCTTACGATATGTGGGTGACATGTTGGCTTGGGTGCACTCTGCCGCTGTTTCAGAAAGAGAAGCCCTCGAGACGCTCTTTGTATATGAAGGAGAGGAACTCGCGCGCGGTTTTCAGGCTGGTATGAGCAGCGAGCCCTGGTCCCGCGTCGACGGCGAAGAGGCGGCTGTATTCGATGGCCGGAAAGCGCTCAATGATCTAGTGAGCCGCGATCTCAATGGAGTGTCACGGTCGCTCCGCCAGAGGGTTGAGCTGGTAATCCAAGGCCACGACGACGCTGTGACTGTATACCGTGTGGTCAATTTGCTGTCATTCTACAAGACCACTTTCTCAAAATTGGTTGGCTCTACCTCCATCCTGGTTGAGGTGATTGCCGGACTGGTTGAATTTACATTCAAGCATTTCGAGACTCTGATGAAAGACCAGGTCGCCGAGGCAGATTCGCACTCGTCGTCTCCACCAGATGATCTTTCTGTTCCTCAATTCCTGGCCGATCAACTGGAGATACTGACATCCCTCATGAAAGAATACAATGCCTCTGTTGGAGCCGCAAGTGATGTCGAAGACCAGGAGGAAAATGCATTCACTCCTGTTCTTCGAGTGGCACTCGATCCTTTCCTCGATATTGCTAAAACATCTGCGCAAGAAGTGGATGATCCTAAAGCATCGACTATCTACAAGACGAACATCCTCTTGGCTGTTCGCGGAACCATATCATCCTTCCAATTTGCATCAGCCACTCATTTGGGGCCGATATCCAGTGTTTTGTCCAATTTACGAATAGAACTCCTTGATATACAGCGACAGTACCTACTCGAGACTTCGGGAATACAAAACTGCTTACTGCACTGGAGCCGTTTTCTCAGCAACATGCTCCTCCCTCCTCCTCCTGCTCAACCTTCAGAACAAACCGAAGAAGCATCATCAACAGAGACATACAAAATCGCAATCTCGCAGAAATCGCCGATCTTCCAGCTTTCCAACCGGCCGCTCTATCCAGCATTAGCCAACAACTCGATGATTTCCTGCCCTCGGCACTAATGGATGCAACTGACAACCTGAAACAGGTGCGCAGTCCCCATTGGTGAAGAGCGTAACGGAAGAAGCCATTGAAGAATTCTGTCGCGACTTTGAATTTGTCGAGGGTATGATTATTGGCGCCGATGAGGCTCGGGGTACGAAAGTGGATATGTCACGTATCGAGATGGAAAGCGATATTGTATCGGTTAGTGTGCGAGGTAACCAGCTAGGAGCAGATGACGAAGATGAAGGGAAGTATAGCCTGAGAGCGCTTTTCCCTAGGACTGTGGGAGAGATCCGTGTTCTTTTGAGTTGAGATGCGCTGTAGCTATGACTAAATTCTAGATTACCGCCGCCGTCTTGTAAAATATTTTTATCTCCCAAATCCCAGTACTATAGTTATATATACTACAAGATCATGAATGACTGCATGCAATTTCGTACCTAGATAGCCAATGGGCTCAGGCTAGTACTCAATTTTCCAGCACTACAACACCATATGGATCACGGTCAGCTTGACTAAATGCTACTAAACTATCAATGGGGACACGACGGCCATCACCCAGTTCCTCGACAAGAGCATCAGTCAATTTGTATGATAGAACATTCTGCAAGTAGCCGCGTTCAGTGTTGGAGTGAAACAGCGTGATGACTGCAGAACCGCGCTCGATGGCCGCCAAAGCTTCATGATGACTCAATTCGCCAGTGAATAGCAGATCTGGCAGTTGGCCGGCACTTTTCATGATCACGCTACCACCAGAACCGGGGCATACGCCCACAGTGCGGATCTTCATGGATTGTATCGTGGCCCCTTGTGGAATAGCAACAGAGATTGCGCCGGGCCAGCCAGTCGCCTCACCAATGCGCTCAATAAGCACTGATAAATTCCGCGCAGTGGCGAAGGTGACTATACGGCCGGCACCGGCGCCTTCGAATCCGGCGGGAACAGGATCGGGAGATGGATGGATAGCTTCTCGTGTATACGGATATTCCAATTCTCTTTGACTGAGCCAGGCCATGTTCGAGGGTATTTCACGTTTGGAGAATAAGCTGTTAATAGCGACGATGATTCTTTTGTGTTTGAGATTGGCGGATTCTCCTTCGACCCAATTAAGCCACACACAATGTCGCAGAGCCAATCTGCCATTCCCCGGGAACGGCATCAACTGCCGTGTGCGGCGAATATACGCTGATGCCTTCTTGAGCTAGACGCAGTAGAGACGTTTGCTGAGGATCCTGGAGTGTGATGGACTTGAGGCCGCGGAAAATAATGGGATCTATGTAGATGTCAATGACAATCCACGTCTCCCCAAAAGGGCAGATCTAACAGCGACTCACGGTAAGTAACGATGATCGAATCCCTCCGGGCAATAGCTTCGTCGGCAACCGCCTTTGTAAGATCGGTGGTGATAAGAACCGAGTCTTTGAGTGTTTGTTTCGGATTATAAGGTGCTTCGAGCAATACTAAACAAGTGTATCAGGTTGAAAGCGCTACCCGCCCCGATGGAAGAATGATTTCTTACAGCCAGTATTATCGAAGCTTTTGTCCGCCAGAGATTCAGGGTAGCTTGTGACAGACTAAATTAGAGAATGCTATGTATGCTATGCCATGGCGGGAAGAAGCCATACATACAGCTGTCGCATGGCATTCACGACGGCCTGTGCAAAGGGCGATATTGATGGGGATGCGGACATTGTTGAATACCACCGAGACCGAATTGGGCTTGCTAGGAGTGGACGGAGGGAGCGCTGCATCAATTGAACGATCGAGAGTCGAGATGATGGGAGGGAGGAGTGATTATTTTCAGTTTCTTCCGTCCGCCTTCCAGCTTAGCGCCGCATGCCGCTCTGTTTTGGATGCTGGCCTGAGGCTACAAAGAATATAGTGTGGGGTTAGCAACGGCGTCATCGGCCAGGAATGAAAACATTAATAATCCTCCCAATCGCATGAATCCTTCACAAACAACGACAATAACAGCGACATCGAGCCTGCGCGTGTGGTGCAAATAAACCGGCCTCACAGAATCTCCATGCTTGTTCGCCACGCCGCGATCCTGAGCAGTGGCTATCGCTCTCTCATCCGCCCAACGAACAACAGACTCTTTTCTCCTACCACATCGCCGCCCCGACGAGATCCACGGCAACGGCATCTCGCTTCTCGTCGCTATCCTCGAAACATTTCTCCGTCTCAAATATAGCCATGGCAGATTTCGAAAACACGTCTGGCGTTACGGCTGATGGATTGAAGGAGAAGCTCTCAGCGCAATTGGAGGCACAATTTGTTGAGATTGAGGATATGTCTGGTAAAGTCTTTTTGGGCACGATACAAATTACAAAAACAAGAACCTTCGCTAATCCTGTCCTTGAAACAGGCGGCTGTGGCCAGGCATTCCAAGCCATCATTGTTTCTCCCCAGTTCGATAAAAGAATATGCTCGCCCGTCACCGACTTGTCAACAGCGTGTTGAAGGAGGAGATCGCCGCAATTCACGCCTGGACACCGAAATGTTATACCCCGGAGCAATGGCAGAAGCTGCAGGAGGAGCGATCTTGATGTCGAGGTTTAGTTATATGACACCTAAATAAGCGGGGAACAGCCGGGCTGTCTCTGCCGTGTATTCTACTCTACTGTGTTCACATAATATAAAAGTCATGCGAAGTTGGATTGGTCCGTTTCAGTATCTATAAGGTCATTCACAGATACATGTTTTAAACTCAAGTCAGAACGGAATGTACATATTGAAACCAATCACCCTCTAAGAGAGGACTTTCTCCGCAGCAGAAACTATTTCAGACATCGGTTAGTTGGTTCATGCATTAAATGGGGTGTTGAGAAAAAGAGCGTACCGTTGACACCCGTATTGTCAGGCTCGACATAGGCCTCTTTAACCTTGCCATCTTCAACCACCAGTGCATAGCGCTTGCTGCGCTGGTTTCCAAAGATCGCCGCGCTATCAAACCCCAGCTCTAGAGCATCTGTGAAGGTGCCGGCGGGATCAGCCAAAAGCGAATCTATATCGACAATCGTCAGTTTGCGCTTTTCTTTTCTCTCTTTCGTTTCTCTTTTGTAACTCTGACATACGCCGCTCTTGCCGGTAGGATCGAGGCTTGCGCCCCAGGCTTTCATCACGAAAGCATCGTTTACCGATACGACGAACACGTTACCGGCGTTCTTGAGGTTGGGATGGCTGATATATCCCGGAACATGTGTGCTCGAGCACGCGGGGCCTGGATTTGACAAAGCGAATCAGTCAGAGTTCGCCCCGGCATTCAAACTAGTCGAGAGGTAGACGTACTAAAGGCAGCTGGAACGCCAATAATCACCCCTTTCCTTTCAGCTCCTTGGACAGATTGACCTTGTTGCCGGGCGAGTCTTCGACCAGGTCGACATTGGGAATGGCATCTCCGACCTTGACGAAGGCAGGTCGAGTCATGTGGAAAAGCGCCGATTGGGCACCGAGCTTGCCCGGCACGGTGGCTGCGAAGCGGCGGGTGGCGAACATTGTCAGCAGTGTATCTTATCCTAATTGCCTGGCAATGTTGTTAATGTGATGATGTTGTTGTGTTGTTGTTGTTGCAGTTGCAGTTGGGGTCGGAAGGAAGCTCGGAGTGGAGTAACTTGTCTGCCGCATGTCGCCCTTCAGCTGCACCGACGATATTCATATAGCCAAGTCATAAAAGATGACGTCCTAGGTACCTGAATCCACATTCTGATCTCATACCTGATACAACAACTCACCGCATAGTTGACCAGAAGGAAGAATTCCGCGTGCTTAGTCATATTGATTAATAAACTAACGGGAGTGTATTCTTATGTAATCACCCTGACTCATTCATGTCCCGGATTGGCCAATCACAACTGTCAAATTTGTGAGTTTTCGGAATTCGTCCGTCGTCTAGCAGAGTATATAACTACGCACGTCGCTGGCATGCTCCCTAAAGACTGACCAACTGATCTACATCATGGAATCACAGTTCATCAAGACGTCGCCAGACACGGTGATCCATCTCCGCCTCGTCAGGGAGCCCGCTGTCTCCAGCAAGTCCCTCTCCTCGTCTTCCTCCACTACTGGGGCGGCTCCAGCTCTACATGGTACAAGCTCACCTCGCCAGCATCCCAGTGGTCCCTCAGCAGCAAATACGCAACTGTCGCACTCGACTTTCGAGGATGGGGCAATCAACGGGACCGGAACAAGCTGCGGATGACTATTCAGTCACCCCGAATGCTTCGGACCTCGTCTCTGTGCTGGAGCAGCTCAAGGCCAACTCGACAACAGCGGACCTGTTGCACAACGGAATCGTGCTTATCGGCCACTCGATGGGCGGGAAAGTTGCTCTTGCAGCGCTGGGAAAGGCTTCAGACGATATCCTGAAGCTTATTAAGGGAGTAGTGCTCGTAGCCCCGCTCCACCAACGCCCCTTATCTTACCCCGGATATGCGCGAGCAGCAAAGAAGGGCCTACGAATCAGCCGAGTCCGTGCGATGGACGGTGCAAAACGTGCTTTCCACGCATCTGGCAGAGGATGATGTATCTATGGTCGTCAAGGATAGTCTTGCCGGGAGTAAACTCGCGACGGAAGGGTGGCTTTTGCATGGAATGCAGGAGAATATTGTTGCTGCGTTGGATCGTGTCTGTTCTCGAGACGGTGCTGCTAATATCAAAGTCAGCGTGCTGGCTGGAGAGCTGGACGTGGTTGAGCAGAAAGATCGAGTGCGGAGCGAGGTCGTCGAGACTCTTTCTGCAAGAGGGTTCCCGGTGACGTTTGCCGTGGTGGACGGCGTGAAGCATTTGATTCCGCTGGAAAAGCCA
This sequence comes from Talaromyces trachyspermus, assembly GCA_020137715.1. NCBI lineage: Eukaryota > Fungi > Ascomycota > Eurotiomycetes > Eurotiales > Trichocomaceae > Talaromyces > Talaromyces trachyspermus. Next base: position 6,439,203 of record JACGXQ010000015.1, on the reverse strand, counting down.
GAGGCTGTCTCGCGCGCTGTTGAGGAGCTACTATGTAGTTGATTAGTGAAGCACTTTTTATGCAAACGTGGAAGGTCCTTCCAAGTACCTAGGTACTCGAAGTATATATGTAACACCACTGACAAGAAGCGCCGGGACCAGGGACATCAGAGCAGAATAGACGAGACTAGAACACTTGCCATTACCTATAATATATGCCCGGCGCTGCAAAGGTACTGCGACATGCATGCCTAGGTGCGTGCACGAGCACACGGGGCGCGTCCAGCACGGTGCACTGGTATGCTTCCAGGTTGTAGCCTTATAAAGTCATCAGTTCATTTAATAACTATAAGTTGGAGGATGCCGGAACAAGCGATTCCGAGGCAATACTGGAATTTGGATGGTGAACACTCAGACCATTTCGGACCCTGAGGAGGTTCGTGTCAGTGAGCGTCTAGAACAGCTGGTGGAGTCGTGCCCTCTACGGTCGATGATTACTTTGTAGACGCTGCCTGCATTATTTTATTATTTTATTTTTCTATTTAATCAAGACTGTGAAATGGCGTAGTAGAGTGTAGTAGTATTCAATCTATTATTTAGTATTTACTGGGTTATTTCTACCTGAGTACCTCGCACTGGCAAGGCAGCGAGGCACCAACTCTCCACTGAGGTCAGTTCGCTGTGTCTTTTAACTACGATTTAATAATTTAGTAAACCTCTCGGCAAATCCCTCCTCGCGCAGTCCTTATTATTGTTCTTATTCTTATTCATATTCTTAGTCTCTCGGCCTCCAGTCTGCCTGTCTACTCGATAAGTTGGATTTTGATTGTGTGCTTGTCGTCCTTTGATCTTCGAATCATTCCCTTCCCTCTCCCATTTTCTTCGTCTTCTCTCCCCTTTCTCCATTTTTGATTATTTATTCTATTTCACATAGTGCGATCCTCATTGTATTATTCGCAAGAAAGACGCCGAAAAGAGAGACACGAGAGAAAAATTCTGGTTCATCGTGCTGGGTCTGCCGGGCCCGCGCCGCCCACCCTCTCTCCAGTTCTATTCGCTCTCTTTCTGCTCTTTATTCCTCCCTCTTTCTTCCGACACACAACCCCAAAAGCATGGACGGCCAGACCACTGGGACCAGCTCTGCTGGTAATTCCAGCGACTTTGTAAGTGGAAAGAAAAAGAAATCAGAAGGGGAAAAAAGCAAATAATATGCAGCGCGTCCGGCTCTGAAGAACCTTGGCTAATGCATGTCTCCTCGAAATCACCACCCAGGTCCGCAAATTATACAAGTAGGTCCCCCTTATGGTCACCCCTACTATCTTCTTTTTTCCTCTTCGCGTCGCTTTCGCGGTCAATGCGATCGCCAGGGCTGTTTGGCTGATCTTCTCGACTGTAGGATGCTGGAGGACCCGTCGTACTCGGACATCGTTCGCTGGGGTGACGAGAACGACAGTTTTGTCGTGCTGGAGGTATGCTTGTCTGCTTGCTTGATCCATCTTATTTCGGATAAAATTCCAATGTTTTCTTCCTACAGTGCGAAAAATTCACCAAGACCATCCTTCCAAAGCATTTCAAGCACAGCAACTTCGCCAGCTTTGTCCGCCAACTCAACAAATATGATTTCCACAAAGTGCGCCAGAACAATGAGGAAACAGGGCAATCGCCATATGGTCCCAACGTAGGTGGAGAATTTATTCAGAACTCCGGTCGCAAGAAATGCTAATCGATGGAATTACTATCATTATCAGGCCTGGGAATTCAAGCACCCAGAGTTCAAGGCTAATAACAAGGACTCGTTGGACAACATTCGAAGGAAGGCGCCGGCGCCTCGCAAGCCGGCCCAATTGAGCGAAGACTCAGTTCCAAACCAGCAGATTGACTTGATGAACTCCCAAATCCTCGCCCAGCAGCAACAGATCCAGCAACTAAGCGACCGGAACGCCCAACTCTCAGTTGATTCGCAAATGATCATGCAGGAAGTCATACGCTTGCAAAAGATCATTCTCCAGCACGAAAGTGTCATCCATAACTTCATGAGCTACTTGTTCACTGTTGATGCTCGACACCGCCGCGACAGTCGTGCCAACGGCGCTTTTGCCGCCCAGGATGGTTCAGCCGTCAACGCGAATCCCGCGGACGACCTCCCAGCCTCGCCGTTACAGCAAGCGTCCAAAATCCTGAGCGAGATGAATTCACACTTGCCACCAAATTTACTGCAGTTCGACAATTTGAACGACCCCACAAAGGCACCGATGATTGCGACCCCTGCACTCGGTTCTGGCGTGCGGAACGGCATCTCGAGGGCGCCGAATTCAGCTGGATCGGCTGCCTCGATGGGCTATACTAAGATGAACGGAGAGCTGGAGAATGTTGTTTACCCGGTGGGCACAACAAATGGCATTGATCCGTTGTATAGTGAACATGTAAACAACATTCCATACTCGGTTCCGCCGAAAGACCCGGGTGCTGAATCTCTTGATCTGCGTCGCGCCTCTACCGAGAATCGAAAGAAGAACGCTCTTGTCAACCCGGGCTGGATCAAGCAACCCAACATCTTGCTTGTTGAAGATGACGATACATGTCGCCAGATCGGTGGTAAATTCTTGGGATCTTTTAAGTGCCAGATTGAGAATGCTGTACGTCTCTTATCTTTTTTTCTTATTTGAACTTTACTCTTCTTACTAACATTAATCAGTACGACGGCTTGCAAGCGGTGCAGAAGATGCAGTCAGGAAAGAGATATGATTTGATTTTAATGGATATTATAATGCCAAATCTAGACGGGGTGTCTGCATGTCATCTCATCCGACAGTTTGATCGCACGCCAATCATCGCTATGACATCGAATATTCGTAAGGACGACATTGAACTATACTTCCAACACGGTATGTCTATAATAATCAATGAGTTATGGAGTCTTTGCTAATGGCTCTTCTCACAGGCATGGACGACGTCTTGCCCAAGCCTTTTACACGAAAGAGTCTCCTCGACATGCTTGAAAAACACTTAATGCACCTGAAGTCTGTTCCTACAACCGCAATAGACACAGTTTCGGCCACGCCTATGACAACGCATAATTCGGCGGCGCAATCCATCAAGGAAGACAGTTCGCCTGGACAGTCACCCGCGGCATCCATGAACAACTGGCAATCTCCGGGCCAGCTCCAGGGAATGTCACCCGTTCATCTCAACGTCCAACAAGTTCCACAATACATGCAACCAATGACTCCCACGGGGACGGCGTTTACAATTGATCCAAATGGGGTCCAGTATGCGACCGCCACCCCAACCGCACTCGGCCAACCCCGGTTCGTGTGCAGCACCGAAGACAAGTCTCTGATATGTCGAGTGCGCCCGAAGCGAGCTATGCGAAGCTAAAGCGACAGCGAGTATACCCGACTGCGCAGATGATGCCACAAATAGCTGGACAACAGAACGGTTAACTATTTTAGACTTGTTCTTTTTTAATTTTCCACGTTGTAGTGGAATGTACGGCCGTGCTTTTCTTCTTTCTCTCTTGCACCCGTCTTGGAGTAATGTCTATCCTGGACGGGCAATACGACAGACATACATTATACGGGCGCATAAGGAGTTGTCGGTCCCTCTTTTATTCTTCCTCTCCTTCAGGGCTCTTTCATTTACTATTTTCCTTTTGTTTAAAAGAAAGGAGGCGGTTCAGTTCATATACCTGGGTAGTATTTTCTTTTTGGTTGATCGAATTTTCTGGCCTTTTCCTTTTCTTAATTTTCACCACAAATATTAATCTTCACTTGATCCGATTCAAGATAATTGAGAGTGCAACATTTCTCCGTCATCCACATCATCCATATCATCCATATCATTCATATGACAAGTTCGTCGAAATAGAAGCTCAGACCACAACCATAAGTTGCTCCAACGAACACCTGGCCAGGAGGCCGGTCTAGCCCTTGAGTCGTTGACATTCTAGACCAGCTTTCGGATAATTATAGAAATTAGACAGAGCGAAATAACTTGCGGAACGGGCCAGCCTGGACCCTTGGATGTCGTCGTTCTGGCCAGGTCTTTTCTGTGTTTGTTTTTCTGTCGTACGTTCAGTGATGGGTGCCTGAGGGATTAGGCCTGTGACCGTGGATACCTCAGGCATCTTGTCCTCGGCACACCGCCTTGTGCTGGTTTTCTGCCGCATAATTTACACAAATTATCGGCGGTCTGATTATTTGATTTATTTTTACTTCGTCTTTGTTTGCTAGCTGTCATAGATTGACTGGTTGATTGCTATTATTATTCTCTTTTGCTTCAGAGTTTGCTTCTCCCTTTCTAGACAACTATCTACATGCCTGCGATTTACGGCTTTTGAGTCATCGTCACACCGACCCCGCACCGCAGAAGCTCTACCAACGATACCAAGGCCACGCCAAATACTGTATATGTCCCCTGCCAGTATCGGACGTATCGAAACCTTTAATTGCGTACTCGGCTAAAGCAGACCCAAAGCGTAATGGGTGCGAAGCAAAAGGCGGCGGCGGAGGAGGAGGAGGGGCATCTAAACAAAAGGAAACACGGCGGAAGAAGTCGAGGAGACTCTTCAAGCTGTAGTATTTGCAGATACGTTTGAGACGAGATTCGAGCCTTTTACCTTGGAAAAGCCTAGGGTACGTATTGCATTGGTTGTATTACATTGATTTCTTTGTGAGGCAATGACTGACTGTGTTTGTCGATAATAGTGTTTGCTGCCACTGGCCAATACCCCTTGATCGAGTACACGCTTGAGTTCCTCGCCAATGCGGGCGTGCAAGAGGTCTTTCTCTATGGAGGCGCGCACTCTAATATACTGGAGAAACATATCAGGTCTGGTTGATACAGTTATATCGTTTTAAGGTTGTTATCCTAGGTTGTAGACTAACGTCTATTTCATTATTAGTACCTCAAGATGGAAGGCACCGTCATCGCCCTTCAAGAAACTCACATTTCTCAAATCCACATCAACATCCGTTGGAGACGTCATGCGAGACCTAGACGGCAAACACCTCATAACAGGCGACTTTATCGCGGTCAGTGGAGACGTCATCAGCAATTCCCTATTGACGCAGTACTCGCAAAACACAAAGCGCGGCGCCAAATAGACCGAAATGCCATCATGACCATGGTCCTTCGCGAAGCTGGTGCGCGGCATCGAACCAAATCGTCCTCCGTTTCGCCGGTGTTTGTGGTCGATCCCACCAAGGACCGTTGTCTGCACTACGAGGAGATTAACCATCATGACACTTCGTCGCCAGCCCGCCTGACTATTGACACTGAGATCATCACGTCGCATGCTGAGATCGATATTCGCCAGGATCTGATAGATTGTAATATTGACATTTGCACGCCAGATGTGCTGAGTTTGTGGTCGGATAGTTTCGATTATCAAGCTCCGCGCAAACACTTTCTTTATGGTGTCTTGAAGGACTATGAATTGAACGGGAAGACAATCCATACGCACATTATCAAGGAGCATTATGCGGCTCGCGTGAGGAATTTGAAGGCTTACGATGCTATCACAAAGGATATTATATCGCGGTGGACATACCCCTGTGCCCAGACACTAATTTGCTTCCCGGACATACGTACGAGCTGAGACGAGGCAGCATATACCAAGAACAAGGAGTTATACTGGCCCGGTCGTGCATAGTTGGACGGCGAACAGTGATTGGTCAGGGGACCAGCATTGGAGACAGAACGACAGTCACGAACTCGGTGTTGGGCAGGAATTGCAAAATAGGCAAAAATGTAATTCTTGACGGGGCATATATCTGGGATGGAGCCGTCATTGGAGACAATACCGAGGTTCGCCAGGCGATTATCGCGGAAGGAGTTGTGGTGGGCGATAACTGTAAGGTCGAACCCAACGTCTTGTTATCCTTTGGCGTGAGGATTTCGAACGGAGTTACGGTGAGTGAGGGTAGGAGGGTTACGATTGCAGCGCGCGAGGATGGCTCTGTGCCCGCGGATGATGAAAAGATCGTTGGTGCGCACGGCCGGGGTTATGAATATGTCCTTGAAGAAGAGGACGAAGAGGACGAGGAGGATATTCGCAGCCAGACCTCTGGCTTAGGTAGGTTTACCTTTTCCTTTTCTTTTCTTTTCTTTCACCAGGACCAAGAAATTGCTGACATTTTAAGTCTACAACATGGCTAAACTCTCTCTTTCTACCGATTCCATTTCCACGCTGTCTAGCGAAATATCAGCCGAAGATGACTACTCGCATGGTCAGCGAAGCGATAGCTTTGGGACATCGGTCTCCGAAGATGAGGACCACGACCACTTCCAACACGACGCATCAAATAACCTGTTTGACAGCATACGCGACGGTGTCTCGGCCGACGTCGTGGCACTCGAGCTGGTCAGTCTGCGGATGAGCGCCAACGCATCAGATTACCAAGTACGGCGTGCGGTAGCGTCGTCGTTTATGAAACGCATCTCGCAATTGGTTACGGAGGCAGGAAAGGGGCGGGAGACGCGGTGCACGACGTGTTCGGTCGGTATAAGGATGTCGTTGAGCGCAGTTTGTTTGACAAGAACAAAGAGCAGAAGACAGATCAGATAGATTTGTTACTGCAGATCCAGCAGGACCTGGCCCATCGGGCAAAGGGGATACTATCCTGCTTTTCACAGCAAAGGAGCTGTATGATCTTGATATCATTGAAGAGGAGGCGTTTGAGGGATGGTGGGCGGATGAACGCTCGAGTAGCACGGAGGAGATGAAGCAGGTGCGCGCTCAGACGCAGCAGTTTGTGGACTGGCTGGCAAATGCCGAGGAAGAAGATGAGGATGATGACAGTGAAGACGAGGACGAAGACGACAGCGAGGATGAGGAGGAGGATGAGGAAGAAGAAGAAGAAAGCGATGAGTGAGGTTTCCGAGAACTCGGTATTCTAACATTTTGTAGATATATATTTTGTCGCATTATTCTCATGCCGGATCTAACTGTAGCCATACCTGCAGCAGCATGCTATACTTGGTAGGTAAGCCTTATTGACACTGATTTCAATGAAGCAAAAGAGGAATGATGATTGAGGTAAATAAAATACCGCGGTGCCAGTACCTGAGTACCGTATTTCAGTTTCCGTATTATTACCCGATGTTCAGCTGTTCTCTGTATCTGATCGATCGCATGCCATGTTTTCCAGGCACTGGCCCAACTGACTAATACCCCACCCCTTCTTTCTGCCTGTCAGCGTCACTCTGTCACTCACTCTCGCGACTTTCAGGCGTGATATAAGAAGAATCCTCCCTGCTCCAAATACTGCCCAGTGGCCCCGATTAATCATCTCAGCACGTCCCTGTTCTCCTCATTGGTCGTTTGTCCCCTTTGCCTCCTCGCGCTTGCCGCCGTCTGGTCTCCGATCATATCGCCGCTTTCGACTCTGACAAGAGAAGAGTTGATCCCTGTTCGTTACTGCCGATAACTCTTCTGCCTGCCCAGTGAGAAGAAAAATCAGTAGAGGGATCTACTGAATCACCTTCACCACGCCTCCCGTCACGAGAAAGAGGAAGGCAGTCGAGGAGGCGGCAACGACGACGACTACCCTGGAGACGGCGGCTACCATCACAGATCGGCAAACGCCGCAAAACACCCCAAGACACTGCCGCTGGAACGGGTGTCCAAGAAAGCCGCCAGCCATCGCCAGCACCCGGGACTCGAGTAGATAAGGACCTCCCCTCTCGGCCAATAAACAGGGAACAAGCATCGTGACCCCAACAACTACCACTCGAAGCATGGATTCCGACGACGATTTCATGACGGACGTCTCCAGTCGAGAGGAGGAGGACTTTCTCGATACACAGGATAGTGATGATGAGAGTTTAGGTGAAGGTTTGTGATTTGTTATTTACAACCGATGAGTAAGGTGAGTGTGACTGACTGACTGACTGACTGACTTATTCGTTGGATAATAGACTTTGGTGACGAGTTTGATAACGGGTTCTCCTACGACAAAGATCTTGTGCAAAGACAAAGAAACCGTACGAGGTGGACTTCAAAGTCCTCAGCCCCGCCGATATCGACCGCGAACAGAACTATCAGATACAAGAGGTCTCTTCGGTTCTTGGGTTGCCCCGGAGTCTTCTGGGATTTTGCTGCGATTTGCGCGATGGAATAGGGAAAAGTTAATAGAATCGTACATGGACCGGTCGGAAGAACTGTTAGAAGAGGCCGGGCTGGGACACAGTTTTGACGCGAACCTTAAGACAGAAACGGTCCCGGGGTTCATGTGCTCGATTTGCTGCGAGGATGACGAGGATTTGGAAACGTATGCGATGCGATGTGGCCACCGGTTCTGCGTTGATTGTTTTAGACATTATCTTGAACAAAAATCAGGGACGAGGGCGAAGCCGCGAGAATTCAATGTCCTCAGGACCATTGTCATCGGATTGTAGATTCGAAGTCGCTGAATTTGCTGGTGACTGACGACCTCAAGGATAGGTAGGTCATTAACTTGTTCCTTTGTCCTTGTTGTCGTGTTTCCTTTGTTTAAACTGACACCTGTTACAGATATCAAACACTACTAACTCGGACGTATGTCGACGATAAAGACAATCTTAAATGGTGCCCCGCTCCAAACTGCGAGTTTGCGATAGATTGCGGAGTCAAAGCTAGGGATCTAAACAAAATTGTGCCTACAGTGCATTGTGCATGCAAGCATAGTTTCTGTTTCGGATGCGGCCTCAATGATCATCAGCCGCCGCCTTGTTCGCTGGTCAAGATGTGGCTAAAGAAATGCGAGGACGACTCAGAGACGGCAAATTGGATTTCGGCTAATACGAAGGAGTGCCCTAAATGCCTGTCGACGATCGAGAAGAACGGCGGATGCAACCATATGACATGCCGCAAATGCAAACACGAGTTTTGCTGGATGTGCATGGGACTCTGGTCAGAGCATGGAACCAGCTGGTATAACTGCAATCGATACACGGAAAAGTCGGGATCGGAAGCTCGCGATGCGCAGGCGAGATCGCGGGCGTCTCTTGAACGGTACCTGCATTATTACAACCGGTACGCCAACCACGAGCAGTCGGCCAGACTCGACAAGGACCTGTACCTCAAGACGGAGAAGAAGATGACCAGCCTTCAGTCGCAGTCGGGCATGTCGTGGATTGAAGTGCAATTCCTCGACACGGCTTCGCAGGCGCTTCAGCAGTGCCGGCAGACGCTCAAATGGACGTACGCATTTGCATACTACCTGGCGCGGAACAATCTCACGGAGATCTTTGAGGACAATCAGAAGGACCTGGAGATGGCGGTTGAGAGTTTGAGCGAGATGTTTGAAAAGCCAATTGCAGAGCTTGCGGAGCTCAAGGTCGACATACTCGATAAGACGGCATACTGCAATAAACGACGGGTGATTTTGCTGAGCGATACAGCGGAGAACCTGAAGCAACGTGCGTACATTCCATTCCAGTATATCAATATTAATTGGACTAGACTGACTTACGTGCATAACCAGGGGAATGGAAGTTCAATGTTCAATTATAGTAGTTGAAATCGCTGATTACGCTCTCACTAGCATTATTTACGTATCTCTCTGCAATATCAATCTTCGATTCTAGCCAGTTTTGTGTTTGTTCATGTTTTATTCCAGCGATCATGTGTGATAATGATTGACTCGGCATACGATATGAGAATACCGCCCTTTTCTTCTTCTTTTTTCTTGACGATTAGAATGTATCATGATCAATATCAACACAGTAAATACATTTACCTAGGGATGGAAATGCTGAATTTTCTTGTATGTACGTAGGTAGGCAGCTCCGGAATCGGAACACACCTGAGAGACTGTGCACGAGCAGCTTGTGAGCTGGCGCAGGCTAGAGCCACTCCGCTCGCGCTCCGAAGCCTGGTCAAGTGCAAGCTGTTGGATACGAATGTGCTGTACTTAGTTAGTTATAGGATCAGTCGTACACAATTAGGGCGGAGTTGCCTGCTTGGGCAGTCGGAGCCGTGTCCCTCGGCTTCGGTCTCGGTGTGTGGAAGTGTAGGGAGTCGAGAGTAATCAAAAGAATCAAAACAAATATCTTAGGCGGACAGACGTCTTCACCCTAAGCTATCCATGAAATTCGGCAGTTATATGTATTGAAGCATAGGGTGCGCAGCGTGCATCACTGCATACACTTATCGCCGGAGCACGGCGGCCCTTGTCGAGTTACTTCTTTCGGCCAGGAAAATCATCACTTCGTTCCATCCCGCCACGAACCAATCCTCACCTCCCAACTTGCTCACTCCTGTCCTCCTTCTCGGGGACCGTATTTTACTTACATTAGTTTATTATCCTCTGTCCATTCTATTCCAATCCGGCCTTTTGGATATACTCTTCCTTCTTATTAGGGATCCTCCACGTCAAGGGCGAAAAAGAGTCAGCTTGAGCTTGAGCTTGCGGCTCCGGGCCTGCGCCTTCAGAGCTATTCGCAGCTCGGATGGCGGAACACATTCAGGACAGGAATATGAGTGAGTCAATTGTTTGAGTTCTTGGTTTATTGCCTGTTGATTCTGTCTGCGACTCATGTCTGGAAGGATGGAAGCTACCTAGGTAAAAGAAAAGAAAAAGTTCTGTTGCTGATTCGACCCCAAAACATAACAGGTATGAAGCTCTTCCTTCGAATTATGGCTTGGGTCACAATATGTTAGCCGGTGCTTTCGCGGGGTTGCGGTATGTTTTGTTCGGTCATTCGTTGTGACTGCTGTTTGGACATGAAGGTCTGATATGATTTTTGTCCTTTTCTCAGGAACACTCGGTTATGTACCCGGTTGATCTGCTCAAGGTACGCAACATCAAACACACACGTTACATCCGGATAGATAGGCATAGTCAAACTTACAATCTGTGTGTGCTTTCTTTCTAGACTCGAATGCAAGTTTTACATCCGACATCGGGCGGGCTCTATACCGGTATCACAAACGCCGTGTCTACCATTTATCGAATTGAAGGCTGGAGGACGTTGTGGAAGGGTGTGTCGAGCGTGATCGTGGGCGCTGGTCCTGCCCATGCTGTCTATTTCGGAACATATGAAGTTGTGAAGGAGCTTGCTGGTGGAAACGCCGAAGGACATCACCCCTTTGCTGCTGGTAAGCACTGCTCTCCCAAATTGTTAAGAATTGCGTGGAAATTGACTTGGGATTATAATTCTAGCTCTAAGCGGAGCAAGCGCAACAATTGCTAGCGACGCTCTCATGAACCCATTTGATGGTATGAACTATGAACCTGGCCCAATCAACATATTATATTTATATGTTTCATGACTGCTAACGGCCAATAGTGATCAAACAGCGCATGCAGGTCCATGGCTCCGTTCATAAGACACTCGCGCAGTGTGCAAGGACGGTTTACCGAACCGAAGGTCTCCAGGCCTTCTACGTCTCCTACCCAACTACTCTCAGCATGACCGTTCCTTTCACAGCCACCCAGTTCGTGGCCTACGAGTCGATATCTAAGATGATGAATCCCAAGAACGAGTACGATCCGTTCACGCATTGTATTGCGGGTGGCCTCGCTGGTGCCGTGGCCGCTGCAATCACCACGCCCCTCGACGTGATAAAGACGCTGTTGCAAACCGGGGTTTGGCTACGGACCAGGAGATTCGCTCTGCGCGAGGGTTGTTCAATGCTGCTGCCATTATCAAGCGCCAGTTCGGATGGGCCGGTTTCCTGCGCGGACTGCGACCTCGCATTATCTCGACCATGCCTAGCACTGCCATTTGCTGGTGAGGTTGACTGGTATTCCGAATGTTCTCTGGGGAATAGACATGCTGACCAAATTGTAAAAGGACTTCTTATGAAATGGCCAAAGCCTATTTCAAAACCAAACGGCCGATCAATAAATCTACCGACCTGGTCGTATCGTCTCGCTCTCCTTCCTCGCTTGTCGATCACGCCTGTATACATGGTATCCTCTGGCTCATCGTCTTCCCCATTTTCATCCTCCTATAAAGAAGCAAAGAGAAGAAGAATATCATCTCAACTGTCCGAACTTCCTCATACCATTCCTACCGGGAAACCAATGGCTGTGATCTATCTCGCATCATAATCAACATTCCCTTCCAGCGATGTATATTGTTCCGATCTGTTCCTCTAAAATACGCGAGAGGATTTCTCGACACATTTGATTTCACCCTGATTTGTTTATTTCCAACATTAAACCCATCTTGTTTGGCGTGTCTTCACTATGCATGAAGCCTACTTTTCTGCCTTTCTTTTCTTGGTTCTTCCTTGGGATTTGCCGTTGCTAGTGCAACTTCTATTTTCCGGCGTTGAAGGGGTCGAAGAACCATCAAAAGGAGAAGTTTTATAATTAGAAGAACCTGGCATCTTAAGGGTGGTTTTGATATTCCCTCCCTCTACTAACCGCAGGTATAGGATAGGTGGTCGTGTTTCAATGTCTTAGGTGTCTCTTTTACATGTACTCATAGATATGTGGCAGTCTTCTTTTTCCCTCCAGGTTTTAGTTTTGAAGAAGGGATCAAATATATACCTAGGTGACGCAGGAAGTATACATTATTCTCTGGTCTTGTCTATTCCTTTCTCAAAAGCGTGAGCGGAGAGTTTGGATTGTCGTGAAAATTTCATACACTGTAAATTACCGTAATGACCGTGTCACGTACGATGCTTTCACTACGTCATCCCTAGATTGCCTTGGTGTTTGCCTGCGAAAGGGTGGTGGCCCGTATTGTATTTACACGGGTGTTACGCATTTAGAATACGTACGCATGGATATTCAACATTATTATTCACTACACATATGCAAAACAGTTATAGAACGACAGAATCGGCGATAATATCCTGCCTGGGTATCCCGTGTCGATGGTTAACATCTAAAAGTTGATAGTAGCTCTATACTCCGTTCGTTACAGCCGTATTCTTGCTTGGCTAAACGACGTCACGCGAGGACAGGAAGACTCGTCAACCTCTGCCCGTCGACTAAGCCTTACCATCTCGCCGAGCCACATTCTTGCAAAAGCACTTGTGCATCGCGGAGAAGAATATCCTCCAGTCAATCATTCTATTCCTGCGTTTCATCTCCTGTCCGCAACCAGCGTTCCTGCTGAAAACCGTGCAATTCATCTCCCTCACACACACGACACCCCTCCTCCATCCCGGCTTAACTACCGTTACCATTAACCACCGCCCATACTAATCAATCAATTAATCGGCACGTCTATGGCGAGCTCGTGTCCGCAGTCCCTTTCTAGATGATGCGCTCAAAGCCTTCGTCTTCCATGCAGAAGACGTACGATGAGTGCTACTTGATGTGCTCTACGGCCGTGTATTTTGAAGGACAGGTGCGTTCGCTTGGTTTACTTCCGCCGCAAATTCCACATGCGTATATAGGTACTGAATCCTCTCTGCGATAGAATAACGAGTCCGAAGCCCTTCGCTCGTGGCGCTCCGCCCTCGAAACTATATACTACCATAACGCATACCGGGTGCCTCCAAATTACGCTCCCAGGTCCGAGACCGAAAAGGCTCTGCAGGAGTCTCTCCGACAGCTGGAATTGCAATGCAAGGAACGGGTGGACTTGCTAGAGGCCCTGCAAGAAAGCAGGAAGGAAGCCTCTACGACGGAGGAGGGCAGTGTTCTAAGTAATGACGAGAAGGAACCTTCGAAGCAGACTTCACGACCACTCAAGTTGGAAAGGGCAAGCGGCCATCGAACGGCAATAGTAGTAACAACAATAACCCGCCCGGTTACATTGGCAATGGTACCATACCGGCAGTCGACTACATGGACTTGTCGAAACCCCCGTCGCTCCCTGTGAGACCATCGGCTGCAGTGTCGCCTGGCGTGGCAGTGACCCCGCCGCCTATTTCTCTCGAGCGAAAGCATAGTCATCGAGAAGCCGCACCCTCAGCATCTCCGCACAAGCTTTCGCCGTCCCCGGTGCCAGGTCCGTCTACGCCCGGCGGCACCTCTCTTACTCAAACGACGTCCCGTGGCTCGAGTCCCGAGAGAAGAAAAATAATGCTCACAACGCTTCGTCAAAAGGACTCCAAAAGCCTAAACACAAGTCGTCCTCCAGTAAAACTCGTCCAGCAGCATCAAAAGCGGCCGGTCTAGCCTGGGGATCAGACCGAAACAACAAACAGCACCCCTACCGATGGTAGCTCTGCGAGCCACCCTACGTACAATAATATTTCTAGTGATTCTGACGTACGCAAAGACGGAGGATCTAGTGAGGAATCGACCCGGAAGATCAGCCAACAGAGGCCTGTTCCCTCGTCTTCCGATTACATCCCAAGTTCAAGCTGGCGAGAACCTCAATTTCCGGATCAGTACTCACAATTAGACGCGGCAGCTGCGGCGGCGGCTTCCAAAAGTCATCAGCACCCACCGATCAAGTGCCCAGGAAGCCAGTCAAGCCATTGCCTCCCCGAAATACCCAGCTTACCGTAAAGAATATCTTCCAAGTCCGTTCCGTTGCTGAGAGGAGTATCCGGGCACCACCACTCAACAGATCATCTTCGGCGACGCAAGCGCCGACAATATCATCATCTCCAGGAACAGCAGCAGGAGAAAGTTCAGATCAGCCTTCGAAGAGAACGATCCCCAAATCACATTCAACACCGCGCACGCTGAGCGCCGCAGGGCAAATCGAGCCTCCGTCTCATCGGTAAGCGGGGATGAGCCAGCCCGCCCACGCAAGTCAGATGCAAGTTTTGACGGGGCATCCAACACTGGTGGTGGCGGTGGTGCTACTTCTGCTGGACGGAAGAGTAGGCCTCCCGTACCGAAGCGTAAGCCTAGAATCACGCCGCCGTCGAGTGGTCAAGATTCTGGTGACGAAAGTTCGTCGGGCCCAGAGGAAGACCGCAATTTGCGGGATATCATGAAGAAGCTGCCTAGGGTATTGATATCAACGCGGCTCGACAGATATTGAACGATATAGTTGTCAGAGGCGACGAGGTCCATTGGGATGATGTTGCAGGGCTCGAAACTGCAAAGAAGGCGTTGAAAGAAGCTGTAGTATATCCATTTTGCGACCAGACCTTTTCATGGGCCTTCGAGAGCCTGCCAGGGGCATGTTGTTGTTTGGGCCGCCAGGTACGGGGAAGACGATGTTGGCTCGCGCGGTAGCAACAGAGTCTAAATCGACATTTTTCTCCGTTTCGGCCTCTACGCTGACGTCGAAATGGCACGGAGAAAGCGAGAAGCTTGTTCGGGCCCTGTTCGGACTTGCAAAGGCATTGGCACCTTCTATTATCTTTGTAGACGAGATTGATTCCTTATTATCGACACGATCGTCAGGGTCGGAACACGAGGCATCGCGACGGTCGAAGACGGAGTTTCTGATACAATGGTCTGACTTGCAGCGGGCGGCCGCCGGACGAGATCAGCACGAGAAGAAGGATAGCAGTGGTGATGCTAGCCGTGTGCTAGTTCTGGCAGCAACTAATCTGCCGTGGGATATTGATGAGGCGGCGCGACGGCGATTCGTACGTCGACAGTACATTCCACTGCCAGAGGATCACGTTCGGGAGCAGCAATTGCGCCGACTGCTCAGCCACCAAACACATGAAATGTCGGACGAGGACATTCAAGTCCTCGTCAAAGTTACCGAGGGTGAGACAGGCATCCTTTCTTTCCTTTCTGTCTCTCTAAATCCCCAAACTGACATGAATGAATGAACACAGGCTTCTCGGGCTCCGATATCACCGCGCTCGCTAAAGACGCAGCGATGGGCCCACTGCGCAATCTAGGCGAGGCATTACTGCATACACCCATGGACCAGATTCGGCCGATTCGTTTTGAGGATTTCGAAGCTAGTCTGTATACCATCCGGCCGAGTGTGGGCAAAGAAGGGTTGAGACGATACGAGGATTGGGCGAGGGAGTATGGTGAACGGGCGGATGATGTATACGTATGTATGTACGTGTTTATGTACAGGCTAAGAACAGTATAATATAGCCAATCCAGTCTTATTAAATGTTTCACATTCAGCCTGAAAGCCAGGACGATATATCAGCAACATCGACTTTTGAATGAGGTAATAATGTACATAGCAGATGCCTCGTTCTATACAAGATGTAATACAGTTGAACAAGCACATCCCCTTTAACGACTGAAGAAGAAAAAGGAAGCAAAAATCTCAAGACGAAGCCGCGGTTCTCTCGAGAACCAATGAACGGATCCTTCCCATATGGTCTTTACTCTGCAGAAACCGTTTGGCGATAGCCTCAGCGCCATCATCATCACCGCCATCAGTAGAAGCAGCCTTCTCGGCAATCCTACTAGCCTTCCTAGCCAATTTCTCCGCCCTCTTTAACATCCTCTCCGCCTCTCTTTCCTCCCTAGTCATAACAGGCGGCCGAGCGCTAATATCCTCTCCAAACGGCGCAATGATCCGTTCAACGACGTGTCTGACGTGACGGGACCGAGGCGCCCCGGACGAGAATTCGATCACGTCCCCTTCACGCAGTGAGTTGCGCGGGTCTGCGACTAGGTAGGTGGTCGTCTTTGGGTAGGGTTTGCGGATGTGTTGGTCCCATTCGGTGTGGCGGTAGGCGACGCGCACTGTCTTGTTCATGAGGCCGACGGAGGTTACTGTGCCGGTTTTGAGGGTGTAGGGGTACTTGCGGAGGGAGGGAGGGTTGGTGAGGTTAGCCGCCGCCTGAAGTAAGGTGAATGGTCTGCTCTGTGCTGCTGCTTCTGTTTCTTGAGTAAGGGATTCGCTGTCCGCGATTGTTTCATTCTCTTCTTGAGGGAGAGGTTGACTATCCGTGACTGATGAAGGGGTGCTCGTTTCTGTAATTGTTGATGGTGATGGTGTAGACTGGTTTTGGTTGGATAGATATGATCGTGTGCTGGAGATTGTCCGTTGAAAGATAGGAGAAGAGACGTAACTTGGGCTCGCTGTAAGTGTCCGCGTCGCAGTCTTTGCTGTGGATGAGAGCAGCATGCTGCTCCTGAAAAGACAGGCGCCATTTCTGTGCTCTGCCTGCTCTGTTGTGTGCCTTGTTCTGAACAGACGATGTTCGGATATCGATTTATCGTTGGGAGTCGGAAAATTTATTCTGTTGGCAGAACGGTATTATCGTGAGACAATACAATTGTGGGAGAACTCGTATAGCGCGCACATGCGAGTGAAAGAGAATAAGTCGCTCTTCACCTCTCGTTCAACGGGCCTTTGAAGTGCTGCAATTGAGGCGGTCGGAGAAAGAAACAGTCGAAGCTTATCCACGGAGTTCGTCGCTATGTATTTCTCGCGCGGTGTTTGCATAGTTTGTTCGCCCAGGAACCAACCTTGGAACTTGGAAGCGTAACGACCAATTCTTTGAAGTCGATGGATACATTATTATAAGTTAGGTATATTAGAATGTAAGAAATATGTCTAAAGCTTTCAATATAATTGCATAATTGATCTGTCAAATATCATATCATTTTACTTCGGAATCGTGACATCTTCCGCCTCTTCTTTGGTCTCTACATTTTCGCCGCGCCCAGTAAACATCTCATCCATTTCCTCCAGCTCAATATTCTTCGTCTCCGGTACGAAGAAAATGCTAAAGATCAAGCACAGAAACGCGGCAGAGCCGTAAATAAAGCCCAGCTTCCCGCCCAGGTTAGCCTTGTCGGTGTCCTCGAGGTACGGGTAGGTAAACGACACCACAAACTCCATGATCAACTTGACCGTGTAACCCACGTTCAGCGTGTACTCGCGCAGATATGGAGACGGTATCTCGGCAGCCACGACATATGCCAACGGCGCATATCCAAAGGACCAACCGAAGGAAAAAGGAGGAGCATGGCAACAATCCCGGCCTTGATTGAGTCCGAGCCCGAGTCCGTCGATGTCGAGGAGTCTGCAGTGCCGAGACCACCCATGGTGAACATCGCGCCAGTCTGAAGGAAGGCCGAGATCATCAGGACGGGTCTCCGGCCTAGGCGGTCCGCGAGAAGGATGCAGCAGAGAATACCCCCGATATCGATAGCATTGGTGCCGAGGGTCACGCTGAAAGGGTTAAGGGTATGCAACGCTTCAACAAAGAGAGTACCATATTGCGAGGCAAAGGACTGTCCCGTGGACTGCTGGAAGAAGAGAAGAAAGACTACGATCAAGGTGCGTCGCAAATTGTCGCGATTGAAGATCGAGAAGAATTGGCGGATTCGCGATGTCTCGCGCTGGCGTCGAGCAGCCTGAATATCTTCGACTGCTTCGGAGAGGTCAGAAAACTCGGCTAGAATCTCATTGGACGCAGGGGCTTTGTTTCTCTTTTCTTCACGAGTCTGGCGGAGTCGGGTGAGCGCTACCAGAGCTTCGTCGGGGCGGTCAGCTAGCAGTAGCCAGCGAGGGACTGGCAGGCCGCATTAATACACAATATAGGATGGTTAGGATGAGCATGACGGCAGAGGTAAACATTACCTCAGGAATGGACCACACCAGAGCTATCACGACAGCGGGGAAGATCAGGATTAATCCTATTGGAAGTTGCCAGGCGATATTGCCTTTGTCTTTCGAGGTAGCCCTGACGATGCCGGTGACAAGCAGTCCGCCACACTCGGAAAGATTAGCTTGGCCGCAACAAACGGTGGATTGCATAATGTTATCTATCTACCTTGATGCTCAACCAGTACAGAGCTCCAGTTCCACCGCGGAGATGTGCGGGAGAGATTTCAGCCAGGAAGGTCGGGATGACGGCCAATTGCATGCCCAGGTAGATGTCTATGCGAGCCAGTCAGTCAGTCAGTTGTTCACGTTATTATCAAGCCTGGATTCGGCCAGATATACACTGGATAGTCCTTCCCGCAAGCATCTGCGCGCGAGTGTACCCAGAGATAATGACCGATGTGCTCGCCAAAGCATAAATGCTCATCAGGAAGATACACCATCGTCGGCCATAGTGCTTGCTGATCCAATTCCCAACAATGACGCCTGCGATTGTTAGTTTTGCGCTGATACCGGATGCAACTCAACAAAAATGCAATGCAATGGAGAGTCGGCATACCAATAAGCTGGGTCGCGGCCTTTAAGCTGTTCAGCAGACTCAGATACAGGGCCGGCAGGGCATATGTCTTTGTCTTGGGCCTGTAGTCGCCGAATTGCTCCTTAAAGGCAGCAGTGGCCTGTGTCGACGCAAATGACTGGTCACTGAATCCATAACTAAAGGCCGAGAAAAACAGCAGAGCCACGGAGCAGACCAGCGTGGCATTGAAGTCGCGCAGATGGATTTTTGCCGAGCAACGGTCTTCTCTGGCACTGCAAATGCCATTGTCTTGGTTATAGGATCTATGGGTGCATTTCAGACATTGGCTTGGCAGGGCGTAACAAGGCAGCTGAAGCATTATTATCTGATCAGATTAAGTTGATCAGATATGATCCTCGTTTAATACGGAGTATCGCGCCCCGGTGGCATCCGAGATAACCGGCGGTCATGCCGTTAAAACATAAAATTCTAGGAACGTGCATTAAAATGGACCTTTTTCTTAATTTTTTAGTTCTTTTTGACTCTGTGATTTTGATTTGTCTATCCCCGGCTGATATCCACCCGGGCTGCGCTATTCTATAATCTACTTGGAGCTAAAAGGCGAGTGTCCTGAGCTCATTTTAAAACCAGGATTCAAGTCTGATGAAGAGAAAAATAAATACAAAGAAGTAGAAACATATATGCAATGCTGATACTCACTCCAACCACGTGTTTATAGCAGTGCTCAGCGCCTCGGTCAGCCATTCTTCCTTCAGCGATGTGTTGACATCAAACCCATGGGGCCCGGCCGTAGAGCCAGAACAACGTTATCAGCGCCCTGTCTTCCTTTCAGAGCCTCTCGCCTTATGCACAAAGCGCTCACTTGCCGCCGGCAACACCGCCTCATCCTCAGTGCCGTGGAGGATCACCAACCCGCCTCGGGGCAGCTTCGCATCTGGTCTGTCTAGCCGGGCAAGTTGATACAGGCGCTCCGGATGACGCTGAGGGGTAATTCAGATGCACCGCGGAAAAATAGCCCATACCCTCTTTGGTATGCGGTAATGGTCATGGACAAGTGGACACGCTGGAGAGCCAAGTCGGAGGATTCGACCTGCCCCGGCTGGATCTTGGCGAGATACTCGTCAATAAATGATTCGGGGTCGCGAGCCCCGTTTTCTTAGCTGGCAACAAGGGAGGGTTATCCCAAGAAAGGGACGGGTATGCCGCGGTTCCAGCGCGGATCCTATCTGGCTGCGAGAGAGTAAGGTAGACACTGAGCAATCCACCGGCCGAGTCGCCCGCAACTATGATTCTATCCAAGTCAAGCTCAAGGGTTGCTGTTAACAAACTTTCTAGGCTTCCCGAATGGATCCAGTCCCAAAAGTCATCGACATCATCTAGGATATCAATGCCAGTCACCTCGGGGAGGAAGCGATAGTTTGCCGAAATGATGACCGCGCCGTATGTCTCTGCCATGTCAAGCAGCCATAGCGGGAACCAGTCGGCATAAATAGAATCTCCTCGGACCTGGGATAGTCTATATAAGTACGATTATACACTTCATCATGGGAGGACGACGGAGCGACTACTTACCATTCCTCCGCCATGGAATCGCGCAATGACCGGCGCTTTCTTCCCTGCTGAAAGGGATTTTGGGATAATTAGGTCGGCGCGGATCGCATGCCCATCGACGACTTTATAGGGAGCTTGCAAGACGTTGAAGTTGGTGAACTTCGGTGCAAAGGTTGCACCTGGTTGAATGGAGGCCATTGTAAGTATGGGAGAGGATCACGATCACTGATCTTTTGTGTTTTTATTTTTTGTTCTGGCAGAAGCCACAGACAGCGAAGACATGGCTAATATATATACATATCCATCCATCCAGACAGGCAGACAGACAAACAAACAAATAGAGATACCCATATGGAATGAGTGAAGTTTGCTCTGTCAAATGAAGCTTTAGCAAACATGTTTGTCCGCGCCCCAAACTCCGCTCAGCCAATCATAGCCCAGCATCTGGTTTGTTTGTTCCCGAAGCAAACACTCCCAAACAATTTGTGACGTTTGAACGACCTGCAAATAGTTAAATGACTTGGATTATACGGAGAATCCATTATGATAGTTACTGGAGAAGGCATCATCTAACTGAGGACTTCGTATTTCAAAAGAAATAAAAAGACATAACCAACAAACACCGCCATCAGTACGCCATATCCCTCTGCGCTAGTTATTATTTTGCCCCGTGTATTGGCCCCTGTTTATCCTCCACTCTATTCTTCTTCCACCACTGCATCATCTGGAACAGTCTGCGCATCTCCATCAATTACAGGTGCAGACGTCCCCGGCATAAGAAGCGAAGCTTTCCTCAGCGAGACTTTCTGTTGCGACTGTGCTGAAATGCGTTTTAATTCGCTGACAAAGGACTGTCCCCAGAACGCACTCGTGTATTTAGATACGTATTTGTCGAGCTTGGAGAAATTGAGCGCCTTCTGTTCCTCACTCATAGTCACCGCCTCCTGGTAGGCGCCGGCCAGTTCTTCTGTGTTCCAGGGATTGACGATAATACTGCCATTGAGCGACTGAGCCGCTCCAGCAAATTCAGATAGGACGAGGACGCCGTGGCGCTTGTGCTGTGTAGCAATATATTCGTACGCCACTAGGTTCATACCATCTCGGGTAGAAGACACGATACACGCGTCGGAGACAGCATACAGGGCGATGAGCTCGTCAAAGTTGACTGATTTATGTAAAAGTGAATAGGCATGAACTCCACAGTGCCTGTTAATTATTGGTTAGTCAATTAAGTATTATCGCAAACCGGAGAAAACAAAACCGGACATACCGAATTTACCGTTGATCCGGCCAACGAGTTCATTGACTACTGCTCGCAAATTCTGATATTCCTCCACATCCTGTCGACTTGGCACCGCGACCTGTACGAGTACTACCTTTCCTACCCATTCCGGGTGATCGCTGAGGAACACCTCGAGGGCGTGTAGTTTCTGCGGAACGCCCTTGATGTAATCTAGTCGGTCCACTCCCACCATCAGCTTCACACCCTGAAACTTCTGTTCGAGCATTTCAATTCGTTTCTGGACTTTCTCTTTCTGAAGCCCTTCCTTGAACTTGTCCGGGTCGATACCAATAGGGAAAGCGCCAGTAGAGACAACCTTGCCTTGAAACTCGATTCCATTCGGAGTTGTCTTCAAGCCACTGGGAAGAAGAATATTAGAACACTTTTATTCTTTAGTTTAGGCATGCGACTGACTTACAGAAGCCGTGAGCAGCTACTCAAAAAGTGCCGCGTGTAGTCGTAGGTATGAAATCCAATCAAGTCGCAATGTAGAACACCCAGCAGAAGTTCATTTCGCACCGGCAAGATTCGATAAATTTCACTGCTAGGAAATGGCGTGTGAAGAAAGAACCCGATTTTAACATTCTTTTTCGAGTTGCCAATCTCCTCTCGCAACATCTCCGGTAGCAACATCAAATGATAATCGTGGACCCAGACGAGATCTCCATCTTGTATATCCTTGGCAACGGCTTGCGCAAACAGACGATTTGCCTTTTGTATGCTTCCCATGCGTACTCGTCAAAGGTAATTTCGCCGGGATGATAATGGAACAGCGGCCAGAGAATGGAATCTTTTAAGGGAAACAAATATTAGGAACGAATGAAGAGAAAATAAAACCTTCAAAAGAAAGAAGAAACTTACTTGAGAAGCCATTGTAATGTCGATCAGCAAGCTCGTCATCGATTATGACTGGAATAGCTCCGTATTCGTCCTTGAGCCGCTTCTGCACCACTGGAATCTCCTCCTCTGGGACCTCTAATCCAGGCCATCCATACCAGCGAAACGTAGTCGATTTGGTCAATCCACTCAAGCCACTAACCAGACCTCCAGATGACATGGAGAAATCATACTTTCCATCGTCAGAGCGTTTGATTGTGATGGGCAATCGATTAGAGACGAGAAGCAACCTCGACTCCTCGCTTTGGGTGCCTTCGGTCGACATCGTTTATACCGCTCTTATTTCGCCTTTTGTCTTGCGGATGGTCGATCTGCACGAACCCGGGCGATCAATGTCGTGCCCTGCGGGCTCCGCGGTAGCAAGGGTAGGAGGAAAAGTCAGATTCTTTCGCAATGGATAAATGGCTGTTTTAATACCATTCGTGAGTAAAACCTAACCTGACGCAAGTATCACCAGAGGGAACCTGAGTTGGGCACGGCGAAAACAAGGAATGATTGCAAATGATTGATGCGTTCGGGTAAAACTGGGGCAGAGGTTGAAAGGCAAGAAGAAGCAGATGAAGATAAACTCAATTGACATAACAGCGACGGAATCCAATGGAAAGAGAAAAGCAAGGAGCATAGGGATTTATCAGGGAAGCGTACCAGAGTTATGGATGACGTCTGTCTCTGCTCAGCGGGGAGCCTTGTCTCAGTGTCACACACTCGATGCTACGGCAGCTCCAGAAGTGATGGCAATGGCGATGGCGAGGCAAGGTGAAGAAGCAATGCAGATATCTTCAATAGCAACTTCATTGGCGGGAAATAGAAGCAACGAAAAGAAGCCGAGAGAAGTTGGGAAGTTGGAAGTTGGAAGGTTCGGCGGAGAATGGAGGGGCAAAGAATGAGGTAACTCCCGGTGGGAACCTTCCCGAATCCCCTACTCAATTTCTACCACCAGAACATCGCAACTACACACAGACTACGACCTCCGTTTATCCGCAGCATTCAAAATGGGATATTAACCTTGTATATATGCTGAGCCTGTCTACAAAGTAGGCCGCTGCGCGCTCAACCGCCATTCTCCCGAGGCGCCGTCACGCTCGACCTTGCCCTCCGCTTCCAACTTATTCAACACAAGCACCACTCCATGCGATGCCGGCAGATGGAGACTCTCGGGCACGTCTCGATAGATTATTTTCACGATCTGGATGGGCGTCCAACTAGACAGCCGCTCCGGTGATAATGGGCTTTCTTGCTGGGACGGTTCCAGATCCAGCCGCCCGTACTTGAGGACACGGAGAATCTCATTTTCTCTCTGTTGACGATGCTTGATGTATTCGGTTATCTTCCCAGTGGCATCGGGAATCACAGCTCCGTGGCCTGGATATGCTCGCCCGGAAACAGCTCCCTCCATCTTCTTTAAGCTCGCGATATACGCACCCAGGTCTTCGAAGACAGCCGTGCCATGTCCCAAAACATCTTCGAACAAACAACTATTAGCAGGCCTATTCTACCCATCGGTAAAAATGAAAAGGGCAAGAAAAGAAAGTGAGAGGGGATTGCTTCTTGTAGACATACTATCGCCAGTGAATATGGCATCCTCTTCCCTAAAAATGAAGCTCATGTGATCAATAGCATGTCCCGGCGTATAAAATGCCTCTAACGTTGCGCCCTCGACTTTGAAAACCTGCCCATCCTTGATATCCGTCTGCCCTTCTACTTTCTCATTCGGCTGGTGCTTGTAGATCGTAGCCTGGGGCATATCTTAAGTAGATCCGGAACCCCTTAACGTGGTCATGGTGCCAATGTGTCAGAAGCACCTCGTGGACAACGGCATTCTCGTCTTTCAGCACTGATTGGAGCAATGTAGGCCAGCGGGGAGACCTTCCCCAGTATCGATCAAGAGTCGCCGGGGTCCGCGGCCAACCAGATAGGTATTTGTTCCTGGTAGTGTAGTTGAGTTCAATGAACGGTGAACGCAAATTCATTTACTACCCACCTTGTAATGTGAACTAAGAACGAATATTAGTAGGTAAATATGAGCAGTTCTGGACTTGACGGGAGAACCAACTTTGCCTGGATTTCCTCCCAGAATCCTAATGACTGATGTACTTAAACGCTCTATCTCAGGAAGCGGCACAAGCTGAGTAGCCATGGTAGACGGAATATCTCCTTCCGCAGATGTAGTCGATGAGCAAGATGTTAGTAGCACTGCAGAAGTAAAGAACTGAACTGTATAGTTAGTATTTTGAGTAGATAATTAATAATAGCAAAGCGAGTAACCAGACGAGCTATAACCAGCGTACCTCGGCAAGGCGCCATCTTATCGGAAGATTATGTCATCCGGGCGTGAGTTCAGAGTCAAGACTACAATTTTGCTATGTTACCGAGGAATTATGAAGGACATAATAGCATCGTTATACAAGTTATAGTACCTAATCTTGACAAGAAAAAGAAAATAGATGACGTATAAAACATGACGGGCTATCTCCATGCAGAACACCAATTGAATGAGCCAACCATCCAAAGACTAAAAGAAATAAAAAGCTCTTGAAGAGGGTTGACACTTTTGCGTATTGATTAATTCCAGTTATCCTTGGAACTCCTTGAAGTAGGACCGGAATTGCGACTGAGCCATGCGATCGAGTTCTGACAAAGCGCGCACTTTCTCGGTAATCATCGCAAGGCTTCGTTTGATCTAGAATGAGCCTCATTGTGCGTCGTTTTGAGACTCTCCGGATCTTGATCTATATTTATGTATATTTAAGTTAGGCGCTCGCAGACTTGCGGGCCATGGTGTTCAGTGCAGAACCATCACGGAACCACTCAATTTGAGACTCGTTGAAAGTGTGGCTGAGCTTGACTTCGAAAGAGTCGCCATCCTTGGGGTGAACACGAAGGGTAATGGGCTTGCCAACTGCGAGCTCAGTGCAGAGCAAATCAACCTTGGCATCGGGAGGGATACGATCGTAGTCAGCAGGATCGGAGAAAGTAAGAGGAAGCATGCCCTGCTTCTTCAAGTTGGTTTCGTGCTAAAAAGAATTGGTCAGTATTTAAAGACCTTCTTTGAAAGTTATACTAAATAATGGGAATCACTCACGATACGGGCGAAGGAACGGGTAATGATAGCAAGACCGCCAAGGTGACGGGGCTCGAGGGCAGCGTGTTCACGAGAGCTTCCTCACCGTAGTTCCAGTCACCGATGACAACCCATTTGATTCCGCGGGCCTTGTAGTCACGAGCAGTAGCAGGAACAGCACCGTATTCGCCAGTAACGGCGTTCTTGACCTTGTTGGCCTCACCGTTCTCAGCGTTGATGGCACCAATCAACATGTTGTTGGAGATGTTGTCAAGGTGACCACGGTACTTCAACCACGGGCCAGCCATAGAGATGTGATCGGTGGTGGTCTTTCCTGAGTCTTGATCAAGATGGGGATGCCCTCAGCATCCTTTCCGTCCCAAGGAGCGAAGCTAGAAAGAACCTGAAGACGGTCACTGGTAGGAGAGACTTCAACCTGGACCGATGCGCGATCAGCCGGAGGAGCCTGATAGGTATCGCGGCCGGGATCGTATCCGTTGGCAGGAGGCCATCACCAGTGGGAGGAGCAAGCTTGAACTCCTTGCCATCCTTGTCCTTGAGGGTATCGGTGAGCGGGTTGAACTTGAGGGTTCCGGCAATGGTCAAGGCAACAACCATATCAGGAGAAGTGACAAAAGCGTGAGTAGCTGGGTTGGCATCGTTACGGCCAGTAAAGTTACGGTTGTAGGAAGAGACAATCGAGTTTGGCTCGCCCTTCTTGACGTCCTTACGGTCCCACTGTCCGATGCAAGGACCGCAGGCATTGGCAAGGACGACGCCACCAAATTCCTCGAGGGTCTGGAGCTGGCCATCACGGGCGATGGTAGCACGAATCTGCTCGGAGCCAGGAGTGACAGTGAAGAGAGACTTAGCCTTGAGACCGTGGTTCAAAGCATCACGGGCAATCGAGGCAGCGCGAGACATATCTTCGTAAGAAGAGTTGGTGCAAGAACCAATCAGGCCAACCTTCAGCTCCTCGGGCCAGCCATTGGTCTCAACAGCCTCTTTGAACTTGGAGATAGGGGTAGCCAGATCGGGAGTGAAAGGACCGTTGATATGGGGCTCAAGCTCAGAAAGGTTAATCTCAATCAACTGATCGTATTCGGCGCCCTCATCTTCGCGGAGATCTTGAGCGTACTCGCGAGCAAAGTCACCAATATGCTGACGCTTGGTGGCTTTGAGGTAGTCGTACATGCGGTCGTTGAAGGGAAGATAGAAGTGGTGGCACCAATTTCAGCACCCATGTTGCAAATGGTACCCATACCTGTGCAGGAAAGGGACTCTGTTCCAGGGCCGTGGTATTCGACGATAGCACCAGTACCACCCTTGACGGTGAGGAGACCGGCAACCTTAAGGATGATATCCTTAGGAGCAGTCCAGCCAGACATCTGACCAGTAAGCTTGACACCAATGACTTTGGGGCCTTCAATTCCCAGGGAAGACCAGCCATGACATCGACGGCATCGGCACCTCCAACACCAATGGCAGCAATACCGAGACCACCGGCATTCGGGGTGTGAGAGTCAGTACCGATCATCAGACCACCGGGGAAAGCGTAGTTCTCCAAAACGATCTGGTGGATAATACCGGAGCCGGGCTTCCAGAAACCGATGTTGTACTTGGCGCAGGCAGTAGAAAGGAAGTTGTAGACTTCCTTGTTAATCTCATTAGCGCGAGCCAAATCCTTATCACCACCAAGCTGAGCCTCAATCAAGTGGTCACAATGGACGGTAGTGGGGGTCTGCACGGAGGGCATGCCAGCCGACATGAATTGAAGAATGGCCATCTGAGCAGTAGCATCCTGGCAAGCAACACGATCAGGGCGCAGCTTCAGGTATGACTTGCCACGCTCGATCTCCTGTCCGTGAGGATCGTCCAAATGGGAGTAGACGATCTTCTCGGCGTAAGTAAGTGGTCGGTTAAGACGGCTACGAACAATAGCCAAGTTCTCTGCGTATTTCCTACGGAAAGAAAAACAATCAGCTTTCCTCGTCGCTTGGCTTTTCTTTCTATCCTTCAGCAGAGTCAGGCATCTCATACTTGTAGTTAATGTAGTTTCCCTGTGTCAATCGAACATACGTCAGCACTGACTTCATTCAGTTGCGTTGGTATAATTTCGGCTTACTTTTTCCCAGTTGGTCATCTCAACCTTCTTGTCGAGGGAGAGTCAGACACGGTGGCCAGGCCACGAGAACCGAGGAGCTACATTGTAATGTTAGTATGCAGTGTAGAGAACTGCAGGTAGTCGAGCGGTGGCGCAGAAGCTCGTCACTTACAACTCGGGACTTGGTGCCCTATAGAGATACAATCAATTAGCCCATACACGAACAAGGAAGGAAGAGAGCGATCCATCGCACCCCAATTGCTTTCAGGGCAGCGGCGCTCTTCGCACAGCCAACTCTCGGAGAGCAGGGAGGACAACTTACCACAGCACCCAGGCGGGTGAGCCTCGTGGAGATCATTTTGATATCTCTAGGCAGAGCAGCAACTCATTCAGTTGAACAAGCACACGATGTCCTTGGATGAGGCGTGAGGAAAAGTTTATAAGAGGAGAGAAAAGACAGGTGAAAAAGGGCCTTGTTGCTATGAGGGAAAAGACCGCAAGTGACGCTGGCGGCGGTTACTAAAACCGGAGCTTGACCCGGCTATGTTACGGCGTGTACGGAACCCGTATTGAAATTCGCGGGTTTTAGCGTTCTTCAGGCATGCGATTCCGGCGGGTGGCAGAGATTAGCCAATCACGATGCAGATAATTATATCTGGCACGGGACAGAATACGGTAAAATACTAAAAATACGGACAACCCTTTCTGGCCGTAAATTACTGTGGAGGCAGGCGGTTCGCTGTGGCTGCCAATGGTATGCAGCGCATTACCAACTTGTATTTTACGGTCTTTGAGATGTCCTTAGCACATGCTCGGACGAACGCGCTCGAATAGCCGGATAGCCCAGCGAGGGGCACATATCCTGGTGAACGTTAGGCCCCTTTCTGATGGATCCTTTGCTTAAGCTCTCCATTGCAACATTCTCCTGCTCCCTCAATTATACTACGTACATAGTCATACTAACAAGGAGCATAATGTTATTGTCAATGCTACGTAGCTCGTACGGTAACTCAAGAGAGAACGTCATAAATTACGGCAAAAACTTGCCGTTTGTCGCGTCCGCATCCGACCTTAGCCGGAAGCGCCGTCCAGCCGCTGTCCAATCAGCGCCGCGCGAATTTCTGCCCTTGAAATTTTTGGCGGTGTACAGCTGCTACAGCGCGCTGTCGAAGACAATCGAAGACACCCAAGTGTTGATACTGCCAATACAATACAGACGCACTTGGATAGCCCTGCTAAAGGTCAGAATGGGCGCTACCAGGAGGATCAAGACAAAGCGGCGGACGAGGTACGGCACTGCCAAATTCTGTGATTTGCGACGGTGCACTGGACTAATCGTGGGATTATTGCTGGCTCTTACAGGGACTACGATCAGATACGCTCGGATCTCGCCTCGAAGAAACATCTGCAGGACTACAAGGCTACAAAAGATGCCGAAGATCTCCCTGGTCTAGGACAACACTACTGCATCGAATGCGCGAAATGGTTCGAAGACGAACACAATCTCCTGGCGCATCGCAAGGGAAAAACCATAAGAGGAGGTAAGCAAGTCCTTCCGAGAAGGAATTTGTGACCATTGCCATCAGTTGCTTATGTTTTGAGGTCACCGCCACAGGCTGCGAATCCTCAAAGAAGAACCGCACACGCACAAGACCGCCGAGGCGGCTGTCGGATTAGGCGTTGATAACGGACAACGGGAGCAGACAGTCATGGATACTGATGAACCTGAAGATTAAGATGGTTGCCATCCAACCAAGAGCGAATGACGCGGAGCGATTCGAAGCAACTCAGAAAAGCGCAACTTCCGTGTGCACCACGCTCAAATGGTGCTAAGAGGAGGCTTGTTTGGAGGCGCTCACTGTGTATCATCTTCGCATCGTCATGAGAATGATGACACGTACATCGAGGCGACGCGCAGTACAAAATTCGTGGTTGGCGATTGTCCGATATTCGCCGGAAGGCTTCCTGAATAGCCGATCTCGCAACTTCCGATTCACGGCAACGGGGCAAACTGATGGATTACGGGGCGGCCCGCACCATGGTAATTTTGCCTTACCAGCCGAGGTAACATTGGTACTGTCGCGTGGATAAACATTAAACACAGTCGCTTGTTTTTTTCTCTTCAGACAAAAATATTCTTATAGTGTTTGGACTAGGAGTAGGCGCTGGTTTTGTTATCAAAAGCATTAATGATCTGCGATTTATGTGTTGTGCATTTCTTCCGTAGCGTTCACGATCATTGAAAATATACTCAAGCTATGCGCCTGGATAAGTTGCAATCCATGCTGCGCCAAACTTTCCCATTAACCATTCATACACAGCCCACTAGAATCAATTAGCAGGTATAAACTGCAAGACTTGTAGTCATGTACTTACCTGGGCCGCATTGACGACAAACGCTCGTACACTACAAACGCCTAGTCCGCGGAAGAAGACACCAAGGCCCTCATTACGGTATGCCTCTCGGGCAATGCCTAACGAGCCCAGCATTGTTGATTGTAGCAATGGGTTGGATGATGCAAGTGGCCTTCTTCGTTGCACCTCTGTTACTGTACTATCATGTACAACAGCTAGAGGTTGAGCTTGCAACCTAGTCTTGACCACGTCAAGTGGAAAAATGGAAGCCCATGTAATGATACCGGCGACACCGCCGCAAAGAAGCACTTTTAGAGCCCCTTGGCGACTACTCGTCGGGAGAGGATAGACTGCGCTTGAATAACTCATAGGACCAGAAACTATTGATCGCTTACATTAGACTCAAGCGCAGAGCACAGAAAGAATAAGCTTACTAAAATCCATAGCCTACAGCATCTCTGGCGCTCGTGATAAGGCCACCGAAGTACAGTCCTCTGACTCCACGTACTCGGACAATATCACGGAACACAGACCAAGAAGAGATGCTTTTATCTCTACTCAGCTGTGTCCGGCATTTGATGAGTTCCGTCGGTGACGAAACAACCCAACTGGCCATGCCGCCTGCAGCACCAGCCAGCCAGACATTGGATAACGATACTTTGCCATCTAGATTAGTCGGATCAATGACTGAAGGGTCGAGGAATTTAAGAGATCGGTTATAAGCAACGAAAAGCAGAGCATTCAAGGCTCCGTATCCCAGGATTGGAGCAGCAGCGCCTAGTTATGTTAACAATTGCACCTGGAAAGAAGTTAACCTTAATCTAGGCATGCATACCTTTGATCAAGGATGTTCTTGTTTCAAAATATCCATGGCCTTGAGCCTGGGTTCGAAAGAATCCCGGTTCCTTTCGAGCTTGTAAACGGACTTTGACGAGGTCGAGAGGGTTGCCAATCAGTATACCCACAGCGCCGCTGATATACCCAGCCAAAAGTCAGGTGACATTGACTCTACATAGGATCCTCGACCTACGCAATTCCAAGGCCAAATATGCATGTACCAGCGTTGGGTTGATGGCGGGGTGCTTGCTCTTCGGACTATTCCCGCTAAATTGATACATATCACGTGATATCGCGTTATGGCGGCTACCCAAACGCGGTTCCAGAGCGGCGACGCGACTTCGATCTTCGACGAATTGGAAGGAGCTGTTTCCGGGGCACTTGAAGTGACACGATTTTTGGAAGGTGTTGGAGTTGTTGGAATGCTTTATTTTGGGTCTCGTTGACGCTTGGTATAAGAAAATGTACACGCTAGTTCAATGACAAATGCTTACAACGTACTTGTTGATGCTAACAATCGAGCAGGCAACGCCCACGACCTCAAGCAGCTGTTGGCAAGCAAACCCCTCAGCAGGCTGGCCGGCTTCACGGACTTTCCGTTCAGTCTGCCGAACGCTTGTCCAAGCCTTTCAAATGTCCCGGCTCAGCGACGGCGACAATCACTTCTAACCGACCGAGCAGAAAGCGACGCAGGGTAGACTATACAGGTGCTGATGGCACTGCCGACGATGATTACAACAGACCATGGACCAGCGAAGAGCGGCTCGCACTTGCGAATCGGGACGTTAACAAGTTTGGTGTATTCAAAGTCAAGGACAAGGATATGGCGTTCAAGCAGCGTTTTTCAGTGCCTTTGATCAATAAAAACGCCAGTGGATATGATCCTTCCAGACCTGCGCCGACTCTGGGAATGAGACAAGGGGCTACCTTTGTCGTGAAGCCTCTGCACGACCCTAGTGGAGAATTCGCAATTGTTCTTTATGATCCTACTGTTGATGATAAACCTACCAAGAAGAAGGAAGAGACAGCGAACCCGGCGGAGGAGCCGCCAAAGTTGGATGAGCCGCTCGTCCATAAAAGTTTAGCAGATATTCTTGGTCTCAAGAAGAAAGTCGAAGATCGTCCTAAGGTCCCTGTTGTCATTGATCCTCGACTTGCAAAAATCTTACGACCTCACCAGATTGAAGGCGTCAAGGTAAGCGCAACCTTGAGGCTACATCGATGCTGACTGCAGAGCTAAGCAATCCCGGTGACTAGTTTCTTTATCGCTGCACAACGGGGATGATTGATGAGAATGCAAATGGATGTATCATGGCAGACGAAATGGGACTTGGGAAAACGGTAACTTACATTACTCATAATGTTGCGAATGACCTGCTAATCCTCTTTAGTTACAATGCATCACTTTGATGTGGAGTCTTCTTAAACAGTCACCAGAGGCTGGGAAAACCACCGTGCAAAATGTGTCATCGCTTGTCCCTCCACTTTGGTTCGTAACTGGGCCAACGAGTTAGGTAAGAAGACTTCTCATCTATTGTTCGTTTCAAACATGGTCGTTAATGATTTAGTCAAATGGCTGGGTCCCGATGCTGTGACTCCATTCGTAGTCGATGGCAAAGCCACTAAGGCCGAGCTATCAAGCCAGTTGAAACAGTGGTGTATTGCTTCAGGCCGTTCGATTGTGCGCCCTGTACTAATTGTGTCATATGAGACGTTGAGGCTGAATGTTGGAGACCTCAAGGATACGCCCATAGGCCTATTACTCTGTGATGAAGGGCACAGATTGAAGAATAAAGAAAGCTTGACATGGAGAGAACTGAACAGTCTCAATGTCAGCCGCCGCGTTATTTTATCCGGCACTCCAATTCAGAATGATCTTTCGGAGTACTTCGCTCTTGTCCATTTTGCCAACCCAAACTTATTGGGAACGCAGAATGAATTTCGAAAGAGATTTGAGATTCCAATTTTGAGAGGAAGGGATGCTGCAGCAACTGACGAAGATCGAAAGAAGGGAGACGAACGCTTAGCAGAGCTATCCGCTATCGTGAACAAATTTATTATTCGGCGAACGAACGACATACTTTCAAAATACCTACCAATCAAATACGAGCATGTGGTGTTCTGCAATCTTAGTGAGTTTCAAGTGAATCTGTATAATCATTTCTTGCAGAGCCCAGAAATTCGGAGTCTTCTCAGAGGCAAAGGAAGCCAGCCACTCAAAGCAATTGGACTTTTGAAGAAACTGTGCAACCATCCAGATCTTCTCAATTTATCTACAGATTTGCCTGGAAGCGAACAATTTTTCCCAGAAGATTATGTCCCACCAGATGGCAGAGGCCGTGACAGGGATATTAAATCTTGGTATTCCGGCAAAATGATGGTACTTGACCGTATGTTGGCGAGAATACGCCAAGATACCAACGACAAAATCGTTTTGATCAGCAACTATACACAAACTCTGGATCTTTTGAGAAGCTGTGCCGCGCCCGAGGGTACGGTTCTTTGCGATTGGATGGAACCATGAATGTGAATAAGAGACAGAAATTGGTGGACAAGTTCAACGATCCAAACGGCGAAGAGTTTATATTTTTACTGAGCAGTAAGGCTGGCGGCTGCGGTATCAACCTCATTGGAGCGAATAGATTGGTCCTTTTGATCCAGATTGGAACCCTGCAGCAGATCAACAGGCGCTGGCTCGTGTTTGGCGTGATGGCCAGAAGAAGGATTGTTTTGTCTACCGATTTATTGCGACCGGCTCTATTGAAGAGAAGATATTCCAGAGACAGTCACATAAGCAGTCGTTGTCCTCCTGTGTTGTCGATTCTGCCGAAGACGTCGAACGGCATTTTTCTCTAGATTCGCTTCGAGAACTGTTCCAGTTCAAACCAGACACACGCAGCGATACTCACGACACCTTCAAATGTAAACGGTGCAGACCGGACGGAACCCAGCATATAAAAGCACCAGCGATACTATATGGCGATACAAGTACCTGGAACCACTTTGTCAATGATGGCGAGAAGGGAGCGCTGGGCAAGATACAGGATTTGTTACTGAGGCAAGAGGCGGCAGAAAGAGATGTATCGGCAGTGTTTCAATTTATTAGCAGTTAGTGGACTTAATCTGCTTTTTGAGTGCCTTCAACCTTCATTTGTATGTTAGTTATCTCTTTGAGTGTCAAGGCGTAATTTATATGTTTCCTATTACAATATTACCGTACCAGTGGGTAAAATACGTACGTCACCGCAAGGTCGATAGCGTCCCCGCACGTGCAGTCCAGACAACATCGATACAATGTTGAGCATGCACTTGCGCGGCTTTTCGACATGTTTTACTGATCCGGCCTGAGCAAACATCAGTTATGGATACCTAGATACTTTGCCGAGCTTGAACGCTGGACGACCGGTCACCCGAGGTTCGAAATGGACCAGTCTGTTCAGCGCTTGTTGAATGACAAGCTCTACGACAAGAGGAAACAAGGTGCTCTGGAGTAGGTTGATCCTTTTACTTACAAAGAAATGAAATGAAACACATTTACTGACTCCGGAAAATAATCGTAGGCTCGAAAAATCGTCCGCGACGCAATAATAAAAGGAGAACATGACAAGATCCAGGAGATCGTAGACCAGCTCTGCCATGACTACGCTTACTCTGTTCACCAGCCCCATGCTCGCAATGGAGGACTCATCGGCTTGGCTGCAGCCTCAATTGCTTTAGGGTCGGTGAGTGACCTATAACCATATAAATGAGGCATCTAACTTTGTCTCGGCGCGGCTGATGATTTACCACTCACAGGAAGGCGTGGCTCCTTATTTACAAGAAATCGTTCCTCCGGTCCTCGCATGCTTTTCTGACCAGGATGCAAGAGTTCGATACTATGCCTGCGAGAGTATGTACAACATTGCCAAAGTGGCTAAGGGAGAGATTCTTCCTTTTTCAATGATATCTTTGATGCGCTTTGCAAGGTACGAGTACCGCTTGTGATCCGATCGATACATCTGAAAATACTGACACTTCCCAGCTGGCCTCTGACTCCGAACTTTCGGTCAAAAATGGTGCGGAACTTCTCGATCGCTTAGTCAAAGATATCGTTGCCGAATCAGCTGCGTCGTACGTTTCCGTATTGCAACTCGGGGAGAAGCCTTTGCAAGACCTGGACCATGGAAGAGAAGGAGAAGACGCATCTATGGATCTTCCGACTGCATTCTCGCTTTCAATGTTTATACCGCTACTCCAAGAACGCATACATGTCCTGAACCCATTCACTCGAACATTCCTCGTCTCCTGGTTGACTCTACTCGATACAGTCCCTGATTTGGAACTGGTCTGTTATCTACCAGCTTTTTAGGAGGCTTGATAAAATTCTTGGGCGATCCCAACAAAGATGTGAATGTTGCTACCCAGGGCCTCTTGGAGAGATTTCTATCAGAAATCAAAAGAATTGCGCGCATCAAGAAAGGCATTTCTGAAAGCAAGAAGAGTAAGGAGGAAATTGCCGCAGCTACTAGTGAAAATGCTAGTGTCACTACTGGTCACAGCGAGGAAGCAGAGGAAAGCGACAATGCTGTGGCAGACTCAGTGTCTGCCGATGCCGACGATGATGATCACAGCGTCGCTGTTGACGGAGATTGGGTCCCCGGGCAAGACGCAAATGTAGATTATCCAAAGATACTGGAAATCCTAGTGGGATTTGTGGATACAACATATGGTAAGCACCTGTGCGTTTTACATTGAGCCTTCCTTCTCTCTAACGCATCACCAGAGGAGGAAATGCAACTGACCGCACTGCGATGGATTGACGCTTTCTTTGAAATCAGCCCAGAAGATATACTTCAGTTCGTTCCGGCGCTTTTAATCCAGGTTCTGCCGGCAATATCAAGTGGATCGGACCAAGTGCGGCAAGCGGCGACGAGAGTGAATACCTCACTCATGGAATATATTGTCTCTCTTTCAGAAGATACACCGGAAAACTATCAAGCAACTACGTCAAAGGTTGCACCGCCGTCTACAAAGGAAGGAGAAGAGAGAAGAGCTTCTGTACAAAGTGGAAAGCCCTCGCTGGAGAATCCCAACAGTGATGCTCCTTCTTCAAGTCCACCATCCGACCTGGATTATGCAGCTGCGGTCAACTCCTTGACCCTCCAATTTCTAAATGAGAATGAGGGCACAAGAGTTGCTGCCCTCTCGTGGTTAATCATGCTTCATCGAAAAGCACCTCGCAAGGTTCTAGCCTTTAATGATGGCACGTTCCCTGCGCTCCTCAAGACATTGTCCGATCCAGCTGAGGCGGTTGTTACCAAGGATCTCCAGCTCTCTCTCAAATATCGCGTAATAGTGAAGACGGATACTTCACCTCTTTTATGATTAATCTCCTGCAGCTCTTTTCTACCGACAGGAAACTTCTCGAAGTCCGTGGTAATTTAATCATTCGGCAACTATGCATGAATTTGAGTCCCGAACGCATCTATCGTACATTAGCGGACTGTTTAGAGAAAGAAGAGGTTTGTTTTATCATCACTTTTCATAACGGCTCAGGCATCTAATATTGACTCAACAACAGGATATAGAATTTGCTAGTATAATGGTGCAAAATCTCAACAATAACTTAATTACAGCTCCAGAACTCTCCGATCTGAGAAAGCGACTTCGGAGCCTGGATAGCAGAGTATGATCTTGATCAATTCATGAGCCTCTTAATATGCTGACCAAACTTTTAGGAAGGGCAGACATTGTTCGTTGCACTTTTCGGTCATGGTGCCACAACGCTGTTTCCACTTTCTCTCTTTGCTTGCTTGCACAGGCTTACGAGCAGGCTTATAATCTCCTTCAAATATTGTGAGTAAGCATACCGCTTTCGAATCCGAACACTGACCGTCTAATAATGCCTATAATCAGTGCGGAATTAGAGATGACAGTAAACATGCTGATTCAAATTGATAAGCTGGTGCAGCTCCTGGAGTCCCCGTTTTCACATGTCAGTATTACATACAACGTCTGCAATTTTGCACGCTGTGCTAACCTTTCGTAGATCTCCGCTTGCAGCTTTTGGAGCCTGATAGATATCCGTACTTGTACAAATGCTTGTATGGTGTTCTCATGCTTCTCCCCAAAGCTCGGCATTTGCCGCTTTAAAACCGTCTCAATAGTGTCAGCAACATTGGCCTACTGCAAGGGCCCCGTCCGTAAGCATTACCTATTGTTTTGTTCGCCTCAATTGACTCGGCTAATGCAGCCTTATCCAATACCCAGGCCTACCACTGGCACTTACGAACGATCTGCAGGAAGTCGCTTGAAAACCCGCGAAGACAGCTCCGTAAGGTGGGTGGAGCTCCTCGACAAGTTCAAGAACGTCCAAGAGAAGTCGAAACGGCACCAACGAGCCTCACAGCGGCAGTTTGAACAAGATTCAACCGGTACTGTACTTAAACATCCTTCACTGATTGGTGCACTATCTCTAGCTGCTACTACTGGTCAACAAGGAGGCAGAGAAAAGGCTTTTCCCGATGTACCTAAGAACGGCTTTGGCAACACAGGCCTAGGGATATCTGGTCGTGGGCCAGAGGGTCGAGACGGTCGGTCTACTCCGACGTCTGGGAATAAAAGCAGGTCTAGCTTAAGCCACCTAGGCCGACTGGGTATTGGAGGTAAGAAGAAACATTGACGATATGTTCGGTCGGAAGATAAATCTTCCTCATCTTGATTTATAATGTATTTATTCCATTCTCGGTTTATATGTTACAAGATCTTCAGAGTGGCACCTAGGTTCCAATGACGGTTCGACGATCTCTGAGCAAGGAAGTACACGAATATAATTATCGTCAACGACCTCAATTTAAGACCACGCCCAACAAATACATAAAACTTAAACCAATATAACTAACTGCCTGTTAACCTAGCTAGTTGTTAACTAACTAGTTAACTACTTAGCAGTTGATCATTGATGTATGACTTCATGCCCTTATCACCACGTGACCGTATCTCTTAAATGCTTCCTTGCTTTTCCGGGGCCAATTATTATTGACGACAAAACTGAGGCACCTCCATGACAACTTCTGCATTTGACGGGGACATCAGCTATCCAAAAGCTCAGATATCAACCACCATGCGTTGCCTATTCTCATATCGGTGAGAGTTGGTTTTAAATCGCTTAGTTGCCCCTCTTCAAGTTGGCACCGGGGAGTACCGGATGGAGGAAGCCGCTCACAAAACTGGCGAAAGCGTTTGGTATTTGGCTTTGCAATCGAAATTGAAGCTTTGAATGATGCCTCCTCGAAAACTCGAGCTCCCATATTGTGCGACGAGAAGGATGCAAATCGTTATGTCACGCGGGTTATTCCATGGGTTTTGTTAGCAATAGTTGCTTATGCAAGCTATGCTGTGACGAAACCGCTATGCAGTAAGGAAAATTCCATACGGGGTGTTAGCATAAAGCCATTTGTTCCCATACATTGCTAATATCAGATCTTGGCAGTTGACTATTTGATTCATCCTCAATCGCATTACAACCGGAGACCACGGATAGGCGCTGGCGTTGCTATCATCGTGGTTTTACGTCTTGCTATTCCCTGCAATCACCACATATCTCCGCCTTTATTTTGTTGTGGCATACAGTCCAGATTATCTACCAAGAGGAGCGAACTGGGTCCCCGAGCCGGATAATAGAACTTGGGCTTCGAGAAGACGAAACAGAAAGAGAAGAAAGACAGGGTCGAATAGAATCACAAACGGACGTGTTGAGAATAATCAAGAAAAGGGCGGCGATCAGCTGCCGAGTCCGCCGATATTGAACGCCAGACCGGCGGTGTCGCGTTTCCGCTTGGTGAAGCCGCCCTAGAAAGTTTCTGGATGAAGGATGTCTTCGTTTGTCAAGATGACGGGCGGCCGGCCTACTGCTCCAAATGTTGCCAGTTCAAGACAGATAGATCGCATCATAATCGCGACGTTGATCGTTGTGTGCGAAAACTCGATCATTTCTGTCCATGGGTTGGCGGAGTTGTCTCAGAGAGCTCGTACAAGTTTTTCTTCAATTTGTCGTTTATGCGGCGATCTTCACTTGCTTTTGTTTAATTTTATTTGCTTATTTTATTGCCGAGCATCGCTCTGATGTGAGATTGTCTTTTCTATCTCATTCATTTGCACTGCGTGATAACTGACGTACTCTTACACCAGACCGGAAGAGTAAATGCTCAATGGGTTGTCGCTTTAGGATTGTGAGTACTTTCTTCTACTCCATTTCAGTAACCAAGATACTGACCTGTGTTCTTAGGGCCGCTTTATTCTTCCTGTTTTCTGCAGGCATGGGCGGATCATCGTTGCATTTAACTTCGATAAATTCTACGACAATTGAGAATCTGAGCAGACGTTCGAAAGTGTGGACGCTGGCGGTATATATTAGTCGGATCAATTTCTTCGCCTCACAAATGCAAGCACAGGTGGACCGTGGGCTTTGACTTTTCCCACAGTCACATTTCCAGTTCAACAGTCGGACACAACCAATACCACGCCTGTCTCCCAGCAGCAATCTCCAGATTCTGCCAACGAGCTTGAACCCACGACATCTCAGCCCAGCAATGGAAGCAAGAATATCTCTAATAATAACACGAATAATAATCAAAGGACAACGACCAACATGCGCACATTCGCAATTCTGCGCACGCAGCCTGGCGAGAATCCATTCGATCTAGGCAATCCAATCAAGAATCTCCAGCAAGTGATGGGATATACTCTCTGGGACTGGCTCCTACCGTTGAAAGTAGCCCCATGTGTAGACCATAGTAGCACTGTGAGTGCGTACCCAATGGGACCCGTTGTGGATCGTTTAAAGCGAGAGGCTGGTATATATGATGGACCAGAAGGAGGACAAGAAGAAGCACCCAATAATCGACATCGACGAAGGCGGCATCACCGTCGTCGTCGCCGAAGCTCTATTTCGCGTCAGAAAAGCGAGGATGGCCAAGATGGGACAGGCCAAGCAGTCGTACAAAATCGATAGACAGACATATTGAACCAAATTCTTTTGATTCTTTTTAACGAATCTTCGATGAAATTCTGAGTGTTGAATATGTGGAGTTACCCAGCATTAGTATTCAAGGATGAGGAACCTACATCCGACGCTGTAGCGCCTATTTATTTTGTGAATATACAAGTTAATCGCTCACTACTTCGACCTGGCCATACAGTAAGCATACATGAATATATAGATTGAATGACTACCTAGGTATTATTTCATCGATCAAACTCAAAGAATGGATAGAAGTTTGTTAATCGCGGACATCAACACCGGGTTGACGGGAGAAATGCAAGTAAAATAGACGGACATTATCAGGATGAATGTAAATAACACGGAAGTTCTACATGATGAAAAGCAAGTATGGAAAAGGGATGGGGAGAAAAGGAAATATAAAAAGAAAGGAGAATGAGTAGGTAAATCCCGAGACTCGAGCGACAACTGTTCTGTCTGATCCTGTCGGTTTACTGAGATGGCGATCAGAACCGCCTTGATTTGTTTTGTTGATTGAACGATTGGTTGATTGAATGAGGCCAAGCCCACTTCAACGTGTTAAATGTGTCAAGTTGAAGCAGCCAAGAAGGAAGATGAGGTAACGATAGATAGAGATATGTGCAAATTGCCCGTGGTGCCTAGATAGCACGAAGTATGCCAGTTGGGTAGCCTTCATCGATAGACAACCTGACAGTAAAGGCATCTTCTGTGGTTACACTGGAAACAGCGATCGTAGAGCTGAGTGTTCCAAGGTGCTCCGCACTCATGGCATATCCAGAACTCCTGCGGTGTTGGCGGATCTCGGTAAGTGATTTGTTCCTTCTGTAGCGCATGGTCTGTTGCCTGAACCAGGAAGATGCGAGATTTAATGATTTATCTTTATTCGGGTAGGCAATTGGTAGCCTCTTCAGATAATTGAAAGGGACTGTTCTTTAGGACTGATATAGATGACAATGATAATCTGAAATTCTGCGCGATGTGGTCGGCGATCTGATATGAAGAGAATCGAGCTGTTCCTTTTCTCGAGTTGACTGGAATCTGAAAATATAGGCATATTTCCCATCAGGGTACCCTTTTATATATGAGATTTCGTCACTTACATGAAATAAGAAAACTGAAAGCTGTAGCGACATTGTTCTTTCTGGACCCTGAGGCGAGATATCAGCTCCCTTGTGGCATTACCTAGATGTTGCAGCGGTGAAGAATGATGGGAATGACACTAATGCTACAGAGCCGGCGATGGAAACAGACATTTCCTATTTCGAAGCCGGACACAGTCATATGCGCAGAGGAATCTTGTCGTTCCGTGGTTCTTGTTGGCAAATCAAAATCCTCCGGGCTCACCACCAGCGGCTATGCCGATGACCTAGGCATCAATCCTACGCTGCTCAATGGAATGAAGCTGCAACATTTGGTATAACGGATCCGTGCCGCTTCCCCGTAGGTATCGGACTCTTTTAGGAAATCAAGGAGCAAATTCAGCTCACGAATGGTATCGATGCCTAGCCGAGCCTGAATTTTATAAGGAATATAGATGACGTTTCCATGGCTGCATGCGAATAGTTTGAGAGTCCCAGCTATCTGGTGAAGCTGTGGGTGAGATCGCGTCTCAAATTAGGCACCGAAGTCCTTCCGGTTGAAGTAAATATCGGCCATGATCACGGGCACAATGCTTCATTTTAGACAGAGCGGCTCTCCTGTGGACCTTGCATCAGGTGCCGAGATGTGTTCAGGAGAAGCAAGGCCGTGCTTCATAATTTGTCGTTGATCGAAGTCAAAAGGAGCATGGTACTTAGAAATAGTATTCGTGGCGTGAATGTTGCATTAGCTTAGATCCGAATGCCTGGGAACAGGCAGCTAGGCGCAACATGCTCTCTGCAAGATGCAAGGCAACTATTCCTTCTCTTATCGCAGCATTCCCTTGGTTGCCCTACCATGTATGCCGGTTAGCAGCGGATCTTATCCAAGATCCCGGGTATTTAACACACACACCGGGTTCTGAACAGGGAATATACCACTCCCGGCGCATGTGCTCGAGTCATGGCGACGACGGTACGAGGTCTTTCCGATGCAGCGTAATGGAAACACTCGAGGTGAAGCTAGGCCTTGCAATGACGCCAGAATTTCTCCGGATTGATTCCTACCATGTCTACTGAGTTGAAATTGCTCTGGGTGATGTCCATTCAGCTGCTTAAAACCGGGTGGTGCCCGACGATAAATGAAGCGAGTCAAGTTTTGCTTGGGCGTCCAC
The DNA here is from genome assembly GCA_020137715.1 of Talaromyces trachyspermus. Lineage (NCBI taxonomy): Eukaryota > Fungi > Ascomycota > Eurotiomycetes > Eurotiales > Trichocomaceae > Talaromyces > Talaromyces trachyspermus. Next base: position 6,396,951 of record JACGXQ010000015.1, on the reverse strand, counting down.
TTGCAATGTTTAATCGTCAACATACCTACCTAGGACCTCGGTGGTTGAATAGATAGCCTATCACCCATATCAATTCAAGCCTAGCAGTGGGTATCTCGTAAAGTGACTCAGAAGGAGCGCGGTCAGGCTGTTGGGCACCATCTCACAAGACTCAAGCGCACATATATATAAGTTAGAGACGGGTGGAGGTTGGTTCTGTTTGTTGTTTCACCATAACAAACTTCCCGCTTAGGTAACTTGGGTCATTTGCCAGATTCTTTAACCAGAATTATTAGGTACTATTCCGAATGGTCGGGCGAGTACGCCGTACCCGGCATACTGTGACATGAAATCGTTAGCTGTGGTGGTTGATGGATGGTTTGAATTGGCGGCAGGCGATTTTCAGGCTTGAGCAATGCCAATCACTTCTAAATTCCTCAATTGGCTTGGTTAGACCCACCGGACCATCGGGTACCTCCGAGGGAGTCCACGGCATCACCCTCGCTGTTTGAACCGTTGACCCGTGGAAAGGTATTCCGTACATGCATGATATGTAAACATTCAATCAACGCTGGCAACAGAGTTGTTTGACGGTTCATAACATGTCCACCAAAGCAGTCAGCTGACTGTGCTGATATGTTCACGGAATTCCCATACGGACTGAGCTGTGACTACGTACCAACTCGATGGCATAATCGGAGCCGACGGTTTCCGCCAGCAAGCGCTCCATTGCCAAGTCAATTAAGTTGCAGCCTCGCTCCTTTTGAAGTGAGAGTGTACCGCGTCATCGTATTGAACTGTTCCCGTACGAGACGCAGAAAGGAATCGCCAAACACTTTATTTTACAACGAGGCGGCCTCATCGAGAGGGATTGACTGTGTTAGACCAACACTGCCTCGGGACCGTTGACACGCCAGAAGCCGAGGCCCACTTCAGAACAGCTATCACCGGACATCCATGTCTAACTGTCCAGTATCCCATACGACAACTAGCTGCAGGACATCCGAACTCAATCCAAACTCCTCGGCAGTGCCCATTTTATCGGCAAGATGCCCAACGGCCCAGGGGAGAGAAGTTGATGCGTATTGTCGCCTCGAATACGTATGGAATACGGAACGGAGTACGGAGTACGCATTGAGACATTCAAAACAAACGCCACCGGTTTCTGGTGGAGTTCAGCCGAGAAAGTGAAACCTTGAGGCTCTACTCCCGGTCTCCGTGTACGTCGTCGCACATCATTCAGTTCACTAAGGCTAACCGGGGAATAGAGGAGTAGCCCGGAACTGGCTGGCTGCGTCATAACCTCAATCGCCAGCCATTCAAGTGCGTGCCAGGAGCAATACTAGCGCTAAGCCGCCCCGCTAACAGTTAGGTTAGTGAAGTCTTGAAGATCAGCTGAAAACCTCCGGACTTGAGGAATTTGGCACATGCGTGTAGTCGTTCGATGAAGGCTTGAGAGCTTGGAACAGAAGTGAGAGTAAGAGTTGAAGAGGCTGCTCGGAGTGACGATTTCCAATCAGCAAAAAGTGAGCTTGGCGAGTCCCGTGCTTGTCTGACCCGATCGCGCCTGCCCGAATCTCCATCCCGCACTTGCCTAACTGGCACGCCCAACACGTGCACCAGCTTCCTTCCCTTCTTCTTTTGCTTCTCTTCTTCTTCTGTTCTTTCCCTTCTTCTTCTTTCTGTTGTCTTCCTGCAACGCTATAAGAGATACCTTTTCCATCCTGCTCAGAACTCGTGTGTGTATGTGTGGATCGTTGCCGGAGTCTGCGTTTTGTTCAATTTTTGGTTGGCGGGGCAGTTTTATCCCATCGTCCATCATCCAAAATTTGAAACATGAGCCACGCCTCTCGATTCCGCTCGAGCTCCCTGGGAGCAGGCGGCTCGTTGATCCTATGCGTGCATCGACGGGAACCGTTTCTGGCGATCTGTATAGTTCCCCGACGAGCTACCATGCCTTTGACGGCTATTTGTCTCCCAAAACCTCAGAAAGGCGAGGTGGCTTCTTCAGCGTCGATAATGGAGACCGCCTCGAAGCTCTTCCTATATCTACTACGACTTACCGAGATGCTAATAACTCTACGAAAATGAAGACATCCTACGCCATCCGTCCGAGGAGTCATACAGCTAGCGACACTAGCCGGCGCCAACTAAGTTTAAACATTCCATCATCATCATCATCAGCAACAGCGGCGAGCAGCCGGCAGGGCCCGTCGTGATGTCTGCATACGACCGGCCAACGAGCCCATTGCCGCCACGTACATCATATTCTCGTGACGAGCCAGAACGCTATGTTTCGCCAGCCACGTCGGCGCGGTCACACATACGCATGCACAGCTCGGACTATACAAGTGACAGTGGCTATGGGGCCCCGGCTGAAAGACATAGACCTCACGACCACCGCTACCGTATCTACCGACCGGCAGGGGTGTCACGCTACCATGCTTATGGAGATCCTAGACAGTGGGACGATTCTAGGTATTACGATGCTTATTCATATACGAACGCCCGAGAGACATTTGAGAAGGAATCGGCAGCAAGAAGCTCTCAACGGAATCATGGCCGAGTTGGACGCCCTGCAAGTATGGTGGTCACCGATAATGCTCTAAGTCGGCCTATGTATGATAAGGATCCCAGAAGATTACCACAACCTCAGCGAGGCTTCGACCGTCGTCCTGACGAGGAAAGACTACGCATCACCAGCGGCCGAAATTATACAGATAACGAATCGCACTGGGACCAACAGAGACACTCACGTCAGCGGCGTCCCTTGTTACATCAAGATCGAGAGGACGGCTATCTCTCGGTCACAGATGATCAAAAGCATTCCAGCCGTCATCATCATCACTCCCGTTCACGGGACTCTCGTAAACATGCAGAGGATTTCCTTGCCCCGGTGCTCAGTGGACTAGCTACGCTCGGTTTGGCGAGCGGCTACTCGGATGACGGCAGGGACACTGACCGAGCCGGTCGATCAGACGACACCGCTCCCGAGAAGTTGAACACAGCGATCGTGATCGTGATTACTACAGGCAGCGAGAGAGGGAGAAAGTCGTATCTGGAGATGAGAGGAATCCCCACCGACATCGTCGCCATCATAGGGACCGGCTTCAGCGGCATGAATCCTCTTCGGACTCGCCTAGTTCTGGAGAACGCTCGCGATCACGACGACGTGGAAAGTCATCGTCACGAAGGCACTACGACTCGAGCGATTCCGATAACGGGCGTGATCGGCGTAGAAAAGAAGATGATAACAAGCTTCTGACTGCGCGTAAAGACGATACCTCTGGTGTATCTAGCAAACGTTCAGCAGATATTGAAAGCGAAGAACGTTCTCGAAAGCCGGTGGCTGTCGAACCCCGGTGGCGAAGGAACCAGAAGCACCACCACCGAAAGGAATCCTCAAGGCTCCTCGAGAAAAGTTCCTGAAGATACGAACCATGTTCGAGAGGGAGTTGCACCGCTTAAAGATGCACAGAAGAAAGGCATACCTCCAGGCGCTAGGTGGACAAAGATTGACCGAAGGCTTGTCAATCCGGCTGCCTTGGAAATGTTTCACGAGCGATTTGAGGAGCGGGCGGAATATGTGATTGTTCTCCGGGTTTTGACGAAGGAGGAGATCCAGGCATTTGCAGTAAAGACGCAAGAGATTCGGGGTGAGTACCTTTCCCTCCCAGTTTACCTAGAATATAGATTACTTGATTCTAACGAAGTTAGATGCCCGCGCCAAAGCCGCGCAGGAGGAACGTCGTAGACTCCGAGAGGAACGACGTCGTAACGGGCAATATGACAGCTCTTCTAGTGACGATGAGGATGACGAAGATGACGAAAACGAGAGAGCGCCATTAGCAATCGAAGCAGCGCCGGCGAAGGATGAGTTCCCAGTGACGCGAGGCAAGGACCGCGTTAGCAATGAGACAGTCTCCGAGACACTGAGGAGCTGATTTGATTATGAAGGGTCACATGTTATAGCAGATATATTGTATGCTTGTTTTGATATGTCATTATGTGTACACCTGTTCTTATTTAGTTCTTCTCATATCAAAGAATCTACATGCCTTATGCTATATATGAAAGAAAATAGCAATTCATTAGGGCCGTGACAAAGCACCCACGATGCTAGAGACAGGCCAACCTGTCTTTGACCCCATGTTTTAATTCTGTTATTACCTCCATGCTCATTTCGGAATCCTGTAGCCACGGACCACCTGCAGGAAGATTTCAGTCAATCAGACCGCAGATCAAACAATCCTGGTAAAGAGACTCACAGAAGGCTATGGGCCCGAAAGCATTGACCCAAACGGGTGCTGAATCACTTGATACGGCAAGAGAACAGACTTGAGTCGCATGATATTTTAATCTGCGATGCAGGACTTTATGGTCCTCCGCGCGTTGCATTATATTTGATGGTTTAGCTGTTGGTTCTGCTAGCCACAAGATACTCATTGCCGTATGATAGTAATGGAGGCTCGAGACTTGGATTGTCAGTAGGAGAGAACCAGGCAGGAGAACCAAACGCATAATATCTAAGGTAAAGGCTGCGTACCATGCCAGTCCCCGAGGGTCCATATAGCTGATAATCGACTCTGCTTGTTCAGGCCAGGCGTCTTTATCGGTTCAAACGATGATGGAAGAGAGGTCCTCCAGCTTTCCAGCTCCCGTTTTAGGAGTCCCATTCCAATGGGTCCATAAATGGAAAATCCTTGTGGAAACATCGATTGATGATTTTGCCGAGCAGGAAGGTGATGTAATTGGCGAAATCAGGCTCGTCTGAAGGGGTCTGAGGGGACTCTGGGTAGACAAATCGATCATTAGAACTCGCTGCTCGATCAGAGCTACGGTGATGTCTTCGCGCAGATAGTTCCAGAACCCGGCACTGAAAAGATCTGCGGAGAGTTCGATATGATGATTAACTAGCAAAGAATAGCAGCCTTGAAGGTGGCTTTGGGAGCTCAGATTCTCTAGCACGTAGTAACCAATAGGTAAGGCACTTTGTTAAGAAAACAAAAAGTAGCTCACAATATCATGGGGAAATACACACGTGATATGATCTCGTAGGAGCGGAGCAGGCAAATAGCAGCAAGCGTCTCCTCATTTGAGGCACTGTCCAAGTTTCCAGTGATGGATATTAATCTCTGGATACAGTCTAAATGATAGAACTCGGCAAAATCCTGGAGCTCGTTGTTCGAGGAAGTATGAGACAGACTGGAAGCGGAAAAGGCGAGGATAGCACTGAGTAATAGGGGATTCTCTCGAGCTCTGGCAGGAATCACGTCTTTAAAGTGACGGCTGCCATCATTGAGATCATACCACCCAGCTAAGCTCTGGATATAGTGGCGGAATATCTGAGCAACTTGGGGATTTTGTAAGGCCTGCTCGGGATCTTGAGTCGAAGTATATCCTTCCTGGTACTCCTGGTACTCAGCAGCTGGGGCTGGGGAGGGAACCTCACAGATCCATTGACATTGTCGGCCTTTTCGCTGGCAGCTTACACAAACTGGCCGGCTTCCATCGCCTTTCTCGAGACGTTAGCATGACGCGAAAAATCCAGTAGAGAGTTATGCGGAGCTTGCATTTGATTTTGCGCGACCTGCATTGCTGGCTGCGCGTTTGCGGAGGTCAACCACTGGTCTAGTTACAAGATGTCCCATGACTTACCAGCCTAGGATCAAATAGCAAATCAGCAAGAGAGTCGGGCCATACAGAGCAAGGGGAACGTAGAAGACTAACGGTTAAGATTAACTGGCCGAGGCATCGAGACGTTTTGCGATCTTAGATCTGGGGAAAATGAGACTGCGCGAAATTTAACGAACTGGGGACGGACGTGCGGGGCAAATGCGAAAGGCGAAAGGCGAGGCCTGATATCAACACCTAGGTAACTTGAAGTTAGGTATTGGAAGACTGAAGCCAGGAAAAGAATGGCTTGGACGATTATAAAATGGCATGCACTCGCCCTTTGTTTGCCCTCACTTGACATCACTATTCTCGATCACTTGTTCTTCCACGAGTGCCCGGTTTCGGATTAGCAATGCAGACAACAAAGCAAGTACGAAATCTATACATGCAGCTGGGCAAGTCGAGCAGCTATCCTACGTCGATACGCCCGTCGAAATCAGAAATCCAAAACGCAAGACTCTCCGCCCAGAATCTGGAGATTGCAATGCGTAGTCTTCATCGAGATGGCCTCGTTGTGGTTGAGGATGTTATACCACATCATTGCCTCGATCGTCTGCATGAGAAAATGGTGCAGGACGCATATGCCCTCCAGGCCAAGAAGGAAAACAGTCCATACAACTATAACCCTGGAAACATTCAGCAAGATGCTCCTCCAGTTAGGAAATACTTTGATACGAGCATATTCATGAGTAATTCAACCTCTCAACCAAAGACTAGGACGCTTGCCTTTTTTTCTAACCGCATCCTTTTTCTTTCAGATCCTATTGCAACTCAGATCACTTCAACAGCATTGGGTCCCCGGCCAAAATGGACATTCTGTTCCGGAAATACTGCCATGCCGCCGACAGCAGAGAACCCGCCCACGTCACAGCCAGTTCATTCAGATGCAGACTTTGAGCACCCCACTCACCCTTTTGCATATGTGATCAATGTTCCTCTGATTACCATGACGCCTGAAAACGGTTCCACGGAAATATGGCTGGGAACCCATACGGACACTGGACTTCATGTGCAGGAAGGCAGGCATGGTGAGCGAGCAAGCGGGCGAATCAGTGCGGAAGAACTTGAAAAACGCCGGGCAATCAGGCCTCCGTGCCAGCCTGTTGTACCGAAGGGTTCGCTCATCGTCAGAGATCTAAGGCTCTGGCATGCCGGGGTAGGGAACCAGACTGAGATACCACGAGTAATGTTGGCCATGAGTAAGTCATTCCTACCGCTATATTGATATCTATGAGACATGGACAAGAAAGACGAATGCTGAAAATGTGCGCGTGCAGTTCATTTTGCCCCTTGGTATCGGAATCCTATGAAGCTAGAGTTGGCAGATGATCTGAAGCCAATCATTCAAAATCAAACCGATCTCGAAGTTCCGGTGGACTGGGTCAATGAGTCAGAAGCAAGGTCGCGCTATTTGAATCGAGGTTTCGGCAACGCATACGATTTCAACCAGAGCCCTTGAAATGGGAATCAATTGTGAGGACGGTGTCCAGAGTACCACGGCATACAGTATCTTATCCTGATACCTACCAATGCCTGCTGAGAGGACATCAAGCCTGGAAATACAAGACATATCGGCCTGTTGTCATGGAATGAATGCTATTGATATTGAACGTTGCAATAAAGAGCGTGCGTAGCATAAGTAATCGATAGGCACGCCGTTTTCGGCCAATCTCGCCCTCTGGTCACAGGGTACCTAGGTACTACAGGGAGATAGTGATACATGGGCTACAGGGACAGGGACATAGATGAGGCTACTGGGTGACAAGGATAGCTACACACGGACAACTACATACTACCAGGTAGGCATGTACTAGTATGTACGTCACGGTCTGGGTGTACTAGGTGCGATCCGTTCCGTAACCTTGTTGGCAACTAAACTAAACCTTAGTATGTTTATTTAATGTTTGGCGATCCGTAGGGACTGGGGACTAGTTACGTCTTGCCATTGTTTGAATTAATCAGCAACACACAATCCTACTCGCTCAACTGTAGAATTATAGTGAGGTATATAGTTGCGAATTCGCTCATGCTTAGGTACACTGCCTATGCGGAGGTAAGTATGTACCTGTCGTAGTATGAGCATGTAGTATCCCGTTCGTACATCTGTCGATATTTATGCCCAAGTATAATAACTATAAGGTGAGCTGATCACATGTAAATGTACATGCTTCACATGCATTTTCCTTCAGATCTGGCTGCACGTAGCTTGATACAGGGTAGATACTAGGCAGTTAGTTAATTACTCTGCAGTTAAAAAGACCATGACCAAGACAATAGTGCCCGCTGACCGCGCAGGAACGCGGCGCCGATCTTGCGCGGAGGGTGGAAGTCAAGGATTGATTTGTCTGGTCCAGGCTTGGGGCAAGTCTGGGAGGGTGAGGGGTTTTCGCATGACTCTAGTTACTTTGGCGAATACACGTTTCCGTTTGGCTCGGTTCGATCCAGACAGATTGGGAGATGGAGGGGCAACCAAGTCCGCCCCATTTTCTTATTTCCACGCCCTAGGAAGGCACTACAGAGAATTGTGATGGTGTGACGAACAAAACAGTGCTAGTACTAAGTACTAAGTCGTCTGTCCAATGATAGCTGGACGGCTAAAAGAGCTCGTAACCTCGTACTACACACCTGTAGGTTGCCGCTGATGCATTGGAACCACGGATGAGTACTTCCTTTGTCTGTTTAGAGGCTTGAGATGACAAACTGTGTCGTTCCATGAATTGAGACTCGAGCGAGTTGGCTCATTATGTCGTCTGTTCATGTTTGATTGACTTCTGGATGCAGTAATGAATTAGATGGATACCTATGGAAGATTACATGATTCGTCGCTTCAACCAGATTTAATCAACGTCAAGTTGTCAACTATTTGGTTCAATGGTCCGACTTCGACATAGTTATTCTTTCCCTTTTCTACTAGTTAATAGTCTAATACATAACTACTCCGCATATCGTCGTTGCATATGGCAGCTCTGGACCTGGATCCATAATGGACCGTGGCGCACACTAAATCGCCGAGCGGATAAGCCACGGCCATCGTCAACTCTCAAGTGACACGGCTGACGCTCTAGAACATCGATCCGTATTGCTAGCTGCCGGACCTATCATACCCTGAAAAACGGGTCGTCTATCTCAACCACGGATCGATTGGCCCGATTAGCAGAGGTAGAACATTAACGACTTAACACGGTGACGCGTAGTGTCTATTCTAGCTCTAACAGCTTATAAGGCATTAAGCACTCGCTTATTTTTCTTCCGGTCTGTCAATGTCATTAAGTCGGTTACCTCAATCTCAATGGCATTAACTCCGGAAAGTGGACCCTCCGTGAGCAAATTACGATTCTTTGTTCTGCCTGCCTGCCCCACCAGGCCTTTGTTCTTTTCAGCTTCCTTGACCCCACCGGGCTCTGCGCTGATTGGCGGCATGCGGCATTGTGGAGAGCGGCTGGACGGGGAGTGGGCCCTGGGCCCCAGATTAGGTTAACCCCGTGCGGTAGCGTGGGCCCCATTGGCGGCAGTCCGCCTTGTACTGTATGGCGGACGCACACAATAATGAGGAAATGAGGAATTACATACGGATACCGTACGATAATACAATGGCCTGCTGTCAACAACGTTTTTCTGCGGTTATTTTCTGTGCGACCACAGGCACTAAACAAGCACCTTGTACTCCGTACTGTAACTCTCCCACTGGTCCGAGTGGCCAGCTGTGTTTTCCTCCCGTATCCAAATGTTTCTTACCATACCTGTCGATCAAGATCAGAGGGAAACCTTTTCCAGATCCTTCCCGTCAACTCTGATTTCTTTTCTTCAACAGCACACACCATGCTACTGGTTACTACAGACCACGTACATATGTTATTAATGTTCCGTGGTTGGCTATTTTTCCCTTATCTCGAGCACTAACTCATCGTCGGAGACTAAGTCCTTGATTCATGCAGGGTCCGCCCTCGACTTTTCCACGCACCCATCGGCCCTGCGAGCCTACTGCACATCATCCCGTCCATGCCACCTCTTCTCACCTGGGAACTCCATGCTGGATGCCTAGACCCTTTTCTCTCCCCTCTCTCCTCACTTTGGTGGATGCCACTAGACGGTAAATGGCTTACCGAGGAGCCGCTAACTCCGGCGATTTTTCTACGGTAGCTACCCCGTCCATCTATCTACCTAGGTAGCTAGGTAATATAGTAAGTAATAATACGTACGTCCTCGTTTTAAATGGCTCTTCTCCGTTGCCGCTTGCAGCTTGCATGGGCCCTGGCCAGTCAGGCCGCAGCGTATGCAACTAACTAGTTAGCTGGCTACATTAATTAATAATACGTACGTATGCACAGCGTACTTAGTGCATACTGCATAGTAATACAATCGCCTATCCTTTTCGCTGCCAAACAACACCTGCCTAGATACTGCGTCTCCACCGGCTGGCTGCCTTCATGGAGGCGATGAAGGAATAATATTGGTATATTATGATTATGATTATCATGATTGTGGATGTTGATGTTGATGTTGTGGCCGTATAGCATGGTTAGCATAGCTACTGCATAGTTATACGATCGGGGCGACGCTCTCACATATCGCCATCTAAAGACTAGTCAACTAGCGCGGTCTCGGCCAATGGCAGAACGCAGCGAAATCTGGCTCCTGTTTCATATAACTAACGAATATCTAGCATGTAAGATTAGTTATATATGAGTCTCTTTTTTCCCGTACGGGCTCTTCTAAAATGAAAGAACGCCCCTGTAACGTTGAAACCGAAAGAGTCCGTTGAACCTTCCTGCCAGCCCTTTTTGTGCCATTCTTTGTTCCTTTTAGCACCTCTCATATTTATCATTGTTGTTGTTGTTGTTCTTATTTTTGGCTCCTAGTCTAGACTGGCTGACGTGCAGGGTGCCGCTTCCTTGCCGTTGAAAAACACCCGAGACCAGAAAAAGCAACACCACCCCAGCATCTTCTTCTTCTTCTTCTCTCGCGTCCTTCTGCCCTGTGGAATCTTCTCTCCCTCCCTCCACGCCCGTTTTCTTCTTTCCACGCCTCCTCGCACTCGCATTGTCTGTGCAATCCATGCCCAGCCGTTTGCTCGTATTATTACAGCGACGACTGCTGCGGTAATCCCTCTCCTTGCTACCCAAGACGCAGCCAGAAAACCTTATCCTGGGATCCTGCTCTGCTCTGCGCTGCGATCTCATTGATTTACATTATTTATCTTGTGTCTATGCTCTGTTATTTGTCCCCTTGAGATACTACAAGAAAGGATTCCGCACGCGGTCCAACCATGACGGCTGTGGTCCAACCCGATCTTGGTCCTCCACCCGCCCACAAGTATAAGGACGAGACCGCTGATGATCCGGTGAGTCGGTTTTGCAATTTGTTCATTGTTTCTTCCCTTTATTGCTATTGTTATTGCCGGTGCGTTTTTGTCTTTGTTTGAGAGGGAAGGGGAACAGAAACAGAGAGGTACACATGTGCGCCTCGTGGCATGCGAGCATTGCCATGGCACGCACACAACCTTGGTCATTCCTGTATTGGATCGAGAGGAGATGTCAACACAGCAGAGATCTGGGATACCGCTGCTTGTGCCTCTTTTTTGCTGGTGCGCTTGAAATAGTATGCAGGGGCCCATGCGTTGTCTGCGCTCTGGCAATCCCATGGCTTTGGTCCCAGGCGAACTCGACTATGCGCCCTCGTCAATGAGTCATTCATACCGCACATGAGACCGGGATATATACGCCCGCTCGGGGTGAGAACGTTGGAAAGTCTCTTCGATTTATTCCATCGGACAATTCCCGACTTTGACGAGCTTCCCGGCCTGGAATAGTCCACGACTACGATGGTGATGGCCAAAATGCGAATACACCGTCATGTCTCTAGCACAGAGCACAATTGCAGCATTACAAAGAAATGGACTGTCTTGAAGACCATCTTTGGCCATCTCTTCTTTGCAGCGCGAGGGCGAGGACTCGGTCTCTTCGGGACATACACGTGCATCCACCCGGCGCAAATGCTATCAAGATATACCCACAGGGTCCAGAGCAACAACAAGCACGATCTGAAGGATGGCACGCCATGGATCGGATTGACACAGCTCACGCAAGGGATGTCGGCACGTTGCTAGTTGCATGCAGATCCGCTCCCACGTGGATGGAAACTCCATGTCCATGACGGTTTTGACATCCAGCGCTGCCAGCCAGACAGCTTTCCAAGCCCTTAACTCTCTGCTCCATCCTCGTCTTTTGTGTTCCTTTTGTTGTTTCTGGCTCTCGATCTCGACTTGCCTTGTCTTGACATGCAGCTTCCTTGTCTTTTTTTCTGCTTTCTTTTGAAAACCTCGGCTATCTGCTAGCTAATCTGTCAATTAACCCCATGCATGGGCTCTTCTTGTTTGTACTTTATTTATTGCATTGGCATGCCCTTAGCTGACAGTCTTCTCTATTAGCTTCGCCATCTGGGAAACAATCATAGCCAGCAGAGCCTCCAACAGCATTCCCGCCCGGGGTGGACTTTTGCACCAGCGACCAGAATCCCTCACCAACGCTCAACGGCGCCTCTTCCCCGGGACCATACTCTGCAGCCCCTGGACTGAACGGCGTGCCTTTGCAGCACCCGCCTGCGCCCTCTTATCCGGCGCCGCCACAAAACCCTGGTTATTACGCATCGGCCTCTAACCCATATCCGGCAACAACCACCCCTGGACAATATCCTCCTAGTGGTGAGTTTGGAACGAGTCTCCTTTACTACCTTTATTCTGTGCGGGAGTAGGGAATTGTTTTCTTTATTGCGCAGAGAGGAAAACTTTGGAATCGGAGGAATGCTCGTGGTCCACAACCCCGCCATTGGCTGCCCAACCGTGCACAATATATCTCTACTTCTCCAACAACCGACCAAAAACACATGACAGGATGTCCTATGGCTCGTCACAATTTGGGAGAGAACTTGGACGCGGCTAACCTCTTGAGAAGCACCCCAGATCTGATGGCCGCAACATCCCAGATGCCGAGGCCGTATCTTCCAATTTACCACCATACGCCACAGTCGAACTCCCTGCTTCGGTGGCGTCGCCACAGACACACGATCAACATGGGCGAAACACTTATGCTCAATCCCTCAGGTCCCTCGCAGATGTACGGTTACCACCAGCCGTACTCTCCGATCAATCCTGTCCACCCCGCTTATAATCCGCAGCCACCTGCGCCACAGCATCCATTAACGACGCAGTCTTTAATGATGCCTCCGCAGACAGCTCCTATTCAACATCCCAGCTCATCGACGCATCAGCCACCGATAGCAAATGCTCCAATTAGCAGCCCTCGGGCAAAGGTGGAGTCTATCCCTCCACAGGTTCAGCGGCCGCCTATGCCCCGCCAGCGCTCACATCTCCAAGTACAACAATCCCTCCCTCTCCGCGAACAATGTACATGTGAGCCAGTCTACCAACTCCAACCCGACCAGTGCTGCACCCGGACCAATTCCAGCTACAACTCCGCAAATCGTACATCAAGACAGCAACGGTGTCCAGTGGATTTCATTTGAATATTCACGAGACCGTGTCAAAATGGAGTACACAATCCGTTGCGATGTCGAATCTGTTAACGTAGAGGCTCTGCCGCAAGACTTCAAAACCCAGAACTGTGTCTACCCTCGTGCGTGCTGTAGCAAAGAACAATACCGCGGCAACAGGCTGATATACGAGACCGAATGCAACGCTGTTGGCTGGGCACTTACTCAACTGAATCCTCTGCTGCGAGGAAGAGGGGACTGATACAACGCGCCGTGGATAGCTGGCGCAATAGTAATCAGGATCCCCGACTGCGTAGTCGTCGAGTCCGACGCATGGCAAAGATGACTCGCCGACAATCTAACAACCCTCCCAGTCATCAACTCGGAACAAGTGGTGCTCCTGTGCCCCATCTCCTTACTCAAAGTCCTACGACACTAGCACCAGGTGCTCGTTCAAATGCTCCCTTGCCACTTGCGGCGCCTCTACAACATCATTCTCAACACCCAGAAGGTCAAGCTGGGAATGAAGAAGTTAGCGGTATGTTTCACCAGCGGTACTAAAGCGATTTCTTAAAAGCATCGAACAAGCCCTTTTTTGCTTTTGTATGTCATCTGCGCTTGGTGATAGATTGTATCTTTTCTATGTACTGTGTTGATGGAGAGAAATTGACAAGAAAGCTGAACGTCATGGTATGAAGTTGGTCAGTGTACGATGTTGGATGTACTATTTTATTCTTCCTGTTTGGAGTGAGACTGGAGCTTGTTCATGGTGTTCCTTGTTATTACTTTTCCCACTTTTCCCTTTCCTTTCCTTTCTCTTTTTTTTGCTTCTTGGCTTGTCCTCTTGAATTTGCCTTTCTTACTGTCATGTCTTCTTCTCTCCATACCCTTTATGCTTCTTTTCTGCTGTTGTTTTCGTCCCTGGTGCTATTGTCTGCCTTTTGGGTCTACAGCGTAGGCTAATCCCAACGCAAAATGTTCCAAACTATAGGCAGCACTGAATATTCGAACGGTGCTCGTCGTCCTCTATACGCCCCTCCCAGTGCGAAACCTGCGATTAGTGACACCCACGAAAACGCTCCAGATTTTCGTCCCGGAAGCGTTTTCCATGGTGGCCTCCCATATCCTGTCGCACCCGGTGGCTTAGGAGAGCCGTCTATGCCTCCACCACTCCAAGAACGCGGGTTTGACTCTCTAGGACGACACTCTGTGGCTACTACGTCTGACAACAGACACGGGGCAGAGGACTCGCATGAAACGGAGAGTGCTACACCGAATCCCAGCGACAAGGTTCTATTCGGCGGACTACCTGTGAGTAAGCGACGCAAATTTATCCTCATCGACGATCATCAGCGTGGCGGCCGTGCACGTGTCAAAGTGACGCTGGATAGAGTCAATATGGACGAGATTCCGGATTCGTATCGTCTCTCTAATGCAGTATTCCCTCGTGCTTATTATCCCGTGCAGATGAAACGTTCTCCCGGTCGTACCGTCCCTCATAATCGGTATTTCGAGAGCGTGAATGAAGATGATGACGACGAGGAAGACGCAGACGTTGGCGGCGATGATGACTATGATGATGGCAAAGATCCGATTACTATCAGCCGAACTCTTGTTCCATTTACGACTAGTCGCATACCGGCGACTGTGCCGCAATTATCGCGAAGGCGGCACCGCAGGGACAAGGTGATGAATGAAATAGGATATCGTATGAGTTGGAGCCAGAGTAGGGTATTTGCTGGTCGACATTTGTTCTTACAGCGGTCATGTAAGTCTTCTAGAATCGATAACTTTACCTCTTCTTTCAACCCCAGCGGGCCCCAGAACTGACGTTGATTAGTGGACGCATACCGGAACAAAATGCGCGGTTCGATGGTGACAATCGGTCAGGAACCATTGTCAATTGCGTCGCATTTCGAGACACGCATTGGAAAGCGCAAGTTCAACGCACGCAATCGATCAACGAAAATCGATCAAAATAAATCAGCATTTCTCCGGGAGGTTGAGGAGGTTGAAGCTTAGCAGACTCTTCCTTCTCACGATCTCCTCACGCTTGTATAAATTACACTTCTCTCACCTATCGTCACTGCATGATATAGCACCGTTTGTGGCTTATGCTTGTTACTTTTCTCTTCTATTTAACACTTTATGTAACATACTGTCCTTATCGATTTGGATATACCCCGCCCCCTTTTTGTACCCTTTGACCT
Source organism: Talaromyces trachyspermus (assembly GCA_020137715.1). NCBI lineage: Eukaryota > Fungi > Ascomycota > Eurotiomycetes > Eurotiales > Trichocomaceae > Talaromyces > Talaromyces trachyspermus. Next base: position 6,381,598 of record JACGXQ010000015.1, on the reverse strand, counting down.
TTTTGACTGCTGTTGATTTCCATTCTGTTCTTTCTTTTTCTTTTCGTTATCGTTATATGTTGAAGCTTGGAGCACGACTGGGGATTTGGCTTGGATACGTGATATGAATGGATGGACAGCTTTGGGTATGTGGTATATGGTATATGGTATGGTATAGCGATTCATGATACCCCTTTATACTGGGGTCGGGTTGCGCTAATTTGCTATTGGGTATTGGTATTGGTTATCTGGCTGAGGAGGAATTTGGGCCTTGGATTCTTCGAGTTGAGTCAATGGAAGGGATGGGTATAAATTATATACTGCGTGCATATTAGGAAGGAATGAGGAATTGATGGATCTGGGATGGATATGGGAAATGGAAAAAGTGGTGTCTTTTTATGAGTCAAATCATTTTGTTTCTGTTGTTTGAGGCCCGATGGATGGATTTAATGAATAAATGCATTCCTCCTTTGCACTCTTCGTTATAAGAAGATATACTCATGGCTCTCAGGCGTAGACAGGCGTTGAAAATTGCCGGATTAGGCAAGTGTTGGTTGCAAGAGTCACAGGTAAGGTTACTGTACGGCAGCACTTCCCAGCATGTTTTGACTCATAACTACCTCTCCTATCCACACAATCACACCGACCAATTTCCACTTCTTCCACCATGTGTTTATTATTGCCCTACAGCCAACGAGAGGTAAGTTAAATAGACGGACTTTCCCGAAGCACTTCTGAACCCCCGCACGCACCTGACGGGTACGCCCGGTAGTTATTATTCTGGGAATGGCTTCAGAGCGGTGCCAGATTGGGATAACAAAGCCCACAAAGCGAAGGTGCTCTTTGCCTTCCCCCACCTCCCCAATGTCAACACCACTCTCTTCATCGAGTCTCATTTCATAGTCACTGTTTCTCGCTGTTTCTCGCTGTTTCGTCTTACAGTCAGAGTCTTAAGACTAACAACACGATGAAGGGCCGAACGGTAGCGGCGCTCAAGCGCAAGTGCAAGAAACTAGGCTTACTTACGTCTGGGAAGAAGGAAGATCTTGTCGAACGCCTTCAGGCTCATAGAACCCCTGCAGCCGTTGCAACGCAGCCACGCACTGCAACCCAGTCATCCACTACAACCCAGTCATTCACTACGGACAGTGTTACATCTTTTGACAAGAATGATGCGAACGGTCTATTATTTGTACCTGTCCCATTCGGTACCAAGGCTCAGATGAGCGAAAATGCACGTAACGCATTCAAGCTGCCGCACAAAACGATCCTCTTCACATGGAAGATATGACCGTAGCTAATCCTCGAGGATTATCGCTGCTACGACGTTTGGAAAAACTTGACCGCAAGACAGAAGTCCTTGAACACACAACAGCAGCACTTGCGATGAAGACTTACCAACTTGAGCTCATGAGCCCTGAAATTCGAACGCATCGTAATCGATTCATTAGTGTCTATAAACGAGACTTTCTTGACGAAACCGAAACTGATGAAAACGACAAAAGTTCATCCGCTCTGGGAATCAAACTGTTCATGGAGGAAACGTCAAAATAGATGCGGAGCTTTACAGCGGCGAGAACCGCGTCGTGATCCGCATGTATTCTCCAAAATATATGGTGTATCTCCTGAAAGAGCTGCTAAAATCGGTAAGCTCTTCTTCCCTTATTATGCATTGAGATATATCTAATTTCTATATAGATTGCATAGAAACCACCTCAGTTCTTGATAAACATGCTACCATTGTTACAGATCGTCAATACCAGACGACTCCGCTCTTCCATGACCGTTTTCAGGATTTCATTGCCGCGCTAGATCGACAAGGATTTCCTGAGGACTATCCGAACACTCAGGAAGAACCGGCTAAGCAATACTGGTTGTTCTGGGATGCAGTCGGGACTGAAGTAACACGGGTGAAGGAATAAGAGAGGAAAGCCAGATATACCTGAGAACATCTCGCTTGTGTCCCAGACGGAGGTCCCTGGCGAATCTTGGGCACATCTCTATTCGTCTTCCTCTTGTCAAGGTCTTTATTCCTGTAGCCGTTATGTTATGCAAAATTGGAAGTAGTTAATACAATAGAAGTACCCGTGACGAAATCGATGATGAGTATATCATTCTACCATTCACCTTACCTGCGATGGCGAATCCTCTTACTGCGGGTTCGGGATTCAAAGCAATCCTCTCAGAGCTCACCTTTGCATACTAATATTTAAATATACGAATTGAAGACACAAAACTAGGTCCAACATGCTCGATAGGAAATGTGTAGTTCTCCTGCGTGATTGATACAAGTTCCGAGAAATCCTTCCGTAGTTCTCCTCCACAACAACCTTGGAACACGATGAACCTCGAAAGGAACCTGAAACTTCTGGGGCGATCCAAGACCCTATAACTCCCTCCTTGAGCCCCTCTACCCTCGTTTCAGCGCACCCCCAAAACCCAGCCCCATGTTTGGAAAGCCCAGACCCAGGGTCGTCATCCAGAAGTAGTCGTCAAATTTCGCAGGCGCAACACGGCAGAATCTCGCATAGACTTTCAAAACGAGATACGCCAGACCCAAAAATTCAAGAACGCGCGGTACATTCGCCGGCTTTTAGACGTCATTGAGGACCCAGCTGATCAAGAAGTTGACCATGGCATGGTGCTTGAATGGTTCCCAGAGACGCTCTGGGAAGCACGCGATAATGGGCGGTTATCGAGTTTCACGCTCGCTGGTATTCGAAAGATTATAAAGGACGCCCTAAGGGGTATTCAAGAGCTTCATTCAGAGGGATTATTCATCTAGGTTCGTCGGTTTGCTGATTTGTTCTCCGAAAAGAGAGAATCCGCTTTTGCAACTAATCCAAGGTTTTCATGAATCATCACACAGATATCAAGGCCCAGAATATTGTGCTGAACGGAGTATCTGTAAAATTATGCGATCTAGGATCTGCTTGGGCTGGTATTTCCCTCTTCTAATCAGAAAAGTACGCCGGAGGCGACTCTAATTGCGAGAACATGAATGAATAGCCTCGCCCCCTCAGTTGGAATTGCACAGCCAATGCCATAAAAGCCCGGAAATTTTTTTGGGCTACAATGGTCCAAGGAGGTTGACATATGGGGATGAAGGATGGTGGTATGGTGTTACACATATCCTCTTTTATTTTCTTTCTTCTATTTGCTGAATTTGATGAAAGTATGCCCACATGATCCAGGCGTATATCAACCCAAACATCTGGGGCGTGTATGATCGATTGCCCGAGGAATCTAATGCTGAGGCGACTCAAATGTACGAAGAAAGAGTTCAACATGATATATTCCACGACTTTCGGCTATATGCAATACCTTTCTACGAGAAGTTCAAAGACCGCTGGCCAGAAATTGACACGGAACGAGAAAATGTAACCTTCAGCTCGATATTGGAATTCCTGGAGTTCCCGTCCAGCGATATCAGGCTTTTAAAGAAAGTCCTGAACCCGGATCCGACTACACGCCCTACAGCGAAGGAAATACTAGATAATGGATTGTTGGATGATTGATTTCACCTGGAATGACAGAAGAATCGATTCAATAGGTAATAAAAACATGAACCCTCCCCACAGCTATTCTTTTGAGGAACCACGAATTTCCCTTCTCCGTAATCATTTTTCATGAATGGTTTTGAGAAATACCAGTGGAAAGCGAGAGTTCAGTTCCTACGCCGCAATAGACGCCGCACTAGGGCTCGCCATCGTGTCAAGATGAGAACCCCGACTGGAATACTGGCTGAAAGAAGCCTATATAGCGTACACCACGTAATCGTTTAAATTCAGAATTCCCCTCAGAGTGTTATTTGCTGTCTTCCTACTCTGATTAGCAGTAGTTACAGTGTCCAGGCGAGGATGTTGGTGGTATAAATAGATTTGCCGTCCGCTTTCAGCTACCCGCGCTAAGCCGTGTACAGCCATCCTTGCTTACTCCAAAATCGACCGGGCAACCTCGCTGTGTCTTACTTGCTCTCTTTCTCCTTCGTTTCCCTGCACACTTCCATTGCATTGCACACTCTGCTGTATACTCTTACTTGTTGTTCTTGTTCTGCAGTCATCAAATAATCCATAAATTATATACTGATTACCCGGCATATCGCTCGGCCTGCTTTGTTTACATGCGGCACTACTACCAGTGCCGAGCTGATGTGCGCTCCTACATTCCTAGGCTGGACTTGACACATCGTGAGAAAAGCACTGCAGACAAGCATTCCGCATCTATTTCCGGCCCTTCGACGTCATCGCCAGCTCAGACGAGAATAAGAGAAGAGAGTGACTCTTAATATTACAGTATTGTTCCTCGCGGCACTCGCCGTGTTGACTTCGCAACTGCCCGTTCAGCAATGACCCGTCAACCCGGAGCTTCTTACTCGCGCGGCGATGTCTCCCCTATCAATACCGATGTCCAAAGTACCTTGAGCCAGGTCTCACCCGTGTCAGATCTACGCAGCAACCTTCACAGCCACCCGTCCGTCCGCCGGGACAGAGACTATAACGCTCAGCGGCCCGGTAGTATTGACGGAGACCTCACAGATCTTCCACCTGAGCCGCCTCAACATCGCATCGTCAATCCACCGCAAGAAATCACTGACAGACCACAATCGCAGCTCGTTCGAGCAACTTCCTTGCGCACCAATGTCAGTGCAACGCCAGGTGCTGATAATCTAAGTGCCGCTGCTGTCGGCGGCGGAATCAGTGGCATCGCATACAATGTCGCTAGTCGTAATGAAAGAGAAAGCGGTCTAGAAGCTATCCGATCCATAGGAGAGCGGGGCCCTAGTTACTACGACGGACCCTCGGAAGGAGGCTATAGAGATGTCCCTCATGGAGCAACAACATCTGCTGATCCAAACGAGCAGATTGTATCGTCACGGGCAGAGCCACCAGGCAGTATGCCTCTAGGTGGGACCGCTATTGCCGCAGGCGCATCGCCTCAGCAAGGGACACCCAGTTTGACGCCCTCAAATCCATCGCAATTGAGCGTTGGGGAGCTGTATCCACGCTATGCGAGCGGTGGTCTGTATGACGGCCCGTATACCTCATATAATAACCATGACCCGACTTCGATCAACCCCAACGACATTGCTGACGACGGTGATGACGGTTTGATGGATGTACCCCAACAACAACAACAGCGGCGGTCGTGGCTTTCTGGCAAGAAGTCTGACAAGGGCGCGGGAACAGGAGCTGCAGCCGGGGGCATCCTGGGCGCTGTAAGCAGTCTTCGTGGAGGGTCTTCAATATACGGACCTGTCCCAGGCGGTGCAAGTAGTGGCGGAGCAGCCCAGGGAACTCTCGATAAAGATGCTTTCCTTGCCCAGCAAGCTACCATAGCTGCAGCTAAGAGGAGAAAGAAGTGGCTACTCACCCTATTAGTGGCATTTCTTATAATAGGGGTTATTGTCGGGGCAATCGTCGGAGGAATTGTTGGCAGCCAACGTAACAGCGATTCTGCGAGCGCTTCGAATAAAAACAGCAGTTCAGACCCGGGCACCAACATTGGAACAGCCGTTGGGGATCTGGCTACAAATGGAGATCTGGACAGGAACTCGCCTGAGATTAAGAAACTCATGAATAACACGAATCTGCATCGGGTCTTTCACGGTATGGATTACACGTCATGGGGCGTCCAGTATCCGCTATGTTTGACATATCCCCTAGCCAGAATAATGTCACTCGTGATATGGCTGTACTTTCGCAATTGACAAATACTGTGCGGGTCTATGGAACGGACTGCAATCAAACGCAGATGGTTCTACACGCGCTCGACCGACTGGAACTTACTGACATGAAACTGTGGCTCGGCGTGTGGATCAACTCCAACGAGACGACTAGCCAACGACAGATTCAGACTTTGTACGATGTTATTGATAGCATGAATGATACATCTATTATTGACGGCGTGATTGTGGGAAATGAGGTCCTCTATTCCGGGGTTTTCAGATCAGTCGACCGCCCAGAAAGCCCTGACTACGTACTTGCAAGATGTACGATCGAACCTGACCTCAAAGGGTCTCAAAGTGCCCGTTGCTACATCAGACCTTGGCGATAACTGGTCGACTGACCTACTGGAAGCTTCGGATCTGGTGATGGCTAATGTCCACCCATTCTTCGGCGGAGTGCCAGTTGACCAAGCAGCGGATTGGACAGTCGAGTTCTTCAACACGCATGATGTCTCGTTGACAAGTGGAACAAACAAAGCAGCAATTATCTCCGAAGTCGGCTGGCCAAGTGGTGGCGGCAATGATTGTGGTACAGTCAATTGCACTGATAGCACATCAGGCGCTGTTGCTGGGATTGATGAAATGAACAAGTTTCTGTCTGACTGGGTCTGCCAGGCTTTGAATAACGGCACCAAATATTTCTGGTACTTGCCCCTTCCATCATCGCTTAATACACCAAGACTAATTCCCACATGAACAGGTTCGAAGCATTTGACGAGCCTTGGAAAGTCATATATAACACGCCCGGCAAAGACTGGGAAGATCAATGGGGTCTAATGGACTCCGCACGCAAGCTAAAACCAGGTTTGATAATACCAGATTGCGATGGGAAAACCGTGTAGCCTTCCCTATTCTTCATATTATGACTGGTCTCCTTTTTCTTTTGATTCAATAACCTATGGCGTTATGGGAACTGGAAATATGGATCATGGATCATGGATCATGGCCGGAGTTTTCCAAAAGAATCATTATTGATGCGTATATATATATATATCATTGAGCGTGTTGGTTTGTATAAAAGCAGGCGTTTCTCTCTCTTCTCTCAGTCTTTGACTATTTTTCCATGGTCTATTTAGGGATCTGCAATCCATTACGTTAATAAACAAAGCCCAGGAGTGTAATGAATTATGTGTTTTTGGTTTTTGGTCCTCGGCATGGCAAAAACTATTGTTATGGTCCTCTACTATTACGCGTCTTGTTGATCATGAATGAGATGTCCTGTTATTTTATCATATACATCGTTAGTACCTAGGTATTTCCAATGATATACGTTGGAAGCCCGGCATTGAATGAATCGATAAGTCAATTGTTCCTGTTTTCCTCTTTTCAGTATAATAATGCATTCGTTATCCAAGACGATAAGAAAGAACGACCAAAGAAGCTTCTATCCCGGACAAAAAGGAAAAAGAGGGGAAACCAAGTTCCCAAAATTACTTCTGAGATCCAACTTGATTCAGCCTCGCCAATAAATTCTCATTCGCCAAAAGTCTCCGGTTTAGGCTCAAACTCTGCTATTTTCACTGAACGAGTCTGCGTCGAGAAGCGGGATATGGCATCCTCGTTCTCGTTAGCAGGTGGCATGTTGATGTAGCTCCGATTATGGCTGTTATTGTTATGAACGGTTAACGATGGCTCTTCCTCCAACGGTCCACCAAAACCATTACCGGATTCGATGGTAGTATGAGCTGGAGATGTCTCCTTTCGGCACCGGGGCGAATAGGAATGTCCTGCTGGTGACCGAGTTGAAGCCCTCGGGGTCTGCACCACTGTGATGCCGAGGGAGGAGAGAAGTTGTGTGTCGTGGGTATTGAAGACGGGATCTTGAGCGATGACTCTCATGTCTTTAGTATTCTCTGTTTCTTCTTGCTCTCCTGCTTCGCCTTGTCGTAGTTCGTGAGGAGGAGGATTTTGTTTTGCCAAAGACTTTTGAGACAGTCGACCATTGAAACCAGGGCTCCGAGTTGGTACAGGGCGACGCCGCGGCGGTCAACCCATCCGCCTTGAACGAAGCCACTGGGAGATCCTAGGCCGATGCAGACGACATTGTCAATGTCTACTTGGCTGCTCTCAGCGTCATTGTTGTCGTCATCCTCCGCTTGATTTCTGTTGCCTAAAACGTCGTTGAGTAACGAGCTTTTTAGATGTTGCCATGCCATGGATGACTCCCATGTTGCTAGGTGAGCATCAAATTGTTTCCGCAAGTCCGCAATGGTTAACCGTGCTGGCGCCTCTGCGGGACTAGTAGGGATTGGGACTTCTCCCCAGCATCACCGAGCTGCAATGCTTCATCCGGGTCATCATCGGCTGCGCCATCTGTCACCATTGAGATCGACTTTCGCGTGTTGGCTCGTAACGACGATGATGGTAATTTATGGGTATTAGCAATATGGGTCCAGCCATCTTCATCAGTGATTTCAACCCTCCTAGAGTGAAGAGGTTTCTTCCTGCGGTTTCGCGATGTCTGTGGCATGATGAATACTATGAATGCATAGAGGCTCTGTCAGGGTTTTCATTAGTACTTGATTGACAAGCCCAGAAGAATTATGTAGGACACTAACAACATAACATTTGCATGACAATGTTTCATTGTCTAGCAATGGCGCCCAAGGCCATTTTCTCAAGCCATTGATAGCCCTGGAGGCTGATTATATTCATTCCTTCATTGTGAGAGAAGATCATTTTGACCCGTCGGGTGGAGTCGCCAGCCCATTTAGGGTTAGCGCTCTTTCAACTATAGGCCTTGGGCCCTATGTCTATGAGCTTGTACTGCCTTGCAGTCAATTCAACTGTCGCGGCATCATCCTGGTAACTGCAGTGAGTGACTATATCAGCCATGGTAAGTAAGAGATTGCATAAGAATCGAGAGAGGAACAGTTGGAAGCTCCAAGTGGCGGAGTCACCTGACGCACCTTCCTGGAGAGCGTCTTCTGCCGCTTTTAACGATCTTATTTTTCATGCATAAATAATCTGACCATTTGCATTCGGCGTATGCAACCTATAGTTATATTCGTAAGCTGCTCTCTCAGTTGCCAATCTGCGCCAGTTTGAGTCTTTTTGTTGCTAACGCGTTCGCAGCAGGATCAGAAGGAGAGGGCTTTGATATTATGCGCTAACATACGTTACAGCTTCCAGTATCACGTCCAGCGACTGGTAATCACAACCCATCCATGGATGTCGACGAAGTGAAGTCTCGACGGATCGATGACATTAGCATATTAACCACACGAAAGAAAGAATAATGGCAACAAAGAAATGCAGATTACAGAGCGAGGGCCAAATGGCATTCCCCAATCAGAGCGGCAGCTTAAGCGCTGGCCTAACGAGAGCACCATGCAATAACTAACGAATAACAGACATGTCCAAGGAATATGAGTGAACAATGCACAGGCCCCAATCAGAGCTCGCTGCGGGGACGGATGCGGATAAAGATAAGGGAGCTAGAGACTAGAGCAAGCCTCCCACCTTTAGCGCTCACCTCGGCGGCAATCCTACAGCAAATCATCTTCCTTAGATGCTTCCTCTCATGCAGATTGGATGTGACGAACCTTGCAGATTTGCGCACATCAGCTTTCTCGTTGGCTGGCTATGTGATATTCTTCTTTATCACGGCTTCGACGAATCAACTGAGCGTTCCTTGACAGAGGATGTCTGTTTCAACGCACCCTCCGTGCCACAGAGTAGCACAGTGTCCTGCAACTTCGAGGCGGAAAGCACCCGAAAATCCGAAGCTCAATGGCCATCCACCGAATCGGCTTCGATATCTGCGCTATGAATGTGCTGGAGGGCGTTAACGTGTGACTGTGGGTCGGATGTGCTTTGTCTGTCACATTTGAATTCAGATCTCTCTTGTATTTCTGCCCACTACTTCTGGCGTCGCTTCCCCGCTGCAAAAGAACTTTTCTTTATCACCATCCAGCCACTTTTACCTGCCTGGTATATATAAGTCACAGTCACTGCCAAGCTCACAGAACCCTTTTTCGCACCCAAATCAGTATACCCTGTCTCCGAGCATACATTCTGCTTGTGGATTTTGGTGCTCAACCAAGGACTCCTCCTATATCAAGAGGGAGAAGATCAAAGAAGAGCTTTCTACGATTAAGCTGTTTAATATGCACTTCTCGCAATCGATGTCAAGGTGGACAGCCTTGGCTGTTACGCTGCTATCTTACGTTAATTTGGTTCACGCACACACCGTCATCGTCTACCCTGGTTATCGGGGAACAATCTTCATACTAATGGCACTGTCGAGGAGGCAAGTGGCCTTGGATCTGCTACTGTTAATGATTCAACCATCTATCCGTACGGAATGCAATGGATGTATCCTTGTAAGTTTTCTTGTTTTTCTTTTGTCTTATATCGTTCATCCACATTCTAACCAACTAACAATCTGCGTCATCAGGCGGAGGAATGCCCACCTCGACTAATCGCACAAAATGGCCTGTCAATGGTGGGGCTATCTCCGTCCAGCCCGGTTGGTTTCAAGGACATGCAACAGCCTTCTTCTACTTCAACCTTGGACTTGGTGCTATTCCACCCAACATGAGCCACCCTATGCTGTCCCCATTCCAGATCATTGGACCCTCTGCCAATCCGTACCCGGGCACATTCTGTCTACCTCAAGTGCCATTGCCGGCCGGTGTGACGGTGAACGTGGGCGATTTGGCAACGATTCAAGTTGTCGAGACTGCGAAGCATGGTGCAGCTCTATACAACGTAATTATTAGACCTTCCGTTTGCAATTGCAGTTTACTAACAGAAGTGAACCCTAGTGTGTCGACATCGAATTCGCTGAGCCACAGGATTGCCAGGAGGTTACGACAGACAACTGCTTTAACTCGTCTGACATCGCGTTTGCCGACGTCTACGAGATCAACATCACGACTTCAAACTCTTCTGCAAGCACGGGCATTTCACCTGGTTTTGCTCCAATTAGCTTTGTCACATTCTTTACTATGGTTTTGTCAGGGCTAATATTCTAAAAATGACGTTGTAAACGAAGAAAGACATGATGCTTAAACTCCTACATCCTTTGCGAATCATCGAACCTCAAACGACGTCTGATACTATACCCGATATACTATTTACTTTGCATATGTTTCTAAATTTGGTATATCTTCTTTTGACCTTGATATCTTTTTTAATACGTCGACGAAATGGCGAAGGCGTTCTGGCATGGTGTTTGTGAGGGAATATTATCTTGTTTATTTTGACAACAGTTGACTAGTTGATTACTACATTTGTTAGCGAGTATTATTTCATGAATAGCAAATAACGATGCCAAGATATCGTCTCTCTTGTTGTTTGTTAGTCGATATCATTACCAGGTTTCATGTACATGTGGGCAATATCTAGGCAGACGAGAAGATTAGATTCGTCTGATAAGATGAATGCTATAAAGATTAAGAAAACAAAGAAGAAAGAAGAAAGAAGAAAGAAAAAGGTATATATAATTTTAACTAAGCCAAACTCTTGATAAGGGCCAATATCCCCTGCACGGCCTCAACCGGCTTCTCCTGCGGAATCCAATGCCCAGCACCTTGCACCATACGCAAAACCGGAAATCGGTGCATACCTTCTTGTCGCCAGACATCCTTTCAATAGCTCCAGGCTGTTGATACGTGCCCCAGTCCTTGTCACCGCCAATGAAGGCACACGGAATCTTGATTGGCAGTCCCGCAAAGACATCCATGTCCTGTGTTAGCCTAGACGATTTTCCAGCATCGGCAGTTTGTACACGGTACCAATTCAGTCCTCCCTGGAAAGCGGTACGCGCGTATTCAGAGACATAAACCTCAAGATCCTCGTCTGTCAGCCACTTTTGGAGCTCTCTGTAGATTCCCCAGTCATCATACTCTCGACCGCATCCGGCATGGTTGCCTTCAACGGCATTATATAATACCACGGCATTTTGATAACTTCTTCTACAGGCCATTCTCCTTTGGTGTCTCCCTGCTGAGTCAATGGATGTGGATCGTTTTGCTCCAAGAAGCAGATTTGACGTGGAAATACCCACGCAGAAAGGCCCGAAGACCGCCGGCAGTGACGGGTCCGACCATATCAGCGTTTGCATCGTGAGTTGAGTAGTACCATTTATAGTGCTTTCGATCGAAGGTCGCGAGTTTGTCGTTGATATTACCACCACTACCGCCGGCGGGAGGGGCGAGGATGAAGACCCCGAACCAGCAACATTGAAAGGTAGCTTTGGCATTCCGTTGAATGGATGAGTGAGCAAGGCCACGCTTTCAAATACGTCTGGCCGAATGATGGCACAGGCCGCGGCAGTCACAGCGCCAGCATCATGACCCACCAGACATTTGACTTTGGTGTATCCCAACGCACTTACCAGCGCAAGAACGTCGCGCACATACATGGTTGTCGAAAAATTGTGCAAGTCAACCTCTGCATATGGGCGCGTATCCCAGCCGGTTGTGCGACCAAAGCCCCGCTGGTCCGGCGCGACGACATGATAGGGACCAGCATCGGCGAGGGGAGGATTACTTTGCGCCACGAGAATGCTAACTCTGGGAATCCATGGAGGAGAATGATGAGAGGATCGGAAGACGAGCCGGCTTCAAGGATGTGGTAGGAGAGATGGCCATGTCTAGTCAGATCTATCTGGCGAGATGTGATGCCTGGAGGAAGCGGGAGAGGAGCTGGGTCGGGTGCTGTTGTTAGTGATGCCATTCTCTAGCTGAATTGATGAGTGAGTGTGCGCATTGGTCAGGACATCGTTCTTAGTGAATTTCCTTTTGATGCTCGTGAATTTACCTCCTTCGATGTTTTTGTTGGAGGCATGTAAGCTCATGCGATTGATATGCACGTGATTCTCGCACTTTCATCATGGTGGAGTCATTGCATCTTAATACCTTAATACCGAGGGTATGCACGGTTATCGATGAAGCAAGTTTAGCGTGTTTTTAACACAGAGGGCGATTCAGAGGATCGCCAATTAGCTTGAGAATGAGATTAGAGCAGTGAGTCCAGCCCGCCAACTTCTTCACTCACAAATCTTCGAAGCTATTCATCCACGACGAGTGAAGATGTGCATTGCACAGCCACGAAGATCCCAAAGCATCCCAACAAGGCAAAGCGCGGCTGAGTCAGCGGCCCTGATTGGATGCGCCGCTCGTAACTTTATTGGGTTAGACCATGACGCAGAAGCGCGACGCCAGTGACACTAAGCCAGTTTCGGGTCTTTCGCAGCCTAAGGCCTCGACTGCGTCATCGTCTCAGCTCTTGGTGACTGTTATTCTTTTCGTTTTTCTTTTCTTTCCTTTTTCAATTCTTTGGTTTCGTTGGTAAAGACAAATAATAATAATAATAACAATCATAGTAATAGTACTCCGTAATCCATTATTCAATCCCTGCTGCTCCTTACGTGGCTTTGGACGTCGAATTTCTCAGTCTGCAATAATCAATATCCGCTAGCCCTTTCTGGCCGGAGCGGTTGTGGGCCGCGGCGCCTAAATCTGACGACACCCGCCTTCCCGGCCTGGCTGGGAACGTGCCTGCCTTAAAAGAATAAATTGCTAGCTAACTATCGCAAAACAATCCAATTCGCTACCATCCAGCACCTGTCTCCGAGGACTGCGCAATCGACACAGCTTCCTTCACATTCGCGACAGTTCAATCTGTGTGTGCGTGACTAGTGGGCGAGAGCGTTGTCTCCACGACTTCCGCTGGAGACGCTATGTTTCGTCGCAGAAGTGCGTCTCGCCATCAGGTTCGTGTTCCTATCGACCAGTATCGAGAAAAGAAAGAATCTCTAGATTTTGTCTTCCTCCCTGCAACATCTCCGCTATTCCCGCTGGATCGCTAGGATGCAGGACTTCTATCAGTCATGCTATCGATATCTGAGTATCTTATCCGGGTTGGAAGTTTGCTAACACCGAAATAATTCCAGCCTTTGAATACCACGCCTTCTGCCTCCGCCCAGTCCGCCGCTTCACGGGCTTTCATAGCTAGCCAAGATGCCAACGCTGGTCTCTCTTCCGCAGCCGCCGCGGCTGCACTGCGCAGTCATACGCCGCCCCTACATCTGTCGGAAGTGTCCAGACAAAACGAATGCTGCAGCGGCAGCTATCAAACTCGTCTCGCGGCAGCTCCTCGGGTGGCTTCCGTCATGGCTCTCAACCTACGCTGCGCCGTACTCCCAGTTCCGGGTCGATGACATCTCGTACCTTTCGCGAGCCCTCTCCTGCTGGTCGATCACACACCAGCTTGAGCAATTCTTCTTACCATGCGCCTCCAGTGCCCCCGATTCCACAAAGCGTCTCGAATCGCACCATGCCGCCTCGACGGTCAGGGAGCGTTCAACCAATCAGAGGTAAACAGCCATCTACAAAATCAGGGACTGGTCGGGTGGTTAGTCTGGATCGCGCCCCCAGTGATGCTACTACTGCAAGGGCCACATCTCCACGCAACAGCATCGCCAAAGGAAGCTCCTTTGAAAGTGAACGTCCGGGAAGCAGGACATCTGTTAATTTCTCTTACCCGATAAGCGCACGCCCTAACTCTCCGCCACAATCCCCGGTGCAGTATGAAATGAGGAATTCAATCGAGCAACCACCAAGCCCAGCGCTATCGCCTGTGGAAACTGCCAGTATTCAGCACTCAATAGCTAGCACTGCCAACCGGAAAGTGAAAACAAAGTCACATACAGCTGCGCCAAAGTCAAGGGAGGGAGTCATTTTGCACATAAAACGATGGGAAGCCGTCCTATGGGGACCGCACTGCAAGAGGAGAACAAAGGCTACGAACAGGAACTGCCTCAATCATTGACTGGAGAATCCGCTCAAGTATCAGCTACGGGATTCTCTTATGACCAATCTATCCCTGTCGCTGAAAACCTCTCTTCTTCTGTTGTCTACGAGGATGACCCTGATCAACCTCTTGACAACGAGAGCGTTCGGCCTCAGCCTAAGAAGCGACCTTCAATGGTAATAGAAGATAATGAAGGGGAGGAGCTAGCGGAGGCGGCAGATGCTATACTAGGAGAACGTCCCGAATCTCCTGCTGTATATAAACCCCCATCTACCCGCGAGGCTTTCGGCATCCACCCTATTCATACTACTCAAGCGGTAGCCAATAACCAAACCCGACCATCGCCGTCTACCTCGTCAGCACCGTCGTCACCCGCAGATAGACTCACCGTGGATTACAACACTGCTGACAAACAATTACCTGAACGACAGCCATCCATTAGTCCCCATCGTTCCGCTAGGTTTTCGAGTCAATTGACTGTTGGTTCAAACTCACCTCTGCATGAGCCACCCCACGATCACTCTCGCCTGCCAAGCCAGCTCTCAAAAATTCTTCTTCACCAGATCGCCGAATGCAGTTGGGGCAAACTCCGAGTGAATTTTCCGATGGGACGTCTGTAGCTTCAGACGATGGATCTCGAACGGGCTCGAAAAGAAACTCGCCAAGGTCAGTTTCGACGACGAAGCTGAAGTTGTTGGCGTGGCTGCTAGCCCACCTACTTCTCCGGAACCCATGAACAGGTCCCAAAGTCCCGTGGAGAAGCTCAAGTCAAAGAAGTGGTTTGGTATTGGCATGAAAAGGGTACTGCGAACGATCTTGCTGAGGACGATGAATTCGAGTCCGTCCTCAGACCCAGGCCAGCACTTCCGTCTTTTGGAAGTATTCGTGGCTTAAGGGACCCAGAAAATGCTGCTAATTTAGCTACATTTGATGATGGGTCAGACCTATCTTCCGACGATGAATTCGACTCTGGAAATTTGGGTGCTTCTAGTGATCACGCCATTGGCGGTATTCTTGTCAATGCTCATCAAACTCATTTTGGAGACTCGACAAACGAGGCTTCACTTCCTGAAATGGAATCAATTGACGATGCAACGTCTGATCTCCCAAGGGAAAGCCAGATTTCGGATGGCCTTGCTGTACACCACAATCTTCCTACTGTCCACGAAGAGGAGAGCGCGACCCCTCCATCAAACCCAACAGATACATCCCCGCTTCGATGCCTGAGATTGATGCTGACAAGACGACCGAGGAACAACACCGTGATGGGCTCAAAGAGTCTGTGCCTACCATTGCTATTCAACCCGCCACACCCGGTGAAGATCATCGGCAGAGCATTGATCTTCGCGATATGCCCGGCGGATTCCCATCATATGTAGCAGAGCGTGTTACTCCAGCACAGACTCGGCAAAACTTGGCGTCACAGAGAAAATCCACAACCCAAGCTTTAAAAGATGTAAAACCATCAGCCCATGGAGACGAGAGTGATGATGATTCTGGAGAAAGCATTTATAGCGATGCTGCCGAGGATCCTGACGAACTTCAAGGCGGCATTTTTGGCTCAATTGATGCCATTGTCGACAGCCCCGTGCCAGCTAAGACTCGGTTGCCAAAGGAAGCTCCAGATAGTCCTACTCGCCGAGTCGTGCAATTAGATCCATTGGCAAAGTTCGCTGAACCAATACCTTCTTCATCTTTAGAGACCATCAACCCAAAAATGCCTGCAACTCCTTCTAACCCATCGCAAGAGCCAATCGCGGCCAAGGTTGGCTCACAGATGCAACGGCATTCCGCCCCAGCTGATTTTCCATGGCCACTCAAACCCCTGTGAGCTCATCAATAAGCACTTCTACCCCGGCTCAACCAAAGCACAAGGATATGCCGCCTAGTTCACACCAGGGTTCTCATTTGCGAAGAGCGTTGGGAAAAGAGGCCGTTCAGCGGCCGCAGCAGTCACAGCAACCTAGGCAGTCCTTCAACAAGCCCTCTTCCTCTTCTTCGTCTACAGCTGTAAGAGTTAAAGGTGCTTCGGCACCAAATCAAATTGAGGTCAGGGGCAATACGTTTCCCAGGAGGCAGACTGACAACAAGCCTCTCCCACAGTCAATGATATACCCTACTAGTCTGTCTAAGATCACGTCGAACGACAGCGATTCGGATAGTAGTTTCAAACGAACTCGGCGTTCACCCCGTTCCAGAACTGGGGCTCAATTCTCAATGAAGAGAACTATGCGAGTTAACGCATCAATCCCTGAGACTATTACTATGAGGTCAAACTCTCCACGGACATCCTCTATGCGCACCACCATGAGGGCACCACCTACTGAGCGCTCATCCAGTTTCACCATCCTCAGAGATAATTCTGCACGTTTGCGGCCTCGAAGTATGGCGGTATCCTCAAATGTTGGGTCTCGTCTTGAAGACTCGGACGATGAGGATAATGGTGGCCGTCGTTTCTTCCGAAGTCGATTTGCTGACTCCAGTGATGAAGATGAGCCGACCCCTAGCAATCTGACACCCGTCCGGGGAATCCCCAGGCGTCAAGGCAAATACGATGGCGATTCAACTGATCTGGATGACAGTTCAGACGAAGAAACGAAGCCGAAAATACGAAATAGCGCTATCAAAATTAGCCAACAGATGACCCAAGAGGATATAGACAGGATTCTCTCTCAACCAAAGAAAAAGGGTATACTTTCACGGTTTAGATCGCCGACCAGGGGTAACAGCAAAGTCCATAAGTATAATTTAGAGAGCCCTGCTAGACGGGACACCCGTTGGAGAGATCTCGTCTGGAACTGGCACGAACGAGAGAAGTTGAGGCCGATATGTACTCAGCTCGACCGATGTCTCCGAAACTGCAGAAAAACAGAAACATGGATTCAGCGACACTTGGCCTTTATCGTCCGACCAGTCTTCTCCACTTGTGTCTATTCGAGATGACACTCGGACTCGCCCATCGACATCCGACGGTATTGTGAACGATTCAAATGCTAAGGATCATTCTGATGGCAGTGGTGTCCGTCCTCATATTAATCGACATGGGACTAGTGGCAGCATAGATTCGAAAGTAACATCGGCTGCATCAGAGGTTGTTGTTGGCCACACAGGCAAGAAGAAGCGATTCCCGATGTTGAGGAAAGCATTCGGGCTACGCGATTGAACTGGATCTGACAAATGCTGACCTTCTGTTTCTATTCATTCTTTTCCCTTTCTCCTATATGACTTCTACATACTACCTACTTACATGATTTTGTCTTTTGCCCCTGAGACTTTCAGATCACTTAATGTTTTTCCATTACCTTGCAGATACAAAAGAGAACTTTTCCTTTTACCGATCACCTTAGCGCATTGCAAAGGCTGAGGATTTAATTTTTCCATTATATCTTTCTTCATTCTTGTGAATTATTGCAACATTCTCTTTCCTTTCTTTCTGTATTTTTGTCTTCAAACGCTCAGATCAATTGATACCACGGGACAAGGGATTTGGATATGACAGACTTTTGACTTTTGGAATAGTGGGTGGAGTTTGTTTCTTCTCTTTCCTTCTTTTCCAGATTTTTCTGGATTAGTTATACCCATTTTCTTATATATATTCTTTTCATTTGAAATACATACATCGACAGCTGTATCGGCTTTTCATCATCGCGATGCCAGAAAAGCTCGAATATTTATTTTGAATTGTCAATTTTCAAATCATACGAAAACACCAAAAGCATCGTCAAGTTTTATGCACGGTATGTCACGTCAGTTAGTCCCGCGCTACGCCACCGCGATAAACAAACAAAATCACATCTTGCCTATCAATCTCAGGCTGCCAGCCCATCAGGTCTGACGGCCTATACAGGTCGAGGCTGGTCGGGCCAAGCAAAGAAAGAGCAACGCTAAAGTTACTCCATCCAAGCTTACTGAGACACAAGTGGAAAAATGAAACGTGTTGGTGTTTGTGGGCAAGGATGCAAATTCGTATACCAATGAACACCGGACACGCTGGCTTCGGTCATAATGTGGCTTCTGATATCCGCCAGTGCATCGATAGATAACTATTAGATATACGTATTCACGTAACCACGCATGGATCATAATGAAGTGCATAGCAACCTGGCACTGTCCATAACTACAACACAGGCTGAGCACGGTCGACACCCATATAGCGCTGAGCGGACTATCTCATTCTCGGCAATAGTCGGGACTCGGAGGCAGGGATCCGCAGCGAGCTGAAGCTAGTGAGATTAGTACCCTGCGAATCGGGGCTAGGCGGGCGAGCGACTTCTGACGTTGCTATAGCGACACGGTGTCTAGGCTGCTGCGAGCCACGCGTCCTCACTTTCCTCGATTCCCCGGTCTCGTGTAAAATCATCGGAGTGAGCTGGCCAACCACCCGGTCTCTCCAAGTTCTGGTTGTTGCGGTAATACTGATGGGACTGGCCAGGATCAAGGTGGCTGGAGAAAAAGGCTGAAGCGGCGACCTGGCCAGAGCTCAGAGCTCAGATTGATGTAGCAGTGTATCACTGTATCGGAGTATCCAGATGGATCGTTAGGTAGGTGGCAGGTGCCGAGCGAGATGAGCGAGTCGATTGGAGGGAGAAAACATGTGATCGCGGGCCTAGCCCAGTCCGGCCTAGCTTTGTTTACATGCAGCGCGGTCACGCCTCGGCTAGCCCCAAACAAGTCGCAGCCAGAGCCCAACCTCCATAAACGAGCTGATCCCACCTCCAGCTCGCATTCCTTCCTCCTCCTCCTCCATCCATCCCTCTCTGTCTCATTCTTCCATTCCTCTTGCCTTCCATTCCACCTTTGCTTCACTTCTTTTCTTCCATCAACGTGGTCGATAAGCTTAAATTGCCGTCCCGCATTCCAATCTTATTTCATCGGCCCTCCTCGCAAACAAAAGACTTCCCTTCCGCAGTCAAGTCTTTTCTTGTCTCGCCTTTCGAGTTGTTTCTAACAGTTCGAAAGGCATTCGAGAAAGGACGCCCGAAGGACAGGCAATCTGGACTTTGAGGCGCGTGTACCCATCCCCTTCAGTGTCTTCCCGTCGTCGTACCGGGTGACGCTGTCTCTGAGACTACTCAGACGAGAGTAGAAGGAGAGGTAGAAATCAATCGCACTTCGCGCGTCGGACGGGAAGATACTGCTGGTGCTCCTCTTCCTGACCCCCGTCTCTACGGAAAGGAAGAAGTTGACGTTCGCATCCGTTCCGACGAGCGCCGTCCTCGCTTCGAAGAGACTCGCGTCTTTGAAGAGCGTGACCGTTTCTACGACAAGCAATCTACTACTGCCTATCCTCCTCAGCACCCTCCTCAGGTAGAACTTTCGCGTCAGAGGTAAGCCTTGTGTTTTTCTTTCCCGTTATTTCATTTTCCTTTTTACGTGGATTTTCTTGGTTTGTGCACATATTGTTTAATCCTTGTCTTCGGTTTCTTTTGTTCTCGGGTTGTTACTGTTACTGTTATTGTTATTGCGTTCGCAGCAACAATAATACCATAATACACCTGGAAAAGAAAAGAAAAACAAGCGGTGGGAGCTGGCCCACACAAAAGCACAGTGCAGGGGCATAAAAGAAGGAAAAGAAACTAGGCTACTCCACTAACACGCGCCAAGTCATTACGTGGCTGCCCCTATACCCAAGGTGGTTGGCAGTAGTCATGTTATTGTTTTGATTTATTCTTTTTTTTCTCTTTTTGTTTAGCCTCGGATCAGCTCATGTCATTATTAATACCTGACCTCTCCTGACAGCTACCGCGAACCGATTGGCCGTTTCGACGAATACCGTGCTACTACTGCTACTAGCACCACCCAGGACCGCACCTACGAGACTCAGCTTGACGTTACTGAACGCGACTTCCGCCGTCGTATTCAACCTACCTACGAAGTAGACGTCACCTACGACCGTCGCTACCAGCCCGGAACTGCTACTTACCGTGCTGACTCTTACGACATCACTCCTCAGCAAGGACCCAACCCATACAGCACTGCTGCTTCGGTCTCTGTAACTAAGAACACTATCCGTGAAGAAGTCCCTGCCCCTAATTCCAAAATGGGTTACTACGACGACGAAGGTCAATACCACTCCTTCCGCCGCGGCGTTGAGCGTGCTGCCGACCGCCTTCTCCACCCTTTCCACAATGAAAGGGAAGAGGTTGTGGTCGAGGGAGCTCCTCGTGTCCGAGAGGAGGTCCGTGTCATCGCCCCTCGTGGCGGCGTCTCCAGCCGGGAGAGCGTGCCCATCCCCGTTCACTTCATCCGTGTCGGTGATCTGCTCATCCTTCAGGGACGTCCCTGCCAGGTGATCCGTATCTCTGTCTCTCCCCAAACTGGCCAGCACCGCTACCTTGGTGTTGATCTCTTCACCCGTCAATTGCAGGAAGAGTCCAGCTTCGTCTCCAATCCTTCACCGTCGGTTGTTGTCCAGACCATGCTTGGACCCGTCTACAAGACTTACCGTGTCCTCGATGTCCATGAGGATGGTACCATCACTGCCATGACTGAGACTGGTGATGTCAAGCAAAGCCTTCCTGTTATCAGCCAAGGCCATCTCTTTGATCGCATCCGCCAGTCCTACAGCGATGGTCGGGAAGCGTTCGCGCCCTTGTCATCAATGATGGTGGACGCGAATTGGTTGTCGACTACAAGGTCATCCATGGCTCTCGTCTATAAAAGAACAATAGCCAAATGTCAATATCTAAAAAGGGTTAGTGCCGGCAACTCCGCTCCCGAGGCGAGCTTAATTCACTGACGTCATCGCGTAGCCAACTACCCGTCTTTGATTCTCTTTCTACCTTATGACAAGGGAAGAGTTCTTTGATGGCACAGTTGCTCAAGTTTGTTTTTGTTATACCGGAATACGATGGAACGTGTATGATGGACAGTTGGAGAACTGATTTGGAACTTGAAGCGGACTTTCAAGTCTCAAGTTCAGTTTTCTTTGTTTTTACTTTTCCTTTGTATAATCATGTTTGTCTTTTTTCCCTATATCTTTTCCTATGAGTAATTATTAGTCGAAATAAATCAAGAAGGCCATGATGAATTTGATAACCAGTTGTGCTACAATGTAAAGTCTTAAAATTAACTAGCACTTGCACCATACCGTCCATCCCTGTGGCCTGGCATTCCCATCCGATACACTCATTTACACGGACCTCGTTGGTGTCTCAAATGATTGACGTTTACCAAGGTACTTAAATGGTGACTTTGGGAATACCTAGGTACTAGGTAGTGTTTCCGTACAGCCCATTCATACGTGGACACATAATATTCAATCACTTGGAGTCTCTTCCTGCTCCAAGCACACATACCAGCAGCAACGCTACGCAGATACTTTGGGGTCAGTTAATACGTATATTCGAGCATGACGGTAATAGAGGGGTGAGAATGTATTGGCAATAACTAGCCAGGTACATATGATCAGTCCGATTGACCAGCATGAATGAGAACTTACTTGAATTGGATTGCTGGAAGGGCCAAATTGGTAATTCTAACCTCATGCCAGTAGCTATGTAGGTTTTAGACAGTGTCATGATAGTGGAATGAGGTTTACCTAGGTATGATTCGAGACCTGATGGAGTATGGGTATTTATTCCAGTTATCAACCTTACTCAAACATGCCCAGTAAGAAGAAAACGCTTGCTACTTTTATATCTAGTTGGTATAACAAATCACATTGAAACGTACGTAATATTGACAGTGACACATTCATGTCGATATTTAACAGGCCCAGCCAGTGATACATAAAACACAAAACCTAGCAAAAAATAAATAAAATAAAACCCCAAGTACGCAAACATTGATAAACAACAAAGCAGACAGAAAGAGAGAGAGAGAGCGCCGCCGAAGGAGTAAGGTTTGCTAATGACGATAATAGTACATGATATCCGTATTAATGAAGTACAATCTCCAGTTGGTTGTGAGGGGGTATCTATCATATTGACCCGTGTCAACGATGTTCCGAAAAGTAAACGCCAGAAAACCCAGTCTAGCCCATATTCATATGAGGTAGGTAGACAGAGACGTCCAATTATATGCACAGAAGAAAAGACGCAAGGTGAAAAATGAAGGATAACTCAGTTGTTACTTCTCGCCATATTTTCCATACTCTTGTTGCCATTTCAGTAAGTGACGAGTGAGAACGTCCATCATCTCAACACTACTTAGCTCCGTGAAATCCTCTCTCTCTCTTTCGTCACATCGGGATCCGCTGCTGACGCAGTCGAGCTAGCTCTGGATGCACCTTCGCTGTTTGTGGCTGATGCTGTAAGTAATGATCCCAGTTGTTCTTGAACGCCTTTGACCAATGCTGTACGGGATGAGCCATTATTACCATTGGCATCGCCATTATTGTCAGGTGGCGTTATTGTTTCTCCACTGGCCGCCATCTCAACTTGCATGCGCGAAATAAAGTCTAATATAGCTGCGACACGCCGCTTCATCTCGTTCATCGATGTCCGGTGGGGATTCAAGTGACGAGTTTTCCCACCTTTGCTGGATTCTGCTCCATTGGCCTGAGCTCCATTGGGTCCGCCGATACTAGGGGAGCCTCGTACGGGATCACGAAAATGATTTCCATGGGGCGAGTTCGGCGAGTTAACGCTATCCCCATTGATATCTCGATCCCGTGTATATTGGTTGCGTCCTAATCGACCTCCCCGGCGAGCAGGAGGGCGACCAGACTTTCGTATCGACTGACGTTGAGGAGGAGGTGGTGGTGGTGCCGGCTCTGTAGGGGGACAGGAGTTCCTGGAGTTGGTTCTGAAGCCTCGGGTTCGCTTGGTGCTGGCACTGGAGCTGGTGCAGAAGGTTTCGTGGGCGATGTTTCAGCTTCGTGGTCGGATTCTGCTTTGCGCGGATTGTTAGAATGGCTCAAAAGGTATACACATATCATATGCAACTCACCATCGCCTCGCTTCTTCTCTGACCGCGATTTTCTCCGTGTGATAGGCTCTGGTCGTTCCGCTTCTTCCTCCTCCTCTGGTTGTTCTTCCGGCTCTTTCGTTTCCTTCTCACGCTGGTTACGTCCAGAAACGCCTCTTTTCGGTCTCATAGCCCCGTTTGTTTTAGGCTTTGCCTCGTCTTCTGATACCGGTTGCGAAACCGAGTTGCTGTGCTTGGATATAGCGGACGGAGACGGAGAGCTTGTTCGTGGACGCTTGACGGCTGGTTTGTTGCTGTGTTCCCATGTCAGCCTTATGTTTCTTTCGCCCTCTTGGAAGCGACCGAAATACGAAACTTACACATCCTCATCGCTTCGGCTTCTCTTCGTTCTCCGCGAACTTGTCTCGTCGTTGCTCATCCGGCTTTCTTCTTTACTCTCTTCTATGGCACGCCTAAGTAGCTCTTCTTCGTTATAAGCAGCATCCCGGCTATTCATGGTAGAGCGACGTTTAGGATTCTCGAGTTGCCGAGATCTCGAATCACGCGAGCGCTGAGCATTGTCCCTAGATGATTCTCGCGAAGAAGACCCAGTACTAAACACCGGCGCAACTGGCAAGTATTGAGAGGAATGGTGCCTGTAGAAATGTAAGCGGGGATCTTCCTAGTGAATTTCCTTCCTGGGTAAATTGAATGTATTTTAAATTGGGAGGTATTCATGAAGGGCAAGAGAGGCAAAGACCGGTGGGGTTGGGAGTCAAAGAGGGGAGCAAGAAGTGAAAGTGTATGAACGGCTAGAATGCAGCTCCAACTGCAATGGATTGATGGGCTTACCCATTCGACTCGTTGGTGATCCTGTGGAGGTCCTTACGACACTTTTCACAGTAGTATTCGTCGGGACTCATAGCTTCGTCCATAATGCCAACACAGCCACCGTGTTGCCATACCTTGCATGAATCGCATTGGATAAACATGCTCCCAAGGTCATCGCTCAAGAGATCGGACTCATCTTTTGATGTTGTACCATTGTCCTTGCCAGCCGCCTGGTGACGGTGCCGACCGGTGGCGGCACGACGGGATGGCGGTAGACCTGGATACTCTTGCTGTCCGCAGAGGCACCTAGTTACCTCTTCCTCGTCATTTTCGTCTTCATCGTCCTCGTTTGCTTGGGAAAGGTCGTCATTGTCGTCGTCTTGGGCACGATTGCGCTTGCGCGTTTGGGGCAGGTCGGGTTTCCCGTCCGATTCGTCAGCAGACTGCGAACGTTGCGTCGACGACCTTTGAGAAGATGGAATCTTATGGTTTGAACGGGTGTTACGCTCTCCGCGAGAAAGCGAATTCCCAGAGCTATTGGAATTTGTGTGCTGGAGGAGGGCAGGGGAGGGTTGTGTGGTGCGAGCTCGGGAGGAGCGACGGGGAGTCATGGCCACCGTTGGGGTTGTAGCGAGACACACACGATGGTCGAAGTAAGGGAAAACTAGAACGGCGCGAGCTTCGCAATGTGGCTGCTATTGCGATCTGGAACCAGAGGGAAATGTAAGTCGAGTTTCCACGCGGTGGAACAAGGAGAGGGCGGGTTTTGCGAGTTGCTTTTGGGTGGCTCGGCGGAAGACCGAGGACAGAGAAAACCGACAGGACAATTGCGAGAATTCAGGCAATGGCTTGCCCGCTCCAAGAAGATCGCTGGAGAAATATCATAGCAAGCAGCGTGGCTACATAATCTGCGAGGTGTTGTTGTGGGGAGAAGAGAGAGAGAGACAGAGAGAGGGAAAGAGGGAAAGAGGGAAAGGACGACGGAACGGGAAGGCTGGCCGCCGCCCTTCTTCTTTTCTGCTCGCGTCCACTGCTTGCTTCCCCGCTCGCCCCAAGCAACCTCCCTCTTGAAGCTTCTGCTTCACTCAATTGCTCGACTTGCTCCCCATTGTTTGGCACTGGGCATCATGGACAAACCCATGCTTTTCAAATTGACGGCACTGCTTTGATCTCTGCTTTATAAATTTATGGACCTCGCACATTGCCGTGGTCAGTACTCACTTGAATCGAGCCAGCAGCCCCTTACAAGCAATGCAACTCCGACATATCACCGACGTACAGTATATATGTATATACATATATTCCCGTCTCTGATCCAGACAGTCGAAATGCACCAAGCACGAATCATCTTGTTACTTACCCTTGCAAGGGCCTTCGTCGTGATGTGCGCGCCCCGCACCCACTACGGCACGTTATGCGGCGAGTATCAAGCCTTGAAATCCGGCCTTCTACTCCAAACAAGCAAGCAACGGGAAGGATGATGCAGCAATTCATCGGTTATATTTGGTACGGGCTGGTGGTCATGAACAGCGAGGGTCCTACCCGGATCTGTCGTTGCGTACCATGCTGGCGTCGACGGTTGGAATACTAGCTCCATGTTTGGCTGCGTCGGGAAAGGAATATGATTGATTATAATGCAATTATGGACGGCGTAGCAACAGACGTATTCGGCTTGCTGTGCAAATTGCGAGGGCTCTGCCTTCATATCCTTTGCATGGAGGCACTGCACGTTGCCGACGCAAGGCCTGCCTGTTCGACGTTCGAACATACTCTGCCAGGAACAGGTTTAGCCTGGCCTGTGACCTAGTGCGTACACCGAGGACGTACGTAGTACGCACCTTGGTGTCGCGACAAGGCTGGATGGCTGTACGCAAGCTCGAGGGAAATGATTCGGCGGAGGTCCTAAGACTCTAACGGTGTTTCCTCCATCGACGCACACGGATCGATTTGCAGAAGTTCGATCGCACATAGAATGCCTACTATGTAGCAGTCAAATGAACGTATATATATGTCTAAATATTTTTGTCTATATTAGTATATTGCCTTCTTTACTGTAGTCTGTACAGTCTTAGCGCCGGCGGCAGCAGAAGTGCCCGTCTGGGCCTAGCGCGGCATACCCGAGCGGGCTCTTCTCTCGTTCGGTAAAGCAACGAAAACGACGGGCTTCAATCTCAACGTCGACTTGCGTCCCGAAACGTGTTCCTATTCCCCTCATTTTGTCCTTTTGCAGACTGCAGCGCTGCCATCAGCCCGGTTCCTCTGTCTGCCCGTTAAAGCATTTCTTGGTGTCTTCCATCGTCGGCCTCGAACTGTCCCTCCTTAAAAGTCTGCATTTTTGGTTGCTGATTAATTTGCCTACCTGCTTGTGTGAGTCCTGCAAACTCGCTCATAAACTGACCGATCTGCCTTTCTCTTACACCATTCTTTTCTACTACTTTCTTCTATTCTGCTGGCCTCCTTTCCCCTTTTTGGTCTTGACAAATATCGTCCAACCAACAAACAGCTACTAAGATCTGGCTCCGCCGCAGGTTGGAAATAGGGGACATATACCGTTGTCCGCCATCGTACTCCACGGACTACAGCCTTCCTTTGCATCGAAAGCAGAAAACAGGGAAACTGATATACAACTGTGTGCTGTGGTGGCACGCTGTGTGCTTGGAGAGACGCTGCTGTTCGCTGTGTGTTGTGTGTGTACGAACCAAGGCAGAAAAATCGACAACATGGCGGCTACATTGAGTATGCTCCTGTCTCTTCGGGATTCGACCACTAGGCTCTTGAGTCTAGGATTGACCGCACTCCAGCATAGCGTGTGAAAATGGATTGCTGATTCGAACAATTTACTCTAGGTGGCACCTATTCCGCCACTCCCGACATGCCCTCTCCCATTTACCCCGACCGTCTCATTCGGCCTCTACCGAAGCGCCCATTACGCTCTCGTCTCTCTCCAGAAGTTGCAAAGTCGATTCGCTTTCCACCGGCCCCCGTGTGTCTCGGCTCTTTTCCGTTCCTACTCTGACTATAGCGAAAGCCATGACAACAAAGTGCACATGCAACAGCAGCATTCTGCCGACACCTACAATCATAACGGCCATGACCACAGCCCTGATCGAGATCATCGTCACCCGTACGAAAATGGCGTCTCAGAAGTCGAGAGCGGAGACGAAGATGGATCGGTCGTAGTTCGCCGAAGTGGCGGGTTCCGCGGGTCGTCTCTACCTCCTGCCACACCGTTTCCCAACGGCCAAGCACAGTCTGGTGCTGAACTCGAGACTTCGCAAACAAAGTCTTCCCCGGCCGGGCTGGACGGCTACGATGCCTTTGAGAACACTAATAATAAAAGAAACGAAAGATACCTACCTCTGGAACACTGGGCAGTCATCATTCTACCCTCACCGCGGATCTTGCGAGCATGGGGATATCTGGGTCCAATCCTGGATCGCCCGGTGGACTGGGCGATAGTGGAACTGGCGCACATTATGGTTCTGGCAGTCCTGCTGCATCGAGTGCTGGAAGCGGGATCTCGGGGTCAGGACGTGGTCGTTATGGCCGCCATACAACGCGCACACCAGGTAGCCGCAGTGCACTTCCGGTGCATGCTCAATTGGGCGGGCGACCTGGTGGTAGTTCTCGAGATCCGACACCCCGTCGCACATCGGAACAGGTATATGCACCATGATACAATTGACGGCATTGTCAGGGCTGTTTGTTCACTGACTCTGTATCTACTAGGTGAAATAGGAGCTAAACCAGACCAAGGTATAATTTCAGCAGCAATTGCAAATGCAGCCGCGCTCTCTCCCCTCCCCGAGGACAAAACATTCTTAGCCCCTTGAACGAGAAGCGAGCAAGCCACAGCCCAACGGCAACAAGACACAGTTCACATTCACATGTGAATCGGATAGTTCGAAGAGTATCGCCTTGCATGCTCCAGGCACGTATCCAAGCTTTCCAACTTCACACCACCCGCGTGATTTTGCTACCCAGGGCACCCAGACCAGTCCGAACATGGGCACGACGGGTGGACAGCAGCAGTTGCCCCAACCGCCTCCCGGAGGTGCGCCAGCGGCTAATCCTGGTCAAAGACCCAAACGGTCTCGAGATAGTATATATGCCATGGCAGCTCGCCGTCGCAAGATACAACAGCACTACACGAATATCCACAACCCACCTGCGCCGGAAGATGTCTGGATGTGCGAGTTTTGCGAGTATGAAGCCATTTTGGAGAACCACCCCGAGCACTGATCCGGCAATATGAGATCAAGGATCGGAAGGAACGGCGTCGGTTGGCGGAGAAGCGACGCCTTCTGGAGAAGGCGAAGATGAAAGGTCGAAAAGGCAAAAGGCCACCAAGAATGCAGTTAAGCAGGCGGGTGCTCAACAGGCTGCTGAACATCCGCCAGCGATGAATACAAACCATACTGATGACTATGTTGAGAGCACGAAGACGAAACGCAGCCAGTGCCTACATCAGCTCCTCCTGCACCGCAGCCCATGACAGATAAGCCGCCTGTAGCTACGCCGAATACAGGACACTCTCCTCCTATTGAAGGGTCGGCTCAGATCAAGGGAGGAATCGGCGACGGTGGCATGAATCGACCGGCTTGATTAGCTAAGTTTGCTGTACTCTCCTTAACTTACTGGGTGGCGTTCTTATTTGGTTTTTTTTTCTCTCTTTGTTTATAGCATTGGAGTTTCCAGTTTTATCTTTTCTAATCGCCTCTCTTCTCCATTCCATTGCCTTTTCTCCCCTTTCGACATGATTGTTCTTCCCCTTTGCGTTCCCATCGTCAGTCAGCATCAGTGGCGTCAACAGTCATGGTCTCGTACAAAGCTTATTAAACTGTCTCCGTGACGGGGTGTCAATATTGTGTACCTACGACCTGGTTTGGAGGATATGTTATTTTTGGTGGAGGTGTGTGAGAACAAATGAGTGCATGAGTCGGTTTTGGATGATTATTCTCACGGTTACATGTATGTATGTATCTTGCGTTAATGCAGTCTTTACACATACATCTTCCATCCTCTTTTCTGTGCTAAGCTTCAAGTGTTCTATTTTTTGGTTCATTAATTAATCATTTGATGTATGGTATGCATTGTAGTTAACTGGCCAACATTGATTGTCAGCCAGTCAATCAGCAGGCCGGCTGCTCACCCGCGACAAGCAGCAAGCCCTAACTGAGCTAAACTTAGCCAATAGTTTAGCAGCCTGAACAGACTGCTTAGTTTCTGTAGCAGACATCGACATAACTGAGTAATGGCTTAATTTGATTCGTTTATTGTCTGAAGACTGATGGCACCTGTCTACACTATATTTTTAAGCCCACAGTGTACAGCCTACAAAACGACTAGATCTTCTTCACAACTTGAAACAATGTTGTTATACATCTTCCTTACGCATTCATAGAGAGCTATTCTGATGCAAGGCTCTTTAGGGTTACTATTTCTGGGTGTTTCTGTTTCAGTTTGGATAGGATGAGGATGAGACGAAGAAGTAGTGAAACTGTCTGCGTGTGTAGGCAGCGTGTATTGGAATGGAAGTTATAAAGCAGAGATACCCAGTTTGCATCATGGCTTTCTCTTTTATTCATGTCTATGCCATTATACACTTCTCCTTCTTTTTATTTCTCATCCTTTATAGTACTCTCTCTTTTGTTTTGTTTTGTTTGTCATCGCCACTTGTAGTCATTCGCAGTGACTCTGCCATCCTCTCTTTTCAAAAACAATATACACCTGCGCAGGACGCACCTGTCCACTTTTGACTCACCATCCTCATCAGAAAAATTTGACTCACACAGTTTTAAAAATAAAACAAATAAATTTTAAACCCAGCCACCATGTCCTTCCTCATGATCAAAGCCGTCAAATTCGGATTCAAACAAGTCCAAAACGCAGACACCCAGAACAGCACCAAAACCATCACGGCTGGTACGACAACGACATGACAGAGAAAATCATCGACTCAGACGGCAACGCCGCTCCTCGTGGTCTTCGTGGTACTTATCGCCTCCGCCAGCGTCAGAGTCAGAATCAGAATCAGCACAAGTATCCCGCCCAACCCCCGAAATTCTACATCAACCTTGCCCTGCGCGTCTTCCAATTCGCAATGGCCCTCACCATCGTCGGCCTATATGGCATCGACCTGCACCACGCCACCGAAAAGGGGTCTACGCCGACCCGAAATGGGTGTACGCCGAATGGACATCGGGCGTCTCCGCGATCACCTCTGGCATCCACTTATTCTCTCTGTGGTGTCTGGAGCGTAGAAAGGGCCGGCAGCAGCCATCACCTCGTACACCGTCATGCATCTGCCATTCTTCATATGGGAGGTGCTTTTGTGTATCTTTTGGCTGGTGCTGTTCGGGATCTTTGGGAAGATGTACATCTCCGAAGATGCCGAGGGGCAGTCCGGGATCAAGCGCATGAAGCATGCTGTGTGGGTGGATTTTTTCAATTTGCTTTTGTGGGCGGCCACTGCGACGGGCTGTGGGTTGAGGTGGTGGAGGAGCTTGACTTCGAAGGATGCTGGGACGCAGATTGATGGTGATAATCTTCGTCTTAGGGGTGGTGGTGATAGGGGTGTGCAGTGGGATGAGGAGAGCCAGCGCGGTGATCGGAGTCAGCGCGGTGATCGCCAGCGGCGGGCTCACTTTGATAGGTATACCTACGAGGACGAGGAGAGCCAGCGGAGTGGTCGGAGCGACCGCAGTGGTTTAACGGAATATGCAGATTGTACCTTGGTTCGTCTGCCTTATCATGTTCAGGAGGCTGCATAAGCTATTCGTCTCTCTCACGATCTTTTGTGTCAGTCATAAACAGGTCCGACGCTGGCGTCGTCAGTCTGCTCATGGCAGTTTTTTTCCCTTTATCATCGACGGATATCTCAGTATCGGGAGTCTGTTATATTCTGGATGCGGTGCTATTTCTTTACTTTCTGCATGCTTATATGTTATCAGCTTCTATCTATATTGAGAGCAATAATCTGTTAGCTAATCGACCTCCCTTGACTTGTATGAAAGGCTAAACAATACATCAAACAATGAGCATTGCATACTACAGAATGGAATGAAATATCTTAGTTCTTCTTCTTCTTCGCCCCTTGATCAAACTGTTCAATTGCTCCCCAGTTGGCCCTGCGATTCCTTCGGCACCGAAAAGATGCCGCTTGTTGTCTGTTGCGATGTCGAGGTCGATGGTTCTGGTACTATTACTGCAGCTGTAGGTTGATGAGGAACAGACTCAGTATCTAGTTGTGTGTTGATTATCATCGGTCGTCGGTTTCGATCTTTACCGTCTGGTTTACGTGTCAATGTCACCGCAGAGCCTGCAGTTGCACTGGGACCGTCGTGGTTTGGAAGAGATCGTGCAGGCGCTCCGGCAGCGTTGAGCAGTTCTCGGAAATTCGTCGAGCTAAGACTGGTGGTGAGAGAAGAGGCTGTGCTGTTGTTGTTTGTCCCGTGTGCGGATTCCTGGCGTTTTCGTTGAACGAAATTCGTACGAAAGTCTTGGTCAACTAGAGGCGTACTGGACTTTGCGACGCTGCGAGTAGTTTCTTGACATGACGCTTGAACACTCTCGGGGCTTCGGTGGTGGCGGACACTGCTGAGAGAAAAGTTCGTGGGAGGAGGGCTCCCGGTGGCTTCATGTTCTGGTGGTGCAGGTTTATCCCCATCAACTTTCAAGTAGGACAAGGAACGCCACGAGAGCTCGGGGCCTTTAGGGATGCTGAAAGACTCGGATTCTATCACAATTAGCCTCTAGAAATGATATTATTGGGCAAAATGAAGAGAGAACCTTACTTTGGGTATTCTCTTCTAACTGCTCGTCCTTTGGCTTTATTAATTGCTCTTGCAAGCTCTCCTCCGAGGGCTCGACAGGTGGAGATTGGACAGGCGAAGTCTGGGTGGATTTCCTCCTAATCAGCACGCCTCTTCGTCTTGACGAGGTTGCTCGGTTTGCGACAAAGGCCGCTTTTTACGGGTTGGCTTTTGTGTAGCCGTGGCTATTGCCTTTGCGTTTTCTGCAGCTGTGTCTCTCGTCGGTTTCTGGCTTAACTTCTCGGGGACTACAATCCTTGTCGTCTTGAAAGAAGACGGCGCTGTGGGAGGCTGGCTTTTCTTTCCTTCGGTGGATTTCTTGAGGATGGGTGGAAGGGGGTTTTGGACTCTTTCTTTGACGACTCTTTACCTTCATTAGACTGGGGAGCGACAGCGGTGATAGTCAATGAAGCTTCGGCCATACTAGGGGTACTGATGACAGAGGGGTAACATTCTGTGAGCGAATAAAGTCAGCACATGACATAAAGAACGGTTTCTTAAAACTGACTTCCGAGAGCGACTGGAGGCGGGCAGTATTATTATGGAGGGAGGAGTTTTCATGAATAGCCATGAAAAGTCTTGCCAGTTTAATACCAGTAAGTCTCTGCTGGAGGCAACCGTTGCCCCATATCCTCCAGAAGAGATTCTCCAAGCGAGACACCACGACATCTTGCATAACAGTCCGTTGCGTTGTGTACGCTGTGATCTTTCGTTAGTTTCTCCGATAAAAGAAAAGGATGCCTGTCAGATCTCGCAATTACCTTCCAAAGCCGAACAATATCATCGAGATTGACACCATTAAACTGACCCAGTTCAGCAGCGAATCTGTCAGTGGTCCTCACCACGCCAGCGGGAATTCACGAGCCATTGCGCCACGAGATTGGATTGTCAACGTGTTAAGCTACATGATAGACCTGTTTAACTTCAGAGCAAAGGCGTGTTTGACCATGCCGGACCCAGTTGAGGGAGGAGAAGAAAGAAGCACGTATTTGTCCCAAAGAACAAAGAGCTAGGCAATAATGTATCCTTGCATGGACTTGCGTAAGCGGCCACTGGAATGCTGGAGAAATCCGGGGTGGTGGGGAAGAGAAACCGAGTATCGTCCTAAGTCAGACGTGTCACTGACTTGGTCGCAGCATCTCGTTGACGTGATAATCCATTGGAGATCGAGCTGGTCAGGTAGCGGTTCGGGTAGTATGGACTCCGACTGGTTGGACGGGGGTATGGGCAGAGCAGGGATGCAGGGGAGGGCGGCTCAGCGGTGAATGGGAATAGAGAAGAGCAGAGCGATACGAAAAGGATGATGGTGAGAGGAGTGGGCGAGAGTCATGAAGAACTTCCGCGAAGAGGCTCAATCGGAGGTCGTGGAGGCGGCATTTCCCTTTGGAGGAAAGAACGATTCACCGCCAGTCTGGGAGGGCATCCCGAAGGGGACTAGCCTTGGATTATGCCTGGAGAATCCAAGATGCATCATTTTATGTCTTTGAGTCTTGAGTCTTGAGTCGTTGAGACCTGCGAATCAATGCCTCGTCTTCACAGTCAGCCGGACCGAAGTATTCTGCTGCAAGGCACGGAACGCCCGTTTGGGGCTAGCTCTGGAGATGAAGGATTTGAAACGACGCCGCGCTTGCCGATGTAAATATGTATATTTATTTATTTGTTCAACTGCTAGACTGAGACTCGAGTAGGCTGTGCAGCCCTATTTGCCTATTCCGGCAATGAATCTTGGTCGGCGATTAGGTATCTGCTCGACGTTTGAAATAAAAAGCAATCTTTTATGTATGCCGAGATGCAAACTGATTACAGTGATTAATTAACATTGATATGCGAAAATATCCATGCCCCCAATAAAAATTAAAAAAAAAAAAATGCAGAACCGATCGTCTCTCTCCTTTTTCAATCGCGAGTACACCGTCTATGAAAATAAACCACAGCCGAAAGTCAGATTAAAAGTAACAAAAAGAAAGAAAGTAAAATACGCGGACAGATGGAAAGACGCTCGAAAGGAAATAGCAAATGCAAGGGCGTAAATTAGGTGACAGTGTATCCGCCGTCCACGCGGAGGTCCGCGCCCGTCACGTAGCGAGAAGCATCGCTCAGCAAAAGGTAACGGCCCCATCAGGTCCTCCGGAGTGCCCATCTTGCCCTGCGGGATCAAAGACGTCCACTTCTTGTTCAGCTCTGGGTTCTCGTCGAGGATCTTCTTGGTCAAGGCCGTCAGCATGTAACCGGGGCTGATGCAGTTGACGCGGATGTTGGAGCCCGCCCACTCGACGGCGAGCGAAGCGGCCAAGTGTCGCACGGCGGCCTTGGCGGCGTTGTACGGCGCCTGAGGTTGAGGAACGTTGACGATGGCACCGGACATGCTACCGATCATGACGATGCTTCCGGGGCCTTGCGCTCCATCAGGTGCTTGGCAACACCCGTAGCGAAGAGATACGTGCCGTCCACGTTGACTCCCACAGCTTCTTCATGCGGTCGTAGGGGTATGAAATGGCATCGAAGTTTTCGGTGAACCCGGCAGAAGTGACCAGGTTGTCAATCTTGCCATGCTGTTCGATGATCTGTGCGAGCACCTGGTTGACCGACTCGGGGTCGGAGACGTCGGCGTAGTGAGCAGTGACTCGGGGAGTCTGGTAAGTCAATGTCAGCTGCTTGGATACAAAACAAGAAGTTGCGGCAGCCACTCACCCTCCAAGCCGGGGTTTTCTTTCTGGAACTGAGCAACGAGCTTCTTGGCCTGGTCCTCGGCCTCGTCCTCTGCAATAATTATTAGCACGCATTTTCATTTTCATTTTCGTAGGTGCAAAACGGTGGGTACGCCGTAGTAGGAAGGGCGAAACGCACTGTTGAGGTCAACGATGGCCAAATCCGAGCCGGAAGCCACTAGCGCCTGCCCCATGACCAGACCCAGGCCGCGGGCACCGCCGGTCACCACGCTAACCTTGTTTTCCAGCGAGAACGAGGCCAGCGTGCGCTTAAAGTGCATGCCGCCGCGGCCCTGCACCACGGGCGAGCGAGGCATTTCCTCGTCGGCCGGGTGCTCAATCACGAGGCTGTCGTCGGTACGAGCGAACGCGCCTTCATGGGCGCCGGACGCCCCTTGAGGAGCGTCGGTGGTGGCGCGTTTCTTGGCCTCGTCGTTATCGTTCTGGAAGCGAGCGCGCGTAGTGGACAGGGATCGAATGTTCGTGTTGACGGACAAGGCTGGGCGAGCAGTGCGAATGGACGGGCGAGCGACATTGGTCGCTTGGCTGGCAGCTCGGATGGCCTGACGAGCCGCCGACGCCGAATTGAAGATGGTGGCCATTGCACAAGAAGATTGGAAGCAATGGATGGCACGCAGGAGGGAAAGAGCAATTGGCGGTATGTACGGAGTATGTATAGGAGGAAGAAAGACAGAAAAGAAAAGAAAAGCAGACAGGTTGGGCAGGCGTCGAGAATAAATAAATACTAGTCAAAAATATCGGGGCGGACCGATTGTCAATTGAAGAGGGGAAAAGCATGCCACTCCTGTGTATTTGCACCGTGGCCGTGTGACACAGACAGAGAGCTGTCGTGGATCCTTTGGCATGTATACTCCGTGAGTCCGCACTGTATAGGATATATAGAGCCCCGGTAGGAGACGCACTCCCAGCTAAGCGCACGAGTGGGTCGAAGATCTCTAGCCGATCGCAGTGGGGCCCCGCGGCTAGCTGATTGGCTGCCGGCCCTCCGCATGACCAGACCGAAATTTCCCATAGGCCAATTGGGCAGTTCGGCTTCTATCTTGGGAATTGCCCGCCCAACTGCGAGTCTGGACCAGTCACATGACCATGTGCAAGGATTCAGGAAAGGGGCTATCCCGAGCGCGCGGATATATCGTACTCTACTCGTAACTCCGTACCACTTCGTACTTCATTCGTACTACTACACGAACTGTCAGATGACCTGCACTTTCTATTCTTTTCTCTTCAAAGAGGCAAATACTCCCAAACACTACGGGATCCCTAACGCCTCGCATGTAATATTCCCAATTCACGGCTTCTCCATCACCTGCTAAATCCTCAATTGTCTTCTCCGGCAAATTCGAC
This sequence comes from Talaromyces trachyspermus, assembly GCA_020137715.1. NCBI lineage: Eukaryota > Fungi > Ascomycota > Eurotiomycetes > Eurotiales > Trichocomaceae > Talaromyces > Talaromyces trachyspermus. The sequence goes on along the minus strand of JACGXQ010000015.1, from coordinate 6,345,560 downwards.
AAGTGGCGTTCCGCTCTTGCATTGGTCCTGCACGGCGTCTGGTTAGCCTGCGTTTTAAGGCAAGAACATCTGGGCTGCGGATTTCCCCACTCCCGGCCCGCCTAAGCCTCTTTTGGTTGCGACTTTACTCGGCAAGTGCGGAGGACAACAAAAAATAAAGAACACACTACTTACCCCTTCTTATGCACAACCTTCGAAATCGTCCCGTTGTGCGGGCTGCGGATAACCGTCTCCATCTTCATGCTCTCGATGACAACAAGTGGCTGATCCTTTTCCACCACCTGGCCCTCCGTGACCTCAACACTGAGGATCTTGCATGGCATCGGCGCCAAAACACTGTTGGCAACGTCTTTGATCCCCAGCGCTTTCTCCATCCACCCCGCGCGTCCCGTCGTGAACCGATATTGCTTGCCCCGCTCGAACGCGACAATTGTATCTCCATCCTGGATTACGCGCGTGTCTAGCCGCGTGTGTGCGAAAACGACGTAATCAGGTTGGAATCGATATCCATTTCGCTGTTCACCCGCTCGAACGTGTGTCCGTTGACCGTCACCTGGAAGCCGTCACTGCTGAGCTGTTGAACCTGGACGTCATGCGTTGGGTTTGCTGTCCCGTCGGATAATACTTCGGTAAAGCGAAATTCACGCTGCTGGAAACTAGGACTGAATCCTAGCGTCGATCCTGTGAGACTGGACGTTGACTTAGAAACTGAACCTGAAGCTGTAGCGGCAGCGGCAGCGCCAGCATGCTTTGCGAAAACGGCCAAAGCTACCTGTGCCAAAGTCTCGTCTTCGGCCGCTTTCTTGGCAAAGAGCTCGTCGCGATGCTTCTCGATATAACCCGTCTCAACTGCGCCTGACGCGAAATCCGCGCTCTTACAAACCGCCTTCAAAAACTCAATGTTCGTGGTCGGCCCGGCAATCTCGTACTCCTCTAATGCTGCGGCTAGATTGCGCAAGGATTCCTCGCGGTTGGCGCCCCGAACGATTAATTTGGAGATCATCGGGTCATAATGGGCCGAGACTTCGTCCCCGGCAATAAACCCAGCGTCAATTCGGACGTCCTCACCTTCCTTCGGCAGTCGAACATGAAGGAGCCGACCAGAGTCCGGTATGAATCCTTGATCGGGATTTTCTGCATAGATTCGAGCTTCAATCGCATGTCCTCTGGCGGCAATGTTGGCCTCGATTTCTTCCTGGGTCAAAGGAAGAGAGCGCCTTGGGCAACCAGGATCTGCCAATGGACCAAATCCTGGCCTGTCACCATCTCCGTCACGGGATGTTCGACTTGAAGTCGAGTATTCATCTCCATAAAGTAAAAGTGACCTGTATCATTATCGAAGATAAACTCCACAGTTCCTGCACCTTCATAGCCAACTGCCAGCGCGGCAGCCCTGGCTTTCTCCCACAGATCTTTCCTTACACTATCTGCCAGGTGAGGAGCGGGAGATTCCTCCAGTATCTTCTGGTGTCGCCTCTGGATGCTGCAATCCCGCTCTCCCAGGGCCACGCAATTGCCATGCACGTCCGCAAAGACCTGTACCTCGATGTGTCGTGGAGTTGTGATATATTTTTCCACCAGCATGTGATCATTTCCAAAGGAATTTAGCGCCTCCATTTTCGCGGACCGCAATTGATCTTGAATTCACTTTTGGATCTGACGATCCGCATTCCCTTTCCACCGCCTCCTTTGACCGCCTTGATCAGGACAGGGTATTGCATCTTGTCGGCTTCGGACTCGAGAAATGAGGGATCTTGGTTGGTGCCGTGGTAACCGGGAACGCAAGGGACGCCTGCTGCGGTCATTATTTCCTTGGAGCGGCTTTCAGTCGTAGATTTGTAAGTGGAAGACCGCCATACATGCAAAATGATATAATTTGGTTGGGTGTGTCTCTTACCTCTTGTCGCCCATATCTTCAATAGCCTTCCATGGCGGCCCGATGAAGACCAACCCTGCGTTCACACATTTACGAGCAAACTCAGAGTTCTCACTTAACTGTAACCGACTTGTTAGCGGACCGTTCTTCTGTCAGCTAGTTATTTTTCTTCACAGAGTAGTCACGAACAAAGCCATAACCCGGATGAATGGCCTGGCAGCCCTCTCGCTTGGCTATTTCTATGATCCGGTCCCCGTCTAGATATGCAGCTGTCTCCCCAGATTAAACGCGTACGGACTGCTCAGCGCATGTTGCGCTTTTCTATCGGGATTTGTGTAGAGCGTCGTGACCTTGATGCCGTGCTGTGTGGCTGTTCGGCCGACTCGTCTAGAAGGTCGACTGTTAGAATTTTCAACACACGTTTTGCCCTTCTTCTTTTCGAACATACAGAGCAATCTCGCCACGGTTGGCAATCAATATCGAATTCAGAATCGCGCCGTTCTCCGAAGTAGCAGCCAGAGTCGACGTCGCTCGTGAACCGGGCTTTGACCTGAGTAGTAGACTCCATCGGTGTCCGGTGCGGAGAAGGGATGAGAGCGTCATCGTAAAGAACTGAACAATAGGGGTATATAAGAAGAAAAAGAGCCGAATAAAAAATAAGGGTTTTAAAAGAAAGACATGACGAGGAGGATGTTATTTGCAGAGCAGAAGTACTCTGTTGCATTGTCTCCAAAGCTGGAATGGGGACTGGGAACGCCGACGCCAACCGAAGCTAAGCTGCGCGGGGAAAGTCCCGCATTCCCGAATTCGTTCCGCCTGCACGTGCCTACTTTATGCCTGGAAAGTAAGGCACCAATATACCTCTATGACGATCCTGATACGGCCAGATCTTGTCTATCCTCTCTCTCTGTTCCTCGCTTTCTGCCAGCGACATGAACTTTCTTTTCTGCATACGGTTCGTGTTTGGCACAATTTCATAATAATGTCAGTTTTGTGGTAGGTAACTGCCTGGCAAACTCAGAGCTCACATAGACCATGGTTGCAACTTCACTTGCGGTTGTTAGAGCATTCGGTCCTGCATTAGGATTTCGCAGCTTTGCCAGGACTTCAGATCGGTTGTCTAATGTGAGAAGAGACGCTTTATTATATTATACCTCTTGGTATTTTATCACATGGGTACTTCAACAAGACCTCGTGAGACTGGCCTCTTAGTAGTATGTGTTGAGAGGAAACGTCTATTCGCATTTGTGCCACTGGATCAGATGGCAACATCAAGAAGCCCGTGGATATTGAACTTTTGATATCGCTTCGAAGCTTCCTGGGGCTCATTTGATCTGCCACCTTGAGTCAACGAGCAATTGAGAGCGGTCCGGTTAGTTTGTAGATACATACAGCCGTCGCTTGGTAGAACTCTTCTTCTTCTTCTTTCGCCTCTACCCCTGTGGAATTCCAAGATAAGCAACGCGTTTAACGGTAAGGACAGAAGATCTCTCACCGGCACCATCGTTTTCTGTAAGGACAACTTTAACGGAGCATTGCTGAAGCCATGGCGACCCGCCCGGCATATGTTCATGGGACTTTGGGACATGCGCGGAATCCCAGCACTGCGAGTGATTTCTCAACTTCGAGCAACGAAGACAAACATGAGGAGACTTCAAGGCAGATACTTTCTAAAATTTTTGAAAACATAGTATCTTTTCCTGATTATCAGCCAATACCAACAAGGGGACTTGAATACAGAATCGAAGTGTATGTACATGTAGGTGAAATTATCAGTGAAGATGAACAAGCGGCAACCCATTCAACAAGAATTAGGTTGACAATCGACTAGGCCAAGCGTCGGCATGCCGGAAATATCCGCCGTTTGGGAGGTGAAGAAGAGCGATGTTCTCCCGGTGTTTTGGTTCAAGAAGTAGCTGAGCTCTTGGGTCAGGTCATGGAGCAAACCGCTGAGGTAGGAATGGTGAAAGATCAAGAGGCATTCGTCCTTAGTATGCATGGAACTCACCTCAAATTGACTGCCGCACATTTCACTACAGACTATCTTTCACACGTTCGCAGTCCGACAATGCCAGAATCAGAAAAGCTGTTGGTTAGGCGTTCAGAGCCCTTTGATCTAAAGACAGTGTCAGGGAGAGCTGGGGCTTTGCAGTTATGCATCGGTATCCTTGAATACCTTCGGAGCGGCAAGGCGGAGATAGCCTTGCTGCAAAAGATTTTTGAATGAAAGGTTGTGTAGGAAGATTTCAGCTTCCTCCTTCAGCACTCATGTATCTGTACAGCCCAATTACGAGCCTTAGCGCCTCTCTTCGTCGATCTCTTTGCACAGATCGTAGGTCTCCGAGTGAAAGACTTCAAGAGGCCCATCCAGAGACTCGCCATGAGTGAGCTCTTCTATGTAGGTGGGAGAGATTCTTGCCATACTGAGCTGCAGGACCGTCCTATCCATGCGTAGGACGAATGTTGTATGGGTTGTCTTGGCAACTTTATTATGATCATAGATGAGTGCGCCTATAATAGGATCTGGGAAATCGTACGCTCGAGGGATGATTTATCATTTTTGTTTACAACCTGGTATACGGAATCAGCAGGAGTACGACATATTGAAGGGAAATTTACATACCGAAAATACACCAAGAATCCGTGGAGGGACTTCATTACTTGCGACGGTCCCTTCACACCTTAACGCGCCACGGCCCGAAGGTAAATGAAACCGTATCTTTGATTCAGAAATTATCTGTCTTGTTCCGTAAGCCGTTGCGTTCGCATGGACGACCGATATATACTAACAAGTTATCCAGTTGATTGTCGGATAGTATGATCTCGGACAAAGATAATATGGCATCCTTCGATGTCTCTGACCAGTCTTCAGACTTCACTGCTTCACTCAGCCTGGCGAAAACGGGGCGAAAGAGATTCCGTCGATAGGCGGAGGGTTGACGTTGGAAATCTATTAGATCGTCTTCTGGCTTGGTGAAATCTGCAGCTAGAGTTTCCAATTCTGCTCCGAATTCAGCACGCGTTCGTCGCTCTTCAACAAGCAGTAAACACACCTTGATCTCCGTCGTCCGGCAAATACCGTGGATCAATGATTTCGGCAGCAACAATGTCGTTATGTTGAATTAGCTTTAATTCTCGCAAGTCATCCGACTTCCATTTCTCGGGCGGTTGAAGGACAAATGATAAAGGCTTCATGCTAGTTCTATACACCTAGGTAGTTGTCGAGCCTAGGTATATGCTGTGTGTTGGTTTTGTAATACCTCGCCTAGGCATGTAAAACGTTACCAGAAGATTACGTGAGGTTTCAATGTATTGAGTATGCATGCTCTCAATAAAGAACGTAAAGAGCGGTCTGCTACCTTTGGGGAATCACGGGGAAATACGGACTTCCAGTAGAATGAAAAGAAAAACACGGCGGTCAAAGTCGTCTTGATTGATTCCCCGCGTCATCTGGCAGCTTGCATATCCGGTTATAGCCCAGCAAATTCATAGCTGAGGTTGAGCTGAACAAAGATATCATACCGATAGATCAGGTGACTGGAGATCATCCTTCCATACCCCCATTTTCCTTTTCTTCTTCTTCCTTTTCTCTTGAGGAAAAACAAAACAAAAAGGAAAAGAAAAGAAAAGATTTACACACAGCGCCATGACCTCCCAAGAACCCGTCGACGTCTTGATAATCGGTGGCGGCCCCGCCGGCCTGACTGCTGCCCTCACGCTTGCCCGCCAGAGCCATACGGCCATCCATCCTCTTCGACTCGGGCAAGTATCGTAATGGCACGGCGCACCATATGCACATGATCCCAACCTGGGACCATCGTGATCCCGCCTTGTTCAGAGACGAGGCGAGGAAGGAAATTCTACACCATTACTCGACCATAAGAATCGAGGAGACTGAGCTGACCAAGGCTGAGAAGATCAACGACAGTCTGTTCCAGATTGCCGACTCGAACGGCACAATACGGCAGGGAAAAAGATCATTCTTGCCACGGGCTCGGGAAATATTTATCCTGACATTCCAGGCTACAAGGAAGCCTGGACGAGGCGCATGTACGATTCCTCTCTGTGTCTTGGGAAAACTTGCGCTAAGAGAAGGTCATATTTAAGTTCCCACTGTCTCTTCTGTCATGGTTATGAAGACCGCGGAGCTGCTAGCACGGGTGTGCTTGCAGTGCAGTCTGCGGCCATGACACCCTTTGCTATCCACTTTGCGGAAACTGCAGCTCAACTGAGCTCGAAGGTGACCATTTATACTCACGGGTCCCAGGAGCTTAGCAACCAGCTCAGCACGTTACTGAGCACGGGTTCTCCGGCCTTGAAAGTTGACTCTCGCACAATATCACGGCTTACTCTTGTGGATAACGACACGGCAATCAAGCTGGAATTCACCGACGGCAGCAGCGCTATTGAAGCATTTTTGGTGCACAACCCACTTACCAAAGTCAACGGGCCGTTTACCGAGCAATTGGGGGTCACTATTCTCGAGAACGGCGATATTGAGGCCAATCCTCCTGCTTTTCAGACCAATGTGCGAGGCGTTTTGCGGCGGGGACGCGATTACGCCGTACAAGGTAGTTGCCGGTGCCATTTCGAGTGGATGCAATGCGGCCGTTGCAGCGTCGACGCAGTTGTTAGCAGAGAAGTTTGGCCATCATCCCATGTTCTGAGACCAATAGTTCACGGCAGACACGGGCAATGCAAAGTAAGACCCAACAACTTGCTATAGTTACTGCATTTCACGAAGTCGCAGTATTAAATAGTTTCTGATACAAAACAGAGTATAATGCTTGTCTTTTCTTCAGACGCATAGGTTGTTTCGTTATAGAACAAAAGATGATATCGACCTGGAATGCATGGGCTGAGTTAGGGTTAGGGCTAGTGTCATGAACTGGCGCTAGTTAGTCAGCCAATGCATGGTAACTAAACCCAAGGCACGTAACGATAAAGAATTTGGGCCCTTAACTCTTCATCTCTTGGATGGAAAATAATTTATTTTCTAGCTTCATCCTCACACACTCTCTTTCAAAGTGCTGCGCACTCTTGTTTTCCTTCTCATGCTCATTGCCATCTCAATGCGTACGGATTGGAGCCCGCCGCTAGTTATGACATAAACTTATCTTCCTCTCCACACTCTCGATCATATTCATTCACCTTCGTTCATCTCGTTTCTCTCCTTCTTTTGTCTCTTTCATTTCACTATTATAATCCACCAGTCGGCGCTCACTTTTCGCAATGTCTGACGACGAATACTACGACGACGATGATGATTGGTACTGGTATGAGGATGACAGTATGGGTCTTGGAGTAAGCGTTTACAATATGGGTTGAGCAGTCAAGCACGACTTCTTTCTAACTCTGGCCTTCCCAAAACAGGATGAATTGGCCGAAACCGCCGTGCATTCTCCCATCATGGTTGAAGATCCATCCCTTGAAACTGTTGATACATACAGCGATTGGGAATACTATTCTGATGACTATTACGACGACGACCCAACGGTTATGACGAAACAGAGAAGTGAAGGTGTAGGGAGCCGCACAAAAGAAACGAAAACTTTCTACACTCGAGAATATCCCTAACCTCTCTCTCGGCTCTTCTGTCGTCGATTACCCTACCGCTATGACGAGTTCCTTCAAGGGCGTTCTGTGGAGGCTTCCGGTGAACAAAGATGAGAAGGTCGAGTTGTACGAGCCCGGCAAAGGGGAGAAGGTTGCTGTGCTGAGTAATTGGAGGGAGGTCTTCAAAGCTCCGCTCCATCGGAATGATCGGCTTTCAAATGGCGCCAAAACAAATGAACACGAAGATGAAGCGCAGTGTGTCGACAAACAAGATAGCAGCATTCTCCCGCATCTACCGCAGAACGCCCAGAATTTGGTGAACGCAGCACAGACGTGGATATGCCCGATATTCCCCGCCACCAGTTGCAATTGAGAATATGGACGAGTCTATCAGTCGTCAAAGAGAGAAACAATCACAATCCGATTTAGCAAAACCAGCATCTCATCCTCTAGCAGAAACCATGATTATTGCTGATAGCGAGGATAACATCGATGAGGCAATTTCGAGCCCTGTCGCGGTCGCTGAGGTAGATGTCGTTGACGAAGATAAAGAGAATGTGGGCGCACCGGAGAAAAGGAACAAACCCGCCATAAAATGTCCGTTAGGGTCGAAATCCCGACTCTGGCAGCCGTCTTGAAGCAAGACTCGGCCAACAAGAGCACTCCTCGTAAGAGAGGTCGCAAACCCAAGAGTTCCCCTACGACTATAACAACAAAACTGAGCGTAACCACTGAGAAGAATAACAAACAGCCGGTGTCCAAACCCGCACAGACACCCAAGCAAGCACCTACCAAGAATGGACATGCCATTTCTATGAAGAAGAGAAAGAAACCGTCGGAAGCCGATCTTGAAGAAGAAGAACCAGGACAAACTGACGGTAGCAACAAAAGACGATCCAAGCGGGTAGCTTCATCTACCACTAGTAATATCGATCGAAAAGCTGCACAAGTTGTTGAATCAGACAAGAAACGTGCGCGGACGACTTCTTTGACCTCTTCGATGGACGGACGTGGGAAAAGAAGGAGGGTTTAGTTTCAAAAATTTTCCTCTCAATATCTCCCTATCAATCATGTTCTTTATATCTTTATGTCTCTTCGCATTCATGCTGAGCATTAAGTCGCGAACGAATTCACAGGCTTTGTCGCTAGGTAACGTGTACCAGTACCTATTGGAAGAACAGAGTTGCCATCTTACCTAGGTAGCTTCAATATAGATTCGTGGTGATGAAGCCACACTCTTGCTTGGTAAGCCCCTTTCAGTCAAAAACAATAAACCCTGGTATGATGATGGGGTGGAATACAACTAGACTTGCAAAATCGAGCATCTTACGACGGGACAGTCAATTACATTGAGAATATAAGGGCATTTAACTACATCCTAAAACACCAAACCTCGTCTCGGCCTCTCCAATATTATTCTTTCCACCCATCGCGGCCGCCAATCCCATCCCGAGAAATTTTCTCGTCTGCGCAGGGGAATCACGCCGTCATCCCATAATCGCGCCGACGAGTAGATTGCCTGCGATTCATGATCGATCCTCGCTTTAAGGTCTGGATCGGCAGTACGTCCCACTGCCTCCATTACTGCTGACAATTGCTCTGATCCCATTACCCCGATTTTGGCATTGGGCCACATAAACATTAATCTCGGTGAATAGGCACGGCCGCTAGATTTGAAGTTTTTAGTTCATGACCACAACGTCAAAGAAAGGAGACATTGACTTACCACATGCCGTAATTTCCTGCACCAGCACTTGATCCAAATACTACTGTAAACTTGGGCACGTCGGCACATGCTACCGCTGTTACCAGCTTCGCTCCATTCTTTGCAATGCCGCCCTTTTCAGCGTCTGCCCCAACCATAAACCCGGATATATTCTGTAGAAATATAAGTGGTATGCGTCGTTGAGCGCATAGCTCAATGAAATGTGCTCCTTTTAACGATGACTCTGAGAAGAGTATGCCGTTGTTGGCAACGATGCCGACCTGAGTCCCGTAAATGCGCGCAAACCCTGTGACAAGAGTGCTGCCATAATCGCGTTTGAATTCCGCAAATTCACTGCCGTCCACTATACGTGCAATCACTTCATGCGCGGGGATCTGCCGCCGAAGATTTGTGCCAACAATGCCACCCAGCTCTTCGGGATCGTAGAGTGGTTCTTTGATATCCGTGTCTGGGGAGAGGTCTGAGAGAGGCACGCTGGTCTTTGGGTAATTGAGATTGCTAATGGACCGTCGAGCAAGAACTAGGGCATGTGCATCGTCAACAGCAAGATAATCCGTTACACCTGAGATTGTGCTGTGCAGACTACCTCCACCAAGGTCTTCGGCAGAGACAACTTCCCCAGTCGCCGCTTTGACTAGTGGAGGTCCTGCAAGGAAAATAGTTCCTTGATTCTCCACAATAATAGTCTCATCACTCATGGCGGGAACATATGCTCCTCCAGCAGTGCAGGGTCCCATTACCACTGAGATTTGAGGTATCCCAAGCGAGCTCATACGCGCTTGGTTAAAGAAGATGCGGCCAAAGTGATCCCGGTCCGGAAAGACATCGGCCTGATGCGGCAAATTGGCACCACCAGAGTCAACAAGGTAGATGCAAGGTAGTTTATTCTCTTGTGCTATTGCCTGTGCCCGTAGATGCTTCTTGACTGTAATAGGATAGTAGGTTCCTCCTTTGACTGTACTATCGTTGGCAACAATCATACATGTGACGCCTTCAACCGTCCCTATGCCTGTGATGATCCCTCCCCGGGACGTCTTCGCCAGGGTAAACTTCATGGCCTGCAAGAGGTGACAACTCCAAGAACGACGTTCCCGGATCAATCAGCGACGTGACGCGGTCTCGAGGGAGCATCTTTCCTCGTGCAATATGTTTCTCGCGGGCTTTTGCGATCCACCCGCTGCGATTTTATCATGTAGCTGCGTCATCTGTTGTAGTATCTCGTTCATCTGTCGCTCGTTCTCCTTGAAGTCTGCAGACTCGGTATCGACGGCAGTGGGCAACACTGAGATCGCGTTTGCATGATGCGGAAATGTATAATTTGAAACCGATCTCGAATTTCGTGAGGTGGAATTTCTGGAAAGGTAGTGAGGTATTCTCCTCTGGGGATCACTCGTCGTTGTCCTGCGATTGTTGACAAGCATCGTCCTGGTCTGGGGATGGATTTGATTTTGGCCTCTTTCTCCGCGAGGGTGCGGAGAAGGGAGCGGCTGTTAATCATTATTGCCGGGAACGACGTGACCGACGAGACGCTCGAAAGAGGTATGTCCCAAGTCTGACGCTCATCTGAGAGGGACAGTCAGAGAGAGAGGGGCGTAAAGACCGGGAGGAAGTTCGTGTGTCGTCTTGGAGAGCGCGAGGAGAGGAACCTCGGACAGCTCCTTCCCAAGCCGTGCGGAGAGCGACGATTGCCGCGTCCAACCGAGCGGGCAATTCTGCAGCGCTGCATGCAACATCAACATCAACACTAACAAAAACATAACACAACACTTCTGCTTCCCTCGGCTGCAGTGCGGATTCCTCTCCATTCACACAGAAAATGTCCTCGAAACATCTTTCTCGTTTCCTTCTACGATCCCGCTCCGCTGCGGAGCTGGCGCTTTGCGGGGCCCCGCATGGAGCCGACACCATTCAACAAAGCATCCGAAGGGCTTCGTTGCACCAACGGACGAGGAACTGCTGGAGTTGCGGCAGAGCGTGCAGGAATTTACTCGTCAGTGATTGCCCTGAAGAGTCATTTAGTTCCCTTCAACTAACGCTACGATCCGTGCGCAGGCCGAGAGATACCTGAGGAGGTCGCCGCAAGGACAGATCAACAGAATGACTTCCCAGCAGAGATGTGGAAAAAGCTCGGTGAAGCTGGGTAAGACTTCGAATTTCTCGGCGATCAAATTAACGATTTCGTGGCTGAACATAGTATCTATAAAACAGCTTCCTGGGCGTGACCGCAGACGAGGAATACGGTGGTTTGGCCATGGGCTATCAGGCACACTGCACCGTGCTAGAGGAGATTAGCCGAGCGTCAGGTGCGAAGATTATATTTGGGTAATAAATATTTTGTTTTGCTTTCCTCTGACGTTTCACAGGAAGCATTGCTCTCTCCTACGCCGCTCACTCGCAGCTCTGTGTCAATCAACTATCGTTAAACGCAAATCCCGAGCAGAAGGCGAAATATCTCCCCGGACTCATTTCTGGAAAGAAGATTGGTGCTCTAGCCATGTCTGAGCATTCCGCCGGGTCAGACGTGGTCAGCATGAAGACGTCAGCCAAAGCTGTGGATGGAGGCTGGCTGCTCAATGGCACCAAGATGTGGATTACCAATGTCTGTGAACTCTAAAGCACAGCTTCACTTATGATTGGTCGTGTGCTGATATGCTCGCTGCTTGCTTACAGGGCCCAGATGCAGACTACATTGTGGTATATGCAAAGACCGAGCCAGAAAAAGCCTCCAAGGGTATCTCCGCGTTCATCGTGGAGAAGACTTTCAAAGGCTTCTCGTGCGCGCGTAAGCTTGATAAGCTCGGCATGCGTGGATCGAACACCGGCGAATTAGTCTTTGACGACGTATTCATACCTAAAGAAAACCTGCTTGGCGACCTCAACCGTGGAGTCAAAGTGCTCATGGAAGGCCTAGATTTGGAACGTCTCGTCCTGAGCGCTGGTCCACTTGGGTATATTTCTTTCACGGATGATGAGTTTTCCTTGATATAGCTAACATAGACGTGCAGAATTATGCAATCCGCCCTCGATATTGTCTTACCTTACACTCATACACGAAAACAATTTAATACCCCATCGCTCACAACCAGCTAATACAAGGCAAACTAGCAGACATGTACACCAAACTCGCCGCCTCTCGCGCATACACCTACGCTACAGCCAAGCAGATTGATGAATCCGGAGCCAAGGGCACCGCCATTATCCGGACACAGGATTGCGCAGGCGCAATTCTGTATGCAGCAGAGCGCGCTACAGAGTGTGCGCTAGACGCCATTCAGCTTATGGGCGGCAATGGCTATATCAATGAAATCGCGGCGGGTCGGCTGTTGAGAGATGCCAAGTTATATGAGATTGGTGCTGGTACGAGTGAGATCAGAAGGATGGTGATTGGGAGGGCATTTAATAAGGAGTATGCCTAGATTCATGTCATCATAGAATGGCAGATTGTACAGGATACCTCATTTTTCAATCTACTGCCTTCCCTTTCCCTTTTGCCTCCGAGGAGCTCTTCGCGGGAACATCTCCAGTGGTGTTGTAAAGTACACAACCTCTACACTTGTTAGTATTAGTAGGCGGTAACACCCGTGTCTTTTTCCTCAACCGAGGTCAAAATTGATGGTTAGTTAATTATGCGCCTAGTTTCTGCTTTCGTAGTAATTTATGATAACTAACGTATGGTAATCATGATATGGTAATCAAGATATAAGTCGCCAATGAGCGTGGCTTGATGATTTCAAATCGGAAATCCTTCAGCCCCAGCTGTGTGCGGCTGAGGGCTGCGACGAGACGCGTATTGTTCGATCAGTCAACATTAATTGTTGATGGAAATCTGTACGGATTACCGAGCAACAAGAATCTTGGAGCTTGGAATAGACAAGAAGCAAAGAGAAGGCCGAAAATAGCAATTTAAACTGGCGGCGTGCGTTGAAACCAGAGAGTTTTCTTGGATGTGATCGTATACTCTTGCTTGCTTCAACTCATCAAGATTCAAAACCTCTATCGACGCCAGTTTTCTCTACGTTCCAAGCTCTACCAACATCATGCCTTCATACTTGATTACCGGGGCAAGCCGCGGCATCGGGCTCGCTTTCGCCGCTGAACTGGTGACTTTCCTTGCTTTTTGGCTTGTTCTACCTGATCACAAGCAAGTCCTTGATCTTGAAGGCCTCAAGAAGCTAACGCACGAATTCGTAGCTGAAAGACACAAACAACACAGTCATCGCCACTGCTAGGAATACGGCCAATGCAGTCGGCTTACAGGAGCTCAAGGCTCAGACTCAGAACGACCGACTCGTCCTCGTCGACCTTGACGTCTCAAAGCTCGAGAGCATTCAAGCAGCTGCCAAGAAAGTAGAGCAGCTACTTCCTGGCGGCCTGGATAATCTTATCAGCAATGCCGGCGTCAGCTATAATCCATCGAAGACTTTCGAAGAATTGTATGACCTTCCTCTGTTCCATCCGATTCGTCTATTCTATGTTAGCTAGCCACTGACACCGTCGTAGGAACATTGAAGATTACACGGCGGAGGTGGCATTCACAGTCACTGCGCCACTCATGCTGATGCGCGAGTTCCTTCCACTTCTTCGAAAAGGCGAGGCAAAAGGGCCCTGTTTATCACCTCTATTCTGGGCTCGGTCCAGACAGCCGTGGTACTGAAAAACCTCATGAACGCGTACTCCGTCGCCAGAGCCGGCTTGAATATGTAAGCAACATTGGGACTCTAGTTATATCCGTTCATATATCGAAAAAAGTTATTAACGGGGAGATGCGATTGGCTCTAGGTTGGTTCGGAAGTGGTCACCAATGTTGAAAGACGAAGGAATAACCGCCGCTCTTATCCACCCTGGTACGTGTTGACTCTCAGAACGTCTTCAGGGACTTGACACTGACTTGCCTTGTAATAAAAAGGCTGGGTTAGCACCGATATGGGCGACCAAATCACAGAATGGGTCATGAAATACAACCCGACTCTAGAGAATCTGACCCCCGAGAAGTCGGCTGCACAGTGCATCAAGGTTCTAAATAACATCACCATCGAGGATGCAGGGACCTACTTCAACTATGACGGCACACAGCTTCCCTTCTAAGAGAGCTCTTGCTAAAGGATGTTATGCGGATCAGTCGACAAACAGATTGTTAGTTTCTGAAGCTAGGTACCTGGGCACATTTTTCAGTCTTTCAACGTTGAATTTTCTTTTCTTTGTGTACAAATGCGCATTTTATATATATATCAATATATAGAGAGAAAACAAAACACTTTTCCGTATCGTGAGATAAGGTCAGGAGCCAGCCCAGGGATTCCATCATGAAGGAATACACGTAGGTGAGTATGTAGTTGTAGATCATGAATAGAATCGGTCATTCGTATATGAGGTATAGTATAGAGGTATATGTCGTGTCGAGTCAGTCGTTGGTTGATCATGATGGCAAAAAGGCGTCGTCAATTTCCCGAGGAAAATAAGGAAGAAGAGCTTTTCTCTTTCTATAAAAACGAAAATAAATCTGGCCCCGCCTCTGTCCGTGCCAATTCCATAACAAACCGGGGAACATCAACATGAGGGCAATCATGAAAGGGGCAAAGGAAATAAAAAATCGAAGGTCGAAATTCTTGTTTTAAATAACAACACATTGTCCTCGTCGTCGATAAGATCTTCGTTCTCGTTTCCGTGGTTCACGAGTAGGCGTTTCTCGCTTCCGATTTTGCACTTCAAGTGACCGCAGCTGAGAGGCCTGGAGGTCTTTGCGAATAATCTGTCGGCACAGATCGATAAAGACCTCGTTAACGTTTGCGCGACGACGGGCGGACGTCTCGTAGTAAGGCGCATTCCCCAGCTTTGCGAAAGTGCAAAGGCTCGTGCTCGCGAAACGGCGCGGTCTTCTTCCAGATCGGATTTGTTGCCGACAATCACAATGGGGACTTTTGTGTCGTCTTTGATGCGGATGATTTGTTCCCGGATTTCGAGAGCTCGTGGAGAGACGACATGCTCGTGATCGAGAAGACGAGGAGAAAGCCTTGTCCTTGTTTCATGTACAGTTCTCTGTTTTCGCCATGTTAGTTGGTTTTAGTTTCACGTCGATCACGGGAAAACATAGGAATCACCTCATGGCAGCTAGAAAGAGCGATTGTTAGCTCAAAATTTCCCATTAATATTTGTTCCAGAGGTCAATCTTACTGAATTGTTCGGTTCCAGCAGTATCAAGTCTTGTTCAATATCAGTATCTTTCTCATCATCCGGAATCGTAGTGCAAACGCTTGTCATAATACGTACATTTCCAAGATACATTGTCGGCCCTAAGTAAGTAACATGGAAATTTCTTCAATTAGTTTATATGCATTCCCTAGGATGGAACTCATCGAACCACTCACATCAACCTCGATTTGTTTCCGATATGAATCCTCAATTGTTGGGTCATAGCTCTCGATCCAAACATTTTGCACGAATTGGGCTAGCCAACAGAAAATATCAGCGGGGCCGACGTTTAATTGCTCAAGGCCACAAGGTTCGCGTACCTGTGAGACAGCTTTTGCCAACTCCTCCTGTGGCTCGTTAGAAATCGTGTAGATTTTCATGCGTAGGCAGACATACCCGCGCCCAAAACGACAATGTGATATTCCCGTCTATGATTTTGTTCAAGCTGTGTTAGCTAGATCTAAATGCACGCGGGAGTAGAGGCGCTGCATTCTCACCTAGGCTGCATTTGAATGAGATATATGCTTTTTCAGATATGGGAAAAAGTATAGATAATGCTCCACAGTTCGATAACAGACGGGTTCTTCTAGAATATAATCAACAATAGCGTGTCACAATGCAATTGTAACGCGTGGTTGATGGTGGTACAGGTAGTGATGAGTCCGGCACAATCGACTGTCACTGTAGCGAAGGAAATTGGTAAATACGCGGCAACAATTCAAGAATACTAGAATAGAGGATTGGGAACCGGTCGATCGATTGCAAGAAAAATGTAAGGAGTGGTTGTAGGACTCTGCGAGAAAAGAATAGTCGGCGCGGGCACGCAGTGGCGCTGACTGGGAATTGATCAACGAGGAACTTGGAGGAGATGGCCAAGGAAAAAGAAATCAATTGGAAGAAGTGAACTCGGGAATATGCAATTGAACAGTCAATTGCACGAAATTCGATCGATTTTGTGAAAAGTAGCGTGCGTCCTCTTTTTAAATCCGCAGAGTGACGTCGAGTCGCTGCGGTCAGAAGCGAGAAGGAAGGGAGACGAGGAGTCTGTAGATGCGAGTAATTCCGAATGCAATGAATGTCTGTTCACTGGCGGTTTTCCTAGGTTTTGTTCTCACTCTCAATTGAATAGCAATGACAATAATAACTCGCGGACCGTGGGCGGAGCGTTAGGGAGGAGACGGAGAGAAGAAACGGTACGGCGGTGAGGAGAGGCTTTTCGGGAAATTTCTCTCTCTGTTAAATTCTGAAAATTTATTGCCCGAGCGAGGAAGACGAAAAATGAATATGAAGAGCAAAGAAATAAAACAAAGTATATTTTTTTTTTTTTTCCAAACTTTTTCTTTCGCAAGCCGCGTCTGGAATTTAATATCGATCAATTGGCGTTGGGGCACGGTGACACTGACAGTCTGGCTGGCTAGTCAAAGGCCGCGGCCCAAATGGGCTATTATAGCCTGTACCATGCTAGTTATAGTGAACGTAAGGTACATAACTTAACTAAGCTAACTAACCTGATGGCATCATTGCAGACGCAAAAGCGAAGACCGAACGGCGAAGACACAGTCAGGTACTCACGCCTTTGCTGTCAGTGTGATATGCCGCCGGAATTGCTACTGCCTATGCCATCTACCCCTTACGACGAGGGCCACGTCGAGATGCCGGAATTTGGGGCTACCAGCAGCCTTGTGCCTGGAGAAATTGTGTGATAGCCTCTACATGAAGCTAGGGGAAAGAGGCAGTTAGTTTGGTACGATTTATCTTGGTTGATTGCAATCAGATATAAGCCCGGCCGGTTCCGCGGCGTTGCCATTGGCGCTTTCCACGGACCATAGTTAGGTAATAACACTGTATATTATGTGATCGAGTCAGGAAGAGAGGAAGCTGTGTTTATATATGCCGTCAGGGGTCGCCAATGCGTTGTACTACTGCAGGTGTCTTGGTTCCGTAAAGCAGCCAACTGCATCGATATCCAGTTCGTGTCCCTCGGAAGTTGGAACCGTAGGTAACACTCGTATTCACCAGAATGAGTTCAACTTCGCTAATTAGCTGGAATATTATGCCTACGGCCCTTCGAGGCCCGACTTGCAATATCGATATCAACTAGTTGGGTGCTCAAAACAAGCACGTACACACTCGAACTTGTATTTTGTAATTATTGTTGATATCGATGACTACCATTCTGTAAAGCGACTTATAATTATCAAAATTGACTGCTTACTACGTTCCTACCTAGGTAGGCACTTTTAGGTGACTATATGGCTGCGTCGCATTGCTGTGACACGTGGTTTGCTGTGCCCTAACTGGGGAGTTAGCCTAGCGACATGGATATATCAATTCAACATCTACTTCCATTTGTACACTCATTCGTTTGAAAAGCCTTGGAATATCACACTGGGAGTTACTCTTCCATTTTCATTCTACACTGGCGCATTCTCCAAAGAAAATGAACTATCACATCAAGATTACAACCATAAATACAGCAAGCATTATCGTTTTACTATGCTAATTTCAAAGCCTCAAGCTTGCTCACTCCCATTTCGGCGCCTCATAGTCAGGGAAGTAGGTCTCATGGATTCGCCGCGCATATTCAACCACGTTCGGCGAGCGGCGAATCAACTTCGCAGACACAGGTGAACTATATGTATTATCAATCAGTTGTGAACTGAATGGACCACAAATTCAGCGGAAAAAGGAGAAGGAAAACTTACGCGTCACAAACCAATCCAGCAATGATAAAGCCAAACAACGCCGTATCGGCCTCTGTAGGTCCCTGGCCACCCAACGCCCAAAACGGGCTCTGACTAGATGCTGTCTTTTGCCGCGCATCTGCAAGCAGATTGTTGAGATTGCTCCAAACCTTTTCGCGGAAGGAATTGATCTCGTCGGTGGAAAAGCGGCCTGTGCCTTGGCCGTAGAGAATGGTCTTGCATCGGCGCCAGGCTATGTATCCAATCACCACGCGGAGAGGATAGGGCATCGAGGCAAAGATGCCGTCTCGCATGGTATAGAAGTTATCAATCCATCGTTCGGCGGCCTGTCGTACGAGTTTACCTAGGTAGTTTAGTTTCTTTTTCGCCCTTGTGTGTGTGGAGATGGTGCAAATAAAGAGTCCACACGTTATAAAAGTAGAGCTTATCTTCCAACAGAGCAGTCACGGCCAAATCAATCGCCTTTTCTGCTGGGGATAGTGTCTCGTTCATATCTGGTAGAATGCCATGTTCCTTCAATAGGTCACTGATGAGCTGGGTGTCTGAATACAACTCGGTGCCGACGTCCTTGGACAATTTGAAGCCGATGTACGGAATCTTGCCGCGGGGCTGGATCGTGGAGACCCTTTGTCGACGGTATACGACACCCCGGCAAAGCGTAGATGAGCCTCGAGCTTGACGGTGAAGGGAGACCAGACGTGAGTTGCTGTTATTGGGAAACCGCGGTAGACGGTGATGGTGGGAGCCATTTTGGTGATCTTTTTCCGGGTCGTGTACCTAGGTAGAATAATTGAAAGTGTACAGTCACTTCTGCTATACATAAGATTCACCGAGTGGAAAAATACTAAAAGCAAAAGATACATTCCAATGGTGATCTTTTATATGTATCTACAAGGTCGGCCTGTAAGTCGCCGATAGAGCGATAGTTGCCTGTTGGTTCTGCTTCTCATTGGATCATGCATCGGCCGGGGAGACGCGAGGCTAAGCACTAAACAAGTGGATAACTATTTCGTATAGATGCTTGAGTAAATGTTGGGATCTACAAGACTAAAGTCACATCTCTTCTCGAAAAGGAACACTATGTATACAATCAACGCCTAAAGTCGGTGCGGCTGCCATAATCCGTCTTCTCCACATTGCGGCCTGGCCCAACATCATACGTATTCCTCAGTCCCTGGCCGTACCCAGTGCCAGTGTCGCGGTCAGTTTTCCTAGTGGTGTTCGTGTTGGGGTTGTTCACCGCGCCTTCGATGATCTCGTCGTATCTCGAGCTGCGCGCCGGGTCGTCATAGGCAGCTCCTGTGTTGGTGCGATGCCCGCCGTACGTATCTGTGTTCGAGCTGCGGTAGCCTGAGATATCGGTGTTGCCGTACGTGGCTGTCCCAAAGCCCGTGTCTGCCAGGCTTGTGGTGCCGTACGCGTTAGCCGGCGTGTTGTAGATGGATGTGTTTGCACCGGTGAGGTCGGTTGTGTCGGTGGTTGGGTGGTAGTGGTAGGATCTGGCGTGGTAGTCTGTTGAGTCTCCCATTTTTCTTTTTTTCTTTGAATGAATGAAAGTATCATATAGGACCGGATCCGAGTATTTTTCCTTTAAATAGACAGTTGCATTCGCCATTTATAAACCATGCGCTGCACTGACATCAACCACCGAGAAAAATCGCCTGCTTGATGTAATATGGTCCATCAATTAGGGCAATGTTGCCGCCACGCCACAGAATCCTCGCCTGTCGAAGTTGAGAGAAAATACAAGACAGCATCCATGCAAGTATGCATTCATTGTAATGTAGTAGCATAAAATCATGGGCGCTATTGCTTCATTTAATTCAATTTGATAAAATGAACAAGCTAAAATACAAGTCATAAACAGGTCGTATATGTTCAACAGAATTATTTCAGCTTCTATACCATACCATACCAAACCAAATAAAACCAACTAAACGCCATATCACGAGGGCCGCTGATCTTAGCTCTCGCTGAGACAGAAACGGTGAAAAATTCGAAAAAGCTGTATGTACGGTAGATAATGTAGCGTTTGCATAAAATGAGACAAACGCTTTCTGTGACTTGAATAAACAGGTCGACATGACTCAATCATGAGTTGCGTAATTAACACGTAGTCAAAGACACGGTGTTGAACTTTTGAGCTCACAAAGGGTAGATGATAAAAGGGTTGTGGACGGGTTCTGCGAACGCTGGGGGCGGGTATCATGCATAAAACCGTTCGCTGGTGATGTGTTGTGCTTGCAAGTATACAAAACAAAGAGTCGATAAGACATTCGCCTACTTAGTCTGGATTCGTAAGCTGTTTGAAATAGAACTACGTGTTAGCATATGGCAACTTCGAGAAGAACGTCAGATAACCAAAAGAAGAGACGAACCCTCAAAACAGGACGAGAATAATCCTCGTCATCACGGAGAGACACTGCACTTTGTCGATCCCCATTAGGATATAAGACTGCATTCTTCTTCATACGGTTATCAGTGAAGGCCTGACTCGGACTGAGATAGTCTATCGGAGAGGTCGGAGTCGTTTCATGATCGGCCGGACCCATGAAATTGCGCATAAAGCTCATTTGTGAGCCGCGGCTTTGGCGCCGCGTATCAATTGTACCGCCTGTAATACTGCCATTTCCTCCGGTTGAGACCCCGGTTTCTCGGTGCCATCGTCGCCACGACGACGTCCGAAGCAGAAAACCACAAAGCGAAAGCGACAGCAGCTCCTACACCCACAAGCGATCCGATGACAATTCCCGCAATTGCTCCCCACTTAACGATGACTTCTTGTTTGACGCCGAGGACGCAGCGCTCGTAGGTGCGGGTGTAGCTGAGACTGTGATGGTCACAGGCTGGCCAGCCGAAATCGAGATTATTGGGGAGGCGGTCGTAGTCGGTGGATCGGACGTAGAAGAAGAAGAAGAGCTCTGTGCATGGCAAGGTTAGTATTGCTCATGCACCAGACTTCGCCCACGAAGGAAAAAATCAATTATTCATACAGAAGCAAGTGCGGATGTAGCAAAGGTCGATCTGGTAGAATCGGACGCAGTCACAGTAACGGTTTCAACCAGGGGTAGATGTTTCAGTAGCCGTACCCTCCTGTGCGGTTGTTAAACCAAATACTTACGAGATCGCACCGAGCCACC
The DNA here is from genome assembly GCA_020137715.1 of Talaromyces trachyspermus. Taxonomy (NCBI): domain Eukaryota; kingdom Fungi; phylum Ascomycota; class Eurotiomycetes; order Eurotiales; family Trichocomaceae; genus Talaromyces; species Talaromyces trachyspermus. Next base: position 6,324,368 of record JACGXQ010000015.1, on the reverse strand, counting down.
TTGGCATACAAGAACAAGAACACATACAAAAAAGGTGGCAACATACGAGCAAGAGGGAACAAGTTGTATCAGGGTACGGAACTTACCGAAGACGAAGAAGAGGAAGAAGAAGCTGTGGCAGTACCAGTCGCATCGGTGGTGCCAGTTGCTGTTCCTGACGGTAGGACATTTGACATGGCAATGTAGCCGTACAAGCCTTTGTCCGGGTTGCCGCAAAGATCGGGTGGATAGCCGGGGCACGAAGAGTCGCAAGCCGAGACATTACTTTGCGAAGCAGGAATATAATTCGAGCACCAGCATGCATTGCCCTGAAGGATGGCAAAGGCATAGTCCGCACTGCATTGTTGTCGACAAAGTCCGTTCGATTGGTATATGCTCGTTTCTGAAAATCGGAGTTAGTGTCAGAGATAGAGAAACATAAATGGCAGGACATGATCGTACGCAGTGTGCTCGCGGAAGCGGTGTTTTCGTCTGAGCAGTATTGAATCGTCAGTGCCGTGGCCGATGGCGCACCAAGAAGGAGGAGAGCAGCGGCAGCAAGTATTATTCGTAGACATGCCATCTCTTTCATGCCGGCGGCTATTCTTCCCCTGTCACCAATGTAGTGCGTGGTGTGTGCAAAACGGTCAATCAGAATGGCTTATCATCGAACAATGGACCGGGAGTGTTGTCTGTATTTCCCAATCGAAGATAATGGGCAGGGTGGACGATCTCTCAATCAACGGTTCTATTAGCAGACGAACGTCAAAGACCGAGATCGTGCTGTATTATTCCGATGTATATTCAAGGCGATTCGCAGACAGTCGAAAAGCAGCCAGGGGCCGAACTTGCAAACGAGTTACGCGCGACAATGAGATGCCAGCAGCATCTTCGTATCCCGGCGGGCAGGCGGGAATGTCAAACCAGCTGACAGCGTTTGCGGGAGAGTAAGACGAGATTGTAGTGGTGGTGCTGAAGCCTGAGGGTGGCAGAGAATGAGGTTGTGGACAGTGGCAGATGGGAAAGGCGGAACCGGGCAGGAAAGGAACGAGGAAGGAGGAAGGAGGAGCGTGCCTGTCTGTGCGCCGTCTCTGATTGGCCAGGACCAGCTCGCAGGGAATCGCCCCATTGGGACTAGACCCGGGCCGTCTATGACGATCGGTATTGTACACTGCGTATGAGAAATACGCTGTTCGTTTTATATACTATATTCCTTCTGGACGCTTCGTGAACTTCGTGATTTCGTAGGCCAAATTCCATTGCTTCGACACGGACACACAGCAAGTATAGCGGTTCGGTATTCGGACCATTCCCAATGGGTGGCCGTAGCATCTCCATGTGAACGCCGATCGTAATGAGGCTTACGCTTACATTTAGGACACACTGATAACACGCCTCCCGGCCAATCGATTCAGTCGCTGCACATCACGACCAAGGTTGCTTTAGAGCCAGACTAGCACTAGCTTGAATAGTGGGCTGGTCAGTGGTCACTGTGGACAGAAGTACGTACAAAACTTGGCCATATGAACTAATATGCCATCATCATCATACGATGCCGTTGTCAGACTCGTGCGTACAGAGTCTAGGCGTTGGACAAGCATATATAACTATCTACGGAGTACAGCACTCTGCACTGAGTCTGCAGTATCTGCACTCCATACGTTCGTCCAAGACTCCAATAAACTCGGCCTGGCTCTTTCATGTGCATGCCTCAGGCAATATTTCACGTGACCCGGATCTGTTGACGCCGCCACAAATGCATGTCTTAAACATCGGATCAAAGCATCATCCACTGCGAGTCAATGACATACACTATTATATAAACTTGTTGCCTTTAATTAATGCATTTTGTATAGTGCCTCCCATCCTGTCTGAGAAATTGTCTAAGATATGTATTAATAGAACTGTGAAACGCGCGTCGCTCAATGGAAGGATCAAGATGACCAAATATTGACCAAATACCAAACGCCGGGTCACTACCTAGGTAGTTAACATGACTGTTATACCAGGGCGGAAATGACAGACCAATGATTACGCTATTTAGTACACTTGGAATAATAGCATAGTGTCTAGATTTATTCTTCACATGCTGATTCAAACTGCGTCCATCTCGGGTTAGGGTTCGATGGCCAACTCCGAGAAACTCAGGTCGATGGAAAGTAAGGCGATTGATTACATCAGGATGAGCATAGTATACAACTAAGCTCTGAGATACCTCTTTCTCTGCCCTTCTTGCATACAGGCCTGCTAAATGTTAGGGTTGTTACCTAGGCTAGGTAAGTTCGAACGCCTACCCAGGTAGTTCAATGAAAATGCCTATGCCTTGTCCTATACCAGTATAAATTCAAGTATGTCGTCCTACTTATCACATCGAGCATCCTCGTTTTCTAACATGAAAACAGGCATTATTCTATACTCAGATCTATACTTACAACGGGAAAGCGAGAAATGGAATTCAACCAGCACCAACGCGAGGTGTTTAAGAAATTGCATGAGACCAAGGAATACAGCGACTTGACGCTGGTATGCGAAGACAAGCAATTTCCGGTGCACAAAGCAATTGTCTGCACACAATCATCGGTAATTGCAGCAGCCTGCAACGGCCGTTTCACGGTAATCCAAGCCAATATTGCAGTTGGGAACTAGGATAACAAAACGCTGACAGTATTCAGGAAGCATCCGAGAATGTTGTTCGGGTGACTGAGTTTGATGCGACTACTCTAAAGCGCATGCTCGAATTCATGTACCTCGGGGAGTACGAAGTCGAAGATACGGCCCATATCGGTATCAAGACTGTCCTGGAATATCAAAATGAGCTTCTGAACCTGGAATACACGGAACACAGTTCTAAGCACGGCAACAGCAACGACGACAATAGCATCAAGTGTGATTATAATAGCAGTAAACCAGAACCAGATTTCGGTGAATGGACAATCGAGACCGAGTGCAATGAGTTCAATGAATGCAATGAGTGCAATAAGTGCAATGAGCGCAATGCCAACGCCATACTCACCATGCTCGAGCCGCATATCGGCGTGAACGCCATTGCGGATTATTACAATGTGTCAGCACTCAAAGATCGAGCACAAGCCATGATTCTCTATATCCTGCGCACGTCGTGGTCTGCAAGCGGCTTCTTGGACGCGGTGGGCGAAATCTTCCAGACAACTGCCGACAAGCGTTTGCATGGCATCATGGCGTCGACGGCGATGGATCACTTGCAAGAGCTGATTGGAACCAAGCAGTTTGCAGAGATGGATCTTCCGAGTGTATTCGCCGTTGACGTGATACGGCGCACCGGCGAGACTCAGGGAGATGGAGGACAAACTACAGGATGTCGAAACACAGAGAGGTGATGTTTGGAATTGGACATCCCGATTGATCTCGGAAAGTTCCAAAGAGGCCTGGGATCTGAAAGCGGTTAATGAGAGATTGAATTCTGCCATCGCCAGGATTCAGGCGAATACTAATTGTCGCCACTGTTCGGCCGAGTTCAATTGTGTGATCCGTGAGAAACAGCGTCCAGGCCGAACTTCGACGTATGTTGTCCGGTGTCGCCGCTGTGGGACTAAGCATTATTAGTTAGGTTTTTGTCAGTTTTGAGAGAAATTTAACGTGAATTATGAAAAGAACTAGAAGAACTAGATTGCTCGATAACAAGCACGTAGCTGCTAGTAGTTACGAACTTGTCTAAGACAGACCGTGCTTGGTCTTTTCCATCCAATACAATTCCCAAGGTTGTACCATGGTAATGGTATATGGTTTCCTGGTTCTGATGCAGGAACCTGGACTGAATCATTGGTACGCTCGCTGTGTTCTGTACCATGGTCGAGTCAAAACTTAACGCTTCGTATTTGTTCGATTGCACCAGGACTAGCTGTACATGAACGATGATCAAAAATTGCAAGAAAGAAATGGAAAAAGAAGGAGAAGTATCATATCTTTCGTAACTCGTCACATCGTAATTAAGTGTAGAAAACCCAAACGATAAAAGAAGATTCATATCTCTCGATAACGACGTGGACGTCGACCTTCTTCAACTATCACCTCTCGCTCTCGAAACCGTTCCCGCGGTTCCCATAGACGTGGCTCTCGCGGAGGTGCCCTTTCAAGAAGCAATGGAGGCGGAGGTTGTGGTGCACTAGGAATCACAGGGATGGGTGGAAGCGTCTCTCGCTCGCGGCGTATCTCGCGAATCCGTTCACGACGAAATCGTCGTATATCTTCACTAAGATCCACGAGCCTTTCAACATCGTCCTGTAGAGCAATTAATTAATCAAACCAATCAAGAAAACGGGGTGAGCATGGATGGGAGCGCACGAACATAACGGAGATACTCAAAGACGTAATAGAAATGATCTGACTCTTCAAATTCATAGCCCGCCCGTTCAATGGCTTCTCGAACGACGAGATCTTTGGCGAGTTCCGTCCAGAGCCTATCGCGCTTGTCTCTGGCTGCGGTGTATCTCCTGCCAACATGGACTTCCTTTGGGACGATCTCTCTTTCCCGTTCTTCTTCTCGAATAATGATTTCCCGTTCTCGTCCATGACCACCGGATATGGTTCGCGTGATGATCATTTCTTTGTCTTTTCTTCTTCTTCTTCTCCGGGCAGCGGATGTCGTTGATGCGGAGGAGATATGCCTCTTTCTTTGTCTTGGTGCTCGAAAATAACTTCCTCTGCAATTGATCGCCCACCTCTGTCCGCCCTGAGTAGAATTAATCAGTCACAGGAAAGAACAGTGAAACAATGGTCGATGAGAACCATACCTGGGCTTTATCTCAATCTCTTCCGTCACGGATCGCTCTTCAAGGCTGCGTTGTGAGGGAGACGGAATTGTCTCATAGCCTTTGGATTGTTAGTAAATTGCTTCGCAGACTCATGTTGACGAAATGTATGCATATGGTATCTTACTATCTATATGGCGGTGGTGAGTGATAACCTCTTGGACAATAGGCGGTTTGCGTATAACGGCGGGCTCCGAGGACTCTGGTGAAGGCGCTCGTTCTTCATCCTTGCGTATGATAATTTCCCGATTGACATCGTTTCTCCTTCTCGATCATCCTCTCGGATGATGATCTCCTTCCTCTCTTCTCCATGTCGGGAATGAGAACGGACCGGGCTACGGCGTGGACTTCGAACATGACGGAATTCGATGTCATCCTCCCTGCGTCTACCATCATCACGTAGGATTATTTCGTCTTCTTCAATGTTAGTGCCTAGTGAGAGTCTTCGGCCATGCTTGTCTCTGCGAACAAGAACCTCTTTACGATCATCATCAATCGAATGAGCTGATCGCCGTCGCAGCACTATATCATCTTGGTCCTCTTCATCTCTGGTACGTGAAGAACGATGTCGCGTGCGCAGTCTGACTTCTTCTCGGTCGTCTTCCCGCGCAGGAACAGAGTGATCGCGGTGACGTATGACAATCTCCTCACGGTCATCTTCCCTTCGAGGTGATGGATGATGTTGATGTCTAACAATTACTTCATCTTGGTCTTTTCTTTGTCTGGTATGGAGCGACTTCGGCGACGTATGACAACGTCGTCAACCTCATCGTCTCGCCGTCGACGGGGAGGGAGCTATCCTCGTGTCGTACTACGAATTCCTCTCGCCTGCTCCGTCGATGCGGCGACCGCTCTCGCTCCTCAAAGATGATTTCTTCCTTTCGCTCTTCTTCACGAGGTAAAAATCTCTCCTCGCCGACGATTGGAAGAGCGATCTCGGTGACGAATAATCACTTCTTCATCTTCTTCGTCGTCCATCTTTCCCCGGTCATCAAGCGGTGGAAGAGAATGTCTACGAAGGCTTATCCTCTCGCGTTCGACATTATCTTCTCGATCTGCTCGCCGTGAGGGGCGACGGTGACGGCGGACAACAGCCTCTTCGTCATCCACTATCTCGCTATCGGAAAACTCGTAGCGCTTCCTATCACGTTCAACAAATATATCTTCATCTTCCCTTGCTCGCCGAGGAGGGAGTGATCGATCTCGCTTGCGAAAGACGACTTCGTCACGTTCAATTTCCTCACGACGAGGAGGCGGCGGTGACGTGACCTTCCGTTCCTCGAAGATAACCTTTTCTTTCTCGCGTGGTCTCCTCCTGCGGTCGTCGACCTCGTCAAAGACGACATCTTCATCTCTAGACACTCTTCGAGGACGGAATTGAGGTGGTGGTGTCCTGCGGCGGGCGTACACCTCCTCAGTCTCTCTTTCCAACCTGATGTCATCCCGGCGACCTCTATCACGATATCGACTGGGCAAAACATCGTCATCTCTTGGGGCGGAAAGCGTTCACGAGTAAAATCAGGAGCAGAGCGATCGCGCTGACGTCGTAGCACCCGTTCATCGATCTCGCGGACAGGCCGAGGACCGAACTCCGAGTCGAAATAGCGGTCATCTCTGCTTCGCCTTCTTCGATCAATTTCTTCGTAAAGAATATCGTCCTCATATACGTCGTCAGGATGACCTCGCCGAGGCATTGCGGCGTTCGTTAATCTTTTCGTTCGCCTGTTTTAACAATAATACGAAGGAGCAATCATCTCAAAGCGGCCTTTGGATTAAGAATAAACAACGATCCGTTCAACGATCATGTGATCGCATGCTAAACAGCAGTGACGCTCAGAAAAGGAACCATATAAAAACAAGTTGCTAGACATATAACATATAAAGGAAACGAAAAGCAGAGAGAACTACCAAAAGGACGGCGTACACAGAGAAGTTGACGCAAGTGTCAAGTGCAGATGGATGAGTAAATAACTTGATGTCATTTCTTTAGTCGGGTTGCAGCTGAACGGGTGTCCAAAGATTTAGCGCCTGCGCAAATTTCACAAAAAGTCTTGGCAGTGGGGATCGGGTAAGTTAAAGTCTTGGCATGCCCCACTTTTAATACTTATACTAGTCTTATACTACGGAGGTATTCGTAAAGTGGGGCACGCTACTGATATTAGTGGTATTTTATTTGTATTTTTAATACATAGCTATACATAAAATATCTAGAAGAAACTCTAAAAAGGAGAGTTTTAATAGAATAATAAGCTATAATTTAGTCTTTTTATACTATTAGTTTACTATGTATTTTGATTACAAATTGTTTCACAATCTTGCGGAAGCTAAAATTTTAGTGATTTTAGCGTCTACGGATACTTTTGGTGCACACCTCCGTAGACATATACAAGGCATAAGCATTAGGGTGTTTTAGGGTTAGGGTTAGGAAGGATTAGGGACTCTTGGCAATATGCCTTATTATTATATGCCCTAGAGCTTGACATATGCGAAGCATATGTCAAAATTAGTACACTAAAAGTCTTGGAAGTGGGGATCGGGAAGTGATTTTTGCCAAGACTTTTGATTTACCCGATCCACTTTTGACACTAAATTTTGGACACCCGATCCGCGGCCCCGCAATTTAGCACCCATGGCTCCGTCCAGCCCTAGCCCTAGCATATAAACCATGTACATATAAGATATAGTAGAAATTCGATCAAAAATTGCCTCCTGTTCCTAAGCATATTACCAACGTCACAGCAAACAGGGAGCAAAATTGCAAATTCGCAAGAAGACGCACGACTCTCTCCTCTGTGGCATGTCTTCAGCAGCATTCAAATCATGCTGCACCCATGCCTTCAGAAGCAATCTCCTCAGCGAGACTAGACTGCTGGCGTTTCCTATGGTACGATCCACAATATCAAGAACCATGAGCCTCCTGGAGTCTGTTCGTGCCTCTAGGCCAAAGACAAATAGCGGAAACGGCTTGTTACACTCCTTTATCTTTGACAGAATCAGAAATGCATCTTCCGTCCATTTGTCGATTTTGCTAGAAGATCCGACTAGCTGCAATGATTTTCTTTCGCAATATACCAGGGTGGCTAGCACAAATAGCTCCTTGACGGCAACATCTTCTGATTGATGACCTGGACCAGGCAGAGGGTATGTTGTTGTTGCTGTTGTTGCTGCAATTCCTGCCTGATTGAATCAAGTTGTTTTCGACCTGGCCTAGCCAGGCCCTGTACTCCACAGAACGATATCGTGGATCCTCCGGTGGTAACATGCCAGAGCAGAATTCCGATAACAGTTCCAAGACCTTGTGGGCGCATCCACCATATCTAGTGATCTGGATAAGTACTGTAAGCGACACCAAACGCTGAGATGCATGCGGTATATCTAATCAATAGTTATTACCTCATAATCAGCCAATCGTGAACTTCCCTGTCAAAGCCTAGCTCCTTCGCCAATTGCGACTCAACAGACCGAGAGCTATGCCAGTGCTTTGTTCCGAGCCTTGCAATAGTGTCGTAGTAGAACACCCATTGAAACAAAAGCGTTTGATCTGCATCCTCAGAAACCATGTTTTGGTAAACTTGGTTGATCATTGCTTTGTGCCGGACAGGTACAGAAGCCAAGTGGACGAGGATTGAGAAAAGAGGTGCATCTTCTTGGTGGTGAGCTTATAATCTAGTAGATGATCGTTTGGATACTGGGCAGGAACTAACCTCAAGTGAACAGATAAGTATGCCTGAAACAATATGTTGCAGACTTTGTTGAAGGCTTATTCCATTTTGTACAGAAACCCTGAGGGAACTCAAAGCTTTACCGACAAACTTAGTAGCCTGCCTTTGGTTTTATTTTTGTGGATATGCGCCCAAGCTATTAAGCTATCGAGTACTGCCTGGGAGGACGCGCTGTCGTCCAAAAGGGCTAATCGAGTAAGAGTGCTGCGAAGACTTTCGAGGTCAATACCGAAGGCCAGTAGGCATGGGAGTACAACCGAGAAGACTGATAATATCAGTCAATGTGAGTCATACATGACATCGAAGTGGCGTCTCGTAAACTTACAATATGGTACAAGTTCCAGCTCGTGGACTGCTAAGCCAGCATGATTTGGTAGTGATACAGTCGGAGCTAACACATACGTTCCAAGGTATTCGGCCAGGCGGGTGTGAGATCTCACACCCTTAGGTGCATAATACTCGTCTTTATAAAGTAAGTATTCCTGCATCTCAACATCTTCCGAATATGCGTTGATAAATTCGAACTGGCTTCGTGTTCCTTTTGGCAGAGAAAGCCGCAGGGGCTGCTGGCCTACGACCGCTCTTCTCCTATCGTTTGCTCTCGGCCAAGAGAGACGCACACGATGTCGTTGGCATGATCGTTTCGATCGACGACAGTTCTGACAAACCGGTGTAGTCCTGTCACAGGCAATCTTGCGGTCTGTACGTTGTCAAGTATTTTAGCCTTTTTCCCACTCTTCCTATTAACTATACAGTCGCGGCTTGCCTACCTTTACATGTTGAGCAGGCCGTGACCAACGCAGTGTGCCCGAGGTCATGGTTACGAGACATTTCTGGGAGCTACGCATTTCACAACTGGTAGATCCCTCAACTTATTTAAAAATAAGACGAGAATTTGGTGGGAAATTCCCAAATACTGAGCTGGTCCATTAACTGAGGTACGAGCCGTTGCGATTACAAAGCAGGCTATGCCTGATTTGGAAACAAGGCAAGAAAGAGCGAATCTTCAATCTACCAACATGACTAATACGCAGTCGTTAGCTAGGGCTATTCTTCCCAATCGATGCTTAATTGAACAGAAGTAATGAATCTGCTTACTCTGGAAGGGGCAACGCACTGCTTATAGTGGGGAGAATCGAGCAAAACTTTCTTCCAGCTGTCCCTTGACTGCAGACTTTGAAACCACCTCGCCACATTTGGATACTTGTTGATCACATCGCTGAGACCGACTTCCCAAGCCTCAACACCATAGGGAGATGATACAAATCAGCCAAGGTAAGCCCATCCCCAGCAAGATATTTCTGCTTCGCAAGGATCTTCTCATACACCGCAAGATTGGCGTCAAGCAGACCCAGATGATACATCGCCAAGGCTTCGTCTGGCTCACCAAGTTGCGCCCTCCTGCTGGTAGTCAGCAATACTGCTCTCAACATGCAGTCGGGACAGGGGAGAGAAGAAAACGGTACTTCTTAATCAACTTCTCCCAGACCAGCCCATACACCGGAACATCAAAGAAGTTCACCTCAATAGAGCATGCCTGCTCAAACAGCCCGTATTCGACCAAGTCTCTCTCGTCCGGCATTAGCTTTGTGCCCTGGCCTCTAAATTTCCGTCCAATATATTGGCAGATGGCTCGACTCTCGTAAATAAGGAATCCATTATCATCGAGCAGGGGAACCTTCCCGAATGGCGCCTTCTCGAGATACGAAGGCCTGCGCTGCTCGCCGAGTGGGAGGTTTACGATGATCAGCTCGTAGTCTGTCACCTTCTTCTCGGCGAGCGTGATAAGGACTCGTCTGGTGCAGGATGATTGGAACATCCCGTAGAGTTTGAGAGGCATCGTTCCAGTTGGACGTTGCATTCGTACTGAAGAAGCAAAGAGAGAAGAGAAGAGAAGAGAAGAGAAGTGAGGACTAGGAAAGTTAAGAAACTTGGTTGTATTGACGGGGATAGGCATACTTATAAGGAGAGATTTGCTATGTTGCCACTACCAACTTGTTAATTCAAGCTAATACTCGCAGCTTCTTGCCTTGCATCCATATGGAGTATAGCTGCCTTGCGTCAGTTGCTTTATAACTGCAATAGCTGTCCTCTTTTTTCGTATCACTTCTGAAACTCGCAAATTGTTGCCACTCGTATTCTTTTGGTTAGACAAATTATCAGCGATCCACCGGGGTTAAGATACACCGAACGAGTCCATGGAATTGCCTTGACTTTTCAGAATTTGGTCACTGTTCGAGATATCGACATCCTAGGATGCACCTTAGGAACGTAGATATTTCCTTTATATTCATTATATTCATCATATGTATAAAACAACCGCTGAAAGAAACGGGTATCATCATATACACGAACCTCCTCTGCTGATATACGCCCTAGAAACCAACCTGGAACTATGTCATCTTTACCCAAAAATAATCGCTTCTGTCCCTTCTCTGGCTTAGAAGCTGATCCTCGGGGCCGACCTGGTCCCGCCCTTTTGCCGTCTGAAATTATCCGTCTGGATGATTGCTGAACAATATTTCGTGAAGTCTGATCTGCTCGTACTTCTTGAGCTTCCAGATCTTTGGCGAAATGCCAGTCGTCGTGTTCATCGCGTTGATCCTCTGCAACCTCTTCATTGCATCGTGGGCATATATATGAGCCATAGATCTGGCTAAGATCCTCGACGCCCATTTTGGGAGCAGTGGCCGTATTACTTACGCGAACGGCCTCCAAGCTTGAAAACGGTGGCTGCGGATAGTTTTCCGAGACCTTGCCCGCGCCGGAGTCAACTAGCGATGGAGAGCCTCGTCTGACAAATTCTCCAATCCCTTGGCAGTAGTCTTCCTCATTTTGGTCGGTCTGTCTGTGTCTTCCAGCCACTCGGTTGTCTTGTCCTTCGGAAGCGATGCGTCTGCGGACGAGTTGGTAGGGCCCGCAGTGAAGAAACTATCAATGGCTCTATTGTTAACAGGCCCGTCCTCGAATCCACTCACACTGAGTGACAAATGAGCGCATGGCCATGCTCGTGCCTCGGTGATGACCTGATTCAACAGGCCGCTTGCCAACTCAAACAGAATATCCTCTGTAATCATTCTTCCTCCAGGAATCGGCGACTGTTTTGATTGTATTTGTCGACCCTGACGATGATGCAAAGCGACCGACTTGGGCCGACGTCTATGTTCTAAGAGACCGTCCTCTACCAATCTGTTGTAGAGATCAGCAGCAAATATTCGCAGCCATTTTTGTGCCTGCTCTGCCGAGTTGATGCTAGGGCGGAAGGATTTGGCTGATAACATGGACTTGATCTGTATTCTAGGATTGACCTCGCTATCATCGACACCTCGAATGATATTGTACAGCCAGACTGCAGTGTCATCATCTAGTTTAGCTTTGAATTGCTCAACTGATACATTCAACAGTTGCTTGACCTCTTCGGTTCCAAACTCAGTACTGATTTTCTCCCTAATTTTCCTCCCAGCATTCGGATCTTGGTAAACTGGAGTCCCCAGAAAGTTCTGGATTGCACGATTGCGTATTATTGTTTGCTTGTTAGGTTTGTTACGTGCGCTTCCTAGTTTGGACATCATTTTGTTCCGAGCGATGCCGGCCGAACACGTATAACTCAATTTGTCCCAAATTGCAGTGCGGATGGAACGAATAATCTCAGCGCCAATCAACATTGCGATATCATCCCAATCGGGGTCGTCCTCTTCGGTTTCCTGGTCGTCCAGGTCAATTAGACCGTCATCCGGACACCACTCTAGTGCTGTTGTGGGAGGTGAGGGTAATCGAGTGCTTCTGTCAGATGCCATAGGCTCTCTTCTGAGCTCAGGATAGCGTTGATAGAGAACAGCATAGACCAGTGATGACAGATCAATGAAGACCTCATCGATAGAAGCCTTCTCAATTTTGCGGTCTGAAATTCTGAAGGGGCACAATCCCGGAAGACAGGATCTCTTCTCTCTGCCTTGCAAGTTCTTCCTTGATCGTGCTCAAGATCATTCGCGATTGTGCTCGGTAGGGATCCAGAGACACCTTGTCAGTTTTGATGTTGGTGGAAGCATCATCACGATAAGCCCATGTCCCCCTTCACCTTCTCGAAACGTCGCAACATGCTGGAGCACCAATTCTGGACATTTCTTCTTCGCCTCGGTGGCCGACAACATCCGAGTGATTCCAAAGGGACGCGCGGCATAGTTGATGGCGATGAGGGACTCCCATTGTTGAACGGCCAAAGGGGTATCGCGCGGAGTACCTAGGCGAACCATTTCACATTGCGCATAGAAGGCATCGAGGTCAATGTGCGCAATGACTCTTAGAGGACTTGAGGGCGAATTCTGACGGAGCTGGTGCAGGTGTCGGAAGGTGTAGCGGGACAGTTTCAACGTGGTGTTCGGCGAGGACGGGGCAAAGGCCGATGGGGAGGGAGAACGGGACATGCTTTGTATCTGACTGGCATGATGGATATTTTAACTAGCTCGAAATCGATTCATCGCGTTTCTCTCCCATTCGGCAAGGTCGTACTCGACGATGAGCTGAAGAGCGTTCGAAGTACAGCACTATATCTGCGGTTGGTTGAACTGAACGCAGGCGTGCGCTGACCCGCGTTTCCGACATGCATAAACCAATCAGACTGCAGAATCTTCAACGCTGAAATATCAAACTACCCGTCTCGTCGCTTCCACCCACCTCAATTGACACCCCGGCTCAGTTGCCATGTCACTTTTCTTAGTAAATACTAACAAAAGGTACATCAGAATAATTCCTTAAAAGTCACTCAAACCTTTAATATTTTTATTAAAGATTTACCTAGTAAATATTCATATTATATATTATATTATACTAGAATTTAAATTAAAAATACCTAATTGTTACAGAGTTATACATAATTAAAAATCGCTATATAAAATTTTATATGGAAAATCTTTAATCATGTATAGCTCTGTAACAACTAGGTATTTTAATTTAAATTCTAGTATAATATAATATATAATATAAAAGATTCACTAGATAAATTTTCAATATAAAGAATAAAGATTTGGGTGTATTATAAGGATTTAAAGATTTAGATTGTAAGTACCTTTCTATAGTAAATACTATGGAAAGTGACATGGCAATTGAGCCAGGGTGTCAATTGAGCCGGGCAGACCCCAATCCGAAGGGTGGGAAGCGACGAGACGGGTATTTGAATCCAAAATGTTTCATACTATCAATATGATGATGGATTTGACATGCCACGTTCATATTCAGCCTAGAGGCAAGAGGAGAGAACTTTCCCTCCATTCATACCTACGTTAGAGCTAGCAAAAGTGATGATGCTTCCTTGCTTGCTATACAGAATGAAACGCTAATCTCGGAATCGTTCATGAACGAATTTTTGGAAACTGTCGGCAGACTTGTCGAGGAAAGAGACGATACTGATCAATCTCGTGTTGGTAGAATTACGTCTACCAAGGGGCTCATATATTGACTGTTTGCTACGAATCAACCCTCATCACCATCGATAACAAGTCACCAATGGAGGGACAACATGCCTCCCTTCCGTTCTTTCACACCAAACTGGCATTCTACCAGCCGTAAAGCGATCTCGCTTATACGATCAGAGCTCACTAGCTCCGTACCGCAGGTAACGTTGTAGTTATAACCGGCGGCGTGCGTATCTTTCCTCAGCACTCTCCATTCTAAATTCCTCAATGGCACTTCTGCGTGCGCGAATGGATGTGCAGGAGCTGATAGCCCATAAGGATGAATGTGAGAAGACAGCAAATGCCCCCACCACTCAAAATCAATATGGTTTCTCGCAGAGCACATACATACCGCACTGAGCATCTGGCCAATCAGACGACGCGCGGCCGGTCGACCCAACCCTGGATTCTCGTGCGGGCCGGACCGACTGCGGTTCCCGTGACAGTTTTGCTTTGCTTGCGTCAATCAGCGTTGGATGGACAGAGAGGGACGTACTCTGAAGAGCACCCAGTGTAAAGTCACTAAATAGTAAAGTGACCATATATCGTCAATGGAGAATCTTACTAGAGTCGCTCGCGGTGGTCGGACCATGCTCCTTTGGTCCTAGCCTCGGTGCGAGTTGGCAGTCACCAGTGGGCACCGGCGGGCCAGTCGATGCCCAAAGCTGTGAGTGCATTACGGCCCAACAGCCATATGATCATCATGATATGTACGTAGACCGATTGCAATTTTCACTGATTTCTTTTTATTGCCATGCTGTCCTTTTCGCATTGGACCTTTCTGCGTGTGCCTGTCTAACCTCATCAGCCTGTCCGACCTCGCTCTTGCTGGGCTGGCTGAGTAGCATCTCACATGGCAAATGCACACATACGCTATTGCGAGTCATCAGCACACCCAAAGAAGTAAGTGATATAAGCTGTCCTTGCATCATTGTGTTCGCGAGGCATATCTCGTAGTTCTTGTTTGCCTTGGGGCGACCTGTGGTTTTGTGACTCTCAGATATTAGACTTATTTAACCTTTTTGGCGGGATGCGAAGAACAGGGCCGATCCAGACTTTTGCTGTGACATGCAGATAAGGCCACTAGAACACCTCGATCCGTTACATTCTATGATTCTCTTGATTCTGTTCGGGTGGCGGGTGATGATTCGTAGATGCTCTGAGTGCATGGGCCGGATTCTTCACGAGATTCTTAGTAAGAGGCGGTTAAACGCGTGCGGCTTCGAGATGGCGATTTTGCGCCTGTAGGTATATAGACTGTACTATGTAGTCAGTTCTAGAAGTAAGGGAGCGATCGCTGATTGGCCATGTTCGGTTGAATCAGCAAGCATGAAAACATCGAAAGCGAGCGCCGAGCACAGTCGTGGCACCAAAAGGCAAGCAGCATAAAGCAGGCCGGTGCAGCCCAAAGGTTGAAGTTGCCCAACCAAGCAAGCAGCGAATCCACTGCGACCCAGCCGCCGCCCACAACGTCGCGCCTTCTTCTTTCAGTTTCGCCCCTCCCTCCTTCCCCGTGTGCCTGCCTGCCTGCCTGCCTTCCTGCCTTATCTTCAACCTCGCTGTCTCTCTTTCCTCTCTCTTTTTCCCTCTCCTCTTCCTTCTCCTACACTCGGCCATCCCGCAACGGCCTCTTTTTGTATCCCTCGGAGGAATTTGTGCTGAGATTCGGGAATATAGGGACCAACAAGCCGTTGTTTGCCCGCAAGGATTCTCTCTCTCTCTTTTCTGTTGCCTTTAAAACCTGGATCTGTCCGCCTTGCTTCTTGTCTCGGTTAATGTGCCAGACTGCCAACAGATTAGCTTTCTCTCGCTCGTGGCATTCCTCATCCGAACGGACCTGTATTGGACTCACACATTGTGTCTCGCCCGCTTGATTGCCCCGACTGCTATTGACCCTGGGAATTATTGTCATCACCCACTGTGTGCGTGTGTACGTGACCAGCCCGTGGATTCCTTGGATTTCTTTCCTGGATTTGAACTACTACCGCGGATTGATTGCTTTCTACCACGGTTTACTTTGTGCCAGCTTATATCCAACTGCCCACAGGACTTCAAGCCGGGGAAAATTCCTTTTGATAATAAATTCCTGATTTATTGGCCGGGTCGGAATACCATAAGCCAAGGACATCTCTCTACTCCCCGCAACACTCAGTTCTGCTTTTACTCTTTTTCCTTCGTTTCTTAAGCCATGACTGGACGAGCGTTTGAGCGCCCGGAGCGCCACAATGAATATTTCATTCCGGGAGATGGAATCAGCCGAGAAGTCATCCAGGCCGACATCTGCAGATACTTGGGAAATGATGCTCTCGTAAAACCTGGAACACATCAAGTTCGTTCTCAAACCCAGTCGCCTGTTTGCGTAGAGAATGACAGATATATCCTCGTACCACACCACTAACACCATTATGTAGGGCCGCTCAGGCTACTTGATACGTGCTTATCGGAATCTCACTTCAGTAAGCCCCTTTCTTTCCGCGGGTTGTCAGAGAGTATATCAAGAGGAATGATGGAAGCTGATAATTTTGCTGCCTCTCAGGAAATGATTGCCGACCTCAAAGCCGACTCCGCTCGATGGGAACAAGAGGTCGAACGCAGAGCTAACATGGGCTATTCAAAAGGTACTTATGTTCAAGACGTGCGCAGGTCCCGAAGCCCTAACGAGCTTTCAAAGAGCTATGTGTCGCCACCCCACGAGCTCCGTCAATCGGGCGGCCCATCGCCACCAACCTATCCTGCAGCACCAGCCCCATATGTTGACCCCTATACCACACAACAACCCCAGTATGGAGCACCTTCAGGAGGTCAGCCATATGCTACGCCTTCATATTCCACCTCACAGTCTCCTGGATATGGTCAAAATCCGTATGCATCACCCCCACAGCAAAATCCTTATTCAGGTCCAGGCCAAGGTCAGACGCCTATATCAGCACCGGATGTTCATCAACCTTCATACACTTACAGTAGTAATCCGGGATACCCCTATGAACGGGGAAATGCCGCTCCGCGTTACCCAGGAGCCGGCTATGACAATGAGCCCGAATACTCTCCTGTCACTTCTGGTATGGGTTATCCTGCTGCCACTGCCCCTTCGGATACCCGTTTAGGAATGGATCCGAGATACACCCCAGAGGCTGCTTATCCTGGACCTGATCACAGAGCAGGGGCCAGTCGCCCACAACAGAACAGAGATCCTCATCGGCGCCCGCGCTAAACTTCAGAAGGTCACATTCGCTCCTTTAAGGGGATGGGCCATCTGGAAAATATTGCCAAGGATTTCTGGCGGTCATTGTGACATCTTTTGCACACAAATCAGCTTTTTTTTCTTTTTTTTTTATTTTCCTTTCCTACCTGGGTTATGAAATGGGGAACAGTCCAAAATACGTCCAGGATAAAAGGAGTGTGCCATTTTTCAGCCGGATGCTCTTGGAATATACCCTGGACATTGGGCCAATCAACCGCGCTACTTTCAAATCCTTTTCGAAAAGAATGCTATATCCTAAGTGGATGGGTACATGGTGTCATTGGAGTCCATAACTTTTCTTTTGGGGTATACAGGTCGAGGTTGAGCAGTTGCGGAGATGGAGAACCGCATGTTAGGAGCTTTTTGCAGGCGGATGGAAGCTCTTAGGAGATAATGACGAAAACGTTGACAGACTTTCGGTTATTATGAGATTGACTGAATGTCGTCTATAATGGGGTTCACGAAAGGTGGTCATCTGCTGTTACTTCTGTGATGATTAGGCGTGCATTTATTCTCCATTTTCCTGGGTCCCCATTCTTGTTGTTGCTACTGTTGTACAGAGAACTCGGAATTTTGTTTGCTGATGTTTGGTTTAGCACTCGATCTCGAGAAGAGACGCGAGCTGAGTACCTTTCCGTTTCTCCATGGGTTGCATCGGCCAGGAGCTTTGAAGGGTTCTTTGTATGTGTTGCTTCGTACAAGAACTGGGATTCGATGTTGTAGATAACATGCATTACAGGCGTTTGATCTGTTATTGATATAATTGAATTTGTCCTTGATCTCACTACCTGTCCTGATTGATTTCACTTCTCATTCCCTGGCTTTTGAGCCAACGAGGGAATCCAAATCCATAACCACTTCAATCAATTCAATCAATTTCACACGCTTCTACTTGACCTTACAAATTCTTGGTTCCGGCTCACTTTCCCAATCCACGCCGTTTGAAGTTAGGATCGGATCCTTGAACTTATGAAGAGTTCTCTCTATTTCGACACGATCAGCTTGAAGAGACCTCAGGAGGCTGTCCAATTTTTCACTCCATGCCAAATAGTCAGTGTGCTGGTGCTCTCCCGACTCATTTCATCTGAGCTGAGATTCAGTCATTTGCATCTCATTCCAGGCAAACGAATCGAGCGGTCGAGACTGTTTCCCCATTTCTCTATTTTTCTTTGCAGCTTGCTCATAAAAGTGTTCCAGGTTGACCTGCATATCTATATTTTCATATAGCCAGCAACCGACCTCGGAAACTACCAACCTGCTTTGTTGCATTTCAGGAACCCCGAACACCAACAACCAAGCCACCATACTGGCTGACAACATAGAAAAGCAACGAAGAGAAGAAGGGTGAGCAAAATGGCAACCACGACAGCACAATATGATATTCCTCAAGAACCTTCCGAATTCCCTCCTTCTCTAACGGGGACGTTTTGATCACGATACCCCCAGCGATGTCTACAAATTGCACTCCGATGTCTTAAAGCGCTGCTCTCCGAAGTATCTGGGAGCTCTCCTGGCACCAAAATATGCTGCACAATTGACGAAGGCTGCTATGAGCAGCGGGTGCTTCACTCGTTTTAAACTTGCGCTGGAGTACTCCGAGGAACATTCAAACGGGGCTTTGCGAAGAAAGGTGTGTATACGAGCTCGCCGGGCATGCTAATTATTATACATTTGTTGTTTCGTTATTGATCTTCTTCTGCATTTGCGGCACTCTCGACATACTAATGATAGTGAACCGTCGGTGGTGTTACAAAACACAGGAGGTAGATAAATTTGGCCGAACTGCCACGGAAACCAATCCTCGTGCATTGCTTAGCAATATCTACAATGCATCCATTCCTACATATGCACCAGAATGCTGGCGAAACCTGCTCGGCGCCTTTTACAACATTGAGCCAGACATGAGCGGCGCCTCTTTCACGACAGTGCTGGAGAAAAGCGTCCGACTGATGGACACAGCAGACAGTATCGGCGCTGCGGCTGCTGTTCGTGCGTACGTTGACAATTCGCTCATGCGCCAGGGCCAGATGCTCTACCGTGCTGTCCTGGCAAATCCTATTTCATGGGGAATCTTGCCATAAGGATTCAATCCCCATCCATCTTCAATGATGCTGTTATACATGTGGTCGGTCGATGGAACTCTTTGAAAAGAAGGAAAAGAGAAGCATGAAACCGCAATTCCGAGCCATCTGCGAACAAAAGGCTGCAGAATTGTACAAGATCAAAGGCGCTATTGAAATACGCATCGCCGGACATATCCCTAAAGCTTGCTGGAGGCAGGAGGGCAGAGACTCTACTTCACAAGTGAGTTACGCGAACGACGTGTACATGTGGATGGCCATCACCATTCACTCTCGATGGTTCTTTCAGGTCACAGGCATAGAGCGTCGTGGGCGAGACGGCCCTGATGGCGGTGCAGCTCTGTATAGGGCCATTCATGAAGCCGGAACTTCGTATCTCAATGTCCAGGACTATGTCAATTTCCACAACATCTGTCCCATGTCAAAAAGGCACGCACGATTCTATATGACAAGATCCGGCAGGTGAAATACGAAGTTCGAGGTTACGTCAAAAGGTTGATGGTTAATAGGTCGCAGTTGGATCCCAAAGATGGCGTGGAAGTCGACCATCTTTTGTGCACTGAAATGACGTCTGCAGACCTACCTTGGAACAGGACGGATTCTGATCAGCTCATACCTTCGAAATTGTCAGATGATGACGACGAAGAAGATGATTATGAGGATATACAGAGAGAAGGGGCATCCCACCGAATGTGCCCAATCTTCCTGTGTTTGTCACTGAAATTCGTTCATAAGGCATCCAAACGAATGGTGGTTCCTGTCCTGGGCGCAGTAAAGGAAAACAGGCCGAAGCGCTGAAATTAGCAAATATCGTGATATATGTCTTCAAGAAAGTTTGTTTTCTCGCCTCATTTCGTATTTCTTGTACTGTCTCTTCAATCTTGACTGCACAAAGGGAAGAGGAAGAAAGCTTTGCAGATTCTTTTTCTAGCATATGTTTTGGTAGCTACGCACGGCCTTTGATACAAATAAAATAGATTTGAATGCTGCGGAGTTGATCCACTTCTATATATGTACAAACTTCAACTCCTTGAAACCATTTCCTAAAACAGAGACACCGATAAATGAGAATATTCAAATCAACACGGAATATGGCATCGATTCACCGTTCGTTCGAGTGACTCTTCCCATATTCGTGATGTTCCTGGTGATATCATATCGTATAGTGCAGCAAAAGTCGGTCTCGTTTCGTTTCTTGGCGAATCATTGCCTTATTCGTCATCAAAGCCTTTGGGAATGACGCGAGGGCCCTTGGGGACTATCAAGTAGACAAACGTTAGCTAGTACGATTTTGAGAACGCTGCTGGTCAAAACCGAACCTGGATATGTCAGAGGGATTGGCTCGGGGTCAACATCGCCAAAGTAGCGGCGAATAGGAGGTATAGTGACGAGCGCGACGGGGCCCAGAGACCCAAGGCAAATAGAGTAGAAAATAGCAGGCTTTCGTGAGAAGCCCAGCGAAGGTATCGCAAAGGTTGGGCCCAGAATTGTGGTGCAGACATGGTGACTCGTATTTTTTCTTCCCGGAAACGTCGGCGAAAGGAGCGCAGGAATTGGCCCGAGTCAGATGGTCAGGTGAGTTCGGAAGACCGTCTAGAGCTGTATGCACAAGAAGACGATGTGCTGCTAATCGCTGGGGTTGTGATTGCGCGGGTTAAGGACGCCGACAAGATTGAGTGAGGTTATTCACTGTTCCGCACTAGCGCAGCATGTGGTTCTAACCGTCCTCCAAAGTCTTGGCACGCCGGAGCAACACGTCGCCCGAACTAAACGTATGCAAAAGCAATTGTCGCAAAGGTCGACAACCCAAACTCCCCAGCCCATTCGTTTCTGTTATTCTCCAAACCTTGATTCCTTCTAGACGATCCTTGAATCCACAGCCCGCCTTGCGCGGAGGACCTGTTTTCACAATGAGGTCGTTTCTTTCCTTTCTATTACTTGGCCTCTGGGGAGCTTGTGTCCATGCCTTGAGTAGCTCGGGATCCCGCTTGCTCGTTGTTCTGGAAGACGACAAGAGCTCATATTCGAACCTGTGGGCCGATCTGGAAGGTGAGTCCTTGTCGATTCTTCAAATTTTGGGAATATTTATTTCCCACGCTACAAAAGCGAAGAAAATCTTACAAAAGGGAATACTAATGTGGTCACAACGCTTTGGCAGCCCGTGGTTATGACATTACTTTCGAGTCTCCCAAAAGCGACAAGTTGTCTTTATTTACACATGGAGAAAAATCCTTTGACCACCTCTTGATCCTCCCTACGAAGTCCAAGGGTCAGTGCCGAGATATTTGAATGTCAATTGCCCTGTTCTAACATACTGAGAAGGTCTTGGTCCCGCACTGGCACCGAAGCTATTGCTGGATTTCATCAATGATGAGGGCAACATTCTCCTTGCCCTCTCTGGGAAATCTTCTACCCCTAGCGCCATCAGCTCCCTCCTCCTTGAAATGGACCTGCATATCTCGCCCGATAGGTCGTCAATCGTGGTCGATCACTTCAATTACGATACTCTTTCTGCGACGGACAAGCACGATGTTCTCATCGTGCCTCCCTAGTCCCACCAGACCAGAGGTGAAATCATTTTTCTCCGGCGAAGGTGTCTTGGCACTGCCACGACCGGTGGGACAATCACTGGGTAACGCCAGTCCCCTTCTTGCCCCGTTGTGCGAGCCCCGAGACAGCCTACAGCTATAACGTCAAGGACGACTCGCCCTCTGTTGAGGAAAGCTTTGCGACCGGTTCGCAGTTGGCATTGGTGTCAACAATGCAAGCCAGGAACTCGGCTCGATTTACCGTTCTCGGATCTGCAGAGGCTCTAGAAGATAAATGGTTCTCTGCGTCTGTGAAGTCACCAGGCGCCAAAGCAGCTGTTACTCCTGCAAACCGGGAATTCGTCAAGCAACTCACAGGCTGGACTTTCCAGGAACTTGGCGTTTTGCGGGTTGGAAAGATTGAGCATTACCTTACCGACAAGTACGGTAACATTCAAGGCGAGGTTAGCCCGGCCATCTATCGAATTAAGAATGACGTCGTAAGTTATGCTTCGTGTAAGGCTTGAGTTTCCTTGGTGAATTCTAACACTCTTGTGTTTATGCAGACCTTCGAGATTGAACTGTCTGAATATGAGTTCGACAGTGGGTTCCATTCGAGGTCCCTCGAATGATGATATTCAGCTCGAGTTTACCATGCTGTCTCCATGGCATCGCCTGAACTTGCAACCCAAGAGTCGCACTCAAAACAGCACCATTTACGGTGTGACCTTCACAACACCCGACCAACACGGCATTTTCTCATTCCGAGTCAATTACAACCGCCCCTTCCTGACTAATGTCGAAGAGAAACACGAAGTTACTGTCCGTCACTTTGCGCACGACGAATACCCGCGCAGCTGGAGCATCAGGGAGGCTGGGTTTGATCGCCGGACTTTGGGCCGTTATTGGCGGATTCCTTGCCTTTGTGCTCGTATGGCTGTATTCTGCTCCGGTACCGAGTGCGGAGGCAAATATTAGAAAAGTGAAATAGAGAAGCTCTTTATAACCGATCTATACTACGAATATAAGATGACGGGGCAAAAATTTATATGGGTTTATGAGAAAAGGTAAATTGTATTGTTTTTTAAACATGGCTAGATTATGTTGCCGGCTTTTTACGACGAATCAATGTATATTATACTACAATTTGAAGCTATTCATCTAAATTGGTTGAGTCGACTGGACCAACTCTCCAGGACATAGAAAACCATCAAACGATTTTGTTGTGCGAATCATCAAGAGTAGAGTTATATTCGCGTTGACATCGCTGCATCTGGAATAAAAATGTAGTGTCACTGTATATAGTATAGAGAGGACATAGCATTCACATAACAATAAACTCCGTCCGATGCGAGTTTCAATAATACAGAGGGAAAATATACATACATACATACAATCAGAAAAGCGAGAAACTGGATAAAAGCCTCAAGTCTCGCCGTGCAAAAGATGGTCAGTCATTTATACTATAAGCCCCTGGTTTTCTCAGGATCCATCTGTACCTCGTCCCCGCTAATTTCCTTGACCGAGGTAAATGCTGGTTTGCCAGCGTATAGTTGCTGCGGCTGCTGCTGCGACTTCTCACCTTCGAGTTCTCTCGAGACTGAGATTGGGGCATTTCCACGGAAGCGTTTGCGCATATCGACCAGGCCGCGTCTGTTTATCAAGCGAAAATCAGTATCGACGTGAATTTTTAGTGTGATGAGAAAAGAAGTAAGGGTGGGATGGTCACGGACTTGCAATCCCCGAGGGCTTTCATTAATTGCTGACATTGTGTGGGGAGGTCTTCGGAGAGAGGCGGTCTGAGGCAGTCATGGGGTGTGTTTCGCTGGACCATGATACAATCTGATCCCTGGAGACATTGCGCCAGCGCAGTCCCTATAAAGGTGGTATGATTAGCGACTGTATGTTTATTGCTTCGGGTTTGTAAGCGATGAAAGGGGAAAAATTTGCGAAGGAGAATAAAGCAGAATTGAACAATCCTTAGTACTATACTTACTGATATCCCTGCAGGAACTCGGCATAGTGTGAGCGACGTGTCTGGCGTGTATTTCTCGAGTTGATGCAGTCTGTCAATTGCCGACTTTCTTTGGCGAATCTAAAGATCAAGGGCCGCCTTTGCCTGAACAGGCTTAGTATGGTGGGCCTTGCAAATGCGGTCCTGATTGGCCACGACAAGCCAGCCGTCTACGTAGTGCATAATCACATGCATTTCATTCAACGGCAACGCATTCCACTTGTGATAGTTAGCTGCACAACCATGCATAACGCTGTGTATCATGGCCCAATGTTGGCAGCGTGCTGACTTACAACGTCTGTAATATTCCTCTGGTCAGCCTTTCCACATTTGTGGTTAAAATCTCTACAATGCCGCGGGTGCCTTTTCTTGGGAGGTTATTCTGGTACGTAAACCCACGATGACCAGCCAGCTACAGAGCAATTCTGTGTTTGGTGGACTATTATCTTACTTATATTATTGTCTCATCACTTTTCCAGGGCCGAGTACCTTGCTCTCTTTGCCTCACTGACACTAGTGTTTTCTGAAGGAGCCTTGAGGTTGATCACACTCTGTCTTCGTACGTGAACAACACCGTCTCCAATCCGAAATTGCGCAGCTAACACCTAATTAGCTGAGCCTGTGATCCGATTTTTTACCAACAATCCAAGTCCTTGTTTAATATGTTAGCGTCTTCTCAGACCAGGGGTGCTCGTTCCAAACACAAGAACCGGGCGGAAGCCATTGCGCAGACAGTGGACTTTGCTGACCTCTGCTCTCTGTTTGGGTATGAAACAGAGGAACACATTGTGCAAACGAAAGATGGCTATCTGCTCGGTCTCCACCGGCTCCCCTACCGTCGTGGGGAAGAGGAAGAATATGTTAATGGTGACAAGGCGGGAGTGCGCAAGAAAGTTGTCTACCTCCACCATGGTTTGCTCATGAACAGTGAGGTCTGGGTCTGTCTGACCGATGAACAACGATGCTTACCATTTCAGCTTGTTAAACGAGGTTACGACGTGTGGCTGGGAAACAACCGCGGCAACAAATATTCCAAAAGTCTACAAAGTCATCGCCGGCCTCTACTGACTTTTGGAATTTCTCAATCGACGAGTTTGCATTCTACGACATTCCTGATAGTATCGAATATATTCTGGAGGTCACTCAGCAGCCGTCCCTGTCCTATATTGGGTTTTCTCAAGGAACTGCACAGGCGTTTGCAGCACTGTCTATTCACTCGACTTTGAATCAGAAAGTTGATGTATTCGTTGCTCTAGCGCCAGCCATGTCTCCGGCAGGACTGTACAACGGCATCGTTGATGCGCTAATGAAAGCTTCGCCACAAGTTGTTTTTCTCGCCTTTGGACGCAGAAGCATTCTCAGCTCTACTGCGATGTGGCAAGCTATTCTCTATCCACCGATCTTTGTGCGAATTATTGACATCTCACTGAGGATGCTCTTCAACTGGAACGGGGACAATATCACGCAGAATCAAAACTAGCGGCATATCCTCATTTGTACTCGTTTACCAGCACAAAGTCTGTCGTTCATTGGTTTCAGATCATTCGCAACAAGGCCTTTCAGATGTACGACGACGAGGTAGGCGGGCCGCTAGCAGTCGGTAATAATAGTCGCTACTATAAGCCTGTTAGATACCCTACCCGAAATATCAGATCTCCCATAGTTCTGATATATGGCGGAAGCGACAGCCTTGTGGACATTAGCGTCATGCTTCGCGAACTACCGCAGCGAACGACGGTAAGGGAAGTTCCAAAGTATGAACATCTTGACTTCCTCTGGGGCTCGGATGTCGATAAGCTCGTTTTCCACCACGTTTATGAGGCTCTTGAACGACATGCCGGCGGCGACTCGACAGTCAATTTTCCTCTTCAAATCACAGGCCCCGAGACAAATTCTTCCACTGACAACCACCTCGTCTTCCGTCAATCTAAACCTGATGCCACTCGGTATGCATCTGCAAAACATATGTTTCTATAGACAAGTTTCACTGACTTCTACTAACTTATTCCGCAGCCCATACTCGCCTAATGAATTAATGTATGGGGATGAGGATTGGCGCATCGACCCAAGCAAGGCACCGGAAGACATTGATCTTGATAGTGAATAGTCTTGTAGAAAGAAAGTTTCTCTAGCTCTGGTTGAGGTTGTTTGTACAAAGTATATATACTCCAAGTGTTTTATAGAATTCTTTCCAAGGTTGTCTTGATGTTTCCCAAATCATCCTTCACATTTGATACCCATGTTCGATCCATTATTAGATAATGTACATAATTCGAGTACCTTGCCCAAATGAATGGTCAATCTCATGGCAATCGATGGCCGAATACAAACGGTTAATGCTTGCTAACACTCCGATACTTGCTCGACGTCGTCCCTTCTCTGCCGCCAGGTTGATGAGCAGCATGGGGATGATTATCGTGTCTGGCGGCGGCGCGATTTGGGGACTAGGCCCACGCTCTTCGGCGTGTTTTCGTGCTTCTTCTTCGCGCACTGTATTCTGGAAGTCGTCAATTGGACGGTCGTCGTCGAGGACACGGCCAAAGGCTTTCTTGGGTACTGGATGGTATTCGTCGATTGGCTTTGACGGGAGGACGTGGGATGGTTTCGGCATGTTGGATGGCGAGGTTTAACGTAGTTAACTAGATTCCTTTTCCTTTTCCGTCTGTACTCTCCATTAACTTGAATGAAGGCAATGATTTCTGTATTGTCAATCGTATTGCTTTTATTACCTAGGTAGAGACTTGCGACGCGTTGAGTGGATGGATGGGCGTGGATGGCAAACGAGACTGATGGCATCATGATGCAATATGCTACTATCAATCCTGCTCTTTTTCCCCTCTTAACTTCAAACATTAGGATATCCATTAAACAGGTACGGAAGAGCAAAAATATAAAAATAAATTCCCATGGCTGCTAGAAGCGATAAATGAATGATTGTAGTGTGGAAGTATGACTGAGTATGCGGACGGCGAGTAGAGGCGAACAAACCCTAACTTCTGTCAAAGAGGCATGGATGCAAGGTTAGCACTGAATATTGAAATCCTCCCATGGCAGATATGTAGGCCTCGAACAATTCCATTTCATTCAGTGACATTATCGCTCGTTTCTCAGGAAGGTCCGAAGGTTTCTCAATTGTACATTTGGGAATAGGATCCTCCCATATCATGTCCTATATTGCGGCATAAGATGTCAGAGAGCCCTTCTATCCTCTACTCCATGCATTCAATATGCAGGAATCTTAGGGTTAGCTGCATTGGGTTGCCTGATAGGGCAGTCCCAGGTGTCCTCAGTGCTCACATTCCTGTCCCTGCAGAGTCTAGACAGATAACCTGATATCCTAATCGACGAATGACATTGCCGTGTCTAGCACGTGCTGAGGATGTCCGCCTTCCTGCATTGCTTGATAACCCATCTTTTCCGTTCTGTTCTGTTTCTTTTCTTTCTTTCTTTGGTATAAAAATGCAGAGGACGTCGATGCGGATGCCTGAGGACGCAAATCAGGCTGCCTCAGGAACGAAGGGTCACGGTAGCCAATCACAGCCCCCGGTTGTCCTCGCATGCTTCCTTCCTTCTCATTCGATCGCGCTCTCGAATTTTTCATCTCGTTCGTCCTTTCCAAGATTTCTCTTCGTCATCATCTCAATTCTTATTCAGTCGCCTTGCGCAAGTATCCCAATTTTGGATTTGGCCTTGATAATCATGCCAGTGGAAATAATTCCATCTCGCCATGAAGTTCGCCAAGTATGTTTGAATTCCTCGATATAGCACTAGTTCATCGTGATTATCACCGAGCCTATGACGATGATAATCACTAGCTAAATCCCGCTCCGATTACGCCTTTTTTCCCCTTCATTTCAACTTCACCATCAGAACCGCAACTAACCAGGCATCCCTAATTGCAGAGAGCTCAACGATGAATTGGTTCCCGAATGGCGTGCAAAGTACTTGAATTATAAGGTAAGACACCTTCTCGTATGTGGTGTGTTATAATATTGGTATGTGATGATAACCAATGCTTCGTGCAATTAGCTCGGCAAGAAGAAAATCAAAGCTATTCAGAAAGCACTTCAAAAGCAAACAGAACTCCAATCCGCCGTCAGGACACCTTCCAGTATACCCCTTCTCAGCAGCTACCCCGCATACAGCAACATCCGTCGCACGATTTCCTTGGATTACAACGGATCGCCTTCTCGTAAAGATGCCGCCCACGTTTCCGAGCAGCGTCCGCTCAAGACCCCCGGCTCACGCTTTTCGAATATGGTAGGGAGCTACGGCAGCATCACAACCGAGGCTGGTCACAAGGAATCCACGTATCTACCAAACCTCGAGCTACCGTCTCCTGCAATTTCTCCTCTGCCCCAGTACGATAGCTCGTTGCAGAAGAATAAGGAACTACAGGTTTCACCGGCATTCAATGGATCAGCTTCCCTATGTTCCAGCGGCCACCAGGTCGTCCTGAACGAATAGCCTCGTCGCCACTGCTCACGAAGGTGCCCCATCCCTCATCCGGGAAGATTGATGCAGCCGGCGATGGGTACTTGAAGACGACAAATTTCCTTAAAAGGGTATTCACCAATAGTGATGTGGATTCACCTGGCAAAAGTTACCAAGCCACTATTTCTAGCGAGGTGATGAAGAAGGAAGACGAGTTCTTTGATTTTTGGACTCTGAATTGGACAAAATTGAGACATTCTACAAGCAGAAAGAGGTAGAAGCCACAGAGCGTCTTCAGGCACTTCGTCAGCAGTTGCACATGATGAGAGATCAGAGGACGGCAGAAATGCGTAATGCAGAGCCAGCGGGGTCTACAGACGCAAATGGAAACCAGAACGGAACTATCTCAGTGTGATTTCAAAGACAAAATGGACACAGGCTATTGTTGGAAAGCATCACTTTGGGAAGAATTCTCGTGCTCTGGCAAATCTACAAACACCGCGCGCACCAGCAGCGATGGACGGTGAATGCATAGCCGATTGGCGAGACTTTGTTCGCCGACCAGAATCCGTCCACGTGCCCTATCGAACTGCAAAACGCAAACTCAAGCTAGCTCTGCAGGAATATTATCGTGGTCTGGAACTGTTGAAGGCATACGCATACCTCAACCGCAAGGCTTTCCGTAAGATCAATAAGAAGTATGACAAGACGGTCGACGTGCGGCCTACTCTACGGTACATGTCCGAGAAAGTCAACAAAACATATTTTGTGAAAAGCGAGATCCTTGAAACGCACATGGTGGTGGTTGAGGACCTTTATTCTCGCTACTTCGAGAGGGGAATCGGAAGATTGCCGTTACTAAACTTCGCGGAAAGCAACGCCCCGATGACCATTCGCCGAGTACATTCCGAACAGGTCTGCTTCTTGCTGGTGGAATCGTTAGTTGTATACAGGGTCTGAAATTAGCCATTGGATTACTGGCCGATGCAGACAGTGTAGTAAAAGTGCAGACTTCTTATCTGCTCCAGGTATGTGTATTCAACCGAGTTTCCCGAGAGAGATCCTCCTCGCCACATACACAAGCGCTAATTCGATTATAGATTTACGCAGGATATTTCTTAGTTGTTTTCCACTGCATATTGTTCTGCCTGGATTGTATGGTTTGGACCAGGGCAAAAATCAACTATGCTTTCGTCTTTGAATATGATAGTCGCCACACCCTCGATTGGCGACAATTGACTGAGGTACGTTCATTCTTTTAGCAAGGATGATCAACGACTAATCGTATTTAGATACCTTCCGTTTTCTTTTTGCTTCTAGGCCTCTTCATGTGGATTAATTTCTCATATGTTGACTCCATGTTCTTATATCATCCCGTGTTATTAATTTTTATTACTGTGGTGATTCTTTTCCTTCCGCTCAAGGTGTTCTATCACCACAGCCGAGTCTGGTGGGCTTTTTCAAATGTGCGTTGTTACATCTTCTTTCCACCTTTCTCAGTTTCCACCCATGGACCAACTAACATATCAATAGTGGCGCCTCTTACTTGCCGGTTTATATCCCGTAGAATTCCGAGATTTCTTTCTCGGAGATATGTACTGTTCCCAGACGTACGCTATGGGGGTAAGTCACCTACATTTCTTTCAATGTAACTCCCGCTGATGCATATTCATAGAATATTGAACTGTTCTTTTGTCTCTATGCCAATTACTGGAACAACCCCCGACTTGCAACTCCAGCCATTCTAGACTACTGGGTTTTTCACGACACTGCCATCGATCTGGCGTGGTCTACAGTGCCTTCGTCGATATCGCGACACTAAAAATGCCTTTCCTCACCTAGTCAATCTTGGAAAGTACACCTGCGGCATTTTGTATTACATGACACTGAGCTTCTACCGCATCGATCGACATGCCCACTATCAAATACTCTTCATTATCTTCGCTTTTATCAACGCAGTATATTGCTCAATTTGGGATGTGGCTATGGATTGAGTTTGGGCAATTTTACGCACCGCATAAACTTTACGTGATATCTTGGCCTTTCGCAATGCTTGGTATTACTACGTGGCAATCGTGATTGACGTGGTTATCCGTTTCAATTGGATATTCTATGCAATTTTCACCAACAATATCCAGCATTCGGCTTTTCTCAGCTTTGCAGTCAGTTTGAGTGAGGTTTTAGAAGAGGAGTTTGGACAATCTTCCGGGTAGAGAACGAACATTGTACAAATGTTAACATGTTTCGTGCTCTGCGTGACATTCCCTTCCGTATCAGTTGGAAGAGACGAGATTAGCGGAAGATATCGGTGGTCACCCGTCGCCCGAACAGAGACCTGAAAGAGACGTAGAGAGAGAAGAGGAGGAAATATACAGAGGGATGGCACGAACGATCCCAGTCCTTTCCGGTCGTCCTCAGTTGGGAATGAGGCCGATCTTGAGTCCGCGGTGCTGGCTGGAAAGACACCGACACTACGTGCTCGCCGTCCAGGCGTGAGCCACACGATGTCACGACTTGGGACGTTAGTAGCCACAGCGCATTCTCATGACTTTCAGCGCAGACGCCGAGTGGATCCTCTGTCTGGGGAAGCCGCCAGCTCTTCATTACAATACATGGATGATGATGACGACTCGACAGATGAAGAAGACGAAAACAATGAGGAGCCATCATCTCGCAATACGGAAATATTTTCGGAACCCGAGTCGAACCTCTAATGTAGACAGCAGCTACAGCAGCTACAAATGATGCTTCACGTTACTATTACTTCGTTTTGCTTGTTCCTCTGCGATATGATTACGATGACTCCGCATCGATGACTTGATGATTCTCCATTTTATTATTACTGCCTGTATATATAATGTCTACGGAATTATTACATTCGGATATTGATATTGATATTGATTTTTCGTCTCACAATATTATTTATTGCTTGGTCAACTGTTTGCTACTCTGGTTACAACCTTCATTCAACGATTACGCATGGACATGGACAGACGGGTCAGCGAGACTGGCGTATACAAAATATTAGTCATCGCCGAGAACTTACTAACTGATCAATGGAAAAAGAAACCGCAATAAGAAATGTCATATTTGCAATTACAAAGTAACCAGTCTGAAGACAAAACCGAGCAAGCATTTTCGAGAGTTGAATAACAGAGAAAAGCTGGAAGTGTGCGGATTGGGGGCAAAGTTATCCGTGTTGGCTATCCGCAAACTTCTTAGTCGCTCTGGGAATTCAGAATACGTAAAATACTGAGGAACAAGTTGATGATATCCAGGTACAGAGAGATCGAAGCGGCAATCTCCTCCTCGATGTGATAATGGCGGATGATCAGCTGCGTATCAACAAGGATATAGGCCGAGAAAATGAGGGCAGCGACGCCACCATAGACAAGTTCCACGGTGCTGTTGTAAGGGAAGAAAGCGGCCATAAATCCGAAGATAATAAGTAGCCACAGCCCACCGAACAAGTAGGGCATCCAGTGCGTAAAGTCGTACTTGGTCTGGCAGGCGAAAACGGTCAGGGCGACGAAGATCGCAAGAGTGATGACCAGTGCTTCGACGACAATGCGAGTCTCGTAGAATGACGTTACCACGCTAATCGCGTATGCTTCGAGCGCGGTGAAGCCGGATAAGAAGAGAAGGTTGGCCGGGTAGCTCTTGCGTTTCCAAAAGGTTAGGAACATGAATACCATAGCGCCAACCAGGGAGACGATCATAATCCAGGGACTTGATTGGATCCATTTGCGATACGAATCGCTGAAGAAGGATATTGAGCTCAGGACGGTAGTTAAGAGAATCTGGACGGTTCTATCGATAGACGGCGAAGAAGAAAATGATGATTAGAGTCCCAAGAACCTGAGTGTCAAGATGGCAACAGCAACTTACAAGATAGAATACACTTTGCGAATGAACTGCATGCGAATGGGAAGTGTTCCTTCCGCAACGGTTCCCCGAACTTGAGATAGATCAGTAAGGGCATTTTTCTTAACACGAAGTAAATCTCAGAAGAGCAAAACCTACTTTGAAATCATCCGGGACATTATCATCCTCAGTCCGCGGTGTTTCTGCGGTGGCATCGTATGAAGGCGGGGGCTGAGAGAATGGAGCTTCTTCGAGCGAGTCCCTCTGAGGTGCAGGCTGGTATCTCGTGTTTGCGGCCATGATCGTTATGAGACAGCTCTCGATTGCAGGATACTATACTTGAAGGTCAAGATATATTGATAGATGAAGCTGACGCCGTTGAGAGATGAGGGAGTGTTCCAGAATCTAAACGCCCCAAGGCTTCACTGTTGTGACGTTGCCTGATTGGGTGGCAAGTCAATCACGTGCGCCGTGTCACCCGCGGCTGGGACCATGAGCCTATGAGGTCATGCTACGGAATGGTAACTTGCCTAATACGGTTTAGACCATTATTACTACCAGTCTCGTTAGTTAGTTATGAAATGAAGGAACACGGTTAGTTCTTTGAATGCAGCACTACCAGGTTAAGAAACAATAAATGCCCCATAAACAATTGAAATGCGAAGTAATAAATGAAATATGTAGTTTATGTACATTGAAACTTGACAAAGATGAAGAAAGGACACAATAGCAATATAAGGTTGACTTCATTCAAATCATCAAACTCCAAAAACCCAACATACACAAGCGTCCATCTTTAAAAAATAAAGTGTGTACCGGTCAAATAACTAGGCCGTTCTAATAAAAAATAAAGGTCTCGCATGGTCAGCCAAAATATGCCAAATGATGATATAATCGTTGTCATGAAGAATGATCAAAAAGAAAAATAAAATAAAATAATTTGTGCCGTTATTTGGACGCATGGAAAAATGTGTTCATGCCAAGGCACACCACCATGACCACGATTCCATATATTGAAAGAGCAAGACTAAGTCGTCGTAGCAAGCTCTTTCGCAGCTGTCGACTCGGGGCCAAAATGCCGCTAGATGAGAGTATACCACTCCCGCTTAAAAGACCTTGCTGTTGATCTTCGCCCGAGTGGTCGTCATCGGAAACAATGTCATCAGCGGCGGCTTCGTCGTCGTCTTCTTTCATCAGCTGTTGGTGCGCTGGTGAGTCGGGTGACGATATCTTGTAGTAGAAAAGCCCTGGGAGAATAAAACTGATGCTGGTGCTCCCGTACTACCAACGTACGCAAGCACAGCTTCGAGTGAGGTCACAGTCATGGCAGTGATGAAGCTCAGAATTATAATGCTTGAAGTTATGGCGGCGAAGCGAAGGTCACTCATCGGTTCAGGTCCGCGACTGGCGCGAGGAAGAAGAGGGAATCGGTGGGGTGAAACGTCGTTGCCATTCGTTGATCTGACTGGTTTCCATTTCAACACAGCATCTACAGACGCTCGACAGGGATGCACCTGTAGAGGATACGAGAACATGACGAGAATAACGATCGCAGCCCGACCGATTGTAGCGGAAATAGATGGTGGATACATGCGAACAATATTGTCTCCTACACTGTTCCCAAAGGATAGGTATCCGGTAATCGCAACGAGAATATAGATTGATGCGGCACTACCGATGCTGGTAAAGACCACGCTTGTAGTCTGGAAATGACTATTGTCGCGGATTTCGTTTAAAACCGAAAACATCTGGTATCATTTAGCTGGGCCATATTTGGAAGTGGTGCAATGGAATTCCTCACATTTTGATGGCAAGTATATGCAAAAACAATGACTGGGAAGCTGCTGAG
This sequence comes from Talaromyces trachyspermus, assembly GCA_020137715.1. Classification (NCBI taxonomy): domain Eukaryota; kingdom Fungi; phylum Ascomycota; class Eurotiomycetes; order Eurotiales; family Trichocomaceae; genus Talaromyces; species Talaromyces trachyspermus. The sequence continues at coordinate 6,290,419 of JACGXQ010000015.1, read as the reverse complement.
GGCAGGCGCAATTCCGGCCCATTGAATCACGCGAATCGGGCCACGATCAGCCATCGTGTCTCCCTTTGTGAAGTGATATACAACCAATAGCACAAGGTATCCAATAGAGATCAAAGCAACAACGCTGGTATATTTCAAAGAATCGAGACGCCGGAGGAAGGAAAGTGGGATGACGATAAGCCTGCTTACAATTAGTTCCAGCGCCAAAAAGAAAGGGTTTTCTGGTGGGAAGGGTGGGAGTGACACTGACATAAAAGCAGTTATCCAAAAATGACGATCTACCAAGAAATCGCTGATCGGACTGCTCCCAGCGAATCCCTCGACAACTCCAGGCATCAGATCTCCAATGATGATCAAATAGCTTATACCGACTCCAAAGCATTTGATCGCAATAGCAGCATCGAAAATAACTGAAGCATTTGGGTATGTAAGTTGTGACAGAGCGAAAAACGATGCGCTTCCCCGATCTAGATATTGTGCACATCTAGCTTGCAGATAAAGTCCAAAGCCCGCTGCAACGCCCGACCAAATTATCACGATAACGCCGAGAGTAACTCCCATATGTGCAATAGCTAGGGGCATAGCAAGAACGCCGGCACCGACAACTAGTGGACGATCAAGTTAGGGAATCATAGCACAAGCGGAAGACTCGAGTTCAGGATTCGTTCGGCTGGCTTACTTGTGTTGACGAGATTTATCACGCTGCTGAGCCAGCTGGCCGCCCCGGAAAGCCATCTCGTTTAGTTCGTCTTCTATGTGCAAAGACGTGGTCAGCTCGTAATCCAAGAAATCAAGAAAATAATCGATGTGCAAATGTGTCGATTACCTTCGGCCTCTGAGGGTGGTTGCTCCTGTAGAGGGAGGCATAACCGTACCGTCCTCCACCATTATCTTAAAGTATGTGCATGCGCAAGCAACAAGCCCTCGTCAAGTTGAAAGAATTTATCATAATACTAGTAGTGATAGAGACGCTGGTTAAAAGCGCATATAGAGGAGACGTAAAGTGTGAGTGGTTCGATTGCGACAGATAACTAAGTGCTACGTTGGACGCGGCCAAGGAGCGGAGAAACATACTCCTTCCGGTTTCGACCATCAAGCAGGCTCCCGATCTTCCAAAGTCCACCACCATGACAACTACGAAAGCTACAACAAGCACAATTACACCAAACTACTTGTTCTGCCTTGTGTCTCAATAAATATAGACAATGCCTTGCAAATATCAACTTGCATTCCTTTCGTTCGCTTCGCTTATCGGCTTATAGCTTCGGCTTCCCCAGCCCGCTTCGGACAACAGGTCAAAGACATCAGTCTCAAGAGCCTCCGCATTAGCAATTGTATTCCCCGCCCGGTTGGATGGGCCGGGATCGTTGTATGGATGCACCGCCCGGACAATTTTAGAAACCTCCAGAATGGTGCCACCTCTGACAGGGAAGAGCGTCGCTTTTCGGGTTTTATCACCAATGATCTCGCTCACTTCTTCTTGTTGAACAAGAGCTAACATGACTTCGCCGACTTCTTCGGGCGTGACCCATTCATCCCGACTCTCATCGAACATCTTGAGCTTTTCCGGATGCTCCAGCCATAGCGGTGTCTTAATCAAGCCAGGTGCTACCGCAGTAATTCGAATACCGAACTTCCCGTCCAACTTATCAAGAGATCGTACCAACCCATTAATTGCGTGCTTCGTTGCCACATATATAGGTGCTGCCATTGAAGGATTTTGTCCAGCTATGCTTGAAATGTGCACTATGTGCTTACGGGTGTTGGATTTCCGGTGCTGCAGGAAGTGCGAAATCGCGAGCTGAGTCACCCGAATCGGATGTGTCAGATTGATGTCAACCAAACGATATCGACCTCCTAGCTGTTCGTCACGGCTTTCTGGTGTGCCTGGTGGCCGCCAGAAGTTGCTCCAGTGCTAGAAGCAGCAGAAATTTAGCTCTCGGCTCTTAGGCCTGCTTTTTGAATGCGAACGAACCTCTTCATACACTCCTGCACCAGGACAGACGATATCGATTTCGGTAAATTCTTTTCGGCAATCTTAAACAATTCCTCTAACTGAGCCCAATTGGTGACATCCGTCTTCTGGAACACGGCCCTAGCGGGCCCCGAACGACTGTTGTATTTGTTGACAACGGCTTGCGCTTCTGGACGCAGGGCGAGATCTGCTATCACAACGTTGCAGCCGTGTTCCAGAAGCGAATTTGCAAAGGCTAGGTTGATCCCTGGGCGATAGGAAGGTTGGTGTCAGTTAGTTTTGAATTCAAATTGGGTCATGTTCGGGTTGTATTTACCCGAGCCAGCGCCAGTGACTATGGCAGATTTGCCCTTGACGGGATGTGTGACCAACATGGCGAGAATGAAGAAGCAAGGCTCGTTAGCCATGACACGAACGCCGGGATTGTCAGAGTCTTATACTTGTACTCGTACAACAACAACCTCACAGCCCCGCAAATAGAAGCTAAAGCGAATTGCGGGGAAATGTCCGAGGGCAGGTTACCCGAGAGGAAACTTAGCCCTAAATAGTAGTTAAACACGACGATTCGTTGTGTCACTTTCAATGAATCAACTAGGCAATAGTCGTTATTAGCAAGCCTTGAGTTTTAGAGAATCAGTGCAGTTGGGATGCTTCGAAATCCAGGGATATTTTTCTAGGGAGGATGGTCTCTACCGAATTGGTAAGAAAGGCGACAGGCAAATACATTAGTACGTGCATTACAGTGTCTGTCGCCACTTGCAACTTTCTTTACCTCCTTCTGCAAGCTGCATATTATTGAATTGGCATTTCACAAATATATGCATATAAAACAATGTTGAGGCTTCTTCCAAAGCCCGTGGTGCGCCACATAACGACCACAGCTGCATCCTCAGCCCTAACCAAAGCTGCCGGAGACATCTCGTCTGTATTCCCTAGCCTTCAGCCTGACTATGAACCCACACCCTTACCCAGTCGGTTCGAAGACCTCAAAATACATCTATTCAGAAAATCCGAGCATGCTCTGAAGCACAGCTGGGATAGGCTGCTCCCAAGCTTGAAGGAGGAAGCAGAGAACATCAAAGCACTTGGCAGTGATGTGAGTTAAGATGTCTATCCAATTTGCACCACTTCGTAGTTAATTTCTCTTCAGTCTATCCCTACCATCTCCTATTCTGACATAATGACTGGGAGCATATCAGAGGACACGAAGGCTGAAATACGCCATCGCGGTTCCGTGGTAATACGCAACGTGGTTACCCGCTCAGAAGCCACCAGATGGAAAGAAATGGCAAAGGAGTATATCGCTGCAAATGGAGAGCGAGTGAAGGCTTTCCCGCCTGATTCCCCTGCCGTCTATGAACTGTATTGGTCTCCAACCCAAACAGCAGCGAGAGCACACCCAAATGTGCTTGAAGCACAGCGCTTTCTCCAGTGCCTATGGCACTCTTCAGATCCACAGACGCGACTTTCCCTAAATCATCCGCTTTCATATGCCGACCGATTGAGAATCAGACAGCCTGGTGATTCTAAGTTCACTTTAGGCCCCACGTTGATGGTGGTTCTCTGGAGAGATGGGAGGATCCCGAATACTCTCGCGTCTATAGCAAAATTTTGGAAGGCAACTGGGAGGAATATGATGCATTTGATGCCAAACACCGCGTTAATGCAAAATGGACTTATACAACGGAGCTGGTGCCTGCTCAATGCTGCGGCTCTTCCAAGGCTGGCTGGCCATGTCCAACACGGCTCCCGGAAAAGGTACCCTTCATGTTTGTCCTATGATATCTCATAGCACTGCATACACCATTCTCAGGCCGTTCTTCGATGTACAAACATCGGTACCAAACTTGGACGCAACTTTCCCCGGCTCGGTTCCTGGAGCATGTCAGGAATTCACTCCGTTGACTCATCCTCATTTAGAGCTTGCAACGACTATGATCTCCGTGCCAGCTGTTCAACCGGGCGATTACGTTGCATGGCATTGCGATTCTCTGCATTCAGTTGATAGGGAGCATCGGGGCTCAAATGATTCTAGCGTGATCTATATTCCTGCCACGCCTTTATGCGAAATGAATGTCGATTATCTCCTGAAACAACGTGAGGCTGCCTTGAATTACTCGCCACCATGGGATTTCCCAGGTGCTGGTGGCCCAGGAGAGATCGGGTTTAAAGGCGCAGTAGACTGGTCAAAACTGAGCGCTGAGGGACAGCGAGCGATGGGCCTGGGATCCCAATGTTGGGAGATCGAACAAAATATGAGTGAAGGAGAAAAGGAAACTATTATGAGAGCAAACAAGTTATGCTTCGAGATATGAAACGAGTTGAGAAATCGGAATCTGTTTCGTTCAGATATACTGCTCCCTGTTGCTCCTCTCCTAAATAACTTGCTGCTGGCTTGAACGGAATCTCGAACACTAAATTCGGATGCATTTTTCTAAGTTTCTTGACATCAAGATGATTTTATGGAGGCACTCGTCATTGCCATGTTCGTCACGAGAGTGAAGATGCCAGCTAGGACATACTACCTGTAAATCAAGTATTAACTTGCCTCTATTCCTTGCACGTTACCAATGATATGTTCAGCATTGAGATCGGAAGCTTTGCCAGAATATGTCAAGGTAGGCTCGTGAATTGCTCCTTAGCCATGTAGAAGCTGACTCACAAGGTGGGTGGGCGACAGATGGCCTGCTCCAGAGCGTCGGTAGATACGATGTACCTACCTAGGTAGCTATTTATGGCCGTCGCCGGTGGGAGACTAAAGCGATGGAACCAGTTTCTTCTTGAACTCAGAGTTGCTGGCAAGATTTCACGTTTGATATAATAGGAAAATACGAATTCACGAGTCGTATCCGAATTTCAAATTAGACTTCTTTCAATCACGAGAATCAATTCGTCTTAGAACGACAGTATTTGCGCAGGCGTCAGCGATGGATGCCAGACGTACCTAGGTATGTAGCAGTTTATACCTAGGTGTATACGGTGTATATACCGTGTAGTTGCGTTTCAGTGTTCAGTGTTCACTGCTGAACTTTTGATATTTATTTTATCTATACCCTGTTGGGAGGGAACTAGACTGTATTAGGCTAAGCCCGTTTATCAGGTCTGGAATCTGGACTCCGGAGAGCAGCTCTCTCAGCTCAGTGTATCAAGTCCTCCCTCCACATCCTTCTCGCGTGATCGCAGCACGAGGAGATCATGATGTGGCTCAAGACGGCGACTGTACTGATCGCCTCTTTCGTCTTGCCGTCGTCGGCCATCTTCGCTGATGAGGTCGACCATGTAGATTTCCACCACGCTCTCCTCGGCACCCCGTCCCGCAATCGACCTTCTTCCATCGACCGTCATCTGCGTCCAATGCATCGCTTCTGTATACTCTGTCAGGAAGGTCAATCATCGGGGCAATAAATCCTAGAGATGGAGCGGTTGTGTGGAGACAGGATTTGACACAACTGACTCCGGCCCAAGGAGTCGAGGGATTCCTACGTGCTAGCGACGGAGAGCCCACGGTTGTCAGCGCCATTGGTGAGAAAGTTATAGCTTGGGGTGCAGCGGATGGAAAATTGCATTGGGAGAGCAAGTTACAAGGAGCAGTCGCAAAGGACTTGGAGTTTCTAGAGCTTGAAGATGGGCGCACAACCAATCACGCCCGGGACGTGCTGGTTTTATCTGAGGATAAAGGAGGAGTTGTCAGAAGGCTGGATGCGGCCACCGGAATGACTAAATGGGAATTCAGGGACGACAGGTAAAACCTGATATTGGCTCGCGTGCATATTTCAAAGCTGACGATAAAATAATAGCGGTGATCTGCCCTTTCAGGTTTCTTCGTCGTCGACCGAAGTGATCTACGTCTCTCTGCAATCTGCTCTTCTCAAAGGATACAAGATTAAAGTAACTACGCTGGATTCTCAGACAGGGCGGCAGAAGAGCCAGCATACTCTCACATCCGAAAACGATGTCTTTGGACCCGAATCTATTCTTTTGTCGGCTCGAACACCGCTTCACCTTTCATTGCATGGGCGGATAAGTCGGGCAAGACATTGAAAGTTAACATTCTTGGCTCAAAAATGTCAATAATTTCAACATTGAGAACGCCGGCGACGAGGAAATCCGCAAGATCCGGATTCATGGGCCGACAGGTCTCAACTGTCTCCCGCATTTCTTGGTACACTACGAGACAGATTCTGCGTCATGGGCCGAGGTCTATCACATCGACCTCAAGTCCTCGTCGATCTCGCAAGCGTATCGATTACCGCGAATTTCCGAGAAATCTGTTTTCGCCGTCAGTCATAAAGATGCGAATGTCTTCTTTACCCGAATCGCCGAAACCGAGGTATCTGTTGCCTCGTCCACTTCACATGGAATTCTTGGTAGATGGCCATTTGCGAAAACCGCACACGGAAGTCCGACAAGTGCAGTGGCAGAAGTCATTAGCAAAGGCGACTCGGCGACTGTGAGGTTTGCCTATGTTCTGGATTCGGGTGACTTGCAATTGAACCGGAATGGTGGTCTCGACTGGGTTAGATACGAATCCCTTGCGGGTGCTGTTGCTGCTACATGGGCCGAGCCTAACTTTAGTGAAGATCTCGTCCATGAGCTTGAGTTAGAAGGCCATGAAGATCTTTTGACGGCCTTCGTTCACCGTGTTAAGCGCCATCTTAGAGATCTTGGGCACCTAAACGAATGGCTGCAAGAACTACCAAAGCGCATTTTCTCCAGCTTCTTGGCGGCTGAAGTCACCAATTTAGATAGCTTCGGACTGAAGAAATTGGTTATAGTTGCCACAGAACATGGACGAGTCGCGGCTGTTGACACCGGAAATCACGGCGCCGTGTCCTGGAACGTGAAAGTTGCTGACACTTCAAATTGGAATGTGAAAGCCATTCAAACTGGACAGGGTATTGCCACTATATTCACCGATGACGGAACTACGATTTCTCTCAATGTGACATCTGGTAATGTTATTTCTCAGCAAACTTCCGGCCAGAGTATCCGATCTGTTGCATTTCTTTCGAATGAGAAAGACACGAATACTGTCATGATCCCTATCAAGGAAGATGGAACACCATTTGAAACTCTTAAAGAGACGGGATATCTAGTGACCTTGAGTGAGGATGGCCGGGTCCTTGGATGGGACATGACAGATAACAAAGTCCCCGTTTGGCAATTCATGCCGCCTCCGGGTGAGCGAATCATTGGGGCAACCTCACGTCCACCACACGATCCCGTTGCATCTATTGAAAGGTGCTTGGAGACCGCTCCGTCCTATACAAATATTTGAACCCAAACCTCGCTCTCGTTACGTCGGTGGGACTGAACACAGCGACCTTCTACTTGCTTGACTCGATATCGGGCAAAATCCTCCATTCTAGCACGCACACAGGCGTGGACGTCACTCAACCTATTACATCAGTTATTTCGGAAAATTGGTTTGCCTATTCTCTCTGGGCCGACCTAACCGATCAATCCGAGTCCAAGGGTTACCAGCTCGTCGTATCCGAACTCTACGAATCATCAATTCCGAACGATCGTGGCCCCTAGGAGCAGCAGGGAACTACTCCAGCATTGATACCTATGCAAAGCCTCATGTTATCTCCCAAGCTTTCGTTATTCCTGAACCTATATCCCACCTTGCAGTGACCCAAACCCGACAGGGCATCACTACTCGACAACTCATCTGCACACTTCCATCATCAGACGCCATTATCGGCATCCCCGCAATGTTTTGGATCCTCGTCGTCCAGTTGGCCGGGACCCGACGGCGGCAGAGATGGAGGAAGGTCTGTTCAAGTACATCCCCAACCTCGAATTCGACGGTAGATGGTACTTGACACATTCGCGCGATGTGCAAGGTGTCCGAAAGGTTATCGTATCACCGACCCTGCTAGAGAGCACAGGGTTGATTTTTGCCTTTGGAGGTGATATATTTGGCACCAGAGTCACACCCAGTCAGGCGTTTGATATTCTCGGAAGCAGTTTTGCGAAGTTACAGTTGTTGGGCACTGTGATTGCACTTGCTGTTGGCGTTTGGTTTTGGCTCCTATGGTAAGCATATCTTGTCCGACTCGGCATGGTCCAGCTCATTTGATAAGTAACTAACTACGCATTGGTACAGGCTCGGAGAAAGCAGATCAACCTGATATGGAAGAGGTAGATTATTAATTACTTGGGTATAGAGGACCTTATATTACTTTGTCATTTTAATCATTGTCAATCGACGTGTAGATTAGTACAATACCCTTCTTCCGTGCTACACTGTACACGTACTGTCCTTCGCCTGGTGATAACTCACCATGAGAATATGTAAAGTACGCTATCTAAATAGGTAGGTTGACTGAAGATTACGGGATTGTGGTACCATATTTCAGTTGCCTAGGTAGTTATACCAATCTTAGAGCGCTAACAGTCTAATATGGTAATGTAATAGTCATGTTATCTAGAAATTCTCAATCTTTAATACTACCCGTAGATGCTTAAAACAAAACAATTTCCTGTATAGCCAGACAATGGAGGGAAGACGTTTCCGGCCCACGAAACAATAAAAATAAAAGAAAGACAAACCCTGCAAGGTCGCAGAGATGGAAACCCGACCAATGACTACTCCGCTTTATGCGACAACGGCATCCTTGATGTAACTGTAGATAGCACCAAGCTCCTCGTTAACGACCTCCTGGGCCTTAACGATCAATTCGTCAACTCCATCGCTGAGGGCCTTGACCTTGTAGCCACCCTTGGCAACGATGTCAGTGTAGTTGGCAGAACCGCCACCGTTCCAAGCCAGAATCTGTAACAAGGATGTTAGCAGTGTTACAACTATAATGGTTATCCATGTGCGTCAACTTACGTTGGTGGTGTCGGATGGAACATCAGTCAAGGCACCCTGGGTGCCAATAGAAATCAAGTTCTCCTTCAACTTCTTGGGGTAATCTCAGCAACGGCGAATTCAGAGTCTGTGTCCGGCTGGAGGGAGAGCATATAGGCCAAAAGGCCAGCCACATGAGGCGAAGCCATTGAGGTACCAGAAATGGTGTTGACGGCGTACTTGCTGCCGATCCAGGTGGAGAGAATGTTAAGACCAGGGGCAAAGATGTCGTTGCATGTGCCGTAGTTGAGAAGTAGGCACGTTCGTCAGCCAGTGTCGACGCTCCGACGGTGACGGCCTTTTCGGCAGCAGCAGGAGAGTAATTGCATGAGTCGGCGTTATCGTTACCAGCAGCAACGGCGAAGTGGATACCGGCATCTACAGCTGCGTTGACAGCCTTGTCAAGGGTGACCGACTTACCACCACCAAGACTCATGTTGGCGGCGCTGCCTTTGAATCCCTTGGCCTTGCCAGCCTTGGCGGCCTTGACCTTCTTGATGTGTTGCGTGGCAGCCCATTCGACACCCTGGACGACGTCGGACATGGTGCCAGAGCCGTTCGACTTCAAGACCTTGACGGCATACACGTTCGCCTTTTGGCAACACCATACTTCTTGCCGGCAATAGTTCCTGAGCAATGAGTGCCGTGGCCATTGCCATCGACGTCCTCATCGTCAAGGGGATAGTCTTGCCCCATGAGGCACGGCCCTCAAAGTCAACGTGATCAACGTTGGTACCGGTGTCAATGACATAAACATCAACACCTTCACCGCCGTCGGCAGCGTACAGGTACTTGTTGAAGCTCCCGAAGGTCAAGCTGTCGCGGTGAGAAATACGAGCCAGACCCCACGGAGCGTTCTTCTCAATGGCGGGATCTTCCATGGTATGTACGACTGAATCTTTCTCTATGTAGTCAACCTACAAAAGCAACGGGAACGCATTAGCCTCGGGCTTTACCTCCCGGAAGTAGCACCCAAATCAAACTAGCGGTCAGACTTACGTCAGGGTGTCGGCGGATGGCTTCAATAACATTCTCCTCGAAGTGTCCGGAGTAGCCTAGGAATGTTCCAGCAATGTCGAAGGTGTGTTTGAGGCCGGTGAAGAGATTGCCCTCAAAGGGGAACTGGGATCGCTTCCGGAGCTCGTTGTGCTGGTTGTGGATGTCCTGCACCCAAGTGTGGTGAGCTGCAGCGGCGGACGAGTCGACATGATCCTTGAAAACGATGATATACGAGTCCTGGACCTCGATGGCGTTTGAGGAGGAGAGGATGGGAGCTGCATCGTTGTGGATGGTGCTAGGCATCACCGGTGACGCAACCGTCAGCAGCGGGAGCAGCGAAAGGCCGAGGATGCCTCTCATGATGGAGGGGTTTATAGTGAGGGTATAGGAAGGAAAGAATGACAGGAAGAGTTAAGAGTGGTATACAGAGGAAGAATGCGATGGATGATGGATGGAGGGAAGGAAGGATGGAGGAGGGAAAATGGGAGATAGATAAGGAGCGTCGTTTCGTATGGGGAGAGGTGATTCACCTTGGAAGCAGGCAGGGCGGCGCTAAGCCCGATGGGGCCTGGTTTGCTCCGCATGACCGCAGGATGGCGCTATCTTGGCACGGAATGAGAAGAGCGCCGCCCAGGGTCTCGTGACTTGCTGCCTGAACACGCTCAACACTGTCTTCTCACATAACTAACTAACTCCCTGGCCTAGGTAACTAGGTACGCACTACCTAGGACCTACGTAGTACGGTAGTACTCTGTAATGCTGCTGAGGATGCTCGCGTGCTGTCTTCCTGCTGACAGGCTGCCAGCCTGACCAGCCGCGGAGGGACTCAGCTTCAGCAGCGGCCAGCCACTCAGAAGCGCTGAAGCAGTATCTTATCGGCTTATCAGCGCTGGCTCCCCGCCAATGAGCGTCGCGAACAGCGGATGAGTCACGTGACCTCGACCCGCACCGCCACAGCACGACGACAGAGCCAGAAACAAAACAGCTGTGCTTCCAGCTTGCGGACGATTGAACGAAGCCCTAAACATTCAACACCACACGGAGGCAATTATGCGGCAAGGCACGCCGTCGTTCTAGTGCCAATGCTCAAGAGCAGGACTACCGCCTGGCCTGCTCCAAGTATTAACAATCGTCTGCGGCAGGGACCCACCTTCCTTTGGCATCTCTCTCTCTAACTACCACCCTGGCGTTCTCTTGCTTTCGCCATGACAAGCTCGCCCTGACGCGTCTGCTGTGAAGCTTCGCCTGGACGACGCCAAATTCCGCTTCTCGATGGTCTGAGAAGCAACAGAAGGAGGAGCATAGCGCAGTTTTGGGCGGCATAATGGACGGGTCACCGGCCCCGGCTGAGCCGCACTCCTCGCCCGCTTCGCTCTCTACGACACTTGAAAACGTAGTCGCCGAACTGACGCCCATCCTCCAATCCCTACAAGAAATATCCGACCATCAGCCGTTTGACATAGACCATGTCCTAAAGTCAACTGAAAATACCCTGACCCTCCGCCACTCATTGATTGACACCGCCAGGGCCCGCGATGCAAAAGACGTATTTCGCAATCTTGGGGCTTTCAGATACTGCTGGGTCTTGTGCGCCGGTTGGCAGAACTGTACAACCCAAGACGCTCTCAAAAGATGACCGAAAGATTCTCTTGACTCTTCTCAAAGACTTGTTGGCTGTCCTCTCCGAGTGTTTGCGGGATCATTCTGGTAATAGGCGGTATTTTGCGAAGAAGATTGTATGTGAGGAGCGTTGGTCTATCGAGGATTCACTGAAGCTGTTCGTCGAAAAGTTAAATAAAGAAGGAATACATGAAAGCGACGTCGAACAGATATACGGGACACTTCTAGCTGCCGCCCTTTGCCAAGAAACCGTCACTGACATTTTCACTGTCTTGAGAACCAAGTATGCGTCGGATCAGGTTGCGCCAAGCTCTTCGAGCATCCGCCTTGGCGTTGATAAGCTGCTCAACTCGACAGAGACGCTTGAGTTGCATGAGTTCATTGGCCCGTTGCTACGTACATGGCTTCTCCAGTCCGCACGTTCAACTGAGTATCCCATCCAGAGACTAGCCATCCCAGCATGCCTCTGCAAGTTAGCCTCAATTTCACGGAGAAATATCATTGCTCTTCATGCAACGGGTATTTTGTCGTCGGTTCTACGGTCCATTTTAATGGCGGTGGCTTCTCTGCTCAGGAGAAAGCATTGTATCAAGAACTAGGCGATCTTCTCTGTACTGAGGGCATGGCGAATCTCGATGATGTCATATGCCTCTATAGACAGTCCTGTGTCTCTATCGAAGCTTCTAAATTCCTCCTCCGTGCCATGCAATCTTCCAAGGGACCTCCTTATATCCAGTTTGACATGTTTTCCTATGGTTATTCCTCCCTTGAGCTGTCGACCCTGGGTCGACCATTTCCACCTCTATCTTCTTCTGGGTATACATTATCAATATGGGCCCGTTTCGATCAGTTTGACCCAAACTCACACACGACGATATTCGGCGCCTTCGATTCTAGACAGACCTGCTTCGTACTTGCGTATTTAGAAAGGATACACATCATTTTATACTGCAAACGTCTATTAGCGGATCGCGACCCAGCGTTCGCTTCAAGTCCGTTGCTTTCAAGCAGGGTCAGTGGTACCACATATGTGTCATTCATCGAAGGGCTCGCACGGCGACTCCTTCTCGAGCCTCACTTTTCGTAGATGGAGAGTTCATCGAACAACTGAGAATCGATTATCCAGCCGCGCCCGTAGTGCGACCTCCCAATAAGTACCCCCGAGTCCAGGCGTTTCTTGGTACGCCTCAAGATTTAGCCGTTAGCATTGGTAGAGGGGTTTGCGCAACAAAATGGTCTGTCGCTAATGCGATTCTCTCCGAGGAGACGTTTAGCGATGATTTGATTTCGGTTTTTATCATCTCGGACCAAGATACCATGGTAACTATCAAGATTGCTTAGGTTCTTTTCAGACCTACAAAGCCTCTGCAGCCCTCAACCTACGAAACGAGAGCCTTCATCCCGGAAAGAGGAAAACTCAGATATTGTAATTGCGATTCGCCAAAGGGCGAGCATCCTTGTCCATGAATCGTCTTTCTTAATGAATATATCCCCACCATGGTTCTAGATGACGATGACGGTAACTATGTCAACGAACCACGAAAATCCTTGTCGAGGCAGGCAGCGAAGAACCTGCATGGGATGGTTAATGCTGGAGGAAACGCCATTGCCCTCAACGGGGCCATTCCTGCGATAAATGACGCTTTAACCCATTCACATGGCATGGCTATACTCGCTGGCGACCCCGTTGTCTCCGTTCCCCAATCCCTTGACGATGCCAGTTGGCGCATTGGGGGCTGTGTAGCCGTGCATTTAAACATGTTGCATGCTGCTACATGCCCAGGAACTACAATTCTTGCGGTCCAAATACTTTTGAAGCCGTTCAAAGCAACTGGAGAAATAGCGAGGCTATGGAAAGAGACAACGGTTACGGTATTCTTGCGTTGCTACTTCGAGAGAAGTTAGGATTTCCTCAGACTGCCCAGCCTGGCGGGTCAAAAACGTCAACAGTGTGCTCGGATAATAGAGAGCGTTCCTCGCTAGCGATAGAACTCTTAAGGCATATTCTATCTTTTATCGGCTACAATTTTGAAGAGCCAACCAAATCCATCATCACGAATCCGTTAGCATACCGCGTTCTCCTCGTCGACCTTGATATATGGCGCTATGGAGAACCTTCATTGCTTCAAATGTATTACTCCCAATTCACCACCTTCGCTATGGAAAGCCAGCACCGTCGGTTTAATGCCAGAAGATTATCTCGCATGCGTGAGTGGACCTTCCTTTTCCCTCGCAAAACCCAAATTTACAATATGTCATAGGTGTAAACAAAAGGTTCCTAGATGCTTTGAAAGGAGAAGAATTCACTGAGGAGACCTTGGGTCTATTCATCCCCGCATTTCGCTCTTTGCTCGAAAGTTGCGTGTCGGCAGAGTTGTTGCGGTCGTTGTCTCTTTTCATCACTTTTGCCCTTCACGAGGAGAAGATTCCAAAGCTTCAGACGAAGAAGAGTATGCGCTTCAATTCCAGAGGCCGTCAAGTATCGTCCGCTTCGGATCCAAACTTGAAGAAAGGTATGCCGAAAAGACAAATTGGCCTGGAACTTCTTCGCATGTATACGGACTTTCTCTGCGTACCCGAGGATTTTACCAATATCAAAAGATTTGCCAGAGCCGTAACAAATAAGGTATCTGACCCAAAAACTTTTGTTAACTACCTAAGAACACTAACATATCGTCGAAGTGGCTTCTGTACCTAATGTGTGAAGATTCATCCGAAGCAGTAATAATGGCAACTAAAATTCTCGCACGATTGATCATTGTCCACGGCGGAAGCTATAGCAAGAAGCTTGCGGATAAGACAGGCGGTTATATCATCATGCAGAATCGGCTCAAACGATGGTGGAATGTTCTTGCGCTATGGCCCATTTGCTTTGCTATCCTTTTTGGGCTTGATATTGCAGACGTAGACACTGATTCTTTTACCGACCTTTCATCGCTTTTGGATATGCTTGTCTATAAGCGAAGCCTCGATGTCGTTTTCTCGGAAGTACTTCCAGTTATAGCGGACATGCTAAGGACTGGCTTGGAGGATTCGATATTTAATAATGCGCCGGCAAAAGATCGGGCCGTATTATCGAACGCCATCAGTTTTCTTTCTGATGTCCATTCAAAATCCTCGAGTTTCAGAGACTGGGCCGCAACTTCGACATATGCTCAGAAACTACTGTTTGCCTTGTTTCCTATGACAGGTTCAAGGACAGTCAATGCCGAGGTTGAGCTACATTATCGAGAAAATAGGGCCAGCTCTGAGCGCAATAATGCAAAGATACGGCATACTATTACACCTGCTCCTGTTCTACGCACTTCCAGAGTCGCGCCATCGGACTTGACCTCGGAAACTCATGGATCTTTACGACGGTCCTCCTCCTTTGTTCTCATATCCTCGGACAGACCCCAGTATGCACCTTCACTAGCACAGCTACATCGAGTCTCTATTCCAAGCATTGATAGAGACGTCTCTTATGAAGACAACGAATTAGTTCTGGAAATACGAGCTATCATATTAAAAGTCTTTGCTACACAGATCATATATCGGAAAGATTTCACTGGACTGGGCTTGTTCTTGAAAACACCACCAAGTAACTTAGAGTTGCAGGCCTACCTTGTATCCTGGATTATACGAGGCACGCTCGCAGAATTGCAGTCCACATTCTCGGCAAATGACAACTTACTGCAAGAGCCCCGAGTTTTAACAAGCTTTGCACGATTTCTGACGCATGTGGGAGAATTATTATTTGAAGGTTGGTTCTTAAATGGCAGCAACCAAACCCTTGATCTTGCGGGGTTTGTCCTCGAATATCTTTCTCGTCCTGAGATAGCATCATTGAAAATCATTCGCCTTTGCAACCAAGCCATCACTACCATTCGTTCAGTACTCTTCAAAGTTATTTTGTTCGAATTGTCAGAACTAGACGATAGAGATTCATTGACCTTTCTAAACCGCCTCGGGTATTGGCAGACAATTATCTTGACTGCAGGGGAGTCAGAGGCCGAATATTTGAAATTATTTTTTACCAACTCTATATAAAGTCGGTGTCTGAAAGACTCGAAATTCGCTTGGCTGCTGCCACCTCTGGCGAATAATCCTGGTTCAAAAGCCATCCGAGATGGCATCTATACTAAGCCATGCCCCGCTATCACTCCAGCATCGCTTGACAAGCGGGTTTGAAGAATTGGTCGGAATGGATGACACAGCGTTTTTGAGTTGGATTGATGATCAGCGTGAGGATTTAGATTCGTTCTTTTCGGGAGTCTGTCCAAATTCTGGGATAACTTCGTACAAGAAGAAAATAACAGGACCCAAGAATCGAGTCGCTCTCGACTAGCCAAGCGGAGAGATAGGCTGAAGCAATGGGTACAAGAGGAGCATTTGGCGGAGGAGACGCTTCGCAAACATAGCACTACCTTTGACCACTGGACTTCAAACATATTCGCTTCGGAGTTTCTGAAACATCAGAGACTTTTGCAAGACCAACATGACAATTACACATTTATGTGGTCTTCTTTTTCCGGCTCTCCGAAGACTTGTATCGCTTCGGAGGTGTGTTAGAGAAGGAAGGGAAAAATCGATGGCGACTTGACCAAACTGAAGGGCGCAGTCGAATGAGGCTTCGTGTTATCCCTGATGATTCAGATGAAAGACAAGACTATCAACCGAAACGAAAAGTCCCAGAGCCACCAGTCATGAAAGTCAATACTCAGTTGCAACCAACGTCGTCTTCTGAGGCACTTAATAATACTCCCACTGCAGCAGTTTTCGCGGAAGAATCTGCGGAGGTAAGAGCGGTGGGCGCTGACGGCGAAGACAAATTATCCCTTGAGGAGAGCTTCGAGATGATCGATGATCCCAGAATAGATATTGATGAATATGAAGACAAGAATCGGAAAGTGATGCGAAGCCTACAGCGAGGGATCAAGTCCAAAGTGTCTGCAATATGTCTCGCATTATCGGGTTGGAGGCGTGCGAAGGTCTCTTGATTATTGGCAAAAATGCCGTTTACATTCTCGACAACTATTTTCAACGCGCTGACGGGGAGATTGTCAATGTCTGGCAGGCGCCCCTGAGGAAAGGGATCCGTTTGTACGCATGATTGTGGGACGCGAATCCAGTGAACAAAGATCTCGCGAACACGAAGTAAGGAACTGGAAATGGCCGGATCTTATCAGCGTTTCGAAACGACGGTTTCTTTTCCGCGACGTTGCCCTCGAAGTATTTTTCACAGATGGTCGTAGCTATCTTCTAACATTAATCTCATCACGAGCTCGAGATGAGCTGCATAATCAACTCTGCGCACATGCTCCGCAGTTCGGTGGAAATATGAACGTCTCTCGACCCGAGGATATCTGGAGATTCGAAATGCTGAAAATACAAGATGATGCCCCGCAGTCGCTGGGGTCAAAGTTTGCAAGTGTTTTTGGGCAGCCGTCATTGAATCCAGCCACTCGCAAGTGGGTTAAAGGGGAGATGTCCAATTTTCACTATTTGATGCTCATCAATACCCTGGCTGGTCGAACCTTTAATGATCTCACTCAGTATCCTGTCTTTCCGTGGGTCCTCGCAGATTATACAAGTGAAGAGTTGGATCTAGATAGTATCAAGAGCTTTCGTGATTTGTCCAAACCAATGGGCTGTCAGATCCCTGAAAGAGAAGCGGAATTTCGTGATCGTTACAACTCTTTTGCAGAGATGGGCGATGAAAATGCACCTGCGTTTCACTATGGGACTCACTATTCTTCTGCCATGATAGTCAGTTCATATCTTATTCGGCTACAGCCTTTTGTCAAATCATATCTCCTCCTGCAGGGTGGTACCTTTGACCACGCGGATCGGCTCTTTTACTCTGTAGGCAAAGCATGGGAATCCGCTTCACGGGGAAATTTATCGGATGTCCGCGAGCTCATTCCGGAATTCTTCTACCTTCCGGAATTTCTTGTGAATTCAATAAATATGACTTTGGACTTCGACAAAACATGACTAAAGCTATCGACTCTGTGGAGTTACCACCATGGGCTAAAGGCGATCCAAAGATATTCATTGCTAAACATCGCGAAGCGCTAGAGAGCCCATACGTCACGGAACATCTTCATGAGTGGATTGATCTTGTTTTGGATTCAAACAGAAGGGCGAGGCGGCGATTGAGGCGGCAAACGTCTTTCACCATCTTTCATATCAAGGCGCAAGAGACCTAGACAACATTGAAGACCCCGTCGAGCGATTAGCTACCATCGGCATTATTCATAACTTTGGGCAGACACCACACCAGGTCTTCCAACGAGCTCATCCTCGCCGTGACAAGGCAAGCCGTAAAGAGGGGTGTCTCGACACTTTAGCCGAGTCATTGACCAGGGTTCCTCTTTCTCTACTAGGTAAGGAGACAAATGGCCCCGGATGAGAGAGAGAGTCGCACGTATTCTAACTACAGATCGTTTTGTGACAGATATTCACGAGCGCGTCTCATCTATGTCCATGAAAATGAACGCCTATTGTGCACGCCTGCTTTCCGGCTAAATGTACCTCCAACTTACGACAAGTACCTGGAGTGGGGCTTTTCAGATGGCAGTGTCAGATTCTATGCAGCGGAAAGTAGAAAGGTCTGTACCTTACATGAGATTAATTAGATGATGTCCCGAGGCTTACGAACTATGCGGCAGATCCTCGGCCACTTCGAGCATCTTCATGTTGGACAACTGTCGTGGGTTCTTTTCGCAGATTCTCAGACTCTTATCACAGCAGGCAGCGACTGCACTATTTCCATATGGTCGTTCGGTTCCAATGGCAAATTGATGGAGCTACAGCCTCTAGCGTGTCTTTATGGACATCGAACTTCGATATCCGTTCTGGCAACGTCTCGATCGTTCAGTACGCTACTATCGGCATCGTCGGACGGACAGATTATGCTATGGGATCTCAATCGACGGTGTTTCGTACGAGAACTTGGCGCCGAGGGACCAGTGGAGGTATGCAATTGATCTGCTACTTTTGCCTTCGATGTCTTGACTGTTCCCAACTAACCTTTGGTAGTGTGCTCGAATTAACGATAGGACTGGAACCATCATGATCTGTCGAGGGGCCGGATCACCCTATATTCGCTGAACGGTTCTCTTCTTGTTGATCAAGTGATCTGCGAGACAGATGATGACTACATTATGTCGTGTGCATTCTACGAAGGAGAGAGCAACGAATGGCTGGAGAGGGAGCTTCTCTTTACAGGTCACAAGAGGCGTCGTCAATGTGCGTTTATTCGTGCTCAACCAGTTGCTCACTCTCTTTATATTGACAGCATCTAATACTAATGGATGAACCTAGGTTTGGAGCAAAGTTATCAGAAATGGACGGTTCGATCTGGAACTGATCCGCCAACTCCATCACGTTGATCATAACAAAGACACCGGTGTCAACGTCACTGCGGGCATCAGCTGCATCCTTCCGCTGCCACACAGCGTATACACTGGGGATGACACCGGGCGCGTTGTAAGAATTCCCCTTCTTTGAAATATATGACATGACTATTCCGCTAACAAAGGAAACAGTACGAATGGGATTGCATCCAACGGCGATCGTGAATGACATGTCTCTTTCTGCTTTGGTTTCTATTCAGTATAGATAGATAGATATATATAAAAGGCACGCCAATTCCTGTTGTGCTGGAAAGGGGCGGTGCGACAGTCCAGCGGTTTTAATGCGACTTTGGAGTATTATATTATGTACACCTCGTGATACCAGGATATACTAGATCATTCTCATTGGCGAGGTTACGGCTTGCAAGATGATATCGAGGCTTTTTCTTCATCGGAGCACTCTACGCCGTGGGCGGATATATCGAATAGTTACAAACCCGGGGGCTTAAATTACGCCAGCAAGAAAGAGAACCCAAAATAAAATACCCAAGTTAGTAAGCACAATACCAAGGGATTACCAATGCCCGTCCCAACTTCGTCATACGGATATGCCTGCCCCACGCTCTTCCCACCGAGCCTCCCGGACTGGCCAACTCCCCTCCATCCTCCATATCCTCGCCACTCCTCCAAGTATATTAACCTCTTGTTCCTCTGTAGATAACTCAGTTTTGAATTCACCATTCCACATCCTCTACTTCTTCCACAATGACTTCCTCTTTGGATCAATTGAAGGCCACTGGCACTGTATGCGCCCCCACTCTCCCCGCGGCATCGCCGCTGGCAAAACACGGAACTAACTGTTCTTCGATGGACTCATTCAGGTCGTCGTGTGCGATTCCGGTGACTTTGCCAGTACGTTCATCATCTCCCCAGCCAGCCAGCTGATCTCATACTAACGCTTCTCGTTCCCGTTTGCAGCCATTGGCAAGTACAAACCACAGGATGCCACCACCAACCCTTCCTTGATTCTCGCGGCTTCCAAGAAGCCCGAGTACGCCAAGCTGATTGACGTCGCCGTTGCCTACGGCAAGGGACATGTATGCTGTGTGAAGGAGTTGTGCGAGTGCCGAAACTGGATATGCTCATACTTTGTTTTTCACAGGGAAAAACTGTCGAGGAGAAGGTCGATGCTACCCTCGACCGTCTGCTCGTTGAATTCGGCAAGGAGATTCTTAGCATTATTCCTGGCAAGGTTTCAACGGAAGTTGATGCTCGCTTCTCCTTCGACACCAAGGCCTCTGTTGACAAGGCCCTCCACATCATTAAGGTGTGTGCCCCGGTTCTTCTTTCGCACAACCACACACGGTTGTTTGTATTGGATGGAAGGTCAGGGTTACTAATCGGTTCAAAAATGAATGATATAGCTCTACGAGTCCATCGGTATCTCCAAGGACCGCGTCCTGATCAAGATTGCCTCTACCTGGGAGGGTATCAAGGCTGCACACATCCTGCAATCGCAGCACGGCATCAACTGCAACTTGACCCTCATGTTTTCTCTTGTCCAGGCCATTGCTGCTGCCGAAGCTGGAGCTTTCCTCATCTCTCCTTTCGTGGGCCGTATCCTGGACTGGTACAAGGCTGCCCACAAGCGCGACTACACCGCCGAGGAGGACCCCGGTGTCAAGTCCGTCCAGAGCATTTACAACTACTACAAGAAGCACGGCTACAAGACCATTGTCATGGGTGCATCTTTCCGTAACACCGGTGAAATCACAGAGCTCGCTGGCTGTGACTACTTGACCATTTCCGTAAGTTGCTTCGGAGGATTGTATTATACTTATTTCATTCATGCTCAGCGGCTAATAAAAATATCTAATCTAGCCCAACCTTCTCGAGGACCTCTTGAACTCGACTGCTCCAGTCCCAAGAAACTTGACCCCTCTGGTGCTTCTACCCTCGACATCCCTAAGCGCGAGTACCTCAACAACGAGGCCCTTTTCCGTTTCGACTTCAACGAGGAGGCCATGGCCGTCGAAAAGCTGCGTGAAGGTATCTCCAAATTTGCTGCTGACGCGGTTACCTTGAAAGATCTCCTCAAGGCCAAGATTCAGGCTTAAGGAAAGCTTTCTTCGTTGTCCGCCTCTATTTTGCTTTTCTATCTTTTCTTCCAATTCAAGTTAGCCAGAATGATTATAATGTGAATTGAGAAATGTCACATCAAAAAGAAAGAGAAATTCTCAGACATTGCACATGACAGATCAAATACTAGAGACATTACTAATGCGGAAATACACTTAGTCACAAACCTTGTTGATTTGTTCCAGTAAACTACTCTGTACACGTTGATTATTATCACTTCATAATATATACGTAGTTGAACTTCCCCAGGTTTTGAACATGTAAATACCACATCAAGCTCACCGGTGCAGTCTCGGCCGAAGCAATTTGTTGCTTGTTCCATGTTACCGGTATTGTTTCGTACTGTACTGTATCGTACGTAACTATAGCCCATGTCAATGATCAAATCCAATGACAAAGTTATTAATAAGGCAACGAAGTCACGGACTCCGGAGGCCCTTTTCCGAGGACATGCAAAGTGAGAAAAAGTCCCCAACGACAATAACCGTCTTGACTCCTTTGGCGTGAAAGTCGCATAGCACAGTTCGGCTAGAGAGACCGTGTTCTGCCCGTGTCGTAGGACGGTTGCGAGCACTTTCGTCCTGTTAACAAAGCCATGTCGATACCTAATCATCAGCCATGAATCGACAAGCAAAGGCCGTAGAAATTTTAAGGTTGCTGAGATTTTTCGATAATGTGCTATGTTCGAACTCTGGTAATAATTTCAGCCTATATTTCGGTGGAATCGAATTGTCTTGACTCGTTCTTTGAAAAGAAAGTCGAATTTGCGTCGTGCGGTTTCAAATTTGTCATGTGTGAGAAGCTTACCAGGACTCTTGCAAGGATGATCACACATCGCCGTCGGGATCGCTCCGATGCGAATATGATTCTTGTTGGACTGATAAATCCAAGTTGCACTGCCAGGTTTATTATTAAACCATTTCCATTGCTGCAGCTGACCGTCCTGGAAGTTTCGATGGAGAACCGCTTAACCATTGATATGAATGCAAATATTGAATAACTTCAGGTCAAAGTTTCTTCCCAGAGAGCCTTGACCTGCGACATAAATGCTTTCTCGGACCAAATGAATTGCTTTAAGACTTCGAGGAGTTCTGGCCATGATCTGTAGTCCTTGAATCTAGTAGAGTAATTCGTACGCAGTAGTGCAACATAACCGGCGCGTACAATTCCTGCTGGTGCAAATGCCCCGCCGATGTACAGAAGCCAAAGTAGCAAATCGTGATGGTCGTCCCACACTGGGTCGTCGTTTGCCCGTTGTAATTCATGGAGTAACTTTGAGGAAATATGGGACTGTGAAATCAGAGTCAGCCATAGTTGGACTAGCAATGAAGTATGGTATCTCGCCAAATTCAAAAAGCAGGGGCTTTCTTTTCACACGAGTCGGACTAGGGAACAGGGGACACCCACAGGAATTACTAAAGCACACCAAACCTTGCAGCATAACATAAGTGAGCACATGTACGCCGCAAGATGGCAACACTCTAGGAAACGAGAAACGTTGGGCAAGCCCATGAGCCGAGATTGGATAGATGCTGTTTGATTATTGATCCGAGCCATGAGCCAGACATCGCTCTTTGTTGTGGAATGGGGAATATCTCGGATGCATTTCAATGCATGTATATCTTCAAGTAGTTCAATAAACTCTTTGCTGAATAGGTGCGACCGTGCCTGGAATCCTGGTGGTAGCTGAAAGAAGTGTGGAGAGAATGGATCTCTGATCCATTGAAGCTCGGCGAAGGTCGTGTGATCGACTATGCGATTACACCCAACCAAAATAGACGAATTCAGATCTTGCCTATCAACCAGTGTAAGAGTAAGCACAGCATTATTCATAAACGTTGCACCATTGCTTACCAAAATATGGCCCGTTTGATTCCGCCCGTGAGATAAACGCCTTTTGTGCGACAAATGTCAAGCAGGTGCTGTACTGCCCCCATGTGAAGTTGGACCTGAGAGGTCATCCCAAGGCGAGCCTGGATAATGGGTTATCAGCTTAACGCAGCTCAGGATACTAGAGGGAAATTACAGACCTCCACCCCAGCTAGCAGCAAAATAGCTCCAATTGTTGATTCGGAAGTAGCCTCGTCCAAGGAACCCATCTTCTCACGAATATAACTGATTGCCTGGCCCTGGTACCTGAGACACTCTTGGTCAATGCTGCCCCAGTTACCGCGAATGCAAATGAGAGCATAACGGCGTTCAGGAGAGCGGGATCAAGCAAACCAGTCCGGAAAACCGATTGAAAGTTCTGAAATGCAAGCTCTTCCTCAACACTGAAAACAGGCTCAGGAGCCTGCCTAGCTTTGTCTGAAACCATTTACCGTCAGCCCGCCTCTGAAGCAGCTTTCGACGAGTAGGGGAACTTACAGTCACCAAGCAGTGCTTGCAATCTGGACGAATCCACCGCAAGAGTCTGGAATGGATCGAGCGTGCCTGCAGAGAGGGAGAAAAGCGACGTGGGTGGAGAGCTAGTACGCGGTCTCTTCTTGTTCTCCAACTTCCTAGGTCTGTCTTTTAACGTCATTACACGAAAATTGTCCATTGACTCTTGCTGAAGCTTTCTTTTGTTCCCGAGTGCTTGCTTTACAGCATGCGAACGGGCTAGACGCCTCGTAACCTGATCCTTCGAGTCATCTGGGGTCTGGATCGAAATGAACTGAAAATGTGCAGCTGGTAAGCATTAGTTAGTGGCAACCATGAACTTAGAGGGCGACTGCCCCTGGATCTGCTTCACCTACTCGGGATAGGTTCGCCTGCGCGAGCATAACCTGCTGCCGCCATTGCACAAGCGTCTTAGTTAATAATGCGAATGCCGAATGTATCTTGGGGGTGCTTGCATATTTCCAAGGTTGTTATGGCGAGGATGGGACGTAGAAAACAAGCAGTGAAACCTGTGGAGCTCGTGCTTATAAATCAGGATAATTACTTTTCTTGGTCTAGCGCGCTCAGCGCTAGTCTCTTTCTAGAAGCACCTTCTTTCCTGCAACGGAAGTACCTTCTTGCCTTATTCGGACATATCTGTGTGCCCGAAATGGAAGGAACGTCCGACTTGGATGTTCTTTTGTTTCTTCTCTCCAAATGGAAACATCTCTGTTCCTTGATAGGAATGACCTTCACACGTATTAACAAACAATTGCTAGGTTCTTCTATCTAGGAGTCTGCGAATTTGTCATCGAACTACCAGATCAAAGAATATAAAATGGACAACACCCAAGCCATGTCTCTCAGATATCCAAGCCGTCGGGGACAAACAATAAACAAAACAGCAAACGCTTCACTAGCAAGCCTAGATAGTTCGACATCTCAATTCTTCAGTCATGGCCGAATCGCGCCTTTTCAAGCCTTTGAAGATAGGCAACATGGAAGTGAAGCATCGGGTCTGCATGGCTCCTCTCACTCGCCGTCGGGCCACTGACGACCGTGTACCGGTGCCTTTGATGAAAGAATACTACGGCCAGCGAGCCGCGGTGCCTGGCACTCTGATCATAACCGAGGGCACCCTGATATCGCCGGCAGCCTGCGGCGGGTTCGCGAACGCACCCGGAATTTGGAGCAAAGAACAGATCGCCGCGTGGAAAACAATCACCGATGAAGTCCACCGCAAAGGCTGCTTCATATACTGTCAGATATTTGCAATGGGCCGCGCTGCGGAAGCGGAACTGGCCCAAAAAGAAGGAGTCACCATTGTAGGGCCTAGCGCCATTCCAATCGAAGAAGGCGCGCCGATACCACGGGCCATGTCAATCGAAGAGATCAAGCAGACGATCCAAGACTTTGCTACCGCCTCGAAAAATGCAATTAGCGCAGGATTTGACGGCGTCGAGTGCCACGGCGCCAACGGCTACCTCGCGGATCAGTTCATCCAAGACGTTAGTAACAAGCGTGATGATGAGTACGGTGGTAGTATTGAAAATCGGTCTCGCTTTATCGACGAGGTCATGAAGGCCATCGTTGACGCTATTGGCGCAGAACGTGTTGGACTTCGTCTGAGCCCGTGGAGTCCGTTCCAGGGCATGAAGATGGAGAATCCCGTTCCGCAATTCGCAGATGTTATCAGCAAGGCTAGCCAGTTGAAGCTGGCATACCTTCACTTGGTCGAGTCGCGGGTCTCTGGCGCCATGGATCTTCAAGGATGCACTGAGCGGCTAGATTTTGCTTACGAGCTCTGGAACGGACCTCTTCTCGTTGCGGGTGGATATAAGCTGGAGACTGCAAAGCAACTCGTGGATGAAGAGTATCCGGACAAGGACATCGTGGTGGTGTTCGGCAGATACTTCATTGCGAACCCAGATCTGGTATATAAGTTCAAGGAGGGCCTGGATATCACTCCGTACAACCGAAGCACCTTCTATACTGACGACACAACTGGGGGTACGTGGATTACCCATTCAGCCCGGAGTATCTGGCGAGTCAGAAGACGCCCGCGCTAGCCCAAGTTTAGTATTAGTAGTGCTACAATATCAATCGTTCCAATATCTTCTTCTTCCTGTCGTTGTTCTTCTTCTTCTTCTTTTGTTCTGGCCAGCCTTGATGAATAATGCAGAAATACGTAACGACACGCGTTACCGTATCGATACACAAACAAGCAGCGATGGTGTCAGAATGACGGCACCTCGGCATAGTTCGCAGTGAGGGGCTCGTATTTGAGGTGTATAGCGATTACACCGGCAGCGCAGCCAACATCTCGCTGATGCGTTCTCGCTGCTGATATCGCCGGATAATGAACATAGTAGATGTGGGAATAGATCCGCAGAGAAAACAGTCGACAGCTCGTTCTCGCCGTGCCGTGATTCGGGGTATTTTCCACGATGTATCCCGGCGAGCGACGGCGTAAATAACAGTGAAATCATCATTAATTACCGTACGGAAACACCAGGAAGTGGGGGTTTGCGCTTTCCCCTCTTGCTCTTGTCCTTTCCTTCTTATTCCTTCGTCCTCTCTTTCGTTCGGTCTTCTTGCCAGAACATCAATCAATCGATCGATCCATCCATCCATCCAACGTTCAAATCTCACTCACCAGATTCAGTAGATCTGTTATCTATTTGAGATCTAGCCACAATGGTCAAGGCTGGTAAGTAGTCCCTTGTGTCTCATTGGCCTCTGGTCTGTTTGCCATGATGCGGATTCCTTCTCCGCCATTCACCGAGCGAGGAACATGAGCAAATTTGAGCACCTTGCGAGAATCCGCCCACTTTTCCCTGCATCATGGCTTGGTTGACAGATCGTTGAGCTAATCAATCCCTGTTCCAGTCGCTGTTCTCCGTGGAGACTCCAACGTCAAGGGCACTGTCGTCTTTGAGCAGGCCAGCGAGAGCTCCCTACCAAAATCACATGGAACATCACTGGCAGCGACCCTAACGCTAAGCGTGGCATTCACGTTCACCAGTTTGGCGACAATACCAATGGCTGCACCTCCGCTGGTCCCCATTGTATGTAGATAGAAACCCCTGTGATGAACCACCATGTACCCTATAAAACTGAATGACTTCCTCCTCTAGTCAACCCCTTCGGAACGACCCATGGTGGCCCTACCGACGAAGAACGCCATGTTGGTGACTTGGGCAACTTCGAGACCGATGCTCAGGGCAACTCCACCGGCACTGTCGAGGACAAGCTCATCAAGCTGATTGGTTCTGAGAGCGTTCTTGGTGTATGTTCATATACTTTGTGTTCTGCATAAATTGACGTGACTTCTTGAATACTGATGAATCAATGTCGCAGCGCACTATTGTCGTCCATGCCGGTACTGATGACCTTGGCAAGACTGACCACCCGGAGTCTAAGAAGACCGGTAATGCTGGCCCCGTCCAGCCTGTGGTATGTTTATCTGCCCTCCATTATTCGGTGAAGTGATCCTGGCAACTAACGATCTTTTGCAGGTGTCATCGGTATCTCTGCTTAGATAGATTAGCCAGAGAGCCCCATCTAGTTAGGACATCATTCTGAAACAATCTAGATTGAATAAAGAACTTTGTTTCTATTCACCACTGCGTCTGAGAATTCTGTAAAGTGCCCAGTAAGCGAACAGCTAGTATAGGAGCTCACAATCAATCTCGCCGCTTTGCTGCAGAGAGCTGTGGAATTGTGAATGCCATGTGCATAGCAAATTATAGGTACCTTGTAGCTAGAACTGAGCGTGAAAAGTAGGACTTTCATCACTAGGTACCTTCACCTCAGTCTGTGCAGCTGTCAAGTTGCCTGTGGCGTGGTGTCGGTAGCTTCACTAGCGCTCTCCGCATTTTCGAGTTTCCATCAAATTGCATCAATTCTCATACGCTACCGATCCTTCTTCTCTCCCTCCTCTATCTCCCCTTCTCTAACTATTGAATTCTTTTGATCTTTTATTTCCTTTTCTTTTCAGTTCATTTTTATTTTTCTACCATGCCGCTCGAAGCTCGCGTCAAGTCTGTTCTGTCAGGTGACACACTCGTCCTTTCACATGTCACCAACAGAGGACAGGAGCGCACATTGAGCTTGGCATATGTGTCTGCTCCCCGTCTGCGGAGAGAAGGAGATGAGGTATGAATCACAATTTACTATGTTCCTCTTTGTATATTTCTTTCAAGATCAATGCTTTTTGAGCTGTCTTTTGTTTGGGGATGTGAACAACTGAGCGTTGCCGAAATGTGGCCTTTTGCCCCTTCCCGCTTTCTGTGTGTCCTTTTGGTGCAGAACAACATTGGAATTGGTTGATGGGAAAGAAGTGTTTTACGCTCATACGAGTTCTCCAATGGCTAACACATTTTCTTATTTTCCACATAGCCCTTTGCTTTCCAATCCCGCGAATTCCTCCGTGAGCTTCTTGTTGGCAAGGTGGTGCAATTTCAGGTCCTCTACTCCATTCCAACTGGTGTCAAACGTGAATATGGAACTTTGAAGCTCCCGGAACGGACGCCTCACTGCCGGAGCTGGTTGTACAGGAAGGATGGGCTCGTGTCCGAGAAGAAGCTGGGAAGCGTGGGGACGAGTCAGAGGAGTCGCTTCTCCTGTTAGACAACCTTAGAGCGTTCGAAGCGCAAGCCAGAGCTAATAACAAGGGTGTTTGGAGCGGTGATGAGAAAGGATTCATTGAGACCGACTACGAAGTTGCAGACGTGAAGTCCCTGGTAGAGCAATATAAAGGTCGTCAATTAGACGCAGTCGTGGAGCGGGTGTTTGCTGGCGACAGATTGTTGATCCGACTTTTCTTACGCCTACTCGCCATTTGCAGACAATCATCTCTGTCGCCGGTGTGCGTGCCCCTGCTCCCCTCGAGTCGGTCCGGATGGAACACAGCAAGCTGGCGAGCCCCTAGGGGCTGAAGCTCAGCAGTTTGTTGAAGTCAGATTGTTGCAGCGGAAGGTCAGGGCTCAATTGCTTGGAGCTACTCCTCAGGGACAGCTAATCGGACATGTTCTACACCCTAACGGTAACATTGCGAGGTATCTACTGGAGGCCGGTCTTGCTCGTTGCTTCGACCACCATTCTACTTTATTGGGCGCAGACATGGCAAGTTTCCGCCAAGCTGAGAAAGTCGCCAAGGATAAGAAGATTGGATTGTTCACTGGACATGTTTCTTCCTCCAAGGGCGCTACTGGTGCAGCGGATAGCGACTATATTGTAGGGCGCGTTCTCAATGCTGACACCGTCTTCTTGAGAAACAAAGCTGGCGCAGAGAAAAAGTCAGTCTCAGCAGCATCAGGCAGCCCAAGCCTTCCGACCCAAATCAAGCACCATTTGCAGCAGAAGCCAAGGAATATCTGCGCAAGAAAGTTATTGGGAAACACGTCAAAGTCACCATTGATGGCAAGAAGCCGGCTACCGAGGGATACGAAGAACGCGAAGTTGTCACAATCACCCAGGGCAATACCAACATTGCTCTTTACTTAGTAGAGGCTGGTTACGCCTCCGTAATTCGTCACCGACAGGACGACGATGACAGATCACCGGAATATGATGCTTTGTTGGCCGCAGAAGAAGCCGCTAAGGGCGAGCAGAAGGGGATGTGGTCATCGAAACCTCAAAAGGCCAAACAGTACCAGGATTACCCGAGAACATCCAGAAGGCGAAGCTGGGAGTGTCGATTTTACAGCGACAGAAGAGAGTACCCGCCGTCGTAGACTTTGTCAAGTCGGCATCTCGATTTGTCGTACTCGTGCCGCGCGAGAACGCCAAGCTGACATTTGTCCTTTCTGGCATCCGAGCTCCCAAGTCTGCGCGCACTCCAGGTGATGCTTCGGAGCCGTTTGGAAACGAGGCGCACGAGTTTGCCAACCGGAAGATTTTGCAACGCGACGTTGAAATCGATGTTGAAACTCTTGATAAAGTTGGCGGTTTTATTGGTGCGTTGTATGTCAACAGAGAGAATTTTGCCAAACTTCTAGTAGAGGAGGGTCTCGCTACTGTTCATGCGTACTCGGCTGAGCAATCTGGCCATGGCCCAGAGCTTTTGCTGCGGAGAAAAAGGCCAAGGAGGCCAGGAAGGAATTTGGCATGATTGGGACCCTAGTAAAGATGCGGAGGAGGAGCAAGAAGAGGCAGTATCTGGTAACGGTACCGCCGAGGGCAAAGGCGAAACTGCCACGGAACGTCGCAAAGATTACCGCGATGTGATTGTCACACACATTGATCCGACCACTGCGAAGTTGAAGATTCAACAGATTGGAAGCGGCACTTCCGCTTTAACGGAGCTTATGAATGCGTTCCGGTCGTTCCATCTGAACAAGGCCAATGATGCTCCACTTCCT
This sequence comes from Talaromyces trachyspermus, assembly GCA_020137715.1. Lineage (NCBI taxonomy): Eukaryota > Fungi > Ascomycota > Eurotiomycetes > Eurotiales > Trichocomaceae > Talaromyces > Talaromyces trachyspermus. Next base: position 6,260,761 of record JACGXQ010000015.1, on the reverse strand, counting down.
GGGCCACCCAAGGCCGGTGATTTTGTTGCTGCACGTTTCACGGAAGATAACGAGTGGTACCGCGCCAAGATCAGGAGAAATGATCGAGAGAAGAAGACCGCGGAAGTCTTATATGTTGACTATGGAAACTCCGAGGTCATTCCATGGTCTCGACTGCGACCACTTTCGCAGCAATTCTCCATTCAGAAGCTGAACGGCCAGGCAGCGGATGCCACTCTGTCTTTGTTGCAGTTCCCAGTGTCGCCCGAATACCTTGCCGATGCAGTTCAGTTCATCGGGGAGCAGACATTTGACCGCGAGCTGGTCGCCAATGTTGACTACATATCCCCAGAGGGCACGCTCTTCATCACACTATTGGACCCAAAGGCGTCGCAAAATCTGGGACAGAGCGTTAACGCAGACCTTGTTCGCGAAGGCCTAGCAATGGTTCCGCGCAAGCTCAAAGCTTGGGAGCGGGCGGCGGCTGAGACACTGGCTCACTATAAGAAGCTGGAGGAGGAAGCCAAGCAGAACCGACGAGGCATGTGGGAATATGGCGATTTGACCGAGGATTAGATGGGTCCATGGGATTGTTGAAGGGCAAAAATGAGCGGTGTACATAGGAGATGAGATGCACGACTCGACAACAATGTCGCGCCGGAGCAGATAAAAATTGGAAGAACATCCTTATGCCACAGTGGCTAAAACCTATTGGCTCTTGAAACGGTTTGCTGTAGACAGAGTGTACCTAGTGTCGTTATACGTATGTAAACATCCATGCTTAATCTTCTCTCTGTCGGCTGGCCCGCGAGCCGGCATCCGCGGTGGGGGCAACGCTTGAACCGTATCGCTTTGAACTATCGGTTTCATCGTCTCTTTCCCTTTCCCGCGCGCCTCGGACGTTATTGTTTTGTTTTGTTTTTGTATATTATTATTCGCTCTTGAATATCTTGACGAATCAAAGCAGGTTTACTCGACACAAAAATAATAGGAACAAGATCAGACGCCCGGAGCGGAGCGTGAATCCGGACAGCTGGAAAATAAAAATGCGCTTCTTCTCACGAAAACATCAACCACAAGAGCCGGACAATGACGAGCAGCCTCCGACGGAGGCCTCGGAGTCAAAAGGCGACCTGAGCAAGATTGCCGCTGAAAATGACCTCGCTGCCTCTGCCAACCAAGCCGTGGGCACAGCCTGGCTGGCCGGACATTTGAATCATTTGACTCCGGAGCAGGAAAAGAAGCTGGGAGAGTTCAAGACACTGGTCCAGGAGAAGGGGTACTATAAGCCTGTGAAAGAGGATGGGGAAATGCTTCTCATAGCGATGCTACGTTACTGTCCGTGTCTTATTTCTGCTTGGCCTTTGCTTCGTATAATAAATATGACGTGTTGCTAATTGTGTTGTTACTAGGCGGTTTTGCGTGCCCGCAAGTTCGACGTTCAAGGCGCCTTCAAACAATTTACGGATACAGAGGACTGGCGTAAGGAGAATAAAATCGAGGATTTGTATGAAAACATCCGACTCGAATCTTATGAGCGGACGCGGCAGATGGTATGTGGTCTTTTTTTATCCCTCTTTCTGTTTGATTTTGTCGGTCTAATGTCGCCTCGTCAGTACCCTCAATGGACAGGTCGTCGAGATCGTCGAGGTATCCCCGTCTACCTCTTTGAAGTACGCCATTTGACGAACAAGAACGTGACCAGCTTCTCGCAAGAAGTAAGCGAACATGGCGCCTCGGAGACGCACAAGGACTCGGCCATCCCAGCGCGCCTTCTCTGTCTCTTCTCGCTCTACGAGAACCTGCTCCAATTCGTGCACCCATTATGCTCTGCGCTGTCGCGACCCAACCCCGAAACCCCAATTGTCTCTTCCAATAATATCGTCGATATCAGCGGCGTCAGCTTGATGCAGTTTTGGAACTTGAGAAGTCACATGCAAGATGCGAGCGTTTTGTCTACAGCTCACTATCCGAGACATTGGACCGGATTTTTGTACGCTCTTCCGCTCTCTTGCGAGACTGATGAAATACTGATTTCTTGTGTACTAATATGATTCTCGTGCAGATTATCGGAGCCCCTTCATTCTTCCCCACAGTCTGGAACTGGATTAAACGCTGGTTCGACCCCGTTACCGTGTCCAAGATTTTCATCCTGTCCTCTTCCGAGGTCAAATCCACCTTGGAAACATTCATGGAACCTTCATCCATCCCGTCGCAGTACGGGGGACTCTCGATTTCAAATGGGGCGACCTCCCCAACCTAGACGATGCCGCGCTCGAATTGGCGCGTGGCATTATATCCCCGCCAACAAGCGAGGGCGGAAAACCGCAGTATCTCAAGGGACCGATGAGATTCCTGGGTGATCGAATCGAGGTTTTGGGCACGGATCAGGGCAAGCCTAGACGCCAAACCATCCCTGTTCCTGTCCCGGCCACGCTAAAAGGGAGGAAGGTGAACCGGTCGAAGCAAAAGATGACGGGCAATCAACAACCACCCTGCCCGTCGCGACAACGCAAGAAGCAAGCGAGAAACTGGAGCAATTAGAAACTGATGATGCTACTACTACTGCTACCACCACATCTGCATAGGATTTATGGTGCATATCCGTCTTTGTTTCGTTATTTTCCTTTCACTTTTGGACTTGGATTTTCGGCTTAATATCATTGTTATTTTTTGCCCTTCTCATTTGGTCGGGGTTTATAGACAATATGGTGACATACCTTGTACATGAATACAAGAATATATGTGTCATTGTTTAATTTTACTTGTCTTGTTTGTATACGTACTTTTCTTGCCACACAGGGTGCAGTACGTCTCTACCTTCCTGATCAACATATATTTCCCTTGCCGAGTAGGATTCCCTTCTCAGCTGCCGGCGCTTTTGATTCGTGTCACTGGATCCAAACCATGCCCAGGTGGTCAAGGAATGAACGCTGTGTGCGTATACAACTGGTAGGCCAGGATGTAAGGCTATCATACGAAGGAAATGTTCATCGGCTTCTCCGTGAGTTGTTTGAGCTGATTCTCGATACTTTTAGATTGGAGCCTTGGGATCAATGGGGTCTTCAGGCGTGCTATAGTCGTGCGGTCTGATAGTTGTAGAATAGAAGTTACTGAATTAGGGTTAGCGTTGAGGCCACAAGTATAACAATCCAAACAACAAAATTTCTACATAGCTTGAAATACAATGTGAGAAAAGAAAAAGTTCAAAGAGTAAAATCTATTATTGGTGTAGGCCAACTTCCTGCAAGTCTGGCGTCGCACTCATCGACCTAAGATCGTCGCCTGGCTGCAAACTGGAGGGGTATCAAGAGGGCCAGCTCGTCATCTGGCTTATGCTGAGCGACGGATTCATACAAATGGAACTATCGAGGGATCGCAGATCAGCTACACTGAATGAAGTCGCATTTGATCCGTCGCTCCTTGCTGATGTTACTGCCGCTGTTGTGTAGAGTGGTCCCGTTGCCGTCGAAGTCGCTACAACGAGACGTTGATTTGCACCCGTAGTCCCATCTTTTATCTCGGTGTCATTCATCGCCAATGGAACTGTCTCGTACATCTTGCTCATCAGTTGTGTCAAGGTGGTCGCCCCAAGTTCTGCCGCGGGACTCACCTCAGCCAGCATGCGCAACCGATTCAGGGCGCCATGCACGGCGCTGATACAATTGGGACGGAATATTTTGGACATGCCCGCACGCAGGGGATCAATCTTGGGATCGATCATACACAACTTGAAGCCACCGGGACACTCTGATGGAAACTGGGGGTCTGCGCATAAGTATAACAGCAGCACTGCCGCTTCAAATGTCGAAAAGATAAGCCCGGCAAACCGTGTGTTGCGGCCTCCCAACATGGCATGAAGGTCTGCGACAGCTTGAAGTGAATACATGGCGGCAACAGCCAGCGCTTTTTCTGCGCGCCCACAAGCACGCGTTTGTAGGAGGGCATATTTTTGTCTTGAGGCGGTTGGATGAGCAGTGGCCGAAAGTTCAACACAAGACGTCGAAAATGGCAATACGGAGGAGCTGGCGTTGTCTCTGCAGCTTTGGAGCCTTCTTGTCCCATGTTTCGTCCGGATACAGCGCAAAAGCAGGCGGTAATTTGGCAATATACTCTCGACAGAACTCATTATAGCGTTCTTCAGCAACGATCATGTCGAACTCTCGGTCTTGCATTGGTTTGACGCTACGCCAGAATTCGGCGAGCCGAGCTTGCAGGACTCGTTCAATGAAAGAGTCGGATGATACATCTCCCCATGGTTCTTCGCCGCTGCTGCTATCACTCAAACTGGTGCTTCCGAGCTGCATCTGTGGCCAATTTCCTACCTAAGGAACTCGGCAAAATAGGAATGCGATCAAGCCCGTGAGAGGCTACTATCCCATATATAGAGGTTGCAGTATGTGCGGAGCTCCATTTCTTTGTCGACTTCAGTTTTGCCTGACCTTGACCTGGCGGCCTCGCTGTGAAGGCCAATGGTCTGCGCGACTCGAATGGCGCGACTGAGAGATTGCCAAAACTCCGTTCGCCGCCCTTCCATCTGGCATCTCAAACCGAAAAGGCCAGATGCTGCACCCGAATAAGTGAGCCCCGGCTGTCTAAAGCCTGACTGATATTAGCTAGGCTATCGGCTGTTTCATCGCATGTGTTACGGATATCAGCAAGCATTACGCCGCGGATCTTGTCAGGCATGTATCCTGGTGATGGGAAAAATTGCGATGCATATGAGCAAATGCGTAGAATCAGCACGGCAAAGTCCACTTCAACCACCAGGGTTACTTTTTCAATCATCCACCATTGGTGGTATTTTGCTACAAGCCACGAAGGGTGTACTAATTGGTCCATCCTGATCCATTATTGACATGTCAGCTTGACGAAGGATGCTGATGAGGTGTAATCAAGACGAACCAATTGAGCTCGGCTACAAAGTATTGAATCAAGAAGTCCAAGATCTGTCGGTCAGGCATTCGCCCAACGATGCGATGCACCTCCTCAGCGGCCTCGAGAGGGACTCCCAGCGATTTACCATTACCGCTGTCGTCGTCGTCCAGGCCAAGCTGGAAGAGAAAAACAATAGCATTAGTTGCATCAAATACCTTGATTTGACTTGCTTTGCTTTGCTTTGATCGGGAGCAGTGTTCACCTTTCGGATTAGTGCTAATGTGTTGCTATCACTGTCTTCAAAATAGCCAAATAACTCGGCAAACGACGACGAACTGGACGACACAGCCAGAGGAGCAAGCTGGGCATTCCAATCACTTCGCTGGTTCAACAGCCTCGTGCCCGCGGTACCCTCCTTTTCATCTTGGTTTCGCTCTCTTCGCTGACTGGAAGGAGTTGGCGGACTGGGCGCTCGTGCCGCATTTGTCGAGAAATATGCGCAATTCTTCGGGACATCGTCGTCGCGAGCAATTATTACAAGGATATTGGCTGTTGCACTGTTACACAAGACGTCAAATCCAATCGCATTTGGGTGTGAGTGATGTCTACACACACCTTTTGTTTCCGCGTATAACACGGGATGCAGGACGACACAACACGCTTTCGGCGAATCATCTTAAGCGAAGCAACTGAAAGGGTTCTAGAAAGCAAGAAACGTGCTGTAACTCCAATTCAAACACTATTCCGTGCCTCTCTTGTCTCTTGTTGGCTTTTCTTTGAATTTAAATAGTCGTGGCCTGGAAGCTCGAGTCTGTTGGTCAGCCTGATTCCGCCGTAAGTTAATAATTAACAGGCTAGGCTTGCAAACGCAGTAGTAGAAAATTAGTGCGCGGGGATGGAAATTTGAGAAATTTGTGGCAAGGCTTCTAGGGGAATGGTTTACTCTTAAAGGCATCCCGAGAAGCCCTAATTCTTCCTAACGCTTACCTCCTAAGCCCTAAAACACACCCCAATACTGGTTTAAAACGTTCATTTATGTATCATCCCATGCAAGTTATCGCCTGTTGCCAACGATCTTGCCACATTGCACTACCCATACTTAGACTTCATGCATTTCTTAGAGTCCTTTCGAGTTTAAAGAAATATAGATTCCAACACACTTTCAAGTTTATAAGTTGAGTAAGGTAGTGAAAGTAGATTCAAATAGGTATTTAACCCTACCAAATCACAATAATTTTTTATATAATACTTTCATTTCTCAAATGTGTTTGAAGCTGCATCTATGCTGGAGTAAAAGCTGATACATAATAACCTTTCAAACGACATAGCCATCGTTATAGGCAACCAGGGAAAAAGGCAGGAGGAGCAACCATCACCAAGGGGCATTGGAACCATCATACTGGTTGCGTTTGTTCTTATCCCAACCCTTGATTTCGATCTTGAGAAACTGACCGTTCTGTTCCTTGGTTGAACCCAAAATCCTAACTAGTGAAGCCTCAGCGCCCTGCTCTACAGGCAAGTCAGCCTGTTCACCACCGAGATCGGTGCGCAGCCACTAATACAAAAGCCAATGTTAGTAGTCTGTGATATTCAGTGAAGACATGAGAATATGCTACATACACCTGGGCTGAGAGCAAAGATTATGAAGCCCTCCTTTTCATAATCGAGAGCGTATTGAACGGTCAGCGAGTTGAGCGCTGCTTTGGTGATCTTATAAGCGGGCGCTGGGAGGAGGTGAACGAAACGAGAGAGCGCGAGAGAGCCGATTGTGGTCGAGCTTTGGATGTTATTAAGTCAATACTAACAAAAGGACTCGAGCTAGGGTTCTAACATGTTGACAATCTTTTCTGGGTGCCTTTTGCAACAGGGGAATGAATGCCCTAGTTGTCCAGTGAACGCCGAGAACGTTGATGTTGAAGCTTTCCTGGAGATTTTCCCTGGAATATACACGAACGTCAGTGTCATTTGCTGAAGTAAAATATTCAATAGTGCTAGTTGACATCAAAGGTCTCACATTGCACTGACCCCTTGGGAGAGTACTGGCACACTCCGGCGTTGTTGATCAAAACATCGAGTCCCTTGCCGGCTAGATGAGTCTCAACTTCCACCACGGCTTGCTTAATTGACGCCTCATCGGCGACATCAAGTTTGACAACGACAATACGGCCAGAAGAGCTGCTCGCGAGCTCCCGGAGCTTAGGAGCATCGTCTCGAGCCGTAGCAAAGATCGTGGAAACATCAGAGCGGACAGACGACTGGCGGGCCAGCTCCAGGCCGAGGCCTCTGGAGGCACCACTGATCAGATACGAAGCCATTTTATTGTTTTATTTGGTATTTTGACCAGATTAACGCTATTGTGAAGGAAGAACTCGGGAGGACGATGACGATGAGATTTTCAGCACAGAATGCCCAGCGGCGAGGCGTGGCCTCACCATATAACTATTCACTCTGAGATAGGTGATTCCAAAAATAAGCCCGCATTGTTCGTACTACTACGTAGATTACCAAGCAGTGCCCTTAAGGCCGATGAATTTCTCTGTTCTTTCTCGACTGGGCCGAAATGTCGATTAGTAATGCCTGCTTCGGCCGACGCTGATGGCGCAGCTCTTAGGGCTAGCCGGTCACGGGACATAGTTTGTCTACTCTTCACTCATTGATCGGTCATTAACTAGCTATTAAGCTATTAAGACTATTAGTATGTACTGATGTCCCCGAGACGCAGCTTTCATGTCGCCTCTTACTCCCGCTCTTGCTTGTTATCGTCATCACCTGTCCTCCGCGATGGTCAGTCTAGACAATATCGACTCCTGCACTCAACGAAGGGGCAGAAACGCCCATGAAAATTAAAGAACGCCATCCAGCTTCCGGAGATCCTTATCCCTTTATTACTCTTTTCTTATTGTCTATACCATTTCTCAGGCCTGCCTGAGACTGACTCCGCTAATCGTCGTACGAAACACAAAAGCCTGATAAGAAGGACGCAGCAATTAGTCCTTTACCAGAAGAAGAATTTCACCAAGTATAATAATATATCGGCTGGTGGTAAATTCAGCACATAGTATTTGTGTGCAAATTAATAAATAGCTTGGCTTTTTAAATATACGTATTGAGTCAGTGAGAATTGGAATGTGGCGTATATGTACCCCGGATTTCGGATTGTATGCCGAGGGTAATGTGCGGGGTAAGCTTGTAGATGTAGTAGTATATCCTCACTTCAGCCTCAAATTATCAACTTCACGTGTCTGAGCATTTTGAGCGTTTTCATTTAACTACCGTGACAAAAAGCCTCTGGGCAATCTGTTCAGTCTGGCACTATCTTATATATACAAACAATTTGTACCTATTCAGAGATCTTATATTCAGGACATGTCAGGTCGGCCACGCAAAGCATGTCGGCGATGCAATGCGCAGAAGGTACATGTAAGTGCGACGACATATACACACCCTCCATTGACATAGAGAAGGTTCGATGCAGTGGCGATAGGCCCAATTGCCAACGTTGTGTGCGAACAGCACGAACATGCGTGTACGAGCAAAAGGAGGGTAATGAACCTCGTCGGAAGTTGTCCCTCACACAGCCTACCACCACCGTGCTATTGCAAGACGGAAGTTTGGGTCGAGACTTGACTCCTAGTATGCTAGCTGCATGTGTGCCTGGAGACCTTCTGGTTACCCTAATCCCTATATACTTTTCTCACATCTATAACGCCTCTTTGCTTTTACATCGACCGTCCTTCGAACCTAGCGCCATCGCAGGCCTTGAAAAGCCTCAGGTGGTTTTGAGCGTCTGTGCATTTGCTTCCAGGTAGCTACGCTACACTTTTTGACACGAATCCTGTTTGACGTGAATCCCACAACTAGATTCCTACGCAGCGTCACCGGCGAGCAGATACTAGATGAACACCAGTATAGTCGTTCTTGGGCCAATCAGGCAGCGCGTCTTGCAATGTCAGAGCTTGAAGATCCTCAGGAGGCAAATTTAGTAACGTGCATCAATCTCGCCCTCTTCTGGTACAGCCTCGGAGAATGGCGGAAGTAATTTATGTTCAAAGGTAAAGGTTGCCCGCCCGAGCATAATATTTCACTTTTAACCTTTCATATGCTGTAGCAATTGCGGTGAGCATAGCCCACATACTTGGGCTGTCGTTTGAACGACCTGATCCACGAGATAATCTGGAGTCGGAGATTCGACGCCGAAAATATTGGGCGTGTCATGCAATCAATGCATTTAGCTCGGATTCGCTTCTCTTTGATCAGCGGCGCCTACATCAGATAAATCTCAAATTACCCTGTGCAGATGCTGATTATGAAACCGGCATTATCCCAGACAACACCGCTCACAGCATCTACGGTGAGATGATCAAGGCACTTGATCTCTGGTACATCAAATCTTTAAACTGTTGCTAAGCGTAGTTTGTTACCTGTGCTTAAGGCTGATAGTCGTCAGGGCCGCTACTGCCGAGCTTATAAGGACGTCTGAAGTTGGTGGGGATTTGCGAATATCTGCAATTCATACATTGGACAAAAAATCGCGGCCTGGTGGAATGAGCTACCAAATTACATGCGCCTCGAGCCCAAGCGTTTGGCCTTGTCACGCCAGGATTCTCTTCCCCGGCTGCTGCTCATTCACATCATCTACCACCAGTGTCTTTGTACGCTACATTCGTCCATTGTACCCATATTCTCTTTAAGCGTAAACGATCCCCAGTCCTCTCAAGCGTGCCAGCTATCTGCTCAAATTGCGTACGATAATGCAAACATGGCATCAGAATACTTTTCTGCTGCGCTCGTCCACACTTGGGATCCAAGCCGGATACCGAGTTTTGTTGCATATGCCGCATACGGGGCCTGCTCGATTCAAATTCCATTTATCTGGTGTACAGAGACACGGGTCAGAGAGACTGCGCACAGAAATGTGGCGGCGAATATTAAGATGATACATCATCTGAAGAAGTACTGGAAGTTTGCTGCTCTGCTGGTCCGTAATTTGACAGTTGCTTCTCAGGTGACGAAAACTGTTCAGACTGACACTTCTCTTTTTCAAGGAGACCAATTCTCGCATGCTGTACCAAGTACATTCAAAAATCCCCATATCCTCGAAAATGAGCCCAAATTCATGACTGCTGAGAGATTCAACATGTTCACCGGCAATTCGGGCCGCGCAAGACTTTCTGTGCTGACTCACAACGCAATTTTACTGGGGAATGATGGCGTTGTCGCAGAGAATGCGGATCAAGTTGATTGCGGGACAAATGATATGTCCCTTAAGTGTGTAGCGTTACCTAGTAAGTCTTCGACCTTTGTTTCGGCCTATAGTACTGACCATATCAGCCCCGAATACTACGGCGGCATTGGAGACGGAAACTTTTGGCATGGCTTCAACTTCAGCCACATTTTCTGATATACCATACTTTGGTAATTTCCAGAACCGGTCAGAAAACTGTCAACCATTTCTAGATCCGGCGTTATTCACCCCGGATTTTCCCAGCATTAATTTTGACATGGAGTCATTCAACGAAGGTTTTCCGGGCTTTATGGATAATTGGGAGTGAGATATTCGCGCTGTTGTGGTATATCACTGCATAAAGCAGCTCGAAAATATACCGGCCGCATCCGAGATGGATACCATAATTCAAAAATTCGTCACAGTTGAAAGCGAGAATCAACTCCGTAGGAGCATGAGTTTCGGACATTAAGTATGTGTTCTACAACGCGGTTTCCTCCGGTCGAGTATCGGATTATGTCAAATGCATCCGCAGTCCTTTGGGGATTATGCATAGCTGATTCCAATATTGCTAACTGCAGAGCAGGACTTTGTGAGGTCGGCCTTCAGAACACCGCCTTATCTACGATTATATTGCTGTATGTGTTGAGTCTCTTTGATGTTCGCTTACTTTGACATCTTTATAACCATTTCTTCTTCAGAGACTAGCATAGAAGATATGATGAGCTCATCAATGGTTCCTATTTGCGACAAACGAAGAAGATCTTGCAGAAGACGAGGCAGCCATTAGACATGATAACGGCTTGTAAACTTGCGTAGTTGCCTCCCATACAAGAAGAGAGGGATCGTGCTTAAGAAAGTAAGACCCTCGATAAGCGTCATGTACCCAGACATCTTACAGAAAAGATTAGTTTGTGGAGCCGTCAGAAGCATATTAGATTGTTTGATTTACCTTGATAAAACCGTCTCTCTCAAGCCATGGAAACACAGCAAAGCTGATACCGAATGCGAATGTATTCTTGAATGCCGTCAACGAAGTTATCGCTTCGCCTGCCAGAGGTTTGTAGCTATCAACAACATAGCTCATCCCTACAGCGGGCACCAAGCACAAAATCCGTAGGTAATAGCAGTTCCTGCAATAGGAACCGACCAGTGCAGCTTTTCACCAAGGCCGACACCCCATAACATAAGGCCAACGGGCCCCAGAATGAAGGCCGGGGCAATGTCCAGCGTCGCATCTCTGGAGTGAACAAGCCCTTCTTCCGCTTCGCTATTGCGGCACTTATCCAGTCACTTACCGGGCCACCGAAGAAGCAACCTGCTACTGCACCAATTATCGTCTGCCAGGCATTCAGTATTGACTCGGCCTAACATCATTTGGAAGTTTTTTTGCGTGACTTACCGCGGCACTGATGTCTCCCACGGCTAAGGCGTCGAAGCCATATTGTTCCGGAAAATATACGGAATTCACAGTTTGTTGTAACACAACCCATCCGAGTGTCACGCCGTACGTAATCGCAGCCCAGAAAATACCGGGGTATAGGATGAGTTCGATTGGACGTTGCAAGAAGGCGCGAAGACTTCCTTCTCTAGTTTGCCAGTCGTTAATCCCCTGGTCATATCACTTACGGATGTACATTTATGGTGGCAGTTTTACCGATCATATCCACTGAAGAGTTCCAGAGACTGAATCCAACTGTATTGGCCTTGTTCGCGGGAAGTACCTCAGGGCCTTGGCCAAGTTCGGATTGTGCCGACCTCTTGAAGTTCGTTTCTGGTTGAAATAGAACGGTGAGGGCGAAACAAGTGCCGGTGAGTATGGTGCACATCCACTGAACCCATCTCCAGTTGTTACTCGAGTTCAGTACAAGGCCGGAAAATACGCCGCCAATAGAACTTCCGCCGCCGATCATAAACCTGTGTTCGATTAGCTTAAAGGAGGTTTTTGTCATAGTTACAGGAAGTCTTGTCGAGGCTTACGTGTAGAATCCGATTTTTGACCCTCTTTCGTGAAGAAAGTAAAGATCAGCCACCTAGCCGGCTCGAGTTATCAGCATGGAAAATGTCGCCATTAGATATCTGCTTAAAACATACCACGGCAGGACCCAATGCTTCTGATGAGCTGGCCCCAAATCCTTGTATGATTCTCGCTCCTAGTAGGGAGCCGTAAGACCTGGCCAGTGCACTCCATATAGCTTGTTTGATGTTAGAATTTATTATAAGAAGGGTAGATCGAGGCCTCACAGGAGCCGAAGAAGATGCCCGAAGACAGAATAATAATCGGCCGTTTACCGAACTTGACGGCAAATGGTATCCAAAAGAGGTTCTGAAAACGTCAGTGCAATTAACCAGGCACAAGAATTGCACGTACTCCCACGCCAAGAGAAAGGATGTTCAGCGTAATTAGATATCCGGCTTGGGTCTGACTGATATCGAACTCTTTAATAATTGGAACAAGGGCGGGTCCAATTGCTGCTGTGATATAGTTTGAGAGGAAGACAAAGAAGGCAATGCTTGTGAAAGCAAGATGCTTCCTCCAGGCGCTCCATGTCTACTGTACAATTAGAACACGGGGATTCCCAGTTCGAATTATAAGAGTTCCTACATACCAATGGGTCCTTCGGATCGTTGGTAGGGCGAGGTATCAGGTTCCTTTGCCTGACATGGCCGCGAGTATCGGCTGAAACGGTCATCAGCTAGCAACCAACAATCAACTCGGTAGACGGAATGGATCGAACATACTCTGAAAAGATTCGCTGCATTGACAAGGCCCTGTGCTGCTTCTAGAGGCTCAATTTTGGGAACGTCGTGCTCCGATTCCCCAAGACTGGTAACATGTTCTATCTCCATGATTGCCTATTTTGTCGGTGGCACTATACTTGAAAACATAAGCTGGAAGCTCCATAAATCAATAGTTGAGCATCGATGCTTCAAATACTGATTGATGTTGCGCTATCAGCATCAGCATCCCTGTGCAGCCCATATAACCCGTTCAATATTCCACATGACTAGAATTTCCCGACCCCTATCCCCATTTACCGGCCCGTTCGTCGGAATATTCTTTTGCATAAATTATGATTGAGCCGAGTGCTGTAAGGAGTGATAAAACTGTAGCTCATCTGGGCATAGCCAAAACGCAGGTATGGGGAGGTATCTCGTCAAAGCTATCACTGTACTCTTACGGACCGGATGCGATTGCGTAGCTGGGTTGAAGGTGAAGCTGATTCATGGCTCGCTACAGAGAAGCTTGCCAAAGTGGTAGGCTCTTAGCATGTCGAAATATGGCCACTGTACCAAACACCCTTGGAATTTGGCCCGCCTTGTAATATCTGATATACCAATAGATTTTTAACACAAAGCGACTTATGGATGCTATGTATAAACGGTGTATATAGACAGCGTCCAAAAAGGAGGAATACGCTGGAAGTGAGATTAGTTCGCTCGATATAGATATTTCAATGTGAATTTGCATTATCTTATATTGATGCCAACAAAAGTCTGCCGAGAAGTACCGACGTGCCGGCTCTTGGAGAATCATCTAAACCGTAAACTCGATGTCGTCCAAGTACGTGGGAGTTGGTTTCAAGATTTCCTCTCCAATTTTGATTGGTTTTGACCCAATCAGTACAAAGAGCATCCTCACTGGCTCTGTCCCGACATTCTTCCATGCGTGAATCGTGCCCCTTTGAATTGCAATATCACCTTGCTTCATCAGAGTTTCCGACCCGTCGTCCAAGACCATGTACACTTCACCGCTCAAAACCACGCCCACATCTAGGCTGATCGTTCGGTGCATGAATGCGCTGTGTCCCGGCGGTGTGTCGACAACCCTAACCATGACAGCTTTCTCCCCGATTAAGGGAAACGGCAGCCCAAAAGGATCTTCCCACTTCTCCATGACATCCGGCGGTAGCTTGTCAGATCGATAACAGTTTGTGAATGCCAGAGTGCCAATGAGGGCAGCAGCACCCTGGTGGACGTTGTTTCGGCTGGGATCAACTGCATGTCGCTTTCCACGACCGATTTACCCAACGCATCGTGGCCAGTGACGATTCGGCGAACTGGAGGGTACGACATTATTTCTAATGGATGAATCGAACTTGACAGCATGCATGAGTTATACTCTGGTCGTAAAGATCCTTCTTGGGAGGAGGAAGTTATACTCATAGGAAAAATGCAATCTAACACCGCTTATAGATAGCAAGCAGACAGATTAACTCTGTTTATGTTTTGGTTTTGGTAAGAACCAGACTTTATAAGCCATATTTTTCACCTTTACGGACTATCAGGAGATAATTGCAAATGATTTACTGTGTGAGGTCGGGAAGCCATCGGCATACCATCGGAATATCTACATGTATGGTCAGGAAATTGAGCAACCCTCCATTTTGCGGGGAAGGTTTAGCACTGGGGTACGGGGTGGGGTAGCTGGACTATTGCACATACAGCAGCCATCTCAACAGCGTTAAATCAAGCGCAATGACTGGTACACAAATGCGGAGATAGAGTCGGGATATCCATGGAATATTACATAATTCCCGACTTTGGTCATGGTCAAGGGAGACTCTTATGCCAAATATCCTATACATATATGTTGCGTGGAGGTACGTTCATCCTTGTAGTTATATGGATACAACCTATGGCAAAATTTCACACACCTCGCAAGTTCAACTCTTATTTACATTCACGTCGCCATGACCGGAACGTATCTCATCCGTAACGGGACCGTGGTATCAATGGACCCTTCCATAGGCGTCGTTGAGAACTGCGATGTTGTAGTACAAGGCTCGAAAATCGCCAAAATAGGACCGAACATCGTAACTAACGACGAGGTCTCCGTGATCGATGCCACCAATTGCATCGTTTCTCCCGGCTTCGTTGATACGCATCGGCATACCTGGCAGACACAATTGCGAACAATAACCTCAGATGATACGCTCTTTGACTATTTCGTCAAGGTGCGCAATGTCTATGGCTCGTGCTATACGCCAGAGGATGCGTATATGGGAAACTACTGCGGTGCGCTCGAGTCGATCAATTCAGGGATTACATGCCTCGTTGATCACTGCCACATCATCAACTCCCCTGCCCATTCCGACGCTGTTGTCAAAGGCCTCAAAGATGCAAAATCCGTGGCGTCTTCTGCTATGGACTCTATCGGAACCCGCTTTACGAAGGCCATTGTGAAGGGACGGCCATGGATGACAGTGCCAATCCAGGCTGGCGAGAAGCAGATGCTGCACGGGTCAGAAGAGAGCACTTCCCGTCAAATGAAAAGACCGACTTGTTGAGATTCGGCTTTGCACCAGCGGAGATGGAGCGAATTCCCCTTCCGGTGACCCTTGACGAGGTCAAGCTTGGTCGCTCTCTGGGTGCTGCTCTTATCACTGGCCATGTATCAATGGGCTACTTTAACAGAGGCCTCTACCTCGTACGTTCCATGGCAAAGGAAAATCTACTTGGTCCGGACCTGCTATTCAGTCACGGTTCCGCGCTGGCAGATGACGAGATAGAGTCTCTCCGTGAAGCCGGTTCTGCCATCTCTGCTACTCCCGACACAGAACTACAGATGGGAATGGGCCAGCCTGTCTGTTTCCGCGCACACAGAATGGGCTGCCATGCGAGCCTCGGTTGTGACGTCGTCTGTAACAATCCTGCCGATATGTTCCAGCAGATGCGTTTGGCTCTTCAATCGCAAAGGCATCTTCAAAACAAGGAAAGCTCCAGTCCACCGCTATCGGTGGGAGCCACTTGCGAAGACGTCCTCCGGTTAGCAACGCTGGGAGGTGCTGAGGCAATGGGGCTCGAGCATGTTATTGGCAGTATCACAGTCGGGAAACGAGCCGATATCATCATCACATCTTGCGACTCCCCGGTTGACCCTCTTCACAATGCTATCGATGGGTTGGTCTTGTACGCCAACGCATCGGATGTCGATACTGTACTAATCGATGGGGAAATTCTAAAACGAAACGGAGTGTTTGTACACGCTGACTGGAAGGCGGTTGGTAGCCGTCTCAGAGAGTCAGCGAAGGCGATAATGGAGCGATCAAAGTCAATTTCTATTCCAGCGATTAGAGCCAAGCTCCTCGCTGTTATGGGAGAGGAGCTTTAACCCTCTGGGATAATAATGGTCTCGCCGGAGCAGCTGTGATTACTGTGTATTCAAGGCGATACCAACGTAAATTCTATCTAACACAAAAGATGTTCTAGTCTTTCAAATCAAGTATGTAAACAGCCTAAAATCAGTGAAACAATAGTATTTGCAATTTCTTTAAACGAAACCTTACCTAGGTAGTGTTGAGCAAAATCTTATGACTCAGAGGTTCAGGCATCCACGATGGACAGGATAATATGATGTCCACCATCAAATCTTCACTAACGTTAGCACTGCACTTAACTACGCTGTACGACCGACTATTACTGCTAGGTAGCAACTAGATTAATTTTTATGCTATAGCGAGGACCTGCTCTTCCAGAATGAGTCAATATGCATATGGGGAGATAGACAGATAAGTATACTCTTCTAGAATAAGTCAATATATATATGGAGAGATAGACAGACGAGTGTTTATGTCCTTGGATTCTGAACGGTATATGTATTCTATGTCATAAATGAAAATAGAGAGCAAAAGAAAAATGCAGCAAGATTGAGAAAAAAGGGTATTGCCTTGTTTCTAACCAAAGCCAATGTAGCAAACCGATACCATAAACCATCACGCCAGTTGGGGTATTATGCTAAGATGAGAGTTTTCCCAGATCTGCCGGAAATGAATGAAAGAAAATAAAAACAAGAACACCGGGTCAATGCAGTCGTAAATTCTGGGCTGGATGTATGGGGACAAAACGAGAAGAAAAGGCCGGGAAGAAAAAGAAAATTTGCATATGCCCGCGCTATGCTCTCGCTAAAAAAGGTCGTCACTCTTTCTTCTCTTTCATGCCTGCTTGTCTTCTTGTTCCTCAGTTTCGTCATCACTAGCAGAGTCGCCTTCGTCGTCAAGCTCCATATCGTCGTCATCGGCACCGAAATCAGACGAGTCACTGCCACCGAATGGATCGTCATCGCCGTCACTGTAGACCTCCACATCGCTATCAGCCCAAAAGTCGGCGTCGTCCTTTTCCAAGATGGGCTTCGACACGGTTGACTCAAAAGTAGGCATGACAAAACCTTCCGGAATATCCTTCTTCGAGCGTTCGACATCTTCGCGGACTTTTCCCGGTACCCGACGGGATCCTTGCGCAGTTGAACACCAGCGTCGACATTGGCCGGGGATGAACATTCAGCATCATCGAGGAGGGAGAGGATCGAAATCAAGACGGATTCTACGCGTTGAGCGGGAGACCAGCGCTCAGCAGCGAGTTCACCAGACTGTTCATCCTCGCCTGGAGAGTGGAGAATGGAGATGCAGAGATCGCCGCTATTGTAGATGTTGGGGTGCCAGATAGAACGGCTGAATCGGAATTCTGGCAAGAGAGAAACGATGCACGGTTAGTTTTTCTTTTCTTTTCTTTTTTTTTTCTCACACTTTTTTCCATGCCTATACTAGTCTTTGGGATAAATCTTACTTGGGGGCGAATATGGGTAGTTCTTAGGAAAGTCCATAACAGCCTTGAAGTAGCCACCATAATAGAGGAATCCGGGTTCAACACGATGAGGGCGACGTTCCAGCGAAAAATATCCTCGTCTTTCAACTGTTTCATAATGAGTTTGAGCGCTCGGTCTCTCATCTGCCAGGCAGCATCGCACGACTCACCTCGATATGAACCCATTTCTCAGTCGAGAGAGACTTAAACTCGTTCATCAGAATGCGTTCCGTCATTGCTACGCGGTTTTCCCTGAGGAATAAAGGGGGTAGTTGTAGGCTAGTCGTTGGCTGAGTGGAGGATGTGAGAGAGAGAGACGAGGAAGGCAGCAGATGACGGAAATGGCGCGCGATAAGCACCCCACGCTGTCCGATCTGGGCTTAGCGTGACATGCCAGTCACCTGATTCAACTCACTCCAGGTAGCCTCGACTCGAGAGTCGACGCATGTGTGGTTTCGCCTACAAGGCTACAAGGAGCCTGGAGGTCTTTTGAAAGAGATTGGATATCGAAGGATTATGGTACTCCAACTCCACAATAACCGCAGAAGAAGCGCGTCGCCTTTCCGAAACGCTGACGCCGGCACTTTATATCCCCGACCGCTGATTGGTGCTGCTTATTAACGCACCCAAATTAGACTAGCCCGAGCGGGCTACCGCGCCGCTGATTGGCTGAGGCCCGCTATCAGCATCTTACTAAGTTAAACTACTAGTTATCTCAGGAATCTTACTTGGATTCCTCTTCGACTTCACTCTCTCTCTCTCTCTCCGCTCTTCTGTCCATACCCTTGGAAGAATTGCAATTCTCTGCTTGCATCCTTCCACACGTTGCGTTCCTCGCGACCCCTTGCTCTGGCGGCTGGAAAGCTTCCATTACGCCTGTCGGCGGCAACTTTCCACTCGTTCATTAATCATCATCCGCCGTCGTCCTTCGGCCAGAGCTTGCAATTCCCTCCGCCAGATGAAGGACCACACTCACTGGCATAGGGAATTGCTCGCTGATCCGTGTTTTCTTTTCCTTTCCTACCTTGCTTCTTGCCTCTCTCCCTCCGCCATTCCATACTAGATATGGGACTGGAGTGCAATGGTCCCATCTGGGTCATTGATGACCTGAGCCATTGTTTTCAACGCAAGTACGAACCATTTGCAGCCCTTCACGTTCTAATTTGGCATCAACTGACATCTTGTGGTTTTGCAAATTCCTAGCTACCTCCAGACCCTTTTCCCCTCATATTCTGTGGTCTTTCACTCTTCTTGGTCATCTTTTACAACACGTACCGCCGACTGGAGAAATGGTGGCGGTCTGGCTACACCTTGGCCAATGCTAACGGCGGCGCAGGCCCCGATAGTGTCGACGAACAGGAATTCGCAGATGATGATGTCGATCATCTCATTCTCCACCAGTCTGCCAGTCGCATTTCTCATGGCGACTTTGAAGTTAGCTATCCGCGGGGTCAGCTTTTTCTAGTAGTCGCCGAGCTCACCGGTCTTTTGGCTGAAATAGCTGTCTCCATTGCGTTCCTTACCACTAATGCCCTGGGTCGCAATGCTACCACTGCTACTGTCGCCAAACTGATATCATGGTCGTATATCTTTGTTCTTGCTGCTGTACGGTTCGTGTTCTCGGCCTTGGATAAACAAACCAAGCCGCGTCTGTGGAACCATACCACTTTTCTGTACGGTATCCAGTGGTTATTGATCGTCTTTGTCTTCCGCTCGGAGATTATCCATCCGCAGTCGAGGCCTGCTCTTGTTCTGTCATCGATCGAATTTGCCGTTTGTTCCTTCTTACTCATTCTTTCAACCACCACCAGAAGAGGAAACAAAAGTGTTCTACTTCAGCGCGAAGATGGCCTAGAGCCCCCTCACCAGCCCTACGCCAGTCTATTATCCCTCGTGTCTTTCTCGTGGATTGATCCATTGATTTGGAAGGGTTATCACCAAACATTAGAGCTGGACGATGTATGGAACCTGACTGTATCTCGACATGCCGGTACCGTGTTGAATGATTTCCGCCACCATTACAAGAACTACAAACTGGTCTGGAGACTGTTGCGCTACTTTGACAAAGAGCTTATTATCCAGGCTGCTTGGACTGTCTTTGCAAACCTCTTCACTTTCATCCCTACCTTACTTCTGAAAGCTATTCTCGAGTATGTCGAAGATCCTCGTTCAATTTCGGCCAATGCCGCATGGCTGTATGCCATCTTACTATTCGTTTGCGGCACCATCCAGGGCATTGCCGGCGGTCAGGCTCTATGGATTGGTCGGAACAACGTTGGTATCAAATTACGCGCAATCATCATTGGTGAGATCTATTCCAAGGCATTGAGACGTAAAGCTGGCGCTTCTACCGAGACTCTAGAGGATACCAAGGACAAGAAGAAATCGGACAAGCAAGAGGAAAAGATGACTACCATCGGCACTATCATCAATTTGATGGCTATTGACTCTTTCAAAGTTAGCGAAGTCTGTGCCTATCTGCATTTCTTGTGGGCGAGCGTGCCAGTACAGGTGATCATTGCTATTGTTCTGCTATACCGAGTCCTAGGCTTCAGCTCCTTCGCTGGTATTGCACTTATGGTGCTGATCTTGCCCGTCAATGTCTGGATCGCGCGCAGCTTTCGCGATATCCAGAATGAGATCCTTTCCAAAACCGATGCTCGTATCCATACAACGAATGAAGTGCTGCAAAACATCCGTATCATTAAATATTTTGCTTGGGAACGACGCTTCAATGATATTGTCAATGAGAAGCGGAAAGAAGAGCTTCGGTCCCTGCGCTATAGATATATCATATGGTCTCTCGCCGCAACTGTCTGGTACGGCACTCCTATCCTGATTACCTTGACTTCCTTCTTCCTCTATACCGTTGTCGAAGGAAAGCGACTGTCTCCGTCTATTGCTTTCCCAGCCCTATCAATGTTCTCACTGCTTCGCGTGCCATTGGACCAATTGGCAGATATGATGGCTCATGTTCAGGAAGCTAAAGTATCCATTGATCGTGTTGAGGCTTTCTTAAATGAAGAGGAAACAGACAAGTACACACAGCTACTCGGCGATTCACGGCAACCAGGTGAATCGAAAATTGCCTTGAAGATGCCACTTTGACATGGGGTGGCAAATCCGCGGCTCGTACTCCAGACGCCCCAGATGCCTTCCGACTTATTGATATCAACGTGTCATTCAAACTCGGCCAGTTGAATGTAGTCGCGGGAGCGACCGGCTCTGGGAAAAGCTCGCTTCTCATGGCTCTGTTGGGAGAAATGAGGCTCTTGAATGGCCGAGTCTATCTTCCAGGAGTGACTACCGATCGTGCCTCACTTCCAGTAGACCCGGAGACATTACTTACTGACAATGTCGCATATTGCCCCAAGAAGCCTGGCTCGTAAATGCTACGATCAAAGAAAATATCCTTTTCGCATCCCCTTCGACCAAGAGCGTTACAATGCCGTCATCAGAGCTTGCGCTCTTGAGCGCGATTTGCAAATTTTGGAGGCAGGTGACCAGACTCTGGTAGGTGAGAAGGGTATCAGTCTTTCTGGTGGGCAAAAGCAACGAATTTCTCTCGCACGTGCAGTGTACAGTCGAGCTCGCCATTTATTACTTGACGACTGTCTCAGTGCTGTTGATTCACATACCGCCAAACATATTTTCCGCGAGGCTTTCACAGGCCCTCTCATGACCCATCGTACCTGTATTCTCGTTACTCATAACGTCGCGCTTGCTGCCCCACAAGCACAATATGTAGTCGTTATGGACAATGGTAGGATATCCAGCCAGGGATCTCCCGACGAGGTAGCGGCATCCGGGGCACTGGGAGAGGAACTTTTGAAATCACGGCCAACGTCAAGACCGGGCTCCAAGGGCCCCTCTCGCGCTGCGTCTGATCTGGAAGAACAGGTCGAACAGGCCAACGGGTGAGCAACGGTCATGCGAATGGGACATCCAAACCTGCCAAGGATCCTGAAGGCGAAGGATCTCCTACCAAGCTTACAGAATCAAAAGCTACTGGTAGTATCAAGTGGTCGACTATACGAATGTATTTGTCTTCTATGGGGCCGTGGTACTACTGGATTTTTGGTATCGGTGTTTTGTAGCTCAACAACTTGGCAACGTGGCAACCAACATATGGATTCGACAGTGGGCAAATGCGTACAACGTCCAACAAAATGAGGCAACTAACGTGGGTGATTATGCGCTGATGTCCAATTTCAAGCTTCCATCCTTCGTGACTGGTAGTGTTTCGCGCACAACCTCTTGGAGCGGAGTTTATCTGAACGTGCAAACCGAGACTGCTGAGAATGATGTCAACATCGGGTACTATCTCGGCGTTTATGCGCTACTTGGCCTCGTCTACGTATTGATTTCAATGTTCAGGGAATTGGTACTTTTCTGGGGCTCACTGCATGCCTCATGGAAGCTGCACGACGGATTGATGAACGCTGTGCTTCATGCAAAATTTAAGTTCTTCGATTCTACACCTTTAGGCCAACTGATGAATAGGTTCTCTAAAGATATCGAAGCCATTGACCAAGAAGTTGCTCCTGTTGCAATTGGTATGCTCCATAGTCTCGCTTCAGTGATCATGATTATTGCACTTATCTCGTTTATTACACCTGGTTTCTTGATTGCCGCTGTGATCATTACCTTGCTATTTTCCGCAGTTGGTGCAATTTACTTGAATGCATCCCGTGACTTGAAAAGATTAGAATCAGTACAGCGCAGCCCGCTCTATCAGCAGTTTGGCGAGACATTGACTGGCATTGTCAGCATCAGAGCGTACGGTGATGCCCAACGATTCATGCTTGACAACCACCACCGTATTGATTCATACAACCGGCCGCATATCTATTTGTGGGCGACCAACCGATGGCTGGCTTTCCGTGTGGACATGATTGGTGCCCTTGTTTCCTTCCTCTCCGCTGCGTTTGTCTTGACGAACGTTGGCCGAGTGGACGCAGGAGCTGCCGGTTTGTCTATGACTTACGCGGTTACTTTTACGGAGAACGTCCTCTGGTTAGTGCGGTTGTATTCCGAATCTCAGCAGAGCATGAACTCTGTTGAGCGTGTTCGAGAGTACCTGGAAGTCGAACAAGAGGCCGAAAAATAATCGAAGATCGAAGACCGCCCTCAGGCTGGCCCACTAAAGGAGCCGTAGAGTTCGTCGATTACTCCACCAGGTACCGACCTGACCTGGACTGTGTACTGAAGAATGTGTCGTTTTCAATCAACGCCGGAGAAGGTTGGTATCGTTGGACGTACCGGCGCCGGAAAAAGCTCTCTTGCTCTTGCGCTCTTCCGCGGTCTGGAAGCGGTTGACGGCAAAATAGTGATTGATGGGATCGACATTGGCACGATCGGTTTGCAAGATTTACGCGAGAACATTACAATTGTGCCTCAGGACCCTACTCTTTTACGGGCACGATTCGAAGCAACTTGGATCCATTCGGCCTATTCAGTGATGAGCAGATCTTTGTTGCACTGCGTCGTGTCCATCTAATTACAACTGGAACTTCCGGAACTGCAACACCAGCAATTGCTCAGCCAGCCGAGGAGGATGTCTCGGCTGTCCCCGAAAACAAAACATTTTCCAAAACCTAGAGTCGCCTGTTGCCGAGTCTGGCTCAAACCTGTCGCAGGGTCAACGCCAACTGTTGTGCCTCGCGCGAGCACTACTCAAGAACCCTCGTGTCCTCATGATGGACGAGGCAACTGCTTCGATTGATTATGCAACAGATGCCAAAATCCAAGAGACGCTGCGCGAATTGAAGGACAGCACGATTATCACAATCGCTCACCGCCTACAAACAATTATCGATTACGACAAGGTGCTTGTCTTGGACCATGGACGGGTCGTCGAATTTGATCATCCATGGACATTAATCAATAAAGAAACGGCAGTTTCCGTGGCATGTGTGAGAATAGTGGTAATATGGATAGTTTGATTGAGGGGCCAAAGCTGCATGGGAAAGCAAACGACTTGTTGAGACGGACTGAATTGTTTACACAAATATGAGTGAGAAAAATGGGGATGGAGGGATTTAACTTGCTTTGCTCATATTTATCTCCTATTTTCCTTCCACTATCTAAAGGACGGATGGCCATTCCAAACATTTTGTATATATCGATGTCCCTCCCAGTCTCGTCCCATTTGCGAATCCCAACTATACTACTAGTTACTTCTAGCCCACTTATTAACCTATCGCGAATGAAAATATTTTCCATCGTTACTTCGCAAATGTTGTCCTTTCCACTTTTCTTGTTTAAACTGTGTTCATTTTTTTGCATTTTTTTAAAACATTTTGGAGGCTCCTTTGGAAATCTGTTTTCTTTTTCTCTTCGCACTCTTAACATTGAATAGCTGTCTAGGTACAACAAATAGACAACGCATATCAACTTCAAACGAGACCCCGATTCTCTGACGCAAAAATCTTGATATACAGTTGTCTTAGGATTTCACCAAACCACTGCCTACTTTGCTGTTTGTCTCGGTCAAAGATCAAGCAAACTTTTCTCTGGCAAGTTGTCATAAACCTTTCCTAAGGCCCTTGACGGATCATACGAATGTACCCAGCGTTTTCTTGTTCTGACGTCGTTGTTGTCGTTCACGTGTTCGGCGCCATCTCCATTGCTATTGGAAATAACGAGACTAGAAGCGTCTCCAATAAGATTTTCGATGTTAGGAACTCGATCATCGACAAATAAGTTTGCTTCCGCTTCTGCATCTAGACGAGCGAGCATGTCCTCTGCAGTTTCGGTTTGCTGGGCTTCGGCGAGAATACGATCGTGCTCTTGAACGCCACCGCTCGCAAACTCCTGGTATTGGAGTAACTTCGCTGCATAGCTGACTGTGACTTCAGATTTCGGATGTGCCTGCTGTTGAAGGCTTGTCGATGCCGCTTGGGAGGATTTCCTCGTAAAATTTTCATTCTTCGTCCAATATCCGCACGTCAGACATCTGCAAGTCTCTGCCTGACACTGGCTCCCGCAAGTATGCCCACACTCAAGTGTTCTCCCACATGTTGCTAGGCACTGAACCCGAGAATGGTCGAAAACATGACACCGCAGAGGACAGGTATGCCCACACTCTAGTTTTGTTTCACAAGAGACATGACAACCGCCATGCAGTTCGATTATATCCTCTGGAGTCTGCACAAATTCTTTGTTGCCATGATTGTCACAAGTTAATGGTAAATGATATCCAATGCGTCGAGATTCCACGGGCCCTTCACCCATAATCTTTACCACTTCCCACCATAAGGGGCTGGCAGCAGCTAGTTTTTCGCCATTCCCAAATATGAAAAATCCACGGCGAGCGCGAGAGAGCAACACAGACTCGATTTTCGATGGTGAGGAATCCAATTTTTGGTCCTCATTGCTCCGGACTAAGGACAGAAGTACGATTTCATTTTCTTCTCCCTGATAGGAATCGACTGTGTGAACTTTGATATGTCTGCCTTGAAGATGTTTATTCTCTTTCAGGACTTTGAGTATCTTTTTCCTCTGTCCATTGTAAAACGTCAGAACTGTGATGTCATTGGCATCCGTACCAGCAAAGACTAGGTGAAGGAAAAAGGCAGCAACCATAATTGCTTCGTTGTGGTTGTACTTGGAAAAGAGACTGTCGGTACTCTCCGGCCAGCGATGACAGAAAAGAATGAGCGCACGTCTCCCATAGCTGGCACCCTTGAAAGTTCGTTAACCGACTCATGGTCTTCGAGGTTGTCATAAATAGGAGTGAGTACGCGTCGGATTTCCGGAACCATGCGACGCTGAAGGGTGAGGCTCCTGAATTCCACGCCGTTTTGCAC
Organism: Talaromyces trachyspermus; assembly: GCA_020137715.1. Taxonomy (NCBI): domain Eukaryota; kingdom Fungi; phylum Ascomycota; class Eurotiomycetes; order Eurotiales; family Trichocomaceae; genus Talaromyces; species Talaromyces trachyspermus. Next base: position 6,235,285 of record JACGXQ010000015.1, on the reverse strand, counting down.
TAGGCGTTCGAACATTGACACATTGAGATAAAAAGGATCCCCTCCAAATCGGTAACTGAGCAGCTTCCTTGCAATTGCTTATGATCGCCGACAAGAATGAGATGTTGAAGTGACTCGACGCACGCCGCCGTCACTGGGGCCTCAATTGTCTCGGCCGCTTCTTCAATCATAACAATTTTGGTTTAAGCGCTGATACTAAGGCCCGATATTTGCTTAACCCAGTCGTGGTCATTCCTATTAGCTTTGCATCCTTGAGTATTGCATAGTCTTGTTCCCATTTCCCGACCTGACGCTCTATCGCTATGGCATTATATTCCTTCACCTGTTCTCTGTATTGGCGAAGCAGCTCGGCTTTAGCACGCCTTCGAAGCGTATTGTAGACACTGCCTCTATGTCCCGGAGGGATTTCCACAGGTTGTCAATATTCGTTTTTGCATAGGCACCCTCAAGCCCCACGAAAGTTTCCTTTAAAGGAAAGAAGACCCTTTGAGAGTTTCGATGTCGTCTTCTAAATCTCTTTCTTGTTCAATTTCCTTCAGTTGTTCATATTCCAAGTCGGCCTCATCTTCCGCATAATTGAAGCTAATATCTTCGTAGGACACACGATGCTCCATGACTTGGTCTCCAAGCCAGATGCTCATGGGATCTTGGTTGGCTTGAATACCAGGCCCTGTCCAGCCACTAGTCCCGTTACACAGAAGTCGATATTGCTTCTCGGTGAGGACACCACTTTTATGAAAGAACTCGGCAGAGAGTGGCTCGCGTGATGCCTCTGTAGAGAAAGGCATCAGAGCCTCTGTCATTTTCTTTCTCATTCCATTAATCTTGTTATAAGCGGATGATAGTACACCCCCGTAAGGCGTGGAGCTGATGCAGATTGGGATATTTCGAACAATGTCCGCTTTTTAACATTTTCGTCTAGGCTTCTGCCTCCAAGGCGAATAAAGTCCGGTGCCCATGCAGCGATATGATTGAGCAACTGATCAAGTGCATGGTTAGTATGTGCAGCAACCACAATTGGTGGATCTTCCGCTCTTCTTGCTGAGAGAAGCAGTCTCAATGCGGCGACGGAAACATGAGTCTTGCCAGTCCCAGGGGACCTTGTACGATCGCAAGCCTTTTCGTCAGAATCTGTCGGAGAGCCTCCCACTGCGATTCATCCAAGTTGTTCTGCGGTTGCGAAGGCCATTCAGTCAAAATATTTATGTGCTCATCGGAGAAAAGTTTCATTCGGGGATTAATTTTGACATATTCCGGACAATCTATGTCTTTTCTGAGGTCACATATGTGCTCTGAAAAGGGAAATCTGCTTATATCAGCGATATGTTCCGGTTAACTAACTAACTACCAGTCCAAAGTACTTACTTCTCGTTCCTCATGACCTGCAGGGTTTTCATGGTATGGCGAGTTGACTCCAAGTACCCGGATCTTGCTTGTACCATTATCCATTCTTGCTGAGGGTCGAAATCGGCTTCTTTGTAGTTTGCAAAGAAAAGATCGACTTTGCTCGGCCGCTCTTTGATCTGGTCAAGGGACGAGCGGCGACGACCGCAACAAGGCACTTGGTTTTGAAACAGTCATTTGCTGGTGACAATGCAACCATAGACCCAGCAACTAGCCGGCTCGAGTACTGCCAGACGATGTTTCTCCCTGCACGGGCAGTAGAGAATGACACTTTTGTGGCAATACCCTTTGTGGAAAACGTTATTCCCGTGATATAGACCTGTCAAAACTTTTAGATTCAAGCAAGGGCGAGAACGAAATGAGGACAATACTGCGTACCTTTTCATAGACGCAAATTTCATGAGTATCGGTCAGATTGGGCTCTTCTTTAATGTAGGCCACAGCGTCCCGTAGTAAGGCGACGGAATCTTCTCTTAGTAGCTCATAGTGAGCACTGAGGTACTCCTCGCGTGATGCCCATGGTCCACTGATCTGATTTGGCACGATATCGATGTGCCCTTCGTCTTGGTTTATTGCACTTGTCAACCCCATAACCTCTTCTGCTGCAGGAACCTCGGGATAAGACAGCCATCGCTGCTTAGGGTCCAACTTCAGTGCTTTCTGGACATACTGTCGAATCTCCAGTGGTGCTTTTACAGTCCAGTCTGTAGCGGACCCAGCAGATACGTCTCCGCGTGGATGATTTTTGGGCCCTTTAGGTATACGCTGCGTACGAAAATCTTTGACAAACATGCTGGTGGATGAGTGCCCAGGGCCAATTGATAGCAGGATGTGAAGATTGACAGTTGCTCTGTTGGAGGAAGAGAGAGGAAAGGATGAGGTGAAGGCATGTGTTGAGGAAATTTGGAAGGAGGCTGGGGAGGTTGGCAGGGCACAGACAAAGAAGGAGCAAACGCCTGCGCATGCCTTCCCCATTCGGTAACCGCTGGCTGATTAAGTGAGGACAAGGACGGGACTCACTTCCCCTTCATTTTTTCTTTTCTTTTCTTTTGGACCAGTCAGAGAAGAATCGACGCCCACTATACAAGGAATGGATGCAAAGTCTACGTCGAGAATAGTACAACAATCTTTCTTTTCTTATGTCTTTGCTCACTTCATAAATTGTATCGCTCAGGACTATTCACTGAGAAACCCATTCTTGCCCACACTCGATCCACCCCAAGATCCTCCCGGCCACTGAAAGAGGGTGTTAGCAAAATAGGGTGCAATCAGATCAGCATTTCTGGAAATATACGTACTCGTAACTCATGTTGATGAACGGCTCTGTTTGCCCCTCAGCCACGTTGGGGTTGCGGAACAAGACTTTCTGTTTCTGCGTTTGTCAGGCACATGTCAGTATTATACGTCCATTTGCCCCGTGTACTGGAGAAAACCACACTCACCAATCCTAGAGAGATTAATACCTCGCGGGCTCCAACTGAAGTGCTCCTGTGGCTCTCTGCCCTCAATCAAGGCCTGGATATTTTTGGCTACGACAGCAGCCTGTGCACTTCCAGGTCTTGCAGCTTTATGCAAACCGGTGTCTGCAATGTCACCCACAGCAAACAAGTTTGGATATTTCTTGTCTAAGAACTGCATGGTTGGTCTGATACGGATGAAGCCGTTCTCGGGGTTGATCAAGGACTCGGGACCTGAAGGAGCGAGACTTTTGATAAGGCCGTTGTTAGGTGTTTGCCCAGTCGCTAATACTACGAGCTCGGTTGTCAATTTTGAACCGTTCGTCAATTGAACTTCGCACGCGCTCCAATCCGTTGGGAATCCATTTACTGGTATAATGACACGCGAGCCTGTGACTAGCCTTTTCAATTGGTTAGTGAAACCAGGCAGTGTCCATTTCAGAGGGAGAAAGAAACATACTTAACGCCGAGTTCATCAAATCTTTCTTTGACCAAGTCGTGCATTTTGGATGGAAAAGTGGCATCAAACGTTCGCGCGAATGTACAACCACAACGTCCTTTTCAGGGTAATACTCCTTCATATCGGTGGCTATCTGAATGCCCACTGCTCCTCCCCGACAATAAGAATTGACTTTGATTTCTTGACGATTTCCTGATGACGTTTCAGATATTGAATACAAGACAATTTGTCATCATACTTTATTGAACCTGGCTCCGAAAGGCGGGATCCCGTTGCAACAGCAAGGTATGCGAATGGGATTTGGTTAGATCCCTGCCACGCTCGATCAAGTTCCACGTGTTCTTGTTGGACGGAGATCACACGTGCTTGAATGATAGTAGGTAAGTCGGAACAACCTAGCACCGGACTGAAGACGCCTGTATAGGAATAAATGCCTTGTGCTCGTGGCCGGGGACGACTGAAAATCGGGGCTAGAAGTTATCAATACATAGTTGCAAATGCTGCAAATTAACTCCTCATTATGAAGGAGACGACCGCTTACGAAAGTAAAGAGATGATGGAAATGACTGTGTGGCTCAATGAGCAGCACCTACAAAGGAGTTAGCTCCTAAGACTGCCAAAGCAACCAAGGCAACACCAAGTAGCCAGTCACTCACTCTGTGTGTTGCGGGTATAACACGCGCAAGCTCTTGGGCCGTATTCTGAATGCCTCGTGGTTAGCTTTCTCCATACACACGCCTATTCGCAGACATATCACTGACTCGTCCAACATAAGAGCCTCCCACGACAATAATGTTCTTCAAAGAGGTAGTCATTTTTATGCAAGTTCTCTTTATCAAAGTAGAAGTCCGGGCACTGATAATGTGAGTGTTGTATGCAAAAGTCAACAGACCCGTGGACAACGATGGACGAAATGAAAAGAGGACAAGCCATGGTCCGGGGCAGCCATTCCTTTGTACTGTTCCTGTTCCGATTCATTTTAAGAAGATTAAGTCCTCTCCCTGCTAAATCCGCAAGGCTCGGACATAGGAAGAGAATTATTGCGTATATGCACTCTGGAGTTCTGCTAAGGACATGTAACTGCCGACAATCGGGGCCGTCGTGTTATCTGATCGATCTGATAAGCAAAACACCGAGCCCCATGAACCGTTATGTCCGAGCCAATGAGAAAGAAGGACGGAATGTCATTCACCCGCCGGCGTCGGGCTCATCTCATGGTGCCGCTTTTCTCAGTAGGGCAAATAAGCCCGAAAATACCTATCCTGTATTGCTCCTGGAGAAGAGCGATGACGTCCAATTGTATGGATGTGAGTTATAGGTTGACTATAAAGTATATACCGATAGCATGATAATTCTACGACCAAATCGAGACGTAACATATAATTTGTAGTAGACTGCAGTGGTTAAAAATATACATACTGTTGCCTGAGGCATCAATGCGGAGAGCTCGTCTTTAAGCTCCGATTTTGTCGAAGGCTCGAAGCAACGACGATTTCCGTGTGGGACAAGCAAGGCGACTGATACTCTTTCCACCACTGCCATACGCCAAGTCCTACAAAAGGACCGCGATATAACTCGCAAGCGTTTTGCGACTATGACAAGATCCTTTTAGTCCTCGTGTGAGAACACCACTCACAAGAATCGCTTTACCAAACGAACCTACGTACTCCACCTGGGAGGAATTGCGCCGCGATCCCTTTGTTTGCTACAAGAAAGCGTGGAAGCTATTCGGCATACAGACTGTGTCCACAAAATCTCAGTTTTCCAGCGGCGAACGGCTGGCCGGGGCACGTGCTGGTGATATTTTCCGCCAAGTATGCCTTCCTTAGATGATGATGATGACCGCGATATTATAGGTAAGGCGTGACTAATTAATTAGTCGTATGAGCGAACGACTAACGAGAATTTGATGATAGGGTCACAAGATGCAAGCTCCGACAATGAGGACGAGCAGATGAGAGATGCCGACGACGTTGACGGCGATGCGGAAAACGACCCGGATCAGGATGTCGACCAAGAACAGGATGCTGAAAGCCCCTCCAACAACAGCCAGGCATCCGATGGCCCCGGAGATGCTTCGCAGCAGGATACTGAACCGAATGTACCGGTTGATTCCCTCGGTATCTATCGTCCAACCGTGCGAGCAGAGTGTTTGACAGCGGAGACGTACGACATCGTACCGACAACTGCCGCGCCACACGGTACATCTATCAATGCCGTGACAGCTACGGCGGATATGCGGTGGGTGTTCAGCGGTGGCACAGATGGATATATAAGGAAATATAACTGGGTGGACTCCATAAATAGCAAATTAATGCTGACCGTTGCTCAACGGCATCCCTTCGTCGATAGCGTGGTGAAAGCCGGGGTCCTCATGAACTATTGGGAGAATATGGACGGAAGTGTGCTATCGCCAGTGTATTCTCTCGCAGCTCAGAGTGAAGGGCTATGGCTGCTGTCTGGTCTGGGGTCCGGCAATATCCGACTCCAGACAGTCCGTCATGAAGAGGGAAAGGAAATTGCTCTTCTGAAAACCATACATCCGCTGTTTCGGTGCTCAACTTGACACCTGATGAGCGTAGTCTTCTCTCTGGTAGTTGGGACAAGCGGGTCTTGGACTGGGACCTTAATACAGGACAAGTCAAGGCCACATTTTCCGCCAGTTCACAAATTTCGGCGATAGAGATCCGTCCTGAATCTAGCCTCCCGTTCCGCAGGACACTATGGAGATGCAGTTTGAGAAATCATTCTCATCAAATAATCCATCACTATCGTCTGCATTTGTTAATGGTACAGTTGGACATGTCGAAGCCAGTCATGACAATGCCCCAGCAGCATCTCCGACGGATTCTCTCTTCGGTGGCGCCGACTCTCTCTTTGGAGATGCGGACAATCATATGGCAGATGGCGGAGAGCCATCGGGCGATTCTGGTAACGTTGGCGAGAACGCATTATTCGGTGGCTCGCTTGATATGGATATTCGACCTTCAGAACACGAAATGAAGACAGAATCCGGAAATGCCGGCCATCCCAATGGCACGGAAACGTGGCCGCCTCCGGCCACAGGCATAGATCATATTCAGGATGCCACCTCACTGAAGGCAGAGGAAACTCAACCCACTGAGAAAGCGGAGGCAAGTACGGAGACCACAGTCAATGGCCTGCCACATGCGGAGTCATTAGAGACTTCGACTACTGCCCAGGACTCGCAAACAGCAGGCAGCTCACCCCAGGTTACATCCGATTCCACCTTCCTAGCCTCCTCTATCGACGGCGCAATACGCATTTGGGATAGACGGCAGCCAAATCCTATAGCCCGAATCAACCCTAGGAACGTGCCTCCATGGTGTATGAATGCTTGCTGGTCCCCTGATGGGAATTATATATATGCAGGACGTCGGAACGGCACTGTCGAGGAATACAGCTTACACAAGGGCCTGAGAGAGCCGGAACGAATTTTCAAGTTGCCGCAAGTGGGTGGTGCAGTAACTGCACTAAAGGCGATGCCCAATGGGCGACATCTGCTTTGGTAAGTGACTACTAGTATCTATAATCATGCTCGGGAGAAATAATCTCGTTCATGCTAACCAACCCCCAGCGCTTCGCACGACATTCTCCGGCTGTATGACCTTAGAGGTCAATCTCAGAAACACTCAGCCGTCCTGTTTCTTGTCATTCCAGGCCATCGAACAGGCGTTATTTCGCAACTTTATATTGATCGGGCCTGTCGTTACATGATCTCCGCCAGCGGCAACCGTGGTTGGGAGGGCAATACCACCGAAGTTCTCCTAGGCTACGAAATTAGCGTATGATACCCTCCATTTATTGTTATTTATTTACAAGAAGTTATTTGCGTTCAAGAGCCTCGTTTTTAGGATATTCCACTAGCGTCCTCGGGAGCCGATAACGGCAATGCAGTTTACTATATGTACAAGAATTCAGACAGAATATTGCTACACGGCTGATTTAAAGGAAGATAAAAAGTTGATAGTGTTTTATATTTATTCACCGTAATAATACAATCAAGCCAAATGCCTATGTACAAATTCAACAGAATGCTCCTTCCATTAAGCCCAAATATACCCAGATCAAAATCCCAATGTTCATATTTTCACCATATTAAAGAAAACCGTGGCCTCGTTTCCAAAAGAAAAGCAGTAATGGGGCCAGCCCAGTAAGAAGAATAAACCCAACAAAGCGATCACTAGAGAAGATGACTTAATAAAACACCAAGTCGAGACCCGCGCAGACTTGATTTTGCTCCTTTCTCCATTGATCGTAATATGGATTATTCTCTCGCTTGGCACGGCCTTCCTCATCCCACTCGAAAAGACATAGGCAGGATCATTCCCGGTGACCGTTTTGTAATTGGGACCGGCAGCCAAATCCCCGAACCCTCGCAGAGCCACGTTGGGAATATGTGTACGTGCTTCCACCCTATTGCGGTTCGTGTTCACCGAAATCAGATACACTGGTGGTAGTTTAGCTTCGTCGTGAGCGCGTAGTGGCATGCCGATCCATGCTCCGTTACGGTAAGATTCCTGACGAGTCGGGTCGTATTTCATAGGAAGTGGACGAGTCAGGATTATCTTGTCGAGCTCTTTGGCATCAAGTAATAGCCCGGGGTTCGGAGATATAGAACGCTGTCGTATGCCATGAACTGAATCTCGCCTAGACGAAGCAACTTCGAGTCCGTGAGCGAGTAGCCCTGCTGCACGACCAGGTTCATGTCGATAGGTAGGAGCCAGAATTTGTATTTCACACTAGCGTCACGTAAGAAGGATAGTGCTTTATTGACTGTGGGATCCGTGGACGTTATCATGTCCCATTCCTGAGGGTACATGAACAGCCGGTCTTGAATTTCCGACTTGCCTTCTGCTAATTTTTGTAAAACGCAATTGCAGAACAGATATCCGAGGGATTTGGCTCGGCAAGGAGTTGCAAGTATGCAAAGCTCCCTTTATTGAGTGATGAAAGCTCTCCAGTCTCCGGGTCCCAGGTTGCTTGTTCGGGTGTATCCAACGGATACTGATCATAATCTGCCTGCGCTGCATCCAACGCCCGAAACGCCTTTTCTATGTTGCGCACTGAATGTTGCTGTAGAGAGTACCCCGCTAAAAAGATGCTAAAGGTGCATACACAGGTGATTACTGGAATGAGGAGCGTCGCAACTGTGGAGGAGGTTAGAAGCACCATATCGACGTGCGCACCTGCGTAAGGCAGAGAGAGAGATAGCACTTCTGCGTGGACTCAATCAGGACTTGAAATTATTTGGTATCTGCGAATCAGTACAGAAACTCGGGATGATCGATAGTTAACTAACTATCGCGGTAGCAAATGTTTACCTGTGCCCGTTGTCCGTGCAACTATCGGGTGTCTTTTACGCTAAACCAATCTCGGAAGCGAGTGGGGCAAGCCGCGAGGCGGCAATTTTAGGAAGGAAGCAAAATAGCTTCGTTGAATGCTCGTTTTCTCTTCCTCTCTCACGTCTAGAAATCAACAGAATCAACATGGCATCATCTCATAGAGCAGACGCTAGCACTTTCCTTGACAACCGAGGCTACACAGGGCCTCTTGTTCGCGGCGTGAACCCGGCTACACTTTTCGAAAAGCTGTACGCGATCGCATTACAGATTCATACTACTGGAAAGAGCAATGCTTTGGTCTCAACGCTGCCACGCTCTGTGACCGTGCCATCGAGCTAACTTCGATTGGTGGAACCTATGGATTGTCGCAGAAGCCGACGCCGTTCCTATGTCTTGCGTTCAAGATGCTTCAACTATCACCAGAGCGCGACGTTGTTCTCGAGTATCTCAATTTCACCGACCCAGGAAGCGATGACGACGAAGAAGCCAACGGGGAGGTGGTCAAAGGCAGAGGTGATTTCAAGTATCTGCGCGCCCTCGCCGCGTTTTATATCCGTCTTACCTTTGATGCTGCCGACGTCTACAAATATCTGGAACCGCTGTTGTCGGATTATAGAAAGTTAAAGAGGAGGATGCGAGATCATTATGTTCTCACCAATATGGATCAATTCGTCGATGATCTTCTTACGAAGGATCGCGTTTGCGCTACTAGTTTGTGGAAGCTGCCGCCGAGGCAGCAGCTAGAAGATCTAGATTTGCTGGAAGAAAGAGTGAGCCCGCTAGCCGACGAATTGGAAGACCTCGATCGGGAGAGTGAGGCTAGCTATCATAGCCGGCAGGATGATAATAGTGAAAGCGGTGCAGATATTATGTCGCAAGAAGAGTGAAAGCGAGGGAAAGGATCAATGCAATACATCAGCAACATCAAAGCCTCCAACGCCAATTGCCCCTTTTCACACAATGGATGGATGCCGATCGATCAACACATCAAGTTTCGGTCTCGATACGCCAAATATATATAGTATTATCATATGAGACTTGCATGCACGAATGACCTTCCGAACTCGAAATCTCTGGAAATTGAAGTCATTCCTGATTCCTCAAAAGCCCTGTTGGCGGTGCCATTTCTCTTCCCAGCCTTTGTACCAGGGATCCTCATCTAATGTGGCTACTTCCCAATTCTTCTCGATCGTGCCGCTGTCTTCTTGCTCCTTGTTCCACTCGTCTAATGCAGGGAGTATGACGTGCTCCACATGCCATGTGTTCTTATACTTCATGAGATTCTCCTTTCCTCCTCTCAGAATCTTAGCGATCAACGCAGGGATTTTCGGTTCGTCTCTGAATTCTTTGACTGGAGTGAACAACGCCTTGAAGTTGAAAACGATGCCTCCTGAAATAGGGAGGCGTCGTAGTGTCTGCCAGTCAACTCGAAGGAAGCAGTCATCAAGACCTAGGTTAGGATCTTGTGATAATCTGTGCAGCTCATGTGGGTCTCCTGCTGGCATGTAAAGCGGTTGACCGACTTCCAAGCCCCACGAGCCGCGTTGAATAGGCTTGTCCGCCGGCATTTTGGTGAAAAATCTATTGGCGTCAGCTATAGTCCTTTCAAAGATGTTATTACGAGACTCACCTGTCCATAGAGAACTTCATCTTCTCTTTGTAATCCGGGACGGGAGCATGAATTTCATGCAATTGAAGACCGATCTTTGAGCCGACATTCCAACCGAGCGATGAACATATGACACCTGCTCGAAAGACGTAATACCCTGTCTTATCATCTCGCAAGGTGATGGCGAAGTCTTCAGGGACATTATCCATAAGGATTTCCAAAGGACTTTTGGAGCGAATATCCTGTTCTGCGTCCAATATCTTGTTCACTAAAATGCGATCATCTCGGATGGAGAAGTACTGGGGTAGCGAGCACAGATAAACTGTAAAACCATCTCCAATAATTCTTTACAGGCGAGTTCAGATCCTGGCATCCAGTCAAGTACTTGTTTCCCGTGCTTCTCATATAGCGCCTTCCGCTGGGCAATTCGTTCTTTGTATGTATTCTCAAGTTCAATCCACCAATCCGTCTCGAGCTTTTTCAATGCTAGTAGCTCAAGTCAGCTTTCTCGGATTCCTCCCCATCAACAACTGAAGCAACTCAATGATACGGAAGGGCAAAGGGAAAGGACATACACATGGTCTGATGATAAGCCCATCGAAATGGCCGATATGGTCGAGGTTTGATTTCCCGATATCAAATGCACTGTACGCATTCGGCAATGGCACGCCACTGAGGGCAGAATAGTCGGGAAAGTCCCCATCTCCTTTATTTCCTTGATAGAGAAGCCCATGGGAGTGTACAGAGTACTTTCGGCGGCCTCGTAGTTCTGCGTCATCGGGAGAATGTTCTTCAAAATGGTTTCTTCGTCGACTTTTTCCGATGCAGTCTTTGGTATCTTACTGTTCATGCTAAGCATGGCGTCTCTTCTTAGCGGAGGCAAAACTTCACTGTAATCTGAGGGCGGTGATGGTGATGCCGACGGCTTTTGGGAGATAACGAGCGCGGTGGTGTCTTCGAAGTCGATGCTTTGCGCGAACGAGCCATCACACTTCCCCTTTCAATCTGCTAAACACAATACAGGCGACAGTCGTGGAGAGTAGAACCAGGCCGACTGGCCATTGGAGGTCCCAGGTCTGAAAGGTCATCATGCGGAGTCTGTTTTGGTGGCAAGAATGCTTGGGAGAGAAGGTACGAGGGTGTCTAGAGACTGGCACAGAATGGTACAGTCAGTGCGCAAGCAACGATACTAGAGGATGTATATACTCGGGCTAACATAATATGCAAAGAGACTGTAATGAGAAGTCCAAGACGGAGGGGATTCCCTGCGCGAAAAAGTAATCAGGACCCAAGAGCACCGCAAGGCACGGGCTGGTGTTCTTGCTTCTTAAGTTAGGGTTTCTTGCAGACCAGGGAAAGCGTTATCCAGCAATGCATGCTTCTAACTAGAAGATAGATCAATAATATCCATTTCGGTCTGAGTTCATTTACCGCGTTTGGCGATTGGATGCACCTACATACCCCGTTGGAGATAAGCAATGGATCCATCTTCTGTGATAACGCTGATGTCAGACGATAAGATGCACTAGAACCATGGAAGGCGATCTTCAGCCAATCTCCGTCGCCCATTGCATGAATGTAGAAGATACTGTCTATTTTAGCATTCCCAATTGACCAGCGGCATGCATCCCATTGTTATACTCTAGGCTGTGCATTACGAGTACATTATTTGGTTCGTCACTGCAGATGAGCACATAGTAAATCCTATTATTTAACCAGTCAAGTAACTAGTAGGACAGCTGCCAAGGTAGAAAAGAAACACTGGACAAATTGTCCAGACAGAGTAAAACCTGTGGTCAGATCATCCCAAAAAGGCAAAATTATCCCCAGCACGTTAGGTCGCTGACGCTCTGAATTCCTCAGACATAAATTTATGCATCTTCAATATTAGTAATCTCGATGCTCTGACTTACCATGTATTTTCGTGTTTCAAAGTTGGTATGATGCCTTTGCACACATTGCTTTTCAATGTTTCGAATCTTTGAGAAACCATCTAGCCCTAACCTACTACCTAGGTACGTACTGTACATTTTATAATTGGATGTCCACTACATCCATGGATGCAGCCTTGAAGTAACCTTGGAATCCCAAGCACGTGTTTATATTTTCTTGGCTACGCTCACGTACTATGTATATTGATATTCATTGGATGAATGAAGAGTCTGTAACCTGGATACTTCTTGTATGTGTTTCCAAGTTCACGTGCGTTGATACGCCTTTGCGCCTACAGCTTTCAGCTTTCGTTTGTTTCTTGCTGATACAAGTGTGCGGATCAGGTGTTTGTGGTCGATTCTTCAAGTCTTACGATGATGCACTTCATGACAAAGAAAGAAAGAAATCTGCAGAGTGCCCGACAATCCTGTGCTTTGACTGCGAGACTATCCAAAAGTCGAATTTCTTTATGGGCGTTTCAGAAGTTAGCTTCATCTGTTTCGTCCTTGTCAACACTTTTTGTTGATATCGTATCAGTTTACTTTAATAGACATCTCTGTGTTTCTCCTGCTTTTCGATCCTGTGAGACCCTAGACATATCCAAGTTACAAATAGACGTCAAACCGCTCCGTTTAATAACAATCGAGATCCATCGACTCTCTTCCTTCAACATAGCAGATCTTCAATCCTCAGTCTTCTTCTGTCAAATCAAAGCAGGCTTCGAGATTTCCACGCTCAACTAAGGAAGTCGCACTCCTCTCCTCGATAAATACTTGACAAACTACTCCACAGAACACTCGATAGCGGATCAGATGGATAGGGATCATATTCCATTCTATCTAATACCTGACCCAACTTCCAAAGGCCAACTTGCGAATCTACCGACGGAACTCATCCTAGAGTTGGCGCCTTTTCTCCAGACCGCAGATCTTTGTCATTATGCGGCTATAACATCTAGAAACTGGCAAATTCTTAGAGCGAAGTGTCATCAAGAGGCCTTGAGAGTAGCCCTGCCGACTCCTGAAGAATATACCAAGTTCTTACCGAACTTAGCCACTGATGAGCATGTGCGATGGCATCAACATTCAATTCAGCTGGTGGCCGAGAAGATTGACATAAGTAAACGGTCGAGATTCGTCAATGCAGTAACCCTGGGATATATACATGCCGTTAGGGGTTTTCTGAATCACGGAGTAAATCCGAATGCATACAACATATATGGTAATCGGGCCCTTGTCCTCGCAGGGCATTGCCCAGTGCCGGTGGCAATGTCCCAGGTTTTATTGGCTTACGGAGCAGATCCAAATTTAGCAGATCCCACCAGAGCGCGATACACGCCTTTGTACAGTGCTGCCGTAGATGCGCAAAATGGTCTAGCACGTTTATTGATTTCATATGGCGCAGATATTAACCAGGAGGGTGTCTTGCAGCTTCTGTGCCAAGTCTGCAATAGGGAGACAGTGCAAAATGCGATCGACCGCGGTGCCAACCTTCACCAGCGAGATCGCGCTGGTAATACCGTGGTTCATAGTGCGGCCAAGAACGAAGACCCGGATGTCTTGGCTCTGCTCTTTAACCTAGGCATTGTGCAGGCTTATCTCGAAGATCGCAATAGGGCTGGTAAAACGCCGCTGATGAAAGCAGTGAAAACCCAGAGATTGCGCAACATGGCCCTCCTGCTCAACCAAGGAGCAGACCCGAATGCCACCTATATCGATCCAACCACGGCGTTGCATATAGCTTGCCGATCTGAATTTATCGATGGAGCATTTCTGCTAATCGAAGCAGGGGCTAATGTCAATGCTATTAGCGGGAGGGTAAGCCGCCGCTGCATTACGCAGCCGCGATTCCTTCCATCAACTTGGTGCGAGGTCTCCTGCAGAAGAAGGCCAACGTCTCCGTGACGGATCCGGAGATGAACACGCCACTACATGTCGCGTGTTATCACACACAGCAGCGTTGGTTGGGGCGCGATGAGCTCCTCGAACTCGTGAAGACTCTAATCTCTGCTGGTGCCCCAATAGCGGCACGAAGCGTAGGCGGCCAGACGCCTTTATCTATCGTCCTCCGCAATGAGGATCTTGAACTAGCGCATCTATTGATCACCAATAACCCGAAGGCACTGGATGGAGAAAGCCCGAGCGGACGTGAGTGGAGCGACTACTTGCGGAAGCATGTGTATCAGAGCCATGCTCTTTAGCACTCTGCTTCTGTTTGGCGAAAATGCGAGAAAAAGGACAGACATTTCGTTAAGAAAGGCTTTTCATGAGGTTTTGGGGAAGGTGCCGTAGAAGCCTTTGGTAGACGCCTGAAGGTGCGGGACGAAGGTGCGGGAACTAAGATGCAAATAAGGAAGGACCCGTCCTGGTCCCATGGTTGATGGTTCCTTCCTCTGTACGTTAGTTGTATTCTCGGACTCTCTAGGTATGCTTTCTATATACAAAAACATAAAATATCTCTCCTTTCTGCGTCCCTTCATCATCATCATTTCATTTCTGCTCTTCTGCTATAGAGAGATAAAATGGACAACGCCGCTCCGGTTTATCAAGCTGCGCGCACCAGCCCAGCCCCCGCTTGTTAGCGCGAGATCACCCCAGCCAGGTCGACGTCGCTTTTCTTTTTATTTATGCTTGCTTTTGCCAATCCACGGAGTGCTCCGTACCCCTCTTTTCCTCTTCAATTGATTCACTGCTGTCGAGCTGGAAACTTGGAGCTTCGAGCCAGTGCGCCGTTCTCCTTCATCTGCGTGTAATCTAACTATCTAGGTAAATACCTGCTTTACGCTATGGGCGACTACACCAGCGCAAGGACATCGTGGGCCCCAGAGACACCATCGGGTAAGACCGTCGGAATCCTGGAGAAAGAAATTGAAGACTTGAACAACGAGTTTTTCTTGGCATTCCAAACCCCAAGTCACAGTCTCCAAGTACTCGACCGGTGATTCAAAGATCAAAGGAAGAGCAATGCCGTGTGTGGATAAAAGAGCTTTTCTGGAAAACCCGTGAAGGCTTCAACCGCGCCTTGGCCAGTTTCCGCGAGCAAGTTCGCTCGGAGATAAGAGACAAGAAGCAATGGGTTCATAAGCCAAACCAAGATCGTGGAACTGTTCCATCCAGGGAAGATTTCCTGAGAACAAACGGCTACCGTCACAGTCTAACAGACGAGGAACGTCTAAAAGGCTGAACACATTATGGGGCTTCCTCTATTCGGAAATGTGGATCGTTAGGGAGGAGAGGATCCTTTGGAAGGTTCGCATTCGCCTTGCCGCCCTCGCAATCTGGCAAACGGCCCTCTCGAGAGACCGACATCAACGGCAGACAGCAGCCTCCAGTCGCTAGCACGCCAAAGGCGAAAAGAAAAGTCAACCATGATCAAGAGGTATTTCATACAGCTCCTAGCTCCCCGACTCCCCTATCAAAGGTGAATATCCGTCCTTGGGGAACCTGGGCGAATATGACGATCCTACATGGAATGAGCTCAATTTGAACGCAATTACGATGGAACCAGCTGACGTTAAAGAGTTGGCGGGTCAGAAGTCCAGTAGCCCTAAAAGCGACAATCCAAAATCACTGATCATATGATGATCGCCAAACCAAGTCAAGTAAATCGACAACTTACCAAAAACCAGACATTTCTAGGAATACCCTATCATTTGGATCGGACGGTGCTGGAACTAGCTTTGAGACCACAGTAGATTCTGTCTTCGACCGTTCAGAGTCGTCACGCAATCTAGGAACGTCTTTCGGAACGATCATAACCGAACCATCGGATGACACCTCTACGCAAGCTGATTCCGTTGAAGGGGCAATGCTGAGCGAAGAGGCCAGCATATTATTGAAGTCACTGGAGCCGAATGCTTCTACGTCCTTTGGAAATAGCCTCGGACGACCCTCTTTAGCAGAGGAATTACTGGACGATCTTCTTCGAAATGGCCCTTTTCGAAGACGAGAGAGCAATTTTCCGAGAACGTTCCTCTCAGAGCCAGATATGAATTGGAACGAATCAAACGAGACTGGAAAGTTGAACCAAGACAGATTCTTGTTGGAGACAAACCGTATGAGAAGTATTCTGATTTCTGGCAATGGCTTGGTGACGTTGGTCGGCGTATGAACAAAACTCTTCCTGAAAACCATTAATGAAAGCTTGGAATTCTGCTATTGGTCGCTACCAAGGTGATCGGCATTCGGAAGCCGTCGTTTTGAGCGGTACCTTTGATTGGTGCAATAAAGACGAAGCTGGCATATTCAAATTGAGGCTTAACCCCTTAAAATTGAGAGGACTTGTCGCTTCTACCGTCGCTTTGGGTCGGATAGATTTTTGAGCATAAGTATTCCCTCTCCTTCGCAGCCACCGAGGCACCTTGCCATCAGGGATCAGTCATCTCTGCGCGAAATTTTGGCGAATTGGCTCGTTAATAACGATCATTATTTCCTGAGAAGAAGATGGAGGGCCTTTTACGTCGATGACTTCAAAACTAAAAGCAAATCCAAAACCGCGAGTCCAGGGTCCGTGTTGACTTTTCGCTGTTGATGGCTCGGACTTTTCTTTGAAATTTCACCCTCCAACTCTTTCACCGGCTGGCGAGACTTGTGAATCGCATACGCGAATGACGGTAGAGCAGTTGCTTCAATGGCATATTCCGCTCAAGGATAACAAGCACCAGACAGATTGCAAGCTATTCAGCCGTATCGGTCTTGCGCTTTCGAAGACGTGGGCAACTGTGGTTTTACGGCCAGATCAAATTAAAAGCTTCCTGACCTTGCAGGTAAACCTGTAATGAACGATGGATGCGCTCTGATGTCCCGCTCGTTAGCCCAGGCCATATGTTTCGAGTTGGGGATCGATGGGGCCACCCCGAGCTGTTTCAAGGTCGTATTGCTGGTGCCAAAGGCCTGTGGATGGTTGTCAGGGACGAGGCTGTTGATGACACGTTTTGGATTGAGATATCAGACTCCCAGCTGAAAATCAAACCCCATCCGCATGACCTTTTCGGTTGTGTCGACAAAGAGAAGGTGACATTTGAAGTTGCAAGCTGGTCAAAACCTTTGCGCCCGTCAGAACTCAACACCCAACTTCTTGAAGTCTTGAACAATCGCGGGCAAGTAAGGAGTCGCGTTGCGGAGATTGCGCGGAACGCCATAAGAGAGCTTTATATGGAATTTGAGACTGTCATGGAGAAGAACAGTATCCCTTTGGCGAGGGCTTTGATGCAGAAAATTCGGCCCACTCCTGAAGATGGATCATCTCGCACGAGTTTACGGCGAGTTGATCAGTGGATAGCACAAAATATAGAATCTGTCATTCGTTTTCTAGAGGCAGGTTTTACTCCGAGAGAATTTCAGCCTCTACGAGACCGCATGAGAATATGTTTAAGTGATACCCTGAACCGATACGTCGACGAGCTTCATATTCCCATACCGCTATCGACCTACGCATACTGCATAGCCGATCCGTACGGGATATTAGAAGAAGACGAGGTTCATTTTGCTTTCTCCGGCCAATGGAGGAACTGCTCAGACTTCGAAGATGCCATGATAGACGGCATGGATGTTCTCGTCGGGCGGACACCAGCTCACTGCCCTTGGGACATACAAAGACGGAAGGCTGTTTGGAGACCGGGACTCCGGCATTTCAAGGATGTCATTGTTTTTCAACCAAAGGCGACACTCCCTTGCGAGCTTACTCTCAGGTGGTGACTACGACGGTGATCGGCCCTGGATTTGTTGGGATCAAGGGATCGTTGAAACCTTCACGAATACCAACCCTCCTAATTTTGAGCGTGGCCCCGAGCATTTTGGACTTGTAAAACATGCTCGGCCAATGACGACTATTCATTCCGTTGATGAGCTGCTTGAGAACGCCTTCAAATTCAATCTAGCGCCATCGAATCTTGGATGGTGCACAGATGAGCATGAAAAACTCTCATATGAAGAAATGGAAGGCCTTAGCTCACCGTTGTCAATTGAGCTAGCAACGCTTCTTAGTCATTTAGTTGACAGTAAGAAGTCGGGCCTGCAGCTCACAGATGAGCAGTGGCTGCGATACCGCAAGAGCCTTAGTCCTAGTCCATGGGGCAGAAGAATGCCGGCTTATAAGGACCCAATGGCAAAGAAGGGAACCTTCGCAATATAAATGACTATCTTAGATTTGAAGTTGGTCTCCGGGAAAGGGAAGAGGCCCTGGCAAAGTTCAACCGAATGTACGGGGCGGAAGAAAACAATCGGGATGAAGATCTGGTTCGTCCCTGGAAGGCAGCACTCATGAGAGCCGAGCGTGAAAAGGAGGAGGCGGAGCATAGACAATTCGGGGTGAAGCTCGGTTCTACGTTGTATGATGTCCTAAAGAACATAAGGGACCATATTAACCAAGCCTATCACAAATGGACAGATGGGTGTATCCCTAATGAAACCCCGGTAGCGCTCAAAGTTCAGCTAGCCGCTGACTTGCTCGACAGAATCCAGCCACCTGAATCCAGTCATCCGCTCGCGCACACTTGGCAGAATAGCGAGTATGAATGGCAAACGCTGCTAGCCTCGGGAGCGTATTTTCTATGCTGGCGTTCCGCTTTTCCCTTATATGCAGCCGGCGAGACTTTATGCAGGATCAAGACTGGAAAGGAGCCGGCCCGGCTAATCCGAGACCAGATCTATATCAGCATGAAGGTCAACAGTAGTAGGGCACGCCGTCTAGCTGGTGCGGAGGCTGAAGATGTCGCAGACGATGATGAGGTGGAAAGCGATGGGGGTTCAGAAGATTTCGATCGAAAGTCGGAGATCGACGCACTTCTTGAGATTGACAGACAGCACGATTACTGGTTGTAGAATGGAACATACAGATGTTGCGCCCATCGCCGGCGGGTAACTCGTCCACTTCGTTGGATACACTGCATTGGAAGAATCGGGCTGGATTTATTTACGCACATGGGGTTTCTTGGTGTTGAAAGATACTTTATTTTTGTATTTCTCCTTTCCTGAGGAATATCTGCCAAATGTCTGCTACATGATGTCTATTTTACTTGCTTATAAAATGTTTTTGATGCTGTCTCATTTGAAATGATAATTTGTTATGAATGAATGAAGCAATGAATCTCGGCATTTCAGTCCTAGATGATATTGAATACGAACTGCACTGCATATGCAAGACCCCAGCACTAAACCAAATAAGGTAATTTCACATTCCTTTCCCGACTCGGCGAATATTCAGCAGAGAACGAGTTTCTAGGGTTTGTAAAACAACTTGGCCTGTCTAATCCACCCCATCCACCATGAGACTGCAGCAGAGCACGTGAATTGACAATCTGTAGTATAGCCTCGGCTTGTAGCCTCTCACAAATTAACTCTCTATTAGATCTATTAACTTCGACTTCGAATCACATGGACCGAGGCGGTGAAATACTCTGGTGCCAACGTAAAGACGGCTTTACCAACCCTTTTTCTATGTAGTGTCTGGATAGGGCCAAACTTTTGCGTGCAAAAGGCTTTTGTCCACGACCTCCTCCTAAATATAAAGTCTTTCAAGCGTTCTGTTGGATTCCTTCAATCGCTCATAATCACTTGGTCGTACCATGGAATCGTGGCCTCGTCCTGCAATTGTTGCATGGCGGATGCAAGTCCTTCATGTAGCTCTATTTCATTTTGATGCAATACCAACTCCTCCTGGGTGTATTTTATTGGATAAGGCCCTGCATCCGGTACAATGTCTTCCTAATGTGCAACAATGGCAATCAAGGCGTTACTTAACGAGATGAGGTCCTTCCTATTCCAACAGCTGTGGACCGAGTCTATCGGTTTCGTCTTAATAGAACGCCATCGATCATCATTCATACTTCGTCCCACAGGATCTTCCCTTTTGACCAAGTTCTGATAGTGTATTAATAATGGGTCTGTAGACGGGTAGATCCATAACAGCTCTCTGATCTGTCCAGAATCTCGGGGCGGTTGATGGCCCAATAGCAAAGATATTGACTCCAATCAGCTTTTTAATAGATCTGCCATGCCTGGAGAAGGAAAATGAAGCAAGATTGGTTTGGTCCCATGTATTTGATTTCCCATATCGAATTGCGGATTTTGAGGCCATCGCGACCACAAATTGGAGTGTAGCGACTTCGGCGGCGAGCACGTAGAATGATGGTCCAGCATTGGGATTGGGAATTTGACCTTTATACCTATGTCCAAAAATATTAGCTTAGAATATTAAGAAAGAAACCCAAGATGTAATACAGTTCGATGCCATATTCTTAGGCGTGCCGTAGCGTGTAGCGTGGCTAGAGCGAATGGCGATGATTTCATTGGTGGAGAACTCCATTTTCACGTGCCAAACACGTGAGGCCCAACATGTCTCCATCGGCATCATCGAAACAGCCCCTTCGCCCCGTCTTCCTCGCGGCCAATTCGCTGCGCTGCGGCATCCAATCTTCCTGCCTCCTTGTTCCCTTCACACTCCCCACGTTCTTGGCTCTTTCCTCAAATAGGATCCGGTGTAACCATCAGTCTAGTTCGGGTAAAATCCCAACCCGTCCCACGAACGCTTCACCACGCTACCTACCACAATACAGCCTGAATCACAGGCCCAAGCACATGCGGGCATCAGCGAGACAAACGCCACCGGTCTGATGCATCTCCGGCCCTCCGTTCCGTCTCCGTACTCACCTCCTTCTACTGCTAATACTCATCCTTACGAACCTTCCCACGCAACGATGGACGTGGATAGCAATACCGTTGACGATCGGGCTCGACGAGCCACAAGTGTCTTGTCAATGGATGATATTAAGGCCGCTCAGGCGCTCGAAGGCCTTCGTACAGGTAGGACACTCAGCCCATTCGTGCATCATGCCTCTTCAGATCTTCTTACCCTCCCGAGGTTGAGTGGCTGATTGAACAATTTCTCCTATACAAGATTTCGCACATACTCCTCCTCGTCATACTCCTATACCACGCTCCCATCCTCTGCAGGCTCAGCATTCCAGTTCTGAGTCCGAGTCGTCCCAAGCCGAGCCTTTGATTTCTCTTCTTACTTCAACCCATCCTTTGATATCATCTGCCATTAACAGTTCTGTGTCGGCATATACATCGTCCAAATCATATTCGTCACGCTTCAAGTACGGGGCTGAGTTTTTGAGAGGAATATCGGGTCGCCTGTTGCCAATACAGTAGGCACTGTCAGTCGCAAGACTGGCGTGGAAGGAGGCCTTCGATGGGCACTTCAGCGCCGAGATACTGGTGAATCAGCTAAAGGGAGGAAACGCCAGAAGACAGGTGCTACCAGCGGTGGACCGGACGAAGCTGATGACCTTGAACAGTCTTTGCCATCACCCGATGAAATGCAGCACACTCGATCGGTTTCCGAGATCTCGTATTCTGAAACTCTACCTCCATACGATGATAACAAATCCCCAGTTACGAGGAGATTCAGCAACATGAGCGGTCACCAAACGGCCCAGAGCAGAACAAGACATGGCAAAGCCGGTTGATGATCTCAACCTCTGGGCTGGGGTTGCGATGAGCGACGAGTCTCTTCGTCGGTTGACCTATTGCCTGAAGTGGCTCAAGTGGGCGAACGGCCGACTTAACAATGCGGTACTAGCTCTGAAAAGCATGCTTGAGAAATGGGAAGAACAGAAGAATGAGAAATCTACGGACGAGAATTCTTCCCGGAATCGAGCCCTACTATCACAACACATTCAAGCTATCAAGGAAGATGTATTGCGAACACTCAAACAAGTCGTGGATGTTGTGTCTAAATACACCGGTGGAGCACTACCAGAGAATGCGCGAAACTTAGTCCGCCGCCATCTAGTTTCATTGCCCCAGCGATTTAAAATCGCGTCGACATCCAACCCGTCACCCGAGGCTGCTACTTCGAGCTCTGAAGAAGCGACCAGTGCCCATCGCGTTCTTGTACTCGCTCAAGAAGGACTTGAGATGATGTCGCAGGTTCACCGTGTCGTGGATGAGACTTTAGTCAGCGCTCAATCATGGTGTGAGCGTCTAGGCCGTAAGCTACCGGACTCAAGGATGATCACCATCAGTCGCTGGAAGATCCCAAGTCCATGGCAGTTGATAGATCGCAGTATGCACCGAATAACCAGACATCTGTAGCTACTGATGTCAAGCAACCTATTCACAATGTCGATGTTGAAATGGCAGACACTGGTACTCTTTGATTCTGGCAATCGATTGAGAATTCAGCCAAGGCATACTGCTAGCTTCTCCTCCCCGTCCTTCTTCACTTGGATTCTCCTCCACGAGCATAAGTGTTTTCGTTTCTTATATATGTGACGCATGACCTGCCGCACTATATGCATTCAATGGCATTGACATGTCTATCCAGCTTGTTGTATTCCTTGACTTCATGTGCGGAAATTCTACTTACTACCGACGACAAAAGAGTCATATCACTCTCGCGAATGACTGATTATCCTATCCAGTCTATTCGCAATTTCCTTTGTCTCTCCCTCTCTTCCTCTATAATGCCGCTTATTTTTGGGTATATCTCTCATGACTTTTTTACTTTCCTCTTCCGTTCTCCATGGCTGATATTATATTTTGGTTGAGATTGCAAGGCGTCCTGTCCTGTACGTCAGTTTTCAAATTTTTCTTTTTGATTGCCTTATGTTCTTGTTCGGGAGTCATCAGACTTTGAAAGTATTACACGATATTGATGATATTTCCAAATGACTCCTAAGATGATCAAGATATCCAAGTAACGATGCAGATTCACTCCAAAACAAGCGGGGTAAAATGCAAATGAGAAATATTAGATAGACGGGACGCGGTCGAGGAGCTTATCCCTCATATGCACATAACACAATATGATGTTTATGCCGGAAAGAATGTCCTGAAAATAAAGGGGTATCTCAGATGCACACATGCGCAAACTCCTTGACGACAAGAAACTAGAGTACGGTAGATAAATAACATCCCTCAAAGAGAGCAGGGGAGAAGGGCAGAATCAACGGTCGTATCGTTTCAACAACTCCCCAATTATCTCGTCTCGTTGCAAGACGAGTGGTCCTCCTTCGCCACGGCGCCATTTCCGCAGCGCAAATGCAGCTTCGTAGTTTGCTATGATGAGACCGTCGCGGCGTTGTATGGCGCGTTCGTTCATTATCTCTCGGAAACGTCTGCGGGCGATGCGAACTCGTGCTGCCCTTTCTTGAGGACTGACTAGACGACGGTGAAGCGCAATCTGACTGGATAAGGCGAGTTGCTGTTTGGGCCATGGGTCTACTAGCGGCGGTGTGAGGTCAGGGAATGATGAGTCCTTCGGCGGTGATGATGATACTGCTGATGCTGGAGGAGAAAAGGATTCGCTGGGCCGGAGAAGATGGATGAGGTTGTGGATAGTGAGGGCGATGACCAGCTTCCTGGCATGTTCTTGCTCGTAGTAGGAGAACAGACTAATTCCTCTGGATCTCCGACCCGTGGAGGCGTGCCTGATGTGGCGGTAATAGCGAATTCGTTCTCATCGTCGCTATCTATGATGCATTTCTCCTTCGATTGAACCAAAGCTTGACTGCCGTGATGCGCCGTCCATAGGGCCAGCCTACGCTTCCAATCCCCAATGTCTTCCATCTCTTCATTCGTCCGGCAGTAATTCAGTATGCTGCGTCGGTGAATGTAGTGCTGGTGAATATGGTAATCGACACAATAACAAGCGAATTGGGATTCGTAGCTCTGGTCAACCTCAGTCCCCATTCCTGAAAAGACCTTCCTCGCGCGGTTGCGGTTCATGTATTGCTCGACAAGCCGGAGGTATTGTTCACGTTGGGCTGTTGTTGCAAGCTGCAGATACCGGGCTCCCGAACACTCTCAGGCGTCTCGTCTGGAGCCACATCCTCGGATGGTCGGTTGAGGACAAACGGGGGTCTTCACCATAACGGTAGATGCCATGGCGGATGTCTGATTCCATGGCTTCAGCTCTGAGATACATTGTTTTGTCGCAGTGGCGGCAGTTCAGGGCTTCCTGCAGAATCGCGTTCTGTGACGTTGAATTAAGCTATTGGCATTTGGCCACAAAGGGAAGGTGCGATGGGGAGCACGCCTACCATTTCTAATTCGGCTCTAGCACGATCATCTTCCACAGGCACAGGGAAGGAACCTCGTTTTGGCTGGTCTTCTGCTTCTGCTTCTGCTTCTGCTCGGCAGCTTCGACTTTCCTGGTTGCGCTCGACAGTCCATTGAAGGTTTTCATGACAGCTTGTACCTTGCAGATATCGCCATACTCATACGAGGCATCCGCTCCGTTTCCAATAAGAGAGATTTCGGTCCAGTCGGACGCAGAGGGATTGGCCTCGGGTGAAGGAGACTCTGGAGGCCTCGGGGCATTTTCACCTTTTCTGACTGTTGCTGCTGAGGTGGCTTTGGTGGGTTAATCGTGAGCTTAGGCAGCTTGGGGTGGATATTGTAAGGCTCTGTGACCTCTTGCGCCTCGATGATGACCTGGAGGATCGCCTTCGAGAGGTCGTGGTTGGAATCATTAGGAAAGCTTCTTGCTTTCTTTTCCTTTTCAAGATATGGATTCGCCTTCCCCAAGCGCTGTCTCCCCTAGACCAAAACCTGCATCGAGATGATTTATGAGCGTACTGTGTATGGTGGGTGTAGAAACCTTGGAAGGAACACCGCAGGGGAAGAAGTTGCAAAGTGCAAACTGCACAAAGAAAGGGTTGTTTGAGCTGTGCAAAGAGGACAAAACAGCTGAGTCAATAAAAGGGAGGATAATACAATGATGTATGTTCTTTGGATGACTATTGCGGGCACAATCACCTCTATGCATGGACGAATGAGTGAATAGAGCCGCCGGCTTTGCGGGCATCAAACGGAACTACAATACATTTCATTGCATTTGAACCCAGGGCATACAAGGCATGTCCCGATTGAAAGGGGACCGTCATGATATACCTAGGTAAACAAGCAACAGGTTTATATAGATTAGCAAGGCGAGGAGCAGCAGCCAACAAATTCCAGCATGGTTGTTGGTTCCATTTCCCTGCTTGCCATCCAGAAACTGACTGCATCACATCTGCGATTCGTCCATCAAGTGACAAGGCCATCTTGCTCCTCATGGGACGGCTGGGTATCATCGGGTTCTCTGACCGTCAAAGAAGCTCCCGTGACTCTGCGGCCTGAGGACAATGCAACCGCAGTCACCTGAAGCATGACTAAGCCCAGCAACAAACGCAGCAGCAGACGTCTTCAGTTCCATTCCGACTTCCATTCTACTATCTATTGTGTTTTACTTCAGGCACCGTCTGGGTCATTTCAATCCATAATGCTAAGCATCTGCTATAATCTATCTTCCGAATTCAACACTCTATACCGCTTGCATCCCTTGCCATGAACATGGAGAATCTATACTCTGGCTGTTGAACGACTGCTGAGACATAATCGTCGAGTCTTTTTCTGTTTTTGCTTCGTGAAAAAGGGGAAGGATCTAAATTCATCTACGGAAGGTCGAAATCTGTCTCCCTCTATCCACCTAAGGCGCGCAGTAGCCACCATCAACAATGATGTCGGTTCCAGTAGTGTAGCTGGAGGCGTCGCTGGCAAGGTACAGGAAGGCGCCCTTGAGTTCTTCAGGCAGACCTTCACGGCCCAGAGGGATCTTGCTCTTCCAGAGACTGTGGGTCTCCTGAGGGATGAAGTTGGAGATCTCCGTGGCAATGTATCCAGGAGAGATGGTGTTGGCTCGAGCGAATTTGGGCCACTCAACGGCAAGAGACTTGACTAGACATGGCCGTCAGTGGAATGACGAACATTTCCGGGATGCGACAGATGAATCCTTACCCAGGTGACGGACACCCGCCTTGGCCGCATTGTAGGGAGCCTGAAGCTGGGGATGTTGACAATATGACCGCTCATGGAGGCAGTGGCGACAAAACTTCCGTACGTGAAGTTCTCAAGTTGGTCGCCGAACAAGTCGGTGCCTTCCTCCTTCTGTCGTCGCCAGTGCGCAGCAGCAGCACGAGCACAATACCAGGTGGCATCGAGGTCAGTCTGGACAACATCCAGGTAGTGCTGAATGGGCCCGTCAACAGTGGCACCCTGAGTCCATGGAATACCGGCGTTGGCAATGAAAACGTCCAAGCGGCCGTTAAAGTGCTTGACAGCGTCATTGATGGTGTCTTCGGCTTTCTTCTGGTCGCGCAAGTCGCATTGATATGCCTTGGCTGGTGACAATTTTTGTTAGCAATGCGACTCTTGGTAGCACTCTTCAAAGTTCCTACCTACCCTGCACGCCATATTGCTTCGCGATCTCGGCAGCGCGCTCAGGAGCCTTTGCGTTTGTGTTATAGAACAAAGCAATGTTAGCACCAGCTTCTGCGAGACCCTGGGCCACGCTGAGACCGATGCCAGCACCACCACCGGTGACGATGGCTGTCTTTCCCTTGAGTGAGAAAAGAGCTAGTAAGCTGCCCTGCACTTGTGGTGGGGAGGGGCGTTATCGTGCACAAAGACGGCGTTCTGATCGATAGGAGAAGCAGCCATTTTGTTTTCGAAAGGCGAATCCAAGAAACAGCTTCTTGCACCAAAGAAAAGTGGAACAGAGAGAGATAGAAATATCTGGGGAGGGAGTCACGTATATTAAATTAGGCCCTTTGGAGGGCTGGTGAGGGGCAAACAGCGGTGATCACAACGGCGACAACGCAGCGTGGAGTTCGTCTACAAGTGGGTATCGTATCAGCGGAGGTCAGTCTTGTTAGGGTATTTATCACATTTATGTCTTCTATTTTATGCGGTCCGAGTGGCATCGTGTAGTAATTTGCTTGGCCGGCGTTGACACTGACAGCCATCTCATCCCGCACGAGCCCTGAAAAGGAAGCGGGCGCAAAAAGAAAGAAAAACAAAAGAGAAAAAAAATGGCGTTCGACTAGGACCGATTTACGACCGCCGCTCTAGCCGGTGAAGCTTGAACACCTAAAGGCTAACTAAATTAGCTGTATGATTGTTGATGTCTGAGCATAACTTGAGGCTTGTCTGAATATCTATTAGGGCCATGCACCTCCGAGAGATCTCTGACTCCCAAGGTTCTATTCTCAAGGCAAGCCATACAAAGCGTTGAGTTACTCAAGACATCGAAGAGGTTGTTAGACTAACGAGTACATCGTTTCAACAGAATTTCGGTGAAGATACTTACTTGCCCAGAAATGGTGCCTCCGAGTTACTCTACAGTGTATCACTCCAGACTACCTAGGTATTTCGAGGTAGACACAGTAATGACATCCTAAAGCCCGGCAACTGGGGCCGGGAACTACGTCGTTCATTACATCGGACGTATCAAGGGGAAAAATGTACAACATTCCCTTGCGATGCATCTATTCAATGAATCGCGGCGCCGTTTTTCGCAGCGCGTAGGCAGGAGCTTGAATACGACAAAACAAATACGAAGTACGTAAGCAGGGCAGTGGATGATTATGATTAGCTTATTGAAAGGTACCGAGGACGATGTACCTAATGTACATTGATTTGGTGAATCCAGCAGATGTATGGTAGGTATCTTTGAAAAACCTAACATGACGTCCCTCTTGCTCTCCTTGGAGAAGATTCAACAGTTTCATACCTAGATAAGCAAATAGTATAGAGAAGTCGGCTTTGGTCTATTTAAAGTATAGATGCAATTAACCATAGGGCTTGACCATCAAGCGTGCCAGAAACCCAAGTTGACATGATGTCTTTTAAAAATACGTCTCATAATTGACTTGTCCAACAAAACCGCAATATTGCCATCTTCTAAGGCACAGTCAACAGCTTAAACTGGTCTCCAGTAGTTCGTTTTCCTCTCCAGCTTGCAATTCCTCAAAGCCATCATGCAAGTCTACCGCGTGAATCGCCTAGGGTTAACGGTTAACTCCAGAGTCAATGTCAGAGATAAATGATCACAAACAATGGTAGGCCGATATAAGAAGGATAGGAAACCACCATCGTTGCAGGATGAGGCATCTGGCAATGCCCCGGTTTAGCAAGGGACCTCGGGAGTGAATGATGGACTAAACGAACCATGAATTACCACTGAGGTATTGGCTGAATCGGCAAAATGAACAATAAGCTTGGAACATTTCCTTAATCTAGCAGAGATATATACACTGTCTATATAAATAGGTATATACAACTTCTTTGATCTTTATCCTCGCTGGCGCAGCCACTGGCCGATCAGACTGGGATACATTCATCCTTACCACGCTAGCAAACTGAAACTTCCTAGATCAGAGAAGATCTTCCAATACATCACTCGTGAGAGACAAGCCACTGAAGTAATATTACCGTTCCTCCAGAGTTCGCCGAGCGCATTCTTCGCGTGTGGGTGACTTGCTAGTTTGCATTCCAGTCACATCCGCGTACCGGCCATCCCACAACAATGCGTAGCAATGTTTTTCCGTCATGGAATAGCTAGCTAGGGATCAATTTCCAAGCTGCTCGTCTACTGGTTTCTGCCTCGCCTATGCTGTCTGTAACCAACAAAGCGCATCCGTAGACTTTGTTGCACGGCTGCCGGAGTGCTATTTCAAGCCGCAGGTTATCTGCTAAACATCCCACCGCATACGAGTTAGACACAATATATCGACGATGTTGAGTATTCCGGTCGTGATTGCAGTGTCGGCAGGATGCTCAGCCTTACTCATCGTGGGCGTAATTCTCGGTGTAGCGGTTTGGTGGAGGACGCGACAGGATCGTTTGTCATTGGCAGTGGCTCAAGCTCATCGTGGAACAGCGCATCAAGAGCAGGTTTGCAACAGCTTAGCTACGGATTCTCCCATAAATTCAACTTTGCCAACATATCCGTATGGGGTACGCAACGAGTGGGCACAACTCGCGTCGCAAGAGACGTTTCAAAGCGCGCCATCTCAGCTGAAAACATCGCCGCCTGCACTGAAGAAGCAGAAGTCAAAATCGATACGACGATCGATATCAAAGTCTTTATCCAAAAGTCTCTCAATACGAAGAAGCAGTCAAAACCAATCCCTCTCGAACCGCTGCCCAATTTGCAACCGGACCCCTACAAGAGCTTCCTGATGCCAAAGAAAGGAACCCAAATCAGCGATTGCAGGGTTATCAGAGCTTCCTACAGAAACAACCCCACGCAACACACCAGAGAGGGAGAGAGATGACATAATGACCCTTGAGATGTTCAACAACCGCCCGGGTTCAACAGCATGGCCGTTGCTCAAGTCCGAGCAAAGGCTGTCTTCCGTTGCTGGCGGCCAGCCAGCCTATTTTGACCATAATCACACGAGGCTTCGCAATGGGAGCATTACCGCTCAAACAGCCGGAAGAGCTCCGGATATGCCTATGCCAGCACCACCGCGGAATGTTCCACAATCCTACCAGTTATCAAGAGAAGATTCCTTGATGAATATGTCTTCAATGAGCCTGGAAACCGCAAATAGCTCCATCTTGGATGATGGGATGAGAAGATCGATGTCTGTGGATCCCGAGTTTAATTATTCTCCTTCCCTGCCTCCCTGTCCCACGTTCACACCATTTAGCCCGTATGACATCGTGATCGGAGGATCGGTAGCGAGAGACTGCGCCTCTCATAGGAGAACACAATCTCAGCGGCTATCATCCTCAACAGCACATCTCACATCTGTATCGATGGAATCTGAAAGAGACCTGGAGGGTAGACATTCTCCTCGGCGAAGTTTGACAACCCGGAAGTCCCCTCAAGCACCGGACTGGTCCAGCCGGCTACCACGCCGTAGCGAAAGTGTGCTGTCGTCCTCGTCTTCCCTTGGTCGCAGACCAGTAAGTAGTCTGTCAAGCACCAGTCCGAAACCCTTCTACCCTTCAGGTCAAGGCTTGTATTCTCGCCAGGACTTTGGATCTCAGAGCCATCGACAAGAACGGTACTCCATGTACGAGAAGCCCCAGAGCCAAGAGGAGCAAAATATCGCCTTTAGCAAGAGCGTAGGCGATAGACCCAAATCAATTCAAGCTCCCAGTCCCAGGGTTTCGAGAGAAAGTCTTGTAAAGGCGCCATTGCCCTCTGCCATGAAATCAACTCACAATGCGAAGAAGGGTCATAGGAGGCAAAATTGCGTGCGAATCTCCATACACCCGCCTATTACATTCGGTGGTCCTGCCTTCTCGCCGATGATGGAGGAGCCTGAGGAAGTGTTGGACTTGGAGAATGATTTGATCAACCCAGTAAAACAACCACAACCGGCTCAGTCGCATTCTAACAATAACAGCGCACCCCGTGGAGAAAGTCGCGAAAGGAAACAGCTTAGGCACAGTCGTCATCGCTCAACTAGCTCTATTCAGGAACTGTCTTCGATTCACACAACTTCACCTGGCACAAATTCTCGCATCCCTCGGTTGGATACATCTAGAAAGCGCCCACACTCCCGGACGAGTTCTGTTGATGATGACGTTTTCACATCAGAAAATCATATCGTGATCCCTAATAGCACGACCTCGCGAACACCAGACGAAAGCCAATTCTTGTCCACGCCCTCTCCAGAAAGGCATGAGCCTTTGTGGTCTCTACCGTTCTGACCAATTCGCTGGCTCTTCACCCAAGCTTCCAGCAAACGCTTCCACAGGAAGCCCTCGACGGCTGCGCCCAAAGGACCGCGTAATCAACCAGAAAGATCCCCAAAAGGCAGCCACTCCTCCATCCTTGGCAATTGATACCTCGTACAATAGCGGAAAGACAATACCTGCAGGTGTGTTGCCGAGTCAGGGCTCTCAAGATCGAAAAATGTCACCAGGTCGCTCAGTCTCGTGCCGTCTCCTTCGAAAG
Source organism: Talaromyces trachyspermus (assembly GCA_020137715.1). Classification (NCBI taxonomy): domain Eukaryota; kingdom Fungi; phylum Ascomycota; class Eurotiomycetes; order Eurotiales; family Trichocomaceae; genus Talaromyces; species Talaromyces trachyspermus. The sequence continues at coordinate 6,204,316 of JACGXQ010000015.1, read as the reverse complement.
ATGTTCGAAAATCTATCACCCTTCTCCGTCGCATGAATAGTGAAGCGTGTGATGAGGACTCAAGGCAGTATCGACGTATGGGTCGCAATGCCAGCATCACCATACATAATGACAACAATATCATGACACCTCCAGGTCATAGAAGTTCAGTGCTAAGCAATGACAGCCTGACAATCTGGGAAGATGCAAGCGAAGATGACATTGACATATCGCCTTTGGCCCGCCAGAAAAAGCAACCTTTTAGGGTCCTCGAACGTATCGACTCCGAAGGGACAGCCGAGGAGGGCTTCAACTCAACCACGGACAATCAAGCCCAGCCAACTATTCGTCAAGTGCCGCCGAGCAGCAGTATCATCACCATTGAGGACAGTACAAACAGCGACAGTGCCGGTGGATTCGTCCACAAATTGAGCAACAGTATAACAACAATGCAGACGCCCAACCGTAAAGCTCGAGGTTACGTGAGTGCGGCACCAACTCCAGGAGTCTGTATGATGGAGATGGGTTTTGAAGGAGTGAGCGCATGCATCGTTAATAATAATTGAAACGTGTGAAAGTATGATTTAAGATACCAACTTATGTAGATAATAGCCAATAATTGCGCTTGTTACCTTTGAATTTTGCAGATTCAGTACACGCTCATGAAAATTTTATTTGAAACAGACGTTACCTTTTGAAATAGCCTTGCATTCTTCATCTATCACTTGGGTGTATAATCTGATTTTTCATAGATATAAGAAGATGGAAAGTCAAGCCGCTTAATCCGTTCTCCGCCATTTCGTTTCCTCGTCCCTGTCTTCCTCTCCAGCACCATCGCCATTCTCGAGCTCGTCATCATTCCTGCCATGAACATTCCCGGCTCCAGGACCCAAGCCCGGCATAGACATGGAGGCAGGCGGTTCCCCATCGGCTATCCAGTTCCCTCTTCATCAAAGTACTCATGCATATTGTCAGCAGTAATCCAGCCCGAGCTGCCGTCTACGGGAGGTGGCAAGCCACCGTCAGTGGCACCCGGCATGATCAACCCGGCTTGTAACATGCCTCCTACACCCGGCTGTTCGCTGTAGTCACCACCATAGTAATCTTCTTCTTCATCTTCCCCGTGCACTACGGGGTCCGGGTGTAAATTCGAGCAAGCAGACACAGCTGTGAACAGGGCCTGTGTTGCGGACATCTCCCCGTCATCATTTCATCGGCTACAAGGGCAGCCGTCTCTGTGCCCGCGGAATAAGATCCGAGTGCAGAGCTGGCAGTTTCAGCTACTGACGGGGCACAATAGTTAGTGTAATGCTGTCTTCTTCTTCGTCTTCTTCGTCTTCTTCATCGGCACCAGTCACGTCGGACGATCGGGGTTTCACAATCTGCATGTATAGTCCTTGAACTTCCGGTTCATCCGCGGGTGTGTCTGGCAAACGGAATCTTTGGATTGCATGGAGCGAAATGAGTGGGTAAGGTAGGGCAACACCAGAGCCGACTTCAGCCCGGTAAAGTAGAAATTTACTGCATTTTCATGTCAGCACAATGCCGTCTCCACAAGAAGTAAAATGAGAGGCTCATAAGTCAGGAATCCTCCACATACTCTGAAGCAACAAAAACATCAACACCGTCAAGTACGATCTCTTTCGCTTCAGTCAATTCATGAGACGATCCGTTCGCATTGGAATTTCCTCCACGAAGAGTGTTCAAGGCATGCGACGCAGCAAGGTCACACTCTAGAACGACAACTTTGCATCGTGAACTCTGGTAATGAAGGACCGGCGGACCATCATAAAAGATTCGGGGTGCGCGATTGATGTTCTGCGAGTGAAGTGAAGGAACTTGCTGAAGGAGGAGATTGGAGCACTTCCATTGTACGATTTTTTTCTTTCTGCGGTAATGAGAATGATAAAATTTAGGTATCTCAGTCTTTTGAAGAAAATTGAGGGGTTAGACCAAGGATGCAGTCAAGTGTTGAGGAAGAGCTTGGGTATTTTTCTTGTAGCTCCCCAGTCCCGCACTGTTCACGTGATAAGCTCCCGCATGCCGTCACTGCAGCCAATTCGTTCCAACAACTCCAGTTGCACTCCCAGTTGAGTTGAGCTGCACTGAGAAACTTTTGATTTCATACTTCATTGTTTATCTGCCTTCTTTCCAAATACTCCTCAATAGCGCGCATTTTTATTGTATGTCTGAATACAAGCTCTCCGCCTCTTTGGAAGGCCATGGCGATGATGTAAGCCTATTCAACCTCGCTGTGTTTTTGGTTTATCTGATTCGCTCAGCTGACTTGAGAAGGTACGCGCCGTGGCCTTCCCAAACAGCAAGACGGTGGTATCAGCCTCGCGGGATGCGACAGTTCGTATTTGGAAGCAAGTATCGTCTCCGCCGCCAGCCTACGACTACACGATCTCATCTCATGGAACTGCATTTGTCAATTCACTTGCATACTATCCTCCCAGCAACGAGTATCCCGAAGGACTGATCTTCTCCGGCGGTCAAGACACGATAATCGACGCTCGTCAGCCAGGAAAGGCTGCCGGTGATAATGCGGACGCGATGTTGTTGGGTCATCGTCACAATGTATGCTCGATCGATGTCTGCCCCCAAGGAGGTTGGATTGTTAGCGGCAGCTGGGATTCAAGGGCAAGACTGTGGCGCATAGGCAATTGGGAAACCGAGGTGGTCTTTGACGGGCATCGGGGAGTGTGTGGGCCGTGTTGGCTTACGACAAGGACACCATTATTACAGGTATGCTGTTAGACGTCCCGTATTCAAAGCATGGACACTCCGTGAATTTGACTAAATCCCTGTAGGATGTGCTGATAATCTTATCCGTATCTTCAATACCTCGGGGAAACTGTTGAAAACAATCAAGGATTCGCGAGACGTCGTGCGAGCTCTATGCAAACTTCCCGCTGGTCATCCTTCCGGCGCCCAGTTTGCCTCTGCAGGTAACGACGGAATAGCGAGGCTTTTCACACTTAATGGCGACCTTGTAGGTGAACTTCACGGCCATGAAAGCTTCATTTACTCAATAGCAGTAACCCCGTCTGGCGAGCTGGTGACCTCTGGAGAAGATCGTACCGTCAGGATATGGAGAGGAAACCAGTGCGTTCAGACAATCACGCATCCCGCGATATCTGTATGGAGTGTAGCTGTGTGCCAAGAGACTGGAGACATCATCACGGGAGCAAGCGATCGTATCGTCAGGGTATTCACTAAGGATAAAACTCGACAGGCTGACCCAGCGGTTGTGCAACAATTTGAAAACGCTGTCAAGGAGTCAGCAATACCACAGCAGCAGGTAGGCAACATTAACAAGGAGAAACTTCCAGGGCCGGACTTTCTCAAGCAGAAGTCTGGTACCAAAGATGGCCAGGTTCAGATGATTAGAGAAGACAATGGCAGCATCACAGCCCATACCTGGTCGTCGGCAACGCGGGAATGGATTGCAGTTGGTACAGTTGTGGACTCGGCAGGTAGTTCTGGGAGAAAGACGGAGTACCTTGGGCAAGATTATGACTATGTCTTTGACGTCGACATTGAGGATGGAAAGCCGCCTTTGAAGCTGCCTTATAACCTCTCTCAGAACCCGTACGAGGCTGCAACGAAGTTCATAGGCGATAATGAGCTTCCAATAGGATATTTAGATCAAGTGGCCAATTTCATAGTTCAAAATACGCAAGGCGCAACAATCGGCGAAGCCGCAGGGCCGCAGCAAGTATCTGCTCCTGATCCCTGGGGTCAAGACAAACGATACCGTCCAGGGATGCCGCCCCTGCTGCGTCGATACCGGAAACACGTCAAAATGTGCTCCCCAAAAACATACCTCTCGATCAAGTCAGCAAATATCAAGGTTATAGTGAAAAACTGTCGGAATTGAACGAACAACTTGTTTCCACGGGCAACAAGGACCTTTCTTACAATCCACCAGAGCTCGATACACTTGGAAATTTATGCAGTCAATTAGAGAATACAGGCTCTCCCCGAGGATCCCGCTACAGTGGAGGCCGGGATACAGCTTATTTTGAAGGCAGCCCTCAAATGGCCTACTGCAAATCGGCTCCCTGGTCTGGACTTACTTCGGCTTCTGGCGGCGGCAACACCTGTTACTGCTCAAATACGATACGAGGGACAGGATATCATTGACGGGCTCCAACAGAGCGGAGTATTCCAAAGTCCCGTCGCTGTCAACAATGCAATGCTTGCGATTCGCTTCTTTGCGAACCTTTTGATACTCCTCTCGGTGGTGATCTTGCTGCAACCAAATTTGACAACATTCTCCAAATGGTGTCCTCGGTTACTACTGTGGCAGGTGCCACGCCGAACCGAAACGTTACCATTGCTGCTACAACCCTGTACATCAATTATTCAGTGTATTTTACTTCTGAGGGACGGGTACACAGTGTGGAATCGGCGGAGCACGCGCTTCGGCTTCTTGAGGAGCTATCTAAGATCTTAGCGAGTGAGAAGGACTCAGAAGCCGTGTATCGCGCCCTGGTGGCGCTGGGAACGCTTGTGAAAGCGTCTGGCGGAGAAGTGAAGAGCGCAGCCAAAGAGATTTACGAGCTTAATAGGCTATTGAGCAAAGTCTCCAGCTCCAGCGCTGGGCGCGAGCCTCGAATGAAGGGGTCATTGGGGAAATTCAAAGTGCATATTCATCATAGTCTACCTTAGAACACAGCGAGCATAGATAGTTCCATTAATTTGCAGGTTGATTTGCTCAACATCCATCGCTAGACGTCAACTCCCTAATACATAATAGGGTAATTTTCCTCCGGCTGTGTCTCACATTGTATCTTTTAGAGCTTCTTATCAGCATCAACGCCAACTTCAATAACCTGGTCAACGCCCGGATAGTCCGGAACATCAATGTCATATTTATCTGCAATCGACCTGGTCAAAACCTTCCACCGACGAAATGTCGACCCTGATACCATTTGACGCATGGTTTTGGAGCCGTGAGACTAACCAACGCTCCCGGCATAAATTTTGCACCTGGTCCTTCCTTGGGTGGCCCTTCCTGGATATCCCATGAACTGGGGCATCGACGCTGAGCACCGGTAAACTGGTCTCTTCCATCTGACTGATGATCGATGGGAATGGTTCCCGGAGGGGCTTTTGGAATGAGAACCCAAAAATTGCGTCGATGATCAGGTCTGTGGACTTGAGAGCTTCAGTGAAGTCGGGAACGAACGGGACATCGAGATTTGTGAGTTGGGTTTTGAGACGCTATTCATATATACATATGGTAAATGTAAATTGAATGATGAGCGTTTGGCTTCTTGACTTGGAGCAATTTGCCATGTTTCCTGAGCCACTGGCTAGTCTTGACTTACCTCATATAGTTCATTCTTGCCTTGCTTTGGGTAGTAGACGGATGGCTTGTAGCCATAGTGTACTAGGTGGCGCGCTGCAACGAGGCCATCTCCCCTATCAATGATTAACCTATTAGCAAGTAATAGACGACATCAGCGCTCAGGTCCTTAACTTGCCATTATTTCCGGGACCGCAAACAACAAGGACGTTTTTCCTTTATTGAGTGGATGAAAGCGATATACTGATTGAACAGGTAAGCCTATAATTTCGAATGACAGCAACAAAAGCAGATCTCTATTAGACTCTCAAAGGAAGACGAACCAGCTTGTGAGACAGAAAGACCTGCTAATTCCATTAGCTGGTCCAATGAGAAACCGCCCACGTCCATCAAATCCTTGTCCAAGGCCGCAGCATCTTTGGAGGAAATTGCCTTCGTTACAGGTCCGTGTCAAATTGATTCCTCATTCTTTAGAAATGGAAGGAGACTGTTACCTTGAGGGACATGGTGGCGGTTTGTGCAATTTGACGAGCTTTGAATCTGTAGGCCGGATTATGAGTGAGCAATCGAAACATACATATATATATACGTATTTGTGTCGTCGATGTACAGAGTTGCGACTGCTGCTCTATCTAGGTATGCCACGCGTAGCTCAGCTTAGGAATAGAAGCTGTAAAATTCGTCTTTGCAGAGAATAAAAAGCACCAGAGATGGCTATCATTATCATTGCATCATCGTCGCATATCAATGTACCTAAACGGGCAAGGCATTCGGAACCATCGGATTAACAGTTCTTCCGGATCCCAAAACTAAAGCCCTCGCGAATTAGCGTTCCTCCATCGAAAACTGATCGATTCCCATTGTGCTGCAGCGCAGCTGTTACAGTCACGCTGTTGACGTCTTTTTAATATCACAATGGTTGTCAGAATTCGATTTTCGCGATTTGGCCCACGCCATTCGCCTTTTACAATATTGTTGTCGCACAAGCGAGGTATTTTGAACCCGAATTCTTTCTTCACTTTTGTCACCATTTACTCGTTTGTCATGACATGTTTTAATATTAATTCCCCGCACTCGCATGATCAATTCATATTACTAATAAGAGACGTATATAGATCGGCTCGTGACTCCAAACCCCTTGAAGTCATTGGCACCTACAACCCTATTCCACAAAAGCCTACCAATTTGTCCGAAGAGGAAGCCCGTGTCGCAAAGGCTTTCAAAGAAATTTCCATCGATCGATCACGAGTCAAGTATTGGTTGGGTGTCGGTGCGCAGCCAAGCGACTCAGTGTGGCGGCTGTTAAGCATGGTACGTTGAACAAAGTATTATTATTCTTCTACGGACAAGATGCATTCGCGGGAAAAGGGGACGAACCATGTCGTCTACCTTAGCAGCTCCGCAAATCTTCTAAGAACGATACGATACTAATTCCCAGCACAGATGGGCCTAATCGAACCCAAGCCGAAGAAGTTCGAATCCCAAAAGAATTGATCGGATACCCTCCTCGCTCAGTCGATGTCACATTCTCTTTCGGATGACCAGAAAGAAAAGCTTAGCATGGCAAGGGATTGAAAAAGTTTCCACCGACGGATTAGATATGATTGTGCGACAGAAGAAATGTGTCGAGTCCGCAGTCAGCATTTCACGGCGTTTTCATGACTTTTTAACCCATCGGAAGTCTTATGGGCTTGCGTGGGTTGTAAATGTTGGTTATATATCTCTATCAAATGTACAATACGGCTGGTTTTGTTGCGTGTTAGGATCTTTGAAATCTACGTTTCTATAGAATTGAATACATGTTCATGATAGTCCATGGATGCTGGTGGATATCTAGGGATTACTAAATTAAGGGCAAAGAAAGCAATGTGGGCAGTGGAACCCATCCCCATCGCCTTGCCGAATTCGGCAAGGCCCAGATGAGCTTAAATCAAGTGGAACAAATGACAAATGCCACTTATGCATATAAATCCGGTACCTGGGTATTCAGTACAGTACTATCAGACTACGTACGTCGTACAACAGCTGTCTTATGGCCGGTCTGGCGCCGGATGTACTCTCCGAGCTCCTCAGCAGCCAATAATAGCGCGAAGGGAATTACTTGAAACTTCAGACTGCGCTTTCGAGTCAGTATCGCTATCTCGCGTCGACTATAACTAATTACTCTGCTAATCTGCGTAATAACGTAGCAGACAGACAAACACGATATGCCATATTCAGAAAGAGCTGGCGGACCCGATAGATTTCGAACTTCGAAGAAGCCGGGCAAACCACAGACCCTCTCCAATCATTCCAATCAACAATGGCTCTTGCTGGCCCAAGCTCGTCGTTAGTCGGGAAACTTTAATAGAGTGCTACGGGTAGGGAATTCCGTGCTGACACCGTCCGACGTCAACTGTCAAAGTCTCAATTAGTTAATTGCCTTTGCTCTCTGCTGAACTAAATAGCACTGGCAGCGATGCAACAAATAGTCAAGAGGAAAAGCATGATCCTTCTTGTCTGCAGACGGAATAAATACTGACATGCACTCAATACGACATAGTACATAGGCATACTAACTCGTAACCAACGACGTGGCCCTAATACCATGCCAGTAATACTAATAGTAATAGTACGTAGACGGTACGTAGATTAGTTAGATACCGTACTGTACAGAAAAAGAACCCACAGTGATTACGGCGTAAATGCCCTATGATTGGCCACGAGGAAATGCTGCAGTCACGCCGGACGCTTGCGGAACTGTGGTTCGCTGCTTTTTCGTGGGCTGCCCCACCCTGACAGGCTCTGCATTCGGGTCGCCAGCGCTGATTGGCCACCCAGCGCTGATTGGCCACCCAGCGGTGCAGTGGGAACAGCTCAGCCTCTCAGATGGCGATCGGCACGTTGTATGGTAATTTACTATGACATACAGTACGATGGCTCGTGCCTGAGGTGTTGTAACTTGTTGCTGCTCGCCCGCTTTTCCTGATCCTTGGGTCCGGCCAGACTCTCACTTATCAGGCCCAGGCTCTCTTCTTCTTCTTCCAGCAGCCATACAGTGCAAACTCGCCCGGAATAGAGCCTTCTCATACCACAGCGACCTGTGGCCAGCCCAGCCAGAAGATTGCAATTTTAGCTACCTGCTTACATCTTATGTCGTTAACTATGTCGCGTAATCATAATACAGCGTACAATGGCAGTCTCAGTCAGCCACGCTAGACCGTTCCCGGCACGATCGAGAACCCATGGATTCGTCGTCCAGCCTGGCCAATCACCGCGCGCATGCACGGCCCATTACCGCAAAAACTACACACGCGCTAGGCCTTTTCTGGCGCGCTCCCTCCTGGAACTAACTCAGTTAGTTCAACTCACCCTCCCTGGACTCCCAGCGTAACTGCCTGTCTGCCTGCCTGTTGCCCTTCCTGCCTTCCCACACCCTTCCACTCCTACTCCCCTTCCCCAACTTTATCCTGGATCTTCGCTTCCACCACCCCATCCTCGTCATCGTCATCACCTGTCTTTCCTTACCACCTCGCTCCCTCATCTGTCGAATCCCAACCGTCTTCGCTTCTCCATCGCTTCTTTTGCCGTCTTGTTTCGTTAATCCTGCCTTCCTGCTGCGCGCTACCGCGTGCGAATCCTTCCGGTCTTCGAGTTCCACCCACCGATCCGAGAGACTTGTCGCAAACAACCGTCGCATCCTTATTTCGTGTGTCGCAAAACTTGTCGTTGGGAGCAGAAATACTCCGGATTTTACAACTGCCATCGATTGTCGCGTCGCATCTTAAAACTCGCCGTTGCGTACATATTGCCTGTGGTTCGCCACGCTTGTGGTCGCGTTCGACACGAGGTCCGTCCCAGGTTGTGAACAGCAGTTCGATCTCCAAGTTTACTTAATTTTTTGTGTGCACGTCAAATCGGATCTACCGGGTCTTTTGGGGATATCGCGACACGTCTCTCGCATCCTTGCTGTTTTATTTGATTTTTGTTGTGGACCAGGCATGGTTGGCAGCTCCACGACGCAGTCCAGCCGCACAAGCCCTGGGTCTTTCAGCACTACTCAACGCGCCACATCGGTATCATCCAGTAATTCTTCCCTCAGTCTTCGTCGCAAGGGCCCTTTGGAGTGCATAATGCGATGTCGACCGACGTGTATAACTCCGCTGTCTCTCAACCTTCTGCGTCCTTGAGCTCCTCTTTTACCTACCCTTTTCACCGATCGGAACAACCTCGACCTTCGATAGCCTAGGCACAAACGGTATGCGGCTTACTGATCCCGATGTGTCGCCTCACATGAACGGGTTCCATCGCATGGGTAATGGCGCTGCCATCCTCATGCGCAGACTGCCCAAGAACACTAGTCGGGAAGCCCTACGGAGCATGTTCCTCTTTGCGAAAGATTTTCTCGACGCTGATTTCGTCCCTTCCGAGTTGCCAGAGGATAGCAAATTCCTCTGTGCAGTTGCACGCTTCAACACAGTGGCTGCTGCCGAAGAAGCTCGCGCCATGCTTGACGGCAAGCCCAACACAAGCAATGAAGCCAACATGATTGTTGAGATGTTTCCAGGACCGCTTCCCAGTCGCCGAAATACCATCGACCATACCGCTAGTCGTGGTATTACTGCGCGCCAGTCGTCCCGCTTCAACGGCACTTTTCAGACGATGACCAACGGCTCTTCCTCTCAGCAAGCTAACGAAGCGCTTCCGGCTCCTGATACTAACTCTCGACTTCATACACTCTTCTCTCCCCGTTCGCCTATAGGCAGTGGGCTTGGCGAACTCCGCGCGTGAGTGGCAAATCAGTCATCGATCAAGATCTCGATGAGGAGACGGGCGAATTGCTGAAAGATCCCGTTGGTTATGCTCAGAATGGACATGTTAACGTTCCTCTCGCGCGGCGCTCAACCAACCCTCAGATTCCTACTAGTCGGTTCGCCAATCTGTCCTTATCCACCAATCTTACTTCCCTCCTTTGCAGAACTATTCCAACGGCGCTGGTGGTCGTATGGGATTGCCAACCCCTTCCAGCGCGCTGCCGCCTAATATAAGTGGCAACGCTCCTTTTCACTATCCTAACCAGCATAATCCGCGCCACAGCCTGCCTGCTGCCAACCCGAACGATCTGAATCCTCCATGCAACACACTCTACGTTGGTAATCTTCCAGCCGATACGCAGGAGGAAGAGCTCAAAGCTCTCTTCTCCAAGCAACGCGGCTACAAAGGTTGTGCTTCCGCAACAAGCAGAACGGTCCGATGTGTTTTGTTGAATTTGACGAGGTTGCAATGGCTAGCAAAGCCTTGAACGATTTGTATGGGTATAAGCTATCCAACAGTGTGAAGACAGGCATTCGTCTTAGCTTCTCAAAGAATCCTCTGGGTGTACGGAGCGGACAACCCGGTAGTAGCATCAATCCACCGACTCCGCTTAGCCCCAAACTCCCATCCATGGAGGTGCTGGTATTGGACCCATCCCAAATGCCATGTTTTCCACCGCCAGCGGTCCTCCTCCGGGCTTGTCAGCGCCCCGGGTCTTGGGCTCCCTCCTATGAACGTCCGAAATGGTTCCATGCCATTGCCTCCGAGTTCCCATGCGCCAATCAATAATGGCATCTCGTTTGGTGCCAACAATGGGCTCGGTATTCGAGCTAATGGGTTGAATTCTCTTAACCCCACCCGTTCGGTAATGCGATACCTGGCAATGCACAGGGTCCCGGCATGAGTGGTTTCAGTGGCGTCTATCCCGACTATATGATGGGTCGATAAGCAGTTACAAAGAGATAACAGAAGGAAACACAACAACAACCATCTACCACAAGATAACAACATCATATTACGCATCGGTAATGCCTGGTATGTTTGATGATTTACTGGATTTTATGGCGCTTAGGGAGCTTGGGTTTAGAGTCGGTATTACGGGGGTCTTTTTTACTTTTCTCCTCCCTTCGCATGGCAACTGAGACGATTATTTTTCTTTCATAAATTCCTGTTTTATCTCCCTTGGGCCCGGTTCGCACAGCGTTAGTTCAATGATTGTATTGTTCCTCTCTCTTTGCAACACATGCATTGTTCGTCTCCCTTTCTTTTGATTCTTCTTTGTCATATTCAGGTTTAATTTGATTTGATTGCATTATCATGTCTCGATTATTGTTCAACACCTGTGTATGACCTTGTTCTTGGAGGACGTTCTGGAAGACGGTTTATGGTGCTAATGTTTTCATTTCAACTGTGTCTTACTCATGTGATTCCCTTTTTGCAACAACACAGCATCCATTTTACGGCGCATGAGTAACATGGATAATCTGGTATGGGAAGTGAAGACATTTGGGGGTTTGCTCCAAATCACTACTACTATTATTATAGCATTGCTTCGACTTCGTGTGACTGTGTTTCTTTATTCGACCTCTTGCATTTCAACCCTATTTGTATCCTTTGGTCTCTTTTCTCATTCCTTTTCGATCAAAATATCATTTTTATATACAGTATGGTGCAACGCTTAGGTCATGAAGGTGCATGTTGTTGTTGTCTTGGTTCTGTCCTGGCTTGCAGGATCATATCAGCACTTGATTTCTTTGCTGCACATGTGTGGTAGGCGTTCAGATTCCAACACCGTGGATTATAAATTGCTCTCTTTTTGTTTCAAAATTGGATTATTGCTGCTTTCTGAGATGGAATTTATTTTATTCCTTTGAGTCAGTTCGACTATGTTTCCTATTTTTGGTAACATGTAGTTCGTAGATAACTGCCCAGGTAAGTTAGTTTAAGCCTTTAAGGTTAACTGGAGCTATCAGATTATGTAATCAATACTCCTGGTTTGAATTGTTTGTTTCTGTCACGTGACTAGCACCAGAATTAGAGAAACTTTTTCTTTTCCCTTTCCGCGTCTTCTCCAAACCAAGGGTGCTGCACCCTCAATCTGTGCGCAATCACTACAATCTGTCTGCTTTAAGAAAAAGAATACTACCCTCCTCTTATACCATTTCCACATTGCATTGACTTGATTACAAACATATATCCCGCTTTGCTCCTTGACCGCTCACGTGGAAGCTATCACCATGGCACCTCGGATACGGACGCATCGCATCGTCTCCTCCTTTTCCTCCTCCATCCTCGTCACATCGCATAATACATCACAAATAGCCCAATTACAATGCTGTTCGCGGAGGCAGTTTTCGTCCTCGCGTGCCGCGCAAACGCGACTGAGAGAAACAATGTTTGACTGGTTGAATGGCCAAGGGGCTGATCTAAAGCATCACATTCCCGGATCGACCAATTACGTGACACAGCTGAAAAATCGTCGAGTTAGCGACGAGGCCTCGGAATCCTCTAGGAGATCTTCTGATGAGCAAGATGAAAACTCATTCGGGGCCAGACAGCCTTTTCCGCTCAATCCTCTTTTCGTTTCCGAGCCAATTCTTAGTGAAGAGCTTAGCAAGGAAATCTATAAACGCGTTGTGGTTCAGAAAAGAGTGTTCGAAGCGTTAGTGTCGAACTGCGAGTGGACATGAGGCGAGTCGGAGCTGTGGTCAGATTGATGGAATTGGAACGACGGATGGAGAAAGAGGTATGTCAATATCCTTTTCGTTGCCCTTCCCTTCCCACCAGTATAAATGCAATGATGAGCAAAACCGATTAGTCTTGAAGACTCGGGCATTTCCCAGCTCGACTTGGTTACCAATCATACAAAATTACAACTCTCTGAAAGCTATTTTTCCTTGCTCTTTGTTTTAACTTAACGATTCCATGGTGGAGGAGCATTGCTAATCGCAAGCCAATCAGGGAAAACCAATGGCAATTCCGTACGCCCGTGCAGTGCACGAAATGGTACCAACGACCCCACTAGGCGAAAATGGAGAACCGCAACCGGTGCACGAGTCGATCAATGATCTTCCAGTGCATCGCTTGACCGATCCGCAGATATTTTATCCTGTCTCTGAATCGCGTCAGTTTACGCGCGTGGACGCCGGTCGAGTCTTCTCGGCAGCGCCCGCTTTAGAGCGTGGCGAAGAGGCAAGGGTAAATGTCGAGTCATTGATCGCCCCGGAAACGAGGCGTTTCGAGAAGGTCGGCAAGGGTGCCGAGGAACATCAAGTACTCCTTCCTGCAGACGCCCGTATCCCACACCCACAATTGATCGCGTTAGAACGCGACAAGATTCGACATCCCTTCGAGCGTCGTGAAAACATGGATCGATATCAGGAGCGATTACAGCGGGCCGATGAGCTGGAGCAAGAGCGGAAGTTGCTTGCAAAGGAGAAGGCCGAAAGAAAGCTCACCCGAATTCAGCCGCCCGATTCCCGGTTTGAGTTTCGGTTTAAAGACGTGGTGGTTAGCAAAGAGACTACGGGGTCGGATGGCCGAGGTCATCTGGCTCCCGGTCAGCGATATGGTGTACCAACTTATGACCGAAAGAAGGGTCAAGTCAAGATCCCGAGAAGGGTGGAAGTATGATCCGACTACTGTCTGTCCAATCACCTTGTACGATAAATGCTTCGATGTATCATATATTCCTATATCCAACGTAGCTAGCCGGTTTTCCTGATGGTGTGAATGTGGATAATATCAGACAAGACATCTTCTAAAAGGCGTCAATACCGGGACAAGTCGGTTTCAGATCACATCTTCGAAAAGAGCTCTCAGTATCAACAACACAAGGACCAAAGGAGCTTGGGGCATTAGTGGCATCATTCGGTGATGGAACATCCGCCAAAAATGGAGAAAAGAAAAGAGATCGACCCGTTACCACGATCTGTGACAAGAAAAAGCCACGCCGTCGGAAGCCGCCGAAGATCTTTGATTAAATGACGTCCATCATTCTAGTTAAGACGATGACTGTATGGCTCCCAAGGTTGTGGGTGGTCTCGGTCGTGGTTCGGCGCCGCGAAAGCCGCCGTAGCCCTAACTTCAAAACTTGACACATTGTGGATTATGGACTTGTCATCTCATTTTGCTGCGATGGGGATATTCTCGGCGCCGGCTTCTTCTCAGCCACGGTGGACTTGTTCATTGGCTGGTTGGCAATGCTTGCTGTAGCTATTTGCATCTGGAAGGCAGTGACGACAGGCTTGCTTCTCTGCTGGGAGCTGATCTGGTACAAATCCATAATAATAACAGTATATAGATCGGGATGGTCTCTATAGCTTCACTTCTTCTGTCCTGCGGCAGATCAACATGCACCATGCAGCTGTAAGTGCACGCAGGATGCTAAGCTAAGCTGCTAACTAGGGCTATCTAATTCTCAGCCGAAACAAGCCCGTTCGCACCCGACGTTTCGCCGAGCAAGGAAATGGGGCCTGGTGAGCTCTCGCGGCTTTTTCCGATATTTGCTTCTTCAGCGCCAGCTTGCATGTAGTTACTATGCAGAGACCTTGTATCACGTCGGTGCTTGTCGAACAATGGAATGATGAATCAATGCATTGAGCAAAAGAAGAAGAAAAAAGGCCCCGCTCGGAGAATAAATGCTAAATGCTCAATAGCTAATAATTATACAGCTGTCAGGGATCCCAGGCGGAGTCGAGGTCTAGGCTGTCAACCGATCCCGCGAGAGCCGTTTCGCCTGCTATACACTGCCCTTGTCTATAGCAGATGATCCAACGGCGGACTTCCAAGGTTGGACCCAGCCGTCGCGGCGCCGACGATGGCTTGTGTCGAGTTTATAATAAATATGTCTTCTTCTTGCCTTGCTTGACACTTCCAACTCCTCCTCTCGACAGGAAACCCTTACAACAACTACAACCACCACAACCACAACCTTTCCATTTCACAGCTATCCCTCCGGCCTGCTTACTTACCTACGGACCTGGATAACCTCTCTTCATATCAAACTACTCCTTCGTGCCAGGCACATGTCTTTGGAATCGCCACTCGACTTTATAAAGCCGATGGACCACATCGACCCGGCCGATCTTATATCATCCTACCAGCCGTCTGATATCGACTGGCTGAACAAGGACCCCTTCGAGATCCTGCCGTGGGACCTCTCTGGCATTGACCAGACATTCAACAATCCTTTTGCCGAGGGCAATGCACTTGCAGAACTTGATCCGCGCAACGCATCATACACCACCAGCAATCATGGTTCGCCCGCGGAGTATACCGCAGGTTACACAATCAAGACCGAAGATGCCATGTCTGATGCATCCCCGCTTTCTGTATGTCCGTCCCATCTTCCCCGCTTCGGACTCTTGCATATGCTAATAGGTTGTTGTGTCTAGGACGCTGAGAGCGAGACATGGTCGCCGATATACGGCCATGACAACAAGAGCGGTAGCCAGTCCCCTGTTGTTGCAACCAAACAGAACACAAACAACGCTCGGAAAACATCCAACGCTTCCTCTTCACCATCATCCTGCTCTTCTCCACTCGCCTCACCCAAATTGACTACAACGACGACAAGAACAACAACAACGACGACATCCTTATCGAGAGCACCATCAAGCAGCAAGTCTACCCGTTCAACGCCCCCAGTGACGCAGATGCGGCTGCAGTAATGAAACGGAAGAAGGCCGCGCACAATGCCATTGAAAAGCGATACCGCACAAACATGAACGCCAAATTCCTTGCGCTTGGAAACGCCATCCCTCGCCCGGGCGGTGGGCCATTCAACAGCAACACGACATCTCATAAGGGCTCTAGAAAACATTCCCTCTACCATGCACGTGAGACTATGTCCTCCGTCGCAGCGGGGAGAAGACTGCAACATGAACAACAGCAACAGCAACAGCAGCAACAACAAAATAAATCCGAGATTCTCACAAACGCACTAGCTTACATAAACCAGTTGCAAGATGAGAATTCACGGTTAAAGAGTGAACTATTAGTTCTCAAGGAGAACCTCTTACCAGGGGTAATATAATGTGGCGCCGATAAGAGGGACAAAAAGGAGTTCTTTTTTCATACTTCTGGAGCATTTGGGCGTTTCTTCAAGGGTTTGGTTCCTTTCTTCTATGAAAGGTTAATACATATGGGTATGGCTTGACAACCCAAAAATTATGGCAAAAGAGAAAAAGGGATTATTAATGTTTGAATGTACATATATCCACTCCTCTTCAATAATTCATTCTTCTTCCTTGATACTTCACGTGTATCCTGGTAAAAATTTTCTACCTGTAACCGACTTTCCTAATATGGACATACACTTACAGTTAAGCTCGTCTAGTCCACGCTAATCCGAATACGGTATAGGCGTCGATCCTCCTTCCGAACGGCGAGAATAGATCTTGTATCTTACAAGCTCCTCCCTCGTTTCCGGCAAGACGTCTTGCCCTCTCAGACACAGCTTAGAATAGTCTCAATGGACAGGAGGTGAACCAGATATCGGGTGATTTGGATACACCGACAAGTGTTGGGGATATTCGAGCTCGGGGCCGATCAGCATGGAGGAAGAGATTCGGGCTTTTGAAAAGACCGACGAGTACCTAATGGGTAGAGGATTTAAAGCAGCCAAATCTTTGAATTCAGCTCCCTCAGTTTTCCCATCTCTAGAAAATGCTTACTATGGCGGCCGACGACATCGAGACCAGCTTTCAAGCTGCTATCAACACCGGCAAGATCAAAGGCGCCGTTATATGCGCCACCGATACTGAGGGTCGCTTCGTCTACAATAAGGCGCTCGGCGAGCGTACCCTGCTGTCGGGAGAGAAGAAGCCGCAACGACTCGACGATATACTGTGCCTGGCATCGGCCACCAAGTTGATTACGAC
Source organism: Talaromyces trachyspermus (assembly GCA_020137715.1). Lineage (NCBI taxonomy): Eukaryota > Fungi > Ascomycota > Eurotiomycetes > Eurotiales > Trichocomaceae > Talaromyces > Talaromyces trachyspermus. Next base: position 6,187,342 of record JACGXQ010000015.1, on the reverse strand, counting down.
CATCGCCGCTCTACAGTGTGTCGAGGATGGCCTGGTAACCTTAACCGGCGATTTGTCGACGATTGTGCCCGAGCTCGGGACCAAGAAGGTCCTCAGCGGTTTCTCTGATGATGACGGTGAAACGCCTTTGCTCGAGTCGCAGAACCGCCGAATTACGCTTGAGATGCTGCTTACACATAGCGCTGGCACCAGCCACAACTACATGGACCCGAAACTCCGTCGGTGGTGTGAAAAGTTTACTCCTTCACGAAAGGAAGACAGGCCTCGGAGTCAGACAGTGGAGATGATGTTCGACTTCCCGCTCAGCTACCAGCCCGGCACTGGCTGGATGTACGGCCCTGGACTCGATTGGGCAGGACGCGTTATAGAACGGGTGACTGGCGTTTCCTTGGGCAAGCGAATGCAACAACGCATATTCGATCCGCTCGGCATTACTGACGCCCAATTTCTCCCTGTCACCCGCGAGAACCTGCGCGCGCGCCTCGTCGACCTTAACCCAGACGACCCGGAGGGCCTTGGCCGCGCAGTCCTCGGCGGCAGAGGCGATATGTACAAGTACGCCCATGGAGATTTTGGCGGCCACGGTCTCGTTATGACAGGTCGGACTACGCCAAGGTTCTGCATTCCCTGCTGGCCAATGACGGTAATCTGCTTAAATGCGCCACGGTCGACGATATGTTCCAGCACCACCTCAGTCCAGAGTCGACCGCAGCGCATCAGGCAGCGTTAAACAGTCCAGCTGGCGCCCTCTTGCGGATGGGCATTGATGCCGAGACCAAGGTGGGACACGGCCTGGGCGGTTTGCTGACCTTGGAAGACATCCATGGCTGGTATGGTAAGCATACTCTGACATGGGGTGGCGGATTCACGCTCGCTTGGTTTATTGATCGCGAAAACGACCTGTGCGCCGTCGGCGCCATCCAGGCTACACTGCCGCTAGACCGCGACGTAGTGGATGCCCTGAAGCAAACCTTCCGCCATGATATTTACCGCAAACATTCCGGGTGGAAGATGCGAACAAAATAGCCGTTATTGACACTTTTGCACAAAAAGACCTCTTTTATCGTATACTTGTAAAGAGGGAATAAATACATAGCACAAAAGTCCGTGGGTGTTGCATGTGCTACTGAATGCAGCATTTGCAGCGATATCCCGAGTAAATCACAAATCAATAATAGCCCATCTTTTTTCCGAAGGTATCTAGGTATAAATAGGGTTTTAAGCGGGCAAGATGATTGGGATTATTCACCTAGGGTTGTACAGCGAAAGGAGACGCGTGCCTATGATAAATAGGTGGCAGGCATGAAGAATGGAAATAAACGGTACAGAATTGGGTATCTGAGACAACAGCACGAAGCAACAGAGAAACAAAAATGCTAGACTATTAATAACCCATAAATGAAACAAGTCAAGAATATCTACTATTCAAACATTATCCGCCGTTGCGGGAAACCTCGACATCCTCGTCTTTGCTGCTGCTGCTCCCAGAAGAGTCTGGCTCGATAACGGATATCTGAGTGCTGTCTTTATTAGTATTTTTGCCAGCGGTTGAAACTTTGACGCCCTGAACGCTTGTACTATTCCGTGAATGCGACGGCGAATGCGATGATGATGATGTAGTGTAGCGTCGCGGCGAGTCCTCGTACCCTCGCCATTTCCGCCATCCCTCAAAGTCAATCAGCGCTTGCATGCAGCCCCATTCGGTGACTTTTGCTCTAGCCATGGAAATCAATGGGCTATAGATGCGTTAGAAAAGAAAGAAAGACTTGAATAATCTGTTCCGACATCTAATGAATGACATACCTTGGTCAAAAGTCGTTGCAGCCAGCAGCCAAAGCCTCGTGTCGATCGCTTTGCAAACTACTGGCCGTCAACGCCACGATAATTACAGGACTCTTAAACAAAGACCTATCCTGTAAGGTATCTTTCTCGTCCAGGGCATTCTCAGCCGGTAGAGAGTGGACGTGGCACTAGAGCGCCCAGATGCTGTTTTGGAGAAGACACCGATCCCGTTCAGCCGTTCCAATCGACGAATCTCCTTCGTGGCATCTAATCCATTCATCACGGGGAGCTGAATGTCCATCAGGACTAAGTGGAATCCGCCTTGGCGCCACTTCTTCACTGCCACCTCGCCATTCGGAGCGCATTGCCATCGGACGCTAAGACGCTTCATGAATGCCTCGAGTAGTTTCTGGTTGATGACGTTGTCTTCGACGATAAGCACATTGATTGGCGGGACGGTACCTTCAATCAAACCCCAAAGGCCCCTCCAGTAGGAGAAGTAACCTTTTAGCTTTGCGAATCGGACGCGGCGAGGAAGTCCTTGCAGTGGGATTGAGTGCGTTATGCGTTGGGGAGTCCGAAGGAACGGCTGGCGCTGGAGGAGTCGGTAGTGATGGCTGTGATGATACACTTTGACCATTCACAGCCAGAGTCGCATCTGGGTCATGGCTATTAGAAAGGGGCAAAAGAAAAAACTTCATTCGTCAGATTCACGTACCTTTGGGTACGGTTCCTGGCACTAAAGTCGGTGAAGCAGTCGTGTGCCTGCCAAATGCAGGTCTTCGAGGATGCTGACTGGGACGAGTCCTAGGCGACGGAAGAGGAGGTACTTTGCCTGTCTTGACGACAGACATGGAACCTGTTTGGTGCGCACCCACGCTACTATTACTAGAGCTCCCTGGATGTCCCGGTGGTGTCCCGACGTTGACCGGAACAGGCATCAGAGGAAATACTCGCCCTGTTCGGCAGGCTCGGCATGATAATAGTATGACTGGCGAGGCGACGGCTTGATGAGTTCGGCGCTGGGGCGCCTCGATGATGAGAGCCTCTTCGACACTTTGACCCCGGGATAATATTGGTCAATCAAGGCAAACAAGGACTCCTCTGGACTCAGAATCCGGTCAGAGCCAACCGGTCGACTGGTGCCCACACGAGGAGTTATCCGCACTATCAAATCCGGAGAGTCAAACGTCCTCCCCAACGAGTTTGAATACTTGCGCAGCACATGATCTCGTAGCTCGTCAACGACACTATCTTCTGGCATCGAAACAAGGGTGGCAGAGGCCTCGGGCCGTTTGACCCAGATTCGTCGGTGCGCCATTTCGACAGGCGCCGCCGAATGATACGGCGGTCCGGACGAAGGGGTCAGTCGCTATTGCGACCAAGAAGATCGGTATTTTACCCTCCAAGAGCTCAATGTATCATCAATTGTTTTCGTAGAGCAGAAATAATAGTATATTATCTTTGCTGCGCAGAGATGGCGGTCCTTGTGGTCCCAAACGGTTTGGTCAGACTGGTGGCCTCGGCTGAAGGCGAGTTGGCATTGGAATGTTGTTTCGTATGGAGGTATATTCGCGGTGATGGCTGTGGTGGTGGTGGTGGTGGTGGCGGCGGCACCTACGAGCGAGCGGCTTAGAGAAGTCTCAAATATTCCTAGGAAGGACTGCCTGATGCCTTTGGCCTCAAGTCTTGCCTCCGGAGAGAAGTCACTGGCAGCTTCTGTCGGCCAGGTCATGTGACCGCCCGCCTTAATGTCTCATTGGGCACAAAGCTATCCAAATGTGAATGTTTCATATTTTAATGCTTAATGAATGAACTAAGACATTTTTAATCACTCAGATCCTCGTTCCAGGTCCGAATTATCCCTCCTTGCTACCCCTTCCTCCCCGCCAGGTTGAACCGGTACATTAGCTACAGTCACCGAATTTTGCTTTTCACCATTGCTGTTGTTGCGATCTCGTTCTTGTTCCTGCAGCAGCTCGTCGACGCTTTTCCCGCTTTCTTTGGCTGATTTGAGCAGCTTTCGGTGTCGATAACGCCAGGCCATATGACTGGCAAACATGGCCGCTTCGGCAACGAATCTGCGCAGGAGCACATTAGATGTCGGCTTATAGGCCTGAAGGAAGGTAAGGATAAGAACAGAGTTGTCGACTTACACGAGGATATAAAGTATCCCACCGAGAATGTCAAAGGAACCTTGTGCAGCTGTCCATCATAAAATGATTGTAAGTACAAGTTTGCACAGCGTCATGCGCAACTAAGTTAATTTGGCCCTACCTAGCGCAAAAGTGAAAAGAGAGCCCCTAAGCTATCAATGCATATAAATAGCCAGTCTAGAAGAAGCGGCAGTGGTCAGCGCTAGGCTAACAAAAACAGAAGCGTGATTGGGATAGGGGTGCTACTCACTGACTCCTACGACCCTGCCTTTTCGCGACCATATTTCCGAATAGACGGGGACAAATCCTACTAGTAGCAGGATAGCGGCTATGATGCCGATAATCAAGGCCGGCCATGTGATACCCTTGTGATATGGAATCTGATATATCTCTAGGTCAGTATCAACCTTGAAGTGTGCACTTCCCAGAAGTATGTTATATATTTCTGATAACTCTGATTATTTGGTAAAGGATGTCATCAACATACCCGCAGAGTGAAAATGAACATAGCCTCCAGGCCACCGGATAGAAGGCCCGTAACAATCGCGAGAGCAGATGCTTTGAGCCTCAGTAGTCACTTAAAAGCAGTCAGCGACAGTTAAGAGGAAAATTGAACAGAGCAGTCGACTTAAACTGGTTATAATAGAGGATCTGAGCCCAGCTAATGTAGGCAAACAAGGCAAAAAGTTGAGGTTGGATCTGAAGTGGGAGATTGACGTTCTACAATCAACCCGCGAGGTTAGACAGATGATTTGTCTAAGAATGTATATGATGTATTCATCAAACATACTTGGAGAATCATATAAACCCCAAACGGTACCGCGCCTAAATCAAAATTCCAATTTCGAATGTGAGCCTCGTCTCTCTCTCCAAATCCCCGTAAATCACGAATGAAAAGAAAAGAGAGGTGAAGTGAAAAAGAAAAGCAAGTGAGGATACGTACAAATACCCCAGAGGAACATCATACTCGCCGGCAACCCGTCCGTCTTCTTGTGTTTCCAATTATGCCATATCTGAGGCACCAGTTGCACGCACCAACAGACGGTGCCGATGGTCCCCAAGACGTTGGCTGACACAGGCATATGCTGGTCGCTCGCCATGACTAGACTGAAGATGACGATGATGATGAAGCAGTAGCTGTCAAAACAATACAGAGCAAGAAATGTGTCGAGAAGCTGAGATGGCTTGGGAGAGGAAGAAGACAACCAAATACCGGGCACGTGTATTTTCTATGGTTGATGGAAAACTACGTCAACTCGTCAAATTACTCAATCTGGAAAGAGCCTGGAAAGCAGTTTGATTGGTCGGCCGTGGTGCCATTTTGTCAGGGTCCCAGCACGCTAGACCAGACCAGGGCAATGAAAGGAGAAATTGCGGAGTATATCCGATCGGCCAATCAGAAGCATTCACGCCCGACGAACCCTAAGCCAGGAACCGATTTAGCAAGAAGAACAAGAAGAAGATCCATTATAGAACACTCAATGAAATCAAGAAACATCAACCAGTGTCAACTCAATCTTACCAAAAACAGCGCAATCCATCTCTTGTTGCAATAAATCGTCACATATTCTACATTGCCTGCCCTCCCATCCACGGCCGACTAATCCATCGTGGGACAAGGCAGATATCGCACCCAAAGCAACTTTGAAGATCCAAAGGACACGTGAGGGACAAGGAAAAGACAAAGAAACCGAACACAGGCGAAAATGATAAAAAGTACCCCCAATCCCACCGCAATTTGACCTTGACGTAAACGTGTCCGCAAAAGACACAAGATGGAGAACAATAATAAATATGGAGATAGAAAAAGTAATGTGGCGGGAGAAGCCTGCCACAAGGGTATCAAAGTGTCAAAGTGACCACGAGGCAAAAAAATAGCATGAACGAGCAAACGTTATCTGAAATTCTTTCATTCTTGTTTTAATTCATAGTCTCTGTGACTTGCCTCTTTCTCCTGTCTAGCAAAGACAAGACAGCAAGCCCAGAAGACTAGAGCAAAATGAGATAATTCGACGGAGCAATGCCCGTCTCTCCGTTTGCTCGCCTTGCTTGCCACCACCGACCACTCACATCGGATACCTCTAGTTCCTCGCCTTTCGAGAAGCTGATTTCATTGGCATCGTCGGGATTCGCTTCGTACGAATAAATGGCTTTGGCTTTGTATGGATACTCCGTTGGTGGGCTCACTTCATTGGAGGCCGCGACATTCCCGCTGCCATTCACGCCGCCAAAAGCAGAGGTGGTAGTGTTGCGCTTGTCCGAGCCTGGCGGGCCGCCAGGGAAGCCTGATACGGGCGTTGACGTTTCAAAGCCACTGAGCTGTGCGGAAGTGTACATTTGAGGAGGTTGGCTGGTAGTGGTGACCGGACGAGTACCGAACGCATTGGATACAGGGCGGCTGTTGTGATAAGCAGCGCCTTCTTTGTTCAATGCGAACGAGTCAATGGTTCTGCGGTGGCTTGCCTGTGGCGTGGAGCCAAAATAGAATATCCAGATGATCTACCGGTCACGTCAGAAATAGTTTTCTCCCAGCATCGGAAAGTAATATTTACAATAACCATAGACAGCAGAATGAAGCCAGCAGCGGCGGCTTGTTTGGAGGATTGTGGTTCATAGACCAGCGAGTTTACAGCCAAAGTAGTAAAGGTGAGGCCCGCGGAAAGATATCCGACAACCTTAGATTTCGTCAGCCCCTGTAAAGGTCCTCATACTCGATATTTCATGGGAGGGGCGCATACCGCAACGCCATAAGACAGGCTGGAGTCCGAGCCGATTACAACAATGATGCCGCAGATGCAGCAGAACATATATGCAACAGCCCACCAGGCATAGTTAGGAAACTCAGTCTGAATATCGGCGACGATGGAAGCGACGAAAGAAATGATCCACGCAAGCTAGGAGCAAGGTTAGTGAGTATGCCCATAAGAATTTGGGGAAAACCAGCATGCGCAAAAAGACGAATTCGACGCACAATGGCTATGGAAATAGTGGCTAACGCGAAAGGGTCGCCAAGGATGTTACTAGAGCTAAATCGAGCCATTGCGGCGTTGTGTTGTGAAAAGAAAGTCGATCGATGCGTTGCTTCAGGGCAACATGAATATGTTGGACGGTATACTTTGGAGGAAAACGGTGACGACTGGGCCGAGAAGTCGCCCGCGTAAGTAGCTCTAACGCAGAAAATTCGTTCCTGGGATTTATTGAATAGACTTTGCTTGGATGAGTCTTATTTTCAGACTCTTGGTCGGGGCAGCGGATACGAGCGGCGAAAGGGTGTCTAGGTTAGGTCGGTCGAAAGAAAGTGAAAGGTTTGACAGAGATCAATCGCGATGTTCGAAGTGACTTTTGAGATGAACGTAAGTGATGGGGAGGTTGGTTTTGGATGGTTGGAAGTTTGGATGGATGGCCAGCCCTGCGGCGGTACAGTAAGGATTCAATGACCAGATCAGCACCAGGCTGCAGGGAGGAACAGACAGAAAAGGAACGTAAATGACAGAGGCAGATTGAACAGCAGATAGTAAGATAAAATAAAGGACGAAGATGACGTGAATTGAAGGAGAGTGAATGAGCGAATCAAAAACTGCTATGGAGGGCAGCCAGAGAATGTGTAGTTGGTGTAGAGTAAGGAGAAAGTGGGAAGACGCGCCAGCAAAAGGGAAGCAAGACGGTGCGTACGGCCCTTTCCTGTTTAGTACCTAGTGTACGGTCTTACCAACGCAGGTAATTTATTCAGGGCTGGGCTGTGGTGGAGAGCACCAATCCCGAGTGCCGGTACAGGTAATTACACCACTAATGCAAGACTCCTGATACGAAGTACGTAGAAATAAGGAGAAAGTGACAGGTCCTGCATGTTTCACCATGCCGCCTTGCTCAAACAGAAGCAAAACAATGACTATGTATGCGAACTGTTGAGATATGTCGATTATGCTCTCTATTTCATCTGTAACTACGGAATACCATGGTCCATGGATGATACTTAAATTAGCACCAGGATGAAACCGCCAATCATCGCGGCCAAGTCACGGGCTAGGCCCTGGGATCCACATCTGTGGAAATTGGCTGGCCCCAGAGCACAGCGCGGCAGATGATTGGCTGGCTGCCCAAACGGCATGCACAAGACAAGGCAAGGCACGTGTGTCTCAGAATACGTATAGTTATAGTACATATCGTCAGGCCGAGACGAGGAGCAATGCTTGCTCCCAAGCATTCAAACGGCTTATTTATCTACATGCAAGTTACCATGACATCGGCCAATCCAATCCGTAGTACGGAGGAGTACAGATGCGCCATCGAGAAGAACGCCTAGGGAATGTGAGCATCGTCCAAAGTAAACAATGCCGATATAATTGATTCTGTCACTGAACTAGTGCTGCATACTAGGTTACTGGAGCAGGAATGCAAAGTGGAAAGTCAGTATGCAAAATCATGGCAGCACCGGGTCATTCCTTATTCTTTAGAAGTCGTCATAGAAGTGCGCTTGGGATCCGCAAGACTCATCGCGGACGATCTCGATCACTCGCAATATTGATAGTCTATAAGGACAAGCTTGATGAAAACACGCCTTTTCAATTCATAATGCCGTCGTTCCGAAGAACGGTGCCTCCGGAGAGGCGCCGCTGTCTTCTACACATAACGTACCATTTCGGCGATCCTAGCATATGCCATACGTATTAGCAGCTACATTCTTCCAATCAAGATCCATAGCTTACTTGACTGGATTTACCTCTGAATGTTACTTGGCTAACCAGCGCACCATTCATCCCTAGCGTCCACGTGCAATCGCACGCAAACCTAGCATCAGGCGCCTTCGTCACGACGCAAGAGTGATGCTTTCTTCCTCAGCTTTAGATTTCTTTAGCTCTCCGATCACGTATAACTTCGCGCCGCTTAATTTCTCGCTCGATATTTTCTAGCCGCGATTCCCATTCCGCCCAGCATTCGCTATTCTCAAGAATCCCTAATTCGTACCAACGCTGTAGCAGCCGTGCGCTGCGCGCCCGCAGCTCGGATATCGCCGTCGCTTGTTGCTCTTGGATTTTCAGGAGTCGCTCGAGGCGTGGTTGAAGTTCGATCAATGCAGTCGAGGCTTGTGGGTCGGGGATGGGAAGATCCTTGAGTGATGCGAGGCGTGATGAAGTCTCGGGAAAAGCAGTCGCGTAAGACAACACTATGGAAGCTAGCGCCTGTGTGCTTAAATCTGCTGGAATATGATCGCTGTCTGTGGCTGCGGTGGCTGGGAATAGATCGGGAAATCGAGAGTCTTCGGGAGTGTTTTGTTTTGTGAGATTAGCTAACGGCTCTCTGTTTCAGTAATAGTCACAGATGGACATACAAAGCTGCAACATATCACGAACAGCTGGATTCGATTTGCTAAAAGAGTTGAGCGCAGATTCTAAGCGAACTAAACGACGCGCAACGGTATCGTCGAGAGAATCGGGTTTTGACGCCGCGGTGGGCTGGCCAGTCCACTGCGAGTCGCCAGTCAAAAGAAATTCTAGGCGCCGTAGACGGCCCTCCAGCAACTCGATAGTTGCTGAGGCAATAGTGCTGGCTTCCAACGACATTCTGACTTTATTTATGCTGTGTAGGAGCAAGACGAAGCTCTAGGTATTATTTATCCCTGAAGTTGAGTGCCGAGTTGGCTCTAGCGTCTTCCCCACATCGCACTAGCCCAGTTGGGCTTCATTAATCCATACATTACTTCTGTCAAATCGATGCATACCTAGGTAATCCTCTGGCATGAACAGACACTTCATACGCCTTCCTTATATGAACGCCAACCGAGGCCATCTTCCTCGGTTTCCAAAACCGGAAAGCCATTAGAATCATATCCCGTACAAAAGTGGTTCATCAATGATGAAGAAGACTCTTCCCTCCCCTTTCCTGCATTTCCTGCATTTCTTGGCCGGGAGAGGATGCGCCTTCTTCAAATGCATTCACTTCATAATCGAAGACGTTGGCTTTCGACGTACCGTCGGCTGTCACGGGTGTCGTTTCATCGTCAACATCCACATTAGGCCAGTCATCCATAATGGCGTCGCCGGATTTGCGCATATCCTCATCGTCATGATATATACGCGCTGCCGCGTCAAGCTCCGCCTGGAAACCAATGTTATCTATATTTACAAATTCCTAATAAAACACAAATACAGCCCGTTAGCTATCGATGCGCTGCATCAGACATTTGTAATAGCGCCAGAGTTACGTACCTGCAGAGCTGGCGGTAAAGATTGGTGTGGAAAAGAAACAGCATTGGCATTTGCGTACACCAGCAAGAGGTTTCTCGATTCTCTCGCCGCTTTAAGCACTTCGATCTCTCGTACCTTGGTGGTAGTGTAGCCAATAATATCTGCATTGCTCGATTTGTTGCTTCTTGTCCTCTGGCCCTCTGGCTTGGCAGCTTGCTGTGTTTTGGCGTCGTCTGTCGAGAAACTTATTCGCCACCAATGCCATTCTTCTCCACTCCCTTTCTCTTCCATTTCAATCAAATCCTCTTCTTCCTGACCAGAGTGGTGTTTCTTCAGAACATAGGTTATATGGGGTGACGTACAAACACCCATAAGAGTATATTTGTAATATGGCGAATCTTCAGGCGACGTTGATGGATTTGTCAAGATCTTAGAGTACTCCCTCAGGGTATCGCGAGCTTCTTGTTTTGCAGCGTCAAGTTCTGTAAGTCTGAGTGAGCATGAATGAAAATAAATTGGGTTTGCAGAAATGAATATGAGCAATCCTTACGATTCAACTTGTCTCTTACGAGACCTGTTATGTCACGGAGCTGTTCAGCCACCTGTTGTAATTCGGAACTGTCAAATCCAACAGTCCCTGGAGGTAAATACTTTGGCGAGGCCAAGGGGCTGCTTGCGCTGCCTTCTCTAATAGCTCTTGATTGGACATTCCCGCCCGAGAGGCAGATTCCGCGCATTTATAACGAGCCGCCATGCTTTCAAGGCGATTTATAGCTTGAATGACATCTAGCCTCTTCAATCGGAGCTCACGAACCGTGTCACGGCGTGCCTCCATATAACGATCTGGGTAGAAGACTGCAGGGACTTTAACGTTCATGGCATCGGTACCCATATTCTCCAGTTTTATCGTTAAAATCTCAGCGACATGGTCGAGCCACACATCATCCAGTTCCTCTCCGGGCACGTCCGGCCAGATTGCATCATCCAAGATATCGTAGAGTGTCTGACTCTGTCCAGAGTCCACGTAGGTGTTGAGAACAAAAATTCTCGTTGGTTAGATGATTCCACATCAGATACTAGATCTCTCATTGCGCATGAAGAGAAAACAGTGGACAGTTGGTTGTCAGGAGTGGCACGAACGGCTGCCTCCTGCCATGCTTCCAAAATTTTTCTACACCACTATCACCGTCGTAACCGTATAGAGGCATCAGGCTAGCAAGGGCATCGGCGCTTCCAGCGCGCCGCGTAGAATCAAGGAAAGCCATCAATCGTTGAGTCTCGCATAAGATATCGTCACTATCTTTTCTTCCGCATAGGGATTATCAAGAGGTACGATTCGGGGTGTCAGGATGGGTTGTCCATTCCACCATTGCGCATCGTGGCCATAGTCCGGAATGGTCTTTTCTCTAAGTAAAAGAGCTTCTCGTGCAAGTGGAATTGAATGAAGGATAGTGAGAAACCCTCCAAGGTAAAGTGCCTCTTGTGAGGGCCGAAGGAAAGCTGGTTCCTCGGGGTGGCGCCGACGATCTTCCGGATCGGGGCTGATAATCTCCTCCCTCGCGCTCGAATTTACAACTGTCAGACCCCATGAACTTTCGTCGTAATTGTCTCTAGTAGCAGGGCCGAAGTGAGAATTTCCGGTTTCGGTAATAACACCACTTTCCTGGTGGCTGAGCGACATGGCCACAGCTTGTTGGAGAGCGCGCTCCTCGAGTTGGGCATTCAGATTTTTCGCGAAGACTCTATGAGAAGAGAGAAAGCAGTCAGACATGCTGACGCTTACATTGAACACGCGCAAAGTTGTTGATATCACGACTAACCTGCACCCGCATTATCCCGACTAATTTCGTCATACTTGCGATCGGTCAGAGTTTCATCAATGTTCATCCTAGACGGTGGGCGCGACGGAGCAGTCGAATAATCATTTTCCGCAGTAGCATCTAAATGCTCGATGTGGAACGCTAAATAACGAGATTAAATGGAAACTCTTTCGCAAAGCTGGTCGTTCTACTCACTTGGCAAGGACTGAGCTCCTGAGAGTACGAGGGATTGTTGAAAGAAACCCATTCATTCTCAGGCTATAATAGACAATTATCAACAGATTATTCAGAGAAGTAGGAAGTTCGGCTGTAACGCGCATACCTCGACTTCCGATGGAACGCCGTCCGGGTTTTCGAAATAGGCATTGATGGCCTTCTGCAAGTCGAGGTTATTTGCCTAGATAGAGAACAGCTCACGGTCAGTATGCATTGGAAAGATCCAGTCAGGAAGAGAAGCTTCTTACCCTCAGAAATAACACGGCCTTTTCTCGTGGAAGGCTTGTGAAGCTGATGAAATTGCCAATGTCGTCTTCAGATGGTTCGGCCATGATTGCCCGTACACGTTGCTATTTTGAGAGCTCTAGGCCAACTAGAGAGCTGGAAAGACAGAAATGTTGGGATGACGCCGTTCAGAATCCATCATAAGAGAGGCATTAATGCATGATGGTCCTAGACTAAGTAGTACAATACGTAATAACGGCAGGCGTGCACGGTCCGCACTTGGCCCGCAAAATTAGAAAATCCGGCTCCGAAAATGCGGCACGTGGTCTGTGCATAGAAACTCAAGTTTTCGGATCCAATACAGATGTATCATAGCTTCCATGCTATTTTGATTGATGAATGCTCGTTCTCTATTTCAGGGATACTGGCCGCTCTCTTGACTATACAAATGTGTGCTGCGCAGTGTGTGATCTACTAACACTAGTGGTACATTAACTATACGTACCCGCAAATTCTATAGACAGCTACGTATATGTAAGAGAAAATAAAACCCTTAGACAGCACTAACTGAATTCATATTTGTATGCCTTGCATAGCCTGAGAAATGCAGCTAGATAGTTATAATATATATTATCTAGTACCTAGTTATCACTATCTACTCTGTTGAATTGCCCAGGTACCATCCAATGGCATCCACGGATCGTTCTTATAGTGGGGTATCTTTAAAGTTGCGGGTTTAGCCGAGACTTAGCCAAATTTGGCAAAGCTCCAGGGCTGGGTTGTTAGGGTTAGGGTGACGACAATAGAGAGCTGCACTACCTAGGTAACTACTACTATTGTGGCGGTGACGTGGACGGATAAAATACACGACACTTTGAACTACTTAAGCAGTCCCATCAATTCCCTCACATCATGCTGCTCGATGTTGTAGACGAGTTCCTTAATTCGCTGGGCCTGATCCTCTCCATATATAGGCGTGGCCAGTCCGACGTACTTTGCTACTATATTATCATGCGAGAATCCCCTGCTTCATCATCCCGGTGTATTTCCTTCGTCTCGATGAGACCATCCGTAAACTCCACTATGACTCGTTGCCCGTAGTGACCCAGCTTCTCGTCGGGCAACACCGTAATCGATCCGTCAAGGCATGAATATCGCCGTCATGTAGCCGCTTGTACCCTGACCAGCCTGTAAACCCACCATGAAGCCATGCCAGGGCAACTTGATAGTACGCGGAAAATTGGGCGTCAACAATGTTCTGCGGGTGTATTTTGTTCGGCGTCGGAGCTCCAACTATCTGGACTTGGTAGGTCGGCAGGTGGACTGTGATGGACCGAACTTCCTTGCCCGTGACCCTTGATCGGATGTCGTCGACCATGACGATCAGTCCGTGAGTCATCCGACAGGCTGGAAACGGCTTCCAGATCGTATTCAGAAAGACCCATTCAGTGCCAAGCCCATGGAGAAGCTTCTTATAGTCCACTTTCGCCGGTGTATATGCATTGAAAAATCCAAATTTGCCTTCTAAAATTTTTGTCGCACCCACCACTCCTGCCTCTGCTAGCTCTACACACAGCCAAGCGTCGTGGACCGCAAAGCCAGGATGCAAGCGCTTGTTCCAAGACCCATTCTCGAGGTATTGCATTGATCCAGCTGCTTTCGACCCAGCCAGACCAAAAGCCGTCTCAATCGTCGATGGTGACAGACCTTTGATTTTGGCAAAGGTTGCGACAGCCCCAAAGATTCCCGCAGTGGCCGTGTTGTGGAACCCACGTGAGTACGCCGCCTCTCCGAGGACTCTGCCGATGCGACAGGTTACTTCGTAGCCTACGGCTAATGCGGCAAGAAAGACCTCGCTGTTAACAGCAGCATGTTCAGCAGCAGTCAGTCCAGCCGCAATGGTGGTGACGCCTGCGTGGAGACACCCGTCCGCGTAAGTATCATCGAAGTCGAGAGAGTGGCCAAGAAACCCGTTTAATAGGGCCGCGTACTGGCCACTCCATTTCTGGCCCATGCCAATTACGGTATGGTTGCCTCCGGCTTTATCAAGTCTTGAAATGGCTTCACATACCGGTGCGCTGGACTCGGCTTCCCGTGTAGCGGCTGCGGTCACACCGATGTAGTCGAGTATAAAATTCTTTAGGGTTCTTTTGTTGAATCCTCTATATCACCGTATCCCGTTCGATGTACAAACTCTGCTATTTTTGGTAGCTTCCGGGTGGAGATTTCGGGTGTCTCACGGGCAGGTTCTGGTGGTGCAAAGGATTTGGGCACGTATACTTTCCGTCCATGATCCGACGCGCGGTTCGGACAAAGAGAGCGTGCGAAATATTGGCAACCCGTCCGTATCCTGAGTAGTGTCTGTTTGAACATACACACTCATAACCCCGATTGGATGGAGGATATTCAGAATGTCCAGTTTGGCGGCGTCTCCGATTACTCGGTTAACCACCGTACCAGGAACACGGCTACACGCAGCAGTACAGATCGCTCCGGTCCCGGCCATACTCTCGTGACACATTTTATCCAGGAACAATCTAGCTGAAAGGTGGCCCTTGGACGGATCCTGGGGGCCGCCACAAATATGGGGAGTGGTACGAAAGGAGAAATCGAGTCCCATTTCTCCCAATCGTCAGTCAACGAAAGCAGCTGCGCCACTTTTCCTCTCAATTCCCGACAATTAGCCTTCCATGTACTGTTGGCAGTCAGATCGGCAGCACTTTCGTATCCGGTGATATCGAAGTCACTGGCATTGACAAAGACACATGGGTTCGCCACGTCACAAATGCTAACCTCGATGTCTCGCCCTCCCACATTGACAGTGTCAGTGGCCTTACCGGAGGGAAGGATGCCTCTTGATAGGGTTGCTCCTGTTGACTTGTGTACGACGAATATCAGTAAAGGTATAGTCCCATTCAAGCGAGGGTTTCTACCGATCGATAATCCATCAAGATCGGGGAGCCTTTACCCGGCACTCCCGCAATCTCCTGGGTTCCCTCGGGGACAAAAAGCCCGGAGTCATCAATAGTGACATGAGCGACGATTGTCTTCTTCGTTCCTGTGTTATAGACGCGGACCTCTTGCGACCTGGTCTCGGGGTCAAGCGAAACACCGGGTCGGAAGTCGACCAGGCCTTCTTCAATGGCGAATGGCCCCACAGCGGCAGAAATGTTGCCGCAATTGCCATTGTAGTCAATGGCGTCGTCTGCGATTCCAACTTGCACAAAGGTATAGTCGACATCAATATCCTCCCGTGAGGACTTCTTAACGATAGCGATCTTTGAAGTGACGGCCTTGGAGCCACCCATACCGTCTAGCTGGAGTGGATCGGGAGAGCCCATGACTCGTTTCAACAAGCGATCCCTCGCAGGCCCAGAAGCGGGGAGGGCATCTTCATGGAAAAAGAGGGCCTTACTGGTTCCGCCGCGGTAGTATACGGTTGGGATACCATAACTATGGTGTTTCTCCATGATGGCAAGAGAATAATGTCAACCAATCTTGTCTAGCAAGAAATTGCAGATCACAAATACACGACACCATTCTGGGGTAAAGGGGAGTTATATACTGTGCAGCGAATGCCCGCGTACGCACCGGAGGCTGGTACGAAAGTCCGACTACGGCCCGCATGTTTTCGACGCTTTTCCTCCTTGCCTTTCGAGTTCCTGAAATTACCTGGGTGGCAGGGACCTGAATCTCGAACACTGGAGCAGACGCAGATCAGGCCGAATACATCCATTGACTTGAAGTAGACCGCAACTCGACGTTTGCGTCTGCACCGTTGTGCTTTGGCTGTGTGGATTGGGGATGATTTCTTAGGTATGCAAGTACTAAGTAGGGTCCAATGGAGAAGTTTGCATTTTGCGGGGTCTGCTCGGAATCCCCGCAAAGTTCGGAGTTCGGTTGGCCCGGCCCACCAACAGTCACGTGCGAATCGATCCATGATTCATCGTCTCGACTGCGAGTCCCTCGTACGGAATGACTACGTACATGTCACTCCCTACCCCTAGGTAGTGAGCGATGTGTCCTGACTCATGGCTGGTCAACTTGGGAGCTCTGTGACCGAGTCAGTTATCACGTGAATCACGTGCCTTGGTAGAATTGACCAACCAGATGTTTTGCACCAATAGAAACATTTTAGCGCCTTGGCATTGGTGGCCGTCTCTGACCAGTCAGCGACTACATTGCTGTACATTACTACATCCCTTCTACTGCCTACCCAGGTACTCCTAGGTACGTGTCGATGCCTATTCTCTGACTCTCTGGTATTAACTATGCGTGATTAGGCCCTATGTTTCCTCTCAATTGATGTTATCGGCGTTTGCCGGATACTAGTGGATTCTTATGATTTCATGGAGAAATATGCTTGGCCTATGCAAAGCAATGCAGAATAATGCACGATGCCATTATTTTGCATAAAACATACAACAGCCAATCACACATTCGCCTACGTCATGAGCCCCTTGGCGAGCCAGGACTACGTGTGTAATAATCGGGATTGTACCTAGGTAACTATCTAGGTATATAAATATCCATGGATCCATTTTGTGGGTATGTCTCTGTCTATTTCTCTACATTTCTTTTCTGCTCGACAAGTCTATCGACTTTGAGACTCAATATCCTTCAATATGGCTGAGCAAGAGTATACGCCTGTCCCTCACCCCCGGTGTGCCCTTGCTCGGCAACATCTTCGACATCGACAGCGAGCTCCCGATGGCGAGCATGGAGCATCTCGCTGATACTTGTGGTAGGACTCCTTACTCTCTATTCAGCCTCTCAGCATAACAATCACTAATCTAGTCGGCAAAGGCCCGATTTATCGTCTGAGCACCTTTGGCGTGTCTCGTCTCATCATCTCTTCTCATGAACTAGTCGATGAAGTATGCAACGAAGAGCGTTTCAAGAAAGCCGTCTTCAGCGGATTGAAAGAGATTCGCAACGGGGTTCACGATGGTCTGTTCACTGCTGAGTATCCTGGAGAGGAAAACTGGGCTATTGCTCACCGCGTTCTTGTTCCGGCTTTTGGTCCGCTTGCGATTCGGGCAATGTTCGATGGTGAGCACTCGTTATTTTGCATTGAGTTTAAAACGCGAAGAGGAATTGTGGAGGCTAAACATATGCGCCGTAGAGATGTATGACATTGCCACACAGCTCGTGCTGAAATGGGCTCGACAGGGCCCCAAGCAACCCTTAACGCCAACAGATGACTTTACCCGTATGACGCTGGATACCATTGCGCTATGCGCTATGGGGACTCGCTTCAACAGCTTTTATCACGAAGATATGCATCCATTTGTCGGCGCCATGATGGGAATGCTCAAAGGTGCCGGTCAGCGATCCCGTCGTCCCGGAATCATTAGAGACCTGCCTACCAGTGACAACACGAAATTTTTCAACGATATCGCTGTATGCCAGAAGACGGCTCGTGAGTTGCTGGAGGAACGTCGGAATAATCCCCAACCAGAGAAAAAGGATCTTTTGAATGCCATGGTTTTGGGCAGAGATCCCAAGACCGGTCAAGGGCTTACCGATGATTCAATTATCAATAACATGATTACTTTCTTGATTGCAGGTACGTTTTAAAAATGCCTCCACACTCTACGTAAGTCAAAATTCCCTCTAATTTCAAGTCCGACAGGTCATGAAACCACGTCTGGGACGTTATCTTTTCTCTTCTACTTCCTCCTAAAGAACCCCCAAGCATACAAGAAAGCCCAGGAAGAAGTCGACTCGGTGCTTGGCCATAGAAAGATCACCGTCGAAGATCTCCCGAAACTGTCTTATATTAATGCCTGCATACGTGAAGCATTACGTTTGAAGCCCCTGCTCCCGGCTTCTCTGTTGAGCCACACCCAACAAAAACACCGAAGACCCAGTCACTCTGGGAAACGGCAAGTACAAGCTTGAAAAGGGAGAAAAATCGTTGTTGTGCTCTCCAAGCTTCACCGTGACCCAAGAGTCTGGGGCGATGATGCTGAGGATTTTAAACCAGAGCGTATGCTGGATGATAAATTCGAAAAATACCCCAAAATGCCTGGAAGCCATTTGGTAACGGCATGAGAGGTTGCATTGGACGACCTTTCGCATGGCAGGAAATGCTCATCGTAGTGGCGATGCTGCTCCAAAACTTCAACTTTCAGCTTCACGACCCGACTTACAATCTGCGCGTTAAACAGGCGTTGACAATTAAACCAAAGGATTTCGAAATCAGGGCTACGCTAAGGGAAGGATTAGACGCTACGACCTTGATTCGGTCCTGAACAGCGGCCAAGAACCCAAACTTCCGCCACGAGAGATAAAAACAAGTACTCATGCTGGTAACCCGGAAGTAGCAGGAAAGCCTTTGCATATATTCTTCGGAAGTAACACTGGAACATGTGAAGCTTTTGCTAGGCGACTGGCAGAAGACGCCGCAGATTTCGGCTATTCAGCTCATATTGATTCACTTGACTCAGCGATGCAGAACATCCCCAAGAAAGATCCAGTTGTGTTTATCTCAGCTTCTTATGAGGGGCAGCCTCCAGACAACGCCGCCCTTTTCTTTGAATGGCTTAGTGGGCTGAAAGAGAAGGAATTAGATGGAGTCAATTATGCTGCTTTTGGAGCCGGCCATCGTACGTATTTTAGGATTCCCCAATCCTATCCATTAAAACAAAACTAACTCGTTATACCATTAGATGACTGGGCTTCAACCTTCCACCGTATTCCGAAGGCGATAAATAGTCTTGTGGCAGAACATGGTGGCAATCGTCTTTGCGAGATCGGTCTAGCCGACACAGCTGGAGCAGACATCTTCTCTGCGTTTGAGACATGGAGCGAATCGGTGTTCTGGCCCGCTATGCAATCGCAACTTGGAGCTTCATCCAAAGAGAAGAACTCAAAACCAAAGTCTGCGTTGGATGTAGAGATCAGCTCTGGAATGCGCGCGAAAACTCTGGGTTTGCAGCTTGGAGGCTCTGGTTGTAGAAAACCGGCTCCTAACAGCCCCCGATGTGCCCGCCAAACGCCTCATCAGGTTTCAATTACCATCTGACACTTCGTATCAATGCGGGGACTATCTCGCTGTGCTGCCTACTAATCCAGACAGTGTTGTCCACAAAGTGATCCGAAGATTTGGCCTACCGTGGGATGCCATGCTCACAATTAGAAAACCCAGGTGCAACGACAGGTCCATCAATTCCATTCGACACGCCTATTTCCGCGTTTGAGCTATTTTCTACCTACGTGGAGCTTTCTCAACCCGCCTCGAAAAGAGACATCAATGTCCTCGCGGATGCTGCCGCAGCAGATCCAGATACAGAAGCAGAATTGCGCTTCCTGGCGTCAAGTCCGACGCGTTTCGCTGAGACTCTAGTCAAGCGCATTAGTCCCCTAGACCTGTTGGTTCAATATCCCAAAATCGATATCTCCGTCGGTGATTATCTGACCATGCTTCCCCAATGCGTGTTCGACTATACTCGATTTCGTCATCCCTATCCGGGACCCTTTAGAATGCTCGATTACTCTGTCTGTGCTTAACAGCCCGTCCATGCTAGCTTCTGGCCCTCGGCAGAATCCTCGGACGAAGACAGATATCTCGGTGTAGCATCTACCTACCTCTCGAGCCTCAAACCGGGTGACCGCGCTCATGTCGCAGTCCGTCCTTCAAACAGCGGCTTCAAGCCCCCGTAGATCTTCAGACACCAATGATTATGGCTTCCGCGGGTAGCGGTATCGGGCCATTCCGTGGATTTATCATGGATCGCGCTGAGAAAATCAGGGCTCGCGGGAGCAATGACTCGAACCCGCCCGCCCCTGCCATTCTCTATGCTGGTTCTCGTACGCAGGGCAAAGATGATCTTCATGCCGACGAGTTTGCGGAGTGGGAACGTCTTGGCGCTGTCAAGGTCCATTGGGCGTTCTCTCGCCCGGAAGACCCCGCGCATAAGCGAGCACACGTCCAAGATGTAATGCTCCAGGATGGCACAAATGTGATTGATCTTTTCAACGCAGGTGCAAGAATATATGTCTGCGGCAGCACCAGTGTCGGAAATGGCGTTCGTGAGACCATTAAACAACTATACTTGGACGAGAGGAGAAGGAGGCTGGCAGATGGGACCGCAGAGACTGGTGCAAAGGGCTTGTGGCCTGAGATAAGCGAGGAGGAGGCGGTGGACAGGTTCTTTGAACGTCTGCGGACGAGTCAGAGATTTGTTACGGATGTTTTACTTGATTTAATGTGAGCTGCTGTGTTTACCCAGATACATACTATCTAGTCATGCGAGAAAGAGACGGGATATATATGTAACTATTGCTCGCTGTCCAGCTACTTGGGTTAGATATCACCTACAGACAAATCAAATATCTGAGCATGAGGTACCTATTATTTCTGCTCTCCGAATAATACCTAATCTGGTGTCAATCGTTACGGCTTCAACGCCACGGCTAGCCCTAACTGGACTGCGTTGTAGATTCCGATTTCCCCGACAAACAAGACAGCTTCTGGTCCTTCTTGCAGGTTATATGCGTCTCATAGAGGACGCCCTACCGATTTGTTAAGGCTGTACTATTAGAACGAGGAACGCGGGTGGCAAAGCCACATCGACTACGTTAATTTCAGGCAACCTTGGAATACCAGTATTATTCACTTGTATATCCATCAAAATCTGACCGTGCCGTCCGCTATGGAACCACTATTTCTTTCATGCTCGGAAATAGACCATACAATTGACACTGAAGCACGTCGCACGGCAGTCAACTTTTCGCTGGAGTAAAACACGGATTAGCCCTTCATGGCAGCAAGGATGATTCGTATGAATTATCTCAGAGGCCCAGACGGTCCTGGACCCACTTCTAAATTAGCGTGAGAATTCTGCTGACTTGTACTGCATATGCAACAAGCTGCCAAACAATTATTTGTGTGCCGTAAGACTCAGCTGAAAACATGCATGTCATGTACACGCGGATTGGTCATTTACAGCCACGCTGTAGGCTGAGCAAGGCGTGGGTAGGTGAACATGAGCACCTCTGATTCATTCTGACATATCTCCTAGGAGGAATGCGTCTACTTTTTTTCCAAAGTGAAATCAAATAAATTCTCCGATGAAGAGTCAAGTCGTCGTAGCTGGGGCCTCGCCTCATGACTTATTACTCTATCCAACCCAGACATCGTCTGACCAAGAAAATAGACGTATATTTCAGACCGTGAAATCTGAACGTGGCGCAAGGTTAATTGCGGATCTCCTGCGATCCGCGTTAGACGAGCAGACATTCACGGTTCACGGTCCGGCGACATTTCCAGCTACAGAGGAGGATGAGAATTGCCTCAATTCAATCATAGAGTTGAAGTGGCTAGTGACGACATTCGTCACCAAATTTTCAGGGTGAAACATGCTCAGGATATCTACACGCAACCGATATGGCTACCTCCGGCTATAGCCCCAGGCAAGGAGATCGAGTCAGCGCGCTCGTTCTACAAGACGCCGATGGTGAATTTACAAACTGCGAGAACGCTGTTGATGTAATTCGGTCTATTATTCGAAAATCTACACCCGATTTTATCATATATCGTATGATTTCACCCCTTGGAGGAGTCAGATATGGGATGCTGTCCGGCCTTCATCTCACGGCTTGGATGAACACCTTGCTACAGATAAGTTGGTTGTTGTCGTTAGTGCAGATGATCTCCGTGCAGATGGAGTGGAATTGGGATACAGTATGTCTTGGGAAAAGACCTGCGAGGACTTCGTGTCTAATCTAGGCGCCAACGGTCAACTCGATACATTGGTGACGTGCGCGCATTTGGTTGTTTTATTCGGATGTGATGGTGTGATCTATCATCGTGGTCGACAGATGGCTCAGCCGACCTTATTTTTGACCCACAGAGTGAAGAGGGCGGGCATGAAAGGCGACATGGTGGCCGTATTCCAGGATATATGGAGGCCTTTGTCGCAAACTTGACTGCAGAGATTGCAGAGTCGCCCGATATGAACCTTGAGAATGCTATTCGACGTGGTCTGAGCGGAGCTCGGCGCTTGACGAGAATGGGATATAGAAGCACTGATCTCCATGAATGGCCAAAATATCCCGTATCCGAGATCATGAGGAGAGACGATGATCTTCAGTCGAGCGAACGCGCTCTGATTACCATATCTATTCCAGCAGAGAGTATATCTCAAGGAAAAGGTGGAGAGTGGTCAATCTTACAACATAACATTGGTGATCCAGTGCTTATGGCGCATTATATCGTTGTCGAAGGCGTGCTATCGGCGGCACAATGGATACCAATTGCACAGTTTGGAGAGCTCGCAGCTCTAGATCGAGTTGAAATCGAGTCGTTCCGTGCAATGTTCAACGCGATTAATACATACATGTCATCCGAGCAGACTAAACCGCTGAACTTCGGAATATTCGGCGCTCGTGGTAGCGGCAAATCCTTTGCAGCTGTCCAGGTTGCATCGTCCGCTGCCATGGCAAATGGCCGGCAGGTGCAACGTTTTGATGTCTATCTTTCACCCACTTCGAAAACAGACGACCTTGTAAACGCCCTCAACGCTATACGAGATTGCACACTCTCTGGCCGTCTACCAATAGTTTACTTCAATGGATTCGATAACCCCATTGAGAATATACCTTTTGGATGGCTTGACTACCTTTTACCACCACTGCTTGCTGGGAAATTTCTTGATAGGGAAATGCGACACACGGGTCCTGCAATTTTTCTGCTCAGCTCAGTAACGGTTGAACGTTTTGCTGAGTTGGATCTAGTAATCCAGACGACTGACAATCAAACATACGCCCGGAAAATACAAGAACTTGTCAGCTGTCTCCATGGCCACGTTGATGTTCGTGGATTTGATCGTCTAGACGAGGCCGACACACTTTACCCGGTACGACGTGCAGTAGCCTTACGCCATCTGCTTGAAGAAAGAGAGACTGCGCTCCAAGTATCAGGAAGAATCTCTATCGATCAGAGTGTGCTCGATGGTCTCTTGCTAATACCAACCTATCGGCACGGATATCGCTCACTGAAATCGATTATCACCATGAGCAATCTTACTGGAAAACATCATTTTGAACGTGCTTCATTGCCGCCTAGAGGACAACTTAGTCTTCATCTAGATTACGAGTTGTTCATGCGTTGTTCACATTATAACCTGCTGTCGAACGACGTCCTAGAATTTATGGGAAGAGGTCTTCATGAAACATACGTTCCGTACCGATTGTCAATTGCTAAGACCAAAGAGGAAAAAGAAGAACTGGAGGCACAAACGTCTCTCAATTCCTGGGATTTTCTCGATGAAGAATTCAAAGAATCAGCTCGAGCTCATGCGGCGGATATACCTCGCAAACTTCGCTTTATTCATTGTTTTATGTCCAAGACGAACAGTCACCGCCGCCCAGTAACAAAGTTTGAACCCGAGGAGATCGAGCTTTTGGCTGAACGTGAGCATGAACGATGGAACGCCGAGCGTCTTCAAAAGCAATGGCGGCTGGGTGAAAGGAACG
This sequence comes from Talaromyces trachyspermus, assembly GCA_020137715.1. Classification (NCBI taxonomy): domain Eukaryota; kingdom Fungi; phylum Ascomycota; class Eurotiomycetes; order Eurotiales; family Trichocomaceae; genus Talaromyces; species Talaromyces trachyspermus. The sequence goes on along the minus strand of JACGXQ010000015.1, from coordinate 6,163,474 downwards.
AGACTCAGCGGGTCAGCCCCTTTCTCGTACCGTGGAGAGATCTTGCGAAGATCTGGCAAGATATTGATCGCGTGATGGTGGGCGCATATCCTAACGTCTTGCCGCATGGGTATGCTATCTATCGAGTTGGAAAAATTACAGATCCGAGTCTCAAGTCCTCGTCAAAGATACTGACCAGGCGGACAGTATAGTTCTTTCCATCTGAACCCAAAGTCTATCTAGAACCCGATTGCCAGATGAAGAGTACATTCATTTCCATTTAAATTCGACGTGTACCTTAAAAGATTCTTTCCAGGAGAACGGTGTAGTGGTTCACATGTAATCTGTAACTATAAGATTTCAAGCCATGAGGACAGCCGGGTCAATAGATCTCCAAGGAACTTCTCGTTCGGCATTATTTCGATTTCGATTTCTCGTGAACCACAGTATCCAAAGGCCCAGTACTATTGCGGTCAACCCTAAAGCGACGATCACATATATCCAGAATCGATGAGATATGACCGGGTCGCCGTCATTTGCGCTCCAATTGAACATTGACATGCTAAAAATTGACTGATTTAGTTAGATATATGCTCTGTTTGCGAGAAGTAGCGAGGACTGAAAAGAGGAGCAAACATACAGCCACAGTAGTGGAGGGAGAAAAATCAAAGTGATTGCTGCTATCGTCTTCATCGACGAACCATCACGTCGAGCCTCCTCGGCAGACACGAAAGAGTTATGCGCAATCTGCAGATCCAAGCATGTTATGCATCCACTCCACATGCTATGTCCAAATGGAGAACGAAATTACTTTACTTACCATTAAATTCAACTCTGCTTCGATCTATTGAATTCGTAACTCGTCAGTCGCAATGCTCGTACAGTCGGCTGGAGATAGCACACAAACCTTCCGGTGTTGTTCTTCGATAGCCGCAGGAATGGAATCAAATTCGAGACGTAGCATTCCAATTATCGCCTTCTGAGTATCTACCCGATTGAGAAGCGTTTTAGAATATGTTTCGACTTTCTGGCCGCGACCTGGAACATTGCGGTTGACAGCCACGATCTCGTCGAAAGAACTCAAAAGGCTGGCAGACAATCCCTGCGCGAATTGCCATCGATCCTGAAGTTCTCTCACTTGCTTCTCTATGTCAAACAACACTCTTCGGGTACGGCCGAAGTCACTTGCTTTCATCTGTAAGATCTTCTCCTCCTCTCGTTCAAGCGCCTCTAAAGGACCGCGAAGTCCGTCTCGAATGGTTTCGACTTGGTCCTCCAAGATTCGCACAGCCAGATACATGAAGTCCGGAGGTAGAGGGCTAAAATCAGGTGGAAAGAATAGTTCGCGTAAGAGAGCTTTGAGGTCGATTTCCGTGGTGGCGAACAGGAGACAGACCCAGTCGGAAGCATGCTTGCGGGCTTCAGCAGGAAGTTCGGTCATAGAGAAAGCGACGAAAGGCATATTGTCACGGGGAGTCTGAAAAATAAGCCTTTCAGAATTAGTATGTTCCTGCAGTACCTAATTCATGGTAGAAGATGAGGCCAAGTAGGAAGTACTTCTTACTAATTTTTCCGACACCAGAGAGCATCGCAGACCCAGTTGTCCCCTTGTCGACTAAACTGGTGAAGCCATTATACGTCCAGCCAAAGTCTTCTGCAGTCTTGAGCAAGGGTTTGCTTTTCGAAATTTGATCTCGGCGGTCAAGATAGACGCACCTATATGAATACTACCATCAGCATCTTTGCAGTTGAATCCCTAGGTAAGGATTAGGACAATTTACAGTACTCGAAGTCTACATTCGAACAGGTTCCTGCGTTTGTCGGTCTATGAAATTAGAATCCACTTTTGATCGGGGTTTCACCAAAAGATGTGCGTACTTCCAAAGACGACTTGATAAATGCGTGGCATTCTTCTTCGTTCGCGATGCGTTGGGTTTGCGGATTGACAAGCTTCCATCCAGCACGCTAGATGAGGTCAGCCCTGATATGCCTCCAAATTCCATTCGGGAAACTGGACCTGTATTATAGCTGCACTCGTTTCGAACGTTTCAAACCGAGCTTTGGTATCCAGCAGGGAATGCCATCCGCCTCCAGAGCCGTCGTCATTGTGAAGAGCAGATACCCATCAGAGAGTCAAACGATATGTCTGCATCGTTGCTCGACACACCGTGATTCTACTACTATTCACATTCCACGTAGGCAATTTATTAGATCAGGGGATTCACCAGGGTGGTTGTAATGCTAGCCGCTTACGAAAGGCTCCGTCGGAGGCTAATCAGCTTTGTACTAGGGAGAAATCTCATCCTACTATCCTAGGGAGCCTGCAAAATAGTTCGTTGGACTTGTGCTACGTCGTACTATAATATGTATCTTAAAGACAGAGTCACGTCCCTGACTCAGTCCTCCTTGTTTGGTTACTTACCAAAATTACTTTCAGCGCCTTGCTTTTTCTTGCCCCAACCCGAACTACAGCATAGACGTCAAGCTAGTGAGACTAACATGTACAGTAATGTAAAACTTGCTGAAGATAGCCAGCCTCTGACTACCGGCCTCAGAAGAAAATCTCCGTACGAAGCCGGAGGAGTTACGTAATGGACACAGCATAAGAATAACGAAGGCATGTAGCATGGATAGTAATTATACTATTGAGAACGAAGCAGGGCAGCAAAAGCAGAATATGCAACATCACAGTGCAAAGAATCCGAGTTATGACAGCGACTACTATTGGTCCGCCACATCCCTGTCCGCGCGGTGCAGTAAACGGATTGTTTCGTTATATATGCAACTGTATCGTCCCGTCTTGCATATTTCTGAGCCATGTTGCCCACCTGATCCGAGGCCAGAACGGAAAGGTCATTTTGGTCAAAAGCTCGCGACTCTGTTGAACGAGCTGGTTATCGAATTGTGTTTGAGATCCAACGTCTGAAGTAACATAGCGCTAGCAAAATTTGCCTACTAAGCAAGAAGGCCACGACAGATTCTGGAGTACTAACACTAATGATAGCTCACAGAGAGAGACTTCACAGAGATACGAGATAGTTATGAATAGCGATGCGGAGAGTTTCATGTATTCAGCGGGCATGTGATTCACGTGATCTCACCTAAGCTTAGTCAGCTAGCGGACACAAAGTGATGTAGCTTTAATTTTTGCAACTGCCTATCTAGGTAATTTTTCTAGCGCAGCTTGGCACAGTTATATACTTCGGACGGTTCAGAAACGGTGATTGGCTGACATGACTTCCGTTTACTTACATTCTGGGCACGATATGTGATTCAACGCTTCATTGTAAATAGATAGAGTATACTTTTCTCTCCTTGCTCTTGGACGAGAATGGTTGAGCGAGCCAATATGCTAAATTCTTGTACGTAGTAAATGACGACAAAGGGAAAGCTTCCAAGGTTGGTTTTATGAGATTAAGGATAGTAGCAGGAATTGAAAGCTGTCTAGGTACACATTTCAAAGCAAAGAAAAGTCAAACTCACACACCGCAGCCCTCGGAGTGTCAATGTGGACCAAACGCCAGATAAAAGATGAAAATCAGAAAAGATGGCTTGCTGGTATGCCAGAGGTAGAGAATTAATGCCCCTTGAGGGCGCCGCTTGCGTCCCCGGTGTGGTACGCTGGCTCGCGTGCTGGCTCCTTTCCCTTTCCTTTCGGTGATTCCTCCACGTTCTCTTCATCCTCTTCAACACGAAGCCAAAATTCCAGATCCGATAGGATTGTCATAGGCAATGGAGAGCTACTCTCTGTAACTCTGTACGTGAGGTAGGGTGAGAGGAGCACATTAAACTTCCACAATCCTGGCGGGAGTCTGGATTCGATGAGTTCAAATTTATCTTTGAACTTTGACTCAAGCGGCCATTTTTCTTCGTCTATCCGATTCCCCTGTGCTTTTTCGTCAAGTGCTTCCAAGCGTTGGATCACGGCAACTATTCCTCTGGTATCGAATTCCAACCAGTACCTGCCGTTGCCAAAGGGTTGAATTTCCGCCGAACCTGGTTCTTTGAGCCAGCGAAGATCCTGAGAATCTGGTAGTGGGTCCCCACTACTCACGGTGAGCCACAGAGCTGACCATCGTCGATACTTGAGCTTGAGTGGCCTTTCCGCTGAATTTCCATCGGTCAACGTATCATAGACTTGATCGAAGCGGTTCTCGTACTTCCAGAAGTCATCCCCGCTCCCGATATGCAGGACGAAGCGTGGCTGACGAGGTCTCGGTGGATCAGTAGTTGTGATAGACATTGTCGTAGAGTTAAACGTATCCTGACGCTGCAAGTAAATTCGTATTGAGGTTCAATGATAGAATCGCTTAGACAGGTAAGTATGATAGAAGAAGAATGATTGATAAGCTTGAAATTTTCTAGACATAAAGCGGACATATGAAGCACTTATATAGCCTCTATTTACTGCCTGTGACTGTACATATACCTAATTATGTCACTATTAAAATGACTAATAGATGACTGTACATATGAATCATTGTGGTGACCCTTCATTATGAATCATAGTTAAGTTCTACAACTTCTAGAGGTCCTTAAACATCAGATGGAATGAGTCAGTGTATACCTAGGACAGACGTGGGTTGAGGTCCCTTTTAGCAATCTAGATTGCTTAGGTTCCCAATACACTTATGGGCAATATATCCATTGATGCAATTTGCAGTGCCAGAGATAATTATATGAGTTCCTGGTTTCTATCTTTCTTCTAGGAACAACACACTACTGTCCTATACCGAAGGTATTTCCACTTTTATTTTCATCTGAAATCTCGAGTTATTTTGTATATTTGTGCCTGGAAGAATGCAATGCCTAGGTACTTTCGGTATTGTCTGGCCGGGCGTCTCTTGACACCTAGCACCAGTATTTCCTCAAGGTATACCTAGGTATGTCACGTACTACCTATAGAGCATATAATTCTGAGTACGAGACTGTTAATAGCCCTGGGTTGGCTAGAACCTGAAAAGAAAGGTGATATACCTATCTCAACGAAGGCAAGGCAGATCGGCCGGCAGAGAAAGCATTTGTGTGCCAAACTAATCATCATTAGAATGTAGAGAATTGAAAATCTAGATACATATGTACCGAAGTAACAGAGACAATGTTTACATACATCAATAGATGACTTGACAAGTCTCTTTAGGATATAAAGAAGCTCCACGCCAACATACGCGCTTAGGAGGACTCCTTCACGCCCCTTTCCGCACTTCCCATCTTTCCCCTACATCCAAGGAGACAAGAAGACAAGAATTCGGCTAACACAATTGTATCCCGCAATAATAGCTGTCAGTCAACTATTTCACAGTCGAAGAACGCAGCATCTTGGATGTCGAATCTTTGACCAGCACGTTCCGTGTCATCTCATCGGTGTATGCCACTGCCAGTGGTGCGTGGATGTTCCATTCGTAAGCAGCGTAGTTCAGTACCGCCACCGGCTGATGGAGACCTTTTCATGAGTCCTCCAAGACGTATTGAAAAGATGTTCCTTGGAAGGATGATGTGACCAAACATACAGTAAGGGTCGGAATAGGATCTGCATCCATGGATGACGCGGAGAAGCTTCCCCGCACTGACTTCGTTCCTCCTCTCCGGCTCGTCGCATTCCTTCTGTTCCTTCGGACACTAAGCAACTTGGACGCAACGGACAGCGGTGAAACCATGCGGCCAGGACTCCTCGTCGTAACTGCAAGAGGAGTCTCTCCTGTACGGGGAAGGACCACCATCAATCATCTGTGTTGGCCATGGCCCTCTCGGAGCTTCTTGACGCAGAGCCGTGCGCGGGACCTGATGGAGTACGTCGGGAGCCCTAAGACAAGTGCATACTGGCAGGGAAGAAAGACATATATTAATATGAAATGAAACAGCCGCCTTTGTTGGAGCAGACTGTAGGAAGCCACTTCGAATCAATCGTGCGAAAATTCGGAGATCGTACCGCGTAAGGCCACTCGCACATGCTCACACTATTTTCTCCGCGAGAAAGAAAACAGAAAAGGAAACAATGGCTAAAAGCTAACGATGGTGACAGAGTAGTTGCACGACATCAGAGGTCTAGATGTACATACGAAGAGCTCGATCGAAGCAGCAACGCGCTTGCCCGTGGGCTCCAATCAATCTCTGTCCACAAGGGTGACCGTGTGGCTGCCATGCTAGGCAACTCGATAGAATATGCTACCGTATGTGTGGAAATGCGATCAACCGGTTGTTTCGGGCCCTCTCTCTGGTTACTTACAAATGCTGCTACATTCTAGTTGACATATGCCCTTTACAAGCTGGGCGCCATTCTGGTCCCCTTGAATCCTTCTTTTAACGCAAACCAAGTTGTGTCCGCGTTGAGCCATCTGGGGCAAGCCACTTGATCATCAGTGCTGAAGCAAATCTACCACATCGCGAGCCGCGCGATAATACACCTCTCATTAGGAATATTGTCCCCGGGTTGGATTCTGCGTCAAACGTGCAATCAGAATTGATTCCAACACTCAAACACGTAGTTGTCGTTGATAATTCTGCTGGTCGATTTGATATCGCCCCGTACAAAGCTCTCACGCCTTATTCATCTCTAATATCTACTTCTCCGGCAGACGGGCTGCCATTACCGGACCAGGGACTCTCACTTCACGAAATAGCAAACATCCAGTTTACCTCTGGAACAACCTCTATGCCCAAAGCAGCCTGTCTGACTCATCGCTCAATTCTGAACAATGGCAGTCAGATCGGCGACCGACTGCGTCTGACAGAGAATGACATCGTCTGTTGCCCGCCACCGCTATTCCACTGCTTTGGTAGTATCCTGGGGTTCATGGCGACAGCAACGCATGGCTCGGCCATTGTATTCCCATCGGAATCTTTCAATGGTTTAGCCGCTCTCGAGGCCGTGCGTGAAGAGCGCTGCACAGCATTATACGGCGTTCCAACGATGTTCATTGAAGAATTGGGTCTCTTGGAGCGGAACGAGGTTCCTTCCCATGACGGATTCCAATCTCTTCGTACTGGCATTGCAGCCGGGAGCAGTATCCCCGCAGAACTGATGCGAAAGCTGCACAAGACACTGAACTTGACTGAGTTGACCATCTGCTACGGCATGACGGAGACAAGCCCAGTGTCCGCGATGACGACGACTGATGACCCCTTGGACAAGAGAATCACTACCGTGGGTCGATTAATGCCGCACGTCGAGGCCAAAGTCGTGGATCCAGCAGACCATAGCAAAGTCCTACCCATAGGCGACAAGGGTGAGCTGGCCGTGAGCGGATATCTGTTAATGAAGGGGTATTGGGACTCCCCGAGAAGACAGCCGAGGTAATGCTTGCAGATGAGGAGGGCAAGATTTGGATGCATGTAAGCTACCTTACCACACGGTGGGCCTTGTTGAATACGAAAAGAAAAACAGAACCTCTCTCTAAGAATCTACATTTGCAGACCGGTGACGAGGCAAGCATGTCCGCCGACGGCTACATAACCATAACTGGCCGCATCAAAGACTTAATTATTCGAGGGGCGAAAACATCCATCCCTCGAAATCGAAAATTGTCTTCTGGCGCATCCCGCTGTAGTGGAGGCTTCGGCTGTAGGAGTTCCAGATGAGAAATATGGAGAAGTCGTGGGTGTCTTTGTGGCTCTCTCTTCGTCTGTCTTACCATCAAATAGCAACAACATAAATCAACATGATCGGAAGCAGGATCGGTTCAAGGATGAATTGAGGATGTGGGTCAGAGAAAGGTTGAGTAGTCATCTAGGTGGGTTTTTTCTTTTTTGACGATCAAATGTAAGTGAAAAATAATGTCTACTGATACGTGATCTTGCTTGATTAGTACCTAAATTCGTGTTCTTTCTTTCCAGCTCAGATGACTTTCCCAAAACTGCCAGTGGAAAGATTCAAAAGTATAAGCTCAAAGAGCTTGCGATTCAATTGTTGAAGGGAGAGTAACAGAGAGGCGCGAGGATGGCATGAAAAAGCAAAAGGGAAGAAAAAGAATCTTTTACAACTTACCACTACCGATTAAGCCTACCTTATATACGTATATTCTACTTCGTTATCGACGTAGATGCACATTTCGTCACAATGGCATTCTGGCAGAGAAGAACCCGAGAAAGCAGGTCTATAAAAGCTTGAATATATACAATTTCCTTTTCAGCTTTCCAGACCAGGCACCTTTTGTAGGAAAATCTTTTCAGTCACAACCGCTTGTCTCCCGGGGAAGGTGACGGTGCATTTTCTGCATCTTCTTCCGAGCCGCTCTCAGACTGTCTTTATAAAGAACATTGAATATAGTGTCCGTATCGGTCTCATGATCGATATCTGGGCTACAGCAATCGATTGTCTTGATACAACGGTCGTTCAAGGCCTCTTCGATCGATATGCGGACTTCGGGATCTGGATGCAACATCTTAAGAATAAGTTGGTTCATTCCTTTCTTAGGGAATGTCGTAAAATTTGACCGCACGAGGGTGATTCTTCGTCACTAATCACACCGCCTGGGTTTCGAAGTAAGAATTTGTGCCATCCGGCAAGAAACTTGCTATAGTGAGGATCTTCGGGCTTTGCAGCTTTCCATGGGCTACCACGAACAAATAGCGTGAAGCACACAATCGCACACGACCATACGTCGAGGGCACGCGGATCATAATCGCCTGCGTATGTCAGTCGAGGGCTTCTTCCCAAAGCTGAAAAAAGGAACGTACCGTGTTCAGCAAGAACTTCAGGAGACACGTAAGGTATACTGCCACAGATTCCAGGAGAGCATTTTCGAATTTCAGAGGGATGTTCACTGCTATCTTCTCCCTTTGTGCTTTTGAGTCCCGGATGTACGCCTGAGAAAACCTCGGAAACACCGAAGTCGGTGATTTTGAGCTGCCCCTCCCCTGTGACTAGAAGATTTTCTGGCTTGATATCGCGATGTGCAATGCCATTCTGGTGCAAATGTGCTACACCGCGTAGAAGCTGCTTGAAAAAGCAAAGGTTATCTATGTCGCGAAGGTAGCCTTGTTTGATCAATAGGTAAAGTTCACCATATTCGCAATATTCCATGACATGGTTCCATCTTCCAGAGTGCTTGCAAAGGCGAACGGTTTCCACAATGTTTGGATGATGAAGGCTTTGAGCAATGCTGAATTCTGATTTGACCATGTTTTCGTATTGCACTTTGTCTTCGTTTCGTCCACACTTGCGAAACTCCTTGACAGCATAAAGGACATCTCTTGATCTGCCTTTTCGGTACATGGTTCGTACTATGGCTGTGGCACCTCTCCCTATCGGTTTGCCACCCTTTCCAGGGATCATCCTTCCACTGGTGAACTCGTCATTTAGTTCACACCAGTCAACATTGAAACATTCTGGTATACCGGTGCCTGGGCCGCGGGACTTTAGCCCAGCGCCGGTCTTGGCAGGAATTGCAATATCTGGGACATCCCTCTGGCGCAAGCTATGGCCCATAGATGGTGACCGGAAGAGTCTCTTGAGCGATGGCCTTTGGTGTGGGAAAGTCGAGAAACTTATTCGTTCCTTGAGGGAGAGACGCGACGTAACCTTTCGGAGGCGTGATGTCTTTCTGGCAGAGACCGAGCCACCGTGGTCGTGGCCAGCCGCCGTTTGCGATACTGGAGGAGAAATACTTCGGACTTGTTGTGATGGGCTGCATTCCAATTCCCGAAACTCGCGGTTTAGGCTCTCTCTAGCAGTTGTGCGGCGGAAAAGGCTCCTTATCGAAGAGGCAGATGTCCGTGAAGCCGATGTTGGGACGAGGAGGAGATTGGGGTTCTTCCTAGGGAGGTTGATGGGGTTGCAGATGAGACACCAATACCAAGAGGCCCAGGGGACTTGCTGAATTTGAGCCGAGTTACTTTGGTGACCTCCGGGGCCAGGGTAGGAAGCAAGGGCACCGCCAGCATGTGTGAAGCGTGAAGTGCACCAAAGCCAGTCGAACCGGAAGGGAAGCCTGCACAGGAGCAGTTGAAGGCCGGGTTAAATTCATTCCCGGATGTCAAAAGACGTCTTTTCTTTGAGGCAAGGTCCGGAGCCATTGAACAGGGCTCATGCAGGCAAGTGATTGGGCCGTTGATCATTGTAGGAATCGATCAGTCACGGCTGAAGATGTGAAGCGGGTAAGAAAGGTGCTGATGTAATGATCGAAAAGCGAGGCTGCGTAGTATATATACAGATAGATAGAGAAAAGAGAAAAGAGCGATCGATGAGTTGCAAGGTTGTGAATCAGTGTTTCATAGTGTCCGGTCAAGGATGGATTGAGTCAGAAACATATGCGACAAGGATTATAATTGATTATAAAACTCTTGGAAAAAAACAAAACAAAAAGAACGACCGGGGTGAATGGCGAGGAGTGAATAAATACTCAATAGAGGGAGAGAGAGAGGGAGAAATGAAGAAGAGGGCGAGGTCCATCCCCAAGTTGTTGAGAGTGAAAGATGACTGAGGCAGCAGGCGCGAGCCAGTTTGCTGTTGCATGCTTTCCGCTCTGCCAAGAAGCGGCCAAGAGCAAGCAGAAGAATGTCAACGCCGGCAAAAGTCGATCCAAAGGCCGCTCGTCGCTGGCGTATGCATTCATTCATTGCGCTACAGGCTCGCAGAGTTGGAGCAGCCGTCCGTACTACGAATGCGGTGCTTGCCAAGGGTCTGTGGTGCCGCTATTTGCAGATCAGGGGCTGCCAGCATAGCATAGCCTCACTGCGCAGAAGCTCGTGTGCGACCCCAACTTCCAAGACCACACAATAGGTAGTAGTATATCAATAGTCGGTCAATGGTCTTTTCCCTCTATTTTTCTATTTTATGGTGTCACTGCCAAGATCCTCCGCCGAGCATTCCTCCCTCGCCCTTGGACTTGGCATGAGGCGGAACGGGCGGGCTCATACGAACAAAAGACTGAAAGACAGACAGAAAGAAAGAAAGAAAGACGCGTCATATCTCCGTCCTGGTCCGGAGAAGACATTCAAGCCATCAGGATTTCCAGTGCATTTCTCAATCCCTTGTGGCTGTGAGCACACCGGACATGTGGGATACGCCGGAAGACAGCTTCATTCTCTGTGCTCGCCATAAACTGTTGCCACGCCGGAGTTGCAATCCATTTCTGCCAAGCGGCTTTGTCCTTGAAACTGGCCAGCAAGAGAATGTCATGCATCTCGGCACAAGATGTGCCCGCGGGTCTCCCCGGAGGTGCCATCTCAACCGGGATTGGTTCAAAGCGTGTAACGTGAGGACTGCGATTTGCATGTTCCCCTACCTGTGCGAGAAGAGCGTCCAGCCGATGAATCCGAGGTCGCTGCATGACCGCTCCGTCGGTCGTATCTGAAGACGTGGACGGTGATTGCAGGTTGCAGGACATCTGGGATGCGAAGAAAAGATCATACAAGCAAGAGGTTTCCCATGATGGTGGCCGGGGCCCGATGAGTCGAGATCATTCAGATGATCCCGAGTCTTGTCAAACAGCATGTTGTCGATCAAATGATCTCGAACAAAATATAGAAAACAAAAAGCTATCCGCGATCTCCGGTTGAAAACGATCGAGTTTGGATGTTTAGGTAAGGATGACGCGGTAATTATGCCTTGACGACTTGCAAAAGTCTGCTTTCTTTCTCCCTTCTTCTCCTTGGCGCCAGCAAGCCGATCAGCTTTTGGCCATAAAGTAATCCGCCATTCCCCGGATGGCTGCTGGTCTGACGATGCGGGCATACGATCTGAATTGCCGGGTGCGCATCGGAGATATAATAATTGCTCTACGTGACGTGGCAGACATACTCAAGCAAAGGAAAAAGACGTCGCCCCATTCAATAATCTTGTACGCCGGTCTCCCCTTGGTTTGCATTGGTCTTTCTGGTCCTCGTCCAATATCCACTCGGGCTCCTCTTCGTCGAAATAGCGTTCCTGCTCTTCATTCCAGTCATCGTACTCGTCATTCTCGTCTACTGTCCGGTAGTCAAAATCGTAATCGGCACCTTTGAGAAAGCGCATTTCCATTTCCCACTTCCACCGTTTCAGCCCTTCCTCTTTCGTAGCCGGTATATCATCCTTGTCTTCAGCAATGATTTCACCGCTGGGACCTCGCCTGTAACTCAACATTGCGTTCGGATCTGGGTGAGCCAGCGCATCCATTTTCGCTTCGGACCGAAGCAGATCAGTTTGTAGTATGCCGGAGAACCCTTTAGCACGTCCCTCTGCCTCCCTCTCCATGGGCGTTTGGAAGCGCCTGATGAGGCGATCGTAGAGTAACGGGTCTAAGCCGGCGCACACGTTAGTTTTACAGCAAACATCCAGACACTGCCAAGAAATGGTAAAAGCAAAGTAAGATATATGGAGTAGCATACCAGCCATCTCGAGATCAGCAGAAAAATACTCCGGGTGCTGGTCTAGATATCGTTTGCGACGGTTTTGGCCTGCACGGAAGCTGGGGCTTCAAACGACCGGCGACATACTCCGTGCTATTGCGAGGCTTTCCGTCGACATTGAAAGAAACGGCGCTCTCTACAGTGATACAGGAGCATAAACAATGATTGCGACCATATCGATGAGAGTATTAATATATGTAACAGACCGGAAGTAGAATAACGCCCTTACAGTTGATGACGTGGGGCCGGAGGGTTCGTGCCTGATTTGCCAGGCCGTGATCCGCTTGCTGCGACCCACACATGATGCACCATCTCCTTAAGATGCACCTCACTTGTCTACAAGTCACAGCTGCAGTTTCACCTATGGACTAGCAGTTTCTTCGTTCTTTGATTTTAAATTAAAGGGCCCTTCGCCCATGGTGCCCTGCCGGACTCACATATAAAAGCGCGTGTGGTCCACCGTGCTGACGTCCGCGCAAGAGGCATGTTAGTTCTCAACAACACGCAGCAAATGCGAATGTTGTAGTTAAAGAACAGTATCATGAACTGCCTCTGATTTCTCTTCGGCACAACTCGGACGTTTCGGGTACACGTTCCTGCCAAAGGCAAACCGAAAGATGGTTAATCCTAAGCCCAACCAAGACTCAGGGATCGTGGTGAGTCGTACGGCGCACCTTTGGAGAGACATTCTTCGAGCTGCGATTGTACTCTTGCTCGCTGCAGCCTGCTCAGCGTTATCTCTGTTGGCTCTGGCACCTGTTTATGGATCGACGCCTGTGCGCATATATCACGATGCCTTGTGTACTCTGGCTCTATTTGCGGGCTATTCGCTCGAGACATTTGTCCCTAGCAGTCTCAGCCAAAAGCGCAATGTCATTTCGGGAGCTGCACTGTCCATTCCAATTATCCAGGGGTTTCTTTTCCAGTGGAGCTCTCTATTCGGCAACCCGTCTGGACCGGTATTGACCGAAATGGTGACGATATTTCCACTATTGTTGCTCTCAACAGCTACTTATATGAGCCTTGTTAACACCATAGAGTTTGGCCGGTTCAACTCGAGTATTGCAAAGCTAATGCCTCTACTGGGCGGACTTGCCTTCTTCAGACTAGCACAGGCAACAGTTCTATCTTTTATACCATTATACATCGGCTCGACCGTGCTGATGACTACTTTTGGGCTACAACTTGTCGTTGCGTCTGTTTACGCAATCATATTTCCCTCGTATGTGTCGCTGTTTCTCTTCTCAGTACCGGTAGTTTATCTCTGTTTAAAGACGAGTGTACACATGCCATTTGCGCGCTCAACGACACAGCTCAACTTGACATTGCAAGGGGTCAACTACAGCCTGGTGGAACGGCGAGAGTCATTGACTGGGTACATATCTGTATTAGATAATACTCAACTTGGCTTCCGTGCTATGAGGTGTGACCATAGTTTACTAGGAGGAGAGTGGACGCGCCGCCCGTCCAATTACAATCCAATGGTATCAGATCCAATATACGCCATTTTCACTATGTTGGAGGCAGTGCGACTAGTCGAGTCCGACTCCGACCTAACAATGAGAACGGACAGGAATAGCAATGCCCTGGTTATGTATGAATACCACCCATCTGGATCAAACTGTCAGATTCAGCTAACGAATCTTCTGCAGTGGGCTTGGAATAGGCACTACACCGGCGTCCCTGATCCAACACGGCATAAAAACGACAATTGTTGAGATCGACCCAGTGGTATATGAGTTTGCCTTACAGCACTTTAACTTCCCGAAGAATCATGCGGCAATCATTGACGATGCGATTATTTTGTTGAGACAGCACGGCAAGAAGCAAAACAATACGATTATGTCATTCACGACGTGTTCACAGGAGGGGTTGAACCAGTCAATTTGTTTACGTTGGAGTTCATGCAGGGGCTTCATGCACTTCTCAAAGATGATGGTGTTATAGCAATTGTTTGTCTTTTCCCTTTTATATTGCCACTTTAGTCAGTTCTTTGCATATAGCTGACTGTAGGAAAGAATTACGCCGGGGACCTTTCCTTGCCAGCGGCAGGACTAGTTGTCCGCACAATTAGATGGGTATTTCCTCGGTGCCGCATATTTCGCGAGAATGACGGCTCGGAAGAAGAAGAAGAAGAATCTGCAGAAGAAAACCACCTCGACTTTACAAACATGGTGATCTTTTGCAAGAAATCGCGGGGACCTCCGCTGAGTTTTCGACCTCCAGTTGAAAATGACTATCTTGGCAGTCGATTAAGGGAGTTATACATGTATCCAAGACGTGAAATTGACCCGAGAGTCTTCGACATGGCCAATTATTCGACGGCAGGTCAGCAGATTTTAGAGGTTGGCAAAACAAGCATCTTGGAGTCCTATCATACTCAAAGCGCCATTGGCCACTGGAATATCATGAGGAATGTACTGCCGGCTCAAGTATGGGAGAATTTTTAGATACAGTTTGGACGCGTATATATAAAGTTCCTCATGTACTTACATCTATGTTGCTATAAACTCTTTTCAAAATACACCCTTTCCTTCAGCCACGAGATTCTTCCGAATTTGCTGAACGTCGCCATCCTGAAATCCCAACACGCTCTTCAGGTATCCCTCCGCTCCTCCATACTCCTCTTCGATATACTCTAATGTAGCACGCATGTTCTCCTTCCTAGCTGAAAGTAACCTCTCAACTCCCGCCCTGTTATCCGCGCTCACGCCCATTTCCTTGATCACTTTCTCGGTCAAGGCAGCCTTGAACTTAGCGTCAAAACCTTTCTCAGTCAATGAATATTCTTCTGCAATGAGATCACGATCGTTCACCCCTGCCACAAGTAGCAGGAGTGCCACAACCACCCTGTGCGATCCTTCCCACCGGTACAGTGAATGAGAAAGGGATCCTGCGGGTGGTCGCGTACATGCTCAAAGATCTTCCTATAGGCGTCCGCGCCATCACGAAGAATCTCTGCATAAGCTGCTACAAAGCCCTCCGTGCCTTTGTCAGACATGTAACTAGCGAGCCTCTTCGCCAATTGCTCAGGACTTGTATCTTTCTCGGGAAAGACCGGCGTATGTAAAACCTTCAGCTGACTGTCCGTTGCGACAAGCAGGCTTGATGCGGCAGAGTCCTTGCGTAGCTCGTCATTTGAGCGTAAATCATATACGGTGGAGACGCGCAAGTCCTGAGTGAGAGTCTTGAGTCCATCGGCTGTGATGCGTGTCGGCACCGCCGATCGAAAGATGAAGTGACGGCGAGTAGATGAAGAGCCGGCGATGGGATAACCGCCTATATCGCGGAAGTTCGGGACTCCATCGACATTGATAAAGGGAGGTGATGGGGCTGTAGATGTTGCTGCCTCGACCACGAGTGATGCCAACGAAGCCATATCTCGCCCACTTGAGAGTGCTTGCTTGCTCGAGGTTAGGTTCCAGGATGAAACTCCACTCATGGATGAGTGGGGATACAACTGTTACTATGTTTAGACACCATGATCCGAGGTACCGCACGGTCCGTACCTTGTTCCAACTTCTAAAAATCAAGTCCATAGGAACAGTCCATCAGAAGGGTATCATATTGGTATGTATAATTACAAAAAAAGGAAATATGGGTAATGAGAGAAGATAGCCACCATTCATGATATGGAGTAGCTTGAGGTTCACCAGTTCACCAGCGAGTTGGAGTCTGTTAAAAAAGAGGGAGAGAACAAAAAGAAAGGAAAACACCAAGCTTCCCCACCATATTGCTTTAAATACTAGCCGCTGCCAAGTTCGGAGGTATAGACAGAATACAAGTAAAATGTGTAGATTAATTAGACGAGCCAGGTGCTGGACTGCTGCGAGGACTGCCACCGGGCTTTTGACAAGGCCAGCAAAGAAACTGGCTAATGCTTGGTTCTGAGATTTTTCATCTGTTGGCGCACCGGACGAATTGACCTCTTTCTTTGGCATACGACTGGCCTCTCGCTCCTATATAGCAGGATGTCAGCACTCCATTCAATGGAAAGCTTTGGGGAAAGTGAGAGAGAGAGAGAGAGAGAGAGAAGAAACAAAAGTAACGCGAATTGTCTAACCTTGAGTTTTCTTAACATGTCGTCAGCGTCGACCTGAATACCACCCATGTTAAATTGTACAGGGCCAATGTGTTCATTAACATGTCCTGACTCATCAAAATGTGGAGACATCTCGAGAGCCTTGGGTGCTTTTTAGCCTCCCTATCCTTCACATCTTCTGCCTTGAGCTGGTCCAGTATTATAAGCTGTTGGCCTAAGAACTTCTGCATGTCTTCCGTCTCAATTTCGATTTCGTTTCTATTCGTATGTGTGCTGCTTCCGGGATTGCAGAATCTTGCCTAGGGTCTTTGATTGCTTGCTCATATATGAGGACGGCACTTGTGCCATCTTCGCCTGGGGAGCTTGCTGCCTGGTCCGACGTCTCATTATGCTCCCCTTTCCCAGACCTGTTGGCCAGAAAGCCAGTTGGTTCCTGGATTTCGATAGACCAAGCGTCGCCTACACCTTCGATGTCGAATCCCTCCCGGATGATACGAATTTTACCCCAAGAATCCCAATTTGCAGGTACAACGACCTTGTCACGGTCGATAACATTGTGTTTGAGAGACTGCCTTCGTAATAATGAATGTATACCCAATGACGAATGAATTAGACTTTGTAGAGAATTTGCGAGGAAAGGTGTAGTGTAAATCAACGAAGCGCCGTCTAGACCATGATGAAATTCAGTACACGATCCACCAAATACCCCCGAAAGAAAGCACTTACGTTTGAGAAGAATGGTCCTCATAAATTGAAGAATAAAGTCGAATTCTTCCTCTCGCCAGCCATTCTCTTTTTCCAGCTGTTCTATCTTGTTTGCCTAGACCGACTGTTAGCTGACTTGTCCAACGGCCAGAAAAGTTTTGTTCAACCAACCCCGTGACAAACAACACATAAAGGAACTCCCAGACCCTCATCCCACTCGCCTGGACCTAGAGGTATTGTCACTGGGCCTCCGGAATTTGTAACACTCGTTGTCGAGTTAGGATCCAGGCCCCTTTTTGTCTTTCCATTCGGTCATGACTTCTTCCATGACTATTTTAGTTGAGTCATCCAACGATATAAGTACGGACCGAAGGAGGCGAACCCAATCTCGCAATTGCCGGACCCAGGTCCAGGGGAAGACCAATCAAGTAATATCACGATGAGTGTTTCGGGAACGGATTGCGGTGTTAGGAGGGGCGTAAAAGAGGTGCAAATGAGGGAGACGGGTCGCAAAGAAGGTATATGGAGACACGCGCAAGAATATCTGTCACATTTACTCAGAGTCAGCTTCGGCCACAATCTTTGCAGAAAAGTTGAAGTAGGGTGTACACGGACCTTCGTGATCGGCATCAAGGACATCTTGGTAGGTGTAACCCAAGGCAAACTCATTCGCAATAGGCGGCACTCTTCCCTTCCTCCTTTCGTCTGGTAGTTGCGGGTCTGACGGATCTGAAGAAAGTGTGTCTAGAAACTCTCTCTGACTTTCCGGGGTGCCTCCTACAGTTCAGTATCAGCAATCAATTTCTCAATATCTAGCAAGGAGAGACCGCGCCGTGGAGTAACCCCATACCTAAAACTATCATGTTTTTCTCTGGTAACCGTTTTCCACTAGCCACACTGTCCAGCATAGAAGACCATATATTCTTGTTGCCATCTTTACTGGACGGCCGGCTGCCCGGGCCGCTAGAGTTCTGAGCCCCAGTAGACATAACCATATCGTAGGCAGTTAGACCATATCCGAATGGACGCAATTATATAGACTCCAAAGTTGACGGCGTCCGAGATCGATGTTTTGAAACTGGCACAGTTCCGCGTTCAGGGAGAGCGATCAATCCAAGCGTTCAGGAGCGGCGGCGACAGAGGGTGATATACGCAACGCGAGGGAAGGAAGGAAAATGAGAGGCAGGTCCAACAACAATGTAGCAGAGGGCGGTAGATACAGGGAGTCAAGGTTGCAGTAACTGTCTGATAATACGCAGATCAAAGATGGTCCTGGTAAACAATGGTGCCTCGAACCGAAATTAGTCCCAAACGGGTGGGCACCGGGCACACTAGCGCGCTTCCGACCCGCCGGGCGTTGTTGCAGCTTAAGTTTCAACTTTCAGCACCCTCAGAATATCAGCACGTATCTTCTAGTACCCCTTCTTTTCATTCACGATGAACACGGTGCGTCAAATTCAAGCGCTCAATAAGCGCGAGCTCGAAAATGCAGTGTGAGTTGGTCTCGAGAATGTCTCTTGTTTTACTTGTCCGGGTAATTGCTAACGCTGCTGCGTTCGACCAGGCCACCTGAAGCCTCCTGGCACGCCGACTATCGTGATGCGGCATATATCTACATTGGCGGCCTGCCCTTTGATCTGTCTGAAGGTGACATCGTGACGATTTTTCCCAGTATGGCGAGCCGGTCCACGTAAATCTAGTGCGTGACAAGGATACGGGCAAAAGCAAGGGCTTTGCATTTCTCAAGTACGAGGATCAGCGCAGTACTGATCTTGCCGTGGACAACCTTGGAGGTGCAACCGTTATGGGTCGCGTTCTTCGAGTCGATCATACCCGATATAAGCGGCGAGATGATGAGGCCGAAGAAGGCAATGTCGCAAAGCTCATGGGCGAAGCTGTAGAACGATCCAGGGAGGGAGATGCCGACACAGATACCGAGCGTAGGCGACGGAGAAGTCGAGATAGAAGGAGGGATACCGACGACAGTGATCTGGAAGAAAACCGCGGCCTCTTCTCAAGGAAGAGAGAGAACTGGCGGAGCTAATGCGAGATCATGACGAGGAGGATCCCATGAAGGAATATCTGATCCAGGAGAAGAAGGAGGAAGTCGCGCGAGCTCTACAAAGGCTCAAATCTAGCGAAAAGAGGAGATCCAGTCGACGGCATGCTAGCCGCGAACGTTCTCACGGACACCGCCATCGCCACCGTCGCAGGAAGTGATGAAACACCACGATCCCGAGAGAGATCTCACAGGGATCGAGGTGACGCCGATTACAAGAAGCGAACCCATCGCGAGCTATCAGAGTCTCCGGATCGAAGACGAGAAAGACGACGACACGAACATGACTAGAAGTTATTTGGTACATATTCTAAACATTTGTTATACATATCTACTGGCCATCTGTATACATATCGACATCTCATGAGAACCTTATATCGCAATAGCACTTTCCAAACGCGGTATAAGCAGATCGTCCGAATCATAAGTTGCGTGCATGTGATCTGTCGATCGGTCAAGTTCAATCTACCTTCAGGTTCATGCTGGTTGGGCGGCTGATATGCCTTCGTTCTCCGGGAGTCCTAGCTGAGACTCATTGTCCATTGGATCTGGAACAGGCGGGTTTTGGTATTTTGCGATAGTAGCAGAGTATGCGCACGGATAGGTATGGATCACTTTTTCTGTTATCGGGCCGAAACATGTCATCAACTTCCCAAATAGCGCTTCCAGCCTTCTCTTATGCAGAATCGTTTGCCATCTTCGACTTCACGGATAACGAACTTTTCCCAACGACCCTCTCGGCCAGCACCTATGACTAAAACGGTTTGATCGTCTAGCCAGCCAAGGACGCCTTTGGATGGTCGTCCAACGGATGTCCCCAGTGGAGGAATATAAGGCGTGCTACCCAGAGAGTCGTCTCCGATTTCGAAATGGGCGCTCGCAAAGGAGTATATGTCGGAGAACACTCTAGGAAGCAAGGGTATCTTGCCCAAAATCCCCATTTTTGGTTGACTCCATCCTCTGAGTATGAAGACGGAGATTGGCTTCGTCGTGATAATGTCCGTGGATGTGGAAGATCGAAGATGTGCAATGTTGACTTATCCGACGTGACTGCTAAGTATGTGTTCGAAGGGGAAATGGCAAGGGAGAATATCACGGCATGATCAACGCCCCGTCGCAATTCGGCGATTTTGGCGCAGTTTGCTGTCGAGAAGACCCGTATCAAAGTCCCCTAGTCCTATTGTTAGACAAGAATAGCCAATATGAGCATGGTAGACAAACCGCTTCGCTTGCTGTAGCCAATACCTCGCCATCCGGGCTAAGCACCATGGCTCTGAGAACCGTACTGTGTGCCGGAATAATACTGACATTCCCGGTTTCCAACTCTACCAATTGAACTTGCCCTGGAGACCGGCCTGGAAACGCCAGGAGCTTCTTGCCGAGGCAGATCAAACCTAATGGGTTGTCTGTCGTCTCGAAAACCGATAGTTTCTCCGGCGGCGTGGAGAAAGCGAAAACGTGGACACTATTGAGTAGCGCAACTACAATGCGTGACTTCGACAAACGCACTCGGAGGACAGAGGTGCGGAATTCAAGCGTGATAACGGATTTCTGTTTAACGTCGTCCCAGATAACCATCTACCAGGCGCGAAGGATTTAGTTTGGATGAACGAATAGACACATGCTGGCGGGTTGTCATAGTAGCATGATTCATTGCATACTTTGTTTTGTGGTAGCTTTGGCTGTCTGCCTCCGCCGACGATTGCTAGGTAGTTGGACTGCCCTAACATTTCCGCGACGCCTATACCAGCATTGAAGTCTTTCGAGCGTAGCAGGGTACGTCAGAACAGCTCGTCTTCGGTCAAGCATGGGATCGAAGATTGCGCACCTCGAGAGACTTTGAGCTCACATGGATCTGAATTAAAGACTGTTGGGGACAAAACAACCATAAGCTCTTGTTCGTTTGTTTATCTTGGGCGGGGAAATTGCGACGTAGCGTACCGCAGAAGCCCGTATCTAAGCCGACGGAGAAGCAGCTGCTGTCGCTGTTAAAAGCAGCAGACAGGGAAACAGGGCCCGACGAGTCATCAATCACCTGGCGTGTATTCATGGTGCAGGTTCGTGATGTTGCCTATATTTCTTCTGGCCGAAGGTCTTCATGTTGTCGGCACGACATCAGGCTGGGGAAAAGATGTTCCGTATCCGATATCAGATTTCTGAGGACATCCTGCAACAAGACTACTGCCAGTGCCACCGTCCTACACATTTATTTACTGTTCCTGTCTATATAGTAGCAGCCATGCAGAGGACAAAATCTGGATATTCCTAGAGAATGTCTCCTACTTTAGAATTGCCAGTTGATTCCTGCATTCTATAGTCCCTAGAGGAACTGCGTGACAGAGTAAGGACGTATACCGTGCAAAGAGCGCACGCACTGATAATAAATGCTGGATTCTGCAAAATCCGAATGAGTACCAACGCTGTGCGACATCCTGTGGTTGTACAAGGGCGAGCGCAGCCAAACGCAACAAAGCCACGTGACCTGGAGGAAAAGGGGAACCGTGGCCTGAGGCACGTAGCCGCGACAGGACAAGTAAAGAGGGACGCTAGCCCCCAATGAGACTAGCGGGCCGGACAGCTTGCTTTCCCCTAAACCGACCTCCCTCCCTGCCTGCCCCAAAAGCCCTGTTCAGGAGACCGTCTTTTCTTTTCCAGAGCTTCCCTCATCCTCCACCGGCCGTTCCTCGACATACCAGGTGCAATTCTCGCTCAGCATATAGAATTCTCGCTGCTCGCTATGTCTTCCCCTCTCAACGCGGTATGCTCCTTGCCTGCAGCACTGTCTGCATCGATCTTCCCCGGATTCGCTTCGGATAACACCACCTCGAATAGTCCTCTGAACTAACTCGCTCTGCCTCTAATAGATCCGTCGCAAGAAGAATGTCAAGAAGGGTATTCAGTTCTGTTTGATGGTGTGCGGTGCGAGTGGAACAGGTGAGTTTCACACAAATCAGCCAATTCCGAGACTCAATCCTTTAACGACGTAATTGAAAAACCACAGGACGCACGACATTTGTCAACACTCTCTGCGGAAAGAAAGTTCTCGAGCACAAAGATGCAGACGATGCTGCCAACGCACACATTGAGGAGGGCGTACGGATTAAGCCCGTAACAGTTGGTACGTGCAATTGGCTATATTGCAGACAAATAGTGGTGACTAAATTGTTGTGATCATCAGAACTGGAACTCGATGAAGAAGGAACTCGCATCTCGCTGACAATTGTGGACACCCCGGATTTGGTGACCAAATTGACAATGAGGCCAGGTATGAAACGTCGGGACACGAGCGTGTCTCGGACTATCGCCAATGCTCAGCCCATTGATTGGTTGCGTTAGCTAACACGCCCGAATAGCTTCTCAGAGATTGTGGGATATCTCGAGCGCCAATATGATGATATTCTTGCCGAAGAGTCACGAATTAAGCGTAACCCCGTTTCAGGGACAACCGAGTTCATGCGCTCCTCTACTTTATCACCCCTACTGGCCACGGTCTCCGAGAACTCGACATCGAATTGATGAAGCGCTCTCTCCACGTGTCAACGTCATTCCTGTAATTGGCAAGGCGGACTCTCTGACCCCAGCCGAGCTGGCGGAATCAAAGAAGTTGGTTATGGAAGACATTGAACATTACCGCATTCCCGTCTACAATTTCCCATACGATATCGAGGAAGATGACGAAGACACAGTTGAGGAGAATGCTGAATTGCGTGGTCTGATGCCATTCGCCATTGTTGGCTCCGAAGAAGTCTTGGAGATTGGCGGCAAGAAGGTGCGAGCCAGACAGTACCCGTGGGGTATTGTTGAAGTTGAGAATCCACGTCACTCCGACTTCCTTGCCATCCGAAGTGCTCTTCTACATAGTCATCTTGCCGACCTAAAGGAAATCACCCATGACTTCCTTTACGAAAACTACCGTACCGAGAAACTCAGTAAGAGTGTTGATGGCGGTGCTGGAGCGTAAGTGATGTGGAAGCGCCATTACTTTTGATATGAGCGGGCTAACATGCTGCAAATAGTAACCAAGATTCTTCCATGAACCCAGAGGATCTCGCGTCTCAGTCCGTGCGCTTGAAGGAGGAGCAACTTCGCCGTGAGGAGGAGAAATTGCGTGAGATTGAACTCAAAGTACAACGCGAGATCAATGAGAAACGCCAAGAACTGTTGGCTCGTGAAAGCCAGCTCCGAGAGATTGAGGCCCGTATGCAACGAGAGGCCAGTTCTCAACTTGCCACAAATGAAGAGATCAACGGAGAAGCTTAATATAATTATTTTTGTACACGAACTCATTTGTTAAGGTGTCTAGCGCCACGATAGGCTTAGGTTTATGTTGCTCGTGGCCATAGGGCACCCTCTGATCTATGATTCGGGAAATGATGGCTTAAAGAGAACTTTGGGCTTGGTGGACTGATTGTTGAGCTGAACGAAGCCATGGAGAGAAGGTGTGATGATGGCACTCTCACTCTCGAAAGCTTCTCTCCTTCTGGACTCTTTTCTTTATCCCTCCTTTCTTACGTGTCTTGCTTATTACCCTCGGAGATCTTTCAAGTGCGGCTGTCTAGGTGATTTAATACCTCGGATTGGAAATAACACCTTTTAATTGCCTTAACTTACCTTCGGAAAGAGATTCTCCTGTTGATATCTTAGTCAAGATCCGCTCCTTTCCCTTTCCTTTTTCTCCCCTTTGCCTGTTTCCCTGGTTTGAGCTTGCGGCACAAAAAAGATTCCCAGTCACCTTTGAACTTTTCTTTTTACTTTTTTTTCTGGTTTTATATTTGCCTTTTTCCTAGTTCTTTAAGGTATCTCAATAATTGTCTCGTCTTCATGCTATAATTCTTTCCCATTCCATTATACACTGCGTAATTTAAAGCAATCTAACTTGCTATAGGTACGAACAGATATAGCCCCTTAACCGTGGAAACAACCTTGGGATATCTCCTTAGTGGAAAAATGAACTTTGCACAATGGAGCAAACACCTCCGATGGAAAACAAATGGAATTAGGTAGGAATAAGATGCTGTCAAGGTTACCCAGGTAAATATAAAGGCACTATCCTAGGCAACCTTGGAAGTTATCTACTTACAGTAATGAGCTGTGGAACTATATCAAAGACATGGAAGATATAGACAAATTAATTATAGGAGTTGCACATAAATCAGACAGATCTAGCTAATGTGTGAATAAATGTAAGATAGATAGGATGAAGTTGCACGCCAATATCAAATAGACCAAAACGAAACAGGAAAAAGCGTTAAATGTAACAGAACAAGTGTGAAAAAGAAAAAGGAAAAAGAGTTAACGACAAGATGTTAGATAACATGTTAGATAACGTGAAACCATAAACAAGTGCAAATTACAACTTTGTATGATATTTGCAATTCTGATTTCTGCGTTTGCAGCACAACACAACACAAAGTCAGTTTCTTACACTTACAAATCTGACAGTGGACCATTCAATCATCTACCATTAAGAAGACAACATAATGGGAGGAAGAAGGGTAAATATGAAATGGAAAATGAAAAGAAGAGAGAAAACAAGGAAAAGGGTATGGAGACAGAAATGGGTGAAAAGAAATTTGCATCTCAGTTTGACCTCCATTGGGAGCTCCTGAATCGCTTCATCGTTTCCAGAAGTCCAAACTGGCGACCACATCTTCCCCATCTTCGTCTTCGTAGGCATAAAGGATCTGAGATCGCATTAGTCTCATGTCAATTAAAGATAGCATCGAGGCGCCTGATGTAGCTAGTCTTGACTTACTTCTCTCGTCGAAGAATGTAACATTCGAATGTTCTTCCCGGTCATGATGTGAATAAGTTCACTCGTCTCAATGTGTCGTATTTCGATAAAGTTTGGTTCGAAAGCCAATATGTATGGATAAGATAGTGCAAAGGCATTTGGTGTACCTTCCCAAGAAATCCTCCAGTCCGGTCGTGCCCGCCATCCGTTCCGGTTGACAAAGAAGGAGAAATCGCTGTAATTCAAAAGAAATTCTCCGTTCATCCTCTCAATGTAGATAGGTTTAACGTTTTCCTTTCGAGCCACGAAGTCCAAGGAAGTGTCCGCTTGGTCGAGAAGCGACTGGCTTTCTGTTGTCTCAAGACTAACAACTTCAAAGCCTCTAGCACATCCAACACAAAGGGTTGATCGCAGGAAATGTACAGAAGAAGACTCGGCTGGGATGTAATATTCCTGAACAGAGATGTGTTTAGTAATCAGTCATAACAAGTAGCAGCGCCTTTTCAACTCACCTTGAAAGGCTTCAGGGTTTCTTGACCTCCCTGAACATCTTGCCCAGAGCTGGTTTTCTGCCTCCTTTCGCCAAATTTTCCGTGGGCTCATACACTTTGATAGTAGTTGAGAGCGCCGATGTCTTAACAGAGCACACAAGGTGTCGCCCAAGTCCAATGCCTACTTTGAAAAAATTTGCATGACCTTGAATCTTCTTTGGTCGGCGGGCAAGAGGATTTTGGCCTTCATTTACGTCCAGGGCTTCCATCGGATATGAGCTAAGGGTTTTATTCGCTAGCACCAGCACCAATTGATACTCTTCTAGCGTATCGATCTGAGTAACCGCAGTGACGTCCAGAATTCGTTTAGGTTTTGCGTTCTTGTCTTTGGGCCACCGCTCGGCTAAGTAAATACCGTTTTCTGTACCAATAACCAACTTTCTTCCGCCGTCTGCGAACAAAGTCAGTATTACAATAGAAAGAATCAACGCCATGTAAAACTCACCAGTGGGCACTAAACAGGTAACCCGGTTAGCTGTCTTGAAGAAATTCTCGCAAATAATAGTCTTGGAATAGAAGTTGCTGTTTCGCTCTCGAAGCTTCCTCTGCTGTTCCTCAACCATCTCGATGAACTTTTCCTTTGAGTTGGAGATGTAGCGAAAAGGGTCAGATCATAACCACCTTTTCCAAGATGTCTGAAGGTGATGGGGAGCCCTTCTTTCGGCGCAGGAGCGTTGGCGACGGATGCCTTTCCGGGTATAAGGCTCGACGACGATCGCTTTGCTATTCCAAGCCTGGGAATGACCTCGTCCATTTGGGTAATGACCAATAATTCAAGTGGGATTGGCTTCTTATAGACTCGATATTCCTCTCTCTTATTCACCACCTTGATGCGCACAAGTAGCACAGCATGATCGAAAAGATAGGCGGTGACCTCAGAACTGTCAGTTGGCCCTTTTTGAACGCCATTTTGAAAGCATCTGTCGATTCTCTTCCGTAAGTTTCAGATCGACATAATCAGCGGGGTTGAATTTAAGCGCAGCATTGAGTTGAACCAAATTGAAGTGATTTTCAGCTTTGCCGCTCTCGGTATTGACCTTGGAAAGAAAATCCTTGATCAGAGCGACGGCCCTTGGAACGTCTTGCTTGTCCGGATTGTCATCGGCGGTATATTTAGCCACCTGCTCGAGAAGCAATGGATATCTGGCAAGACGAGTTGTCGGTTTCGTCAGATAGCCGTTCAGTTCTAACTTTCGGGACTCCTTCAACCGCTCTGTTTCTTCTACAAAGCGGGCGAACGCTGGGTTGGAAGCTTTTCTTTCTCGAATTCATACTTCCCATAAAGCTGATTGGCGCCGTACTTGATGAAAGGATCAAAGCGCGGGACGTGTTGCAAGAATATATCACCAATAGTGCGAACAACGTGGTTTTCTTTCTGTCTCGCATTGAGTGCTTCACAAAGACCCGAATTGACCTTCAGCACATCCAAACAGTTCCCAAAGACGGTTCGAATGAACTTTCTCGTCGATGCTCGGGAATCGGAGATAAACTAGTATTCCCAGCGGATCGGAGTGGCCTCATCCAAAAATCTCGTAAATATTCCAAGTCCTTGACGAAGTCCCGTTCAGTATACATAATTTCGAATATGATTTCCTGGCGCTTTTTCTCGCGATCCTCGAGGGCATCAGAGACCTCTTTGGGAACCATGTTAATCCAGAGCTTCTGGTCGTCATTATCATCATCTGCGTGTAGACTTCCCTTGGAAGAAGAGTGTCGCAAACCAGGCTGAGGCTTAAGATTTAAGCGAGCTTGTTGTTCGAGTCGCCTAGGACAAGCGATGGAATAGCAAAGGTTATCACGAGTGCAGGTTGGAGAATAGCACTCGGTGAGAAGGGTAAACACTCCATTAACGTCCGAGGTAGGTGAATCTTCCGTCATGGACTCCTTAAACTGATATATTTCGACGGTAGAGTCTCGGAGACGATGATCATAAGTCACATCATGGAAGAACTTTTGTGCATCTAGAGCTCGACCCAGTAGCAATGCGAGATTCCGATCTTGCGTTCGAATGATATGGCAGATCAAATCCACCGCTTTCGATCCCGGAAATGCATTTTGGTATGACAGGCCATTCTTTTGACATTCTGCGAGTGGCATTCTTTCACGGAAAACGTCAGCGACGCGAGAGAGCAGGGCTGGATAAACCAAAGGCTTCGCCTTGCGCGGTTGTGATGCTACGGTAGTGGCAGTAGATTGACTATTCATTTTTGAATAGGCAGGCTTTGCATGCTCATGGTCCGGTCGGGAACAAGTGTAGAGGCCATAGACATGGCGGTGGAAGTTATGGATGCCTCACTCGGGCGACGTGCACGAGAAGTGTCTTCAACATGGTTTGTCTGTTCTGAATAAGTAGATGCAAATGTCTGCGCAGGAAGCAGTTGTGGTGGTATCTGTTCAGGACCGGAAGGAGGCCGTTTTATGGGGACGGTTCGACCGGAAGCTGTGTGGGCATGGTCATGGTAGGATGAGAAAGATGTCAGAGACATCGTATGCGGATCTCTTTTCAGGCACAGTACGGCCTTGTGGCGTTTTCGCAATGGCATTGTATTGTTGATGACCGGTAGCATTGTTAGGATGCTGTTGATAGATGTTTTGGGGTGTTTGATATGCTAGAGGACCCCTCGATGGAACAGTAGCCATCGAGCGTGAGCGATGTGGGTCCGAATTCAATGCTGGTCGTTGAACTGGGCGGCCATAAGGAACGGGAACGTTAGGATTAGAGTATGGAGGCATGGGATTCACTCGCGATGGTGGAGGATATGGAGAGCCCGTTGGTATTGCCGAAGCGGATTTTGGGGTGCCTGCTGTGACGAGGGAACGCTCCCGTTGGGCATTGCATGGTGTCCGTAGCCATTGACAGTACTCGTTCCATAGCCGTTCATAGCATTCGGTTCATAGCCGCTAGACATATGGCGAACAGCGGGCGCTGGCGTCGTTTGCTGCATGTGCATTTGAGGTGGTGGGATATGAGAAGTCATGGTTCGTGCTCGGTCGGTCGGAAAAGAAGGGTCTGCGAAGTCATCGTCTGAGATCGACCGGCGTGGGACGTTGAACTGAATATGTCGGAGAAAGCAGCCGCGTTGCGCTTGACATTTGATGCAGGTTCGTATGGATTCGGCCGGTAATTCTGGCCTTGTTGCTGTCTTAGGTTCGCCATGAGGCGAGAGAGACTGAGGACGTGAGGATTCAGGAGTGCGAGGGTGGATGGTCGTGGATGAAGCAGGCAGGAGGAGGAGGAGGTGTGGTTGTGGACGGAAGGGACCGCCACCGCCCACTCAACGGGCAACTCGGACTGCCAACTACGGCGGCCGCAGCAAGCAACTTGGGACGTTCTGGCATCTGCTTAAAGCTTGGTCGCAACCTCAACCACCTTGGAACGCACCACGCAACACCCAGCCAGCTGCCAGTCGCTGTGCCATTGAGCATATTTTTCCCCTCGTTCTGCCCTGTCACCAGCGGCGCTGTCTTCGCTCTTTGTCTCTTTCTTTTGTTCTTTCAGTTTTGGAGGCAGCCGGGTGGTCGAGCGACTGCTTCCTGAACGCTGCTCGGCAAGGTAGCACTCGAGAGTGTTAACCTGCCTCTGCCCAACTCTCTCATAAGCCTGAATCCTCAGAAAGGCCTGTCAAGATGACGGACAGCGAATACTCGCCCAAATTCGCGCCGTTCTTCTCCTTTGTACGTCTACTGTCATGGCCTATCTGGGATCTGGCGTGCTAACTATGCATACTAAACAGGCAGGAGTAGCAGCCGCAGTGAGTACCCGCCCAGAATATCGATTTTGATAACTTACTCACATACTCGAAGATGATCTTCGGGTGTACGTAAAACAGAGACCATGGAAAATCCCTATTTTTTCAAAGTCACAATCCACTTACAGAAACCACAGCAATGGGCGCGGCGTATGGGACTGCAAAGTCGGGCATTGGAATTGCCGGAGTTGGACAATATAGGCCCGATTTAATTATGAGGGTACATCATCTTCGCTTCGTGGAGAGCGATCGGGTTTAGGCTAACAGAAAATAGTCGTTGATCCCCGTCGTCATGTCCGGTATCATTGCGGTCTACGGTTTGGTCATCGCAGTGCTCATATCCGGGGCGATGAATCCTCCTCCTTCCCAGAATATTAGTCTTTACACGTACGTTTGTCCGTTCTCGTCGCATTCTTGAGTGAAATTTTCCTAGTACTAATAATCTTTGCGCAAACTATAGAAGTTTCATGCACCTTGCGTCGGGATTGTCGGTCGGCCTGGCTGGAATAGCCGCTGGCTACGCTATTGGAATCGTGGGAGACGCTGTGAGGATGGCCTGCGCTGCCAGTTTGATTTGGTTTGGTTGACTAATAATCACTTTGTAGGGTGTTCGCTCTTATATGCAGCAGTCACGAGTATACGTTGGAATGATCTTGATTTTGATCTTCGGAGAGGTATTGGGACTTTATGGGTATGTCGAGCTTCAACCAAGGGCCCTGAAGCTATTGAAGCTAACACAAGAGTCAAGTTTGATTGTCGGCCTCATCCTCAACTCGCGCAGCGGCGGTTAGACCACTCGCTCTACAAACATGTATACCCTGTAGGGAACCTACCTGCTAGTCTGCAATCTGGAACAGCTAGCTATATCTCTTAGTTTATTGCGTGCTGGGGTATCTGCCTCTCCAGTTACAGCTCGTTTACCGACAGCCCACTGCAGAATGTCTGTGTATACTGATAGCTGTATTTACCACCGAATCCAACCGTCAAGCTATTTATTGCGTTGCTTGCTTTTCCATCCTTTTCGTAGTAGCACACAGCATTTGGGAGTAAGCAGCCACTCGAGGACGGGCCCCGCCAAGATAACGTCAGAGACCGCGGGTGAACATCCGCGGGGAAGATGGAACTGACTGTCGACTACAATCGTATAAGCCTCCGTTGAAAACATTCATTCGGCACTCGACCGCTATCGCGCGTGAACATAGACCGGCTGCCATAAGTGGATTAATCGAATGGGTACTCGTTTAGTACCGCATGCTTCCGATTTTCCCGCTCAACACCTCAGAGCGTGTAAGATCTCGCGGCATCGACAAACTAGCTATCTTCGCGTGCATTCTCTGCCTTTCTCTATACATATCTGGGATTAAGCGATGATCTGCAGCTACCAAGATGACTACAGAAACAGTCGATCCCACGATACGTAATCACGAGCCTGAGACACAACAGAAACAGCATACTGCTCCTCCGTCTGATGTCAAAACGAAGCCCACCAAGGACTCTGTCGATGCTCCTATTGCTTCCCTGGGCCGGTCAAGCTGCAATCTGCGGTTGGATGATTTCGAGCTGATCAAGACACTGGGGACTGGTACGTCAATCGGGAACGAAGAGATCGAAAGGAAAATTCGAATGAAAAACTAACCCAACGAGGTCTAGGAACCTTTGCGCGTGTCTGGCTTACACGTTTCAAGAATGGGCCCAAAAGGACGATGTCTACGCATTGAAGGTGCTCCGCAAAGCAGATGGTATGGAATCTCCCTACATATCAAAAGCTCCCATCAGCACCTGCTGACCGACGCCCCATGAATGGATTCTAGTGATCAAACTCAAACAAGTTGAGCATGTTCGCAACGAGCGCAAAACATTAGCTGCAGTGGCCGGATATCCTTTTATCACGACTCTGGTCACTACATTTTCAGATGATCAGTCTTTGTACATGCTAGTACGTTCACAAAATCATATGTATTATTTTGGTAAAGGAAAGCTAACATCATTCCAAGTTGGATTATTGCCCTGGCGGCGAAATCTTCACCTATTTACGACGGGCGCGGACATTCAGTGAGGCGACGGCTAAATTCTATGCTGCAGAAATTACCATGACCATAGAGTATCTACACGATGCGCAGGGCGTTGCATACCGCGACCTAAAACCCGAGAACGTACTTCTCGATATCAATGGACATATCAAATTGGTCGACTTTGGATTTGCAAAGCAAGTGGGTAACCGTGAAACGTATACCCTTTGCGGAACTCCCGATTATTTAGCACCAGAGGTCATTCATAACAGTGGACATGGCCTGGCTGTGGACTGGTGGGCGCTCGGGGTTTTGATATATGAATTCTTGGTTGGACAGCCTCCATTCTGGGATCAGAATGTCATGCGATTGTACGAACAGATTGTCGAAGGCCGCCTTCGCTTTCCACCCGGTTTGAGTATCGCTGCGAGAGATATCATCTCACAACTATGCAAAACAGATGTGACGCAGCGGCTGGGCTATATCCAGGGAGGTTCGAAACGGGTCAAGTCTCATCCTTGGTTCGATGGCATTAAATGGGACGATCTCTACCATCGGCGGGTGCAGGGACCTATCATCCCACGGGTGCAACATGCAGCTGATGCTGCTAATTTTGAGGAATATCCTCCTCCGCCAGATTCTAACCAATTAGAAGCCTATACTGCTGAAATGAGGGAGAAGTACGAGCCGCTTTTCAGTGACTTTTGATCTCCTTTTCCCTCCTCAACAGACTTACTTTTGGTTTATGGATATCTGTTTTGAGGTATGATCATAGACGTCTTCGTTTTGCAGTTATTTCTTCATTTACCATCACGAAATATACCCGCGAAAAATGAGCTGAATATAGTACGTAATGTTTTAAATCTTTGATACATATCTACCTTTTGAATGCTTCTTATTCTCCGTCTCTTGTGTTTTCGATGTTTAGGGCGGTACTCCCTACTCTTTTGTGGAACATCATCATCACATGAAAATTGTATCGATATTGTTGCTATATTTATTGATTCTCACAAGAAACATACTCACATCCCGACCTTCCCTTCTTCGTGTCTAGGCCCGTGTCTTCCAATGCTGTGTAATCCAGACCAGATAGTGTCAATGAGCCAAAAGAATATTCAACGCAATTGGTATATTTGTAAGATATCAAGCATTCATACATGAGTCTATATAAACATTAAATTTCGTTCAAACGTCCACACACAGACACACAGATCCCTTCCAATACATCAAACAAACATCTAGGACCTGCCATCAACAGATTATCATCACCCACCACTTGAGGGAGAAATCGAGAGGAAGAAAAAGAAGAAATAGTACATCAAGCCCAAAAGAACACCATGCTAATGCGCTGCTGGGAATAAATAACAGAAATATAAATCTTTTTACAGGAGTTTTGAAACCAAAATGGGAGGGATATATATTTCGTTTCCCCTTCACGGTGAAGCAATATATAATATATACACATGAACATTGTACGTATATATATCAGCCTGTATATTTTGGGCTGTTAGATTGGTTATTTTTTCCTTTTGATTAAAAATGCGCTCGTTTGCAGGTTTCCAAGATCCTGAAGAAAAAGGGTTAGTCTTGTTCTAATATTGCAGCAGGGAAAGCCAAAAAAATTACCTTCAAAATGATGACTGACAAAGGCCAGAGGGTGATCTGGACCCTCGGCACCCATCTGATTGACTCCAGGACTAAAGCTGGTGATTGGAAGAATTGCGACGTCACCAACTCTCTTCTGTACAGTCAGATGCGTGAAGTCTGCGTATGTGACATTGCGGGCTCTTCACTCTGGAAGTATTCGGCATTGTTGAAGTAGCGGAACACGGCATCAGTCCAAACCGCAGGACCGGTGAATTCCACTATTGATTTGTCCATCTTAGACATGGTCAGGATGCCCTTTCGCTTCATTCGGAGAGTGTCCTCGACAATGGTGGCCACTATATCGCGTAGGACAGGATGGCCAGGTTTGGCTGGATAGTCCACTGGCAGAATTGAATTCTTCTCGAGTACCATTGATGCCAATCGGGTCGGTCAGGGTCAGCTTCGATACCGACGACCAGGCCAATCGACGATGAATCCATATCATCTGGAAGCCAGTCGACAGCCGACTTGAGCGCCTGCGTGTCCATATCTGAGTATATCCCCCACGCGCCAACAAAATCAAGTAACGAAATAGATCGGCCTTCAAAACCGGTACTGGCATGGAATTGTACGCCTCGACGACTTCAGGAATGGCGCCATAGAGGTACTGAACTAGATGTTCCGCTGACTGGTCCGATACTACTTCGTGGGCGAAGTCTGGGTTTAGCAGCGTCCATGATTCTTCTAATTCGCGAAGATAACTTGGGAATGATCTCGAGTCGGGCGAATATTTCCACGTCTGCCAGATGTATGCGGGGAACTTGCTGTCGAGGTCATACGGATACTGGAACCGTAGGCGTTCCAGAAGCGATAGGTCGGTAGCATCTCCAACAGCGACCTGTGACGGTGCGATCCCCGCTTGGCCCCTTGCCTGAGGTGGAATGCGCAGCGGCTTCTCATCGTGGTAATATGCGTCGTGCGCCGAGGTTGAGAAGGATCGGAGGAACAAGATGATGCTCACGAGCAGCACAAAGGCAATAGCAGCGCGGCGAGCGGGAAGGGCAGCCATGTTAGTATAGTTCGCCTGGTGGTATTTGTTCATCGTCTGAAGAACGAAATCAACGAACTCGCTCCGACTTGATTTGTCCTCGGATGCGGAGTCGCCGCACTCAGACCATCACAATGAGTGCATGGTTATGTCAGATGTAATAATGAAGATAACGGGCGATGATTATAATGACAACGACGGAAAATATATAGACGTATAGAAGATATAGAAGATACGGCGATGAGAATGGCAGCGGCGCCTGGCAGGAATGGGAGGTCGTCTGAACTTTAGGGCGATTTGACGGCAGTTCGGGTGGAGCTAGCCTCTTTGAGTTTGCGCTTTTAATTGATCTTCCAGCGGCCAGTCTTCATTTCATTCTCAAGAACTGACAAGGAGTGGTTGTTGTTGGTCGCAAAGGGAACAGCACCGAATTCTCTTTCTCTTGTCGAGGACTCGAGGACGGCGTACGTAGACATGGCCGCATCGGGAATAGTCTAGATCTCAAAGTGTGCTGCGTTTCATCGGCGAGAGCGCAGAACACGTAATACGTTCCGCTAGTCAACCTCCAGAGAAGCGAAGGAATGAATAGAAGCAAACAATATCAGATATAGCTAAAGATATAAAAATCAGAAATAGCACTGCGAGAAGGAGCAGGAACGACGTCTCTGCCTGAGGCTGCCAAGTTGGTAAAATGAAAGCGGTGAGCTGCGTAGGCCAATCAGAGAGCCGCGCCATGGCGTGCTTTTGGAGAAGCTGCTTGTTTTGGAGGGAGTTTTGTCGAACATCCATCTATGCTCTGCTTCACTCGAATTTCCTTAGTAGCTTGCGGTATACTGTCGTGCTGCGAGGATGAACTCCTGGGAGGCGCCGCGCGTGCAGCATCCTCGAGCTTGCGGACGACGAGACTGGCGCAACATACAGATATTGCTGCTTTCTTTAAACACAGACCGCAGACATGGCCAACGAAACAACGCAGTATAATCGATAGCTACCGAACACGTCGCTGGACTCAATCGGTGGCAGTCCGCGATCAGCAAACTGACTCGACAAATCCTGCCCTGTCATTTCCCTGTCTCGATGCCCAAGAAGCCAAGTCTGCATCATTGTCAGCACGCTCGCTGAGTTCCGGCCCGGAACCCTCATACACTACCGGAAATCATGAGAACTTTCACTGTGAAAAGCCCCTCCTGCTCGATTGGGGCGGCGTGCTTCCCAATTCGACATTGCGTATGAGACTTGGGGTACCCTAAATGCTGATAAGAGCAACGCAATTCTCCTCCACACTGGTCTCTCCGCGTCAAGCCATGCTCACAGTACACCGTCCAACCCAAAAATGGCTGGTGGGAAAGATTCATTGGCCCCGGGGCCCCTCTAGACACGAACAAATATTATGTTATCTGCACAAACGTGATCGGTGGCTGCTACGGGAGCACCGGTCCTTCATCGATCGATCCGTCAGATGCAAAGCGATACGCAACGCGATTTCCTATTTTGACAATCGAAGACATGGTGCGGGCACAGTTCAGACTACTGGACTCTCTGGGAATCCAAAAACTACACGCGTCAGTGGGTTCCAGTATGGGGATGCAGAGCCTGGCGGCTGGCGTGCTCTTCCCAGGGAGGATTGGAAAGATAGTCAGTATCAGTGGATGTGCACGCAGCCATCCATACAGTATTGCCATGCGACATACCCAGCGACAGGTCCTCATGATGGACCCCAACTGGCAACGTGGCTTCTATTACGATTCGATTCCTCCTCACTCGGGCATGAAACTGGCGCGTGAGATTGCTACTGTTACCTACCGAAGTGGGCCTGAGTGGGAAAAGAGATTTGGGAGGAAACGCGCTGATCCTAGCAAACAGCCAGCCCTTTGCCCAGACTTTCTGATCGAGACTTACTTAGACCATGCTGGAGAGAAGTTTTGTCTCGAATATGATGCAAACAGTTTGCTATACGTCTCAAAAGCCATGGATCTTTTGATTTGGGTCGTTCCAACCAAGCAATGACCCGAGAGCGGAGAGCAAAATACGAAAATAGAATCGCCCGCGGAAATATCGAGCAGAATGATGCGTCTTGCAGCTTGACCCTGCCGGAGAAACCATATGAAGAGCAACCCTTTACGGCAGCATCTGTGACACCGATGGATGAGCCAGCAACCGGTGACTTGACGGTGGAACCCCGCAAGATCTTGTTCTGGGCCTTTCTCCATTAAAAGACCACCCTGTTCTTGTGATGGGCGTTGCAAGTGACATTCTCTTCCCAGCATGGCAGCAGCGAGAGATTGCGGAGACCTTGCGGGCGGCCGGAAATCAAAAAGTTGAGCACGTGGAACTTGGTGAAGATATCTCACTCTTTGGACACGATACGTTTTACTAGATCTCGACAATATCGGAGGGAGAGTTGGGAAATTTCTGGGTTGAAGGGTGGACAGTACCAGATTTACAGGTATTCTCGCAGAAGTACCGCATCATTGTATATACGTATATATCATGTTGTATTCTAGCATCGCATTGAAGGCGTTTACATTCGGAACATCTGTTAATTGCAACTGCTTCTTGTAGCCAGTCTGGAAGAATGGAGGCACTCAAATGAAAAGCTTCGACTTCAAAAGCCAGCAGTTTGCTTTGCAGTGCTGTTTTATAGAAAGGTCATAACTATTGGTAGACTGCTGTTAGTTAGGGCTAGTATGCGCAATCTTTGGGTGCCCGCTTGAACCCGCTTGGGTCCACTCCAGTCCGCTCCAATCCGCTCCAAACTGCTACATGGATCAAGATTATTGCCATCTCATGTGGAGAACGTGCGAAAGCAAGGGAGTGCTGCAATGATGGCTGCGTCATTGATTTCAACGTTCGAGTGAAGGTATAAATAAGCCTGCTCAAGCCGACTCGATATGACTTGTTTATTCAATTCCTTCAACCTTCCGCTGTACAATTCTATACAATTCGCTTCTCCCTGATCGATAATGGCTAGCAACAACAATCAACTCGTGTGGATGATAACAGGGTCTTCCGCTGGCCTTGGAAAGATTCTTGCAGCACGCGCACTCGATGAAGGCCATAAGGTCATTGGCACCTGCAGGAACCGAGAAAAATCGCGCGCAGCCCTCGAGCCCCTAGTGGCCAAAGGCATGGATATTGTTGAACTGGACACCGCAGCTTCGCAAGCAGAAATAGAAGCGAAAGTGAAAAATGCCCTCTCAATTCATGGCAAAATCGATATACTGGTGAACAATGCCGGGTATGCTGCACTCGGGCCTCTTGAAAGATTCACGTAAGACCCGCCACAAGCAGATTGAACTTGTCTCAAGATTTTACAAGTACGTACTAACGTAAATGTGATTCTGTAGAGACGATGAAATCTTGAAGCAGCTGAAGACAAACACTCTTGGCCCGCTTCATGTTGCCCAGGCTGTCCTCCCCAACATGCGGTCAAGAAGGTCAGGGATGATTGTGAACGTGAGCAGTTACGTTGGCATGCGCGGCGACGCAGCAAATGGCGTGTATGCCATTAGCAAGTTTGCACTTGAAGCCTGGTCTGAGTCTCTTTCAAAGGAGGTTGCCGAGTTTGGAATTTCGGTTCTTGTGGCAGAATTCGGGGCGTTCAGAACCGGTTTTCTCAATGCCAACACTTTCGTTCGCCCTTCAAGGAAGATGATTCCTGGATATGAAGATAGTGTTGCCGAGAGAGCATTTGCTGGAATTCAGCAGGCGGACCAAAACAACCGGGTGACCCGGAAAGGGCGTTGACCACTTGTTTCAGGTCATCATGGCGGGCGGTTTCTTGGGTGGAAGGAAGCTTTTCAGGTTCCCCATCGGAGTAGATGCAATCCAGGTCATTAAGGATAAGTTGGAGACTGTGCAACAGGACCTTCAGGCAGCAAAGATACTGGAAGAAAGTGCTAGCACTGCCCTCTAGTTCAATTAACCTACTATGACTATTGTTAATTGAAATCCACTCGCGTATTGAATCATTCATGGGAATAACATCTTGATGGCATCCACAGTTCCTTAGATATGATCAATCTCAAGGAGTATACCATCTTGCTTCACCAATTCCATAAACCCATCTGTCAATGAACTTGCATTAGACTCTTTTTCCCTCATTCTTATATCGGATATCTCACATACCAACAGTTCTCCAAACCCTGCCGAGAGCTTGCAAGCTCTCGACCATCTCGCGAAGCTGAGCAGCTCTCTCAATAGTCTTGTCCTCTCGATAAAGCCAGGCACATTCGGTAATAGCCAGGTAAATGCATTGACAGAATAGAGGATTCACTTGAGAAAGCCTTCTATCATCTGCGACTGAGGCAAAACGTAGTATTTGCCGTGAGACGTAGGCCATTTTCTCGGCTACCTCGAAAACCCGTCTAAAGAGGTCTGCTGCATGGATATTTCTTCTGCTATTCGAGACCCGTCGTGATGTTCATTACATCCATACAGATCGTATAGCATGAATCGAGCCGAACAGACAATGGCGAATGCGAAAATATGACTCCTCTCGAAATCGTCTTCGACAATGATTTTTCGTTTAAATATGTTCCAAGGGAGACAAGGGTTTGATGAAGTTGAAGTGCTTCCAGGAGTGTAGACTGACGATCAGTGACTTGGGGATCCCGGTCACGATGTTGTACCACATTCCTAGCAAATGTGCGGCTTGACATGTATGGGCAAAAGACCAATCGGCAGATCCGCCTGTATACGGTCAACAAATAGAGGGTAATTAATACCTACTAATCCACTGTCCCATCGATCTTCAGTACAGGGAAGCAGGTCTCTATTTGTCGGCTTGGGTGTGGCCAAAGGCAGGCCCGTGACACCAATGTTCAGGAATCTGTGCGAGTTGATGCATAAGCAAGGTGGGATAAATGGACCATGATCGTGTCCGCATAGTTACCTGTCTAATAACATGATAGCCCACCATGTTCTCCTTTCCTCTTCTCTTGCAGTCCATGTATCGGGCATTTCAAAAGCTGCTTCTTGTCTCTGTTCGCAAGCCCCATGAGCATAGCCAATCTTGCCACCCGAGCTACCTGGACAAAGCCAGCAGGATGAAGACCATGTCCAATTTCGTAGACGCATATCAAAATCAGAGATTGAAGTAATTCTAGGGAGACTAGACCACGGGTCTCTAATTCACCGGCAACCTTCTTCGCTGTCAGGTAGAGGGAAATGTAATGGCTTGCGGTAGGTTGGTAGGAGACGTGACTAGTACTTTCATACTTAGCACCAACAGCGAAAAGTGCACATCGAAGCGTGAAGCTGTATCACAAATCCTCTGGTTAATTTTTTCGGGCTAAGGATAGGCAGCCACTGGTGTATCCCAGAAAAGAAAAGACTGTAGACTGCACCGAGATCTTCGTGGGAACCAAGGAGGCTAAGAATGTCCTCAGGCGTCGAAGATTTCACTATTGAGTTCCAAGATATGGGTTGACATGACTCCGAATCTAGGAAAAACCGGGACTGCGACAATGCTGCCTCAGGGGTAATAAAGGTCTTGTACCCGTGCCTTCATTTTGAGTCGTCGGCGATAGGCTACCATTGTACAGATGTTGTTCATCTTCATAGTGACAGATTTTCCTCAGCCGTAGGCACTGAACCATATATTAGCATATAAAGAGTAGTCTTTCGAAAGATCTTTATTTTGGTGGGTACCTGCCAGAGAACAGGATGGAAGATCTCGAGAACATTTTCGCTTCAAGGTCCTAGAAATAAAGTGAGTGAACTATCCTGACTGTCTCTCTGTCGCATGTTGAAATACCGGCATTGCAGGCATGCACGT
Source organism: Talaromyces trachyspermus (assembly GCA_020137715.1). Taxonomy (NCBI): domain Eukaryota; kingdom Fungi; phylum Ascomycota; class Eurotiomycetes; order Eurotiales; family Trichocomaceae; genus Talaromyces; species Talaromyces trachyspermus. The sequence goes on along the minus strand of JACGXQ010000015.1, from coordinate 6,123,905 downwards.
TGCGCTTGAGATATATTAGGCACCTCCATTTCTTTTCTCAGGTAGTGTTCACTGATTGATACCTATAATCAATGGTTCATGCTTCGAGTGAAGGGATTTAGCCAGCCCAGTCCACGGGTCATGTGATCAAATCGCGATTTCACTGTTGACCTTGACTGAATTACGATTTACAACTGCGGTAGATTTCAGATTACAGGTACTGTTTATAAGGCGATTGTACACTACATGGCGGCGTTCCTGAGTAGACACCAAGGAACGGATGATATGCAATTGAATAACATGACCCTCAGATTAGCTCTCTGGTTCGCATTGGCTTCCAGGCATGGTTTTAGTATAAAGCAGTGCTTTGAGATGCCGGATACCTCGACTTTGGCTTTTGGATACTGAATTCGTCATCACTGGGTAACATGTAAGTGGATGTGTAAAGTGCGGAGGGGAGAAAAAGGAGATAGGTAATGTCATAAGATTCAAAAACACTATTGGATACTTTTCTACTGCAACCAAAGATCAATGTAATTAGAGGATAGTGTAAATACAAAACTTTCCCTAGCCTGTTCAGATTGAAAACTACCTTTGGGTAAAGGCTCGTCAAAGACCTGCTGCACGCGGCTACCTCTAAGAGGTAACATGCGGAGCATCAAGTACCGCAGTACCTTGTCTCCGAGGTGTCCTAAGAATATAGGTCATCATATAAGGCATCACTGGGATTGTTTCGGTGTTGTGTGTAAGTGGATGATATGGGCGAGGAAGAGCACGCAGTACCGGGGATCATGAGAGCAAGCAGAAGTCGAGGTTGAGACTGGACCACCAGCATTAAATGGTCACGCCAACCATCGCATCTGTCAGGTTCATGTCGATTGATAGGTGTTGGTATTTGAGAATATATATTGAAGCGAGAAAAAATGGGGAAAAGATGGGTTAGACTGTATGTGGCTCTCAGATTTCTGTTCAGCTGCATCAACCACGTTTGACACGTCTTCTTCCGCCAGACGTGTACGACGCTGGGGATAAAGTCCATGCGGTCAGTTTCTCTGGACCATAAGTGTCAAAAGCTCATGTGAATATTTTCATCACTGAGACGTGAACAGTCTTTTTCGACAAGTTGTACAGAAGGGAAGGCAAACAAACGCTGGGAAGTTGAAGAAAAGCTAGCCGAGCTGGATTATCGTCGGACCGAGAATCACGTGCCTCTGTTGCCATCAGCCTTCAGGTGATCAAACTCGGCTGTCATATCAGCACGTGATCAAGCTTGCTGTCGTGGTCCTATAGAATGACTGACAGCGATTGAGTGCATTAAGCAGGTATTTATCTCTTCCGATTTCATCGACAGGACAGTTTGTCTGTTCTGCTTCACAATGAATATACTTGCTAATACTTCTCGTCATGGCTTATCAAGGTCCTAAGCGCCACAGTTCCTCGGATCCAGAATTTTATGGCACACGATACCCGAACTCGAGCGAGCAACGATCGGAAAAGGAAAGAATAAAGAGAGCATGAGCTCGTGGCTTCAGAGACAGGCTGGCTCTCACAATGTGCAGCTCGCTGCTGCGGCAGTCGTGTCTGGAGTTGCTGTTGCCGCAGGCATATTCGGTTTTCAGGCGTTGAGAAGACATGAAGCTGTCGAGGAACTGAAAGCCTCGATTCCAGAGCTCGATGATAGACACCATGCGGAAGTCCTTACGGAATTTGGGACCGCCGGCTCTCTACCGGCGCTAAGCAAGGAAGATTTGCGCAGTGCGGCTCTCGCGCGACGAGCGCAACAAGGAGACTACGATGAGGACCTTATACTCGAACAGCTTGCACGGAATCGTGTCTTTCTCACTGATGAAGGTCTTCAAAAGCTTCGCTCCTCTTTTGTAATTGTTGTTGGCTGTGGTGGTGTAGGTTCACATGCCACGGCAGCTTTGGCTCGCTCAGGCGTGTCCAAAATACGGCTCATTGACTTTGACCAAGTCACATTGTCGTCGTTGAATAGACACGCCGTCGCCACATTGGCAGATGTTGGTACCCCGAAAGTCCAATGCATTCGACGGCGATTGGAACAGATTGTACCCTGGGTGCATTTCGATTGTCGAAATGAACTCTTTGGTGCGAATGTTGCGGATAAACTGCTGGCACCTTGGACGAATAAAGGGTCGGATGAGCGCAAACCGGACTATGTCATTGATTGTATTGACAATATCGATTCAAAAGTCGAGCTATTACACTATTGCCATAAAATTCTATACGGGTCATCTCCTCCATGGGAGCCGGGTGCAAATCCGACCCGACACACATCGCGGTGGCTGACATCTCTGCGAGCATGGAAGATCCGTTGTCTCGCAGCACACGCCGGCGACTACGTCTACTTGGAGTGAACTCGGGTATTCCAGTAGTATTCTCCACGGAGAAGCCAGGATCAGGAAAGGCGTCTTTGTTACCCCTGTCTGAGGAGGAATTTGCGAAGGGAAAGGTTGGCGAACTAGGAGTTTTGCCTGACTTTCGAGTTCGCATACTCCCCGTGCTTGGAACGATGCCTGCTGTTTTTGGCTATACCATCGCCAACCATGTGATTTGTCATGTTGCTGGCTATCCCATTGACTACAGTCTAGCAGCCAAGAACAACAAGCTCGTGGACAACATTTTCGCACAGCTCCAAGTTACAATCGAAAGATTGATCAGAGCCGCAGAGGAAACAAAACTCTCGATAAAATTCGCTTACCGCTTAGCAAAGAAGAGGTTGGATTCATAGTTGATGAGATTTGGCGCGGACGGAGCGTGGTAAGCGGCATGCCTACACGCTTAGCCCTCGTGCCATGGCTTCCACCCGCCGCAGGATTCAAGCTTGATCCACAATGGGAACGAGAAGGGCAACGATTTGTTGCGTTAGACTGGAGGAATTTGGTGTGTATGACGAAGGAAGAGGCTGTGCGGCACGAAAGAGAAGTCCTTCGAGGCGGCAAGTCTGTGGACGAGCTGTACGATGCAAAAGTGCTGCAGCTGATTGCGACCCGGTTGAAAGAGGCAGAGATATATGAACGGTACAGATAGCTGAACTTCTTCGCCGCGTAGTTCATATAGTCATAAATTATATACGATATAACGATACGCTCATATAATATATAAATGTTCCTCTAATCAACGGCCTCAATCGCAGTAGTAGGATGACGTACATAGCAAGCGCCGATTGGCTGGATAAAGAAAGTGTGGGTCTGAAAGGGACAATCTCAACGATGCTTCAACGACACAACTCCAAATAGTTGATCTCTTGTCTCTTATATAGGCGACTCAGATGATGTGAAATCTATGAATGCTGATCTGGCAAAGCAGGGATACTCAGAGACCTTATCATTCGATCCGCTATCATGGCTGGCGACCGAAAACGACCATATAAACCCTCAAGCTTTGACTTGGATCAGGACAACATCAGCGAGCCGAGTAGCGATGATGACGAGACGCTGTACAGCCCTTCTCAAAGCACCTTTTCCAAAGCTTTCCGCGGGGCGTTTCCCGAAATATCCTTTAATTAATTACGTCACGAACAAATGGGATACCTCCCGCTCATCAAGGGGCCGCTCAGTTTCTACTTCGTCGACCACTTCATTTGACTGGCATCGATACCCATGGATAGCATTTATTCTGTCCATCGTAACGGCCCCGAGATTCCGACGGTACATGGTCGTTTACGCCGTCCTGGTGATGCTCGCTTATGTCGGATGGGACGTTTTCCTACAACCAATGCTAGAAGAACGTAAAGTGATAATCGAGTCGCTGGATGTTGCGGCCATGGAGAAGGTTGGTGGTTGGTATGGGACCAACTTACGACCAGAATTTGCCGATATTGTGACGATGAAAACTCTCAATCCAGACTTCCTGCCACGCCTCGAGAAAGTAGTCGTCGCCAAACCGGACGCCGGAGGCTAGTCATTGTTGGCGATGTGCATGGCTGTAAAGATGAACGTAAGCTATTATCTGGCTAAGACAGTATTGAACGTGTTGGACGAGTTGAATGAGTAAGGACAAAGAGAGACCATCGGCTGACTCATATGCCCTAGTGGAACGACTGTTGAAGAAAGTTTCATTTGATCAAGCCTCCGGGGATCATTTAATATTCACTGGTGACATGATTAGCAAAGGGCCTGAGAGCGCTGGAGTCGTGGACATCGCCCGTGAATTGGGCGCTTCATGCGTGCGAGGTAATCATGAAGACCGCATATTGCTTCTGCGATCAGATATGAAACTTCACAATACGTTGTCACCGGAATCTGTCGATAGGAATGAAACAGCTCAATCCGATGTGGCTGAGCGGAAAATAGCAAGAGAATTGAGTGATGAACAGGCAGCGTGGTTACAAGAATGCCCAGTCATGTTGAAGCTTGGATTAATCAACGGCATGGGTGAAGTCGTTGTTGTTCACGGCGGACTGGTTCCTGGTGTGCCGCTTGAGAGACAGGAATTGACGAGTGTGATGTCCATGCGGACTATTGATTTGGAGACTCATGTTCCAAGCTCGGGCAGAGAAGGCGTGCCGTGGTTCAAAGTAAGCCCCTCACCTATCGTTATGGACCTTCTGGAAAAGAATATGGAAGAGGCATCAGAGAAATTTATACTAATCCATCTATCTAGCTCTTCAACCAATACCACAAACTCCTAGTAGCAGGACAAAAGCAAATCGACTCTCCACCTGTCCCCACTATGACTGTAGTATACGGGCATGACGCCTCTACGTCGATCAACATACGCAAATATACCAAAGGCTTGGACTCTGGATGCGTTTATGGCCGTAGACTGAGTGCACTAGTCATCGAGGACGGTGGGAAGAACGAGGTTGTGCAAGTGAAATGCAACGAATACGTGAAATCCTGATTACGATTCTGTCATGGTCTTTCATCTCTTTTCTCCCTCTCTTCTTGGCGTGTTTTGTCTCTACTTTTAGGAGTACTTTATCTACGCGTTCATTTCTCGGTTTGGGTTTAGGGCTAGCTAGGGATTTTGGGCTTATAGACGGAAAGGCTCTAAGGTTGTTGCGCATGTCACATATCATGATGATACCCTGGTGGTTGGTGCATGTGCCAGTCTGACTAGGCATTCTACGGACTTCGATTCTCAGTTTCTTGCAAAGTACAGCGTTGGGATTCATAACGAATATCCCAGATGTCTATGAATGATAACGATAGGCTATAATAATAGCAATAAATACAATAAGCTTCTAACCATGATGTAGCCCCCAATTCAACCAGGATGAAGTATCAACGACTTGGCCCCGGAGGCATATGGATCCAACTCCCGTCGTCTTTCCAGATACCGGCCTTTGTAAAGTCTTCATACCACACGCCCCCAGTGCACCGGTCTTGATATAGCCAAATCTAAAATACTCCGTGAAATTCGGGTTTAAGCGTGTCCATTCGACAGACAAGTCCGTTGTTTCTTCTACGTTAGCATCTTTCTGTGCGGTGTTGGCGGGTGAAGCACGATATATATGCATGCGTAGAACATCGTTGACTAACATTGCAATACCAGAGACATCAGTTGGGAGTGCTGATATCAAAATGTAAGATTACCGCCTGCAGCGCTAACAATCGGAGGAGCGACGTTTGGCAGTGGACTGCCTAGCTGGGCGTCTCCAAGTAGAGCCGTCGGAGTTTGGAGAATGCTATCAAATCCCCAGCGGGCAATGCCATTGATGAAAAGACCCACAAGCAGTCCCTGGTAGACGAGACTCGGCCGAGTTTGCAGTGCAGTCCCAGGAAGAAATAAAAGTGCGAGAATATAGTGATGAATGCGGAGGTTAAGCTGAGGCAAGGCAACCATGACTAATAATGCGCCTACCATGCTGCCGTATATTATCAGGTATCGAGGCAGTTTTCCTGCAGTCCAGAGAGCCCAGGCCTGTGAAACAACAACTAGCACGATGACGGACACAATGATAATTAATGCGGGGACAGCCCCGGTTGTTGCTGAATATCATGCGGAGTCAAACGCGATATTGGGATCCGGTCAAAGGTATCGGTATTCAGAGCCCCAACCCAGAATGGGCCTAACCATAAAATGGTTTTCTCCCATTGAGCAGTGAGACCCCTAAGGGTCTCCTGGACACAGAAATAATATATGGCCCAGCCGACAAAGGCGGCCGGTAGTAAACGCCCCATGCCAGTAGAAACGACCTCAAGGTAATCCGAGGAGAAAGGAGGATCGGATGCTAATGCGACTTGGAACCATGATATGAACCAAACAGAAACGTAGAAAACGGCCGGCGACGTGGTGCACAGTGAGACTATGGATGTGAAGAAGACGGACATGGCAAAGAGCGGCCATCGCGGATCACGGCAGACGGCAGTCACCTCCTTCTCGAGAACATAGGAGAGTGGGAAAGAAGAATTGAAAGACACGCTTGAGATGCCGTTCTTCTTTACAGAATTAAATTCGTGTCTCTCGCCTGTGCGTCGAAGAATGCCACATCCTCCCGTGGCAGTATTGATGACGCCAGCATGGATTGCGGCGGGACAGATGAAGGAGTCACCTCGATAATAAGCAGTCGTATCTTCGGAATCTGGAGCGCCTCCGACCACGAGGGGCTTATAATTTATTTCCTGATCGCCCACAGTATATGGCTCTAGGAGAATGGTACCAAGACATCCAGCGGGACATCTGAAGGCAAATGCTTGGTCGTCGAAAGGACGGCACGCGTCGCCATTTATACCACAGAGAGTACCGTTATGCCTAGATTTGTTCTCATCAGCTGCAATACTTATTCAGAAGATGTCTTGAGTGTCACCACTTACCATAGTCTCGACCCGCACGAAAGCCGATTCGGCATTCCGTATCCAGAGATCTCAGGTCCAACAACGGAGCGATCCAGAATCAACAGAAATATTGACGCCCACAGAGCATGAAACGCAATCAAAGCTAGAGCTTTTGATTTGAAAGTCGGCCACAGTCGTTCAACTATACGGATTGGCGCAGTCTGAAAGCTCTCAAACAATGGCGTGATGCGATGTTTGCGCGGAGGTTCCGGGCCCCTAAGAAAAGCGCCCACCAGTCCAAGCCAACTCGAAGCTCTGCGTTGTTGTGTGTGGTCTTCTTGGTATGAGTGTCGATTGCTTCGGCCACCTAGGAGACCATGGTCGACACCGGCTTCAGAGAAGTCGAGAGAATCGTCCGAACGGCCGGGTTCTTGGCCGTCAACATCGCCAGGCACTGACCTGTCCCTGCCGGATTCGAGGTCTCCTAATGGTACTGATTCCGCCTCGGCGAGTACCTTGTCCTTGTCGTCGCTGGGGCCTGGATGACTGGCGACCATCTTTTCTTACCCACCCAGAAGTAGATACCTGTGTTGTGTAAACATACATTCGCTTCCATGGTTTACGTCGCAGTTAAAAGGGCCGCTTACGGAGATGCCGGGCTAAAGATTTAGCGCAGCCAGGAGGCTTGCTTACGTGCTATAGTTTATCTGGACAATAACGTCAGTTATTGTATGCACATGCAGGCTGACCAAACAAATTATCTGGCATTTTCCCCATGATTCTGATCAGACGAAGAGATGAGGTTGCTTTAAAGTTGATGAAGGTATACGTAGTAGCAAAGTACCCCATCGGCTGGCTTGTGATTGGTCCAATTCACACTATTTCTCGTAGCCAATCAAAGATAAGCATCCGACAGCATCTCCATCATCATCCTTGCGAATAACTTCGTCCAGTTAACTTTTGTTAGAAAAGCGAAACAGAAAGAGAACCTGTGGGATTTGGTTAATTCAGTATATTAACTACAGTCTCAACGTGCTTACTGCTCGGGGCTCGGGGCAACTCAAATGTCCTCCTCCGAGTCTCCGACAGAAGATGAAGAAAGCAGGACTCTGTTCATCTTCTAGTATTTAATCCGTGAGTATTCCCCTGCTAGTATTATTCAAACAGTACTTGATCCATAGTTAGCAAACATGTTCTCTCTTTTAAACGCGCCGTTGGCCATTGCTGACATTGATCTATCAACGCTATCAACGCTTACCGTCTCATCCTTCATTCCGCCTCTCCCACTCCTTGGCCTCATCACCTCTACGAGCGCACTTGTTGTTTCCTACTGCGAGGCCACCTTTCTCGGCCCTCTTGCCAACCCCAACGTCTCGCCAGCCGCGATTCGCACTGTCTGGCGCAAGAGTTTTCTCCCTGGCTTTCTTATAGTAGTTTCCTCGCGCATCGGAAGTGTCGTCAGCGGAGTTGCGGGATATAGGGCTTCGCCGCCGGATTCACCTGCGGCTGTACTGTACGCTGCTGGTATTGCATTTACGGTAGCGCATTTTGCTTTCCTGCCATGGGTACGCATATGCCCCTGTTTTTGTTATTATCTTTCTAGTAGTACGAAAAATACCCATGAAGTCAGAACTGACAAGAGAGAAAAGGCCTCTGCCGCGCTCGACCCGATCTTGAACGAGAAATACGTTTCAGCTGATGCAGATGCCAAAGTCCATGAGGGTAATAAGCAGTTTATTCGTATCGACACGGTCCGCACGTTTGTCAGCGAGGTCCCTGCTTTCTTGTGTTTCTTGGGAGCGAGTCTGGCCTATCTCCAGGCTTGATTGAGCGGTATTTATGAAACTGATAATGTCTAGCCAGGTCTACCTAGTACCCAAGTGAGGATAGATTGGGAAGATAGGAAGAGAGCTTGTTTGGAGCTTTGTTGCTCAGGTTCCAATGTTACATGACTTGTATACGGTGGAACGAGATAGTAGATACTAGAATCTGACTATTCGAATTGAGTTATGAATGATGGATCGGATACGTATTCAACTTTCCTCTTCGCGGTCAATCGACACTAAGTGCTGAAAAGCAAGTCATTATGTGAATAAAGCAATTTCAAACAAACAAAGGGGTATTCAGCATCATTAAGACAGAGAGAACGGAAACTAAGGGTATCGAAATCGTAATCATGAGGCGTCCACGTTGAGTCCATATTTGCGAAGTCTGGTTAAGATGCTTGGCCGGAACCTTGACTTGCTTTCTTCATGTGTTTCACCAATTCAGTGCAGGTCCCACATATTGTATGTGGTAGCCGGCTAGGATCTGCTCAGACCTGGTACCGTCCATAGACGTAGTTTCCTCGGCGAACGCTGCGCCGATCCACGCGCCAGACAAAGTAGATGCCCTAAGAAAAGCGAAGTCAATATTAGTCCGGAAATGGCATCAAACACACATACTAGAATGCCAGACACAAGCCAGATAATGGCAGACAAGAAGCTGAACGCCTCGGCTGCTCTCCAGCGACCGCAGATGTCATTGTGAGTAATTCCGCCCCAGCTGAAAGCGCCGCCGCAATTGATGTCGTTCAAGGCATTGACCAAAAGGCCGAATGCGGCGAACCAAGCTAGTGAGATAATAATATCAACTAGTAGATAAGGAGAGAGAGAAAGTTAGCACCAAACAAAAGGGAAAAAGAGGGCTCTTCAATCAGCAGAACATACTGGGCCAGATGAAAACGTATGCGCAAATGGTATCAACCAGAGTAGGGCAAGTAGAAGAGATAGGCCCGCTACAACTTCGATATAAATCCAGCGACCTTGTGCCCAGGAACTGACGTGATCGTTGGTCCATACGTTGAGATAGTATCCGACAATACCGGCAACGACCTGTGACAGAATTAGAGACCATAACATATAGCAGCGGGATTGGAGGATGATACTAACAGCAGCGCATGCTAGTTCTGCAATACGCAGGATAACAGAGAGGAGTCGTGAGATGACAGGCATTTTGTTTGGCTACAAGCAAATGCTCCGGTATTGTTGGTCTGAGATTCGGTTTCCCGGCCCTGATGGTTGAGGATAATTGCCACAATCCAAATCCCATGGGGAAGGGTTGGCATTTATTATTTAAGCCTCTCAGAGCATCCCACGACAGCCCCGTGCGTCAGGCAACTTTAGCTTCATTTCTTGTTTTGGCATATGCTCTGTGTGGGCTTGGCATGACGCTGGAAACTCTCTCGTCGACCAGTAATACAGCCGTCCCCGCCGGGGATATGTTGTTCAAGCCTCAAACTTCGATGTTCGTTGGTGGTCGATCATATGCACTCCACGGTCACGTGCAGCCATCAGTAAACAGTCAACAAACTACGTCATAGGCAATCCCGGTGACGTCGACTATTTGATTTCTGTCAGACACAACCAAAGAAATAGCACCACTTAGCAATAATAGTGTTCATGCTAAACAACAATAATAACAAACCATACTAATCAACGCTTCTTCTTTCCTGCAAAACCACTCAAACACATTTTGAAACACCGCCTTACCCCCAGACTCAATTACGTCACCATGGCAAGGAATAATCCGGTCAAAATCCCACGTGTTGATGCGCGCCACTGAGTCGGAGATGCTTTTGCGGTCGGTGGCCGTGATATACCACACAAACCGCTTGTGCCATGTCGCAGGGGCGGATTGGCTGAAATCAGCGGCGTGAAAAGCTTGGTGAAGATACCCGAGGTTGGCGATTCGCTGCTTCGAGAGTATTGCTCGTTTGCCGGCAGATTGAAGATCAGGTCCGCCTGGATCATGGTCTTGGTTGGTTTGTGCAGAAAGACAATTTCCTTGTTGCCATGCCCATCGACATATTCAATGTCGAACTCCCGGTCGAACTCCTCCGATATATGGATGTCCCGCTTGTTCGCCTTGGTGAGAATATGTTTGAATTCAATGTTCTTCTGGTCGGGATTGCTCTGCCGCTTCTCGTGCAAACCCTCGGGCGCGATGATCTCGGCGTCGGGGAATGCTTTCTTCCAGGCAGAGAGGTAAATATGGTGCTCCATATCTGGTGCCGCAATGTATTTAATCGTCCCATGCTGCGACGTAATGGTCTGCTGCACATCGGCGGTAAGCGCTACAGGCGAGACAACGAGCATGTTACCCGTCGCAAGCTTCACTGCGCCATATTAGTTGCAAGCTTTTGCATGTAGACAGTGCAGTAGTTAGTTACCAAGAGTGGCTCTTCCGCCGAATTTGATTAGCCCAAACCGCGAAAATGGGACGCTGAGGGTGGTGATCTCAGGGGTGAGCTGCCGGATCACCATGACCTTGCTTGGGTCGCCTGGAAATAGTTTGGAGCCCATGACAGCAAGTTACCGTGAATGAATAATGATGTCCAAGCGATGGGGGTTGCAGAGATGTAAATTTCAGTCCAGACTTCAGAGCATGATGCAACCGCGATGGAGCTGAAGCTTCGGCCTTTTAGCCGATTCCGGAAGGCCCAGGTTGTTGCCTCAGGCTGCAAGGCACCAATACTTCCAGTGGACGCTAGCCCTAAGTATCAAACTTATCATCTCAAATAGAGATATTTATGATCTATTATACCAGGAAAATCTACTTCTCTCGTCTCCATTCTGCCGAGCCGATACCGGTTTTCTTTGGGACATACACCACTTGTTGTCTCTTCTCATACGCAGTCTGGGGTTTCGCTTTGCACTATACGTCAGCAGTCACATATAGTTAAAATCCATCCCCTTTTCTTGCCCTGATCTATATGTACCACATCCTCAACGCAAATGATCCCTGAATCATTGAATTCACCTGTGGGTTGATCAAGTACAATCGCGCATTTCGGTAGATTTTTGTGACGATTACTTATCGTAGTGTGAACAAATCCATCCAACGTTTCTTCCCAACTGTTGAGTGGCGGGTACCAACTTTGAAGTGAATGGGACTGAAGCCAGCATATGTATCCCAAAGCGCAGTTTGAGACTCGTTTTATCTCCGCTGCGTGCCCAAGGCATTGCTCGGAGTTGTATAGGGCCAAACTCAATGTCTGGAGAGTACCAATCCTCATCCCAATGCCGGCCAGCCTCTTGTCAACCCAGTAATTAGCAGCATGAAACGAGATGCAGATGCAGAGTATAGATTAAGGAAGGAACAGCGGATAGGAGATAGAAAATGCCATCTGCATTTATATGCTTGCAAATATGTAAAAGAGATGTTGGCCCCAGCCTTGTGGGATATGTGGCAGGAGGTAGGTATACTAAATAGTAAGTAGCGTTGTTAAATATCCATGAATAGTAATATAATAAATTACGAACAGTGCCATGCCATCGAAAGCGGAATGGGGTATCAGTTGAAATTGCAAACACATTTCCTCCTCCGTATCCAATCCACTTCCTCCGAGCTCAAATCATGTACAATATGAATCAAAGAGATCCACTCAACTATACCAACCGTGCTGGTTTTGCCTCTGATAAACCTCATCATCACGGTGCGGGATAATTGATTCCTTGATATTGAAACTGTCGATCAAATCTTGCCACAATTCGAAATCGAGACTGAAGATAATCTGATGTTTTTCAATGCCCTTTCCCTGTGCCTCGCTAGGAGGGTATGGTTTTGCAGGTTCTATAGTAATGCCCGTGTTAGATAGCTACTTTGAAAAATGAAAATAGGGGTAAGAATCTCACGTAGTGTGGAAGACCCCGACTATCTTGCGAAACTCCGATAATTCCATCCCTGATGAGGAAACTTATATAGAATAGGTTCTCAACGCTTTGTCCAAAAGACTTAGGGTTAATACAAAACCGAAAAGCGGGATACCTCCATCGTCGGCAATATTGTGCTTGTCCATGATCCGCTGAATCTCCTCTGGGGACGGATCTTCGGCAGATTTACTTAATTCGACATTAGCAGCTGCCATACTCGCTTCCTGCTGATTCCTCAAGAGTTTGTTGATGCTAGAGCACATGGCAGTCAGGTTCGATGTCTCCTGTGTATCCAGATCTTCCTCTTTAGATCGTGCGGTTGTACTACCCGCGACGTATCAATCCTGTTCGCCGACCTATGTTGCGTGAACTGTCGCGTGCGTTTCTCGATAGACAATGGACCGAGAAGAAACCCAGAAAGTGAAGGGCGCGCATTGTGTGGAAAGCAGGCAGCCCGACCCAGCCAATCCCAGTTTAACGTATCATCAACTCCATCCTCATCACTGTCGCTCCCGTTATTTCGGTTTTGCGTGCGGTGTTGTGTACTAGAGGGATGGTTGACGATTGATTCACCGGGCCCCGGACATGAATGATATGCATTTCGAAACAAACTCATCCACATCTATACCAGCGATTGCACCACCCAGGATAAGCTGTGCCGATTTTTGTAACTTAAATCTGCCGCATTAACCAAAAGCTGGGAATCAACAGTCGCGTCCGACGTTTGTTTCACGCGGGTAAAAGCTCGTTCGCTTTCTGGATGGTATTGATAATACCCTTGTTTCCCGCTTGAAGATACTCGTTTCTGTAATCTTCGCTCACAGGTAAGCCGCCAAAACGTAACAACATGGAGAAGCAGCGCCTTACCATTTAAATCACGGGTTAGATCTCTAAGACTTTTTCGGATCTCCCGACGCTCACCAACATCTTGGTCAGGGTCGTAGAAATCGGTGACGGGCCGTTGAGAGGGGCGCGGCAGGAATTGCGAGGAGTGGGTAGATTCTGCGTTTGTTCGTATGTCAGCGAGTCGTCTGCGCTTGCTGCCGGACGATGAGGCCTTCGCGGCGGAGGACATTGCGTGGTCGCTTTTCCTCTTTGTGACGTTCCGACGACTTTGATTATAATTCTCCTTATCAGACGAGCTTGCAGATAAACTATCCTCGGAAGATGAAGAAGAAGGTGATGAAGACTGCTCCTCGTCAAGAGATCTACGAGAATCTCTGGTAGGAGCCATGTTTGAGCGGTTTCCCTTGAAGCGGAAGAAATTCGCTCTAAAATGCGGCGCTGCACTGGCGTCGTTCTATAAGGTCATTATGAAGCCTTGCTGAGCTGGCGAGAACGGATGAGAGAAAGAAAGCGACGACTCGGAAAGTAAAGAGCAGACGTAGTTCCAGGCAAAGCACAGTATGGGACAATAAACACGAAAAGCAGACGCCAGGAAGAAATTGAAACGCGTTTTGACACGCTTACGTCCTAATCGAGGGCTGCAGATCATGTGATTCAACGGTCATACCGCTTTCTTCTTTAGGCTATATTGGAACCTCGAACGACAACAACCGCCTGCATTCTATGTGCAAGCCATGACATACAGTTACCCCGACGACGGCCATCGACGAATCTGTTGTGATGGAAGAAGTCCTTAGCGAAATCTCAGGTGTTCCGTGAAATGGAAGCTTTTACATTTGCGACCTCCACTCAGGTCGACTTTCCGTGCATGTCAGGATGTAAGACCGGCCAATCCCTTCAGATGTCAAATACGATACTAACGATTGTAAAGCGGGGCTCTGGAAGGGAAACAAAAGCCTGTCCCGTTTTCGACTCTCCTCAAAACCCCGAATTGCGACATCTGGGATCAAACCAAAGCCCCGTATCCGATCTCTTCATCACGGTTCAGCTATGGTCCGATTCAAAGCCTCTCGGTGTTCCTATGCAAACATCCTACAAATCCTTTAAGACAAGCCGAACGTGGAACGAATGGCTACAAATGCCTCTTTGTATAAAGGATGCTCCGTTACGGTTGCAGTTGGCCATCACAATATGGGATCTTTCGCCGCTGGATAAGGAAGCCTCGAATGGCCATGGCGTTCCCTTCGGCGGCACTACAATATCGCTTTTGACGACGATCAAAAGTTGCGTATGGGAAGACAAAAGTGCAAGATCTATAGGAATAAAGCTGCGGACGGCTTTTCTTCAACCACAACTCCATCAACGCCCCCGGCTCAACGACGCAGGACGAATGGCACTCTTCCACTTAGCCAAACATTTGAAGAATCCGAGCTCGAGCGTATTGAAGGCCTGATAAAAAACATGAGATGGGGATATCACACGTATAGACTGGCTGGACCAGCTTGTGTTTCGCCAACTCGAGAAGATCAAAATTAGTGCAGAGGAAGCAGCCAGGAGAAGGGCTACTATACTACAAGCTTCCAAGAGAAACGACCACCAGAAGGGAAATGGCAGAAACGAAGACGAATCTGATACAGAAGAGTTTGATGAAGAAAACTTTGTATTATATATTGATTTTCCGCGGTTTGATCACCCCATTGTCTGGGCCGACTACGAGTACCCTCCTCCACCCGTTTCATCATATCCTCAGCATGCACACAATAGCCATCCCAGCACTCTCAAATCACCACCCGAGGTTCGATTAGGGCCGGGATTGAAGGCGCAGACGATGCGGGAGATTATAGAATCATCAGAATATATGACCCGGAAGTTGGGCAGACCGGGAATCCTTGTGAAGACAAGCACAGAAGGCTTGTTCGCAGTCATCGAACCGGTATTATGGACCGTGATTTAAAACCAAACCCCAAGATTCGTGATGAACTGAATCTGATCATGTCCTATGGACCCACTCATGAATTGACGGCGGAGGAGAAAGATCTTATCTGGCGGTTCAGATACTATCTGACCCGCGACAAGAAAGCTCTGACGAAATTCATTAAATCTGTAAATTGGAGGGATTCAGGTGAAGCTCGGCAAGCAATGGAAATTCTACCCAAGTGGACCGAGATTGATGTGGATGACGCGTTGGAATTACTTGGACCAACCTTTGATAATGCCACAGTCCGTGCATACGCCGTCGAACGTTTACGGAAGGCAGGGGACGACGAACTCCTCCTGTACCTTTTACAACTTGTCCAAGCCTTGAAGTTCGAAAATGCTCCCGAAGAGAGCGCAGAAGATGTTGCACACGATTCGTCTCTAGCAAACTTCCTAATTACTAGAGCTGCGAACAATTTTGTATTGGGTAACTATCTCCATTGGTACCTCATGGTTGAATGCGACGACACGGGTCTCGCAAATGTGGCGTCTCATCGACGCCTGTTCGCTCGTGTGGAGTTTTACTTCATGGCAGAGTTGGAAAGGGTCCACTCCGAGCATAGAAAGACTTTGCTGCGACAGGGCGAACTGATTACAGTCTTGACTCGCATTGCAAAGAAACACGCTTATCACGGGAGAATCGCGAGGTGAAAATCGAGAAGTTGAAGAAATACCTCAAAGATCCTAAGAACGAAATTATCAGTATAGACCCGCCTTTGCCTCTACCATTAGACCCAAATGTCACCATAACGGGATGCTTTCCTGAAGATTCCAACGTCTTCAAATCTTCACTCTCACCACTGCTCATCAATTTCAAAACGTCGGACGGCCGCAAATACCCTATTCATTTCAAGGTTGGCGATGATCTCCGTCAAGACCAACTGGTCATCCAAATCATTACGTTGATGGATCAACTGCTGCAAAAGAGAACTTGGACCTGAAGCTTACTCCATATCGGATATTGGCAACGGGCTCAACTGCTGGTGCCGCGCAGTTTGTACCTTCCACTTCTCTTTCAGCAGCATCGGCAAAATATAAGGGCTCTATTCTCGCGTATCTTAGGGCCAACAACCCTGACGAGTCGGAACCACTTGGTGTTCGCAAAGAAACAATGGACATCTATATCAAATCTTGCGCCGGCTATTGTGTCGTTACTTACCTCCTTGGCGTGGGAGACCGTCACCTTGAGAATCTCCTTTTGGCACCAGATGGTCATTTTTCCATGTCGACTTTGGCTTCATCCTCGGCCGGGACCCTAAACCCTTTGCACCCATGATGAAACTCTGCAAGGAGATGGTTGAAGGTATGGGGAGCCAACTCGCCTCACTACCTGCAATTTAAGCATCACTGCTTTACGGCTTATACCACTCTCCGCAAGTCGGCGAACCTCATCCTCAATCTGTTCAGCCTTATGGTCGATGCCAATATCCCAGACATCAGAGTTGAGCCAGATAAAGCCGTGCTCAAGGTGAAGGAACGATTCCACTTAGAACTCAGTGAAGAAGAGGCTATCAGACATTTTGAGCAATTGATCTCTGACAGTGTGAACGCTATCTTTGGTGTTGTTATTGATCGGCTGCACGACTTTGTACAAGGGTGGAGGACTTAATATTCTGTATCGTCGGCCTCAAGAAATAATACTACGTACAGAAGTGATTAGCATGGGTTATCCGTTCATTTAGTTCGCGTAATTGGCCCGTTTTATCGTCCCATCCAACTTCTCCGGGGTAGGAAACCCTTTCTCTCCGTCAACGCTGGCCACATGAGGCTGACTTCCTATAACGCATCCATTCACACTGAGGATTATAGAGAGCAGAATCTTCTGAGCATTCTGCCTTCTCCGGCGCTGTGATGATCTTGTTTGTTTCCCCGACATTACCTAAACAGTACGTACGGCATGCTCGGGATGATACGCAAGGAGAGTCATTCAAGAGCCAGCTTGAAATATTGACATATATTCTAATAATCATTTCCCAAAAGTGCTAGCTAGGTCTTTCACTTTGTACTTGTTTGCTGGGCACCCGTTTCTTCGTCCCTAAGATGTTCGCCCTCATGCAAATTTAGCTCTATCCAATCATGTGTTTCCGAAGGGTTACGCATATTATCCTGCACATGAGGTGTGGCACAAGATTGGCCATTTGTATTTCGCCCGTTATTTAGTGGGTAAGCATTGGCAGTAAAGATTGCATCATCCGCGACGTCTGCAATCATACGTCTCTGAGCCCTCTGATCCTCATCGTCTTCGGGCGTTCCCTCGCGACATGCCCACGCATCAACAAATCGAAGTACTTCACGATTCCACCACCTCTTCATGACAAGCAGGCGAAACGGCACAAGGGCAATGATGAGCACGGGAAAAGCAGGTGCAGCCTTTGTAAGGGTCAGGATGAAGACTGCGGCAGTGATCACAATTTGAAGAGTGGTATAACAATGGATGGGAAGATAAGAGGGTCTTTGAGAAGGTGCCTCTTTATCGTGAAGAGAGGCGGGGAGAAGAGGAAGCTCCGAAGGCGGCGTCAGCATATAGAAAAATCGATATAATATGGGACTGTGATGGTTTATTAGAAAGTGCCACGACTGCTGAGGTTGACTGTGGAACTATACGCACTTTACTGATAAGCTCTGTTCTCCCATGAATAGAAATAAACCGGCCAAGACGCTTGTTGGAGTCAAGCCTAAGACTTTCATGAACGGTGGGCTTAGGAAAAGCAGAATGGCCCCAGAAGCTGTGAAAGCAGACCAACGCTGTTCATAAACACGTCGAACTTCACGAGATTCAACCGTTTCTTCGCCATCCACAATTAGGGTATGCTGCTCGTGTTCTGCATGCATTAATGACTCAGAGTGAAGAGGGGCCTGTGGAAGCAATCCATTTGCCGGGGATCCCTAAAATTCCGCAAATCGCAGTCGTGGTTCCCAAGAGAACAATGTCCCATGCGAAACCACCAGGTTTCCGGGTTCCGTATCTGTCAATAGTACAGATAATTGAACTCACCTCATGGTCGAAGAAAAACAGTACTGTGATGATGGCGCCAGGTAATATCGCGGCCAGGGCCCATCCTGCGGGCAAAGACCAGAACTCGACAAAGAAGGTAGTACGATCTGGAGAGGTTGGTCGAAACGAATGACTTACATTGAGGGTCATTTTGTCGAGGTGCGCCAGTTCGCCGACATGAGGAATCCCAATGAAAATGATTATTGAGATTGCAGCAGCATACTCCGCAAGACCCAGACGAATATATCGGTGAAACAGCGGGCGCCATGTCTCCGCTGTCGACAGAAAGATGGCGAGGAGCATAGTGCCAACAGCACCAATTATAGCATAAAGGAATGCCGCAAAGGAGAGCGCATCGTGAGCTCTTTGCAATTCCTGAATGGCCTTGTGGAAATATATCACGCTGTTCAACAAGGAAAATATCTCAGTCGAGAACGTGGTGACATATCGCATTGTCCAGTCATGCGCGTTGACAACAGCTAGCACATAATGCATCCAAGCAGCATGAATGAGTGACCACGCCATGAATGGCAGAAAGGGGATCTAGAGGTGACCGTTAGTCCAGCACGAGTCAAGAGAGGGATAAGGCCTTTCTAACATGAAAAGAGTCATTGCATAAGGCATAAATATTTTCCGCGAGCACCGAGAATGGCCCAGTCACTCCAAGTATAGTCAGTGGTTGTATTGAAGCGAGAGAAAAGATGACACCGCAAAGGCCAGTGCTAAAACCACTTCGATTGTTCCCCAATTGGCCCCGGTCAGAACGAAGAGGTCACTCGCAAATGTGATGCCAGGCAACAGATTGGTGAAGAATACATAGACCGCGCTAGCAATAATCTGCTGATTAAAGATCATCCAGTCAGAAACATAGCGCCTGCGCAGGTTGAGGATATCTTGTTTCAAAAGTCGGAACGGGTGCAGAGGACCCCTTTAGCTACGGAGCCCTTGAAAGTCCGCCATGGTTTCGGAGTGTGTTTCGATGGTGTGATAATGGAATGCGCATCTGGATCTTCTTCTTCTTCCTCCTCCTCCCGGACACTCTCGTTGTTTTCTCTCTGCGAGCGTGTTTGATGACGCCGGCGTGCTCTTTCTGACCGGGGACGTAATGAAGAAGTCCTGGTGGACCGAGGACGGAAGGCTGTGATCAAAGACATCGAAAACAATTTCAATCAATTAAATCATTGATGCTGATGCTAGTTGGTTCTTTTCGTAGGCATGCAGTTCCTGAATTGGGCGGTTCTTGGCCTAATGCTAAGGCTCAGGCTTCCTCTCCGTTGCTTGATGGCGCATGGAGAACATTTCCAGAGTGCCCCGCACATTTTAACGCAATATATGATTTCTCATATGTTCCCTTAGTGCCATGTGGCTGAGCCCGAGTTTCATGACCGGAAAGTACTGGAAATGTAGTCGTGTCTAGCACTGCAGTGCTTAAGCCATAACGTCATTGGGCAGTGAGACCTTCAATCTCTCACACCGCCTTTGCTTTTCTGCCGTCTTTGAACGTACTCTCTTCTTCTCGCAGCGATACACTCTACGAGAAATCAGCTCAATTCTGGGTGATGTGATATGATGCCCGGTTATCGAGAACCTGCGATGATATCTTCGCATCAACAAATCAACAACGATGACCGCCAAATTCGTACCGCGCAGCGTTTTCCCTCAGTATGACTCGATTCCGCGGTCCTATTTCTTGGGCCACCACAGAGCTGGTCTGGAGAAAATGAAAAGCATGCTGTCTCGAATAGACTATGTCATTGAATGTCGAGACTTTCGAGTGCCCGTGACTTCGATCAATCCCATGTTCGAGGAGGCTCTGGGGACAAACAACGTCTCATTGTGTATACCAAGAGAGACCTGGGAGGGGCGCTGATGCTGCGACACGAAGGGTAAGGAGAAAGACTACATTGATGTCGGCCGGGATGCTAAATATGAGATTTTTCGGTATAGAACAAAGAATTTATTCGCAAGTTGGATCCAAAGACATCCGTCTTCTTCACGACTTCCACCTCCGCAGAGTCCGTCAGTCCTATATTAAGGCACCTAAAACAGACAAATCCGCCGCCCATCGAGTCGCAGCTTGTCGAGTCATGGTTGTTGGAATGCCAAACATCGGAAAATCTTCTTTAATCAACACCCTGAGAAACCAAGGCGTTCACAAAGCCAAAGCCCTGCGGACCGGCGAGCACCCTGGTGTCACACGCAAGATCGGTACCCCGATTAAGATAATCGAAAGAGCCGACGATTCTTCTGTATATGTTCTTGACACACCGGGAGTGTTTGTGCCATACATGCCTGATGCAGAAAGGATGCTGAAGCTGGCTCTTTGCGGCTGTGTCAAGGACACAATCATCCCACCTGTCACGTTGGCCGATTGTCTCCTGTACTTTATCAACCTACATGACCCACGAGTTTATGAGAAGTGGTCCGAGCCGACAAATGAAGTCATGCCACTTCTTGCTCGCTTTGCTCACCAAGTAGGATTGCTCAAGAAAGGTGCTATACCTAATATCGAACAAGCTGCCATCAATTTTGTCCAAAAATGGCGGTCAGGCGACTTGGGGAAATTCGTTCTTGATGACTTGCAAGCAGAATTGAGGTCACTGAAAGATGAAAGTGCAAGGACTGTCGGCCCTAGTCAGACACAAATGCGAAAAGCGATCGCCCGTGGACGATCGAGTAAGCAGAAAGGTCGACTACAAGCGTCTGAGGGCGCTGAATTATTGCGCACAATCTCCAGCTCGGAGCGAAGATAGCAGATCATGCCATGTATAAATTTGTATATTATATTGTATTGTACATTAGTGCCGCTAATGAAGTATAGAAAGACATTCGCACAACATCAGAATCATGTTGTTCTGGCTCATCTACTTCAGACTTGTATATGGACAACAGCTTGAAACCAGTTTTGCATGTGCCTTTTAATGGTCCAGCAAGTACTGGTTTGGCCCATGGAGACAAGGTACCTTCAAGCGGTTGTCCAATGGTGGTGGCACGACCAAAGTCAGCGAGCTTCAAGTTGAAGTTCCTCTCAAGAAGACAGTTGCTTGCATGCAGAAGTGATAGGTAGCTAAATGAACCCAAAACAGCATGCGAGTAATAAGTGTAACTAATAGCGGAAGGCGGCCGTTTCTAGCCTCAAAAGCGGTCATTTCGGCGTCAATTTCACAGGTTCTCATATTCTACCTGTAAAACAGAGACTTCGCCCTTTAAGAAATCTTGTTCAAAAGTCTTCGGCGCCTTCTATCAACAAGTTCTTCTTGTACTTCCTCGAGTGTGGGAAGCCTCCATTCCACACCGTCACCAGCGTCGCCCGGCAATGGTTCCCAGCCATCCTCAACATCGTCTTCGCCATCTTTGATCATATTTTCAATTGCTTCCTTTTCACGCTTCTGCTCGTAGGCGAGTAATACGCCGTCTTCTTCGTCTCGCCCGTAGCCAAAATATGCAGCATCGACATGTTTGCGAAGTAAGTCTGCGGCTTTTTCGCACTATCTGTATCATCTTCCTCTGGTCGATTCCGTCTCGCAGCAGCTTCAAACATTTCTTTTACTCCGGGTAACTCGCGCGCTCGACCGAAATATTTGTAGCCCTTCCCACCACCGGGGATTTCTCGTCCCTCGTCGTCATATACCCTTCCACCACCACGCATGTAATTTGGCCCGCCAAGATTCCGAATCTGCGTTTCCCACATCCATTTCTCTCTCATAAGCTTATTAATCTCGTCGTTTAGATCTCGAATTTGGTAATCGCTCAGGCTTGGATCTTGGATTCTAGAAACTTTGCGCGAGATCTCCTTCAGCACTTGACCTCGCCATTTTTCCGCCGTGGGGATCGAGTCAATTTGGGTAATTCCCTTCGGTCGACGCGTGCGGGCGATGTCAAGAATGCCGAGATCAGCTGCCTGTGCCGCTCGAAAGCGAAAGAGCATTGACTGCGCTTTCGCTATTTCGCGCCTAGATTAAGTGTATGGTGTGAGCTTGATGGGGAGAAGGAAAAAGGAAAATTGACGGTACGACGGGGTAGCTTACCATGATCGTGAGGACGGGAATTAACCTGTTGCTATAAAATAACGCTTGGCGTGCCTTGTGGCGCCGATGACACCAGATTGCACGATTGATTCTTGTCTTTTGAGGCAAATGAAAGACTCGTCTCGCCGTTCTTTCAGATTCGCAACACATTTGATGTCAGGCAACGGCAGGTCTTAGGTGTCGCGCTAATCCGCTTTCGGATGAGATCCTGTGCCCTAACTTCAAGCGAACTTTTAACAGATGAAGTATTTGTGCAAAAATCAGAACTTCTGGCAAAGTGATACCTGGTTGACCATTTGTTATTCTATATGACGCCTTTTTGTCTAGACCAGGCAGCAGTTCATGCACTTCTATATCTGTTTGTGTGTGAACTTCGAGTTTATGCGATTCGTATTGAAACCCCTCTTCAGCTTCTATATAAGTACAATTAAATACAGCCCAGAGCACTGGCATAATCTAGTCTTCCAGGATACCTGGGTAATGTCGAGGAATACTAACTAAAAGTGAGAAAAGAAAAAGACATGTTAATTGACAAAATGACTGGCTGAAGAACCTTGACGGACGTCAACCAATTTGCACGCCTAAAAATCGCAGTACATACAGATGCACGTATAGACACAATATAAGATCATAAGCCTTCGTAATTACACGTCCTTAGGTTTGCCTTGGAAAAGGAAAAACGGACGGACAAGAAAAGAAGGAAAAAGAAAAACAAACACAAAAGCTTCATGGATCCCTGACCAGATACCGCGTCATGAAAGTATAAAGTAAAAATGCTTCGAAATCGTGTAATATACCGTTAGCCCTATTCAATTAGCTCAAAGGAATCCTTTGGTGTTGCTGATTTTTCTCTGAGGCACTTCGACTGTGCCGTTAGCAACGAACACCCCGCTACCACGACGACTGGCAGCATCACCTAGTCCGCTCGCCCTTCCAACCATACTACCTCTCTCAACTCGTAACTGTTTCCATCCTTCTAGTTCTCTCTCGAGTCGAAGAGCTTTCTCCCGCTCTTCGCGTAATTCTCGCTCTGCCCTCTTGGCTTGCAGCTGACTTTGAGAATCAGACGATTGAAGCTCTTCGATGGTTTGGAGAAGACGCTCGATTTTGTCGCGAGATTTATTGATGTCATCGGTCAGCTGTGAATTCATCTTATCTCTCCGTTCGATCTGAGACTGCAAGTCCTTCACGGTACGGTCAATGTTGCGAGAGGAGCGCTGCTCAGCGTTGTATTTGGATTCCTGATCCTCCAATTGGGTTTCGAGCTAGGCCAATGTTAGAATATATATACCAAGCCAAGCATACCAGCAATCAAATGCTCACCTCTTTAACGCGTTTATGAAGGAATTTGATATCCTGGGTAGCCGATGAATAACCTTTGGTCTCCAGATCTACACATCGAAGCTGAACCTCCTTGAGTTGCTTCTCCAGTGATGCTTTGTCTTTGAAAAGAGAAGCGTTCGACTCTCTCGGCAACCAGTTCTTTTTGCATTTCCATCGAAAGAGCCTCTGCTCGGCGCATTTTGCCTACTGCTGCAGCAGAGACATCTTCGAGCTGCGCGAGTTTTGATTTAAGATCAAGAAGTTCACGATCCATACCCGCAGCATCCCTCATTGAAGGACTATCTCCATTTGCCAAATCTTCTAGTCTGTCCGTGGCCTCCTGCAGTCGGGACTCTAGCAGTTTCTTGTCTTTGGCCAATAGATCACGCTCTGAGGCAATGTCATCCACAGAAGTACGCAAGTTCCGTACTTGAGACAATAACGAAACAACCTTGCTTTGAGCGTCGTTGTGTGCCTTGACTGCTTCATCACGTGAAGAAGAAAGATCTTGCAGTGTCATTTCCAAACGTGACTTTTCCTTGGCCCAGGTAGAACTATTGAGCACTTCATTATCCCATTTACTGCGAAGGTCCTCCAATTCCTCGCGCAACCTAGAATTCTCGTCACGGACGTGAAGTAAGTTTTCACGCTCAATTTCGAGTTCATTTGTGATCGTTGCAAATTCTCTCTGATATTTCTTTCTCGTTTGCTCTAGAGAAGCTTCCTTGTCCTCGATTTCCGATGCTCTGTGATTCCTATAGTCTTCTAGCTCGTTTTGCAATCGTCGCTTGCTCTGAAGAGCACCTTCAAGGTCGGCAGAGAGATCCTCAACTTTTTCCTCATATGACTGAACTTGTCGTTGCAAATCTTCAACGAGTGAATCCATGCGTTGTCGTTCGGCCATAATCGTCGCGCAGGTTTCTTCTGCTTCCTTGGCTTGTGACTTGGCAAACTGTTCAGCTCGAGCAGCTTTGAGTACCGCAATCTCTGCTTGTTCAAGCTTGCTAAAGTATTCATCGGCGCGGCTCTTGTACAAATTGAGGCTTGAGGTCAAGTCAATAACCTTTGACTCTTCAGCATCGAGACGAATCTGTAAGTCAGAAAACTCCTGTAACAGCTGGTTTCTACTCGCAGCATCCTGCTCCCTGGCAAATTGAGCTTCTTGAAGATCAGACCGAGCGTCGCGCAATTCGACCTCGATTGCAGCCTTGCCCTCTTCAACTTTTCGAATTGTGATTTGGCATCTGTGAGCTCTGCCATAGCATTCTTATGGACACTGAGAAGTGACCTCCTGGACTGCTCTTGGGAATTGAGAAGATCGAAAAGTTCCTCGTGAGACTTGGCCTGAACATCGCGCAAAGACAATTCTCCTTTCTGAATCGTGCGCTCTAAGGCGGATACCTTCTTGGCCGAGTCGTCCAACTTCTCATGAAGCCTGCCATTCTCCCGTTCTAGAAGTTGAACACGGCGGACAGAGGGACTGTCGTCTTGCCACATATCTGTGTTAGGATTTACAAGTCCAAGCTGGTTTTGCAAGTGTCTGTTTTGCATTTCTGTCATCTGAAGCTTGTTCTGCAACTCTTCAAGCTCCGTCGCCATGTCCATTCGCTTCTGATACGTTGTGGTATCAACAGTCCGGTCTGAACGGCCAGAATCCTGGTTCATTTCACTGAGATTGAATCGTCGATTAGGGGTAGAAGGATTGGAATATTTCTTTGCGTTTTCCGAATTTTTTCGAATATGAGTGGGCGACCGAGAAGAGGCAACTTGGTTATTGTCAATCTCTTCTAGAAGAGCTCTTTTCGATGATGCATAGCGGGCATCCATCTCCTTCATCTCGCCTTCATGTCGTCGGCGCATTTCGGCTAGCTGGCTTTCGGCTCTGGCGTATTTTTCTTCAGAAATGCGTAATTCGCTGTGAGCCATTTCAAGGAGCTGAGCGAGGTCTACTTTCTTGGAGATCTGGCTGTACAGCCTCCCAGGGCTTCTGGCTTTCATCAATCTCAGGATCAAAAACTTTGTGGAGAAGCATCAACTGCTGATGGCATTCTTCGACTTCCTTGTGGGATTGTTCCAATGCCATCTGAAGTTGTCGCGTGTTGGCTTGTGCCTGAGTACGCAGTTGCCTCTCTGTCTCCAAAGCTCTATTGGCTTCCGCTAGCTGCAGAGTTGCTGTAGATGAAGCAGCCTCAGCCTTACGACTAGCCTTATGCTCCCGAGCCACTTCATGATTCAAATCTTCAACGGTTAAAGCCAGCTTCTCCTTTTGCTTTTCGAGAGACGTAATAGTGACCTGAGCATCACCCAGTTGTCGTTGTATTTTCTTATGTTCCTCTTCCAGCTTCGCCTTTTCATTTTGAAGCTGCATGAATCGAGATCGTTGGCTGTCACTGGCTTTTGAATTCGACCGAGAAATCTCAAGATTCTTCTGCTGTATCTTATTTAAAAGCGCTCTATTATCATTTTCAGACGCAGTTAATCTTCCTTTAATGGTGACGAGTTCACGTTCCAAACGTTCCTTTTGCTGGTCGTGGCGTTCACGGAAATTCTCAGAATCCGCAAGCATCTGCGTATATTCTTGTACTTGAACCAATAGTCGAGATTTGTCCGCCTCCGCTTCTTGTAATTGTTTATTGGAAGCGTCGAGTTCCCTACGAAGGATGGCTTGCTTTTCATTGGCTTGTCTCATGACGCTTCGTTCAACATGACTCTCAGCATCTAAACGTGCTTTCTCAGCATTGGCAAAGCGTTCGCGCAGTTTAATTAACTCGGCTTGCAAATCCTTTCGAGCCTGCTCAGCAGTTGTACGAGCCTCCGTAGCGCGACGTAAAGTGTCTTGCTGGATGTACATCTCCTTCTCTATGGTGATTTTGGCCTCATTCAGGGATTCGTATTTATCCTTTAGCTCCGCTAGCTTGTGTTCTCCAAGCATTTGAACATCATCGCGCGATTGTCTCTCTCGGCTGAGGTCTGCTTGCAATTGGAACAGTTGGGTCTTTAGGTCCTGAATTTGTTGGTCAAGAAGTCGTCGACTATGGCCGGCTTCGGCATCCTCAGTCATTTTCGCCTCAAGCAGTCTCTTCACGTCTGCAGCCTCGCGCTCCAAGGTCAACTTCTCTGATTTTGTCGCATCCATCTCTGCCTGGAGCTCACGTAGGCGTTTCTGCATGCTGTCATGTCGGCTAGCAAGAGACTGCTTCTCTGATTCAAGACTTCTTTTGGCTTCTTCATGTCTTTTTATATCGTTGCGAAGAATTGTGAGTTCACCTTCCTTCCGCCGAATCATATCCTCGTAACCTGTAGAGGTCCTCGAAAGCTCGGCAATTTCCTGCCTAATCGACTTATTCTCATCAAAAGATCCTTCACTTGTCTTCGAGAGGCTTCGAGTTCCTTAGAGGTTTTGCTAGTTTCACATCGAGATCTTGATCGGATTTTAGCAATCTTGCCTCCAAGTCCTGTAATTTTCGATCCTTCAGGCTGGTTTGGCTTCGTAGCATCTTGATTTCCTGTGTCAAGTCTTGCACTTGAGAACCTCTTTCAGAATGAGTGTTTTCCATCTCTTTTAATTCAGCGTCCATTTCTGACAGACGATCTTGTAATTGCTTTTATCGGCTTCCAACTTAATGATGATATGCCCAGCCTGCTCTAACTGAGCATTCCTTGCATCAACCTGTTCTTCGGCTTTTCTCTTTGCCTCAATAAGTTCATCAAGTTGTTCCTCAAGCTTTTCTTGGTCGGTAATAGCCTCAGCCAACTTTTCGGTCAATTCCACTTCTCTTAACTGAAGACGTTTGAAAATTTCTTCTTTGTCCAATGCAAGAGCTCGTTCACTTTCTAATGTCTTCTTGACGCGATTTATTTCCACTTCTGCTCGTCGTCTTTCTTCTTCCAATTTATGGCGATCCAGCAGGTCCTGTTGCATCTTGGCTTCGAGGCTTTGGATTTTTCGTCTCGCTTTTTCACCTCAGCGGCTGTTCGTGTAGCTCCAAGTAGAGGCTTCATTCCTGTGTAAAGTCGCCACCAGGGGTTTGCTTGTAAGTCCAAATAAACGTGGAAATTTTTCTGGATGATGCGAGTGGCCTCGGCTCTGTACAGTCGCTTGTTTGCAATGCGCCTTTGAACGAATCCTCGGGCAACAGACTGAAACAAAGTCATGATCTCCCGAATAAGAGCGTCACGCTTCTCTTCCAGTTCGGCGAGTACTCCAGCTCTAAAGAAGACCTTTGTCAAGCCAACCCGATACCAAGACTTATCAAGACCCAATTTATTCAACATAATTTGAGCCGCATTTTGTCCCTCAAGGTAGCCCTTCGGCATATCACGACACAGAACTTCATATCGCTGACGGAATTCATTGAACGACAGGCGGTTTGGGAATCCAGTTCGAGCAATTCGTATACCCTCAAGGACACCATTGCATCGTAGCTGGTCCAGAACGAGAGGTGCATTAAACAGCTTGGGCTTCTTCTTATGATTCGGCAATATACAGCGAACAAAGTGAGGGTGTGTCGAATGAAGCTGATTCATCAAACTTGACAGCTGATCTTTGTGTCTCTGAGCCACCGTACGGAATAGACCTTTCTTTACCCTACTTCGGGAAAAGCCTTGGTCATCGTCAACGTCGACGTAGTCTGAAAACAAATTGCAAACATGCTTATCGGTAGAGGTTGATAATAAACGAGTTATATTGTCGTTCAGGGATCTTTGTTCTTCTCCAACCAGCCTTCGGTCGTATATTCTACTTCGGCGGCATAATGCGTTAGAACAAAACCTTGGCTCAAACGAGATGCGCGATACTTTGGAGAATTTCGATCCCAAAGCGAATGTAGCTTTTCGGTAAAGGTCTTATCTGTGGCCTTTGGCATCACGCAATCCTCGTCCAGGCATGAGAAAATGCCAATGGGGTTTGTTAACTCGATAAGATCGATAGTTGGCTGAAGATCTTTGCCAAAATCGATAAATTGCCATTCGATCTGTTCTCGGCATATTCTTCTTGTTCAAGAACAAACATGTGGTGGTTGAAGAATTGCTGGAGTTTCTCATTGGTATAATTGATGCAGAGTTGCTCAAAGCTATTGCTCTCAAATATTTCGAAGCCTGCTATATCCAGTACCCCAATGAAGTAAGTGTCGTCACTCGAGGAGCTGCTAACGTCTAGTTGATTGTTGATACGGTTCACGAGGTCGCCAAAGCCTCGCTCATAGATACCTTTGGCTAACGCATCGAGGGCCAATCTAACTTGCTCTGGCGTCTGCACTTTCTCTACCCATTCTCGGCCTGCCTTCACTCTTGGGTGCAAAAGCCCTTTCACAAATAAATCGGAATCAACACCGAGAAGTTTGCATGCCTTTTCCACACTTTCGTAAGCATCTGGAGCCAAGGCGGCTTGATCACCACGAATGCGCTCTTTCGTGACCGTGATATTTCCGAGATGAAGGACAGCAGCAATCGTACGCAAGATACACATGCGATCATTTTCGGAGAAATTCATGACCTGAAAGGCGTCAATGAGTGCTTTCCACTCATCTGCATCCGAAACTCCGGCAATCGAGTCATTGCCATCCCTAGTATATGCAAAATCTTCAATCTGCATATCTGAAAGAAGGAGCTTATTCCTGAGACTTTTATCTGAACCTTGCAGGAGCTGGTAAAAGACGTGATAGTTGCGCTCGCGGCTGCCAGGCTTGACCACCCTTGATTTCTCAAGCAAGTACCAATCAATATAAGCTCCGCAAATTTGACCAGAACGAGCAAATTCGATGCGAATAAACTTTCCAAACCTTGAGGAATTATTGTTCCTCACTGTCTGCGCATTTCCGAAAGCTTCTAAAATAGGATTGGCGCGAAGTATCTGTTGCGATAGGTTGGAGAAAGCCTTCCCAGTTGATCGGGGGCCAGACTGTTCAGGGGTAGCTACGGCAGCCAAATACTGAATGACTTTCTTTGTATTTTCTGTCTTGCCGGCACCTGACTCGCCGCTAAAACGATTGTTAATATCTTGCTGTGAATTCGAGAAAAGAGAGACGTACGTCACAAGTATACTTTGGTTCTCGCCTTCTTCGACAAGATTGCGAAATGCTTCATCGGCCATTGCGAAAATATGCGGTCGGGTATCCTCCCGGTTTTGGCCCTTATACATCCTCACATACTCGTTTGTGTAAATTGGAAGTGGACAATATGGATTCACTGTGACCAAGAACAGCCCAGAGTATGTCTACTCGATTTTGTCAGCGCGGATTTTAGAAATTCGATATTGATGACATACATAAATTAGATCTGATTGGTAGCGTAGGTGTAGATTATGTACAACTGACGCCTCGTTAAGATGTGTTAATTCAGCCATGTCGTCGGCTTTGTCGAATTTTGCAGGATTCACTTTATCCACATGTTCTGAGCCGACCTCTCGATGCTAATAGAAAGAAGCGAGAATATTAGATAATTTCACTTGCAAGTCTGATAGACTTCCACTTACACTGCCATCATCGCATCGCACCAATAAGTTGCCGTCACTTCTCTCCTCGACGACCTCCCCTCGAACAAATGCTTTTTCGGCATCCTTCAGCCAAACATACCGCTTGCCCGAAAAATCATTATCTCCTTCAAGGTTATAAATTGAGTTGTTCCTCTTTGCAGTTCCTCCGATTTGATGAACTGAGGGGCAAATGTTCCCGAGCTGCGAATGTTTTGCCTTAAGGAACCTGAACGTTGCCGACTATCCGATCCTGGGGCCACCGCTGCAAAATGCGACAATGACGATGAATTCCGCGTATGAGATTTCTTTTCAATATCGCCAAATGTCGGAGGGAATACGGCCGACTTCGGTCTCGATGGAGGCACTTGAGGACCTGGGGAAGGCGATGGCGAGTGACGGCTGAAGGGATTAGCTCGCCTAGGCGAGCTGTTAATGGACGAGGGCTGCATGTTTGTGTTGTGTCTTTTATGCTTTTAACGCATCTCGATAGCCCTAGCTCACTGCACGCTGGGTCGACCGGTATATCTCATGGGTCTTCAAAACGCGGAGCATGCAACAATACGGTTGGTAGTGAAGCAAATGCAAAATGGAATAGAAATCACATCCAAGAATTTCTTCACAAAGTAGCTGTCCTTGGGGATTCAATGGATGTTTGAAAATGGGTGCTGATAGCGTCGATCTGCGCGACTGCGAGAGTGAATCTTTTGATCTTGCCTGCGCTGTTTGTTTACATTTTACCGGGAGCGATCACAACCCGCACTAAACGCAATAAGCGCCGGGTGATGGCTTGGCGCCTCGGCGACTTGGGAGCGGCAAGAGAAGGCGCGTGATCACGTGATGAATAGGGAAATCTAGTTTCGCTCTTCTCATCTGCTCACTCGCTCAGTCATCACTCACTTTCCTCTTCTACGTTGTCAAAGTCAAAGACTTTTCTTTTCCAGGCGCTCTGAGCGACTCTCACGTGGCTAGTCATTCCTGAACAATCTCGATTTCATGCGACTCAAGGGTTTTCATCGTGCGTGATAAGTCTTTTATGGCTTCTCATCTCCAACGCGGTCGGCCCTCCTTTTCTTGGTGTTGGTTACCGTGTCTCCCTTTACGAAAAGGAAGTTCATATAGGCGTTGATAGCTGCATGCGCGTTTTCTAGTATATACCTTTTCACTTCAACCTGATTCTAAGTTAATCGGCGTCGCAACATGTCGCAATATCCTCCTCCTGCGCCACCGTCGTTCGATGGTCAACATGCTTACAATTATGCGCCGCAGTGGCCATTGCAAGCCCCTGCCAATTCGAATACCCCAAGCCAACATGATCCTAGTTCTTTTGCGATGAATGCAGGCTCAATTGGTATTGGGAATTTTTCTTCTATGCCATTCGGCATTAACGCGCCAGCTCAATTACCGGGTCTCGGATGCCAAATAATACCATACCACATCCTTTTCTGTCGCAGCAAATTCCAAATAATCAGACGCCGACGCCTTTTTATAGTGGATTCAATACCTCTGTCGGTGCTTTAACGAATCCCTTGCATCAAACTCAACAAAACTCCTTTGCACCCCTTCTGGGACAACCGGGTCCTTTCCAATCCAACCATTCAATAACGCTCCGAAGAATTCCGTACTATCACCAAAGGTTGATATCGATCGTGAAGAAGGGGAAGTGAGTGATGGATCCAGATCCGACCTGTCTGGTCAAAAAGTCAATATCAATCCAAACCAATCACTACTTCTCAAGCTTCTCCGGAAGATCCTGTATCTATAGACCAAACGGCATACAGCCCACCACTAACCGTTTCTACGAATGAGCCATCTCGAGAAATGTCTGAAAAGCCCGGTACAATTCAAACCCAAGAGGGTCAGTCCGGGACCCAGATTACTGGAAAATCTCCTGCACAAATCCGCGTCATGGCTCAAGGAGCACTCCTGAGATTGGCTCCGCATAATATTCGATTCAACGAGCTTGTTAAGGAAGATATTAACCCTGCAATTCTCAAGCAACTCTATGATGACATCGGTATTAAGGTTACTGTAACAGAAACTCAGCTGTCTGAAACTGCCACCACTGGGTTAGTTACTACTCAACAAAAGGCCACAAATTCTATAAGTGAACAGCCCTTTAAAGCCCAGGGATTGTCTCAAGCAACATTGACGCCAAGTGAAAAGACAAAAGAGCCATCTATTTCGACTTCCGATAAGCCACTAGAGCGAAAGGACGTCATTGCTCGAATGTTGAAAGAGAAGGCTAAGAAGAAAACTCCGAATACTGTTGCTAATTTAGTTTCGAGTCAAGCAGTTTCATCTGTTTCAGTCGCGGCGCAGAATACAGAGAAAGCTGCGCAAGATTTACTGCCTTCGAAAACCCAGATATCCTCGCAATCAAAAGGAAAGAATAAAGCCCAAACCGAACTAGCTAGACAACGCATTGAGGAACTCAAAAATGGGCCTTAAGAGACAGCAGGCTCAGGTTGAAGGCCTGAATTTACCTCCGGCATCATCATCATCCTCGTCCTCGTCATCAGCCATCGCGAATGCAACTTCAAATTTGAAACCGGAAGCAACGGTTACTTTACACCATCCTCTTCCTGAAAGGCCGCCTACAACGAACCAGGCGCTAAGATCTCCCAAATTTTCAACTCCACAAATACCGGGTCTTCCGGTCTCTTCTGAGCCTGAAAAGACGGGTAGCCCTTCAAATAATGAAAATAGGGCCGTTGGTGCTTCTACGCCATTCAGGAACTCGCTTGGGAAACGTCCTCGAGCTTCAGACTTCGACGAGCCTATTTCGGAAACAAGCAAACCCTTGATGACTGAAAGTAGACTGGTGATTGACATAAGTGAAGATGAATCCTTGAATGACTACGATGAGGATATTGCGATGCCTGAGGCTAGCGACTATGGCGCGAATTCTCGAACGTCGAAAATTGATAGCACTATACCCCACAATACTCTATCTCGCAATGCATCGTCAGCGTCGGCTACTCCTAGGCCAAGTGACTCAGAGAATCTCCGGTTAAAGAATCTTGAAATCCAAGCTATGCGCCGTCGAATAGCTGAATGGGAAGAGAAAAATGCCAAAAAGGCAAAGTCCACACTTCCTTTAGCGGCCGTGACCAATGCTGTTTCTCAATCGTTAGTTCAAGTTGGCGAAACTCAGTCTATGGCTGACAAGGCGAAATCTATACCAACAGCATCAGATAAGCTTAGACCCCAAAGTCTACAGCGAAGCCCATCAGAGCACTCATTGGTATCTATGGACAACTCGGACTTAGATCGAATTCGTGAGAAGCTACTACGCAAATGTGAGATTGAGTCGGGAATTCCCGCTTTGGATGCTGAGATGCTCAAATTCAAAGCCAAACTTGCCGAGTTTAAACGGGAGGAAGAGAAGCTCTTGAATGAAATAGCCAAAAGTCGAGAGGAACGTAAAAAGCTCGATGAGGAGCTGCAAAGTCTTGGTATGGAAACAGAAGGTCTATCTCTCGAAGAACTGAAGGCTGCCAAAGAGGATGTGGAGCGCACTGCAGCTGCACAGGGTGAGACTCTCTTAGTCTAATCAGCGGACGGAATGCCCTTTTTATTTTTCATTGACTAATTACTTGTTTTAGGTGAGCCTGAACCGCATGACATCGTTACTGCAGAGCCTACGCCCCTCTCCAAAGATTTACAAGCCACGCCCGCGACGACTGAATCGACTCAACCCATGGACCACGTTCCATCTTTGGAACAAAAGTCTCCAGTTCCCGAGCCCAATTTTTCCGAAAATGACGAAGTAAATGACGTCGCTGAAGTAGAAGCTTTCAGCTCGGAATCTTCTGGGTCATCAATGGATGAATCCACCAGTGACTCGAGATCTATTTCGGTCGACCAGAAACCGGAATTGGAGCAGCAATCCGTCCTTCTACCTGTCTCGGCCCCGTCTAATGGCGATACGCCTATTGAAGTCCCCAAGTTTCCATCGTTCTCCCGCCGAAACCAGATTTCACGACTGCAGTTCCTATAGATACACCTGCGGTTGGACCTGATGGCTCAAGGGAATCATCAGTTTTGTCGGACAATTATGAGCCTCCTGAGCCGGAAGAGGGTCGAGATCAAGCCTACTCTTCGAAACTCAGCCCGAGTGGAGTTGGAGATTTAGAGATGGAAACAGATCCGGCTCTTTTAACTCAAGATGACGCTAGTATGGCACTAACTCGCAAGTCTCAGGAATCAGTTGCCATTGCATTTAAGGGAGATGCCCTTGACGTACGTTGGTCATGATTGAATGCAGTCACTTACTGACACCGCTTTAGAATACGCCGAATGCAAGGAACAAAGTATCGAAGTTTTCTCCTTATCAAAGCCCTTTGAAATACTTTAGAGCCTATCGCTACCATCCTACTTTCACTGAGGATGTTGGAGATAGCTATCGGTCTCTAACATACAGTCATAAGATTGATCCATTCCAGGCAGTTTGTCCCTATGAGGCAGCTGGAGGGGTCTGTAACGATACGACATGCGAATTTCAGCATTGGCGAGACATGGTGATGTCCGGTGCGTTGGTGTCTCGAATCTTGTACCCAGTTTTTCATAACTTCTCTCCTTCCTTGTTTGATGTTTTTCGTGGTCTTGATTCCGTTTATGATCTTCACCCCTGGGTAAACACTGACTTCTAGTTGGCTTGACTGTTTGCAGATGACAAGATTCTTGTTGAAATGGGTAATCAAAGAGAAGGCAAAACACCAGAAGAACAAGAAGCCTACATCGAAGGACTGAAGGAACTCATCAATAACATGCGGCGCGATCAAGTGAAAGATTTTGTCACTGTTGCTGGCGAGATTGCTGCATACCGTAGACGTTTTCTCTCGGATCCTTCTCGCATTCTCCCTCTGTAGCCTGTCCTCGGTATGATCGCCTCTCCCGTCTTCCTATTCAAGCCGTGTGGGCGGCCCAGCGGCAGGCTTTTTGCTCTACTATCTTATCCTCCCCAGAAAAACAAGGAAGAAAAACAAGAAACAGGACATTGAGCAGATGCCGAGCCCATGCAGTGTTTGAATTCTGCAATTTTCTCTTTATAATCTTTTTCGTTTTGTTTCTCACTTTCTCCCTTCGGCCCCTCGTCCTTCTTATGTGGCACATATATCCTTGCATGGATTTTGGCGTGTTGGGCTATTGAGCGTAGCATCGGAGAGTGCGTTGATCGTCTAATTTTTATTGGAACTCCACAGTCCTTTGAATTTCGGAGCACAGCGCTTGATAGGGATCCGTTCGCCTCTCACTTGGTATGCGACCTGTTCTCTACAACGTAGGGAAGGACAGAAATACGATGATAGCCAGAACATTGAAATGAGAGTTGAAACTTGGAAGCCTCAAGCGACTAAGCTCAATCAACAGGACTACAGTCAGAAATACCATACTACTCTATTGGTTTTGATAGATCTCTTCTGTCACTTTATTCCTTGCGTAGGTTACCGTTAAAGAGCTCTTATCATTTATCTATCCCATGCTAAGCCTAAACTAGTTAGCCAGCTTACTAAGACAGCTTACTAAGGCTCTTATTGGCTGGCGCCCAAGGCATCCTTTGCGGGGACTTAGCCCTAAGCCTCAATCAACTAGTTAACTTAGTTAAAGACAACGTTGACTCACTGGCCAAGTACGCCTTTTACGCAATGGCCTGAGTCACACCTCGACAGGACAGAGAACAGTAATATTTGCTTTCCATCATCAGTATTGTACAATTGGAAAAACGATAATATGTGTGTACGCAAAATGCACATGCCATGAGTCCTCATGAGTAAAACAACAAACAACAAACAGGCCCGCTATCATCTCAATATATCACAATGTACAAAGATTCAAAACAATGCAAACCGAAAAAGAAATGCTCTAAAACACGACTAAAAGTCCAAACAATCCCGTCATAAGTATGCAGCCAGTCATCGCTTGAGAAACACAACTTCACGAACGCTATCAACAGCCTTGCAGTCTATCGGTCTCGAAGGAAGAAAGAAAGAAAAAAACAAAAAGAGAACGCCACCAATGTATCTATTGAATCGGAATATGTCAGAGTGCCATGTCTATGCAGCACGGCAGAATGCGCAGGCCTTATGGTTGCAGGCGACACAAATAGGCTGGATGTCGTATAGCTTCGGCCCATCATTGCACTGACAGCAGTAGTATGCATGAGGATGTTCTTTGATGCGGCCGCCATGTCGGAAAATGTCATGACAGGGGCTGCATCTGTGGAAGACGTGCTTCCAAGGTCTGGTACAATTGTAGTTGGAGGCATTGACGTAGTGTCCAGCGGTGGTGAGTGCCGTGCTTTGGGAGCTCCCTCAAATGGCATGCCGGACAGTCTCTTTGCGGGGTTGATGGTGTATGCGTTGCAAGCGTAGGTTAGGCCTGCTTCTGGGTATGGATCGAGTGTTGCCATTTCCCGGCTACCTTGGTGATAAGAGTAGCGTTGTGAAATTGTTGATGTTTCGCAGGAGTGGCAACGACGATGTTTATTGCATTCAGGGCAGCTGTCGTCAAGTTCGACGTTCAATGGACCGTAGTTGCATTGGCAGCAATACCACACTTTAATGGATGGCATGGCGGATGTGATGGAGAATGAAGACGCTTGGAGGAGGGTATATATATATGACAGTGTTTCTGATATCTTTGATACTGTGCAGGTTGAAATCTGTTGTTGATGCTGAGAACAAAAAAGGAGAGAGAAAGACAGTGGAATCACTCGTCTTATATTCACTGCCCCAGGACTGTACAAGCTACCTACCTACCTAGGTGGGCAATGTCTTCCAAAGGCCAAGCCGGAAACACCGTGGCTACTTCATACAAGTAAACATCGCCTGACCGGTTCCACAGTGAAGCAACCTATTAGCCAGGCAGAAGCTGCAAAGATGCGAGAATCCAGACATTCCCAGGCATAATGTAAGACCAAAATCCGTGAGATTTTTAAGGCGCATTAGGTAAAAATCCCTAGGCAGTCAACTGATCCTAAGGCAGAATAGTACACGGGCCAATCAAGACTGGGCCCCTCTCTATCTCTCTAAGTACGAAAGCAGCCCTTATATGAAATGCGCCTGGGCGACTGCTCGCGCTGTCGTTGCCTGGCTGCATCCACCTGATTTAGGGTTAGCGACGGAGCCGCCTTGTTGCCTTAGGCGCCGTGGGTCGTGATTGGCCCGACGGCAACGACGGCCGTCTTTCCCCGGACCCAAAGGACAACTTCCCGATTGCTCTACTTTCTATCTTGCCTTGCACTGCGCGCTTTTGGAGGTGCGAGATAAAAGGGAAAGAAAATATCTCAATGGTTATTCGGCAGGCAGGCTCACTACCTCGTACGGGCTTTTCGCTTTCTACCTGTGCATTTAGCGGTTTACAATACGGTACATGTACGCGACCACCCGGCGCAGAAGTTGAGCTCGCACAAGATACAATCACTCAGGCATGCACAGGCCGCCAATGGTATCAAATAAGATGCTCTACCAGGAGGCTTACTGAAGAGACAGGGTGTAAACCCGAGAAATATCGGAACGAATGACCACTCTCGAAAGACTGGTTACCGTACCGTCGATGTGCAACGGATATTGACGCACCGGCTCAATCGAAGATATCCTAAAATCACTCACCGACTACGAACAAGAAACATCAGAAACATCAGCCATCACATCAACGGGGAGTTAAGATTTACTGATCATCCTAGCTTGTCGTCTTGTAACTAATGGTGAACGCTGAATAATATACTCTTAACCAGGGCGAAAATCCCGGGAGACTTACAAGGAACCGAAAACGTGGCGCAGCGTTGCCAAAAGCAATAAATCATGTGAATCTTGACTTCACGTCAGTGAAGAAATGATGGTATCGTTATCGATAACCTCATTTAATCAGGCCGGGCGCTGGTTGTGGCGCGTGTGGAAGCTTTGAAGTGAAGCAACGGGCAACGAAAAAGGTACCGCACTGAGCTAAAGGGTGGCTGAGCAGGCGGTATCTCGTAAACAACTTTTCCCCTGATTTATTTACTGTTATCTTTATGATTATCGCTATAATTATTGTTATTATTTTTATTCTGCTCCATTTCTCATCTGTAGACCAGATCACTGAGCAGTCAGAATGGAAACGTGGCTGTCCCCTACAGCACGTGGGTTTTGCCGTTTTGGGAAAGGGTAGGGCAGGCAGCCCCAGAATTGTGCCCCAGATAAAACAAGATCCAATATCATCATACTAGGACAATGATTCATGCCGCCCTCTTCAAACCGGCTCTATCTCGTGGTTGGCCATTTCCGCCAACCGGTTGTGCGTGACTGAGGGGAAATGGGCTGTGACGAGCGATAGACTGACGAAGAGTATGACGTTGATTGATTAGTTACCAGGGCCGGATAGTCGATACTACGTAGTATGATACCAGCGCAGGTACTCCGTACGGTGGGTGGCACTGGGTCGCTAGTTCATGCAGACCCCTGTTGGATCCAGGCAATTGGTTATATGCTCCGTACCAGTGCGTACTCTAAGACACAGATGATCGGGTAGTTTGAGGCTAGTCGGACATGGTGTTCATTATGACAGCGACACTTTTATCGGAAATAAAAGGCTCTGTAGTCTGTATAGTCCGCTTCATTCAGACTACCCGAGGCAAATTCGAAAGCTTAGGGCAAAGGGCTAGGGTTCCGTCGGCGTGGTCAGGCCAATCATTCATGCTTCTTGTTTGTCACTTCTTGTTCATTTCATGCATAGTCATACACAACCTGATAGCGTCAGTTTATTCCTCTGCAAATTAATTTTATGAGCTCTTTCTCCTGACAGTTCGAGGGCAATCTTCCCCTTACTGCTCCGCTCGGCTCGTGTCGGCTTTTCACTAGGATTTCAGGAACTCACAATTTCTAACCAAGTAGCACGTACTAGGTACAAAGTAGAAATATCTCCCGGGCCGTTGCAGGAAAAGGAATGCATTAATGCTCGGCCTATCCTTGACGCGATTGGTCTCCGAGAAACTGAGGGTCGCACCAGACAACTCGCCGGCGCTTAGGCGGCAGTTGAATTTTGATTTGCTCGTAATTCATATCTTTTCGCTAGTCGCCCTTCCTGCTCTTCATTTTCGCTGCCTAAAATGCTGCATGTTCCCTGAAAATCATTTCTACAATGCGAAATGCAGCATGCAATTCCGCACAGGAAGACTCCCCGCTTCTTTACATTATGCACTATACGCTAGCCCCGGTTGGCGCTGCGGCTCTGCTAACACTGCCCAATCCTCTCGATCAACGTTTGGCGAGTGACTCATGGGGACCAAGTCCTGCTTATCGCTGTGCATCGGAGGTCGCCGATGCTTTGCTTACGGGCAAGGTGGAAAGTATTATTCATGTTCAATAGTCAGTGCTGATTGTGTGCTAACGCCTAGATAACTACCTATCTCGCAAGAAAGACCCCCAATAGCTTCCTAGTATACAGTTGAATTCCAACAATTTGCACAAGCCCTCTAGTACAAAGATGTTGACGTGAACAACTCCAGCCGAGTAAAATGACAGAAGAAAGACAGAAGAAAGAAAAAAAATACATGCTCATGCGGGCGTAAATGCGATATTGCCAACTAACTTGGCCGGTGCGGCTTGTTCAACGCAACGCGGTTGAGGTTTGTCGCTTTTGTTTTGCTCGAAACTTGGTTCTTTGGGCACCGGGTGTTCCTCCACTCGGCAGCAGGAATCACGCTTGTGCTGGGCAGGGCAGGTCGGGCAAACGTCCAGCCAAAATCCAATGGGTCCGTCTTTACAGTAGCAACAGTACCATTTCCGTTCCTTCTGCCCCTTCTTCGACGCATGAGGAGCAACATCCGATTCGGTCATTGTGATATTTGACGGGTGAGGTTCGCCTCGAGGATATGAGAATGGCTGTCAAGTAGTAGGGAGGCCTCCTAAGGGATAAGCAAAGATAGTCTTACTGTTAGTTACATTGACATGCTCAAATATCTGGCTAATAGGAAGTCGCAATACCTGATGCCTGTTTGTAGCTTTCGTGCCAGAGAGAGATATATATATATGTCACTTTTGGGTAGTGAGATATATCACCATGAATGGAGTTGCGAGAGCACTCCAGAGGCCTTTATATCTTTGGACAGCCATATTCATGCGTATCCTTGTCTTGCCAGTCTCACTGCCATTGTGGCAATGTCTTGCATAAAAAGGAGGTGAGCCAGGGAAATGTGACGGTGTATCACCCTCATAATAACACCCAAACCGGTAGAATTCCCAAGGCAGCGAGCGAGAGTACACGAATACTGTATCATACTGTGTGATTGGCGATCTGAGGAAAGCCAGGGCAAAGAAGGCGTCTCGCGAGGCATTGCTAGGGCAACTATTACCACAATTGCCTTATGTCGATAACCGCAAAGCAGGCAGCGGCGACGAATCTGGTACCGTGTGCATCAGCTGATATTTTGTTCCCGGGTTGCACGACGCAATGAGAAAACCGCCATCTCACTGCGAAATGCGGAAATTGACTCTAGAAAGACGTAGCAGAGCAACCCCTAGGCGAAAGCTCAACTTGAGGCGTTCTTTGTTGAACAAGGCTGATGGCCCCGATGACTAAGCGGTTGTGGCTTGAGGGGGCATCTTGTGAATGACTGGGCTGTTACAGACTCAGATGTAGATAGTAATGTTGAATGTATGGGTAGAAGAAACAGAGAATGGAAGAATCATGTCGAGTGCATGAGAGGAACTCAGGGCCTTCTGGCAGAGGATTTCATCCTCATTTTATAGACGGCATCGGACGCAGCCTTGCTGGATCCTTCAACGACCACACACTGCTATGTGGCACACCAAGAAGCATGCACCTCACTCGGGTAAGTGATCTCACCTTGAATATGCACCGAAGACCACAGCTCACTCACTGGCACAGACGGAGAGAACGCGTTGAAGACGAGAAGGCTGACGACGGTTACCCCGCTCTGGCGATGAGCATCTTGGAAACGCAGGCCCCTGGCCTGAGTGGTCGCGAATGCGGCTCTGCCATAAGGCTCGTGGAAACCGGATGCCTTCCAGGTTTGTGCAGAAGACAGTGCATGGAGTCCAGTATTTGGCCAAGTTCAGCACGATGTCAGCCAGTTTCGTTTCCGCACGGGAAGAAGGAGGAGGAGACTGCGGGGAAATGACGGAGCGAGACATATTGAACGCTTGGCAAGTCTATATCTATTTGAGTCATATTTAAAAGAAAGCCAGAAGAAGAAAGTGTTGTTCATATATTCATGCTTCCAACACTTCAGCATGAAAAGGTTGGATTTCATGACCTCACTTCTATACCGGAGAGGATGAAAGCTTACGGTTAAATTCAACAGAGATTGATATCTCGATTGTTACCTAAGTTATGCGAACATAAAATAAAGCTTCTTCAATCATGGGTACAGTGCTCTGATCTTGCTTGATACCTTGAAGGAGATATACCTAAGTATAAAAGGGGTTGTTCTATTGAAAGATCTGACTCTATCTTTATCAGAAGATATCTAAATACAGCCCTGATGTTCAAGCTCCAACCATGAGGGAAAAGCATGTATAGCTATGGGAATATAAAAACATAAATCTGGCCTGGTACATATGTTTCATAAGAGCAGAGATAACCGCAATGATAATCCCATGAAGAAAGGAAATGTCAAACAAATAAAGAGTCCGAAATTGTGAGGCAAACCTTACAGAAACCGCAAAACCGACGGAAAGTCATGAAATGTACAAAAATGTTGAGACAAGGACATCGGGCGTACGTGTTTCTTCCTTATTTTTCAGCCGTAAATCATAAGCGTCTATCGGGAATCAGAGGTCCCAGAGCGACCCCAGGTGGGACGCCGCCAGCTACTGCCTGTTGAATTCTTGGACGCAGCGGGTGAAGTTGGAGAGGAAGCTGAACTGTATACGTATTCGCCATCGACATATTGGACATCGCCATAAAATGTGCTGCGGTTCTTCCGCCGCGTGTATCGCTGCTCGAGACGATAGAGTTCAAGTTCTAAGGAGAGAGGATAACGGTCAGTTTGTGTATAAGAGCCTTTGGCGGGTAGAAGAAGGATTTAGTACTATTTTGGAGCTTTTCAATGAAACCCATGGTGGGCGGTCCACTGTCCAATAGAATATACCCCGAGTATTCGCAGCGGAACAACGAGCGACGAGTAGATGGGACGCGGAATATGTTGTATAATGCAATTGTATGTATTTATATATATATATGTATAGTTCGACGTCGCTTGCTTGGATGTATTTGGGAAGTTGATTGAGCGGACGTGTGTGCCTTGCGAAGATCAGCTGAAGGGCACGGATGTAATCGATGTTGATGTTTTGAAGGAGCGAACAATGCAGAGGAAAAGCAATAAGGAAAGGAGAGGAAAGGAAAGCGAACGAGAGAAAAGTGGATGGGTGATTAGAAGGAGTGCTGTCTGTGTTTGTGGAGGAACGAGGTTGAGATTGATTATGCACGCAATGCCCGAGGAAGGAGCGCTCAGGGGCCGCGTGGGGAAGGGCGTCCCAGAACGGTCTAGCCCGGGCTGGTTTAATATATCGTCCTTCTCTGCCACGCTTTTCTTTCCACCATCTAACTGCC
The DNA here is from genome assembly GCA_020137715.1 of Talaromyces trachyspermus. Taxonomy (NCBI): domain Eukaryota; kingdom Fungi; phylum Ascomycota; class Eurotiomycetes; order Eurotiales; family Trichocomaceae; genus Talaromyces; species Talaromyces trachyspermus. The sequence continues at coordinate 6,081,297 of JACGXQ010000015.1, read as the reverse complement.
TAGCGTGCTTAGGCTTGCAATCAGATTTAACTATCATTTAACTATCTCCGAGTTGGACCAGTTGGTTCACTTGTCTTGTTACTTGCTCGCAGTCAGGTCTCAGCACCGGATCAGCGGTCACTGTGGTCAGCGACGCCCAATGCTACCATCGCACAGACATATCCAAACCGCCACAACAGTTGCAAAAGCCAACGGAGTACGGAGTACTTGGACTACAATAAAACAGGACGGCCATGAGATTAAATAGATTGGCTACAATGGCTCATTGGCTAGTGTTAATTGTGCAATGTCAGGGCGCGAATGGGCGCATTTCCTCCAGCGCCATTCGTTACCTGAACAATCTTGTGGCGCAAAATGCAACCGTTGTTTCGTCCAGGCACCACGCTGGTTGCAGCGCTAGTCCACAACTATTGCAAAAGGTTACTCCATGCAGCTGAATTTCAACGAATCCAACCGATGGCGTACTAATTTAAAAGGGTCTCTTCCTGTCAGATCTATCATCTGCTCTGGGCCTCTGGCTGGGTTAGATAATAATCAAGGCAACTAAGTCTATATACTACATAGTACAAGGCAGGTATGTATGTACACAAATGCATGCAGTCTCTCCTCAAATCATCTGAAAGAAAAGGATAATCTCAACACATCAGATGGACGGATTACCCTCCTCTTTTTCCTTTGGCGCCTGTTTTGGGTCTATGGGGTCACATCTTCGGCCAATTCGGACTCTAGGCCAACTTCCATATTTCTTTCCAAGTCTGTGTCCTGAGCTAGGGACAATTCTTGCGCTACTCGCCATCGTCAGAGCTACATATCAAATGGGAAGCGAAGAGCAAGGAAATAAATGGCCACTCACCATGCCACAATTCTGCATAAACGCCTTTCTTTTCAAGTAACTGGGCATGAGTGCCACTTTCAGACACACGCCCGTCCTTGAGGACCAGAATCTGGTCGCTATCATAAATGGTACGCAGCCGGTGCGCCACAAACACGCTCGTGCGTGCCTTTTCTTTGATAATGCTATTGATATTCTGCAGGAGCGCCTGCTCGGTATACGTATCTAAGGCCGAAGTCTAAACAATGCATAGTCACCCAGTCAGCTGTTGGTCGAAGCAGTCCATGTCATTATATAACGAAACTCACCGCTTCGTCGAAGAAGAGTAATGGCGGATCCTTCAGTATAAGCCTTGACACGGCCAATCGCTGTTTCTCTCCACCGGATATCATCATGCCACGCTCACCCACAGCAGTTTTGTATCCATCTGGTAACCTTTGAATGAGTTCGTGCACATGTGCTCTCTCTGCGGCTTTGTGGACTTCTTCGTCCGATGCATCTATCCTGCCGTAGCGGATATTATGCTCGATGGTGTCGTTGAAAAGAGGCATATCTTGCGGCACAACCCCAATCGATTTTCGCAGACTCTCAAGTGTTACGTCGCGCACATCTTGGCCATCGATCAAAATCCGTCCCTCTTGGACATCGTAAAACCGAAACAAAAGTCTGAGGATAGTGGACTTTCCACACCCGCTCGGCCCGACAATAGCAAACTTCGCTCCGGCGGGAATTGTAAACGTCGCATTTTTGAGAATGGGGCGGTCGGGGTGATAGCCAAAGGTCACATTTTCGAACCGGATTTCACCGCCTCGCGACAAGTCCAAGAGTTTAGCATCTGGCCGCTCCTTGATAGAGACATTGACCTTCTGCAAGTTGAACAGTGTCTCCATATCAAGGAGAGACTGCCTCAGCTCACGATAGACGGATCCCAAGAAATTCAACGGGACTGAGAGCTGAAAGACGAGTTGATTGATCATTACTAGATCTCCCACGGTCAAATTTCCAGTTGCGACGCCGTCGGCTGCCAGATACATCATGGCGGCAAGCGCGCTGGAGAAGATCATATTTTGGCCCGAGTTCAAGAATGCCAGGGACGTCGTTACCTTGATAGACGCATCTTCATAAGCCTTGAGGGCTTTGTCGTAACGTGACACCTCGTACGCTTCATTATTAAAGTACTTGACAGCTTCGTAGTTAATCAAGGAGTCTACTGCAACTGTCGCTCCCTGTTATCCGCAGCATTAGCTTGCCTTCTAAATTTTGTTCGCCACGCGGTTGTGGTGATGGTAAACGCGGTGTAGGCGACCATCGTGGCCGCTGTGATTGCTGCAAACCTGAAGCCGTATTGATAGGTCTAAACAAAAAATTAGAGTTAGCAGGCTGTCAACGTCGCTCGCCAATTAGCATTAAAGGGCCAGTACCAAAATACCGCAAACCATTGAGATCTCCAACGCAGTTGGAAACACGTGGAAAACCATGGACGTCAGTAGAAAACTGATACCCTTGGTTCCTCGATCAATGGCTCTAGTTAATCCACCAGTTTGCCTGCTCAGGTGGAAGTTCAGATCCAGTCGTAGAAGGTGGTCGAAAACATTTCCTGCGACCTTTCGAATTGCTTTCTGCGCCACGCTAGCGAATACAGCATTTCTCAGCTCTTGAAATAGGGTAGCACCGATTCTGGTGGCGCCATCTGCAGATCGATACCAGTTAAAACCGACATTTCGACGGTAGCTGGACTTGGAAATCTCACATGCTATCAACATAGTTCCTGCCACAGTCCATGCGGTGCCACCCACGGCAGCGAAGTCAATATTCATCGAGTCCACGATACTTTTGAAGTAGAAGGGAACTTCGACGTTGAGAACCTAAGCGCCCAGCGGTCAGATTCTAAACGTACAGACCTTTAAGATCACTGTGTATGCAATCTTTTCCCTTACCTTTGCTCCAACGAGAAGTGTAAGAGCGGTTCCAACACGCAACTTAGTGCCCCAATCGCCCTACACGAGGTCAGCCAAAACCTTCTAGTTCAACTTGGATGCCCGATCCATACCTTTGGCCATAGATATTTCGCCATCTCTCTCATGATAGCCCAATCCGCCTTCCTTTGCTCTTTGTTCGTAGCGGTGCTTTGACTGAGGACATCACCCTTCTTCGTCTGATTTTTCGATTCGGCCACTGCGACCACTGTCTGGTTCGCCGACGCATCGCTCTGTTTCGCCGCCTGGGAAGCTAGCTCGGCTGTCTTCGGCTGCTGCCCCAGGTTCCTGGGGTACTTTTGGCTACTTCGCAGTGAACGGCTTGTAGTCAGCACACGTAGTTGATGTTGGAGAGGCACGGAAGTCCTATGACGGCTGATACGAGCGACCACTCGGAGACCTTGCGGACGCTGCGGCAGCCACGCGCAAGACGGCCTCAAGGCTCTGGCTAACATGGTGTGTTGTGATCCGACGAAGACGCCTGAAATCAGAGTGCTTGGTGAGAAGACTAGCTAGCTGTCTGGTGTGCGAAATGCGAATTGCGCAATACTGGACGCCAGTGGGGACATAATACTCTCCGTATTCGGCGATTGCGCGCTGTTTCGTGTGAGGATGTGGAAAGCAAATGCTTCGTTCAGCGATAGGAGAAGTGACAATCACAATAGTTCCCCAGAGTATACATTTTCCCACTCAGCTTTGGAGATTGAAGGAAAATCGTCTGAGCTTATGGAGCTGTCCCGCAATGGACTTCCGTTCGCCGGAGCTTGAAAAATCCACGGGCCGAAATGGGTTAGCGCGTCAACAACCGCTGGTAAGTCGACAACTGACGTAGGGCCAGCGAACAAAAAGAAAACATCGTGGTCATCGCTCCAATTCTTTCCTTTACGCCCATGATTCTGCCATTGCCATGCGCCTTACTCTAGGGAAAGGTGCTGCGGCCGTATACAGGGCAAGAGCTAGCCCTGTGCCTCGCAGTCGGCATGGCGTAAGAAGCATTCAGATCAAAGCGGCGCCATTGGGGAACAGACCGTCGTCGATGGGATCAATCTACCCATCTCGAGCACGCCTAGCAGTGCCTCTTCTGCGGGTAAGAAGTTATTCGATGGTATAAATGTACTGTTTACTAACAAAGTGCTACTGCAAAGATGCCAAATTCCACGTTGTCGGCGCCCCATATTCCATGCTTTCGGTTTCTTTATCCGCATCGCAGAACCTTTATACACGGAGAGGCACACTGGTGGGATTGAGCGGGAAACCAGATAATGTATTTTATGCTGAGTAGCTAAGCTGGTGTTTTTGAATGTATTGTTGACGGATGAGGACCCTAGGTTATTTCGACGCTGAGCATCCTCGAGCCTTTCCGCAGGGCCGTTGTCGGAATTCCGTTCCTCTATCAAAAGGTAATTCACATCACAAGCGTGTTGTTCGTATGTCGCATCGAGTGCTGATTTTGGTTAGATTTCTTCGCCAAGTCCAATCAAGGCTCTGGTTTCGGTGCAATCGCCCGTTACGTCTTTCACCGTGGTACACATGGATGGGACTGTAGATTGGATGGTTGCTCAGAGACGAGCATTGCTTGCGTGGACAGGGCATTCCTTGCACATTAAACCCAGAATCAATACAAATTTGGTTCGTGAGCAAAGCAGAACGAATCAATGGATGAACGGATCTCTAACGTTGTTTAAACACCACAGAGTGTAGCGAATTGGGAAGCTCGGAAGTCACAGGACGCGGCCTTCTGGCCCTCGTTGGCAAAGGCCAAATATACTCGGTGGAATTAAAGACTGGAGAGCAATATATAGCCCATCCTAGGTATGATTCAACCATATATGAAATGGGCAAAGAAGTCAACTAACTAAACTAATCAGCAATGTTGTTGCATACACGATCTCTTCCACGCCGCCTCAACCGTACCGTTTCAAATCAACGTCATTGCGCTTCCAAATCCCAGGCTTACAAATTCCTGAACTACTCCTAAAGTCACGGTATGTTCGTGATCTGACAGCCTCTGACACTTGGAAAGCGTCGATGAAGATAATCCATAACATTCGCACATGGGCGCGGAGGACAATTTGGGGCGACAGGGTACGCTCTTTTCTCCCTAGTTCCTGGTTTTCTGTCTTAATGATAGGTACGCACGTGGTACTAATGGATTGAAACCAGCTCTTCCTCCAATTCGAAGGCCCTGCAACGCTCCTCCTGCAGTCCCGTGCAGCGCGTGTACGAGATATCTTGAGCGACAATGAAGTCAACGAAATAGCCGACGCGCCTGCCGGAGCCACTTTCAATGCTCTCAACCAGCGTCAAGGTAGACCTGGTACTACAGAAGAACAGGAAAGCAAGGAATACCAACGCGCCGCCGAAGAAGCTGTCTCAGAAGCCCCGTGCCGTCGCGAACTGTCGAGGACCTGACACAGGAAATCAGAGGAATCAGCCAAACCATCGCCACGATCCGCGACGGCAAGGCTGAATTTCAGAAAGTTGGCGAAAGTGGTGTACAACGGTCGAGTGATGCTAAGAAACATTAAACGTTCTAGGCCAGCCACACTCCTTTGTTTGTTTCTTTTCAACATGTCCCTTTTTATGGATTTCACGTTGTTAGACTTCTCATTTCGATATATCGAGAATGTAGCTAACTATCAGACCGGGCTTTGGGATTGACCATGTACTATATATCTATCGCAATTGATTAAACGCATGCATACATGGGGTGCTTGCTTACTCTTGCAATCTCGTTTGGCTAGGGAAAGACATCCATTCCAACAGTTCTAGAACAACAATACTTATCGACAGTATTGACAAAATGACATTCACCATTCAATTAAATGAAAAAGAAAGTGTCCATCCAAGGAGCTAGCTACTCCAACGCAATGCAAAATCATCATTACAAAACATCGACCACACCCAACAGTCAACATCAAAATGAAAATGAAAAAGAAAGAGTGTGAAGGTCATCGGTCCAAATTCGCATTTCCAAGACTCTCAACCATATTGTCGAGGGATACCTCACTCAATACTTTTCAGAATTGGAGCTCGAGAAGAAATTCTTCTTCTTTTGCGGGGATACGGATGCAGCTGGTTTCCTCGGTTTAGGCTTCACTTGCTGCAGACCGCCTTTGCACAGAGAGCATCTTGCTTTGTCAGGATCAATGCTCTTAGAGTGTCGACCGTATTTATGCCCGCAGTCGATGCACATCCAGAGGTATTTGTAGTCGATCTGGTAGGAATGTTTCGTGGTGACCTCAATCGGATATTCCTTGTATTCCGGGTGACTTCTGATGGCGTCAACGCATTTGCGACCCCATTGTTTGAAACTCGCGCCATGCGGTTGAGTGCGAACGCCTGATATCATATAGTTTGCAAGATGGCAGTACTCGTGAGCCAGAGTGTTCAAAAGTCGGTTCTCGTCGTCGATAACATGCTCGGCTAGCTCAATTGACGCATGATGCAGATATTTAACGTCAGCTGCTGCGCCTGGTTGCTTGATTTTTCTTGTCTCCATTTTGCCCGTCCTGCAGTACTGCGTAGCGTCTTGCTCCACACGATTTTGATTCCCCTGTGTTTTGGCGAGTTGAGCGACCTGACCTCCTGATGTTGCTTCGTCGAGTGCAGTCAGGAAGTCTTGGGCGAGAACTGTCTTTTGTCATCAAAGGCCCTTTTACGTGCAATTGCTTCTTTCTTTTGAGCTGTTTCAGCCCTTTTGAGTGCAGCCTTGCTGGGACTCTTGGTCGGGCTGGAGATAGTCGTGTCTTTGGTTGGTGTAGTTGAGCTTTGCCTGTCAGCGTCAATCTTCGTTTCATTGACGTCAACTTCAACTGTCTCCTCGCCTAGTGCAGCAAGAAGACGCTCCAAGGCTCTGCTTTTAGTCTTCTGCTTGGGAGGTGACCACTGGTCGTTCCATTCGTTGGTGACTTCTTGGCTCCAGAATGCATCGGAGCTTTGGCGATGTGGTGAGGGTGGAATGCGGCATGAAGTTTTGGATGGAGATGGGAGAACAATCTTGGAGGGACTTGATGGTGGAGTCTGCATGTTCTTTTCTTGCTTCCTTCTTGTCTCAGGAGTTGATGACCTAGGCTTCATATTAGGAATAATCTTTTCAGAGCAGTAGATCAAACTCAGGTACTTACGCTGAATTGATACTTTCACGTAGTGGACTCCTCTTTGCCTTGTTGTTTTTCGATACCTCTGTTTCTTCGTTGTGCGTTTTATTTGGCGACAAGTGTGTGAATGAGGAAGTCAGAGAAGGAAAATGTTTTCTGGTTGAAGTTTTATGAGGCGTGCCTGGCTCTGCTAAATGTGGAGAGTCAGGGAGTAATCCCAGCTGAAATACTGAGTTCCTTTGTCTGTGCAATTATGTTGGAATCCCGGGGTTTCGTCCCTGATAAGCCTCCTGCGCGTCGGCCGTGGAGTTGGTGGTTTGAGCTCCTCTTCTTCCTCATCCTCTTCATCAAGTCCACTCTCTGATTCATAATAGCTCAGATCCTCGTCATCACTGACGATGAAATCTTTCAGCGAGTTATCTGAATCTGAATCCGAACTATATTCTGAGGGCGAGTCGTCTGAGTCCTCTTTCAATCTAGACTCTCTATATCGCAAAAACTGGGGCGTTTGGGTCTCTGCCTCCGACTCTCCCACCAGATTGCTTCCTCCATCTAAGTCTACCAAATCGCGCGGACGAGCTTGTCCTACTTCACCCTCATCTTCTTCTGATTCATCAGATGCCTCTTCAGCTTCGTCATCGAGGAAGATATTTTCTTTATCTGAACTCTCTTCTTCATCCAAGTCACTGCCAGACCGTGAGTGACTTGACAAAGAAACAGAGCTCTCTTGGGATGCACGCTTAGACAGGCCGGAGGTGATTGAATTGGTATGCGTGAGTTTTAAGGGTCTCTTCTCGGTGGTACGTGAAGGCTCAGGCAGGGTCGCCTCATCAGCTGATCGTTCTGCCTTAACGTCATCATCTCCATCCTCAAAAATTTTGAAGTCTGTAAATCCTCTTTTCGTTTTGGCTTCTTGCTTGCGCTTGGGGTTGGGCCGTAGAGGCGATGATAGGGTGGTTCTCTGGAAAGAATATGGTCGTGTTTTTGTAGCGGTCGAAGGACTTTGTCGCCCGTACACGACTGTTGGCTTAGATGTGTTCAACCGTGCCATTTTTCTGGTTCAGGGTATTCAGTATTTTTTGCAGATGAGGTCGAGCAGATACCTTGGTGTCGTCGCCTTCGGCTGACGTCTGTTTGGGTGCATGGTTGCCGGGGCAACTGCGACCACCAACAATTGAACAACTGTCCCAGGACGCCTGTACTTGGAGTCTTGGACAAATCTAAGATTAAGATCTAGGCTATCTTTATTCGAACTGTTAAGCTTTTAGATTTCCTCATGGTTGCTACGCATATTGCCCGTCAAGGCGTATGAGGTACCTATCTTGGTAGGTTCCTTATACCTAGGTCTCTATAAAATGATGTGCAGCCACCGGTAAGGAAGGTTCCAAGGTTCTTTCTCACGATTCACTGTTGCCTAAATTCAGAGTTATCTGAATATGAACCAGCCAAGTTATTTTCTTAATTTCACAGTAGAATGACTATCTAGGTAGATGGCGAGCTTTCATCTTATTTACCAGCTGCCAACACGCCCTGTATCGCTGGCCGATTCACGCAACGGTCCCACCACGCGGTCACGGCTTCGCGACTAGCAACCACATCTCCATATCCGCATGCAAAAGTCTCTGGATCAGCGGGATATAATAGATATCTACAAGACTAAAGTCATCCCCAGCCATGTAATCTCTGTGGCGTAAGAGACGATTTGCAACATCGAAAAACCGCTCTACCGACCGCAGCGCATCTGAGACAACGGCTTCATCGGGAGGCAGGCCCATGAACTTCTTGGCAAATTTCTCAAATGCGATTCGACCTGCGGGCTCGGCGAAGTAGAGCATTTCTGCGCTCTGTGCCTGGTCGAACAGCGCCGTAGCTTCGACGTCGGAGTCAGGGGTAGAAGACGAAAGGAGTACTTCTTTGCGAGGTATTTGCAGATTGCGCGGCTCTCGTAGAGAGTGAACCCCTCAGTAGAGGTTATTGCGGGTACTTTACCCCATGGGTGACGTTTCATGTGTTCCTCGGACTGGGTACAGGATTAGCTCTTAATATTCGACGAGGGAGATCAGAGACAGATCACCGACCTTTTGCTCCCCTTCTTGAAGGTTGAGAAGCACAAGCTCGTAATCCGTAAAGCCACCTTCGGCGAGGGTCAGGCGCACACGGTCCGTATTCGTTGAACCGCGAGCGCCATACAGAGTAAAAGCTGGCATTTTGGAGGTGTAAAGCAGTTTCGACGCGACTTTTGGCCTATTTGTGAGTCTCGACATAGTCATAGTTCGAGAGAGAGAAGTCGGGCGAGCGACTTGGTATATAAGGCGAACACATCTCCGCCAGAGCAGGGGCTAGCAACTTCCATCGAGAAAATCCGGCGTGTGCTGGATGAAGTTACAGATTCAAACATGAATGAAGCTTCTCATTGGCCGGTTCGCTCTCGCTACCCAATCGAGCTAGCGCTGTCTCCGCTATGGAAATCAATTTTAACCTCATGCTTCCCAAGGTCAGTCGTCTTCCTCATAAAGAGAAGAGGTGAATTATACTGCAACGTTTGATTCGTCTGCTCGGATCTTTTGCCTGCTTCAATCCAAAAAATTCTTTCGCTACAAGACCAACGAGGTTGTTAACTCTTGATTGGCGCAGATTGGACTTGCTAAATACTTTAAAGATGGTGTAACAACCATGCAATTTAGCTTGTTTGCCTGTACTTGAAGAGCTGAACGATCCTTCCCCGTCCAGAGGGTGTTGCAGGATGGCCGAAAGTGTCATCACCCGCAGAGGGAACATGAAATGTAGAACCAAGGTGAAAACTGGTTGTGCAACCTGCAGGTCAGTTTATATTGTACACCCCGACTCTATGAACTTAGATGGAAGGTCTGTGATTGTGCTTACCAGCAATAGGATAAGGAAAATTAAGGTAATCAATGGCGCTTATTTTTGCGGAACATTGTTTCTCGCTAATGCAGGTCAAGTGCGACGAGAATAAGCCGTTATGCCAGAAATGCGTCAGCACTGGCCGTACTTGCGGTGGCTACGAGTCCCCATTTAGACTTCTCACCACCAAAGCAATCAACAAAGCTTGTGCTGACGGTGTCAAGCGCGGCGTTGGTTTACAAGCTGAGATCACGTCTCGAGATATCGACCTTCTCAATCGGTACTTCTCAACCAAAACTATGTTCGACGTGAAGCTGGGCTGTGGCGAAGAAGCGAGACAAATTCTCAAGGCCAGCTTGACGGATCCGCTTATACGACACGCACTCTTGTCTCTCAGAGCTCTTCGGGAAGATCTCGAGACATTTGGAGATGGTGACACATCTGTCGCACGGCAGACCGCGCAATATCACTATGGCCTCCATCAGTATACTATGGCTTTGGGTGGTCTTGCATCTAAGCTGTCATCCCCGTGTTCCGACGAGTTGAAGTCGGCATTACTTTGCTGCCAAATCTTCATCAGCATTGAGCAAGTGCGGAAAAATTACTCCGCAATGGCCCAACATATAATCCGAGGACTTAATATCATGCACGAGTACCGGACAAGGGCATATTTTGACGCTGCGAACAAATGGATGCCAGCATATCATGACAAACTGCCCTTCCTGGATGTTTTCATTATTAAGCTGTTTGCTGCACCTTGTAAATTTGCAGATCCTCCAGCAACAATCGACGCGCCGTTGTCTGCGTGTTCGATTCCGCATCAGCAACAGCCTGTTGGATCTCGCACAATTGCACCTGATATGCGGACAAAGCTTACAAGGATCGCTGCGTCGACACTTGAATTCCTGGAGAAAGTGTCGAAAGTCGAATCAGCAGGAACCGCTCTTCAACTACTATCCAAGAAAGCAGCTCTGCTGGACTCTTTGGAATCGTGGCGTAATGATCTTGAAGTCGTTCACACGGAGCTCGGACCTCCTGGGCCTGAGCCTATTTCAGTGTCTTTCTTACGCATCTTCCATCTAATACTGAAAATCGTGCTCTTGGGGCACTAGACTCTTCACCGGATCTTTATACCGAGCTGCGGGCTGAGAATGACCGATTGCAAGCCGTAGCAAACAACGTGGGTGAAAGAGTCAGGACTTATATAACATGCAGGGGAGTAGTAAGAAATAGCGTGCTACTAATATTTATAGTCTGCCTTTCACCGTAAGTGGAATGCAAGAACTCTATTGTATTGCCAGCAAGTCGAGTGGGCACTATTATTCTACTCAACGCGGCCTAGGGTGGTTCAAGGCAGAAACTAGCACCAAAAGAGCCCTAAGAGAGAGAGTCAGAGTGCATGCATCAGCACTTTCCAATTGCGGTACACAGACCGAACAAGCCAATTAGCGACAGAGTCTGTCCCTGTCCGGCCCTATCACCAACCACGGTTGTTTGTTCTGTCAATTTATAAAGGGATGCGCAAACCCGTGGGCTCTTGTTCTGATACGAAGGCCTCCCTTCTTCCTCGCTACACAAGCTCAAGTAGAGGGAGTATTTAACGGCGCTGCTCATCATCAAAAGCCATGCATTTCCTCCTCCTAGGGGCCAGTGGACGGACCGGCCAGCACGTCGTATCTGAAATACTCTCTCAGGACCACACAGCGGTAGCCCTCGTGCGTACTTCTGGTAGCCTCACGGCTCGTCCTGGTCTCACCATCGTCACTGGCTCACCACTGTCAAAATCGGATATACGCCGCGCTCTCTTCGCAGCACCTTCTCTCTCACCTTCTGCAGCGATTATCACATTGAACACAGTCCGCAAGTCCGACAGCCCGTTTGCAGCTCAAGTTTCACCTCCTCGGTTCCTGGCCGACTCGCGTGCCAACGTGTGCGAGGTTCTGGAGCATGCCGGCATTTCTCGCGTGGTAGTGATGTCCACGGCAGGTGTAGGGGACTCATGGGATAACCTACTGTGGTTGAGCAAGGCATTCTTGTCGTGGACTAACGTCAAGTATGCGCTCGCGGACCACGGTCATGTGGACAAGGAGATTCGGCTGACGAAGCTGGATTGACTCTTGTGAGGGCTGTGAGGCTGCAATTCGACCAACATCACAAGCCGACCGACGTGAAGAGGCAGGTAAAAAGCTGGGCAGTAAAGGAGTTGGAATGAGCTTGTCCGACAGCGTGACTGTTGCTAGTGTCGCGAGCTTTTTGGTCAGGGTTGCTATCGAAGGACTTTTCGTTAAAGAAGCAGTGGTCGTGACCAATTGATTGGACTTTGTTAATAGTACTCTACGGGGTGTATCTGCCTTCTACAACATTTACAGGTTGGAAGAATATCACGATATTCCCATCTCGGTCATATATCAGAATGAAGGATAGGGAGTAATACGCATCTCAAATTCCCGGATCCGTCAAATCCATACACAACCACAATCTTTCCTAAGTAAATAATATAGCTCAGCTTTCAATACGACACTTGCCTAAATAGAAATTCGTCCGCTCAAGTCCGAGAGCCTCCTCTGTGCTCACAGCTCAATGCTCATCAACGAAAACGCGGCGGAACACGGCGGATTAACCTATTGCTCCGTATTAGTCAGAAGACATCGGTTGTCCGCCGTAAATCCGAGCCCCTTTTCGAGACATGCATGGAAGGAACACTGTAATAAATAATTATGTATCGACTAGATATTATTAAAAAGACGGGAGAAGAACCGTACAAGTACTAAACCATGCCTGTAGGATTGAGTAGATACACTTATTGTATATAGTTACTCTGCACTGTAAACTGTCAGTACTGCAGAGTATACGCAGTAGTGTACGCACATGCAATCTCTGCTCGCAAAAGATGGTCCAGATCAGTCAGGACTCAGGACGTAAGATCGGGTGGATATCAGTCAGTTAGGGTATAATCAGCCACACAGTCGGGGCGGTCGGCGATCAAACTGTCAGTGGCACAGTGCCAATTTTAACATGATTCTCAGTTCCCTGCTCAAGCCTTGCCCTTCCAAGCTTTGAAGCAGAAGGAGAGATTTCCGGAGTTTAGGATGATCCACCCGATCCACTGCGGCGCTGTGATTGGTCCACGGCGAGTAACTCATTCCACGGGCTGCCGCAGCAGCAGAACCCCTTCATTCCGCGCAGCGAGCGTTGCGAAGGAAATATCGACAATTTATATAATTTTCCCCAGATTATGTGCATGCATACACTGCAAAGTATATAGAAAAGTACAGAGGAATTGAATAATTCTAGACGTGGTGCGATAGCTTATAAGATCGTGATGCATTCGCCACCGTCGGCGGGGCGTGTCTCAGGGGAAGTTGGCACAGTAAATAAATAAAATACTCAATACGTACCGTATGGACGATGTAAACAACATAATTTCAAGGCCCGGAAGCATTCAGACAGCTGCGATTGGCTGTCTGCGCGGGCCTAACCCTCTTCCGCACCCCACTTGCCAATTAGGCCCGCTCCGTGGAAGACAAACAGCCAGTAAGATGAGAGAGTCTCCACTAAGCATGCCGCCGTACCGTACGACGACGACGCGTACCGTAATATACCACTACTAACTTCATAGTACAAGCTTGTTTCTTTTGCGATGCGCCCAAAATAGCCAGTACGTACTGAGTAGGGCCAGCCTCCACTCGGTGGCACCTACCCTCCTCGCCCTCTGCGTACGCTTCTCGCCAACCAAAACGCCTTTTTTCTCCTTCCTCCTCCTTTCCTGCAAACTCCCTCACACTCACTCCCTTCACACTCTTTTCCCCTCTATCCTTCTTTTATTTCTGTTTTATTGTCTATCCATCTCTTGCCTGTGCTGCGTCGAACGCGCCGCCACTCGTTTCCCTTCCTTCTCTTCTCCATCCGGCTGAAGAAAAGGCAGGGCCAACTGCGCTCGGTAGGTTCCTACTTCGTTCGCCTGCCTGCCGACGACATCAACTGCACCGCGACCAAAAGAAAATACATAAACAACACTTCCTTCCATTCGTTCAAAACCGTTTCAATCGAGTTCATACAACTTTCAATCGTCGTCACAGTAATCAGTCTCTTGTTCGATCGCTGACAAACCCAAGATTGAATCAAATCGTGTCGACTTGCCCTGTCTTGTATATTTCCTTCCATGTTCGTGGGCACATTATAAAGTGAGTCGTCCGATGGGCTTTACGCGTGGATCTCTTCCCAATTGACAGTCAACCAAGGCTTTTCCATTTCCATTACCCCTTTCTTGCATTATAGTTAGCTCGCCATCATGTCGGGCCATTACGAAGAGGGTTACGACCATCAAGGCCACGGAGACGCCTATGATCAAGATGAACAACAACATGGATACTACGATCAAAATGAGTACTCCAATTACGGCGAAGGTTATTATGACCAGAGGTACGTCGAACCGATTTTACACCTTACAACGGAAGCAGTATCGTTGACTGTTTGCTTTATTTTTTCTAGCGGTTACTATGGCGAACATGCTGGTGGTGGCTATTATGAAGGTGGCCAGGACAACTACTACAACGATCAGTACTACGATCAAGGCCATGGAGGTGCCGAAGATTACGCCCACGCTGGCGACGGTCGTCGTCGTGGAGGCTCCGAAGAGGACTCGGAGAGCTTTAGTGACTTTACTATGAGATCCGAAACCGCCAGAGCCGCTGACATGGACTACTACGGCCGTGGTGACGAGCGTTACAATAGTTATAATGAAAGCCAGATGGGTGGCAATGGATACGGATATCGCCCACCCTCCTCGCAAGTTTCATACGGAGGCAATCGTTCATCTGGTGCTTCGACTCCGGTCTATGGAATGGATTATACAAACGCTCTGCCCGCTGGCCAACGCTCCCGCGAGCCATACCCTGCCTGGACTTCTGACGCCCAGATCCCACTGTCCAAAGAAGAGATCGAGGACATCTTTATAGATTTAGTCAACAAATTCGGCTTCCAAAGGGACAGTATGCGGAATATGTACGACCATCTGATGACTCTCCTCGACTCTCGTGCTTCCCGTATGACACCCAACCAGGCTCTGCTTTCGCTGCATGCCGACTACATTGGCGGTGATAATGCCAACTACCGTCGTTGGTACTTTGCCGCTCATCTCGATCTAGATGATGCCGTTGGATTTGCCAACATGCAGTTGGGAAAGGCTAATCGCAGAACCCGCAAAGCTCGTAAGGCTGCTAAAAGGCAGCCAGCGAAAACCCTGAAAATGAGCAGGAGACATTGGAAGCAATGGAAGGTGACAACAGCTTGGAAGCAGCAGAATATCGCTGGAAAACACGAATGAACCGCATGTCTCAACACGAGCGCTGCCGTCAAATTGCGCTCTATCTTCTGTGCTGGGGCGAAGCCAACCAAGTGCGATTCACACCGGAGTGTCTTTGTTTCATTTTCAAATGTGCCGACGACTACTTAAACTCCCAGGCTTGTCAGAACCGTGTCGAACCAGTTGAGGAAGGCACCTACCTCAACAATGTCATCACACCGTTATACACTTATCTTCGTGACCAAGGCTACGAAATTTACGACGGAAAATATGTTCGTCGCGAGCGTGATCACGCCCAAATTATCGGCTATGATGATGTGAACCAGCTCTTCTGGTATCCCCAAGGAATTGAGCGCATCATCCTTGAAGACAAAACTCGTCTCGTCGACATCCCTACGGAAGAGCGATGGGAGAAATTAAAGGATGTCAATTGGAAAAGGTCTTCTTCAAGACCTATCGCGAGACCCGTTCCTGGTACCATCTGATTATTAACTTCAACCGAATCTGGGTCATCCACCTGGGAGCTTTCTGGTTTTCACCGCATACAACGCCAAAGTTATTTACACAAAGGACTACCAGCAACAATTAGATAATCAACCACCTGCTGCTTATTCCTGGTCCGCTGTTGCCCTCGCCGGTACCGTCGTCACCTTGATTAACATCGTGGCCACTCTCTTTGAGTGGGCCTATGTCCCACGTAAGTGGGCTGGTGCTGAGCACTTGACTAGGCGTCTCATGTTTCTGCTCCTCGTTTTTGCTATCAATCTTGCACCTAGTATTTACGTTTTCGGTGTGTCCAAGGACGGTACAGACGTTATCGCGAAAGTTCTTGGTATCGTTCAATTCTTCATTGCTCTGGCCACATTTTTCTTCTTTTCTGTCATGCCATTAGGTGGTCTGTTTGGCAGCTATATGAAGAAGAACACTCGCACGTACGTTGCAAGTCAAACTTTCACAGCTAGCTTTCCTTCCCTTAGTGGGAATGGCATGTGGATGTCCTACGGCTTGTGGGTTTGCGTTTTCGCTGCCAAATTGGTCGAGTCCTATTTTTTCCTCACGCTGTCTCTGAAAGACCCCATTCGCATTCTCAAACCGATGAAGATTGAACATTGTCTGGGTGACAAAATCCTCGGCAACACGTTGTGCCATTACCAACCTCAAATTCTCCTTGGACTCATGTGTTTCACCGATCTTACGCTTTTCTTTTTGGATAGTTATCTATGGTACATCATTCTGAACACGGTTTTCTCCGTGGCACGGTCCTTCTACCTCGGTGTTTCTGTCTGGAGTCCTTGGCGCAACATTTTTTCGCGTTTGCCCAAGCGTATCTACTCCAAGGTTCTTGCCACAACAGATATGGAGATCAAGTACAAGCCCAAGGTCCTGATTTCGCAAGTTTGGAATGCGGTCGTCATATCAATGTATCGTGAACATCTTCTGGCGATCGACCACGTGCAGAAACTTCTCTATCATCAGGTGCCCTCTGAACAGGAGGGTAAGCGCACTTTGCGAGCCCCGACATTCTTCGTCTCTCAGGAAGACCACTCTTTCCGCACCGAGTTTTTCCCTCCCAGAGTGAAGCAGAGCGCCGTATCTCGTTTTTGCACAATCCCTTTCAACGCCTATTCCAGAGCCGTTACCCGTGGACAACATGCCAACCTTTACAGTCATGATCCCTCATTATAGCGAGAAGATTCTTCTCTCCTTGCGTGAAATTATTCGTGAGGACGAGCCTTACTCCCGTGTTACGCTGTTGGAATACTTGAAGCAGCTACACCCTCATGAGTGGGATTGCTTTGTCAAGGACACCAAGATCCTCGCTGATGAGACTTCTCAGTTCAATGGAGTATGAGAAAGGTGAGAAAGACGCCGCGCGAAGCAAAATTGATGATCTTCCTTTCTACTGTATTGGTTTCAAGTCCGCTGCTCCCGAATATACTCTCCGCACTCGTATCTGGGCCTCTCTCCGCTGCCAAACACTCTATCGTACAATCTCCGGCTTCATGAACTACAGCCGTGCCATCAAACTTTTGTATCGTGTCGAGAACCCGGAAGTTGTTCAGATGTTTGGTGGAAACTCCGATAAACTGGAAAGAGAACTAGAACGGATGGCCCGCCGGAAGTTTAAAATCTGTGTCTCCATGCAACGTTATGCCAAGTTCAACAAGGAAGAACGTGAAAACACCGAGTTCCTTCTTCGAGCCTATCCCGACCTTCAGATTGCCTATCTTGATGAAGAGGAGCCTGTTAACGAAGGCGAAGAACCTAGACTCTATTCTGCGCTCATCGATGGACACTCCGAAATCTTGGAGAATGGATTCCGCAAACCCAAGTTCCGCATTCAGCTTTCTGGCAACCCTATTCTTGGCGATGGCAAGTCTGATAACCAAAATCATGCTATCATTTTCTACCGTGGCGAGTATATTCAATTGATCGATGCCAACCAGGATAACTATCTGGAGGAATGTTTGAAGATTCGCAGCGTTTTGGCGGAATTCGAGGAATTGACCACTGAAAATGTCTCTCCATACACCCCGGTATTCCTTCGACAGCAACCAATCCTGTTGCCATTCTCGGTGCCCGTGAATACATCTTCTCGGAGAATATTGGTATCCTTGGTGATGTTGCCGCTGGAAAGGAACAGACGTTCGGTACCCTCTTCGCTCGTACGCTTGCTGAAATTGGTGGTAAACTCCACTATGGTCATCCCGATTTTCTCAACGGTATTTTCATGACCACTCGTGGTGGTGTTTCCAAAGCTCAGAAAGGTTTACATTTGAACGAGGATATCTACGCCGGTATGAATGCCATGATACGTGGTGGCAGGATCAAACACTGCGAATACTTCCAGTGTGGCAAAGGTCGTGATCAGGGATTCGGTTCCATTCTCAACTTTACAACCAAGATTGGCACTGGTATGGGCGAACAAATGTTGTCTCGTGAATATTATTACCTTGGCACTCAACTCCCCTCGACCGTTTCCTGTCGTTCTATTACGCTCACGGTGGCTTCCACGTGAACAATATGTTTGTCATGTTATCTGTCAACATGTTCATGATTGTCTGCATCAATCTCGGCTCTCTACGGCATGAATCGATTATTTGCCGTTACAACCCCAATGTCCCCAAAACCGATCCGTTGATGCCTACTGGCTGTGTCAACCTCGTGCCTATCACCGACTGGGTGAACCGTTGTGTTCTGTCTATTTTCATTGTGTTCTTCATTTCCTTCGTGCCTCTGGTTGTCCAAGAGTTAACGGAGAGAGGTGTCTGGCGTGCAGCTACCCGTCTCGCCAAACAATTCGGGTCGTTTTCCTTCATGTTCGAAGTCTTCGTGTGCCAGATCTACGCCAACTCTATTCAACAGGATCTCTCGTACGGAGGTGCTAGGTACATCGGTACTGGACGTGGTTTCGCAACCGCTCGTATACCATTCGGAGTTCTTTATTCACGTTTCGCCGGGCCCTCGATTTACCTCGGCGCTCGAAACTTGTTGATGCTCCTTTTCGCCACGGCTACTATGTGGACTGCTGCTTTGATTTGGTTCTGGATTTCCTTGACTGCTCTATGCATCTCCCTTTCCTCTTCAACCCGCACCAATTTTCTTGGAATGATTTCTTCATCGACTATCGTGACTATCTCCGGTGGCTATCCGTGGAAATTCAAGATCACACAACTCCTCGTGGATCGCCTTCTGCCGCCTTTCTCGCACAAGAATCACTGGATACAAGCGCAAAGTCCTTGGTGTTCCATCTGAGAAGCTCTCGGGCGATGTCCCCGTGCTCGGATCACAAACATTTTCTTCAGCGAAATCCTTGGGCCCCTCGTCCTGGTAGCTGCTACTGTCATTCCCTACCTTTATATCAATGCTCGTACCGGTGTTACTCAAAATAATCCGCAACCAACTAACGCACTCCTGCGTATTGCGATTGTGGCCTTTGCTCCCATAGGTGTCAATGCCGGTGTTGCGGGTGCCATGTTTGGCATGGCTTGCTGTATGGGACCTCTATTCAGCATGTGCTGCAAGAAGTTTGGGTCTGTTCTCGCCGCTATCGCCCATGCTATCGCTGTGATTATGCTCCTCGCGATCTTTGAAGTTATGTTCTTCTTGGAGACGTGGGATTTCCTCGCTGCATCTCAGGCATGGTTGCCATGGCTGCCATACAGCGATTTGTCTACAAGCTTATCATTGCCTTAGCCTTGACCAGGGAGTTTAAGCATGACCAATCCAACATCGCTTGGTGGACCGGCAAATGGTATAACATGGGTTGGCACTCCCTCTCCCAGCCAGGACGTGAATTCCTCTGCAAAATTACCGAGCTCGGCTACTTTGCCGCGGACTTTGTCATTGGCCACCTCCTACTTTTGCCATGCTTCCTGCGCTTTGCGTCCCGTATATTGACAAATTCCACTCAGTTATCCTTTTCTGGCTCCGTCCTAGGTGAGTGAATTTATTCTAATTACTAACTCCGGAGTTCTTCAGTGATCTAACAATCTTTGCAGCCGGCAAATCCGACCCCTATTTATTCTTTGAAGCAATCAAAGCTTCGTAGGCGCCGTGTGATCCGTTATGCTATCCTTTACTTCGTCATGCTTGTGATCTTTGTTGTCCTGATCGCTGCGCCACTGGTCGTTCGTAACATGAGTATTACTTTCCCTCGATTCCAGACTCCCTCATGCAACCTCTGGATTCTGGCGAGGCACATAACGACACTCACACGTATTATACCGGCAGTGGATTGCCTAACGGATTCGTCGCATACTCAGGTGGCAGTGGCGGAGCAGCAGCAAAAGCACTGCAAGTGGAAAGATGATGTTTATGTATTAGACTGTACGCCGACTATGTTTCCTTTATCGACTGCGTCACCACTATTTCAAGCTGTATCAAATCCCGAAGACTGCATCTATTTTCGCCCCGGTTGCACTCATCTGCACTAGCCGCAGATATCGTTATTCTTATTGCTAGTAACGAGTTAGTACATCTCCTGTTCTGTTCTTACTGTAAAGTTTGATGGAGTTTTATTGGCCTCTTTTGTCTTATCGCATTACCTTCGAACACTCTTATTGTCAAATTTTGGCCTGTGTCTTTCGTTTTGATGCGAATACGCTTTCTTTATTAACTAAATTTTTCACACACACTATCTGCCGATAGTCTTTTTGTATCATCAAATGCAATTCTCTGGTTCTATTCGTATAATCATCTACCAGTAGAACAGTAGGCGTATTCTGACTGGGACAAGTTATCGCACTCCTTGATGATGGCACAAACTTACAAAGTATATAAGTCACGTGACATTGAATGCCTTGTTGCCTGTCATCCGAAGCGTTGCCCCTTCCCCGAGATCTTTCCGCGTCGAAAAGTACCAACGATCACATCTTCCTTCCTCCACCCTCGGCACCCCCAATTCCGCCTGAGCAAGGGAATGTGTGACAATGGACCTTCATGAAGCACAACTGGTCCTGGCGGACTTTCTCCAAGAATTGTCCGCTCTGTTTCACCGCGTCCCTGGTTCTGCAATCTTCGTCCGCTATGTCAAGTCCAGCTATCAGAACGATCCCATTCGCTCCGCTGTTGAATTATTCCTCTTTCTCTTCGCTGTTCGCTACCTTCTTGCGCCCAAATACTCCACAAAGCCGGGGATTGTTCAACTTTCGGAAGAGGAAATCGATGATTTGGTTGATGAATGGACCCCAGAGCCGCTTGTTGGTAGTCCCACGGCCTTGGAAGAGACTGAGGTCGAGAAACGGACCGTTATCGTAGGGTATGTCCTTCTACCTTCCCTTTTTCTTTCGCCCTCGGGGCACGGATCTTGTATCCACCAGGGAAATTCATACAGAACTATTGCTAAAAGAACTCATTCACGTACGATGAATTAGACCGACGGGGCCCAAGGTTAAGTTGTCGAATGGACGAACCGTCATGAATTTGGCGTCATACAACTTTTTCAACTTCACATCAAATGAATCGCTGAAAGAAAAGGCCATCCATACCCTTCGGACGTACGGTGTTGGACCTTGTGGACCCCAGGATTTTATGGTACTCAAGATGTTCATATGAAAACTGAAGCAGATGTGGCCGCGTTCCTAGGCACAGCGGCGTGTATTATCTATTCCCAGGCGTTTTCGACCATTTCTAGCGTCATCCCGGCATTTTCGAAACGCGGAGATATTATTGTGGCTGATAAGGGTGTGAGCTTTGCTATTCGCAAGGGAATTCAGATCTCTCGAAGCACAGTACGGTGGTATGAACATAATGATATGGAGGATCTTCATCGTGTATTGGAGAAAGTGACTCGGGAGCAAGCGCGCAAGCCGTTAACTCGACGCTTCATCATTACCGAAGGTCTCTTTGAGTCTATTGGTGATATGGTTGACCTTCCTAAGATTGTGAGCATTGGGCATATTCCTCAGGTGGTTCTATATTTCTAAATTGCTCATGGTCATTTCTTTATAGGTTGAACTGAAGTTCAAGTACAAGTTCCGTCTGATCTTGGATGAGACTTGGTCTTTTGGTGTTCTAGGCCGGAACGGGCGAGGAGTCACAGAACACCAAAATGTCGACGCGACTGAAATTGATATGATAGTTGGTTCCCTTGCCGGTCCACTTATTGCTGGAGGTGGTTTCTGTGCAGGATCCGAGGAAATTGTACATCACCAGCGTATATCAGCATCTGCGTACACGTTCTCTGCTGCTCTCCCTGCTTTGTTGTCGACCACCGCAAGTGAGACGATCACTTTGATGCAGACCAACCCAGATCTCTTCACACAGCTCAGATCCAACATTAAGACAATGTGGGCACAACTTGACCCACGCAGTGACTGGATGTACTGCACGAGTGTACCAGAGAACCCAATCATGATTCTAGCCATCAAGCCCGAGGTTGTTTCATCACGAAAATTGTCTATCGAAGATCAGCAGTTCTTGTTGCAAGACGTAGTCGATGAGGTGAGTTATTATAGTTAAATTTTATACGGCGTCAAACGCTGACTTAATTCCTTACCGCGTAGGCGTTGGCAAATGGTGTGCTTATAACCCGCTTGAAGACTTTGCCTGACGCGGTCACGCCGAAGCAACAGGTGCTACCTCTCTCAAAATCTGCCTGACGATAGGCCTCACCAAGCGCGAAGTTGAAAAGGCGGGCACTATCATTCGGCATGCGATCACGAAAGTGCTGAGCAAGAAAAGATGAAATATTATGCTTTTCTAAGCCACGACTTCCTTTTTCTCTCTCTCCGTTCAGAATTGTATACATATATTTTTTAATTTTCTATTATGGGCGCTGAGCATGTGGTTGCTTGTAAGCGATTATTTTGCGACAGGCCTATACATTAATTACCCTCTTCTTGCGAGTCGGAAAACGGTTGCGAAGGTAGGTAGACCAGCGTCCTGACCGGCTTTTTCCTGATGGATCATGTTATTTATAGAGTACATACATATTTTAATCTGGGTGTGAAGGACGATGCGAACGACTTGAATACAAACACTCTTTCCACGAACACATGCAATTTCACCAGGGCGTATATGTACAATGGGAAACAGAGTGTATCTCCCTGTCAGCATACTAAACTTAAGGATTCGCATTCCAAAGGACATTCATTTTACCTACCTAGGAAGGTCGTAGCACGTCCATATGCAAATAATCCTGACAGGGGACTAGTTTACATTCCATAACCCAAGTCCTACGTGGAATGCCGATGTTTATGTTTTTTAAAGGGCACGTACGGAGTAGTTTTAGGCACCTATTGCTGTATTTGATGGAAATACCACAGTGGATGAAGAATTTGACTGATCATTGTTTATGGATTTCCTTTTCGGGGTAAATCTCAAATATGAAGACGAGGGAGGATATCTTTCTCTTTTCTTTGGATAGAGGAAGTGTCCTTTTTCACTCCCTCTCCCTTTTTCCCAGCTAGGTAGTACTAGCTTTGGATTGCCAGTCTCTGAAATCTTTATCTCGAATTATAATGCTTTGGAAGATTCGAGCGCCGGACACGATGAGATATTGCGTTTTGGGCATTGCCGCTCTGGCGTTACTACATCCTGCGGAGGGCCATATACATAGTAAGAAGGAAATAGAGGAACAATCGTGTGACTGAGCTCGAAAATTGACAATAGCTATAGATCATAACAAGAGAAGTGGCCAACTTCCTAGGCATGAGATGGAGATACGTCAACAACAACACCAACAACGACGATGCTCGAAAGAGTCTCCAACGACCACCACGTTAACCATCTATGTGGATGAATTTGGGCATACGTTAGATGCAAGTCCTTCGACCACGTCGGTTATTTCTGTCCTCGTCAGTTTTTGACCCATTGTCCAGAGATGGTAAGAGTACCATTGTTAATGTTGGAAAATGGAGTGGCAGAATGAGCAAGTGACGATTCCATCGTCCATATTTTCAATCACGGCAGCAACGATCTCGTCGACGACGTCTCTATCGAAACCGCTGCCATCATTATCGTTATCATCACCGTCATCGCCTTCACCTGCCTCAAAAGATGCAGACAGGCCATTACATAATCCCCAAGCAACAGATATCAGTCGCCTTACCAATTCAAACCCTCTGGACCCGAACTTCATTTCAGATACATCCAACAATCTTCTTCCTGGACGCAAAACAACAAATATGGAATTTCGTACACAGGATACAACGGCGACGGCACCTGCAAGACCCAAGAAGAAGTAAACAGCGACATTGCACAACTCCGGCAATTCGCGTATGTGCGGTTCTACGGTGTCGACTGCAACCAGGCGCAAACCATTAGCAAAGCAGCGCGCGGAAACAACATGCAGGTCTTTGCGGGAGTTTTCGATATCGAAAACATGGACGATGATCTGCAGAAGATCATTGACGCCGCAGACGGCGACTGGTCCACTTTCCACACCATTTCGGTGGGGAATGAGCTTGTGAATAGAGGGCAGAGTTCGCCTGCAGAGGTGGTTGGGGCAGTGAGCGCGGCGCGTAACAGACTTCGTCAAGCAGGATATCAGGGCCCCGTTGTTACGGTGGATACGTCCTCTCAGATGATTGCCCACCCTGAACTGTGCGATGCGTCCGACTACTGCGCTGCGAATTGTCATGCGTTCTTTGATTCCACGCAAACACCCGAGAATGCTGGTCCCTACGTCCTCGAACAGGCACGTCGGGTATCCCAGGCTACGAGAGAGGGAACAAGCGAGTCATCATCACAGAATCCGGCTGGCCATCTGCAGGCGAAGCGAATGGCAAAGCCGTGCCTTCGCGGCAAAATCAGATGGTCGCCTTGAAGAGCCTGCAGCAGAGTTTCCCCGACGGAGGGATTGTGTTCTTCAGCGCTTTTAATGACAACTGGAAACAGGATAATCCATGGACTTTTGGCACGGAGAAGCATTGGGGGCTGTTTGACTTGGCGGGCACCAACGGCGGGATTGCACAAATTTTGAATCCATTGACGGGAGACGGTGTGTAGAGATATCATGTACCTAGGTAATTGAGTAGAACTTTCAAACCAGATTCGTAGGTCGGTTATTGATATGGACAGAAAACCATTTTAGGGACTTCTTCAAAGGGTAAATCAGTAGATTCATCCATTGTCCATCTTTCAAGATGGAACTGATTAATTACATAATAAGACTGAAAGTGTAGGAGGATTCTTAGGTATCATGTATAGTGTGAGAATCGCCCGAGTTCCTAACAGGGAAGCGGCCACACCTACGTCCTCATCTAGAGGTAGCTCAGTAGATGGCTTCGCACCATGCCGCCAACGACGCGTTTTTGGAGGTTCAGGTTTAGTGCTAGATTTGGCAGCAAAGGAGGGATGAGGGTGAGGAGGATGAGGAGGAGGATGGTGATGATGGCCCTCAGTTGTTAGAATTAATGATGCATGCTGATGAGATCTTCGAGGAGGTGGCAAAGCTGGTGCTGATCGCGAAGTAGACCTCGGGTGGATGCAGTTTCAGCTGAACTGTGACTGTCTGTCGATGTTGAGCGCTCCGTCTCCCGCGTCCATCATCAGGATGTTCTTTGACACGGGATGGCGGGTGTGAGCGCCTCGTCTTTGGGGGCTGTGGTCTTTGTTTCACTTTGGGAACAGTCACAATGGCTTCATGGGATAGCTTATCCTTAAGACTTGGAGTCATAATCCCCGGCCGTTCTCTGCGCTGCGACTTCTTGCACGCTGACAGTGGATGAAGCAGCTGAATCTAAGTGCATTCCAAGAATTGCCGTTGGCTTTTCGTCCACACTAGAGAAAACACTAGGCGATTCTGGTTCAGGCTTGGTAGGCGATGTTGTCGCATCGGATTCATGCGAAACTGGTGACTCGACAAGGGTTGTGCGAGACATGTCAGATGAGATGGAAAGGCCCATAACTTCAGGGGTTGTATTTCTGCGGTGCCGTGCAGTCGTGTTTGTGCCTGTGCCTGTGCCCCAGCATCCCGTAGCCATTCCACCTGGTCACATCGAGAGACAAGCCTCTTGGTTGTTTCATCAGCCTCCGCAAAATGCATGATTCTTTCACAATCAGAGTCAGAGCCTTCGATTTGGCTATGAACTAGAATACGCAGTGTTTTTCTTATTTCGTCGCATTTGTAATGAGGGGATATTTTAGCTGAGTATGTGCTAGAAGGGATATAAAACCCTCAGATACGTGTGTCGCAAAGCTATAGCTTCTCCTGGAAGGTCCAGAAGGTTTCGTATCAATATATCCACGAGAACTCGTAGATCATTGGTATAGAAGTATTCGTATGTAGATGGAGTCGTAAAGATGAGATAGAGTAACTTCAGCGTAAGTAATTGCAAGGATGTTTCGCCTAAAAGCCGACCATCAGAACGACGTTGAATATCATGGGGTCAGGGTCCAGACCTTCTCGGTTGAGTAGGAGGATGATGTTTTCACCGAACGTTTTGTAGATGTTGCCATGTACAGAAAGGACCTTCATCACTTTATTCGTAAGTGGGCTAGATGACGGCCCTGAAGCAGGGTCATGCGCTGAAACCATAAACTGCTCGTTCAATACTAGCTGGAAGTCTGTAAGTAAGTGAATGATAGAGTAAATTGGACAGAGGAGCGCAAACCAAAACGCGAATCACAGGATAGTGATAGGGGTCATTAGCATCATCCGACAGACCCTCAATGATTTCGAAAAGATATTTGACAAAGTCATCCTCGACGAGTACTAGATGCATAAATAATAAGAGTATGAGCCAATAGAGGACATAAATGTAATGAACGAGAAGTTCACATGATAACCAACCTAGATCCTCTATCTTTATTTTCTGTATTCTAGACATCTCATACAGAATATCCATCAATAGACGATGAAGACCAGAACCGTTGTCGAGATTGATACCGGGGAGTGAACGAGTTCCAAAAGCCTTGGAAAAGAGCCTTCCTCGTTCATAAGCTGAAAAGTGCCGTCATTCTGCAATCCATCGAAGAGCAGAAATGACACAATGAAATGTAGAATATTTGGATCATCTTCCTATTCAAAAATTCCTCATGGAAGAGTACATCAATTAGCTCGAACTTATGAATACCGAGAGTAGATAAAAACGCACTTGCAGTAAACTATATATTATCTGTCTTCGAATGTAGTCCGCGTGCTGAGCGAAGAGGCTTGACGAGAGGAGCTTGTATGAGCAAAGGGAAATATCATCTTCGCTAACGAGGAATTCGCCTGTTCACAAAAGGGGGTATCAGCGAAACATTGTCCCTCAAACGTACGATTCCTTTCTTTCTCCGGCTGAACTCGGTGAAATGCGTACCTTTAAACTTGGCGCTGAAGTCAAGATACGTGCGAAGGGCACTGTCAATGAGAGCATGCGAGTCGCATGGCTTCGACACTATTTCGTCCAGTTCTGTATTTGAGATAGCAAGAATAAATTAGCCGACCAGGCTCTGAGCAGGTAGAAAATAGTCAATCGACGAGAGTGGCTGGATGACTCGGGGTTAATGCTTACCTGTCCAGAATTGCTGCTCATTCTCCAGATTGTAGGAGACTTCTTCGACGTCCATATCCTGCATAACAACAGCAAGTCTTCTCCAATTGATTGCACACTCATCCCGTCGCTCGCCTGCTGGGCCAATTCTCAGGGTATGTGTACAGCGTAGGTACACAGCAGAGGGTAACTATTAATAGTGTCCTGGATCCAAGGGATGCCGTCTTTCACCGCCCAAGAAGTAACACACTCACGCGTACGTCATTCATCACTATAAATCTACGGCCTTGAGTACATTTTCGAAAATGAGGAAGAGATATTCATAACTCTGTGAAAAGCAAGTAGAAACGACATCTTTGATTTTAAGTCTTTGATATGCGTACGTAGTATCCTCGATCATTTTAAATCTACCGTGTTTCTTGGGGTATAAGTAGGCCTGCCAAAAAGGAATTTTAGAAAAGGGTCACGAGCGATGCTGTACATGAAGACTAAGACGGTATGAAAGCTAACAAAGAGTTCAAATGCAATTTGTGGTACAGTGGTTTGTTCACCAAAGGGCAAAAACAAAAACATCTGCGCGCTCTTAAGGAAGAGGTTGTGCTTGGTTATGGCACTGGCCGTTTGAATGGATGCGCCTCAGTATTTCTATGCATCAATCATCATATTAGCAAAACGAACAGTAGACTGGACCACACAAAATTGAAGTAAGACTTACAGTACATATTCATCGAGGCTGACAACGCTGGGATCGCTGAATAAGAGGTAGAAATATTTCAGAGTCTCCGCTAACCAGAAAGACTCCATCTGATCGAGGAGCTCAGGTGCTTTGCTAGTGACGTCCGATATAGCTGAGTCGGCAAGCTCTGTCCGGCAATGCCGTGCAATCGCTTCGAACATTCTCCATCCTTTTCTCTCCAAATGTTATCACCCGTAAGTCGGTACATGATGAAAACGGACTCGATAGCCTCGGGTCGGAGAATATACTTTGCAGACTGGATTCTCGTATAACCGAGAGGAATACGCTCTTCCTGCAACCGGGCAGCAACATAATCCTCATGAGAGAGGACCGTAGGCTTGGGAGGAGCTACAAAGTTCGGGTCATCAATACCCGTGGGCGATTTCGGTGCTTCTTCCTTGGCCACACTGGTTTTGAAGTGGAGAGATGTGCATGTTCATCATAGTCGTCTAAGCCACGAGTATTAGGATCACGTTTAGCGATAGTCTCGCTTTCTTCGACCTTGGAATTTCGCACTGAGAGATAAGATTAGGCTTCTTTTGGTAAGAAGGCTGCGTTTCATGGGTTATCCCATGATAGGCCTCCTTTGCCCGTAGCAACTCACGTTGATACGACATCTCTGCTTGGGCAATGCGAGATTTCTCATTGGGATCCATTGTGTCAAGGTACCTAGTTGCATTCCACGGGCATTCAAAAGGATCGTCACAAGGGAGGATTTCAAATCCCTCTGGCATGATGCCGGTGGTAGTGGATTCGTAAGCCCAAACGCACCCGTCAGTAAGTTTAGCTGCAATCTCCATGTCATGGTCTAGGCTAAATAATTTAGCCCCCACAGCAAACATGCCGCCGGCGAAACACGTCAGATGAGTGCCTTCATATGTGTACTTGTATTTTTTGCTTCGGTGCCGACTTCCAAATCACTAGGTGGGTCGGAAACTAGCACAGTCGCGACGAATCGTATATCCCTTTCTTCGTCTGGAAGCATAGGTCGGAAGATGAGCTTATCACGGACCTGTTCCATAGAAATCTCGTAAAGGCTGTGGTATTGATCACTAAGACCCCGAGGAGCATATATTCTTTGGGCAAATACTCATAAGTTGAATCAGACTGTCCACCCAAACCAAATTTGTCATTACTAGCTTTAGGGCGCGATGCTAACCCTTGCTTTGTACAGTCTTGCTTGGTGGCTGAAGTAGTGGTTGTTTTCGTTTCAGTTTCATATTCTGCAGGCTGGGCGTCAGATCCTAGCCCAAAATCTCGTTTCTCCATGTCCTTGGGGATAGGGAGATGCTTTTCTAGGATTATTGTAGGCGAGGACTTCGCCACCGCTAGCCCGCTAGCTTCGTTTGCTACAGCACCAGACTTCTCGGTGCGAGTCGGGTGTTCAAAGGAAGAGCTGCTAAATGGAGCGCACCCAGAAGCATCCACCACAAGCGGCCACATGCCAGGAAGTCTGGTGTTGTTCTGCATCTTCTCCAGTTCGTCCGTGATGCGAGCTATTGCATCATAATACTTATGTTTCATAGTCAACTGAGCCAGGCGGGTGAACTCCATGGACAGGGATCCCAACTCAGCCAAAACGGCAGCAGCACTAGCACGATGAGGCTGGGCCACCGCGGCACTATGAATGCATTAGAGATAGGAACAGTGTGTAATGGGATAAGGTCAACAACTCACGGAGCCCAGTGGTAGTATGTGACTGGCATTCTATTTGGGGTGTCAAATGCACCGATCAAGATTTCGGCCAGTTCCACTGCCTTGTCCAACAGAGCCGAGTATTTCTGACCGGAAATGTCGTACGCACCGAGAAGACCGCCTAAGTAGCGAATCACGGTTTCGAAAAGAGGGATATCAGCTCGAAAGGAAGTGGTGAAATCGATCTTCTTCACCTCTTCTACCGCAGCGGCAAATTCATCTTTCAAGTCCATTATCCACAGTGTGTCTAGCGCATCAACGAGCGTGGCGCCCCAGCCCGCAAATGGATCTCGATACTCTCCGGAGACAGGGCGAACCTCATCGTGTCCCAGTGCATATTTGGTATAGCCATCCCATGCATGCTGGAATTCTTCTTTGATCGCTGCGAGTCTCTGAGTGCGTAGAAGCTTTTCTGTGCTAGACTCGTCTTTAAACGTAGACTGAAGCTTAGGAAGTGATTTGGGTTTGCCGGTGGGGAGCTTGATGAGATCGTACTCATCAACAGGAAAGTGTTCGGGAAGCTTCTCCCAATGCTGCTTGGGCGTGCTAGGTGTTGGCCGATGCGATGCGGCAACTCGGTCCGGCTGTTTCTTGGTCCCTGACTGTTCTGTAACCCCACCATGAGGTTTGTCGCCAGAAGTTTTCAGGCCGGGCACCTCCACTGAAAATGAATCGATTGCGTTTGTATAGTCGGTCGTGGAGTGAGTGGGGGTTTTGTGAATTGCGTCTGTGGCCCAGGTTTCATCATCGACAAGTTCCTTCTGTTTTTCAGTCTGTCGATCATTGAATTGTTCCTTGTTATTCGACGGCTGCTTGGGTGTAGAGGGGATGTCTCGACTACAGGGTCCGAATTGAACTTGATCTCCGGCGCTGACCCAGGGGAGATACGGGGAATCGTGACTGACAGCCGTCGAGGGCGCCTTCAAGTCCTGGGTTGCACCGGGAGACCACTCGCGCGACCTTAGGAAATGCACGAAAATAAGGCCAACAACGACGGTGAAAACGACAAAGGAGCGATACCTGCGACTGCGCGGCATTGTGGCGGTTTGTATTTTTTCTTTCAGGTTGTGGTGGTATCTTAGGTGCAAAAACGAAGGTCGTCGAAGCTCTGCAGCATGACCCAGCCATCCGCTATGACTAGAGAAATATTGCAGTCCGAACGAGAGATGGAGGGTATGTAGTCGGCCCTCATGAGTATGAATTTGGCGCAGGGCCGGCGCGGAATGGGGAGGAGGAAGGAGGAAGGAGGAAGGAGGAAGGAGGCAGGGGAGCACAAGAGGAGCAGAAGGCCAGAAGGACAAGAAACCCAAAGCGGGCTAGCGGCTTGTCGCCAAGCTGCGGTCACGAGTCTCGCCCATTCAAAACCGCCGGCTGAACCTCCGGCGGGGACGCCCAGACGAGCTAAGACTGTTTAGGATAAAGTTGCGTCCTGAGGCTGCTTCTCTCGAGTCGCATGCTCAGAATCACACCCTGCAATCCTCGACGAACACAGCCCTAGTTACTACATGCATATGTAGCCATAAGCGCTCTTTCTCCGCCTTATCAACAGTCAGGTCTCCAGAGTTGGTCCTATTGCCATTTCCATGGAGGACGATGCATAAATCTAAAATAATGGAGATTCCGGAGATCTAGAAGAGCAGATCGCTGCCATTGCCGCCCCGCGTTTTCGCCCAGCCAGCCAATGGCAGCGCGCTCTAGCTTGTTAGTGTCCGATACACCGAGAACAAACTCCTGAAGGGCCTTTCACTACGTATTATTACTACGGATTCAAATACTGATGTGGCCACTTCTTTCTATTTCTTCAATAGGCATATCTCATATGCTAACTGTCGCACCCCGGCTCTGCCTTCATGGTTAGCCTTTTGGAATTGCTGGATGAGACCAAGTACACCGCCAGGCCCATTGACGATTGCTTCCACTTCTTCGCCCTCTTCCATCTCGTCGCTATCATCTGCATCTCCGGCTAGATTGACACGCCACGAGCCCTCCAAATTGTTATCACTGGTAGCCACCACCCCGGTAGAATCACTAGGTTGCTGAGCTACAGGAGTCCTGCTTGAGGCGTCGCCATCAGAGAGCTCTTTCACTTCGTCCATGCCGTCATTGACAGGCAGCGATGGCCGGAACGAGATTGAGCCGCTGTTCGATGTGCCGAACGCGGCCCTGAAGCAGAGGGCTGATGGTGAGGGTCCAGGAGCATTGAGTGAAGCGGCGAATTGAGAGCCGGCGGCCCACTGCTAAATCGAGAGCGCATCGTCGAGTGATGCATCTGAGGTCCTAACAGAGGGACTGTCGTGCCGCCATCTGATCCCAACGGTCCGCACGAGGAGTTGCATCGGCTGGGTGAGCAGGCCCCAGAGCAGGGAAAGCGGGGAGGGTGAAATCTTTGCCGGGCCCCAGGAGCGGCAGCGGCCCTCGGATTTGGACCGTAACTGTCCAGGAAGCCGTAATATGAGGCAAGCATTTTTCCATCCTTGGTTGAGAAATAATCGTCTCGCAAGTCTCCCGCAGGACCACTCTGATTAGCCGTGCGGCCTTGAGGATTAGACCGGGCATCTTTCTTAAAATCAAAGACGGCGAAAGAGCACACGTAGCCCAACCCATCTACGTGGACAGTGAATTCGCGGAAAAAGTCAATCAGACGATCGCTGCATTTAGGAAGACTGAACCACAGCACAAATGGAGTGAATATCATGCTTAGGATCTCCTCCAGGAAAATCACAATCTTCATTTGGTAGAGCATCGCGAACTCTTGTCTCACCTGATCGCTGTGTAAACGTCCAGCCCAATGGTCTGGTCGATAGTGAGTAAAATTAGTCACTTCCAGGAGCGCAAATTCAGGGTCAAAGACGTCGGTTTCTTCCGGTACCAATCCCCGAGCGAGGGCCCAGACACTACCAAATAATCCGAGGTAGAAAAGGACGGTGCGATCCTGAGTAATCTCAAACCCCAGGAACAACTCTGGATCTAAAAGTGAAGCCAACGCTAGAACTGAGGCAAGAGCCCCTGCAATAAAAGCCACAAAGCGTGAGATTTGCACCGTTTTGTCCTTGGGGAATTGGTCAACGTAGCGATTGGCAAAGGGATATGACATGTTGATGCGACGCTGAAAAAGATGCCAAAGTTCGTTAAATTCGCGGAACTTCCATTCCGCAAGAGGTGTATACTGGCGCGAGCCAATTTGCGATGGGTTTTTGATACTCGTTGAAATACCGAAAGAAATAATGCATCATAAAGTAAACAACGATAAACGGCGCGACGAAGATATTCATTATACCCGCAAAAATAAAACGCCGTCGTAGACCTTCGCTCAAAGCTCGTCGGTGTGTATCTCTTAAAAGAGTGGTCGTACCTGGCCCTGCTCATTGAAGACGTAGTCTAGAATACATAAATTCAAATTCCATTCTAATGTGCGTGAGAACAATTGTCGATTTCGAAGAAAGGGCACCGGTAAAGTGAGGTCAAGGATGTCTTTGTTAAACAGAGCTATAAGGTAATTTTCCTTCCGCATCAGTCGGTTGGCGATGTCATGGGCATCCATTCGCTGCTTCGACTGGCTGCCCATGAACCTTCGATGCTTGGCAGAAATGGCAGCAGCTGTGGATGGATTGGCATCTCTCAGAGTCATCAATCGGCTGACGACTTGTTGCCATGATATAGTCTGTATCTCCGGGTCGGAGATGTCTAGCAAATAGTGATAAAAATCATGCATGTGTCGGAGTCTTCGAATATCGAGTATGTACTGGACAAGTTTACCGATCCAGAAAAAGTGAATAGCCACAAGAGAAGTGTGGTAGACGTTGAAATCTTGGTCATACATTTCGGTACAAGAATATCCTGTAAAGACTTGCTGCTACGGACCAAGTTGTAGTTAACGCAGCTCGATAGAAAGGTCGTGAAGCCCACCACAAAAGCGAGAGTTCTAAAATGGTTAGCCATCCTCTCTGACGAGTCATGGGGACAGATGCTAGTCCATACAATAAGTTGAGTACTCGACTCATCAATATACACCAAATCCCATTTCCCAGGTAATAGATGTATACGTCTTTTAAAAGTTGTCGAGGTTCTCGACATTTGCCCACCTCCACATGGCCTTGTCCTTGGGACTCGCAGATGCCAAACCAGAGAAGGCCTCCGGCCGCTCTGCTGGTCGAAGTGGATGGCGCTTCCTAGATTCTTGCGGTGTTTCCCAGCGGTTCCTCGATCTACGAGATGATGGGCCGAAGTCAGGGTACGCATCATGGCGGTCATCAATACCGTAAGCAGGGGGCAGGCGGTTTGGGCATATCTTCAACATCATGGCCTTCTATCAGCAAAGATGCCGGCACGTCGTCGTGGTCACCTTCATCGGTTTCGGCTACGCGAGGAGATAACTGCTGCAGCCAACGAGGTCTCGTTGACCTGGACCTATTTCGTTGGTGATCCGACAGCTTTCGGGGCCGTCTTTGGCCTAAGAGCGCGGTGCTCTGCGTAGTAATCTGGCTGTCGGCGGCGTCATCGGGGTCGAAATTATGAAGTGATC
This sequence comes from Talaromyces trachyspermus, assembly GCA_020137715.1. Classification (NCBI taxonomy): domain Eukaryota; kingdom Fungi; phylum Ascomycota; class Eurotiomycetes; order Eurotiales; family Trichocomaceae; genus Talaromyces; species Talaromyces trachyspermus. Next base: position 6,047,342 of record JACGXQ010000015.1, on the reverse strand, counting down.
TCTGTAGGTTCTCCTCGTCCAGAGCCATGGCGGCACGCTCCTCAACGTCGGAGTTCGCAGACGCCTCATCGTCATTTCTGATAGCTTCGTAGATGGAGGGAGAGCCCGTGGGGGCAGTATCCGCGACAGTATATTTGAGCTCATCATGGTTGCGGTTGAGGGTCCAGGTCCTTTCACTTCATAACTGGCATAGCTGTGGTTTCGGCACAGAGAGCCTTACTTCACCGGGGAATGAAAAGCGCGATACGACGTGCAGGTGACGGTGGCATATAGAACTCTTTTTTTCAGTAGTACCCGTGACCTGGATTTGGGGCCCTTGTGATTGTGCCGCAGATTGAAGCTTGGATATGTTGAACTACTCCGGTGTCTGTAGGCTTATCTGCGAAAGGGAAGAGGGCATGACGCAGGCTTGGCACGTATCAGCACGTGACCGTAGCCCAAGTCTCTAGACTCTTACTGATCAGAATACTAGTACACTACTTCTAGTTACCAGTAACTTACTGCAATCTGTAGTTATAATCAATAATCAGTAATTGAATGATTATAAGTTATAACATATGTCATACACCGATGCCTCTTTCAAAGAAAGGCCGTGAGATTGCTGCCACGCATGAATCATGATGCCCCGTTCATTGGCCACGATGTCCCAGGATAACCGACTAGTTAACAATGGAAATATGTATGAGCAATGGCAATTCCTAACACCTTGACGGGAATGGGCTATTAGACCACTGGCCGTCCGTTGTTGCTGCCGGTGCTTATCGACGAATAAGTGATGCGTATAGTTCGCGAACTGGTCTCGCCGGTGTCACCATGAAAAGAATCGGCATGTGTCTGCAGCCATATTAATAATACGACTGATGAGAAGCAGTTTTGTTACGACACATCAGAATTCCGCTGAACATTTAACTACAGTCTACTGCTACTGCTAGTGCTCGAGGATGGATCATGGCTGAGATGGGAATGGCTGCAAACCCAACAAACTGCCAAGAAGACGCCACAAGGCGCCTCCTTCCGTAGACTCTTCTCTCTCGCTCTCTCCATATCATTTGCAGACCGACCACCACCACCACCGACTCCGCATCTCCTCCCAATTACTTGTCCACACTCCTCCCAATTGACCTCCTGAGGAGAGCCCGCCTCCTGGCAGCTACTCTTCCTTGTATCCTTTGGCAAAGGGCATCGCTTCTCGCCTGTCTTCAACACGCGAGCCCGGAAGCCCCTCCCTCCCCGCGCAAACAGGTATGTTCCCATAGCCGGTCAAGCTGTGTATCCCAAGTCTTTTGTTATTTCTCATTGAATGGGCTGAGCCTATTGTTGCAATCAATGCTTCTTATTCTGTCGCCTTCGAAGTGTCGCAAATTATCGCCTGACTGATGGGAGACTGCGGCTTACTAGAGATTGATCGAATTGGACCACAGGCGCAATCCAGAAGAGCCTGACCCCGTCGCGAAACCCCTCGACGCTTCCACAAAAATTCTCTATCAATCTATTCCACGCGCACCGACCCGGGCCAATGTGTCGCATTTCGCTCCATGCGTCTCGTTGACAGCCCTTCCACTATTAGGGAACGGCGAGTAGCATAGACTGGCCGTCCAGCGGGTATACTTGTGAAGTTAAAAGGACCCAGCTTGAAGAAAGAGTTGAGAAGAATGGAGCAAGAGCACTCCAACGGGTTCCGGCGAAATTCGCTTCAACATGGGATTCATAGCCGCCCGGTTGAACGACGACCGAGTAAGAAATCGTCATCCAAAGACCGACATGGGATGGTCTACCCGGACAGTTTTCAGCAAGGAAGTATAAGAACTGTTACACCAGATTCTGCATCTGATGTCGGCAACCAGTCATCTCTTTCTGAGTCCGACTACTTGTCCACCAACGCTAGCGTCTCTCCGCGGTCCACCGCTCGATCAAGAAACACACATTGGGAGCGCCGTCGGGAGTTCAGTCCCTATCTTTCTGCCACTGAAACTGATGACCCGTCAAGTGATCTGAGAAGCCAGCGAGCTCGATCGAGGACGACTACTTTAGAAGAACAAAGGAGCGAAATATCGCCACAGTTTTTGTCTAGGACCAGAAATAGGATTGGCTCAATCAACACTACGACAGTTCCCACCGACCCGAAAATTTCTGAGGAATCCGTAGGGTCTATAGGCTACCCCTCGGTCGTACCGTCACCCGCCAATGCCGGCCAAATCAGTACTCGTCAACGTCCATCCAAAGCGCCCTCGGGTGGGCCTGCGATGATCACGGGGGTTTCTAGGAACCCGGCCGCATTTGTATCCCCGTTATCTCATGCCGACTCTGCCAAGATCCTACAGTTGATGAAGACAACTTGCGGACGAATGCACGGTATTCTATCCTTCCGAACTGCCACAAGCACTCAATGGACTTCTGGTTACTGTGCAATAAACGTTGCCACTGGTAGCTTGATCTATCAGGCTAAAGGGGAAGTAGCCATGGCAAAGACCTTGATCCCTGATCTTCGCGGATGTCGCGTCCAGACACAGTTTGACACCGAGCTCCAATCGACGTATCTTAGCGTTTCAACATTCTCATCTGGGTTGGGCATCCAACTTAAGCCCCATGTAAACGAAACATTCGACTCGTGGCTTGCAGCATTATTATGCTGGCAACCTATACGCCCGAAAGGTGTGCAGAATAAGAGAACAAAGCCTCAGTCAGTGGCAATCGGCGACCGCCGTTTTGCCGAGCGACGTCGAAACTCTGAGAGCACAGTACAGAAGGAGGCAGCTATAATCAAAGTTGGAAAAATGCACCTCTGGGAGAAACCTAGCACTTCTGGGCCACCTCCCGAATCTGGCTGGCAGCCATCTACTGCATACAGACAGCAAAAATCCTATTCCTCGGCATGGCAGAGGGTTAGCTGTACATTACAGGAGAACGGCCATTTCAAGCTATTCACCGAAACAGATGTATCGCTATTGGCAGTTATTCATCTCTCGCAATTATCTCGATGTGCAATTCAGCAGCTGGAACCATCTGTCTTGGGCGATGAATATTGCATTGCTATATACCCTCAGTATGCTGCGCTCTCCGTATCAGACAGTGTCTCGAGACCAGTTTTCCTTTCCTAGAGAGCAGGGTCTTATTCGAGGTGTGGTTTGTCCTCTTGCGCGCTTTTACCATACCGGAGTTGTACGGGCCCGAGACCGCTCCTGGAGATGATCCGAACCGATCACAAAACCTGGTCAATCCACCGGCCACGTCAACAACTGATATGTTTCGGATCGAGAGAACGCTGTCACTTCGTATCACGGAAGCTAGGCTGACAGGCAAGCACAGTAGCAACGACGATTCGCTGAAAAACAAAAGTCTCTAAATCCTGCTAATAAGGATTATGTCAGTGATTACTACACCGAGGTTCTTTTAGATGGGGAAATAAGAGCCAAAACGGCAGTTAAGCAGAGAACATCAACCCCTTTTGGAGAGAAGAGTTTTCTTTCTACGATCTACCTCCAATTCTGTCTAATGCATCTATTCATTTGAAGACCTTAAACCCCGCACAAAAAGACTGGACGATTATCGCTCATGGCCCATACAACCTCGATTCTCAGGCGAATCCTCTGAGTGTTCTCGATGATCTCGAATTGTCGTCGCATGACGCAACCTCCGGTCGAGTTGATTTGCGCCTGGATGACCTCGAAGTAGGAGTTGATCATGAGAAGTGGTGGCCAATCATCGACGACAGAGATCAGGTTTTGGGAGATATGTACATGAAGATCCGAGTAGAGGAGATGATTGTCCTGATGTCTCATGAATACGAGCCTATGTCAGAGCTTCTTCATACCTTCCGAACAACCTTACTATAAACATGATTCAACTCGTGCCAACAGAACTTACCCGCATGTCTGAGATCCTCCTGAACATTTTCCAGGTATCCGGCCAAGCTGTGGATTGGATATCAGCCCTCGTGGAAGATGAAATCGATGGGCTTGATAGGGATTCCAATACAACCGTCCATAATCGGTTCCGGTACGCCACCAGGTTACATTCGAATGACTCAAAGGAGTCTGGCCAGGACCGCGAGGCTATTCTGCGAGACCTTGGGCGCTCTGCGACTGTCGAAGCGAACCTGCTATTTCGGGGAAATTCTTTACTGACCAAGGCTGTCGACATGCATATGAGGCGCCTAGGGAAGGATTATCTAGAGGAAACAATTGGTGAACGAATTCGCGACCTCAATGAAAGTGACCCAGATTGCGAGGTGGATCCTGTCAAGCTTCGTGGTAGTCGGCCAGAAGACTTGGAACGCAACTGGCGGAATCTTATTGGGCTCACCAGTCTATTTTGGAAATCGATTGCGGCATCAGCTTCAAGATGCCCTCCGGAACTTCGACGTATTTTCCGACACGTGAGAGCTTGCGCAGAGGACCGTTACGGCGATTTCTTACGCTCAGTCACTTACAGCAGCGTCTCGGGATTCCTGTTCCTTCGATTTTTGTTCCCGCCATTCTGAATCCTAAATTGTTCGGTTTATTGAAAGGTAAATATTAAGACCTCCACGGCTTCAGAAAGTTCTTGTTTCTTTCTTTACCTAACAGATGTAAACAGACCACCCGCGACCTCGTGCTCAACGTACCCTGACACTCATTGCCAAGTCTCTTCAAGGCTTAGCAAACATGACAACCTTTGGCAGCAAAGAACCGTGGATGGAGCCCATGAACAAATTTCTACTTTCAAATCGCTCTGCTTTCAAGGAGTTCGTGGATGCAATCTGTGCAATCCCAGCAGAGAGGCCGGCGCAGATAGTTACGCCACAATATGCCACACCCATTCAGATCTTAGGGCGGTTACCTCCTACATCTCGGGAAGGGTTTCCAAGTCTTCCTTTCCTTATTGATCATGCAAGAAGTTTTGCGGCACTTACAAAGCTATGGCTACAAAAGCGCCTGAAAACTTACATGAATCAGAGAATGTTGATCCAAGTGTAGCCAAGTTTCATACGCTCGCCTTGGAGCTTCAGCAACGGACAAAGGAATGCTTTGGCAAGGCAGAACAAGCCGAGCGGCCAAACGGTAATCTCGAAATGAAATGGGAGGAATTGGTGGAATCGATGGACCGATCTATAACGTTCTACGACGAAGCCTCAAAACCGGCCACCCCTGCTGCCGAGACACCGCTGACGGCTCCTGCAATCGTCTCCAATCATCGCAATTCTATTGGCTACTTTTCGCCGAGACCTTCACTGCCACGCCGGTCAACTGATACTGCTGCAGATGGTGATGAAGATACGCCGCCAAGCTCTTCGTCCGCAACTTGGGAGAATTACCGTCTACCATTCGCAGTGGGTAGGTCATCAGATCCCCGCGAAAGTGTTACCAGTTCCAGGAATTCATCACAGTATTCGTTGGAATATTCAGAAAACCCGAAGAGCCGAGGAAAAGAGTCGTCAAATAAGCTACGAATTCTCGATCTTGTCCCAGGCCCATCGAGACGCAAGAACAAGGATTCGTTAACCAATGTATAACTGAGCCCAAACACTGATACGGTGTCTTGTGGGCACTAAATCGAGTTCATAGGTGAGCTTGCTATACATAGATTTCATTTCCACAAATTCCAACCTAATATATCTAATAGTCTGTATATAGGTACCGAAAGCATTATACGTATATACTTGCACGACTGTAATGCATTTTGTTTACTCTCTTTTTCCTTCTCATGATATTTTTCATCTCTCGACGCATCTATGTTCATTTGGATACCCTTCCCTATTTTGCCTTTTCCCTTTGAATATTCAGGTGGGCTTTTCGTTTAAATGATATTCTCCTCCCTCACAGGCCATTCATTTTGTTAGTAAAGAAACCTTTTCATTTCTTTATAAAATCTCTGTGCTGTAACAAATGTTGGCTGTTTGGTGGTGTTTTACTAAGATTGGGTTCGCACTATGGCATCAAAAGACAGAATTATGTTGTCTTTTCACATATTAGGTACATAGGTTAGTTTAACAATATACACGAATTGTGCTCACGCGATAATTTTTTCCCTTGAACATTAAACACCTAAGAACACTAGACAAGCATGATGTCTTAATTTTCCAATGTCTTCTTTTTACATCCACAAGCAGACCTTCCCACTGGCGGTTCCTCCAGCAACCCAATTTTACTTCTGTGAAAGACCGCAACTGCAGGGACAGCAGTTATGTCAACGCCGCCTAGCTGGGCCAATTGATCGCCATTCGACGTATATATGTCGACGAAACGGTTCATGTTGGCAATGCAGAAGCGTTGTATTGCGGATTGGGGATTCTGTTGCCAGTGTGGTCGGAGGCTGTGAGTAGCTGTGTTAGTGGTAATTTTTGACTGGATATTCCAGAAGAAAGTGGATAAGTAACGTACATGGTAACCCAGCGTCCTGTCTGGCAATTATGCCTCACAACCGTATCAGGCTTCATTTCTGTAGTTGAATTGAGTTTATGGCCCGGTTCCCAGGACGCAATGCCCCTTTTCCCGAAATCATACAACTTGATGGAATCATCATAAGACGAGGTGGCAATCTGGCCAACGCTGTTGAACGCTGCATGCGATACAGAGAGTCGACTTTCATGTTCGCCTATCGACTCAGGATTGGAATGAGACAGTTTCCTTATATCCCATAATCGCATTGTGCGATCTAGACTTGCGGTTGCAAAGAAATGTGGATGGGATGGAAATAAGGAAAAGCCACCAATTTTCTTCTCGGAAAGCTGCCATTCTTCCACTGACGTGGGCTTGTTAGGAGAACGAAGGTCGTACCGGTTGAAGAGACCACTGAGTGTTGTCCAGTAAAGACAATTGGGATCGTCAGGTGCCATGTCAATGCCCGATATTGGCTCGTCAATGGATCTTGATTCGGGCGCATATTTCTCCTCAGACGTCATCTTTTCAAGATCCATTTCGCGAATCGAGCTGTCGTAACTTGCCGTATAGAGGTGAGTGAGCTTCTGTGGCTGTATGACCATTGAACTAATTGTGCGAGTATGCTGTTTGAGGATGGTGATAGCTGGGTTGGGCTCGTCGTACTCTTCTTCCTCATCGGCAGTAATCTCTGATCGCTTCTGTGATGCGTCGAGCACACCCAAATGTCCCATTTTATCTCCAGCAAATATAAGCGGTTTCGCTTCAGATGGGTGGAATGTCATTGTATAGATCCGTTCCGGGGTGACCTTGATACCTACAAGAGTATATTGATCGTGTTAGCCATATTATATTTCCACCCCTTAACTTTGGCATGTAGCAACAACGTACGACCAGGTGTCCACTGATCCCATAATTCCAGAGAACTCATTTCTTCTCTAAGCGCCTTCAGATCCTTATCTGTTGTCTTTTCACATCCTCATCCCCGAATGTACGCACATAGGGCTTCGCAACACCCTTGGTGACAACATCAATGCCAATAAGGGCATCACCCGTCACCTTTGACCAGAAACCAGCATGTTGTCAAGCGTGAAGAAATCAGACTTGCGCAATCGTTTCTCTCGTTCAAGCTTCTGCGACTCCTCAAATGCTTCATCCGCCTTCCGCTTTGCGACCTCGCTATCTGCCGTGAGACCTCGGAGGCGAGATGACATGCGGCGTACGATCGGTGCCTCATTTTCTTCCTTTTCACGCGAGGGGCAGCTTTTTCTTCGGTCGTGAGATGGCGCCACTATCTCTGTTTCCGGGTTTGGGTGATGGTTTTGAGAAGAGGCCTGACGACTGTGCTTGAAGTGCGAGCTTTTGAGAAGAGCATCGCGCTCCGCGATATTGGCGAGTCGTTGTTTCTCGAATTGGGAGAGTTCTTCTGTCTGAGGGCGCGGCATGATGATTGGATGATTCTGGCGTCTACAGAAATGACTTAGTGACAAGTGTAGAATGGAAATTTGAAACCAAAAAGAAAGAAATCAGGGCATTTCTTCCCCTTTGCGGGTAAACGCGTAAAATCAAACGGCGAGGCGGCGCGTATCCACGTGACCTATTAAAGAGCATTTTCTTACATCGTGACATCACAATTCGAATTATGGATATGCACATACATTGAGATTCCGGCTTTTGTAAAATCAAAGACTTTGAGTTGAACAGGATTACCATTGTTAGTACAGCTGATGCGTAGTATATGGAGCGACTCCCATAGTCAAAATTATCAATCGTAAAGATACAGGCCGACCCAAAACCAACACACCTCGTAGGTCGGAGGAGAATTACGACCGCAAAAACAAGGACAGCAATTCTTAAATCTTCAGTCCCCAGCTTCTACCTAGACCGACAGCTGTTCCAGCCATAAATCCCAAGTACGATTTCACATCTCCAACTTTTTCCCCAATTGCTGCGTTATCCCGAATACGTCGCTCAACAAAATTCTCCGTATCTTGAAAGCCAGGAGTTGAATCCTTAGTCATGATCATTTCGGCGCTGACGTAAATTGTCGATAGCGAGAGGCGTTTGGTGTACCAGGAGCTGTCTATGGAGGCGTCCGAGGCTAGATACAGAATATCGGATGAAAGAGCGTGCAGCTCGGAAAGCGCAAGAGGAATGTTTGATGGAAACGACATGAGAGCTAGTGCCTGTGAATAAGATGCGCTATCAGCATGACGAACGATTATCCATCGACAAGAAAAAGCTGTATTATGAACCTACATCCTGCCAATGATGTATGATCTTGCTATTCATTCTCAGTCGCTCAAGAACAAGGGACTTGACTTTCTCATCAACACTCTTTTGTTGTCCTTCAAGCAGACCATTCTGCACTTTCGCCCGCAACAATCCACGCCTGCTTGCCAGCCAGTAGAGCACGAGATCCATTTCTTGTCTTGAAAAGAGTTGTATCGACACATCTAGGAATCCCACATCACGAGCACCCAATATCAATGTATCCTTTGTAAAACCATGTTCGGGAATATGTTCTAGAGCGGCTGATAGAATCGCTGTTTGTGAATTCGAGTACTCGTGAGTCGGTAACGGCGTGTGGAAGCTTGAATGGTAAGGCCGAGTCTGCGCATGAAGTGATGCTGCTGGTGAGCAGAGCATTCCACAACGGGTTTGTCGAGATATAGATGCATATATCCGAGTGCTCATGAATCTGCGTGATGACCGGAAAGACAGAGTTGCTGGCAGTGGTTTGCATGAAGCCTGCGCAGCAATGATCGTGTTGGCAGCTGGTCGGCAACTACACAAGGAAGCCATGGTGACGCACTGTCTCTTCACCAATAAAGAACAAGGGATATTGTCTCGCGCACGCCAAATATGATTCAATTGCAATTCAAGCAAGCTTGTACGTGGAGAGATTGCCTGGACGTCTGAGTCTGACGACGGGTAGAAAAGGTTAGAGCGCGATGATGATTGGCCGCGTTCCGTAGCTTGGCTGGCCAATGGACTTTCAAATTCAGGCTGCCAAATATCAATTAATGATTTTCCCTTCAACTTTTAAAAATCCTTCTATAGCAAGATATGGCATAAGGCTTGATAATTGTTCACGGCTCTTGACAACCAAACGAGGTTAAGGCTTTTGGCCGTAGATTAAAGTACCTTCTATTATTATGCGGAAGCATCATCTTATATGCTAACTATCAGAAGCCTGGTCCTGGTTATAGTCCTATGATGGATGCGAATAGTTGCAAGGAGAGCAATCTCACTATAGGTCAGTGGTTTGATACAAATTCTTTAGCATATTCAAATCCAGGATGATTGACACACAGTCCTCGGTGTGTCTATATTTCCCTTCACGAACGCCGGCGAAAGGGTTACCTAATATTAAATAACCAGTATAACCAGTATGTAATCCTTTCATAAAGAGTCGAAATACTCCGAGGCTGAGAAGTTTTGATTCCCGCTGCAAGCATCAAACGATAGGACGTCTGCAACTTCGCGCTAAGTACACGCGCATTCCCAACACGAGTGGTAACGGACCTTCTCTGCATGGCATGCGTAACTAGTCACGTACTGAGTCATGCAGACTTCTGTATCTGGCTCCTGATACGTTTCAACATATGCACGCATGCGCAGACGCATTAGTATCCCATCCGCACCGAAAAGGATGATAGATGTGGCTATTATATGAGTCGAAGCGACTAAGCAAAGTAGGCGGGTTTCCTCCCATGTATTGGGCAGCAGCCGCCGACATACTTCTTGCTATTGAAAAATTTGCCAACCGGGGTATATGAACCGTATCGCCGTCACCACATTGGTCCGGTGAGTTGCACGTAATAGAAGCGGGACCGGAGAGACAATTGCGTACTGTCAGAACACACTTCACCAAGAGCAGAAAAGGACAAATCTCGTTCTATAGTCAAAAATTTGTCAAGGATCCTTGGAATTTCACATTGTCATCTATTGTCACAGTTCGAACATGAGTTCAAACCCATACAACGGCCAAAATGCTGTAACGGGGATCAAATGCTGCGCCGCGATTCTCAAAGAGGAGGAATCCTGGACAAGACTAGACAGGGGTTGAGCTGCTATTTCATGCAGGCCGCATAATCTGGCTTTCTCAGAGTTTCTCTCTAGCGCAGATGTAGCGGGTCTCTGAACCAATGGGTCAAGGACTGACTGATTTTTCCAAGGCTATACCGTGTTGGTCAAGTGACAACGGACCAGGGTGTATAGCACCATGACCTCGTAGTGTCTCAAGGATAAGGGTGGGCCTGTAGAACGCAAATACGTACTCAAATCACATAAAAACCGAACGATACAATGGGATTGGCTGCTAGCGGTCACAAGAAAAAGATAGTCCTTTGGAATTAATGACAATTTGGGCTGTGCTGCGTGTGCGCTATGTCCGATGCCCTGATTTGGGTCTAAGTATCATTTTTATGGTCGTCTCTTTTCCTGTTGCTGTTGATGCTGTCACCGTTAGGCTTTAGCTGCAAGGATGTGAGAGTGGAGAGCTTGTCCATAATGATATACTATACTGAACAATTTCATAACTATTAGATATCACATTTTAGTAGGGTGTCGGGCTGTCACAAGAAATGTTTGACGGCGAGACCTGAACTACACCGAAAACGAATCGGGCACGACTTACCATGACATACTCAATAGAAACTTAAATTTCTCTCCTCAGAGGCAAGCAAATGAACATCGATCGACAGGCTTCCGAGCGCACGTACAAGGCAACATCTACTACTAAATCACACCAGGGCAGCAGGCGAGTGCATGTAGATAGGAAGCTGTAAGAAAATTGATTCCACTGTCAGACCTTGCCTGAAAAAGCTTGGTTCCGTGGTACCAAACGCTTTGGTTCGTTGTCATAGCGTGTCGGAGTAGAGTAAGTACGTATGCATTTCAACTAGGGGCGCAGCGCTTTCGCCGACTTGTATGTGTCAGAATTGGTCCGATGACGGCCAGAGATACCAATCTAGTCGCTCGGCGAGGCAGGGTTTGTGGGTCACACACATTCTGAACGTCACAAGGCTGAACGAGACGTCCACCAGGTCATCGATAGGCTAGATGTAAACCTTCGAATGCCAAAAGGCTAAAGCTGTGGAAAAATGTGCCGTGACAAACGCCTACGTGCATGACGGGCGGGTTTATATATCAGCATGTCGGCCACAGAATACGGTCATCGCGGGAAACGACGGTCAGGTAGTTTTGGGTACAATTGAGTGCTGAAGATATTGATTGGATGCTTCTGAAGGTGCTGCCGTGAAGGACGGTACGTAGTACGATTGAATGCGCGGACTTTTCCTATCCTTGCGCAGGACATGACAGTCAGAAACTCAGGTTCGAAGGACTTCAAGACTAGAAGCACGAGTTTTGACGTGAATATGTAGCTAGCCCACTAGTTCACATGGGCGAAGTTCAGTCGCTTCAGCCAAGTTCTGTTTGTTTCTCGCATAACGAAGGTTAGAAGTATAACGAAGCATTCGAGATTGAAAATTCCCGGCGGAGGTGCGCTGCTTTCCGTGAAGGCATGAAAGTGACGGTGCATGGAACAACGTCGAGGTCAACACGAGCGTCGAGGTCGCGAAGACGAGGCACCTGCCCATTATAGGTTGATAGTGATGCTAAACGGGCAAGCGGCCTTTCCGTAAGGGGAAGGCCGCTGCGGAGGACTGCGGAAGCCTGAAGGAGTTCCGGGTGGGGCACTACGGAGGAGAGTGCGGGCGTAATGGCTGTAATCGTATCGCCGTGTCCGAGTGTATTGTACCTAGATTTGGCACGATGCACCGGCACGTACGGCAGATTCTAGGGTCCTCCGTTTAATTTCAGACTGTTACTGTTGCATATGGACAGTTGCACGCTCATTCTTCTGATCGCCATGGCTGGCTGTAGAGTTATGTTAACTATCGTCCTGGTATTTCAAGGAAGCGATGGCAGTAAATTCTTGCGTGCATGCACTAGTTAACTAATTGCGAATGGACTCCGGGTATGCCTAGCTAATCATGGTCGAGTCCATATGGCGCCGTCTGTATACGGAATACATACGCATGCACTGCGTTAGGTATCCGTACATTGTAATTTTCGTAATCGAGAAACAGCGGTGGATATGATATGGTTGGCCGTTGGAGCCTGAGGCAAGCCAACAAGTGAGTGGTGAGAGTGGTGACAAAGGAAGGAAGGCGTCGAGGCGAGGAAGGACCCACCTGCCATACCAGAGCGAGCCTCGCAGCTCGGCGAAACTCGCCGAGGCCGCAGCTGCTGATCTCGTTAATTCTCATCAATTAACCCAACCGAGGAAGTTAGCTGGTTATTATTGTCGTTGCTAAACCGCCCACAGCGCTTGCTATTCGACTGACCAGTGACGACTCAGGACTGACTGATCGAGCAGGGAGGGAAGAAACAAAACAGGGAAAGTAAGGTCAGTGGGCGCCGGTCATCCCCGTCATATGTCGTTGTTTTCGTCGTCCTTTTGCCAGACAGACCTCTCGGATGTCACAGCGAGGTAAAAGTCCGTGAAACAGACTTGCTACGCGTCAACCACACGCGCAGCTGTTCAGCTTGCATCCGCCTAATTTAATTGTTTTTCACCTCATTTCACCCAAGCCCCTCCTTCCGCTCCCACAAGGACAGATCCTCGCCAATCGGCTGGAGCCTGCAGTGCAAGAGATTCTAGCCCGTTCCCCTCGTTGCGTACTCTTCATTTTGTGCATACTGTACGCTCTATTCGCTCGCCCTCATAAAGGAATCTGCCGTCCCGCCGCTGTACCTTGGTAGCGCGTGCGTTCCCACTGTCATGCTTGTACCGGTTTGCTGACACACAACTTTTCCAGCGCGCCTGTCAAAGGTCGAGCTTGCTAGACTCAATTCGCCCGACATCCCTGTCCACAAGGGACCGTTCCTTGACGTCTAGGAAGTACAAGCGCTCTGCCCGCTGCTTGTGTCGCCCACTCAAGTGCCTTTCTCTCTCATCTGCTCACCCCAACGTGCAGCGCAGCCTCTGCCATTTCCCACCTTTCCTTTTCCAACTCAGACCTGAACGGAGGAGCGCCGCAAGCTCTTGTATCCATTTTCGGCGCAAATAATCATGGGTGCGTTAATATTTTCTTACTTCCACACTCGACTGTTTTTCTTGCCTTTCACACATACCTCTTCTTCTCCATTCATTGCTATTAAGAGATTGAACAAGTTGTACTTCTTTCACTTTGTTTCTCTAGCATTGCTGTACCGTCCCCGTACAGGTAAAATCCCTCGGACCGTTCGTTCATGATCATCCATCTTCCCTTCACCCTCTTCTCCCCATACAGCGGGTTGGTCTAGCCCACCACCACCACCCACCTTCTTCGCATCTCGGCTTCGTTACATGCGGTTGAGAAAACACCAAGGTGATCCTTCTACTACCTGCTCTCTGTATCGGGGAAGTGTCGCCAATCTGAATCACTTTTGTTTGCTTTGCTCCCTTGCCTTTGTTCAAATAATCATCTTCCTACACTTGTCTGCATTCTATTAATCGTTCATATTTTTGTCAACAAATTATTGTAGCACTGGTGTACTGACGCTTTATTCCGAAATACCAGCTGACGTTTATCGCCCAACCCAAGTAAGTGGCTATTACTTTCTTGATACGCTTCAGTCGTTCATTCCCCATTCAGTCCAGAACCTTGGATGTTTGAACAAAAGGCCTGTTCGTCTCGTCGAAAAATAACAGCTCTTCTTGACCTCAGTTGCAAGATCTGGATCTCACACATGCGTCTCTTGCATTGTTGAAGGTTCTCAGTGCTGTAACATTCTATCATGCGATAATCATGGGACCTTACGGCCAGTGAATATATAGCGCACAGGTCTTCCCTTATGGCGCTGGATAAATTGGCACTGGCGCAATTCTCTGGCCCCATTCGTTGACTGCATTTTTTGTTGAATGAAATGCACTCGTCGCCCTTTTTGCATGCTTATTTCTAAATAGCCATATATTTGGCAAAGATTACTAACCATTCGCAGCGCGAGAGGTCTCGTTCTCCACGTGGTGATCGTGGTCGCCGGTCGCGAAGCCCTCGTCGATCTCGTCGTTCATACTCTCGCAGTCGCTCTCGCAGTCGTGACGATTATCGCCGCAGCGAGCGTAGATCTAGATCGCCCATGAGCGGTGTAGGTGGACCTTCTGGAGGACACTCGGGCTCTGGCTACGGTGGGCGCGGTGGTCCGCCATCAGGTAGATCGTTTGAAGATCGTTCAGCGGCACGAGAGCAAATGATGCAGACCGTCCGAGATTCTTCTCAGCAAGACCGACGTGTCTATGTCGGCAATCTATCATACGATGTAAAATGGCATCACCTGAAAGATTTCATGAGACAGGGTTAGTAAGATTTCCTAATATTCGCCCTGGATACCATTGCTAACTACAGCCATTTCCAATGGTCTCCAGCTGGGGAAGTCCTCTTTGCCGATGTTTTGCTACTTCCGAATGGAATGTCCAAGGTGGGCGCCAACGTGTAGATGTGGCTGGTTTTCTTTTTGGTTACTTTGATGGACTGTTGGGTTGACCGGGTTGGGACATGGCTGTCCGGAATTTGTAGGGCTGCGGGTAAGTCGACACTCGAGACCCTCCCAAATCATCGTTTTCGGACCGCGTAACTAATTCGCTATTTTAGGATTGTGGAATATGCAACGAGGGAGCAAGCTCAGCATGCAGTGAATACTCTCAGCAACCAGAACCTCATGGGACGCCTAGTATATGTTCGCGAGGTAATTGCTGCCACGAATTGGTTATGGGGATGGAAGAAGGAACTAATTCTTAAACCAAATTTGTAGGACCGCGAAGCTGAGCCTCGTTTTGCTGGACCACCTTCAAGAGATGTTGGTGCTGGCAGAGGTGGTGCTGCTGGTGGTGGAGGGCGACAAATCTATGTCTCTAATGTTCGTCTACTCCTTCCCGTGACAATATTGTTGACCCACCTTTCCAGCATGGATTAAGGTGCTTTGGCATGTGCTAACTATATACAGCTTCCTTTCAATGTTGGCTGGCAAGATCTGAAGGATCTCTTCCGTCAAGCTGGTAAGTGTAGACTCTGTAACGTTCCACTAGCATGAAATGAAGGCAAGTTTCGAAATCAGAATTGACCAGAAGAATCCTGTAGCCCAACAAGGTGGCGTCATTCGAGCAGATGTTCTCAGCGACCCAAGTGGCCGTCCAAAGGGCTCTGGTATCGTCGTCTTCGAGTCCGCTGATGATGCCAGAGTTGCTATCCAGCAGTTCAACGGCTATGATTGGCAGGGAAGAATCCTTGAAGTTCGCGAAGACCGCTATGCTGGTGGCGGCGGCCCTGGTGGCTTTGGGGGTGGCTTTGGTGGTCGAGGTGGATACGGTGGTGGATTTGGCGGCCGCGGCGGCTTTGGCGGTCGTGGTGGTTTCGCTGGCCGTGGTGGCTTTGGAGGGTTATGGACGTGGTGGTTTTGGTGGTGGCGGCGGCGGTGGTGGTTTTGGTGGCTACGATGCTACTGCTGCTGTTGCCCTCCGCCTGGACCACCAAACCCTTTCACTGACTACGCTACCTCGGAGGTGACAAGAGCGCGACGATCTACGTCCGCAACGTGAGTATCATAGCTGAACCAAATGCATAGAGGTGAGCTGCTAACAAAGTTGCAACAGCTTCCGTGGTCGACTTGTAATGAAGATTTGGTAGATCTTTTCACCACCATTGGCAAGGTTGAACGCGCAGAGATCCAGTATGAGAGCAATGGTCGCTCTCGCGGGACCGGTGTTGTTGAATTTGATAGTGCCGAAACTGCAGAAACCGCAATTTGTAAGTCTAGCCCGCCGTGACTCTCTTTGATAGGCAGACTTGCTGACTTGTCTAGCCAAATTCACTGGTTACCAATATGGTGGCCGTCCTTTGGGAATCACGTTTGTCAGATATATTCATCCATCGGGCCCAACAGATGGTGGAGATGTCGCAGATGATTCAATGCCATGACACAGGACCAGATGATGTAATTTTAAAACTCACAGGTTGCGTCAGCTCGTCTTTCATACTTCTCAACTTTTCATAGGGGCAGAGTGTGGTTAATCGTACTATTCCATTCTATCCCCTCGCCAAGGCACAGAGAAGAAATTGATGTTCCTGCTACGCCTCACACCTATTTCGGCCGTCCCTTTTTTCTTCCTCTTCTGTTTTCTTTTCCTTTTCCTTTTTAT
Organism: Talaromyces trachyspermus; assembly: GCA_020137715.1. Lineage (NCBI taxonomy): Eukaryota > Fungi > Ascomycota > Eurotiomycetes > Eurotiales > Trichocomaceae > Talaromyces > Talaromyces trachyspermus. The sequence continues at coordinate 6,030,797 of JACGXQ010000015.1, read as the reverse complement.
TTTCAAAAGAGCTTTGGTTTTGCTCCCCATCAACATTATCTCCAAGGTCACAATGTTAAAAGGTTCATGGTGTATTTGTGTACGATTACCCCCAGAGTACGCCTGAATTTGGCTTCCAAGGTTATTGGTTTCTCTTATGATTTTTGAGATCTTGCATTGGTTGCCGCTGGGAGGCATGAGAAAGAAAGTTGGAAAAAGAGAAAGAAATTATTTTATCTTAGTACCTACCCTGGCTATTTCCAATGTTATCTCTACGTTACTCCTTCCAACGTTGAAGTACCTAGGTATTTGTAGCATCTTTGAATCTGAGCTTATTTCGAGGTCGTTAATATTGCAGTTAAATCAATTCATGTCATGAAGCCATAAGGCTATATACAAAATCTTCATCTAGAAGGGGAAAAAAGGATAGCTGGGCACTATCTGGGTAAAAGAAAAGACAGAAGAGATTACCATATATGAGAAAAGGGAATAAGTTTAAGCCCATTCAATAGGCGAACATGTAGTAGAAAGAATTTTAAGAATCCCCGTATGTTCCATGTTCGTTCCAATCAGAGAAGGGGTGAATGTAAAGAAAGGAGACGTGACGCGGAAAGTATGTCGAATGATTGTGTGACAAGTCAAACAAGAAGTAAAGTGCAGCAAATGCGTGGTACTCGACGACGCATACTAGAAAGAACATATGGAATCAAACCAAATATATATAGACGAAGGCACGTATGTGTATACGTACACGGATATATATATGAAATTCAATGGCCAGCCAGCGTTCTGGAGATATTCACTCCTTAGTCACTCCTTAGCTGACCACCGGACGAGGGTAGTCTCCAGGCATCTTAAGCGAGTCAAGTGTCGACTCACTTCCTTTGGATTTTGTGGTAGGACGTGTCGCTATGGTGGCAGAAGTATTTTCGGATAGTGGGGAAGTTGCCTCTGAAGTCGGCGTCGAAGCCGTCATTGAATGTGTAGAATGAGTTTGGCGTGATAGTTGAGACTCCTGTCTTTTGGGTGATGGTATATCTTCATCGGGTATCTGTTCGCCAGCGGCGTAATTTGAATTTTGTGCAGGAACTTGAGCGGAATTGGCATCAGGAGAATATTCGTTAACAGCAGTCGCTTCACTATTTGTAGCAATAGGAGCTTGGGAGGGAGATGTCACGGGTTGTTGACGGTAGAGTTGCTCCTGTTGAGTGTTATGCTCGGATTCTTGATCTGTTCCAGTCAAGTTCCGTAAAATTCGTTATATTCCCCATCGGCGGGTCCGTATGGCAACTGGCCATGGGAGGCAATAGTGTCACTGCGTATATCCTGGGTTTGTTCATCGGATGTAAATGGCACGTCAGATCCAGGTAGGGCAGCGGTATTGGCTAAAGCTTCACGAGCGCCGGAGCTCTCTCCACTAGAAAGCGACATGGTAGCTTGTAAGTGTCGGTTGATTTGTACATCACTTGGGAAACGCCCACCTGGTCGCGGGCGCTGTGCCGGCTCTCCTTTAACTGAAGCTGCCCTTTGAAGGACGGCCGACTGGCTAGAATAAGGAGTTCGATCGGCTTCATCTTCGTCCATAACCCCGTCACTACTAATCGAACTTGCTCGAAAACTATTTCCACTCAGACTGCGAATGTGACGCCTAACAAATGCATTGCGAGCTTCGCCGGTTTTCTCGATCAGGTTCTCAATATCGTTAAACCACGCCATCATTGTATCGTAAGACTCTGCTCGAAAGACCCAAGCGTGACCACGGTGCATAGCGCCGGTTTGCCTTCCTTTAAGCATGAACTTGTGGGATGAAGAACCAGGCTGCGAGTGTGAACCTAGTTTCTGTTCCGGAAGGTAGAGCGACATGATTGGTGTCTGGGAAGCTATCCGATCTGCAGATTTGAATTCGTGCAAATGGGTTGGCGATAACACGTACCTTATAAAGCGCACGTTGAGGTTAGTCAAAATCAATCACAGAGATGTAAGTTGGGAAGAGGTTGGACAGACCATCCAGGAGTATAACTCTTCAGATACTTGCTCTTGCGTTCCAGCATACCGGAACGAACCTCAGCTGCAGCCGGGTGATCTTTCCCAGGATACGTGATGTTCTCGACGTTGCGGACAGGTATTCTAGGATCAACAAGCTGCTCGCTGTTTGTAATAAAGTTATTCCATTCATGGTCTTTGGGCATGGAGATGGGGCCAGCTCGAAGTTTTTCTACAGCATCCAAGGCAACGTCTGATTCGCGCTTCAAGATACTAGCATAGGCATTATAAGCCTTCTGTATTTCGCCAACAACTATTGACTCCAGTTCACGGCCGGAATTTTCCAAATTCAAGTATGCCTAGATATTTTCTTTAGTACATATCCCCAGCTAATGCACGAGAAGGGGAACATACTCTGTGAAGATAGTTTTCTTCCTCGATTTGTTTGTCGACTAGCTTATCGACCTGTAACCTGAGAATGAATGGATCATGTCTGCCAGAGGATGCAGAAGGATCGACGTCAACGAGACCTAGGCTTTCCTGTAGATTACGGACCGCCTTTCGCGTACTGTCCACTTCTTTATCCACGGTGTTTTGAAATCTCCGGACAAGCTTTTGATTTCTTTAATCTTTTGTTGAAGGTCGCTCCTGAGACCGGTTAATTGAAGGATGACCTCGTTTTCGACTTCCTTCGCTTTATTGGCTTCTGCAAGGCCCTGTTTGTGATAATCACGTAAGATTTCTGTGGCATCGCCTAATCCGCCAGACTGGAGAAAAGTAGGCGACAGAGAGGTGTTGTTTAAGATAGTGCCAGCCGAAAGTAGTAACTTTGCTCTTGTCTCGTACGACTTTTGTATGTCTTTGAAGAAGACGATGAGCTCCTTGAGTAACTTGCGCCAAGCTAAGATACCAGTCAGCTACTATCTTGATATCAGAGGGGAAAGCGAGTAAATACCTTGGAAGCGATTTGCAAGCTCTTCTGTCGGACTGCCACTTGTCGGTATTGGGATGTAGAAGGCGCTATTAGAGTCCTCAGGGACATATTTTTCCTTTTCTCCCAGATTGAGGCTCCTTACACTGCCAGCGCGTAGGCTGCGCCTGCTGGCACTTCGTCCCAGGCTGCCCTTCCTGCTCAAGGACGGTTTCTTCTTCAGCGTGCCGCCCCTTGACGGCGCCGTGCTGTTATGAGACATTTGCGATTCACTCCTTTGCAAGCCAGCCCCTCCAGACGCGCCGTCGAATACAAGAGAACTCCCCGTTGGGGCATGTCCATTTCTTCGTTGAAGCGCGATGGATAAGCTGATTGCGGTTGATTCATGGGACTCGTGGGTTGCGCAACCGCGAAGTCAGAGGGCACTATCGAATTGGCAACGTAAGAATTCGGTCGCGAGTCTCCGGAAAAACCGTAGCCACGGTCAAGATGTGCTGGGTTAGTGGGAAAAGGTACGGGGCCATAACTCTCATGGGACGGTGACTGTGGCGCGGCCATTGTCAGAGAATAACAGCAACAATCGCTTAAGATATGCTGGACGATGGTCGCTGAGTGTGGGGTGTGCCTATCGGGCTGGCTGTGACTGCATGGATCGGCTCGCCGCGAGAAGTTGCATCAGTTGCCCGTTGCTCTTTAGATGAGTGCGCTTGGGAATGGGCACAGAATATGGAGACGCCAGGGTGAAGACTGAAAAGGAGGAGAGTGTATGGAGTATGGAGTAATGCTCCGATAGTTAAGGAAGGAGGAATCACGGGTGACGGATGCGGATGACGTCTACGCTCGTCGGCCGGCGGCTAGGCAGGAGCGACCGTCGCGCCTTCCCCTGCTCTGCTTTCCTGCTTTGATTTTCTTTCTTCTTCATTCCTTTCATTCATTCCCTTTTTCCCTCCAACCCTATCCTGCTTGGCTATTGGATGTCCCTTGGCTAGGTCTTGCTGACCTTTTCGAATCATTGCCTCGCGGCGTGATATCAGTGCATGGTCATACTACGTGGGAGCGTTGGCTGCTTGGTTGTGGCGCAACACGAAGCCAAGATTTGCCGTCGACGGTCGATCCTGGGCGTCTACTCGTTTACCACGTATCCGCTAAGTATACGACTCTATGCTCGCTTACGAAGACCGCGCGGCGCGACGACTTCATTTGCTACCAAGTTCTCACGCTATCACTGACTGTATTTTCAGTTCTCAAGCCCATTCGAACCCAGCGGGGATAGATAATAGTATCATAAAACTGTCTCTTGGCTCAGCACAGCCACATCTGCCTGAGAAGTTTGAGAAGTTGGTTGGAACCCCAAGCCCCACCTACATGTACGGACTATGGAGAAGGGCTACGGAGTACGTACATAGATGAGAGTGTTGTGCTCAACTTGCCGATGCATAAAAGCGGTGCTTGTTACTATCAGTATCCAGCATTCCAGTATTCTACGTCATCCACTGCCGGAAGGTGCGGATGTCCTTCTCTTTTCCTGCGCCAGAATGCTTGTGATTGGCTGCTTCCCACCTTTCCACGTTCGTGAATCGTGATTCGCGAGTTTGAGGCGCTACCTTGCTGGCAGCCAATCATATCTCTTGCAATCGGCACATAAATGATAACTGTACCTTGAATGCATGTGATACGTATAACTCTCTTTTCATCAGCAGCACAGAGTATATACTGCAGAAGCTTAAAAGCTGGCCTTGAAATATTTATTCATCAGACCACATGCCGTAGAGGCTTGATTACTTCAAGGCTTTTTCTCATTTATTTTTTCCTCCAGCAAAGGAAAGGAAGAGAGAAAAGCGAGGTAAAGAAAGATGGTAGAAAGAAATCTAGGCGTGCGCAGTAAAGTCCTTCGGCGGTAATCTGTAGATCTAGAAATAATAATGGTGAACAAAGCTCCTAGTGAGTGCGATACCACTCGCTCATAGAGGCAGGAAAAATAATCTACATGAAAAGTTATTGTCCATTCACGACGCCGGCGGTGGTGTTGCTGGAACGTCAATGCCATAGGCTTCCTTGATCCGCTCGCGTCGACGCTCGGCATAACCAGGGCCATAGATACCTATGAAGCGCGAATCAGAATTATAGCACTATAAGTGTAGTGGCATATCGTGTCTTCGTGAATGGAGAGCGATACATACCTCGTCCTTCGCCTAGTTGTGCAATCGTCTCCTCAGCCGGAGTACGGTAATTCTTTCGTAACTTTTCTAGTTGTTCATACTTGTCCAAATTCTGATCCTTGTCCTTTCCCCACAATGAACCTCCGGTATATTCGAATCCAGCCAAAACCACGGCCAGACCAGTTCCGTATCCAAATACTGAAGGAAATGTTCGCGCTATTGAGACCATCAGCAAGACTGCCATCGGGATATTCTTTTCGAGAGAAAAAGAGACGGAAGACTAACCTCGCAATCCGAGGATCGAACCAGCAAAGAATCCGCCCAAAGCTGTATTCCATGTATCCTCCCTCTCTCGAAGGTTTGCCGACGCCGTTCGTACGAATGAATATGTACCCCCATTGCCGCTGAAAGAACAAGTCAGCGTGATGTTGAGCTAGACAAAAAGAAAAGGATTCACGGCGTCTAGGGTGTTATACCAAAGGTAGCAATTGTCCCGCCTGTCCGAAGGAAGACACCTAAGGGTCCGACATTCTGCTTTGCAAGAGTGTTTTGCACGGCCGAAGTGAACAGGCCGAATGCTCCTGTAAGAACGGTGCTCTTGAATGCGGCGTCAATCGCATCTTTGGGATGATATGTCTTTTCTTCCGCTTGTTGCGAAGCCATTGTGGTCAACAGCACACCGATTATGCGCTGATTTGGATGATGGGGCGTCGGCGCATCAACCATCGACGTTAATGTTGGCTGCGCGGATTCTGCCACCGCCTTACGAAATAGGCCTAGCCTCCCAGTGCCACCCTGAGCTGAGCCTTAAGGCCCTGAATGATCTCTCCCTCACAGCTGAGAAACGGCTTCTGGGGCGTTGTATTGTTCAGGATGAAGGGTATTTTAGTTTTGAAGCTTCCTTAGTCAAACTACGTTGTAGCAAACACCAAGTCTTTCCCACTGGGGTGCTTATGTGTGCTGCGCCAGGCCAAACGGATGGGAAGTCTTGGCACCGATGATTGATAGCTCCGACGGGCAGCATCATCGTGCAGCCGTCACACTGTCTACAGCTTCATCTTCGCCTTCGTCTTCGTCTTCTTTCGTTTTGCTTTCGTTCTTCTTTTACGGGTTTGCGCGTGGAATGTACTCTCGCATTGCTGTAGTCTTTCAATGAACAATCCGACTTTGTTTGGTGGTGCTTCTCACTCGTGGAGAGACAAAGCCAGCATACATCTAGGTGTGTTTGCCCCTCAACTTCAACTTCTGTGATCTCGCTTACTCACATCGTGTGACAAACCATGCAGTAACTGATGCTACTAAATAGCATGAGATTCCTTTCTTAGAGCCCAAAAGACTGAGTCGCCCTCTACTCCGAGGCGATTCACGCCCATTGTCCAACGAACACGGCAACTTGGGTAATCGCTGGTACGATCTGAGAGCCTACTGCGGACGACTCTCGACTTTGCACTACATTAAGAAACCCAGCCGATCCGACTCTACTCTGAAATGAGTTTTCACCCACAAGAGCAGGTTAGTACGTGGGAATGTCATCCAGGTAACACGTCTCTAACCAGGCACGTTGAAAAGGCAAGACTGCTCCGCGATTTCTCCAGGATCTAGACCTGTATGATCCAATCCACCCGCCATCTTCGGGTCGCAATTTGCTCGTCGATATTCCCCGTGTTTCCGGACGAATATGATGGTACGACGGAATGGCTGTCACCCTTGGCCTGCAAGCATACCTACACCACCAAGCCCAACCAGACGTTCGTTATACCACCGGAACAAAGGCGAGGCCGGGGAGCCTTCTCACAAGTTGCCGCGGTATGTTCAAACTGCAGACTGCATACACAGGTAGTGGTCAACTATCCAGGTCATGCGACGTCGACGCCCAGTCATCTACACCATCTTGTCTGTCAATCTGCCAGCCCCACGAATGGCTCAACCACGTCGAAGGGACGGCGCGTTGAAACTTTATATTATCGCTGCTCTTACTTGACATGTGGCATTACTGTTTCAGTGCAGATTCTGTCTCCTGTTCTTGGCCAAGATCATTTACAGTTACTGACGGATGTGGAATTGGTCAATAAACGGGCAGATGAAGCTATAGCGGCTCAACCTGAGCGCTTAGAGGGAATTGCCCGACCCCAGCCAATAACTATCCTTGATAATCTACGTACGTATCTTCGCAATTCGCTCTATGACTCGCAGCGCAGCAAACCTATATCTGCTATCAATAAACGATTCGTGGTTTCCTTTGGTGTTGGCGGAAACCCTTGCAGGGATCTGCTAGAGTTTCTAGAATTCTCGTCTCAAAATGAGGGCTTTTGGGATCCCCGACTCCCAATGCGTCTGAAGAGATACCCTTTCAGAGCGAACTGAACATTTTCATTGACGACGTCATACATGAACTATCCATCTTAATCGAACAGCGACCCATGTCCGAGAAGAAGACGCCCTATACATTAAATTCATCATTGCCAGCTAGCAATGACTTTCTGCTTGCTCTTGAGGCCTTTGATTATCGAAAATCATCACGACTCATTGAATTCGAGATGCCAGGAAACCTTGTTACGAGGATCTTGGCGTTGTCGAAGATATGTCATCTGATCTGATAATTGAGGCATACCACCGTCAAGTTTCAGTTGACCCGACAAGAGCTCCGCACTACCTTCAGTGTTTGAATTTCATTGCTAATTGGAGAGGGGTCCTGATCGTGATATAATTAACGAGGCTATAATGACCGCGTATAGCAAAGGCGCCTACACGACGCAGGATGTTTATAAGGCTTACGAGTACTTTGGGTTGAACGTAAATGACAAAACCCTTACAGATGAGGTCATCATTGGCAGATTCCACGCATATCTCAGTTCCACCACACGGGAAACCGAAGCTCGACAACAACTGTGGCGAATAGGCGATGTTAGAAAGAGCGAACAGATCAAGTCTGCTGCTGAAGACAGAGTTTCTAATGCCGAGCAGGCCCTTGTATATCTTGGGGTTGAAGAGAATACGCCGGACGATTTTGTCATCACGATGTTTACGACGAAAGTGAACGACAGCCCTAGTAGCAGGGATATGGCGCAGAAAGCTCTTTCGCTTATAGCGGAGAAACGCAATTCCGAAACCCTAAGGCACTTCCTTAAGACCGGCGAAACTGGAGCGGGGAAATGGATGTTGGAGATGCCTATCGACTACTTCAAATACCAGATCGCACAGTTGGTGACGATGCTATTCTCGCAGCATATACTATCTGTGTGGACGAAGCCCCAGGGCAGATAGAAACCTATACACGTGCCCTGGGTATCATCGCCAAAGAGAAGGATAGCCCCATGCTGAGCAGCTTTGTGTCAGGATCAGCAACACAAAGAGATAGAAATCTGGCTGAGTGGCCCGTTGGCCTTCAGAACATAGGCAACACTTGCTACCTTAATAGTTTACTCAATTCTACTTCACAGTTCGCCCCTATCGAGAAATGGTTTTGGATTTCGAGAACAACAAAACTGATTTAGATGAGAACTCTCTCCGCCAGAAGAAGGTCGGATCGCGCAAAGTATCGAAGCTTGAAGTTGAGCGGTCTCAGAAATGTGAGTCCTGCAGCGATCAGCGATTTTCTATATCCTTGGCTGACTGCTAACCACTTACACAGTTCTTCGCGAACTGCGTGGCTTGTTTCACAATATGATCACAACTCCCCGGGCTTCTGTTCGACCTGAACAGGAATTGGCCAGATTAACCTTAATTAGCTCTACAAATGAAGCGGAAATTCGCCGAAGATCCACTATCTCCGGGATCAGGCCTTTCGGTCTCGGTGAGATTAATGGCTTGCCCGTGGCAGGACCGTTAGGACCGCCTCAGACGGTGGGACCTGACAAACAAGACGATAGTACTACCGGTCAAAAGCCACGCCGCCGGAAGAGAGTTCACCAAAGGATGCCCTATCCGCCGATATTGATAGCGAAGCTACTCTCGTCTCTGAGGCTTCAAAATCGTCGATCCATCGATTGTCCTTTGAGGAGAAGGAAAAGAAGGAGAACACCTTAAAAGGAATGGAGAATGTCAGTGGTGCTACCTTCGAAAAGGAACCCGTACAAACAGTCGGCCCGCCAAAACGACCACCACCAGAGCCACCGCGTCCTGCGGAAGCGGAACGCAAAAACAATTAATTGATGAGGTTGAATTAGGAGCTCAGCAAGATGTCACCGAAGTGATCAACAATGTCTTGTTTCAGAGCGAGTGTGCCATTAAGCCAAGAGGCATCGCTCCGGACGGGGAGCAGCTAGACCAAATCAAAGAGTAAGATACTAGAAATTACTGTGACTATAACTGATCGTGTGGCTAAATATTGTGCCTTTTCTCAATAGTTTATTCTACGGCAAGACAAAGTCGTACATCTCAGCAAAAGATGGGACCCGTTCAAAGGAGGAGATCTGGTCCGACATCAAGGTAGATGTTGCAACGGGCTCACGGGATATCTATTCCGCTATTGACGGTGCCTTTGACATGCAAGAAGTCTTCGTGGATGATGCCGTGGTGGAGCAGTTTGGTTCCATTAGCAAGTTGCCCCAATCTTGCAAATCCAGGTACAGAGAGTTCAATTTGATCCAGTCAAGAAAACATCATTCAAGTCCACACATCATTTGGAGCTGAAGGAGACGATATTCATGGACCGTTACATGGATACTCAGAAAGAAGACATCGTCAAACGACGCAGGGATTGCTGGGGTTGGAAGCGAAAGCTAAATGCTCTGCAGAGCCGGAAGGCTGAATTACTGCGATTAAATGTGAGTAGTTGACCACACAGGTGTAGGAACGCGAAGCACACTAATCCTTGTCCAGGAAAATGACGGGCAGAACATATCTGCATTATTGAAAAATGCTTCGAACCTTCTGACGGAGCTTTCTTCCTCAAATCCTGCTGATGAGGAAGCTGGCGACTCTCTTGATTTCAGCCCCGAACTTATACCTAAAATGGAGAGGCTGTCCCAGATTGCGGAAACTGAGCTATCCTGTGAGTAACTAGAACTGTGCGTATGTTTTTGGTTGTGTCTAACCGAACTGGTAATCAAACAGATATCGAACAAGAATCCAAGGACACTGAGTCCATGATTACTAGCCAATTCAATGAGTACACGAGGTTGGCATATCGTCTCTACGCAGTTTTCATGCACCAAGGGTCGGTGGAATTTGGCCATTATTATATTTACATCTACGACTTTGTGAAAGAGGTTTGGCGTAAATACAATGACAATGATATCACTGAAGTTCAAGATACGTCCGAGATATTCGGAAAGCCTAATCGAGTGAATCCGCCGACGCCATATTTCTTGGTTTATGTGAATGCAGCGATGAAAGACCGTCTGGTGGAGCCTGTTTGCCGTGAGATCGTTGCAGAAACTACTACTACCCCTCCTCCTCCTCCTACTACTACTTCTTCTGCAGTGGAAGATGCCACGGCTAGCGCTGCTGTTGGTCAGAGTTCCGATGGGCCTATGGATGTCGACATCAAACCACCGGCATACACTGATGTGTGGTCTAAAAGCGAGCCGGAAGGTACGCAAATGATTCTCTCTCCGGGTTCCTCCTCTTTATTTGCAAAGGCCAACAATAGTGTTGTGGATGAGACGAAGTGGCCTGTCGTTCACGCTGATGAGGTGTTCTTTGATTGATAAATTCGTTAGCTACTCCAAAGCCGGGTTCTCCTACGTCTCCGCTCTCACCAACTGCCATCCCGTTGAAACGAAAAGGATCCGAGGATGACGATGAAATGGACATTCCTACCAGCTCTCATATCGAAGCATCTTAAGCGTGCTTAGATAAATATCATTCTGCTTCTTTTCCATTCTCCGTTTTCGCGACCCCCTCGTCGCCATCACAGACGTTATGCATCTTGTGTGTGGACCTGACATTCTCAGGTCTTTGAATTATGTCCATATGTTTCGACCATGTTTTCCCCTGTTCTCTAACCTTTCGGAAGTGCATTTCATTACCTGTCAAGTCATATTTCAAGAGTCAAATCGACCAGCAAGGGGCCCTTTCAACGATTCCACATATACCTTATGCCTCATGCCTATTTGATTGATAGTGGCGTTTTCGTTCCTGTTTCTGGGATCCTACATATATTTCCTTTCTACATGATTATCTTTTCATTCTGTCCTGCCTAGGACATGCACATACTTTTGCTTTATGCTTATGCCGCAGCCGCAGCTCAATCATCACGATGCAATATTCACCATATCATGTCTAGCACTGTAGCAGGCGATGTTCCGTTGTCTCCAATTTCCGAGCAAATGTATGAAGAAGATAGAAATAAAGTAATTAGTGAATGCTGTTCAACTGGTTGCATTCAATAATGTCGTCAATTGGACCCAAAAGTTTTGAGCCAACCCTGATCGTCAGCTTCTTAGTTCGGAGCCATGAATATTCAACGAGTACCTAGATATCGTTCATATCCATCCTATTACTTGTCCACTAGGTAGCTAACACCTAACTAAGTACCTCGATACATATAATCTAGCCTATAGCCCGTTGGAAAATCGAATGCCATCGCCACATTGCAAGGAAGAAAAAAGGCCCTAATACGTACTTCATCGCACAACGTAAAGCGTGAAAGGAGAATGTAAGCTGGTATGCTGGCGGGGATAATTTGTGTGTTCGGAAAACAGGCTGGAATATGGATCGCACAGCGTAGGAAAAGACTATCATGATGAGGGCAGATTTATCATATATAAAAAGATAATCTTTTGGTATAAGAAGGAATGATGATCATGTGGGGGCTCCTTCAGTGTGCATTTATTCATTTTGAGATATATTCAATTTCCCCGTCCAAGAAGAAGAAGAACGTAAATAACAACCCGGAAGGATGAAAAAGGAAAAATAAAGAGAAAAGGAAATAGTGATAATAATTGAAATAAGATATAAAAGAGCCACCTTGTCAATCAATCAACTTCTTTTAGTGTGCAAAATCACTACCTCTCTGAAGTGACGCCTCGAGGTCGTTCTGGCCTGTACCGGGACCAAACGCTTCTTGTGGCCGGGGCTCATCTTGTTTCCATGTCCCTTGGCTGTTCTCCGGAATAGGGACATTCTGTGCAACCTGTTGTTGCTGTTGAGTTTGATAGCCGGCTTGCTGTTGTTGGCGGACGAGGGCGCGGAAGTTGACAACTTCGTCGAGGATCATCTTGCGCATCTCGCCGACATCGTCGACGACTTCAAAGTGGAAGTCGAAAGTGGTTGGGCAGGAAGGCTCGTCAGAAGCGTCGTGCCAGATATTGAGGTAGCGATGCTCTAGGGCGTCTTCAACGGTTATGCGTTGAGAAGGGTCGAATGCAAGCATGCGGTCAAGGAGGTCGAGGGCGTCCGGATTGGCGTTGGGGAAGAGGCGCTGGAAGGGAACCTTTGGCATATAGGGTAGGTTACGAACATATTCTTGGGCACGGGGCGATCCAATTCGGGATAGAGTCTCTTCAGCAGGAGTGCCCAGGTAATGAAGGATTTGGTTCAGTTGGTCGACGTAGTCGCGGCCCTTGAAGAACGGACGACCACCCAACAGCTCGGCGAGGATACAACCCACAGACCAGACGTCAACTGTTTATATAGAGGTCAGAATAATGATAAATCGTATCAAGAAAAAGACAGATATGCGTACTGGCTTTTGTATAGCTCTGGAAGCTCAGCATGATTTCGGGAGCACGATACCATCGCGTAGCGACGTATTCGGTCATGTAGCCAGCATTCTCCTCGGGATCAATTGAGAAGCCTCGAGCCAGACCGAAATCACAAATTTTAAGTTCGCAGTCCGCGTTCACGAGCAGATTTCCAGGTTTCAGGTCGCGATGTAATACGTTGGCCGAGTGAATGTACTTTAATCCACATAGGATTTGGTAGATGAAAGACTGGAAATGTGCGTCTGTCAAGGGCTGTCCCGAGCGAATAATAGCAGCCAAATCACACTCCATCAACTCTGATATACAAGCAAAGCAACAAAAAAAGCGAATCAGCGTGTGAAGAACGACCACGGCTATGGGAATCCACATACCCTCATAGATATAAGTTTCGTTGAAGTTATCCGGCCTGGGTATGTCCATGTCATACAAACAAGCAATCTACCACATAGTATACTGTTAGCCACATCCTGTACCAGCGCTCAGAGAACTCAGCCAGGCAAGGGAAACAACATTGCGATGGCCTCGGAAGTGCTGGAGTAATTTGATTTCCCGCAAAGCACGTTTTGCGAGGATCTTCTTGCTAAACACATTCGTCACCTTCTTGATGGCAACACCTTCGTTTGTCTGCACATTCACTGCCGCGCTGGAAAGGAACGCAGAGTCAGCTTCTTATAACCAGGTGTGAAGTCTGCTTTCCGGCATCTGTCGGCGTACCAAACAATGCCATAGGCTCCCTGCCCCAGCTCCTTGGTCACATTATACCGTTCATCAACGACAAAGTCCTGATTGAACACCTTGAAGACCTTGCGCCCCTGGAGGTCCGACATGACGACGACGACGACGATGACGACGACGACGATAGTTCCGTTTCCTTTGGCTTGCAAGATGCTATAGTCCCGGGAGGGATCGAGAGGTGTGGTGCGGTGGACGAGGGCGGCTCTCCAGGAGTCGTGAGCTGCGAGGATGGATGCAGTGTATAAAAGGAGGATTCTGCTATTGATTTTGGTGCTTGATGGAGGTGCTGAACGACGAGAGGTTTGTGTACACAAAGAAGGCCCCGCACTCCGCGGCAGTGGAGTTCCGATAAGCAGCAACAACCCCAAGAAGACGTACACTGAAGTGCGTAGCGAAGGGACGAAAAGGAACAATGAGAAGAAGCACGAAGGACAAAATCAAGGGTCAAAACATAGAAAATACGAAGGCGGCGGCTGCGGCGTGGCCCGGCTTAATGTGGGTTCTCTCTTCTCTGCTTATGTATGGCAAGGAGGCAGGCAGAGAGGGAAAAACGAGGGGCAGCCTTGCGACTTGCTCATCTAAATTAACTAACACAATGCAACATCTGTGCGCGATATATGTGGTGTGATGGCATGCGATCTCTTGCTCTGCTGCAGGGTCAGCCCTATCACGAACAGTTGCAGCCATCCTATCCTTTCAGCCATCTGCGACACACATGATTCGCAGGTCGTTGAACTTGGCACCTTGAGTGGTGAGACTCGCCACGGTGAATTGTTGACGCCAACATTGGAATTCTCTTAACTGCCTAGAGTACCAGGAAATCGCTGCTGGGCAGGGTTATGGTCAGAAAGATGATCTATCGCCAAAGGATCGTCTCGAACGACAGAAAATGGACCACTATCCCAAAACGAAGCCCCGTTACGATCACCTATCGGTCTTGTAAATTCCTGAACTCAAGTTCCAGCAAATACGAATACGCGAATGGTTAACAGGTGATATTCGAAATTTCAAAATCCGAATAACTGACAGCCAACTCACGTGGAACGATCTCAATGGGAAAACTTGAATTCTTAAGCTCACACCGGCCAGCTGCTCGTTACCTATATTTTCACTGCTGTCTTCAAATTCTTCGACGTTCATGGAAAGCAGGAGCTGGGGAGAAAGCAGCAATTATGTTATCCAAAGAGTTTGGAGATGATGGACGGTACATAGAGCGAAGGATGCTTCTTTTATTCGCTGATACCTTGGGTCATGAACGTTGAAGGAGCCTTGCTTAGAGAAGGAAACCAATATGCTCTCATGGAGGCTCTATCTTCGCAAATCAAGGATACACCAATGAATTATGGCGACGAGACAGGATTGCCTGCTGAGGACGAGGACGATACTAACGATGAAGACGATGAAGATGATGAAGATGATGAAGATGATGAAGATGATGAGGATGATGAGGATGAGATAATTTGGCACGTTTTCCGGCTTTCACTTCTGAATGTTACTGAAGAAAACCTTGCAAACTACCAGAAGGAGCTGTCATGGCTTGACAATCCAGCATTCCAACCTAGTGATTCTCAGCGCGCTTATGAATCACTGCATTTGACATCTCTTCTTGAGCAAGATCATATTCGCCGTGTTCGAACCCGACATCGTTGCATGCGTTCAAAACCGTCCTGAAACCATGGCAAGTGCTGGGTGTGGCTCGTCTAATGGAAATAAAGATAGATGTCGACCTGATGGGTTGGAGATATCATTCCAAGGTTCAAGCCGTTCTTTTGATGCTGGAGGTATGTCCCAGTATTCCTGGAGATAGGTTCCAGAACCTCTTTTCCGCCCACTCCAAGCAAATTTCACCGTTTTCTGTCCATATCCAACTAACTCTAATAGATTTATCATCGTGCAAAACTCCAAAATACTGCTTGGAAAAGCTCCAGTCAAGTCACCTCTGACGAAACTTCCTTAGCGCCTATTTACCGGCCATTCCTTATTGTCCCACCTTGAACGACAAAAATGGACCACTATCCCAAAACGAGGCCCCGTTAGATGGAGGAGCGCACCTATCGGTCTTTTAAGTGGTAAATTGGTCATATTTTCCGGCCTTCACGCCCGCCCTTCTGTCTCAGTGGGTAACCGGGATTTATAAAACTACAAAGTGCCAAAACCAACTTTCCAAAATGCCCAAGTTATCAAAGG
This sequence comes from Talaromyces trachyspermus, assembly GCA_020137715.1. Taxonomy (NCBI): domain Eukaryota; kingdom Fungi; phylum Ascomycota; class Eurotiomycetes; order Eurotiales; family Trichocomaceae; genus Talaromyces; species Talaromyces trachyspermus. The sequence goes on along the minus strand of JACGXQ010000015.1, from coordinate 6,015,174 downwards.
TCCATTGACCCCTTCTCATTTTTATTCGACGGTTCATTTTCGCGAGCCAATCGTGACCACGTATGATACGTCCATATAACAAATGGCGAGCCCAGGAACAGAAACGCGCGAAGAATTGGGATGCTGCTGCATAATGGATCGATGAGAGGACGGACCAATCCTTAGAAAATTGGAGACGCGTTGTTGCACTGGTGATATCCGAGGACTAGTTCGAAATGTGATCCTTGATGAAGGCCATACAGTGCGCAATCCCGAAGGTGGGTTGTCTGAAGCTGTCCATTAGCTTAGGGCTCAATCTCATCTCACTATGCCGGCCAGGGTTTTCTACAATGGAATCTTGGATTGGAGTTCAAAAGCTATATGTCCCTCATCCTACCAGAGAAGGCGGATGACATCTGGAAGGATGAACTCACTCTTCATAGCCTTGGTGTTACGAAAGCTACGAACCTGAACGACAGAAAATAGACCACTACCCCAAGACGAGGCCACCTAGCGGTCTCTCAGGTGGTAAATTGGTGGTATTTCCGGCTTTCAGAACCCATTCTCATTGCTTGAGGCCCATCCTATGAGTTTCTTGAAATTCACACACCATGCTCTCCAAAAATATGTTTTTCTAAATAATGTTATAGTCCTTATTATAAATATTTATATTAATTCCTTTCCAATAAAAAAAGAAAATATATAACCAAATACTTATTATCAGTATATTTTATAATAAAAAGATAGAAAAATTACTATACACAGGACGCTAAATAGTTGGGTGTGTGAGAGTAATAGTATCTCAGGCAACCATATCTACGATGGGCTCCTTATCTTCTTTATGATATCCCAAGCTGTGGACAATGTTCCTTCACTGTGTATTCTAGAAAGCAACTGCCCTCTTTTCAAGATGGATTTTCTTCAAAGAAGTGTGAATCTTCTCAAATGAAGTGGAATAGCGCCCCAAGTTAGTTCCTGGCAGAGAGCTGGTGCTGGTAGCTTGTACGCCACCAAACTCCCATCGATGCCGCAACCACCAGGTCAATCATCTTGATTCCCTCGTCTTGGATGATCAACTTGCCCAGTTTCGCGCTCTTCCCACTCATCCCACCACCGCCAGCCTCTCTGGCAAGCGACAGATCAAGCGGTCCTCGTCAGCGACTGCTGCCGATGACGGTGATGGCGACCTTTCTTCCGAACTTCGCAGTCCACCCTGAGAATGGGCACGAGCACGCTGCTGCACCTTTTCTATGTTAGACGTAATCAGCTGGCCCAACGCTGCACGCTTTCCCTTCTCCTTTCCTCTCGGCGACATGCCGCTGCCATCCAGACCAATCGTCGAAGAAGGTCGAAATGTCTGTTCGAGAGGAAAGGGGATGTTATATCGTAGCTCTGAAACCGTTACTTCGTCACTGTGAGCGCGCCCGTCCATGCTCATTGACGGACCGGGTATGACATGCTTGCATTTGAGACCGCCTCCGTTGATACTGGCGACAAAGGAGCACGTACCATTCCACGGCGACTGAAATGAATAGTAACCTCGACTAATCTTACCAGATATCGCATTTGCAAGTTTCAAGGTGTCTGCCGATCCAGAGCTTCGATTGAACAAGGACCCTGACAAGGAGTGATGGTGGTGGTGATGGTGGTGATGGCTGTGTTTGATTGGAACGACGTCTCGGAAGAATGCTCTCTTTCCCGCGTGATCGTGATCATCATGCTGTATATTTTTAGCCATCTGCTGCAAGATCTCTGCCGCACTTTGCCCCGTAGTAGCCATAGGAAGAGGCGCATTATCGATGAATTTTCCGTAACCAGGATTCAAGATCTCAATATGAATAACGCCTTGATCTGCGCTGGAGCTTGATATGGTACCGACGTTCCATTGATTGCCAGTGGCCGTATCGCGACGAATGACGGTTATGTGAAAAGAAGGTGAGGAGCTTTGATCTGTACTCGTCAGGGAGGATTTCATGGTCTCGGAGCGTCCGCCAAGAGGTGATCGTTCAGGAAGCAGCTGTTGCTGCGTCCGTTGACTTTCTCTTAAAGGCTGTACTTCATCGTGGGAGAATATTTGGCCGACGCGCGACGTGTTCGCTGTGGCAGGAGGATTCCCTGAAGACGAGACAGGGCGTCTGGGTATGGTAAACTGGCTTGAAACGGGGTCCCTTCTAAGAGGGGCGATGGGTGAACTAGGACCATAATAATGATCATGAGTCGATTGTTGCAGCCCTTCTCTTATCCCCAGGTTTGCTAAACCGTCTCGATGCGGTGGCGGTGGAGGAGGAGGAGGACTCGAGTCCTTGCCCCAACGGGCTTCCGATGGAAATCATTCAACCGGGCGATGCTCTCGCTTGGGAGGCCCCAGGCCCCGGACCATCTTCAACTTGTTGTTCCTGTTCAGACTCTATAGATCGCAGGACATTTTCGTCCTCTTCAGTTGCGGCGTGCAAGTAGTAGAGAGACGAATTGATGGCCTCGATTGACACGTTTGACTTGGTCGGAGGTTTGAGCGGAGTTAGCACGACGTCTAGAATTAAACCACACCTGTGTTGTCAAAACCATGGCCATCTTGAAGAAGAAGGAGAAGAAAAAGGAAAGAAGAAAGAGCAAAAATATAAAGAACCAACAAGTCTAACCTTTACTGCCAGGAACCCTCACAATGTATAGCTCGATTGGATCAAGTCGCGCCTGGGAATTGTTTCGCGGGTAAGCGGGGGATTCGAAGCTATTGGCGTGATGGAGGAAAGCGATCGAGCTTCGACTGGCGCTGAATTGGAAGATGCAATCTCTGCCATGGAAAAGCAAATATGGTAGAAATCGGGCGAGTCTTGACTCTTGTCACTTGTGTGTTGCACGACGACGGAGTCAAGAGGAATACATACGCAACCCAAGTCGAGTCTGAGCCACGCAACAAAAGATCGGAGCCCTAGCCCTAACACTAAACTTCTGCCTAAACTTGCAATACTATGAGACTGTAGGACCGTTTAGACGAGATTTTGAAACGATATAGAAAGAGCAAAAGTGTTGTTAATGTATATATGTGGTATCTCCAGGAATAAGTACAGGCAGAGAGGATCATGAAAAGCGGCGCTTCTCGGAGAATAAAATAAGGGCAGGAGGAATTTTTAAGAGCATGTAGCGGAAGGAAAAAGAAAAGCAAAACGCCTGGGCGCCGTCATCAAATATGCGCATTGAATTATTCATCTTAAACAACATTCTCCGAAGTTTCGCCTTCAGCAATGACAGGAACACTGAGGCCTCGGTCCGACTCTGCAGAACGAGTTGCTCATGTTTACGTGCTCGAAGAAAGTCGCTAACAGATCGAATCAAGATAAACCATCCAACAATCATCAAGATATATGATATCCATTCACTGGTTGTAATCGCAGAGACGGCACTACTTCCACTTCCTTGGTTCGGGCCGCCGGCAGCACCAGCGCCATTGCCGCCGATAGAGTTGGGGTCAAAGTCGTGACTATTAGGGTCTGGCGGGGAGGTATAAGAATCCGTGTCGTTATCTGATCTCGAGGCGCTGCTGCCCTTCATATAAAAGCCATATTGTACGAGAGTAAGGCCAAGACCGGCCTTGCTGCCATTTTGGCTGCGTGGGTGGTGTGAAGGAGATATGTAAGAAGGAACCCGACGAGCTGGAATGACATTGAAATCATTCCATTCCAAGCAAATGAGAAGACAGAACCGACCGGTAGGCCATCCACATAAACTTCGTCCGTCGACATTCCCGGCGCCATTATAGTAGTCTCCCAGTAAGGAGGCGTAGCATCAGCAGCCGCTTGTTCATAAGTCTAGATAATGTTAGGAAAGAGCCAAAACACTAGTATATTTCTCTTTTGGGTCAACGTACTGGAGGCAGGTCCTCTTGATGCTTCTCAGCTCTCGGGTTTGGCATTGAGGTTGGCAAATACGCCATCATTCGACGAGCCCGTCCCTACTAATCGTGAATGTGCCGGTGGAGAGAAATTCGGTAGCATAGTGACTCTTCTCTGTACTGTAGAGGGTTGAGAGTCTTCAGCGCTAGACTCGGGTGATTCAACAGTTCCGGAAGTCGGGTCTCCTCTCATCAACCGCTGCCGATCGTCGGCTTCGTCGCCATCGTCTGAGTCGCTGCCATCATCAAAAGCATCATCCAGTGCATTGTCAGGGCCTTCGCGTAAGGGATCATCGCGAAGGAGGCGACGCGACGTGGGTGAAGATGATCGAGAGTGGAAAGAAGGTGGTGGCGAGGCGGGAATTGGAGCGGTCAGGTTCGGCACATCTGGAAAGGCTTCAGGTTGGCCATGATCATCTTCATCATGGGTGTTGACCTAGAGAGAATAGGTGGGTTAGCACATGTCTGTCGATCCAGCGACTTCATCATATAGATAGAAGGAGTATCGGTCTCTCATACCCGATGATAAGCCTGCGAGGTCATTGCAAGGCAGGCAAGCCGAACAATCCCGGTGGACGGCTAGATAGAATACAAAAAGAAAACTGACAAGTGTAACAAGACGAAGCTAATGCAGAGAACAAAAGGAAAGGGATATAATGATTGGAGGTACGGGCATATAGGCGGCGAGAGGCGAGAGATGTGAGCAAAGGCAAATGGAAGGGAGGTGCATCAGTCATCAGCGGCGGAGTAACTCGACTATTGTGGCAGCCTGACGTGGACACCTGAACGCTCAGGCATGCACGGCGGCCTGCCAAGCAATCAACATCAACGAAGTGCAACACCTCCACGTCTCACATCTCCCCAGCTTTATTCCACCAGCAGCCGTTAATCAAAGAGAGACACGTCTGATACGAATAATCAGTCACAATTGCGTTGACCCATAATGTCCAAGTCGCCGGTACGTCTACCCTTGCGCCACATGACTCCAACAGCTTCTTGATAAAAGAGAGAGAGGTATCGGTATTGACTAGCACAAGCAAACCCTCAATACGCGCCTCGCGCATTTAATCAAGCACTGGCCTGTCGATCCGGTTCGGCCCGCCTCAGTTTCAGTACAGACTTACCTACAAAGCCGTCTCCCCAAGTCAGATTCATCGTCACCTTCAATCTCCCAGTCATCTCTTAATGCGCTCACGTCTCTCCTCGATAACCGCTACAGTACACAATATCCTTTGCCGCGGAAACTTCGCTACCCAGCTAGCAATTCAAGTCACTACGATGATGTGGTGAAGGAGTTTCAAGAGGCGCCGAACCGGAATTGGCTTGGGAGGATACAAAAGAGATTGGGAGGGATGTTAAGGCTGAAATGATTTGCTGTTGCGTATATAATGAGCGTGCATTCATTTTATCTCTTCTGCATTTTTATACAGTGGAGGTATCTTTGACGGGGCCACATTTACATACATACTTTTGGAGTCGGGGCTTTCTTTTGTACAATATTCAACTACGGCGCAGTGCTTTTGATTTATGTTTTTCTAGAATGTATATTACTGAGCGGTGCTCATAATTAATCCGCATATAAATGGGTCTTCGATAAACTAACGACATTCATGGGTGTTATTAACTCTAGTGATATACAGACCCAAGCTTCAAACACAGGCAGAAAGCCAGCTCACAGCATCGGTTTCAGGTCATCAGAAACTTGAAATGGAGCTCCAGTTCGCCTTGCTCTCATCCACTGTGGCTCCTTGAGCAATTTCAACCAAAGTCAACCCGTCTCTGAAATCAGCGTCAAACACAGCCAGCTCTGTGATAATGCAACTCACGCAGGCCTTGCCAGATATAGGCAGGATATGACTTGCTATATGCTAGGCTTTGAGGTTCTCGTTATGGTCTTACTGTTGAAGACAATTCTTATTCAGAGTCAAGAAGAACATCCTCTACGATCAATTAGTCAACCGAAAAATTAGAAGAAATGTCCACGCACCACCATGCAATCATTCAATGAATCGTTCTCCCCTGCTCGTATCACTACAACCACTGAGGCTCCTCTCCGATAAACTGGTGTCACCTCCAAGTAAAGCTGCAACCTGCGCACTCCATTCTTCAATCGAAGTAATAGATGTCGGCGACTCTCCATCGTGTGCGAAGTGCCATTTGCTGCATCCCAGTCCTGGATGCATAGTATTTCCTCAAATATTTCTTCTCTGCTTCATGATTCGCCTCGAATCCGTCGTCATAATTGTCTGTGCTATCATCGTCGGAGCAAGCTGACGAGAAGAAGCTGTATGTGGTGGGCGGTAAATAAGATGGACTTAGCTTTTGTAGGTACTTGAGATGATATATGATGTATATGCATTCTTGCTCTGATCATTCAGCCTACGGTATGAACGAGAATAGTCTTGTTTAAGGGGTGACTAAATCCTTGTGATGTTATAAGACTGCCGTGCCCCTTTCCTTCTATCTTCTTGCTACTGCTCTCGATTCCGTTGCCTGAATCAATGGTAGTATTCACCGGAACATGTTTAACCATGATGTGTATAGCAAAGTTATCATCAGGAACCACGCCTCCAACATCCGAAGCCTCAAATTCTCTGGAAAGGGTCTTGTACCCATCTGCAACCGATGTTAAGGCTTCTCAATGTGGGACAGAATCGGCCTTAGGGTTAGGGTTATTAGATCCAGTTCTTCATTCACGTTATACCTAGGACTATGGCCTTTCGAAGGAGCGGGTTCTATATTCGAAGATGCTCGCGACCGACTTCAATAGCAGAAGAGCACAGAAGCTGCTCAAAAGTATGGCCACAAGCGCTATACGACCATCCTCGTCTGGCAAGCTCGTGTTGGTAGTCACATGGTTACTTTTTCGAAGTGGCTGTCGCCGTGTCTCCTTTGAAAATTGCAGGCTGGGTGAAATATCACCCGCACAGCGCTGGAGAATCTTTTCTAACTGTCGCTTCCTTCGACTTGAAAGACCATAAGTACGCACGTCGAACAATTTGTCTCCCCGTAGATGATGGGGGTCTTTCTCTTTATATCTCCGCATTTTCCGCTTTCGTCGTTTGACATTCAGTGTTAAATCGTCAACGATGCCACGGAGTTCTTCATTCTCTCTTTGGCTGTCATTCGTGCGCATATAGACAGAATTGCACCAGCTAAGGGGTCAGACTCGGCATTTTTCTCGCCTTCTTCAGCAGAAGGATCGAGTGACCCATGGCAATCTGGATAGCTGCTCTTTCTTCTAGTAGTTTTGTATCGCGATTCGCGCTCGTTGGTAGCAAATTCCTACCGCGGGACTTGCCATTGCTTGCGCTTGTGGTGTCGACATTGAAACCGCGGTTGCCAGGATGCTATAACCGAGCCAATTTCTAATTGAAAGATTTGTACAGTGCAAAGGGGCTCAAGACAGGGTAAAGTGACTCGGAGAAAGAGTGTTTGTCTTCATCAATCCCGTCGAGTATACAGTCATTTAAGACTTTTGAGTTAAATAGAAGACAAATTCTCGCGGTCTTGCCTTTTCTGCGATAATGAAAAGAGGGCCAGCAATGCTCAAGAATAACGCAGCGATTCCCATACCACTAATTTACAGTGAAATGGCTGGCTTCACATCCAGACCGTGATCGCGACGGCCCAGTATCATCTGCCGTTGACTCGCTGGGGCCCTGACCCGCGCCATTCAAGAGCAGCCTGGTGGACATGATGAAATCCTGGTGTCCAATGTTCGCGCGCAATGATTGAAGGATATCGTGAGTTGGTCGTTCCACAGCGCAGGACAGTACGAGGATGCTCGTAGGAGGGAAGTTATGAGGCTTGGGAGCGGGCCAATGGGACGGCCCGCCGCTGTGGGGATTATGGTAGGTCACGTGAACAATGCGGAGTATTAGATAGAGTAGAACCTGGCTATAACGAACGGGGCTCTCTAGTTTCTACGTCCATATTACTCGCAGCCTAAATTACTTAAATATGCGAGTAAAGAGTACTCCCATATAGTAATCTAATACTATAAGACTTATATATATCAGAGGTTAGAGTGCTCCTCAATCTAAATCAAACTTACTTCTGTGCATATTGACTGGGGCCCGAGAGGTCTTCCGTTCGTTATAGCCAGTTGTACTGCACCATAATAGATCGGCCAGTTGGCTACCTGCAAGTCTACCAAGAAAGATCAGAGTAGCACTATTCATCACTGTTGCAGGAACAAATCTAAAGACTTTGCAGATGGCTTGTAATAATACAAATAGAGGCAAACATAACGCCGTGCTACAATAAAATAAATGTTCCAAGACGTCGATCCTTTGCTGCTTATCCCAGTCGATATAGCATGCATGCCTTGAAAGCCGTGTCCACGAGAGCCGACTCTGATTCTCAGTCCCGTAGGTAACATCAGCGGCATTCGAGCGGTCACCTCCTGGAGGAAATGGCAGGCCCTTCTGTTTGGCCATACCTCGTCCGAAATAGGTTAAATTTCCAAGTTGGTTCGTCACAGTGTTCTCAAGCAGAAGACAAACAATATTTACAGATCCCGCATCCTTCACTCCGAAAAAATAAATAAAACAGAAAGAAAGCCAGGCAACCGTCAAGCGAGAAACTGTAGACAAGAGTCGTAATTCGGAAAAGTCGAGCGATATGTGGTATTTAAAGAGAGTGGTGGGCGTATGGGCGTGAAATGAGCGTGTGTATATATCTTAGAGAGTAAAAGGAGAAATGAATGAGAGTGAGAAGTCCCGCAGACAAGACGTTCCGGATGGTCTAGCATTGACGCAGACACTAAAAGTGAACGGCAGAGCCCATTTCGAACTATTTTCAGCGATCGGGATTGGTAACCTAGATTGTGGGCAGTTAATATCTGCACATTGGGGTCGGCTGTTTCCTTTCTTTCTTTGCTTTTCTCCTCTATACTCACCTGGAGGATACGCCGTGAAAAGTCCTGGTCATCGGCAATGCTGCCATTGCTTTGGCGTCGTTGAGCCATGAAATCACTATCCCACCGTGGATCCGAGCTGACGGACGATGGTTTCTGAGCAAATGCATTGATTTCTGCATTCCTTCTATATTCATCTTCCACCCGTTGCTTTTGTCGGCGTCGGAGGAAGAAGATGGCAGCACCAACTATGGAACACGCACCGACGACGCCCACAACAACACCAGCAGCAATACCGGCGGTGTTGGAGCTACCTGAGGATTTTGCGTCGGCACTGGCGTTAGCAGAGCTGGACGCTGTAACGACGATTGTTTCTCCTGCTTGGGTGATAACTGTCACGCCGGCTGTTGTGGTGGAGGAGGAGGAGGAAGTCGTAGTCGAGGAGGAGGTAGTCGAGCTATCTGACATCACAGGAACGCTCGATGTCAACCCGGTGAGATAGACGCCATACACATTAGTGCCACCGCCTAAAATCACATGTCAGTCATACCGTATAATGACCGGCTGGCCAGATCTGGAAATTCTCACAATCTTGCGAGCCGTATCCCTGACATGGTGTATTACAGCCAGTGGTCTGGGTAGAGTTTGGAGGAAGTTTATCGCCGCAGTAGCAATTCTTCCCATCCAGCAAGGCCATCACAGGGTAGCCTAGAGGTACACATTGTTGTTGGCAGTATCCTGTGCTTTGATATGTCCAGGTGCCATTGTCTACGAAGCCAGGAACCGATGTGTAACAGTCGACATATGTTGAGGCATTAACATTGACCGCAGCGGCGGCACGAGGCGCCCATAGCAACAAAGACGAGGCCGCTACGGCAATATTGGACTTCGAGAGTTTCATCTTGTTGGTTTTATTCTGTTTTCCTCTCTAATTATTTCCCAAATCGGTATTGGACACTTTTTGTAACAAGGAACGATCGAGTACCGAACGGAAAGGCTGGAGAGTGAGGACGCAAAACGACGAATTTCCAGGCACGGCCTGCGTAGCCCTTGACCGAACACACCGCTACTTTGTTTTCTAGTGATTCAAACGCCCAATTGCTCTCACTTAGCACAGGCCTTCCTGGTTCAGGCTCTGCGGATTAGGCACGGATTTGCGGGGAAGCGAGCGTGTGTGTCGAAGCAAAATTGATCAAAGAAGGGCGCACGAATTAACGACAATCAAAAACTAAATGAGTTGCACGGATGGAGTAAACGGAGGAAGAGTGCAAAGGTGGTGGTGTCAGGGCACGTCGCCAACAGGCGCCGAGCAGTGTGCCCCTGATTTGTCACCGCACAAAGAAATCGGCACGGATTGCGTGTCTTGATGAGGCCGTCGATTCGGCTTGAGAAGGAGAGGTTTAAGGGGTGAGTGCTGGCGGATAAGAAAAGAGAGAATCGAGCGCCGAGACAGTTGCTAAACGAGAGGATGGAAGGAAAAGCGAAGCGATAAAGGTCGTAAGGATCGTTGACTTCTGGAGAAGGGTAGTCAGGACGCGCGGATCGGTGGGAAAGGGAAACGGCCACCTCCTGGAAATGGAATGCACGGGATCGCAGCGCTAGGCCTGTTCGGGAGGGCAGAAACATGGCTGCAGCCCGCGTCACGCTATGGCGCGCTACGGCGCTCTAGCGGCCCGCTAGTGGCCCCTGTCCGCGCGCTCCCATTGGCTACGTCGCCCATAGCGGGGAGTGCCGCCTGCTGATTGGCGCGTTCCTGGGCGCGGGAAAATGTTTCTCCACCGCTGCGATGATTACGGAATTTACTGTTTTATTGACTTTTATTACGCCGTCGATACCAGCTTGGCAGCTCCTTCATCCATCATTCTTAATCTTCACTGCTCAGTGTTCAGCTTGCTGGCATGCACTTGCCATCATTTGCTTCATCAACACCTGCAGATCTCCCACATACATAGAGCTTGCACTCTCCTGTCCAAGTTACAAGAACTACGTAGCACGCCGTAAGTATCAGATAGTTACCGCGGAAGACTGTATCAGTGTATGCACATTCGGAGTCCGTAGTACAACATAGTATTAGCATGCATAAAATGAGAAATGCCAGTTATGGAATTCACTACGGAATACGTTGCCTGCCAAATCTAATGCTGTGGCGCATATGGTAGCCCCTATGGACCTATCATCTATGGCTGACGTGGAGCCCCGCAGCTTAGCAGGATTGATTTTAGCATGATCAAAATCTGTTCCTGCTTCTTAATTTTATAATTATACGACAGTTATACTGGGCTTGTTTTATATCTACATACTACGTAGTGTAATAGTTGGGTGCAATGTGCATGAATGCTGGGCGCTTTTGCCGCATCCACGCATTCCGTCGGCGACAAAGCAAAAACTATAAATACGTATATTTACCTGAGTACGCACATCGTATTGAAGATTGGTGCGTACAGCAGTGTGCCTAAACAACCTGGAGACTCGGAGTACGTAGTCTGTGATAACGTCACGACGGAGTACTTAAGTCTTATTCCTGCCTCCGACTTCAGAACGCTTCGAGGGGATAGGCTGTGCCAGTTTTCCTAGACATGAAAGGGCAAGTCAAGTATGGGCAGAAAAATTTTCATCCCTCGGTCTTGATCTGTCGATGTCTCTCGTCCCTCGTATTTCCGGCGAGGTCTGGAACGTCCGCATTGACCCGGGAACTCCACAGCAAAAGGACAGCAGGGCAGCGGGCCTAAAATGAAAACGTCTTTATATAAACAGGTCTAGGCTCTTGGTTGACAGCTGGGAAATTCAGCCAATGTTCGAAGTTGTAAATAATACCGTTATTATTGACTTCATCTTCATGTTGTGTTAACTTTCCGTCGCCGTTTTACATTTATCACGTGATTAAATAACCCTAGATCACTGACCGGAGCATACGTCTGAACAATCGAGATCGCTCACTGATCAGACATTGTCACAATGGTTGTGCGATAGTTGGCTAGGGCAGGCAGAATATTGATACTTCAAAAACTCCTTCTTACGGTGAATTTGGGACTTTGCCTACCCTACAGTTAAACTCACTGTTCGCTCTCGCTGGTACAGCTGCTCCAAAAGAAACGTTGATGCTAGTATGGACACTTATTGTTGGTGATACCTAGGTAGGTTCCAAAGTAGATATCACTTCCATGACAACATTGAGTTTGGCTTTGTCAGACAAGGTTCTCTCCGTCGACTTGAAAAGCTGCAGCGACGTGATCAATTGCGCATGAAATGGCTCCAGGGCCTTCGCTTGAATCCTTTTCCTGCTCGATCGAAGTTCCTTTGCCACGTCGGACCATTCCACGCGAGTCTTGGTCAGCTCAAGAACCCCAGAAGACATATCAAGATCAACAGGGTCAATTGGCTTTTGCTTTTCCGAATTCGCCCGTCAACGATGACTGTCTCAATATCGCGAGCGGACGAATGAAACACTATCGCAGCAATGGGATCCTGATCTGCCGCGCAAATCATTGCGGGGCTAAGCCCGTCAAATATTACGATGTCGGCCAATTTTCCCTCTTCTAATGATCCAATATCAGCCTCCATTTTGACTGCACGCGCCCCTTTGATGGTCCCCAAGAGGAAGACATCTTGAGCAGTGGTTCTCTGATGCTTCGGTGCTTTGTCCTGCTGAATCAAAATTTGGTTTTGACGCCCTCTTTCAGCTTGCAGAGCCAGTCTCATCTGGAAGGGCACGCTCGATCCGTTGTTTGAGTGACGGTCCACTCCGAGCGAGCAAATATCCCCAATATGCTTCCGAAAACATACTGGATATCCTAACCCCATTTGTAATTCCGTCTCCGGGGTGGAAGATAGTGAAACACCGTGGCGGGTTATTCTTTCGGCATCTGCATTGGTCATATTGGTTGCATGGGAAATCAGAATATCAGAGCCCAACAGATCATATTTGTCCAGCGTCTTTAAAATGGATGTTTGTCCTACGATTCATTCTCAGTAAATAATTGACGAAAACGGACATATATTTACCTAACACGGCGCCGCGGGCATAGTGGGACGTGATAAGCTTCATACCTGCTCGACGAAATCGACTAAAAAGATCGACGACAACGTCCTTGGGCAGGAACAACGCATTAAATGCTAAGCCAATCTGGACGCGGCCGTCCCCGAAAGGGCCCGTCTCAGCTAGCTGGATCGCTTGATCTACAGCCCACACAGGAGTGATACAAGGATCAATTGTCAAGCTTGATACGCAACTTTTGACTCTCGCGCCAAAGGAATAGCAAATACGGAGCGAATGCCGGATGAGGCGGTAGCTGCGATGGCCACGGTGTCTGAATGATTTTGGTCAGTTCTATCGGACAGAACCCGGCATTAATAAATATGACTTACTATGCCGAGGCGAGTAGTTCATATGCGCATGATCTACCACCATTGTTGTGCCCGCATCTAATGCTTCAAGGCACCCCGCTAACTGGCCCCAGAATAGGTCTGTAGGAGTATAGTTGAAGGCTCGCATGTTTCCTAGAAAATATCAGTGATTGTTTGCTAGACAACCAAGAAGATAATTGACCAACCGGTAGGAATATACTCTATGAGAGTGTGATCTGCATGTCTACCTTTCAACTGACTCTGCCACAAGTGGTGGTGGGTATCGATGAATCCAGGTGATACAATTTTGTCTGTACAATCTATCACCTTAGTTAACAGAGACGGAGCCGTCAGGTCTTTTCCGATTTTGGAGATTCTGTTGCCCTCAACTGGAAGTGAATGATTCCGAAGTGGTATAACGGTCCCTTCTGCGTTAGGAACAAAGACAGTTCCATTCCGCAGCAAAATAGATGAATTCGCTGCCATTGTATATGGTAAAACAACGGCCTTTTGAATTGAAGAGCTGGGTTGGATCTCTTTCTTCTTCGAATAGGGCCGAACTTATATAGTAGTCGATGAATTACGAGAGATTGTTTGGGACATGTAGACTTGGGTCTCTCCATTTGTAATCATTACATGTTTCTTGGAGTTTCCGATGACACCAGATAAAAGAGTCAAACCTTTTAGCCTGAACAACTAGCGATGGCTTTAGATTTCCTGTGACCATAACTGGCTTATCATGTACGGTTGATGGAGTGGCGTCCAATTGGGAAGCAGAGTCTGCACCTCGACGTACCTCATATGGGGCATAATGTGCTGGTATGCTATTAGAATAGGTAGCCATTTGAGGCAATTCAATTTATTAAATACAAACTAGAACGTCAGAACCGGGAAGCTATGCAGGTTATCATCAATTTCCTTTTTGGACAATCAATTTTCTTGGCATAATTTGACCTATGATCCTAACGCATGGAATTTGAAGTATAAGTCTAGCTGAAGCTGGCGCTATAGAGTCGAGATAATTTGAAACCTATTCGAATCGAATTCTGTTGTTTTGTGCTAAGCAGCTACGTCCCTTACAATGAGTTCATTCGTATCCAAATTGGTCACCGGTTAGACGCAGGACAAGCCCGTCTTAGATTTTGCAATTGCAAATGAGCAAATACATTTACAGGTGGTACGATGGGAATTGGCCATTCTATCGTGGAGTCTCTGTTGCCATGACAGAGGGGCAAATGTCTCTTATTGCGGTCGCCATGTCGAAAACAAATGGATGAATTTGGCGACTTAAATAAGATAGGGAGAGCAGTGGGCACAGCCGTTGATATCAGCGACCAGGGTGCTATAAAAGGATGGGTCGAGTTTGCCTGCAAGACATTTGGAAGGATTGACCATGTGGTTGCAAATGGTACGTGCGGATTTAGGGCTTGATCGCATTATGGGCGATCCTAATCTTCCTTCTTATTTCATTTTCAGCATCTCCTATAATCTCGGAAACAACGGTCGAAAGCTGGGAGAGGAGCTTCAAAGCCGATATCCTCGGTCTAATATCTCTTATCGAGGCTAGCACGCAGCATCTTGAGCGTTGAGAACCCTAGCATTACTCTTCCGGATGGCACAGTAAGACTGAGCCGTCGTGAAGCGCGATAATTTTCCTTTCTACAGAAGCCTTCTCAATGCGACATCTCTTGGGCGAACAGGGTCTCCACGAGAAATTGCTAATGTCGTGCTGTTTCTTTGCAGTCAGCTCGCTAGTTATGTGACCGGCGCTGAGGTTGTAGTGGATGGTGGAATGTCTATATTCTCCTAGGCATTCAGTAACTTAACCAAGATGAACTGGGCAATAAGAAAAGCTTCTACTACTTAATATTTTCTCCTTGAACCATGTACAAAGCAATATGTGAGCTCTAAATGGAAATTGATCTCCTGCAAAGCCCTGATGAGTAAGCATCGGCCACCTCGGCAACCAGGTTCAAATGTTGCCTGTTCGTTAATTAAGTAACTCGACCGACAGAAAAGCTCTATTGCAAACACGTTAGGCACGTCCTTCGGTTGTATTGAATTACACTATGCATTTCATAAATACGACGCTTCCTTATCTCGATGAGGCTAACAGCGCCTCGGTGCGCTCATATACGACTAGAGTGAATTTTGCCAGAAGACGACGCGAGAGAGCACGATTACTCTTTCGTGCTCGGCAGCCCGTGGAAACGGAGACAGGATGTACGAATGAGAACTGCAACCAACTTGCTCTACCCCTGTTGGCCAGGGCAGCTCATCCACTGACTGCCTCTCTGTCGCATCGGGATTTCTTTCTCTTGGATTACCGTGTGTATATCCGAGAACATGATCCTATTCGCTTCCTGATCTGATTCAAAAGACAAGTATTCCGGAATTCTTATCCATTCACTTTTCCTTCAACACAAAATGAGTCAACTGGGATGGACAATTTCACGCAACAGGGCTGGCTTGACCTAGTCCTTTCTACACCAGCGATGACGGAAGCAACGATGTGTCTAGCAGCAACATACTATTATCAAAGAGGAGGCGGTGTCGAGTATTTGACTTCAGCTTACAGGTATAATGGACGAGCAATTCAGGCTATTAATAGGGCACTCAGCGATCCTATCACCCGGTTCAGCGATGGCCTCGTGAGCGCAGTTCTCATTGGCACTCTCCGCGGTAGGTTTCATATTTCATGGGAAATAAAATTCATACAATGTGGCTCAAACGGCTCTAGCACCTCGTTGAAGATGAATCAACCTGGGGCGTTCACATTCTCGGTGCGGCCCATATAGCGAGCTCTAGATTAGCTACGACGCAAAGCCTGCTACCTACTCGGTTGTCAGATCTCCTTTCTGGGTAAGATCAAAGATTACTACCATACGCTGCCGGAACTGAACTAGCCTATAGCAGTTTTTGAACTATATATTTCGCAAAGCACATCGTATTGAGTCCATTAACGCCACCAGCACAACAAGGGCTCACCACTCCGGACATCCATCCTTTGGCTCTTTCCCATTAGAAGTGCAATTCTGCTTCGCTGATCGTGTCTTTTGGGTTAATGCTTCTTCCCTGCCTGCCAACCAAGCGCTCAGCTCCATAAGTTTTCACAAAGCGCTTGAAGACCTCCTCAGTCAACAATCTCCTATTTCTGAAAATGCACGACCATCTATTCGAGCTCTAAACCTTGCACTCGAAATATTCAGAAGTCTTTTCTGGCTGAAGTCCTTCCGTGACCACGGAAACGGAGACCTTGCTAATGCATCAGCTGAGCTCCGACAAGTTCTTCGAGGTCCAAATATACGGTTGTGCGCGACTGTAGAATTGACATTATGGGAACTTGTACTGGGATACACCGCTGCAGCTAACCTTGAGGTGAAGCGTTGGTTCACTTTTATGCTTGTCAGAGCCTGTAGAGCCTTTCAAATCACATCTTGGGACCGCGCTGTAACTGTGTTCAGAGCGTTCTGGTATACCGAATCTTTTTACATGCTTGCCACGCCGTCTGGTACCAAGTGATTCTGCAGGAGTTGCATGCTACTTGATCTTGTGGAACGTATTTTACCATCTGAAGGCATGTACAAGTGACAGAAAAACTTGCATAGTGCCTCTCACGATGCATAGCTAGGTAGACACATACGCTATAGTGTTGCTTGAGCTGCTGGTACATAAGGTCAAAATCTACAACCGTCAATTCGGATAAAGTTCAAAATTTCGTACTTGATTACTATTCAACTTATTATTAAGCTGTTAAAGCCCAGTAGCTTCATTAACCACTGCTCATTGATTTTTAGCTTACGAATATATGCTGATTCGGACTTAGGCGGATATTAGAAGTACTAGTGGACTTTTCAAGCCCCACCACCCCAGTAAGCCATTCCATAACTGGAAAATGAGATTTCTTGGCATTTGAGTCTAAATCCACGACTTTTCATCGTAGCCCTAAGTTACGAAGACTTCGTACTTGCAGTGTACTTGCTTATGGATGCTATCGCATCGCGCGGGCAAGTTATTCCGGTGAATGCCGCAGGGATGACTAATAATCGTAATGGAGAGGATATATTAGGCGCAATGATTGCTCGCTCATAATAGCTCAGGCGACGTAGACACGGACATCCTCCCTGAGCTGAGTGGCCATCATGGCACCTCTTGTTTAGCTCGTCACCGGGTGCTCATCCGGTTTTGATTAGACTTTTGTCCAGCAAATCCTGCAGCGAGGAGACCTCGTGATAGCAACTGCCCGCCGCATTCGACAGCTCAAAGATGCCGGGGCAGCTGTTCTCCAACTTGACGTTAACAGCGCCCAAGACACTCTCAATGCTGTTATCGCAGAAGCAACTGCCGTCTATGGTCATATTGATGTGCTAGTGAATAACGCGGGATATATTGCTGCAGGTGCCTGGGAAGATACACGATCTTGTCCGCGCGGAAGCAGTAGTCACAGGAAAAGAAATCCCTTTCCGCCGGTTGCCCCTCGGGGAAGACTGCTATGAATCAATCAAAGAAAAGTGTGAAGAGACACTCCGAATTCTAGAGGAGTGGAAGGACATCATTACTAGCACTAGCTATGAAAATTGAACGAATCTTTGTTACCGAGGGTTTCGGGTTTCTAATATCTTGATTCTACATATGCTGTCTTTTCTGCAAAGGGATTCAGCCATTCACATGGAAACGTTCCAAAATGGATTGAATGCATTTCTCCAAGCACGAAAAGCGACTTCTCCAAAGCCAACCCCAATCTCAGTTTGCCCAGCCGTTAATCCTTCCATAGCGTGGTCCAGGAAGGTATTCAAGGCCAGTGGCTTTGGTGCCTTCTCTGGCCCGCCCAGACGAGCAATCATTTCATCCTTGAACAAATTGTCCAGTTCTGTTTCGACATATGGCGGGCAAATTTCAATGATCTTGACCTGGGTACCATGCAGTTCAGCACGCAATGACACGCTCAGTGAGTGTAATCCTGCTTTGGTGGCACAGTAGATAGGCATAAGCGGCAAAGGAACGAAACCCAGTCCTGATCCAAATGGAAGTTGGGCCTTTCTTTGCAAGAAGTGCGGAATCAGCAAGTGAGATATAACGGCGGGACCAGTCAAATTGATGGCAATTTCCGATTGGATCTTGTCTGGCGCGGACGACTTTTCTTCTTTGACTGAAAAATAAGATTGCACTCCCGCAGACACGATTACGGTGTCGAGGTCAGGGTGGTCGTTTAAAATGGTAGAAATCGACCCGGGCAAGGATTCTATATCAGCAATGTCGAGGTAGCTCGTGGACAATCCAGGCAACTCTTTCGCAAGCAGACGAAGTCGGTCTTCGCGGCGCCCTGTAGCAATGACCCTTTTCCCTGTGCGTGGATACGTCGAGCTAGGCCCTCCCAATTCCAGAAGTCGCACCGATTATCAGGACAACTTGATGAATGCTAGACGCCATAGTTGACGTAGTATTTTAATGGCTCAGGGAGTAGAGGAGAGTAAAGACGATGAAAATTGCAAGTATTGTCCGCAGTATTCTCAAGGAAAAGAGAGCATTTTATATCCACAAACTTGCAAGAGACCGGCATATACCTAGGTAAATTCCTAACTCCGTGATATCATATTATCCATGGCAAAAGTTCTTATGTCCGGCACTATAACTTGTTGCTTGTACAATAATAGATAAAATACGTTCACATAAACCGGAATACGTACTCAGACAGGGCAAAAACTTTGCTTATAAATGCCCAGAAGCTAAATTCTTGACTTCTGGAAAGATCCTTCGACGATTCGACCAGGACTTCCTTCATAAAGCGTATCACTATGGCTCGTTGAGGCTAGATCAAGAGTTATCCAGAAAGACAACTTACTAATATTGAAGAAACCCTCATATACTAACTTTACTTTTATTGGTGCTGCCTCTTGACCAACTTGGGTATGTGACATGTACCTATCTCTATGTAGATTCCTGACCTCATGGCTAACCATCGACATTCAAATCCATCAAGGCTTGGGTATATGCAACGTTTTGCTAACCATAAGACAGCCCCAGAGGACAAATAATAGTACCGCAGGATGAAATTCGAGAACGGTGCCTTGGGCCACCGTTCCCCACGGCAAATTTTCATGAATCCAACCCTGAGATACCCAGTACGCCATGAGACTCGCAATTGACAGGGAGGTAGGAATCGGGGTGCCTTCGAAGTATTTCGATTTCCCAGTCTTGTCCTTCGGAAGTACTGCAGCGGTAACGTTAAAGCGTGCCAGTCTCGTTAGCCCGCAAAGTACAAAGAAGCTGAGGAAGATGTGGTCCGCCGCAGTGCGAATGCCGATGGCAAAAGCTGCGGACGCGGGTGCAACGCCGAACGAAATCTAGCCGTGAGGAAAGTTGGTTAGTATATTTCGCTCAGCTTGAGCCATATAATGGATGTCATCCAGGTATGCATACCAAGTCTGCCAGAGAGTCCAGCTCTTGACCCATTAGAGACGACTTCTTGCGCCATCTCGCAACTCGCCCATCCATAAAGTCGAAGAAAAGTCCGAAAGGCATGAACCCAAGCGCTAACCATATAGAATTGGTGCTCTCAGGGTCCGACAGGTATCGCATTGACGACAGAATCGACATAACTGTCAAGAATGTGTTTAGTAACAAGGGTGTTTATCCCATAAGCTCGAATGTCGGTAGTGAGTCTTACATCCGCAGAAACCTTGAGTCAAATCAGTCAGCAAGCTGTGCCTCATAAAGAGAACTCATTCATTTTTCATACCATTTAGCTCTGTAATAAGATCCGCGAGATGGAGCGTCCTGTTGAAGAATATTAGCACGACTCTTCCTAACTTTGCTGACGGAGAATCCACGGACCGGACCATACTAAAATGCCCCGTCTCGGCTTGCAGAAGCCTTTTCTGCCTTTCTTGACTCGCTAAAATGGTGTGAGCTGTAGGTCTTCAAACTCCCGGGTGAGGCGTACCTTCTCCTCCACCGCCATTCTCCGAGCTCACGGACTGGTTGAGGTTTCGACGGGACATGATGCTTCGCAGAACGAAATAATAACTTCGCGCTTAATAAATGTTATACTAAGAGAAGGAATTGAGGGTCGGCTGATGATTTTCGTGGTCTTTTCTGCGGCGGGCATAGTATTTACGTTTGTGAGAAGCAACTCTCAAGGTTGGCTGGCGCAGCACCCGAGACGTCATTGTTTGAGCAGTTTGCACTGCCTCAGCCACAACATCCCAAAAAATTTCGAAGAGCGGCTAAATTGGTGTGGCTAGTGCATAATGTGAATTGAAGCTCCAAATCTGCTTAGAAAATATAATAATTTACAGTCTTCTTTCGATCAGGCAGAGCAGACTTTTAATTCTCGCGACAGCCGTAGAAAACGACAAGGATCCGTATCCGATTCCCCAACGCCAGATATAAAGAAAAAAAAAGAGACGAAGAAACATGAGTTGGCCAATATCTTCGGGGAAATGATCTTAACCACGTCCTCGGAAACCCCTCGAGTACCTCCACGACCTCCTGGTCCTCCTCTTGAGAAGCCACCACGACCCCGGGGTGCTCCAGCACCACCGCGCCCACGAAAGCCACCAGGTGCTCCGCGGCCACCCCGAGCACCACCACGGGAGCTCCTCTTCCTCCACGACCTCCACGAGCGGCTCCTCTGGCTCCAGCTGGTTTCTTAACTTTCGGACCTGAAAAGAATTAGTGATTTCGACTGTATATAGATGATAAATGGTGTCAAGCGGTACCTGGAGGGGCCTTTGGCTTCGGTAGGAATCTAATGAAAAAGAGGTTAGCGACTCTTAACCATGCATCGAAGTGAAAAAATAAACCAGAAGGATTGTGAAAGAGGACATACTTTTCCAAAGGTAGCAATTTATCTCCTCCGATATAGAACTTATCTCCGGCCTTGAAAGAACCCGCAACAATTCCGTCTTGGGGTTTAATTGTGAAATAAACTTGGTTGATCGGACCAAGGACTTCGTCGACCTTTCCGACGGGCGTCTAACACAAGTAACTATTAGCGACTTGATTCTTGCGAAGCTTTCCGCTAACGCGAAGACATGCAGGCGGCGTACCTTGTTCTCTAGGTAGATCGGAGCATTGAAATACGGGATCTTGGGATTGATCGACTCGCAAACCATCTCGCCCTCACAAGCATGCAGGAATGTTCCCATTTCTGTATTTATCAGCAATGAAGCCGGACAAAATTGTATCGCGGTGGAACAATACCTAAAACCTGAGCAGGAGGACCGAATGACTGTTGGAAATTTCCACGACCTGGATTGAAGCCAACCGTTAGCACCGTGAAACGGGGTTGTGAACGGCTAAAAGACGACGCTCACCTCCTCTGTTTGCGCCTGTGGCAAAGCCACGGCCTCGTCCACCGCCGCGGAATGACATGACTGTAGCTGTGAATTATCGGCTTGTCAGGGTAGGAAATGTTCGCTGATCCCGAAGTTTTTGCTGTGGGAGCTTAAAACGGTAAAGTGCATCGACTCACGTGACTCACCGCCTTCCTTCCCTCCGGTCCACCAAAAGGGTAATTTTCGATGTGACTCACACCCCGCGTTTTGCAACTTTGATTCTTCTTCTGATCACCATTTCCACTGCACAATGGCTTCAGAAGGACAGAAAGAACTTCCTGTTCGCCCTGCTGAGGACGCCAAGGCGGGCAGCCAGTCGAATCAATTGCCTGACGCTATCATTGAGCGAAACAAACTTTTCGAAGAATTATGGCAGGAACACCTTAAGGAGCTGGCTGAGAAGCCTCGGTCAGAGATCACTGTAACGCTCGACATTGGAGATGGGAACCCTTCCACAGTTATTGCAAAATCTTGGGAGTCTACACCTGGCTCTTTCTTGAAGGATTTCCCTAAAGATTTCACCGCCAATGTTGTAATCGCGAAGATAGACGGAAAGGAGCTTTGGGATCTGAATCGCCCATTGAGAGAGACTGCAAGGTTTCTTACCTGCCTTTCGATCACCCAGAAGGAAGAGAGGTTTTCTGGCATTCGAGTGCACACTGCCTTGGAGAAGCTTGTGAACTCGAGTTCGGGTGTCTCCTATCACACGGTCCGCCCACGGCGCAAGGTTTCTTCTACGACATGGCTATGCCGGATGGGTAGGTATCTTCTGGAGTATCTGATGAATATTGGCTTCTTGCTGAATTATTCTGTATTTTAGACGTGTCGTGCGAGAAACGGATTGGGCACCACTGGATAAGAAGGCAGCTCAGATCTTCAAAGAACGCCAGAGCTTCGATCGACTGGAAGTTACGAAAGAGAACCTGAAGAAGATGTTCGCGTATAGTAAATACAAGCTACACTATATTAATCATCTTGTAGAGGGAGAGAAAAGCACTGTTTATCGTTGCGGTACTTTGGTCGACCTCTGCCGCGGACCTCATATTCAGAACACCAACAAAATTAAGACGTTCAAGATCATGCAAAACTCCTCTGCCTATTTCCTCGGTGACCAGACGAACGACTCTTTGCAACGAATCAGGGTGTTGCTTTTCCGGATAAGAATGGAATGAAAGAGCATCTAAAGTTCCTCGAGGAGGCCGAGAAACGGAATCATCAGAAAATCGGCAGAGAACAGGAGCTTTTCTTCTTCGACGAGGCCTCTCCCGGATGCCCCTTCCTTCTCCCAAATGGCACCAAGATTTTCAATGCTTTGCAAAAGCTCTTGCGCTCGGAGTACCGCAAGCGTGGATATCAAGAGGTGCAAACACCCAACATGTATGACGTGAGCATCTGGAAGACGTCCGGCCATTGGGCACACTATAAGGACGATATGTTCAAGCTGGATGTTGAGAAGAGGGAATGGGCCCTTAAGCCCATGAATTGTCCCGGCCACTTCATGCTCTTTGGCCATCGTGATAGGAGTTATCGAGAGCTTCCTCTGAGGATTGCTGACTTTGGAGTGCTGCATAGAAATGAAGCATCTGGTGCTCTCAGTGGTCTCACTCGCGTGCGTAAATTTCAACAAGATGATACTCATATCTTTTGTACTGCAGAACAGGTATGCCCCATTTCCCTGTTCAGCGCCTTCTTTATAACGACTAATCAAGATATTACAAGATCACTTCTGAGATCGAAGGACTCTTCGATTTCTTACAAGCCATCTACGGTCTTTTGGGTTCACCTTCAAGTTAAAACTATCTACTCGACCAGAAAATTACATGGGTGAGCTAGAAGCTTGGAATTTCGCAGAAGATCAACTACGTCAAGCATTGAACAATTTCAAGGGAGACGACTGGGAATTAAATGAAGGCGACGGTGCTTTCTACGGGCCCAAAATTGACATCACGATTTCAGATGCTCTCAAGCGAGACTTCCAGTGTGCTACAATCCAGCTCGACTATCAGGCACCGATCAATTTCAAATTGGAATACATTACCTCCACTGGTGAGAAAGCGAAGCCGGATGGTGCAGACAAAACCAAGGAGGCTGCGACAGGTCGAGCTCGGCCGGTTGTTATCCACCGTGCAATCATTGGTAGTTTCGAGAGATTCCTCGGCATTTTGACCGAGCATTTCGGGGTAAATGGCCGTTTTGGATCAGCCCTCGCCAGATTCTGATTGTTCCTGTCATGCCGGCACTCAATGATTACGCAAAGGAGCTACAGCAAATCCTGCATGCCGATAAATTGAACGTTGACGTTGACGTTAGCGGCAACACGCTACAGAAGAAGATCCGCACAGGTCAATTGGCTCAATACAACTTCATATTCGGTAAGTTTTCATAAAATCCGCCAGTCAACTGACCCTTGTAAGGCTAACAGCAGAATAGTCGTGGGTGCACAAGAGAAAGAGAGCCGAACAGTGAATATTCGCAATCGTGACGACCCGTCTTCTCAGGCGAAGGGCGAGCTGGTTCCTCTCGAGGAAGCACGTGTTAAATTGAGGGCACTTCGCAAAGAGCGCAGACTTGTCAACGCACTTTGATTGCAAGCTTGGGTTTCGAACAAGTGAGTGGTATCAGACGGAGGCTATGAATGGGAATATCTAGCAACATGGAAAAGCCTGTTTATTCAGAAGCAAAACCCACTGCATTAATAACAAAACTTATTAGCCTACGTATGCGTATCAATCGTTCATACGTTCATATGCCTATGTATTAAGAATCATTCCTCTGCTAATACACGTTGACTGTCTTGTAGAGTGTAGCATGCGTAAATGATGTATAATGAAGCGAAGCTATACTAAGGTAGTTATGCGATTATTATTGAATAGTCAACCAATAGTACCCATGACCATAGCCATTGCACAAGACAAGTTTTGAGCATATGCTAGAGGCGATTCAGTGATTACTTGTTTAATCAAGACTTCCACGAATGCAGATATTATCAACTAACCAAGCGCATCAGCAAATGCCTACAAAGGCAAACGATGCGAGCCCTAAGGCTAACCCTAACCGGCGCTGAAGAATTGAAGAAGGTTGATTGCAAAACAAGTTGACTGAGCATTCACTTACCCGTAAAACCCCGAGCTCTGCTCCTCATGCAGATTATGCAGATGTTATTTCCCTCTAGACTCTATTCTAATTTAGAATCCGTATTCTAAATGAAGAAGCAAGGTGACTTCTTAGCCGACGTCCAAATCCCTACGTACTGCCTAGCTAGCGTCAAACTCAAATAAACAAGTCCGCGTTCTTGAAGAATGAGGGAGAATAGTCGATACATGATGCATATTCACTAACTCGTATGTATGTATGTTACACTGTCCGTAGTTACGCCTTCACTGCATGGGCTCGCAAAGAGGCAAGGACGGAGTTCGCATCGCCGTGATAAGCAACCTTCGAAAGCCACCCCACCATGCCTAGGTACACTTCAACAGGCAAAGTCAACGAGGCTAGCAAAACTCTTATCGGACAGGAAGCTATGACATTTTACAACGTTGTGCCATAAAATGATGCGGGGCAAAGAACTCGCCGAGCAAACTACGTTCGTCCGTTAGTTACCTAGGTAGGAGTCCGATATCAGATTGAAACAACGCGATTGCTCGCTTGAGATAGATGCATCATAAGGGCATCCTTCATGAAGGATTTGCTGCCCAGTATTATGTTAGTATTATCACAATTTACCAGTGGCAACCTCCAAGCACCCTAGTTACGCATATAGTAATCAAAACGCATGGAATATAGCCGAAAGAAGTGCTGGTGGATCTATAACAATACGAATTATATGGCCACCAACATCAAATAGCTCAAATTCATTGGTCCTTTCAGGCTCTATCGTTCGTTGACTAGAGGGACTAGAACGATCGATAGGCAACGAAGGAAGGATGTGACATATTGCATGCACAAGCATCATTTACTAATGCGCGTGCTTCTTCGGTCTGCAATCCTATCATTCACTACCTCTCGCGTGTAATTTCTTGAATGAGTAAGAAAGAGAGCCAATGAGAGAGCATAGTAAATTGTTCTAGTCTATCAGCATCTGCCTAGAGCGAACCGGAGGCGGAAAGGACTTATTATATACACCAATAATATAAGTCTCAAGTAGCAGTGACAAATTGGAAGCAGAATTTCTAATCGCGGACCGCGGTTTATCGGTATGTGAAGACAGTTGGGGTGTATATGATACATATCAAAAGTCATAACAGTACTCAAAAAGAAGAAAGAAAATGGTTAAGAAACAAAACGCTTTTCGAAACCGTACCACATCAGTCATTTCTTTATATACATCATTGCTATCTGTCTATATAAAAACATTCAAATGAATAGAAAAATAAAAGAACAAAGACGTAGAGTTAAAAGCTCCACATTCCTCTGATTTCGCCGCTTGCATATCTAGACTCGGATAAACGAACAAGCACTCGATTTGCTTCATTGAGCAAGCCTCCGACGCGGCCTTCCTGAAGCCGTGTCGTTCGTACGTATCGTAAGAGTGGGTATATGTTGCACCGCACTGAAGACAGGATGTTGGCTTGAGATACATGTTTCCATGTCGGTGTTAAGGATATCATATTGTAAATGTATGCGCGCGCTTCGCTTGCCTGGCTTTCTTCTAAACCGTCATTTGACGGTACGTTGTCCGTCTCGAATCCATAGGCCCAGCAGATCAAAACACAAATATAGATGCTCCAGCTTGCTGGGAGTATGTTTGTTGGGCCAATTGCCACTGGTGCAGTAGGTAACAGGCTACTGCTGTTCCACTGAGCATTTGGGATCGACGATTGCCGTACGGTGTTGCCCACTACATAGCGCAGAGCCCTCACCGCATGCCATACGGCCTTCTTGACATCGTCTGTATCAGATACCCACTGTCGCAATTGCCTCTTCGCACTATGGAATTCACCTTCCTGGGCGAGTTTCTGATTGAAAAGCCAGGATTCGCCGCTGACTGTCAACAAGGTATGCAGCGGCGTATATCGAGCGGCCATTAAAGTGTGGTAGCTGAATAGTGTTTGCGAGTGAGGGACGTTGTTGGGTCATCACTATGTCCATCTTGCAATGCAGCCATCAAGGTGTTGAGAGGGTCGTTGAGGATCGAGTTGTTGTCTCCTGGCTGAACACGAGAAGACAAATTGTAGGACAGAAGTAACTGGGCCTGGAAATGATCGAATTGGTCGGACCGAAGGCCCTGCAATCTATTGATGCTAACGGCAGCTGAAGGGAGAGATAAGGGGACATAATCTCTCGCCAAAGCGAGCCACTCATTAAGGTCCCGGCTTTCCCATAAGTCTGAATTGCAAGGAAAAGGTATATTCCTGGTCTGTGAAGCCTGTGACCACATGGTAAATGGAGCTGAGCTGGGCTGTGACGAGACGGATGGCTGGCCAAAGAGGATTGACTGCTGAATATCCAAGATGAATGCAGCTTGCAAAACCCGACGGCGCGCTTCGTGTTCAACCCAGAATTTCTGTGCCCTTCTACGAGCCTCTTGCGAGCAGTCTTGTGGTAGCGTATTCAGAACAGCCAGAGGGTTAACATGCACCCAATGCCTATCTTGCATGAAACTACCATACAAGCTGCGAAACCGATGCGAGACTTGTACATCTGCCTTCCGCGACCGGAACTTCGACAAGTATTCGAGCAGGAAGACGGTTTGAATATCAGTGACACGGGAGCGGCTAGTAATAGCAGGCCTCTTTACAAGAAGCTTCAAGCAAGCCTCGAGAAGGACTAAGGAATACTCCTTGGCATTTGGCCGGGTGTCGTACTGCGAGCCAATCGCGACCATAGCGCCGGCCATCAGCGGACTCGGCTTCGTTGCAAAGAACGTTGGGCGATGAACTATGGGGAATAAAGGGTGAAAATGTTGCCAGTAGCATTCGAGACAATCTTGCCACTTCACAGTGTCAATGATCTCCATACCGTCGTTTCCTGAAACGACCCGGGTGCGGAAGTAAGTTCTCTTCGTAGGGCGTACCATTCATCTCCATCCAAGGTTGAGAGTGGTATTGGCACTGTAGACTCTGAAAACAGTTAGTTCAGTGGGGAAAAGAAACTCTAGATAACCTGGTTTTCTTGGTGAGAGGAAGGTTCACCTACTGGGTGAATCAACTGGTTGCCGTCCAAAGCGAGGGGCATCATATTAGGGGCTGAAGAGACGACATCCAGGTTGTCCCACTCACGTGTTGCAGGGAGCTGCAAAGGAGAGGCAGTCAAATCCGAATAGTGGAACGACTCCATGACCGAGGTTGGAGCAGAGGAGGGATGCGGTGGTAGCGCGTATGCAGCCGCGTCGGAAGCTGGCGAGCCACAGGTATCTGGAGACGAGTAAAAGGCAAATCATCTGGAGAGTCACGAACATGACTCCCGAAGACTGTTGGGCGCGGTTGGAGCGGGATTTCCATGCCATTCCACGGTAGAGAAATATCATTGGCGAGGTCCGGGTGGATTTCGCTTCCCAGCACAGGACTGGTTGATGATAATGGAGTTGACACTTGGCTAGTTGGATAAGATGCAGAAGTCACGTCCAATGGCACTGGCGTTAACATGTTTGAGGGAACAGATGTGATAGAGGCAGACTTGCTCTGGTGTCGCCATTGCCGCGACATTCCGCTGTCTGACTGCCCTCTAGTTCGCTAGAATATTATGTTAGTACAATTTTGCTGCTAAGGAAATATGAACACGCATGGAAGGAAAAAAACGTACTGTCTTTCCATGTGGCGGGCCAAGAGGTCAGATCGGTGAAAAGCTTTACGGCAACCGTCGTAGGTGCATGGGAATGAAGCTTCCGGGTTGTGATTCAGCTCATGGCGCCGCCGATGTTCAGCGCGGGTGAATACTTTATTGCAGCCGGGAAACTCGCAAGCATGGACTCGCTTTCCTTTTTGCTTTGCTAATTCGATGAGTAGTGGGCGTGTATGTGATGGGGAGAGGAATATCAGCCATGGCGTTTGATCTAGGCATTGTACTAGACACTGAAGACGAGCGTGACGGAGTGGAAGAAGCAGTTGAAGGAGGAGGACGAAACACGGCGGGAGTCGCTTGAAACTGCGCAAATGGCACAGAGGGTACGAGCTCCGACTCTTGCAGCAGGGTTGAGACCTGAATACCCCGGCTCGATGGTGCCGATGTTGATGAGTAACTGGGTCGGCCCGCTGCAGTGGCGGCGGTAGTGGTGGTTTGATACCTTGTCTGGGGGTTGAAATTTGGCGCTGTGTCCATGAAGCAACCCGGCAATCAAGCTAAATAAAATAACAGAAAACCAGGCAACCTTCGCAATCTGTTGATGTTGAGATTGATACAAGGGAAGTATCTCTCACTGGCGACGATGGAGAGGAAGACTGAATGGTATGTGGTGGTATGGTATAGATGTATACACTCGAGGTCGGCTAGCCGATGATCAAAGGAGACGAGGCCATATACTTATATGTTGACTATATTCTGACTGCCAAGGAACACTGGATCTAAGGACACTTGATCTGCGCTGAAGGGAAACACAGAGATTATGTAGGCAGAACAGATGACAGTTGTCGATCCCAGACAGCCAACGAAAAGCCCTGGCCAAGCTGCAACGAGGATTTGAAACGTGGGCAGTACGCAAGTGGCTCGAATACCGTGACTCTTGATGATCCATCCCACACGCATGCAGGTCACGATGCAGCAGTTCTAATCAAGCTTGGTGGCAGAGTCCAGCTGGCGTAGCCCTCATCTGGTGAAACGAGCGCGGGTCTAAAAAGAGAAAACAGCGGCTGCGTAATATTGGACGACACTAATACCATCAGCTTGGGGCACGTAGCCAATAGAACCCCTGTCGCCGGGGCTGTACGGTATTAAAAGAAGCGCGATAGGAAACCTGAATATGTAGGAAGCATGCGGCTGAGCCCAGATTGCCCGGGTCCCACTTTGTAGCGGCTTGTGGTGGGTCTGAGTTACACGCTAGTAATGCTAGCCGCTGCCCCATTGTGTACGGTATTGTTCGACACGAAAAATACGTACTTACCGGCTTACGAAACTATCAGCGGCAGTAGCTAACTAACTCGAGTTAGCTCGCTAGGAGTTATTCAAAATGAAACACTCTTATTCGCACCAGCATCTTCGGTGGGTCATCATCCGCTAGTTAACTAGATTGCTGACTGTAAGCCTTCTGTCTCAAGTCGTCGGCTGCGAGACACTTCATTTATACATACGTACGTACGTACGTACATACGCGAAAGCTGAACCTCTCCATTACGAGCGGGTGCGAGGATCATTCTAGGCTGGGCGTCTGTGGGTGTAGGCGTAGGTGGAAATTCAAGCCGGAGAGAGGACAGACTACTTAGGTAAGTACGTAGTACGTATGTTAGGTACTCGAAAATCTAATATTATTACTTGCTAGCGGCTGCTAAACCCAAGGAACAACCTTGGAAGTAGTGAATGCTACATAATTTAAGTGTTTTGGAATTCCTAGCTCCTCCGTGCACGTTCTGCAACGCAAATTACCGACTCGACGGGAGAGTTGAGGAAGTCAAGAATCGAATTGAATTCGCCGGGGAAGAGGAGAATTACCTAGGTACTAATTTACCGTGGTGGGGACGCTGATCCGGAGAGCTTGGAACCTAGGAGTATACACGGAATTAAGGTGTTTATGCTCTAGTTAACATTCGTCGAAGATGACTTGTAATTCGTTTGGCTATTATGGTTATCTTATTTGAGAAAGTATAGAAAATAAGTGTCGAGTGCACTGCAGCCTAGCTGATGGATTAGCTAAGTGGCCACTAGTTGCATGCAAGATGAGTAAAGTAGATAAAGCCATTATTTTATTTGCTCAATGCATTATGACTCTAGTAATAGTATTTTTCTTTTATAAAAAGAACACGGAAAGAAAAGAGAACCCACAGAGCAAGAGCTGAAGGTTGAATTTTCTTAAGCTGGACGCCTGCGAGAGTAGTGATTGGAGGGTCTTCAACTCAGCTTCTGCACGCTGCCAAACATTCCTGTCAGAAATCTGCTCTCTGCATGAATTTACGTACACTCGATCTCTGAAGGCGTATATGCTATATTTGTTAATACTACGTAATATAATATGGTATAATAATAGATTATCAATTGTCTTAATATTTACTATTAACCAAGACAGACATGTTTGGCAGATTAAGCCCAGCTTAGAGTGCGGCAATTTATTCTGCCAGGACCAATAGAACTTGAGTACATAGTTACTATTGGTATTAGCTGCATACCATAACTACTCCGTAGTATGGTTAATTGCGTATGCTCCAACCAAACCAGACCCTAACGAAGGAGATCAAAAGTCAAAAGAGTACCACTACCAACTCACTAACTATGTGTACCTTGTTTATAGAGTTGGCGTCCGCCGTCTTACATTGTCCCTTAATCTCGTGGATACTAGATAGTGCCAGTTACATATAGTTAAACGTTCGCGGTTACACCATTCGCAGGTGCCGCGCTGTGATTGGCTGCAGAGGAGATTCTAGGCTGCGAAGGTGGCTGGCAGCGCCAAGACTGAAGCTAGACCAGCCTGCAAGTAGCATAGTTATAATCTACTAAATCTAGTAAACTGCATCGGACCGATTTGTTTTTGGCCGACTTTATTGAGGATGAAGATTTGTGGAGTCGATATCTGGCACTAATAGAACCGTTAGACCAGCTAATAGCTATAACACTACGTAGTAAGGAGTACTCTGGAGTCAGTCAAACCGCAAGGTCCTTTTCGGATATGTTGACTCTTTTCCCTCGTACCATGAGGCCCATGAGGAATGGTATGAGAAAATCCAAGTACTAGGCACCGACATCGGCAAGGATAGTCGCTGTAGATGTCAACGCAAGAAAGAACAAGGGCAAGGGTCGAAATCCTCCTTGTATTCTCTATCCTCTTTTGGACTAGCATGGAAGCCGATGTGGAACGTGAGCAGAAGCTTGATCTGCTCTTCAGACTGAGGACTCATAGGACTGAGGAGAGCCTGGAGGCCGCGCTAAAGCTGCCCTAATGCATACTTGCGGTATTGCTGAAATGCTGATTGGACAACTCGCACTTGTTCGCAGGGGTAATAATCCTTCTCGTCTGGCCCAGACAAGCCTTGGCTAGTAAATGTGCTCACAGTCTGAAGAAATTTGTCATTTGCCACCTGAAGAAGGCGTCGCGTATTATTGATCCTCTTCCGACATGGTCCCAGCAATATCCATTATCGATCAATGGAGTGGATTGGATGCGTGCAGACGCTTCAATCAAAATAATGAGAATTGCACTTTGCGAGTCATGAAAGCATTTTACTGACATCATATGAGGACTAGGCGAGGGAGTGGCGGTTGATCCTATTCTGGCCTGCGATTTGTCGGCGAATATGTTTTACCTAGGTAACCATTGATTCTGCGACATAGTACCATTGCCTACGGTAGTACCAAGTAGCAAGTCCTGTATCCACGTCGCTGGGTCAGAGCCAGATACTACATCCTGGATTCTCTCCTCCCACGAAGTAGGGAGAGTACTCGCGTCGACGTTGCAATCAGCGATGCACTAACATTCCAATATTGAATAGTTGAGAAGTTTACTAAATTAGTAGGATAGCAGAAGACTGAAGTCAAATTCGTAATTACCCAATGTGGCTAGCCTGTAGTTAGGGCAGCCATACTGACCAATCAAACCCAATTTTGTAAATTAAACTCCAGATCTGACAGCGATGATTGGTCGGCTTCTAGTTAAGCATGGTCCATTGAATTTGTAGCGATCTCAATTCTCGACTAGAGCAATGAGTGAGCGGCCGCTGGCGCAGTTCATCTCGCACGGATCCGCGGTGCACATGGCATTATTATTTCTCTGGACGGCGGTTAGAAAGAGGCACGTATGCTGTACGTCCTCTGACTCTTTGCTACATACAATTGACTGGTGCTCAGTTAGTGAATGGCATTCTCCATGACTCGCCAACATTGATCGGCTCTAAAGCTCGCAAGATTTCTGACCTGAATAGTTGGAGGGAATCACCAAACCTAATCCATTATTAGGTTGTCAATCCTTGAACTAAGATAGACGAGGAGATAAGGTAATATCGACGTCGAGGACTAGCAGGCCGCAGAGAGCTCGATAGTTACTTATTACTTGGTGCAGTGTGCACAATTGCTTACGTGCGCACCAGTGGGATCGTTTTCCTGGCCAAGTTAATAAAGAATGATGACGACAGCAATGAAATCACTCAAGTCAGCATCCTGCCTCTCGCAAATCGCTGGGATTCAGAATGAAGAGCAGCGAGGCCATCATATCATGCTTGGCGCTTGCTGCGGAGGGAGTGATTAGTGCGTACTGAGCACTCATAGTAGTTACTAGTTACCGTGCTATCCCAATATCGCATCTTTTAGTAACTTGGCTGATTGCCAATACTACACAATACGTAGGCAGAACCTAATTGACTAGCGAAAACAAATCTTACCATACACGTTACACAGAAGAATGCGTTTGCGCATTATTTTGAGCAGATAAATGATGCACTGCTTTGCCCTTTCTCTTGGTATGAGCATCAGCTGAAACACCGAGCAGAGTCATTGTACGTACTTTCCACGGAGTAACTAGTTACTGCTTGGATCCTGTGGTTTCTTTTCCTGACGGATGCGTAATCGATAAGGGAAAAATACCCCGTCATTACGCCATTCCCGCATGTGGCTTGCAGGGGTTCGCTGGCCCTATACAATCTGTCGTCTGGTTGGCTGTGGGCTGGTGGATAGGTACAATTACCCTAGTGTGACAATACTAGCGGAATTACAAATACGTGGACTATACAATACTCGATCTAATTCGCCGACTCATCAATTCCAGCACAGTTCGTTCCACTGCCGATCAATATTCGAGACTACAATGTACATCAGTGATCTTCTTCATGTCAGCGATAAGCCTTACGTACCCGTTCCTTCTCCCAGCGAGCTATTCATTCTATGCCGGGGTGCTCGACATCTGAGCCGGTATATCCACCTCCGCGGGGATACTTGCCCGTGCTACCTTGCCTGGCCATTGACACACGTGGCCAGCAGCAAGATCCTGTGCTCCTTCAGAGATCCTCGCTCGGCTGTCTGCCAGCCCGATTCAAAATCGACACACGAGCCGCTACGAGTACGAATAGTTGTGGATAACTGTTTTAGGCTTAGTCTACGAGACCTAATCAGCAAGAAATCTGAATAGTTAATCTGTATTATAGTAACTAACCTACGTCTTATATCTACGCTCGTCCTCGCATACCGTATATCATCATCGAGTAATCCAGCGATTCTCGTGCCCAGCTCGAATTGATATCGAGCCATCTGCCTGTGACACAACGCCACGCTGTGTGCTGTGCGTTTCGGAATGAATGCACAAAGTCATCTTGAACGAAGGTTTGTTTCATCTAAAGAGAACAAGAAAGTGCTAAGGGCGATCCTGGTCAAGCTAGCCGCCATGTATTACACAAAGTGCACAATTCATGACTAGCCAGGTTAGTGATACATAATTCGAGTAATTTGGGGTGGCCCTACATTAAATTACTGATACAACTTGCAAGTGCCAGCCTAAAACGTGCTTCGTATTTGGCCATGCCAGAATGTCCCTGCGTATATGCAAAGTAAATGATAATAGGCACCTTAGTTTGAGCATCAGCTATAAATACGAGGATCTGAGAGCACGTACATACTTACATTCTGTCTGTTCAAAGTCAGAGACCCAATAGCAAATTGCCCATTCTGACGCAGTTCGTTTTATTGAGATCAGTTGCCTAATCAATTTGTAAGTTAAGTTAAAGAAGGCACGTATGGACAGTAGAGTGAGCAGTAGTTGCCTTGTGCACCAGACGAAGTAGTACAGATTCCAAACGAAGTCATATCTTCGTCTATGGATCAAATACTGGATAGCGCATGGCACATAGTTACACCCCACCAGTACAGTCTATCTAGATGCTTGACTCTGCTAGCTTGCTTCATATTATTGTCCACGAAGAATACAGGAGGTACTCTACTTGCTTGATACGTCAGCAGTTTCGTAAGGTAACATCGGCGCGGTTCCTCCGGCTTGAGGGCTTTGTTGTGCCATTCTGCGTTTGGAATCCCTTCGGCTTGACTATAATTGTATTTTATCAGATATCACACTCGGCTTTCGGTAAAAGGGAAGACGGGATAGCAATGGATAAGACTGGATGCAGCGATGACCCTCAAATCATGTTGTACAGCTGTAGTTTCTACGCAGAGACTCCGTCTTGTCGTTGTTATAATTGCTTCAATATGCGTACTTAGCTAGGTATGCTTTGGGCAATGGCTGGCAATACCTCCGGGCTACTCGATTAAGTATGCCCTCAACTTCCTTATATGTACATACGCAAGCACCGTAAAGAGTCAGTTAACGGTAGATCGTACGTAACCATCCAATGAAGAGAGCAGACCTTGTGCTGTTGCCCAAGTAGCCGCCGGTGGCTGTTAACTGCGTAGGTAGTGCGAACGACAGCGAGTCCTAGTCGATATCGAACCGCTCGACCTCGGTAGTCTCGGGAGCCACTTGCGTAACCAATGAGTGTAAGTGAATTGAAGAGTAACTAGCCCCGTTACCTAGCTACCGTTTACGTCTACGGACTATCTACGAAGCCCCGTCTCGAGGGCAATAGTATGGCATGCATAAGTAGGCCAGCAGGATCGTGTTATCGATACCTTGAGCATGTCGCCATGCATTGCCTACCCGGTTAATCGATGCCCTAACTATTTCTGTACATTAATTTTGGCTCTGGAAAACGCGGGTAGTCTAGTTACCCATTATGGCATATTCCATTGCTACGACGCGATCTAGAGCGCCACCGAAGGCATCTACTGCAAGCCACAGACTGCCAATGTTTCTCTTTTTCAACGCTTGCATCAATACAGCGGAGACGCATTACGGAGTTCTCCATGCATAGAAACGTGTATATCGAAAATGAGCGAACAAAATAGATTCTAACGACCCGATACCGTCAGAACTGAGAATGTTAACTACGTAGTAGTTAGTTAGCGCTTGTACAAGCAAAGCTACGGAGTTGGAAAATCCCATAATTGGATGGGACCAATAGTCAGCCACGCGTACATCGCCTCTATCGCTATTGGGCGCCACTATCTCCCCGACTCCGCTGTACGAATTAGGCTGGCGGAGCCTTAACTTTGGTCTCCACACCCTCTTTGGTGATACGACGGCTCCACATCGGCCCGCTGATAACGATGTGATCTTCTTATCGATAGGGCGTAACTGCTGTTTGTGGAAGTCTTCCAGAACAACTAAGTAAACTACTGGCCATGTGACGTGCTGTATTATTTCACCCGTACAGAGTATAGTTATAGTATATACTATATCCCTGTCGCTTACGGAGTAATGCTTCTTGACTCATGGTTCATCTACGAATGAATTTCTGGGCGGTTAATGTTTACCAATTTGTAAATATATACTATGGGGTTGCGCAACTAGTCTATGGTTGTGCCTGACAAATCATCCGCAGTCAAGAGCCATTTGAGTTGGCGCGAAGGATTTTGGGCGCATTTTTCTGGAGCTTTGACCGTTGTCACTCATTTGTCACTCACATCAAGTCATAATGGATTGACATAGTTACAGGCCGAGTCCGCTGGGAACCCCCGCTATGAATTAACCAACATTAGAGTCGAGTTTAGAACTCATCTCTTAAAGACGGAGTAACTTACAGACTCCGTGCTCTGCGTCATGCCTTTGGCATACCCATTTTTAAGCATCATATACGCGCGTATCTCCGCACATGAAGCAGCTAGCGCCTGGTGATGATCCTCGCCGCCTTGCTTCTTTCGTACATGATCGTCAGGTCTTCGTTACATTCAATGTTTCTGCGCAGAATATCCTGCCCAATTGTTCAGCACACCCGAAACCTTGGGAGACATTCGAGAATCATCTAGGGGCTTTTACTCTTCTTTGCGTTTTTCACAATTCTTGCATATTGTACCATGTAAGTAAAATCTAGGTCTACCAATTTATACCTACCCCTTAACCACAGTACCGTACAGAGTATTTATTGTGGAATATTGGAAAAGCTTGTCGTAACTTGTCGCACGCCACCTCCAACCTCGAAGGGCTTCGCCCCTTGAGAGCTTCGAGCTTAGTGTCGACCTCAAGTCTCGTCACGTTACATTTGACGTATACACTTTCCTGCGCGCAGGACCGTGCTGTTGGATTCTAAGCTACGCAGAGGCTAGAGCCATTGACTTTCTGACGACCTGCCACGTCGACCCAGGCCAGTGGGTTTGGACTACGTACCTTTTAGGCACTAGTTACCAGTCTTTTCTCGCGTTGCTTATGCGTGGACTCGAGTCTCATTGCAACTACTAACTATTCACTAGGTTGCCATAGTACTGCTCAATCTATTTACCATGATTCCTTTTTAGATAATTATACCTAGGTACCCGCTTGCTGGTCATAATTAGGTTATTTCTTTTCTCTTGGTGGTATTGGAGCTCAAGGGAAATCCACAACTGCGTGAATGGTATAAATCAAAAGCACTGTTAGCAAGATGAAGCTACCGCCACCCAAACTAAAAGCTAACATCTTTTAACTGGTCTAAGTGTTAAGTATATCCTCGTTCTGGACTAAAGCACTATGTTTAATAGTGTAGGATTGCTCGGCTAGCGGCAGATTGTTGTTGGAGTATCAAAATGGAGTTGCGATGAAATGATCAGCAGTGATGATCGACTGCCTATCTAAGTGTAACTAACTCACTACTAATCACTACCTAGGCAGGTAGACGTAAGCAGAGTCGAGGCGTGCATTTGACCTCCTACACACATAAGATGGCTAATCAAATTGAGGATTTTGAGCACGCCGGACAGATGGATAAAAGCAATTACTGTTAAATCTTCGTACCGGTAGTGATGATCGTTACGAAGTCTACGAGCTAAAAGGAGAGCTGGAAAAGGATTTCAACGACTTAGACCGATTGATTGTCTCTCTTACTGTTCACTGGGGCCATATCGAGGACGATATTGCCAGGAGTATGGTTATGATCAAGCAGATGATGACCAGTTGAAGATTCTCGGCCTGGCGTATACCGACGCAGAGGAGCAGTGGTATCGCACACATTCAGGGCGATCATGTGCAAGGCGAAACTTCTCAACAATGTGGCCAAGCTTGTAATTATAGTCGATACACCGACATCGGGCGTCCAAATCATGTTGATAAAGGGCATGCTAGTTAACAAAAGACCTATTATATTCAGCACTAAGAGCGGTGTCTAGACTTGATATTGAACCTCCAATTAAAACTATCAGCATTTGTAATAGGATTGTTCACCTGATTGGCGATAATCTCATAGTCCTAGAACTGGAAAACGCCTGTTTCATTTCTCTAATTGTACCTTCTCAGATCTGAACAGCCGCTTATGGCATTTAGAGAGATTCTACATGGCAATAATTCCTAGTATACTGTAAACAATTGCATGTCTATCGTGATGTAGATTTCCAGGCATTCTTCACTTTAAAAAATATTTGCCAATAGCTAGCTGAAGATGGTGACAAAATTCTGTACGTAGGCGGCTAAGCCAGCCAGGTGAGCCACTTACATACAAAATTTCTCAAGATAAGCTGCTATATTTCTAAGATTCCTGATTAGCTACCTCTAAGCCAGTAGGCCTAGGTCCTCAAGAATGAGATCGGCCGCTTTCTCGCCAATCATCAAGGCTGTGTTGTTGGTGTTTGCTGCCACATTGCTTGGAACGATACTCAGGTCAGCGATCTTCAGCCCAACCACGCCATAAACGCTCAGGCGCGCATCGACAACGCCCATGCGTTCGCGCGGCGCCATTTTGCAGGTACCAAGAGAGTGCCACGTCGTGGTAATATTCTCCCGTAAGTATTGTTCCAGAACAGCATCATCTTCAGCTGAGTACACAATCGGAGCTACATCGTCTGGGAGAGGATGGTCGATTTCGATACATGCCGCTGCAGAGTCCGCTGCAAAGGTGGGTGCGTGAGGGTTACCTCACCGCGATATGTCTTCATACGGCGTGCAACCTCACGCTGTGCTTTATATGCCCACATATGTTTCTTGACATCAAGCTCATTCGTGAAGAAGCCAGTCTCAAAGTCAAGCGGATCACCTAGTGCAGGTCCTGTGATGTGCAGATGGCCGCGAGTAGGGGTATACAGTAAACAGGGCTGTAGAAAATATTGACCGACAGGAACACTAGTTGGATCCCCAGTATAACTAGTTCCAACTATTAGTACAATAGCTACTACGTAGATGGATTGTAAAATTAACTTACGCTGCAACAAGAGAGATAATAGCCATAGGACGATCCGGCTTATCCTTATAATCACGATCCCAGGCTTCTTGGAAGTCGGATCCAAGGGTTACAACATCAGCATCTGTTGGGCGGAGTTTACCGAATCCATCCATCCCGTTCCAGCTCAGAATTTTGTCATTGTTTTGAAGCAACTCTCCGACATCCATACGGCCAGCTGCAAGCGCATCGAGAGTGTCTTCAGGGGCAAGTATGGATTTGTAAGCGTAGTTGATATTATTATGATCCTGGTACTCATGACCAACACCTGGCACATCAGCAACAATAGGGACCCCTGCTTTTTAAGGATCTCAGGACTGCCAACACCAGATCTCTCTAAAACTGAAGGTGTTCCGCAAGCGCCACAAGAAACGACGACCATTTTTCTCGCTTTCACTTGCCGGATAGTATCATTGGTGGCTGGATGAAAAGTGGGATTAGATTGGTACTCAACACCGACAGCTTTACTGTTGTTGAATAGTATGCGTGCGACCTGAGTTTCTAAAAGGACGTGTAAATTCGGATGCTTGTTATCTTCAAGCCGAGGGCATAAATATCTTGAAGCTGCGTCTTGGCGCTTGCCATCCAAGGAGACATAGCGTAGAGCACGTTGAACGCCATTATTATCATCCAGCGTTTGCAGATCTACGATTTCGGGCCAACCGGCTTTGCCTGCAGCCTGGATGAAATCGTCCTCTAATTTTGAGGAACGGAAGATCCCACCAGAGACATGGATGGGTCCATCAAAACCATGCAAGTCCTTCGGGCCAAGACCATGGTACGTCTCGAGCTATTATTCTATCGTCAGCCAATGTTTTATCCTAGGTGTTCCCATGATGTTAATAATGGGATAGTAGATATACGGACCTTCTTCATATACGGTAAAAGCTCATCGGCAGACCACCCAGGCGTATTCCACGAGTCATAATCGGACCGCTGCCCTCGGCTATACATCAAAAGTTGGTAGAAGAGCCTCCACCAAGGATTCCGCCCGATGGAACAATAGGCACTCGATCAGAAAGCGCCTTCGACTTGTTTCCTTGATAGAAGATACTTGTTGTGCTACCGGGCATTACGTGCGTGACGAAGAAGGCCGGGTGGGATACGGTGGGGATATTATTGTTGCTGCCACCCTCAATAACCAAGATCGAAAGCTCCGGGTCAGCGTCGGCGAGTCTCGAAGCAACGACACAGCCAGTGGTTCCGCCTACACAAGATAATTCAGGATCAGGATCCTCTGTACCTAGGTAACTGATCAGGGAGGCTTACCTCCCGCGATGATCACATCCACCTCCTTAATATCTTCGGGAAGCTTGGTATACAGATTCATGGCGATCAAGTATACTGAATGCAAATAGTGACCAACAGCTCACCCAGACTCAAGGCCTGAAAGAAGTACAGAGTAAACAGAATCAAAAAGAAGAGAAGTGGCCCGGGGCTGTCGGGTTCTTATAAGGCTAATTGTTAGTTCCTTGGAATAGTGAAAACCGCTCCTTGTTCTAAATGGTATGTCTACTAGTTACGTGTACCATCAGCCCTCGGAGTTGGAATACGCGGAGACCAATCATCATCAGGGCTGACGATGTCTTCTATTTCAGCCGTGTTATCCCCCACAACCATTTGGTTGTGAATCCACACCAGCTCAATAATGAGTGGACGCCGGTCATGGTCAGTGTACCTACTCTGTAGGTAGGTATATACGGATGAAAGGCTAGGGATTAGAGTACCTTCAGTCTTCCACCCCATTTCTATATGGAGGCCAATAGTGATATCATATACTGGATAGCGGGAAAGATGGAAAAGAACAATTCTGGTTTATGTGCTTATGCTACGGAGCAACAAGAACTAGTAAATAATCTCGATCCTATGAGTGATCTATAAGCAAACAGCCTCTACCTAGGTACCTAGGTATGACTCAAGTCATACAACGACCTCGTGGTAGTTGCGCTCAGTAGTTCCGGTATATAACATTGCTAGATACATATAAACCATCTGGAAAACTCCGGCTTAAGGATAACAAGGCCAGGTAGGTAATCACAGAAAATAAATATACAGGGATAGCTTGCCGGATAAAAATAAATAAACTCCCATTCATGCCACTTCTTGCTCCAAGTCCTTACGACTGGGAACAACTCTCCAACACCAGCCGCACCAGCTCCTTACCTGACCGGTTTCTTCGCGCCGCAGGTAGTTGCCAGTCTCACGCTCATCCTCGTATTCTTCCACACAAGCCCCTACCACAACTCTCTTCTTGACCTTTTGCTTAACAACCCCGCCAATGCCGACTATTTCTTGTCGTAGATACCCTGGCTCATCATTGTGTTGATGGCCATCGCTTTTCTCACCAAAAGTAATGCCATGCAGTGTTCTGTGGCCATTTGTACGATCATCATCAGGATAATGGTGATTATGGTGGTGCGAGATGGGAATTGCTGATTCGTCCACCTCGCGATCTACTTCTAATTCGATCGCCTGTGCGGCGAGACAATTCTCTCCTTTCCCGCACTTCACGCCCTGGCACCCTTCGCCAATTCCAGTCCCCAAGCCTGCGCCGAGATACGCGCCATATCGGGTGCGCCACGTCCAGACTCGTCTATACATAG
Organism: Talaromyces trachyspermus; assembly: GCA_020137715.1. NCBI lineage: Eukaryota > Fungi > Ascomycota > Eurotiomycetes > Eurotiales > Trichocomaceae > Talaromyces > Talaromyces trachyspermus. Next base: position 5,973,865 of record JACGXQ010000015.1, on the reverse strand, counting down.
TGTCGTTATTGCGTAACGAGTGACCACAAGTCTGGCACAGCCAGATCATATCTTCACATTGGCATGGTGTACGTGCGAAGGCGGAATAAGTAAACGCCCGGGCACAAGCAGCAGTTGGTAACCCTCTTTCTGGAGAAAGGTGGTACACGTACGGTGCAGCACAGCACGAGGCACAGAGGCGGCGCAAGCGATTCTTCAGCATTGCGGCACTTGGGGTTTAATCGTGCAATTCTATTTCTCTCCCTCATTCAATTCAGCATAGACATTTCAGTAGCAAAAGAAAATACATTCTTAAGATTCTACTAACCCGACATATCACCGTGGAACATTTCCGACACTCTCCCACCATGTCACGAGCGCACTTCCCGATTTTACCGCTAGTAAGCCTGCCGACTTCACGACTATCCTGATATCCATTTTCTTCGACGCTTTCATTGATACATCGTAGAGTCCGTTTGGCTAACTGGCTGCAAAATGGTATCAGATTGGCTCTATGTTGACGGCAGGTTTTCGACAAGGCGTCTAGACTATTCAGGTCCAGATATCGCGCTATCTCCGTAACCACACTATAGTTACACACAGACGCATTAGCACCGTGTACGGACGCGAGAAAATTTGTAGCGAAAGGTGGCATGGTTCATACGGATAACAGCTCAAACAACGACTAAATGCGTTTATGTTTGATTATCGGAGGTCAGCCCATCGTCATGGGTGCCTGTAGCTTGACGATTACCATTATCATCCCACACAAACCCAAGTCTAGGCTTCTCTGTATAGAAGGCTTTCACAGCCACGACATCTGTATCCTTGGCCGGTGGCACGTAGGAGTGCAGGGTCGTCCCTGAGTAATGATGTTGCACGTCATCGGATGAATCCCGGTCATAATCGACAAAGACCACCATACTGCCCCAAGGACGTGGTATACAAGCCGAATCCTCCAACCATATGAGCCAGGTGGCTTATGCGTATTGTATATAATTCATAGTTCCATTCGATTGACGTTGTTCGGAAGACGGCGAGGTGAGCATTCAAATGCAACTATAGAGAAGGTGGGGCAATGCTGTTGTTAGTCAGCAGAAGAAAAGCATCGATGGCATTTTCTTTAGACGAGCTCACATAGCTCAAGTTTTGATAACATTTGCCAGCAACCAGTCAGTACATTTTAATTTTACACGTGTTATCTCTCGCATTGGCCTCGTAAAATGGCTATACTCACAATCAGCACCACAGTCATGCATAAAACGATTTCGACTCGAAATTGTCTACAACAAAGATGATTGAATAGACAGTGACTCACATAGTGCGCTCACATAGTTCAACCGAAAGACCAAAAATACCATTGGCCCTGTTCTTGAATGACAAACAGTCGTCAGGTTTTACGTCCAGGTGCACTTATCAAGATGGTTGCCCCGTGACGCCCACAAGCCCTAATTGCCTCCACTCTAGACCTCTTTTCGAGGGAATAACAGGTAAATGAAATTGATACGAAAGCTGTTGAAAGATACAATGCCTTACACTTTGTACACTTTGACGAAACCATAACAATGGAGCTCTTCGTAGTAAGGGCAACGAATATGAAAACTAGTGCTAGTCCACCAAGCAGTATCGACCGAATGAGAGGTTTCCGTGATTGACATTTTGTTATTCTATCTTTAATATCGTCGACAAGAGCACAGCATGTTAGCCATGATCCAGATTTAAAATAATAAGGAAGACTAACATGACGACATGCCAGGGTACAACCGAAAAGAGAGGAGGTATAAATAGCAAGATTATGTTTGGAATTATGCCAGAGTTTCTAGTGACATGCTCAGCTGTTGTATTCCGCCCTCCCTTTATCCTTTTCGTAACTATTTGCGGCACATGCCTTGAACAATCCCAATGTTCAACTTCCCGAATCAGTAGTATCCAGGGACAAACCAGAACGGCGAATAACGACGTTCATGATTTTCCCATTGCTGTGTTAATACTTCTAGATCGCCAAGCTGTGGGTATCGTTGTCGCAGCACCGCTACCCAAGCCTTTCGATCTCTAATAGCTATGTAAGCAAAAGATTTGTGTAAGGAATTCTGAGCATAGTAGTCCCCGCTGACCAGCCAACATCAAGTATTCCTTGAGCATTCAACTTTGCAGATTCAAAACGATTCGACAGTGCCTGGACAATTTCTAGACTTGCATGCGCATCGGTGGCCAAGTAAGCAAAACGGACCCCAATGTCGTGGCAATTCCAGTAAACCGGACGGTATTTCGGCTTCTGATCAAGGGCAGCGTCAACCCGAACAATGTCCTGCACTATGAAATGGCTAAAATATCAGCGTTATCCAGGGTTTGCAATTTGATAAAACTAAAAGCAAAACCTTACACAAGCCGTTCAGCTCCTCATTTCCAAGTCTTGTATAGCCTATGAACTCTAACGCGGTAAAGGTCTTGACCGTCTCTACGTTGGGATGCCTTCCTAAGGCATCGCTCGCACGGCTCATATCAGGTCCAGCGTGTTCGAAGATTAGGCCCCTTGTCAACTTTTCCTTTAGTGTCAGGCTACTGTCTGAACTGGCATGCTCGTCGATAATAATAACCCCGATGTGGCATCGGATGTCGAATCGCCTCGTGGAGGTCCTTGGTAATGATTCTGTAAGACTGAGATCGGCGGTGTCATCCCAGTTGGCATTCACGTTAGGAAGAACACCACATTGAGAGGTAGAACTCAATCTTAAAACAGGCTCCAATGCTTTTGAAAAGCGTAGATACGACGTTCTGATGTGGAAAGGTGAATATCCCCATTCAGGAGCTCACAAACTGCAAAGTTGCTTACCTTGTTTTTACAGCCTTCGTGCTCGGCTTGTTCCTTGTTCAGGTTTGTGAGGGAGGCATTAATAAGTTCTGCCATATCCGAGATTGTTCAGGCACTGTAGGAGACCGAAGTTTGATTCCTGAAGTCCGGTAAAAGGATGAATGAAAATTCAGCCTCATGAGAGGGAGCTTCGCCTTTATGTACTGTACCCCGCAGTATGCATATTTCTTTTCCATTTCTGTTTTCATAATGCATGCATACCTAGGTGGCCAGGTAACATATGGCATGTTATCCTTCAATACATTGCTCTGAAAGGAGCGAATCCGGAATGTAAACCTGGGTGGAAGCTTTAATGAGATGAATCTGCTACCACTAAATGTTTCTTTTCTACTTTGCAAAATTTGACATTTGGCACAGAAGAAGAGGTATCTGAGGGTGTGTGAGAGCCCAACAAAAGTTGGCACTGCGGCAGCTCGTCCGCTTCGCACGAAAGGTGCCCAGTAGAGTCAGTCCTTCGAGTCACTGAATCTGACTCGCTTCTATTGTCTCAGCTATCGATACAGTCATCTATCATGATTTGAATATAAACATCCTGTTGTTGATATAACGAAAATAACGCTATAGTTCTATCATATACTTACTCAGAAGCCTGGCCAATTAGGCTGTCCCAGAAACGCAGTCCAGTCTAGTCCATCCATATGGCCAACTAGCGGAGCTTGTTGGAACAGGTCAGGATTGATTTCTGGTCGCATAGGAGCAAACCTATTCTGTATTTCATGGCTATAAAACAGACTCTGATCAGCGAAGTTCGCTGGCATCGGCATCGACGGATCATCGGCCCCTATGTCCATATAGTTGTTGGTGTAGTCTGTAGTATAGTCCCGTGCACGTCTGGGCCCCTCTGATAGTGTGCGTTGGATATTCGTGACAATTCTAGGCGGCGTTGAAGTTACTCTGATTGCTTGAGGCTGCTTCACAGGCCTCCCACGCTTGAAGGATGACTCTTGCGTAAATTTGGTAAATTGGACCGATATCTGTATTCTGGGATTCGAACCAAGCATCGTAGCTATCGCTCAGAACCTCCCAGGCCCGTGCGACATGTTTAGAAGCAGGTCGCATTCTCAAGTCTTGGGCAATTTGAAGATATGCTGGGAGTGGGAAATAGAGGCGATTTATCCAACGGAATCCTTTGGTGATGGGAGAAGTCATAATCTTTGTATCATTCTCAAGTATTCTCAACGCAAGAAAAGTGACCGAGTCACGCTGAGCATCTGCCACGGGCGAGTTGATGTGTCTCGCATGATGCTCAATCAGACGGTATTTAGCGATATATGCTTGCATTATCCATATTGTCATGCAGTGGAGTGGGTTCTCTGTATCGCAGAATTTGAGATATCGATTCTCAATAATCCTCTCTAACTGGTCCATTTCACCGCCTTCTGAAGAAGAGCCAGTTTGAGAAATATTCGCCATGGATTTCAAAGCTGGGTTGGTGAAATTGATATGCGTTACAGTGTGACGAATATATTCACCAACCTCACTACGTACCACTGCAAAATTGCTTCCGTACATACTCCTTGTATAACAGGAGGCTCTTTCATATCCGGATGAAGGTCAGAATCGTTCACATTGAGAGGAACCTTGCAGTCCCACGTGGGATCTAATATTGTGATATGAGAGGCGGTAATCTCGCTAATGCGAGACTCAAAAGTACTATCGCCCACCATAATCTCCGACGCATTTCTGCCTCAATGACAGGATATTTCGCCAAAGTCGCCTCGCTTTGAATACCCATGCGTTGCGCGGTTCGAATAGCGACACCAAGCACGGAGTACAGAGACTGAGGAACTGTATTGGGAACGACGGAGAGCTGAAGCTGTTGGCGAGAGACACAACAAGAGAGGACTTGGGTAGACTCACGAGGTAAAAAATAACGCGGTCAGACATTCACGATCGCTGGACCGTAAAATCCAGAATTATATAGCGCTTGTTGGCAGCCGAACTGATACCTCGCCAGGAGAACGTCCTTCGAAGAGCTGAACAAGGACTGGAAATCTTCGTTATTAAGACTCGTAATGGACATGCAGTATATGCTGAACATGAGCGCCTCCAGGGTGGGATCGACGTCTGCCAGATTACTGGTAGCCTCTATGATGCGTGCTTGCAAAGTAGGAGTGTGGGTAACCTTGAGCAGCGGGTTTACGTTGTCCAAGTACACCTGCCACAGCCTGAATATCTGGACTGGATCGGGATGCAAGGTGGAAAGCTCGACAGTCGTATCGCGTGTGCCAAACAAAAGGTTGTCGTCCTTTGGAACAGTTTGGTCCCACGCGGCTTTGACCGTTGCCTCATTTATTCCATCCTCCGAAGAATCGCTGTCGTTTTCAGGGTCTCGAAACTGTTGTTAGTGTTAGTAAAGGTTGGGTCGGTGGACGTATGGTCCTACTCCTCGGCTAATGGCGTGCCAGACACTCCTAGAGAAACGAATTAGCTACTTTTATACTGTCTCATCACACCGCGCTTTTTCCCATCAATTCATACCTTCTTTCGTCGCGCTTGAGGGCTGTCGAGGGAGTCGGGGTGGCACCGCAGTTTCCGCATCAGGTGCCTCCGAATCGTAGTCACTCCTCGTGTCATTGCTTTTGCTATCCCCAGTGGAGTCCTTGTGTAGCGGCTCAAACGAGATACCGTTCTGGCGCAGCACATCCTCGTATGTGCGAATACGGTCGAGGAGCTCTCGCTCGGGAAATCTGCGTCTTCGGCGGCGCGGCGCGAGGGTTGCCGGCACACACTGCGCGCGAGATTTTATGCAATTTGCGCAAGGGAAGTTGCGATCACACTTCACCTTGCGCTGTTGACATAGCACGCATGCGAGCACCCGCGGTGGCTTCGAAGGGAGAGGGTTAGACGAAGACATGGCTGACAGCCTGATGAAAATGAGGTCGGCAAAGCTGCGGCGGGCTGACGTCAGATACCTATGTAACTGCTCAGGTCTTGGCATTCCTCAACGTCTGTAGTCTTTAGTGGACATCCTCAATATTATCCTTGATATTAAAACTGCCTAGGAACTGATGTATTCCGGGGATAACACCAGACAGAACTGATCAGGACTCGTCGAGATAACCAACGTGATTGATGTAGGTAGGTACAGCTTGAGTAGGTGAGCCAAAGGTGGGGAGACCACGTAGTAACTAGATAACTAACTACAGCTACAGGCACCGCTAACTCTTGGTTCCTTTTGACTGTTGCACAGTGAAGAGACAAAGAGGAGGACTACACACTTCCACCTGCGTTTGATTCGAATTTCACTTACAAAGGTACTCTCCACGATGGTCGACTCCAAGTCCATATTCCCAGCTACCCCGAGCTATGCCAGCTTTCCAAGTCGCAGAAGCGTCGTCCACAGCACAAATGGCATCGTAGCCTGCACTCAGCCTTTGGCTGCGGCCGCGGGCCAGAGGATTCTGAGCGAAGGGGAATGCCGCAGTATGTAATTGTAGATCATCCCAGGAGATCGATTGTGAAACTAACTCAGCTCGATAGGATGCTGCGGTGGCAGTGGGTACTACTCGCTCTCCTGAACTATAGTTACTGCTTAAGAAAGAACCATGAACTAATCCAAAGTATACAGCCGCAGCCATCAATGTCACAGAACCCAGTTCAACGGGGATCGGGGAGACATGTTCTGTCTCTTCTACAATGCCAAAACCAAAAAGATCAGCGCTTTGAACGGTTCTGGTCGCTATTCCGGGAGCGTCTCCTTGACGGACGTACGAAAAGACCTGGGCCTGTCGCCGGGTGCTGACGCCGGGAGTCTTCCGTTCCGAAGTGCTGCCACGGTGACAACCCCCGGCGCTGCGGCAGGTTGGGTAGATACAGTGGAAAGATTCGGCAGTGGAAAATTGTCCTTACAGCAGATCTTGACACCGGCCATCGAGCTGGCAGAGAATGGTTTCCCAGTGTCTGAGATAGCATCGTATTATGTAAGACGACCATGAAGAAGAGGCAACCCGTCAAATGTAGGCTAAGCTAACGAATGTCATAGTGGCAAGAGGGCGAACAATTGCTCCGCAATGCATCTGCAAACTTCAAGGAAATGCTTAAGCATGACCCTTCTTCAGACGATGGAGTGAGGGCGCCTCGTCCCGAGAGATTATGAAAACCCAGCTATGGGTCGAACATTCAGAACATTGGCTGCTGAAGGGAAGAAAGGTTACTATGAGGGGCGTATTGCGCAAGAGTTAGTGAAAGTAGTCAAAGAAAACGGAGGATATCTTACTCTGGAGGACCTGAAAATCATGCAGAGAACGGCAGCCAAGATGTGGATGCCATTTCTCTCATATTCAAAGGACAAGCCGTAGGCAATGACAAGGGCGGCGTTGAGGTGTGGGAGCACCCTCCAAACGGTCAGGGAATCGTAGCCTTGATGGCCCTTGGTATTCTTGAGGAACTGGAGCGTTTGGGGAAGATCCCTCGCTTCTCTCGCGAACAGCACAACTCGCCCGAATACCTCCACGCTGTGATTGAGAGCTTGCGAATCGCATTTGCAGACGCCAGCTGGTGGGTAACTGATCCTGATGTTGAGAAAGTCCCCACGCAGGAATTGATCTCTCGTGCCTATCTGGCTGAACGGGCAAAATTATTTGATCCCACCAAAGCCTGCGAGATACTGGACCATGGTAGCCCTGCTCACAACCATTGTGATACAGTTTATTTTGCTGTTACGGATAAAGAGGGCAACGGATCTCCTTCATCAACAGTAACTACGCTGGCTTCGGCACCGGAATTATTCCAGCTGGCTGTGGTTTTACCTTGCAGAACCGAGGGGCGAACTTTTCGCTACAAGAAGGGCATCCTAATGCCCTGGCTCCAAATAAGCGCCCTTACCACACAATCATTCCCGCCATGATTACCAACATGGATGGATCGCTTCACTCTGTCTACGGGGTTATGGGCGGCTTCATGCAACCACAGGGCCATGTCCAAGTGCTGTTGAATATGTTGGCCTTCGGCTACAACCCCAGGCAGCATTGATTCCCCACGCATTTGCGTGGGTACGGCGACGTCTAGTCCCGGCCAAAAGACGACGCACACTGTTTATGTTGAAGATGGAATTACTGAGAAAACCGTGGAAGGACTTCGCAAACTTGGACACGATATTACCGTACTTAAGGGTCTCCAGCGGGATATGTTTGGCCGGGGCCAATTGATTCGAGTTCATTATGATGACGGACAGTTGGTCTATAGTGCCGGGAGCGATCCAAGAGGCGACGGCCACGCTATTCCATTGCTGTAGGCGGAGTACGAATCACAAGACAGAGCCGATGCGATGTTGTTTTAGTTTGATTCGGGAGATGTCGTGTTCACAGATTTCAAATGGTTGCATACATGCATGCATGCATGTATGGTTGGCAGATCAAAGTCTGACTTCCAATTAGCATTAGTCTATCACTATGCATGTCAGTCTATTAGTATCCTGGTAGCAAAGTCTCACGTAAGGGAGAATTGATGGCGTGACATGTTCGCTCCATGGTCGGTACCTGAGTACTAAACAGGATACCCTGTAGAAAAGGATCATCGACATAAACAAACACGGAGGTGGTCCTCTGCGTTGCCCAGTGACATCCGTCAATTCCTCGGTGAAAGCTAGTTAGTTGTTAGTGACTTGATTTCCTCTATATGGATGACAATGGATATGCTCTGACAGCTCTGTACGGAGGAAACCGTGAGAAAATCGAAGGGGCGGCGGGCCAATCAGAGGCTGCCAGAACATCGCTGCGCTGCAAAGTGCGGGCCGTTGCGCCAGCCGTACGCGCCTTTCCACTTTGGGAACGTCTCGCAGACTAGTACGCATTCGTACTACCGCGGTCCGACGATGTCTCAACTCCCAACTCCCAACGACATCGAACTCGTACCTTGACTAGACAGACCGAATTGACATTGACATTGGCTTAGATCTCATTCCTGCCATGTGTTTTCAATTGACGTTGTCCAGATGGCCTGTACTAGTCAGTTGGCAGCAGCAGTGGGGATTGCATGGAGCCCTGGACTGGGCATCAGTCGTGTTCTTTTCACTAGACCACCACCACAGTGGGGTGTCGTGCATGAGAGTTTCGCTTCACTTTGACACACCAGTCAACTGGCACGAATTGCTGCGAGTCCATTATCTGACCAGTGCGTCGGATTTGGCTGATGAAGTGTACTTCCAATTGGCTCAACCGGTTCAATTGCAGGATACAGAACTGGGTCGTCGGGCAGAAATGATGGATGTACGGGACGAGAACTTCCATAAATGGAAGTCCTGCAAACAAAGGCACCAATTCTCAGGGTTGCCCACAAAGCAAGGTTACCTGTACGACTAATTAATCGACCCTGGACAGTGGACAGTGGACAGTGGACGCTGCTGATGCTGATGCTCGGGCAACAAAGAAGTCAAACATTCCTTTTGGGTGGCAATCCGCTTTTGCCGAAGACCCAAATGGCTACCCAGTTACTAGTTACCTAGTACCAAGCGACTATTTTGATTCTGTGCAGTGTTTGTGCCCTGTACGATAAAAGCCGTTGGATTCAAGACGTGGCCCCAATAGCATCGCCGACTCAAAGGAATCCCCGGCCGTCCTTTTAAACATTTATTGGCCCTTGGCCAATTTAATTTGTGGTTCGTCGCATTGCAATTGTATTTCTCGCTCAACCAGAAGTTTATTTCGTGTATTTTGACAAGGATTATCAAGAACAGAAACACCATTCCTGATCCGTTCCTGCCCATTTTGCGAGACATTCGTTACGTTGTGTGATTGATCATCTTGGTCTTAGTTTATTTTTTTTCCAATTTGCCTTGGCTAGCACCAACTGCCATTCCAGGTGACAACAACCCCTGCAGCTGTCGTCATATGCTTCACTCTTGAGTTATATCCATTGCCAATCGGCCTTTTCCTTCCGAGTCCCTTGTGATTTGTCTACGAGCATGCCCAAGAATAAGAAGAAGAAGAAGAATAGCTTCAAACCCTTCGTCGCAGAACCCGAAGCTGGCGTAGAGGGCAACAATCATGAAGTACGCAACTGTTCCCAAATTTCAATATCAGAAGTTTGATGGTGGCCACTATCAAACTTTCGATCTTCGATCGATGACATTCACCTATCACCCCATTATCCCTAAACCTTCGGTTTCTCTGCCACTGTCAGACAATACAGTAGAAGTTGCTGACACTGAGCCGGATAAGGAGAATGCCGAGCAGATTACCGAGGAAAATAAATCTTCAGAAGAGTCTCCTTCGACCGAAAACGAGGGTGAGTTGCAATGGCATATTATATTGTTTCGCGAGCGTTACGTCCTAACGAGATAATACGTAGGCCCGGCTTCTGATCAACCGGCGGAGACAAAGGATGAGGAATCGACGCCTGGGTCCGAGAAAAGCACAGAAGACAGTGAGGCCGGCGGAGAAGCCGCAGCTGATGGTGATTCGAGTGAAGCTGCCGGCGCATCAACAGAACCTGTAGACGAAGAAAAACTAATGATGACGCAGCCACTCCAGACACAGTAGGGGAGACGTCGACAGCAGAGGCTGCACCGGCGCAAGATACTCCGTCAATAGAAGACGCCACGCCAGCGGAAGAGACTACACCAGCGGACGGCACGCCGGCAGAGGAGACCACAACGGCAGAAGATGCTCCGCCATCAGAAGACGCTACCCCGGCAGAGGACAATACGCCGGCGGAAGATGAAAATACAGCAGGAGATGCTCCGTCAGAAAAGGGCACACCCGCAGAAGACGCTCCTTCATCAGAAGAAACCCCACGCACAGAGGATGCTACACCATCTGACGAGAATTCAACGGAAACAGCACAAGCTGATCAACCCCCAGTGGAGGATCCTCCTGTTGAGGAAGCTGTGCCTGAAGCTGCTGCAACAGTGACTGAGTCTGAGACACCTTTAGAAGACCAGCCACCTGCTCAAGAGCAGACACCGGAACAGCAAGAACCAAAAGATGAGTTGAGCGTAGGCAATTCCAAAAGAATAAAAGAAGGAGAAGAAGAGTAAAAGAAGAAAGACAACTCTCCAACTCCGGCCACGGATCCGGAATCAGAAGCACCAACAGCAACGGAAGAGACGCCCCTGAAAACATTGCCAAGGATGATCCAGCGGCGGAAAGTAAGCCAGCTGCCGGAACACCAGATCTAACAGACAGCTGGGAGGGATTTAGCACAAAGAAAGGAAAGAAAAAGGATAAGAAAAAGAAAAAGGGCTCGAATCTAGACACACCTACCGAGGAACCGCCCGATCAAGCGCCCGCCGAGCCCGCAGAGGCAGCACCCGAAAACGAAGCTGCAGCCCAAGATTCTGCAGAAGCTCCTGCAGAAACTCCAGCAGAAACTCCAGCGGAAGAAGCTGCCGTTTCTGAGGAACAAGCTGTTAAGGAGCAACCAGTTGCAGAAGATGCCGTAGACCAAGCACCAGAGACTAAGGAGGCTTCAGACGACACCGCATCTACGGAGGTTCCTGCAGAAGAGTCATCAGAGAATGTCCAGGCACCGGAGGAGGCGGACCAAGGTGAAGGAGAAAATGCTCACGAAGAACAACCTTCGGGTCAGCCGTCTATGGAGACATCTGCAGAAAATACTGAGGATGTTGCGAAAGAAGATGCCGCGGAAAATCCTGCTGAAAGCGACGAGGCTCGAGAACAGGGATCTGCGGAAGGAACCACAGAAAGTGCTACGGAAGAGGTTCCTGTTGAAAACGCTAATGAGGATGACACGACTGAAGAACAGACATCTACAGAAGTTCCCACAGAAGATGCAACACAAGATACCTCAGCGGACGAATTAATAGAAAAGAAAGAGCCAGTTGATGAAATGCTCGACGCTTGGGTGTGGACGATGATGGCGAGGTAATACAAGGATCCTGACGCCGAGAGCGGAAAACAAGATGAAAATGGTAAGAAATTCCTGGTTTCTTTGTACTTTGATTTAATCTCATCATTCGTATTAGACGATGACAACTTCCCTGAATGCGACCCTTCTGCAGAACTAGACAAGGTAGAGGCTGAAAAGAAGCAGAAGCAAAACAGGCGGAGGAGGATGCCGAAGAGGCAAATTCAGAGGCAGCCGTAATGCCAGAACCCGGGACGAGGATCAAATCGATGTAGACGGCGATGAGCAGGCAAATGCTGAAGCAGAAGACCCATCAGGAGAAGCGGTGGAGCCTGCTTTTGGACGTGGAGGAGCCTGACGAAAGCCACAGCGACGAGGCTAATTCCGACGAGCCACCGGTAGACGGTCAGACTCCGGAAGAGCCCGCAGGCGAGGGAAGTGTGGCTGAACCCGAAGTACCAGAAGCAGCTGTCGAAGAGGTCGCCGAAGAAAATGCCACGGACGAAGTGCCAGAAGAAACGGCCAACAACGAAGCCGAGGAAGAACCGGCAGATGATACGCCAAAGGAAGAGGATCCTGCTGGAGATCCAGTTGCGGAAGAGACGGTTGCTGCTGATGATACAACGGAGTCCGCTCAAGAAACGGCCACAGAAGAAGTACTCGCCGCTGATGCATCGAACGAAGAGACTCCGGAAGAGCCCGCAGGCAAGGGAAGTGTGGCTGAACCCGAAGTACCAGAAGCAGCTGTCGAAGAGGTCGCCAAAGAAAATGCCACGGACGAAGTGCCAGAAGAAACGGCCAACAACGAAGCCAAGGAAGAACCGGCAGATGATACGCCAAAGGAAGAGGATCCTGCTGGAGATCCAGTTGCGGAAGAGACGGTTGCTGCTGATGATACAACGGAGTCCACTCAAGAAACAGCCACAGAAGAAGTACTCGCCGCTGATGCATCGAACGAAGAGACTTCGGAAGAGCCTGCAGAAGAACGTGTAGAGGAAGAAGCATCAGTTGATGTCGCAGAAGAGGAGGATAAGCCTGCCGAAGAGTCTACTCCGGAGGAACCGCCAACTCCTGAAGTGCCGACTGATGAAGCTACTGACGAGACGAAATCTGTTGAAGAGGCTGCCACAGAAAAGGCGGAAGCTGCTACTGAGGCAACAGAAGATACTCCAACTGAAGAAATTGCTGCTGAAGAAACACCAGCCCCTGAGACGGCCGAGGAGGCTGTTGCTGAAGAGACAGCGGCCGCTGAAGAGGCTACTGAAGAAACCCTTGAAGAAGCTGCAGCGGAAGAAGCATTAACTCCGGAGGCGCCGATTGAAGAACCTGCTGCTGAAATAGCGGAAGAAGCAAAACCTGCTGAAGAACAGCCCGCTATCGATGATGACACAGTCCCGGATGAGTCAAAACATGAGTCAGCTGAAGAAGTTGCAGTACCTGAAATAAAGCCACTCATCCGCCACAGACGGAAACTACCCCTGAAGAACCTCAACCTCAAGAGGAACCGCCAGTTCAAGACATGTCAGTTGAACCAGTTGAAGAACCAGCTGAGACCGAGTCTCTTGAAGCCGCACCTGTCGCCGAAGAGGCCGCTGCAGAAACTACGAAGGAGCCTGCAGAAGTTGATTCTGAAACGGCAATTATTGAAAGATCTCCCCAAGACGCCGCCGAAGCAGATGGACCGAGTAAATCTTCTGTGGTTGATGACCAACTTGTAGTTGACCGTGCGGCTTCAGGCGACTCGGCCGCTGCAGAAACTACGAAGGAGCCCGCAATGGAAGATGCACCCGCAGACAAACCTACTTCAGAGCCTGCAGAAATTGATTCTGAAACAGCAATTATTGAAAGATCCCCCAAGACGCAACCGAAGCAGAGGGACCGAGTGAATCGGCTGTGGTTGATGACCAACTTGCAGTTGACCGTGAGTCTTCGAGAAGAAGACGACGCCGTCGGTCTGGGTGGACTCGCGAGAGACGACCTTCAAAAACTCAAATGAAATCAACAGAGGCCATCTAGAGCGCCCCAAGGGTGACGGTGGCGTATTGAGAAACCGATGGGCCATGGCACTCGAGGAGGCTCGCCGACAGCAAGAAGCAAAGGTGGCAAAGCGGCTCAAGGAGGCCAAACTCAAGCTTGAAAGAGCCGAGGCACAACAGAGGCAAGAGGAAGAAGAAAGGAGAGCCGAGCGGGCTGCTGAAAGGAAAGGCTCCGAGAAACTGAGCGGAGGAAAAGTAAAGATAGCAGGAATGGCAGATCAGGACGGCATTCATCCGAACACTCATCAAGCCACGAACGGAGTAGGAGGCGAGACGTTTCACCGAAATCGGACTCTGATCCTCTCTTTGGAAAAGTGATCAACTCACTGACTTCGGGAAAATCGGATACCAACGGGCCACTGCTTCACATCAATGCAACCAAAGCAGTCGCTGCCGTCTCAGCGCGCCCTGAGCAAATGCGAAGGTCGTCGGTACACCACTCAGGACATACTCGTCACTCACACGAAGAAAAGGTGTCCAGTAGTTCCAGAGATGAGCATGCATCGAGACGAGAAAGACAATATCACTCCGAGCGTCGGAAAGAGGATACTTCGGGTGAACGACGTCGACATCGTGACGACCGCGAACGCGAGCGTGAGCGTACACGTGAACGTGATCGTGATCGTCGACATGAAGAGCGCACAGCACGTGCTGAGCATACTCATAGCAGTCGTCATCCGAGACGAGAACAGGATCCAAAGTCTGGGTCATCTCGAGTGAGTGACTTCTTGAAATCGATCAAGGTATTTTGAGCTGCGGATGTGGAGGATTTCTTTTTCTGAGATATATAATTGTATTTGTTATTTACTCACTATATTTTCCTTTATTTTTCCATTCTATCTTCTTCTTTCATATCTTTCATTCTTTTCGGTCTTTGAGATGAGTATTTCGAGGGAATACAAATTCCATTCTTGTACCTTTTGATACGTATTGTTCTCTTGGCCTCTGTTTCTCAATTATGACGCTTATGAGAACGACGCATGTATAACTTTTGAACTTTTAGGGAGACATTGTACGCTTAATATGTAATGTAGTTATGTCCAATATGCCCTATCTAAGCTACCGTTCGTAGTCAACCTCATAGTCATGTACTGTAATGAAATGATGCCCCGAAAAAGCTTTTATGCATCTATACATCATATTCGTATCCAGTTTCATTTCAACCGAAGAGATCCGAAAAAATTTAAAACAATCTTCAATGCCGAATAGGCGTTTCTCTCCATTTAGGCCCAAATCTCTTCATAAGACCCAGAACAACCACGCCAGACACGAAACAAACAACACCTAGGATGGTAAACAGCCATCCATTTCCAATGGCATCGATAATGGGGATGCGACAATCACTCCGACGCAGGACAGGATGTTGCGGACGAAATTGTTAAGAGCAACACCGGCAGATGGCTTGCGAGGGAGGAATTCCGTGAGCATTGTCGTTACAAGGCCGAAGATTAGCATGCTGCCAATGCCGAAGGCAAAATTTGCTATCATCTGTAGGCGCTACAATTAGTTTAAGGAAACAAAAAAGAGAAGTGGCAGGGCAAACAAAGTTGTTCAATAAAAGCCATACCGGTACAAACCAGAACACGCCTTTCTGCACAGTCCATCCATACATGATCAAACCGGCAGGGTATAGAAAGGCACCGAGCCATGCATTTTCCTTCATTCGATCTTCCGGTAGAAAGATAGGCCGCCCTTTTTCATCAAATCGGCCGGCTTTCACGGCCTCGCGGTACATTATTTTGTCCATCCATTTCCCACCGAAGAGACTTGCAATCAGGTACCCGAGCGAGTTTGGCAGATATAGCAGGCCGACGATAATTGTGGAGAAATTGTAAGGCTCCTTTTCAAAAGTCTGCTGGACGCTGATGTTCAGTACGTATAAGGAGCCGAAAGTGATAGCAGCATAGTAGATAGTTAATACAATCGGGAAGTATCTCAACAATCGGATCATTGTCAGAGGCTCGATGAGGGTAATCTTTAAAGTTTGCAAAAACTTGGTACTACTTCTCGCCATTTTAGAGGAGACTCTGCTTGAAGTTCGTTCCATCGGTTCCGTCTGCGTCGTGGGCAGACTCTTTCGGTGCTGCAGCGTTTCTGGAAGGGCGACGAGGAGAAAGGCGAACACAATGGCACCAAAGACCACCATAAACCACATGGTACTTCGCCAACCCCATCTTTCAGCCAGCAGGCCTCCAATAATGGGGGCAAAGAGTGGACCACAGAGGGTCCGATATAAAAGTAGCTCATTGCTCGGCCTCGCTCTTTCACTTCCCACAGGTCTGCTATAGTGCCTGCACCGACAGCTTGCACAGATGCCTAGACAAGGAAAAAAAAGGAAATCGTCAGTAACTCTTATCTTCCATGAGAAGAGAATTTCAGAATGGGAGTTCTCACCGATGCCCCGCCTGCAAGTAGACGCATGACAATCAGCATAGCTATGCTACTGGAGACTGCACTGAGGACATTGAATACAATGAAAAGCGCAAAGGATATGATGTAAATGGAGCGTCGTCCGAACAACTCGCTGGACGAAGACCACCACAAGGGGAAGATGGACATGGCCAGCATGTACAGAGCAACAGACAAGTTCACAATGGTTGGCGTCGAATTCAGATCAACGGCGACCTGCTTCAGAGACGGCAGGAAAATGGAAGATCCAAGCGGTGCAGCGACGCCGCCTATCGCGGCGACTGCAGTGAGGAACCATCGGGTCTTTCGAGGATATGTCCTTGCATTCTCTATTTCGGGGATGAGTGTGACTTGGGCGAATAGCCCTCGACGTTTCAGCCTCGGAACGGTCACAGGTGATCCCAGCTCTGTTGTGATACGTCGGACGACAGGCGATGTATTGTAATCATTATAGCTATTCTCCGGGTTCTCATCATTGCCGTTGTGGTCCGGAGCTTTCTCAACAGCAGAAACCGTTGATGCATCTGAATGATCCTCGACCTGGATTTCATTTTCATCCATTTCTGGACTCTGCACATGGCCCTCGACGCTGTCTCGTTCAGTCGGAGCTATATTTTTCTCGCTTGCACTCATCCTTGCTAAAAGTTCGGTTATATTGGGCGGCCGGATAAGTATCCGATGGCTGTTTGCGTCCCACCAACGTCGTTCTTTCGCCTTCTCTTCTGTGGTTTTGTATATAGCTTTTCAAGCTCTTTTCATGGTTTCATTGTTAGACAGAATAGGAGGATAATATGTAGTGGAAAGCTAAAAATCGTGCAGAAATTCCCCGGCCTTTCGTAACAGAAACGCGGCGTTAGGGCTAATTCTCAATGGAGTCAAACCGCGGTCTGCAATTGCAACCCTGCGACATACAGACGAGAACTGCAGGTGAGTATATATATGTATAAGAAAGAGACAAGGAAATAACACGAGAAAATAAAACAAAGGAAGAATAGATGTCAGTATATGTAAATCCCAAATATTTAACCACTAACTAGTCACGGCTCATCTAGTTCGTTAACTAGCCCACTTTATGCACTAATCCTAGTCTAAGATTTGAAAATTGGGGTCAAGGATTGTCAAACAGTTGAGCTCCGTACCAGTCTGTTAGTTTCTGACAGCTTATTTCTATGGAGCTCTAACAAGGTGCCATTGTGGCATGCAAGGCAATTCAACTGCAAACACCATTTTCCGAAAGAGAGCGTCAGAAGGAGCAAACCACAGAACGGCTTAATGAGAGAGCACTGAATTCCCGGTCCGTCCAAAGTGCGGAGTCAGCAGTCTAGAAGGATTGGGGAAAATTTTTGGTACCTAAGGTTGGTGATCTGATAGCGATAGACATCCTATCATCCTACCTAACATGCGTGCCGAAATCCCGAGCGGCGGTTATTGGCTGTTACAGCTGTGAGTCACTACCTATGTAAATTGTAGTTAACTGAGTGAATCATAATTTCATAAATGATGCATTCTAGGCTGCTTGTCTGGCGGGAGTGTTTTTACGCCTATATATACTGTAAAAGACTGATACTATTGTTATCCGAGTCTTACGAGTAATAAACTCGTCACCGTACAACAACCTCTGAATCTACGAGTAATGAGTGTATCATTCCTCGAAAATATACCTAGGTATGCATAAATAAGTCTCATTGATCTTCCAAAGTTGGGCCTGATGTACTGTCAAAGCATACTTCTAAACACTGGCATTCAAAAGAATGGATTCTCAACTTACCACAACGCCTTGTTAGTATCCCTGAAGGCTGCCCGCGAGCAATAAGCACATTCTGACCTTTGTAGCGTCTATCCTGGATGAAGCTGGACGCTTGGAAGAAGCCAAAACCGGTATACTGAAAACTTCAACAAAACAACTTACCCAAGTCAGCGACGTTGAATTTTTGGGACTTGCATCTAGCCTTCGTGGAACAAATCTTGAAGAAAAGGGTTGCCCAATAATTGTCTCAACCACTGCCGGCGTAACTGAACTCATTGATGCAATCGAGGCCGCACCAACTCATCCTCCATCGCTGTATGTCGATCTCGAGGGAGTAAATCTTTCGCGGAACGGAAGCATATCAATTTTGCAGATTTACATTCTGTCCCGTGACGAGACGTATTTGGTCGATGTCCATACCTTGAATGAAGATGCGTTTACACACAGAACGCCGCGTGGCAGGACCCTGAAGGATATCCTCGAATCGCCTTCTACTCCGAAAGTGTTCTTCGACGTACGCAACGACTCGGATGCACTCTATAGCCACTTCGGAATTAGTCTCGCCGGAGTGCAGGACCTCCAGTTGATGGAGCTTGCGACGCGTAGAAAGCCAAAAGACTTTTCAATGGCTTGTCGAGATGCATTGAGCAAGATGCACCCATGACTGCCGCTGAAAGACAAGCATGGCATGCTGCGAAAGAAAAAGGGAAGACATTTGCTGCTCCAGAACGCGGAGGAAGCTATGAAGTGTTCAATGCTCGTCCCCTTGCAGTAGAGATCACGCAATACTGCATTCAAGACGTTCGATACTTACCGAAGCTATGGGAAAAGTACAACCGAAAGTTGAGTGGAATTTGGGCAAGTAAAGTTGAGACGGAGGTTAGGAACAGGATTATGCTATCTCAATCAGACAACTACAATGGCAAAGGGCGGCATATGGCTTTGGCGCCTAGGGATTGGGCATCGACCCTTTCTACTTAGCTTTGGCACTTGGGTAGTAGACCAAATTAATCTTCTTAAAATTCCTTTATGTGTGAATCTCTTCCGTCCCTGCCCCAGACTCTCTACCTAGGTAGTCAGTCATCCTTAAAGAAATCGTCAAATGCCAGCGGCAACACTCGGGGTGGCAGCTCTTGCTGAGCCATTTGGATGTTCCTCGCCAGGCAGGTTGATAGTCGCTAGGGCGATGTAAAGCACTACAGGGTCTCTCGGAGTGAAAGCTCTGGTGATTATGTAGTAGATAGAGCTCCTTGGAAGCAGCTTGATCGGAGGGTATGAAACTGCAGTTTTATTTTGGACCACCCAACATGGTAATGTACCTATTTTCGAACGTCAAAGTAGATGGCAATGGCGATGCTCAGGCTATTGCATCGTTCCTCAAATGGTATTTGGATATGACCAGCAATTAGGGTTAGGTTAATGCTTTTGAGGTGGGGCATACTCTCCTCTCTCTTCATTTTCTTTCATTTACACTGACTGTCTAAACGCGACAGTATACATACACCATGGCTCCAAAGTCCGATCCGCCACAGAATTTTCTTAGTGACCACATGGCCAAGTTCTCCGGCGAAGCCTACGTCGAGGGCTGGGCTGGATTGTGGAATAACAAGCGCGAAGATGAAAGAATGCAATGGGACCGGGGCTGCCACAGTGCCGCCCTGGAAGACGTCCTGCAGCAGAAAAGGGAACTTGTGGGAGGCGCATTTCTGACCGAAGGGCCGAATAAGAGTCCTCGTCGTAAGCGAGCTTTGGTGCCGGGCTGTGGCACCGGATATGATGTGCTGCTTCTTGCTAGCTTTGGTTATGACACTTACGGTCTGGACTATAGCCAAGTTGCTGTTGAAACGGCTCAAAAGGAGGCAGCGAAGAGCGAGGCCCAATATACGGTGAAAGACCCTGGCGCGGGTCGAGGAAAGGTCGTCTTTGTGCAAGGGGATTTCTTTAAGGATGACTGGCTAGAGAGTCTGGGGCTGGGACGGAACTCCTTCGAATTGATATACGACTATACGGTATGTATTGATGCTCTTTTCTTTTTTCTACCCCTTTTACTCCTGCGTTCTAGTCTCTTCAAATGCATGTCTATTCCCGGGTAATCTATTCTATTTCAAGTTTGACTGATTCTATATATGTTAAGTTTTTCTGTGCCCTCCAACCCTACTTACGACCGGCATGGGCTATGAGGCATCGTCAGCTTCTTGCGGCTGCACCGATGGGAAATTTGACTTGTCTCGAGTGGCCAACAACGAAAGATCCGGCCTTACGGGGACCGCCGTATGCCGCGCCATCACACGCGTATTTTGAGCATCTAACCCATCCCGGAGAGGAAATCCGTTACCAACCGGACGGCAAAATAGAAATTGATCCCTCACGGAAGCCAAATGACTTGGCCCTCGAACGCGTGTTGCACTGGCAGCCGGAGCGAACATATGAAATAGGCAAAGATGCGAAAACGGGTGAGATTCTCGACCGCGTCTCCATATGGCGCCGACGTAATTGATTTTGATCGTCTAAAAGACGTATATTGAACAATTGAGGACCTTTTAGAATTATGCGGGATGTTTCGCATTCAGACCGTCTTCTGTGTCAATGCATTATAATGTTCTCCCAGTCCATAGGTATGCCTATAGTAGGCCAGCCAAATCCGCTTTACTTCATCATCGGACTTTAGTGATGCGGGTTGAATTTTCTCAACCCGACCGTCGCCTTGCAGGACGTTTATCTCCACGCCGTACGCTTCGGAGATGGCCTGTAATTCCAGTTGCCCGCCCCATTCAGCTGTCAATCGTATTTTTTGACATATTCATCCGGTGGATCTTCCATGAAAGGAACGAAATCATCTTGGTGTTCCGTGATATAATCCGCAGTTACCGCTCTCACTGCCCTATAACCATCATGTTTGGGTGACGTTACCGTATCAACGCGCGCGAGTGTAGTTGGCTGAAGAACGATGCGTGTGGGATCCGGCTTCAGACCGAGCCCTAAGCTATCCAGTTGACATGCAATAGCGGAATAAAGGCAATGACCATCCGGATTTATCTCAATCTCTTGTAGCCCGTGTCGTCTAAAAGCGGCTTCCATGGTCTCCTTTTCATTCCCACGATGGTCAGTCTGTTTTGCCGCCTCTTCGGCGGCGATCTCCGCTTGTGCTACCCTCTCCGCTTCTCGTCGAGCTAATCGCGCTTTTGACGATTGGGTCTTTTTGTTTGTACAGGTGCGGGTTCGTCTCGTTTTTGTCTCGTATCGCCGGGTGGTTCCGTTGTAGTATGCATAGGTGTCGCCGGTGTTGACTTGTCCTCATTATCATCGAGATGGAGATTGTCTAGGCTGTCGGTGACAGAATCACCGTTCAGTTCTGCGATTTCGAGCTTGTGTCTTTCATTCAATTCTTGCTGCAGCCGATCACATTCATCGTTGATGCCTTTACGAGTTTTCTTTGTGGCGTTCTTTTTCTTCTGTGTTATTCGAGCCTGAAGATCCTGTTGCTCCTTGCGATGTCTGGCCTGTAGTTCTTCCATCGCGAGAGACCAGACTTATTCTTTTCTTTTCCCTGCCTCAGAGCGCAGCAAGACAACAAGAAAAATCGAAGAAATTCGGCGGGAGCGGCCCCGCCGAGCCCTAGAAGATTAGCCCTAACTGGCGTCCCAAACAAGGCTAGTCTTGGTCAAGTTTCAACCTCGGCTTGACCCGAAGCCCGCGGTTACTCCGCGTTTTCCTTTACCATAGTTAAGCGATCTCGATCGGCTTCATAATGCCAGCCATCGCATCTATGATGTTTATTGCTTCTGTCGATCTTGAAGTGACTTAGGAGATTGACCTAGTCTCTCTTGATTGATATTCTCAATGGAAGTCCAAAGCCTTTTCAACGTCAAGGTGAGCATCTTGATTTATCCAACCCCGGTTGCCATTGTCTTGTTGGTTCTATCTAACATACATACCATTCCCGCAGGACAAAATCGTCCTGGTGACGGGCGGAGCTAAGGGCATTGGCAGGATGATTTCAGAAGGATACGTAACGAACGGCGCTACGGTCTACATCTCTTCTCGCGACGCCAAAGCATGCGAAAAGGCGGTCAGCGAACTCAATGCTCTAGGCAAGGGCAAGGCTCATGCCATCACCGCCGACTTCTACAAAGAAGAAGACATCAAGAAATTGGTGGATGAGTTTGGAAAACGAGAGAGCAGTAAGGATTGGCGCCCGACAACTGTCTCGCAAAACCTCCTTTGCTAACTTCGTTACGTTTTCCTCGGATAGAACTCCATGTCCTAGTAAATAACTCAGGGTCTAACTGGGGAGCCCCGTACGATGAATACCCTTCTGCAGCCTGGACCCGCGTGTTGACGCTCAACCTTCACCGTGTCTTCGACCTGACCAAGCTCCTGACGCCGTTTCTCGAAAAGGGCGCTAGTGAAGGCGACCCCGCGCGCATTATAAATATTGGCTCAGTGGATGGAATTCGGGTCCCTCCTTGGAGACCTTTGCGTACAGCGCATCGAAGGCCGGACTGCACCACCTGAGTCGCGTATTGGCCAGTCATTTGGGAGAGAGGAACATCACGTTAGCACCTTGTTGTCCCCGTCTATCGTCTAAGAAAGCACTGCGTCTAACCAACGGAGCAGGTCGAATACACTTGCATGCGGCCCCTTTCGCAGTAAAATGATGGCTGCCACTCTGCGCCAGATGGAAGATGCTATCGTCGCTCACATTCCCTCGGTCGAATCGGCAGACCAGAGGATGTGGCAGGGGCGTGTCTTTTCCTCAGCAGCCAGGCCGGGTCGTATGTTACTGGCGCCACGATCACGGTAGACGGCGGTTCAGTAGTCAACTCCAAGCTGTAGCCAGTTAGTTGTGTATTATCTTCTAGTAATGCTAATACCTATGTCGTAGCATGCATTTAATTATACTATTGTATTATTGTATTTATTTCTGCCTGAGAAATTGAGAATCTGCGCACTGAGTGGGTCACTGGGTCCGTGGCATCATCGCAGCTTCAGAAGTGACGAAACTTCCGACCCACCGCAACTTCGGGCCTGGAGGGAGGCGAACAACTTTCTTTATCTCTGGTCACGATATCAACATAAGACCCCATTTTCCTGTACGCACTACCTGTCCCTTTCAGAGTACCTTTTCTCGCTGCCTTGGATTAAACCCCTACCTTGGCTATATTTACGACACTTCGCAACCCCCAATCCAGAGCGTTGACCCCGAGTCCCCGCGTCTTCGGCGAGAGACCCAAGACGACTTCTTATCATGAACTCGCAAGAGCGACTACAACGTGCCATTTCCATAGCCGCAGACCCGTTTTCAGAACCCGAGGTTTATTATGGCGATGCAGACCTCGAACGCCACCGGCGGTCGATGTCAGTGGTGAGTAGGAAGCAAGCTCCATGGGATTGGAATGATAATAGGCTGTTGACGACTAAAACACATTGGGCTTTTAGAACTTGCGACCAGTCAACCGCCAGGATATCAAGGATTTCCTTGGAAAGTTGCCGGCACGGAGAGGCAGCCATGGTGCGTACCCAGTGCCCATACAGAGCATGTTCGGCGGCGGCCTAGAATTTCATTAACGTATTTCCTCGTGAAAACAGATGAATTGTCGTTAACTTCTCGAAAATTCCTCATCGATGTCGATGAGACGATTGCAAACCTACTAGAGCGGGAGGATACCGATCCGGATATGGGTATTACCATCGAGAGTGTTGGTCCAAAGGTCAGCTAGCCTCGGATACCCCGCAGGTGTGTTGGCTATAGTATGGTGGATATTGATCGTCTATAGGTCCTACCGGTAGGAACCGCCGCCTCTCAGGGGTACAACAAAATTGATATTCGAGGCGCGTACATGTTGTCCAATCTCCTCCAGGAGCTCACCGTCGCAAGGGAATACGGTCGCAAGAGAATTGTGCTTGATGAACAACGACTGAGCGAGAACCCGGTCAGCCGTCTATCTCGATTTATCAAAGATATGTTCTGGAATGCGTTGACTCGCCGGATTGATGGGTCCAATATTGCTGTTGCTGGTTTGGACCCCAAGGACTGGACTGGTGATCCTCGACCCCGTATATATGTCCCCGGGAGCACCGGAACAGTTGGAGTACTATAGGCGAGTGGCTGAGGAACGTCCTGAAATTGGGCTTGACGTTCAAGAACTGGAAAGCCATATCACCCCTCAATATGTGAAAAGTTTGAATGCTAAACCAGGTCTCTTGGCTGTCGATATGGAGGAATATGTCGACCCGAAAACGGGCAAGAAAGATTTGCGCGGAGTCCCTTTTGTTGTCCCCGGTGGCCGATTCAATGAGCTGTACGGCTGGGACAGTTACATGGAGTCCCTGGGGTTGATTGTCAGCGATCGGGTAGATCTAGCCAAGGCTATGGTCACGAATTTCTGCTTCTGCATCAAACACTACGGCAAGATCCTCAACGCCACACGCACATATTATCTTTCACGATCACAACCACCTTTCCTCACCGACATGGCACTAAGAGTATATGACAAGATCAAAGCGGAACCCGGTGCTCTCGATTTCTTACGGAAGGCACTACTTGCAGCAATTAAAGAGTACTACAGTGTGTGGACAGCAGAACCGCGATATGATCCAGTCACAGGTCTTTCACGATATCGCCCCGAGGGTTTAGGGGTTCCACCCGAAACAGAAGCAACTCATTTCCTTCACCTTCTTACACCCTATGCTGAGAAGCACGGTATGACGTTCGCACAGTTTGTCGAAGCTTACAATGATGGAGTTATCAGCGAACCTGAACTTGATGAATATTTCCTGCATGACCGTGCCGTGCGTGAATCCGGTCATGACACGTCGTATCGCCTGGAAAGAGTCTGCGCCAATCTAGCGACAGTTGACCTCAATTCACTGTTGTATAAATACGAAGTAGACATCTCCAAAACGATACGTACCTATTTCCAGGATAAGCTGGAGATCCCCAAGGAATTTCGCAGCCCGCAGACAGAAAATATCGAGTTCGAAAGATCGTCTATTTGGGACCGTCGGGCGAGGAAAAGAAAAGCCACCATGGACAAGCTGCTTTGGGATGAAGAGCAGGGCATGTTCTTCGACTACGATACAGTAAAACACGAGCGCACATCGTATGAAAGCGCGACGACGTTCTGGACAATGTGGGCTGGATTGGCAACTCCTGAACAGGCTTCGAAGCTCGTTAAGTTCGCGCTTCCTAAGCTAGAAGAAGCCGGAGGTCTTGCGTCCGGGACTAAAAGTCTCGTGGAGAGATCAGTCTCACCCGCCCTAATCGCCAGTGGGATTATCCTTTTGGATGGGCACCTCAGCAAATGCTGGCATGGACGGGTCTTCTGCGCTATGGATACCAGGATGAGGCTGAGAGGCTGACGTATAAGTGGCTGTACATGATTACTAAAGCTTTCGTCGATTTCAACGGTATCGTTGTGGAAAAGTACGATGTCACACGCCCGATTGACCCTCACAGAGTCGAGGCCGAATACGGTAACCAGGGCTCAAGCAAGACAGGGTAAGTTCGATGCCAATGTTTTCATTTAAGCTGGTTGGAAATTTATTGATTTTTGATTTTTCCTAGGTTCGGCTGGGTCAATGCTAGCTATGTATATGGCCTAGATATCCTCAGTGCGCACCAGAGACGAGCCCTGGGAGCAGTCACTCCTTATGAGACGTTCAGCAAGGCTATCGATCAGCAGTTGATTTCCTAAGATATTCCAAGAAGTGTTTGTCCTTACTACGGCGATGAATAGGTCCCCTCGGGCCCCAAACTGCATGCCATACATGTGGTGTTTCGTGATTGTGAATGTGATTCTTCAAGCTTAAAACATAACTTACAATGAATGTATTTAGATTAATTTAGACATTGGCGCTGTGCTCAGGACATATGCACGCTTCAATCATTTTCATAATTTTTTCTGGTGTATTGTCAAAGCCATAGGCCTACAAGATACCACGGTAGGCGTCAAGTGAGCACCATCGCTGCTGAACAGGCAACGTCTCACACCTTCCGTCTGTATTTATACCTGAAACTAGGTAATCATTGTAGAATCGTGGGTGGATGATTTCTATGCCTCGCCTCTTCCTCAACCCTTCCTCACCCAACCCCGTGTCCTCGAAACGGCCAACTTTACGCGATGGAGGATGGGCTACAGCCAACGACAAAGCAATCGTATGATTGAAGAAGCTATTGAACCATCAAAATAATATTTCTACTTGCAGAGCACAAAGCCTTCAGCCGTTTTGCGCTAGGAACAAAATATCTTCCAGTGAATCGCTCATCGCAAACCGAGACGGTACGCCTGAAGTAGTACCCATTGCGGCGGCATCTTCTGGATATCTTCTCAGGTCAAGGTACTTATCCTGTGCGGAATCGGGCCATGGCCAATGATGATTATTATTATTATTATTATTATCATCGCCCTCATAAAAAGTGAAGTGTCGCGGTGATGATACTAAAGTCGACCTCTGCTGCGAAAGAACTTCCTGTTCAGAGAACACCTGGCCGACTAATCTGTGGATATCGAGAACAAGCTTATCCCCATCTATACAGGTTATGTCACGATGATATCGATGATACGAGTTATTATCATTGGTAGCAATGAGACTGGGTCTTTCACTCTGTGCATCTGCATCTGAGTGTGTCGGTGCTGCTGGTGGTTTTGAATACGATCTTGTTCGAGCTGAAGCAACACACGAAGAATTCTCACTCCTCGCTTTGCTATCATGCTTGTCTCGCTTTGGCATAAAATCGAGATCGTGTCACGGATGAGAGTGTGATGCTCTCGGTATTCGGGGTCGGAAGGGGATCGAAATCTCATGTCTAGGCAAAGGATTATCTAGTCGTCGCTCGAGTCAGCAGGAAGGAAAAATTTCAAGGAAAAAATAATCAAGACGAGAGATATATGGAGCGGATGTTTGCGCAACGCACACTAGCTGCCACGCTGAATGCATGGTAAATCCACAAGTCTGGCCCGTCATCCTTCGCAGCCTGTTTCTGCGCACGGATAATTGTCTTCGAGGCGGCAATACAGGTCTTGCGCGTGAAGCTGAAGGCAGGGTTGGTGAAACTTTGCCACAGAAATTTGCGGTGTATCATGATGATTTTGTGGGCCGAGCTGATGGTGAGACAGTGTCGAGCCCATGGTACGTAGCGTGGCCAGGATGGTTCTAGGGCTACGCTCTTCAAGCATGGGGGATGTGCTTGCTTGCGAGCGTGCGCATTCGCGTATCATATCGAAGGACATGTTCATACTTTGTGTACGTCGTGTTTGATCGGCTGAGGTCGTCGTGCATCTGTGGCATAAGAAGGGCAATATCATACAGGAAACGGTGGTAAGTCATGATTGTAGGAACCTCGTCAGGTAACGAGAGCATATCGTCGTCCATGCAATTACGGGGCTTGTCCGTGTTGAAGTCGAGTTGACGGATTAAGTAGCTTTCTGAAAAGGGATTGAGAACCAGTCCTGAATACAAAGTTCTGTCCAGACTCTTCGTCCAGTTTCTCTCTTTATGGTATTCGCTGGATGGTCATCGCTTGAGTTTCCTAGGCGATGGAAGCCCAGGCTCTGGGAGATTCTGATCGCTGTTGCCAGCATGATTGAGTGACTGTTGGAGTGGCCTAGCATATGCGCACTCATGGTCATGGTGGTGATGCACTGCACCGCGTACAAGGAGTGGTGCGCTGTGTAGTTCGCCCGATTCAGACATATCAGGGCCGCTTTGAAGCATCGCTGGGCCGTCGTTGCGCGCTCTTGCTCCTCGAATCCCCACGAGCTTGCAACGGATCGAGAAGCGCAGGCCATGCCAGCTGCCAGAACAGCAAATAACAGTGCCACCCACTGTAGATCTACGCCGGGATGATCAATACGCCCTTGGTGATCGCTAAGAAACACGTCGAGCTCCTTATAGAATACTAGTCCATGGAAGGATCCATGGTACCAGAGCAAACATTCGCAATGATACTTCACAATGGCGACGGTGCTCTGCTTTTGCGGAAGCAGCAGTTGCAGTAGCTCAAGCGAAGATTGATCTGACAGATGCAGCTGTGAAGCTGCTGGATCTGCTACGGCTGGATCTTGGTCTAATGCAACATCCCCGAAAAGCGAGATGGCCCGCTGTTGGTATCAGACGCAACAACGTCGTCGTATGTGGAAACTTTCCTTCGGCCCCAAGCCAAAAACTCGAGAATGGTCGCGGCATCCTCGGCTTCGGGACTCGAAAGTGCTTGGGTATAAGTACCACCACTCTGTCGAGACCCATGATCGCCCTCCGACGGTGCCGGCGTGGCATCCGCCGTGTCCCCAGGAGTGTCTACTCCAACCGAGACAGCACTGCCTCGGAAGTCATAGGTAGATGAGGGAGGCTTCCTAACGGCCTGAAGCGTCTCTTGCAGGTCGCGGATGCAAGCAGTCAAATTATCCGCGAGCACGGCGGGGTCGGCTGGAGTCATTGCAGGCGACCTCAACGCCGCTCGTCGGTGCTGTTGCTCATTTCGGTAGCAAGCACTTCCACTGCCATGATTATTATGTGAGATTATTACTCCCAGGTAATAGTCTTGGATCTGTTTCTTACCGGCGGGTGCAGTTCCGGCAAGGTAGGGCCTTGTCACACTTTACCTTGCGTCTCGTACACTCGGAACATGCCAGTCGTTTCCGTGCGGACGGATTCATGGCCGACGATTGCAACTTTTAGTTACATAGACGGCTTCAGACGATATGCTTCTCGGGCAAACAAAAGTGTCAGTATACTTATCGCCCAAGCCAAGTCTGTGAATATATGGATATCGGGCTATCACCTCGGCCGAACTCTCGGGCTTGATTAACAACCAAGAGCGAAGATTGCAGATAACAAGATAGCAAGATAACCTCCACACTTGACTGCTTATCCTGCTAGGGCCCAAGAGCACACGTGATTGCCATAGAGCGTTCTTAAAGATGCCGATCGTCAATTGGTATTTCGGTCTGGAATAGTTAACAGTTACATATGAAGACAGAAACCCGCAATAATGCGTTGGTTCCAGCCCAAAAGTGGGCGCTGCCCAAGCAGCCCAGCAGTATAGCCCCGGAGCATGTCTGGAGTAATGCCGGTTAGTGGCATCTGGGCTCTCAAGTCTCACTTACAAGTGCTTCAGAGATTGATCATTGACGGCCTATTTTCAATATAGACCAGGACCCAGTGCCGCCGGAGAAATGGACATGGACCGGCTGGACTTTTACCCAGTACTGGCTTTCGGATTTGGTCACTGTCTCGACCTGGTCCGCAGCAAGTTCGGCACTTGCCTCTGGTCTCTCTGCGACAGATACTGTGCTGTTGACTCTTGTCGCCGCACTTTGTAACGCCATTCCAACCGGTATGTACATTGTCTTTAACTTTCCCAATGCTATGTGTACTGACAATCAACTGTAGTGCTCAACGGTGCAGTGGGAGCGGATCTGCACGTTCCATTCCCGATAGCCATTCGGGCAAGCTATGGGACCTATTTCGCTTACTTCTGTGTTGCCTCGAGGGCCATTCTTGCGCTCTTCTGGTTTGGCGTCCAGAGCTCGTTCGGCGGGCAATGTGTAACCCCTGTGAGTAGCAATTTTTCGAAGCTTTGCTACACGTATTCCGCTAACAAGCTGAACGTATTCCAGATTATAACTGCTATTTGGCCAAGTTATGCGAATCTTCCAAATCATCTGCCTGCCTCGGCGGCCATTACTACACAGGAATGGTGTCCTATCTGATTTACCATGTACTCCAGGCGCCTTTCCTTTTCATCCCAACACATCAATTACAATACATGTTCATCTTCAAGTCGGCTCTTGTCCCGCCGATGGCATTAGCCATGGTTATATGGATCAGTGTCAAAGCTGGAGGCGGGACCGAGTTGTTCCATACGCCTCCAACCGTACATGGCTCCCAGCGCGCCTGGCTGTGGTTGATGAATATGACCTCAATTACCGGTATGTACCTTCAGATGTGCATGAAAATTTGTTTACCGTTTAGTTTCTTGTGTAGACACAGAAGTTGACAACTTAAATAGGCGGTTTCTCCACCTTAGCAGTCAATATATCTGATTTTTCTCGATTTAGCAAGAAACCAGGCAGCCCCGTCTGGCAGCTACCAATGATTCCCTTTTCAAGGTTATAACTGGTCTCTTTGGCATTATTGCTGCGAGCGCCTCACAGAAAGTGTATGGCACTGTTCTTTGGAGTCCGTTGGATATTATTGATCAATGGAAGGGCTCATCTGGCGGTCGAGCGGCAGCATTCTTTTGTGCATCATTGTGGCTGCTTGCTCAGATTTGCAATAATATTTCCGCTAATTCGGTTTCGTTTGCCAATGGTATGTTAGACCGATATTTACAGGCGGTGTGGGAAAAGACTTACAATGGTCTTAGATCTCACTACGATGTTCCCTAAATGGATCAACATCAGACGTGGCATGGTTGTGTGCATGCTGCTCGGTGGATGGGCACTGTGTCCATGGATCATCATCAAAAATGCCTCGACATTCCTCAGCTTTATGGGCGCATATGCGATTTTCATGGCACCCATTGCAGGAATCCTGTTCTGCGATTATTGGCTGATCAAACGACGAAAATACGACGTACCAGCCCTGTATGACCCGCATGGGATCTACTACTATCGAGTAAGTTTCTGCCTCGATTCTTGCTGATTATATTGCCAAAACTAAACGCTGTATAGTTTGGAACAAATTGGCGTGCCCTGGCATGTACTCTAGTTGTCGTCGTCCCCTTCTACCAGGCCTCGCCCACGCCGTGACGCCTGATAACGTCCATATAAATACCGGCCTGGAACACTTGTACTCTATAAACTATCTATATGGATTCGGTCTTTCGACGACGTTTTATTTTGCCTTGAATTACTTTGCGCCACATCGACGCACTCTCATTCCGGCGGTTGTACCAGGTGTCGTTGTTGCCCATCTAGCCGCTGTCGATTCGGATATTGAGAGAGACTCGACAATACTAGGGGCGAGAAGTCGATTAATAATTCAGTCAGGAAAGTTGTCTAAAGCGGGATATTGTATTTCTGAAGGAACGGCAAATGAGCGTGATGATTGTTTTGGCTTGATTTTCATAACTGAGAATGCTTCAGATGTTGTTTTCGCCTTAATACAACGAGCGTTATTATTTCAATATTATATCATACATCCGATTTCTTTAAGAATTTGTTGAGAAATTTTGCTAAAAAATACATAAATAAAAAGAATAAAGACATGGAATCAAGCATAGACAAATGCTACTCAAGAAAACTGTGTGCATAATGATCCGTCTCTGGAGGCCGCCATGGGCTTTTATTATCGTAAATTAATAGCTGGTCTTTGTAACTTATTTCTCCCTGGATTATTGACCGAATATAATTGAAGTAAATGTATATGTGAATATGCTTCTAAACAGTTGGCTTCCTTTGTGCAAATATCATTACTAGACATGTACCTAGGTATGATATTAAGGTAGCTACATATAAGGCTAGCTTTTAAGGGCGTGTACTTATGTTACCATATCTGATCAATAATTAGCCACAAAAAAAAAAATTAAAATAGAATAAGCCCCATAGCCTGCTCTCTATCCAGACGGGTGGTCAGAAGCAGCAATGTTGCACTGGTGCATAACGCGAGGGCCGTAGGACTCGGGAAATTCAGTCTGGACGAGCAAACCATGAGTACGTGTCCATGAATAAATGAGAAATACGAGATGGAAATCACATACTATACTATGCCAAAGAGCCCTATTGTACCAAAGGATAACATCTTGCTCCTGATGCGGGTGGGCGTAGATATTTTCCGGAGACAGGACAGGACTCATTATCCTGTAGCCGTAATTTATCAGTTTCCAACAACCCATCTTTCTAATATATACCTAGGTATAGAACGCAACATACCTGTGCATAAAGGCCCTCACCTCTTTCAAGTCAGTCACGATCTTTTCCTCCCCATCAGCGGAATCCTTGAGATACAACTTGAAAGCGCCCTGCCCATGAACCTGCAGTGATTTCTCGCCGGTGACCGGGTTCGTCCAAACCATGGGATAAATGCATATTTTATCCTTTGTCCAGGGCGATAATTTATCCAATGGCTTCTCCCGCCCCTCGGTCTCAATGAGATGGCCCAACTGTGAACTCCTCGCCGTCGACATCCACTGAAACGCATGCGGTGCATACTCTATGCGACTATGCATAACCGTGTTACGCAGCTCAGGATCAAGGAGCTCCAACGCCTGCGACCCAGCAACCATAGCCGTAGCTCCCGGGCAATCTTCATCGTCCGACCGGTGCCATCACCCCAGTGTACTGTGACATCAGGGCCCTTGGGTGTACGCACGGCAAGTAAACAGCCAACACGTGGTGGAGGGATGTCGTATAAAGACCCATCCCAATGCCACTGATAGAACCGACTGGCACCTTGATCGCGTTCGTCCTGCGGTATATGAGGTGGGATATGGAAGTCGACATGATCAATGCCCTTTACTTTGAACCCAGGAGGAAAGTCGAAGTGATTGGGCGGAAGTTCTCCGCGGCCGAGAATGTGCACTTGAGGTTGGGCGTTGATGGCTGGGCGATTGGGGAGGCCATATATGGTGACCCCGTTCTCTTGAAGCAGGACCGGATCAGCGCCGTGGGCGAAGCCGCCCGTTGTTTCATCGGGGTCGAAACTAGATATTTTAGTAACGAAATTAAGCAGGGGAGAATTAAATTGAGTCCATACCACGACGTCAATCGGTATTGCTGTTGCGGCGTCAACATCTCAGGCTGCTCCTTAAAGACAAGGAGCTTATGCCGGTGAAGAGCATCGGAAATCAATTCAAAGTCGGCAGAGGTGAAGTGGTTAAGGTCTATTCCGTAAACCTCGGCTCCAAAGTTGACCTTGCTTTCAGGTGAATGCTGTATAGGGACAATTCGCCCATTGCTACTACTCGCTTCGGGGGCGTGTATACTTCTCTCACAGTGAGAATTTTAGGTTTCTCGACTTCTGTGGCGGTGGTTGAGAGAGCGAAGACCATTTTGATAGAAGAGTAGCTTTTGCTAATGCTTTATCGTTGCTGGTAGTGTGAATGATAACGGACAGCGTAGTGAAAATGGTTCCTAGATCTTATACATAAACCCTAATAACGCCTCGGCTTTTTATCAAAATGCTGCAATGTTTCAACTAACGAAATACGGCCGAATTGACCTCATCTAGGAATTGTCTCGGGTTTACTACAAACAAGTATATTTGATAAGATAGAGATATCTTTATGTTTTGATTAGCCTTGGGTGGATTGCTCGGGTGGCTCGGCCGAGTAGATATTTCCATGCAAGAAAGACGATAGACGGAATAAGGAAAAATGTTGCTTGCGAGTAACCTCTTCAGCCACGGAGATTTTATTTTTCTAAATTTTTGATAGAGCGAGAAAGTCAACAAAATCTGTATCACCATGCTCTCACAAACATCCTCGTATTATCAGGTTTTCCCCGAGACCAATCTTCATATATCCCAAACCGGGAATCCAACCGGACCTCTGGTGGTTCTTCTTCATGGCCTGGGTGGTTCGTCGGAAACATTCGTCCCAATTCTTCCCTACCTTGACCCAGAAACAAACCGAATTGTATCCGTCGATCTCGAGGGATTTGGAAAAACGGGCCTGTCATCGTCAGACATCAAACTTTCCATACCACGCTATGTCGACGAGCTGGAATCTCTCGTGGCATTTTACAAAACCTGCGGAAGGTGACGACGCCGCAGCAGCAGCAGCAGAATTGGCACAGAACTCTACCCGATACAGAGTGCTCATCATCGGGCACAGTCTCGGGTCAATTATCGCCATGCATTACGCCGCCAAACATCCAAAACGCATGCGCGGCCTCGCGCTACTCGGGCCCGGCCGGTCAATCGCCCATATACCAGCCGCCAGAGAACGGATGTTGAGTTTAGCGACTAAAGCTCGAGTCGAGGGATATCCGCTGTCGCAGACGTGGCTGCCATATCTAACTTTCCTGCTCAATCTGGGGTCACGGTCCCGGAAGCACTGCGAGAGAGCGTTCGACAGGCAGTAGCTGCATGTAATGCCGAAGCATATGCAAAAACGTGTGAAGCTGTTGCCGGTCTGGATCATTTAGACCCGGACTATGGCCTGATTGACGTGCCGACTTTGTTGTTGGCAGGAAGTGGTGATGTGATATCACCACCGGATAGGTCAGTGGGATTGAAGGAGTTGATAGGGGATAACGCTTGGGTGACGGTGCTTGAAGGCGTGGGACACCAGATGATTTTGCAAGATTTGGACGGGTCTGTAAAGGCGATTAGAAGTTTACTAGAGAAGGTTATGTAGTACCTAAGTAGCATATAAAGTAATTGTCTGTTGAAACGATAAACTGTGTATGAAATCTTTTATAATCTCTATAGAACATAAAAGTACATTATTTCATCATCCATCTTCACGGATACTCTCACGATTGAATTCTTATTTCTCCGTAGTAGACGTCTCACAACTCGTCCCATCCTGCGAGCGTGAACACCCCTTCGGACACGGATACCCTGGATCATACTGCCACAAGAAATACGGATCCGTCTCGTTCGTGAGTACATTGCCCATCAATCGAGACTGATAAGACAAATCAAAAGAAGCCTGAAAGATATCTATTGAAGCAACACGAATCTGCCCCAGCCTTTCTCAATCAGGGTGTTAATGGATGTCCCATATACGTATTCACGGAACCCAGACCATCGAATAGCGGAGGCACACTGCGTTACTGTTAGCACGCTAGATTCAATCACCCCTTAACAGAGTTACAGAAATTGCAATCCCACCATTGGACAACTCTCCGCGTTTGTGTACAGAGTCAAGTCGGCGAATGCCGACTCGGCCGCGGATGGGCTCAGTCGGAATCGCCCGTGCGGATCAGTCAGAACAGCTGTACAGTTCTTGATAGCAGCCATTTCTCCTACACAATTATCATCAACATGAACACAACTCTGCCAGCCAGTGGGAGAAAAAAAAAAAACTTACCATGCAGAGAAGGGTTCCCAGTCTGGCTATTCTCATTGACGCCTATGCAAACCAAATCCCTAGCCCATCACTGTTCGTATGGTTTACAATGACCGTTCCGAACGCAGCAAACGGACATGTTGAGCCGCTGAGTTCTGCTAAGGCTTCATTTGCCCGACGCATCCAGTACGCCCGAGTAGCGAAGGGAATGCCGTTGATGCTGAGTGTTGGGTCGGCGATTGACGCCGTTGCTGGAATTGCAGCAGAAAGACCGGCCAGAATGAGAATGGGGCGCATTGTTCACGGTATTCCACAAACTATGAGTAGATTTTTGAATTATGAATGAAGAACGAAAGACGAAGCTCCGAGGCAATTTTCAATGTTGGTTTTGCCTAGTGATATTAAAAGATTGTTTAGAGCCGAATGTAGGTAATACAAGCTTATCAATTCAATCCATAGATAGCTCTAAGTTATAGCTCGGCTGGGACGGCCGAGGTGTTCCGAAGCAAGATAAGGCCTACAACCACAAACGCAGATCTGAGATATAAGTGACCTGTTTGTGTTGGTGGAAATGTCAATCGGTCGACTTAGGGTGTACTAATCAGCCACAAGAAGCTTCGCAATAATGACTGAACCAACTTCCTTCACTGTGACCCCTGTTGAGCGGAAACCCGAGGAAAAATACAATGTCAGTGATTCGTATCGTTGTATAAAATTACGGAAATTGACTGGAGGACATAGTTCGGGGCTTTCGTGACCGGGGTTGATATAAATAATATATCCGGTCAGTCGCGCTACTCATAGGAAAAGCAGTGAAATTAACAATATACGCTAGATGACGACGTTGATCGTCTCAAGGCCGCTGTGTGGCGTCACAAGGTCGTGGTTGTGAAGAACCAGGCGAATCTCGATCCTAAAAGCAATGGGAGCTTGTTACGAGGCTTGATCCCAAAGCTACAGATGGCCACAGCCACGGAAACATAACCAATTTTCGTGCCAAGGGTGGTCTCCTGGCGGTATGTTCTCATTTTTCAAATGAACGCGTAATCCCACATCTCTCATAATCGTGCTCTGCTATCTAGCAAGGAAGAGAAGTCGTCGGCATTCCAGGAGCTGAAAATGTTCGCCTTATCGGCAAGGGTTTCCAAGGAGAAGATCATTATGGAATCAAAACCACACCGTGGAGCGCGGCCTCAGCAACGACTTTCACGCCGTTCCTCCATCTCCGGCCGATTTTGAAAATGGAATCACACGTTTTCAGCGCTGGCATATTGACGCCCCGTTGTATGGGAAAGATCCCGCATGGTTCACAACCTTGCGATGCGTCAAGCTACCTCGCGGAGAGGATCTCACCATTGAATGGGCAGATGGGTCTGGTCTGAGCATGAGATCGCCGCCTGGACGAACCGCATTTTTCAGTACATCACAGCTCTACAGCATGCTCACGCAAGAGGAGAAGCGACTGGTGGATCATAGCTGGGTTGAGTATGCTCCTTATCCGTATAAATGGATTGAGCGTTGCAAGGGCAACAGCAATGGGTTGGGCCTCGCAGAAGGAGGGACACGTTTGACTATCGAGGAACTTGGAGAATACGATGCTTCAGCTGTGAAAAAGGTACAATATACTGACTCTTCTTTTTGTTTATTCTGGGAATAGGATAATCCTGCTAACTAAATAAATTAGTATCCCTTGGTGTGGGTAAACCCCTTGACGGGAGAGAAGGCCTTTCAAGTTCATGGAATCTGCGCACGACGACTGTATCTGCGCAGCTCCAAGGACGAAGAGCCCCGCGTAATCGACGATGTGGAGGAGATTCGTAAATTTATACTGGGGATTCAGAACCGGATACTGCGGCCTGAGTATATCTTTCTGGCTCCGGCAGAAGAAGGCGATATGGTGATTTGGGACAATTACGGTCTGTTCCACTCTGCTATTGACTATCCATTGAAAATGGGCCCACGAACTATGCATCAAGCAAATATTGCAGGTAGCAGTGGTCCAAAGGGCCCTGTCCCGATTAGTTTAACAGCCTAAGCAGTCTTGTTTTGTATATATCAATTGATGTACACGTACTTCAAATTCTGATGGGACATTCGATGTCCATGAAGATGGCTAACACAAATCAGCACATATTTTCTCAATGTTTAGATAGTAGGAGCTTGACTATTCAAGTATTAGGTCCAGTCATACTAGGAAAGCGTAGCTTTGCATGTAACGGTCGATCTTTTATTCGATGTTTCAAATTTTGGGACGGGAGGCGAGTATTAGGTAATCCGGACCCCGCGCGCGATGAGCACACCACACCAGCAACTAGAAGCATCCTAGGTAATGAATGACTGCATCGATGGACAGATATATACGCGCGCGAGCATCCATGGATGTGATCAAGTTGAAAAATTTTCCCACGACGCGCCGCTTTAACTGAAGGCAATATCCGCGGTCATGGATCTGAATCCCCATAATAACCGCGCCGCAAGGAGCGCCAATGCTTGTTGGACCTGCCGACTCAGGCGCAAAAATGCGATAAAGGACAGCCTGTATGTGAAACCTGTGCTGCCCTCTGCATCACTTGCCACAATGGCCGAGACAAGCCGGAGTGGATGGACGGCGGTGCGCAGCAGGAGGACATGGTTGAGCGTCTAAAGCGTGAGGTTAAAGAGAACGCACATCAACGCCGAGGACATCGCGCGGCACATAATGGATCTGATCATCACGACTACTCGGTACATTCAGTTATCGAGCCTGTCACGAACGATTTGACGATGATGATGATGAGGATGATGCCCCAAACGGTGCTGTTTACCGACATTCCTGATGCAACGGTGTCGTCGTGCCCGGAGACAGACACTCCCGTCTTCAAAGCGAATCTGTCTGCAAGTGGACTTGCAAGAAAGCTCGCGAAAGCGCTGGATTCGGACGATCTGATACTATTCTGCTCATGTTTTACCTCGAACATCTACTTCCGTTCATGTTCCCTTCTACCGCCCGTCTCTCCTTCGAGGCGGCAGAGCATGGATCTTGGAGATGATGATCAGTAGCCCGGTAATCCGGCAGGCGACCCTATGTCAGAGTTCATATTTCTTCTCTCTCGCGCGGGAAACGGCTGTTAGCCACGGCGTAGCTTGGGAAACCGTGCTTGCACAAGCTAAAGATGCTTTTGATATGCTAAGGCGGGCTCTGCAGGTGATTGATGGCTCAGAAATCTCCGAGCATCTGGAGGGCGCTGTGCGAATCATGGCAAGCATCATGCAAGTGCAGCGATTTGAGATCGCGATCCTGAGCCTTAATAACTGCCAGGCACATCTCAATGCTGCTCTGGCTCTTTTCAGACAGCTCCTCGACACTGCTGGTCCCGTGGATCCAGCGAGGGCCAGCTTAAGCTTCAACGCCGTTTTGAAGCGCCTGGGCCCGGAATCACGGGTTTGGGCAGCTCAGAGCGTCCAGGTTCCGAGCGCTGAACAGGCCGCGTTTGTCTTCTCATCCGCCCTTTTGATACTAGACGACATTATTGCTAGCACGGTTCTCCAAGAGCAGCCTAGACTCTACGAGTACCACCACAGCCTTCTCAGCAGCGTCGATGGAGCTGAGCCGACCATAGACCTTGAGGGTGTTGTAGGATGTCAAAATTGGGCCTTGCTACAAATCAGCGAGATTTCTGTGCTTGACGCCTGGAAACAACAGTGTAAGAGGGCTGGAAGCCTTGATGTCATGGAGCTGGTTCACCGCGCCACGGCTATCAAGCTCTGCTTGGAAGCTCATCTCACGCAGCTTGAAACTCAGCCAATCACCGTTCAAAGGGACAGTAACAGCTTGCTTGATGTCTTCACAGCAGATTATGGCCAGCAATCGACAACTCTCTCCAGCCAGGTTTCTTTGGTCACCCGTGTCTGGGCTCATGCAGCGCTAATTTATCTATTTGTCGTTGTGTCCGGATGGCAGCCCGCAAGTTCTGACGTGCGTTATCACGTCGGCCGAATCATCGAGCTGCTCACCAATCAGATATCGCCACCGGAGCTCATTCGCACAATGGTGTGGCCATTCTGCGTGGCAGGCTGTCTCGCCGAGCCGGCGCAGGAACCTCACTTGCGCAGATTGGTCGACGCATTACAGCCGCCGAGCATCTTCGGTACGGCTCGCAAGGCACTTGAGATTATGGAACTTGTGTGGAGTAATAGAAATTCAGGAGATGCCACGACTCGCGACCTCGGTACAATGTTTAGAAGTCAAGGTGATTTGGTGCTACTTGTATAGAAGAGCATATCTCGGCACCTTTCGTCTAAGCTATCTAACTCGACAATTCTCGACGATGATATTGATTGGTTAACCTCCTATAAAAGTGCTAAATGCTAGTACAACATCTATCTTGGTCTCATGTCTGTCTGAAGTGGTGAGAGGGATTGGGATATTGCATGGTGGTGGAAATTGAAAGACCAAGACTTTTGTACGACGGCAAGAGTGGTAGCGAAAAGCTTACATCTTTTAAAACTATACCTCGAGGTTCTAAGAGTACAGGAAGAGCAAAACATCAAGCAGAAAAGCCAGGGGCTCTTCCCCTGGTGGCTCTCCATCGGTTAGTCGCATGCATCAGCTCATGGCAGCCAGAGAGCATGTGCCCCCACTTGCTCACAAATCCCTCCATGACCTCCCACGAGACCACATTCCAAGGATCTCCCCAGACAACAAGACCATTTCTTTCGCCATGGGCAGTCAGCTCGTCATCATACATGGTACCGAGTACATCGTCACAAATATCACAGAGATCAAAAGAACCCCAGAGTCGGATGATATTGTCACGAAGTGCTGGTAATGGGAACAAATCTATCCATGGTTCGTGGCGTACTGAACGCTGTAGGGGGTGGGCATTAGTGTTGGTGGGATTCTTTCAGGGATGTCTAGTGGTGAAGAGCACACAGCAATATTCGATGTGGGTACTTCGCAGGAGAATAGACGTGGGAGAGAGAGTATAGTCATGTTTGTGAGAAGGGCGCGGTAGACATTGAATTGGACCAGGGTGAGGAGGTGATCCACCGAAAGCGGAAAGTAACAAGGATGCAAAGAGGCTGTAGGCACGGATTCAAGACTTCCTTCTCCAAGCAAGATTCGCCTTACTCCTTCGTTTCTTTCCAAGGATGTAGACTTGTCAGAAATCTTGCCTTGTTTCTTGCGACGCCCTAGCTAGAGAAAAGTTCTTAGTTGTATACCAAGGGCCCCAGACCGGATTGAGGCAAGCATTAGTCGTTACTTACGATGCGCTCTCTGATTAAGCCTATTCTGCCTTTTGCGTCGGGCTTGTGCATCCGTAAGACCTGTCCAGTTGTCATCATAGACCAATGCCTTTTCGTTTCATATGTCAGCCACGCGTTAGTTATTCTCTACCGAGGAAAAAGGAGACCAATACGTCGCTAAGCGGCCGCATAGGTTGCAGCCTAATGCAATCCTCCATCGAGAAATAATCTCTAGTTCCGGCAAAATGGAGTCCCGTTATGCAGCTTGCTGACAAGCAATGTAGAGCGTTGAAACGAAGTAGGACGAGAAGAGAAGAGCCGTAGTTTGAGCTTATATCAAGTTGGATGATCACGCTTTGCCATTTATGGCTAGGACTAAATGCCAAGACGCTAATCATGCACCTTGCTGACCGTGTGGGGCGGTCGAATATTGCAAACTAAACTACAGGTTCTACGCATTATTACTAGATGCGGCAATTATGCCCATGGTTGCTCTACGATCCATCTAGTTATCCACTGGTTATACAATAGTCGAAGGATAATAGCATGAAAAAGCCTATCATCTCAGCCTGTATTCGCTGTGATACCCGTGCTCGTAGATTACTGATGGCAAGACTAACATCCGGGAATGTATAAAGTGGCATAGTCCCCAGAGCTCGAGATCAAGAAAGATTGAATAGGTCCAGTACAGCGCAGCGAATAAATTGTTTGAACTATCTCAATCCCACAATTCATATATATACTCCACACTATGTCCGCAAAACCACAGGTCCTCGTTACTGGCGGATCCGGATTCCTTGCAACATGGGTCATTGTGCAACTATTCAACCAGGGCTATGCGGTTCGCACTACAGTCCGTAACCTCGCCCGCGTCAACGACATCAAATCATGCCTCCGCGAAGCCAGAATCACCGAAGAGCAAATCTCATCCCTCGAAGTTGTCCAAGCCGATCTTCTCAAAGATGCCGGCTGGGCTGAGGCTGTCAATGGTGTTACTTACGTTCTGCACCTTGCGTCTCCTTTTCCGGCACAACTACCAAAGCATGAAGACGATCTCATCAACCCTGCTCGTGATGGTACTCTTCGTGTTCTCCGTGCAGCTCGCAATTCTGGATCCGTAACCCGAGTCGTTATGACCAGTAGCTTTGCAGCCGTCGGGTACGGACACCCCGAAGAACGCTTTAAACCCGACGCCAGTCCCTTTACTGAAAAGGACTGGACCAATCTTAGTTCAGGCAGGGTGCCGCCGTATCAAAAATCAAAGACATTGGCTGAGCTTGCCGCATGGGAGTTCATGGAGAATGAATGCAACGACAGCAAGCTTGAGCTCGCGGTCATCAACCCCGTAAGCATCTACGGTCCGGCACTTGGCAAAGATGACGGAACAAGCTTGCGGGCTATCGGCGAGCTTCTAGAGGGAAATTCACCTGGTATTCCGAGACTATGCTGGGGAATTGTTGATGTTCGCGATTGTGCCGATATGCATCTGCGAGCCATGACAAACCCCAGGGCTAAAGGCGAGCGGTTCTTGTGTATTGGAGAAGGTAGTCTCTGGATGGAAGAAATATCAAAGATCCTGAAGAAGAATCTGGGCCCGGCAGCGAAGAAAGTGCCCACAACGGTCCTGCCGAACTTTCTTGTTCGTGGGCTTGCGGTTTTCTTGCCTGTTGCTCGGCTTATTCTGACAGATTTGGGTCATGATAAAGAGTTAGCAACACCAAGGCAAGGGAAATTCTGGGGTGGCAGTGGCAATATACTAGTGAGCAGGCGGTGGTTGCGTCGGCTACGAGTATCATCAAATTTGGAGTTGTCAAGGCGTAGTGTTGATATGGGACCGATGAAATACTTTTTATTGAGTTGCTTACTTATGTGGCGAGTTGATTAGACCTAGTTAGAATAGCTGATGTCCTTGAAAGCATGGATACTAGTTAGAAAGAAAGCATGCCTAGAGATATGTACATATAGCTCGTCTCAGAGGGACAAAATATAGGCCAGTCGGCTAGGAGTTGTCATTAATCATGCCATTATCACTCAAAACAAACGACATACAAACGGATAAATTTCCGAGCATCCAAAGTGACTCACCCATTCCGATATTTCTTCGCAATGCCATCCACAGTCTGGGCCACCCAAAGAGCCGAGGTCAACCGGCTGGTACGATACGCGTATCGTACTAGTTCGAAATCCGAAACCGGGGTCGACCTCTCAGCAGCCCACACCATTTTACCTTGTATTCAGCGCCTTTCTATGCTGAGTAGATGCCGGGATGGCTGAAAATGAAGGCTGATAACATGTGTGATTCTAGATATAATTACTACGGCGTTTATATTCGTCCATCGAAGCCAATTTGCCAAGGTGGTTTTCCGGGCTCACATGCAAATCGAGACCCCTCGGTCACGGTATTGTATAGTAAAACAATACATTACGGGTTGTGCTGTGCACTCAGCAATTCAGCTCAGATATCAATGCACTAATATATCTTACACAAAACCCTGGTTACATGCATACAGCACAGCACTACATACGATATTCGACTTCTGATTGGCCAGGTCTCCAGAGCACATCTGCTTGCTTTTGCCCCGAGCAGCCGGCGGAAGCAACTCGAAGCTTGTGATCCGGTAGTCCAGACAATTGTTAACTAACTATCCATTGCTTTTGAGTCACTGGTCCCTCGTAAGTACGGTGTAATACAGTCTGCGATCTGCTTGCTCTAGAGTGTACGTGCCGAAGCTTACCGACAAGGCCGACAACCCTATGAAGCAACACTGATGATTTTGGGTTTTCGGCTTGGAAGGGATTCTCGGCTATACTATATAGTCATCCATCTATCCATCCATCCATTCCCTTTCATAAACACTAGATATTCCCTCTGCCCTGCAGATACCACATAGCTTTCTTTCTATATATACCGATTTCGTTGGTAAAATATTTCCCACGACAACTGTCGTTTTTG
The DNA here is from genome assembly GCA_020137715.1 of Talaromyces trachyspermus. Classification (NCBI taxonomy): domain Eukaryota; kingdom Fungi; phylum Ascomycota; class Eurotiomycetes; order Eurotiales; family Trichocomaceae; genus Talaromyces; species Talaromyces trachyspermus. The sequence continues at coordinate 5,930,875 of JACGXQ010000015.1, read as the reverse complement.
TCTATCCGCCCGCGTCTTACTCTCCAACAATGGCTGCCCATGACCTAGAGGCCGAAGACCAGAAATATCTGGATGAGGTTAATGCTGTTAAGCAATGGTGGAATGATTCGCGATGGAGATACACCAAGCGCCCCTTCACGGCCGAGCAGATTGTCGCAAAGCGCGGAACTCTGAAGATCGAGTATCCGTCAAACACCCAGTCGAAGAAGCTCTGGAAATTGCTCGAGGACAGATTCAAGGTCAGTATTGTCGAATAATCAATCATGTTCCATGGCGATTTTGAACTTGCTAACGTACTGTTTCTCTGAGTTTGCAGACAAAATCTGCTAGTTACACATACGGATGCCTCGAACCGACAATGCTTACACAGATGATCAAGTATCTCGACACTATCTATGTCTCGGGCTGGCAAAGCTCATCGACCGCGTCTTCAACCGACGAACCCTCCCCGATCTCGCAGATTATCCTATGGTACGCTTATATCTTGGCTTATTTCATCAAGAAAGAATAATCGATACCTAACATGAAAGCAACATAGAATACCGTCCCAAACAAGGTCAATCAATTGTTCTTAGCCCAACTTTTCCATGACCGAAAACAGCGAGAGGAGCGTATAACAACTCCGCGGGAAAACCGCGACAAGGTCCAAAACTTCGACTATCTCCGGCCCATCATTGCTGATGCCGACACCGGCCATGGTGGTCTCACTGCCATCATGAAGCTCACCAAGCTTTTGTTGAACGAGGTGCTGCCGGTATACACATTGAAGATCAAGCTCCAGGCACAAAGAAGTGCGGACACATGGCTGGCAAGGTGTTGGTCCCGATCAGTGAACACATCAACCGTCTGGTTGCTATCCGTGCGCAGGCTGACATTATGGGTATGAATGCGCTCCCCGTGATCTCATACTAAGACCATCTTCTGACTCGGAATAAATAGGCGTTGACCTTCTTGCTATTGCACGAACTGACTCTGAGGCTGCCACCCTCATAACTTCCACCATTGACTACCGCGACCACGCTTACCTGATTGGATCGACCAATCCCAACTTGCAGCCTCTTAATGACCTGATGGTTCGCGCCGAACAGGCTGGTAAGACGGGAGACCAGCTCCAGGCAATCGAAGACCAATGGATTGCTCAAGCTGGCCTGAAGCAATTCGATAATGCCGTCATAGACACGATTACCGCAGGCGCTTTCTCCAACAAGAAAGAGCGTATTGACGAATATTTGAAGGCTGCCAAGGGTAAGAGCAACAGCGAAGCCCGCGCTATCGCGAAGCGAATTACCGGGGTGGATATCTACTGGGACTGGGATGCTCCTCGGACACGAGAGGGCTTCTACCGGTACCAAGGCGGCACCCAATGCGCTATCAACCGTGCAGTTGCATACGCACCTTTGCTGACTTGATTTGGATGGAAAGCAAACTTCCAGACTACAATCAAGCAAAAGAGTTCGCTGACGGTGTACATGCTGTATGGCCCGAGCAAAAGTAAGTTTCGAAAAGGGAGTTTTCATGAATACCCGCCATCTTTACTAATAGTCTGTCACTGCTAGATTGGCCTATAATCTATCTCCATCATTCAACTGGAAGGCCGCCATGCCCCAAGACGAACAAGCCACCTACATTGAGCGCCTCGCCAAGCTCGGATACTGCTGGCAATTCATTACGCTGGCCGGATTGCATAGCACAGCTCTGATATCGGACCAGTTTGCGTCGGCATATGCCAAACAGGGAATGCGTGCATATGGAGAACTTGTGCAAGAGCCCGAGATGGAGCGCAAGATTGATATTGTCACTCATCAGAAATGGAGTGGTGCAAACCTCATCGACCACAGCCTTGCCATGGTAACTGGGGGCATTAGCAGCACTGCTGCGATGGGCAAAGGTGTCACAGAAGACCAGTTCAAGGGTCATTGATAGTTTTTCTATGTCATATTCAGGAACACAATGTTTAGGGTTGCATGAAATCACGTGAGAGTATTGGCTGTCTTTTGTCTTTGTTGCAAAATGCACTCTCGGGCTGTATGAGTTTTCCGTGATGTAGTATATCGATTCCTATTAGCCTAGATATACCACACATCAGCAATAGGATGGTTGTTCCGAGGCTGTTCGTTGCTCCCCAGTGTGAGTTACATGAAGGTATTCGCTGCTGTCAATCAACACGCAACGTATTTGATATTGTCCGGCCTGTGACACTTGACAATTTTCAACGATGGCTCAATGTACCTAATCTCTTGCGGTACTATTCTTCTATAAGGATATTTGCAGGTGCTGCATTCTAATCTTCTCATTTCTCGTTAAAGCACTCCACCGGGCGTGCTTATTGTTAGGTCATTTTCATGCTGTGGATTTTCATTTATATCACGTTTCACCAGACATTGCCAGTTTGCTCGTTACTTTACCCATATGTGTGGCATAATCTAGAATTACATGTGATACTTCCATGAAGCTCTTAGTATCGATTGAGATGTGATGGTCTGCCCGGACTCAGTCAACGATGATCCCAGTTGCCAGGACGAACAGGTATTTATTCCAGTTTCGGCTCTTTACAAGGCTCCAGGACGATTACGGCCTGACCCTGCTCCACCTCCTCGCCTTCTGATCGGAGGATCTGGGCAACCTTGGAAGAACTTGCGGCTGGGGTGCTTTCACAGAAACCTCGAGTTTCATAGCCTCCAACACCAAGACCTGATCATCTGGTTTCACAATTTGCCCTCTGGACACTAAAACTTTCCAAACTCTCCCACTTAACGGTGCTGCAACTTTGACGAGGCTTGGATCTGTGATTAATGCGTTAACTGAACACTGAATTTTGGTCTAATATTAAGTGCTTTCGTGGAAAACACTTACCAATTTCAACTGCAGCCGCTGCTTTCTTCGCGGCTACGAGCAATGCTCTTTCCTTTTCACGTTTCCATTCCTTCAAAAATTCTTTCTCTCTATACATGTACGCAGTCAGATAGCCAAATACGTACTTGAGGAACCAGCGATTACGATAAGGCAAAGTCTCTACTTACTTTTCAACCTCAATTGCTTCACACTTCTTTCTTACCTCTTGCAGCTGCCAAACTTCATCCTTTGTTTCTTCTTCCAACTTTACATACGCGGTTAAATCAAAGAAGGAATCTTCGTGAGCAATGTGATATAACCCTGTGCGGAACCGATGCACAACGTCTTCGTACTCTGCTGGAGTGACGGCGTGAAAAATAATTTGGTCGAAGGAATTAAAAGCCATGGTTTATTGGGTGTATAACCGGGTTTTCGTCCGTACGTATCCCATGGACACCCAGGGAGGGACATGCCCCATAGCAGGTATCCGCCTGGTCTGTGATTTTGATAGTCAGCAAGCTACAATAACATATAATCATAAGTCTCGAACATACGCATCTTCTGGATAGATAGAACTCGTTGATCCCCGGTACCAACTGCACCTGACGGTGTAAAAGTGCGAGATGGGTTGCATTTGGGCACTGAAAGCCTCAGCCGAGGGTCAACTTGGGTGAAGATTGGCATTCTTCCAGATGTGATCAGCAGATGCGGAACATCTACCACTGCTTTCAAGACATCGGTTCTCTCCTTTAAACCGTTATTTCGTCTGATAAAATCAATATTATCCGGTAAATAAGTGGCATGTGCGCGTTGGGTTTCCATGTAGCGAGCTGTAGCCTCATCGCATTGTTTGGCATCAAACAACAAGGGTAGGTGGTGAATCCTACTAGGGATCTTGGGAAATTTCTCCAAAGAGGGTATAGATTCTTCCATCTGTATAATAGTTTGCAATGCGGTGCTTTGATTAATCTTATTACCATCAAAAGATGAGCAGGCTGCACGTGTGAGGTCGAGCAAATTTCTCGAGCCCAAACGGAGGAGCATCCTGTAACTGAAGAACCAACTGCTGAAGTCGGGCTCTATTGATCATATCAAAGGATTGGTTTCCGAACTCACAGAGAATTGCCTGGTCTCCCGCTTGGCGCAAAAGCATGCGAGTCAATCTGCTAGACAGCGCTGGCGAACGATGGTACAGAATTGCATCGGTATCAATGGGTTTCAGGTCTTTCCACCATGCCAACTGGTATGAATTATTCTCAAAGTTCTTGTTCTGAATTGAAAGTCTCACTTTAGAAAGGAAAACATCTAATTTGAGCTGCATTTCTCGGGCTTGCGTCCATGAACCGCGAACAAATTTCACCGTAGTGCCAGGCCGTAACTGTCCCAGCCGCCACAGCTCCGCACCGAAGATGACATGCAAGCACACAAATCCACTTTGCGCAGGTGCATCGAATGGGAAAATAACAGCAAAGTCTCCAGTGAAACTTAGACCTCCGGTCGGATAGCCGTAACCCATTATATTACTAGGATGGCTGCCTCCTTCGCCACCAGTCGTCCGTGACCATGTTGGGGAGGGCCGTCTAGTCTGATTCCACCGCGGTTTGAATTTGAAGAAACCTTCCATTCAGCCGAATAGAAATCATCCCTGCCAGCAGGCGTGACATAATCTGATGTATCATACGGTCCAGGCAGTGTAAAGAGCGTAGGGGACGTTTCAAATTTGGGCCGGAAGCAACCTGGTAGGGAAATTGATGCTGAGTTTTCCAATGTATGGCGGTGATACTCCTCAAAGCTCAAATGAATGAAATCGCCAGCTCTCAAGGTCCGACCCTGATAGCCACCCCAATTCAGACCAGGAGTGGTGCTTTTGACCCGAAATATGGGTAGAAAGCCTCGAGAACGACAAAAATGACACTTGATAGTGATCTGTTGGTCAATTGAACGTATAGTTCTTGACTCCTATCAAAGAGCTTTTCTTCGAATTAAGTACTCAAGCGCTAGCCCTAACCCTAAATAACCCTAAGTGCAATGGCCTCGAGGCAAACTGATAAAACCCAATATATCATTGGTTGATTTAGGAACCACAACCAAATGCAGGTTGCGGCGGGGTAAAAGAAGTCTAAATCAAGCCAGAGCCAACGTTTTCCTGTTTTAGGAATTGCGAATCGATGCGTCGTTATCCAGACTCTCTATCTAACTCCTTAACACCGAGCACCCAAAGAACACAGCCCAAACACTAATCTTACGAGTCAATCATTACAGATTCTGTACGGCGGTATTCCGGCCGAGGTTATTTCCCCATACCGTAGTGAATGCCTCAGCTCGCAACTCTTCCGATAATCTTCCTTTTCTCAATCCACCCACCAAAATGCTGTCAAGTCTAGCAATGCGTTCTCGTGGAGGTATTTTCCATATCTATCTCCAATCGTCGCGGAATGATTCACAATTGTGCCTAGGTTGTGCTGCCTGCTTACAGCAGCATCGTAAATGTGACGAAGACCGTCCCCGCTGCAGCAATTGCATACGCCGTAATGTTGAGTGCGATTACAGTCGCCGGTATCGATGGATGTCCCATGCTGTGAGAAGAAAAGAACAAAGGCAACTGGAAATAGAAATAGAAATAGAAACAGCTTCAACCATACTTTGTCAACACCAGAAGAATCGACCGGTCCGGGCAATAATGTCCGAGACTTTTCTACCGCAACTCCCTCTCCCATTCCACAACCACAACAATCGGATTTACTCGCCGAGTTCAATTTGAATACAGCCGACGATGATACTGAGAGGGATCGAGATCTGTTGTCCAGCAAGTCTCCCTCTGAAGACATCCCTCGCCTTCGGACGGCGAGAGTTTACGGAACTTATGTCTCTATCGCGTAATCCAGAAATTGTATCTCGCGCTCCGTTTGTGTTTTGTAAGACAGAAGTCCCCTTTAGTAGTTTTGGGCTAATTCTTACCATCACTATCCAAGTTCTCGAACATGTCGCGGCAGTTATTCCAGCCCTTGACAGTCTACATAACCCCTATCGCGAGCTCGCCGTTTACGCATTGAACTCACCGGTGTTGATGGATACAATCATTTCAGTATCAACCCAATATCTGCATTTCCAGGGCCTTGTTGGCGAAGAACATGCTTTATCCCGCCAATTTCGAGCTTTACGATCGCTTCGCGAATCCTCGATTCATTCCACTTGGATTCATCCTCTCTAACAAACGGTATCCACCAATATACTACTACTGACTTGACCATAACGGGCTCGGAAGTCAACGAGCTTGCTTCCCGCAAGAGGTGTTAGCCACCATTCTCTTGCAGATCACAAATGAAATCCTCGTCGGCGGCAAGGGAGTCAGCCTCCATCTGAATAGTGCATTGCATCTTCTCCACGAGTTGGGCTACGATACCGAAGTTCCCGACTCATATATTGGGAAATGGGCCGTTCAAAGGATAGCAGCGATAGATATCCTCGGTTCTTTCTTCTGGTACCGTCGTCCGACATTACCTCGCGACTTTTGGTTTTCACGCCGAACGACTCCTTCGACGAGTCTGATCCGTCCTTTTCAAGTTGACAGGTTACTCTCATCGGTTTCTTGCACTCATGGCCCGAATTTCCCATTTAGTTGCCGTCAAACAAGAGGGTTTGCTTGATTCTTATGAGATCACGTCGCAAGCTCATGAGCTTGAAACAGAACTGCATCATCTATTTGCCAACAAAATTCAAAAGGTGCATCAGACAGTTCCCTTAAGCACCTTGATACTCTCAGTAACTGTTACTATTGAGTGCCGTTCTTATCCTGCAACGACGTGTGTATCATGACCCCTGGTCTGGATCGGGTCCAATTTGGCGTCAGGAAGTTGATTGACTTGGCCGAGACAATCCCCACCGGCTCAGGACCAGACTCATCGTTAACTTTCCCTCTTCATATTGCTGTATGTGAAGCCATAGAGAAGAGCTGCCGGGAGCGAATAATGAGCCTGTATTCTCGGCTTGCCGAAAGGTATCCAAATGGAACTCGATTCGCGATGATGGATTTCACAAATGAAATCTGGCGCCGCATGGATACTAGTATATTGAATGTCATGCAAGAGGAAAGAAGAGCTATGGAAGACGAGATCGTGAATTTGCATCGGGAGAAATCCTTGTTTATATACTGAACATAAATATTAAATGTTATAACTATCAAAAAGCTCGAGTGTAGCACCATTTCTGCCATATTCTCCCTCGATAATCGTCTTTACAGTTCTCGTTCGAAAAGTACGGTAAATAAGGGAGCCTACCCACCTCCAGTGGTACAGATGGTCAGGTATTTGCACCTGACTAAGTAAACATATAGTGGTAGCTAACTTATTCAACTGTATGCTGGAAGGCAGGTTACTCAAAACATCTTTTGAACATTGTCAGCCACCTGGAACGGTGCTTCCGTCTTTGCCTTGATCTGATCGATCGTGACACCGGGATATATCTCGGTTAGGTAAGGCCCGTTGTCCAGTTGACTTCGAAAACGGCCTATAGAAATAGTCAGTTAATAGGCGATTTCCACGTATATAGATGAAGATATTCCTACTAAATCTGTAATAATCTTGGATACGCAATTCCGTCCGGTCAGAGGCAAACTGCAAGAATTGACGATTTTGGTCTCCCTTCTTGTCTATGTGCTCCATTGTGACAACGACCCTTGTTGCTTCTGGATTGGACACGAGATCCAGTGCACCCCGAAACCTTTGACCTTTCCAGGCACCATCCCTATATGATGGGTTAGAGAGGCTTAATTTAGTCCAAATGGGTAGGGTGGAAAAAAGGAGAGAAACGAAACTCACAGTTGGCTAAGTCACCCGTTGCGCTCACTTGCATTGCTCCAAGCACTGTCATATTAATCTTCCCAGCCCGTACCATGCCGAACGACTCATCACTGCCAAAAAGCTGGCACCGGGCAGAACAGTCGTTGTTTCCTTTGAAGCATTAATAATATCTGGGTCTTCTTCTCCTTCGAACGGGTATGGCCCAACCCCAGAATCCGTTCTCAGAATGGAGTTGCACTTCAACATCCGGGTCCAAAAAGCTGTCGATAGAACAGGGATTCCGATTCCCAAATTGACGTACATTCCATTTTTGAACTCCCTTGCGGCTCGTCGAGCAATCCTGCGTCGGATACTAGCGGCGTCATTTGGTAGTTGTTGATCGGGAGGTTTCGTGTTGGTATAAATCTCAATCTTTTCTCTCCTTGAGACTGGATTACGCGGTCAACGTAAATCTCGGGAGGTGGACCAAGTTCGGATCAAGTTCACCGACTTCCACGATATGTTCTGCCTCGACTATTGTCAATTTCGCATTACGAGCCATCGGCCCGTTGAAATTTGCGGCTGCATTGCGAAACTGACATTTTGCGAGCCGGTCAGCTTTCCAGGCTTTCACTAAAGCCACATCACCCTGTATCGCCTCTTCCATGATGTATTGTTTCCCATTAAAACCCTGATTTCTTTGGCGTGATTATACTTGATCGGATGCCCATCGTGATCGTATCTGGTGGGTAGATCACCAGTTTGCACCACAGTGCCAACTGCCGCTGGAGTATAGAAAGCTGGAATGCCAGCACCCCCGGCACGACACCTTTCGGCCAACGTTCCTTGAGGTGTCAACTCGACTTCAAGTGCGCCCGAGTTATATAGTTTCCCAAAGATTTTGTTATTGCCAATGTAACTGGAGATCATTTTCTTGATCTGCCCTGATTCCAAGAGCAAACCCAGTCCCGAGCCATCTATCCCTGCATTGTTTGAGACACCCGTGAGGTTTTAACCAGAGGTTTCTTGTGAATCTCGTTGATGAGAGTATCAGGGACGCCACACAAGCCGAATCCGCCGCAAAGGATGGCATGTCCCGGCTGCACACCTTCGATTGCTTCTGCTGCTGATGGAATGACTTTGTTGATCCGGCATCGAGGTATCGATAACGAGAAATGGCGGCGTGGTGGAATTTTCTGTCAAAGAAAGAGTGAGAAAATAAATGGATTCTGAGTATCTAGAATTTTCAATGCTGGTCATACCCATGATAAGCTTGCGATTTTGGGTATGGCTCTGGCTACTCTGCCCTGTGAATGAACGACCATGGCCGTCGGCTGAAGCAGATTGCACCGAACCTGTGACAAGAACATTTTTGGTTTGCTCTATATTTGCCAGAATGTCAAATTTGCACGTTCTTATACGCGTCCTGCATTGACTCGGCGTATATATTACTTTATCCTCTACGGTTGCGGTTAATGTGAAGCGCTGTATTGAAACGGCTCGATATTGGGGTGTATGTTAGGGTTTAGAGACGCTGACTGCGAGTATTATTACTTAAACAGATTAACCTCATATTCAAAAACGCATTTATTTTTCGAAAATGTAAACTATTACGGTTCTATTACCTTGGATTGATTTCTAGTACAATATATATCTGAATTTCTGGCCAGAATTCCTTAGGAGTTGACAATTCACCATGTCGCAAGCGTTCCAAGGTGCTCGGGCTGTGCTGAAAAAGCACCCAGTGATGTGGTCATTGTCTGTGCTTTGCGTACTCCAATAACTTGATCGTTCAAAGGAGGGCTGCGTAATGCCCACCCGGAGCAAATGTTATCGGCAGTAAGTTCTGTTTTTAGGGAGAGGAGGGGGTTGCTTTTGCTTGGGGCTGAATGAAGAACAGGTCCTGCGAGAGATACCAAACAGAGTTCCCAAATTGAACATCTCCGAGGTCAAGGATGTCGTTGTCGGGACTGTTCTCTCCGAGTTGGGCGGTTCAAAGCTTGCGCGTATGGCTCTCAACCACGTCGGATATCCGTCTTCGACAGCAGTAGCCACAGTGAATAGAGCATGTGGCTCAAGTCTACAAGCTATTACCATCGTCGCCGATTCCATTTCTGTCGGCAGAATCGACGTTGGAATTGGAGCAGGCATGGAAAGCATGAGCCAGAACTATGCTACCAAAGCCATTCCAACAGCTGTTTGGTCTGAACTACGAGAATCACCTGTCCAATCAGCGAGAGACTGCCTGATGCCAATGGGAATGACAAGCGAGATTATCGCAAGGAGATATGGAGTTAGTCGCAATGACCAAGATGCGTTTGCGCTCAATAGTCACCTCAAGGCATCCAAGGCCCAGAGGGAAGGCCTTTTCGAGCAAGAAATAGTTCCACTGAAGGGTGTGAGCAATAGCGATAACTCAACAAGTATCATCGACAAGGATGACGGGATTAGACACAATATCTCAATGGAAAACTCTCAAAACTGAAACCAGCTTTTGCCGAAGATGGGTCATCGACGGCGGGTAACTCTTCACAGATTTCGGATGGCGCTGCTGCCGCCGTCTTGATGAGGCGAGATGTAGCATATGCGATGGGTCTTCGCGGCAACATTCTTGGGAAATGGGCTGCAAGTACGGTGGTTGGTGTTGAACCGGACGAAATGGGAATCGGACCGGCGGTTGCCATCCCAAAGTTGCTGGCTACGACAGGATTAAGCGTCAACGACATTGATGTGTGGGAAATCAATGAAGCCTTCGCCAGTCAAGCATTGTATTGTATCCGGAAGCTGGAACTGGACATCGACAAAGTCAACCCGAACGGAGGTGCCATCAGCCTGGGGCATCCTCTCGGTGCGACAGGAGCACGTCAGTTAGCAACAATGCTGCCTGAGATGTACAGGCAACAACACGAGCTGGGAGTCATCAGTATGTGCGTTGGTACTGGTATGGGCGTGAGTGCACTTGTTGTTAGAGAATGAAAGCTTTCCAATTCTTTCCTTGTTATTCCTTGCTACGAAAAGAATACATTGCTATATCAAGTTAGAGTGAATTTTCCAGATTAATCATATTCTAAAGTACGTAATCTGTTTACAACTTCAGTTTACTATTTCATAGTGATTTCTTCCACGCCTTTGAAAATATGATCCAATAATAACATACCTATTAGAGGTTGCAGTGGCGGTTCGTTTACCGATTAACTGTTGTCAGAAACAATCAACTACTACATGAAGTAATTCTAGCAATGAAACCCTCTTCTATTCTTTCGAATATGGAATAGATACACGCAACTGTCTCAATGATTTGGTAGAAAAGCGGATGATTAGTACTGTTTCAGGTAAAGCGAATCGACCTGCTTTAAGCCGGAGCGGAGCAATTCACGAGGCTGCAAAAGAAATAGTCTAGCTTTTTTTTGTCCTGCATGTGGAAAATGAAGTCTAAACCATCGTACAAGAAAAGACCGCTTCGCCGGAACTATTTCCAATGTTCATCGGTTACCTAGGTATTGTTTGTTTCCATCCCCTCACGCTCATCCAATTTGTCTGTCAATTGAACCGGCTTCACGATGTCTGCTATCTTCCACCGATCATTGGAAAAGTCGTACCCTACTGCCGTTCGCGGCGACGGTGTCTACCTGATCGATTCAAATGGACGTAAAATCCTCGACGGCAGTAGCGGCGCCGTCGTGTCCAGCATTGGACATAACAACAAAGAAGTCGCCGATGCGATCGCAAATCAGATCCAAAATCTCGAATGGGCACATACCTTCTTCTTTACATCTGATCCGGCCGAGCAGCTGGCTCGTTTTCTGCTTGCGGAAAGTGACAATGTCTTTGCAAAGGCCATGTTTTTCTTATCCGGATCAGAAGCAGTCGAATCTTCACTGAAGATTGCGAGGCAGTATCATGTTTACAATGGCCAGCCAGAACGTGTGAATTTCATTGGCCGTGCATCCTCATATCATGGAAACACTCTGGGGGCTCTCGCCGCTGGGAAGAACGGACTGCGACGCGATACATTCAGCCCCATTTTGGCGCCTGTTTTTCATCATGTTAGTCGCTGCTTTTACTCGCGAGATGGGCAGGGCTTAACAGAGGCTGAGTATGAAGATAAACTTATTTCTGAGTACGAGGACAAGATTCTAAGCCTCGGTCCAACAACTGTGGCAGCCGTGATACTTGAACCTGTAGGCGGCGCCACGATTGGTGCCGTTGGGCCTACGAAGAATTATCTGAAACGCCTGAAAGATCTATGCATCAAGTATGAGATTCTACTTATATTTGATGAAGTTATGTGCGGTTTGGGACGGACTGGGAGATATCATGCCTGGCAGGGATTGGGGATTGAACCAGACTTGCAAACAATTGGCAAAGGCCTTGAGCTGGATACCTGCCCCTGGCTGCACTTTTGGTAAATGGCAAGATTTTCGATGTCTTTCAAAAATATTCCAAGGGCGCCAACAGCTTTGTGAGCGGACATACTTTCCAGGGGCACCCTACCTCTTGCGCTGCCGCATACAAAGTCCAGTCCATCATCAAAAGGGATAAACTCATTGAAAACGTGCATGCTAAAGGAGAATTGCTTAGTCACACCATTCTTGCGACATTCCCTATCCAGGCCGACATCGAGGTTCGTGGATATGGACTGATGCGAGCAGTCGATTTCAAGAACATGCAAAACGAATACGGGGCCCGTTGGCTAAAGATGTCTCTGACGAAGCTTTCAACCAAGGCGCCACAGTTTATATTTGCTCATCGGACGTGGATGGCGTGATGTTTGCTCCGCCATTTATAATTAGCCACGAACAAATTGTTGATTTGGCCAGGATATTTGCCAAAGCCGTCAGCGTTGTTCTTGAACGCCGCGGATACTAGATAGAAATATATGAGTATTATGTTGGGTATATAATTAGATACCCCTATGTAGAAAATACGGATTGTCTCTCAATAAATTTGTTTAAATATTCTAATAACGTATTCCGCGTGAATCTATATTGTGAGACGTATTTTAATCATCATGCTGGAGAGCGTGTTGAGGTATAAAAATAATGACCTCGAAATAAGCGTTTCACGCAACCGATTAGAAGACATGGCTCTGGACAGAAATCTAATTAACTTCAAAATAGTACTATTGGAAAATACCCAGGCAGTCACTCAGAGGCATGCTGTTGGACAAGTTATCCAAAATATTATTGAAGAATTTGTGTATTCGGCTAAACTATTTTTGTCCAAATTTAACATCTACGCAGCTGAGCTTTCGGTGCTATTTGGTGACTGCATTTGTTGACTGCATTCCTTACAGATACCATGCAATCTAGCGCTCCTGGGTGAGAGTTAGTTTGCATTTCCACTTAGAGACCGGCACAATAAGTCTTACCGGGAAGATCGCTGTGTACACAACAAGTGAATGTGCGTCCAGCAAAACCGGGAGATGCAAGAATTCCTTCTCTGGACAAAACTTTGTCTTCCTTAATGACCAGTTCAGTTTTGCTTGGATCTCCTCCAAAGGAACACGTCCAGCAGTACTGAAAAAAAGAAAAGAATGTGAGCTTAGGGATGACAACTAATATCGATGGGACTTACAGGATCGGAACGGGCTGTCCATTTTATCATAATGGAGGTCAGGGAAGAACTCCGGTAGGAAGTCGATTTCAAATTCCTTGCATAGCGTCTCGTGTGCGGTTCCTGGAAGGCCAATAAACGGCACATTGAACACTTTGATGGATGCCCTGCCAACTTCAGGATCATCCTTTATCATCCGGTAAAGCTTTCCATGAGGCTTAATATGATTCAGTTTGAGCCCTTCAGCCTGCAGCATTGCGTTGAGAGCGCCGACTTGGTAGAGGATCTGGCAGTACAGATCATGGGGCGGAATGTCCATCAATCGACGCCCGTAGCCTTCTTTGTCGGGTAAGCCTGGATGGGCACCGATGAGTTTGTTATATTTTTAGCAAGACGAACTGTCTTGAGCATTGTCGTTGGGTCCCCGGCGTGAAATCCACATGCAATGTTAGCTTGGTCCAGCAACGGCATCAACTCTTCATCCGGGCCCTGTGTCAGTTGTCCGGTTAGAATATGTGCGTTTTAGATCATGTTGGAGAGTGCTACCATTTTCCATGGACCATAGGCTTCGCCCATGTCACAATTCACAAGAACTCTTTGTTTGCCATGTTAATCGATTAAAACCTGGATACTGTCTGGGGAGAACGTCAATTTTGGTGATCGTCTGATATATGTAATCGACAAATATGAGAGCAGTTATTCAAGTCTGTTTTCATCAGCTGAATTAAAAAATTCTGGAAGAGAGTTCCGCGGATATTCTGCTTGTCCAGTTATCTCGGTCTATGCTCGTGTCTCTAACTACATTTGGGCATAAGCACGTTGCGAGTATATTTTCCTAATTTGGCTACCCTACACGATGCCGTACCTACTCTTACATATCGCATCTCCACTTGACATTAACTACGAGGGTCTGGGATTAGTAAATATCGCACAGAAATATATATCAACCCATTGAGAATCGATGCAAGGCAAAGGGAGATTAAAGCTTTACGTGAAATGACTCTCACAATGGCTTTATCACCGAGTAATGGTAAGACTGTCTTGGTCACAGGCATTAATGGTTACATTGCCGGGGTGTTGGGACTGCTTCTTCTCTCCAAGGGATATTCGTTGAGGGAACTGCACGAAGTGTGCAAAGAGCTGAGCCGCTTCTTCACGGTGCATACAAATTATACGCAGAGGCAGGGCGGGTTCAGATAGTCGAAGTGAGTGATATGACCGCCGATGGCGCTTTTGATGATGCTGTCAAAGGTACGTAGAAGAGAAGAGAAGAGAAAGAGAAAAAGAAAAAGAAAAAGAAAAAGCATATGGCTAACAGATTCAAAGGAGTGCATGGAATCTTCCACACGGCATCCCCGCTGAACTTTTCCCATTCAACCTACGAGCAAACAGTCGTCCCTGCGGCTACTGGAACTAGAGTCTTACTCAATTCAGCTCTGAAGGCGGGCTCTCAGCTCTCAGCTGTCGTAGTTACAAGTTCAGTGATAACTGTTTTGACCGCGAACTAGCGAAACCCGGTCATGTATTTACAGAGAAGGACATCACATGGTCCGCTCTAGAACAGGCTCAAGCTGAGAAAACATTGCCTGCCGGAACGACACCGTCAACTACGCTCTACGCAGCTAGCAAGATAGCTGCTGAAAAGAAGTTTGGAAGTTCCAGAACTCGGTCGAGGTACGGAATTTTGCCATGTTTTCTTTCCAACTGGATTGTCAGTATTAGTCCGAGAAGGAAAAACAAAAGTTAATAGTTTACCAGCCTTCCTTTCATATCAGCGCGATTAATCCGGCGGTTGTTATCGGACCTCCAGTGCAGACTCCGTCGTCGCCGGAAAGTCTTAATCAGACGCTGAAACCTATTTGGGACATCTTTACTGGCGCATCAATCGGGACCGCGATTGGCTCTGGGACATTTGTCGATGTACGCGATGTCGCTTACATGCATTTATGGTCTTTTGAGCATTCATCGGTTACTAATGGACAGCGTTATCTTGCTGTCTCGGGTTTTGCTCCTACACAAGCAATAGCAGACAGCCTGCGTGAGGAGTATCCTGAACGTCAAAACATCATTCCCAAAGGCAATCCAGGGCATGGTTATGAGGGTTTTATTGACGGAATAGTCAAATACGTAGGATACCCACCAGAGCATGTACAAGTGAGCGGAGAGAAGGCGAGTACGGTTATGGGTGTTCAGTTTATTCCTTTCAAGCAGAGCGTTCTCGATACCGTGGAGAGATTCACGCCCTGGTTATAACTCATGTACCAACTTCAACCCCCATCCTTCCTTTAATTGTCACATTTGGATAAAGGCTTTGCACTCCATAGATCGATTCCTATTGGCTTAGATATACCACACATCAGAAATAGAATGATTGTTCGTTGATCCCCAGTGTAACCCACTCGAAGGTATGCGGCGCTGTGAATAGTCTTCCGATGGAAACCTCTCTGATGGCACAGAAATAGAATCCATAGCATCCTATCATCTAATATTTCCGCTCTGAACAACGAACACATCCGCAATACCTGTCAATCTGTTATCTCATGAGCTTCAGAGGTAACAAATTCTTGATGGTCTAGTGGTAATTCTCCCTTACAAATTATAGATGAAGTTCTTAGACCTAATTCAGTCATAGGTTATGATTTCCGCTTGTCATTTTCCAACGAAAACGCGAGCGCGGGAGACCGGGGTTCGATTCCCCGTCAGGAAGGATATCTTTTTCACTGTTTGCCCTTTTTGTTTTCACGCTTTGCTAATATTGCGCAGAAACCTAGTAGCGAGCAGCCTAGCACTGCGTAGCTGTAAGGAGCTACTCGCGTAGGCTGCAACATGCTCGATTGCTGCCTCAGGCCCCGATCCGAGCGTGCCGAGGCTCTTCAGATGATTGCCTGAGCTTAGACCTCCTCCTCCTCCTCGTTTGAACTGAATGAACGTCCAACACCCAACACCGCGCTGGCATCGCGATACAACTACCTAAGTTATCTCTTTATAGTTCGCATATTTATTCTCATATTCATATCCTATTATCTTTGCTACCGGCATTTCTTGTTGTGGCCTTGTATTCCCTGCCAACGAAGCTTACCTAGGTAGATGAGCTATTTATCGACGACGCCACATAGCTTGCTTTCGGACTAACTAACTAACTGCTGAGCATCTCGCTATCAATATGGTCGTCAACAACGAGGCCATCAAGATCCGACCTCTGGAGTTCACCCCCGTAGAAACAATCCAGCATAATGTCTCTGTCTTAAAGGACTCTTTTACAAGTCCAAGACCCGACCGGCAGAGTTCCGAAAGCTGCAGCTGCGCAAGCTATACTGGGCGTGAGTGATGCATCAATCAATTTCCCTGGTATCCTATATATACACAAGCTGACCGTTTTGCCATTTAGCATTCGCGACAATCAAGATCGCATTTTTGAAGCTCTGGCACGTGATATGGGAAGGCCTCAGTATGAGGCCTACGTATCCGAAGTCGGATTTGTGCTTGGAGAAATTCTATTCGTCCTTAAGAATCTGGACAAGTGGCTGAAGGATAAGCCTGCCCCGGATATTCCTTTGATGTACAAAGCGTTAGCCCCCAAGATTAGGAAGGATCCCATGGGCACTGTTTTGGTGATCGGCCCATGCAACTACCCTTTCCTATTGACTCTGGGCCCTGTGATTGGTGCTATCGCTGCTGGTAACACCGTTGTTCTGAAACCTAGTGAACAGTCTGCCAACAGTGCTGTGCTGATTCAGGAAGTCATCGAGGCTGCCTTAGACCCTTCCTGCTATACCACTGTCCAAGGCGCTATCACTGAGATGCAGGCCCTTTTAGCTGAGAAGTGGGATAAAATCTTCTTCACGGGCAGTCATGCCGTTGGCCGCATTATAGCCAAGGCTGCTGCACCGCACTTGACTCCAGTAGTGTTGGAACTGGGAGGGCTGAACCCTGCGATTGTAACTCGCAATGCCGATCTTCGCGTTGTGGCCCGTCGGCTACTCTGGGCCAAGACTCTCAATGCTGGACAGACCTGCACTGCTCAGAACTACATTCTCATCGAGGAATCTGTATTACCTCAATTTGTCGAGGAATTAAAGAGGTGCTACAAGTCTTTTACCCTGGCGGCAGCAGCAAAGGATCTGGATATACTCGCATCATCAATGAGCGAGCTTTTCAACGCTTGAAGACGATGCTCGACGAGAGTAAGGGGAAAATAATTTTCGGTGGGGCCATGGACGAAAAGGACCGATATATTGAACAGACTTTTGTCCATGTCGATTCCCTAGAGGATCCACTGATTGTCAATGAGGCCTTCGGTCCTCTTTGTGCCGTTGTCACCTTTGAAGATCTTGACGAGGCTATAGAAACGGCCCGAAAAGTGCAAGATACCTCGCTAGGGCTGTCTGTCTTTGGTAGCTCAGAGGAGCACCAGAAGGTCATGGCCGTCTTCCGCTCTGGTAGCGTCTCTCTGAACGATGCTCAGCCACACGTGAACACCCTTCCTTTTGGTGGTGTTGGGGAAAGCGGTACTGGCGCGTATCGGGGCCGGTCTAGTTTTGACGTCTTTGTGCATCGCCGACCATACACCAACACTCCGGGATGGATGGACTTTTACTTGATGCCCGTTATCCTCCATACACGTCTACCAAAATGAGGAAGGTCAATATGGTGATGGGTGGCACTCCAGACTTTGACCGTGAAGGCCGCCAAAGTCGATTCACATGGATAAAATACATCCTCGGAGGGACATCCCGGTCGACGACCACACGAGTTGCTGTCACTGCAATTGGTGAGTAATTTTTCTTGTCTACAAACCCAGTCCTCCCTCTCTATTTCTTTCTTTCTTTCTTTTTTCGTTTGGATGTGTTTGCATCATTTCCACATCTCTACTCGCCAGACGTTCCTTTATAACATTTAAACATCGCCAGATGATCCAACCATTGCAAATGGTGATTCGCAAGCCAAATGAATCAAGTGGTATGGCGTCTGTGAGACTCCCATATTACCGAAGATCCAAAGATCATTTGAATTGGATATGGCGATATTACACTCCATATCGTTTCTATGAATTTATTCAAGTTAACCTTCTGTTTTGTTGCCTACTGAATACACCCTCCGATACCCCTTTATGCGAACTAATATTTGATCCATTCTTTTTCATTTCCGTTTGCATTGCACTCTAGTTTGACAAATTTATCTTCTTGATATCAACATACCTGATAAAACTAATCTTCTTCTTTCAATAGTCATCTACCTTGTTAGGGAATATCTCAAACGGACCTCAAAGCTTTGAATACCTCTCATACAATGGGGATCGAGCTCCCTATTTTCTGGGACGTAATTCAAATATCTTGATCTAGCCAGTCACCATACATGAATCTACCGCTAAGTATTTGGAAGCAGCAAAGATATCTTTCGGATTTATGTTTGAAACCATGGTAATATTGATGTATACTAGTTAGTTACTACGCATGTCTCTTTCTGCCGTTGGTCCTTTTGTTACCTCGGTGTCTCAACATATTTTTGAACTATCTATCCACTTATTACTCATTATTTTCGCTTGGCCTTGGTTGTCGTTTACTCGACTTAATTAATCCATGGATCAATCTTGGTTCGCCTCAAATCGTTTCGATGTATTATGTTGTATATACAGAAAATTCAAAACGCTTGCTGTCCTGAGATTTGATGAAAAGAACTTCTCTTCTAGCTTGCTACGCGTGTAGCATTTATAAACGTAGCGCCTGTCCTCGCCTTGCGGAATATGGGGAAATTCTAATGAGCTCGTTAAATCCATCATTTTACGACTCCAATGCATTTTGGATGCAAGTAAAGAAAAAAAAAAAAGAAAGAACATGGCTCATCTCAATGAATCATCGAAGAAACCTTGCACGCTCCAAAAAGACCTGGGAGTGGGAAGATCAAATATCGAATCACAAATAAAAGAGGCGAAAAAGAAAATAGAATAGATGATCACCAAAGATATTCAACTACACTAATTATTTTCACCCTTCTTAAAATCGACGCTCAATACCTTTTCGACTGACACATATATATTTGACGCCCTTGTAAGGTCGTACACCTTCCCCAACCCTCGGCTTTTGCGCGGATCAATGTTTATGCTTTCAACTCGGATGCCGGATGGTAACCAGCCTTTGACAGAAAAGGAGACGGTCGCTGATGTTGGCATCAAAGCATTTCGGATTTGTTCTTTGCGTGAAGATGCGAAAGGGGAGTTATTATTATTAATATTATTAATATTGAGGTTGTTGTTGCTGTTTTTCGCGGCGATGGTAGATGAAGAAGCAGGGGAGGTGTGGACGTCTGAGATGAAGGTTGCTTGTCAGGTGTTAGTGTCGATTGTCCTTCGACGGCGGCATTAGATGATGAAGCTTTTTCGATTTGGTTTTCTTTGTCTTCTTTGTCTTGGTAGACTTCGATTTCCGCTGTTTTGCGGGTTTCCCCATGGAAAATGACTCCGATGGGTATGTTGCGGGGTCGTTCTGATATGAATCCGCGTCATAGTACCCCTGTAGCAGCTCGTGGCCTGCCGCGATTTCAGCCTCGGTTTCGTCTAGGTCATCTTGGTGCCCGACAACTGTGCATCGTAATGTTGCTGTCCCGGATACAGTCCCAACATCTTTGGTGGCGATGCGCCATTCCAGATAGCCATCACCTGCTGAATAGTCTGCTTCACCCCGGCTTGGGCGTATGTCCGTGATATTGCGCACTGCTTGGGGAATCGGCACGTGGACTATAACTTCTTCAAGAACGGGTGCTGATGGGCTGCTGCTGCTTCCTCCTCCTAGAAAGGAGGGCGTCGAGCTTCCTGACCCATTACGTCCAGACGGAATGTGCCGTACGCCTGGGAAGCTTGTGTTCAGTGTCAGCCGCACTTCGAATTCTCTCCCACTTGTCCCTAGCGACTTTTCTATGCCTACAAATGCCGGTAGAAACAATTTCTCCATATGAGTCGGCGGCACGTTGGTGCTCGAGTCTATTGGGAGAAGATCTGCCTCATATCCGGCCAGTACAAACTTCCCATCTGGAGGCACAAAGCTCAGCTCCCCGGTCGCTCTCCAACGTGCCAGACGGACACAAGGATGGAAAACGGGTAGTTGCATCTTCTGCTCTATTGCTCGTTGCCCGCCGGGAGTCGTGAGTGTCAATAGAAGATCGGGTACACCAGAAACCTTGGCGGTAAAAGCTATTGTCCCCGAAGCTAACGCGGATAGCAATCGACCGGAGGGCGCGATAGTCACCGATAGGGATTCAATTATGTCAACGTATATTTCGTTGGAGGTGTGACGCACTCCAGGCCGCCGCCATCGGATGGCTGAACCTAGAGCCGAAGCATTCTTTGGATTTGTAATTGCGGTTTGAGCGGATTTAGCGAGGCTGGGCTTGGAGATGCTGCCCTAAAGCAGAGCGTCCGTTAGCAAATAGTGCTAGCAGGAGTGTAAGAAGTTCTCTCAAGACTAACCGTGGTAAGCCAACTCCACCTAGAAATTTGTCCATCCATCCTGGTGTCTCGACGACTTCTTGCAAAGAGTTGATCTCCGTATTGCTGACTAGTCCCGCATCGCACATCTCCGTCAACAGCTGGGCCACTACATCGTAATTTGCCTGCAGCTTGGTCGATAACAGTGGCGCGCCCACAAATTCCTCGAGGATATCCACCACCCTGTGTAGAAACTCGAGCACAAGCAGAGGCTCCGTATCCACATCGGTTGGAGAAAGAAAGAGCAGATTTGAATGCGCGATCGAAAACACCGTCACGGGAGGCGAGGCCTCTGGGAAGTGTAGCAACGAGGGGCGTGGTGCGGGTGTGCAAGAAATAGCGAGATGAGAGAGGATGCGGAGGGCGGCCGAGATCGATATACATGTTCTAGAATCGGTACACTGATCAGCAGTTAGTAAGAGAGAGCGCATATTGGGAAATTTTGCAATCAATCTACTTCTGCTCGTCGTAGATATAGAGCGCTCTGATCGCGCCGTTCATGTTGGCAGTTCTTTGAGCGTGGAGGTGATCGCATGCCTATGACGGTGACTTTAATTTTGGGCACGCCGCACCCAAACGAATTCTGCCGTAGCATGCCGCCGACTTGCTCTTGCCTGCTTGCATGACATGGATGAGAGTCTCCAGCACAGACTCTTTCCATGGATTCATTGCTGGCAAGTAGAAGCCTCCTATAGCAAGAAGCGGTAAGGTGTTCCTGCATGGCTCATAGATCGCTCATATACTGATTAGAACGACAAGCAGCTACTCCAGTCTCCCTAAGCACATTACCCAGCAAGATATCATTCGATCCTCGCCTAATTGCGCCGTCCAAGATTCATGATCCCTTCCAAAGACCGTGCTCCTGGGAGCTGAAACCGGAGGAAGTAGAGAAGCAGATGGCAGGACAGGGTCAATATGAGGATTGTTTATCATGCCGAATCACTGGTATAACATCCATAAAAACACACTCCACTTTTAGGTATGACCATCGCTAATCAAAACTGTACATAAGGAACCGCGGCGTTTGTTGGACTCGGCGTATACAGCTATTATACAGGAATGCGAAATCTCAAACAGCGAGAACAGGCCATCCTGAAGAGCGCCAGCAAATACAAAATGGGATCGAGGCAGCTGGGCATCGTAACATTGTCTGCATCCCTCATAGGGTAGGGCTCTACAGGGCTTTCAATTGAATCCGAGGTAGCTGGTTATGGCCTGCGGTTTGTATTATATGAACTATCTCCTACTCTTGCAAGGGCCGGTCTCGATCGGTTCTCTTGAAACGCATCACTGGTGATGCTACTGTACATCAAAAATGTAATTGATAAATAAAGGCATCAAATATCCATATATCATATATAGAGTTTAAGTCTAAAAATAATGGGCAACCGCCAGCTGCGAACACCATGATGCATAAAGACTCCGCATAAATGCTAAGAATATCCGTCACTTCCTCCGGGTATCAAAATTGCATACCAATCATTCCGTCGTGCAGGCGTTGAACGATTTTGATTTTATGTAAATCGCCCTCGTTTACCACCTCCAAAAATTCACGTCCATTCAACCCCGATAGATCAAAAATCAGGGAATTGAATCTTCCGTTTGCTTCCCAAAATTGTCCCGTTGGCTGATGTTCGTCGATTAGAGCTGCTGAGTCGACCCGATGTCCGGGCATTCCGTGGCAACACCGATATACCAACCCCGTCGTCTCGTCTTGAGAGGTTGAGGTCATAGGCATGGTATCTGATGATTGCATGTCAAC
The DNA here is from genome assembly GCA_020137715.1 of Talaromyces trachyspermus. Lineage (NCBI taxonomy): Eukaryota > Fungi > Ascomycota > Eurotiomycetes > Eurotiales > Trichocomaceae > Talaromyces > Talaromyces trachyspermus. The sequence continues at coordinate 5,908,467 of JACGXQ010000015.1, read as the reverse complement.
ATCTTGGGGCACGGGAGGAAAGGTAGGTCCGGCTGTAAACGTAAATATAGGTGCTTTCGGAAACGTGTCGGGTGCAGTTGATTGACCAGTCTCGAGCTGTTCTCGACTGGCGGAAGGTTGTTGCTCGGTAGAAGTATGATCCGCTCGCGATGAAATAGACTCCGAATTCTGTCGGGAGTGATTATTCTCGCGTGTTTGCTCCCTTTGATTAGCTACCGGTGATGAGTTCATCACTGGTCTATCCTCATCGTCACTTTCGCTGGTGACGGGCATCCCTCCAATCGTTCGGTCGCCCATTGCCGTACCTCCCAACCTTCGCCATCCCCGAGTCCGAGATTCTTTCGATCAAGAAAGTGTAATAGATCTTGGATGGCTTCTTGGTAGCCTGACTGTTTGGCCTGTGCCTGATCAGTAACGGCACTCTTGTAGAGGTTCGTGACCGATAAGGCTGCAGCTTTGAAAGACTGCAAGAGTTGTTCCGGAGGCTGAGAATAGGATGTAGAGCTTGGAAGAGACGTGTTAAGCGACCTCATTGAATCCATGATGGCGAGCGAGCATGGTACGCTAAAGGCTGGTAGAGGGTAGCTGAGTTTCCTCGGTGACAACCAAGGTTGCTAGCGAGGGCCTTTTCTGGAGGCCCGAGTTCAAAGGACAAGGAGAAACTTAGGGAAGGATCCGGAGTAAACAAAAGGCGAATACTGATGCTTTGTGGCCAAAACCGGAAATTTTTGTGTAAAGACAACGGCAGACAAGCTGCAGAGCGCCGATGTATAGGCTGGACGTCGTTTGGGACTGCAGAGGACTAGATGACCAGCGAGATCGATGGGATGTTTTGGGCTTCGGTGGGAAGCAGCAGCAGCCGATCACTTGCCACGTGATTTTCATCCCGCACTGAACACTGATGGGAAAATTACATAATACAAGCGCTAGAACCGAACAGTAAAAGCGCTCGGCGCTCGGTCGAACAATGTTCCATAGAGGTGCTTAATCATCGTTTCCCACCAATCATAGCGCGTCTTTCCACGCGCCGGGACTTCGAATTTCCTATTTGCCTTCCCTCCACGAGTCTAGGAACCTCGCTTCTCGACACTATTCCCTGCGATTAACGACAACTCGCACGCTTCACCGTTTCGTGTCTAGCATAATAGTATTAGATTATTGTGCGATTCGTCTTTCTCAGACGACCTCGAAACTCGCCGTATACCTTCGAGCTATCACTGAGAAGACTTCAAGCGTACTTCGATAATCTTCATTGTTTGCACTCACGGCGAAATCACCGCCACAATGGCGCTCTCGCGCAACTTGCCAGAGTCAGATGCCTCGTCTCAGGTAGATACACCGATGACGGACGGTAATGATTTTGTTACACGTATTCCAGTGGACGAACCAGACTATCCTATGGCGGTATGTTCACTTTCTGCGCCAAGTGTGGCTCCTATCTTCCTGGGCGTTCTTCTAACACCATTTCTCCTTTAGGATTATCAAGATACTCCAGAATATACGGTACGATTGACTTTAAATGCTCTTGTCGTTAAATAACTAGCAGGATTATACTTACTTCAACGTTTCTAGGACTCCGATACCAACCCTAACACAACGGCAAGCAGCATTGCAGGCGATGCAGTTCATGCTGATGGACGCAAGAGGAGATCTGAAGCTTTTCAACTCCGGAAAAGTGTACTCGGCAAACAGCACGGCCGACTGGATGAGTCAAAGGTTTGTTCACCTGGAAGGCGAGTATCAGTGGCCAGAACAAGAACTAATTAAGCTTCGGCTTTCTAGGAAGACGATTCCATCCGAAGATTCCGTTATCTTTTGGGGCTCACAGACTTATTCCGCCATTTTATCGAGACCAATCCGAATCCTCGAATCAAAGAAATCTTAGCTGAGATTGACCGGCAAAACGCAGATAAAGCTGTCAAGGACAAGGGATCTTCTCGGAAAGGCGGTGCCAGCGCAGAGAGAAGACGCCGGACTGAGAAGGAAGAAGATGCGGAGCTTCTAAAAGACGAAAAGAAGGGTGGAGAGACAGCCACCATCTTCCGCGAGTCGCCTTCTTTCATTAATGGAGAGATGCGTGACTATCAGATAGCTGGGTTGAACTGGTTGGTATCGCTCCATGAAAATGGTATCTCTGGTATTCTTGCAGATGAAATGGGTCTTGGAAAACATTGCAAACCATTGCTTTTCTTGGATACCTGCGACACGTCTGCGGCATCACCGGGCCGCATCTAGTTGCGGTACCGAAATCTACTTTGGACAACTGGAAGAGAGAATTCGCGAAATGGACCCCAGATGTCAACGTTATGGTATTACAAGGTAGTAAAGAGGAGCGACATGCTTTAATTACCGAGCGTCTTGAGAAGGAGGATTTCGATGTCTGCATCACCAGCTACGAAATGATTCTGCGAGAGAAGTCTCACCTGAAGAAGTTTCCTTGGGAATATATCATCATTGACGAAGCGCACCGCATCAAGAATGAGGAGTCGTCGCTTGCTCAAATCATTCGTGTATTCAGCTCCCGCAATCGACTACTAATCACGGGCACTCCATTGCAAAACAATTTGCATGAACTTTGGGCTCTTCTCAATTTCTTGCTGCCGGATGTCTTTGGCGATTCCGAGGCATTTGACCAGTGGTTCTCCAATCAAGAATCCGATCAGGACACGGTGGTGCAACAACTGCACCGTGTTCTGCGACCTTCCTATTGCGCAGGGTCAAGAGCGATGTCGAGAAAAGCCTGTTGCCGAAGAAAGAGATCAATTTGTATGTCGGTATGTCGGAGATGCAAGTAAAATGGTATCAGAAAATTCTCGAAAAGGACATCGATGCCGTCAACGGTGCTGCTGGCAAGCGGGAGTCAAAGACCCGATTGCTCAATATTGTGATGCAACTACGCAAGTGTTGTAACCATCCATATCTCTTCGAAGGCGCTGAACCTGGTCCGCCATACACTACAGATGAGCACCTCGTGGATAATGCAGGAAAATGATCGTGTTGGACAAGATTTTGAACCGCATGAAGAAACAAGGAAGCCGTGTGCTTATTTTCTCCCAGATGAGCCGTGTGCTTGACATTCTTGAAGACTACTGTGTTTTCCGAGAGCACAAGTACTGTCGTATTGACGGTTCGACAGCGCACGAAGACCGAATCGCTGCAATCGACGATTATAACAGGGAGGGTTCTGATAAATTCATTTTCCTGCTTACCACGCGTGCTGGCGGGCTTGGTATTAATCTTACTACTGCGGATATTGTTGTACTTTTCGACAGTGATTGGAATCCCAAGCTGATCTACAGGCTATGGATCGCGCCCATCGTATTGGTCAGAAGAAGCAAGTCGTTGTATTCAGATTCGTTACTGAAAACGCAATTGAGGAAAAGGTTCTTGAGCGAGCGGCGCAGAAGCTACGATTGGACCAACTTGTCATTCAGCAAGGCCGTGCCCAACAGCAAACCAAGAACGCAGCATCCAAAGATGAGTTGTTAGGCATGATACAGCATGGCGCTGCTGACGTTTTCAAGAGCAAAGGTGGCATGATCGCTGGCGGGAACGAGATCACTGATGATGACATTGATGCAATTTTGCGAAAAGGCGAAGAGCGTACTGCAGAGCTCAATAAGAAATATGAAAAACTCGGAATCGATGATCTCCAAAAATTTACCTCGGATAATGCCTACGAATGGAATGGCGAGGATTTCACAAATCGCAAGAAAGATATCGGTATCAGTTGGATCAACCCCGCCAAGCGAGAGCGTAAGGAACAATTTTACTCGATTGATAAATATTACCGTCAAGCTCTGGCCACTGGGGTCGTACCGCGGATCAAAGCCCAAGGTGCCCCGTGCTCCGAAGCAGGTTGCCATCCACGACTGGCAGTTCTTCCCTCCACGACTGCATGAGTTGCAAGAGAAAGAGACTGCTTATTTTCATAAAGAAATTGGTTATAAAGCCGTTCTTGCGGAGGGGACCGATGAGGATTTGAGTGAACGTGAGGCTAACCGAGATCTCGAACAACAAGAGATTGACAACGCGGTACCTCTGACTGAAGAAGAGCAGGCTGAAAAGGCCCGGCTTTCTGAACAGGGCTTCTCTCATTGGAATCGGCGAGACTTCCAACAGTTTGTCAACGGGTCCGCCAAATTTGGTCGAACAGATTATGATGGCATCGCGACCGAAGTTGATAGCAAGACTCCTCAAGAAGTGAAGGAATATGCTAAAGTGTTCTGGGAGCGGTACGACGAGATCAGCGATTATCCGAAGTACATCCGCGTTATTGAGCAGGGTGAAGAGAAAGTACGAAAGAACACACACCAGCGAAAGATGCTTCGGAAGAAGTTGGACATGTACCGTGTGCCACTTCAGCAGTTGAAGATCAATTACACGGTATCCACCACGAATAAGAAGGTCTATTCCGAAGAGGAAGATCGATTCCTGCTGGTAATGCTTGATAAACTGGGCAAGGAGGAAGATAGCGAAGGCATCCAGCTCTTTGAGAGGATGCGCGAGGAAATCCGCGAAAGCCCTCTGTTCCGATTTGACTGGTTTTTCTTGAGCCGGACGCCAGTTGAGCTCAGTCGTCGGTGTACCACATTGCTCAACACCATAGCTAGAGAATTCGAGCCCGAGACAAAAGTTAATGGGGATACCGGCAAAGGGCGCATCCGTGAGCGCGGAGAGGAGGATGCTGAAGAGGATGAGGAAGAGGCACCTGCTAAGAAGAAATCTAAGAATGGGGTGGTGGTAAGCTCTTTTTCCTATGTGTTTTGTTCTTCGTTCATCTTGTCGCTGACAACAGAATTTTTCCTTCAATTTAGAATAAGAAGCTCAAAGGTGTCAAGGCTGGTAGCAAGGGGACGTCCGCAAGCACCTCCAGAGCGGCCAGTGTGTCATCCAATGTGCAGTCCAGCAAATCAAAAGGCAAGAAGAAATAAGGTTGTATAAGTCCACCTCCTCGAGGAGGGCTATCTTTGAGTTATATGTTTCGATCACCAGTGCAATGCCATTGGTTAACTGTTGTTATTCAACACTTAATTTACATTGGCGTTTGAGTGTGTGCGTGGAGGCAGGTGTTTCGTGTAGACTGCATACGGGGTTGCAGTATTTGTCCGTTGGTATTTAATTGGTGACAAGATTCTTATCAAGTTAAAATTAGCTAGAATTTACAACTACGCATCTTAATCAGCGTTGGGTCTCACTATGGCTAGTTATCAGTTATCGTGTGGTAGTCTCAAGCATAGAGCAGTCGAGCCGTCATCTCGACACGTCAGTTGCGAGGTTGGGTTGGGAAGGCATCTGACGGACGCCACCGGACCTGGAGACAGGGGCTTTGATTTCAGGCGATGGCTATATGTTATTGCATTCACCGTTAGTGCGACATGGATGATCCAAGTCTGCTCACATCAGATCAGGAATGAAATGTAGACCCAAGCATCCACCGTCCAAGCATCCACCATCTGCCTCGGTGGTGAGGCCAATTACGTGCCACAATCGAGATCACTTGTGCAGTCACAGCCTAGAACTACGTGCTTTTCCTATCGATTTGCGCAAGCGTATCTACTACTAGTCTACTACCATGCTATGCATCTGTTATCTACTATCCGTGCTTGTGTGACTGAGAGTTGGAGATGCACTCTGCGCTTTGATTGGCTGCTGTGGTAAATAAAGGTGCGGCAGACGGCCCGCTTGGCTGGGAAGTCTATTTGGATCTCGATTTCAAGGCTTTTAAGTCTTTAGACAAATAGATACGGCGGAATCTGCATGTGCTTGCATATATTCGCACGCATAGAATTCGCTTCATTTCCTCTCTCCACCAACAGAAAACAAGCCAACTCACGTCTAGATAAGCGTCCCGCAGTATGTAGTATCACTATCTGCTAGCGTGCCCTGGATTCCGTCATTGCTGCAAGCCAAGTGACTCGCCAGAGCCACAAGGCGCCCTCATTTGCAGATAAGTTATAACTAACTACATGGTAACTAACAGTAGCAGGGGAATCCTAAACAGTGAGTCGTAAGTAGTGTGGGTAGGAAAGCGAGCTCTCAGCAGCGGAGCATGCATGATCTGCACGCGTGCCACGATGCAGCGTCCAAAATCCGAGCGCCCTCCATCTCCTCCAACGATTCTCGACAGGATCATTGGTCTGCACTGACGTCGTCTCACATTTTCAGACTCGCAACTGACGAGCTTAGCTTCTCCTGTGGCGAGCTGACGACAAATTGGAAAGATCATACCAGGCAGCCATTGCGCCTTCCTGGAGTCACGCCTTCGCTCATATAAACATCTCCTTCTCTCTCTCTCACTCTTCCTCTTTCCATCTCTTCCTTCCAGCTTTCTTTCTCTCCCTTCTTACTTCACTTGCATTACTCTTGCTAGATACCCCTCATCACAAGCGCCATGGCGAGCAAGGTCAAGGTCATCTTGAATCCCAAGTATCAGCGCAATGGCACCAAGTCCTATGTCCATGCGCTACGCAAGTTCGGCTTCGATCCCACCTTGGAGGGGCCTTACTTCCATGTAAACCGCGTCAGCCAGCGAGGCAAGTTCACTACTGCCGAGAAGATTCCTATCGGTGGTCGCGCCCGCATCCAGCGCGTCTTGCAGAAGAAAGTGGACGACCAGATCGGTGATGTCCCCGCCGAGGATATCCAGAATGATACCGAATATCTGGCTCAGGTCGGCGTTGGCACGCCTGCCCAAACCCTGAGCCTGGACTTCGACTCTGGTTCCTCTGACCTGTGGGTATGCATTCGCTACTACATGTCCACTGTGTGATGATTGATTTTGCAAACAGGAGGTCTGACTTAGTCGCTCTAGGTATGGTCCACTGAGCTGCCATCCAGCGTTAAATCCTCTGGATCAAGCCACGCAATTTTCGATCCGTCCAAGTCGAGCACCTGGAAGATCGCCAAGGGAGAAACCTGGAGAATCTCTTACGGAGACGGCTCCTCGGCTTCTGGCAATGTTGGCACCGATGTTCTCAATCTTGGAGGCCTTCAAATCCAGAATCAAGCCATTGAGCTAGCCAAGGAACTGTCGTCGGAATTTCAACAGTCACAAGGAGATGGTTTGCTGGGCCTAGCATGGGACAGCATCAACACGGTTCATCCTTCAGCAGTTAAGACGCCGATGGACAACCTCATCTCGCAGAACTTGATCCCATCAGATGCACAGCTGTTTACTGCCCACCTGGGTGAAGCTGCCGTCAAGAATGACAACTCTTTCTACACCTTTGGTTACATTGACCAGGACACTGTCAACGCCACGGGCGGCAGAATCGCCTACGCTGCTGTCGACAACAGCCAGGGCTTCTGGACCTTCGATTCGACTTCCGCTGCAGTGAATGGCAAGACTATCAACCGCTCTGGCAATACCGCCATTGCTGACACCGGCACCACTCTGGCTCTTGTCGACGACCAGACCGTAAAGGCAATCTACGATGCTATTCCGAACTCCAAGTACGACAGTACTCAACAAGGCTATGTGTTCCCTACCAACACACCCGTTGACAAGCTTCCTACCGTCACTTTTGCGGTTGGCGACACCCAAATTGCTGTTCAGAAATCGGCTCTCAGCTTTGCCGATGCTGGCTCCGGATACACCTATGGCGGCATCCAGTCTCGCGGCTCGAACCCCTTCGATATTCTAGGCGACACCTTTTTGAAGGGAGTCTATGCGGTATGCTTTACCAATATGCCTTCTCTTATATGGACTTTAACCTGTGCTAACCGATACAATAGGTCTTCGACGTGGGCAACGTACGATTTGGCGCTGTTGCACGGCCAGATACTACCTCATCTTCTTCTTCTTCGTCTTAGAAGAAGCAAATCAACGAGGATGGTCTAAATTTCTCTGCTTGGAGGGTGTTCTTAAACGATTTTCAAGAATCGGTTGACCAGCAGTGGATTACATTTCGTGCTACTATTTCTTCTAGAAGAACTAGTGGTTTAGTGAAGCACGCGCAGTCTCTCGATTACGTTTTATCCTAATAATATTATTATGATGATGATGATATCCACATACTTCTCGATAATAAATGCCCATGTAAAATTCTCTAATGTACAGGTCGTCCAATCGTATGCCTAGCTAAATGTAATATAGTACAAGTATACATGGAGAGGAATCAGTTGAAATCGAAAGATCTCGGTAGTGGTTCATTGTCGCTCTTTTCTCAGTCACGATTTGAGTAGGTTCTGGTATTGGCGAAACAGTTGCTGCTACTCGAAGAGGTACGCGCATCAACATCTCTATTAGCATCGCCGCTGCGACGCTGACATTAAGACTATCCACTCGCGCGGCGTCATCTATGCGTAGCTCAGGACGGACCCGAGCGCCGGGAATAGATATAAACCCATCCGCTTGGGCTTTGATGCGAGGCAACAAGCCGGTTCCTTCACTACCAAGCATGAGAACGGTTGGCGCCGACGTCAAAATACCCGTGCTATTCGAACCGTCTTCAACTGAAAGGTTGCTTGTCGCGGCCCAATCAGCGACATTGGCAGGAGTCGGCGGCATAAAACGCCAGCCATTCTGGCGCGAACGGCGAATGAAGTCAATCTCCCTGCTGGCTTTCAGTATCGTCATATTCTCCGCTGCGCCCGCACTAGCTTTGATTGTGACTGGTGTCAGGGGCGCCGAGTTGCGGCCTGTTAGAACAAGTGCATCGACGCCCAGGTAGTAGGCAGACCGGATGATGGCACCCATATTTCCAGGGTCAAGAATGCCATCGAGAAGGAGAACCAACGGAAAGCGTTTTTGTTCGGTTTCATCGTACCGCGGCACGCGTGCGACCCGGTTGCTTGAGCCATTTACAGCTGCCTGTTCCGGAGACTGCGGGCTCAAACTGACATTGAAATGGTCTTCTGTCGGGAGAGCAACCGGTTCCAAACAAGCAACTGGCAGTTGTGGTAAGGGGATGCTTCAAGGACGCAACCGTTGTGTGGGCGACCAGCGCTCATTTTATCCAAAAGCTTGTCCCAACCTGCAAACGCAATTTTGACTCTGATTTGTTTAGCCAGGGCGAGCTTGCGTAAGGCGATTTTCTCGGGCTCAAAACCTCGTCGGCGGACTGGTATATGTATAGAACGTACAACTTGCGGCGCGTGCATCGCAAAGCAGCTTCAACAGCTGATTGCCCGTATATGAATTCCGACGCAGGCGTAGTATATGGGATTGATGGCGGCACAAGTACGTTTGTTTTCACTCGTTCTGGCACTTCATCGGTGATAGTATGATGTCTGCTGCCTCGCTTCACCTTTGGGTTGCCGGAACCCTTTCCACCTCCTTTAGATTTTTTGCCCTGCTATTGAGCCAATGTGCCTCTCTATCAACTTCACGTGAAGCTCTAGTTTTGGTTTGGCGGGCAGAGAACGCAGCGGACGGTTCTGCTCTGACGGAAGACGCAGGTGAATATTTGTTTGTTTGTGAACGGCGCTCGTATTTATTCTCTCTGGACATTTGAGTAGAAGCGGATTTCCTCGCTGCACGTCCGATGGCCGATGTAAGTGAGGCATACCGATCGCCTGGTAGAGAATTCCTGAGGAATGCAACTTCGACGATCGAGTGGCATACTTTCAGCGAGTTTCGCCCGAGGGGAATCATTCTAATACTACCTTGAAAAGGTATAATAAAGTTAGAATAGACAGTAAAAGTTGACATGTGGCTTCGACTGTGGCTCGCGGTCTGATTGTTTATTATCGAAATAGCGAAGGTCGACTGCAAAAACCAAATAATGGACAGGAGAGATCCATATGGAATTTCCAACCAATCGGGGAGGACGCTGATACAGGAGACGGATTAACGATACCCCGAAGCGCGTCTGCGAACTCGCGTTAATTGGCGACTCCTTCCACCTTGAGTATTCTTCCAGCCTGGACATTTTTAAAGGCTTGGACGTCTCTTACGACAAGTACAAAGTCGACTCGCACTGTCAATCAGTCTATTCCTTTGATTCTCATCCACCGTGTCTCATGTCTCACAAATGCCCTAGCCGTGATTGAATTTGAGCGCAAAAATGCCTTCCTCCGAAAAGGACTCCTCGTCCGCAAGTGAAGATGCAGATGAACTGGTAGCGGACTTATTGCAACAATTCTCCTCAGCTCAGGACCGGGAAATAGGATCAGTTATACGTACCGTTCAACCGTCACCTAGCAAAAGTTCGTCGCAAGCTGTTACTGTCACCTCACCCTCGCACTCAGCTTCGGCCGCTGCAATGACGCCAGTCCAAGCGGACTCTACGCCCCAGAGACCTCGACCTTTTGTCATTGAAGTTCCCCGTTACCAGAAGATGCTGACAAATACGAGTTTTACCTGGTCATGAGACGGTTCGAACTGTTCTGGAGCAAAAACGCGTTGGTGAGAATCTGCTTTATTTTGTAGAGCTTCGGAGCTCAGACAAGGAATGGGTGAGTTTTGGATTACATTGAAGACCTTCATTTTACAGAGTAAAATTTTACTGATTCTCTAATAATTGCTTTAGCTCAAGGAATCCTATTTGAACACCTTGGAAAATGGCAGGGAAGCTCTAGCAAGGTTCAAGAGGGACGGACCACCGAAAGCCAGGAAGGCGCGTGGCTCCATTGCGGAAAGCGACGGGATACGAGATTATGAAGAATCCGCTACCTCGGAGAGCACCGATTCCTCTGAGGACGATGAAATGATCATAGCTAGCACCACAAAGCGTCGTCGTGGTCGGCCCCTGGACGACGTCCAGGACGGCCTAGGCGTCGCAGCACTCCTGAAGAAACCGACGATTCGGATGGCCCACCAGTACGACGATCAACACGCAGAATCAGTGAACCCATTTCTAGTCGTTCCGCATTTTGGCCGGATGATGAATTGTCAAGTGACGATGTCATTGGCAGCTCTTTGGCCAGAGCATCTAATAGGCGGCGTTCAGGTAGAAAAGCTGCCCAACAGACTGCTGGACGTATACGGCGGCAATTTGAGTATGACAGCGATTCGCGCTCGCACAGACGTGGTGTGCGATCTTCAACTAGGAACATCAAGTCTAGGCCCAATCGGTTCAAAGAGAGGCTCGAGGATGATATCTCTGAGGTCGAAGACACTCACGCAGAGAAGAGGTTCTCAGGAGCCAAGGAAAAGTTTCACAGACTGCCCATTGACGACCCCTTTAGACTCCGTCATCGTCAAGTATGCGATAGCTGCGATGTACATGGGGACGACCGCGAGAAAGGCCCGCTTGTTTTCTGTCAAAGTTGCACAAACGCTTATCATGTAGCGTGTTTGGGACCTCGAAGCAAGCGGGAACATCTTGTGACCAAGGTCAGCTGGGATCAGTTTGTCTTACAGTGTCGTCGCTGTATTGGTACTGCTCAAAAGAAGGATTCGACTGCACCCCATCTGGGCCATTGCTCCTCATGTAATGAGGAGAATCCACCCTCAAACCGTTTCGACAGCGGCTGAGTCCTCGGCAAGAACAGCAACAACGGGAACAAAATGATGGACTGGATCCGATTACCAACGTGGATAAATCTCTACTAAACAACCCTGATCATGTGATGTTCAGATGTGTCAATTGCCAGAGAGCCTTTCATCTCAAGCATCTTCCAGCGAAATCTGACATCAATGAGAATGATGTGGAGATTTTGGAGCCCGATTCCGACCTTGCAAGCGTACGGCTTAAGGAGTATTCCAGGAGATGGCAGTGCCACACATGCATATCAGTTCCAGGGAGATTGACTGCCTAGTTGGGTGGCGGCCTGTTGATGCTGACGCATACATTCCTGGATATACTGTTGACGCTCTGAACGAAACTGAAAAGGAGTATTTGGTTAAATGGAAACGGAAGTCTTATTATCGCACCACCTGGATGCAGGGGCCCTGGGTCTGGGGAGTTGCGTCGCACCTAATGCGTAAAGCATTCTTCAAATCCCCAAAGGCATCAAACCACAAATGACGTCTGAAGATGCCATCCCGGAAGATTATCTGAGGGTCGATATAGTCTTCGACGTCAAGTATACGAACATTGTTAATACGCATTCAAAGGAAATAGATAATGCCAGAGTCAAAGACGTCAAGGAAGCCTATGTCAAGTTCAAAGGTTTGCTATACGAGGACGCCGTCTGGGAGACCGTACCGTCGCCAAATGAAACGGAACGTTGGAATGACTTCAAAGCTGCGTATGAAGATTGGGTTCTGAAAGACTATGTCAAGGTTCCCAAGGCCTCTGCTCTCAAACAGCATCTCCAAACCGTCCGTAAACAAGATTTTCAGTCAACTCTTGTAAAAAGTCCCAGCCAAGTTGTTTGACTGGTGGGAAAATCATGGATTACCAGCTCGACGGTCTCAACTGGCTGTACTACAAATGGTACCAAGAACAAAATGCCATCCTTGCCGATGAGATGGGACTTGGTAAAACCATACAGGTCATCTCTTTTCTTGCCACCTTGATTCAAGACCACCGATGCTGGCCTTTTCTGGTTGTCGTACCGAATGCTACCTGTCCAAACTGGCGTCGAGAGATTAAGAAATGGGCGCCATCCCTTCGCGTCGTTACCTTTATGGCAGTTCCGCAGCACGCAAGCTTGCCCATGACTATGAGATGTTCCCCAAGAACGCGCGAGATCTCAGGGCTCATATCATAGTGGCATCTTATGAATCTATGGTCGAGGATAAAGCTCGTAGGGTTTTGGCTGGCATTCCTTGGGCAGGCCTCATTGTGGATGAAGGCCAGAGATTGAAAAACGACAGGAATCTTCTTTATACGTCTTTGTCCGGTATTGATTTTCCCTTCAGAGTTCTCCTTACTGGGACGCCGCTGCAAAATAACATACGTGAGTTGTTTAATCTCATCCAGTTTTGCGACCCGAAGAGGAGGGCAATAGATCTCGAAGCGACATACGAAACCCTGACGAAAGAAAATATTCCGGAATTACATGACATGATCCGGCCCTTTTTCCTACGCCGTACAAAGGCACAGGTTCTTACATTCCTTCCGCCAATGGCCCAGATCATCATTCCGGTCTCGATGTCTGTCGTTCAGAAGAAGCTCTACAAATCGATCTTAGCGAAAAACAGCAAGTTGATCAAGTCAATCTTTCAAAGCAACCAGGATTCGGGAACGAAACAGAACGAACTTCACAGCCTCAGCAATATTTTGATGCAGTTACGAAAATGCCTCTGTCATCCATTTGTATACAGCAGACAGATTGAAGAGCGCACTTCGAACGCTACGCTCGCTCATAGAAATCTTGTGGAAGCATCTGGCAAACTCCAACTGCTTGAGCTAATGTTACCAAAGCTCAAGGAGCGAGGCCATCGAGTGCTTCTATTCAGCCAGTTTTAGACAATCTAGACATTGTTGAAGATTTCCTTGACGGTCTTGGGTTGCTTTATTCCCGTCTTGACGGTTCCATGGGTGCTCACGAAAAACAGAAGAGGATCGATGAGTTTAATGCGCCCAATTCGAAGCTTTTCGCTTTCCTTCTATCAACAAGGGCTGGAGGTGTTGGAATCAATCTTGCGACGGCTGACACTGTGATCATTATGGACCCTGATTTCAACCCACATCAAGATATACAAGCATTATCTCGTGCTCACCGAATTGGGCAGAAAAAGAAAGTACTCGTTTTTCAGCTGATGACACGTGAGAGTGCCGAAGAGAAGATTATGCAGATAGGCAAGAAGAAGATGGCTCTAGACCACGTTCTTATTGAGAAGATGGATGCGGATGAAGACGGCGGCGTGGACTTGGAGTCAATTCTGCGACATGGCGCGGAGGCACTTTTCAAGATGATAATACCGGCGATGTACATTATGACGCGGAGTCTGTGGAGAAGCTCCTTGATCGCAGCCAAGCAGAAAACACTCACGTTGGTAATGACGAGTCCGCTGAGTCGCAGTTTAGTTTTGCTCGCGTATGGGCGAATGACAACGAGGCGCTAGAGGATCGATTGGGTGATTCGGATGCACCGACGCCAGTAAACAACACTTTGTGGGAAAAGATTCTTGCGGAACGGCAACAGGCTGCGGATGAGGAGGCATTAGCCAACGCACAGGCACTTGGGAGGGGAAACGGAAGAGAACCGTGGTGGATTACTCTACCAAGGATGCCAAGGACGAACAAGAATTACCTGGAGGCTCCAAACGACCAAGGGTCCAGGTTGAGAGCGACGCTGAATTTAACGCCAAGATTGATTCCGAGAGCGAAGGCGAGGAATTCATGCTCGAGTACTCGCCTGTAAAGAAAGTTAGAGGTATAGTGATCTCCAAGAATTTCCATGGCGAATTGACTATTAAGCTGACTTTCTTTCTTTCTCTCTATAGCTCGACCCTTCAAACGTATAGACCCCAGCAAAGTTATACATGTGGACGGTCCCCAGAGCTCTATCGACCGGTCGCTTCCATGCATTGCCTGCAACCAGATGCACCCTGTTGGGTACTGCCCACTCAAGCTGGCCGGAGTTGAGCATTGCGGTCTTTGTGGGATCGCTCATCTGGGCTATCAACGAGTCTGTCCTCATCTCAATTCGGAGGAGCAGATTCTAGCAATGCTGCAGTCACTACGACAGAGCACGGAGCCGAGGTGGCTGGTGGATTCGGCTAGAGGTTACCTTTACGGCGTCAAAGGGGATCTCGTGAGAAAAAGAAAGGCAGAAAACAAGGAGGGCGACTTGTCTAGGCCTCCTCCTCCTCCCTCTTACTATCCTACTCACTCCCAGCCTCCTGGCGGGCCCATTCCTCCTCACGCACCATACCCGCTGCCCTCATCCATGAGTGGCTACCAAAGTCCACAGCCTGCTGTTCCAGGCCCTAGCGCGCCACCTAATGCTATTGGCCCTAGACCATATTCCCAACCTCCTCATTATGACTCTATGCAGGTCCCACCTCCCACATGAGTTTGCCCCGGCGCATTAGGCGGGCTGTTGTTAGTCATAGGAATTAGTCCAAGTCGTGCATCATTACGAAAAGTGACAACTCGGTCATGAGCGAAGAGCTTGCTGGGTTAACTCTGGTTTGGCGGATTCGTCGGCCTATGTCTTTCTTGCTATGTACTGTAATAATTTTTTCTCCGCTGTTGCAGGGGTGGATGTATAGAGTAGGCTGTTTGCGAATTTTTAGATGGTATCTAATGCCATGCTCAAAGACGTTTCATCTTTTCCCATCCACGGAAGGTATAAACAAGAAGCCTTTGTGATATGCAGTTTGCCTGCGTAGGAAACTAGGAATGTGCCTTAGTGGAGCTTCCCGCCGAGCCGCATCGGCAGTGATGCAGTTAGGCTGTAGGGCTGCATACAAACGCTATCCATGGAAATAAAATGCTTGGCATCGACCTTATTTCAATCGCATCGCATCCAACAACACTGAGACTGCTCATGCTGCACCAACTGCGCATTGTGTGCATTCATTGATTGAGCTTTCTTTTCTTTTTTTTTCTGCGCCTATTTCTACATAATAGTCTTTATTTCTTTCACCAGGCCACTGAGTAAGGGTGCTCGATGCGATACCCAGATACATCGTCCATCCGTAGACGGATACCATCCCATCAACAGAGGCCCGCCATTGTCAAGAATGGTTCCAAAATCCAAACTATTGCTAAAAACACCTTTACTTACAGCAGATTAGCTTGCGGGGATGCGATGAAGAAAGAAACTCATTTCAGCCAGCACTTGAAACGACCCCGATGCATCCTCGCTTGGCCTTGGACGCAAACACCTAACCAGCGAGAATACGAATACGCAATCAATGAATATGGCCAATTACCTAAAAGGTATCTGCCTATCTGCCGATCTATCTGCTCACGCGGGAAACTGCGTCGACTATCTAGATCTGGGCTTTGGCAAGGTGGCACTGCAGGCACTGGAACCATGTGTTGAGAGCCAGACGACGTCGCAAACTGAGACAGACGACGAGTCTGGCTCGCTCGTCTCCAGCCCCTGGATTTATAAATGCAGAGAAAGGGCGTTTTTCCCGCAAAGCACCCGCTATCGGGGCCGTTTCTGAATAAAACAATAAGAAGCGTACCGGTGAACTCCGGCAAACAAATGCCTACAACCGACCAACCAAGAGGCGGCGGCGGTCATGTGGAGCAAATCTGAGCAGGCAGACAAAGAATGCTTCGATCGTGAAGAAAGCTTCTGCAGGGCAGGGAGGCTGGGAAGGGCTTGATGGGCGGTTCTTCTTCTCGCGCTTCCTAATCGGGCAATTGTCATCATCCAGATGAATTCTGGTTGCACCAATCAGAGCGCTGCTTTGCGCCTGGCGATATGACGCCGCATTGTTCTTCTTTGTTGCCAGACTGGCAGCTTTCCCCGCCCCCTCCTGTCACCGTCTTCCCCATCTCTGTCTGTCTCTCTATCTCTCTCTCTTTCCGTGTGTGTGTGTGTGTCTCAACTGCCAGCCTCCCTTTTTCTGCATCGTATAAAAGCAAGTCTTCTCTCCTTCTCGTCCTCTCCTCTCAATCTTCATATCTCCATCTCTTCTCTCCGTCCAATTTGGAGTATTTCTTTCCACTATACCACTTTTTTCCTCCTGTGCTCGTTCAACGATCAATCCTCTGCAAGTTTTGCTATCCAGAAAAGCTATACAGAGCAGCAAGTGTCCGAGGCTCAAGCTCTTATAGACTGGCGAGGGCAGCAAGAACAGTCTCTTAGAATTCATCTTCCCCTTCCCATCTTCTCACCTTTTCAAATCTGTCGGAAGAAAACTTCTCTTTCAGAGTCTTTTGATTCAATCATCTTCTCTTCTTCGTCCTCTTTTTCTCCATTCCCCGGTGGAATTCCTCTCGTTGTTTCTTCTCAAATTATCTTCCCTTGCAAAGTTCTCTCACTTTCAAGTCATCATGTCTGAGATTCGCCCTCAGTTCTTCCTTGTTCGCAAGGACGACACTATTGTCCCTCTTATTGCCCTTGACGAGCTGCCCACCGATATCAGCATCCAGGGCGTGCCACGCAAACTGAGCGTGTCTGACACTCGTGGCATGACCAGCGTCGGCACTGTCCTTCCCGTGGTGTCTTCTACGCCGTCGAAGGCCTTAACAAGGTGCGTTCCCCTCCCCCTTTCTTCCTCGATTCGCTTGAAAATGGAATCGATCTCAGCTAATAAACCTGGTTGATCAGAAGAACGGCAGCAAGCACAAGGAAAAGGTGTACTGTTCGTTCTGGATTCGCACTGGCTCGTGCAACTTTGAACAGCAGGGTAAGCTCTCTTCTCTTTAGCTCTTCATGTTTATTATTGTCACTAACCCTCACCCTTTCTAGGCTGCCGCTACAAACACATCATGCCAACTGATCTCGAGACTCTTAAAAGCATCGGCTTCCCGAGATCCCAGCTTGGTATCGTGAACAGTACAACCTCCCCAAACTCCGCCCTAGCTCTAATATTGACGCTGGCTACACCCAAAACAACTGGCGTAAGCCCCGTGCTGCTCCGATGAAAGCCATCGAGCACAGCCATGGTAAGGAGAAGAACGATTTCAAGAGCGGCAAGGCCGTCTCCGAGACCAAAACCATTACTCCAGCGGAGACTTCTGTGGCCGGCAAGACCGTCACTGAAGGCCAGGTCCTTGATGATACTCTGGACGAGGCATACAAAGCTGGTCTCGACAATACCGCGACCGCCACCACCACCACCACGGCTACCACCACAAACAACAACACTACCAATGGCTCGAGCCCTGTCACTCCGCCAAACGTCGGTCGTTTCATTGACTTTGAACGCATTGGAAACGGATCGTTCATTTACAAGTATGGTGCACCTCAGACCCCGACTGGCAGCGACCGTGTTCGTTCTCGCCGTCTCTATGACTCTAACCGTGAATATAGTACGTCTCCCGATACCATCCCTTCCATGACAAACACAGTTCACTCATGCTCGCCTTCTTTCAGCTCGCTGGGAGGAACCCCGCGGTCGACTACCAGCCAACCGCCAGTGAACGTCACCTACAAGAGCGAGCAGTACAGTGTGGCCGAGGCAGACTTCAACGCTGCTGATGACACTCTTGACAATCTCAGCAATGAACTCGCGCACTTTGACACTTCTGAGCCTAAGTACCGCAGCATCAGCGAGTTGCTTGATTCTTCCATCCCGGAGGATCGCTATGGCAACCTGATCTTGTTCTGAGCGAACTCGATCAAAAATAATTCTGTTCTTGATCGTCGGGCGTCGTTGAACGATCGTCTCTTCTTTTTACTCTCCCCACAGGTTATTAACACTCGAGACAGTTAGTTTGGTGATAAGTTCGGATTTTTATTTCATCTTTTCTTTTCTTTTCTCTTTATTTCATTTCATTTCTCCTTTCTATTTCTTGATTATCAAAATGACTTCAATTTTTTCGATAATTCACATCGCCTGAGAATATCATCGCCCTTGGCTCTATCCGCGGGCATCTATCTTTTTGGGTTCCAAGGTCTGTCTATGCCCTCCCCGAAAGGATATAAATGATGGATATTTCTCTTTTCTTTTCTTTTACTCTTTCGATTTATTATTACAGTTCTTGTTTAATTCTTTTTTCGATGGTGAATGGTCTCGTGTTGGGTGGGAAGAAGTCATCTTATGATCTTAATGTTTTAATTCGCCGCTTGTGTCTCAAAAAAGTGATCGATCTACCGGATGGAGTGATGATTGATGATTTGGAAAGTTAATAAAAAGAATATAAGTTTCGTTTCTTAAGAAATCGGGTCGTTCAAAGTCAGTCAAGTAAATGTCGTAGGCTTTTATGTAGGCTGAGGACATCTTCTATTGTTATGGCCTACGTACGCGTAGAAATGAGTTGCAACCTATAAAATATCTCAGATTTAATATTCCCTATTGGTCTATGGTACAGAACGAAATATACATGGCGTGCGCCTACGATAACTGACCCTGATGAGTTCAATACTATCTTCTCAATCGTGCGCCAGCTTTCCCCTTGCTACTGTCTCCTTGACAGCGACCTTATCATCTACAGAACGCAGCTGAGGATGTTGACTGAGTTCTGGTAAAGTGCGAATAGCGTGCAGCACAGACTCCTTGCCGTCCACGACGGCGTTACGCTCCTGCTCATTGCGAAGTCGGTTTTCGCGGTCAGCGGTGATTTGTCGTAGCCGATTTTCCGACATTTTCCACGACTCCGGGAATGTGTATTTGGGCTTTGGTTTATGGTGTCGAAGGTCGAGAGGCACGTCGGCAAAGGAGTCGCCTTCCTTGGCCTCCTTGATGAGATTCTTAATGGTGTCGCCGAGGTAGCGTTTGTTCTGGGCCCGGGCTGAGAATTTCTCGCATGACATGCGCACAATATCTGTGTTGGGGTTGTAGCGAGGTCCAACGAGTTTCAGGAATGTCTGGCGTTGCTCCTCGGTCAAATGCTTCGGTACCAGGTCCTTGGAGCTGAGTTCCACAACAACCTTGTGTTCGGCCGGGTGTTGTTCGCCCATGTACGTTGTATATCGAAAGCGGAGAATTTGGTTTTCTTTGGGCAGTTCAAACGGCTTTGTAAGGTCTGTAGAGTCTGGTTAGTTTTGAAAGTAATAGTGACCATTGGAAAGTCTTTGTTCTCGACCACATACTACTTAACAACGGCATATCCCATGCTGCGATACGAGAATACTCTCGAACCTCACGGTGTAGTTCTAGCTCGGCGTGGGCCATGGATGTGATTTCATCGTCGTTGAAAGTGTCATCTCCATCCTCCGCGTTGGAGAATTCATCGTCCTCTTCCTCCGCCCAAAACCCGCGGTTTCTCTCCCTGACGTCCTCAAATCGCATTTTTGTTTCCTTTTCAACATGCTCCGCTGATTGATCGATTAGATCAAGATCTTCTTTTGCCGAGTCGGGTCGTTCCACATCTCGACAAACCGTTTGTTTTCGGCATCGAATACAGCCCGTTCCTCAGGGGACATCAATTCGTACATGGACTTCTCGGCTGCTGTAAAATTGTCGACTGAGTACTCCGGCAGCTCCTCAATAGCCTCAAACGAAGTATCCTTTGGTTCTGCGTCCGCATCTTTGGGGAGGTAGGTAAACGCTGACGGAGTAAACCATCGTGTCTGTTGGGCGCGAATTGGAGCGGGCTGTGTGTGGAAGACTTGCGGAGAGACCAGGTGCTGTCTCCGTGACAGCATAAGGGCCGCACGGCTCAGCGCCCTCGCTGTTCCGGCCATGGCAGAGGTTCAATGGACTGGCAGATGTACGAGCGGCGAGTAGTTGCTTCTTGACGCTGCCGACAATTATTTCTGGCGCATCGGGGAGTATTGAGAGACTAGCCCTGTTTGGCTAGCGACTAGCACCATTAGAGCTTAGTGGAATTTGTTCGCTGGATTCACGTGATGTCATTGGTTTACTGTGTGGCTCCTTCTTTCCATATACAAGCAACAACGACACTGCAGACAGACAGAGTATTTGTATTGCTTGCAGATATTTCTTGAAACATGTCTTGATTATTCTATTGGTTTTATTGATTTCAATTTCGCGACTATGACCAGCAAACCTGAGAAGGTGTGCTTTGTGACTATTGGGGCTACAGCTCCGTTCGATGCCTTGCTTTCGAATGTTTTAGATGACGCTTTTCTCAAAGCGCTCGAAAACCACGAATATACAAAGCTTTTGATTCAGTACGGGAAAGAGGGCCGTGCTATTTTTGACGGATTCATTCATAACGCTCCCCGACAGCCCTGCACGCCATGGTCTTGTTATCCAAGGGTTCGGCTTTAGGCAGGAAGGGCTTCTTCAGGAGATGCGCTCAACCCAATCAAGTAAAGCTGTGAATACGGTGGAAGGAATGATTCTCAGCCATGCGGGTAAGCGCTTCCCGGGTGGACAGTTGAATCCGTGGCTCCCAAGTTGAATCTGTATAAATAAGGATCTGGCTCGATTATGGAGGCCTTGCGCATCGGGGTGCCCCTCGTAGTAGTACCCAACCCAGCACTTCAAGACAACCATCAAGAAGAGCTTGCTCGAGAGATTGAAAGTAACGGCTGGGCCGTTGCCGGGCAGTTGAAGTAAGTAGAGTCTCTGGTGTCGGATGAACTGATTTATACCTGACAAGCCTAGCCGTCTCGCGGATTCTGTTCAGAAAGCAGAGGACCTCCGCCGCTCCTCGCGAATTTGGCCGCCAAAGGATAGTGTCGGATCGAAATATAAGAACGGCTTGGCCGGTGTCGTGGAGGATGAGTTGGGTTTCTTGGATTAGATACCCGATCGGACAATGATGCGTGGACCGCTAGAACCCATGGCTCGCTCCTGCAGATTGGAATGCCGCTCGATATATTTCGCTAAAAGTATTAGAACTTGGTCAAGTCTGCAGAGTATGGAACTGTGGACTTATCGTTTGAACGAAAGGCAACAAGAACCTCACCTATTTGTAAGATTAGTTGCGTTGTTTAGCCTGTAGTTATATTAAGAGTAGGCTTAGCCATATCATCATTACCGAATGAATGCAAAAAAGGAAGTCCACAATGAGTAATATCCGATAGTGAGAATAGTTGAAGATGGGAGAAAATCGAGTCGAGTGTTCTGGTTGGCCCAAGCTCCTTTTCGATCGAGGGCGCCGACAGGGGACCGACAGCCAACTTCTCCGCAGACCAAAGAAATCAATCAACCTCCTCCTGATTTCGTGCACGACAAGCAGTAGCGTTGACACGTTCATTCACGACTTTTTATTTTCTTCGATTTCTCTTCCTTTGTCTATAGATTTATCAAGTCCCTTAATTCGATTTTGCTAATTCAATCGCGAATTGACACGTCCGCCCGCGCCGCGCATCTTTTGTTTTGTTTTGAGATCTCGTCTACACATCGTCGATAAACGCCGAAATGACAGATGCAAGCTTGCATAACGTTCCTATTGTCATAGATAATGGCAGCGGCACAATACGGGCAGGATTCGCCGGTGAAGAAATCCCATCGTGCTATTTCCCTTCGTTTGTTGGCCGACCAAAACACCCACGGGTCATGGCTGGTGGGCTAGAAGGCGATGTTTTTATTGGGCAGAAAGCGCAAGACCTGCGAGGACTTTTGAAGATTCGGTATCCCCTGGAACATGGCATTGTTACCGACTGGGACGACATGGAGAAAATATGGCACCACGTGTATGAGAGCGAATTGAAGACGCTCCCCGAAGAGCATCCGGTGCTTCTAACCGAGCCGCCGCTGAACCCAAGGAAGAATCGAGATATTGCCGCGCAGATTATGTTCGAGACGTTTAATATCCCGGCTCTCTACACGTCGATTCAAGCCGTTCTTTCCCTTTACGCTTCAGGCCGAACGACGGGTGTGGTCCTGGACTCGGGTGATGGGGTGTCCCATGCTGTGCCGGTATATGAAGGATTTGCAGTGCCAAACAGCATTCGAAGAATCGACGTCGCTGGCCGGGATGTCACAGAACAAATGCAACTGTTATTGCGAAAGAATGGCTACGTGCTTCACACGAGTGCCGAGAAGGAGGTGGTACGCATGATCAAAGAGAAAGTATGCTATGTCTCGTTGGATCCGAAAAGGGAAGAGAAAGAATGGATAAATAGTTATCACAAATCCGAGACAAAACCATTGAATATGTCCTCCCTGATGGACACAAGATGAAGGTAACGAAAAGTGATTGCAAGTAACCTAAAGCCCATTCTTTACTGACTAGAGGGATTAGATTGGCCAAGAACGTTACCGCGCCCCGGAGATTTTGTTTGATCCTGAGATTATCGGCATGGAGTACCCTGGAGTTCACCAAATTGTACAAGACGCCATCACACGCACCGATCTCGACCTCCGCAAAGCTCTTTATCTCAATATTGTCCTATCAGGTGGCACAACCCTGTGCAAGAACTTCCCAGATCGGTTAATGCGGGAGATCAAGAGACTTGCGGTGGAAGACATGAAAATCCGCATTTCTGCGCCTGCCGAGCGTAAATACACGACATGGATCGGAGGAGGCATCTTGGCGGGTTTGAGCACATTCCGAAAGGTCATTTCTTTTTCTTCGAGTTGTTTTCTTTTCTTCTACAGTCAGCGCACTAACTACTGGTATTGTAGATGTGGGTAAGCGCCGATGAATGGCACGAAGACCCTGAAATCATACATCGCAAGTTCGCCTAAGGGGGTTTGAGACGGAGACTGCACAAAGTCAGAATGAGAAGCCAACCAGTATAGAAAAGCGTCGGACAGGTGGTAGTGGAATCACGCAAATTTTGATTGAGAGGGAGTGCTGCGGTGGCTCCTTTTGATACCCCATTGTTTTTCTTGCATTCGGTGTGTGAGGTTCGTCTTACATGGGAAATATTGTATTTTAACTTTTTTTCTTGAATGAAAATATATTAAATCATTTGAATTCGGTGTGATATAGCAGCATCCATTGCCATCCAATGCCATCCATAGATATGCAGACCTCGTTGGACGCTTCTCGACTTTCTCTACTTTCACGCCGCCTTTAGAGGCATAGTAACATATCAGTTAATCTAATTGTGACATTTACAGCCACGATAGACATTTCAAATATTCCTCTTGCTGGCCCAATGCAGTTCCCATAGAATCTACCCCTCCAGGCTCCGGCTGGATCTTTTGTGACATAAGGGCTGTAGCTCCAGCATCCTCATTCGGGTGTCCCATCCCAAGTCTTCTGCAAGTTGAAGCTGTGCCTCTTACCATGGCCACTCCCAAACCAACCCTCGTAACCATTCACGGCGGCTGGCATATCCCATTAAGTTACCAGAAGCTCATCTCAGCACTCCCGTCAAGAATGCCGGCTATGACGTTCCCGATTTCTGTCCTGGCTTTGCTGTTTCACGCCGAGCTGCACAGTATACGTTTAAATTGCATTCCATCCGTTATCTAGGAAGGATTGATGAACCAGCAAGTTAGCTATACATATATAGGATTACTGCTAATTGAACGTCCCATGCGTGGTTCTCAATTCCTACGTACTCAGTGAGCCTGACCGCGAGCCTCACAAAGGGGCGGCAGTTGAGAAAGAAAGTATGGCACGTATACCTTAGGTAGGTTATGTACGTGGTGAGTGCGGGGAGAAGCCGTTGTTTAGGACCCGTACTGTACCCGATTAGCCGTGAGCTCTATATATGCTTGTACATCCAAGCCACCACCAGTCTACAACTTACCTAGAAACAAATCATGGCAGCATCATCTTATGACCTGCGGATCGCGATTGTTGGCTCTGGGACCATCGGACTCTCCTTTGCAGCACTGCATCTGTCTCATCCAAGCAAGAAAATCCAAGTCATCATTTATGACCCACGCTCTGACGTAGAAGAATACGTTAGGACGACGTTACCAGGTAGATAGCCCTGCATGTCCTTTTATCGCGTCCACATTTTCATATACTGAGAAGCTAGTAAGGGTACTTGAGCGCAGAAACTGCCCCTCTTGAGGAATTGCTAGAATCGAAGCAGCTTCTTCTATCTTCAACCCTCTCATCGACATTGGATTCGGTTGACATAGTGCAAGAACAAGGACCTGAAAATGTGGCCTTTAAGCAAAGCTTATGGCCGCAGATTGAAAAGGACGCCCCTTCAACTGCATTGTTCTGGTCCAGCACTTCTGGCATTCCGGCATCTGTCCAGGGCGTTAACATGCAAGAGCCATCACGCCTACTTATTGTCCATCCCTTCAACCCACCGCACATAATGCCGGTCTTGGAGGTTGTGCCTCCTCGAAGCGACATTGGAGACTCGGATTCAATTCATCCGTCGAAGCAATATATAGACAGAACCGTGGAATACTGGAAGACGCTGCACAGATCGCCAGTGGTTCTTAAAGAGGAAGTGACCGGTTTCGTGGCAAATCGTCTATCGTTTGCCCTGTTCCGCGAAGCCATCCACCTTGTGAACTCCGGCGTCGTCACAGCTGCCGAAGTCGATCGTATTGTGGAGGAAAGCATGGGGCCGCGCTGGGCTGTCAAGGGACCGTTTTGGAGTTATCATGCTGGTGGAGGGAAAGAAAAGGGGCTCAAGGGGTTTCTCGAGAAGATCGGGGACACGATACAGGCTTGCTGGGATGACGCTGGGACACCATCAATTGGGCGAAAGGGAGAGGGGTCGTCTTCTACTTGGGAGGATGCGTTGTGTGGGCAGGTGGAGGATGCTTATGGGATGCTGGAGGACAAGGACCTCAGAGATAGAGATGAAAAGACGAGACGGATCCTCGCAATTACCAGGAGATCAGATTGACTGTTGACTACCTACATATACTATACAGTTGTACAGCTCGAAAATACATAAGAAATAAAGAAAAAGCACGTGTCTGAGGATCTCGCGTCTTGCCCAATTAGGAGAGGGGTCGCCTTCCCTCTGCGTTTGCAGGTCACCTGAGTAACTCACTGTTTGTTGCCTTCCTTTTTTCTTCCCTCCTCTTCCTCTCCCTCTCCTCCTTTCCCTCTCTCCCACCCACTCTTCCCCTCTCTTTATCAGTTGCCTGCTTTGATATCTGCTTGCCTTCCATTCTCTGAGGGGCCCATAGCTCTTCTGCAAGGCTTCAAAGACTCTCTTGCTGTTCGCTACCAGACTACATGCACGGTAGGTTTATCCAAGGTCTTCAACATGCGTCTATGCTGTCTTGGCTTCTGTTGCCCCTCCATCTACCCACCTTCGCACACTTCTGTTTTGGTTTTACTGCTCCAGCCTTCGAGTTCTTCTTCTCTGCTTAGTCCACACTCTACCAGTAGCTGACCTTTCACTCCAACCTACAGATGGCTGACTGGTACACTGAGCCAACTAATGGAGCTGGAGACAGCTATAACTGGGGTGCTCCTGGTCCATCCAAGGATTTCGCCCCGTTGAAGGAAGAGAACGAGTTCGCTGGTGATACTGGTGATACTGGCGATGCTGGTGGGCCTCGTGACGATTCTTGCCGCAAGTAGGTGTCCAAGAATATTCCTCATATTGATGATGCTGTATGCTTACCTCTATTGAACAGCTGCGGTCAATCTGGACACTTTGCTCGCGAATGCCCAGAGCCACGTCGAGGCGGCGGCGGCGGAGCCTGTTTCAACTGCGGTGAAGAAGGCCACAACAAAGCAGAATGTCCTCATCCTCGCATTTTCAAGGGCACTTGCCGTATTTGCAACGAAGAAGGTCATCCTGCAGTCGAATGCCCCCAGAAACCTGCTGACGTGTGCAAAAATTGCCGCAAAGAGGGTGAGCAATCAAGCAAATTCTATCCCATGTGAATGCCACTAACCATGCATTATATCAGGCCACAAGACGTCTGAATGCAAGGACAAGCGTCAGTTCGACTTGAACGACATTCCTGATGAGACTCCCGAGCAAGCTTGGGCCAATCTCATGAAGGCTGATGCTAGTCGAGACCTTGAAGACTTTCGTGATGTACGTCCTACCGCTAGGTCTGTTGAAATGAACATGGCTGACAAATTACTATTAGGCCTTCAAAGTGTACACCAAGGCGGAGCCCACCAAGACCTTCGTTGACATCGAGAAGAAGTTGCGTGCTGAAGGGGCCAATGTCTACCTAATTGCACTTGTAAGTTAAGAGGTAAAACAAGCTACTCGCAACGTCCAGGACTGACTCATTGTTTTCAGGAAAAGCAAATGGAAGGCTTCGAACCATTCACGCTGATTGACCTCCAAGGAACACTGAACTGCACTTACGTTGTCAAGTTCTTTTTCAGTCCTGAGCCACGTCGTGCTAATCTCAAAGACCGTTGGCCAGCAACCCAGGAGGAGAATCTCGAACGCCTTGTTGATGCTGGCTTCGAGCATGATCGCATGATCCCCAAATGTGGCAACTGTGGAGGTAAGCAGTAAATCATATTTGTGCTGGAGAAGAGGTTACTAAGACGATTATTTTTACAGAGATGGGTCATGGTTCCAAGGCGTGCAAGCAGGAGCGTGTCGTCCCTGACCGCGTTGAAATCAAGTGCGTCAACTGCTCCGAGGTAGGGCACCGTGCTCGCGACTGTACGCAGGAACGGGTCAACAAGTTTGCTTGCCGCAATTGTGGTGGCTCTGATCATAAAGCTGCTGACTGCACTGAGCCTCCGAGCTTGGCCAACGTTGAATGCCGTCGTTGCAACGAAAGGGACATTTCGCCAAGGACTGCCCATCTGCACCAAAATTTGCCAAGGCATGTCGTAAATGTGGTGCAGAAGACCATCTTTTCCGAGACTGTGACCAGCCCCAGAATATGGACTTGATCACCTGCAACAACTGCGACGAAACTGGTCACTACGGCCGCGACTGTCCCAAGCCTAGAGACTGGTCTCGCGTGAAATGTACCAACTGCGGCGAAATGGGACATTCTTTCAGACGATGCCCGGAGCCAGCCGCAGACGAAGCGATCCCTAACGAAGAAATGGCAGGAACTGAAATGCCACCCATTGAGGCTAGCGGCGGTTGGGCTACTGGTGAGGACACTCAGGGCGGATTGGGCTGGTAGATGTGCTACGAGCAGGTCAGCGGAGCCAGATTTTTCTTTTCTTTTCAAAAGTGGTTTTTCAAAAAGTGGCTATTCGAGGGTCTTTCCTTGCATACTCTATTTCGTTTCTATATCGAATAGTCTTAGAGCAGGGACGCTGAGATGTACCTAATTTTCAGGGGTGATGATTCAAGGACATAAAATAATGTAGTGTAGAAAAGAAATCATGAGATTCAAGCTACTACCTAGGTATCCGGATGCGAATACAACCTTGGAAAATGACTCGACGTTCCCCTTCAACTTGGACCCATGGATATTGATTAATGAACGTTAAAGCTAGATGCGCCAAGCTTTGAGAATTTTCTCGAAGAGTGTCACGCGATCCAAGGAAACCACGTGAGGTCCATATTTACGTCTATCAATGCTGATCACAGTCCGGATGGTCGGAATGCCGACACCATATGAGGCAAATATGCAAGCGTTCTGACATGCATTGCGTCGTACGTATATCTTGTAGAGCATGTAAGGGAGCGTTGCGGATCGACGAATCCAGCTAGAGAACGGTTATATCGAGTAGCAGAGTACGTACTCTTAGGTATCAGTAACCTGAACTAACATATCCCATGGTCTAACATTGCATACAGAACTTCCAAACTAGTACGTCTAGTACATCTACATGGTTTAACGGAGTCCTTGATTGCCTGACAAAGTCACAAAACAAATGTCTGTGCCTCTTTGCGGTGTCTCGACTCTCCTGTGGCTTTCTGATACCTATTACAGTTCACAACTAACGCATTTGAATGCAATGAAAACTGATATTCTGATATTAAATATATTAAATATGGAGAAAAGCATCTGAAAACAATACGAGAAAGGTTGGAGTTGTACAAATATGGAGTACTCCGTACGGAACTGCCTAATCCGGATATCCCGGCTCCCGCCCCACGATTTCAATCCATTTTCCCCAGACCCGACCAACACTAGGCAAAAGGAAGGGAAAAGGCGGAGATCTAGCTAGGGTTGTTTCATCCCACATTTCAGTTGACATACTCACGTCTGAACTTGGAGTCACAGTCAAAGGATTTAGTTATAATTGTACTATGAATTTCTACAGCCATATCCTACGTAGGAGTACGTACCTAGTCAATGTAGTACCTTAATAAGGAAAAAAGAAAAAGTGATTGGATATGTGTACTGAGTTTGTGTGACCCACTGCCGTAACGCTCAGCGTCAAAGCAACGATAACCCAACGTTCGGCAATCGGCAGGAAGCAATCAGAAATCGTGGCGTACAACTCCGAAGAGAAAGTTATAGTTATCCCTCCTCCGCACTCAACTATCACATGAGAGGGAGGCATTCCGTGAATATTCCGGGACGTTTGTTATACAGCTCTGCCCATTTCCGAAACCGGACTGCATCAGTGCATCTACAAACGACTCTTGCATGAATGAAGCGTGTCGGAATAGGAAGCCAAGCGGTCGGTCTCGGAATATTCACAGAGTGATCGGATGCAGTCAGACTCAAAGATCCAAACCGACTCGGTGAAGCCTAGCCGGTCGGGCAACAGGCGTGAATGGATATGAACATTAGTATTAATTTAGTCAACCCCGTCATGAGGCGTCTCTGCTCCCCAGCTTTCGCCCTATCGAACGCTCGTATTGGGGCTAGACATGACTGGCAGCCTGAGGATTAAGTTCGGCTTCCCGAGCCACTTGTGCTCTGGCGTGGTGGATCTCTCTCGGTGCCGAGAGGAGAATGTTTTCGCCTGTCGTTTCGTGTACGAGTATATATCGGATCGGTGGACGGAGGACAGTTATAGTGATTCCCAGACAGGATGGTGACACAGCTAGATTGGTAGAGTAGTACGTAGAGAGTAGTTAGATAGTAGTACTAGATACAGAGCCTGGGGACTTAGGGCACTCCACCTCGGCGACGATCGACGGGAGCAGGAGCCTGATTGGTCGAACCGCCCCAGGCCCCACTACCTCTATAAAAAATCCAAATCCAACATCTGGAGTTCCCCGGAAAACCACAGAATCACTCCCCGCAACGCAAGCGAGGAACAAGAAGCGCACATGTAAGAAGCAAATCTCCACAGAATGGAAAACCCAAACGCTAGATGCCAGATATAAAAAAACGTTAAAAGCCTCAAACTCCTCTGCATAACTGCCGCCCGGCTTCTCCTGAAACAGCCTAGCGCCACGCTCCCTTCTTGCCCCTGCGACATGACGGCATGGCGGAGCGCGGTTTTTCGGTTTCCCCAGGTCTCCACCTCGACGTGGCCGGAGAAGCAAGCAGTGCGTTCTAACTTCTCATCGTCTTTCCTGATGGGTTACGGCCATAGTTAGGAACAACTTCCCAAGTTAAGTCCTGACTAAGCCAATGTCGCTGGCCAATCGGCTCGTGCTGTGCGGGACGTAACCTGCCCTGCATGGAGCAAGTGCGAAGGAGGTGCCTTCCTTCCTGCCAATTGGAGATGCTTGGCCTCGCTGGATGTGGTAACCTGGGGCAGGTGCGACCAACGACCGAGCTCGCGCTTTCCTCGTAGCCCGCCGGTCGCTTTTAAAATAAATGCAGCTGCTCCCCCTCTGCTTCCTTCCTTCCTTTCTCTTCCTCCCATCCATTTCTCCCTTCTCTCCTCTCTTCTACTCCTCTCCCAGTCCAATTGACCTCGACAAGCAATTCCTTTGAATGTCCGGCCCGCTCACAGCTTTGACCTGAGTGCGTTTCGTCCACTGATATCGCCGTCATGAGTGGCCGCGGTCGTGCCTACTTGGGCCTTCGGGGCACCAAGCTCAACATCGCAGTCGGTGTTATTGCCGGTCTCGATTTCCTGTACGAGCCGTCCGCTCTTGCTATTTCTAAATTTTCCCCTGCTAACAGTTCGTCTAGTCTCTTCGGTTATGATCAGTATGCTCCGGTTCCTGTCCTTATGCTAGGAAGCAGAAACTAACTGCTGCAGGGGTGTTATGGGAGGTCTTTTGACCCTGGACTCGTTCATCAAGCAGTTCCCCGATCTGGACACTTCCTCGGATGCGTATCAACACATGCCAAAGCCGCAGCAAATCACTCGATCTAATATCCAGGGTCTGTTGAGCCTTGTATAAATAAAAGCAACGTATAATCGACAACTAATCATCTAATAGGTACCTCCGTTTCTGCTTACAATGTTGGATGTTTCCTCGGTTCCATTGCCTGCATCTGGATTGGCGACATGCTCGGTCGTCGCAAGACCATTTTCACGGGATCTACCATCATGGTCATCGGTGCTACACTGCAGTGCACTGCCTTCTCGTTGCCTCACTTCATTGTTGGTCGTATTGTGACTGGTATCGGCAACGGCTTGAATACCTCAACTGTGCCAACATGGCAATCGGAGTGCTCCCGGTCTCACCGTCGCGGTCAGCTGGTCATGGTCGAAGGTGCTCTGATTACCGGTGGTATCTGTCTCAGCTACTGGCTGGATTTTGGTTTCTCTTTCCTCGACCCCAACTCCGTCTCGTGGCGATTCCCCATCGCATTCCAGATCGTCATCGCTTTGATCATTTTGGCTTTCGTCATGTTCTTGCCCGAGTCCCTCGATGGCTCATCTTCAAGGGCCGTGAGGACGAGGCTACCGAAGTTTTGACTGCCTTGCTGGACGTACCGCAGGAAGACCCTATAGTCGAAAACGAGTTTATTGCCATCAAGGATACTGTCTTGGAGGCTCAAAACACCACCTGGCGCGATCTTTTCACCATGGACGAAAATCGCCACTTCCACCGTGTGGCCCTTGCCTATGTCAACCAAATGTTCCAGCAGATTTCCGGTATTAACCTGATTACCTACTATGCTGCCACCATCTACGAAAACAGCATCGGTCTCTCTGGATTCCTGTCCCGAATCCTCGCTGCTTGCAATGGTACTGAGTACTTCCTTGCTTCTTGGCTGCCGGTCTGGATCATTGAGAAGGCTGGCCGTCGGCCGCTGATGTTGATCGGTGCTGCCGGTATGTCTGGCTCGATGATTGTCTTGGCTGTCTGCACTAGTTTCGTCGGCGAGACTAAGCCTGGTATCGTGGCCGCTGTATTCCTGTTTGTCTTCAACACCTTCTTTGCATGGGGTTGGTTGGGAATGACCTGGCTGTATCCCGCCGAGATTGTGCCCCTGCGTATTCGTGCCCCGGCCAATGCGCTGTCTACCTCGGCCAACTGGGCTTTCAACTTTATGGTCGTCATGATCACCCCAGTGTCATTCGAAACGATTGGCTACCGGACTTATATCATTTTGCTGTCATGTATGTTCCTTGCCCTTTTGGGCCAATTTTCGAATAACTGATGATGATGGCTGACCTTACTATTATAGCAACGCCTTTATCTTCCCCGTCGTCTACTTCTTCTATCCTGAGACTGCCTACCGATCTCTCGAAGAAATGGACAGTATCTTCCACAAAACCAAGTCTATCTGGAGCGTGGTCCGCGTCGCACGCGAAGAGCCTCGTCGCTACGGCAAGAATGGGGAATTGCTTATCAACTACGCGGAAACCGAGGAGCACATCGCCCGTGTTGGTGGACACATTGAGCACGAGAAGCACATTAACAAGGAGCATTCCAATCCTCAATACCATATTGAGAATGGAGATGCAGACCAGGTTTCTGAAGAGAGCTAAATATGAAGCAGAAAATTTTTCTGTCTGTTTTAAGAACAAACTTTTGATATATATATATATATATCTATCTCAATCTCAACTTCCTTTTGGTTTGGTTTGGGGTTTCTTCTTGATTTCGATTTGATTAACGAGGACACGATGTACAAGGTTCTTTTCATATGTGATGATCACGAATGATCTCTGGAAAGAAGCCGTTTCTGGCATCTTAGTCTTATTTGCTGCCGATATACCCTTTGTTTTTCTCCCACCTGTTTCCTTTTTTCTTTTTCTTTTCTTTCTTTTTCTTTTTTTCTTTTGTATGTACAGTGTACTTGGCTGGGATCTGTTTAGATTGGTCGTTCGTCAATCAGTCTTGGATAGAATCAATGTCATGAAGTTCATACATCTGCTAAAGGAGACATTTGAACCATTGAATGTGTACCTAGGTAGTTATATATATAGTATGGACTTGACGCACACATACATAGGTATATGTACATATATGCATACTCCAGGGTTATATTACTGATTGTAGATGGTAGGTAGTACATCGTAACATAAGATTTATTCATTCAACAGGCTATCTATGCTATGGCATTGCATTCCAATTCATTACACGCGAGAGACCAGACACGAAAAGAAAGGGGAAAAAAGAAAGAGCGAAAAAGAAAGGGACGGCCAGATGAAAGAATAAGACAAGAAGTCAGAAAAAAGGGAGAGTCTATATCCCCGCACGGAGGGACATTGAATCTTACAAGTGAGAAAGGTGTAAATAATAAACAAAGGAAAATGTATCATGCTGGCTTTTTCTTGTTCTTCCTTGTTTTTTCTTTCTTTGATTTCGTGTCCGACGTGTCGCTTCGCAGTGTTTGACGAGTCTTCAATTTGGGATTCCATCTTAGCACACGTAGATGGAAGAAAGAAAGAGGAGACGGGCGGTTTAACGGTAGGGTATCCATGTAAATTTGGGTATTGAGGGTTTTATTTTTTGGTGTTTAAAGGCGTTTTGTTTAGACACCACCGCAGAGCTAATGATCGAGTCAGTATGATATTTCGTTGAAAGTATCATCAGGAAAAGGAAAAAGAACTTACAGTCTCAACAATGATTCCAGTAACCTGGTAAGGATCGGCGTTCGAGGCCGGTCGTCGGTCCTCAAAGTATCCCTTGCCATCCTTGGCGACCTGGCGGGAATACGGATTGATCCACCGCGGTCGGCGACACCGTAAGAGAACTTGTCAATTGAACCGGTCTCGTGACGACCAGTAAGACGCTCATCGTTACCCTCACCGTACACGGCAATGTGCTCGACGTGGCGTGCCTCCAGCTTCTTCATGGCGGCCTCGATGGCCTTCATGCCACCCTCCTCACGAGTAGCAACGGTAGAGACATTGGTGTGGAGACCGGCACCGTTCCAGTCACCGGGGATAGGCTTGGGGTGGAAGGAGATCTGGACACCGAACTCTTCGGCGACACGGTGAAGAAGGAAGCGAGACATCCAGAGTTGGTCGCCCATCTGGATGCCCTCGCAAGGGCCAACCTGATACTCCCACTGAGAAGGCATGACCTCGGCGTTAATACCGGAGATGTTGATACCGGCGTACAAGCAGGCCTTGTAGTGAGCCTCGACGATGTCACGGCAGTAGACCTTGCCGGTACCGACACCGCAGTAGTAAGGGCCCTGGGGACCGGGGTAACCACCCTTGGGCCAGCCGTATGGCCATCCATCGGGTCCGAGGAGAGTGTATTCTTGCTCAAGACCGAACCAGAAGTGCTGGTCGGCGTGTGTCTCCATCAACTTGGCGGCCTCGTGGCGGTGATTAAATTTGTTCTGGTAAATAATATTGTCAGCAAAGTTTGCTTATTGGCGACCACATATTTGACACTACTAACAGGAGTGCCGTCGCTGTCCCAAGTCTCGCTCAAGACAAGGATGTTGTCTCCCTTGCGGAAAGGGTCAGGGAATATAGCAACGGGGCGAAGGTAGACGTCGGAGTTGTCGCCGGGGCCTGGCCGGTACTGGAGCCATCAAAGTTCCATTCAGCCAGCTCTTCAACGGAGGAAACAGGCTTGGGGAGAGTCTGCGATTAACCCAAGAAAAATTAGCTTGTCGGTTCGCATTGCCTTGTGTGGTGTTTTGACATGAGCATCGCAAAGAGGGCTAAGCAGAGGCTTATCGGCTTGCGATAAATTAAGTGAGAGATAAGGAGTCGACTAAAAGCGCCAACTGCAAGAACACGGCGTGATTGGTCTGGGTGCAGGGGTTGACGATAAGAGCCTTGATCCTAGCGAGAAACACATACCCTGGTCTTGGAGCGAACACCGCCCTCGGAGTCGATCCAGACATATTCGGCCATGATCTTGCCCTTCTGATCAAGGGACAGGTATTTGAGAAGCTGTTATAATGCCAACGTCAGAAAATTTTTCCTCTCTCTCGCTCCACTATAATGGACTCGCGTGACAGCAGGATACGAGTCCATGATAGGATAGGTGTTACGCACGTTCTCAGTGTTGGAGATGATGGTTGATCCAGCCTGCGATTGAAGGGTTAGCGAGTGGCTATCGGGCAGTAATCGCGAGAAGAAGCCATGGTTCGACATACCATGATGACGGATGTGTGGTGTGACAAGGGACGACTCGAGGAACAAAAGCAGCGATCGATAGATAGAAAGCGGTTTCTCGACACAAGAAACTGACGACTCGTACGAATGAGGATAGGATTGGAAGAATAGAGAAAGAAGAGAGCGAGTGAGCGAGCGAGGCTTTTATTTTATCTCGATGGAGAAGAGGGAGAGAAGGAAGGCGGCCAAGAAGGTGGGGGCGCAGAGAGAACTTATTTTAGGATACTTTGAAAACGAAAAAGACGCGGGCGTTTTCGTTCGGGGTTAGTGCCCGGCAACGGATGGTATTTGACGAGGTATTTTACCGTAATTTATATACTCGCATACATATACTCGAGCATGATATTAAAATGACTCGAAAAGAACAGTCATCGTAATTACCAGACAGAACATTTAACACTTGTAATCCAACCGGCCGATCGCGCTGTCGGACGGGGTACTGCGCTCCCGTGACTGCTGCGTACCTGCATGGCCACGCTGGATCATATAGATCTATAGATAGTAGAGAGGACATGCTCAGCCCTTGCGGACTGTTCAATCACTACGGAGGAACTGAACTACTTGAAAAGCTGGGGATAGCACATAGCCTATGCAATATGGACAATGGACATTGGATACGAGTTCTGCGAGCAGCATTCTACAAGGGTGCAATCATATGCCTCCTCTCATTGGCTGCTCCGGCATCGGCCAATCTCGCTGCGCGTAATTTAATACGAGTCCCCAGCTTTGATATAAAATCAAGGCGCATGTCGCGCCTTGAGATTTATGGTGATCTTTTGTCTTATTTCCAGACTTATAATTTGGGTCAATTAATGTGAGTTATATTTTTTCCCTCAGAAAATATACCCTCGACAGCATTCGATGCGAGACAGAATGCGCGGCATCTGATTGGCTGTGTCCCGGCAGTGGCACGCGATCTAACCCGATGCAGTGGCTGAGCCTGAGGCTGTACCACATCGACCTCAGAACTGGTCGCACAGAGAACAATTTTCGAGTACGCGCAGTAAGCGTGGTTCTGGTCTGTTCACCGCGCACGGAATAGTAGAAGTAAATTCATGCAAATAAATCCAAACTACGTGCTGGGTAGATACTAGACACTGTGGCAAGTCGTATGATACCGTACGGTATTCCGTACCCCCGATACATACATATTACATAAGAACGCTCAGTCTGCAGCTCTTATCGCAACTCGCTGATTGGCCCACAGGACTTGCCATGACACATCCCGCTGACTGAGTCGGTCCGATCGAGCGGGTGGCGTCTAGCCGCGTTTATCTATGGCGGGCAGCTGGGGCCAAGTGCGCATCTATCAATCTAGTATTACCTATCGTCCATGTCAATCCATCAAGTACAGCACTTAGGATGCCTCTTCCGCTTCTCCCTCGTCTTCCTTCTTCTTCAGACGCACCCAGCCCATGGCCGTGGCCGACAAGAAGACACCACAGGCTCCACCGATAGCCAAGTACGCGACATGATCGAACGTCTTGCTGTACGCTACCAACACGCCTGGGAGTAATGACGGCGATACCGCCGAACGCACATCTGCCGCCGACGTACCTGCCGCAATGACCGCATTGGCGTCGACATCCGGCGCATAAATGGCCAGTTCATGCCTCAGCTGGCTGGAGAAGATCACCTCTGCAATGGCCAGGAAGATCGTCCCTCCAAAGTTCTGAGAAAAGACTACCATGGCCACCGCGGTGGAGACTTCTTCTCTGCGTATGCTGTTCTGTACCGCTAGGACGGGGATCTGGAACCCGAATCCCTGTCCGCCCTGGAGAATCTGGTAGCCTATCCGCTGCGCATTGGAAGATGTGGCAGTGATAGTCGAGATGAGACCGGATCCGATTGACATGCAAATCCCGCTGGCCAGGAGAAGGGAGGTAATAGCCAACGCGTCCCACTAGCGAGAAAAAACATGACCAGTTATTACCGATGCATAATCAAATTATTAAAGGGTGGTTCGGCACGTACCTAATATACCGGTGATAATCGTAAGAATCACGTTGCTCAGGATTTGAGGAAGCATATCAACTCCACTCTGGGTAGGGAAGCATTCCTCACCGCTTGGAAGTATATGGGGAAATAGTAGGTTATGACCATTGCGCACCCTACGATGAAGGCCATGTTGAGACAGCTGCTCCATATAACCCGTCTCTTTACGAGGGCTAATGGAATCATGGCTTCACTGCCCATGCGATATTCCCACGCTATGAAGACGAGCAGATTGCCAAACGAGCCGCAAAACAGGCCGATTATCGTCGCACTATTCCAGGCGTACGTGACGCCACCCCATTCCAATGCAAAGATGACCATGAGCATGGTTGGCGCAAACAAGACAAATCCTATCAAATCTAGTCTCCCTAGCCGCGCAACAACGGTCTGCTTTTCGTCGCTGGTGGCGCCCATATCCGGGATTGGGATGAGGATGAGAAAGAATGCGACTACGGCACCGCAAGGCAGGTTAATCAGGAAACCTGCTCATCCACGGATTATTCATTGAACAGGTTAGAACCAGCTAGCAGACGAGGCAAGATGGGTGATACATACACCACCTCCATGATGCATACTCGGTCAGAACGCCTCCAATCAATGGGCCGCCTACTAGACCGAGCATAGCAAGCCCCATCAAGACTCCACGGTATACTACACAACAATGTGAATCAGCTGCAAGTTCTGTCTTAACTTCAGGACGGATTTAATCACCTGGCTGTTTTGCAACTGGCAATGTTGCAGCGAGGATCGTATAGCTTCCATTGAGTAAGCCCGATCCACCCAAGCCTGCTAGTGCACGGCCGACAATCAGCATATTTGACGAGGTAGCGCCGCCACACAATGCAGACCCGACTTCAAACAGGGCGAAAAACGTAAGAAACGTCCACTGCAGCGAATCTCTGTCAGATTATCTATCATCGGATGGTTTTCTGTGGGGGCATGCATGGCGCCTACTTTGATGTCCAAGAAGGTATAGATTTTCCCTGTAAGAGGCTGACATGCACAGCTGTATTTGATGTGGTCAGTCGGTCTTAACTTGAGTGAGAGAGATTTGTGCTTACTTGGCTGCAAGATATGCCGTTCCATACCAGCCAACTTGGTCGAGAGAATGGAATTGGCCGGTGATTTTGGGCACTGCCTATATAATACAATCAGTATGCTCTGGATGTATCAGGTATAGGAATTGAGGGCCAACCGTAGCAACGATCGAGGCATCGAGAAGCAACAGAAACGCAGCCAGCGTTGTACTTGCCATGACAGCAAGGAGTGTGAGGCCCGTAAGATATTGGGGCGTTTTGCTTGATTGGGTTTCATTGGAAGAGGGAGGGCTAGTACTGTCCACAGCAGGTTTGTCCATGTTCATGTCTTTGCCTTCAGGTTCGTTTTGAAGTTTGGATTCGATGGCCATGGCGTCTGCTGACGCCGTGCTCGAATACTCGCTTTCTTTCATGATGGCAATTGAGTCTTGAAAATATAAATGTTCATATGAAGAGCAAATCCTGCCCAGTCTATATATACCTTGTAATTCTTTTCCATGTTGAGGGATTCGGAAAGTCGAATTACATTGGATTCCGACCAAGGACGCTTTAGGGGCTAAATTAAGAAAATGATCCTGTGTATGACAGATGTTGGCTGTTGGAGCCACCATTACGCGCGTAAGGGACGTATAGCGCATAGAGCAACCGGTTGGGAATAGCTTCCCATGCACAACCGGAGTTCGGATTTTGCCCGCTGAATCCGTGCCTGTTATATGCGTACGTTGTATGATGCCAACTACCCTCTTGATTTATAGTCATTGGAATAATTGTTTATGACTGAGCGGTTTTGCTAGTATACTACGTAATTGAATAAGTTCAACAGTCTAGATACTCTTCAGGTACGTTGTATGCCTTGATCAATATGCTATGCATATGTAGGCGATGTTTCTTCATTCAGCATTGCTCCATCAGCTGCCCAAGCTAATCAGCCAAGATCATAAATCCGGCGCCCTCCGTGACGGAATATAATGCTCAACCCCTTGCCATCTGCAACAGCGCCTGCTCACGATACTCCCAACTCACCAGCTCTAACCCCACCGGCAAACCCTCCTCAGTGAAGCCAACCGGAACACTAATAGCAGGAAGCCGGGCTTGACTGGCAAGTAGAGTGTTCGTAGGAAAGTCCCAACATGTCGGAAACCGACCATTTGTCGAATCCTCATGTCGTGGTGGCGGAATTTGGACATCTGGAAAGGCCAACGCGTCGAGGCTATGGCTTACCATGAGACAGGTCAGCCGTCTTTGGAACTCGTCCCTTTCAAGAAGGCGTTGTGCATAGGTAGGGTCTGTATTCGGATCAGCGGGTCCATGTGCAACTTGGCAAGTGAAGTCTAGAGATGGGTGAGGCGGTTCTTTAGGGACGATTTCTGCAATATCTTGAGGAAGATGCGGTTTCGTAGCCAGGAACGAATTGATATCTGAACGTGAGCGTACCACGTATGCCGGCGTAGTGGTCATATAGTGCTCAAGCCGCCGTAACTCTACGTCTACGAACACCGTGCCGGTTTGTTTCAGCATCGAAAAGGCCTTGTTCACAATCGAATTGACTGCATGGCAAGCAGGATCAGAATCAGGCCCGAACAGGGGTCGTATAATCCCAATCCTGGATTTTGTAATCGCCTGAGGGTCAAGCTGCGCCGCATAACTGCCCCTTTGGGAAGTGGCCGAACCGCCGCGACTGCGGTGTATTCATCCTCTGGATCGAACCCGACCATGCAGTCTAGCATCAAAGCACAGTCCGTCACTGTTCGCGCAAGAGGTCCCGGCGTATCTTGGGTTTTGACAAGAGGGCAAAACCCCGTTCGGCTGATGAGTCCTGGAGTGCACCGCAAGCCAACTAGGTTGGTGAACGACGCCGGACAACGGATCGAGCCCCCGTGTCTTCAGCAACAGCAAGGATGCAAAAGTTGGCTGCCAAGGCCGCTGCAGACCCAGATGATGAGCCGCCAACATCATATCCGAGTCTATATGGATTGTGAGTAAATTTCCAATCTGTCGCAGACGACGTTGAGAACCATGTCGTAGCCCAGTCGCCCATTGTCGTCTTCCCCAGAATGATGGCCCCTTCCTTTTCAGCTTGTCCACAACAAAGGCATCTTTCTCCGGGATGTTGCTTCTGGCTATGTGCGAGCCGTAAGTAGTTACCATCCCCTTAGTGTCGGCCTGGTCCTTGACCAGCACGGGAATGCCATGGAGGCGACCGGCGAATTTCCTATATGTTTTGAAGTATTCATCCAGAGATGCGGCTTCTTGCAGGGAGCTATCAGAGATAGCAAGTGTGGAGTTGATGCATGGACCGCTTTTGTCCAAGAGCTCTATGCGCTTCAGAAATGCGTGGACAAGATTCTCGCAGGTCCAAGTGCCGTTGAGATAGGCTTCGTGGACCTGGGAAATGGTCAATTCTTCAACACTCATTTTGCCCGTAATTTCGTCCTGGTAAAAGATCTTGGGATGATGCTTATACTCATGACTGTCGAGATAGAGTTTCTGCGTAGCCACTTGTATGCGATAACTAAGGTGTCGATGTGGACCTTGCTAATCGGGCAGACTTAGGGCTATTGGATGTTGCCTTGGGCTCTGGTCTGAAGCAGAGCGGAAATCTCCGATAAAAATTGGTCTCTATCTAGGACATGCAAAGTCGGATTTATGCTTGTGCTGACGTGTCTGTTCTCACAAATAAAATCCCAGTGCCTTTTTCCCTTTCTCGCTTACTCCCT
The DNA here is from genome assembly GCA_020137715.1 of Talaromyces trachyspermus. Lineage (NCBI taxonomy): Eukaryota > Fungi > Ascomycota > Eurotiomycetes > Eurotiales > Trichocomaceae > Talaromyces > Talaromyces trachyspermus. The sequence goes on along the minus strand of JACGXQ010000015.1, from coordinate 5,868,168 downwards.
CAAATCCCTCGTACCCCTTAAATAGCGTCTCATTTAAGCCCTCAGTACCAAAAACGTAGTCTGGCGGTGGGCGACCAGCTAACGACGCCTCCTTCTGTGCTTTAATATACTCTTTATTAACAGGCGTTGTTGGACATGCCGAAATAAAGACGACGGCGGCATTCTCTTCACCGATATGCTCCGTATCGACAGCGTGTATCATCTAGTTTTTGACTTTCATTAGCAATCTGACACTTATATGTATAATGTCTTTCTATTTCCAGATAAGCAACGTACATCGGAATGCCACCAGACACTATCTCCCGGCTTCATCGCCGGTGAAGCAACCAGGCAATCTTGTAGTCGAAGATGCGGGTGCGAAGACCGACTCAACATCTGGCTCTGCTCCAAGAATGTGCCAGGAAACCAGGGTTCGTCTGGAGCAAAAGTCCACTTACTCGCATCCATCACATCGCCAGATTCAGGAGGTCTGAAGAATGGGCGGAGCAGTACGTAGGCAATTGCCATCTGAACATGGGGAAAAGCATAATGCTGCCAGCACGAGGCGCTGCAGGAGTAAGAGCTGTCCATCCCTGAAATGCGCGGAAGACGCGGGAGTGAGCTACGCCAGGGAAAAGATACTGATTCGCGTCCTTGCGGGCCCTGAGATCATAGGCATCGTGGAACTCCGGGTTGCCGAGAATATATGGTGATAGGCGTTTCGGTAGTTCTTGTCGGCCCATCGACTCAGGCTTCCGGCGTCGACATGAGGCGGGAGTCCAAGGAATTGCAGCCGCGGAGGTCGATCACGGATTCCATCAGAGTAGAGCAGTGGCTCCGGGCTAGTCTCACTCGAAGCATCGTGCCAGAGCTCATTGAGTCTTTGCTGTACCTTAAGATGATTCGGATGTGTGCGCATGGCAATTTGAGTTGGTGAATCATATAGCTGGAGCATCGTTGGTGGTGCATCGGCAGGCGATCCCCATCCCTTGACCTCTGCTTGATTCGCCGAAACGTATTCCTGTAATTTGGCATACTGATGCCGGGCCTCGTCTTCCGGAACAACCTGACGGACGATAAAGCAGCCGATGCTCTTGATCTGCTTTCTTTCCAATTCCGTAAAGCCTTCATTGGCAACTTTACTAGCTTCAAACGTGGGGATCATATCTGCGCCATTCTGCGCAAGCTCTCTGGTCACAGCCTCAAGAGCCTGGCAAGTTTTCGACCAGCTTCGGCAAATAGCATCCTTGCCATACTGCTCGATGATTTTTTTAGTGCGTAGAAAGCTCGGTTCTTGAGAGTAGACGTCGGTCTGCTTAAATTCGGGCCAGGGTGGCCAGGTTTTGAGGATGCCTGGCATTACGATTTTAATACTGAGACGGACTTTTAAAAGTTTTGTGACAGAAATTCTGGCCGCGTACGTTTTATGTATGGCGCGGACTAAATGAAGTAGACCCGGAAATCCTGATAGCATCACGTCGGAGATGGCCGCCTCTTATCAACGTTCGCCACAGAATTTCGTTACGCTTGATGCCCCTTGGAGCTTTAACTGAATTTGCAAAATGGTAGTCCATATAAAACGGAGGAAGTGCTTATAGCAAGTACGAGGGTGAAAACTATCCCGGAGAATTCCACGTTCACCACGCGACGCTTACTTCCTTCTCACTAATTCAAAGGTGCGTGCACTTTGGGGAAACAGCAGTCACTATTATTATGATTGTCGATGGATTCATTGTTAGGGTCAGGCTATGGTAAAAGGGGCCCAGAGAATGTGAGATAGCGGTCACCAATTCGGCATTGCTAGCTATGCAAGACGTACCACATCCGCATAATCTTTGCATGTTTAAATAAATTCAGACGAGCTGTGCATGGGCAATAGTATGGTGGCATTGAAAGATTCCACATTTCTTGGCTTCTCTTGCTGATTTCACAACTGAGATCGATTCCGCGGCATGCCCAATTCCCATTGTTGACCCGATCATGCCAAGAATCTTGATAACCCATTCGTGCAACTCATCAGACACGCCTATGGCACTCCCAGCAATGACCAGGGAAATAATAATACAAAGACCCCATTGAGTGGCGGAATTTCGGCCTGGCGGCTAGCAAGGGGTCAAATCCGACCCCTAATAAGCGGGAGTGGTTTGGTACTGAAATACATATCTCAGTCGCCATGCGGGAAATCGTGCTCAGGGACGTCTGCTGTTGCGCGAGTTGAGAAGCCGTTGGGACTGCAAGCTTCGATATGTAGAAGTAAAGTAATTCATTGACAAGGATCCGAGCCCAGCGGTAGTGGTTGAGCATTCGAGATGCCCATACATTCTGATAAACGTGGTACTTCCCTTGGTATAAACCAGGGAGATCACTAGATTCCTGTGTAACATATGACCAACAATCACTCGAAAGACTGGCTTGCCAATAGTTTAGTTTGGAGTCGATAATCAAAGCTTGTCGGACAGCTTCTACGGCATCTACTCCAAAAGCAGAGTTCTTCAAGGCAGCATCAAAGCGAACAAACTGTACGAGGATGCTGACGAGAGCAGCGGTAGTGTTAAGTAGTGGCGAGGAATATTCTGGAGCAGACCATTCAAGAATCTCGTGAGGGATTTCTCCTCCTAAGGTGAAATATCTCAATATGAAGAATGCATAGGATTGCAAATCTGCCATGCTTTGTGGCGTCCCTGGCATACGGCCACTGTTCAGGCTCCGGAAGAGGGCGAGGACGCCATTGGCGTGAATATTCCACGAGTTCAGGTGGTGCGAGTCATTTCTAACAAGCTATTCTTTATCAGCCTTGAAAACGGGACAGAAGGATAAATAAATACAAGTTTTAACTGCCGAATATACAGGCAAAGAATACATACTTCAAAAAGCGTGAGCATAGCGGCAAGTTTTATGGTGTCGTCCAAGTCTGTTTTGTCGGCTCTTCTAGAGACTTTCTGACATGCGTGATGCCATTGACATATTTCTGCAACGCAAGCCTAAGGCACGCTTTGTCACCAGTAACATTCGATAGTGCCGCCAATCCAACAGATATCAGCGCGTCTCGACACGGCTCTCTGGAAACTAAACTTCTTATGAAAGGGTGGATTGTGACATCCATCGACGATTGGTCACCGAATGACCTTTGGCCTATCGTGGTAAAACGGTTAAAAAGAAGCTTAGGCCGCCTTCTTCAATTGACGTGGAAGGACCTCCGGTGACTCTGAGAATATATTGGTCTTGTTTAACCCTATTTCGACGAGTCTCTGCTTGTATAGACCTGTCTTTGGCCGTTGCCGAGCGGCGTTGGGTCCTCGCGGTTTCGTCACGGAACAAAAGTGATAGCTGGTCACGATAGCCAGCACACTTCATACCTGCCCGTTTGCATTGTGTGCAATCTGGCCTTCGAAGATCACACTAGAGCGAATTAGTTGAAGCGATTCATGACTCTATTCCGTGGACGTACGTACTTTGATTCGCCGCTGCCGACAATCATAGCAGCTTTTGCTTGGACGAGCGCAATAAACCATTGTCTCAATTGGGCATGCAACTCGTGAGAAGGTATCGTTTTGATCTCTGGTTGGGAATCAGAAAAGAGTCAGAAAAGAATCAACAATGGAAAGAGAGGATCCTCAAGCTGACGACAGAAGAAGCCGCTGATTGGCCGCGTTTCGATTAAGGTTAAAGGGTGGCGCTATGCCTAATGGGGTATCCATATCGTCTGCCGCCTCTGATTGGTCAGCTTCCGCGACCTTTTTGGGAAAAAGCCCTAACTTCTTCTCTGCACTTTCAGCATCTCGTAAGGGAGTGAGGCTACGCCACTATCTAGCCCATAGTATGGTTCTATTAATGGACTTGGCACGGATTTTAAGGCGATTTGCAGGCCGCATTTGGCAGTTCTGTCGTACAAAGGAGGCTTGGAAGTTGGATTACGACGGACTGCGTCTTCACGCGTCAATATAAATCAATGTGTTCCTCTCCCGAGTTCATTTCAACGGCTCATTCTTCTGGCAGCTACCTTAGGTACTCAATCATCATGCAAAGTCTCTCTTACTACCCCTACAACCCATCCTTAGGGGCAGCCGCGCTTTTGCCGTGCTCTATGGCATCTGCTTCCTTTTGACCACGGCATTATGGATGAAACATAGAGCTTGGGTGTGCGTAATCATGGTTGTGGCAGCAGCGAGTATGTCTCGAAATGTTTCAATCTCGTGATATCGCAAACTAACAATTTTTTCTCTCTCAGTGGAAATGCTTGGATACATGAGCAGAGCGCTCTCTACTCAAAATGTCGACAACAAAACACTTTATGTCCTACAAGTCTCCTTTACCGTGCTTCCGCCCGTCCTGGTCGCCGGGTTTTGCTACATTTTATTTGGACGGATCGTCTTTCACGTCGTGCCGAGAGAGTCCATGACTCTGAAGTTGATTTGGGTACCTCCTCGACTTGTGACCCCGATCTTCGTCGTCTCCGATATTGTTACTCTTCTTTGCAGCTGTCCGGAGCGGTCATTATTTCTTCAGTTCAACCTACAGACTCCAATTTTCAACAAAATATCGATCATGGTAAAAGACTCGCAGAGACTGGCGTGGCTGTGCAACTGGTAGCCTTTGGGTTTTTCACAATCATCGCAATCAGGTTCAATTTTACATCCACAAGATTCAAAGAGCCACCCCATGAACAAATTCCTGTAGACGAAAATGATGGGCTATTACGCATGGACACTGTCCGCAAGCTGAAAGACTGGTCAACAATTTTGCGAGTTGTGAATATCGTATCTGGCTTGATTTTGGTGAGTCGTTTGCTTTGCTGATTTTCCTTTTTAGTGCTAATCACATCGACAGATTCGTACTATCTACCGTATGATTCAATTTAGTCAAGTTCCTGGGGATATCTAAGCAAAACGAGTGGTGTCTGTACGTTTTTGACGCGCTTGTCATTTTCCCATGCTTCGTTCTATTTATCTTGTATCACCCTGGCAAGTATCTTCCTTACCTCGGTTTCCGTCTGCCAAAACATGCTCGATGATTTCTCCTGTATTATCAATCCCAATCAAGTTTTGCTAAGTCTTGAAACTAAGGACATGCTTAACACTGGTTATCGGAATTATGTCTGTAGTATATACATATATCCTTCGTGTTCGTTGAGTAACAAACGATACTTGGGGATAGACTTGGAAAAATTACTATTCAAAATAATATGTCATAGCCTCGCTCTGTAATAAGCAATTTATAGGTATTCTGTTAGTAATTGGGTGCTTCACTTACTATTTATTCATCGATATACAAAGATCCCAGGTTTGTTGTAATCCGATTGAGCCCTAGGATATGATCAAGATGGCTTTAGCGTCCATAATATTGAGGGAATTATTTGAAAGGACAACATCCCTGGCCATCATTGCGTGTGCACTACTCATCAGAGACTGCATTGTACAACAGCTCTTGGGGAATTTGTATTGGACAACCAGGAGATGGGAGCACGTGCCAGTGGGTGCCCTAGGTAAGTGAGAGGACCATTCTTTCATGTAACTTCAGCTTCGATCTTAATGCTTCGTACATGCAATGAAAATATGCTAATGACAATTGCAAGCCCTTCCCAACTCAGATAAAGATACCTAGATACATATTTTCAACCCTGCCCTCAGTCCATCACCCTCAGTCCATCACGACTGGGTCTCCACTTTGATCAAATATCAAATCTAAATCTTTGCTTCGGTCGATTTACGCACAAGGTCATCGTACCTCAGATAAGCACCAAGAAGTACTTGAGCACCGGCAGCGCAACTGCGGGAGATGTCAATATTTCCTATTCCGACAGGGATGTAGGTCAACTCACTCTTCCGGTCTTGAATATTCAGTCGGATTGTGACTGACGCCATCGCGGCACCTCACGAAAATCATAGCAGTGGGCACCTTGCGACTGGTATAAACACTATCGTGTCCAGCTCCGCTAACCAATTCTTTATCGTTGCAGCCAATAGAGTTGCACGAGTCTCTCACACACTGGATCATGGTAGCATCGAAGTTGACCGCCGGAGAAATCCAGAAGTTATCAAACTCCATCTTCAGGCCATGCTCATCGCAGACCTCTTGAAACCGTTTCTTGCACAGGACTCAATCAGCTCCACGTCGGAATCGGCGGGGCTCGAATATCGAGACCAAGTCGCACACTGCCCGCGATTGTGTTGATACTCTGAGGCGCGGAATTGATGACTGCAATAGTAGCGCGACCTCCACGTTCAAACAGTTCACCCTCGGTCACAATCTGATTGGTAGCCACAATCATCTTTGCGGCTCCAAGGAGAGCGTCACTTCGGCTTTCCATCGGAGTAGTACCGGTATGCGCCTCTCGTCCGGTAATTTGCACATTGTACCATCGAATGCTCTGCACGCCTTTCACTACTGAGGCTGCTTGCTCTACTTTGTCGAGAATGGGGCCTTGTTCGATGTGAACCTCGAAATGGGCGAGAAGTGGATTGGCATCGTACGAGCATGGCGTTGTTCCAAGGTATCCAATTCGCTGGAGTTCTTCTTTCAATGTCGCATGGCCTTCGAGCTCGGCCCTTGAATGGGCCCACTGAACAGAAAATGCTCCTCCCCATACTCCAGAACACAGCATTGCAGGGGAAGCGAGCCCCTCTTCGTTTGTCCAGTTGACCACAGCCACTGGAGCATACGAAGTAATCTGATGCTCATGAAGCACCTTGAGAACCTCAATTCCGGATATAACCCCTAGTATTCCATCGTATCTTCCGCCAGTTGGTTGAGTGTCCAGGTGAGAGCCTAGTCCAATAGGAGGCAGACTGTTATTTTGTCCGGGCCGAATGGCGAATATGTTTCCCATTTCGTCGACCTTGTGGTGACAGCCATATTTTGCGGTCTCTTCGATAAACCAATCTCTGACTTTTTATCGTCGTCGTTGAGGGACAGGCGGTTCATTCCCCGTCCGGCGTGCTGGAGATTCCGAATTCTACTTAGTGATTTTTCCTTTCCTATGTATTCCTTTTGGAAAGGACAGATCCACAACTTACCTTCCCCAGGTACAAGCAGCCTCCAAAGTGCTCATCAATCGTACGGCGTTGACTGTGAGCCCCGCATATTTCGGTGATAGCGCAAAAGAGCTCGACTCTTCCAGCACCGTGGATGAGAAGGCCATAGTGGTTGATGTGGTAATATCGGATGGATAATCACGATCAAGCTCTGAATTTCCCTCCTTCCAAGTCAGATGTGTGGTGTTCTTTTTATCGAGTTCGTCCCAGGGCTCAGTTATTATCTTCCAGGGCGATATGTACATAGATGTACTGGCGATAGCGATAAGGCGGCCCCACGGACATCGCCGCGCTTCAGCCTTCGTCGGACCTTTTCCCTCTTCTCTTATCGTGTTTTGATAACCAAGACGCTTTGTGGATATCATGCTAGCAGGCAATGGGAAGAAACAGTGCCACCAAAGCATCCTATCCTGCGCTCGCTGTCGGCGCCGGAAAACCAAGTCCGCTTATAAGCTATACATATAGATAGGGCACAATTGCCCGGTGGTAGAAACTGCGAGCAACCCAAACCTGGGTATAAGAGTGTGCCGGTGGTGGTTTTGAGAGAAATGGTGTTTTTAGGATGCTTGCTGTCGTGCTTGTTTTACAATTGAAGGGACTCTCTTCGAGTAGTACGCTTGGAGTCATTTCATGATTATGTTATTCCAAACCTGCTACTGCTCACAACACCTCCTCATATAGGGTGAACCTTGGAACATAAAAGCAATATTGAAATATCTACTTTTTGTATAATAGTAAATAAAAATGGCAAGCGTGTATTTAAACATGCCTACTCTTCTCACCTAATATGTATATATCTCCTATACCTTGGCCTCAACTATTGATTCTCTTTCTAACCTATATTTCTAATAATAGATCCAGATGGGCTCAACTTACTTATATATCACTTAAAAGCAGACGTGCAGTAACTAGAGGTACTAACAGCTGGCGAGGAGAAAACATATAAACTTAAAGATACAAATTTATGTCAGTCCCTTCATGGGTCAAGCCCAGCTGCCTGAATGAATTGAATGGCAACAAGAATACAGTGGCTTTTGAAATACGCTTAATGATTTTCCGACGCAGGTGTCCGGTGTGAAGAGTACCTATAGGAAGAAGACGACAGAGACAGAATTGGACAGAAGAATGATTCGAGGGCCATAATTCTCTGGTTGGAGATTTCCTATTTTCTGTATTGATTTGTTTTCGACGCCTTTCATTCCTTGCTCTTTTCATACAAACACTTATTCTTTGCGTTTTGACGCTTTGGTATTTACAGGCCATTCTTATCGTGCCATCGGCGGGGAACAGTGATACGGTGACATACCCAAAAGGAAGCTTGCCTATCTTGCAGCTTCTAGTGAATTTAGGGCAAAAGTATGACTAGTTATTAACCAAGATAGCGTATATCCTAGATAAAAACGCCGCTTCATGGCTGGTTCTTTATGTCTGCCCGGTAAGGTATCCGTAGAATAATACAGTCCGATCTGCCTCGACGCGAATTTCATAACATTAACTGCCACGAATCTAGTGGTACTTGTATGATATACTGCATGCTTTTCCAGTTCCTACCGGGAGCACCTTGCAAAAACCTATAATGAGTTCGACAGTGACACTGGAGGCCGTCCAGCACCCTCCGGAGACCCAGAATTAGCCTTGATCCGCGACGAAACCAGTAGCCCGCCAAAATTCAGCAACCCCACGAGGAGCGAGCATATCTCAAACATAGGCTGGTGCTCGCCTTCCGCATTTTTGCTCAGTTCGGATTCTGTGAAGGCGTGGCCGGTCACATCACCGTGCGAGACCCCGTGGAGCCAACGAGCTTCTGGGTGAATCCCTTTGGGAAGCATTTCAGTCTCATCAAGGACGAAGACCTCATTCGTGTCGACCGAACTGGGGAAGTAGTCGAAGGTGGAAAGAATAAGAGATTGAATTACGCAGCATATGCAATTCACTCTGAGATCCATTCGGCCCGCCCTGATGTGCTCTGCGCTGCCCATTCTCACAGCGTGTACGGACGTGCCTTTTGTGCTACGGGCAGGACACTGGACATGCTGACGCAAGACTCTTGTGCGTTCTACAACGACCATATCTTGTACCCCAATTTCGCCGGAGTGGTGCTTGCGTCTGAGGAGGGAAAGGCTATTGCTAAACAGTTGGGCGCAAAGAAGGCGGCACTACTTGGTAACCATGGTCTGTTGACAGTTGGTCCGTCAATTGAGGCTGTCGTTGCCTGGTTTGTGCTGCTAGATAAATGCTGCCAGGTTCAACTGGCCGCTGATGCGAGCGCTAATGGGTCAGGGAAGCCGTTGGTAAAGATCGGAGAGGCTGAAGCTGCTTCGACCTGGGAGGCTATTGGCCATCCAGCTGCGGGTTACTTTAATGGGCTGCCCCTTTTCAAGTTGCTGAACGAGAGTTTGGAGAGTCAACGTTTCTGGGACGAGGTTTAGAGCCAGGTGAGTAGTACTATTCAAGGGAAGAATTTGTTATGCTATTGAATTTATTCTTTCTGTTTCTTACCTACCTGGGTAGGTGGGCAGTATTTCGAATTCCCAGGTTATTCAAGTACAGTATATAGCTATCTATACATCAGCACTCTCGAAGTTCTATCAACTCATTATCGAAGCACAGAAAGTGATTCATATAGGGTTAGGGTACCTCGGGAAAAGCCCTAAAAGGCGAGATGGACCCGAAATAGTTAACTGATATGTCCATAACACCCTTTTTCATGATCCTTCTTGCCGGTATTTCCTGTCTACTGCTTAGGTCTTAAGTCCGTGGCAGCAGACAGTGTTTGATTCTAACGCGAAATAAGTTGAGTTAACGTTGAAGGGGCATAATGAGTAAACTATTACCCTTGACTATTAGTATTGATTGATGAACCTGACCCTGGATTATGGCAAACTAGTCTACTGAGCGGTGACGGTGCATCTTCAATTTCCATTGATCATGGATCTTGAGTCCTGACTAGTCTAAGGCAGGTATCATGAACATATGGGTCTAAAGTCATATCTCGTTAGGCCCTCGTCCGCTTTGGGCATACGTACACGCGATGCGTCTATACGGCGTCAAACGAACGTAACGGCCCGAGTCCATGCATAAGACCACAGAAAAAGGCTTCGCTTGCTAATAAGCGACATGTTTCGGTAAATTAACTTATCGTTTAGTTTTGAAGCCCTTCATCTTGTGCAGATCACGGCTAATGACCATCAACCGAGCATGACCTATAATCATGGCTGCGTGTTTTTCGTTCGCGCAACTACCATTCATACCTCTCGCAATCGGCTCACCACGTATTCCACGAGAACACTCAAGTCCTCGGATATTTCAAGCACACTATTGAGCTTCTTGTAAAGCTTCAACATCTCTGGAGTCGCTTCGCCGTTCCGCTGAACTGTATCAATAGTCTCCTCACCCAAGCCAGTCACTTGAGTTACATTCACGTAGCCGTTGAGTTTGATCTCGAAGCTGATAAAAATTCTTTGTAGCTTCAAGTCTGGAGTCATTTCTTGGCCATTCGCTTTCGTCTCGGGGAAGGTGATGAATAGCATTACCAATGGCGCTTGTCCAACTTGCGTCCGCAGAGTTATATCAACCCTGGTATCTGTGTCCAAGAAATTTCTGTGAGTCCTTGCTTGACGATAATTGCTAGCAGTACTTGGGTCGCTCTGAGATGTTACAGTGCTGGAAATATTCTTGCTACCCAGAAGACCGTTCAGAAAGTCTTCATTTGCATCACCATTGCTTAGCTCGCTGACTTCACCTCGTGTAAATGACGGCTCCCCAGACATAGACAACGTCTCGGACGTCTTAGACGAACTTTTAGAGCCATTCGTTAGGCCGGCCACATATTCTTTGCGAGGAAATATGGTCTTTATCAATGTTTCCAACATACTGTACTGTCGGAGTATCTAGATTTACTCATTAGCAAGATTCCAGATTGAGGGACGGACAAAGAGAAGTAACTTACTGGAAAGATCTCGGCTAGTTGCCGTGGATGGGAGAATGGAAAATGGCGAATGATTCTACCTGGGGCAGCTTCAAAGGCCTGGAACGAATAGCTATGGTTTTTCTGGACAGGCTCATTTTCGTCATTAAATGACAGAACAGTTTTCCTTCGCCGTCTTTCAGGGGACTCTAATGACTCTGAAGACATCGAATCGTCACTATCCATGCTGCTACTTGTCCACCCAGGAACCAACAAGTCATCATATGTTGTCGTTCTGTACTCCTGGGGAGTGTCAATCCAAGATGTCGATAGATATCATTTGCTACCAAAAGTGGAACATGGACATGGGGTTCCAATTTCGCCACGAAGCGCCGATTTGGTGTGCCGGAGCCAACCATGCCGGTGTCAAGGTTATCCGTTGACGATTGGAGCGTAGGTGGTGGCTCTGACCAGTTTATTATTACAGCCTCCTGAGATGAATTCGGATTTTCGTTAGAAGAGGTATTGGTATCGACAGCAGTCAGAATTTCCGGTTCAACCCAGTCTGTCGAGATTCGTAATGAAGGAAACCCTTCTTCACATTCAATTGTAACGCTTCGTAGTCTATGTTGCGTTTCGTCTGCATTATCTTCAGGAGAGTCAATTGCCATAGCATCATGCGCAGACTTCTTCGTCTGTTTCGCATGTAGAAGCCGGCGGTTTTCAACCCAGTACTCGAGCCCCATACCGACCCGACCTCTCCTGTGTAGACTTGGTCTGCCGATAGACCCCAGGCATAAATGATCGTAGGTACTGCGATAGATACCGCGTTGATTTTCGGCTTCCCAAACTTTCTGCAAGCACTGAAACAAGCTTTCCACCGCCTCGAAACAATTAACCTCTTGACTCAGTTTGTCAAGTTTGGCAAGTCTTTCTAGGTTTCCCTGGAACCCTTTGAGACTTTTCCATGCTCTATTCGCTCGTTCCTCGGGAGTTTGAATAAGGTCGCCCTTGAGAACCGACGTAGCTTCATCTCGCCTCTCGCCTTCGCCCTCCCCTCAAGTGAAGCGTAACTCAGGCTGACATCTTTGACATTATCTTCGCATGGATAGAACTCAATTTCGAGATCGACAGAGTTTCCAGCAATGCTCAAGCTATCCTCTTGCCATATAGATTCAAACCCTTCAAGCCTGCCTAGTCTCTCTACAGCTTCTCTGCTGACGCCTCGGCCCGCGACTCGGCTACGAAGCAGCTCAATAACTTGCTCAATACGCTTCCGCCGCTCCTCCTCGTGATTTCGCGAGCCTCCCAAGCCAAGGTGAGTGCGCGAAGGTCGTTGTCATTCATACCGGAGCCCACAAGGCCATCCTGAACATGCAAAGCCGGGCTCAAGCCTGTAAAACCACCGAGAGCGAGTAGAGCGGAGGGTGAACTGAGAGCAACAGGGTCGTCTAGCCCTGCGGCCGCTGTGAGAGGTGTGGCGCCCTGGTACGAGGAGGCACTAGGATGATGACCATGGCCAGGGCCCGAAGCGGAGGGGTCTTGGTCGAAGGAGACTTGTGAGATAGCCCGCGGGCCATGGAAACTGCAGATGGATGCGGAGACGAAGTGAAATGGGTGGGAGTTGCCCCTGGATTCGGCCTAGACGAGGGAGTGGCCATATTGAGTCTCAGTTGTCGTCGGCCAGTGGTGATATCGCATGAAGCCCAATGCCTACAGGAGGTCTTGCCGCTGCAGGTGGGTGAAGAGGGATAGGCGCATCTGATATGAACGATCAGGAATCAGATTTTTCTCGTATTTAATTTGTTTTGCAAAAGAGTGTCGCAGGCGGAGTGTATTCACATGTGGAAGTCATCATTCGTGTTTGTCTGGTTTGCATTCGAGCTCCTTTTCTCCACCAACTTCTACAAGAAGTTCAGAACATAACATGTTTTGCACTTGCAAAGATTTTTTCACCGCTCCTTTATCACCACTATGAGCACAATATTTACACGGACTCCGCTTTCTTGGAGCATTCGAAGATGGACTCCCATTCGCTTGTTGTCAACGCTCGAAGGCCATCCCCATATCGTAAGTGAGAGCTCCTGGCCGAGAGCTTGTCCAATAGCTAACCTGCATCTACTATCTAGTACACATTTCCTGACAATGCAAGACCAGGAAGCCATATTTTATCACTGCTTCCAACCGACCCGCCTAATCGAGACCTAGCCATTGGCAGCACATCTAAGCTGCCTCCTACGCCAGAATCCTTCACTCAGAATTCAAATTTCCTCAAGATATTAGATGAAGTGGTCTCTGAACACGCCACTGAAGACCCTGATGTCCAATCACAGGCTCAGGTTATGGTGTCCACTGCAGGCGCAAACCTGGGTTCTGGCGGCATATTCTTCGTGCCCCAGCGAAACCGAAAACAAAAGCATGGCTACGGACAAGGCGGAAGCGCTGGCGGCGATTCGGCCGGTGGTGCAAGTGGACAGGGTGGTGCTGGCTCCGGTGGCCGAGGGGTTGGATCCATGTATCGGACAACCGTAGGCCACCGGAGTACGGGCGAATTGCATGGTGAGACTTGGAATTTGGAATGGTTGGAAAGGGGAAAAAGGAAAGGGGCTAACTTTGCTACTTCATTAGGCCCGAGGATATTTTTGGCAGTGTAGAAGTTGACGGCGAAGGGAAGTTTGTCGGCAGGAATGGGAACTATCAATCGAGTGGTCAGTATGCAGACTAAGCTTTGCGAGATGAAATTATTTATCTAATAAGAACAGGCACATATCGCATAGTGACTCGCGATGGAATGTGAGAACAAACGGTGTGATCTGTTATATTCAAAAGCTGACACTATTATATAGACTCGGACTGAGCCCTTTCTTAAGGGAGAAACTTGTTCAACGACTACGCAGAGATCAGTGAAGTTTCTTATAATGAGACCACATTTCTCTACATCAACCCAAGCTGAAACCCATTCGGCAGCCCCGAGGACTTTCTCATTAAGATCGAAATTTCCGAGAAGAATACCCAGTTCGTATGTCTATCCTTCTTCCCTTCTTATATCCATCCAACATACCCTTCACATTACATGATGACAACACCGTTACCCAGCTCACTCAGACACACAAGTTGTGATTGATGTCAAGCACGTATTCCAACGTATCTGAAATGGAGGCCTTTCGCGCTTTTTGTATTATGAACTCTGTGGTTTGATGGTACTAATTTTCATGCAGATGGTTCATTCGCTCGAGCGATTTCGATGCCTCGACTCCCAAGCAACCACAAACGGCTGCGTTTCTCATAATCAAGCAGGAGGCTGTCTCAATGCATAAAAATCCATGTCCGTTAACTCGATTAGTGGCTTGCAGTTGGGTATCAAAGTTTCGGTCTACATATATGTTTTATTATATACACCACTCTCCATTCTATACCAGATTCAGCAAATAAATACTAATTTTTAATGCCAATAATTGCCAAATTCCTCGGACTCTCAGCATAATCAAAGACCGGCTCGACCCAGCACTCCTTCACCAGGCCCAAAGCCATGTGCTCTCTAAGAAACTGCCACCGATCAATCACAATCATAGCCTCGACCAACGTAGAACTAAAAGCCATCAAAAGCCAGACCAAACTAATATTCTTCTTCGCATACGCGTACTCAGAGACATATTTCTCCAATTCCTCCGTCGGAGTCTCATCCATCAACCGAGTCATTTTGTCTCTGTGGGCGGGATCTTTGGATAATTTAGTCATGGCGGCTTGCGCGTAGGTGACGAATGAGTGGTAGGCGGTCTTTTCAGCGATCCGATTACGACCGGCGGTGCTTTCTTCCAGTTATCCTTTTCGTCGTCGTCTTCGTCGTCATTATTATCATTAGCTTGAGCGGTAGGAGAAGAGGAATCCCGGGTCAAGGCGTCGAAGGTCGCCAGCTGCGGTTTCGGTATGATGCCGTGGTCAGCGAAAAATTTCTGGAGAAGAGCGCGATAATAGTGACGTGTGAAGAATGCCTCGGTCTCTTCGCGCGACCAATTGAAGGGGCCTGGCAGGCCATCATGCGCGCTGTGATGTTGAATCTGATGCCTGCTCCGCCGCCGTCAAGCGGGTATTGCTCGAAGAGTTTCGACATGGGGAAGCCGTGTGGATCGTATCCGTTGGCGGTGGTCACTAGTCTTTGGTGCATGTGACGAAGGACGGGGGTCTTGTAGGTTGCTGGTCCCAGGCGTTCGGTTAGGAGGTTGTAGCAGCAACCGATCATGGCGATTGCGACGACGGATGGGTTGAGGATGAGAGAGCGGATGCCGTGGTGAAGAAGATTGCCGCAGGAATGGAGCGAAATGACCATGACGCGGGCGTCGCTCAGTGGCCTCTTCGCGACAGTTGAAGTTGGTCCATCTTCTTCGTTTTTGACTGGGTTCGGTTCGACAACATGTCGGATGATGGGTTCGAGATATCCGTCTTTTATATTATGTTCGATGTAATCTATTGCACCTCGAGGTTTTTCTGGGGCAGACTCGTCTTTCGCCTTCTGAAGGACACCAGGGGTGATAGATGGCAAATCGTCGGCGCTGATGTCGAGGTCTTTAAATACCGTGAACATAGAGCTGTCATCTTCGTCCTCTTTTGTGGCTCTGGATCTTCTGCTTTTGGCGGGCATCTCGTACATACATCGTCTCCATTCTTATTAGCAAAAGCTTTCTTCTGCTCTTCTAATTCGCCATTGACCTCCTTTTGATTTGCGTCGGTCTTGTAATCCTCTTTGTTGAAGGAAAACTCCTTCTTCTTCCTCTCCACCAATTTGGCATGGACATCCATTCCTTGTGCTCCCTTGATAAATGCATGCTTGCGCTCAATGGCAATGATATTTCGGTTATAGGAGTGTGCCAGCGTTCGGCCGAGGTAGTTCTGACCAGAACCGAAATCGACTATATGCGTGATTGGCTCACGCCGTGCTTCCGAGACAGCGGTAGAAAACGAGTCGACATACTTGGAGAAGTACTCGACTTCATGCAGCTTCTTCGACTTCATGCCAACCGCGACGCGGAGCGGAATTGCACTAGTGCCTGGCGGGAGTGTAGAGACGAAATCGCGTTTCAGGCTCAGACGGCGAATGTTGCGGATATAGTCTAGGAGCGAGGCCGGTGGTAGAGGGCCATCTTTCCACTGCTTCTTCCCTGATTCTTGTTGCTTCCATCCACGGCCATTGGGGTGTTGGAATTGGGCGAGCTCGTCGGTTAAGATCAAGTCGAGGATGTCATATAAATCGTGTTCGTGGAAGAAGTCCCGCCATTCCTGCGGCAGCAAGGTCGTATAGAGATCGGGCGTGCTAGTGAGAAAGTCGAGTATGTGCACGCCGCCGCAGAGGTTCAGGAAGAGAGGCGTCGATGTTGCGAAGGAGAGAAGTGCGTCTATGTATGTGTCGGCGTCGTCCCACTCATCCTGGAGGGGAGGGGTTTGTCAGGGCCCATGCAAGCAGGAATCGCCAGTCGTATGCGACAGAGGATCAGTTGTTTCGGGCCAGCTTTAGCCTTTTATAGATGCTTACCTAGGTAACGCATCGGGCTGTTGTTGGCGGCGCAAAACATGAGGAGGAAAATAGAACAATCGGGGAAGTCGAGGAGAGAAATTTGATGGTTAGTTTGCGCTAGGCTTATCTTATCGACAGAACTAATTATCGCAGAGACATAGTAGAACAAATAATACTGCAAATAAATATAGCCACTTCATTACCATTATAACTCGGTCTTCTAATTTCTAGTTAACAGAAGAGCTTACCTAGGTACATGTCAAGCTGAGTGCTGTTGGAGGACAATCCGCATGCACCAGATTACCCGATGTGGTAATTACTTCCAACTAATGGCGACAGCCGGACACCTGAAGATAATACCATGTAGTTAATCAGTATCTAACTAGTATCTACTGGAGTATATTATTAGATAGGTAAATAACTAACTAAAGGGTAATACTACGTAGTCAATGCTCTACACATCGCATCTCACTTGGTCGACGCGTCAAAGCGGCGCAGTTTGGCCCCCATCTAGGCTGTACTTAGTTACCTAGGTATACTGACGGTAACTGACCCTGCTATTTGCCTGGCTTCGTTATTATCTGATTCCGATTCGTTTCTTTCCTTCTAGAAGCCGCGAGTGGCCCACTCGGCACTCTATGCGGTGTATGCACCGAAAATCCCCAGACGGTGTAATCCGAGTACCAGCCCTGATTCACTGTCACCACCACACTAGTAACTAGTCAACGAACTAGTTAAGAAGAGGACCTATGATCAGTATCAACGATTAACTAAGCTCAGCCGCTGCTTAAAACCGGACCCCACAACTTGCCTGCGTATTGTCTTACAAGATGGCGACCACGCCACATACCGCCATATCATATCAATATCATCTCCGCCAGCACCAGCACCAGCAGGCACTGCAGACAGACAAAACGCAGCGAGAAATGCTGGTCGAGCCGCCATGCCGATTGATAGACCATCTGTCTTCGGCGGCGTGCCCGACGTGCTTTTCCTGATTCTGAGCATGGGCGATGCCTCGACCATCCCAGCGCTGTGCCGCCTGAACAAGGCCACCTACGAGACAATCAAGTCCCACGAGGCCTTCCTCTGCACCTCGTTCCTGCGTCTCCACGAGATGAGCCCCCGCTGGACAAGATCCTGACCATGGACCCCATCACGGCCCAGCCCAGCCCGCTCAGCTTCATCAACCTGCAGAAATTCATGTATCGCCGCGAGACTGCGCGGCGCCTGGCCTCGCGCGTTGCCCGCTCGGGCTGGGGCGCCTGGTGGGCCATCAAAGGCGCTGGAGAGATGGACGCCGAGGCCGAGATGTTTCGCCAACGCGTGGAACGAGGGCTGTATGTCATGTTCCACATGTCGGATATTGCCCGCGACATCGAACGGGTCACACTGCGGCTTGCCTTTGGCTCCTACCGCGTTCTACTGCTGAGCTGGCTGCCCTGTGTAGGATTCGAGACCCCGACCACGTCCGCTGCTGCCAGTAGGAGCTGCTGGTGGTTCCCTCGTCACATCTGTCACATCTACGTGGTGCTGCTGCGGAAGACGCAGCAACGAGAAGTCGGCAAGCAGCGCTGGCGGTTCCGTCAGATGCTCGATCTGGAGCGCCGGGTGGATTTTCACATTGCGTTGCAGATGCTACGCCAATTTCTCGAGACTATTATCTTTGCCCATAGCCCGGACGACGACGCCAGCATCAACAGCTTAAACGAGGACGTGGACGTGACCAGCTGGTTCCTTCTCCGGCAGAGTGCACACTCGCTCGCCCGGATTTTCCTTGAACTGCCCGATGGGAATTGCTGTAGCATTGAAGAGCGCGCGCGCAAGTGCGAGGATAGAGTATGCAACTACTCGGAAGCGCTCAAGGAATACTGGGATGCGCGCAACGGAGACTCGACTGTCGACTGCAAGGAGTGCGAGGCTTGGCTGAGGAGCTCGAGTACACAGAGCATTCTCAATGATTTCTTTGGACTACATGCCTTTGACCTGGGAAAGCAGTGGGTTCGCCAGATGCGAGGAGAGGGCGATCTATTCGACGGATGATGAATCTTTCATCTCTTCTTTCTTTCTTTTTCCTTTTCCTCTCTCAGTTTTCCACTTTCAGCCTCTCTCTCCTCTGATATTATCTCTATCACTCTTTTCTCCCGATGATACCACTTTCTGCGATGCTTTAAGCATGGAACTGGCGTTTTCTCGGTCTGTTGGCATATTAATATCTATAGACAGGCGCATGATTTTGCTATTGATAGTAGGAAGCCAAGTAGTTAACCTAAGTAGGCTGGTTTAGTAAATATTGAATTATCGGTTTTGTAGACTGGAGTGTTGTTGGCTTAGCGGGCGGCCAACGAATTTGGAAGTTGCCATCCTCATCAACATCATCCCGTCAACCAGCCCACACCATTTCTTTTGTCACTCCAGCCAGCGTGTTCAATTATACCAGCTATATCTCCTACTCTTAATACCCCGTTCTTGTTCATTCGTCCTCACGCCACTACATACACCAGCCGCAGAGATGGCGGAAGATCCCTTCCTCCAGGTCCAATCGTAAAGCTCCATATCGCCAGTCAAGAAAAGACAAGAGAATAATCACTAACTATGCATTCCCAGAGAAGTCATAAACACTCTACAGACCACCCGCCCTCTCTACTCATCCTTCCTCCGCATCCGCTCGCTCACCACCTCGGCGTCCAACCCCGAACTGCAGCAATCACGCGCCGAGCTCGAGTCGACCTTCGAAGACCTCCGCGCCGACCTCGCCGATCTAACCGAGTCGGTGCGCGTGGTCGAGCTCGACCCTACCGCTATGGACTGGAGCTCGATGAGGTTGAGCGACGACGCAAGTTCGTGGAAGATGTAGGGCGGGAAGTGAACGAGATGGCCGGTGAGGTGAGGAAGCAGGAGGAAACAATGACAGCGACGACAACAAAGAGGAAGAAAGGGAGCAGTGCAGCAGCGCTACCCAATCCCTCGGAATTCGGTGCCTTGTCACCGGATGCAGATGAGCATGATGACGATTACTATGCGACGTATGAACAGCAACGACAGGTTGACATGATGGCTGCGCAGGATGAGCAGTTGGACGGTGTGTTTCGCACGGTGGGCAACCTGCGACAGCAGGCGGACACTATGGGACGAGAATTGGAAGACCAGGCTGTGTTGCTAGATGATGTTGAGAATCTCGCGGATACAGTTGGTGGGAAACTGACGAGTGGAATGAAGAGGATCAGGACTATTGTGAGGAAGAATGAAGGTATGTTACTCTTTTCTTTTTCTTTTTCTTTTTGGTTCTTCTGCATTCGAGACATGAATCATATTCAAAAGCGGAACTAAAGCAAATGGTATAATAGATACGTATTCGACCTGGTGTATCGGAATACTAATTGTCATCCTCGTCCTCCTGTTTATCCTCTTACTTGTGCTGTGAGATTTTTACAAAACAAACCAAAAACTTTTCAAGTCGCCCGAATCTATGGCTAGTGAAACTGGAAAAGGCGAGGGAATAATCAGGCCTTGACCTTCTTGGCCGGACGACCGCCGTCTTCCTGGTCCTCGCTCTCCTCACCTTCGAGATCGTCAAGCTCTTCAATATCCATCTCGTCGAAACCATCATCATCTTCATCGTATGATTCGACTACAAATCGGTTAATCAGCGCGGTTCATTCAACAAGACCGTGCGACATGGAAGTGGACATACCGTAGTACTTGAGAGCATTAGGCCAGAGGTCCTCTGCTAAAGCGACGGCAACCTCATCCCCATCAGGGAACACTTCTACATTAGCAAGACTAGCATGGTCTTGGTCCTCCTCCTCATCATCGTCGTCCTCATCTTCTTCTTCATCATCATCATCATCAACCTTCTCCCCATTTTCAATCTTCTGCCAGTACTCAAGCTGCTCCTTTGCGGCTTCAGCGGACTGTTCAGCCGTGACGTTGTTACCGCGGTATCCGAACCAAGCGAAGAAACTGACATTATAAGGAGTGTCGGGCTCATCATCACCAGCATCCTCTTCCTCCTCCTCCCCAAGAAGACGATTCGTCTCAGCCTCGACCTCCTCTAGCTTATTCTCAAGCTTCTCATACTCCGGCAACGCGGTACGATCACGGGACTTATCCTTCTGCTCAGCCTCGTACAAGTCGCACGCCGCATCCAGCAAGCCCTTGGTCAAATCCTGATCTTTCTTCCAATTGATGCGCACGGGCGCCGAGACGTATCCCTCCCAAAATGGCGTCTACCCTTGGGGGTCCTGGTGACTTTAGTGCGGTAATAGAACTCCTTCACGAGCTGCGCATTGGTGAAATAAGGGTTCTCGTCGCCCGTGACAAAGTCGAATGTGAATCGCACATTGCGTGGATCGCCGCCGTTGCCGTTCTCGTCCACATCGAAGTGCTCGACGGTCAGGTTCTTGAGGCACTGGCCGATGACGGCGGTGTCGAAGGGGTGGATATAGTCGTCGATTTCCAGAGGCGCGTTGGAGAACACGCGCGGCCAGAAATCGGCTTCTTGCAGGCCTTTAGAGGTAACGAGAGCATTTCGTTTGGCGTAGAGCGGGCGTAGAACAGGGATTTGTTTGCGCACTATATTTGTATCAATAGATCAGCATCAAGATTCAATCGATCGATCGATCAAAAATGAATTGAAAAACAGTCAAATGTAAAACAATAAAAGGCCAAAGGTAACACGCACACTGGTCAACCCTGGCGCGTTCGAATTCCTGCTCCAAGTGAGCGATCTTGCGCTTAGCTTCCTTGGGGACAGCAGGAGCAGAGATGCGCTCGAAAAGCGAGGGACTTCTTCTTCGGCCGGCATTTTTCCCTTCTTTTTACTTCTTATTCTTCAGGAGTGACGGGATTATGAAATCTGTAGCTCGAAAGCTGAAAAGTTGAAAAAAGAAGGCTTGTAGGCTGCTTAGGGCAAGCGCTCTGATTAGATGGCGGCTCTCCACACCCGCGGGCGGCCAGGCCAATTAACTTACTTAGGACCAGAGCTAACGCTAAGAGTTTTGAACTGTGCACTTGTCGATGGATTAAATATTGATTTTAATGAATAGTGAATACGTACTCGAGTTAATTGTACGCCATAGTAAAAAAGAAAACACACTAACGTCAAATCAGACTACCGCCCAGAACACATAGGAGTGAATCAAAGATTGCACAGGGAGATGAGAAAGTGAGAGTAGAAAAATAGAAATGACTTTTGTCTCTGCCAGACCCTCCAAATCAACTGAGACTGAAAGCAAAGTGAGAGAGAAATAGTCCAACAGTACGCCGTAAGCTCGATCGATGACGGTTCGTCAGTCGTTCATGATTAAAAATGTCAAAGGTCGTGTGGTGACACCCAGCCAGCCGATATGCAAAGTCATGAGCAAAAAGAAAAGAAAGAGACGCCCGCAATGATTGGAGAAAGATGAGAGATAAGGCCGATATAAAAGAAGAAGAAGAAGAAGAAGAAGCAGTCACAACATCCATTGCAAGCCATTCGCTTCTTCCTCGACTGGAAAGACTTCCCGCGCGTATTCCTCCATGTCACGCCAGCCCTGCCACAGCTTCCTCGCTTCATCCGTGACACGCTGCGACACCACCCCACCGGGTCCTTGCATCATGCCGGCCCCTGCGCCTTTACCTCCCGCGGGTCCAAGACCTTTTGGGGACCCTGCGGCCGGGGTGTTGAATTCCGGCTGTGGGAAATAGGGCGCCCCAATTCTCCGAAGAGCTTCTCGAGCCCCTCTAGTTGCTCGCGATATCCATCGGGGATTCTGACTTTGATTTCAATCTTGCGTGTCTGCCGGTAGGTGCACCGCCGGCCCAATGCACGTCAAAGGCGGCACACACTTGTATTGGAGACAGTGTCTCAAAAGTGAGCGCAATTCTGTAAAAAAAATGTTAGTACATAAGAACAACAATAGAACAATGTCAAACAAAATAATGGTAGGACTAAGAGACGAACCGATGGCCGTTCCATCTCTTTGGCCCGTCTTTGAAAATCTGGATCAAGGCTGGTCCAACATCGTGCTCGGCATCGAGCCATGGCAATGGCACGTCTGGATGGAAAGGGGCAGCCCACTCAAAACTGCCGTCTGGCTGCAACTCCATCTGGAACAGCGGATATGGCAGACTGGTGAAATTATTGTTGTAGATTCCGGCATACACAAAAGTGGCCGGAATGCCGATCTGGCGGACGTAGTTCTCCACGGCGAATTTGCACGCCCACATGGGCAGACCGGGCCAGGGCCCATGCACGGAGTGGTCTGGCATGCTGCTGTAGATGTAATGCTGGATGGAGCCCGCGCGCTTTGCGGCGTCGGCCAGCGCGCGGCCTATGGTGATCTCATCGCCGGCTTGCGACACGGTGTTGATGAAGGCCAGTTGGGCGCCCCTGAAGAGCTCGTCCATCAGGGACGGGTTATTGTTCAGGTCGCCCTTGATGAGCGTGACATTGGGCAGGCCTTGCAGCTCCTCCGCGATGACTCCTTTCAGGGTGTGGGTTTGCGCGCGGACACGGTACCCAAGGGCAGAGGCCACTCGGATGAGGGATGCGGCTTGACGCCCTGTGGCGTTCACCACCGCAATGGTTTTGAGCGGCTGTGTCATTCGCGAAGCTCAAGAAGGAATTTGTAGGGTCGGGAAGCAGGGAGAAAAAAGAGAAAGAGAGCAGAAGGGGATAAGGAGAAAGGAAGAGAAAGATGAAAGGGTGGAGGACGCTGCACGTGACGTGCGAGATATAAAGTTGACGGCTGCTCTCTTCTCTCGGTTCAGGCCAGAATAAATACTGTAAAGTTCACTGTTCAGTGAATGAAAGTTACCGATACCTATGAGTTTCCAGGATCCAGGCAGCAGTGATATAGGTTTCCAGTCAGGATGACGAAACGAGGGCGTACCAGAGACGCGCGGTGCGGGAGAAAAATGTTGATATTTGATAGAGATTAGATAGGTAGGCCGATAGAGATCTCGATGAGGGGAGAGAACGGAGAGAACGGCGAGATTCCGAATAAGAACAAAATGAGAGAGAGGTTTATTGCGCGAGAACAAGTCGACCGTGGAAAAATGATGCGATAATATATGCGCAGGCAGTCAGTCTTCGCGACGGCAGAAGTGGATGGTGCAATTCAACCCGCAAAAACTGGCGGGCGAGGATCATACAAGCGCGCAAGATCAACTTATCAAGCATCTGCCGTGGGATTGTGGAGATCCAGCTACGTAGTAACCAAGTCGTGCTATTGTTAGTTATAGTTATAGGTCACTACGCAGGTAATAAGTGTGTATTATAATTATTCATGTCACGCTGTTCTGGTCGGTGCGTTACATGTGGTAGCAATGGTTGGATGCTATGTAGGTCTCCTTTTTGTCCTTTATGCGAGCAGATTCTTCGTCCTTCTCTTCTTTTCTCCACAGCTCTCCTTCAAAATAATAATAGTGAGCCATTGTCTGAGAAGATTTTTGCTGTGGTACCGGCGGAGCATTGCCGAGCCAGTGGATATTATTCTGTACTGGTAATTTAGGGTTGTGACAGTCCGAGTCCACTGAGCTGAGTCCAGACTGGCCACAGACAACACATAGAGAGAAAAAAGAAAAAGAAAGAAAGAGGAACACGGAGGTATGCTTAGTACTTACTATTCTATGCTAAAGTCTGGCGGCTACAAAGTCTGTCTGTCTGGGGAACTTTGGGCTTAGCACTCTGCGAATTGCATACAAATAAATGCCTCTTCTGCCGGGAAAAGGCCTCGCCAACGCCAGCGCAAAAAAAATGATTAAGATGAATAATGAAAATAGGAAAACAGCGAATGAACGCCCTGCCACGTCTTTGTATCCCAGGAAAGACTTTCCCATTCGAGTCAAAGAAGCGTACATATTAGGGTACCTAGCCCAACCACCAAGGTTTTGGGGATGTAGACTGACTAGACACTGGAACAACCGAATCAGAGCATGCCAAAGCAGAACAGAACGAACGCCTTTTTTCCTTTACGTAACCAGGAACAGGAAGTCATCTCCACTCGAGCAGAGTGCTGCTATTCTGTATTGAATGCATGGCGAGCGTGTTCACTCAGAGAGTGTAATAGACCATTGGCGCGCATCCGACCAAAGACTGAAGGAGCGATGACCACGATATCGCACTCAACCTCTTGCCCACTGCCACTTAACCAAGACACGGCGAGGATCAAGTTTTTCTTCCCCATCAGCAGGGCCCACCGAAATATCCATCCGTATTGTTTTACACTTTCGGTTTATATCAGATCGCGGGGTAAAACGAATAGGTAGGTACCTTACGCAGCATAGGCGATGCGATGCGAGAGGCTGGAAAAGATGGATGAGTCGGCTATCTAGCTGGAGATGGCGTCATGGCGCAGTTGTTTGATCTTCACTGGTGATCGTTGCGGAGGACAGGGATGTATACAACATGCTACGTATGGTAACGAGAATACGCACAATAATACAGAAGTGCAGAGCCGACGCCGGCTAGAAAGCCGGTAATTACGTACTCGGCAATACGCCCCGCACCAGGCCCGCATGCAGCCATGTGATTGGTCGAGACCGTGGAGCCGCGGAAATGCTGAAGAAGAAGTCACCTGACGGGCTAGCCGGGAAAGGCAGGCAAACTGTATCTTGGCGTAGCACGTGCCCGAGCCTTGCATCGCGCTCCAAGTCACTGTCACGGCGACGTAACGAGAACTCCGAGCAAATTATCGGCTGCTACGATGGCACGCCCGCACAGTACGTACAACAGAGTAACATACTATATCAAGCCGGTGCTGACCCCGCCATCGCCTGCATCCTGTTGCTATCCCCGTCGCCATCTGGACTGGATTGAACCTCGTCTTTATGCCGCTCCTTTAAACTCCTCGATCCCACGCCCGCCAGCGCCCATATCCCCGGCCGTCGTCGCGCGTGTATCTCTGCCAGCGCCCTCTCGTCCGCGTGCAGATGGGCTCCGGATTTGCGGAGGAGCATGACATGGTCGGAGAGACCCGCGTTGGCTGCGAGAAACAGTGGTGTTCGTCCCGCCCGGTTCCGGAGATGCACTGATGCGCCCTGTAGAAGAAAGTAGCGGAGAATATCGAGTGACGGCGACTGTGACGCAATGTGCTATATGTATTCCACAATCATTACAATTAGCGTGCATGTATGAGCAGATATATTCTGAGACGGAAGAGCCAACCTACCACCGGTGTGTTGCCTGCGTAATCGCTATCATTAAGCACCTGGTTGTTCTCCCCTTCATCAAATCTTGCACCTTCTCAAGGTCTCCTTGCGCGATGGCATACCCAAGTGCCGTAAGTGTCGTAGTGCGCGCCGAGAGACCGCCGCCATCAGGATGTCGGAATACGGTTTGCGAGTGCGACGTGAGCTCTCCGCGTAACGAGCTGGCCATGTCACGCGCGATCGATGCTGGTGTCGAGTCTGGCAACGCCAACAGATACGCAAGTTTTGTAAGTGCCGCTTCGGTGGTCATGTCTTGTCCTGCCACCACGCCCGCTCGAAAGAGTGTCATCCCAGGCGCATATACGGGGCTCACATGACCCGTGAGACCTGTTGAGTGAGCGGAGAAAAATAGAGAAGAAGAACGAGCGAATAACTTACATTGCGTGATGTTAATTATGACAATCCCCGTTGAATGGCGCTCGCCAGGACTTTGGTCATGGCATCGTCTCGCCCTCCGGGAGCATTGCCAGCCCCAAATGTTTCCAAGACAAGCCCGCGCAAACCTTCCAATTGAAGAACGGCATCCACCATCTCCGGCTTGATACCGGGGAATATGCGAAGGCATGCGACGTGGCTCGTATCCAAGTTGGTGCGGATACTGAAATTCTCTATACTCGTGGGCCGTTGGACGAGGTCCCAGTTGACGTGCGTCTGCATGGACGTGGTCACCGCGAGAGGCGGCGCGTTGGGAGAATCAAAAGCAGCAAAGTCGCTGGCGGCGACCTTGGTTGCTCTGTTCCCCGGAAGAGCTTGTAGTTGAAGTAGAGACACACTTCCGGAATCATGAAATGCCCGGCTACCACCAGACTTCCCAGAAGATTGTCAGATGCATCGTTCTGTAGCTCGGACATGGGTGCCTGCGACCCTGTAAGAATCACGGGCTTTCCGAGGTTTTGAAGCATGAAGCTCAATGCAGAGCAAGTATACGCCAAGCTATCCGTTCCATGCTGCCCATAAATCAGCCCCTCAATCTAGCAAGACGATAAAAGAAAAGAAGAAAAGTACAAGGACGACAAAAGCGTCGAATAAAGTGTAATTATTGTAGATTGTCTGGGCAATTTCTGCCCATCCTTTGGAGTCAATCGAGCTACTATCAAGGAGTTCCTCAAACTCAAAGACAGTATACCGCACCTGGCGCTCGTATAAACTGGGTGGTGTTCGCAGACTCGAAGATTTCTTGCGTTCACCTGCGGAATTCACAACCACATCCAGGGACACCTGCGGGAGGGAGCCGTCGTTGAAGATGGGGTTTTAGCGAGGCAGGTCTGCTGAAAGTCGCGCGCCGGTACGAATCCTGATGACGATCGCTGCATGCAAATCGTGCCACCGGTCATAATAATGAGGACCTGAGACTCCGGAAAGGAGGAACTGGGCAGTGGGTGTGCGTCCATTTTCTTCAGCTTCCGACTAGTGCTGTGCGGCTGAAAATATTTGAAATATGGCTAGGACGGCAGGTGTCCTGCTCATCGTATCGAGGCGGAGATTTGTCTCCAGCCAGGTGAGCAAGTGTTGCTGGGCATGATGGTAGAACGTGGTGTAAATTCAACAGTGGAGCCGTATTGGCGGGACCTCATTGGCTCTATACGACTGACCAATGACAGACTCGCGACTATATAAATAATTAAATATTCTCTGAATCTCCTCCCTATCTATATCTATGTCTTGCCATTCTAGGGGCTCAATCTGCTTTTATCTACCAATAGCTGCACCATTCTGCGTGCCTGGGTCTACTATATAGATATAGGTGTGTATAGTTATAGTACGTTGGCTCAATCTTTGACCCTGCCAGCTAATCTCAGCACCGCCATCAGCTCTTTTCCTCATCTCGAATCGACTGCAGGAGACTACCTAGGTACACAGATTCTCTGAAAGAGTCTTCAGAGAAAGGGAAAAGGGCATTGATTGGCTGGCACGAGGAAACACTACAGAGGATGCCGTGACTAAGCAACCATGCATTCCATCGCGGCCTCCTTCGCTCCTTCCTCCTCGCTCTTACTTGTTTATGCCTGCTCTCATCCTTGCCATCCATCACGCTTCATTTTCACCAGTCTGCTCGTTCCTGCTGGCCAGCAACACCTGTCACTCGTTACATTTCCTCGAATCGCCTGCGCCTACCTCGAAATCAGTTCAATTGCATCTTTCTTTGCTCCGTCGTTCTAGGACTGGATTCTGCGACATCTTTTTCCGCCACCCTCTACCTCAAGAAAATCGAGCACAGGCGACAAGCTTGTGCTTCTGATCTCACCGTATTTGTCGGCATCATGAAGAACTCATTCCATTGCGCCATATTCCGCAGACAGCAGACCAGACTGGCACGGTCATTTCATCGCCAACACACCTTGCCACCATCTCAAATTGGATATCTGCTTGTACTCTGACATAACGTTCATCCTGAAGACTCGCAGCCTTTCCCCAAGGGTTTCGCATGATCGCTGGTGACCAGTTTTGCGAAACTTCACAGGCCCCGCTACAGGCGAAAAGGATTTCCTTGATGAAAATTGCTGTGATGGTCTGCGCATTGAGCTCATGTTTCCATCTTGCTGGAATACTATCCAGGTGCCGTCGACGACGTCTGGTCCCGTACAAGCACTGCCGAATGGCGTTTCAAGAAAAGCTGGTGAGTGTGATATTGTCGTCGTTCACAAGACGGTTATTGTTGAAGTTGGCAACGACGGTGTTCCTATAAAGACGCTTGCACCTGTTGAGAGCACTACGACAGGCACCTATGCTGTCGCTACGCCACCGACAACCTGAAACGTGGGAAACATTCCAAGGTTCGCGATAACTCGCCTTTCCACCGCATACATGATCGACATGCGCATGATGGCTATGATCACCGCCATTGAAAATGGCTTGAGTCCTAGCCATATAAGAATTGTCAAATCAAAACTGATACACCATTTTGAAGGAGAACTCTGTTATCCGTGCACATTTTCTGGTCTTGTCGGGGACCTAATTTGGAAGATGGCGTGTCCTGATTAATAATGACGCGGCGGAAAGTTTCACGCATCTCAATCACCGACTGTTTCTGCTA
Organism: Talaromyces trachyspermus; assembly: GCA_020137715.1. Lineage (NCBI taxonomy): Eukaryota > Fungi > Ascomycota > Eurotiomycetes > Eurotiales > Trichocomaceae > Talaromyces > Talaromyces trachyspermus. The sequence continues at coordinate 5,839,513 of JACGXQ010000015.1, read as the reverse complement.
GGAAGATGCATGCCCCGCCATAGCATCCAAGAGGAGAGGATTGATAGGCTATGGGTTATATCAAGCTTAGAGAACCCTACAGCCCATCGGAATTTCGTCGATTGTTATTGCTTTATTGGGATTAATAATCATTACTTCATAAGCGGACTCGAATTCATTGTCGCTATGAAGTTCGGGGATAAGAGATACATTATCTCCTTCCTTAAGAGGTATAAATTGGCAAGCCTCCCACTTCAGAGAACCGAATTTCTTGCATTCGTAGGAGAAACAGGCGGAAACCCGGAACAATCTGAAAATGGCCGACAACCTTCCTCCAATGGAATACCGCCACCTGGGTAACAGTGGCTTGCTGGTCTCGGTAATATCTCTAGGAGGATGGCTTACTTATGGAGGACATGTTGAAGATGGTATTCTCCGTCACTCTTTTCTTGCCCCTTCATGTATTTCGCTAATAAACAGCAGAGAAAACGTTTGCCTGCATGAAAGCCGCGTACGATGCCGGCATCAATTTCTTCGATACGGCAGAGGGATATGCCGGTGGACAGTCGGAAATCGTAATGGGCAAGGCAATTAAAAATACGGATGGAAGCGACAGGATCTTGTTATTTCCACCAAGGTTGGAGCACTTACTATGCGGCATTTAACGAGACTTTGCTGACAAGATATGAATGTATATAGATTTATTTCGGACAAGCCAATGGCAAAGACCCAGAAAATCCTCTCAATAACAGGGCCTTTCTCGCAAACACATCATCGAGGGATTAGATCTCTCGCTCAAACGTCTTGACCTGCCTTACGTGGATATTGTCTACGCCCACCGGCCCGACCGAACTACCCCTATGCACGAAATCGTGCGGGCTTTCAACCACGTCATCAACCAAGGCAAGGCGTTCTACTGGGGCACGTCTGAATGGAGCGCGTCCGAGATCGCCGACGCCTGGCGCTGGGCTGACAAGCTGGGACTCATTGGTCCTGTGGTTGAACAGCCGCAGTACAACCTGTTGGCTCGCGAACGCGTGGAGAGGGAATACCGCTGGCTCTACGCCGAGCACGGTTTGGGTCTGACCGTATTCTCACCTCTTAAAGGCGGTGTCTTGACAGGAAAATACAACGATGTCGAAGCACCACCGCCAGGTTCTCGGCTGAAGGAAGGGGACGGAAATTGGAATACGTTACCAATTTATCAAAGACATGGGGCAACGAGGCTTGGAAGAAGAACTTGGCTGTCGTAGCAAAATTGAAGCCCATCGCGGAAGAGCTCAATGTCACATTGGCTCAGCTGGCACTTGCTTGGGCACTCAAGAACCCCAATGTCTCTTCGTTGATTACGGGGCGTCGAGACCGGAACAGGTTTATGAGAACGTCAAGGCGATTGGGGTGGTGAAGAAGCTGACGCCAGATATTATGGAGAAGATTGAGAAGGCTGCGCAGACAGCACCAGAGGTAGAGCCGCTACGTGCTTAGTTTATGATAGGCATTGGCTAGAAAATTTCATGAATTACAAGCAAGTTCGTTCAACATAATCGGATATCTAGATTCTCAAGAACGCTCATTCGGCAATGGTAAGTATGTAACAGGGTATTACAAACATAGAAACAATCAAAAGAGACAAATCAGCCAGCAACGAATTTCTTTCCAGAATTCGTGAAAAATCCTTTCCCTTCGTCATCGACACCACGAATCCAGGCAGACTAAAGTTTCCGATCTGGCCAGCACCAGTAGATTTACCAATCGGCACACCCATCATCAAAGATATATTGGTGTTATAAGTGGCACTTTTGCCTTTACCCGTAATATCGACCTTGAGGTTCGACACCAGCACGGCAATCTGCCCGGCAATCCGCGACAACAGGCGTTCGGAGTAGTGCGTGATATCACCTACGGCATATACAGACTCAAGCGCCGATGAAGATGACGATGAAGGTACGACCTTGAAATGCGCATCGACCTTCACCCAGCCAGACTCGTTAAGCAGCGAGGCCGGGATAAAGCTATTATTGGGCACGGAGCCCGTGGTCGCAATATACGCATCGGCCGAAAGAATCTCGCCGTCCGCCAAGGTGACAGTCCACTTGTTAGTTCCTGCTGCTGCTTCATCGAGCTGCTGCTCGGCTGACTGCACGGTCTTTCCCGTGAGGATCTCAACGCCCTTGGACTTGAGGATTTTGGCCGCCTTGTGGCGTGCGGATGCCTTGAGGATGGGTAGCACGGAGTCCGAGTTCGTGACTATTGTGACTTTGCTGTCTGGGTAAGCGTCGGTGATTTCACCGGCCAATTCCACGCCAAGGGGCCCGCGCCGCCGATAATGATGCTTTTCGCGCCCTTGATGGCTTCTTGCGCGGCTTTGATTTCCGAGTCGAGTTGGCCGCCGCCGCCTTCTTGAGCGGGTTTGAATGGCACTTTGAGAGATGCATTGCCCGTGCTGGCGTTGGACGTGCTACCGGATGCGATGACGAGGTAGTCATAGGCTAGATCTGTGGTGGTAGTAGTCGCGTTCTCTTGCACAACGGAGACTTTCTTGCCCTGGAGATCGATGGAGACGGCTTTTCCTGTACGAATTCGAATGCGTTCTTGCGGTTGGGGTATTTGTCAAACAGAGGTACGATCTTGTATAGGTATTTCTCCCGGGCGATGTGGCCCGGTTTGGCGACGATTCTGGGAGAAGCGATATTGAAGAAAAACTCGTCTAGTAAATGCTATTAGAAGGGTGAGTTCATCAACAAAAAGGGGGAGAGAAGGAAGGAGAAGGACTCACCAGAGGGATTTACCAACACCACTCTCGCATCGGGGACTTCTTTCAACAGGCCATGAGCAACGTTGATGCCGGCCCAGGACGCGCCGATAATAACGACCGTTTTGAGGGTTTTGGCGCTGCCATTGTTGCTGAACGTCGTCTCCAGAACCAGAGCGCAAGCAGAGGGAGAGCAGCGAGGGTCGCGGTGAGGTAGATGGAAGCGCGATTTGCGTCGGTCATATTTTTGTCTCGCTCCTTGCTGGTGAATCAGCAGGGTTTTGGCACGGATCGCGCCATGCAGCGAAGATATTCCTGGATAAATGATTTCTAATCGTTTTCGCGCCGTTTCCTATGTAACGTAGCGCCGGCTGGAGATTAGAACTAAGCCGAGGCATGTCCTAAGTATCTTAGGATAGTCGAAATCGGAATGGTTGTTTAGAGCTTGGAATTAGGGCTACCTAGGTATACAACGGAAATCAAGCGGAGGAAATCCCGCCGGAATTTCCTCCGTGCGTGGCAACTGCCAGAATACGAAGGACTACCCAGTCTACCTGGTTATCTAGGTAGACTTGCGATATTTGAGAGGAACCTTGGAATGTATTGACGGATTTGGCTGTCCGACTCCGTTTATTCTCCTGAGCAGCCATGTATATAAATATACCTAGGTATCCTCCAGCCATGCCGTCAACCTTGGAATTCGAGTCCTTCCTTAGATAGGTCTCTCGAACAGCGACGTGTCTATATAGGGTCAAATTCTCGCCATTACAATGCCCAAAACCGTTCTGATTACCGGCTGCAGCCATGGCGGCCTCGGTGCAGCAATGGCAAAGGTCTATCACGCCAAAGGCTTCCGGGTCTTCGCCACGCTGCGCAACAGGGCCAAGGCCGGATCTCTGGCGGACATCGATGGCATAGAGATCGTCGAGCTCGAAGTCACGTCCGTCGAGTCCATTCGTCAATGCGCAGATACCATTGCGAAACGTACAGGAGGCGCACTCGACGTGCTCGTCAACAACGCTGGCGTCAACGCCGTCGTGCCGCTGCTAGACGCCTCCCTCGACTACGCGAAGAAGGTATACGATGCGAATGTTTGGAGTATCCTTGCCATGGCCCAGGCCTTTGCCCCGATGCTCATCAAGGCCAAGGGGATTATGTGCAATATCAGTTCAGTGTCTAGTGAAATGGTCTTCGCATGGGCGGGTACGTATCTACTCTCTCTCTCTCTCACAGTGACACACCTGATCTATCGGAGAACCCCCGGCTGAGTCTGATAAATCATACAGGTATATATAGCAGCTCCAGGAGCGCTGAAACGAGGCTTTCCGAGACGCTACGTCTCGAGCTGGCACCCCTTGGCGTGCGCGTTGTCACCGTCATCCTCGGCGGCGTCCAGACAAGCGGAAACGATCCTAACAATATCGCGGACCTTGAGCTGCCGCCAAATTCGTACTACCGGAAGATTACGGCGGTCATAGATCGCCACAAGAAGACCATGGTGCACCCGAACAAACAGAATGTCGACGTGGCAGCAAAGAACGTAGTCGAAGACGTTCTCAGCGGTCGCAGCATCTTCATTCGTCGCGGCCAGGCTTCTACTCTTAGTTGGTTCTGCAATACGTTTCTTCCCTACGGACTGTTCACTTGGATGATCAATCGGGAGTCGGCTCTTGGTGAAATTGGGTTTGAAGATACCGCATGAGTTTGAGCGTTCGTTTATCTCACTTGTGTATTATATACTTGTTTCAGAGTATTGGAGATTTTGTGCAGTGTACCGAGATACCTAATGCTGCGATCTTTAGTGTACTTCCTATAAAGTTGACATTATTCAAAGTCATGTCAGGAAAAAGAAATAGTAGCTCTATCAACATGTAGGCTATTACATGTCTGGACGTAAATTGATAGATTGAGCTCTTCTAAAACTATAAGCCCTTAACGGTAATACATAGATTATTAGTATTCGAAGATGTACATGATGATGATATATGCATAATCGCCTGCACAACTGCGACGGATGAGTGAATGCGGATAGGAAAGAATCTAGTCTAGTAATCTCTATCTATAATGGCGTTCAGATAAATCCACTCGTCTTAAGACTCGATGACCTCTGTCGTGGTCTCCCTCGCCTCCCTTGCTCTCGATAAAGTGCTTGATTCTGTTCTTGGGCAGCCACGAATCTTCCGGCGTCAACAAGTACGAGATAATGGCGAAGATGGTAACAGCACCCATGATGACGGGGGCGTCTGTACAAGCCAATTAGTTAGCTTGAGGCCATATCCGACGAGAAAGGAAGAAAAGAAAAATTGCTTACAGTTCAAGGTCGCGCCAGTCACGGAAACTCATAAGGAGAATATAGAACAGCGACCACCCAGCCATTCCAAAATGGAAATGACCTGGAACGGCTTACTCCACCGACCCAGGCTCCATCTCGGCGTGGGAAACGAGTTTGGTGTAAGGAAGACGCGGCCGAGGCAAATGAGACCATAGGCAGCCGCAGAAGGTACACCGGCAGCTGATATAAGAGAAGTGAAAGCCACGGAAGAGGGCAGGATTGTGCATGAGACAAGTGCCGCCACGCCCCAGACAACAATGACAGCATTGCGAGGCTGTCCTTCAGGCGAGACTCTAGAGACCCAGCCGGAGAAGGGTAGAACTCCGTCACGGGCGACCGCGAAGACGAGACGAGAAGCAGCGACGATGGCGATTGCAGTATTCTTTTGAATTTGTCAGTCCAGTTTCTTCTCCTCAAAAGAGAAAAAGGTACCTGCAGGCAAGGAAGAGTACTTACAAACCACAACGCGACAATGCAAACAATATTCATAAATATATGCCCTCCCTGCCCTAGGACAACGGCGTATAGCGAGACGAATGGTTGAGGTGCTCCAAAAGAGAATAAGATGTCGGGGGTAGGCTAGAAGGGAATTTTTGTTAGACAATACAGTTTAGGTAGTGTTAGCGAAAGACATACCGCGCAGAAGAGAAATAGAATAATAACAATCAACCCTCCCAAGCCGCTGACAACGGTACTCCAGAAGATACCGCGAGCAGCAACGACAGAGGCATTTTTCGTTTCTTCAGCGACATGGCCAGAAGCATCAAATCCAATCAAGATGCCCGCTGTGGCGAGGTAGGACAGACACCAGTTCCATCCTGCAGGAGCACCGGTGCCGTTGTAGGTGGTCATAAAAGCCTCATTGGTGGAACGGAAACCCCAGGTATTGACGACGCCGATGGGCAGCCAGATCATGTTGAGCAAGAAATCGAGAAGCACCATGGCAGAGGATAGGTAGAAGACCCATCGGAAGTATTTTGCTAGTAGTTTGATGATCATTGATTAATCACAGTACCCCTTTTGGGCCAGTCTGAGAAACATACGAGGAATAAAATTGACTACTGCAGCCAACGCCAGGAGGACTTCGGTGACAGCCCATTGCACAGCTCGGAATTTCACGTCGCCGGGATCGGTAGGGAAGCTGAGATTAAACACGGTAATTTCCTTGATCCACATATTAGACCCTGAAGAGGAAGAAAAGGAGAATGCAGTGACAAACCGAAAGCATATAGTTTGTTGCAGCCTGAGTGTTGCTCGCACAGAACGTGGTCCAGGCAGTGGTACTCCACCATGCAACGACAAATCCTAGCAGACGACCGAACTTGGGACCGCCGGCTTCAGCTGCCCAGAGATAGATGGAGCCTGCAGAGGGCGAAGCCGAACATACTTCGGCAATGACGGCAGCTGTTATAAAGCTGAACACCAAGGTGACCAAGTAGCTCGTCCTGTGTCACTTAGTCAGTGACACTGCAGAAGAGGACTACCTAGGTAGGTACCTAGGTATCGGGAGTTGTGCGTACCAGTAGGCCAGGTTACCACCGCTGGCAATGCCAGTGCTGAAGGTGACACGAACACCTCCGACAAAGTACAGAGCCGCTTGAAAAGGGCATTAGCAGGCAGGGTTTACCTAGGTTTATAGAGTGACTATAGAAAAGCCATACCAAAAGTGGTCGAGAAATTCTCCAGGAAGGTGTACGATCTATGCAAGACCTAAACACGGTTGCCTGACTTAGATGATGCCCTTATTTCTTTACTCTGGTTACGCTTGATCATACCTGCTTATAACCCATTGTTTCCTATCGCATCGGTTAGTATCGGAACAAGACCGGAGCGAGCTTCATCTGAGCACGAAACGAAACACAGGACATACCAACAGAGCCGCATCCTCGTCAATCACAGATTGGTCTCTTGAGACCTCTTCTGCGGGGTTTGGGACGGGGACAGCATTGCCCTCTTGACTGCCATATTGTTGCGACATTCCCGACCCTCAGCACAGACTGCGCGCGGGGTTTTGCAATTGATAGCCAAGACCGGTAAAACCAATTTTATAGATAGGATAGAGGCGAAGAAGGACCTGGCGCGGTTAATAAACGGAAATATATATACAATTTATGAGAATGTTGTGTTGGAAGTGGAACAAGGAGGGAAAAATTTTCTTTTTCTTTTCTTTTCATCAGGTGGTGTTCCCAAGGTTTATTTAGGTACAATTTCATGAGAAGAAATTATCATGAGGTCTAAAATCTTGCAGCAAATGAGCGTTGACGAAAATTCCGTCAAAAGCCAGGTACGAGTTAGCCCACTTGATTCATTTAATATTGTCTGTGCTAGCGAAAGGGCCCGGTGAAGCCTCGATGTACCTCGCCATACAAATTTGTATGCAAAGGTACATCCGTGCCCGCTCATTACAAACTAGTCGCGGCCTGACTAATAAGGCTTACACTAAGGCCTCGTCCGTAACGGGCATAGTGTTCTCCTATCTGGGACTAGTTCTTATTTCAGTCTCAAAAATTCATCACGTCCTTCTTTTTATTTTTGAAGAGAAGAGCAAAAGCTTCAGTTTGGTACAAGAGCTCAATCCGTCCATTTATCTATAGCAAATGCCGTCCCAGGTCTTGTCAGGCCATCTACCGCTTCCCAAACTCCGCTCGACACATATCCGCAAGGAAAACCAGCGGCCGTCGGTTATTACCCTTTCGCAATCACACGGCGATGCATACATTGAACAATCCTTGTGCCAACCAGAGAAGCTAGAACCAGCTTCATCAAAGAATTGTCGCAGCCAGCCTTGCATGTTTCTGTGTGGACACATCCCGATACTTCTAAGTGAACGCGGCCTGCTGTCTGTTCCACGGCCTGTCCCCGAAAGTTATACTCATTTCGTACTCGCAAGTTTTTGTATTCCTCTTCCCAGTAAAACAAGGTGGTCACGGAAACCAACGCATGAGGATAACCTATGAAAGTGCAACGGTGGCCCTCGCTCAGGCAAAGTAGAGGCATACTGCATAAATATTGTAGCTTATCGGGGTCTCTCTTCGAGGCGATTTTGCCATGAGTACGATATGGCGTTTCTCAGGATACGTGATGCTTGAGCAGGGACAAATATCAACCATGCCCGCGTACGGCACGCACCCGGACAGTCGCCGTTGAGAAGATAGCGAGAATAAGCTCGGAGGGCGCCATGCAGAGCGCAAATGGAGATTCCAGCATCCCTTGCAATATTTCCAGCGGCTGTCCTCCAGTCTGGTGAGCAGCTCTATTCTAGAAGGGCTTTTGACGTCCTCGTAGCTGCCCATGAAGGGCCGTTTCTCGGACGGGAAAAGCTGCCGCATGTTTTGAGCTTCTGGAAGAGAAAGAAAATAAATATAAAAGGGTTTGCAACTTAGAGCGAGGCAAATCTGATCTACTGTCGAGAGCAGCTCAAAAATCATATCCAGTATCTCCCATGGCACCTTCTGCTGAATGAGCGATTCTGGCGGATGCCGCCGAAATATGACCCCTTTAAGGGAAGCGAATCGGGCCCTGATGCGTTGGCGATTCATATTGATGTTTGTGCAGAGTATAGTCGCGCAGATGCAGAGAGCATCATCATGTTAAGAACTTAGAGCATCGTTGCCTAGCTACGTTTCCTAGGTGTCGGCGTCATTCTAGGTAACATGTTTATGCCTGAGGCCAAACACAGATGCTGAGCGCTTTCCCCAAATAGGCACACTGAACCGGATGCCCTAATTGCCGTTTTGGACATAATACAAAGCCCTAAAAGAGTGCTTGCTAGGCATTAAAAGGATGTCTAGTCGTGGGCTCTGCAGAGCTGTCAACCTAACCAGAACAGCCCCAATGATTCTCGGCTTGTAGAGAAAATTCAAAAGCTTTGTTTTGTTATATCACTGTGGCGAGTTGTCCGAAATCTTCAAGGACTTAGTTGACTAGACATCAATCTGAATTGTCGAGTTTATATTGTCAAGCTGAGATTAAAGATGCACAATTCATTGCGTCCTCATTAATTTCCTACGTTAAACTATATCCATGTTCGCTAAGCGCAAGCTCTCACTACGGCAGCCCGTTGCAAATAGGGATGAAAATGGCAGCGTTGGTTAATGGCGCATGATTTATCAATACTGCTACAATTGCAGTCACGACAAACTCAAACAAATGACCAAGATGCCTAGACTAGGTACTAGATGGCGATTCACAACTCAATTACATCAAAACACAAGGACCAGGCCGATGACTTTTCAAGTTGACCTTGTCTTTGCTCAACTTGACAACTGGGAACTCGGAAATATGCAATTTGGCGCTTGCAAATGGAACTAATTTCACGGTAAAGGGCTTGCCAGTCGCCGCTGGATTTGCTGGCGGAAGGCCTGCACAGTCGCCTTCCAACGCCCAATTAGAGATCCTAGTGCCTGCCACATTGATGGACACCGGCGGCGCTCCGGATGCAAAAACAGGATTAGGAAGATTTCCCTTTTACTTCCGATCGGTGGAAGTGCATCTGAGAAGGATCAATGGCCACTCGCCAGTCGGCTGTCGGGGTGTATTCCACGTCACAGAGCTTCGGTGAGTACCTGGCATCCGGCAATGGCTTCCATTCTGCGAAATGCGTTGGAGGACCGACCTTGGCCTTGTGCGGGATCTCCATGGCGTACGAAAGTGCGCCTCTATATATAGCAACCGCGTTGTTCGATCGTGGTACAACGCGAATCTCAGCATGTAGTGTGACTGTAAATGTCGTCTTACCCGGTGTTATGGCAACCTTGAATAAATTGTTCGCGTCTACTTCTATAGTCTCTTCCTTGACTGCTTCGTTTTCAGGGGCTCTGCTTATCGTGGTTCCTTTAGTGGCCCATTCTGGGATTCGTATGTAAAAATCAAAGGGCTGGTCGGTCTCGATCTTATAACTGAGTTTTTCGTCAAACGGGTAATGAGTGTCGCTAGTGATGTGTATTGGTTTGCTGCCTGTGACTGGGATTTTGGCCTCTGCTGGAACGAGGAACTGATGCACAATAGATTTCAAGTCTGAACTAGCGACAAAAGCGTTCATTGCAAATTTTGGTAGGGCTTGGGAATGATTAACCAAGCAACATGGCTATTTCAACGTTAGTCTTGCCAATTATCAAGGCCACCACCAGAGCCGAGACGAGACTCACATAATTGACTTCCAAGCCATATACCAGAGCACGTCCTCCACAGTTAAAAAGGGCCAATTTGCAAGATTCCTCGCCCAGACTTCGTTGCTCTGCGTCAAATAATTATGGGCCCACCAGTCCTCTGTCATCCCGGCGGGTAATCCATTGAATGTGGCAAGTTCGGCTCTATCCGCGTAGCTGTTGTCCCCAAACAAGCGATACATATATGATAGAGAGAAAATCAACTCTGCCGTTCCGCAGAGCTCTGCTCCTCGTTTTGGGTGGAGGCCTGCCAGAAATTCATCGCCCGAGATTGCTCCGAACGTTGTCCCGTGATATTTGAATACCATATCAACGGATCGGCGTGTATGTGCCACCAGTTCATGATCATGGTTCATCCGGTAGAGTTGTGGCATGTAGCGCAATGCTATTAGTTATTAGTCTCGTAAAAGTAAGAGGACTGTGCGATTGCCTTATTACCAACCTTCAGACACATTCACCACATGATTCATGAGTGTAGATCCTGGAGCTGCTGGCTCCTTCGGGAATTGCTCTTCAGTGAAAAACTTGGACCAATCACGGTCGCCTACACGGGTGGCCTCCCACGCGAGATCCATGGTGTCCCAGATTAATTTCTTGTCCTGTCTATTGTGCACCTGGTCGTACAGCCATTGCAGCGACGTGGACAACTCGTGTGCGCGTGTAATGCAAAATTCATCAAACTCGTCACCGGGGTGAGGGATCAGCCCCTGGAAGTTGTCCTTGAGCATGGAGTTGACAAGTTTGGTGAAACCAAGCATAGCCTTGACGATGCGATCGTACTGAGATGGGTCTGCAAGCGCGTGGTTCACCATGCCCATCAACACAAGACACCGTGCCCAGATTCCCCGGCCGTGCTTTGTGTACTCCGGGCCAATCCAGCCGTCGGCATGTTGGTTCTTCAGCGTGCGGTCCAGGAATTCGTTCGCCTGCTTTTTCAATTCATCGTCGTCCAGTATATAAGCGAGCGGCACGATGTAATTGTACCAGTATGGAGCGGATTCGCGCAAGGAGCTGTACTCGACATCGCCGCCGAGCCAGCTGCTGTCTTTCACGTAGCGATGGAAGTGGTAGAGATTCCCGCCCAGCCCGTCTGCACAGAGTCTCAGCTGATCGCGGATCCACCCGCGAGGCTGCACCGCGCCCAGCGGGAGGAGATCGAAAGCAAAAGGGGCTAAGGCTGGAGACTTCATCTGCATGTTCGTTGAGGAGTTAGTTGTAAGTTGTAAGAAGGCAAGAAGATCGCGAGCGTCGCCGATTGACAAGCCGCAGTTAAGTTAGCTCAACTTAGTTAACTTAGTTAAGGCGCGATGAGGTCATCCCTGCCGGGCAACTGCCAGCCTGGGGTAGCGCCGGAGACTAGCCGAGTTTGGAATAGCGCGTCACGGGACCCCGCATCCATCATGGTCCGCGGCCAATCATCAGTCATCAGTCATCTTTTTACTGTGCTGTGCTTGTTCGGAGGGAATGCTTTGCGACAGAGAGTCTTGGATTGTGAACCATCATGCTCAAGGTACCATATAACTTGCGCGCATGTAGGAATTGCTACTGTGTTTACTACCTGCCAGTCTATGCTGTAGGATCCACACGCGCAGTCTTCCCCGCGCGAACCCCGGCTTTTGATAAGTTATGCTTTGCCGGACTGCTATTAGCGATACCACAGCTTGCGTTGAATGGATGGCAGATACTAGATAGTAGATACACATAGCCTGAAAGTACTGGAATATTAGTGGTCCACTCCATGGGTAATGGCAGGAAAAGCATCCGATTATCCGGTCAGGAGACAGGTACTAGTTCTGTGACAGTGCGGGGGTACAGGCAATGGCATGCCTGAGGTTCCTTCTCTGTTCTCCGCTTTGGCCCTTGCAACCTTCCGCGTCCTCTCCGGTTCTCCCTGCTACGTCGCACTTCGTCTTCTTCATGCAGTCTGTGAGCATGTTTTTCTGTGTTCCATCGTAGTGTTTACAGATTACCGTTCAGGCCGCTCACAATGAGCTGGTTTATGAAGGCGCCAGTGGCGCCGTCCTCTCTCATGCCACCTTTGAAACCAGGCCGGTTCCTGCGTGTGCTGGGATGCTCAGGTATGCAGCTTCTATCTGCTGTTGCGCTGAAAGCGAAGAACCCCAATAATTCGCGCATGTCACTCACCTCGAATAGCATGGCAGGGCCAACGTCTGAAGGCGAACTCACACACATATCCATGGAATTACCACGAGCGTTCTCCCGCTGCACAATGTATGCCCTATAAACGCGGTTTCGCGACAGCATCAATTCCTCGGTGGTGGTGCCTTACAAGTCGCTTACGGTTGGCATTCCGCGCGAGACATTCCCAAACGAGCGCCGCGTGGCCATTACGCCTCAAAACGTAGTGCTCCTTTTGAAAAAGGGCTTCTCAAGGGTGCTCATAGAAACTGGTGCTGGATCCGAAGCCCAGTTCACGGATGAAGCTTATAGAAAGGCCGGTGCAATTATCGTGGAAAAGGATGCGGTCTGGTCGCAGAGCGATATTGTCTTGAAAGTTCGCGCTCCCGGATTAGGGATGGCCCTCTGAATGAAGTAGATGCCATCCGTAGTGGCACAACCATCATCTCTTTTCTTTATCCTGCGCAGAACAAGCCGGTTGTCGAAGCCCTCGCAGGTCGCGGAATTACCTCGTTCGCCATGGACAAGATCCCTAGGATCTCACGCGCCCAGGTTTTCGATGCCTTAAGGTCAGCCAAAATCTCAGAGGAAACTGCTAACTTCCAATGAATTCAAGACACTAACGAGCACTTGATTCATTCAACAGCTCAATGGCTAATATTGCTGGATACAAAGCCGTCCTGGAGGCCTCTAACGAGTTTGGTCGCTTCCTAACTGGCCAAGTAACTGCTGCTGGGTAAAGTGTTCTATTCTATTCTGACCGTATCGAGGATGGAAATCACTGACGGTAGCGTGGCGCAACAGAAAGGTTACTATATTCACATAGTTATTTTTGAAGTTTGATTAACCTAGCTTTCTAGATCCCCTAGTAAAGTTCTTGTGATAGGAGCAGGCGTTGCTGGGTTGAGCGCAATTGCCGCTGTATGCGATTAATACACTGCGTCCATTAAATGCTAGGATGATACGTCCTGCTAACACCTACAGTAGGCACGTCGAAACGGTGCAATTGTTCGTGCTTTTGACACACGCTCCGCGGCCCGCGAACAGGTACAATCATTGGGCGCAGAATTCATCGAAGTCGATCTGGAAGAAGATGGCTCCGGACAAGGTGGCTACGCCAAAGAAATGTCTAAGGAGTTCATTGAGGCCGAGATGAAGTTATTCATGGAGCAATGCCGTGAAGTGGACATTGTTATTACAACCGCTCTAATTCCTGGCAAGCCTGCGCCAAAGCTCATCACTAAAGAGGTATGTAAGCTTTTGCGAATCTCATATACATTACTCCTTTTAACACGGGATAGATGGTACGTGCGATGAAACCAGGATCAGTCGTTGTTGATCTTGCCGCCGAGGCTGGAGGTAACTGCGAAGCTACCGTTCCAGGCAAAATAAGTGTATACGATGGTGTAAAGGTAATTGGTACGTATGTCCATACCATCGTATATGGGATACACGTGTTGAGAAGATCGATTACCTCAGGGTACACCGATCTGCCGTCGCGGTTACCAACCCAGTCATCTACATTGTATTCCAACAACATCACCAAGTTCCTCCTTTCATTATCAGACAAAGACAAAGGCTTCGCTATCGATCTAAATGATGAAGTTACTAGGGGCGCAATAGTAAGCCTCAATGGCGAGATATTACCCCGCCTCCGCCTCCTACACCTCCTCCAACACCAGCTTCTGGTACGGCGCAACTTGCGGCTAAGGAGGAAAAACTAGTTGCATTGACTCCATGGCAAAAGCGACACGTGAAGTGGCCACAGTAACGGCAGGCATGGGATCCGCTCTAGCTCTAGGAAAACTGACTGGCCCTGCATTCATGAGTAACATGTTTACTTTTGGGCTGGCTGGTCTTGTGGGTTACCGTGCAGTATGGGGCGTTGTGCCTGCCCTTCACTCTCCCTGATGAGTGTGACTAACGCTATTTCTGGTCAGTACTAAGAGGAATTCGTCAAATTTTGTATATCAAACTGATTTGTGTTAGGAATGGTTGGTATCGGCGGACTCTTCGTCATGGGTGGAGGCTACATCCCGAGCAATATCCCGAAACACTGGGAGCGATCTCTGTTCTCCTCGCTTTTGTCAATGTATCTGGAGGATTTGTTATCACGAAACGCATGCTGGACATGTTCAAGCGTAGGAAATCCCCTTTGCTCTTTCTTTATGCAGTGCTAACTTTTGCAATGGTTTACCGTCACAGGCCCTACCGACCCTCCAGAATACCCCTGGTTGTATGCCATTCCGGGCCTCATCTTTGGTGGTGGTTACATCGCTGCTGCTGCAACAGGCATGGCTGGTCTTGTACAGGCGGGATATCTGGTTAGCAGCGTGCTATGCATAAGTAAGATTACGGCGATATCTTCTTCTCTGGCTTGGGGATATTAATGCTCTGGAACAGGTTCTATATCAGGCCTCGCATCTCAACTCACTGCGCGAAGAGGCAATATCCTTGGGATTCTAGGCGTCAGCTCAGGCTTCTTGGCTTCATTACTTGCTGTCGGATTTGCTCCAGCAACTTTAGCTCAATTTGGGGCAGTTGCTGGTATTGGGAGTCTCTTAGGTAGATCTTAGCATCGACTATGTCAAATTTTATGCTTTAATCTAACTGCGCTGCAGGTGCTATTATTGGCCGACGCATCACTCCAACTGGATTGCCTCAGACAGTTGCTGCTTTACACTCGGTAGTCGGCTTAGCAGCAGTCCTGACCAGTATTGGAAGCGTCATGGCAGATATCGCCCATGTCTCGACTCTGCATATGGTGACAGCATATCTAGGAGTTCTCATTGGCGGTGTGACTTTGACTGGCTCAATTGTGGCTTTCATGAAATTGGCTGGTCGCATGAAGTCTTCGCCCACCATCCTCCCTGGGAGACATTTAATCAACTCATCACTTCTAGGGGCCAATGTTGCGACCATGGGAGCATTCGTGACTATGGCACCAGGTGCTCCTATGATTGCTGCAACTTGCTTAGGTGCAAACACAGTGTTTAGCTTCCTAAAGGGGTATACAACAACAGCAGCCATTGGAGGAGCCGATATGCGTGAGTCGTTTTCTTTCAAACATATTGGATATCTGATCGTAGCTTACATATAAAAGCCGTTGTCATCACTGTGCTTAATGCCTATTCCGGCTTTGCCCTGGTTGCTGAAGGGTTTATGCTCGATAATCCGTTACTAACCACAGTCGGTTCTCTGATTGGCGTCAGCGGATCTATCCTATCCTACATCATGGCAAGTCTATCTCTATGCAACAAATTGGCCCTAACGTGCTAATAGCAAAATAGTGCGTTGCGATGAATCGATCTCTCACAAACGTACTATTTGGCGGCATCGCGCCAATACAATCGAGCAAGAAGATTGAAGGGGAGGTGACGACGACTTCCATTGACGAGACAGTTGATTCTCTGGCTAATGCCGAGAATGTTATCATTGTAAGTATGCCATATTTCCATCCATGACATTCAAACGACTAAGAAACGAAATTATTAGGTTGTGGGCTATGGCATGGCAGTCGCCAAAGCGCAGTATGCCATCTCAGAAATCACCAAAATGCTTCGGGCCAAAGGGGTCAATGTACGCTTCGCCATACATCCAGTAGCTGGACGAATGCCTGGGCAATGCAATGTCCTCCTTGCGGAAGCCTCTGTTCCTTATGACAGTGAGTTTTTCCCTATTCTCACGGCCGTATACTTTGCAGGAAAAAATAAATAAAACTGATTCCTTAACCCAGTCGTCCTCGAAATGGACGAAATCAATGACGACTTCAACGACACAGACGTAACACTTGTTATCGGTGCAAACGACACCGTGAACCCGATTGCCCTCGAGCCCGACTCGCCTATTTCGGGCATGCCAGTGCTGCAAGCATGGAAGAGTAAAGAAGTCATTGTCATGAAACGGGGAATGTCCAGTGGATACGCGGATGTCCCGAATCCGATGTTTTATATGCCGAATACAAAGATGCTCTTTGGGGATGCTAAGAGTTCTTGTGATGGTACGTTCTCTTTCTCCCTTTCTCTCTTTCTAAGGAAAAAGGAAAATAAAACATTCCTTTGCTGTTGCGAGATTTGTTTGAGGATGCTGACCACCGAATAGCAATCAAGAGCGCCTTAGAGAGTCGCAAGTAAATGAATGAATGGATAGGAAGACCGAAACGATGATACTGGCAATGTTTCAACTTAATCTTCACCTCGTACACAGCTGTCGTTTTGATAGATATACAATCGATCATACGTGCACTTTTGTAGACTCGTTCGTCGAAAACGCAATGTTCTTTCGATCCAATCTACTACATACGTAGGTGGAAGAAATGTCTAAACTTGTTAACAAATTTATTTATTACCAAGGTAAAATTATGTCTAATGAATCTGCGAGCGACTCGCTCCCGCCCATCGAGGAGGATATGAGCTCTTTATGTTCGACCAGAGAAGAACTTGTCCCTGTCCTATTGCCCATATTAACCATGTATCAGGTACCTACCTAGGTATGTTTCAGAGAACCCCAAAATCGCCACGAGGTCTTTGATCGAACACACGTGACAACCGAAATGTGGTCACAGCAAGTAGCAAAACGCAAAACTCAAAGCCCTAATCCATCATCGAAGAAGAAGCCTGCCCCTTCAAAGAGAACAAGAGCCAATGCAGTGATTGAGAGGGCATCTACACCTTGAGCTACTCGCCGACTACCACCGATTCATACCTCCCTGCCGGGCAGTCCAAAACAACAGATCACCTAGGTACGGGATGGCATGCCTACTAATATCATTGTTGATGAGGCAGCCAACACACTCGCGGAGGGACGTACGGCTTGAGCGGATGGACACAAATCTATGGCATATAAGGCCATTTGGGAGTTTTGCCCAAAATCGTTGTGATATCAGTATTGGAAGCTCTACAGTGACCCAGGGCATTGGTGCTGTGCATACAGATTACTACCTAGGTATCACGCAGGTGAGTTCGATGAGGAATTCCCTGCTAGCGACCTCAGGGCGGCAGTGCGCGGGGATTTTTGTTCCTAGGTCAATTCGAAACAACGATACAATAATAATAGATACGTGACAAGTAAGTGTAAACATCAAAACCTATGGGCATATCCTATCCTGAATCCAAGCCATAAATAACCATAACAAACCGTAGCCATACACACATAGATCAGTTAGAAACATATACGTATGTCCCTCCAAAGGAAGCCCCAAGAAGGAGATGACTACCTAGTTAATGACTAGGTAAAGTCAGGCCCCGAATTGATAGGCGTACAGAAAGCATTATGAAAAGAACTTGGGGAAGAAAGGGTAAAAATGAACAAGGCCATGAGCTCGATACCTTATAGTTGCGTAAACAAACAGCCGCCCCAAGAACGAAAAATGAAAACAGAGTAACCCGATGAAACAGAGTAACCCGATGAAACAGAGAAATCGAAGAGGGTGTGTATCAAATCCGGTGGGCTGATCATCATTTCAGTCGATGTCCAAAATTTCAGCAGCATATGAATATCAGTATATAAGGTGGAAGCAAGATGTGTTCGAATAAAAGGCGGAAAGGTGGGATGAAGTAGAGATGAAACGAGATTGCAGCAATCGAGGTAGATTTCCGATGCAAGCAGGAAAGAAATAAATGGTATCATGGCTGGATGTATCAGATTTAATCCCTATGAACGGGTACGTTGTTTACCTAGCCCCGAAATCCGCCCATCAATAACTTGATAGGACTACTCGTTGCATGAGACTGTGCCTTCGAAGAAGCTGGCGCTAATTCTGACGTCGACATTGATAGTTTTCGAGTGAAAATTGGGGATGAAGTACTGGAATTCTTCATCCTAGAGCGTGTCACAGCTGGCTCGAGATCTTCGGGTGCCGTGGCGAGGGACAACGATAATGAAAGATTGCGTGGGCGAGAGTAAGGGAATGTGCTGGGATTTGTGGATGATGTATTTTTCCGCTCGACTTCACTATAGCTTGCTAATCCCGAGTGCGCATGGGATGTGAGTTTCGCATGATCTGGGTTGGAGGAAGTTACAGGGAGGTTGGAGTCGTGATGATTGAGAGCGGATGGGGGTCGGTTTTGGAGTATCGGTTTCGTTTTGCAATGATGATGAACGAGGTGACGACGAGCACCTCGTGGTTCGACGGAAGGTGATCTCGAGCGCTGCAAGGATGTGCTCGACCAGTTATGTGAGTGAAATGGTTTCGAGGACACGGAGCTCGTGGTGGTCGTGTTACTGGCGACACTTGAGCTCCGAATAGAACGTGGCCGGGAGTAGTTTCGCCGCGTTTCATGATCTGGCGTATACCGATTGCTCGTAGAAGACCGTTGAGATGGGTTTCGTCTTGGCCGTAACTGGCGTAGCTCTGAACAATTTACATCACGGCTGTCGCTTCTTTCTTTCAATGAAGCATCCGCTCGAGGCCGTGATCGGCCGCGTGCATGGCATTGGGAGGAGCGAGTACGTAGATGATTTCGAGAATCAACATAAGCAATCTCGCCACTTTTGGTCAAGTCACGGTAGAACATGGCCGAATAGCGTTTAGGGTGGTCCGCTAAGCTCATGCCTGATGCGCTTGATGACCTCTTGGTTGACGGCCTTTTGCCGACAGTAATCGGACTGTCAAGACTGTTATTCTTTCCATCAGCCTTATATGTAGGATCTCCCATTCGAGCAGATAATATAGTTTCAGTTGTGGGGCTAGGGATCGTGACAATGCTAGGTCTCGAAGTCGGTGCAGTGAAGACAACTTGCTTGGCCTCAAAGACTTCGTGCCATTCAAAATCATGTGCTACCTCCTCATGATTATCGTTGGCGAGTATGGGTTCCTTTCGGGGACGGTCTCCAGACATTTCCGGCAAGTAGCACACTGGAGACAGATATAAAGGAGATAGCGGGGGCGTCATATACTCGGTGCAAGGAGACACATCGTCGTCGTCGTCCTGACCATGATATTGGGGAACATAGGTGGCCGCACTGCTGCGTTTCGCAGTTATTATCGAGAGGCGGTTTGTGTAAAGACTAGATGAGTCATCTGGCGACACCAGTCTCGACGAAGACAGTATCTCAGCTTCTTCATCGCTGGCAAACTCGTCGACGTCATCCTCGTCGTAGCTACCAGCCTCGCCTTCAGTTGGTGAGAAGACGCTCTGGGAGCTGGTTTCTGACACGTCTTCCTCTTCTGATTCATATCGTCTCCATGATGGCGCTGGAAGCATCTGCAGGAGGTGTTGGTTCGATTTTATAGTAAAATCAGGAGCCTCCGAAGCCTCCATGTTGTAATTGTTGTTGTTGCTGCTGTTCTTGTCCTCCGTTAGTTTTCTGCTTGCTTTGATATGTACTTGTTATCTTCCTAACACAAGCTTTCATAAAGTGAGAAAGATAGCTGCTCGAGGATATCAGTCTGGCGGGGCAACCGGATAGCTAAGTACTCGGGACAAAGAGAAGCATGAATGAATGAATGAAAATGAATGGCCAGTCCGAGAGGGAGGAAAAGAATATGCGTCGCACAAGGGTGAGACAGCACCTAAAGAATCAGGAACATGCAAAAGAGGGAGCAGGGTCAAAGCACTAGATCCAGTCAGAAACCAGTCAGAAACGAGTCAGGGAGAACGCTTGGTCAGGGTCGTATATAGCAACAGGGGTCCCTCGGATGTGATCTGCCCGCCGTGACACAGACAGGGTTGCCTGATAGGGGCAGGAATTTGAAAGGCCGGTGCATTATGGATATGGATATGGAGGAGCCCTGGCATGGCATGGAATGATAGTCCGGAACTAGAAGTCTGCTAGCCGTGCAGTAGCTACCTAGGTAGGTATTGGATTGATTTGCTCCGACGTGAAGAGAGAACTTAGAAGTCTCAGATGGGGAAGTCTGCGTGGCCCGTGGCATTAAGAAACATTAGCGGCGGATTCGGAAGGTGGCTTCCACTTCCACTTGTCTTCCTCTTCCACGCCCTCTTACCTCTCTCTCTCTCTTTTCTCTCGTGCAAGACTACAATCAGTTCTCCTTTGTTGAAAGGCGCTGCTACAGCATACGTACTCTGACAGACATCGCCCTGGCCTAGGGACTCCCCTATCTACCTAGCCTACGGCACGTGGATACCACGCCCTTGATGAAAATAGACGGACGACCTTGATTACATCCTTGTCAGGATTCGGGTTTCCGTCTCAGATATACTTCGTCCCGGACTCGGTTATTTGACTGGTCGAGAGAATCTAGTCTGACAGCCTAGGCGTCAGCATGCTAGTTACTTGCTCTCCTGCTATGACAGACACTCGCCCCGGTGACCGAGTAAACATTTTACAGGATGATTCGCTGTCAAGGAAGGGTGCGAGGGCGACACTAGTACTCGAAAATCGCTGACAGGTCTAATGTTTGTCAGGTCGAAGTCATGCTGCATATATGCAGCAAGGACTAGAGGGCAATTGCAGAAAACTAGTCATGCTTCTGTTCAACTACTGTGGTAACGGAGTACGGAGTGGTCACCAACACATGGCGAAAGCTGCACTCCGTGCTCATACAAGAGCGCCAACTTCAACGGCCATGGTGGGGACTCCTTCAAGAAATTAATCGTCGGACAGGGACTCGACTTACAGGGTGTGGTCCACCAACTAGTGAAGCTCTGCCAAGGCCCAAATTCAACCTGGCTTTGTGACACGTCTGGCGGATTGTCCGGGTGACATCTAAGTCTAGCTATTCATTCTAAGAAATCAGGCCTGCAGAGGACCTGCGTGCGTCTCGCCGTCTCAGTGCGAGACGCACTACTAACTAGTGATTGGCCATGGCTGATGCTGAAACGTCGGACTATTGACGGATTAATAGTAGCAACACTTTATATACGGAGTATCCGTAGAGTTGCATACACAATGCACGCTACATATGCCATATGGTCTGGGCACTCTATGGATACTCTCCAATGAGAGTCTCCATTCAATTTACCTAGGTAAGCATCCAGGGACGTAGTCCTACACACTAAGACCTCGGGATTTGAGTACGGAGTAACTACGTACTCTATAAAACTAGGAGTTATCCCCATTAACAAGGAGCCACATTATGAGTCCGAAGAGTGGAATACATTCACAAAGCACCTGCGCATGTAGATCACCTCCGACTCTATCGACCAAGTCATCTCCGAATCATGGACTCTGCGACACGACGATCTTGAAAATCCATGCACATCGATTTAAGCGATTTCCAGTTTTACAATGAGAAGATACTGTTAAGTGTTAACTTTTAAGACCAGGGATTCAGACACTAGCCGAGACCCCAGAGCTGTCTAATCACCTTGCAAGGTTTGCTTTATCGGTATGAAAGTAACTAATATCATACCTAGGTACATACCCTTTTGAGTCTTGACCACTCTGTGTTACGTGGCTAGGTAGATCGCACTTCAATGGGTAGGACACTCGAATTAAGCTTTAAATCTATGCGTCGCATCAGGGACCTAGGTACGAGGCAGGAAAATGGGCAGTCAAAGAGAAACTTTCCTAAATAGGCAATGTTATGCAAGGAGCTCTCTATCTTGGCTAACTACCTAGCAAGGCATATGCCATCTGGACGACAGAGATGACAACCCTTACTGTTACTTTCCTCTTGCAGTTATCGATCAAGTGTCAAATAGATGGATGTTCGAGCGTCTCTTCTTTTATTCCAGCTACATAATACAGATAGACGGTCACAATTATCGACCATACGTCATACATATTAGTCCCTTAGAAACCCCCAAAGGCGTCGAAGCAAAGCATACATAGCATGTCAAAAAGAAGCAAAAATAAAAGACACTGCCCATAGTTGACATAGACCCGACTGGTCCTGATGATGAAATCAAGATCAAATGGCGAAAAGAAAAACGAAAAAAATTGAGAACCCCCAAATGCAAAATGCGTAGGATCCTGGAAGTAATGATATACAATAAATAACACAGAAAGCGAATGCCCGCTGGCATAAGATCTAGAAACTAGACGGCCGTCTTCGGCTGAAATTCCATCTGAAAGGTTTCCTTCATAGTCATTGTCTTCCCCATCCCTTGTATTATTTTTAGATAATCCAACCTGGAAATCTACCCAGTCATGACCAACCCTCATTAAACGTATAATATCTGTAACAATAAAGTACAGTTGAAGATGAAAATGATTTTGTAGCAACGAGCCTTGTCGGCTCGTCATTGCGAATTGATATGGCTTCTCCGCGAATCTCGCCAAATAGTATCTGAGGCTAACTCTTCTCCGAGCTTTCTTCTCCGAGTCTCGGTGTGAGCTAGACAGCTTCCTCCCAATGTTCATTTATGCCTTGCGGGAGCGAGTGACAGGGCCTTGGCGTCCAGATGATGCGGCTCCATTTGAAGCAGGCTTGGTACGACCGTTGGCAACTGGACTGGGAACTTCGGCATCTTTCATGTCAATAAGGGCTTGACGGCCAGTGTTACTGCGAGGACGTCCAGTCTTGGTTGCCTTCTTATAAGTGACAAGGTAGAACGAAATGAACAGAAGGAGGTATGAAGTGAGGATGCCGATACCAGCAAAGGCCGCAAACTCCTCACCAGCACAGGTACCCACATTAGGAGCCCATGGGAAGTAGGTACTGGCGAAGTAGGTGTAGGATGCGAAGTAGACGAAACCTGTTTTCGTTAGTAAAATTATATTTCAACACGTTAAGCTAAGCCAAAGGAAAGAAAAAAAGAAATTTACCAAGGTCGATAACGAATTGAATGATCTGGAACATTGTAATGTATTTCTTCCACCAGATGCGAATGCCACGAGCACTCTGGAAGTAGTACCAGTACATGATGACATGCACGGCCAAGTTCAAGGTGATCACAACCCAAGAGACGGAGGTCAATCCAATAAGCTGGGTCCAGCACAACAGGGCGGTGGCACCATGGTGGTAGGTGTGGAGGAAGGTCAACGGTTTCTTCTTCAGGACAAGGAAGATGGTGTCAACGAATTCAAGGTACTTGTTGAGGTAGTTTAGCTGAATTCTAGGCGTTAGTTATCCTATCCGAGATTACATAAACGCGCGTAAACAAAGCGGCGATTGTATCTCACATAGTACAGAACAACCAACGGCTGCGTCCATCCACCGTCATGGTCACAAATAGCATAGAAAATGCCGTGGTGGTAAATTGTAGGAAGTAATTGCTCGATAAACAGAACCAAGAGAATTCCGCTGATTGCAGTAAGCAAGAAGTTGTGTATCATGAACAGAGCGTTGAGTTTGAATGCCGGGAATCTCTTCATAACTTCACGACCGCCGAAGATGACGACATAGTAGGTGACGAGGGCAGCGGCGGTTTCTTTGAAAGTAGATATCGGTGTCTGGCCTTCCACGAAACGGAAATCATCTGCAGGATAACCGACTACGGCCTCGAAGGCCTTGTTGAAGAAAGGCCATAATTCGATGCCGAATGGGCGATCGACGGTGGGAAGGGGATTTGCTTCAGGTCGAACGACATGGTGGGAGGTATTCGGTCGCAGAACTTGGAGCCTCGAGGACGGACTGCGTTTGCGTCTCAATTATACGATCTGACGATGGCCGATGCGGCTGAAATGTCAAGACGTCTTTCTGTCCTTTTCAGGGCAACAAGCACGAGAGCGACGGCGCAAAATGAAGGAAAAGAACCAAAGGGGATTCTATTATAAAAGATATATGAAGAGCAACAGGCCGTCCTAAAGAATGGCTGCGAAATTGCAAATAAGGGAAAGGAGAAGGAGGGAATTGAGGCGAAAGACAAGCTGCTTGGAGGAAGAGACGCAGAGAAATAGTTTTTGGCTGGAGCAGGGGATTTTCGTTTTCTTTAGGCTGAGATTGCATCTCGCAAGAATGGCTTCTTACAGGTCCGCCGGTTGCGAGCGCTTGCCTGTGTTGGGCCTAGCGCGGTCCGCTGCGGTAAAGGGGCAGGAGTTGGTACCTCGAAGTACCTGCGCTGAGTTTTGCTAACAAATTACTAGCAGGATGCCTCGGAGGTACTTCGAGGTACTTCCTCTGTGCTTCCGGCCTCTCCGCATACTGGACACTGGACAGGCATGACTTATGAAGAGTTATGAAGTTAACTTATTGATCTAAAATGTTAATACGCAAAGCGTAGCTTTGCGTATTACAGTTGATTTTGGAAAGTCCTAAAATGCTCTGCACGGAGTAGTATGTACTTGACTGTAGCTCACTGTTCAAGAAAATAGATGCTAAGATCATAAGTGCTTCAAGATAGTTGGAGGCTTGGAGCCAATAGCTCTTACTCAGACTTACTGTTTAAATGTGAGTACGGAGTACTAAGAAGAAGAAGAAGACTCGACCAGTACCTACACCACCAACACAAAAGTATTTGCAACACCCAAAACGCGCTAGTGACACCGCCAAATTTTCTGCCTGGCAGAACACAACAACATCGCGTTCTATATAATTTACTATAGAAAACCTATTATTACTTATTCAAATCAATATAATGCCTCGATCTAGAGAGCTAGACCCTACTATGTGTGCTCGGATTTGTGAGCTTCACTCCGTAGCTCACTGGGGCTATCGTCAGATTCACAGAAAATACCCTCAAATCCCTATATCGACTATTGCTTACATGGTTAAGAAAGCATCTGAACGGGTTAATCATAAATCAAAATCTCGCTCCGGTGCACCTTCCAAATTATTGGCAGAAGAAAAAGCAGGCTTAATTGAATAAGCTAAATCTAATCCTTATATAAAATATATGGAATTACAGCAATCTGTGGATATGCATTGTTCTAAAGAGATTATCCGACGGGTCTTTTAAACTATGCATATGAAGAAGTGGTTACAGAAAAAATGGCCTGAGATTACTGAGGACTATGCTCAAAAGCGCTTATAATGGGCTCAACAGTATGCTCACTTCCTTCCGGATGATTGGAAACGTATAATATAGTCTGACGAATGCTCAATAGAGCGCGGTAAAGGCGCTCGATTGATCTGGACGTGGAACAACCCTCATGAATAGATTATAAAGGGTGATGTGCGTACTGAGCGTACTGGAAAGAGTGTTAAGAAGATGTTTTGGGGTGCTTTTGGCTTTAATAGACGTACGTCTTTGATACTATTATCTGGTAATCCCGATGCCAAGTGCAAAGGTATTACTGGAATAATTATTAAGGAACTTTATAAGTAATAGCTTCCGGAGTTACTTCAAGAGGGGATATCTTTATGCATGATAATGCACTAGTGCATACGGCACGGATCGTTAAAGAATTCCTTGAAAGTATGCAGATTGAAGTTATGATTTGGCCACCCTATTCGCCGGATCTCAATCTAATTGAGAATCTATGGTCGATAATGAAGGGATACATCTATGAGTGGTATCCATGGTTAGAAAATGCACCAGATAATGCCGAGACTTTGTACCAGCTCATAGAGGCTGCAAAGCGCTCTTGGGAAAGGATTGATGAGCATATATTAGAAAGATTGTGCCTCTCTATGCCTCATAGGGTGCAGGCCGTACTCACAGCGGATGGGTGGTATACAGCTTATTAGGGCTTTTGGAACTTTGTGTGTTACTAAATTAGGAAGGCGGTGCGGGAATAAAAGTGGGGGTGTTACAAATACTTCTGTGGTCTCACTGTAGGTAATATTGTAATCAATTGAACTGTCACGTGAAGCATCCTGATAGCACGGAAAGGGAAAGGTTGCGGCCTCAGGCCAGCACGCGGCTGTCACTGTCACACCACCCGCAAAACTCCGTGGGCAAACCTGCAACACCACGCCAACCTGACTTCCCTGCCACGACCTGTTACCTCCCATTGGGGAAGAGCACACACAAACAGCTTACCTTCTTCTTTTCTTCCTCTTCTCCTCCTTCTCCGCTCCAATGGCCTCTACCAGCCTTTTCCGCCTCGCGACGCGATCCGTTCGCCCGGCAAGCTTCGCCAGAGCTTCGTATCCTCGCTCAAGCCTTTCCGCCCGTGTTACTCCTTCGTCGTTCGCCATTGCCAATAACTTCAGCACTTCTTCCAAGCTCCGCAGCGGTCATGAGGAGGAAACTTATGAAGAGTTCTCTGCCAGGTACGCATTTGTCCCATTGGGTGTTGTGCGAGGGTCAGGCAGGTGCGGGTGAATGTTACTCGCATATCGAAATTTGATCGTACGATACAGGCATCCGTTGCCGACTGCCAAACCTGCAATTCTTGTGTCACTCATTCATTGCAATTGACTGGTTTCTGATGCGTCAATCCCAGATACGAGAAGGAATTCGACGCCGTTCAAGATGTTTTCGAGCTCCAGGTACGTTACTCTTCAAAACACTGGCGGAAAAGGACAAGCGTTTAGCTGGCTGCCCGGTGCAATTAAACAAACCGGCCAACGACATCCCAATAACTGAGCTCCGATATATGCATACGTACGGACTAATCTTACTTCGTGTTATGCAGCGCAACTTGAACAACGCCTTCGCTTACGACCTCGTTCCCTCCGTTGAGGTTCTCTCTGCTGCTCTCCGAGCTGCTCGCCGAGTCAACGACTTCCCCACTGCTGTTCGAGTTTTCGAAGGTTCGTTCGTCTAATTCCCATAGAAACTCACAGCTTCCCTGTGGCCGGACCTGACTAATGCAATGAACAGGTATTCGCGCCAAGGTGGAGAACGAGGGTCAATATAAGCAATATCTCGAGGCGCTCGAGGGTCTGCGAACCGAGCTCGGTGTTTCCCTTCGCGAGGAACTCTACCCCAAGGACGAGTAGAAACAGTTCTTTACACAATGCTCCTGTCTTTTGTGTGTTTCTCTGTGCGTGTATCTCGAATCTGTGAAATCTTTCGCCCTCAAACTTTGGAGAGAAATCTGTATAGATAAATAAATAGAAACCTTTATGGACGAGAAAAGCGAAAGCAAAAACGACAAAACTTTCTAAGTAAACACGGACTGTGACCTCGGGAACCTCACTTCCAAGGTTACTTCAAGTCTACCTAGGTAACCATACGTATGTTAAAACAAACCTGTGCCCTTTACCTAGGTAAACCATCAATGTAGTTTTCGTTCGCCCTCCTGTACGTATATTAGGTATCTAAAGACTGAGCATATAAACCATGGTATTTCTATTTCCAATGTATATATCATGACATATTTCAAAACTTGAGGGAAAAACAACCTGAATACAGTTGGGAAAAAGTCACACTCGCAAATCAAATGCCTGATAACGCCGCTCCCCGCTATATTGTTTCTGGAAAGGAATATATATTGAACAAGCAGTTGTTGTAGAAGAGTCGTCCATATACATTACAGAGGAAGTAAATGCAATCTCCAAAAAGAAAGAAAGACGAAATGAGGAACGGATATTTTCATGACTCATCATGCACCACTGTGGAAATAAGACAATTAATGGAATTAATGGGTTCCAACATACTTGAAGTAATTGGGACGGCAATCTTCCTTAGACAACCAGGATGCTCCCTCGTAGAATTTACCGGGAGTACAACCTGAACATTTCGGTGAGTTGGGACAGTTGAAATAAGGAATGTGACGATAGCCAATGTCTCGGAACCTGTGTTTGCATATGTCAGTACATTGTTGTTACTCAACTTATAGGAAATGGTATGTTGAAATATGTCACGTACCAGTGGACCTTGCTAGCATCTTCAAAGAGACCCAGAGCGACGGAATGAACAGGAGCATCACCCCATCGTTCATAGAAGAAACCACCAGCGCGGTCGAGGTGGTTGAAATAAGCCTCATATCTTTCGCTGCGGAAGAAGTCCATATCGCCAATCTCGAAGTTCGACCAGAAGTGGCAAGTCGAGTACCCATTGGCTTTCTTGTTATGCTCAGGCCGCAATTTATCGTCTACGAGCCATTCCATCATGTTATTCTCTGCAACGTACTCGGGGTGTTCGCCGATGAAACGCTGCGTCTCGGGCCATAGCGAGGGCAGACTTTCCGGCGCGTCGAACAGATTGATTGTAAATCCATACGTTTTGTTATTATCTTGCATGTACCGGAAAACGTCGTAATCGACATTGCAGAAGAATTGCACCTTCGGTTCGACTCGCCAATAGTACCGTGTATTGGCCAAAGCCGGGTGCTTGTAGAACATACCGCTGTTCCACCGGCACATCTTGTGGTATGAGGATTTGCCGCTGTATTGAATGCCTTGTTCTTCCAAAATTTTGTTCGATTCCTTAACCAACTCATCATCGATCCACTCCGGAGGTTCCCAATGATCCTTGGGGATTTGTTCTAGAATAATTGCCGTCAGCCAACATCTACGGTTAGAGAATGAAAAACGGACGGGTCATACCATAATAGCATTTTGCTTTCGTAACCTCTTGCGTCTTGCGCTTAAACTCCTCTGTGAATGGCTTGTCGTTCATGAACGTCCAAGGGTAGTTGAACTTGTGGTTCCATGTCCGCTCCAAGTCACGCATCGTCTTGACCAGCTCACCGAGCTCTTCATTCCGGACCAATGAAAGAAGAGTCGCATTAATGCGAGCGGGTTCTGTGCTATCGGGGAGTAATCGTGATCTTCGGCTCGCCAGAGTATACCTTCAGGTTCTCCCGTTGCTGCGCAATAGGTGAGCAATCTCGCACATCGCCCTTTCTTTGTTCCAGGGACACTCACGGTCTAACAAGGGATCTCTCTTCATCCCATCTGTTATCTTATGTGTATCTGCCGCTGAGCCCAGCGGCACCGTCGACGGTGTTGCATGCGACATCCTGTAGAAGACCAACAGAACCGCTAAGATTGCAACTGCCCCTAGGAGCCGAATAGGCCGTGCGATGGCCATATTGGCAACGACGAAATCGCGTTCACGGTGTGTTTTCGAGGAAGTTGAGCTGTTTCTGAAAATACCAGAGCGAGCGTAGCATGTTATGCTTTGGGTCGTGTGAGATGCAACTTTTCTCTCCCCAGGGGATCTTCATAACTTCTGCCCGATCCTACATTATTTGCCGCCTTTCCTTTCTGAGACTAGCGTTATGTCCTCCACGCGTCTTCCCGTCTCGACGATTTCCTCATTGAGTCTCTTGTTTTGATTGATTGCTCTTCTTTTTAGTCTTTAGGCTCCGACAGTGTGAGCATCGCGATCGTTGACATATTGCCCTTCGCCAGTTGAGAGGCGGACTTGTATCATCGATGAGAGCCGTGGCGCTTATACATCATGGCCCGCTCAGCGGCCATCGGGACTCTGATTGATGAATTGGTTGTGGCAACAACAAAACAGATAAAGTAAGATAGACCCTCCTATCGTAGGGTTTTATATGAGATATCTAACAAGCTGTATCAGAATTCTACTGCATTTCCGGCCGCTAAAAACGCTGCAACGCAATCCTCAAGGAGAGTAGTGTCTGGAACCGGACCGATCCCTTTGCGATAGAGAAGCAGCTTGATGGCCTACAGGAAAAGTTCCGCGTCCTTAGTAAGGACGAATTGGCAGACGCTCTGTGCAGTCGCTTATCGGAGTTGAATGAACACCGTTCATCGTGGACACCGGAATTCTTGTCTCTCTTGCTGCAGCTCTCTGATCGCCCTGCCAATGTGTCCAATGTGCCCAAATTCGACGTGGCCAAATCTGATAGCGCTTCTTCTCATCTAAAATGGCCAGAATTAGATGCTACTGGAGGTTCCTTTGCCGGTGAAGATATCTGGGAAGACATTGACTACCGTGCAGAATCTTCCGACACAGAGTTTTCAGCAGCTTCCAGTGAAGTCTCGATCCCCAGGATACTACCACAAAGCGCCCGGCCATTGGAAGATGAGTTCACAGTACCCGATGACCTATTTGCAACAGGTGATGATGATGAATTAATATCTACTATTAAAAGCGGACATTTCTGGGAGTATGAATCCGCCGCTGTCCGCGAATTCTCAGAAAGTCATACCCGTTTCATCACAGAGCTGCAGGCAGCTCGTGAAATATTGTTTATGCTCCAGGGACTACCCACGTCACTTTTCTGGCAACTCGACAATAGCATAGCTGTCGATAGAAGGTATGCTCTTCGCCATGCCTCAAATTCGGCATTCCTCCATATACTTCGGTCCTGTGCCGACATTGGAGTCAAACTTGGAGACCTCAGGCGATTTGTGCAGATTCCACAGTCTGTGGTGTTCTTGCAGACATTCACTAGGGGCGTCGAGAATGAACTCCGTGGATTCGATGCCTCTTTGTCAAGAATGCAATTAAATTATTTATCGACCGAGCAAGCAGTTACGGTCAGCTTGCTGCGATTGATAGAGGATGTCAAAGAAGCAGTACGTGTCCTCTTGCTGTTATCCGACCTGGTGATGCAGTTGAAATCTGCTCCACCTGAACAGTCTTTCCTTTGTCTGGACTTGCTTTTCGATTTGGTTTGTGCTCAGCAAGCCTCTGGGAACGATCGTGAATATAAGTCTCTGGCAATGCTGTTTTCTCCTGCTTCGATGCTTATGCGCAGCCTCTGCGCTTGTGGTTGAAGAGCGGAGAACTTGAAGCATCACAGGATCATTTTTCATAGCCGATTCTCAAAGCGACAATGACCTACGCACCCTTTGGCATGGTTGGTATTCACTGAAGAGGAACGCTGGTCATCTTCATGCTCCGAAGTTTGTGAAACCAAGCGCCGCCAGAATTCTTACTACAGGGAAAAGCATGGTTTTCCTCCGAAATTTACAAGTTTCAACGGATGAAATGGACTCTGTGCAATTGCAGCCTCTCACTTTCGACGACGTTTGTGCAGATGATGCGACTCTACAGCTATTACCGTTCTCCAGTTTGTTAGATCAAGCCGTCGAACAATTGATTTCGACAAATCATATTCTCGCTTCAAGCATGTTGCGAGAACAGCTCAATGAACGATGTGGACTGTGGACATCGCTTTCGGCCTTGCAATATATCTACCTATGTCGAGACGTAGCAGTTTCTTCGACGATTGATAGCAAAATCTTTGAATCGATTGATAGAGGCGGTGGAGTATGGAATGATCGGTTTCTTCTCACCGAGCTGGTACAGAGTGCATTTAGCAAAGTTGGCTGTGTCGATACATCTCGACTTATTGTCCGCTCAACGCGAGGGCCTTCTAAAGATGCCGGAAATCGCAATCGCACTGTGAAGGTTCTCAAATTGATCTCGATAGACTACATATTACCATGGCCTGTCGCTAATATCATAACCAAAACTGGTATGAATACATACAAACGCATTTCCGCATTTTAATGCAAATTCGTCGGGCCAAATATATTCTCGAACGGCAGCGACTACAGAAAAAGAAGATGATCCTCTCCCAAATATCAACGTCGATGATGCAATAAACGACGGTACAGGCTACATTATCCGACATAATCTGCTTTGGTTTACCAACACTCTCTACGGCCATATCACAGAATTAGTTCTAGCAACTAACACCACATCCATGCAAAAGCGCTGGCAGCATCGACAGATATAGACAGCATGATTGCCGTCCACGAGTCCTACATGTCATCCCTGGAGGAACAATGCCTTCTCGCGGGAAATTTAGCTCCCATACACCAAGCAATCATTAGCCTGCTTGATCTATGTGTTCACTTTGCAGATATTCAAACTGCACGCCATGGCGAAAGAAATCAATTTGATAAATCGCATCACTCATCCAGTCCAGCCACAGGTCATGGTCAACATCTAAGACGACGACGGCCACATCGCCGAAATGAATCGATCGACATCTCTGATTCTGAAGAAGATGATGCTGATGATAATATCCCTAATAATGATGAATCTGACCCTGAGGACGGAGACGACTATGATGAGGGTAACACGACCTGTATATCATTCGTTGAATCGTCCTATTCTCACAGACTTGAATATGTAACCAAACATTTTCATCGGTCACTTGCGTTTGTTGTTGCGGGACTGAGAGGAGTGGGAAGAATAAACGGACAACAAAGCTGGGATGTACTTGCTGATCGATTGGCATGGAATGCCAAATATTAATACAAATAGTCAGATGCGATGAGTAACTGTGCCATTGTGTAACTATAAAGTACCTTCTACCTAGGTATCTGATTAATAGGCTTGGAAGTCGTTAAGGAAAAGACCCTTTTCAGTAAATGCACGTTGAGATTTCTTTCCAGAATTATTTAAAGCAGAATTTTGATAGGCCGTAAATGGAAATGAAGAATGAATAAACAAAACACATACAAGCAGAGTCTAGCCAACCCATCTACGAGCACTGTAGAAAATCCGTCCCCATGGGCCAACGTCACCCCATTTCTCCGCGTCAGGCGGTAGCCAGCTAGCAACACCGCCGATGACAGTGCGTTCAGGATGCGGCATGATGGCAAGGACACGGCCATTTGGTGTCCTAACAGCGGCGATACCCTCGGGACTGCCGTTCGGATTATAAGGGTATGTCATGGTCGGTTTGAGGGTGGCGTTGTCCACGTAACGAATTGGAGCAAGGTTATGTCTTACAAAGTCCTGCGCAGTGATGTTTGGATTCAATGCAAAGGATGCACGGCCTTCACCGTGAGCCACTGCAATGGGTAGTGATGAGCCATGCATACCATGCAAGAACACAGAGGGTGCAGAAGGATCCGGATCCGAGATATTAACCATGGCAACACGACCTTCATATTGTTCACTGGCATTTCGCTCGAAGCTCGGCCAAGATTGAGCACCGGGAATGAGCGCCTTGAGACGAGAGAGGAATTGGCAACCGTTGCACACACCAAGAGCAAAAGTATCTGGCCGATCAAAGAATGCTTTAAATTCTCTGCGAGTCTCTTCATGAAGTAGGACTGATTTAGCCCAGCCTTGTCCTGCTCCAAGAACATCGCCGTATGAGAAGCCACCACAAGCAGCAAGGCCAACAAAGGCAGCAAGTGATACGCGCCCGGAGATTATGTCGGTCATATGCACATCAACAGCAGTGAACCCAGCAAGGTTGAAACCAAATGCCATTTCAGCCTGACTGTTGACACCCTGCTCTCGAAGAATTGCCACACGAGGTTTGTTGCTAAATGGTGAAAATTGACTCAAGCTGGCCAAAATAGGAAGACCTTTGTCTTTAGGGTCGAAACTGGGTCTCCAAGATAAACCCGGGTTTCTGTCATCGAGTATATTGGCGAACTCTTGGTCGGCACATGCTGCATTGTCTCGAATTTTCTGCATGTGGTAAGATGTATGCGACCAGATTTGTTGAATCTTGCCCCGAGGTTGGCGGTAGATTAATTTGTGCTTGTGATAAATAGTGAGATTTTGCTTCTGCTTCTCTGAGACACGGCCAATTCGTTTGATCAAGCCAGGTGGTGGGCCACAAGTTGCGAAACAAGACCGGAACTTGATTTCGTCCTCCTTTCGGACCTGGAAGACAGCACCCAGTTCTTCATTGAAAAGGGTTTCAATAGAGCTACCAATATCACCGCCTTTTGCAATTCATCAAGCATTATCTCAACACCACATCGGCCAGCAAACATCATTTCCGCCAGAGTTGTGAAGAGACCGCCGTCAGAGCGATCGTGGTACGCTAGAACAATACCAAGATCCTGCAGTTGCTGCGTAGCGTCGAAGAAGTCCCTGAATAACTCTAAATCGCGGATGTCAGGGCTTTCATGACCAACCTGTTTGAAGACCTGAGCCACGGCAGAACCGCCAAGGGACTTTCGGCCGCATGCAAGGTCAACAAACATAAGAACAGATTCGCCAACATCCTCAACACGACGAAGAGTGGGTGTCCATGTCTTCCTGAAATCTGCAACGGGCGCAAAAGAGGAAATCACTACAGACAATGGTGCGGTAACTTCCTGCGCATTCTTGGACTTCTCATCTGTCCACTTCATTTTCATAGACATGGAATCCTTTCCAACGGGAATGCTGATTCCTAGTTTAGGGCAAAGCTCGAGACCTATAGCCTCAACAGCTTCATAGATCGCCGCACCTTCACCTGGGTGACTGCTCGCTGACATCCAATTGGCTGAGAGCTTGACCCTACTCAAACGATCAAACAAGTCCGCAGCTGCAATGTTCATCAAAGACTCTGCAACAGCCATGCGTGCTGATGCTGCTGGAGAAATCAAGGCAAGCGTGGGTTTCTCGCCAATTGCCATAGCCTCTCCGGTTCTTATGCCCAGGGTAAGGGAAGTGGCTGTAACAGAGACGTCTGCAACTGGTGTCTGCCAAGGTCCTACAAACTGGTCTCGGGCAGTAAGACCACCTACAGTTCGATCTCCAATTGTGATGAGGAAAGATTTTGATCCGACTGAAGGAAGGGATAACACTCTGCTCGCTGCCTCATCAAACAAGTGTTGCTCTGATGGCGCAGCAGGTAGATAAGTTGATAGACTAGCATCAAATGCCGGCAGTGTCAACTTTCGTGAGCTTACTTCTCGTGTCATCTTCGGCGGTTTACCGAATAAAACTGAAAGCGGAAGGTCAATGGGCTTAGGGTATTCTTTTGAGTCCCTATCCAAAAGAACTAGTCTCTTTTCCTGATATTCAGGTGGTTGCTCGGCTCTTCCAACAACCGAAAAGCCGCAGCGCTCCCGTCGAGCGATTGCGGTAAACTTATTCATGCCATCCTCTCCAACCGCCATAACGTATCTTTCTTGGGCCTCGCAACACCATATTTGCATGGGACTCATACCCCTGTCAGCACTATCAACTTCCCTTAAATCGAAAGTCGCGCCCAATCCAGCGTCGTGAATCAGTTCTGGGAGGGCGTTTGACAACCCACCGGCTCCAACGTCATGAATGAATTTGATTGGATTTTCGGCACCCATTGCAACACAAGCATTGATAACTTCTTGGGCCCTACGTTGGACCTCTGCGTTCCCCGTTGAACACTAGCAAAATCCAGATCTGCGGAGCCTTCTCCAGAGGCGAGACTGGATGCAGCGCCACCACCAAGCCCGATGAGCATCGCTGGTCCTCCTAGGACTACAAGGAAAGACCCTGGCTTAACCAATTTTGGATCTTTGAGTGCATGTTGGGGTCTGACAGTACCCACACCACCAGCAATCATGATAGGCTTGTGGTATCCTCGAAGCTCCTTCTGGCCATTCCCTATATCAAGTTCGGTGAGCAGAGTCCGGAAGTATCCAGCTGTACAGGGGCGTCCAAATTCGTTGTTGAAAGCCGCGCTTCCAATTGGCGCTTCCAACATTATGTCCAAGCTGCTTGCTATGTGGTGTGGCTTTCCCACATCAAGCTCCCATGGCTGTCGTAGCTCTGGTATAAGAAGGTCCGACACACAATACCCTGCCAATCCGGCTTTGGGTCGAGAACCCCGGCCGACGGCTCCTTCGTCTCGAATTTCTCCTCCAGAACCGGTAGCAGCGCCAGGGAATGGCGAGACTGCAGTCGGATGGTTGTGCGTTTCCACTTTGGCCAGAATATGAACCTGTTCCCGTGTCTGTGTCCATTCTCTAGTTGCGGGGTCGGGGCCCAGAATCCAGCATTCTCGCCTTGCAATACGGCCGCATTATCACTGTAAGCACTGACTGTATAATCTGGGTATTGTTTATGGGTATTTCTAATCATCGAGAAAAGGCTATAGGGCATCTGCTTATTATCAATGACCCACGATGCATTAAACTGCTTGTGACGGCAGTGTTCGGAGTTGACTTGGGCAAACATGAAAAGTTCGACGTCGGTCGGATCGCGAGGCACAGGGCCGTTTGACGCATATGCTGTGGCAAGATACTCAATCTCTGATTGATCCAATGCCAAGCCAAGGCGCTTGTTGGCATCTTGAAGAATCTCGATGGGAGTTTTGTCGCCCGCATGAAGGGAATTGTTTCCAAGGATTGTGGGGGTGATCTGAAAACATATCTGCAAGATCAGGCTCGTTCTGGCTTATGGCCTGTGTCATCCTATCATGTAGGCGATCTAAGTATCCGTCCTTTGGCTTGGCCTCTTCGGAAAACAGTGCTGATATTTTCAGGCCTCGCTCGATGCGTTTCACGTATGTTGAAAGACCGCAGACGTGTGCAATCCCAGTTGCCTGGGAGCTCCAGGGAGATATTGTACCAGCTCGAGGATAAACGTAAAATTCTGGACAACGCCGTCATCTGCCTGAAACGAGGAGGGATATCGACGATGTCGCCATATTGGAGTAGCTGCTCGAGGACCGCTTCTTGGACTGGCTGCAGAGGCTGGAATGCGTGGACATAGTGTACCCATTGTGCTCGAATATCAATCGCACCTATATCTAGCGCCAATGCACGGCTACGGGAATGAGAGAAGGCCACCGGGCCTGAAATGGCGAAATAAGTCTGCTCGTTCGAAGCCGCCATCGTCCGGGCGGCCGCCAGCTCAAATCAGCTTTTGCTTTGTGGTGAAGTAATATATTTAAACGGTGGCGACAGCTGGGGTCGTATTATATTGGCGTAGTACGTAAAACTCGCGTTCAAAATCCCGTCAATATGGAGGCATTGGCTCCCCAGCAACTCGAGAAGCTGAGGTGACTCAAGGTCTGATGTTGATCAAAAAATTATCGCAGAACTTCGCCGCGATGATTGGCCCCGCACTAGTCCACATTGGTCCTATCGAGCCGTACTTGCCTTATCAGTCACGTGACAGAAGCTACGATGTGCGTACTACGGAGGCTTCATAAAACATTAAGTTATTAACCCACAGCAAATTAGATGGATCTTACTTACTATGAGATGCTAAAATGGCGCAATCGATCTGCCTGGCAGAGCGTGGACACTGGACACTGGACACTGGACGAAGGGCAAGGTTGTCTAACTTGCGCCTACGCTAACTGCCACAGCCGCCCACTAAATATTATATTCAGGCTGCGTCCGGAGCACCAGCAGTCCAGCACAGATAAAAACAAAATCGTGGATCCAACACTGGATGAAACTTCCACGTGTCGCAGCTCTCTCTGTAGGAGTTCGATAGGAAGTGAGTGAAGCTACTTAACGTCGTCGGACTCGGCGGAACGTGAAGGCGGCGGGCAGTGGCAGATCGGGTAGTCTAGCCCAACAGGGTACGGCAACCTAGCCGAATGCGGCAGCCCCACTGCGCCAAATTCAACGGAGCCGCGGTCAATCAGAAGCCGCGTTGTGGCCGAGTGCCCCACACGGCTCCAAGTTGCCTTGGCCAAAGGTTTTGACTTGACTTTGAAGATGTTGGTCTCTTTCTCACTCTCGCGTCTCGATCTCTCGGTATCATCCAGTGTGCTCAGCAATTCCAGCGCTGCGTCATGACTATGAAATCCTCCATATGTTCTGCAAACACATGACAACAAAGACTCGTTGATAGCAAGCAGTCTTGAATCTGAATTCCGATATCTCGCGCAGTAGATACTACACAGTAGCTACAATTACCACCCATTGTTCATGTCTTCTTTGTATACACCAACCGATCTCTCGCCCCGCTGCGGGCAGAGCAATCAATCTGCCTCAGTCTTCCTCCTCGGTTTCGGAATTGCCACAGTCTCAAATCGACGCTATCATTCGGACGAAGCGCAAGGCGCGAGAACCAAAGGCCTGTTATCCGTGTCATACTAGGAAGGTGAAGTGCGATCGTAACCTGCCTTGCGACGGCTGTGTTAAGCGTGATCATGCAGATCTTTGTTCCTATGAGCGCCCGTCCAAAAGCGGCAAGCAGCTGCATCTTCTTCCGCGCACCTGATGAACCATGAACCATCGGATACTAGTAATATCCCCACGGCGACGACTGAAAGCACAGATGTGCACGCCAAAACAGAGCCCTCAGAGACTGTTTTCGCGGAGCATGATTTAGGAGGACGCATTTCGGTACCTCGAGAGCACTGGGACAACGTTTGCAACAAGTTAAAGGAAATGGAACAGGCACTATCCAGCTTGAGAAGCGGGCTGGAACAAATTGATGAGCCGCCCTCGACTAGCACGGTTTCAGGCGGTAACCAAAACATTGATGCAGAAGCAGCTACGTCTCCTGAGGGCGAGGGCATACATACGACGCATACCTACGGCGAAGGCACTGTCCATCTCGGATCACGATCGGTATTAGCATACATTCTCAACAGATCCGGCTCCCTTCAAGCACAAGCTCTTCTTGAAGGCGGCATTCTCCCAAAACTGGGCCTCGATAACGAAACTGCTACATACCCCTTTGTGGATCTGTGGTCCTCGGATTCATCATCGTTCGACGTGAACGCAGTTTGCGGTGCCTTGCCAAGCGACGATCAAATTAAAGAGTTAGTGCCGGACACTTTTTCTTTTGTGATATGCTGTAAATCGCAGTCTAACAGTCTTCCAGGTTCTTTTACTATTACAGAGATATCGCTGGTATTATTTATCCAGTCTTGGTAGACGTTCCTGAATTCGAAAAGAATTTACAGACGTTTTACAGAATAGATCTAGAGCGGGAGGTGTCTTGAAAACAGCCGACGATCCGGGCTTTCGCAGCTCCCTTTTGGCGTGGATTTGGCATTCATAGGGCTACTCTTTGCCGTCCTAGCATCTGGCTGTCAATCTTCTGATCTCCCTGGAAAGGAGCGGGAACTTACATCTCAGGTTTATGGTGAGCCTAATTTGTGGCAAATTATTTGTTTGTCCTATCCGTACTAATTGCATGCAGTCTGCTGTTCCTACCAATGTCTCCGCATGTGTAATTTCGTCTCTCAACCTACCCTCGAAGCAATGAAAACGCTCCTCATAATTGGAAACGTTCTTTCATATAACATGAACCCCGGCGTCTCCTATGTGCTTCTAGGTATGGTATACTCGTCTTCGATGTTATAAGTCTGCTTGGCACTTACATTTTCTATTAGGAATGACGCTCCGTATGGGGCTGGCTTTGGGACTTCATGTCGATTCCAACCGATTTAATCCATTGGAGCAGTATACGCGACGACATATTTGGTGTGTTTTATTAGTCTTTAGTTAGCGATCATCCGTACTAATCTTCTCCCATTTTCAAGGTGGTCCATGGCATGGCAGGATAGCCATTTCTCACTCTCCTATGATCGACCATCTACTGTGGCGGTTAGCCAACCAGAAATAGCTGACCGGCCCGATTCAAAAGCTGGAGATCGTGACTACTTTGAAACGATGTGCAGGATCATATCATTGACTCTAGAGGTTGTGCGCGGGCGTATGCTGACTCCCCATTTTCACATGAGTTTCAAGAAAATACAGGCATACAAACAACGGATTCAGCAGATGCTTGCAGATGCGTCCCCACTTGCGAGACCGTAAATACTGCCTGACGTCGATGGATCACCTACAAAGAATCGCGTTAAAGGTGCATTCATCTTATATAACCTCAGAACTGTGCAGGCCGGCGCTCAAAGCCGAAGCCGATCAAAGCGATGCCCTTCTACCTACAGTGCGTCGCGACTGTGTGGAGAGCCTCGTCGGTACAGTGGAGTCTTATATCGAGCTTCACTCGTTTAGTAGTCATGGCTCGCGCGCTTGGATCACCTTGCAACGCGCAATCAGTTGTGCATTTCTCCTTGCTGTTATTGATGAGGGAAGAACTGACCCGAAAGTCAGAGATCTCTTGCACCAACTTGAAATTATAATATCTGAACGTGCTAGCGCTGAAAGCGAGTTCCAAGCAACGAACAACACTGTCGCTGCAGCAGCTCCAAGAGTTGAAAGTATGACGTCCCCAGAGAATGTGAACAATAAGATGGCTGCAGGCTATCAACAATATGGCATTATTCAAGGCGTTACCAAAGCTCACTTGTCAATATCAGACTCGTATCAAGAGCCGCAAATGGCATCAATACCGGCGAATATCACGATGGACACGCAAGCGCAGTGGGCGAAACCACTCATACGATCTCTTCGTGCTTTACAGAAAATGAACCTAGCTTTCAGCACATACGGCACTCAACCTGGCAGTAGTACGGGCACCTATGGACAACCAGACTCCCAGACGGTCCCGCAACACTCGGCCTATCCACGTAATTTGTCGGCGAATCCTTCTGTATATACGCCCAATATGGGATCATTACCTCCTCCGACTCCTGAAAGCTCTAGTAGCAGTGATTGGACATATCCAAACATTCTAGATAGGGCTGCAGAATATATTCATCCCCGCTATGGGGCTGAATAACTTAAGAACTCTCCTATGTCTTCTTCCTACCCTTGATACACGATTATTGGGAGGGATCTTGCGGTTTTCGGAGTTGGAAGTATATTTATTATACAATATTATTTCTCGAATATATTTTATGAACCAGATGTGTGCATAGGCACGATGGGCTCACACGGTTTTATGACTTTTATGACTTTCTTCTTTTAGGTTCATTGCTGTGGACATCTTCTCTTCTTCTCTCTGGATTTATCATGAATATATCTGCAGAATTCTACGTCTGAGCTTCATCAAAATAGCCAACCATTAGGTATGGCGCCACGCCTATCTTTTTCATTGTCTGAGTGCCCAAAGAGACCATCAGTCTATCAAAACACTCTCTGCACGACCTGCCTAGGCACCCAAGACCTAATCTTGAATGACTGAATACACCAGCTATTCGTTTTATTTACGCTAGCTAGTACTAGTATTATTTTGCGCTCCATGTCTACAAGAGAGCTTATGAATATGCAACCACAGTATCACATCACTTTCCGCCGGCCGAAAGAACAGAAAAAGAATTCCATCGTAAATCCAATGCGCCACTGATTTTCTCGCTCCCAATGCAAATCTTAAAACGAGAGAACGAAGTGCAAAATAACAGATAACTATATGCAATAGTAAAGCCGTGACAATCAAACGTCGTCAGCACGTCTAGGCTGTACTCGGCGTGTTGGACTGCGTCGACTAGGAGGCAATTGCGGATTCCCTCGTCTACTTCGCTCAGCAGGTTCTTCAACTTCCATTTCTTGGTGATGATGCCCAGCTAGTGGTCTTTGAGGCCTTTTGCCGGCGCGTTGAGGCCGTACTCTAGTCAAGGCAGTGTTTAGAAGACCTTTCGCATGTTCGTCTAGCTCCATCTCGGCATTTTCCTCAAAAGTGCCACCGGCATTAACAACGTTATCTGTCCAGCTGTCTTCGAATGGATCTTCCCTCGGTCGTGCCC
Source organism: Talaromyces trachyspermus (assembly GCA_020137715.1). Classification (NCBI taxonomy): domain Eukaryota; kingdom Fungi; phylum Ascomycota; class Eurotiomycetes; order Eurotiales; family Trichocomaceae; genus Talaromyces; species Talaromyces trachyspermus. Next base: position 5,798,247 of record JACGXQ010000015.1, on the reverse strand, counting down.
ATGCCTCCTTCTTTTGGCGTCCACTGCTTCCCGATCGAACATCTTTGCCACGGCCTTCAAGAGACCATAATTCCAACGCACGAGAGAGAATAGTGCCTGCAACGCCGGCACCGCCCGCCGCATCACCACCGCTTACTCCAAGAACCCGCACAGCTTCATGTAGCACGGTAACAGCATCTAGTGTCCGTCCTTGTTGTAAATAAATAAGACCACGAGAAGTGTGAAGCGAACCAATCAAACCACGATCTTCGTACCCTGCCACACCCGCCGACGTGGCGGCAACGCCTCCTATTGCAGCACCGTAGCCTGTGGTACCTCCTCCTGCACCGACTCTCACGCACTCATCGAATTCAGCTAAAGCTTCGTCCAGGTTACCCATGCGCCGTAGAGCATGTCCTAAGTTAGCCCGTGTGGCCACCCATGCCCCTGGGTCGCACTGTAGCGAACTCGCTAGGGCCAGTGCTTGACGAAACAAATCTGCTGCTGCTTCGAGATGGGATTGGTGATAGAGGACGACGCCCATTCGTTGAGAACCAAGGGATCGCCACCGAGTGACGGCAGGCTGCCGGAGGGTGCATCCGGAATGGTTGTCAAGGAGCCTGATGGTGACCCTGAAGACATGGAATATGCAGCGCATAGATACTCGTGCGCAAGTGACATGTTATTTAAGGCTAAGTGTTGCATGCCTAGAAACAACTGCGGCAGATGACTACCCTGAAATAATCGTGCTGCGGTGCTGTAGGCGGCAATTGCTTGGTCATGCTCGCCCTCAGCAGCAAAAGTATGAGCAAATCCAATCCAAGCTGGAGCCGAATGAGGATCTAGGAGGGAGGCTTTGGAGAAGAAACGTCTTGCCTCTGCGATTTTGGCCACAGAAAGATAATACACCCCAATGGCTAGGTATGTGTAAGACTCTTCTGGAGCATTGTCGGCCAATGTATGCGCCAGCAGGAATAAAGCATTGACAGCACCGGTCTCGTAAAGACATGCAAGGTGCAAAGGGTAAACAGAGGGTGAATGGCCTAGATTCTGCCCAGGAACAACCGGCATATCGGTCATCACAGCCCCTGTCTCCGGAGTTGTAAGGATAGACGACGTGAGTTCCAAAGCTTCGACAAAACGACACTGTGTATAGAGTGCCTCAGCACGTGAAAGGAGGATGTCGGGGTTGTTAGAGAGGTTGTAGTGTGTAGAAAGCGTCTCGGTAGCATTGGAAAGCGTCGAAGGCGAGGTATATTTTGAGAGCCTTGTGGTATACAGCATTTTCACAAAATGGGCGGCTTCTTGTGACCTTGATGGGTCGGACGGCACCGAAATACTGTCAAAGTCTAGAGATTCCAAAAATTCAAGCTCTTCCGCCGGAGACATAAGGGAGTTCTTCATGAGCTGATCAAACGCCTCGAAACATTGGACATCAATTCTGACAGCGTCCTTATAGCAGTCACGGGCGCGATCAAATGCATTCTGTTTTGCATAACAGAGTCCGCGTAAGTAGCACATGGCCGCCTCAAAACGCAAGTTATTCGCATCTTCTCGGTCTCGCTCCTCACTCCTATCCGCGCGGTCCAATCTCGATGATGTTGTTTTTCCGTTCCTAAGAGTTACATGGCTATGTCCATTCAGGTGCTGTATTTTACGTCGGCTATGGCTCGCAGAGCTAATGAGATGGGTCGGGTTCTGTTCTCCGAGAATGTTGAGGGCAGCTTCGAATTTGTTTTGCTTGATGTAACAATGGGCGGCCAGGTATTTGCATGACGTGCTTCGAGATATAAGGTCTTTTCGAGACAGCAGAGCTAACGCTCGGGTGTAGTTGTTGTTGTTGAAATGTACCTGTGCTAGCCAAAAGGCGTCGGCATCGCTGTCTGTAGTATTTTCCCTCAAAATTAGTGAACGAACTCTGAAACGAAGATGTCAGGAAAAATAATACTTGTCAGAGCCAAAACCTTGTCGCCAATATATATGGCAGAGTCATGTTGTCCCCGATTCAAAGCGTCCTGGCGCCAGCTACGCAGGAACTTCTCCATGTCTGTCGGGTGTGCTTAAACCTGAAAAACCGCGCGGGGCGAGAATATAGCAAACGCAGAACGCACGAGAGTCTCTGAGGGCGCATCGAAAGACATTCGCAGTGTTAACTCGCAGTGTGAGAATGAAGAAACGCCAGCGATGTCAAGCGAAGCCCAATAATAATATGGATTATGATGTATTCAATTTCCAAGCGCGACGCGGGATGTTCTTTGGATAAACAATGCAATTGGCCCGCGCGGCTATTTTAGGTTGCTAGCCTGAGGCTGCTTATCGGCTATCATTAGATAATCTCCAGATTCCGCCACCAGACTTCACTTCACTAAAAACACCAACTGCCTTGAATCCTTGATACTACAACCTCAGTGCAGTCTTACATTTGTTTTTCATAATATAGCGACTCAGATTCCACACAATGTCTGAGCGTAAAGTGTACGCTGTCCCCTTCTGTCCTGATTCTTTTAGAGAAAAAGGTTCGCTGACATGCCTCCAGGTTGACGAAGTATTATCCACCGGATTTCGATCCATCGGCCATCACCCGGGTGAAAAGGTCCCTGGCGCGAAGCAAAAGCTGCTCACTGTCCGCTTGATGGCACCCTTCTCGATGCGTTGCACAAGCTGTGGTATGATTTGACCTCTTATCTAGGCACTGTTGTCGTTATATGCTAAGGATATGCATACTCTAGGTGAATACATCTACAAAGGTCGAAAGTTCAATGCCCGGAAAGAGACAACAGAAGAAAAATATTTGTCCATCACAATATACCGCTTTTATATTCGCTGCACGGTATGCTTACTCTTTTCCCTTTCCGACTGCGCTACGTAGTGGTATTCTAACTGAGGGTTCAGAGATGTTCCGGCGAAATTACCTTCAAAACAGACCCCAAGAACATGGACTATGTTTGTGAACGCGGTGCAAAGCGCAATTTTGAGCCCTGGCGAGATAATAAAGCCGACAATCAAAATGAAACCGAACAAGAGACGTTAGATCGCTTGGAGCGCGAGGAAAATGAAGAGCGCGAGCAACTTGAACGTGATAAGATGGCGGAACTTGAAGAGAAAATGCTGGATTCCAAACGCGAAATGGCTGTTGCTGATGCCCTTGATGAAATTCGCACGAGGAACGCTCGTATTGAAAGAGGCGAGGCTCTTGGAGAGGAGATTGCGCTGTCATACGTGAAGGATGAAGCCGAGGAAGCTCGTTTGCAAGCTGAAAGGGAAGATGAAGAGGCTGCACGTCGAGCGTTCATGACTTCAACGGGCGAGAAGGTCAAACGGTTGGTTGAAGATGAGGAGACAAATAGCACCGTTGGGAAGGCGGATGAGGGCCCGGCTCCCGCAGTATCTTTCGCAAGAGTGAAGAAGCCGAAAACCATTTTCTGCGGGTCTGGGTATCAAGAAGAAACCGGCGCTGATCTGAATGTGATATTACTTAGGTATATATATAATAAGTATTGGCCTGCCTTCGATCTGTATCCATGTTTTTGTTAGCGGCTCATGATTTAAAATTAGGCTTGAAACTACCTACTTCCCTGACAAACGACATAGGGAAAAGATATCTACCTAGGTACCTAATTGACTGGCAAAGTGAGAAAATGGAATGGACAGTCGAGGCAAAACCCATATAAAGCGTAATAAGTTCAAATTGATTCTGATTCAACTAGACATACACGTAGAAGAACAGGTTACAAAATAACACAAAAATCTGCAAACAAGAATTCATAAGAAAAATCCGCCATAAGACAACTTCCCTAGCGCCCCATTGCTCAAAGATGAGGACTTCAAAAAGAAAACAAAAGGGAAAAGAAAAAAAAGTAATAGGCAGCCCAACCCTCAGACATATTAAGCGCCCACATGAATTCAAGCGCAATTATGCAAACCACCCTATAGTCCCAAAAATTTGTGAAAAAATTGACTCGCTGACAGAAGCGCCATTGCCTTTCATCGGTGAAACAAAATGAGACAACTACAAATACGGCATCCAGAGAGCATCGGCAGAAGCCAATGCTTGAGGGTTAACAGCCTTCGAGATGAGATCAATCGTAGTCTGGTTGGCGGGCAAGTTACCCTCCGGAGGACTAGCCAGACTGACGGCACGATTGACAATAATGCCACTGTTGCTCTGGACCAGCTCACGCAGCTGGTTTTCAGTAACATTTCCACGATGATGAGCGGTGGCCCAGAAGATCATCTCCTCGCGGACAAAGAGACTGAGTTGTTGCTCTAATTCATGGCGCGGCTCTGTGAGACAGCGAGCAATGGCCATGAGAGCACAGGCGAAAACACCTTCGGTAGCGATAGGGCCCATCAATGTTTGGATATTCGGAGTTAGACGGAAAGGAACCTGCTCTGGATTAAAGAAAAATGCTTTGTTCGGATTGATGCTGGGGATCAATTCAGAACCCCAAATATCACCCGTGGCCCGAGAGATAGAGATCTTATTTGGATACCGGTTGCCAATATGCATGACATAGGTCATAAAACAAATTGCAGCATACTGATATGAGAATTGACGACGGAAGAGCCAGAAATCGGCATAGTTAGGGTACGTCCGCTGGAAATAGTCAAGCATAATCGTATTCGGTGCCCATTTTTCTTGAATGGCAGTAAGAATTTCCGTTCTAAGAATCTGTTGCTGCTCGAGAGAACGCTGTGATGTATTATTAGCAGTCACATTGCTGAAAACGGAGTCAGAGGAGCTTACACTCTGTTTCATCTCGGCTAGTCCGCGCATCTTTTCCATTGTGAAAAGAACGGGCTCGTCTTTATTAATGCCTTCTTGTCTGCAATAATCTTCATAGATACCTTGCATTGAAATGTAGGATGGATCGTCACGGACAAGACGAATGTGAGGAGCAATAGGGACCATGAGTGGCAAATGGAAGTAAAGATTGCGACGCCTACTTTCCTTCCGCTTAGAAAGAATACCGTTGAAAATGCGGAAAAGTTGCAGAATGCGCTCTTCGCGACGACAGTGGCGAGCTGCAGGATGTTGCACGGCGAAAGGATGAATGCTACCATCGTGGCCACGAATTTTAAGGCGACGATGACAGACCCCAATACCACGGACCAAGTCAACATCCGGTAGGAAGCGATCAATGTGAACAAAGTCCTGATTCTTGTCCTTATGCAGAAGATATTGTCCAGGGACCTCCACTTCATCAAACTTCAAGAACCTGAATTCGCTGAGATGTGGTGAGTATGCTTCGAGGAATTGAGATTGAGGACGGCGATCAAGCTTTTCCTCAAATTTGTCCCGCCACCGCCGCAGCTTCTGCACATACTCGAACATTGTAATTTTCTTAATCACAAAGTCGGCTTCGAATGATTTACGAATATGTGCTGGTAGTATGGTCTCTGCAAATCGAGTGATGTTAGCTTCGGTGGGAGGCGGTAGTTTGAAGTCTTGGGCGTAGGCAGCAGGTGTGCGGCCAACGTATGCAAGGCCATCATTCAACAAGGCTACAATTAGACGGTGGGCATCCTCGTCAGGGGCATTTGAAGTTCTTCTGGATTTGATCGACCATAGTCTCCATCGACAGTGCCAATAGCGGAAAGGCTGTCTTCAAGCCTGCCATTATCTCTTCTGAGTACTCCCATGGCTTCTTGACATGTTCCTTCTCCGATTCTCCAGCGTTTACGGGTTGACTCTGATTCTGGCCCGATGCTTGCGCCTGAATTTGAGGCTGCTGTTGTCCTTGCGGTTGTCCCTGAGCCTGAGGCTGATTCTGCGGCTGAGATTGCGCCTGAACTTGTGCTTGACCTTGTCCTTGTACGGGGCTCTGAGTCTGACCAGCAGACTGCGTCTGACTCTGGTTCTGAGCTTGCGCTGGAGCTTGTGCATTAGTGTGGCCGTTTGGCTGTGCACTCGCAATCTGCGGAGTAGTACTGTTAGGCACAGTAGGCGAACCCTGTGGATTCTCTTCACCAGCAGCCGTTCCAGGCCTGGAAGCATTGGCAGGTTCCACTTTAACATTGGGAGAAGTCTGCTGTTTAGCTCGGTTAAGCTTTTCTTGCTTCGCATCTTGCGACTTCTTGATGCTCATCATGTCTTCCCTATTTGTACGGAGCAAGAAGAACAAAGCCTGTGGATAGAGCTTGGCAATCTTTACCAATACTGCCTTGCATAAGCGAGCTTCCCGACGACTAAGGCTGGTGAGAAGTTGTGGAATGAACGTAATCCAGTACCACACTGGGGTATCGCCCTTGAAATTTTCAAATGCATTGGAGACCCGGCCTTCTTCATTATCAAGACTCAGCAACCAAAGAATACGGCTGAGCAGCTTCCTGGATTTAGCGTTCTTGTATAGTCCAGCAGCTTCGAGGTAGCAGCTGACTGCGTTACCAGCTAGCTCGTAGTCAGTTGGGTCCGCCTTAAATCGTTGATCATTGTATTGGCCCCATTCTGCCCACGCTTTTGCGAGCTTCAAATCATAATACAGAGCAACACCAAATGAGTCGTTAGCTTCATCCACGTGGTTTAATTTCGCCAAGAACATTCCCTTGAGGCTGTAAAACTCGGCTTTCTGCTGGGCGCCGAAATAATTTAGATTGGTGTTGTTGATAACATCAAGGCCACTGGTAAGCTCCTTCGGATTTTGATAATGGCACTTGGCTTGCTCCGCAGCTTCAAGAAAGCTTCTTGGATTTCAATGTTTGGCAAGGTGTAGATCCGGCTGAGCTGATTGATGCAAACCTCAGGCATCTGGTGTTTACGAGCCACGTGAGCAAATCGATTGATGATCCAAGCAGTCTCGTGATAACCCCGGTAGGCGTAAGAATTGCTTGCGACGTTGTTCGTTTGAGGCGGCAAAAGACCTAGATAGGTGGCGTTGATCAATTGGAAGATATGTTGACGCCAGGTCACTAAATCCTGCCAAGCGTTGATATCATCCCAAACATTTGGAAGTCGGTCACGCCAAGTACCCAACAGAAGCTTCAATTCGGCTGATTTAGTGTCCAAATTCCGTTCATTCGTCTGAGACAGACTATTGCAAATGACACTGGCATCATGAAGTTCGACGAGCTGTTGGAAATGTTGCAAAATCGGAATATGAGCATTGGTGATCCTCTTCGGCAGCTGATGCCATTTTCGAATCGACAACTGAATTGACTCATCGCAAATATTGTTAAATTCTTGGATGCCCTCTTTTTGAGGTGAAAGTTGAGCAAAGCCATGAAGGCTTGGAAGAATGTGCGACGTGGGGTAGGAGCGTCAGATACCGATTTGATGAGAGAGTCCAATTGTTCGCGATTGGCTTCACTCTGCCAGTTTTCGATGTTTCTCCATGCAGCCTCAAGGAGAAGATCGTTCAGATTCTCGTGCTTGGCAAAATCGCTTAGGATTTCCCATTGTTGAAGCTTTTGGGCGCAGATGAGCCAATGGTCTTCCCAGAGATAATATTCTCCCTGTGAGAACGGCATGGCACCCGAACGAGCCTTGATCTGGGCATTCTCATATAATTGCTGAGCTTTATCCCACATGCCGTGCTGTTCGTAAGACAAAGCAGCGTTTGTTTCCACGAATTTGCATCGTCGTCGCCAGGTACCATAGAAGAAATCGTCCTCCTGAAGCCCGGCAAAGATCTCAACAAGTGCGTCTAGATTGCTTTCTCGCACTACCGGAGTATCAATAGTTGGTTGGTTCGCAGATTCCTCTAAATAAATGGCCGACGTATACCACGCATCGTACGTCCGACTCAAGAACTTCATTACGTGTGGCGGAACCTTGAATCGCGGTTTAGCTCGTACAGCTCCCTCCAGAAGTGCCTGAACAACATTTGGTCGCTTGTCTATCTGTCTCTGGTGATACTCGCGAGTGACGAGTGTTACCATTCCTTTTCTAAATCGATGCGTTCATCTTTAGAAAGTGTTGACCAAACAGCGGAGAACAATGTAATCCATAATTTGTACGACGTCTTGGGGTCGGTATGTTGAAGCTGACAAAGAGGCTCGAGTAAATCTCTTGTCCTCACATCTCCAAGCTCAGCCATAAATCGCTTGCATTCAGCAACAAGATTCTCCAACTGACTATCCACCATAACATCTGCTTTTCGGCTGTCTTGTTCAACAGCACTGAATAGGAACGATATGGGGTAGACCGTCAAATCATCGGGGAGCAGCCGAACAGGTGTATTCATGTCCACAGAACCCATAACAAGATTCGAGGCTTGTGCTAGCCAAAACGAGTCGGCAAGTGTATCCCAATTTTGTGATGTCAGAACATAACTAAGCCGAGAACTCGCCGTACGAGTTAAACTCTTATCAAAAATGGTGATAAAACGATTTCTCATCTCTACATCTTGTGCCCGTGTGCCAATTAAAAGGCATGTTCCAATCTAACCGTAAGTTCAGTTCGTGTTATCTTGGAATCCTCATAGATGCGAATGACCAGATTGAGAAATTTCTTTAGCATCGTTTGATCCGGGCGGGTTTCGAAAAGTAACATCTTGTGCAGAACAGCAGTTTTCTCCTTGAGGGTTGGCCATGACTCCGTGGAGTGGAAAATCCAGGATTCGACCATTCCAAGAACCTTAGTACAGAGTTTGATGTTCTGTGACCGCTCTACTAGTTGAGCAAGGACACTTAGGAATGGCCGGCGTTGGTCACCAAGGTTAGACATCCGTATGGCAATGACATCAATTGTCTTGAGTATAAGATCGACACCTAGCTCGAACTCCTGTTGATCCGGAGCGCCATTTTCACCCTGTTTGCTTCCGGGATGCTGGCCAGGGGCTTGATTGGTGGCATAAGCGGCAACATGTTCTTTAGCCAACTTTTGAGAAAATGCTTTCATCACTTGAGGAATGTGAGCATCCATCTCTACAGGCCTGCTAGAAGATAGAGTCCACAAAATGTTCAAACTAGAGACGTAGTTGTTACCCGAAAGTCCCTCAGTAGCGATTGCGGACAGGTAAGTCACAAATTCCGAAGGAGGGCTGTCCACATCCATGGCATCTTCCTCTTCTGGCTGGTCTTCAGGAAGAGCATTCAAAATGCGCTTGATAGGGGATGGAAGTTTGGAAGAGGGTTCAGCGTCCTCTTCGGTGCTATGCAGGCAGTCTTGGATTTCTGGATTGTCTGAACGCAACGGCTTATCAAAGAGCTTTTGTAGCATTGTAACCCTGTTCAGAATCCATTCATCCGGTTTGTACGCAATGAGGACACGGAGCACCTGCAAAGTATTAATCATGCTTGTGATGTGCTTTTCGTCAGGCTTATCAGCTTTCTCCCAGCAAGTATTGGCTCAGTAATCTTGGTGTATAAGTCAATATCCAAATCTCCCCAAAACTCAGGCTGAAGGAAATTTGTCAAGAGCTGCATCGACTTCTTAATCATGTCGCCCGTTGTAACGGGAGCCTGCGGTTTCGATGTAGGCAACTCGCGGAGTCGGAAAGCTGGGACAGGGAACCGCTCGGGAAGTGTCGTGATGAATGTGATAAGATATTTGATGAGTCCAGCTCGCAACTCTGGTGAGACACTGTATTCTGTTCTTGTTGCTAGCGAAGGCGAATCGGCTTGTACATCATCGAGTTTACGCTTCCTGGAGTTTGGCGAGTCTGACGCAACACTTCCAGAGCTACCTCCGCGAGCCCTTTTCTCTTCCCAGTGCCAAATGAGTCCAATAAGATTAAGTGCAAGCTTTTACTCTCACTTGGAGGATTTGGCGGAGAAGCGATCTTACTCAACGACGGCACAATAGGGGCACGAAGTGCTCTCTAGATTCATAAAGAGATCTGGCTGCCGCACTAAGAATTGAAAGATACTCATGACTTGCTGCAAGTTTGCCGTCTCTTCCGCCAAAATACGGCGAGGCCACTTGGCCCAGAGCGGGTACCTAGGATCAGTGACCTGTTGAGTATTCTGATTAACCGCTGATATCCTCATGGGTAAAATGGGCGCGAGGACATCAAGAGCCTGGGTCACGAGTGCTTTTCCTTCATTTTGATGAGCTCTCAGTAAAGCCACATAGATCTGAGTGACGATCTTGAAAGGAGTTTCATAATGGGAGATGAAGTAGCTTATTAGCACGTATGCACCGTATTTGTTAATGATGTCTTCGAGGCGTATGTAATTCCAGGCGAATTTAATAATGTCTTTGCGAGATTCCTGAACGGTTTGGTGGTGGTATTTTATCAACAAAGCGGAAAGTTGCAGGAGCTCCATACGTGAATGATCCACACCCGGTTGATTTGATTCTTCAGCAATATCACCAACCTGTGGTCGCCATAAACGGTTCTGGATTGATTCGGTCATGCTCTTGTCCATCAGTTTTGGGATGTTTGGTGGGCTGTTCCAGGTGGTCTTAACATCCATAGCAAATATAGGGTTAACAAGATTATGGAATGCATATGTCTTTATCCTCTGTGAGGATGTCCGCTGCCCGTAAAGGTCCAGGCATCTCATGATAACAGATCGTCTGTAGTCGATAGACTCATTGGTAATGATGTACTTGTAGATGAACTTAGGGAATGCAAGAGTCCGCTTCAACTCATCAGCCGAGAGGCCACTAATGACCTCAAACAGAAAATCGAGGTCTTGAAGCGAATTAGCCAGATAGATGGTGAAAACCTCCATCAACTGATCCTCGGCCTGTTCTACTCTCAACCGCTCGCTTGCTGGGAGCTTATCATTCCTCAGCTTAATTTCAAGATCTCGGCCAGTATTAAGCAACTTTGGACGCAGGTTGCTTTGGTTCACGAGCCATTTCTTCGTTGTTTCATGTATACTGATCGAGTGAACGACATGGATTGCGTTGATAGCTGCTGTGTTTTTCCATCAGTCGATTCACTGCCGAAAGCAGCATTGATGAAGCCTTCAGTATCTGCAACCACTGCGGACCGAAGCACCGCACTATCCGGGTCAGCCAAAATCTGACCGAAGAACCGACCATAGCGCTCGTCACCAAAACGCTGCTGAAAAATGCCCAGCTTTCTTTGGGATAACGATTGAGGTACTTCACGAGAGGTTTTCGGAAAGGACTATTCGATGTTCGCCGTAATTTATCTTCCAGATCGAGAACTTTATTAACCAAACTCTCCATAAAAGTTGTTGCTGCAGGGGAGAAGATGAAAAATATTGAAAATTGAAGCCACAATCTTCATCGCCGGATTCTGCTCAACGAGGTTAAAAGAAACCTTTTGTAACGTGGCATCATCCGCGATAACCTTCATATGCTCCAGAAGACGCTGGCCAATCTCAACTTTGAAATAATTGGTCAGAAGTGTCAGAAGCCTAGCCAGGCCATCGAGTCCGGCCACTGTCAAACGTTTTGGGTCCTGGAGGTTCATGAGAATGGGACGAAGGCCGTTTTGAAGAAGATCTTTGGGCAGCTTATTCGTCTGCGTGAGTACATCACGTAACCCGGCATTTGCAGCTTCAATGATCTCTGGGGATTTTGAATACAGAGACTTGAAGAATACAGAAATGACACGACTGCGACTACTCGCATTTGCTCCAGCGCCAAACTCAGGGAAACTCATAGCCATTGAAAGTAGGTGAAGGCATGCTACCCGTAGGCTAACAATCATTTCTGCGTTTTTGAACTCGTTCGGCTTTGGAGCTAGAGACTCGTCCTCAGCGTCAACAAGGGCTAGCGATTCCAACATCAAGCGATTGAGGGCATCGTTGAAAACAACAATGTTCTTATGAAGACTTAAGCAGAAGGTAATAGCGTCAATGAAACCGATCTGAGTAAGGAATGGTAGAGCTCGGAGAGGCTTGTTGAAAATAGACTGTAGCAGGCGCTCCCTAACCGGATACATAAGCTCATGCATCTCGCAACCAATAACTTCGGCGAGAGTAGAAAATGATTTCTGTGATGTCTCCCGTACATGCTTGTTCATATGAGACAGCTCATACATGAAAAATCCACACAGCGTGTGGAGACGGGCCTTGTCATTCGCCACATCTTCCACTGATATTCCCTTATTGCAACGCCTTAGGATGAGCTCCAAAGTCCCTTGTGCTCTGATGCGAGTGCTTGCAGGAAGATCGGGAGGTGTGTCTTTGATGACATACATCAAAGCACGAACAAATTCGGTTTGTCGCTCATAGAGCCAGCTATGGCCCAGACCTAACTCGGTGGCTAGAAGGTGGATTCCCAGACTACCTCCAGACTTTGTAAACCATTCCTCGCTATGGCAGCTATGACAGAATACACGGCCAAGGTGCTGCCAAAATGGTAACTTGGATGCTTTGTCTGGACCGCCAAAGATGATGCTAGCAGTTTCCTTTATAGCTTCCATGGCCTTCTTGGAAGAGTCTCGCATTTGAGCATTATCAGAAGATAAACAGTCAACAATGACATTAGCAAGCAAACGGGAATCCAGGTAAATAGGGCCCTCGCCACTGTTCACATCAAAAGGCCGCCGGGCATGTCTAGCTTGCGCAAATGCTCGGCCAACTTCAACAACAACGATATGGCGACAGACATCTGCAACGAAAGCACTTGCGTTCTGCTGGAGATCGGGAATGGTAGTGGCAAAGAAGCAGGCCTTCATAAGCTTCTTCAAACTCTCCTCTTGCGCCAATTTCTTGGGGATGGAACTGGATCTCTCCGACTTGTCCAGTATGTCGATGGGTCCTGGTATTTTATTCTCCAGAAGATCATCGGCCTGGAGGCGAATGAGAGATGCCAAATCGTCAGGCAAATTGTCGTAGCCAATGTAAAGTTTCAGTTGCGAGCTAAGCATACGGAAGGCCTGTTGTTTGTAATATGCGTCCGAAGCCTTAGCTGCGGGAGTCTTTGATTCTCCAAAAGCTTCGCATAGGCTACATCAACCCCGATTTCAACTGGGAAAGGACGTTTCTCGTTTGGCCCAATTAATCTGACATCAAAGCTTGGAACTTCATCTGCGAATTGCTGAAAGGACAGCTCTGGCGGGTGGTTCAAAATTTACGGTTGCGGCCACCTAGTTTACCAAGTATGCGCATCGTTGTATGAGAATGGAAATGGCTGTAAGGATGTGGCCGTAGATGATCCCACAGTGCCGTCATCAGCTCGTCCATGATTGGCGCCATTATCGGGTCCAAGTAATCAGCTGTCAGATTATCCACACACAATTCAAGGGTTCGTAGACCCTGGCCTACCAAGTCCGAGTCTGCTCGCAGAGCAACCACGATCGGGCGCATTAAATGACTGAGATGGGGAAGAAGGTGACTTAGACGTGCCGGCACAGTCAAAGTTAACTCGACATAGAGATCACGTTCTTGAGGCTTGCGAGCGCCGAGCAGAAGATTGTTGAAAGTCTCCAAAAGCGTTTCTAGTAGCGGAAGGAGCTCCTTATATAATAACTCGAATCTTCCACCTCCAATGCTGCGGAATAGGGAACGTAGCAAAAGGAAGTAGTTCATAGGCTCCTCAGCGGTCACGGACAACTCAATACATTTTGTAACTATCTTCGTGACGTGAGGATAGAGAACCTGCTCATTTTGAGTTGAGAAGAGTGTGACGGCCATGAAAGATAACTTGAACATTCTCAGCAGAATCTTCGCTTTTGTCATATCCGACGTTCCAACTTCATGGATGCGATCCATTAGGTACTGGAGTACCATCCCAGAAAAGGCGGGTGAAGTTGCTTCACTTGCGAGGAAAAATTGCGGTAGATGAATGAGGGCAGGGTGCTCGAACATAAGTTCATGAAGATATGGTATCTCGCTATGGAAAACTTCGTGAAAGGCGGCTGTGTCGATGCAGTGAAAGACCGTTCCGAAACTCTCGAGAAGCTCTTTCTCCTGGGTGCCCATGGGGCCGTATACTGACTTGCCAGATACTCAAACGAGGATGAGTAGTTGATTTCAGGTGGAGGCTGATCGACACCGTAATATCGGAAAACGCGAGCACCTTCATGGAACAGCTTCTTAATCACTTTAACCTCCTCGGCATTGTATCCATATGAAACTTCCGGCCAATTGATAGGCGCGTTGCTGGAATCAATTTGTATATGAGTTGGGTTACAGTTCTTCAATTGGTGAAAAATATTTTTCAATCCATTGATGAGATTCTTGAAGAGAAATAGGTTGTCGGAAACTGGATCACCACCTCGATCCCGCGGGTTGGAAGTCTTAATAGGGACAGCTGTGAAAATGTCGATTTCATCCCAGTCTGGAGGAGTATCGCGATCGGCAAGATAGTTCTCGGGGTTGAGTCAGTGCGATTGCGGTTTGCGCGGGACACTTTGACTGCGTTCTCAAACTGGTAGTTCATTGCAGCAAATTTATCACCAATGGCATCCAGAATCATAATCAGGTAATATCGCGCATCTTGTTTGTCTTCCAGCTTGGATATCTTTTCGGCCATGTTCAATAGCAACTTGGCGCTCATTGTCTGAAAACTGGTTCCGGGAAACTCATCGTGTAGATTCTTGGTATAAACCTCCACGGTCTTGCGAATTTGATTCCTCGAGAGGTGATCTCGCACGTGATGGATCAGATCAGCAAGCATACTGTACGCAAGAGGCCGCATGGTCTCGTAGACAGTCAAACCATCTCCGATAAGAGTTCTCTCGTCCAACAGCTGGTCAATCGTGGCCAAGAAAATCTTCCGATAATTAAAATTGATGATATGGCGAATGGCAACGAGAAGTTCCTTCCTCGCACTAGACTTTTCACGCGGGCAATCCTGCAACAAGCGAACGACGACAGTTGGAAGGCTCGGCAAAAGTCTTGTAATTGTTGTGCGTATATGCGGAGAAGGTAAGCAAGGAAACTCATGGTCTTGACTTGAGCAGTGATGAATTCCCCGAAGGCGGCTCGATTCTTGATTTCCTTGCAAACACCGGTGAACAACTTCCCTTGCGCATGAGCTTCGGCATGTGCTCGCTCCTGAGGCTTGGCTTGTAGGAGTAGAATACTCTTGATAAGGGGACGAATAATTTCACGTTGGCATTGACAGTGTTGCGATGTGCCTGGAAAATCGAAACAACAATGATAGGGCATTCTGCCAACACCTTGAAAGACTGCATACCCTTTTGCAAATGATGGTTCGCCTGCTGCTGATCGGGACCCAGGTCTGAGACTGACGTACTGGGAGAGGATGGTCGCGGGGATTGGAAGTTTTGAGAGGCAGGCCCGGTGTGGAAGGCACAACGCCGGTCGGAGGCAGGCCGGGTGTTGTTCCTTGAGTGGGAGTATCAAAGGTATCCCGTACAACTTCTTCCATACCTTGGAACATTTCTTGAATAAGCTCAAGAAAAGGCTGTACTCGCGGAGCTGTTGCCTTGACTTGATTCCGCACGAGGTCCATGATGGTTTTCATACACAACACTGCGTTTTCTTCATTTTCGACCCTCACGAGCTGCATCAACGTATCTACCATGTCAACGGCGTAGGGCTCAGCATCAGGAGAAGCTGTAGGAAGGCGATGCAGGGTCTCAAGGACGGCATTCCGTAGTTTCTAAATAAAGAGAAGTTATCTTAGTTAGTTCTTCTCTTCACCTGATAACCAAAGATTTGGATCCGAAGCTTTCTCACATGGTCGAAGGACGTGTTTATGAACACCGGCTCACCCTTCAGGACTTTCTTGAAAACGGGCCATAGCTTGGTAAGGAAGATGGGATAGCTGGACCCCGAACAGAGACTTTCAATAGAATCTCTAAGTTCCACAGCGACGTTTGCTCTCCTTGCGATCTCTGGCAATCCAAACCACACAAAGTGTCAGCAATAGTTGTAAACAACAGTATCTTACAAAATATCACATCGTAAATGGTTGTGAATTTCCATACCCCATTTCTCATCAGCAAGCTTTTCCACGAAAATGTCGATTTTTGACTCCGCCATGGTTACGAGCAGAACTGCTGGTTCGGAGTTGTGCAAGCTTTGTCCAGTCAAATGCCAGGCCTACGGGCCGGCATGCTCTGGTGAGGTCGCAATGTCTTTTAGTGGTCGTAATTCATATGGCATGCACAGGTACAACAGTCCTGTGGTAGAAGGTCGCGCAAACCAGAGGCTTCGCAGAACGAGTGGATAGAAAGAGTTCGTTAGCAAGCAGACACACTCATAAAATGTCCTATCTGACAAGAAAAGAGATAGGAGGGACAAAAGAATAGTAAGTAATAAAACAGAGATTTGGAGGAAAAAAGAAAGGAAGGTTGTCTGCGCAAAATCAACGGAGTGAGTAACTGCAAAAGCAATTGAGCTAGTTAGGCTTGCGCGATAGACTGACTTGCTAAAGCCTAAAGGGCGGGCATCTCGACGCTGTAGCAGATTGCGCTATGCCAATTGGAGTAATTCTGCGGAATAATATTTCTCCGGCGCGGAGTTCCACTTAGTCGCGCGCCTGCCGCGGCAGGCGTCAGGAACATTAGCCGCTGTCCAATCATAAACATGTTTCCGGCATACAATTATATGCAGCAACCAATCATCGTTTGAGAATTTGAGGAATCAATCATCATGCATTCATTTTTCTCGCCAATACTATGATAGATGGATGTACTACGGTACCTAGGGTAAGATATAAGAACATTGGCTAGCGATAATTGTCATCAATAGACAATAACTCGAAGATAAAGTTGATTCCTTCTCAGCACAAATCACGAAAACGCAGGAACCTTTCTATCCTGGTCTATCAATCGATTAATCACGTTTGCAAAACGACCTGCTTTGTCGACATCCTGTTTGGCCGTTTCAATCCCCAGTAGAATCCTCTTGACTCCCACGCCGATCTTCTGGTCGTCCTCAATGCTGTAAATGCTTCCAAGAATCCTATCGATCTCCTCCGGCGTGAATGACTCGGATGTTTCTAGAATATGTCGCAGCTCATCGTACGTATTGATTGTTGGAACCTCGATGTCAGCATTGAACGAGCTGTACATGTCAAGGTCTTTGAGTAGGGCACGCTCTGTCGTAGTTGCTAGAATTAAGAGTCGGCGTCCATTCACGGGGCCTTCCTGGTGAAAACCATCAACGTTTGAAGCACAGAGTTGCTGAAGCGAGGCCCAATGGGAACCCAGTCGATGATTCGCTCAATGTTGTCCACAACAACAATGCTGGTGCGACTCTTGTAAGCGTCCATGAAGATCTTTGTTATATGCTGAATTTTCGCCGCCTCGCTGAAGCCAACCATGTCTTCCGGGCTAATAAGCCGGATAAAAGGGTAACCCGAGTCTATGGCTATGCGTGCGGCAAGCGCAGTCTTACCGCTAGCTGGAGGGCCATGGAATAAAACCGAGAAGAGAGGCGTACCGCCTTCTGCACCGACCTGTTGCACGAACAAATTTCCTTCTTTCAGGATTTCAAGAACCCTGGGGAGTAATGGATGATACCCTGCTGAACGCAGTCGCTGAGTTGCTCCTCGGCGACGCCAAACGCTGGTTTGACTTCATCAAGAGCATTAAGGAAATCGTCTCTTCGAACTTTCAGATTGGAGACATCTTCCTTAATCCCGGCCACTGTATCCGGCTTGACGTGCCTATTGAAGGCAAATGAGGTCGCAGCCTTCACAAGTCCAGCAATTTCAGCACCAGAGTAATTCTTCGTTAGCTGGGCGAGTTCCAGCAGATTCACTTCAGGTTCCATCACATTGTTTTCCCTCATCTTTTGAGTATGAATTCTCAGGATTTGAGCCCGGCCTTTCTCATCTGGCAAACCAATTTCCATATGAACTTCCAAACGTCCAGGTCGCAACAAGGCATCATCAATCATGTCCTTCCTATTCGTCATACCAATTAAAAGGATATTGTTGAGTTGGTCGACTCCGTCAAGTTTCGAAAGCAATTGATTGACAACGCTGTCACCAACGCCAGTGCCACCACCGGCTCCGCTGCCACGCTGTTTGCAGACGGCGTCAAGTTCGTCAAAAATGATGATATGCAACGCACTCTCGTCGCCTTTCTCCTTATACTCCTTTTCAGCATCGGCAAACATTTTTCGAATATTTTCTTCTGACTGGCCCACATATTTATTAAGCACTTCTGGCCCGTTGATAATTTTTGGTTCTCTAGCATTCAACATTTTACCAATCTGCCGTGCAATCAATGTCTTGCCCGTTCCGGGAACTCCATAAAGAAGAATACCCTTGACATGCTGTATACCCAATTTGTTGATTAAACCAGGAGGGAAAATTCGCGACGCAAAGGCTCGACGGAAAATCGTGCTAAATTCGGCATCCAAGCCGCCGATGCCCATATCCTCGAATTTGAAATCCGGCCGGATGATGGCATTGGCGGAAGGCCTGCGGTCAGATGCTTTCAAATTGATTCCGCTCTTTGCATCTTTGTAAAAGTTGAGAAGTGTGTGGGGGTAAGAATGCCTCGCGCTGTAGGATCGGTTGCAACGCCGCCTTCCAATGGCTCGCCTGGCTTCTCGGACATCAGGTCTATCAACTCAACAGTCTTTATAGTCAAAGAAAGAGGAATTCCTCGATGATCCATCAGTACTTTTGGCCCGGTGCGAAGATCTGGTCTTTGAATTTCTATTCCCAGTCAGGAATTTAACAGCACATATACACACGAATGTCTGAATAACTCACCTCAATGACAGCTTTTGCCAGCTCGCCTTGGTCGTACGGCTCGTCTGTCCTAGCCTTTCCGGCGAAGCCCACCTCCACATCACTCGAGCCGAGATAGGCCTTTCTTTCCTGGGTGAAAGGGTTATAGATCTGTGCCTTCACGGAATCCGTAACGGCAATTCTCGCCCACATTCGTTGCCGCTCCGAGAAACCAATATACCCTTGTGGGAAGCCATCAAGTGGGCGGGCAGATAGAACGTAGAGGTCATTAATCAGTAGATAAAAGTCGCGCCCGAATGCTTGAGGGGAAAATCGGCCGGTGAAACAGCTACCCTGTTAGAAAGGATATTATCAGCATATCTGTAGCAGAGAAAGAAAAGAACTTCAATTCTAAACCCCATGTTACAAATTTCCATATGTATAAAGAGTATTCGGGCTCTTCTCTGAGCGCAATGACCAAGTTGCTCCGGCAGCATCGTTAACGGGCCTCCTTGCACCTTGTGGTGGCCCTCGTTGCGGAGGTGGCGGACCTCCATAACCCCGCGATTGGGATCCCCATTACAGGGTCGTAGCCAGTTCTTCGCGGATCGGGTCCAGGATTGGGCCTTGATGCAAAGGGGACATTATTTCGGTTGAACATTTCACTTGTGATAAAGTCGATGGCTTGTACTTAGTTAACGGAAGAGGTGATTGATTCGTATGAGCTCGGATATAAGAGTTAACGAGGTGCTGTATGTAGCTCGCTGAATTGGTAGCGAGTCCCTCTATTCGGAACGGATATTTCCAAACGCGTTCTGCGACGTTGATCGGTTTCAGGGTTCGCAGAATTATGGGCAGCAGAAGCCACCTATGTGAGTTGCAACTTGCTGTAGCTCGTAGGTTGGTTAACTAGTTACATCTTATGTCACCGCCTCGATTGGTGCCTATGAGGGCCATTGGTGGCGCAGCCCACGGATAATTAGTTTTCCCGCTCCACCCCACAATCCCGCGATTTTGCTACAGAGATTTGTTACTGGACAGTGGAATCTATATAATATGTCTGTAATGGTTTCACTTATCCCATTTTCTAGCGGATTTCTTTCCTCCACGATAATATTTCCAAGATTCTCCCATAACTATCTGTCTTATCTTCAATTATAAACGGTCATATAGAATGTCGATTTCATGTGACACAGTTGGAGCTCGCTTGGGGTTTCTAAATAGCTGCGGACGAGACACCAACAAGTAGGACAAGAAGGACAAGAAGGAAAAGGAAAAAAGAGGAAGGATGTCCATTAGTATCTGGTACTTTGGACGCAAAACGCCTATTCACCCATTTTCCATACCCGAAACAACACTGTCTAAAAGAGATGAATTGCAAACTTCGAATGATGTGCTCAAGTAACCCGCGCTGCTCTTTGAGCTCTCTTGTTGGCATAAGAAGCAGACGGCAGAAGAAAAATAGGTTAAACCATATACACGAACAAATATAGAGAGAAGGGGCGGTGGGGGCCAGAAAGTGCAACCAGGTCAGGAGTGCCAACGTTATCGTAGGAAGAAAAACAGGAGGCCAAGAAGGAAAAAAAAAGGAACAAACGAAAGCAGGCATGCGGATAAACGTATAGACAGCACAGATGTACGCAGCCGCTATGGTATTTGCGGGGCATGAAGATGAGACAAATGCTTTGGCACAAAAAGAAGGGAAAATCCCAATGCATAGACACTTCATTGTCGAGTCGAGTTGCTCCGAGGCAGCACAACCGTTGCTGGAGAGCTAGAAGAACTGCCGAGAGAACTGCGCCTCATCCTCACACTACTGCCGCTTCCGCTGCGTCGTCGGCGAGCATGTCTCTGGAAGATTTGGACGGTCACGGTTAGAATCAGGATAGCTACAGAAACACAGACGACAATATCTTAGCACATGGAGGATGATAAACATATCAAGAGGGTGATTAAGCGCAATGTGTAACGCAATATGCATCATACGGCAGCAAAAGTATTCGGGGATTTACTGACCGAGTTCGAGCTCCTCTCCTTAATCGTGTTGGATTCGTCAAGCTTGAGGGCGTTTAGTCGTTTCTGGCTGTCTTGAGTAACCGGGTCAATATCGTCCGACTTCGCAGCAGAAGTTGGAGGGGCAATGAAGACTTGTCGGATAAGAGACCCTTCTTTCGCTGCTCGGCTCGTTCAGCAAGCAGCTCCCACCTTCGTCGACGAGCCTTTTCACGCTCTTCGGCTCCGTTTTGGTGTTCATTATATTCCTGTGAACACTCATCAAAGAGTTGCGGGTTGATTTCCATAAATAGCTTCATGGCGTTATACACCATACTATGGATCGTCCTGAATGAGGTCAGTCAGTTAAGAGAGAAAATCATGGGTTGAGTGTGATTAGGGGCAATGTCAAGGACGGACCTGTTCCAATGGCCTTTGGAATTTTCATATAATGGTGCGAACATAATGGGCAATATAGTCTCCACATTGTCGCTAACCAAATTGCAAAAATACTCATTATTCCAGAAGTATAAGGCTCGCTCAGCAACCTGGACGGCAATTAGCATCTCGAGACACATGCAAGCGGGAAGGCAACAGCTCTCTCGCACCTGAAAGTGAGGACTGGCAACCGACTTGGCCAGTTGGGTGAAAAGTGGTCCTTGGACCTTTGCAAATTCCGTAGGATCCATAACCTCAAAAATGTCTTCTACCTCGTTCAAGAACATCACCTCTTTTGTGCTGTTAACTTTAGGCCAATAACGAAGCAAGCCCATAACAACCTATGCGAAAGAAGTTAGCGTCACACCGCAATACGAAGTCAATGATGAGAAACACGAACATCTTCTGTGAGTACAGAATCCTTTTCAAGGAACTGAACAATACAATAGGCAAGTTGCGGGTGGTACATGCTCAACCCTCGTGGTTTGTGCATTGGAATCAAAACTCGTGTCAAGAAAAGCTTATGCTCCTCCTTAAGTGGAAGGGCAAATCCATTGATAATCGATCCCAGGATTTCGAGCAACTCTGCGATTCCGTTAAAGCGTTCGGTTTCGTATGTGAAATGAAAGAAGACGTTATTTATCGAGCGTCGAATGAATGAGCGCAAATTAAGGAATTTGCCGTAAATCCGGTGTAGCGTTGTTTTAAGAAAATCGCGCTCGCGAGGGTCTTCGGAATCGAATAGCTCAAGTAACTGTATCACAGGGCGTCAGTATATGCTCCATTCCTTTCTTCTCGGATAACGAAACGAATATTCAAGAAACCCTTCCTACCTGAAGAATAAAGTGGTGGTCGATATACTGTTTCCCGATGTTTGTATTGAAATCTTGGCTTTCGATGAAGCGCAAGAAAAACTCGTAAACAACTTGAATATGGGGCCAAGCAACTTCCAACACCGGTTCGTCTTCCTCAGGGTCATATGCCTCACCCTGTGGCGTGACCGGGGTGGAATAGGGCGGAAAAGGTTTTTGGCGAACATATCGACGACACGAGGGTACATTGGCTCGGTAATAACAGAACGGTTATTGGCAACATAATCGAGGAGTTCATGGAGTGCCAGCCTCTTGATCTCTTTCGATTTCATATCGGCCGTAGGGTCATTGAAGTCGAATATAATGTTGCACTGGTCAATCTTTTGCATGAAAAGATCCTGTCGACGATTTGGCGGAACTTCATGAAAGCCGGGCAACTTCTCCAATTCACGCTGACGTTGGTCGGAGATATCAAATCTAGATGAATGCTGCCGCTTTGGCGTTCTAATTCCCTCCGACATATCTTTTGGCGTTGTTGAGTGGAGTCTATCGTAAGCATGGGACTTCTTCGGCGGCGCCAGATCACCAGGCATGGTTTCGGCCGCTCCAGGGGTGCGGGGACATGCTGTATACAGGACAAAAAGTTAGCGCTCGATTGGGAATGATTGCATCTGTAGGGATACTCACCGGAGCGCTGGGACTGATGACAACACTCGGAGTGATGGGCTGCTGTCCTTGCCTTGTGGGCGTGCCCGGAAGATTGGCTACCTGGCCTCCTACTCCTGGCGCGGAAGGCACATAGTGCTGGCCTGGGCCAGCTGGGACGGCGGTCCCCTGGGCATTCTGTTGAGTTGCAGGTGAAGTGACCGCAGCGGGGAGACATTGTCGGGCTTGGTGCTTCTCGTCTCGTTCACAGAGGTTGTTGAAGATGTAGGGGTTACGTGGTTGGGACTAGGCGATTGGGCTTGCTGGGCAGGGCTCAGCGATGCATTTGACGGGGTGTTGGAGGTATCCCGCTTCTTCGACGACTTGTTTGAGTCTTTGCGCGCGAAAGCTGTTCGTGCTGCAACAGTTAGTGATTATTCTACCGAATAGTCCGTCGCAGAGGCCTCGTCAAAAGGCTGCTGTTGCCCGCTCGACTTGGAACACACTTACCACTCTCTGTCTGAAGCCCTTCATTTTGCCAGATTAATTAATTGTCTTCCTGAACGCTAGCGTATAGTATATGTACCACCACTACTCTCCGAGATGCAATCCGGGGCACGGGAGAGGAAGGCCGGCAGCGGGACTGCAGCCGACAACAAACACGCTCAGATGAGGGAGGACAACAGCGTTTCTGGTTCTGGTTTTGCGGTATGCTTATGAGTTCCGCGGGTCGCCAAAGACGCGTGGTTGCAATTAAGAGAGCCGTGCAGAGACTCCAGACATGGGACAGCGATTGTTTGTGCAGATGAATGGGCGGGAGATATCTCTGTTTGGGTGGTGGTGGTTGGAAGCAGGCGACGTACGTTGTTGCGACACGCCAAACAACAGCCTCACTTGGGCCAGGGCGGGATTGCCGGGGGCAATGGACAGGCTTCTGGCGACGAGAGAGACTCAGAAGGAGAGTATGGCGTAGCAGTAGCAGAAGAAGAACGTACCTGGAGCGTAGAGAGCAAAGGAAGCACACGGCGAGGGAGTCTTATAGGAGTCCGGGCGGTGGAGGTTTGTTGGTTGTCAATAGTTAATATGTCCCTGTGTCGCTTAGCTGAGCGGGGATGGCCCCGGCGACAGGACAGCTCCCAGCCTTCCACCACCACGCTCTGCCGCAGGTCTCCTCTTATTGCTACTATTTTGTCGGCGCTACTGCTTTTTAGGAAAAAAATTATTATTTCGTTATTGTTATTGAGTCTTTTGCTGTCAAAATTCCAAAAGGGGCCGGCTCGTCGGCACTCTTCCACCGACCGCTCCTTTTCTTCTGCGTAGAGACGGATTGTTTACATTTCGTCGTTTATGCAGTTTACAGTCTGCTTCCATTGGTGTTCAATTGATGCGTCTGTCGGCTAGCGGATTTTATTCCTTCTTGAATTTGTATACTTCGCATAGCTAAATAAATGTAGACAGTGTATACGGATTGGCTTCGTTGGCGAGAGGGTCACGTGAGCATGCCTTCTGCTTTTACCAGCATCCTCTCAAGACATGCTCGTCGCTATGGCTTGAACGAGAAAGTCTACCAGCCATTTTGATTCTCCAGATTCGATTTCCACAAAGCACAGAATCCGGGCACTAGACAATAATGGCTGCACGATGACCGCTATTTCATCAGAATATCGGCACTGGGGCGCATAAATATATTTTCCTTGAACTGGACGCCGCAGCGGCTGGGCATCGCACAGCACTGATAGTAACAAAATGGAGGAGGATCAAGATGAGCCTCAATTCGCGCCCTGGTACCGCATACCACCGCGTCGCATTGTTGCCGTCGAACATCCAGGCATCGTCAAAATGTCAACAGAGCAATCAAAACCCTACAGGGAGACGCTGGCATCGCCAAGGCAAGCCCTTTCCATCATGCACAACAGCGCAAACCCTGACATACGGCGCAGATACTGGATCCTTCAAAACCCGAAGACAAGGCTCAGCTATGTCTCCGCCCAGAGGATCCCATGGCAGGTGCAATAGAGTCAATAAACAGACAAACCAACAACATCCTGCTGAAAATCACTGTTCCGAAATGGACGGGACGAAAGCGGAAACGCGGAAGCGACGAGCCTTTTCTAGGAGCTCGGAATGTACGCAGGAAGAAATCGAAAGAGAGCGCCAGAGCTGTACCTTTAGGCAACGGAGTTTGATGGATAATGCTCATCAGTACTCGGTTGAAGTTATGGGGACAGTTGAGAGAACTCATAATTTTAGGAGTATCCCTGATTATGTATATTCAACAACATCGAGTCCGTTTACGCGGAGTTTCCGAGAAAAGATTCTTCCTTTTAAATGTACGATTTTCTTCCTATTGCCTCTCCTAAGCATTTAGGTTTACTGAGCTGACCAAAATGTAGTTGAAAAGATGCGACAATTCGATATTTCCCTGAGCAAAGGAGAGACCAAAAACGTCGATCTGGTTCCTCCGCCAGCCTTCAGCAAAACATACATCCCATTTCAATACATCTACCGCCAGAATCCGACAGTCAAACTGTCCCAAGACACGTCGGGCAATATCACTATTTTCAATACCCAAACAGCAACCAAGGTGCTCACGCATCTGGTAACCTATGATGCGGCCGAAGTGCCTTCTAAGCGACGCGACGAATGCCCGCCTATATCCAGCCTGGACCCGGATCTTCAGAAAATAATCGCCACCCTTCAGAGACTCTTCTCCGAACGAATAGCGTGGACTCGCCGAGCGCTCATGAGCGAAGTGCGAAGCAGCGATCGCTACATCCTCAAACACGCAATCGGGTATGTGGGATACATATTCCGATCTGGACCGTGGCGAGACGCCATCTTCAAATTCGGACATGATCCTCGCAAGGACGTGGAATCCCGCAAATACCAGACATTTGTGTTTCGCATTCTCCCCGCGAACCGGATGTTGCCCGTGATGGAGGCGGGAGTGCAAAACAGCGAATTAACAGCAGTAACATCAGTAATATCAACATCGGCGGCGGGCGTGAATTCAGCGGCCGTGATATCTCTTCAATCCCAACCGTCACTCGCGAAGGAGGCCGCGACAGCCACATATTCACCGGCAAAGCACCGCTTGCAATCGACGGCAAGATTTGGATGGCCTGCGACATTGTCGACCCCATCTTGAAAAACCTCCTGTTCCCCGCTAACCCCGACAAAAACTTCCTCCGCACCGAATGCGATCCCGTATGCGATGGATGGTACGGAAACGGTACAATGGCCAAAGTGAAAACCATCATGCGCCAGAAAATCCATGCACTGACTCAGCAACACCGCGAACCCGCCGATGCAGAGTATGAGTGTATCTTGCGGTTTCCGGACCACGCGCCTGACGAGAAGAGCCTGGAAGCGTTTCATGTGGATCCCGAGACGGCGACGCCGAGGGAGAGTATGCTCGCGACTGAGGTTCGGGCTACGATTAAGGGGCTACGAATTGGAGATCGGCAGTGAGTTCAAGGACAGCTAGTACTAGTGTCCAGCAGCAGCAGACGCAGGCAGCGGAAGAAGAAGAGGAGAGAGAGAGGCTACTAGACAGGTGAGTGAGGATGAAGAGGAGGCTAATGAAGAAGATGATGACGAGAATGAACTTGGTGACGACCATGCCGATTAACGACGGTCAGGAATGAATCGCCTGTAAGAGGAATCAGTGGTTGGATCTATACCTAGCAATTGCGAATTAACAACGTCCAATACGGAGGTACCAGTCAGGTATAAAATTAATTAATGGCCTTCATTGTATAGATAAAACATACCAACTAGATACATTGCATGCAAAGAAACAAGAAA
This sequence comes from Talaromyces trachyspermus, assembly GCA_020137715.1. Taxonomy (NCBI): domain Eukaryota; kingdom Fungi; phylum Ascomycota; class Eurotiomycetes; order Eurotiales; family Trichocomaceae; genus Talaromyces; species Talaromyces trachyspermus. The sequence goes on along the minus strand of JACGXQ010000015.1, from coordinate 5,772,105 downwards.
AAGAGGTCGTACGCATCACTTCATACCACGTCGCATTTCCCAAATTCATATCGTACCGTGCCTCATTTCCATTCAATCAATCTTTCGTGTAAACATAACATAATTCCAGGCAAAAAAAGGAGACGCGAACAAGATCATAAAATCGACCAAACAGTAACGAACCAAATAGGAGGCAGAGGAATAGAAAAGGACGAGAAACCCCGAAACCAACCAAGCGAATCGCCAAAAAGAAAGGGAAAGAAGGAGGAAGTGCATAATAATGAATTGACTGACGCCTGCAGAAAACGCACTCTAGCCGAACCAAGGAGAAACAAGACAAGACACCCATGTCGAGACCCTACTGTGTGAACCCATAACTTTGCGCGCATGAAGAATGAATGGCTGGCATACTTCACCTCGAGTAAAATAAGACACAAGGCAAGACGGCATGGCCAAAAATTCCGTTCTAACGTACGATAGAGGATCAACAAATGCAAAGTTGCGGACACTCTACTCCAGAATGGGGATGGAGAGACAGTCAAAACGCACGTAAGCGGAAGTTGCCGACCATAAATACGTCGTTGTTATGTCGGGCATCGACTAGAAAAGAAAGTTGTGACACCGTGGCCGAGGAAAGATAACCTCTAGACCGGCTGTTCCTCAACTTCTTCGAGTCGATGTAACGAAACGAGAGAGAGGCAAAGAGACAGTTCGACAGTTGGGGGCGTCAGGGTTAAAAAGGAGGAAAATGTGTTCGTGCAGGGTATTAAAAACATCAGGATACACCACCATCCGTAGCGCCATTGCTAAAAGATAAATAGACCCGAAAACTCCAAAGAAAGCCATAAGAAAAGTCAGGAAAGATCCGTTGGAGAAAAAATCATGCGACGGTCGTTTCGCCGACTGTCTTGGTCCTTTCTTCCGAGACGTAGGTAGTCAATGAGATAGTCTTGGGAAGAACAGTAGACTGGGGACGACAGAAGCGTTCAGTATTTCAGTCGCAATCTTCAGGCTCTCATCGTCATAGATGACAGCATAAGAAAGAGCATTCAGACCAGCGCCATAGTAATCGGACGCTTTGAGCTCGCCCAGGGGAGACCGAAATTGGGCCATCATGTTCTTCCGAGAATGGAAAGGGGCTGGCTGAGCGGCTGTTGGCATGGTTATGCCAAGCTCGTGTGGAGGGATGTTCTCCTTTCCACGGTCATCGTACTTTGCCTTGCACTCGTCGTCGCTGATGTCTAGTCTGCCGGCAAAGTGCTGCATGGTGTTGGTAGCCTCCTCGTCTGGAGTGTCGACGTGGATGTCGAAAAACCAGCTGGCAGGTTGAGTCACCTTACGAGAAGAGGGCTGCGGTGGTGCGGGCTTGCTCTTGACGCAGGAACATTGGTGTTGCTTGCGAGAGTCACGTTGAGAGCGACGGCCAAACGCCCTGGTGAGCTTTGTTTTGGCCGGGGTGAACGGCCAGCTGGCTTGGCCATGACGGCATTGACTTTGCGTGAAGTCGGGGAGGGTCTTCTCGACAGTGACTAGCGAGATGCGACTGGCCTTCAGAGCCTTGGGGCCTCGCAGACCTGCCCATCGTCGTCGACATCACGCTTGCGCTTGGAGGCATCGAGTTTCATGGGAGCAACATTTTCTCCATCAGAGTCATAAGACACGGACCGCTTGAGAGGAGTAGAAGATAGGGTAGCATTCAACTTGTTCAGGACACCCAGCTTGGTCTGCTGCAGAGCACGAGCACGAATTCTGCGTACAGAAACAGGAGCCAGAGACTGGCGATGGAGGGAGGAGCCATGGCGAAGGCAGTAGACATTTTGCAGAGTAATCAGAGAAACCAGAGTGATATCAGACGGTCAATTGAGTAGGCTGAAGATTAGAGATACTCTAAGAACAGTCTGTTGAAGTCTATCGAGAGAATTACGATTGAGGAAGAGAAAGAGAGAAAGAGTCAAGACTGGTAGCTGGGCCTGGTTAAATAAAGCAAGTCTGGGAAGATAACTCGACGGCGATTCCCAGCACAATTCCAGAAACGAGGAATAGTACAATCGAGAGAAAGTAGCAATCCAATAGGATGCCGAGCGGATTCTCCAGTGCTCTCTTTTGGTGGCGGTCTTCAGGGCGGGCGTTTCCCTTTGTACGCCCTCGTACCGGTGAGAAGAGAATCGGCAGGACAGAAGAGGCCTATCAAAAGAGTGTGAAGGACAAGCAATCCTTTGTTTGCGGAGTGGAAGTGCCCGGTCAGATATGGTGATGAAACTGGCGGAGAAAGACAGGAGAGGAGAGAAGAGGAGGGCGCCGCGTATATGAAGGAGAAACACCGCCAAGCAGTGGAATGTATCGATTTAATCGCAAAGTATAAGTAGCGCACAGCACGGGGGTTGATACGATGCAATGCGCTGGGCTAGTATGCAATGCACCGTGGATTCTTCGCGTTGAATGGCGGCGTTGAGGAACGGGACGCAAGGCGCGATTGGCTAGTAGCCTAGTCCAAGAAGAATACAAGCCTCAGGCCGTAAATCTGGTAAGTTTGACAATACAATACTATTTATTACCGAGGCTTTCTCGGCGCGCTCCGTGCAAATAATTAGTTATTGTTAGATCGGTGAAGATTTTCTTTGTTGGTATAAATATATATTGTTATCTATTTATCATATGCTATATCTTCTACGCGTGTGATGTTCGGAGTGTTCCATAACTAATCAGCCAGGTAAATGCTCAATTCATCATGGTACCGAGGAGCAGTACTAATACGGTTCCGTCCCTCGACGCGCCTGACGCGTAAGGTGTCCATCGGTCGCAGGTACCGCCAAGTACCTCGCGCAGGGTTTCCGCTGGCGGGGAACCTGGAGATACATCGCATCGCTCGCACGCGTATAAGATACATTAATTGAATACGACGGCCCCTGATGGCGTGCATGTTCAACAGCCACTCGTTTTTCGTGAACGACCACATTGCTCCTCGGGCTGAGCTGAAGATCCTGCATATCTGAAATCGAATCAATGCACATTTTTCGAAACGATTAGGTCGATATCCAGTGAACGCAATGCATATCCAATCATTCCGACTACCACTGTAACATCTTTTCTCACTTTTCTACAGAGCATAAAATATACGTAGATGTTATTATATGTCGTAGCTAGATCTCGTCCTCCCAGGGGATGCTGTCCATGGCGCCCTGTCTCTCAACACACCGCGCAGAGGCCTGTCCCGCTCGTTTCATCGCCTCGTCCATGACAACTTGATACCGCTCGCGCTTCGATGCCGCATTATTGCCGGACTGCCGTTGTCGCTCTCGCCATCGTGCGATATGTGTTGCGTAGCCGCCAATGAACGTGTCCCCGCTGCGGTAGTATCGACAACCTGCGACACCTTCGCCGCGGGAGCTCGTTGGTAAAGCGTGATATACCGTCCGCCGCAATCGCTGTGCCGGCATCGCAGGCGCTGTACCAAACCCCTTCGCTCCCAGCGTGATGACCACGTATGTCACCCCAGCTTATGGAAATACTGTGCCACCTGTTCTCGCAACCCCGCGCCCTTGACTGTGGGCACAACCCGTAGTAGTTCGTCGGTATTTGGCGCCATTAGTTCAGCCTCCGTCTCGTTCATGATCAAGTGATCCACCGCCGCATAGACGTCCTCAGGCAAGCCACCCGGTGGTGCTGGCGCAGGGTTGAACATGACTTCCGGCCTAGCCTCGATTCCTTTCTTGCCACTCGCTTCTTTGTATTTTGCTATTTCTCGTAGAATGCCAATGACCGTTTCAATGGGAATCTCTCCCTGCATTACAATGACGTCCGGGATCGGTGGCGCCAGACCCATGCTGAGAACCTCCGGAATCGCCTGCATGCCTGAGTAGTTGGCCCTGGCGAGAAGAGAATGCGATTCTCACCACCCGCCGACGAGTCGACAATGATCACCGCCACGCCCGTGTAGTCATCCTCCACCGTCCTGATGCGCGCCGTATCTAAGCCGGACTGTTCGAGCGTGGGACGAAGGAGCGACTGGAAATGAGCGTCGCGACCGCCGACGGCGCCAACCATTTCGACGCGGATTGGCTCGTTCGAGCTCGCGGAATGCGTTGCTGAAGGCTTCGATCGTGACAAGCGACCGCATGCCACGGCCTGGTTTGCGCCTTTCCCGCCGGCGCTCGTCGTGAACGAGGTCGCTGTGATGGTCTCGCCAGGCTCAGGGAACCGGCGGGTGACCGAGACCATGTCGGCATTGAGCGAGCCGATAATCCGTATGAGGGGAGGCATTTCCTTTTATTATAATGTTGTATTCCATCGATTTGTGTAGTGTTGAGAGTAAAACGTGAGGATTTGCGATGGTGAGTTGACCCGCCAGGGACATCATGCCGGACCCGCACCTGTACCTTCCTGATATAAACACACTCTGATATAAAACCATGGATCTCTTCTCAATGCGCTCTCTCGAGCCAGCTCGTCCCTCAGCCACTTGTTCTCGACATCCCTGAACGTGACATCATGTTCAGCCACTGTTCGAACACGATTTTCGTCCCGCTCCTCGACTGCGCAATCGTACTTGTTCACAATCTCAAAGACTGCTTCGTGAGGAGCCAGCATACACCTGCACCCAGTGACCTCGCTAGCTCGCCCAGCCTGTGCCGGTTCCTGGAATCGCAGAAATTTGAAGGGCACTTCTCCAACACTCATAAATTAAATATTGCCGTTGGGCAGATGGAGTATGAACGGCGAGCCAAGGGAATAAGAATCCAGGAACCCGGGGCCAACACCGTCCAGTCGATTTTTTCAGACCAGGCTTGGAGGTGATTCTCAATTTCCCGGCTTGATATCAATATGTATCTGATTGTTCAAAAGACATATACGTACTCTGCGATGGGACAGATATCACGATTCATGGGCAATTGACAGCTGCCCCACCACGGCGCGTAAATACTTGCTGTCTTGAATTCGAACATTCTACAGATATCAAAGCATCAACATCGGACCCTTGACAGACCTTCGATTTTATGAAGCACAGTGTGCTGCAGGCTGCCCGCCCTATATACTCACAATACACCCACATTGATCTGCTTCTCTTATCCTATTGTCCAGAATGCCCGCGATAACCTCTGACAAAGACCTTCCCAAAACAAGTCAAATGGGTAAAGAAGCTGGTCCTTAAGCATTTGGGCAGCGCTGTGGACCGTGTCGACCGGCCTCCTATGCAGGGAATGTTCAGTCGGACTCTCTTTTGACATTGAAGGATAAACGTGAGATAGTTCAACAGTTCCGTACCGAGCCACTCGATCTAGATGCCTTCAAAATTGCAAAGAAAGCCTTAGGCTCAGTTGTACCCGATGTAACAGCCTTAGAAGACGAGGAGCTTCTCTCCCAAGGTGTTTGGGCTTATTCTTTCAATCGCCTGCCTGGAAAGATGTGGGTTCAGGGAATTGCTGGCAAGGGTGCCCAGGGCCGCATTTCTATCAATAGATCACTTGGTCGTATCTTGTCCAAAGGGTTCCTTGCCGATAGGAGTGACGAGGCTGTTGATGGCCGTGTTCGATCCCATCTTGAAGCCTTGATAGCGTCGCCCCTAGAGGACATCGACCCATATCGGAGCCAGCTCCAGGGATTTCTTGAAAACCTGGAACAACTGAAAGCTCTCCCACTCTGGGTTGCACACTACGACCTGAACGAAGTGAACGTCCTAATCGATGAGGACTGCAACATCACGGGCTTGATTGACTGGGAATTATCTACTCCACTCCCATTTGGAGTTTGCTTTGGTCGCATTCACACCCATGCTGGGGAGTACACGGGTGGCGAATTTTGGGTACCTGATGAATTTGAGGACGCTGAACGGACTTTTGGAACGAGCTGTTTGATGGAATGCACACGGATATTCGTGAGAGGTTGAAAGGACAGATGAATCTTGTCCAGGATGCCATCATTCTCGGATCTCTTTTGGATTGCCTCTCATTTGAGAATGGGAAGGTTATTGTGGGCGAGATTCCTAAGAAGGCTCTCCCAAGCTTCTTACATATCGGATCCCTTTTCTGAGAGGCGACGAGCGGCCATACCTAGATTAGCCTAGACAATCTACCTGTTTTCCTGAAGTCTTTCGGCTCGTGAACCAGGGCTAGATATGGACTTATTACATTAACTAACATTTAGCAATCGTTTCTCATTATTATTATTATTATCCGTGTTGTTAGGCTTCATTATAACTCGCAAACTTCCTAGTAAGTTAGCCCTGGGAACCCATATTGCAGGGCTGGAAAGATAAATCTTCGTACATATTCCGCGCATGTTGTATGGAATACAAAATATGTCCAATGCGTGGATAATAGGTACCTGGGGTATATTGCCTATCTAGGTACCCGAGCCAACGAGCCATACAGCGATCTAGATGGTATGTCCGCTGTCCAGATAAGATTCCAAAAGTCAACGACAAAGTCACCTCCTTCCGCCAGTAATTGCTTAAAAGCCTCAATGTCGCCAATCTGGCCTAGAACGGAGACCACGTAACGAGACGCTAGGTTTCTCAATGGGTCTATTTCACCCTTGAGTGGAGGGTGTTCTGATACACGAATCTAAGGAAGTCGGTAATGCAAACAACGTCTGTCTCGTAGATGGTAAAGCTTTTCAATGTTTGATGAAGCTTATGGAGAACCAACTGACGAAGTGACTCAATTCCATACTTGTCGGCTAATACGTAGAGTTCGGCATGGCCCAAGAGAACGTTAGTAAAGTCCTGTGTCGGGCCGTCATTGCCCATTGGCTTGAATTGATAAGCTGACTTGGGCGGTGGATATTCTAGGTCAAGAAATACCTGTCGAAGATCCTTCTCGGTAATATTCCGTTGCTTTAGAGGCAATTCAAACCCCTTCTCGTCTTCGGATGCCGGCGAGTATACTTGTTCTGCTGCTAGTTCAGGTTCCGGATCAGGAACAGGCTCATCACCGTGATATCGGGAAAAATCGAGCTTCTTCTTCTTTCTGCTCTTTTGCCACTTGGAGATATGGTGCTAAAATGGGGACTCTGCTGAAATGTCGGTGGAGTATAGTCTTGTAAGTATGCAAATTCACATAACCGAGCAAATGTATCCACGTTCACGTCTGACCAGTCTACTCGTCCAAGTTGTGCTTCAAGCATCTTGCCATTCATAAGTGTATCCAGGGTTGGGGAAAGATCAGCGAAAGGTGCGGAATGAACTATCACATCTTTTCTCTCCTGCCCAACTTGGAATGTGAAGATTGGCGAAGAGATATATCTATAGAACGGTCAGCAACAACAGCAAGACAACAAGACAAGTGGCTACTTACTTGCCGAAAAGGCCATCCACCTTAGAAAAGTGAATAGTAACGTTTTACATCTCCATGTCACATTCGGGAGAGGGAGACCATTTCCAGTCACACGAGAAGTTCAACTTCCACCATTGATGGGGTTCCTGGGTTCTGACAGCCATCATGGATGCTGTACAAGAGACGCGTGTCCTACCGTCATTGGATGCGAGAAAAGCTGCAGGTGCCTTTAGATTGGCCACCGCCGAGTTCAAGTGAATGAAAAACCATCGAGCATTTCTAAATGGATGCGGAAAATCCTAGTTTATGTGTAGGTGCCCGATCTCTGCTCTAAGCTTAGGAACAAGCACGATCATATTATTCCAGTCGGCGTCAAAGAATATCCAGCCTCATAAGGATCCCAGGAAAATATGCACAGTTAACAATCAGTTAATTATGGTCTGTTTAAGTTGGTAACTGTTAGAAATTGTAGGTAAATCCGGCCAATTTAGTCACGTGATGCAAAACCACTTAACGCGTGCCAGAATACGCGTCGCGTTTCGCGTCTTCCCGCTTTACTGTGCCAGGGACGACAATAACTCATTCAACACACAAAACTCGACTTCTCGTCGAAACTCATTACTCTGTCTATTTTACATATTTAGGTCACGAACCAGATATGGACACACGCACCCCTTATGCTCTGAGCGTCCTCGCTCCCAGCCAAGATGGCGCCGATGAATCGCGCGTAGCTATCCAAGCTCGCCTCCGAGAATTTGTTCTCGCCTTCCAGCTTGACAATTCGTTCATCTACAGGTAATACTGAGAGATGATCGCAAATATGCTAGTTGGAGACTGACCAGAGGCTTCTTAGAGATCAATTGCGACAGAATGTCATTATTAAACAGTACTGTTGCGATGTCGATATTGCACACTTGATATCATATAATGAAGAACTCGCTCATAAGCTCACAACCGAACCGGCTGATATAATTCCTCTGGTGGGTTTGGCCCGATTTCAATTTGGAGAGAATATAAATTAAAGGATAATGTTGTACAGTTCGAAGCGGCACTGAAACAATGCAGCCAGCACATTGTCTATCCATCGCGGAGGGACGTCAACCTGCCTCCTCATCAACTACTCCTCCATTCAAGCGCCTCACATATTTCTATTCGCGACTTAAACGCTACGAATATTTCTCACCTGGTCCGAATTCCTGGAATTGTGATCGGAGCTTCAACAATTTCTTCAAAAGCCACAGTCGTCAGTATCAGGTGTAGGAACTGTGAACATAACGATAGTATAACAGTGGACAGTGGCTTCTCCGGCCTGACTCTGCCTAGAAGATGCGGTCGCAAGCGTCAGCCGGAAGAACCAAGTGAACCCTGTCCCTGGATCCATATGTTATTGTCCACGAGAATTGTCATTTTGTCGACCAGCAAGTTCTTAAGCTCCAGGAAGCTCCAGACCAAGTGCCTGTTGGTGAACTACCGCGCCACGTGCTCATATCAGCAGACAGGTATCTGGCAAACCGAGTTGTTCCCGGATCGCGCTGCACGGTCATGGGCATCTTTTCTATTTACCAAGCCAAAGGTGGTGCGAAGTCTGCCGCAGTGGCCATTCGAAACCCTTATTTACGCGCTGTAGGAATCAGCAGCGATGTCGATCATACTTCCAAGGGGCCGCGACCTTTACCGAAGAAGAGGAACAAGAATTTCTAGAAATGAGTCGTCGTCCCGATCTATATGAAGCATTTGCGCGAAGCATTGCTCCCTCGATCTATGGCAATTTGGACATTAAAAGGCCATTGCTTGCCTACTGATGGGTGGTTCGAAGAAAATTTTACCAGACGGAATCAAACTCCGTGGAGATATCAACGTTCTATTACTTGGTGACCCTGGTACTGCAAAGTCTCAGCTACTCAAATTCGTCGAGAAAGCCTCGCCTATTGCCATTTACACTTCCGGAAAGGGTTCGTCAGCCGCCGGTCTTACTGCTTCTGTTCAACGCGATGCTACTACCCGCGAGTTCTACTTGGAAGGTGGTGCGATGGTTTTGGCTGATGGCGGTGTTGTATGTATTGATGAGTTCGATAAGATGAGGGATGAAGATCGCGTCGCCATTCACGAAGCTATGGAGCAACAAACTATCTCAATTGCCAAAGCCGGTATCACGACCATTCTCAACTCGAGGACGTCTGTCCTAGCAGCCGCCAATCCGATCTTCGGACGGTACGATGATTTGAAGACTCCGGAGAGAATATCGATTTCCAGACTACTATCTTGTCACGTTTTGATATGATTTTTCTTGTCCGCGATGACCATGACCGCGGCCGAGATGAGCGAATCGCTCGCCATGTGATGGGAATTCACATGGGAGGCAAGGGTGCAGAAGAACATACTGAGGCAGAAATCCCAGTAGAAAAGATGAAAAGATACATTAGCTATTGCAAGGCGTAAGTCATATCAGAAGACTCCTCCACGCCATTCGAAAACTAACAACAGTTTCAAATAGACGATGCGCACCTCAGCTGTCGGAGGAAGCAGCAGACAAGCTTTCGTCTCATTTCGTCTCAATTCGCAAACAAGTTCATCGCGCCGAACTTGACGCGAATGCTCGCTCATCCATTCCAATCACGGTTCGTCAGTTAGAAGCTATTATTCGAATTACAGAGTCTCTCGCCAAGCTCACTTTGTCGCCTGTTGCGACAACGGCTCACGTCGACGAGGCCATCCGACTGTTTCTCGCTTCAACTATGGATGCCGTCACTCAGGGAGAAAGCCAGGGAAGCAAAGAACTCATGGAAGAGGTATCCAAGGTTGAAGATGAAGTCAAACGTCGTCTGCCGATTGGGTGGTCCACGAGCTTGGCCACTTTACGCCGTGAATTCGTTGACGGACGTGGTTATAGTGAACAAGCTCTTAACCGAGCATTACTGGTTCTGCAGCGAAGGGACACTATACGGATCCGCTCTGGTGGCTCTCAGGTTTATAGGAATGGTGTCTGAGGTTATGTTGTAGCTTTGCTGCTGTTTTCGATGTTACTCTTGAGAAATCTGGTTTTGCATGATATGTATGGTCGTGAAGAGGTGTTTGGGTTTATCATTTATTCTCGGTTTTCGTTATTTTGGTAGACGAATCATATACCTAGTAATACCCATTATGACTTTGATCTCTCATAGTTATCTCCCAATTATCTGAGTAATCCGTTCATGTTCTTGTTATAACTACGTAGGACAATATCCGCGAGGGCTCAACGTCACTCAAGTAGGACGGATGCCGCTTTCCCTAATCAGGAACAATGTGGCCTTCCTTCCGTCAACGTCGCCGATAGCTTGACACCGCAGCACTTCCTCACTTGACTCAACACCTATGGCCAAGTCATTGACTCCGCTAGAGCTAGACAATAGCTTTTGATGCCGTCGATGCGCCGTGCAGAAAGGCTTGATAGCGACTGATCTGGCCGATGACCTCCATCTAGGCTACGGCCTTCCCCTCGACCGAGATGACCTCTTCGAGCCCGCGGAAGTCGTCGATTGACAGCTTGGCTTCTGTTGCCTCTACACCTTCGCTGCGGCAATATCCTCAAAATCAATATGAGTCCCCTCGTGTCACGCCATCACAGCGATTACCACAGCGGCGGTCGTCTACCGCCAGTTCTCTTGCCAGCATTGGTGGAATCTTGGATACTTCCCATCACTCTTCGATCGCAGAGCTAGGTCAAAATGGTGAGTTTATGTGCCGTTAATTACGTTCTATTCATCTTTCGGGTTTAATTTAGTGCCAAATTCTTATCTTTTCCATTAGCCATCTCAACGCTTTTGCAACCTCCCATCGTTCGTACCGGACTAGTCGCACATACCTCAATACCTGCAACTGGCTATAAACCCCCACCTCACGAGACATTCCACCAGTGACGCTCACAAATGTACCAAACGTTGATTCCAAGGCGTTTCAGCCTTACCTTGACCAAGTCGGTTCTCTGTATGATGCTTTCCAGCGAGCGAGAGAAGGTAGTGATGAGAACGACTCTCAGTTAGTCAGGAACAACAAGACTTTGTCCCCGCCGCGCTCTCCCAAAAGCAGATGAATTTGATGGCCGACGGACACCTATCCTTGAACGACGTTTGTCTGGGGTGTCTGTAGGTTCCCGTGCCCACTCCCCTTCGACATGCGAGGTAGAAGACGTCCGTCGTATGGCAAAGGCTCGCAAGCGGTGACTCCTTTGTCCATAATACCCAACGTCTATTTTGAGGAAGACTTCCATCTTGAGAATCCGCGTACCTTTGACGTTGTCTCCGAAAAGTCGGAAGTGGTGCGACAACCGTCCAAACCCCTGGGCTTGAGAAGACTGCCAACGGCTCAGCGATTGAGTCGCCTTCTACTGGAAGGAAAGCACTTGCAACAAACGCCATCCTCCAAGAGAAACTTTCTTGGTACATGGATACTGTAGAAATTCATCTGATTTCTTCGATTTCTACAGCGTCCAAGTCATTCTTCACCGCGTTAGGGTCGTTGCGTGAACTTCATGCAGAAGCAGCGGATTCCGTGAAAAGAATCCAGATTCTCCGAAAGGATCTCAACAAAATTGATAAGGAGATGGCAATGGGAGGATTGAAGGTGGTCAAATTGCGCCAACGAAGGCAGAACATCCGAAAACTGGCCGATTCTATGAGCCAGCTTCACGAAGTAGTCGAAGCAGTGACAGAATGCGAGAACATAATAGAACAAGGAGAAGTCGAAGAAGCCATTGATGGTTTGGATGAAGTGGGAAGACTGCTGGCTGGCGAACAGACAACCAGACGTCGCAACCAGAACGATACCGAGCAGAGGGCACCCGTCAATCTCAGGGGTCTCCATGCGCTGCAAGGTGTCGATGAAGAGCTAGCAACTTTGAGACAGCGTATCGGAATGAGGTACGAAAGTAGGTTCTTGGACGATCTGCTAGCAGATCTAAGGCGGCATGTCAGCAGTGTCCTGCGGATGCAACACTCCAACGATGGGGTGCGTCATTCCAAAGAAACCGCCATGGACATAGACCTGCGCCATCTATTTCTCCAGCATATATGTCTTTCGATGACCAACTGAGGTCAAAACTTCATGCTGAGCTCGTAGGGCTAGGCAGGTCACACTATACCATGCCCGCGGCTACATCTTTCAAAACGGCTATTTTACGAGAGATGAAAGCACTGATACGGAAACACCTTCCTAGTTCGTCTGATGACGACAATGAATCGATGGTGTCTGCATCTACACACGGCGGACGACAGCTGAGTTCGCAGGAGAAATCTTCGATTTTGGCTCGAAACCTGCGAGCGCTTGACGCCGACAGTGCTTATGACATGCTAAAACAGATATACACAGGTGTTAGTGAATGTCTGAGGAGACTTGGAGTCCAAGTAAAGGTACTATTAGACATTACTAGTGGTCTTGAGCGCAATCTAATTCACCTTTGGGTCGATCACCGTCACGCCGCCCAGACCCAAAAACGTGAACGACACTGCTCGATCGCAAGGAAGTGCAGCTGAAGTTGCAGCGGCACAGGAGGAGATCCTGCAAGTTTTAGATATGTCAAGCCTTCTAGGTCAAGCAGTCGATATTGTACAGTCGCAAATCGTCAAGGTTCTCAAAGTGCGGTCAGAACAAACGTCGTATCTTTCGCTAGAAGACTTTTTAAGATATTTCAGCCTCAACCGACTTTTCGTCGATGAATGCGAGGCTATCTCAGGGCGTAGTGGGATGTCGGTGAAGACAGTCGTCGACAACCAGATTCGCGATTTCATTGTCAGGTTCAGCGATGGCCAACGACACAATATGGTGGAGTTAATGGATGCAGACAAATGGGATGCTACAGATTTCGGCGATGCAGAAAATGCTGTGCTCAATAAGGTGCTCCGTGCTAGCACAGCCGACGTCGATTCATGGTTTCAAGTATCCAAGATCTGGGAACCGACTGAGTCGGCAGTGTCACCAGCGCCTAGTTCCAATACACAGAACGGGCTATTGTTAACGGCGCAGGAAAGAGAAAGCACGGACGGCTAATTTCGACGAGCAGCGATATGTGCTTCCGGAATCCGCGGTAACAATCATGAAGAGTATCGAAGAATTCGAGTATCTAATGGCAAATATACCTAGTATGACCCAAGATATTGGCTCCAATTTGGTCGAGTGCTTGAAACTCTTCAACTCGCGATCCTCGCAATTGATTCTGGGCGCCGGTGCTCTTAAAAGCGCTGGGCTCAAGAACATCAACACGAAGCACCTAGCTCTCTTCCCAATCGCTAAGTTTTATTGTGGCCCTTATTCCCTACATACGAGAGTTCGTTCGGAGACATTCATCATCCGCTCAACTCCTTGGGGAATTCGACAAGGTGAAAAGGCTGTGCCAGGAGCATCAGAATGGCATCCACGAGAAACTAGTGGATATTATGAGTGGGCGTTGTCCCAGTCGCGTGGCAGCAATGAAGAAAATAAACTGGGACGCCGAAAAGACTCCAAGGCTGTCAGTAGTTACATGGACACCCTTACGAAGGAGACTGCGGTATTGCACCGTGTTCTGGTGCGACATTTACCCGAGTCGACTGTTATGATGATTATGGAACAGGTCTTCAGCAGCTACAGGGAGCAGTTGATCAAGGCTTTTCGGGAGACACCTGTTAATACGGAGTCCGGGAGACAGAGGTATGTTTTGAAAATACTTCATTCAGTTTCTATATCACTCAATGAATACTAATTAAATGACCGAGTAGGATGCTGTCTGATGCCGAGTATTTCAAATCCAAAATAGGCAAGATTGACGGATCTGGCGACTTGGGCGATACACTTGTTCAAGTCGTCAACGCGAAAACTATCCTCTCCGCGAGAGACGATGCTAGCACGATGCAACCGGAAGTGTCTTCATCACCATCGCCGTCAGTACCAGAGAAAGATCAGAAAACGGACGCAGAGACCAAGGCCGATGACAAGAGTAAAGAATAATGATACCTTTTCGCCTGCTTACATATATACCTACCGACCTATTTACACGTATATCCTATCGGAAAACAGCTCTGATATCCCCTTTGTTGGTAGAACGCAACAGGAAGGAATACAGTTGAGCGTGATATTAGATTCAATTCTTTTGTACCTTTGATGTCCGTGATCTCCTATTCGATTTCTTTTCTCTTAAAGAGTATTGCACATATTTTTCTTCAATTCTTATCTTAGACCGTCCACCTTTGGAGATGTTATTGGTATATCATTTTGCTAATATCCTCCGTGCCCATATCTGAAGTGCATATATCCGGTAATCTCTGTCTTAAAATCATTCATGCTTTTAGCCCTTTTCGATCTCCTATCGTCCTGGGTTCGTGGCCTCCTTTCCCTGAACCGCTTGCCCTTGGCCCAGCACTGCCTGCACCACTGGCGAGATTGTTTGCGCCTGTTGTTTCTGGTAGATCTGCGGCTTTGTGGGAGCGGTCGATATCAGAGCCCTGTGGCGAGACAACAAAGTTAGACGAAGTTAGACGAAGTTAGATAGGCGGGATATATATATGAGAGAGAGAGCTAGAGATAAACATACCGGATTCGTGCCATGTGCTTTCGTAGGGCCGTTCTCAATTGCGTTGTCGGATTGAGGGATTCCGTTATCGAATTCGGCTCCGCGAGGCATTTTGTATGATACGCTGAGTGCACTGATTGATTCTTTGGGTGTATTGAGGTGTTAATATGTAGGTGAATTGAGTGAATTGCAGTCGAGTAAGGTATGAAGTTGAGGAATGGAATGAACGTGAGGTTCTGACGTTCCTGGGCCTTTATATCCTCGTTGGTTGTCGATGACGTCGGACATACGTCGATATTCTTTCTAGTAGTCCTACAGGAACGTAGCTGCTGACTAAGAATGTAGACCCAAGTTAACTTCCATCGAGAATGCGTGCACTCACAGCGGCATATCAGACTATCAGACTATCAGTACTCGACAAAATAGATGAGATGGAGGTCTGGTCGATGGGCTTTTCAGATGCGGTTGGCCGCTGCTGCTCACGCCTACGGCTCCCTCTTGATCCCTGCAACTGCTACCCACATTCAGATACAGAAAATAGAAAGCACTGAAAGTATTTGTCTCATCGAAGACTGGGTCGCAGACTCGGAGCTTTCAAGCCGTCTCAATTGCAAGGTGCGAAAGCGGAAGTGTGACAAAACTCTGCCTGCATGTTCTCGTTGCGACAGGTAGGTAGGCCGAGTAAACAAGCTTCTTGTGAATATCCGGATAGCATAAACTAATCGATTTCAGGCTCTTGTTGCGATGTGAATATGAAATCCAGACTCTATTTCGACGGACGATGATGTCTTCAACACATTCTCCCCGCTTCGCTTGATCAGCTTAGAGCTTGGAAGCTGGACCTCATGGGTGCGGAATTTCTACCTCTCACTCCGAAAAAGCCTCTGAACTTTTCTAAAGAGTTTGTGTCCATGTATTTCGTCACGGTTCACAAATGGCTTCCTATCGCCGATGAAAGAGGGTCAAAGATCGCCTTCAATGCCCTTCCTCACGAATATGACATAAATGATTTCCTATTACTGACAAGCATATACTTGATTGTGCGGCGCCCAGATGAGCAGCTACGGCCAACAGTTATGGATTATGATCCGTATCAGGCTGTGCGGCGTTTCTATTTCCACATCTTTGCAGGTATGACTAGCGACCCATCAATACAGTTTCTTCAGAGCGGCCTCCTGTTGGCAACCTATGAATATGGCCACGGGCTCGTATATGTGGCTCGCGACACTCTCTTTTCTTGCCAGTGCTAGTCGGACATGTATTAGACCTACTCAATGCGACGGATCCATTCTCCGACAAAAGGCAAACACGAGCTAGGCTGTTAGATTCGCAGCTCCAGCGTGCCATTCAGCTTACTCTACAGACAGAAAATGCGGGTCAATTGAATTCCGTTTCGGAGGCTTTGTCCTTGAATAGGAGGTATCTTCATTAGAATAGCATGATCTGAGTTGCTCTTCTCTCTCTTTCTGACCGTTTTGACTGTGTGCTATTTAGTCAACCTAGCTATGCAACCTGTAATAGCCGACTACGTTAGATCTCTGAGCGCATATATCAGCTGAACGTGAGATACGGTAGTAGAACGTCGCCACTTTCAATCTGATAAAACAAATCCGGAATCTTCAAGGTTCATTTCTATTACGAAGTACCCAGGTAAATGTCAAATTTACGCTTTGGGAGAAGACTAATATTCCCACCTTCATGGCTTCAGCCTCAAAAATTTAAAGTTAGAATCCAGGTCAGATTTACGATTTTCTATTGGTCCATCTGGAAGTGAATGCGGATGCAGGTGCGGGCCGGGCGCTCCACCGATCTACAGCGGACTGCGCTAGTCCTCATTCAGACTTTACGAATCCTTGGTCGAAGGCTTATCGCACAAGTAAAGCTGCCTTGAACATGTTGATGTTGTCCTATGCGGCCGAAGAAGTAAGATTGCCGTGAGTAGGCATCTGCAGAGAATGAATTGTGTTCTGCCATTCCATGATTTGAAATCTATCATCAGTTCGAAGTTGATGAATGAGAAGATGAGACAGATTGATATTGAAGAAGCATGCATTTAAACCGACGTAAGCTACCTAGGTAAGTAATTGGCTTGCAACCACTTAGGTACTTCGATGGAAAAACGAAATATTAATTGCGGGTTTTGACTCATCGACTTGCAGCACTTACCTATGAGTACTTAACTATCCCTTTGCTATAGCCGTTTCTCTAAAGATTTAACTGACGAACTAGACCTAAACGATTTATGGATGATATGCACTACGCCATGTTACTATTGGAAGAAACGCTCTAGCACTAACTAAAGTAATAATCCGTCAAAATTACAGTACCTAGTTGATACGTGACAACGCATGCATCCTAGATCAAAGGTGAAGTAATACAAATACAACAGCACAAAAACAAGAACAAAAAGTAGAGCAACACTAGCTGTACAGGTAGAACAGTCAAAGGATGCAAATAAGTCGGGTCTCGAGAAAGAAACAAGACAACGACAGCACACAGACGTCGATGGAAATCAAAGCATAGGCGGTTGAAAAAGCCAAAAAGAAAAGACCCTGAGCTGGCAAGATAGTCATATCAGTTCCTCATGCTTTCTGAAACAGAACGCTAAAGAAGAGTAGTGAAGACAAAGCACTGCTAGAAACGATGTTGTGACACTGTTTTCGTAACTGAAGATGCAGAGACGATAATGGATACATGAAGGTGAAAAGGAGAAGAATGGCCCAAATAATTATTTGCCATTCAACGAGATGGAATCAAGAGGTGATTGAGGACGGTTGCTCGGGCTCTTGGGCCTGAGTGTCAATGGGTACGGAAAGTCATCTGGCTCTTCCTCCTCACTGCAAAACATATTAGCAAACTCAATTAACTTGCGGCACTCGGTAGAAAGTAAATACTTACGGCAGTTTCCAGGCAATGTAGTCCTCCGTACTTAATCCCTCCCGGCCCTCTTGCAACGAACCAAAGTCTCCAGGAGTCATCATGCCAGTACGATCACGTGGAGATCCGGGGACGGAGAGTGGCCGAGAGATCTTTTGGGCCGTGCTGCCAATATACTCACTAAAATCCTCTTCAGCATCAAAGGATGTCGGGTAAGCTGTACGTTAAATTATTAGCAAAAGGATCACGTTTATTCTTGCAGAGAAGAAATAAAAATCATACCTCTTCTCAAAGCTAATTGCCGCGCCTTGACATATTCAAGTCCCATGCGTTTCCAATCAAGCAAGTCACCGAGCCGTTCCGTTCGGTTGCGTTGATTGATACGCTGGCGTCGACTCTTGGATGCAAATTCAAACATGAAATCGCTGAGCTGGTTGACCGAATCGTCAACTCCCTTGGACCGGCGGTCCACAATGTGAATCCCATAGTCAGATGAATTTTCTATGAGTTCCTCCATGTAGCAGCCAAAGCCGGATAGGTTTGTTGTTATGCTGGGAACACCCATGACCGTACATTCCGCTGGAGTATAACCCCATGGTTCGTAATAGGAAGGAAAAACTCCCATGTGAGTACCTCGTACAAAGTCGTCATAATCCAACGGCAAGACCGGGTTGGCCGAGTTCAGAAACTCGGGGTGGAAGACGACTTTGACTCGGTCTGACGGATGATTGAAAAGCTGAACACGGCGCAGCTGGTTCAGAATCGGGTCTTCTGAGTCGTTGACCATGTTGTGTGTAACAATTGGAGGCAGAGTGTTGCGTTTCAAGGCAAAGAGCCGACGACGCAAGAGGACTCGATCTTGGCTAGTGATAAGGTCCTTTTCATCGGGCATGTTGTCGCCTTCTTTCCAGGAAAGACAGCGCTCAAAGAGTCGCCGACCAATGCCCTTCTCAACCATCTCCAGGGTATCTCGCAGAGATTTAACAACAGCCTGGCCCTTTAAGGCCTCTACCGTCAAGGACGAAGTTTGAGCTGGCATGATGATAAAGGCAACCACAGTGGTTTTGAGCCGCTTGATTTGAGACGATGATTTAGCCGTGCCAGTGATTCAATAAACATGTCCACGCCCTTGTTACGATACTCGTAACGACCGGCAGTGAAGAAGTAGAGCGTATTTTCAAGGTCGAAGTCCATATGCCCGTAGAAATGCCCTCGGACAAAGTCATGAATTTTCTCCTTGGCTTGCGAGTGCAGGTTCTGGAATTCGTGCATGGCAGAGAATTTCTTCACATTCAACCCGTTGGGCAGAACACCGTCGGGTTTCCTCTTAAGCAGATGTTCACTTTCAAAGGCAGTGATGTGTGATACAGTCGTGAAGACATCAGCAGAGTGGGCTGCTGCTCTCTCAATGCAGTATCGATGGTAGATGCCACGCTTCCCGGCCTCGGCATCCACATTAAAGTATTGAAGGTTGTTGTAGAAATCAACAGAACCAGCGCACAGGTACCGACCCAAGAGAGTCGCATGTGTAGTGAAAATGGTTGTTAAATCCATATGTCGCTTTTGGTCAAAGGAAGGGCAACTCCAGCGAGCCACTCATGAAAGTGGGCAACAACGGCTCGTTTTGACTCGTGCGCAATATACTTGAAGGGGAAAAAAATTTTCATCCGTTAGCAGCTGAAGAGCCATTGGAATTAATTGGAAGTTACCTCTCCAAGAAACCACGCTACTAGGTATCCGAAGACAATTGCTTCGTTGGACTCATGATCTCCTTCAGGTGAAGGGATGCCAGCAATATTCCATAGATCCCCTTTCCATTCATTCAGGTAGCGGTAGCCAGTTCCAGTATCAATAAGCAGTACTCGAGGAGCACCCTCAATCAGCCAACGTCCGTAGATCATTTCAATGCCACGCTCCTTCATAGACGAAATTGTGTCGACCATAGCCTGATTTGTCGGCTCGAGGACTTCGACTTCGACCGCTGCCTACAAAACAGCGTTAGCCCCAATAACAGCAATTTGCACCATTTCCCTTGTTTCCGCATGCTGGAAAGCCAATATTGATTCGGGTGTCTCTTAGTATAAAACTCACAGAAGCCCTATTCCAGGGACCGATGAGTGTGTAACGCTCCCCATACTCAGCTGTGGTGACAGGAGCTTTGGATTTCAATACTGAATAAATGCCTCCCACTGTAGACGACGGAAAAAGAAAAAGAGGGAGAAGTCAGAAACCATCAATCCATACGCGATGACGAAATAGCAGAGGGAAAGCCAAACCTCGATTTGCAACTTCGGTTGCTACTTCGAAAAGGACATGATTCCTCGTATCCCGCCTGGGCGTGTCGGTGCCATTAGTAGCCATTGCGACTGGATTTCCGAACAGTGGCCGAAGACAGGTTAGAGAGCAAGCAATTGGAGTTAAAGAGGAATGCAAAAGAGCCTGGGCGTGTTTCCCAGCAGCAGTGGCAGAGCTCGCAGGAGAGGAATTGGGAAGGAGGAGGGGAAGGAGCGGAAGATGTGGGGAAGTAGAACAGAGAAGGGAATAGAAAGAAAAGAAAGAAAAAGGTCATGCAACTATTGCTTGGGGCGCGTGAAGGCGAAGAAGGATCAACGCTGGATGATGGTGGTCTGACTCTGCGGTGTTCCCCGGGGGCGCGGCGATTTTCTGCGGGAGCGCAAGCTTGTCTTCGGGCTAGCCTGGGGTTGGTTACGGATATACCTTTGGAACGTGTATTTTACCGTTTTCCAGCAATCCAGCGCACGGCCATACTGCGATGCATGGTAACAGAATACGTATTATTACAGTTAGCAGCAATGTCAATGCTCTCTACGTCATAGCACATGACTAGCTCTATTGCTCTGTACCCCAAAGTGATGTATAACTGTGGGATATAACCAACTATAACGGCGTAGCTATTATGATCATTGATCACTTGATTGCTGTTCGACTTGGCGCCTCAAATAGCCCAAAGCATTGTGATCTGTAACAGCCATCGTTCCTTCTGCTCCCCGCATGCTGCTGCTCCACGGCTGATCTTAGAGCTTCCCAGGCTATGTGGGGTTGGTACGGTATACGAGTTAGTGCAAGCTGGCATAAATGGGATATCTCCAGCTTCACAGGAGAACAACTGCCCTATAACTATACCTTCGTTATCGTAAGTAGTTATATAGCTGTCAACTGGTAGTACGGTTAGATGCAAACGGGACAAACACACGGATCAAAGTTCAAACAGAATAAACACTGCAAACCTGCCGCATACGGCCTAGCGCCGGAGATAGCTGCTGTCCCGGGTTTGCAGCGTTTGGTGGTGCATGATGAGCTCACGATTCATTCCAAATTATTTAAGGACCGTATGTTCCCTCTGAATGGACACTCCGTACAATGGTGGACTACACACATCGCCTGGATAAAGAATGCCCCTTGGCGTTAGTCTTACCACGAGAACCCCAAGATTGATTCTACGCCAACTACCTATCACTACCTATTCACATCAACACTGGCGTGCTTGTCTTCAACCCCAAGCTCGGTTCCACGCATCTAGCAAGCTCAGTACAGCAAACGCAATGGCAACAGACACAATGAAAGCCGTCGTAATTCGCACCAAAGGTGGCCCCGAAGTGCTTAAAGTCGAGGAGCGCCCAATCCCCAAAGCCGAACCCGGCCAGGTCCTCATTCGCGTCAAAGCGTTTGGTCTCAACCGCTCCGAGATGTTCACCCGTCAGGACACTCCCCGGCGTGGAGTTCCCTAGGATCCTAGGCATCGAAGCTACCGGTATCGTGGAGCACGCTCCAGGCGGGGAGTTTGAAAAGGGCCAGATTGTCATGACCGCCATGGGGAATGGGCCGTCAGTTTGATGGCGGATACGCTCAGTACACTGTCGTGCCGACGAACCAAGTGAAAGCCATCACGACACCCACAAAGCTTGGATGGGATGTTCTCGGGGCCATGCCTGAGATGTTTAACACCGCCTATGGTTCTATAACAAAGTCGTTGAAGGTGACAAAGGGGATCGTCTGCTTATAAGAGGTGGAACAACATCAGTCGGCCTGGCTGCCCTGGGGATTGCCAAGGGGCTTGGAGCTCACGTTGCTGCCACAAGTCGACGAGCCGATCGAGAACAATTGCTGCGCGAATACGGCGCCGATGATTTCTTCGTCGATGACGGTGCTCTCGCGGCGCAGATCAAAGATGAAAACAAGAAATATAACAAGGTCCTCGAACTAGTCGGCCCCGTAACCTTGAAGGACTCTCTTGAATGTGCATCAAAGGGTGGGATTGTCTGTCAGGTCGGCATCGTGGGCAATTCGTGGATACTTGAAAATGTCAATCCAATGGAGTTTATCCCCAAATATGTTTATTTAACTGTTTTCGGTGGTTGGATTGAAGAGTTCATGGACACTCCATTTGATGATATCATTCAGCAGGTGGAGTCTGGCAAGTTTAAAATCAAAGTGGGCAAGGTTTTCCATATCGACCAGATCGCGGAGGCACATCAATGCATGGACGATAATTTGGCCGAGGGAAGATTGTCGTTCTGACAGATTGATTCAAAGGTGATATTGTGACGAGTCTATGCATTAATGACCGAAATGAGAGGAACTACAGTAATTCTTAAAATACATACATGGATGTGTATGTATATACACTATTCATTCATTGTATGTAAAATAGATCGCCCGAACCGACCTAGACTAAAGGTACCTACCTTGGTAGGTAACTAGAGTAAACAGTAAGATGCAAGACTCTTCGTCAAATACTCTATGCATATCCGCTTCAATCCAGGCTGAACACGCCAAATAACGACGGAGAAAGAGATGCGTGGCAATTTGTTTCTTAATGCAGAGGCAGAGCAGATAAACAAAGTAAACACACCGGAAAGAATATGTCAACCCGAAATTGCCATCGAGAGATCCGTAACGTCGTTACGCTTATTTGCTGCGTTTGTAAATTTTATCAAGGAAAGCCGAGAAGACATCTTTCTTCAGGCCCTCGGATTCATCGACAGCGGAAATTTGGCGGCGCAGGTTGCCGACACGCTCTTCCTCAAAGTTCAGGTAATGCTGCTCTAGCTTGAGATCGTTGTAGAGAGCTTTCACTTTGGCTTCCAGAGCGCTGTCCTTGCGGCCGTACGCTTCGTTGAGAAGCTGGCGTTGCTCCGGTGTAACCATTGTCAAGGCCTGGTTGACGAGCCACGAGCATTTGTTGTCTTGGATATCCGTGCCAATCTTGCCAATAGTCTCGGGCGATCCGAAGGCGTCGAGGTAGTCGTCCTGAATCTGGAAGTATTCGCCAAGAGGGATGAGAATATCCTCGCACTGCTTCAAGTTCTTGGGCGTGGCCAGTTGTAGGTAATGCAAAGCAAGCGTGACGGGGAGATAGAAGCTGTAGTATGCGGTCTTGTACTTGACAATGAAAGTGTATTTCTCCATCGAGAAGTTGTTCAAGTCAACCTTGTCTTCAGGGGCGGTGATCAGGTCGCACAATTGTCCGAGCTCGGTCTTGTAGGTGGTCTCATGAAACAGCTCGAGAAGGTCCACATAGGCAGGATGCGAGCGGAAGTACTTCTTGAGGATGACATAGATTGAACTTTCCAGCATGAATGCGTCGTTGATAGCAATCATCCCAACGCCTTCTTGTCGGTACCAGCAAGGCTGTCCTCGGCGGGTGATTGAGCTGTCCATGATATCGTCGCTGACTAGGAAGAAGGCCTGGAGGAGCTCCGTGAACCATCCGAGTAGAGCCAGGTGTTTCAATTCGTCTGCCGTTAGGGGTCGACCGAGCAGGATGCTGGCGGTATCTGGTACTGACATCCCCGATTCATCTTACCACCAACGAGGTTGGTTTTGAGGGACTATGCAGTGGAAATCCATTATGTCAGCGAGAAATAAAATCATAAATGTATAAGTCGTCACTTACTGCCTCAAACCATCGTCGAGCATTTTCTGGCAGGTTGTATTGCTCAGTTGACTGGATAATTTCCTCGATGAGGGTGTAACAAAAGCCTCAAACTCGGATCGTGAAATACGGGTAGCCATGATGACGGTTCTTCTTCTCCTTTTTCCCTTTCTGCGTACAGAACAAAGCGAAACCGCACGAAGCCTAGAGCCAATTGCTCGTTCAAGAACAACAGCGTGAATCTGCAGCGGTTGAGGGGTGAAGACCCAAAATTACGGGAAAGTTTGCACACTATTCCCAGTTAGGAAGCACAAATTTGTGCCGGCAGACCCACAACGCTAATATTATACTACATACAATCAACCAATCAAAATCACGCATTGAAAACGCATAAAGGCACTGAGAAGACTAGGTAGGTAGATGATTTGCACAGGCATATCGCAAAGGAGTGATGCTGCAAGGAGCCATGGATAACAGACATTCGACGCTGTACGAGGCATCCTTACTCTGATGCGTGTTTTCAAGCTTGCGTCTGGACTGACTCTAGTATCTAGGTAGCACTATATACATGTATACCTAATATCATATCATAGAAGCCCGGAGGTAATAAGATACCTAGTAAGACAGGACATGCCCGCTTGACGGAAGAGTTATTTCGGACTTAAATCAGAAATGCCTGAACTGATCCTCCTCTCTACCGGGGCTTCATGAACTGGACGCTGTCTTAGATTGCCTACAGCGTCATGTTCCCTGTCCCAGCGCGCCACTTCCTCCTTGGGGACCTTGACCAGCTTATGACCAATCGAATTGTTCTCGAATTGTATTACTGTCTGTCGAATCTCGTAGCCTTTGTACTTGGGTAGGAGCTTTATCCAGAAATAATAGTACACCCCGCATAAAACAATACTGTTTGGTGGTTTGCGTCAGTGGGGAAGACGAGGGAAAGATTAAGAAAGGACGGAAAGACAAACGTGCGACATCGCGTCGCGGCACAGAAAATACTTACAGTCCGATGCCCACAACCATGTATGTTCCGTACCAAAACTCACATCGCCGCCATCAGCACCTCCCGATGGTGGATACCATGGAGCTATGAGCATGTATAGATTCGTCAGAGTCGCGAAGATAATGGCAATATACCATGCGCGATATTCCGGTGGCGGCAGACCTGCTCGGCTCCGACGGTTGCGAATTATCACCACGCCGATCACTAAGAGGAAGAGGAAGATGCTTGATGGGTATACAGCAAGATCCGTCACTATTCATAGAGTTAGTCCTAGCTAAGTTTTGGCTGGTATCTGTTTTCCAAAACAGGAGTCTGAGCGCACACATACCAAAATTAAATGCGTCACCGGCGGGAGGTGCGAGAATCATCACGAGCGTTATCAGCCATTGGAAAAGTAAGGCCCCAGAGGAGTCCCAAAGGCCTCGTGGACGTCCAAAACTTCGCCCACGGAAGAATGCCCTGCCTGCAGTAGAATTGAAAGTTAATCTTGTAGGGTCTGAAGATAAAAAATTTGTTTCGAAGGGGTATATAACTAACCTCCCGGTTTCACGGAGCATTCTTGACATGTTAACCATAACAGCTATCAGGTTGCCAAACGCACTTATACAAATAAGTACATTCAACGCCCGTGAAGCTCCGTTGGTCCCAAAGACCCGCTCGAAAAAATTGCGGCAGCGATCTGCTTCGACTTCAATACCTCTTCTCTCGTGGCAGCAGAGAAGTAAGCAACGTTGGCAAGGATGTAAAGAACCGTGACTATAAGCAAGGAAGCTGGAGCGCTCCAACGAAGCGTTTTGGCAGGATTCTAGTTGCTGGTTAGAGCTTGGAATCCTTGATCCCTTTCGGCAGAGTTGAATGTGAGTTTGCGAACCTTCATCTCGTTCACAAGACCAAAGGAGTTTGTATAACCAGAATAAGAAAAGACAATTTTGATCATAGCATTGGTAGCCCGTAAGCAGAAGCCTCAGATGTCCCTAGCCAGGCATGCCTCCAATTGACGAAAGGATCCGAAACCCGCGTATGCCCTCCGAGTACTACTAATCCTGCTATGGATATTCTGTATTGTAAAACTACAGTCAGCGATTGTTTTCGTTGAAGGATTAAAATCTGAGGTTGACGATTGCACTAACAGTAGTAAAGTCGCAAGTTTTATAAAACCGAAGACTAGGATAATTCGCAAGGACCACTTCGTGCTCAAGCCAACAACTATTTCGTCGATTCATTAGTAACTATAGTTCACAATTCTATGTGGTTAAGCACACCTACCTATTAATGCCAGCGTGTATCCGCCTACTGCCACTGCTTTCAGCTGCCAGTCCGTATATGACGCACCTGCAAGTCCAAAGAGGTACTCGGCGAGAACTATGGAATTGCCACTATTAAATGAAAAGATGACATGCTTGATCGCAAACAGCGTAGGGAAGAAATATTGTGGCCAGGGATAGGCCTGCTCGAGATATACGACATCGGACCCGGAGCGACTAGGGAAATATGTTGCTAACTCCATGTATACAGATAGCGTAGATTGAGATAGCAAATAACCAATTGTCCAGTATATCATTGTCAGGCCTACTGACCCAACTCCTTTTAAGATTGCGGCCGCTTTCATGGGGATCGCAGTTAGCACGACTATATTCACAAATCAAGATGGTAGATAGATTATCCTTACGTGTAGAAAATATACCGGTCCCTACCATTTGGTTGACGTTCAGACATAAGCTTATCCAGCTATCCACTGAGTATCCCAATGGAGATTGTACCTCCACTGGGGCACCCTCGCATCCTGATATGTCGCGGTTCCAGAGTTGAGTCCTTCTGCGACAGAGTAATGAATGTCTCCATCCTGGATGGATTCAGTTGAGACATTATTAGTGCTGATTCCCACATCATTGCCCTTTTCTTGATCTGGCAAGTACGATGGCTCCATGTTTGCTGTTCGCCGGCTTTGTTTCTCTCAGCTTGTAGGGAAATATACCAAAATGAATACATGTTCGCAGGATGCCAGTAGCAAAGGACATCTGAAGTATTTCAGGGGATCGAGCTGCCGGCTTTCGTGGTTGCTCATCTGGGTATATGATTGCGCCATGTTAGCCGCGGTTGCAGCATGAAGATCATTCGACGGTTAACAAAAGATATCCGAGCCTTGACAGGGATCCCATTGTGTGCGAGTGAAAATGGATTATGCTATCCTCTGCCTTGCGTGGGATCTGCGAGAGAAAGGATGGTTGTAAGCGAGTGAATGCCCTTCTGGGCGTCGTACATGATAGTGCTCGAGCACTGCAAGCAAATATCGGAGATGTATGGCGCCATCTTTGCTGATGTTAGCCCAATGGGAATCAACGAAGATTCTCGTAAATAACATCAAGGCATCGTCAAAGAGATGCAAGAAGCAGCAGTTCTGGATACTGAGAGGTTTCTTCGCTTTGAATTTCCTCTTTGGCTTGAGTGTAGGGAATCGGAGTTTTGATAATATCAAGTGCGCCTTTGAAAAAGAAAACACAGTCTCCAAATTACAAAGCAGATGAGTAGGCAGACTTGCTTCACGAAGATGCATGCCTACACCTGCAGAGTCACCATGAAAATCGGAGGAATGTTTACATTTGGAATTATATGAAGCCCAGCCAATCACGCTAGCTGGCTCGAGTCTAAACCTAATTGGTAAAATTTGTCAGCGACAGCTCTCCGCCTGCCTCTTTGGGCAGTTTATTTTTGCCGCAAGGAACGCTTGTGTCTGAGGTAAACGGAGAGAAGGCGACATGCTCGATACAAGATAGAGTCTGCAGGCGTTTAGTTTCGAAGTGGACTCGAATGCATCCTTCGGTTCCTGGCGTCGCAGTTTATTAATTGCCTTCCTTTGCTCCGCCCCATTGATCTCACCTGGAATCCTCAGCCAACGCGTCTCCCGGAAATCATATACGTGCACAATTATAATTAAAGAATTCTTTGTTCAACGACTCACGAGCTTTGTCGACCTCGAAAAGCCGGGCCGGCTGGCCCGAATTGGTACAAAATGGCAATGACTTTCACGGAGGAGAACATCAAAGAGCTCAGATTCGGGCTCGAGGATGCGGTGATCAAATGCTCAGAGCGCTGTCTATATCAGTCGGCCAAATGGTACGTGCCTGCCTTTCTCGGTGACGAATTGGTCCGAGACTAAAATCGTTTTATACAGGGCTGCAGAAATGCTTAACTCTCTCATTTCGACTGACGAGAACGATACCGACTCGGAATCGCCTATGGAAACTGATCCGCAGCCGAACGTCAACCCGTTTAACGTCCAGTCAGACCCAATTGAGGCTGCTTTGGAATTACGCGAAGCTTATAAATATCTTCTTGCGAAGTCTTATTTTGATACCCGAGAATATGATCGATGCGCCGCCGTCTTTCTCCCTCCAACAATACCCCCGTGCCCTCTCCACCGTGTCCCCAATGTCAAAAGCCGGTCATCATTGACTCCCCAAAGGGGAAAACCAAGTCCTCCGCGCGCTTAGGATCGAAAGCTGGACAAGCCCCTGCTCGAAATCCGTACCCGAATCTCAGTCAGAAATCCTTATTTCTGGCACTATATGCCAAATACCTAGCTGGGGAGAAGCGCAGAGATGAAGAGACAGAAATGGTACTGGGGCCCGCGGACGGTGGCATGACTGTTAACAGAGAATTGCCAGACCTGGCTCGGGGTTAGAAGGCTGGTTTGCCGAGCGGAGAGATCGTGGGTTGGAGGATCGTGGCCAAGGATGGCTAGAATACCTGTATGCGGTGATTCTCTTGAAAGGCAAGAACGGAGAAGACGCCAAGAAATGGTTGATACGAAGTGTACACCTTTTCCCTACCATTGGGGTGCATGGCAGGAATTGAATGACTTGCTACCAAGCGTTGATGATGTAAGTTCTCCTTCTGTTCATATTTGCCCTGTCTCAACTAGCCTAACGAGAAACAGTTGAAACAAGTTGCGGAGAAGCTTCCACAGAACATCATGTCCTTCATCTTCCAAGTACACTGTAGCCAGGAACTGTACCAGGCCAACGACGAAACACATCAAACACTTAACGGTCTTGAGTCCATCTTCCCAACTAGCTCATTCTTGAAAACTCAAAGGGCCCTCCTTTACTATCACTCCCGAGGTATTTCAATGGCCTTATTAGTAGTTGTACAGCCATAGTAAACTGACGCATTCATAGACTTTGAAGAAGCCTCCGCGATATTTGCAGATATCCTTATTGAATCGCCTCATCGCTTGGATAGCCTTGACCACTACTCCAACATCCTCTACGTCATGGGAGCGAGACCGCAACTCGCATTTGTTGCGCAGCTAGCCACAGCAACAGACAAGTTTCGACCCGAGACCTGCTGCGTAGTAGGAAACTACTATTCACTTAAATCGGAGCATGAAAAGGCGGTTATGTACTTCCGTCGAGCTCTGACACTTGACCGCAGCTTTTGTCCGCATGGACTCTCATGGGTCACGAATACATTGAGATGAAAACACACATGCAGCCATTGAGTCGTACCGCCGCGCAGTCGATTGCAATCGCAAAGATTACCGCGCGTGGTATGGCTTAGGCCAAGCCTATGAGGTCCTCGATATGTCTTTCTACGCCCTGTTTTACTATCAACGCGCTGCTGCCTTGAGACCGTACGACCCAAAGATGTGGCAAGCCGTAGGAACGTGCTATGCAAAATGAATCGCATACAGCATAGCATCAAAGCTATGAAACGCGCTTTAGTCGCAGGTGCTTACTACGAACAATCACCAGATTCTCACATGGATGCCACGCATCCCGTAGGGCGCAAGATACTTGATCCAGACACCCTTCACCAAATTGCACTGCTTTATGAGAAACTGGGAGACGAAGAAGAGGCCGCAGCCTATATGGAGCTCACCTTGCAGCAGGAAACAGGAGAAGTCGAACGAGCTGAGACAGACTCTGACGAAGACGTCGATGATAGAAATTCAGATGATGAAACCTCTGCATTGCCTCTCAGACGGCGCCACAATGGACATGACGAGGTAGAGGCTGTGGGTGGCACCGGTGTCACTGCAACAACATCCAAGGCACGGCTCTGGCTTTCTCGATGGGCGCTTAAGAACGGTGATCTCAATAGAGCTGACCAGCTGGCCAACGAGCTGTGTCAAGACGGTATTGAAGTCGAAGAAGCGAAGGCTCTGATGAGAGATGTTAGAGCAAGAAGGGAAGGTGGCTAGTAGGCAATAGATCAAGAAAAGAAATCTAGTTATCTGTTGTATTGTTTTAAATTTTGGCAGTACCCTCTTCTACCTAGAGCATGGAAAGGCGCTGGGCCGCTGGCTAAGAAGGGAATGAGGGTGAATCTTATTATTGCTTAAAATAAGTTTCATTTAATGGCAGGAATGTACATCATAATGATCAACTTTGATCTTGATACACAGTAATGAAGCCATGAAAACAACGAGACGAGGTCCAGAGACTTTTCAACCCAGCAAAATGACCCTAGTAATTCCCATTTAACAAGATTGTGAGCCAATCGACGGAGGATTTAAAGAGCTCCAAGAATAAGAGCAAAAGGTAACAGCCCAATTCTGTCCAGAATATTTCGACCAGAAAACCCAGAATTTTCCTAGAAACATGCTGAGGAGCATCCATGTCGGCGAATCAGATGAACGCGGAAGATGGATACTGGGAGTTGACAGTAGTAGCCGGTCCAATTTGAGATTTAGAATGCAAGAAAGGAGAAGGAGTTTCATGCCAGACATCTTCTGGAAGAGTCTGAGGGGCATAAAAGTGGTCTCCATCAATGTGAACGGTGGGCCGGATGGAGACGAATTCACCAATGGCCTCGACGTCACTTGGTTGAAACGTGCTAACAACATTTGTAGCTTTGCGAGAATCAGACTGCTCAGCGTGTCCGTAAGGTTCATCGACGCGATGGGCGTACTGATCGGCAGTTTTACCAAAACTCCAGGATATGGTGGCGTAGTAATACTGCGTGCCGTATTGGGCCCACCAGTCGTTCAAAAGGAAAAGCTCACTGTGAATTCCATCTGGACTTCCAGCATTGAGAATGCGTCTGTCGAGAAAGAAAATCTTTCCAGAAGGTGGAAGATCGCTATGCGACTCACAAAGCTGAGAAACTACCTGATTGCCGACATTGCAGAGCTGCGCAGCGAGAGTATTGGCTGGATCGGTGATATTGACGAGTACGATACCAAAGGCTATCTGACTGTCGGCTGCAGCTGGATTTGATGCCCGCAGCATTCCTCGGTAGTAAGGAAATCCCAACGACTGCACGAAATGTTTCGCAGAAAAAGTAAACTCGCGAGGCGTCTGCCGGAAAAGGTTCTCCACGAAGCCGAATTCGCCACAGTACATAGGAATAGTAACAAGAGGAGACAGCAGGTGCGTTGGGAGAGGGCGAGGAGGCGGGAGCACACGGTTAGTGGAAGTAGAGGCTGAGAGACCATTCTGCTCTGTGGCTTCGTCAATCGAATAGTAGCGCATTGTAGGGGTTGGAGCTGGAGCAGTCGATGAGATTTGGTAGTGGCCTTGACCCAAGTCAGGCTTAACGAAGTTGCTTGGAAGAGGTAGAGCGTAGCTGGGAGGTGCCCGCAATGAGAGATTCGGATTCTCCGTCAATGGACTTGCAGCACGACTGCCCATCTTGCTGAGAGGTTGGCTGAACTGGGATGAAGGATTCGAGAGAGCACTACCAATGCTTGTCGTCCATGATCGTGGAATGGGGCTTCCTCGAACTCGAAGATGTTGGGAATATGCTCTGATATCAAGCATCGAAGGTTCCATAGTGGTAGGTGATGTAGGAACAGATACCCTGAGACGCTTCGAGAATGGTGTAGGAGTCAATTTTGACCGACTGCGATTTGAGGATATCGTGCGTTTGTGAGTGTGTAGCGAGTTAGTAGGCGGGGTTTTATCAACATGTCTGGCGTGAGCGTAGGCTAGAGCCTCTTTTGATGAGGGCGGTGTCAAATCTGGTGGGATTAAACTCTCTGATTTGGACAATGGAGAGACGTAGGACGTGATTGTGGAGGACAAGGTGCTTTGAGACCTGTCTACAATGTATTCATTGTTGATATTCGTTGCCTCCACCTTATCACACCACATGCTATTCTCTTCTTCTTGTAGCTCATCTTCAGGAATAGAACGAGCCTTTTCTGCCAGATCTTGAAGCTCAGAAAACGATATTGCATCTTCATATGTGCGGTCCCAGTGTATCTTCAAAACTCGGGGAAAACGCAATACATAGTATTGTGCATTTCCGGGTTTAACAAACCCGCTACCTAGCATCTCTACTACGAAGGGGCCTTGAAGGCAACATCCATAGCTGGTAAAGAGTCGTGGATGCTGTAAAGGTCGTATGCAGTATTTGATTCGACATCGCAGGCGACGAATTTGCCCCATTGATTGAGCACCTGCATGTCATTGACACTCAAGCTGTGGCGCCCTATAATGTCAACAATACGGAACCGGGGTGTAGCGTGTAGTCGTACCACGTCATGTTTATTGTCGAGACAGCCAATGAAGAAATGCGTCCAGGAAAGTCCCGAGATCTTCGTTAACGAGAGGGCGTCCTTTGGGTCGTACCGAGCTCCAATCAAAGCAAAATCAGCAGTGTCGCCAAGCCCAGGTATATAATCCTTTTCAGCTTGATCCACCGGGTATAGCCGTCGTCCTTGTCTGACGATAGGACAGAAAAATAGGGCTCGTCGCAAGCTTTGATCACAAAACCCTCCCATCTTTCAGCAATACTCTTTGCGAATGCGCGTCGAAGAAGACGGCTTCCGTCTTGACGAGAGAAATCGACAATCTCCTGCTCAGATATGTGGGCACGTCCAGGTAAGATGTTGACCGTCTCTTTTAACAGTAGCCGTCTGCTCCTATGGGGTTTATTGAGACAAATATCATCGTCAAGCAACAGTATATCAAAGAAAACGATCATTAGATGCTCCCAAGGTTTTGGTCTAAGTGAGTCAGCTTACACATCATCTCTCAGCTATTGCCTTCATTTGGGTCGACTAACTGTGAATCAAGATCTGCGCCAATGAGCACGCCAGAGCGAGGAAGAAATTTCCTTAGTTTGTGGAACTCAAGGACTTTCGCGCTTCTATCATCCCATACGAGCAACTCGCCTTCCAGAATGCAGCGACGAGAGATCTTGCAGCGAGTCTCACCGATTGCGAGACTCCGCTTTATAACATCGTGAATGCCAAGTCTATCAGAGGTCGAGTCTTTGCCACTCTTAGAAAAGATTTGGATGCAATCATGCCCTTTCGTGACGTCCACGTGTATCTGACAGTACTCCCCATCGTATTTCCTCTCAAGACTCACTCTTCGCCGAGCTATCATTTTGCAGCAGTGTTTGATGCTCCGAGCCTTGTAATACTCCGGGCGACCAACCTTTATACCAAGTCGAGGTACAAAGCTTTCAAGTGCTTTGCTGCACAACAATCTGGCAAAGTCTGGTTGTGGTCGAGAAGGAAAGAGCTTGAAGGTAGGTGATTTCAAAAGATCAACTGCCGCCTCAAACGAGTCTTGGAAAAGTAGTAAGTGAGGCAAAAGGAAATGGATGTTCTTGAGAGCATAGTTGACAGGAAGTTCAACAGGACTGTATGATTTCAAGATCATGCGAGTCAACCATTTAGCATCTCGACTGCTTAGTCTTCGATAGAGGGATCCCAGAAGTTCGTCGACGTCAACAGCAGCGTGACTTCTTCGAACCCTTGAACCGGAGAATCGACAACGCGAAGCAATTTGCTGAAGTGCAGCATCGATTTCTTCTACAGTGACTTCTTGGCCGGGAGCTATTTGGTTCTCCGCTTGACTCATTACATTCTCAACGCATTCACCGAGATCACCGCCTCCATTGACCTGCCATCGGCCAAGGTCTTTCAACCTAGAGGCTCCCAGGTACAGACATCTGCCGATTATACGAGCCAGCGACGCATGTTGCAACCAATAGACCCGATCAGGCCGCTTGTCGGGAAACAGACATGACAAGAGGGCGAGCAAGTCGGTGCTCCTATCATGTATACGTTGAGAATGATTGGAACACCAGCTTGAAATTATATGAAAATCGGGATTCCGGGCTCTTGCTGCGCTTGCTGCCTTGGAATGTCGATTGTCCTCCAAGCTGGACAGCAGGTCACACACGTAAGAGAACCTGAAACCCATCCTCCCAAACCATTATCCAACACAGGATGCATTTTCGTACATTCAAGCGGAGTGTCACTGCAGCTATGTCGGATAAAGAGCATGGATTCCGGCAATTGAAGTGTTTTAGAAGTTGAAACTTGCACGAAAGATGGAGAACGCGAGGTGGAATAGGGCTAGCCCCGAGACGCGTCCATGGTTCACGGAATCACGTGATATATACATCTTCGCTGCTGCTATACCAAAAAAGAAAAATAAACTAATAGCTCTCGTAATCTGCTATATTGGCTACCTAGGTATCAAACAATAAAACATCCGCCTGTTTATAATAATATATAGACCTGGCGCCTAAACCCCGTAATAATCCTTTTATTGTCCACAGCGCGGCAGATTCGTAAAGAGGGTAAACAGCGCAGGTGAGTCAGAGAATACCCTGTTTTTGGAGACTGCGTAGGCGTTAGCGTAAGATTATATCAAAATAAAGCAAATGCAGGAAGATACGTACTCATAATAAATCCTTTCAGGCATGACGTTCCCTTCAGCGTCCTCCATTTGCACCGCATTCTCACGGCTTTCCTTCTCTTTCTTTTTATCCTGCTCGATCTTCTCCCACAGCCTCATCGCATCCTCAATTCTGGTAATCTCGCGAAACATATTGGTTTGTTGGGTGATACCTAGGCATTTCAGTCCATAAATGTGTCGTGCTTCGGAGAAGTGCTTATCAAAGGAACGTCGGCCCATGTAAACGAAGTTTCCGCAAATCTCACACGGATACTCTACACCGAGCCCATGTAGTTTGTAGAGCCAGTAAGGGATGGGTTTGCCGTCCCAAGCCAACGGCAGCTTAAGCGGATTGTATATCTTATCATCTCCCTCTTCGTCTGATTCCTCGTCTAGGCCACGGCCACCGGCTGAAGGCTCAGCGTCCGCCATGAGAGCCTCGATTTCCATCTGTCTCTCGCGTTCCGTCATGCCTTGCTTCCGCTCGACATTAACCCTCGTTGCCTCCCGTTCTGATTTAAGGGATTTCGTTAGTGATCGGATTCGATGTTCACGCTCTGCAACTGCTCGTTCCTTAAGCGACTTCAGAGAGGAGTCTTTAGCCGCGCCGGCCGAACTGGCGGCAGCATCTGCTGAAGCGGCACTGGCTTTTTAGCCTCGGCGGCTTTAATATGCTTTTTCCTGTGAGATGGCCCTTGTAGACATTTTCGTTTTAAACTCCTTTTCGCAGTCTGCACACCAAATACCTTCTCCTGTTCCCTCTGTTTTCGGTCCAGCAGATTCCTTCGAAGCCGCTTCAGTGCCCCAACCCGGAATCTCTTTTGCTTCCCACAACTTGTTGAACTCCTCATCAAACGATGCGAACAACTTTTCAAGATTTTCTAAAGGTCGCACACGTTTGATGAATCCTCGAGATAACTTGCCAGGTCGCTCACGTACTTGAAGTATTTATCTGATACTTTTGCTGCTCGTTTGATTGGCAGTTGTGGGGGTGTGAAGATATCAAACTGATCGATGTATTGGATGTACGTAAGTCGCTTGACACCAGGGATGTTGAGATAGTCTTCATGGAGTTGAGTTAAATCAAAAATTGACCATACGCCTCTTCTCCAGTGAACATGGTATCTATTTCGGGAGCAAAAGGTTCGCCCTCTCCAGGATGCCGCCGCTTGTATGCGCGCTCCAGGTTTTCCACGGGCTCGTTCGGGTATCGTTTATGAAAGTCTTTGATTTCTTCTAAGCGTTTGTAGAATTCTTCAAACGCATCGCCGGTGGAGATGGATTGAATCTCTTGAGCTCGTAGACCCTCGGCATCTTTGTAGATATCGATCAATTTTTTGACTGTTCTTCGATGCGGTCCAGGAATCCAGCAACTTGATGGTCGCGAGCGAGCCTTTCACGGATCTGGACAAATTGTTAGTATACGGGTATAGCTACGAATTGCAGAGGGATACCACGTACGTTTCGAGGTTCTTCGATCACCCGGTCGGCAATTCCTTGCTCTAACCGCTCCAGGTCCTCATGGATGAATCGCTGGTCTTCAAGATACATGGCGACTCAAGAAAGAGGGGAAAAGCGATGCTGTCGAGGCTGTGGTTGTTCTTGCGCCATAGACGGATTGGATAGCTTAAGCTTTTTGCGCTGGACAGCGTTGCACGTGACTTATCGCGACGCTCGGGCCCACAGGATAAAATGGATGTCGACGTCCGCCACCGCAAGTTTCGGAGCAGACAAAAATCTGCGCCGTTATTCTCTTACTTGCAGTGCTATCAGAAGTTGAGATTTTCGTCATGGCGGAGGGAATTGATCGTCGTGCAGATGGTGAGGACACTCGAGACCTTCCTTTCCTTCACTTTGATGTTTCCAGGCTGACGCGACTTAGAGCGGATGGAGTTCTCGACCTCCAAGGAGGTTACAGTGGCCCCTACTTTCGAGGATATGCACCTGAAGGAGAACCTTCTACGGGGTATTTACGCATACGGATACGAATCTCCCTCGGCAGTTCAATCGCGCGCTATCGTTCAGATTTGCAAGGGCCGTGATACCATTGCCCAGGCGCAATCTGGTACGGGTAAAACTGCAACCTTCTCTATCAGCATTCTTCAGGTCATCGACACAGTGGTGCGCGAGACGCAGGGTAGGTCCTTACAATTTTACTAGGATGGGTGTTATTCTTCTCTTTCTAACACGTTTCAGCACTGGTGCTATCACCTACTCGCGAACTTGCAACTCAAATCCAGTCCGTCGTTATGGCGCTCGGCGACTATATGAATGTTCAATGCCACGCGTGCATTGGCGGCACGAATGTTGGGGAAGACATCAGAAAGCTTGAGTACGGTCAGCATGTCGTCTCTGGGACTCCCGGCCGTGTAGCAGATATGATTCGACGACGCCACCTTCGAACTCGGAATATCAAGATGTTGGTCCTCGACGAGGCGGACGAGTTGCTAAACCGGGGTTTCCGTGAACAGATATACGACGTTTACCGTTATCTGCCCCTGCGACTCAGGTTGTCGTCGTTTCGGCCACTCTTCCTTACGATGTGCTAGACATGACCACGAAATTCATGACTGACCCAGTGCGCATTCTGGTCAAGCGTGATGAGTTGACCCTTGAAGGCCTCAAGCAATATTTCATTGCCGTTGAGAAAGAAGAGTGGAAATTCGATACCCTTTGCGATCTTTACGACACTTTGACCATCACTCAAGCGGTCATTTTCTGCAATACTCGCCGCAAGGTGGACTGGCTCACTGACAAAATGCGGGAGGCCAACTTCACTGTATCAAGCATGCATGGAGAGATGCCGCAAAAGGAACGTGACAGCATTATGCAAGATTTCCGACAGGGCAACTCTCGTGTGCTCATTTCGACTGACGTTTGGGCTCGTGGTATCGATGTCCAGCAAGTGTCTCTGGTTATCAACTATGACCTCCCAAGTAACCGTGAGAACTATATTCACAGAATTGGTCGAAGCGGTCGATTTGGTAGGAAGGGTGTTGCCATCAACTTCGTCACCAGTGACGACGTGCGTATTCTCCGCGACATCGAGCTTTACTACTCCACTCAGATTGATGAAATGCCTATGAACGGTGCGTTCTCTCTCTCTTCTTTACATATACTAGTTTTCTTTTATCTAATATATTGCCCATACAGTTGCCGACCTGCTGTCATAATGAGAACTATTCGAGGTTTATTCTTGATGGGCAAGCGATATGTCCTTGCCTCAACTTGAGTCGCACTAAAACCCAATACCATGGGCAAGGGACGCTATATGCCAGTTTGGCTTAGATATCTGGCCCTTGAGATGTAGGGTGCCAATTATGGGATATTGGGTGGAGGATATGGGAAAATGCCTGACAGTGAGTACCCAAATACTTACCGTCTATCTATTTTTGGGCAATAAAACTGACGGATCACCCTTCGTTCCATGAGATCAGTTTAATACCAGATTGCTTAAAGTGAAGGGAAGGAAAAGAAAATAGTAGAAAAGATATAGCACAAGAAACACCAAATTATACCCCTATCGTCTCCATCTTTGGATGTAATGTATCATTGTCTTTGGTGATCTTTTTATATGTGAGAAAATCTTGAGGAGAGAAAATATAGTCATGTAATGCCCGATCTGAATTTTGGAAAAGGAGCGCAATGAGTGGTTCAGAGAAATTGCATGTCAACCAATTGCTCCCTAGGGTCGTTTTACAAGAAAGAGGAATTTTTGAGTATCCTTTCAGCAAGGGCCCTTGATTTTAAGCACTGCAACATCATGCATCTCCAATTCAACGCTGTACTCGTGCTTGATACAGCCTAGATCTTTCTCGGTCCAGACATCCTCGACCTTGTATGCATTACCACGAAGTTGTGGGATCTCAGACCAGACCGCGGTCCTGGTGGCAGGCATATCTTGAGAGTTCAGAAGCAAGACCAGGTCCCAGCCGTAAGAGGTCGATCCTGACCAGTACTCTGGTGGATGTTCGGGGCTCCAGGTGCCATTCGCATAACCATCTTTATAAGGATATGCGGGCTTCCCGATGATGGGGTCTTGGTTGAAGGCGATCAGGTCGGCATTCTTCAGAATAGAGAGATGTGACTCTGGCAAGCTTGATAGCTATATATTCCCTTTTCATGTCAGAGGACTGAAAAAGGGCAAGAAGGAAGAGGATGTTCCTTACGTCTGTTCCGATGATCAGTGGCGATTTCATAATTGCCCAAAGAGCGTAATGAGCGCGGTTTTCTTCGATCGTCAGATTTCCGTTGCCGACCTCGAGCATGTCTGGATCGTTAAATCCGTAAAAGTCGACGCTGTCTAGTTCGTGAGCATTGAGATTGGCTATTGCTGTGATTCTGTGCCATGTTGCTATCCAAATTGAAGCATTAGTTAGTTATGGTTCGTCAGAGACCATCAGAACGCTATTTCTTTGCAAACGAATTGAGTAGATCCACTTAGATGGAGAACCCGCGCTTGAACTCAAATTAGATTGCAAAAGTAGCGCCGGGAGGGCCCGCCACATGGCACATGGTGCAAATTTTAAAAGAGACAACGGTTTTCCTTTTCTTTTTCTTCTTTTCTTTTGGCCCAGGAGAGTCATGAAAAAGGGGTAAACACACCGTTGATATCTCCAGATATGCGCCACGAGTTGCCAGTCCCGCTGCCCCAAGAGACAACATCAGCAGTACCCCATTCGCAGAGCGAGAACAGGATGACCTTGATGTCCTGGACAGCCACCAAAGCATCTCGCATACGGTTATACCGCTTTGTGGTATTTGAGGTGGCCCAGTTATAGCCAGGAGGAGCTGGGTCTACTAGGCCTGGACAGGTGCCATCGGGATTAACTCCGGGGATGTCGCTGTCGGGCACGCAGGCATTGAACTCATCGTCCCAGACGGTTGGGATGTTGCAATTGTCATATTTAAGATCTGGTTTCCCATCCCAAGAGAGTTATAAACAGATTTCTCCTAATGTAAGGGAATGGCTGTTGGACTTGACTTACAGTCGACGCCCCATTCAGCAAATGTCTGGGCATCTATGTCCTCGTATCCAATACTCGCCGGGTACCCAGCACACGTCTTTGTTCCAGCACCTGAAGTGACGTTTAGATGATCTTCGATTCCGCCATCACCAAGTCGTGAGTACCTATACTTACTACTGTAGATACCGAGTTTCAAACCAAAGTCATGGACCTGTTTGGCGGTGCCATTGATTCCGCTCGGGAACCTCTCCGGGTCAGGGATAATGCGATGAGTGACATTGTCGCGGCCAGCTTGAACAGACCAGCAATCGTCAACTGTACATTTGTATCGACTTGTGTTAGTTCTGTTCGCGTTTGGCTGTCGGCGACAAGGCTAGCTACTCACTATTGACATATTCGTATCCTAGCGCCTGGAGGCCGGTCGAGTTGATTTTACTGGCAGCTTCTACAATCACTGTCTCATTCACATCGCAGCCGTATGCGTTCCAGGAGTTCCATCCAAGAGCTGGCAACCTTCCCTTTTGTTTCAATTTTAAAACAAGAAAGTTAGTTGCAGTGCGGAGACGGCGAAACGGAATGGGATAAAACACATACCACCTCATCCGGACGAACCAAGGCGTTTGCGCTTGTCAGCAGCAAAGCAGCAGCAGCTTTACGACACAGCATTATCTCGGTCAGACCTCAATTTACGCGAAAAGGAAACTGACGATTGTAATGGCGGGGCCAACCTATTGACGATGGGCCGGACATGGCCTCAATTATGAGGGGTTTATAGGCGCATCTTCACCGGCACATTCCACTGCCCAAAGAAGGCTTGCCGCACAACTCTCCGGGATCGACAATCTCTGGAGTTCGAGTTGGAGTCTTGCATGCGGGGTCGATGTAGATCCTATAGGTGGCGTATTATACCAATACTCCTGTTGGTTGTCGTGACCTTGTCCCCAATTTATTGTAGTGCATGCAAAGAGGCAATGTAACTAACGTATGTGACGGTGTTTGTGATGGTAGATGCACGTCTCGGCAATTCGGCGTCTGGCTTGCGAGGAGATGACACTGTACTACTTTTATGTACAGTACAACTCATCGGCTCTTTCTCGGCGGCCACTCCACAAACCAATGCAGGCCCTGACGTTTCCAGAGCGGAAACTGCTGGAAATGAGTACAGTACTACAGCCATCGGAGAATAGTAATACCTATCCGGTCCGGTTTCTGGCTAAACTGGCGATGGCATCAGAAAGCTTTATGGAGCAGGACGGCGAGTTCTGTATCAAGATGCAGACAGTACCTACCAGAATATCTTGGTGTACTCCCAGGATGGATTGTTGTTTCCGCCAGTTGACGTGCGGATGCCCAATGGCTACGCCACCGTGTGTTACATGTAGGTTCTCAGCCTTGCAGTCGCACGCTGCCGTTGCCCCACCTCTCAGCTTAGTGAAGGGTGTTTTGCATTCTCTTGTCACCATATGAAAAGCCTTCACGTCTCATCGCGGCATTATTCAGACACCTATACTTGTCCTATTTTATCCGTTCTCTATTATGACTCACAATGACAACGACTGTGACGCACGATGACTACTCAATCGCATGGATATGCGCCTTACCGCTAGAAGCAGCAGCAGCCCGCAGTATGCTGGACAGAATCCACAGTCCGCTGCCTATACCCTCGACTGATTCCAATGCCTACCAACTTGGTGAACTAAACGGCCACTATATTATGATTGCCTGCCTACCAACTGGTGTATACGGAACAGTATCTGCCGCGGCTGTAGTATCTCGCATGCGGTCAACCTTCCCTTTGCTTCAATATGGCCTGATGGTGGGGATTGGAGGCGGAGTGCCGAGCGAAAACAATGATATTCGACTGGGCGATGTCGTGGTCAGCAAACCGGTTGGAAAGCACAGTGGGGTGATCCAGTATGATTATGGCAAGGCAATTCAAGGCGGCCAATTCGAGTCAACAGGCACCTTGAACAAACCACCACAGGTCCTTTGACACATATCGGTCAACTTGAGGCAAAATAAATGGTTAAGGGTGAAGACGCTCTCTCTAAAATACTGGAGGAAGCCCTGACGCAAAGCCCTAATATGCAACAACAATTCTCACCCCAGAGCAGCATACGGACTTTTTATTTCATTCCTTCTATCACTATGTCGCCAGGGAAGATACTTGTGAACACTGCAACAAAGAAAAATTATATAAACGACAACCACGAAAGACAAGAACACCTCAAGTTCATTATGGATTGATTACATCGGGGATCAGGTGATGAAGGACTCAGCAACACAAGACCGCCTATCAAAGCAGTATGGAATCCTCTGCTTTGAGATGGAGGCGGCAGGCCTGATGGATGAGCTTCCGACGCTAGTCATTCGAGGGATATGCGACTATTGCGACTCCCATAAACAGAAACAGTGGCAAGCGTATACAGCATTGACAGCGGCTGCTTATGCAAAATTGCTGCTGTTGGCGGTTCCTATTAGCCATCCAGATGTCAGCTTGATGAAAAGCAAGAGAATGAGGTACTGAATAGTACCGCTCGCAAGGAATCCCAAATTTGTTGGTCGCCAGGATAAAATCGTAAAACTAGAAGGACTGATCACACGGCAAGATGGGCCTAGAAGGATTGCTGTCACCGGGTTAGGAGGAGTCGGGAAGACCCAAGTCGCCCTTGAGCTAGCGTACCGCATACGGGACCGAGATAAAGAGTGCTCGATCTTCTGGATCCCCTGTACCAGCCATGCAATGATCGAGCAGGGCTTCCTGCACATTGCACGGAAACTTGACTGCATGATGTGAAACCGACAGAGGTCAAAGAACAGGCAATGGTCGAGCAGGGCTTCCTGCACATTGCACAGAAACACGGACTGCATGATGTGAAACCGACAGAGGTCAAAGAACAGGTTAAGATATACCTCAGCTCTGAGCGTGCAGGGAAGTGGCTTCTGGTTCTCGATAATGCAGACAATGCAGAGATGTGGTTCGCCGATAGCTACGCAGCTCCACCTCTTGAGGACTTTCTCCCTGAGAGTGGACAAGGCCGTATTTTATTCACCACCCGAAACCGAAAACTCGCTATGAAGCTAGCACCATTTAATGTTATTTCTATTCCAGATGTGGATAAAGAAACCGCAGTCGGAATCTTGGACAACATATTAGAACGCAAGGACTTGCAAAGAGATACTATCACAGCCGCTGCTCTCCTTGAACAACTAGCCTTTCTTCCTTTGGCAATTACGCAGGCGTCAGCATATATTATTCAAAATAGAATCAACTTGTCTATATATCTTGCACTTCTTCAAGAGCGGAACAAGATGCGGTAGATCTCCTAAGCGAAGATTTTAGGGATCCAGGACGCTACAATGATATCTAGAACCCCGTGATCACTACCTGGTTAATATCTTTCCAACAAATTCAACGCCAAGATCCATTAGCTGCTGACTATCTATCTTTCATCGCCTGCATTGACCCGCGAAACATCCCTCAGTCCTTGCTTCCTCAACCAGCGTCCAGAAAGCAGGAAATTGACGCTTTGGGACTTTTGAATGCATACTCATTTACGAACAGCCAGGGGTATATAAATATGCACAGACTGGTTCATATTGCCACCCGAAACTGGCTTAGAAAGAATGCATTATATAGTCACTGGATCCAACAGGTAGCTGAACATATACAGAAGGTGTTTCCTAATAATCACTACATGAATCAAGGAATTTGGCAGGAATACCTCCCCATGCCATAGCACTCGTGCACGAAAATGAGTTTGTTATACATGAAGAAAAGTACCTCGGTTTGACTGAAAATATTGCAGATTGCCTTGATAGTGACGGAAGATATCAAGAAGCAGAGCTATTTTGTAAGAAGCTGATAAGGATCAATCAGAAGAAAGCTGGCCCTCAGATTTCTCCACTCTGAACATCATGTCGATGCTGGCATTGAACTATGCCAATCAGAATCGATGGAATGAAGCTGGGAAGCTGCTTATACAAGTAATGGAGACATTGAAGATAGTGCAAGGAGCTGAGCATCCAGATACTCTGTTCATGATGAATAATCTCGCATTAACCTATTTGCATCAGCATCAAGGGAATGAAGCTGAGAAACTATTTATACAGGTAATAGAGACATCAAAGATGGTGCTAGGAGCTGAGCATTCACAGACTCTAATCAGCATAAATAGCCTTGCATCAACTTACTTGGATCAAGGCCGATTGAATGAAGCTGAGAAGCTGTTTATGCAAGTAATGGAGACATCAAAGACAGTGCAAGGAGCTGAGCATCCAGATACTCTGCTCATGATGAATAATCTCGCATTCACCTATATGAATCAGGGTCGATGGAATGAAGCTGAGAAGCTATTTACACAGGTAATAGAGACAGCAAAGATAGTGCTAGGAGCTGAACATCCAGACACTCTGACTAGCCTGTTGAACCTAGGATTAATCTACAGGGTCAGGGTCGATGGAATGAAGCTAAGAAGCTATTTATACAGGTAATAGAGACATCAAAGATGGTGCTAGGAGCTGAGCATTCACAGACTCTAATCAGCATAAATAGCCTTGCATCAACTTACTTGGATCAAGGCCGATTAAATGAAGCTGAGAAGCTGTTTATGCAAGTAATGGAGACATCAAAGACAGTGCGAGGAGCTAAGCATCATGGAGCAACAGCTCTTCGGTTATACATCTGTGTGTATAAAACCACACCTAGCGTACCAAAATAGTGGTACCTAGGTATATGTACGTGGCATAACTACGCATCGTTAATTACTCAAATACCAGTCTAACCGAAGTACATATAGTGGCGCCGAGAAAGAGTCGA
This sequence comes from Talaromyces trachyspermus, assembly GCA_020137715.1. Lineage (NCBI taxonomy): Eukaryota > Fungi > Ascomycota > Eurotiomycetes > Eurotiales > Trichocomaceae > Talaromyces > Talaromyces trachyspermus. The sequence continues at coordinate 5,728,127 of JACGXQ010000015.1, read as the reverse complement.
AGGGTTGCAAACCATGAAAAGCCGAACTTGCAAGGCGCTGCATCGCTCGCGGACTATTCAACGAAGATTGAGTATACTGAAGGCTTAGGAATCTTCCTATTTCGAAAGTACCTAACTGGACTTTTGTCTTTCATTCTACTTCATTATTCTGTATGTATTAAATAGGAGAATATGATCTCCACCAAATTAGGTATTTCAAGGTTTGCCTTGATGGTCCTCATGTATGCATGTCTACTAGTAATAAGCCGTAGATCTGAGACTGAAAATGACAAGAGACAAGCAAATATCACCTCCAGAGGTCGTACTTGCTATCTCTTTTATTTGTAGGTCTCCCACCACTACTTGCAGCTTTCCCTTCCTCCACAGGAACTGCCCGATATCCTCCGAATCCATTCCCCACGAGAACACTCTGTCGAGCCTCCTCCCCGCCGCTGATTGAGTTGGGTCAAGTGAAGGCTCGCCGGTCTAGTCACAGAGATTGGTCTGCCTGTCGACATGGGCTCATATAGAGTTATATTCCACTCAAACTCGTCAACACCTTTTGTGTACAGGGTTAGCGGTCGTTGCAAGACAGGCTTTTGCTGCGGCTTTCCTTCACTTCCGCCAAATGATCGCAATGGACGAGCGAGACGCAGAATGTCGATAAATCGAGAATCGAGAACATACAGACATCGCAAAGCGGGAAAGGAATTTGAATTCAGTGAAGAAATCAAATAGTCATAGTAAGATCTGGCTACTGTCTGCGTTCCGGATGGACTGCGCGTAGAGGCGATCTCATAGTGCATTGTTTCCACACTATTAGAGGTCAAAAGTGGGATTTCCTGAGCAGGGAAGGACGTTTCCACATCCAATTCGAAAGTGAGATTTTTAAGACGCGGGGCTCTGGAAAGAATCACATGTAGCGATTCAGGTCGAACGCCAGTTTGCGTCAGGCTCAATGTTTTTAATGCATGCTGATTCTGGGGCGAGGATAGATTCGTAGCTAATCCGTTAGCGGTGATAGATGCCATATTTCGAATAATCAACTTTGCAATGGATGGGAAATTTGGCAAAGATTGAGAAGGTGTAAAACGGAGTCTCCTATTGATGCGAGATTCTCCATCTTCAGGCTTCGCAGTGTCGGAAATGAGGCGAGCACCTGGCGCAGAGTGACTTCGTCAACCTGGAGTTCCGATAGCTCCAGGTTTTCCAGGTTTGTCCACAGCTTCGCACCGACTATTCGCGAGAAACTCATTTCTGAGCCACGTGTGTAAGCCATCCGTCGGATATCTGGGCACTTGGCCATCAACTCCTGCTTCAGAGCGTATGACGCGGGTTCATCGCTGAAAACCCGACTGGTAGATCGACGTATCGCAGATGGCGAAGGACGGAAACTGTTCGAGCAAGATTGGACTTGCTAGCTTCTCGCGTCATGTAAGGTAGTCGTAAGGACAAGACGATATCGGCAAGCTTCTGGGATTCCCTGACTGTCCTCATGAACAGCTCTAAACGCGTCTGTGGGACATCCAATTTTGTCGCATCTCGATGAATGAAGGAGCGGTGACGTTTGCGCTTGGCTGCCAGCTCAATCTCAAGCTCACAGTAGTGCACAGCGTCAATGCGAACATGTCGGTATCTATAGAACAGTCAGACAAAAATAATCTAGAACAAAAGAGAGAGAAAGACATAGAGAGACGGACAGTAATGCCTGCGCTGATGTGCACCATGTTTTGTTGACTAAAGCACACTGGGCAAGCTCACGCATGTCACACGAATGACACAACATATCTGCTTGAGTCATGGACTCTTCTGACGAGTTGTACAACTCATCAAGCGCATGAGGACAGATAAAGGACAGAATTGCAGAGAGAAGCTGGGGAGATAGCTGCTTGCTGGGATTCAAGGCACAAGCGCTGCTGCTGTTGTTGTTGTTGGCCGTCTTCTTCTCCCCGCACTTTTTGGCACTTTTTGGCTCGCAATAGAGAGCGATACTTCTTGACCAGACGCATTGCGCTGTGGTGCTAGGAAAATCATAAGAGGATTTTGTAGCTAGGAGCTTGCATGATGATTGATTCAAGGAGGAACAGAATTAAACGCGCTGTTTTGAAGAAGATGAAATGGTAGGTAGGTAGTTAGGGAGAGTCAACTTTTTAACCCGCGGAGCTTCTGGTTTCACATTTAAGCCATCTGTTGATTAGCTCTTTCTTTGTTCATGCACTCACTTGTGTAATTAAACATGAGGGGCAATAACAAATTCACATATAAATAAATATATATGCCTACCTATATACCTACCTACCTAGGTACCTAGGTAGGTATCTTCACTTCCACTACCTACAGCCAGGACCTAAGTTTCAATTATCTCTTTCGTTCATTCTGAGAATCCATATGCATCGATCACAAAACTCAGGCATTTCAAACCAGTCTCTAGCCTTCCACAAATGCGCGATTACCACGTCGCTTATGCAAGGAATCACTACGCTGCCAAACATGCCACAGCTTGGACACAGCTGCGAGTCGGGGTCCTGGGAAATCTGTTAAGCGATGGAATAGCAGGTGATAAACCGAAAGACTGACAATAATGGAACAGAGGTAGGTTATCCCAATACCTAGGAGGGCCGAAACGAGCAAACCAAGGATAATAAGGGTGCTAGCAGATACCAACCCCTTGGATAAAGAGTAATTGGTGAACTGTAGTTATACGTTATACCTGGCAGAGACCTTTTGTCCCAATGTTGTGACCAGTACTCACTCCCAACCCCAGTTAGGAGTGGAATACATGGTCCGGATCATATTTCTTACTGCACAATGTCGCATAGTGACTGCCATAGAAAGTGCGTTGCCATTTGGCTGGTTGAAATCTGCCTCATTCAGGTATGCTCTCCGCCGGATGTAATTGTTTTCAATTTCGGAATGAAGACTTCTGTCATTAAGCGCTGGTTGGCTAGATTCTCGTTCCGGTTCGTCTAATTGTAGGGATTATTTACACAGCCAATTTAGTTCAAGGGCCAAATGAAGACGGTCATTCTACAGAATGAGGGGTTCCGCCATGCAAGATGAACTGGATTATCAGAAAATGTGACTGCCGTGAGGCAGCTATAATCGTTCCGTAGTTGCTGATCTCCGAGCACAGTGGTGAATGCATAGACATCGGGCTCCACAGTCCCACGGGGAACCAATCGGCCTCCCATGTTCGCTTGAGTGATACTGGATTCATTGCTTTGAAACTGTCGTAGTAACTCGGAAATGCAACTATAAAATAACCTGTCAAACCGGATATGGTCAGTGGTAAACCCTTGGGGCAGTAAGGAAACCGAGAGGTTTACTATAGGTCATATTCTTTACTCTCAATGTCTCTATCACTGGGCTTGTTGCTGGTTTCTCCTGGTATAGCAGTCGGGGTGGATGCAAATGTGTTTTCCAGATTGTCCTTAAATCCAAATATCTTTTGATAGGTGCGACAAGTGCATATGGTATCTCGCTTGTATGCGTCTTCTTAATGAGTCATCCATGGCACCCGGTCCCAGGGAGCTCTTGCCGACCCTCTCTGATTGAAGAATTGCTGTCTATTGCACTAAATATGGCGATAGATACTTCGATAGCATTACTGCAGGCGCCCGTTCTCCGGAGACTTCGACAGCCAACGATCAAGAAGGCTTTCAAATAATATACCCTGCAGCTGATATGCTAAATACATGATAAATTAGCATCCTCGTACATCCTCTCATCGTGTTTCTCTACAGTATATTATATTCTAGGTACAACGTACCTAGATCTAGGTAGTTAGCCCTAATTTCCCAAATAGTCCTAGTCACTGGAGTTTGCGGCGGAGTTTAATACCTCAGCTGAGGCTGACTACTTCCACCGCAATCTCCTTCAACAGCATCCAAACCACATATAAAGCAGCATGTATTCCAGGTAGCTTTTTGTTAGTTAACGAAATCAAATTACCTGCTATAACTTTTTACAGTACTATAGCTATTGCCGTTCTGTATCTCACGAACTATGGCGTCATTCAAAAGTATCTGGACCAATTTCTTCCCTCCTAAACCGACCTTCACTGAGAAGAATGTGCCGAATCTCGAAGGCAAGGTGTGATACAGCCCTCTTCTTGAGCAATTTATAAACCCTCTCATCACGGCATAGGTATACCTCGTCACAGGCTCCAACACTGGCATCGCAAAGAAGTTGCGAGCATCTTATACTCCCGCCACGCCAGAGTCTACATCGCCGCGCGCTCTGCTGAAGAAGCAGCCACTGCGATCACTCATATCAAGGAATCGCACCCAGGATCGAAAGGGTCGTTGAGTTTCTGCATCTCGATCTCGCCGATTTAAGCACAATCAAGCGCACAGTCGACGAGTTCCTGGCTAAGGAACATAAACTGCATGTTCTGTTTAACAATGCCGGTTTACAGACACCAAATCCAGGCACCACCAAGCAGGGATACGAAATTCACCTGGGTGTTAATTGTCTAGGAACATTCTTGCTCACGAAGCTTTTGACTCCTATCCTGATCCAGACCGCACAGGCCGAACAATCCAAAGACACCACCAGCAACGCTGTTCGCGTAGTATGGGTCTGCTCTGCAGGAACCGAAATGGGAGCTGAGGAATCCGTCGGGTTGCACATGGACAATCTGGACTACCATATCCCCAAGGATGGGATGTATAAGTACGCGATCAGCAAAGTCGGGGACTACCTGTACGGAGTAGAGTACGCAAAACGGCACCGGAAAGACGGGATTGTGAGCGTGCCGTTGAACCCGGGCAATTTGGCGTCGGATTTGTATCGCGAGCAGACGAGTTGGATGTTTCGAATGTTACTCGCGTTGATAACGCATCCGGTCAAGCTGGGTGCGTATACCGAATTGTATGCTGGGTGAGTGAGGATGTGACCATTGAGAAGTCTGGGAGTTGGCGTACGTATTATCTATCATCCGTTGTGAATGTTAGTCTAAAAGGGGAGTTGTGCGAGAGCTAACGATGATCAATCATAGTGATCCCATGGGGTCGGTTCTATCCCATCAGGCAGGATCTGGTCCAAGCGACCAAACCAGAGGACGAGGGCGGTGCTGGTACGAGCTTGAAGTTCTGGGAGTGGTCTGAAGAGCAAGTCAAGAAGTTTGTTTAGGAGGAGTTGAATATAGCAAGAACCTTCGAATCTTTCACAGGTTGGTTCATTCCCCATTTAACAACAGCAACAGATACATCTCTCTAACGATTTTTGTTTAGCGCTTTACGTCCGAGACTCGAAATACTCCGCATCATGAACGGAGTCAGCTCAGAAATGACACAGGAAGAAGTAATTGCTCTAACATCAGAGATCAGAAATGCCTGTCGCGATTGCCGCGCCCGTATCCGAGCCAGTGACAATGCCGAAGAACAAGTCTTTCGTCACAATCTAGCCGACCTATTCCTCCGCCGCTTTCTGCTCAGCTTGCATCGTCCCTGGGCCAATCAAGCTCGAACAAGTCCTCTGTTCTATTTTTCCAGAGAAATTGTTTACGATGCAGCGACTGCTCTGCTTCTACCGCCACAAAGCGAAGATTTCACTCACCTTGTCCTGCGTGGGAGTGGGCTTTTCAAGAATCGCATGATCCATGTATCGCTCGCATTGGCATCAGAGTTGCTCATTGAGATTGAGGAGGAAGAGTCGCCTATGGGCCAGCCGTGGAATTACAAGAGTATGCTCGTGGCTGCTGTAGAAGAAGCCCGACGGCAGTCCGCTCAGCGCATGCGGTTTGGCGAAACTAACGTGAGGTTACATATGAAGCTCAATATTGTCCTGAGCCAGGCCGAGGACTTGCTTCCTGGCCAATCACGCCAGGAGCAGATGATACAGAGAGCAAAGGACAGTTTGGAGATGGCGTGCGACACTATTAGACGCCAATCGAGTCTGTCCTCTGCTTCTTCCTGTCAGATGAGGGAGCAATTAATGTGCCAGGAGGAGAGGACCAGTTCGACTTTATCTCGCCCCTTTAAATCTTGACGATATCTTGAGGACGTCGGAGTTTGACTCGGATGGAGCTTTGTTTCGATTGTATTAAGATGTTGTCTTTGTACAGAGTATCGATATGTACATTTCTCTCAAGAATATATTCTCCTCTACGTAGGTAAAAGAGGTTTTCCTCCGAATGAATTTCGAGGCCGTATTTATACTAGGAGCATCGCCATGACATCATCATCACGGTATAGCTTCAACAACCAACTTCCAAGGTTGCTTTTCTACTCCGAAGAAATATAAAATCCGAATAAAGGCGTACAAAATAATTGTGTACGTACACAGGTACGTATTGCAATGCTTCGCCCAGTTTTCTATACTCGTTACCAATATGTGGCCCTGACCGAGTATAGACGTGCTTGTATACGATCACCAAGAAGACAACAAGATATAAATCGGCCGTTTCACAGTTCAATTCAATTGCACCACAACAATCGCAGCGATACTAAAGATAAAAATACTGGAGCGCGCGTCTTGCCGAAATGGCAGACGACATCCTCTCCCGTTCAAAGTCCCATTTGGACAGAGCCGAAGAGCCGGAGCCAGCGCACCACCACAAGGACGAGGCGTGGAAGTTTCGCGCGCCTTATCAAATCCAAAAAGACGATGAATTCGGCCCGGTCAAGTGGGAGGGCATGTGCCACTGCGGCCGTGTGCAATACCAGATCAAGAGGGAGCGGCCACTGGCAGCAAGTGCTGCCATTGTCGAGCCTGTCAAGTTCTCCATGGCAAGTTGAACTGTTTCCTTATACAAGCATTGCCAACACTAGCTATTCGAACAGGACGAGACTAACAGACACTATTTTTTGGTTCAATAGCTGCGGCCTTCCAGTGGTGTGCGATCTTCGCGAAAACCGATATTCGATTTAAGCGAGGCACGGATTCTCTGATGTTTTACTCGTCGCATCAAATGAGCAAAGAATATCAAGTGCCAACCAAAGTGTATTGCGCGAATTGCAACTCGCCCATCATGGATGAAGGACGAAACATGTGCCTGGTGTTTCCGCAGCTGATTGATCTCGGCCGAACTGAAGCGGAGCACTTGACTCGGCGGAAGGTTTTTGAGATCGAGTGAGTTGTCATTTATTTTCAGTTTGTCTGACCTCGCCGTGATATTGTGAAGCCATAACTAAGCTGTTTTCAAAAGCTGCCATATATTCTACAGCAGACGTCTGGTTGAGGTTCATGATGGGAAGCCGAAATGGTCGGAGCTCGACGAGCGAAGCGACAGGTTGGATGATAATGGCCACAAGCTGGGAGAGGCATACAGCTGAGAAGAATGGCCGAGTCATGAAGGACGTGAGCATGTGAAGTTGAAGTTGGTGTAACCCATGAGTTAGGGTAGGTCATCTGACTTGCCAGCTGTGTACTGTAGTGAGCCCGTTGGAAGCATATAAAATGGTCCGAAAGGTACTGGACGTTGAGACACAATCAAGTGAGCTTACTTGGCCACTTGTTCAAAGAGGTCATGTTTATGTAGCACCACACCCGGTTCGCCTAATATAACGAGCTGGTGAGCTCCCGAGATGACATTGTCTCCAGCGCTCTATATATAAGTTTGATCTGCTTTTCACGGCATCAGGCAGTACCTATGTAGCTACGCCTTCTTATTTACAGAGGTAACAAGATGGATACTGTTATTACGGCCGCTCTTGTAGCCGCCTTGGCCTCAAACGCCCTGGCGGCCACCTCCATCAGCAACGACGAGATGAACAGATTTCTGACAAGCAACGCCGTCGACCTCGCCGTCATGTATGCGCCGATGTGGTTCTTTGGCCAGGCAATGCATCAACCTCCGTGCTATCCCGTCTGGGCGTTCAGCGGCAATATCTCGAGACCTGATATCTACGACGCAGCTCACAAAACTCCTCCAGCACCTCAATGCGAGTATCCCGATGTGGGCTGTGGCTGCCGCCAGCCTGATGTGGCAATTCGAAACCCCGGTCCAGCTTTCCCAATCTACTATACTTTCAGGCGATGCAATGATACTGAAGTCCGGGTCGTATATAACTTGTTCTACCAGAAGGATGGGGCCCAGGTGGCAGGGGTCATCGATACAGGGCATGACTAGTGAGCGCGCCTGTTCCCTATTCCATAGGCAAACTAACAACACGCAAACAGTGACTGGGAGCGTGTGATCATCATTCATTCCAAGGATGTGGCCCGCAACTCCTGGGCTCCCAGTCGCGCATTGCTTTCTGCTCACAGCGGATACCACGATCTCGCCTGGGGATATTCAGAACACCCTTACGACAGAGCAAGTCAATGCCGGCCAAGCAATCAACCCAAACGGTGTCCGAAACAATGACCACCCGAAAGTGTACGTGTCATGGTCGAAGCATGCCCATTTTGACACCCGCAACACCGGGTGGAACGACCCTCTCAGCCAGTCCGATGATAACGCTTTCCGTAGCGACGACTGGTGGCACTTTGTCGACCCACGTTACTATGTATGGATATGAAGAGCGCCCCTTGCCCAGTTTTCAGCAGCACCTCGTTACTGATGGCATATTGTTTCTAGATTCTCTCGGACAACTCTACCGCTGCCGGGCAGGCTCTGGGATCAGCCAATTGGGGCGATGCCAGTAGCAACCCGCCATCGGTGCAAGCCAGTGTTTGCTCTCGGCAGTCGCTGTTGGCGAACGCGATGGGCGAGAGCTAGAACGTAGTCCGCGAGTGGGAGATAATAATTGTGCAGACAGAAATAAAAAATGAACACAAGTTGGGTGATCTGCCTTAGCGCCTTAGGCCCTTAGGCGGCAGGCCTTAGCGGGGTGCACGTGCCACAGTCTCTTTGTACTCCGTACAGCAAGAATAATTTTAATGCATCCAACTCGAAGGCTTCCTTCCTCTCTCCCTTCTATTTCATGCTCCCATTCGCGCCCATTGACCGCGTCCTTGACCGCATCATTTTCCTTTATTTCTTCTTCCTTTATATATCCATCCACCTATAGGTCCATCCTACACCTGAGGTCCTCCCTCGTGCCATTCATAGTTGTCTGTTTTAGTGGCACACTACTCGTACTCGACCGCGCGAACTCTCTGACTCTCAGACCTCTCCCATGTCGCCCTTCGCATTGGCATCTCTCGACTCCGGGCTCCGTTAACAGCGACAGACAACATGGTATTGACTGTGCTCCTATTCATCGATTTAAAACGCAGGCTTGCTGCTCCTGAGGATTAGCAACAGCTGTTCAAACAACTCTCTTGGCTCGCCACTCGACTTCGAGCTTGAGCAAGAAGGATTTGAGGACGCACCTGGCTCTTCGCATCTTTCCTCTCGCCGCTGAAACCTTGTTCGTGTTCGAAGGAGTCATTGATTTCTTTTCTTAGCACGTCTCGTCTAGATTTCCCCTTTTACCCGACAAGATGGAGAGACCAGGCAACGATCGCACTGTCAGCAGGAGTACTGCGATACTTCGAAACCTCAATCCATAGCAAGCCCCGTCGTCCGAGCCCTAGTCTTTTGCACGATAGGGTCCCTTATCTTCGAGATGTCAAATACAATTTCATTACGTTACATTACTCATATCTTATACTATGGGCCATCGTTGGATCTGTGGTGGTGTATCCTGGGAGCAACATCGCATATATCGATGCGCTGTTCTTTTCTAGTGGTGCTGCCACGCAGAGTGGACTCAACACCGTCAATTTCAACTTGGTCCCGACCTATGCCCAGGTTTGTCTGTATGTTGTTGCTATGTGGACCAATCCTATCGTCATCCATACGTTCGTTGTTTTGTGCGGCTGTATTGGTTCGAAAAGCGCTTTCAACACATCGTGAGAGATGCCCGTGCTCTGCGCCGCACAAAAACGCGGACATTTACAACTGGAAGGGATCAGCAGAACAATGCGCTCGAAGAACAAGGTGTCCGCGGCCAGTCCATCGTTGTCCTGCGCAACGAGAACGGAGAGGCTCGCGATACGACTCATCCCCAAACCGGACGTCGATGCTAATTCCGAAACGGGCTCATCGAGTAGAACCCGCAATGGTGTAAATGAAAGCGATGGGCTTCCAAAGCCATCTTCGCCATCTCCATTATCCGAGGTTGAGGGCATGCGTCTCCCAACCCAACGGAGTCCCGAGCATCATATTGCTTTTTAGAGCACCAGCGAACAGACAAAGACACTCTACGAATTCCCAGCCCTCGAGAATATGATCGTGGCGGTATGCCCCAGGCTCTAGATGAAGCTGTCGAGGATCACCCCACGAGTCCCAAGGCTCAACCAGCCGATGATGAACAGCAACAAGGCGGAACCAATGAGTTCGCTAACCATATCACTATCAACGAGCCGGATATCGTTCGTTCTAGAATGGCAACTACTCATTTTCCGCGCGTTGAATCACGACGTACGACGGGTCGCGATGATGGTGACAATGAGCAATTAAGAAATCGAACTCGGAGGGGCACGTTCAATGGTATTTTCAGGTCGATAACTCAGGAGCAAGACAAGGATACCTTGCCGTACTTGAGCTGGAATGCTACAGTCGGTAGAAATTCCGCCTTCGTTGCTCTGACCGAGGAGCAACGCGAAGAACTCGGTGGGATCGAGTACCGAGCTCTTAAAACACTAGCACTTGTGTTGGTCGCCTATTTTCTCGGCTTCCACCTCTTCGGCGTTCTGTGCCTTCTTCCTGGATTATGACCACCCCAAAGTACGGAGCTGTGGTGACTGCTGCTGGGCAAGGACGTCCATGGTGGGGTATCTTCACTCCACAGTCGGCTTTCAATGATGTTGGCTTCACCTTGACTCCAGACTCCATGAATTCTTTCTACGAGGCCGTTTGGCCTCTTCTCGTCATGAGCTTTCTTATTGTAATCGGTAACACCGGTTTCCCTTGCATGCTGCGCCTGGTGATTTGGATTCTTTCAAAGTGTACGACGCCTGGCAGCACTCTGTGGGAGGAACTTCGGTTTTACTAGATCACCCTCGTCGATGTTTCACATTGTTGTTTCCTCGCAACGCTACATGGTGGCTTTTGGCATTCTGGTTATATTAAATGCCGTGGATTTGATATTCTTTATTATACTTGATGTGAGTACCCTTTGACCTTTCATTCTGTCTTCTCAACGAGAAAAGCCATTTTTCGCTTTCTTTCGCTTTCTTTTCTAACAAAATCCTCAGCTTAATGACCCTACTATCACTGGGATTCCCGTCGGCTATCGTATTCTAGACGGTTTGTTTCAAGCATTCTCAACGAGGACAGCAGGTTTTGGCGTCGTCAATATCTCTGCCTTGCATCCTGCAATTCAGGTATCGTATATGCTTATGATGTATATCTCTGTTTTCCCTATCGCCATCTCCATGCGACGCACCAATGTGTACGAGGAAAGAAGTCTTGGTATATATAGCCCAAGCGACGAGGAAGGCGACGAGTCAAAAGAGCCTAGTTACATCGGAGCGCATTTGCGCCGGCAATTGAGCTTTGATTTATGGTACATCTTCTTGGGACTGTTTATCATTGCCATTGTGGAAAGTGATCGATTAGAAAACACTGCTGATGCTGCTTCCTTCAACCTGTTTACGATCCTTTTGAGATCGTCTCGGCCTATGGAACGGTTGGCTTGTCTCTGGGCTATCCCACCACGGATGCATCCTTCTCCAGTCAGTTCAGGGTTATTTCCAAGCTAGTTATTATCGCCATGCAAATCCGTGGTCGACATCGTGGCTTACCGTACGCGCTTGATCGAGCAATTCTTCTTCCTTCCGAATCTCTCCATGAGAAAGAACAGGCAGATGCGGAACGACGTCTCCGTCGTCGAGAGTCTAATATCAGCAATGCAGCAGGTATCTCCGGGCAGGCGTCTGGCATATCTCGGGCGGAGACGACTGGTTCAATAGGCAGCAGGACTAGATCTAGACGGTCTGGGGAGGCGGTTTGATCTTTTCTTTCTTTCGTTCTCTTAGAGCGGGCGTTTAATGATGGACTATACCTATTGCTAGAATCAACACATTTCTTATTGCTACCTCCTGCCATCTTTCTCAATAAATATACTGAGGTATATATCTAGAATATCTCCTGACGTCAGGTCAGATGACTACAGTAGGTATCTTTTCTTACATTACGAGCTTAATAGTGCATTGAGCAGATCTACCTCGTAGAGCTCATATACTTCATTCTGACAATTGCAGCTGCCGAGAGGATTACAACTTGCTGATACGAGTCCACTCGTCCACTTTCTGAAAATCTCTGACGGTTCCATCACCGCCATATCTGTCTTGCGTATCTCGCCAATCCCGATCTACCGCCGTCTCAGGTCGCCATCTGAAGCCATGCTTGAGCTTCGATTCAATCACTCCCTCGAACACATCTGCAATCGCAATTCCTAGGGCAGGCATCATCTGAAACCCATTTCCGGAGCCACCCACAGCAACCACAAGTGATTCGTATTTCGGGGCCGATCGATCAAGAACTGGCGATCTGGAGTGTCTGCATCCCAGCAGATGCGTGCGAATGAGAAAGGCCTATCGGCAATCTGGGGCACGGTTTCGCGCAGAAACTCGCGCGCTTTTGTTCAGATTGAATAGGGATTTGCTGTTTGGCGAAAGGAATGGATTTTTCTTCTCCCGTCTTAGGATCCCGAACAAAATTACAATAGCCTGGGTGTTCATCGACAAATTTCAATTCCCCTTTTGCGCGTCCGGTTCCTAAATGTTTCCTTGTATGAGCAAGTAAAAATTTTCACAAACTTGAGAATGAATAGATAAAAGAAATGAGCAGGGGTGAGGTGGGCGCACCATAAAAATCCCGAGTTCACGTTAAACAATACAGGGAGGTCTTTCCATAGTGACCGCTCCTCCTCGGTCATCTGTATATGAGCCAGCGTCCAGGCTGTCGGCCTGAGTTGTCGTTCAAAATCAAATAGCTGGTCGCTGTTTGCGCCGGCGCAGAGGATGACCTGATCAGCTCGATGTTCCAATCCGTCGGCCGTCTGTGCTCCGATCACGTCTGTCGATGAATATATCAAACGGACGACTTTGCCCTTGACTTCGTCCGCCAGAAAACGCACACCAAGTCGCAACGCCTCGTTGTAGGCAGCCTCAACCGCACCACGCGCAAACACCCAACCGGCACCGGTTTCTTGGATGAAGCCTTTCCAACCCGGAAAGGTTCCAGTCAAAACACCTTTGGGCATGGTACTTTGAAAGTCTGCAGGCGACGATAGCGGGCGGACTTTGTGTTTAGACGACCGCATGGATTCATCGACTACGGGATAAGTAGCCTCTTGAGAAGCCGCCATGATAAATCCCGTCTGGTGGTAAAACGGGCGGAATACAGGGTCTGTCTTCCATGCGTTGGTGGCCAGTTGACGCATCCGGTTCCAGACGTACTCTTCGTCGGAATCTGATGATGAGGGAAAACCTGGGACGAAGAAGCGAGGAAGATTAGCTGTGACCTTCCACTCCGCGTGCATGCATGCATGGATTACTGCGCACTTTCTTCCATGATCTTGTTCACATCGTTGCCGGCCGAAATGGGCGACGGGATGGGATGTGAATCGAGCACGGTGATGTTTTTATAGCCACGTCGGGCGAGCTCGAGAGACGCTGCAGCCCCATGTGCCACCGCCTACGATCAGGATGGCCGAGTCGTGAGTGAGCTGCGACATGGTGTTGTCAATGGTACTTCTTTTCTTTTCTTTTCTTTTTTCTTTCTTCTTCCTGAAGCAATTGGAAGTCTTTGAGCAAAGCATTGATTGACCTGGTTGCAAACTGCCTATTTAAGCTGTTTCTCGCGTGACTATTACCCGACTCGGCAAGTACTTCCGCGAACTCTACCTTCGGGTTGACCTGCCCGTTGCTTATTCTGATACAGATTGATAGTGATACTGGCATACTGCACAACTGCCTGACAGATAAAGGGTGAAAAAGAAAGGATTTTTAATTGTCATTATTTCATTTTGATAGACTGGGCTGCACTGTATTTGCATTTGCTTCTTGAGTGTAGACTCGGCTTTGAGGTATCTATCTATAAACGCCCAAGGAGCAGGAATATATGACAAACACCAAACACAGCAATGCCGCCCAATGGTGTACTGGCTTAATTAATTTCTGGCAACATAAAGAGTGACTTGACGAAGAGAGAGAATCCTGCGCTAAGAGAGAGATATTGGATGATATGATGGGTCTTCCTGCGCTCGCTGAGGCAGCAATGAGAATTGCATTGACCATAAAGCTGCCACAATGGCCGTTTCCTCGATAAGTGGTGCTTTGTGTTGTTCCAGCCATTTTCAGTCGAATAGCTTGCAGTGAAAGGGAGTATAACTAGGAAGAAGTAGCAAGTAGACTGTTGCTGCATTAATGTGTCAGGGTTAGGGCTAGGGCTGTTATCGATAAGCGTGGGGAGCTACGTCATTTCCCCGATTACGTAGGGACCTCGCGCGCTGACATGTGAAAACGCATGAAAAATTGTAGCCATATATATATGTGTGCATTTCGACTGTACAGGAGCAGGAATGGAGCCTTTTCCTTGCTCAATGCGCTAGCGCTAGCTTTACTGCCATGGGCTCCAAGGAGAAGGGCAAGGGCAAGGACAAGTGTCTGCCCAACAGTCTGACACCTTCAAATCTGCGTCTGTGGACGCGCCTTTCGCGAACCGCGACAGTAATAACGATCATAGCAAGGGCGACATCGACATTGCGTGCACTTTTCACACGACTATCTCAAAACTGACCCGGCCTTCAATCCTGTGGAAGTTTCGGGACAGAAGCCCTATTCCGTAACTACTCCCGCCACCAGCAATCCATTGCAGGCAACCAAGGAGCTTGCGAACAGCATCGCGCACCCTGGACGCACGCTAGTGCGGCATTTCGAGAGCAAAACTGCAAAGGTCTGTCGAAAGCCACACGGCCGTATATCACGCCTCAAGCTGATCGCGAGTTTCTCGCTGCCCATGATGCTCTTTTCGAGGCGGAAAGGGGTTCCAAAGGAAGCGGCCCATAAAGCCCGCAATAGGAGAAGGGCTGTCAGCGGTGCATCAAAGAGAGCAGACCGGCATGAAGTGAATGTGAAGACTATGGTTCAAAATAAGAAAAATAGGGCCAAGACTATCGCTGAAAATGCTCCAAATCAGGACCAACAACAACAACAACAACAACAACAACAACAACAACAGCAACATCCTTCGGCCGATGCCGAGACGCAAAGACAAAAGGTCGATCTACTCGAGGCTCATCGGCAAAGCTTGGCAGTGGCATGGATTACAAGCAGACATTTAAAATGCGTGCGACTGGCGCCCTCCAGGGTAGCAAGTTTCCCACGTTTTGAGGATGACAAGTTTATCGAGAGGGACGACAGCGGAAATGAGCTTCGCTTCATGTGGGAAAGGTATATTGGCCAGGTAAGTTTGCTCCTGTCGATTGGCCAGTGTGACTTTTTGGTGGTGTTCATATGCAAACGGGTTACAGCTTCTTCTCTATTTTTCTCAGCCCTTCATGGCACGGTACGTGGACGTCGGGGTGTATGAAGCTCCATTTGAGCTTGTCTCCCTTGTAGAGCGTCTTGTCATGGCCACTGAACCATGGCAAGAGTGGTGGATGGGAATTCGCGAACTCTATCGATGGGAAAGGCCATGGCGGACCGCATTCTGGTATGGAGTTTATGCTGTCTTATGGTACACTCAGCATGTGGTGGGCTTCGTGGTAAGCAAAGCAAGCTTTCCCTCTAATTTATTCTCTAGGCGTGGTGTATCAAGATATTGATCAGCCACTTAGTACGCGTATATCATCTTCATCGTACTGAAGAACAAGCTATATCCGATGGATGTAGATTCCATGCGAGAGTCGCTAGATCGCGTGCTGGACAGAGGGGCTCAGGCATATCGGTGTGGCGAGCTAGTTGATCGTTATGGACGCGACAAGTGGCTTCATTCTCTCCTGGAGGAGATCGCACCGTTCATTCGACTACAGCTTGGCGATTTGGCCAATTTTCTTGAGGTTCTACGAAAGTAGGCATCGCCAAATTTCTTTTCTCTAATGCACTGATTGATGGTGGCAAGATATATAAAAGCTAACTATGATACGTACCGAATAGTTTCTACAACTGGCGCAATCCGTCAAAGACGGCAGCGACCCTCTTCTTTTCTTTTCGTGCTTACTTGTCACTGTTCTTGCGGACATGGAGTTTTGTATGAAGGTTGCTTGGTTCATTGCAATCAATACCTTTTTCCTCAGCTGGCCGATTTCCAGCCGATACCCACGATATCGTCATATCGTTAGCCCGATCCGCTGGGTTTTCTGGGATATACCCTCTTATCGTAAGCACCTTTCTGCCTCGTATCTTGGTATCGACACGCGTACAGTTGAACAGCCATGTAAGCTAATTCTGACGCAGAGGAATGGGCAATACGTTTCCTACAACAACATGAAATCCTCCGCCGACACGAAATGACAACTCAGAGCCTGTCACATGGCGGCCACACTTTTCCCATCAAGACTTCTTGCAGAATCAGGGAGGCGATGATGATGAGATATTTCACGATGCGCGTGAATTCCAGGAGCAAGGTACCCAATCGGGGCAAACAGACGAGAATGTTAACAACGAAAATGAAGACAACACTGCACCCATTGTTCATTCGGTTTATTTTACTTGCTACTATCATGGCCATGAGGGACAGCTAATTGTCTCCTCGGAGGGGCTGCGGTTCGTCGAAAACCCGCGCCTTCTCACGGCTCTCCACACCTGCAGGAAACAGAAACCTCGGCTAGACCAGAAACCGCAATGGGCGTACAGTTTTGGGCAGCTAGTGCAAATGACAAAACATCATAGCCCTGTTTACTCAAGGCTAGCAGGTTTCGACCGCAATCTAGGCCGGTTAGACCTAGAGTTCATGATGGACGAGGAGGAGGGAGAGGGCCAAAGCAAGATTCCGTCTGCTGGAAATATAGAAGCGCCGTACGGCAACATGCCAGTCGTCACGAAGACGCGGATTGAGAAGCTGGATGTCAATCGAGCGGAGCGCGATGAGATTTTCAACCTGATTCTCGGATTGAGCAGGAATTGTTGGCAGGCGACGGGGATAAACAAATAGTGACGAGGATACTTGAGGTCCACAGACTGCTACGAGGTCCGATGTTGATACTCCTTTTATGGACTGATTGGATATTCAGATCCTAAGGAATCAGGATGAGGGGCATTCATATACTTGATGCATTAGTTAGTGCTTAGACCGAGCAGCCGGCGCCGAGAAAGCATTCGCCGATGTTTTCCCTCTACACATGTCACTGTGTTGGTTGCCCCCACCATCAGTCGTATTTCACTTGGCTTGGCCAGCGATTATTCTACGAAATCTTTCCCTGGTTTCTGCGGTTTTCTCGGTTGACACGGAACCATGGAGGAATCATTACAGTTTACTACCGATCCAGCAATGGAACCGGATGCACGTTTCCGCCCTCGTTTAGATCTATCTACACTGCTACAGTATTAACAAATTCTGCGACAGGACTGGAGACAAGACGACAATGATTCCGCGTACAGCGACTCGTAAGAATAGGACTCTCACATCTTACAAATTTGGATCGCTTACGCAGGCTCTATGCTAGGGCTGGATCCGAAAGCTATCAGACGTCAATTATGTCAAACGTCTTGAACTATAAGTAACAGACCAATTCTATAGGCCCTTTTGCTCTGCAAGACTGATTGGCACAGCCGAAAGGGAGGCTGCTAACGTCGGTCTAGATACGAGGTGTGTACAACACCCCTTTCGCTTGCTGAATGCACTTATCAATATATCACTTAGAATGGTCGAAGATACCATGCATTTCGCGAGGGTGAATATGCCTTGGTACTGTACGCCCTAATCACCGCAAAATGACCCTTGGTTCTAACTCGTTTACGAAGCCTAACGATGAAGAAGAGCAAGACCGTATGGACTTGCTTCATCATATATACGGTCTAATCCTTGATGGGAAGCATCATACTGCTCCAATCAAGGACCCCCAACGAGTACTAGATCTTGGCACGGGCACTGGGATTTGGGCTATCGATTTTGCTGAGTATGTCGTTTTCCTCTCATCGTTATTCCTTCCCGGTTTTGCATTTGCCTGATTGAACGCCAATCAGGCGGTGTGTCTGTTGGCACGCGTTCACGTTCATAATTAATAAGACTCAGTCAATACCCGTCGGCCAAAGTCATCGGGAACGATTTAAGCCCTATCCAGCCTAAGTGGTAAGTGATATACCTCTAGAAACAAGGGGTTTCTCATCGTTCGTTTAGGGTTCCCCGAATTGTCAATTTGAGGTGGACGATTTCGAATCGGAATGGATGTATAGCAGCCCTTTTGACTATGTTCATGGCCGCGAGTTGGTCGGAGCCATCAAAGACTTCTCTCATCTAGCCAGGCAAGCTTTCGCCCACTTAAAGTCCGGGGATACTTGGAAATGCAAGGCTTTCTGGTTGATATTTTCTCCGACGACGGATCTCTCGAGAAAGCCCCTATACCAGACAAGGGTATTCTCTGGTCCAGGAAGCCAGCGCAAAATTTGGCAAGCCAATGAATAACCTGGATGAGTGGCCCGAAATTATGAGGAAGGCGGGTTTTACGGACGTTACTTGCAAGATTGTCAAAGTCCCTCTTACGCCGTGGCCAAAAGATAAGAAGCAGAAAGAGATCGGGAGAATCTTTCAAATCCAGCATATGCAGGGTATTCCAGCATACACGAACGCCCTGCTCTCACGGGTCCTCGGGTGGAAGAAGGAGGAAATCGATACTTTGAATGAACATGTCATGAGAGAGCTGAAGGATCGAGATGTGCATCAATACGAGAAGCTCTACCTTATGTACGGACGAAAGCCATAATAGTAGACAGTCAAAGCCAGTCAATTGCATTGCTCTGTACATATCTCTTTGATACATATAAACCGGCTGTACCTTTCGTTTATGTATAGCATATATACAGACCCACCGTCAGCTCCTCTGTGACCTGACATAGTATATAGGTATCAGATTCCCTGCTAGCAAAAAATGGCTGTGCAAGACAACGTGTATGATACCCGGACAGCCCACCCTGGTCATTCATAAGCGCCACAGATGCTGCTTATGCACATGGATGATGGCACAATGGCTGGCCCTACCTAAACCAAATCCGTACTCCCGAATATTACAAAAATATTAAGGGATCACGAGGTTTTACCTGCTATGCCAGTTGTAAGGTATATAATATGTAGGCGGTACAACCGGGCAGAAAGGTTGAGCCACCTGGGCACCTCGAGGATTTATTTGACTGCATGGCAATGATACCTATAAGGTGGTTCAGTTACACGACAGAACACGCACTACCTACCTAGGTAGGTAACTGGTTGGCCATATTTCTCGCATTGCCGATTATCAGCTGCTATTTAATGAATAAAAGCCATTGGGTAAGGCGTCTTGCGTTTACTATCATCGTGGATCTTGCGATGTTCTACACCTTTGCATCTGCACCAGGTGGCCCGCCGTCGCAACGCAATCCCAAGCGGGTGAAAGTGAGCCAAGCATGTAACTACTGCCGTCAGCATCGTGTGCGTTGCGATGATGGATCCCCGTGCTCGCGCTGCGTTGCCAACGGCATCGAATGTGTGCTCTCAGCGCCATTACCCCGGCAGCAAGAGAGGGTTCGGATCACGCAGGATGATTCTTTGTCCACAAGGGGACCGCTCTCAACTCAGCACCAGGGTCGGCCTCCCCGAGTGCGCCGCCGTCTAAGCCAGAGGCGATGGACTCGACAGTTGGCTTCATGTCCAAGATCAGTGCCTTCTGCTCGGCCATCTCACAGCTCTCGTCGGATGACTCGCCCCTCCCTACACATCACCCTACCGGCACCTGCCGCTCGATGTTAACAACGGAAGCACGACCACGCTATGTAAATCCCAGGTCGTCCACCTGTTGGACCTGTATTGGACACGGTGTCACCCCTACGCGCCAATTCTAAGCCGTCCCGATGTTGACTCACTCTGCCATACTTTGTGGGCTACTAATGCCTCGGGTTGCAGGGAGCTCCCTTGACCGATGGCGTGATTGCCCTCTGTCTACATCACCTCGACTGCTCAGGCTTGAATCGCCGTCTGCTTGGCCTGCACCAGGAACAAGCGGATTCTTCACTAGCCTACTTTCAGCGCTGCCTGGCGGTCACGAGCCAGTATGCCGCTTTCGCGGAGCCATCCCTCGAACGCGTTCAGTGCTACGTGCTCATGACCCTGTACCTGCTCGAGGCAGGCCAGCACCATGCAGCTTATAACATGATCGGACTGGCCTTGCGCATTGCCCATGCTCTGAATCTACACCGAGGGCTACCGGAGACCGAGCGGAACGCCGTTCTTGCCCGGCGCATTTGGTGGACAATTCTTCATCTCGATTTCCGATGTGCCCGCCTGTTGGGACGTCCTGTTGGGGTGCAGCTCGCCGAGACGACGTGTCCGTTACCGGAAACAGGCGAGCACGCCTATCATACTAGTGCGATGTGTCTAACCTGGGCCACGCTTGCCGTGACTGAGGCCATGTCTCGGCATCCAAGTCAACCCCACGATGACCTAATTACTCAGGCCGAATCTCGTGCTTCTACCTTGTCAAAAGAAATGTATCGGCTGCGAGAGTGGCGGGATAGCCATCTTCATCCAGCTGTTCGAAGACCCTTGCATGTCGAAAACAAAGGTGCATGTGGTTGGATCGATGCTGTCGCAGACGCCTCTCCGTCGCAGCTTCTGCAAGGCGTTCTGCTAGAGCTGCAGTATTATGATGAAATCATTAGCCTTCATCGGCCCTTTATCTGCTTCCCCAATAAGTCATTGATCCCTCAACGCAGTCCCCATGCTGACACACACGCTACAACCGCGCTGGATCACGCCATGGCCACCGTAGATATGACCCATCGTATCATGTCCACTACGGACGTGCTCTATGGCCGCAGCGAGGTCTATCAATGGCAATGGAACGCCCTTCTGACATTAATTGGCTTCCTCATGGCGTATCCGCTTTGTCATTACTCCCCAAGGCTCGCCAGCATGTCCAGCTCGCCTTGGAGATTTTTAGTGCCGCTGATGCAAAACGCAGTTGCCGTTCGAGCAGCTTCTATGACCCGCTCCCTGTGTGCCAAGGTTGACAGCCTGGTGCAGATGTTGACCCTGAGGGCCATCATGCCCTATCTCCCAATGCAGAAGACTGGTGAATGTGGGCGGGACAATCCGAGCTCTCAAATTGATCAGTCGCATCCAGATAGCGATGCATTGTGGTCGTGGACGGATATGACAAACCCAGACGTCTGGTCGGCATACAGTGACGAGATCACCGAAGTACTCGCCGATTTCCTGACCTCCCCTTCAGCAATCCTGATGGTCTGCCCAACTGACACACACTTTTCACGAACCGATTGATACGGAACAGGGTTTAAATTATCCCTGTTTAGGAGAGCTACGAATAAATGGTGACACTATACACAAATCGGTATTCTATATCCACAAGCCCTAGATGAAGCTGGAGCGCACGCGTGCGGGCATGCATAAATTCTCAATTCGGGTACAGCACAATTTAAAGAAGACGGTAGGATAGTTCCTTGAAAACACCTGCTACCCGCGTTCGGTTCAGGGAAATTCCATTAAAAATCATATCGCTCTGTCTATGGAAACTAGATAGTAAGCCCCGGTGTCAGCAGATTTGATCTTTTGATCTTCTCCTTCCTCGCCTCGAGCCCCTCCATGTCCCAGTTAGCCACTAAATGACGACCTGTCAGATAGTCCGGTCTTTTGGCAGATAGACAAGCCGTCACAGACCCTGCCAGGCTCGTTATTGTCCAACAAGTTAGCAAACACCTTTTCAACACGTCATGGACTAGAAGCGTACGGGAATCTTTGGCATACGACTTGAAGGCCTCGAATGTAATATCGGTGTTCACGATTCCCGGGTTGAGAGTGTATGCCGTCAGTTCGGGGTTTTCAGCCTGCAGAATCTCTGTGAACTTCGTGACGGCCACTTTGCTGCTGAAATAGTTAGGTTTGGTGGCGCGAAACTGACATTAGATACGATATTGATCACTGTCGGCCGGACCATGGATCCTGTTTGGTCAGTCGCAGGCAGGCCGCGGTGACCAAGAAAGCATCTTTAGCAGTGACATTGAAGTCATTCCACCATACGCTCGGAGAGACCTTTCCAATTGCGTCGAATGGCCTTTCATGATTATCGTCAGCATTCGAGTGCATCCGCTAAGGGCAGGAGCGCGTATGTAGTGACAACCCCAGCATTATTGATCAACGTATCCGCTGTCCCAAAGTGCTCTTTCGCCTCTGCGAATAGGAACTCAACAACTTCTCATCGGAGATGTCAGCGGCCACAGTGAGGACATTCATCCGACGGGTGCTCTGCTAGAATCGCCTTTCTCAATCCCGGCTGAAGAATGCAACGAGGACCAACCCTCGTACACCAGTCTTAGCATGCGCAGCTGCGTTACTCTTGCATTCAGATATTGCATTAACTATCAGTGGACGACCCCGATTCCCTTTCCAGCGCCAGTGACGATGGTCACTTTTGCCGCTTGGGAGAGATCAGCATGAGTCAGATCCACGGCTGGGTAGACGTTTTGCTATCGAGCTAGCCTTGGTGCAGTAGACGTCTGGGTCGATGATGGAGGGCTCGTTCCGAGCTCAAAGGGCAATGCTCCTTCAGGTTAGCTTCCGAATGAGGTGGACCATCAGCACGTTACCCACTCAGGTCCCACTGTGGATTAGATCCACCCGGAACATCCGAACTAGGTAAGGCTTATTTCTACCCCTTTCCTTTTTAGGAAGTCAATATACAGAATATTTGAACCCAGACGGCAGCTTTATAACTGGGACAGGGCCTGTGTATAGCTTTTGGATTTAGAACCTTTGCTACACACTTCTAATGAACAGCAGATTGTCAAGATGGCGCTGAATCTTTCATACGAGGGTGAACCAGGACCAGGAGGGGGCCAACATGAAATTCACGAATTGGTCACTAAGTTTATGCGGAATCGCACTGCAGCTGGGGCAAACAGACATGATGTCGTGTTTCGAAACCTCACTGTTCGTGGGGCAGGAATCGGCGTGAGTGCACTCTGCCAACAGGCGCAGCGCTAGAAGGCCATGAACAATCCCTATAACATGGAATGACTGTACAACTGACATGTGTCCTAGCACCAAAAGCAGCAACAGTCTGCTCAGCCTTGGTCACGCTGGCTCAGAAGCTCAATCCTGTATTGTACCTATCGCGCAAGCCAGAGCCGTCCCGCACTCTGCTCCATCCCATGTCTGGCGTACTTCGCGGCGGGGAGACAACGATGGTCATTGGGAAACCTGGGAGTGGCTGTACTACTTTTCTCAAGACACTGGCGAACATGCGCGAGGAATACGAAGCAGTTACTGGAGAGGTCTGTTACAGCGGCATAGACGCAGCGGAAATAAAGACACGCCGCCCAGGCGAGGTTGCATTGCCGGTAATGGATGCCAGCCAACATGTCAAATAATACATCAACGTTTTGAGTATGATGCTAACGACGGTTTAAAAATGAACAGGCGAAGACGATATCCATTTCCATAGCCTGTCAGTGGGTACAACGCTGCGGTTCGCTCTTAATGCCCGTACTCCTGTCAACCTTCCAAACCGCTCCCAGGTTCTATACGAAGATCTCCAGACGCTTCTTGAACTGTTCGATCTCACACACGTGGCTGATGTTCCAGTTGGAAATGATTATATCCGCGGCGTCAGTGGAGGCCAGCGGCACCGTGTTACTCTGGCAGAAGCATTTTGCACACGAGCGAGGTATGCAATACCTTAGTATCAATGACCCCTTTTACAGACGGCTCACTTCTTCTAGTCTACTGTGTTTTGACAATCCGACTCGCGGTCTAGACTCGTCCACAGCGCACCGGGTCGCGCGCATGCTTCGGGAGTATACCATCCAGAGTCAATGCTGCGCGGTCGTGTCCCTCTACCAAGCCAGCGACTCAATGGCCAGCTGCTTTGACAATGTTCTGGTTTTAAACGAAGGCCGCGTCGCCTACTTCGGACCAACCAGCGACTCGAAATCTTACTTCCAGAATCTCGGTTTCGAATGCTCTCCACGAACGTCGCTGACGGACTTCTTAACTTCCATGTCAGGAGGTCCCCAGTCTCGTCACATCCAACCCGATAAAACTGGACCGCCAGTTCCGGTAACCTCGGAGGACTTTGGACAGCGATTCCGTGAAAGTCAGTACTATACGGATTCACTGGCGGCATTGTCGGACTATGAAACATCGCCGCCACCAGCCGTTTTGCAATACCAGCTGCCGTTTTATCGACAAATATATGAATGTACGGTCCGCTACTATCGCATCCACTTGACCGACCGCAGCACCTGGGTTGCAGAAGCGGCGGGGACCATTGCCCAAGCCTTAATGCTGGGAACTCTATTTCGTAACCAACAGCAGGTAACCGAAGGGATCTACACCCGCTCGTCGGCGCTGTTCTTCTGCGTCCTCATAATGTGCCTACAGTCCACCGCGGAATTTGGCAATACCTTTGCGCAACGGCCAATCCTCCTCAAACAGAGGGCGCTGTGCTTCTACCGACCGGGGCCTATGCGTGGGGGCAGATCCTAGCTGACATGTCCTGGAAAGCAATCTTTATCCTCTATAACCTACCAATCTATTGGATGGTCAACTTCAAACGTGAGGCAGGCCCTTTCTTCATTTGGTTTTCACGCTCTACGTGTCCCTTATCTCAATGGGGATGATGTTTCGCACCATTGCAGTCTTCACCACAAGCCCTACGCGAGCCGTCCTGCCGGTGGGCATTCTGATGAACTCGCTTATTATATACACTGGTTTCTACATCAATCCTCCGGATATGAAAGTTTGGCTGTCATGGCTTCGATATTTAAACGTATGAACTTTCTTCTCCCTATCCAACCGTCACCGAAAATCATCTACTAAATGAAAAATTCAGCCTATGTACTACGCTTTCGAATCCGTCATGTTGAACGAGTTCGTGTCGAGAGGGTACCAGTGCAGCGTTCAGGACACAGTTCCCAGGGGACCAGGTTACAACGACACTGCATTTCAGGCGTGTGCTGTGCAGAGTTCAATACCTGGCAATCTGGTCATCTCCGGACAGAGATACCTGGAGAACGTGTATCATTTTGTCAGTCTAATCTGTGGCGAAATGTTGGGATCAATGCAGCCTTTTTGGTTTCTTTGCAATCTGTGTCGCGTATGTTTTCCCTATAATCACTGATCTGCCCCACTGATACTAATCGGCTGCTGAAGGATTGGGATGGAGAGATTCAAAACACCCGCGGGCCGTCTGTCCACCATCTTCTACAGCACCGACATTCTGCGAGAAAAATGACCCGAGATGTCTCTCCGGTCATGGACGAGGAGAAGTCACCGATTCAAGACTCTGAGACGGATAATGTCGTTGTGCAAGGTGTTCGGACAAAGCCCAACGACACTATCAAATCCGTGAGGCGCCGGTTTGCGTGGAAAGACCTCTGTTTGGATATACAGGTCGGAGGTGAACATCGTCGACTACTGAGCAATGTTTCTGGTACGACTACCTTATTTTTGATCTAAAGGGTTCTACTTATAACCACTGTTTAGGATGGCTTGAGCCCGGTACTATGACCGCTCTGATGGGGATGTCAGGAGCTGGAAAGGTGCGTACAATACTATGCGTACATAACATAACTAAACTAGATTGTTGATTGGGTTTGCTTTAGACAACTCTTCTCAACACACTAGCTCAACGAGTTTCCGTCGGGTTGTGTCAGGTGGGATGTATCTTGACAATAACCCTCTCCCTCGATCGATGCACCGACGCTCAGGCTTCGCACAGCAGCAGGACGTCCATCTCAGCACGTCGACTGTCCGGGAAGCCCTTCGGCTGACAGCTCAATTGCGCCAACCATCAACTGTCCCTATCGCTGACAAATATGACTATGTGGAGACGGTCATCTCGATGCTCGAGATGGGTGACGTTGCCGATGCCCTGATTGGCGTGCCGGGAGCCGGGCTCAGTCTCGAGAAACGGAAACGCGTCAGTATCGGAGTTGAACTTGCCGCGAAACCGGATATCCTGCTATTCCTAGACGAACCCACGTCTGGTCTGGACGGTGATTCCGCCTTCTCCATCATTCAGCTGATGCGAAAGTTTGCAGATGCTGGACAGACCATCCTGTGCACAATCCACCAGCCGTCATACGAGCTCATAGAGCAGTTTGACTCTCTACTACTGCTAATCCCCGGTGGCAAGACGGCATACTTTGGACCTTTGGGGCCGAAATGCGACACACTAGTTGAATATTTTTCCCGGCACGCCCGACGCTGTGAAAAGACGGAAAATCCTGCGGACTATGTCTTAGATCTCACGGCGAACCCTCCGGTTGATTGGGGGCAACGTGGGAACAGTCAGAGGAATGCAAGATCTCCCAGCAACGTCTGGAGCATATACTCTCGCAGGATAACCATATTTCAGACGATAACGACGATGCTGATGTTGACCAAGATGGCAAGAGCTACGCCGCCTCGCCTCTTGAACAACTGCGAGTCGTCATCCGCCGCGCGTTCCACAACTACTGGCGAGACCCAGACTACGTTATTGGCAAAATGCAGTTGAATATATGGATGGGGCTAATAAACGGCCTGACGTTCCTGCAGCTGTCGGACAGGTTGCCCGACTCGCGCAACCGATTGTTCTCCATCTTCATTGGCATCATCACAGGACCTGTGCTGACACTTCAGATTGAGCCGAGATTTATTGTTTTCGCGACCAGTTCCTCGCTCGCGAGAAAGAATCCCGTGTCTACCACTGGGGCGTTTTCGTGCTTAGCGCATTTCTCGTTGAGATACCCTTTGCTCTCATGGGTGGTCTTTTCTACTGGCTATTGTGGTACTATATGGTAGGATACTTCACAGCCTCGGAGCGCGCCGGGTACGCGTTCCTGATGTATGAGCTGTATCACATCTTCGTCGCCAGTCTCGCACAGCTGATCTCCTCTGTGTTTCCTACCATCGCAGGCGCTCAGATTGCGACCGGTTTCGTCTGGTTGATGGTCAACACTTTCAACGGGCCTCTCTCCCCGCCGCCACTCACCCCAGGGGTTGGCGCTGGTTCTACAACGTTTCACCACTGTTCTATTTCGTTGAGAGCCTGGCTACGAACGCCATGCATGCGCTCGACATCCGCTGCTCGGCCTCTCAGGCGACTGTCTTTTATACACCGGCCAACCAGACCTGTGGTGAATATACAGCAGCGTTTTTCAGCTTGCCATCGTCCACAGGCTATCTATTAGATGAGAATGCTCGAGGTGACTGTTTATACTGTCAGTACGCAAACGGGGATGAATATGTAAGTTTCAATCTTCTGGCCGAATTCTCGTGCTAATATATTACTAGGTTCAACAGTACGACTTCAGTTATGACACTCATGGCCCCAACGTCGGCATCTTCATCGGCTTCATCCTGTTCAATTATACTATGGCGGCCCTTGCGACGTGCCTGATCTTTATCGTCGAATGGAGGAAAATCGGTTTCCGGAGTGGCCGAAACTGGCTTCGTCGAGCAACATGCCTTTTGAAGCAAAGCCGATAGTTGCGTTGCAATTGGAAAGCTTGCTCAGGAATCAGTACAGTAGAACCTGGCTATGCCCAGGTCAATATGCCCAGGAGTAGGTTTGATTTAGAGATGAGGAGCACTCTACACTCTAATATATGAGTTTTATAGTATTAGATTACTCGTATGTCAAGGTAATTTAAGCTGAGGTTAATATGTATGGATATACAGAGGCGCCCGTTGAGGTCGGTATAGCCTGGTTCTACCCAATAAAACAGAAAATGCTGCAGCCTAACTTTTCATTAAAAATAAATAAATAAATAAGGAAAAAAAATGGCTGACCTATAAGGCTCTCCTATTTGGGAAAAACTGGAGAAGTTGTCTTAGTAAGGGCCGTGTTTACGTACCTCGAGTCGTTCCTGCTGTGCTGCTTGCGTCATCCTCCGTCCATCAACAAACAGCTTTCCTAGTCAGTCGCTCGCTTCACACTGCGCAGTATATCGTTCGGCCATATATATATCTCACGTTAGACTGTGTTCTTCAATCGGTTCTTGTTTCAAAGCACAGACAATGGCGTACGACCCATACCAAAGCCGGCAAACGCAGTATCCAAAGACAACAGAAGAATTCGCGCTTCACGACCCCTCGCCCTTTGCGGACTCCAACGTGAGTGCAACCTACGGCGCACCCAGTCAACAGTTTCGTCCGGTATCCGGGTATCCCAGATTCGATCCGCGAGGATGGAGCACGCGCACCAAGCTCATTGCTGCTGGTGTCGTCGCCGTGGTCATCATTGCCATCATTGTCGGCGCATATGAGGGCTGGAAAGCCAACCGGTACCCAAACTACACGGCGCTCAACTACTCACTCAAGGACACTTTTGAGGGAGAGAACTTCTTTGACAATTTCTGGTTCTGGTCGGACGCAGATCCAACGGGTGGATTTGTAGTGTGAGTTACCTTCTGTTACGGGGAAATGATTTGTACTACATAGTTGGCAGTAGTTCTGACTGGCATTCTTTTCCCAGCTACATCCCCAGAGCCAATGCAGCCTACACCAACCTTACGTATGCGACGAGCGACTCTGCCATTATCAGGGTGGATACCAGCTACAATAATACCATCGGCGGGCGCAATTCCGTCCGAATCCAGTCCAACAATACATACAACGACGGGTTGTTTATCTTCGATATCCTTCATACACCGTATGGCTGCGGTACATGGCCGGCATTGTGGCTGTCTGATACAGGCAACTGGCCAACAAATGGCGAGATCGATATTCTCGAGGCCACCAATAACGGCACTTGGGGAACAGCATGACGTTGCATACGACCAAGGGCTGCAGCATGAGCGTAAAGCGCAAAGAAACCGGCAAGGTGACATCAACCAACTGCTATAATGGCACCAACGGAAATGAAGGATGCGGAGTCGCAGGTTCCGATGCGTCGTTTGGGCCTGTGTTTAACAACAATGGGGAGGTGTGAGTATTTCTTTTCATTTGGGTCTTGGATGTGCCAGGTGTACAATACTGATATCACCTCAAAATAGGTCTATGCTACCGAGCTCCGAGATGCTGGAATCCGTGTTTGGTGGTTTCCTCGCAGTTCGATTCCATCTGATATCACCAGCGGCAGGCCGGACCCTTCTACCTGGGGCGAGGCGGTCGCGGATTTCCCAGCACCGACTGCAGTATCTCGTCTCACTTCAAGAATCAAAGCATTATTGCCAACATTGATCTCTGTGGCTCGCTGGCGGCTGCAACCAAATACTATGATACCCAGGCGAAATGCCCGAGTAACTGCACGTCATTTGTGGCTAATAATCCCAGTGCATTCACTGACGCGTACTGGGAATTCAAGAGTTTCAAGGTCTATCAAACTTCTTAACTGGGGTGTCTCTTCTGACAGGGGCCAAAGAAATCAAGAACGGAAACGGAAATTAATAATGATGATGATGATATAGATTTATGTTATTGGTTATGCTGGTTAGGGTTTATTATTAAGAGGCATTGGGCTTTACATTGGTTAATTAGACTTCTCTCTTTTTGTTACTTCTTCTCTAGATCCAAGGCGCCACCACAATATACTGTTATACATCACGCTCTGTCCGACTTCTCGTTATCTGGGGCCAGTGAGTCCCCGCAAAGCTTTCTTCTCCAGTAATAGTCACAGCCAAGTTGGACGACAGAGGTAATGGTGGTGGCGGACCTGTTTCCCTGCAGCACATAATTGCCTCGAAGTATGGATATTGACAAAGTCCGTGCGATGAATTGCCATAACCCCATTATATCACACACAGCAAGAGCAATCTCTCATTAGTCTAGGGATATCGCATAGACCGTGGTTCTATATCTGGTGTTTTAGTAATCGAGGCGAGCCATGATGTCAAGCTCTATCATGAGGCGAGGGTAAACGATGGACACCATGTATAAGAAAGCCGATGACCCAGCTGTGCTTGGAAGAATTGGAAAATTAAGCAATTCAAAAAGAAAAATTCAAAGACAAAAAAGTTGTATCTCGAAAGAGCTACGCAACCACCAACCAAAATCCCATCATGACTAGCAACACTTACGGTACCAGCTACGCCACTGATCCCTACGGGACCAGCACATACGGCACCAACACCTACGGCACTGCCAGTGACTACAGCACAGGCTACGGTGCCGGTACCACGGGCTACGGTACGACAGGCTATGGTGCCGGAACCACGGGCTACGGTACGACAGGCTATGGCGCCGGTACCAGCGCCTACAGCACATACGGCGACACGACTGGCGGAGGAGCCAACCGCACCACTTACGACCCAACCACCGGTGCCTACGACCAGCATATCGACTATGACGCCAATGCCAGCACGCGCCGCCATCACCGTGAGCAGATGGATGATACCGGCCGTTACTACCATCGCGATGTAGACCGGGATACCACGGGCTTGGACAACACCACTCGCGTGCACAAGGAGTACTCAATCCCAATACGGGCACTAGCTATACCCGGGATTCGGCCTATGACCGCAACAATCTGGTTTAATTGATGGAAAGATGGGGATTTGAGGGGACGTTAGGTGTTAGATGAGAGTTGAGGAGGATGTTGGGTGAAGAGTGAAGAGTGGAGAGTTGAGATTAGGGGGATAAGGTATGGGATAGTGTAGAGGAAGAGGAGGATAATGTTGATGCATGGGTTTCGTTCTTTGCATATTTGTCTATCAATTCGCCGACATTACTCGGTGTGATTGGTATTTGCATGTCTTTACTACTTGTATATATATGGAAAAGACATTCGTCGCTCTTTTGATATAGGCTTCAAATCTTGGAAGTCTGTTTTGTTTGCGTTCTTCTGTTGTTTTTCTGTTTTATGTTCTTCCATTTGCTTTTAGTCTAAGATCAGGTTTTGAACTAGGACTGAGCAATGAATCTATAATATATGACGTTGTGACCAGTAGAAAGCAATTACATAGATTTAATTCTTGAAGAATCACCATTGCTGCTTTAAAACTTGCCTTTTGATATGATCATTGTCACGTGATGCCAAATTTTTGGCCCACAACCTCTACCAATCAGAGCATTTTAGGACTTTCCACAATCCGCCCAATGCAAAGCTGCTCAACCAGGATTAACCATGCCGAACGGAATATGACACTAGAAACAGTCCTCTTATTGGGGCTTCGTGGTAATGCTCAGATATGGCCTCTTACTCCGCTGTCACCATGTCCTCGAGGGCACTATGTACAGGAGAACGGAGGATCCCTCAATGCCAAACTCGACGAATGCACGAAGGCGGGAACGAGACCACTGGTCGAACGTTGAACGGCTTTCGCCGATATTTTGAAGAGTTCAATAGCAATATATAAGCAGCAATATTAATAGAGGCATCATTCTGAGGTATTTCACTGTCTGTCACGTGGCCGTTTCTTTGTTTCGTGGATGCCTCCGTCGTTTGTCAGCCTTCTTTGACTCCCTTCAATCTAAACCAATCGAGTGGCCGGTAAGAAAGAAATGGCAAAGGAGACATTGGGATACAAAGCCAGTCAATATCCATCATCTGTGACGCGTGTGCCCCCTGCTCCGTTTGTCCTCAAACCTCCCAGCCTGAGCAGCTCAGCAGTATTTGTAAGTCTCTTGATTTCACTTTTCTATCGATGAATCCAAAGCCTATTTGCATGATGCTGGCTAACATTGGGAGCGCCTCAGACACGATCGAGCGACAAAATGGACCAGCCAAATATCTTCCGGGAGTTCTCAGAAAAATCCAGACAATATTGGCATTCCCTGATTCCCAGGTCATTCTTGATACTCTTAGAGCATTAGCAAAGGGAAAGACGGCAAAGTTACAGGATGGAACGGAAATAGAAGCACTTTCAGGCCTTCAAAACCAACCTCAGGGCCAGGATCCGCCTGAATCGTACAGACAAACAATTGTTACGTTACTACATTGGGCTATCAAGACATTTCCTAATCAGTCGCGCTGGGGTTAAAGACATTTCCCAGCGAGTCCGCCAATGAGCCTAACCTGTGGGAAACAATAGCACTACTTGACGGTCCTAAAGGGCATAATCAGCGGTATGTTGTTGGTGTGGGCTTGTATGATAAGTCATAGAGGATGCTGACCATACCGCTTAGCTTAACCGGTGATGACGGGCTCTATATAGACGGCGTTTATATGGAGCGTTGTGAGCCTCCAGAGGCCGGGTTATGCATCCCAGTAGTGCCGTTACCAACTGTCCTTGAACCATCTCAACGCCAACCAGTCCAGCCTCTGGATGAAGATCTTCCGTATATCCAGGACTTTTGCGCGGCAATAGCACCGCAAGAGCTGTTGTGGCCACCCGTTGCAGGTTTGGCTGGGCACGATTATCGGTAGACTGTCTCTGTCTCTATGTGGATGCGGATGATACTACCACTCTTGAGAACTCCATCACTTCTCTGAAAGACCTTATCATGATTAACGAGGCGAAGCTTTGCCATACAGTGAAAGCCATGCAGTGGACAGTGTGTCAGAGGCCCAGAAGCTCTTAAAACCCACAGGCCTTAATATTGTAGAGCTTGCCGAACGAGGGTATCGCCTTCTGAAAAATCCCATCCCACATATCGTTAAACGAGATGGTCATATTTATCGTGGGCAGTCGATCTCTCTTATAGGAGAAGAATCGAAAGGCTCGGTTGGGGTTTTCTATCTCCTTATGGCGTTGAAGAGCCTAAAATTTATGCCCTGACTGCATATCACGTTGTACCGTTCAAGGCTAATCAGCAACATGTTATCACCTGGGGACTTGATCTCATGAGTCAGTTACAGGCCTCAGTTAAGTCTCGTGTCCCATCATATGAAGACATCGAGGTACTGCTGAAGCGGTTGAAAGAACCCTGTGGGTATATAGACTATGGCCATATCGGAGTAAACCAGGAATGGTGGAGGTCCGATTTTGCATTGATTCGTCTTGACAATGGTTGGCGGGGAGAAAACGGTCAATGGTACGATGATGATGAGTTGGGCGGTCTATACTCTAAGACCGAAAAGTCCTATTTCCCCGGCTATGGGCAGCATTGATCCACAAACTGGATACATTGTCTTCAGGGATGGAGCGAGAACAGGTTGCACAGCAGGAATGATAGGCTTACCCGAAGCCGTATTATTCACGCCCAGAACAGCGAATATTGCTACAGACGAAACGGCCCCTGACGTTGTCCGAGCCAAGCTTCTTATACTCCATTCACCTGGTTACAAGGCTGTATGTGCCGCAGGCGACTCGGGATCCAGTGTTTTTGTGCCTGCCCTTGAGGAAGATGGTTGGAAGTGGGCCGGACAATTGGTTTCCAGGCTAATTACGAACGGTTCAACTTTAGGCCTTATGATACCCCAGAGCCAAGTTTTGCAAGGCTTGGAAGAGACTACAGGCATAGTTTGGAGGATGACTGGTTTAATTTAACTAACGTGATAGGAATATGAAAGTGCTTTCCCTCGGCTCCTGGCAGACTGGATATTTGGACGACAGAAAATAGACCACTACCCCAAAAACGAGGCCCCGTTAGGGGTTTAGGCGGTATTTTGGTCATATTTTCCGGCTTTCAAATACAATCATAGTGTAGAAAAAACTGTCTCGGTCTATCTTTTGCGTTCATGGTTGGTAGATAGTAATTGATATCCTTAAAACGGCGATGACGGCGATCTATACATATAGTACTTGGAATATCAATGGTTAACTCTAGGACGTAGGTATGGAAAGAGATCCTATATTATACGAACACATCACAGTATGACGACAAGTATTTAAATAGGTGCCTAGTGGTGCCTAGGTATATACCTAGCTAGGTAGCTTAAAACACCAACAGATGCATTCAAAATATGATTGAAAACACCCGATTTCAGAGATGCAGTCTAGACTTTCTCTGGATCTGTCAACCATTTCATTTTAACATGTTTGATACTAGTGCCTAAGTACGTAGCATACGTGCTCGTTCGCTTAAATAAGTCGATGCAACCATAGGGACGTTGGCCCCTACGTATGCCTAGGTACTTAACTAGTTAGGCAGCGAGTCGAGATCGGGCTTATGTTGTCGAGTCAGCTATGAGTCCATATGGGAAACCAAATTGATTCTGCTTCACACTCCTCATAACTAAAGCATATCCTTTTATCGAAAAGGATTTAGTATTACAACTTAAAGCTCCTGTAGCCTCAGTGAAGGTAACCCTAAGAATCCTCCCGGAGGCTTAGTTGCCTCCCTGCCTAACTCTTTTGAATCTCGACCAACAGCAAGAAATGCAAGTCAAATCATAAGATTCGTAGTCTATGTAACGGCGTCTATATTAATCTATCTACTAGTTCTGGACTCGTGATGAATTGTTTGGTCACAGCTAGGTATCCGGTTCCTGACTATCACTAGTGCCAACGCTCCAACCTGTCAGTATTGAGAATTTGGCTGATGGTGAAGGGAATGTGGCTTAAGCATAAATGCAACCATATTTAATAACACAAAAGCACTTTTAAGGAGGTTAGATGGTGCTTACTGAATGTAATGGGCCGAAAAACTGTTTTCAATGGCGTTGTTGTAACGCTGACATCGAGCTATTCATGTAAGAAACGGCATATACTCGTGCTTTGGTCCTATAGCTCTTTTCCTTTTTCTCTGCTATATATTTTGAGTACTGAACCATTTTCTATGCACTAGCAAGGAAGATATCTATCTCATCAGCCTGCGCGAGGAAGATAACGCTGTGGAGACTGGATACCCGCTGAGGAAAGATTAGGGCTAGTCTTAGCTAGTTCATGGTTAGATATTAGGTAGTTCAACATGTAGAACCTTTAATTAAAGTAACAACCTATTCCTGCATCTCCACTAGCCAAAATTTCTAGGCATTATATCTCCAAATAGCCCGCGTGGCTTGGGTTTGTAGTATCGCGTTTCCATGTACCTCCGCGGATTTTTAGACAGCCAACTAAGTAGCATCTGCCTTCAAAAAATCTCCGGCTTGATTTGTATGCGGGGTTAGAGCCAATTGTTACTTTCAGCTAACCTGGTATTGGAAGTAGGTACAATGGAAGGATGATCTAATCCAGGATCCTTTTCGTCGTTGCAGACATACGGCCGAATTATGGCTGCTTCATGGAGGAAACCAATTCAAAGACTCTTGACCTGGAAAACTATATAATACCGGCATTTGTCCCTACGACGTTGACCTACTTTTGTATTCATCTTGTGAGCAACAGCCTGAGCTATCTCGTCTTTTCCTCTATACAAGATCACGATTGTAGCAGGTCTCGTTCCTTGATAAAACATCTCCAATCCGTCCCATTACTTTTCTTTGATACTTGATCAATTGAACAAGATGAAGAACGCATTCTCTGTGGCCGCTGTACTGGCTCTGGCAGCTACTACCTTTGCGGCGCCTACAGCCACCGACGCTCTCCCAACCGGGACTGCTATCGGTGGTGCTGGAAGCAGTCCAACTGCAGAAGCAATCCTGAAAGCCCATTATGATACTCCACCTGAGTATATGACCATGGTCATTTTCAACGACTATGGCGCTGCTGTTACTACATCGATGAATAGCAATCCATATGGCCCTGGTCCAGTCTCTGGTCCATCGGGTACTGGAGTTCTGGATAACGGTGGAGTCGCTGAAATTGTTTTGCCCACTGGCTGGATTGGAAACTGGGCTGTTAACGATGCAAGATATGAGATCACAAATGATAACAGCCTGATCGAAGCCAACTTCGTCGACATTGGAGATGTAGCTGTGGTCTCGGTCGATGTCAGTTATGTGTACGTATTGCCGTCTTCTTGAAGGTTTTGAAGGAACTCGTCCTTGGAAAGAGATGAGTGATCCGGAGAAAAGATGTCTAATAAGATTTTCAACTCTAGTGACGGTTTCTCTCCCTATTACCTGTTTATGCTCAAACGTTGTTGTTACTGGATGTAACAAGAATCTCTTTGACCTGAACTACTGCCCGGTAAGACAATCTTCCTTTCTTTGCTTCGTTGATATGAAGGGTTTTCGCTAATAATGATACCGGCAACAGGATAATGATGGTCAAAACACTTGCGTCAACCCTCTTCGAGCTGATACTTCGGCAACATCGGCCGCTCCTTTCTTTGCACCTTGTCAAGGAGCAGCTTATACTTTCCCCAACGATAACAATGCTGATAGTACTGGTCAATGCCAGAGTGGTATTGTCACTTGTTGTATTGGCTCAGAATGCGAACCCAATCCCAAGCAGCCCTAAGCTCGCTCACAAGTATGTCATGTTGGTGCCCAGGTGGTTGGAGCAGCAAAAGACCTAGGTTTGAGCAGTGCTGATACATTGAGAAAGTTAGGACTTTGGGTCTCTTTGGACATACACTTTATAACATTTTGTACATAACACCTACGCTTTTGTTGATATTGTATGAGAGCGGTGAAACCATCAGTATTTTCATATTTCAAGGGATCTAGATATAGATACTCAGGCATAAAGCATATTACCAGAATAGGAGATTTCATCGGATAACCCTAATTGGCTAGTTTGGTCATGTGGGTCCAGTATCGTCTCCAATCGCGTTTGAACAGCTTCACCCTCCATCTACATCCATCCATCTGCGCTGAGCCACTCTACCAGAATTTGGATTACAGATAGTCTTGCAGCTCAAACACGCACCTGAAACCATGGCTCCCATGCATAGAGTTGCTGTTATACAATGGCATATCAAAGTCAGTGATCAAACTTCCCGCATCATGACTCTGATAACGAGAGTTTCTTCACTTTATCGCAACAACAAATTCCAGGCTGGGCGGCTAATCATACGTAGAACCTGGATCCAGAATATAACCATTCACGTGCAGTTTCGTACATCACCTCTGCTGCTGCTTATGGCGCCACGCTTGCGGTTCTTCCTGAGTATGCCTCATCATATCGCCCGCCCCTCCCGCGCCCGCACAAGCTGACCTCTGATTGACCTTGGCCCTGTTGGCAGATATCATCTCTGTGGCTGGGCCCCTGAATCACCGCTTTTCTACTCTCTTGCCTTCAAGACTCAGAGCTACCTCGACGCTTACTGTCAGCTAGCCAAAAGACTGCACATCAACATCGTACCGGGGACAATTATCGAAGCACATAGAAGCAAAGAAAGTACCGGTGGCACCAACGAGGAGAAGACAGACCACGTCCTCTACAACACTGCATACTTCATATCTTCCTCAGGCGACGTGATTGGCAAATACGTAAAGAAGAATATATGGCATCCCGAAAGACCGCATCTAACTTCAAGCGGTGCAGATCCACATGAGGTTTTTCAGACCGAGGTGGGCAAAGTAGGCATGCTGATATGCTGGGATTTGGCGTTCCCAGAAGCATTCCGGGAGTTGATTGCCAAGGGGCGGAAATAATCATTATTCCTACTTATTGTATGATAACTTTCTCTCTCTCTCCCGTGTCTGCTTCGGAATTTCTTGCCGAACAGCATTTGCTGATGAATGGATGCAGGGGCCAAGCACGACGTACCAGAAGAAGCCCTAAAACTCAACCCGAACAGCGAGCAACTCTTCATCGAATCCACACTCACGTCACGCTGCTACGAAAACACATGCGCAATTATATTTGCTAATGCAGCGGGCCCAGCTGACTTTTACCTGGGCTTGTCGCGTGTTGTTCTTCCATTTATGGGGCCGGTGCAGGGGAAGAGCATGTCTGCAGAACAAGAAGGCCATATGGTG
Source organism: Talaromyces trachyspermus (assembly GCA_020137715.1). Classification (NCBI taxonomy): domain Eukaryota; kingdom Fungi; phylum Ascomycota; class Eurotiomycetes; order Eurotiales; family Trichocomaceae; genus Talaromyces; species Talaromyces trachyspermus. The sequence continues at coordinate 5,690,442 of JACGXQ010000015.1, read as the reverse complement.
GTGGATTTGGATATGTCTGTACTGGAGCTGGCAGAGGAGAGTTATAAAGTCCGACAGGACATACAGTCTGCTGGATGGCATTATACTTATCGACATAGTCATGTTGATAAGAGACCGGCCGAGACAGAGGAATGAGACACAGATTTCAGCAGACGGTACGAATTCCCAGTGACGGAGAGGGAAAACAGAGTGAGTTCTAACAGAGACGAAGCCGATTGGGCGATACCTAGGTATATAGTTATTATTTCTATGGTTGATTTCGACAACAGAGATGATATGCAGTTTCACTCCTTAACACGAAATACAAGTAGTTTCAATCTCTTCATCAGAAAGACCTCAAGATCCAAAGTGGCCACCGTGCGATAGACAGTAAGAAATCAGACGGCTGAATGATAGTATCAATTGGCTAAATAAATAAGGCGAACAGTGCTAAACAGGGAATATCATCATTTGTCGAAATATGAAGAAATAATAAACCATACACAGGTCAACTTTGTCTCGTGTAAAACAAACATTCATCAATCATGCATCAATTGATGAGCAAGCTCGTACTTCCCTTTCGACTCTCACTCTCGCACGCAGCCCAAGAAAACTAGAACAGAGGGACAGAATGGAACGGACATACATAACAAATGCAACCAAATCTTTTCCAACGTCGCCAAAGTCTGACATAAAAAGGCAGAAAAAGAAAAAGAAGCAGAAACGAGAAGAAAAGGAGAAAACATAGGAAACAGAATAATAGGAAAAGGGTTCAAAAACCCCGGTCTAATAATCTACTGCCCCGACACCGACTGCACTAACCCTAATAATTACTGGACTTGACTGACAATTTCACTGGCTTTGGATAGAGACTCCACCATTTGCTGACATTCCTTCCGACGACGGATTGTGTAGTCACTCTCCTTGAGAAGGTCATCGAGTTCGTTGTTGCGGTACATATTCTCTAGCAGTTCACGTTGCATTTCGTCCTTTGAATATCTGTAGTAGAAAACCACAAGTTAGGAGATCTGGCGCTTGCTGATTCAAGAAAACACAAAACAAAGAAAAAGAAAGTTCAATGGGCTAGACTTACTGTACGAGACTGTACATGATAGCCTTGGGGACCATATCGATCATCGTCCGCTTGACAATGTTGAAGTATGAGTTGATCAACAGTTCTAAACGAGTCAGCCATCATTCATCTAAAAAATCGAAAACAAAAGATGATGAAGAAGAAAGGGAAAGGACATACTAATAACTTCAACTTCGATGACCTCCCGCTCATTCAATGTGCCAGACGCCTTCAGTGTCGGCGGGGAGGTTCCATAGCAGCCATCTTCTTCTTGTTCTTCGAAGCAAAGAAACTGCCAAAGAACCCAGACTCTTTATTCTCTGCAGAAACGTCCAATGTAGGACTAGGTGCGCGCTGTGGTAAGGGCTTGCCCGTCTTGGGGTCAACCTGAGTAGGTTTGCCAGCTGTCTGTCGCTCATTAACGATAGCCATAGCACGGTGCCCATTCAAGAAATCCGGGTGGCCAGTGTTGATATAGCAGGATTCCATGTTGACGAGATCCTTGACCAGCTTGTTGCAAGGCTCCATGGACTTCTTCAAGAATTGAATTACCACATTGTGGAATTTCTCTTTCAGCATCGGATAGCGTCGGAAGAAGCTCTTGTTCAGCAATTGCCCTAGAATCCGAACAAGTTCGTCGTAAACGAGCGAAACACACTTGAGCGAAGGCTCCTCGAGCCGTTTTATTTGTTGCTTGACAATGAGCTCAAAAGCCGTGGTACCAACAAAAGCGCAGGTGATGAACCAGATGAGTTGTATAAGATCGTCCGAATATCAACGTCCTTGATCTGATCGAAAGGGTCAACGGCCTTGACTCCATTCGAGTACAGTTCGTGAAACACAAAGCTGATACGAGCGCCTCCGGACAGTTCGATGCTAGATAGATCCGTACTCTTGCCCTCCAGGACAGTTCGGTATTCATTACTGAATTCAGAGATGATATTCAACACTATATTGGCGCTATTGCCAAGCATGGAATCGCCCAGTTGGCTTAACTCCTGGCTGTATTTTTGTAGTGAGGATGAAATTCTAGCTTTGATGTCTGGCAGCGTTTGCTTGATGTGCATCATAAGAATCTGTGAATCCAATAATTAGTAACGTTAGCGTTCAAAATATCGAAAAGACGCGATGACGGCGAGGCTAATAACGCACCAAGTTGAGCTTCCGAGCGAGGTAGGGAGTACCGCAATAAGAAGCCTTGTTCCGGTACGCCTTGTGACCTTCAAAGAAGTTCTTTTCATGCTCCAGAGCATACGAAATCGGACGCTTGTTCTCAATGTCACGCTGACCGCGATTAACAACTGGAACATAGCCCAGTCGTAGAGGAATGATCCTGCCTGCAAGAATATCCACAACGTCGGTACCCTCGTCCATCAGGTCGACCTTTGTCAAGACACCGATTGTGCGCTGACCTTCGGGGTCGACTTCACGTGCGAGCTTTAATCCATCCGAGTTGGCCAAATCCTGGTTGGCAGACGTAACAGCCAGGACAATGGCATTTGGCTTGCTGATGTACTTCAAGACCATGTCTTTGATCTGCTTCTCAATATCCTTTGGTTGATCGCCAACGGGCACCTTGGTCAGACCGGGTAAATCGACGAGAGTCAGGGTGAGAACGTTCGAGAGTAGATGCGCAAGTTAATCGGGGCGGGAGAAATGCCGGCATTGCGGCCAACTTTGCTCTCTGTTTCGCGCACAATTTCCTCCCGAATCTTATTGAAGTCGTAGAACTTTTGCCCCGGAATGTGTAAAAACTCGCCGTACTCATCAATGTTTGCTGCGCTATCGGTAGTACCCTCGACGGCCTTGTCTTCCGATGTGCCATTGGCCTGTGGTTTGTTCGGCGGTCGGTTGATCAGTTGTAGAACCAGAGGTCGACGAGTGACAATTCCTGCGCCTCGCGGCAGACTGAGCAAAAAGGATCGGTCAGCCAATGTTCAACAATGATTTATTATATTATTATTTCCATAACGAGGTTCAACTCACAAGTCCCGCCCGACAATATTCTCCAAGACGGAGCTCTTTCCACTGGATTGCGACCCGACGACGGCGATCTGTGGCAAGTCTATTGGGTTTTGCACCTATGATTTCAGGAGAAAGAGGGGTTAGTGATTCATGCAAGGTCCGGCACCGGGGCAAGGAAGCACATACTCCTACGGTCGCAAAGACATCCTGGAGCTTGTTCACCAGGGAGATCAAGCTAGGGTCGTTAACGTTGATCCTACAGATTGCTATCGTTAGTTTCTCCAGATAGCTTGGCCGGTCTCGGTTTCCAGGAGGGTTGCGTACGAATACCCAGAGGGGTGGCCATGCTGGCGAAGTTCTAGCTGGAGGTATTTTCGTCGCGATGATCGAGGCAGCTGAAGGGCGAGATAGAAGTAGTAGTAGCTATATAGAAAGGCAGAGTTGGGTTGGAGGCGTGTTGTGTGGTGGGTGGCTGATGATATGCTGTGGAGTTTGGCCTCTGCAGGCCGCAACGTTCGGAGCGTGTAAATACTAGGCGCCCCGTTTGGGCCTAGCGTGGCCGCTACTTAGAAGTTATGCTCTCCTTTTCATAACTGCGAGTATGCAATAAATGTGCGGTCAGTGTATTGCTTATACTCATACATTTCATTTACACAAGAAAATAATTGGAAGGAGAAGGTGATAATGTGAAGCACACAGCTCATCCAGTCTATTGAATCATTGCGTTTGACGTGGCATCCAAAAGGCAATCAGGCAGTTCGCCTCCAGCAATTCTGCTGCCTTGAGCGAAAGTGCAGACAGGTTGTACACTAATCAAACACAAATGCTATAGAGAAATATATCGAAGAGACAAAAATGAGAGAGAAAGAGAGACAAAAGAAATGGGAATATAGAAACCATCGCCCCGGAGTTATACTACAGTCAACCAAGCCCGGTCTACTCATCAGACACAGTGGCGAACCGCTCAGACATATCTTGCAGCAATTTCTCATACTGAAATGTACAGGTTAGCATGTTGTACGCGAATCGACCAAGTAAAAGAATAAACAGATATGCATACCTTGGCTGTAACCGCCTTCTCATCGTCCGGAACTTCGAACTTCATGGTCCGTAGAGCAGCTTGAATATCTGAAGTGGCTTCTCGGACCTTGGCCCAGCTTTGGCCTTGAGAAATTGCCTTCTGTGCCTCGTCATGGTATCCCATGAATGCTTTCATCATATACTCTGTCTTCCACAAAGGACAGAACTGGTCGTAGTCACTGTAGCCGTTCTGCTGCAAGAAATCATCCTTGAGCAGCGCAGCTACATCCAGAGTGATCTTATCTGAATCACCCAGCGCAGACTTTCCAACCAGCTGGACAACCTGGTCGAGCTCTTCGGAGTTGGTCAGAAGCTCTTTAATTTGGTCGCGCAGTCGAGGGAACTCGGGGTGCTCCTTTTCGTAATATTTGTCCAGAATGGTGGTGTACTTGCTGTAGGAGACCGAGGTGTTGATAGACGGAAAGTGCTTTCGCTGAGCCAACTTCTTGTCAAGACCCCAGAAAACTTGCACAATACCGAGAGTACTGCTGGTGACGGGATCGGAGAAATCACCACCAGGCGGACTGACAGCACCAACAATGCTGACACTTCCCTGGCGCTCAGGGCTACCAAGGGCAATACTCTTTCCGGCCCGTTCGTAGAAAGACGCCAACTTGGAACCTAAGTAAGCAGGGAAACCCTGATCGGCAGGCATCTCACCCAGACGACCGGAAATTTCACGCAGGGCTTCAGCCCAACGAGAACTGGAATCGGCCATCATAGCCACGTTTTTGCCTTGGTCACGGAAATACTCAGCAACGGTAATACCAGTATAGATTGAGGCTTCACGAGCAGCCACAGGCATATTGGATGTATTGGCAATGAGACATGTGCGCTTCATGATTGGTTCCTTGCGGCCATTAATATCAATAGAGAGCTGCATGATTTGTTAGCACTATAGAGATCCGTATCAGGCAAGAGGATGGAGCTAACCTCTGGGAAGTCCATCAACACTTCAGCCATCTCGTTGCCACGCTCACCGCAACCGACGTAGACGATGATGTCGCTGTTGGAGAATTTGGAGACTGATTGAGAAATGACCGTCTTACCACAACCGAAGGCACCCGGGATGCAAACAGTACCGCCTTGTACACTAGGAAAGAGAGAGTCCAGCACTCTCTGGCCGACGATGAAAGGTGAATCGGACGGAAGCTTCTCATTCACCGGTCGCGGGACACGGACCGGCCAGGTGTGCATCATGCCGTGTTCGGACTTTTCCCGTCGAATTCAATCTCCAGAATCTTCTCATCGACAGTGTAGCTGCCGGGCTCAGCAATTCTCGTGATGGTGCCCCGGGCGCGAGGAGGAAGAAGGATTTTGTGCTCGTCCAACAGACTGTTTTCATACACTATGCCCCAAATATCACCGCCAGTGATCATGTCGCCTACCTTCTTGGTCGGCTTGAAATCCCACTTCTTTTCACGATCGAGGGCGGGCACGGAAATGCCACGAGGGATGTAGATACTCTCGGAAACATCTGAGATTCCTTTCAGCGGTCGTTGAATACCGTCGTAAATTGTTTCCATCAAGCCCGGGCCCAGTTCGACTGACAGGGGCTTCCCAGTGCGGATGACGGGGTCGCCAACAGTAACGCCGGCTGTTTCTTCGTAGACCTGAATCGTCGCCTTGTCTTCATCGACACGAATGACTTCGCCGACGAGTCGATCGTGTCCGACGTGGCACTAGTAGAAAAGAGATTGGTCAGCCAGTGAGACGCGGAGAATATGAATATCGCAGCTACCGACCAATTCGTACATGGCACATCCAATCATCTTCTCGGCCACCACGACGGGGCCGGAGATGGAGAAGACGGAGCCAGTCTGGTCTTCGCCAGCATGCTTGTTGCCGGCGGACGCCATGACGGGAGCGGGGAGGGAGAGGGAGAGGGCGAGGGCGAAGACGACGCTAAATCGATGACGGCTGGGGTTTGTGTTGTAGTGGCAGAGGAGCTGGCGAAAGGCCCAGGGGAGAGTCGGTGGAAGTAGAGGTTGAGGTTGAGGTTGGAGTTGTGGGCAGCGGCGGTGGAGTCGAGGAAGAAGTTAAGGAAGCTGCAGCTGCGGCAGAATCCAAGTCGACCTCCAACGCCAACGCGGGCTTCTTGTCAAGCCCGCCAGCAAGTCCAGCAGCGACGGGCGGACCTGGAGTCGAGGTCTGAGACCGAGTCCAAGCATGCAATTGCGCTGGCTGTGAGGGAGGGGCAGATGAGTCTTCGTCGGTAGGTCAAGGTGCAAGCATCATGGCCGCTGACTTTGCTTGGCTTTATGTACATAGCGCTACACTCAGTACACTGGCCGCAGCAAGAGCAGCAACAGCAGCAGAAGCAGCAGCAATAACAGCAGCATCAGCGCAATCTGTAGTTTCAACATGTCACGCGCTTTGATGATCAGAACTACTTTGAATAATGGCAACTCATAAGAAGCTACTGTCCTCGCATTCAGACCTAAAAGCGATGCTCCTGCCTGGTCCCGAGCGCAAACAGATATTTGCCCTGTGTGCATGCACCCAGGCACTCGCAAGCACACAAACACACCTAGTCTAGTTTACAGAATCAGGGCTAAAGCGGTGCCTTCTACGTGAACGGACTGGCTCGCTCCTCTGTTGATATACTTGGTAGAGTACTAGAAACACGGCATGATGACATCACAGCATCAGCTCTGTTCTCAGACTTGATTCAAGAACAGCACCAACACGTCTCCTCTCCTTCATTTGACATGTGTCTATGCGACTTTTAACTCTGCAAGACTGCAATGGCCGACTTAGACAAGGGCTGGGTGCAGCCCTTTCTGGGCGCACTTCAAGCCTGCATATCCGTTCTGCTAACGCTTCTGTACGGCGTGGCGACTCGACAAGCAAATTTGATCCATGATTCCTCGATCAATCAAATGGCCGGCATTTGCGTGAAGATCTTTCTTCCTGCGCTGACTCTCGTCAAGCTGGGCTCCGAGCTACATTTGGCGATTGCGGTGAACTATCTCCCTGTGTTCAGTAGGACTCTCGCATACCCTGATTGTTTTGACCGACGGCTCCAATTGATACGTAAATTTATGACCCAACCAATGCTAATGGTGCTACGCTCATGTATAGTCTGGTCAATTGTCTATACATTCACATCAGTAGCCATCGGACGCGCATTCAGTTACCTCCTCAGTCTGCCGCAATGGGTGACGCCAGCAGTGACTTTTAATAATACAAGCTCGTTGCCTCTTCTTCTGCTGGAAACGCTGCATGCTACCGGAAGCCTGAAATTAATTATGTCCCCAGGACAGACGGAGGCGGACGCCCTGAACCGTGCACAATCGTACTTTCTAGTGTGTGCGGTGGTGTCAAACACCATTGGATATGCTCTTGCACCACGAATGTTGAGTGAGAAGCTTAGGAGTGGTAGGAAGCACGGTGACGATGAGGATCAGAATGTGCCATCAGAGAATATAGGCGTGACATGTATGCTTCTGTTCATTTCGGCCCAGGGGATAACAGATTGAAGATTGACTCTGACCAACGTGGGCACCAGCCGAACCTCACCAACAATTCCGACATGCCGTCCAAAATGGCCCATTTGATCATTTAGATAACGGGGATAATAACACCGAACCAAACGAACACGAACACGAACACAACAATCAACAACCGGACGAAGAGGAGCTCGACGAGCAAACGTCCCTCCTACCAAACCCGGCACAAAAGCACGACACAATATCAACAACACAGCCCACCGCATCTGTCGATTCTTTCCGCCACGAGTCAGACGAGGCATCGACGCCATCGACTCGCCTTTCCTCGACGTAATCTTTCTCTGCGTCGCGACGGGCGTCCTCCTGGGGCTCGTACCGAAACTTCATCGCGCCTTCTTTGCTCCGTACGAACAAGGCGGCATATTCAATGCATGGCTTGTCACTAGTATCCAAAACCTCGGCAAATTATTCACCAGTCTGCAAGTTTTCCTCGTTGGATGTAAACTAGGCGTCGGTTTTGAGCGGATGAGACGCTCGGGTGATTCTGGCCGAGTGCCGATTAGGGCTGTCTTGGTGGTGGTTTTGTGCGATTGGTTCTTTGGCCAGTGTATGTCGTTCCTCTCTCTCTTTCCATCTTGGGTACCTTCATAATTAACAATTGTATAGAATAAGCATCCCGGGCCTCTACCTGTTTATCCGTCATGTCAAGTTTTTCCCCAACGACCCTGTTCTCTGGTTCATCATGATGATGATGCCCACCGGCCCGCCAGCATTACTCATCTCGGACTCGCAGAATTGAGCAGTGAGGTGACGAAGTCGGAGAAAATCGCCATTGCAAAAATGTTAGCTGTATGTTATTCCTCTCCTTTTGTGTCGGTTCTTCTTCTCTTGATATCCCGGCTGACAGCGATCAATGCGACAGGTAATTTACAGCCTCTCGCCACTGATTTGCTTGACTGTCACCGGTGCTTTGAAAGCTACAGAAACGATACGAAGTTTGAAATCTTAAAATAGGGAATCTCATGCCTCAATACATATTATGTAGCACAATGTATTAAATAGTTATATTCCTGACTGGGAAAAATAGGTAAAATAAGTAAATACAAACAAAAACGATAAATATACTTAACCTTGGAAATATACTTCAGTCATAATGGTCAAAATAACGAGCACAAAAGAACAAAAGAAACGAGGACGATTCTAGCCAGTGTTGGAATCCATGGATGTTCCTGCAGCGCCATTCTAGCCGATCCGTGCAAAAAAATGTTCAAGAGAAAGGAAAAAAAGGACGAAAGGATCAATTTGCCATTTGAAAATTCATGCGGGATGATAGAGCTAGGGAAACAAATCCCATTGCCGATGCCATGAATAAGACGTTAGGAGAGAGGAATAAAATATAAGCGTATATGTCTGGAGATGGACGTGTCCCACCGACCCTGATGGATGATGCTACTTAAATAATTATAAAAATATGATATTTCGTGCTTTCACCCCCAAAAAGAACCAATCAATTTCAATAACAGTCGCCAATTTGCTCGGTGGTAGTTAATCTGTGCAACCAGGAATGTCTGCGTTCTCATATTCCAGAGGTCATACGGCTGGACCGGTGGTGATATACGTGAGGTTTCATGAAAGGCTCGTTGTTGATCGAAGAGCACTCGTTCGCGTAAATTCGGTTGGCGTCGAAAATCCGCCTTTCCCAGCGTTACCTTCATTGGGATTATCTCGCGTCCAGCTAGAATGAGAGTCAGTGAATGTAATAAACGTAAACTATCTCGATGTATGAAATCATCAACATACATCCGCACAACAAAGTCGTCGCCTGCCGAAGCAAACATGCTAGGATCTTTCGGATTCCAAGAAACTGCGTTGACACAGCCTTTTGTGTGTCCGTCCAATGTCTCCACAAGGCTGCCATTCTCTCTGTGCCAGATATAAATTTGGGAGTCTAAATTCACAGAAAATTACTTTCCGTCAGCCACAATACCAATGCAAGCCATTTCGTGCCCATCTGAAAAACGACATACCTTCACTTCCACTGACGATAAAGTTCTCGCCAGCACCGCCAAAACAACTTCGAATGACCCAGTCTCCCTGCTTTTGGCCGTAGAAGCGACGAACAACCTCGGTCGTTTCGATGTCGATAAGTTGGATTTGGTTGTCGATCAAGTTTACCAAAACATGCTTCGAATCTTTGCTGACGCTAACTGACGTGATCTTACTCTTAAGACACAGACAGTATTCTTCAGCACGTGTCCGAAGATCATACACATATAACTTGTCCTTCTCATCACATGCAATCAGTCGAGTTCCATCCGGTGTGATCGCACAGTCTACGGCCCGAAAACCACCAGGCCACACATATAATGGGCGGTGTCCCCGCAAGCCCCAATGGCAGAGCTGTGCCTTGATATCCATGGAAGCCGTCACAAAAGATTCACCATCGGGCGCCCATGCAGCAGCGGTGACCGCCTCCGAATGCTGCTCAATAGTCAATAAACAACGGCCGGTCTAGATGATTTTATTAGTGTCTTGTGTTCCATGCGCAAATATGCTACTAATATGGCTTGTACGTACCTGGACATCCCAAACTTTAGCTGTTTTATCTTGAGAACATGTAATAAGCTTCGAGTCATCGGGGCTCCATGTGGCGTATGCAACTGGCTTTTGGTGTTCGAAAAATTTGTGAATCACAGCGAATTTGTCTGTTGCGTCATAGATAATAACCGACTTGTCTTTGCTGGCTGTGACAAGCTTCGTCCCATCATGAGAAAATTCGACATACCAGACTTCATTTAAATGCCTCGTCAGTTGAAATGTGGCATGTCGAGGAAAAGAGTTGCGGTCGCAGATATGGTCACAATAAAGAGATGGAGGTTCAGCAGTGTTATGATACAAGCAATTGTTGATCTGATTTTGCTTGACATAGTCTAGAAGAACGGCTAATCGGTGATCAGGGATCATTGCCGCTGGCGATATGAAAGCTAGAAGGTGTTAGCGGATGAAAATCTCAAGGGCACGGCAGGAGAGAGAATCAAAAGATAAAACCTACTCGACAGCTCGGAAAGCAGTAGCTTTCGAGATGACCCAATTGATCCATCATACCCCAGTACGCCCGAATATGCTCAACAGGGCTCATTAAGAGACTACACGTTGATTAGATATATATTCACCATGCAAAGGCAAATAGAAGAGTAAGGAGCTTACCTCGATAAAGCATGAAGCTGAGTAATATTGTGATTCAGTGGCGTTAGTTCTTGTCGGAGAACCATCAAGGCAGCACCCAAATCTCGAGCCTCGAGCAGTTCCAAGAATTTTTGCTGTCGTAGAAGGAAGAGCATTTCATTTTGTCTGCAGTCTCGGCAAGAGCCAGCTTGCCCCAATGGGACGGGGAATCATATTCTCCTTGGATTCCATCATCATCATCATCATCCTCGGCAATATTGTAATTTTCAAATGACTCTAGTATTATATTTTCCGCCTCGGTCCACCGTCCGTCAAGCACAGCATTGCGGAATGCCACCACCGATGGACTTTCCAATTCATAACCGCTTTCCCTAGTCAGTGCAGCCGCAGCGTCATTATACCCTAGATCAAATAAACCCTGAATCAAAATCCTGGTAACCTCTTCCCGGTCATGGCCAAAATATGTGGACGATACTAGCGATTGTTTTGCGGAACCGTTCGTAGCCGACTGCCCATGAGAGCCGTTGGATGATATATTGCCATTCAAGGAAGAATTTGCCCAGGCCGCCTTCCCCGCGTTGAGGTAGTCAGCAGTCCATTCGACGTTTCTAAACGCCCATTCGCTGTGCTCGGAGATTGGTAGTCTTTGGGCCGCATGTTTGCCAAACGCCTGCGCTTGGGAGACGGCGGTAGGCCTTCTGCTCGGCCTATTCTTCGGTGGGCTCCACGTACGCCCACAGAAGCAAGGTGGTCGTTTCGGTTGCTGCTTAGTCCCCGCGCAGAATTTCCTTCTTCAAGAATAGCACTGAGATCTGACGGCTCTGGCGAGGAGGTATCAGACCGACGGCGGCGGCGGTTGCGGGAGTCTGGCGACAGGGTTTGATTAACGCTGCGGGAAAGACCGAGCAAAGAACTGGTATGGTGTGTAGACGCTGAATCGGATACGAGAGACTCTTCCGCCTGAGCTAGGGAAGCAAAATCCGCAGCGGCGGGCAGCGTGGTAGAACCAGCAGTGGTGTAAGGGGATTCGGGGTGGTCGGAGGCGATAAGGGGAGGAGATGCTTGGGGAGAATGGTCTGCCAGGTCGAAGATGAACGGGCTGCCTTCGTCCTGGCTCTGGAGCAGAACCAGGTTGGTAGGCTTTGGTATTGCGAGCAGAGTTCAGCAGAGCAACAGAGCAAGAGGGTCAGTGGATCGGGTAAGCGGACGACTTGGCTGATGCTGGATGTGGAAGGGCAGGCAGGCAGCCCATAGGAGGATACGGATAAGGAAGAAGTGAAGATTGGAGGTGATCTGGGGGTCCAGGGAATAGTAGGAGGCGTAACGATAGCTGGTGACTGGAGGAGATGTGAGGTTGAGGTTGAGGTTGGTTGTCGACGGTGGGATAGTTCCAATGGGCCGATTAGGTTAGCTTATCGGCCATGGCCGCTGGCACTGGTGGACCGGTTAACTACGCATTGCGCACCTGACACTGGTCATCTACCAATTCACCCTTTCAGCTGCTCTGCGCTGCTGTAGCAAGAGCACTGCATTGCTCGCATTGGCCTTGGGTGCCTAGAGGTGACCTTTGCGATGGCAAAGGCACAGCATCCACAGCGAGTGAGATGGCATTCCACAACCCAACGCTTGCTGGTTAATGATTCATGACGCCATGATGATTGACAGCTGGTTGCCACGCAGCCTTATATAAGGCTTCAAAAAGGCCCCTATTCTTCCAAGCAAAACCTCATCCTCTCCTGACTACTACACACACATCTACTTCCTATTACACGCTCCGTCCGCCATGGCCTGCACCTGTGGAGCGCAAAGCTGCCCTTGCTCGGGTGTCGACAACTGCACCTGCGACAACAACTGTGCCTGCAAAGGCTGCAAAGTATGATATTCCTCACTGCAACCACCGTCATGAAACTGGTGATGTATCCCATTTGATGAATGTATGACGGGTGCTGATTGGCATGGTTGCTTACAGAAGTGATTTTGAAATATTCAACAAACCTATTGATAATGCTACGGCAGTCCTGGCTATCTACCGAGCAAGGAAGAATGACCGTTAATAATGTGATTCAAGGCGGGATATATGTGTCTTACGGATCTATAGTGATGATAATGTGTGTATAGTAATTATATTAATATAGCTTCGGCGCAAATATAATGAAGCGGACCTGATCGAAACCGATTCCATTGTATTACTACAATATCTTTCATATATACCTCGTAGACGTCGTTCATGATAGTTGGTTTCTCGTAAAGAAACCTGTAAAGAGAGATCCGCCCTTCATTCCCCATTCAGGACTGAGTCATAGTACATGTAAAATCAAAAGCTTTTGTTTCAAGTCACATCGACGCCCGACATTATGCTGTGCCAAGTTTGGCCTGAATTCGGAAAACCAGATGCACGCAGAACGCAACAAATAGTAAAACACTCCAGTTCACATCCCTCATTTCGACGAGCCGCCAGATACAATGACTTTCATAGCCTGTTCACGGTTCATGCCCAAGACATTCACCAGATACTCAACACTGATTATGCGAAATGGTCAGATACATCCCAAAGTGAAAACATGTTTAACACTCACCTAGAATCATACGCCAGCCTCTTCTTCTCTTTCGAAAACTCTTTTGGCACGCCTCCCATGCAATTGCCCTTTCGTTCGGCAATATGCTTTTGATGCGCATTTTGAACGACGCGCTAACCGGTCGATGATCTGAGGCTCGTACTTCATGTCGTCGATATTCCGTCTGCTTGACCTTGCCAACTCCACGATACAATACTCTATCACACCACGCAGGGGATCGCTTCTTATCACTTGTATCGTATTCATCTGAGTTGACATCGTATTTATAGGTGGGAGAAAATGTAATCGGCGCTTCATTGAATGTCCGGAGCCGAAAGCTTGGGTTCTTCCGTTTAGACGCAAGCAGTTGGTCCCGTTCAAGCAACTTGGGTAGGTTTTTCTGCCGTATTGCGTCAATGACGACGTTGCGAGACATGGAGTCAATTCGGTAATTAAGATCCCCGTTAAGTATGCATATTTCGTGGTCAGGATCATGGTTCCGTCTCCGCCGTTCACAAACAGATCAGTACGGGTATCAAGGCTATTTTCGGCCGGGAGAGACTCTGCCTCAAGGATCGCTGCGATATCGTTATTGCGGTGCGCTGTTTGCGTCTGACCTGCCGCCAAATGGCAGTTGATAAAACATATCGAGCTATCATCAAGCACGAACCGAAATATCAGTGCCCCTAAGCCATGTTAGAAACTTCACTACATCGTTCTCCGCCTCACAAATACACCGTACCTTGTTGCCATGCAGACCGCCCATCCCCGTTTGACTTCTGCGCTGTTGATTTTGCGGACTCTCTCACGCTCCCCTGTTTGATAAAGACACAGGTAAACAGTCCCACGAGATTGGCAGAATGAAGAAGCACGTATGATTCTTCAAGCGGCATGGCATCATTGATGCAAGCCGCCAAATGGTCTCGCCACACTCGGTACTGTCGGCTCATGTGCTCTTTTCGTTGTTATCTTTCTTTTTGCTCCCCATAAGTAAGCTTTCTATCAGACGCGGAAAATCAGCTGCGTCCCAAGATTCAAGTAACGAAGGGAATGATAGATACTACGTACTAGCCGTAATTTTCTTGTCCTCCAAATTTACCAATTCTTGAAATCCAAACACCAATATCTCTGGAGGCTGCTCAGGATGAATGGCATCCTTGATAAAGTCACTGTGATTCAAGTCACGGGGCACAGATGCCCCAGCATTCCAAGTCACAATAGTAGCCCGTATCTCCTGAAATTGCAGTATTCGACATCTTTGCTTTGCATGCGTGTCTCTGTAAACGAATTAGTAAGGGTTTGCGATAAAAATTATCCTAGCCGAAAAAGGCCACTCACCCAACCAGTCCTCTTCCAACATGCCATCCCACAACCGTAGGAAATTATCCGTTCCAAGTGAAACAACTTGGAGGCGATTCATTACCCACAGTGAACTCGGATCAAGTACAAGTCCACATACAGGGCTTCCGTGAGCATGCCAGTCCTTCTTGACGATCCAGGGATTAGTGGAAACGTCATACACGTAAATCATGCCAGTCTTGTACGCGGCCCATAGATGGTCGCCAACCATCGCTAGCGAATTGATCTTGTACACGCTGACATTCACCGAAGCTAAGCAAGTGAAATCAACTGAGGAATATACAGTGACCTTTCCATCCGCATGACCCAGATATGCCCGGCCTCCGTCCTTAGTTGTATGGGCTCCTGCAGTTACGTCGCCGGAATGATTTCCCCAACGGCTTTTTAAAACATGAAAGGCATCTCCTTGAGCATTTGGTCGATAGACTCGTACTTCCTTGCCGGTGGCAAGCCAAAAGTCATCTCCCACTACCATAGAGAATGTATGCCCTCTTGCAACTCGGTCCTGCGGATGATCATAGCTGTATTGAAGATTCGGGACGCCCGTTTCATCTGGTGGCCACACTAATAAATTTCCGTCATCATCCAAAGTCCACATTTCTTTCTTGTGGCGATATACTCTGATAACCTCACGTCTCGAGGGGTACAATCGCGAGGACACGATTGATTGGGTTTCAATATCTATCTCGTGCAGTTCTCCAATACTAGTGCCAACCCACAGACGAGTTCCTTCATCGGCGAGTCCGGTTCCCGGCTTGAAGGCAACAGAGTGAGCCTTCACAGTCTCTCCATGACTAATGCTCAATTTCTGCTCTCCCGTAGTAAGATCCCAAACGCGCGTGAGGTAACCCGTAGTACAGACGTGTTTACCACACACGTCAAACTCACGCGTGTCATATCGAGTTGGAATCGAAAGAGGACCCGTTTTGAAAACCGGAGGACGACGGTTGACTTGTGATGAGTCGGGGTAGTCTGTTCGTGAAACTGGTGTCTGGTCTGGATAACCTTCGTCTTCCGAGTCATTGGCGATGTTTCGTGATGACTGATTCAGCGTGGTTTTGTGCGTGTTGTATGAGGAAGCTTGACGTATCTTGTCTGTTTGTGGCGCTTGTAGCCCAGACTTGCCACTGACGATAGAAGTCTGCCTGCGAGGCGGCGGGGCAAATTGTGTATTCGTTTCAAGCGTCGAAAGACGATGTGAGCTAGAAATCCGTGAAGGTCGCGAGGGCAAATCGACAGAACGCCTGGGGGCAAGTCAGGATTCCTCGAATCGCTTGCTCCAATATTTCGAGACTGCCGCACTGGAAGGCCATCGCGAGGTGGTAGAGCAGGGCGAATTTCAGTGTAGCTACTTTCTGAGGACTTAGTTGAATCTGCTTTGTCGGGTTCCTTAAGATCACGAATGGTTGAGACAGCGTGGCTTGCTGACCTAGAATGGCTCGTCGGTGGAGTATTTGTCTTCCGCCTCGTGAACCCGAGCTCTCTCGCATCTGTAGAATTTGATGTATTTATAGGTGGCCGAAGACTTCTGTCAGTAGAAGGCGGTAAAGTAAGTGGCTCCGGTGTTGTGGAAGATGACCGTAGAATGTTGGGGATTTACGTTGTTGTATATCTCCCTTAGCTAGGGTCTTCTCTGGACTGCCTGGAGGAGTACTGAATGGCGAAATATGATCGTGACTAACAGGAGAAGGGTGTTGGTTCGGGCTAGGCGCTAGGTGGTGGACGTCCAAATGGGAGATGTTTGCCGGTTTGGCAGGGATCTTCGGCTTCTCCGCTCTAGCAACGGGGACAGAAGTGCTCTTTGTGAACCAGTGGGGAATGCGCGCGAGAAATCTGAGGAGCATGGACTGGACTCGCAGCAGGGGACCTTGGACTCCTTGAGCCTAATGTGCCAGGCGGACTGCGTTGTCGTGATCTTGCAATTTCGGTAAGATCAAGATCCCTCGACTCACAGTATGCAAGTGTCCATTACTGTGCCCATCAGCGCCGGGGAGGAGAACGAGGTGAATCGACTTTCAAAGTTGGTGTTATTTGAGGTATTGATTTGACATTCATGGATTTGGGGCGAAAGTGCCCTCTAGGCGCGGGGATCTCTCACGGCTGGTGTCACTTCGTCTTGGGATTCTTATATCCGAAGCAGACGCTGTGCCGTTCTGCGATCGACCAGCAACGGCCCAAGGCGATAGCGGGCGAGGCAAGTCAAGAGATGCTCGAACGATTGGTTGCGTACTTTCAGATTCACTCAATCTCTGGTGAAATGCATGCTCGTCATTCGTTCCCGATCCGGCCGGCGTGTTCTTGAAGTATGAAAGATGTTCAAAATGCGATAGCAGAGATGAGACAGGTCTCTGGAAGATCAAAAGTCAGATCATCCATGCCACTGGGAGGAATCTAGGAAAGTCACCGGCAGCGAAGGATTTAACCCACAAGAGACGCCTGATCGGTGCCTTCCACCTCCTTGTTATCTTCAGCCATGTCCCCGGGCTCTATTTGGCTCAAATAGAGCCCAAACATATGTCCCTGTCCTCCCCAGACTTTCCCGCTCAAGAATGTTGCGTTTGAAGCTTAAGAGAGCGAGTCGGCGACAATGCGGCGGGGTGGCGTTTCACTTCACGGCAGGCTTGGTCGCAAAGCAAAAAGACGGAGGAAATGCGCTTCCACCAGAATAAGCGATCGTATGCAGCTGTATTTGAAAGATGTTAATCCAGGGAATCCAGCGTAATTGGGGAAGGGGTCCCGCGGATGACGATGTCCATGATTGAATAATTACCTCTGCACTAATAGTTAAAGTCCGCTCAAGCCTTTAGGGCTATGGTATTGTATATGTCAAACAAGCACAGTGCATGCCAGCAAGAGAAGAAAAACAAAATGGAGCAGGTCTATTCCGGGATGCAGAAGAAGAAAAGAAAAGGATGTGAGAAGAAGGGATACTCAGCAGTAGAATCAGTACTCAGAGCGTAGATCCCCGGCGGAAGGAAGTGAGCCGAGGCCTCAGGCAACAACCCACCGCAGCGGATGCAGGAACAACCCAGAGCAATTCCGCTCTTTTCTACGTTCCTTGATACCTCATCTCTACCTAGGTATGCTTTCGAGTCTCTCATTTCGACTGCCTTTGCTGTGCGTATCGTCTTGTCTCTAGTCTAACTCGTCCAAGGGGCTTACTTCAAGATGTGGTTCGTATTTACCCCCACCTCTTTCGACCTGCTACAAAGTTCAAAGGTTATGGGGATAGCTCACTAATTATTACTTCGCAGCAAGCACATCCTCAATGCGCAGGTGGCCATTCGTTCTCCCTGTTGTACGTCATTCCAGATCGTCTATAAACGCTCGCATCGCAGTTTCTTACAAGAACTTATCCTTAGGCCGGAAATGGTTCGATTGCGCCGAATGTCATAAAGAGCAGGAGAACCATCCTCTGTTACAATCATTTGATATGGTGAATTGAAATCCATTCGAGCCGTTTTCGTGCTTAATGGTTGCATGTGTTTTGAATGGTCTTTCTGATGCTCTCCATCTGAGTAGACGTTCGCTTGCAAAAGTGCAAGAAATGTTTCCGCAAAGACACATCCGAATTCGAGGAAAGGTAGGCCAATCCCTCCCCTTAATAACTGAAATGCTAATGATGTTCCCAGTGACGAATATTGCCCGCACTGTGACAACCATTTTGTGATAGAAGCAAAGACCCCTCAGGCTTCATTGCAAGTGGAGGGTGAGGATGTCCGTATGGATGCGAGGTGCGTTCGGACTTCCTCAATAACTATAGTATACTTTTCTTCTCTTCTTATGAAACTAACTGCTATTTGTGTGTGTGTTAGAATGCTCAAGGACGATCGCGTTCGCGGCGACACAGAACGATCTATTTTCAATATTCGAGATGCGGCGGACAGGTTGGGATAACTCAAAACTTCACCAATGTATACAGCCATAACGACGAGACGAGCCATCACATACTACGCATTAGCCCGTATTTCTTCCTTTTAAATACCTTTTCTACCTTATGTACAAGACTCAGTCTCTATCAATGAAGAAACAATGTTTCTGTGTATAATCTGACCAATAAAATAAAAGAGTTTCATTTGTAGTTATTTTCCCTTCTCTATTACATTTTGACCTTCAGATACTTCTCGTCACTACTCTAACTCGCGGAGCCCTCGCCAGTAGTGCCTGCCCGCGTCAAGATGGCTGCGGTCCCAGTACCCGGTGTTCGGCCGGTCTTCTTCTTGGCCGCCTCTTCCTGTTTCTCAGCTTCGATGCTCTTGACATACGCCTCTATGTCCTCTGTAGGAAGCATCTCGACAGGCTTGCCGGGGGCCATTATAGCAATTTCAATGTTCTTTGCTCCGGTCTGCACAACTTCCAATAAAGATTTGATCGTGAGTTGAAGGGTGGCTTCGCGGTCCATGTCATCTTTATGATTTCTTTCGAGAAATTCACGAACAGTCTTGCTGGAGCGCCCAATAGCGTTGGCTTTCCTATTAACGCAGAGATGAGTTTTTCTTCTTCTTTGATTTCCAATGTAGTCAGCGGATAGGCTTCTCCTACCAGGCAGAGTAAATTCAGAAGGCTCGGTCTGGTACAGCCTAGGGACATTATCGCCCTGGTCGAAGCCAACAATCAGAGTACTGATTCCAAAGGGGCGCACACCACCGCTTTGAGTGTATCGTTGTTGCACGCCAGCGACATATTTCGTAATGTATTCAATCGTCACGGGATCTTCGAGGGTCAGGCGGTGCGACTGAGCCTCTAGTCGAGCTTTATCAATCAGAATTCGGGCGTCGGC
Organism: Talaromyces trachyspermus; assembly: GCA_020137715.1. Classification (NCBI taxonomy): domain Eukaryota; kingdom Fungi; phylum Ascomycota; class Eurotiomycetes; order Eurotiales; family Trichocomaceae; genus Talaromyces; species Talaromyces trachyspermus. The sequence goes on along the minus strand of JACGXQ010000015.1, from coordinate 5,671,014 downwards.
ATTCAGGCCGGCGAAGGCAAGGCAGACGTGGCGATCAATTAAACCAATCTTCGAGGGGGTGATGCGGGTGTCTTGAAGTTTCATGGCTGATCGCTTTTCACAGCCCAGCACGACAATATCTTTCCCCTTCACACCGACAGCGCAGGTACCTTTGCCATTTCAAACGTTCATTAATTCATGTTTTGAGCTATGGTGTTTTGATGAAGGATAAAAGTGTGTTTCTTGTTTCTTACCTCGTTTGACAGCCTCTAGAGCATATTCCACTTGGAAAACGTGTCCATCGGGACTAGGAGCAGTTAGAAAACTGGAGTTGCTGGACAGAAATCGACTAATTTACCTGAAAACTGGTTTGCCGGTCAGCAAAAGATTCCATCCATCAGTGGTTAAGCTATCGTACCTGAAAGAGCTCTATCATAGCCCGAGGCCATCTTGTAGCTAAATGGAGCTCTTTATATAAAGAATTCAGGAAACGGATGGGCAATGCCAGCAAGGTTCCTTCGTGGTCGGGAGTGTAAATGCCGTCGTTAGCCAGCTTTGAGGTGATGGGATTGGGGACAGGAGATGCGGACCGCTGCGATGACGGCAGGCACACCTTCCCGGACGCGGAAGCTAGGCAGCCGCTCGCTGCCTGAGGCGCGCGCCTAGCGTCTAGCGCGGCTGCTACGCGCCCTGTTGCTTACCACGTACGACTTGTTATTTATTGCTCGTACTCGACTACAACTACCTCGCCGTTGGGTATCGATGGAATTGAAGTGGGCATCTAATCAATAAATAATGATCAAGTCTACGGTATTGGGCATTGAAGTTCATCCTCTGCATCTGCCCTGGCCCCAGTGCCATATCAGGTATCATTCTAATATATCCATGACCCAGCCCCTCGTCCAGGCCCAACTGATGTTCCAAGTCCTATCGATACCGTACACTATATAGTATAACTATGCTATACAGACACATGCTAGTTGTATACTAGCCTTTGTATTCAGGAGCCAATCAGAGCGCGGAGTGGCAGTCTGAAATATTTCCACGTGGGGAAAGCCGGGAAAGAGCTTGGGCCACTCTTCGCTCCTTCTTCTCTCCTTCTTTTCCTCGTCTTTCTTTCTTCCTTCTTTCTCATCCTTCTGATGCTCTGGCGTGGATGACTCTGCTACTGTGTCTGGCTGAGGTCCTTCACTGGGAATGTGGTGAGCAGAGACCGGAGACAAAAACGTGGATAGACGATCGGCCGCGTCATCCCGGCTACAGTTAACTAACTCCATTGATTTCGATTCACTACGAAAACTTGTCCTCGGCCTGTGACAGTGTACAGGGCCAGTTGCATCGACCACACTCGCACGCATATTATCTACATCCTACGAATTCGCCCGGATGACTGCGGTAGTCTCCCGCTGGCCAATGTCAAAAACAAAGCGGGACCCTTGAATCCACCTAACGCCGGTCAACTAAACACCGTTTGATTAGGCATAACTTATGAGGCTTCTCTCCCACTGACAGGCCACTCGCTATCTGCTTTTAATCTTGCGAATGGCCATGGGTGGGATGGGACACCACCTCTTGATTCCTGCTTCGTAACGCCCAATGCCGAAGGGAATATTCCAGGAACAACCGCAGACGCGTATTTAATAAATCATAAATAGTTAATAGAGGATAAGATGACAGATGTATAAGAACTTATTAAGAATCCATAATTTTTGCAGCCACGACTAAGAAGGCTAAGTTGGTTGTTGGCTGTGCTCACCTCAACGCTCCACCAGCTCACGGTTGGTTGACGGAGCAGCTTTCTTTTTCTTTTTCCTCTTCCTCCCCGCCGGGCCTTTTCGCACTCCTCCTCCTCCTCCTCCCCTTTTTGTATTTATTTATCTCCCGGTCACGACTGTTTTCGTCGTGATCGAAAATACAACAAGCTGGTTTTCAGGGGCGTTTGCAGTTCTTTTATCTTTTTCTTCTTTTTGCTCGCCTGCCAATTCAATTCCCTCCCCTGGCACTGCGCCCCGACTCCGCGAGAGAGAACGAGATGGCCGCCGCTCCGTCCCCGTCCCAAGCTGGACCGTTACATTGTCATTCATGTTGCTACGACATGCGACGAGCATGGTGTCTACGTGACCAAGGACTCTGCCGAGGTCATTGAGCTGGGATGGATTTTACTCGACACCAAAATTGTGATGAGGTGCGCCCCTTCGTTGCGTGCTGTTGATGTTTTCCTTCTCTCCTTTGCCCGGCCTTCGCCATTTTTCGCCCCTCTCCCACTGACTGAGTCATTGTGCAGTTGCATCGAGAAAGCATCCTCGTCAAACCAGTCAACACGCCAATTACTCCGCTGTGCAGTAAGTTTGGAGCCTCAATTGCCGTTGCCGGCTTTGCCAATTGGCTTTGAATTTTTTTCTCTCTGTCTCTTTTCATGGACTGACGGATTCTGTACCTAGCGAGCCTGACCACTCTGACGTGGGAGAATGTGCGCAACGCAGGAACTTTTCGTGATGCCATCAACCGGTTTGATGCTTTTGCTCAGGAGCACCTCATCTCAAAAACCTCGAGTTCTCTTTCGTGACCCTCGATTCTTGGGACCTTCGTGTACAGTTGCCCCGAAGCCCGTGACAAAGCCGTCGTCCTCCCGCCGTATTTGCAACACTCCCGTACCTTCGATCTTCGCACTGAATATCAGAGATGGCAGACACACCATCCAGAGTCATTGCCATTTGGTCCTAGCTCCTTGCCAATATTTGCGCTGCACTAGAGGTTGAGCCTGTACAGTCGTCCGCCCCAATCAAGCATAACTTGCCTTTCCACCTGCAAGCTCTTGCTCCAGCCTCTCCTCGGCGAGCAATGGAAGAGGCCATCACCTTGGCTCGCGTTCTCAAAGGACTCATTCGAAAATCCCAGCCTGCTCATGAACATCCTGAAATACTCACTCGTCCCATGGATGCGAGGGCCGATGTACGCGCTTTCCTCGCCGAGCGTAGCAAGGTGCTTCATATGAGTGGCTTACCGCATGACACCACGCAGTCGGAATTGGAAAGCTGGTTCACTCAGTTTGGTGGTCGTCCCATTGCCTTTTGGACGCTGCGTACTCCCGATCAACACAAGCCTACTGGAACCGGATTCGCTGTCTTTTCGTCCCACGAAGAGGTAGGATTAAGCTTAAGCTTCCCCATATACATCATATGCTTTACAGACATAAATATATTTCATATACTTTTTACTTGTTCAAAGACTAATTCCGTGTCACTATCTAGGCAGCTGAGAGTCTATGTATGAATGGCCGAGCTCTTAATGAAAAGGCCATCGAGGTTTCCCCTCTTCCAGCCGTGTTCTAGACCGAGCCGCCGAGATCCTGACTCCTTCCCACCATCAAGAATAGGCCTCGTCCTGGTGACTGGACTTGCCCGTCTTGCGGATTCTCAAACTTTCAGCGCAGAACTGCTTGTTTCCGCTGCTCATTCCCAGCAGTGGGAGCAACGCCTGATCCTTACGGATACCCGTACGCTCCTCCGTCCATGATGCCTCCCATGAACCCTCATGGGGCTCACGGAATGGGCCACTCGCGTGTTGGTAACGGCGTTGTTCCGTTCCGTGCAGGTGACTGGAAGTGTGGCTCAGAAGGCTGTGGTTACCATAACTTTGCAAAGAACACTAATTGCCTCCGCTGCGGTGCCCCGCGCTCTGGTGCAGCGGTTGTCGCCGATTCCGCGTTCCCTTCCCTATGGATCCGCCAACTGGTTTTGGAATTGGACCAGGCTCAATGTCAGGCACACCTGCTCCAGCACCGTTTCCATCGGCTGGCGGTGGCGGCGGCTTTGGAGGCTTTGGACAGCAATTTGGTGCTCCTCCGGCCAACTATGGCCTGCCATCTGGCTTGGGCAACGCTCCTGGTCCTTATCCACCAATGGGCCAAATCAATACCGGCTACGGCTCCGCTGCAGCAGCTCACTCTGTGACTTCATTTGGCAATCCTGCGACACAGGCGGCTTTCACTGGGGCTGACCACAGCTCCCACTCTCACGCCTCAAACGGCAATTTCTATGCGACCGATGGTGCTAGCGACCCATTTGCATTCCTTTCGACAGGACTGGGTGGTCTGACCGTCAATGACGACAACCACGGCCGTCGAAACGGCGCTTCTACCAGCAAGTCACCCGCATAAGCGGATCGCGTTTTGAAAATCATTTCCCTCTTCGACCCTTTTACAATTGTTCATTATGTTCGCCTCTAAACTGTCAGATATCGCCATTTGTGTGTTGTTCTGCTCTTTCCCATTGGCATAACAGCGGGATATGTATCACCTTGTTTGATGCGTCAATTTTTGTAAGGAAGTTTGGTCCCGGTGCATTTTGGCAGGATGGAGCTGGCTGGGCTGGTCACTGATCTCGTGGTCTCTTTTGTTTTATTCTATTTTTGGAACTCCCCGTTCATTTTCGGCCATAAGTCATATTATTTCTTGGTTGGACTTTGGTCATGCTTCCGGGGACCTGGAGTGTATGTATGCATCGAGGGATCAGTCTACGTACACGCAAACATACACACAAACACACACGCACACACACTTTCGCTCTCACACAAAGAATCAGAAAGGAGGACTCGCAGATCCATGTCCTCCAGAGTGGGAGCTGGTATATATTCAAAAGAATCTTTTGGTTAGTTCTCGGTGGGACAAATATTTTTGTGTTTATTTTCTCCTTTTTGAGCGATGCATGGCATTGGGTTGGAAAGAAATGGGTTCTGGGTTACAGCAAATTGTGTTGCTGACAATGTGATAGAGTGGAACATGACTATATCTTGTTTGCGAGATTGAAAAAATTTTCTCTTTCGACTGTTGCAGCCATGAATGAATGAGCTTTTGTTCTTCAACGTGGCCGAGGAAAGAGGACAAACGGGGAAAAGGGGTGGTGAGGTGTTGGGGCAATTTTTATTTCTTCACTTTTGTCTTTCTTTCTCCTTTTTGCCTCTGTCTCTCAAGCGATGGATGGATGACGGATGACGGATGGATCTGGAATTAATTTTTATTTTGGACAGATAACTTTGATTATTGTTCTTTTCCAACTTCAGCACGTGAGGGAGGAGAGAGACATAGCACAGCTCTAGGAGAATGTGTAAAAGGCAGCTTTGGTTTTTTTTCATTCTAGATTTCTATCTTTTGAATACCAGTATACGCAATACTAGTAGACTTGATTATGCATGTCTCAAGATTTAGCAACCTTTGAGGTTTACATGCAATATCAAAAGTCGGGACAAGCCCTATATCTACAGTAGGTATGAGTTCAAGAAGAAACCTTTATAAGAAGAATTGACGATGGACCAACACCAAATCCTCCCCATTCCAATTAGCTACAGCCTGTAGCTTGATACATAGTCATAGTCAACGTCACCTAAGCAATAAAACAAAAACAAAACCTAGCCCCAACCAAACTATCACAAATATATATCCATGGAACAATGAAAACGAAAAGAAAAAGGAGAAATCAATCTAAATAATCGTGGACTCCTCCTCGGGTTCCTCACTATTCCTCTCATTCTTAATCACCGTGGCTCGACTATCGTCATGGTCTTCATCTTCTTCATCAATCTCCATTATCGTCTCGTCCACTGCAACGTCAGCAGTACCAGAACGGTGACCGCCGTATCCAGACGGCTCAACGGATGCCTGTCGCGATCCAGTGTTAGTGTTATCAGTATCAACAGTACTGGCTCGGGTGCTTCGGCCGGTTTCTCTGTTAGTGTTGGTATGGCTGGCTTGTTGTTGTTGCTGTTGTTGTTGTTGCGCGGCATAGGCGAGAATCTTCAAGATTGTATTCTTGACTTTGACGAGAGCGTTGCGACTAGCTGCATCCGAGGCGGCTTCCTCTAGAGCATCATTGAGAAGTTCCTTGACATTCTCGGCGAGTTCGATGGTCTCAGGATCGATTTCTTCGCGGGAACTGTTGCTGCGGTTGCTGGACCGGAACGCATCTTCGGTTTCAGTGGGAGCGCGAGATCCCGCTCGCGATCCAGGAGCTGTTGTTGTGGTGGATGATGACGATGATGCTGATGGAGCGGATATGTAGACTTTGCTGAGCATAGAGATCAAAAGCTTTTCTCTTCTTTGGAACATCTGTTCGACGCCTGAGTGACTCCGAGAATTCGTCTAAGAATATCATTAACTAATGCTAGATGCACGTATCCGTGGGCGCTCGAGCTGGCTGTGCCGCCCGAAAGGACATTTTCACCACCAAGTCCAACAACTCTACGCTCATCAGTCCATTCCACAAGCATTCCCGTGACTTGGGTCATGAGAGCTTTGGTTTCTCGCTCGCCAATGCTCTCGTCAATATCACCATCACTGTCCTCTTCCGCTTCGAGAGAAAAGTGCTCCTCTGCTGCGTTCAGAGTAGCTCGCACCACTGGAACAGCGATTCTACGCATGCGCTGCGTGTTTGCAAGACGAGAATGACAGTATACCGGGAAGAAGTATGTCAGAGCTTGTCTAAGAACCGGGTTTTCCGAGTGCGAGGATGGAAAAATGACACAATGAGAGACTGGAGCAAAGTTTCAATGGATGATTCATTCATATCTTTTATGGCTTGCGGTATGTTGGAGCCGACGGGGTGAATATATCGACGAGAAGGAGCTTGGACAAAGCAACCGCTGCCGCCGATTGCACATCAGCGGGTGACGTTGATTTAAGTGCCTTGGCGAATATCTTAAGAAGTGACTTCTGGAATGCAGGCGGCGTCACTGTCTCGCTATCGGGTTGTACCACTGGATGTAGTAGTGTGGGATGCGCGGCGAGCATGTCGGCTAAGATGTGTATTGCGGTGACTTGAAGTGCCTCATGACCTTTGGTAAAACAGTGAATAAAAGGGTCATATTTTCTTCCGCGAGAGTCTGGACATTAATGTTAGGCCGGGGACGATAAAAGCTGTGTTATCTTGTCAATTCTGAACTCACCTTATCAAGCAAACAACACAGTCCGAGACATTCCAAACCCTTCTCTCGGATTGAGCTTCATGGCTTCGCACAGCAGGGACCACAAGATTGTTCAACATCGTGACCAGATGCATGTTTTGCTGGAGGTTGCCTTCGACGTTTTGTAGCATGCATTGTGCAATATGAAGACACTTCATATTGATCATGATTTCACGAAGTATCTTAGCTTTGGCTTTTCTTTGTCAAATGGGACATCGCTTGCTGGCGTCGTGGACCTATCACGGCTTGCTCGAGAGCTGCCATCGTCGCTAAGCTCAGATCGGGCCGACACAAAGCTCTCCTCAGTAGCAATGGCGTCGTGGACTTCAGCAACAGCTTCCAGAACAACACTGCAAAACTCCGACTCGCCGGCAGCTTCGGGACCGCAAACACTTCGGAGGACTTCGACATGTAACTTGGTACATAGCTCTGGAAGTTCGGGAATGGCTAAATTTTCTCTGAGCAAGGCAAACATCTTTCTTCGTCCAACCTCATCAGAATAGTCTAACGTCAAAGCAATGTGTAGGAGCTGTTCGACCACGAACTCGAGCTCCATCGTCTCTTCCTCGTTGTTCACGCCACTGCCAGAGGCTTGCTTCAATTTTGCGAGCAAGGCTCCGGAATATTTTGAAGGAAATATGCAAGCGCAGTGACCTCAGGCATTTTATCATCTGCCAGATCGCCGTATTTACCCTCGTTCTCTATGCGACAGAACTGATTGAAACTGCGGGCCAAGAATGCCGATTCTGCTGTAAGACCCTGCCAAAAATCTTCATCGAAAGTGACTGCTTCGCGATAATCCGGGCGTCCTTCCCAGAAGGCCTGCATTGCTTCATGGGCCACGCCGCCATCCATACCAGAGTTCACAGCATCTATACGCTCCAGAAGTTCCAAAAGAGCAGAAATATTTGGCGGTGAAATCTGGCCCACGGGCCCTCCCTCACTGGACGCTTTGTTACCAGCACAGTCTTCAATCCACCGTTCGTAAAATAACTTGCCAGTAGCTTTTCGTACATTTTCATCTCGATCGCGTAGACCCCACCTAAGAAGCTTCTCACGCATGGACAGAGACAGGTGACGGAAATCGCCTAACGTCGGCAGCAAACGGGAATAAAGTGCACGTCGAGTAGCAGCATCCAAGTCACGAGCCCTTTCAAGAAGGTATGGAAGTGTCGATGGAATCAATGGTAGGTTTATTAGCAACGTTTTGCGCACATCGGCGGCTGCATCGTTTTGCAGAATGTCGATGAGCTTCTCCAGTAGAGCCGCTGTTGAATCTTCGAGTACTTCTTCACCGTCATTGCCCACTAAACGCGCAAGGCCTTGCACAGCCTGGACCCTGACTGTGGTTTCTTTATCCCGAATCCGCCTTAACAAACCGGTCCTTACTAAGCGGAATACCTCGTCGTCTATCGAATCTAACGAGTTCACGAGATGCGAAAGAAGCTGCGCTGAGCGATATCTGACCACTCTGTCCTTTGCTCCCAGCAATGGTACCACCATATTAGCGATAGCCAAAGTCAGTCGTGTGGTGGGAGTCTCCGGGAACATTTGTGTTTCGTCCACATCTGGCGGATTGAATACCTCGCCATCTACCCGAGATACATGAGTTTCCAATATATAAAACGTCAAAAGTATACCGAGCGCTTACCTTTCTCTGAAGCATAATTCAAGAACAGGCCGAGAAATCGAATTACTCGGTCCCCAACAGACTCCGCCTTTTGATAGGTAATATGCGAAGAATGCAGCGAGTGATTTCCACATTGAACTCCTGCTCACCAAAGGTCTCGTCACTGGATGGTATCTCTCTTTCTTCATCTAGTTGATCGTCCTTAGACTTTTCGGCGGAGTGATGCCGCAGCATATCTCTTGGACTTTTCGCAAGCGAATTACGAGTTTTCTGTGTCCGGTAGTAGAACGTTGGGAATCTGCAAAGATTGCGCAAATATCTGCGCGAAGGTGTGTCGACGTCGTAGGAAGCGGTGGTTCTGGGGGCACCGCTACAGAAGGCGTTGCAGAAGATGCTCGTTTTGATGAAACAGCGCTTTGCCCTGATGTCTTTCTAGAGCCTGTGGACGCTGGGCCGCTCGTCGCGCGAGCTGGCATAGTGACTGAGGGCGGTATGGTTTCTGCAAAGAAAAATATCGGAATGCTATGGTATCCAGGTCGTATATATTAGCATTGACAAGCGGGTGGTCGTCGAAGCCTCTGAAAAGACTATGCGATGTCGACAGCTTGACTTGACGAAGATGTTGCGTGGAGTAAACAAGAAAAGGTAAACAAAGACTAACCCAATACGGGAGTCACGCTTCGATAAGATAAGGGTTAGCGTTGGCGCCCGCCTTTGCTGACTAATGCCGATTGATTGGCCGATGCCGGATTGCGTTTTCAGAAGAGAAACCTTCTACACCTCTCCTCCTTGGCTGCTCTGAGATAAAACCTGCGTCCATTGGGCTCGTCGAAAATGTTGTTCAAGCACGGTCTACGCACCTTTGCGACCACGGCGTTGCGCAGTGCAGAAGCCTCAACAGCATACAACACCAAAGTGTCCCAGGCCCAAGGGTGGGTTAATGGCCTGACAGAAGGTGAGAAACAAAAATCCGACATTGAATAACCCGATTTGAGTCAATCAATCAAAACGATTACTAACATTGACGGTATAGCAATTGGTAACACGCCTTTAATCAGACTCAAGCGTCTTTCCGAAGAGACTGGCTGTAATGTACTTGGCAAGGCCGAGTTTCAGAACCCAGGCGGCAGCGTCAAAGATCGGGCTGCGCTATACGTCGTGAAAGATGCCGAAGAGAAAGGACTCTTGCGACCAGGTGGTACCGTTGTGGAGGGAACGGCCGGAAACACCGGCATTGGGCTTGCTCATGTCTGCCGGTCGAAGGGATACAAACTCGTAATCTACATGCCCAACACGCAGTCACAAGGGAAAATCGATTTGTTGCGACTCTTGGGCGCTGAAGTCTATCCGGTTCCCGCAGTGGCATTCGATAATCCAGAGAACTATAATCATCAAGCACGGCGCCATGCCGAGTCCCTTGATAATGCCGTGTGGACCAACCAGTTCGACAACACTGCAAACCGGCAAGCCCACATCGAGACGACTGGGCCGGAGATATGGGCGCAAACTCAGGGCAAAATAGATGCTTTCACATGTGCGACTGGAACAGCCGGCACATTGGCAGGAATCACTCGGTATTTGAAGACAGTCAGTGACGGACGCGTTAAAAGCTTCCTTGCCGATCCGCCGGGCAGCGTACTGCACAGCTACATTCAGAGTGGAGGCAAGCTCGCTGAGCGGGCTGGAGGAAGTATAACAGAGGGCATTGGCCAAGGTCGTGTTACGGAGAACTTGAAACCAGACATTGACTTAATTGACGGTTCGCTACATATCAGCGACGAGAAGAGCATTGAGATGGTGTACCGCTGCTTGGATGAAGAGGGTCTGTACCTTGGTGCAAGCTCCGCATTGAACGTTGTTGCTGCCAAGGAGGTCGCCGAGAAGCTGGGTAAAGGCCATACTGTCGTTACGATTCTCTGTGACGGTGCCTATCGGTATGCTGACCGTCTCTTCTCCGACAAGTGGCTGAAGAGCAAGAACCTTCGACATGTCATTCCCAAACATTTAGAGAGGTATATTGTACTACCATAGGGTTTAACGGAGCGGGCCAAATTTTTGTACAGATATAAAACAGATTTACTTTTATTTTGGATAATAGCAGAATCGAATGTGCATGCCATCACGAGACAGTCAGATCTTTCGACATTCCATATCCATTATATGCGACGCCACGCAGATTCCAAGGTGCTATTTCCTGCTGAACGTGCCCTCCAGCATCAGTAGCCCGACTTAGAATAACTTTCCCAGGACCTTTTCTAGAGGTACGGAAGCTTTCCACAATTTCCAACACCATTTATCATTCGTGGGTCCTATTTCCTCCCTCGGTTGTGCTTCTAGCTGAGCATCAACCCACGTTTTACCTCCATCTCCCGAGACTTCAACACCGGTAATCGGACCGTAGTGGCCCTGTGGAACGGCATAACCCGTTGCTTCCACTCTGCCTGACGCCGGTAACTTGATCGTCTCGTTATCGTCTGGGACGGCAACAACAGAGTTGATAGGCATATCCAACAGAGGCGGCACTCGATCCCAGTACATCTTTGCTTTGTCAGAATCATCCACTTCTGGCGGGAGTACCTTGTAGTCATATCGCTGGTAATGATTCTGCGAATGCTCGCGCTGGATCGTAATACGATCTACCCATTTCACCCATCTCGCGCCCGCGACTCCCGGTACGACAACTCGCACTGGGAATCCATGGTTAGGGCTTAGTGGTTTGTTGTTCATCTAGGCGATTTATCGTTTTAGCACGCCTCTTCCCCATAGCTTACAGAAAAGGAAAGAATAGACACATGCCTGCAACGCAAGAATGACCTCTTCCGACTCATTCATACATCTTTCCAGCTCCACGCTCCCTCCATACCACTTGTCATTCTGGCACTCAACCTGATTACACTCGAAAGCAGCGAATAGCCCCGGTTCACGCGTAGACTGCGCTTGATCTACGCCCGCTGCTATCAGTACATCCCTTAAGCGCGGACCCTTCCATGTACAATTCATCACCGCGCCATCAAGCCAATCTATGCCCTGGACTTCTTTGAATTCCGTGCGCATGGTGTGACGACGGTTCCCAGCACATTGGAGAGCAGAAAGAACTTCATGCTGTGGGAATTTGGAGCGTAGGTCACTTATTGAAAGGGTCAACGGCCTAGTCACTAGTCCGTCTACTTTGACTGTGTGGCTCTCAGCAGCGATGTGAGGAATTGGGCCATGGTTGCGGTTGTAGGTAGCATCGTCGTCGGTTATGAAGCTGCGCAAATAAGCAGTAAAACTAGGATGTTAGTCGAGATTTCACATCATCTCCTCATATGGAAACAAGCTCGGCGGACCTTGATACAAGCTTCTTTATTGGAGGCTCGCGATTCAGAGGGTTTTCCTTTGAATACTAACTATAGGTCAGTTTCCTAGTTATATTCGCGCGAATGGTTGAGAACATACAGAGATAGTAGTCGCATTCATGGCATTTTCTCTTCGTTTACCACCTGAGTGTCGGTGTCCATTCAATCATTCTGTTTGTACGGCTTCGCGCTGGAAGATTTGACGTCATTTGCCAGCCTCCATTCCACGTGATGGATATCGCCTCAGGCAACTATATTCTATGCCAATCTGCATCTTGATTGGTGTAATAAAATCTATATATTGATAATGTACATGTTTGAAATAGAACGATGAGTGGACCGGAGCCGTGAAAACAAAAGAACCAGACAAGAACCCATGTAATAAGAACGCCAGTAATGCTTGTATAGTGTCATAAGAGAGACCAAGATCCAAAAGAAAGTCTGTACACACCCCAGAGAAAACAATAAAAATGGCAATAGTCACACAGATATCAAGAAGTGAAGAAAGATAATAACCAATCTATGCCGCGGAGAGAGCGACCTTGTTGATCTAACTCTCCGAAGGCATGCGCATATAAGCTTCAACAGCAGTGCTGAAAGCCGAAAATCCAACACAGCCCACCAGAGCAGCCTGCGGGCCGGAATTTCGAGCAAGCCATGCGCCGGTCACGCATCCTGAGGCAGTATGGTTTATCAGATCATTCTTGGCGCGAAGTCCCTCGATGGCGCATTCTGTCGCAGCGTAAACACCACCGATATACCCAAAGTTCTTTGCAGAGCTCCATGATCGGCTGGCAATGTCCTTGAATCCGACTCGGAGCTGTTCACGCCATGGAAGATTGTATATTTCGGATCCCTTGGGTGTGAGCGGGGTATCGTATGACATCTATAATTCCTCAAACGATTAGTTATTGTCCTTCGGCATAACAGGGCGGCCAGGGAAAAGAAAAGAGGAACGTACAGAAGCACCGAGAAAACCGAATGCACCGCCCAGCACAAATCCACCACCAGCAGACAGCACTACTTTGAACGGACAGGATTCAGCAAACGTGTTTATCTATTTTATCCCATTGTGGGAAGCAGTTAGCACTGTGCTCTCTTCTTTTTAATCTTCAAAGAATATAGCTATCACTCACCAACTTGACCGCTTTCTGTTCTTGTTCATTCATGCCTGCAGTCGCTGGGTTGGCACCAGCGCCGCCCATTGGGGAAGCCAGGGAAACTCATTTTGCTGAATGTAGTATGTGTATTTTGACGAAAGTGAGGTGTTGCTCTGTTATCCCGACGGAGGTATATTGCGGTTCGTTTTCGATTGATGAAGATTAAGGTTAACGATGGACCATATATTTCGGGGCAGATATCAATAAAATCAATATAACAAATTTTCGAACCCTGATCCAGGTCTAATTAAGCCGGTTAATCGCGGTTGATGCTCGCGGAGATGCTCGCCGCGGAGGAAAAACTATCTTTGTAAATGTACGGATGGCCGAAGAGACCTATTGTGCAAGTCTATCAACGACATCGTATCTACTCTCGGCGCCTTTTATTCGTTACCTAGCTAGGTATGTGATGAAATACATTACGGATGTAATTCTAAGCATCTTATATTCGGTGATATATCCATGATATATACATTTAAGTGACGACGTATATACCTAGGTATCATAGAGGATGTGGGAGAACAAACAACGATCCAACGTCTATTCGCTATTCCTAGTCAAAGTATAGTTTACATATATATCCTCCACATTTATCAGAATTATCCGCAATCAATAATAACGACCACCCGACTACTTGGTCAGTCGAGAAGAAGAAAAGAAAAGAAACTTCGTAAGAAAAAGCCTTGTCGCGTAATTCGTGTTGTCCGTAGTCAAACGCAAAACATTCGTCCAAATCGAGAGTACCAAACGAAAATCGGCGTGTCTGTTTCGTCAAAGGCAAGAAAAAGAAGATAACATAATATGACATAACATATATGCAAGAATTTCGAGTGTTATCGATGTACTATTTCGCGATATCAATGTTAAAAGCCTCCCATTCATCCTGCTCCTTCTGTGGAGCCGCCTTGGTGAAATTGGATTTGTGGTTGGATGACGACGATGAAGAAGAGCGAGAAGACGAAGAAGTCAGGCTCTTTTCCCATTCGTCCATCAGGCTTGAGGCGGTGCGTGTGAGCTGTGACGCGGTGAATTTGCTCAAAGCTGGCCACGGAATGCCATTATTCTCCGTACGATGACGTCCTCCTTCCTCGGTATTTCGGTCTCCAAAGCTATAATATACAGTTCTCCCCGGTCAGTCAAGGTAGACTCACAAATGGTGGCTGCTAGCATATGGGGAGAAAAAAAGTTTATACGACCAATCAATTAAATCAAATCAAATCAAACGCAAAACGATGTCCAATAAGCAACAAGCTTACCTTGCGCTAGTCCTGGGACTGCTGAGCTGGGTTGAAGGAGACAGGTCGTTCTTGGAGGTAAGCGTCGATTGACTCGAGGAAGGTGTGTGCGATTTTTAACCGGCTGCGGCGTATCCCAGTTGCCCCAGTCATCATCTTCATCATCCTCCACGCCGAGATGGGTCGACTGCGAGTCCTCGGACTCTTTCTGTGCGTTTGGGGTATTGACGGCGGCTTGATTCGGTTCGAGCTTCTGCCCGGGGTATCAACTCCGAATTCACTCCAAAATGATACCTCTATGTCGGCCGGAGAAGAAATATTATTACCAGATTTCTTTGCTGCCTCTTTTGACAAAGAGGACGACGAGCTTGTTCGCCCAAATGCCCCATTCTGCTGGTCACGATTCCGAACTGGGGTCACGCTCCGCTCGCTTCGTTGTCCACTGCGAGAACGCTGCGTGATAGAAGAAGCTGGGGCTTGCAGCGTTCGCGTTCGAGTGGCGCTGATAGCTTCGTCGCCCACTGTCGCTTGCCGAATATCCTCCAAAATGTCCAAAGTCCTTCTCTCAAGTCGGACGCCATCTGTCTGCCCGTCCGGAGGAGAGCCTCGCTAGATGGCGGAGGCAGAGACCGCCGCCACCGAGTGCTGGAAGCCTCTTGCGCGGTCTGGTTGCCAGATTCGTCCGCCAATTTCGAAGAATCATTAGCTCGCTCGACGGAAGGAAGTGTCGCTGATCGCGGGTGTCTGGTTGTCTGAGCCTCCTGGCTCGTCGCTTGCCCGGACTCGGTCTTCATCGGGAAGGGCGGTCTGACGACGCCCATCTCCGGGAGAGTAAGGAGAGTGTACGAGTATGTTTAGAGCCAGCAAAGACTCGCCGGCCGTTGGCAGAAACCGAAACATCGCCTTTGGGCACACTTCGAATGCTGCCTCGTCTCTCTAGTTCCTTGCTTCTTCTCATCTGCGCGGATACAGTATCTATGGGAGTAAGAACGGGAGCGACTTTGCCTGCTGAACTTGGGCCATCGGAAGCCTTTGCGGATTCATCAGCAGGTTCGTCTGTTGATGGTCGCAACGGCCGCATGGCCTCGGCGCGATGGCTGATTTCAGTCTGCTTCTTGTGCCTCTCGCTCAGAACCCACTGTTTTTGAGACTGGCCAGTTCGACTTCGGCTTTCTGCAGTTCCTCGCGGAGTTCGAGGACTTTGCGCTCCTGGGAGGCAATGGCAGTCAGGAGATCGGCCGGCTCGAATGGCTCCTCACCTGGAGGAAGGGTGTCTGAAATGGGCTGTCCCGGGATATCATGCGGGGAGACTCGGTCGCAGGGGTGCCGGCGACGACGACAACAGATGGGGAGGACTGCTGCTGCTGCTCTGATCGAAGGGTGAGTGGTGGAGCTGGAGCCACGGGGAGACTGAGCGTCAGGCGTTTTGCGTGGCGAGCAGCCATGCTGGGACGCGAGGGAAGAGCCGGGCGGTTCTCCTGCTCTGCTTCCGGCGGTGGTAGCTCTGGGGTAGTTCCATGGTCCATGGCGAGAAAAAGGAGACGGTCAAGCGAATCTCATGGCTGAAAACAGTACAGCCGAGAAGAATGCAAAGATAAACAGAAAAGAGCAACAGGAATATAAACATATAAATAAATCAAAGGGCAAAAATACGCGCAGCGTCAGCATATTAGCATTAACTTAACATTAACACTAAGAAGTGCTTGATGCTAACGCAGCGATCGGCCGAGGCTGGCAGTTTCAGGTCTGCGCTAGCCCTTAACTGTGCTGCTGTGGGCTCACGATGCAGGCCGCGTACTCCACGAGGAACTTCTGGCCTTCTGCACGACCTCTCTAGGCTCTGCGCAAGCCGGCTCAGGGGATGTTGGAACTGAGGATTGGGAACTGGACTGGAGATGCACTTGGGCCTCTCGCTCTGGTTGGCTGCTCCATCCCGGCGTGGCTGATTATATAATTTCCCGACTGGTGTGTGCCTTGCAGTCTTAATCTTTTAATTATTTTTGTATTGTCAGTTGCAGCGTTAAGTACACCCAGTCCCCTCGGAAATATATAAACATTCACTTCACGCATAGAGTACAAAGTAAGCGTCGAAAACTATCTATCAGAAAGATGTGAAGAAAGGGAAATAAAGCAATCGACCGAGAATTGAAACGGGCTATGGAAAAATACACCATGGGAATCAAGTGAAGGAAAATCAAGGCAATCATCGATGCCGCACCAAATATCAGCATAAAAGAAGAGCAAAGGGCAAGATATTACATATCCAAGTCAAAAACTCCAGTGCTGTGCAGAGAGAGAGGGGCCAATGAAGGCAGAAGAGAAGAGAAATCTACAAGAGACATGTGCATGCTGAAAGCATTTTCACCAATCAAAATGTATAGAAAGCGTCCGTCAACCGAGTAAAGGAGGTATAACTGTCGGGAAATGATGGTATGAAGAGAGAGAGAAAGGTGGAGCCGCCGGAGTTGCAAAGAGGATCGAGCGAAAAGAAGAAGGGTCCGGCGGACAAGGTGATTTAGGCGGCAATAATGGTGATGCAAATGTTGTACAAAGAATGGACTTTCTCGGATCGTTGTTGGGAAAAATAGTACAAGCGCGACGACGAATTCAAGATAGCCGACGAGATGATGTCTAGATGGCCGGCCATCGATTACGGAGCCCTTCACTCCATCGTTGGTACAGAACATCGGCAAGCTGCTTCGTATGTTCCATTCCGGGACATGCTGTCCTGGCATGTTAGCCAATTGCGGGCTGCTCTTCTGCTCTATTTGGAGCTGTTCGGATTGTCGACGACGGTGGCTTTTGAGATGTGGGTTGTTTTGGGCCAGGACAAGTTTGGGCTTTTGAGGCGTCGTCTGTGCTGGTTCAGGTAGCATGGCGGCTAGTTTGGAATCACTGCCAACGTCGGTTAGAAAAAAAGGAAAGATAGGGGATGGTACAGCTAGCACTTACGCTCTCATCTTCTCGTTGGATAGCTTCAAGATATGATATAGCCCTTCCGGATCAATCATTTCAAGATCGCTGAATGCCTCGGCCAGTCGAGAGATCGCCTCTCTTTTCTCCTGATCCCCTGTATTTGCCAGAATTTCCTGGCAAGCGAGCCCAATGCCTCTGCTATACGCCCTCCGCCCTAACTGAGCTTCCTTGCTGTTAGGAACTGGGTCGGTAAAGAGCGTCTTGGGTGCCACATTCCCATTCAACCCCGGAGGGTAGTTATAATACTGGGCCTGGTCACCAGTCGCCTTGTCAGAAACTCGGCGAAACTGGCGTACTGTCGATGGGCTGTTTCCGTAGCTCAAGTTGAGCCCGAGTGGTTGTTTTACGCCGCTCGATCGTCGCTTCGTGTTGCTCCTTTTGACAGAAGGGGACCGCTCCGCGACAGGCGTCCGTCGAACAGTAGAATTGGCGACGGGTTTCAACACATTATGTGGAGTCATCGACTGAAGTTCTTCTGACTTGACAAATGGGTCCTCGCAGAAGTCTTCAGCAATTATAGGCTTCTTGATTGTAGGTGCTTTGACCGTGTCAAATACCCATCCGTCGTCATCTTCGTCTTTCGGAGTGAAGGTAGTCCTTGTAAACTTGTTAGTGTTTTATTCACAACGAGAAAGAAGACTCCCGAGCATCCTTACAGAGTCTCGGCATAGTATTTTGCATCGTCCCCATTTTCCTTGCCGTTATCCCAATTTTCTTTCCGTTGGATTAGCTCCTGAAGAGCTTCGGTCTTCCCTGCATTGCGAACGAACTTGTGCTTCAATAGCTCTTTCGCCGTGTATCGCCTATCGGGATCCTTAATCAAACACTGGGCAACAAAATCCTTGAACGTTTGGCTGAATTCGTTGCCTTCGAGACGCGGCGCCGGGGCTTTTGGAATGTGAAAGAGGACTTTCATCGGATGAGTGTTGGCGTGTGGCGGCTCTCCGTTTGCAAGTTCCATTGCCGTTATGCCCAATGACCAAATGTCTGCCTTGAAGTCGTACCCAGCCTGCTGGATCACTTCCGGTGCCATCCAAAAGGCGTTCCGACGAATGTGTTCCTCTGCGATTTGATATTGGACAGTTGAGCAGCGACGCCGAAATCCGCCAGCTTAACCTTTCCAGACTGGGACAGAAGAACGTTGGCGGCTTTGATATCCCGGTGAATCTTGCCTTCCCGGTGGAGATAATCCAGTCCTAATAATAACTCGCGACAAACAATGGCAATGTGCGCCTCGCTGAAGACCCCTGGTTTCATCTATGAACTGTCAACTTTCCTTTCTTACCTGGTCAATTGAGTTTTAGTTCTCACCAGATCCAAACAAGAACCACCGCCAAGGTATTCCATGACAATCCATAATTTGTGACCACGCAAAAGCTCGCTTTGTACTGGGTGACGTAGGGGCTCGCACAAGCTGCCAGGACGGATATTTCTTGCTGGATCTCGGCGATGTCGTCCTCGCTCGACTCGAGATCAATCTGGTGCGCACATTCGACATCAGCAACCTGTGCAGTTATGGCTACCATGTAAAATAGACAACGACTTACGTGCTTGATCGCCACTATCTCCCCAGTCGCCTTCTCGATGCCCTTGTAGACAGTGCCAAAGCTCCCACCTGCATTGACGATTCAGTTAGTTCAATGCGCTGCTCAATCGGAAGGTGTATATATATAGAGCCACTCACAGCCCAATTCCTCCATCACTTGATACCGACTAGCCATGTCGCCGTCGGCCGCCATTTTCTGCACAAACGCTCAATTGCACAATTGCGCTGGAAACTGCCAATGCGACTTTTTCCTTTCGAGCACGACGGAGAACAGCGGCGGGTCCAACGACGAATTGGACAGAGAGAGGTATGAGGCAGAAGGTGAAGCAGAAGAAAAGCGGAGAGGGAGAATTGTGCTCTCTTTACTCCGCGAGCCCGAGCGAGAGCTTCAGCCTTCAGCAGCGCCAGAGCTCGCTCGCAGTTAGTTAACTTAGGGTTGGACCATCGAGTCCGTCGTCAAACACGGTCGTCAGGAGCAACCGGCGGCGCTAACGGCGGCGGGCCAATCACAGACGTCGATAAGAGATCCGCCGATCCGCCGCATTCGAAGCTTCGACGCTTCGACGGCGCAAGAAACAATAGTAGTGGTTGTCCCTTGCCTGCCATTGTATGGTGGGATACAATAAATACAATAATTCTTCGTCCTCTTCGCGATACGGGAGGAGAAAGGTCACGGTCACGCGCGAACATTGCTTCAGTCCTCTCCGATCATCACAAGTGTCCAACCTGCTGAGTGAAAACAAGCATGACATTTCAATTGCAACCAGGTAACCACTGCATACAAACTAGAAACTGCCTTGTCGGGCTACAATTGTTTACTCCCGTATAGCCTTCCTACTCGAGCTGGACAGTCGGTACCAGCCACGCAGTTGACTGGAATGCGGGGATTCGGGCTTATCCCTTGGAGGCGTGGTTGATCTGGGGTAAAACCAGCGAATTTTACTCTCTGCTTGCAGTACAACTCATTGAGGCCTCTGGCCTACCACACTCACGACCCTTCCTTGATGCACCGCAACGCCTTGCTCGGTCTCTTTAACACTGTTTGCGAACATGTCGGTCCACGTCTCTCTCGTCAGTGGTGCATTCGGTGCCTGCGACTTTGGCGGGAAAAAGGCAGCACATTCTTCCCACACCATCAAGTAGTCTTCGGTCCAGCCCTTGTAGTCCTGCTTTCTCTTCTCGTGGGAAAGCAATCGTGCATTCTGGAAACCGAACTGGCTCAGACGTGTGTCGAGTACGTCTACCCACTCATTGTTGATGCCTTGGGCCTTTTGACCACCCTCGAGCACCCGCACAATGCCCTCACAGGCCAATTTGGATAGCTGCGGTGAAGGTGACTCGACGACCCATTTATCGCCTCGGGTCTCTTCCCATTGAAGAAAACCACCCGGCTTGAGAAGCTCCGAGGCAACAGAGAGTATCGGCGTCAGGTCGCCATCAGGTATCACACTAACAAAGGCTCGAATATGGACCACATCATAGATGCCAATTAACTCGGCGGGGAGTGGCTTGGCAAGGATGTCAAGCTGCTTGATGGATACCGAGTTGGGCAGGTAGGCTGCATCTGGGAAGTTGACGGGGTTGATGTCAAATCCATCCAGCTGGGCTGAGATGTTGTTCTTCACAAAGTGGGAGTGCAGCTCAGTCAGCCAGACGCCATTTCCACAAGCGAGATCGGCGACTCTCAGGGGCTGGGAAGAAGCTGCCAAGGACTTCTCAATGCTCGGCTCTAGGAGATAGCCGATGGTATTTTGAAGAGAAAGTGCTGCAAGTGCAGGCGAGCAGAGGTTCGAAAGTCCCTGGCTGGAGCGAGCCAGAACGAGGAGGCGTCGTAGTTCTCAACGTGGGAAGAGCTGGTTGCCATCTTGACATATGTCTCTCTTTCTCTCTTTTCTTGTGGACGGAAGAGCGCAACGAAGTTCAAACCTCAAGCTCACAAAGGAGGGTTTTATTTATCCAGCTGGGTTACAGACTGACAGCTGAGGTCGTGTTGGGTCAAAATTTGCTCTGATTGGGTCAAACTAGCCACTTCGCTCAGCTGGCCCGAAGTTACTCCTCAAGACGAGTAGCTCAGATTGCATTATTTATATTCATGCGCTGAAAATACTTTCTACTATTCTCCTGCTATGTAGTATAACTATATAACTACTATATACTGGCACTGACAAGAAGGCATTGTTCTCCGAATTTGGCATAGCTTCAAAAGCTCGACCTGTGACAAATTAGGTTAAGACAATGCGGAACTAAATATTAGCGACGTTTTTGCAGTTCGCAATAACAACTCTGCACTCTAATTGTTCAGCTTTTTCTTTTAGCGCTTGGATTGGTATCTGACAGTGCTAGCTACGAACTACTGCCTATTATTGAGGATCAGAGACGTCAGTCATGTCAGCTCCGCGCAATGTCGCCGCGGTTCTGCGGAGGACAAGACCGTCTCAGCAGACAATCTCGTCGTTCTGCCACGCTCGCCGTCCGTTCAGCATCACCAGCGCTCCCCGCGCAGCAGGCGCAGGCGCCTCCAGAAAAATCCAATTGACCGCGGCGGCATACCCCCAGATCAAAAGAGACCCCAAATTCGCGCAAGTGGCGAAAGAACATGTCCAATACTTCAGAGAGCTACTCGGCACGGACTCCGCACTCATCGACGGCATCAACGCCGATGCCGAGGACGACCTGGCTCCGTTCAACGGCGACTGGATGCGCAAGTACGGCGGCCAGACACGACTGGTCCTCAAACCGCAGACTACGCAGGAAGTGAGCAGAATTCTGGCTTACTGCAATGAGCACAAATTGGCCGTGGTGCCTCAGGGAGGTAACACGGGCCTCGTTGGCGGCTCCGTGCCCGTGTTTGACGAGATTGTCATCAACACGGCGCGCATGAACAAAATTCGCTCCTTTGACGATGAATCGGGCGTTCTTGTCGCAGATGCGGGCGTTATTCTTGAAGTAGCTGACTCGCATGTGGGCAAGTGTGGTCACCTCTTCCCGTTGGATCTTGGGGCCAAGGGATCGTGCCACATTGGAGGAAATGTCTCGACCAATGCAGGCGGTTTACGGCTCCTGCGTTACGGAAGTCTGCATGGGAATGTACTGGGACTGGAAGCCGTCTTGCCAGATGGGACCATTGTAGATGCTCTGTCTACGCTCCGGAAGAACAACACGGGCTACGACTTCAAGCAGCTGTTCATCGGGTCCGAAGGAACCATTGGCATTATCACGGGTGTCTCCATCCTCTGCCCACCGCGTGCCAAAGCTGTTAACGTGGCATATTTTGGTTTGGAAAGCTTCGAGCACGTGCGCAGGGCCTTCCGCGAAGCCAAGGCCCAGCTGTCCGAGATTCTTTCAGCCTTTGAATTGATGGACGGCCGAAGCCAAAGCTTGGTGCGTGAGTCTACTGGCAACAAGCAACCTCTGGAAGGCGAATACCCGTTCTACTGTCTGATTGAAACCAGCGGCTCCAATGCCGAACACGACATTGCTAAATTGGAAGCTTTCTTGGAACACGTCATGGGAGAAGGCACAGTCGCCGATGGAGTACTCGCGCAAGACGAAACACAGATCCAGTCGCTCTGGCGTTGGCGCGAGGGCATCACGGAATCGCTCAGCCACCTCGGAGGAACCTACAAGTATGATGTGTCGATTCCGCTCCCCGAGCTCTATCAGCTTGTGGAAGACTGCAAGAGTCGCCTTACTGAGAAGGGATTGGTGGGCGATGATGACTCGTTCCCCGTTCGTGCCGTTGTCGGGTATGGACACATGGGCGACTCCAACCTGCATTTGAACGTGGCCGTGCGACAGTACAACAAGGAGGTCGAGAAAGCAATTGAACCCTGGGTGTATGAGTGGATATCCAAGCGCAATGGCAGCATCAGTGCAGAGCATGGGCTGGGAGTTGCGAAGAAAGATTTTGTTGGATACAGCCAGAATGATACGAACATTAAGCTTATGAAGCAGTTGAAGGATCTGTATGACCCGGTGAGTTGCTCATTCATCTCCCTCTCTTCAGCCCAAGACTCGGAATAGATTCGGGATTCTAATTCGTGTTTTACATACAGAACGGCATCATGAACCCATACAAGTATATATAAATGTTATAATAATAAAATATATATTTTTTGTTTTCATTCCTGGAATAAACAAATCGCCATCCGTAGACATAAAACGTCGACGTCATCAGGTCTCCCCACTTAAGCCACTCTCCCAGATCAAACATCCTCCATATCCCTGAGGGCAACCAGAAAGAAGAAAAAAAGCAAGAAAGAGGAGGGACAATGTCTCATACAGCTTTGATCACCGGTGCAACAGGCCTGCTCGGCCGCGAAGTCACCAAGTCCTTCAAGCAAGCGGGATGGTTGACTGTTGGCCAAGGGTTCAGTCGAGCTGCCCCGCCGACCATTTTGAGAGCCAATTTGGAGGATCCCAGCGATGTGAAGAAGATAATCGATGAAGCCAAGTAAGTGGGTTTTCTCTTTCTCTTTTGACGTGTTGGATCAGTCTGAGAACTCTTTTGGCGGCATTGGGCTAATGCGATATACATATAGGCCGCAGGTAGTTGTTCACTGTATATCCACCGTTTATAATCATGATGAGCATGAAAATCCAAGGGAAAAAAGAAAAAAGAAAAACATTGCTGATAAAGAATGAAGGCGCCGCAAACCGACAGCCAGATGCCTGCGAAAACAACCCGGAGCAGGCACGCAAGATCAACATCGAAGCCACGCGCGTGCTCGCAGAAGAAACCTCCTCGCGAGGCATTCTTCTCATCTACATTTCGACAGACTACGTATTTCCAGGCACCGAAGGCGAGGCCCCTACGAAGCCGACTCGGCGACACACCCGCCGAATATCTACGGCGAAATGAAGCGTGCTGGCGAGCTGGCCGTGTTGGAGGCCACCAAGGAGAGCGGCTTGGGACTCGTGTTACGCCTGCCTCTTCTATACGGACATGCAGAATACAACGGCGAAAGCGCCGTGAATACCATCCTCGATGCGGTTGAAAAGAGCAGCAAGGACGCCGCGGCAGGTATCAAGATGGACGACTGGGCGCGTCGGTATCCCACAAACACGCAAGACGTGGGACGCGTCTGCAACGACATTGCAGTGCGATACATCAAGGATAAGAAGAATATCAAATCGCTACCTAAGATTCTACAATTCTCTGCCGAGGAGGAGATGACCAAGTATGACATGGCGCAGCGATTTGCAAAGATTCTGGGCGTGGAGATTCCGGGGATGATTCCCAACAAGGCAGGGAATGACCCCAATGCTGCTGTTAAGAGGCCATTCAACACGCACCTGTCTACCAAGGTGCTCCGAGAACTGGGCGTCAATGTGCAGGCAGTCAAATTCGATGACTGGTGGTACGTTTCCTCTCCTTCTTTGTTGGCGGTTATATGAAGTCCGTTGCTAACTGCCTGGGTTGCAGGCGAGCATACTTGAAAAAGCAGTGAACTATCCACAACTATCCACTGCCCAGCCAGAGGAATGGATCAATCATAAACATACTTACCTAAAATGGATTCTGCTTGAATCCGTCGGACATGGTTCATGCAAGGCATATGATAGATCAAAGGGATGTTTCCGTATTGTAACAATGACTTTAAAATAGATAGAAATAGTTTAAATAAAATAAGAATAAAACAGAAATAAAAATAAAGATAAAAATAAAATAAAAACTAAAGGAAATGAAATGAAATAAAAGCGCCGTGTTTCAGCCAACTGAAGCCAAGACGGCTCGCGTGCCGCGACATCAAAAAGGCTGCAATGCCCGCTTTATAGCCCGGTTTGCTATGCAATTTCGAAATCCATCCAAAGGAGAGAAGAAAGGACCGAACGGGAACAAAACGGGGCAAAATAAAAGGACAATGGGGAAAAGGATAGTATTATTTTGCTCCTGTTTATCTCCCTCGCCCAGCGTTCATTCGACCAGCAGCACGACAGGATGGCAGCGCTTTGAATGGAAAAGACTGAAAAACAACGGCACACGATCAGTTCTGCGCAGTCTCGGATACGCGCATTGCGAATTGGCCCAAACGGATTGAGGCAGGCGAGCGAGCGAGAGTGATCCCTTTATTGACCACTGATCACTGATCTATATTGCACTGTGCGACCTGTCTGGCGCTCTGGTGCTCTCCCAAGGCACATTCGATCAAATGCGATCCCCTTCAAAAGCATTCTGGTGGACGGCACAGAATATTATCCCCATCTACCCAGACCCTGCTATAATAGCTATTATCTGTGTGCAGTGCCCTCCTGAGAACACATAAATCTCGCAACCTTGCTTGCATTTGCTGCCAGGTATATTCCGACAATGGGTGCCCAGCTAGAGACCTCGTCGGTAGAGACGACGGCGACCCCTAAGTTTTCCCGCTATCGATCCGTTCGACGGATTGCAGCTGAAGGGCAGAATCAATGTACTGGGGAAGCCTCCCCTGCCAAATCTCCAAGTGCAACCATCGCTCGAAGCATGTCTCGATATCGCCGGCCCAAACAGCCTACCGCTACTACAACGGCAGCGGCAGATCATCCTCCGGTGCCCGCATTACCGCCGTCGATCCAAGTCCCACTGGTAGCTACTAGCACCAATGCCAGCAGCAGCGCCTCCAAACACACCGAAAGAGAGCAAGGCCCCTTGTCAGACGATGAAGACAAGCTATCTGAGGCGGAGAAAGCGCGGATGAGAGAGGAAGCCATGAGGAAGTTGACAATGGCAGAACGGCCCAAGACAGCTGCGTCAGGAGTGCCGCAAGGCAGCCAATCAAAGGCTACGTCCATTCGTGAACACCGACGGGGTTCTTGGAAGGATAAACTCGGCCTGGCAAACCACAAAAGGCAGCCCTTCCAACCGCAGATTCTGAAAGCGGTCAACATCACATGGACTCTGGCACACACACTCTTGCTCCTGGCATTGACGCGCCTGTCTCTGCTGTCAATGCTGGCGAGAGAAGAGTCCTGGTCAAGTACAGATCCAGCTCCATCAAGCTGCCAGTGACACCAACCACGCGAGCCAAAGAACTTATCTACTCTGCTGCCAATTGCTTCTCTGGACGTATCGATCCAAAGAGCGCCATTATCGTCGAGTCCTTTTCGTCACTGGGTCTCGAGCGACCGTTACGCCGTTACGAGCACGTGCGAGAAGTTCTGAACTCGTGGTCGGCAGATCATGCGAATTCCTTGATCATTTCAGACTCTCCCTTTGAAGGCGCCACTCAAAAGCTAGAGCTCAGCGCTGTCCCGGCCACACAGCCCGCAGACGCAAAATTTCACCTGTATCATTCTTCCAAACCAGGGAAATGGGACAAACGGTACATCACCTTACGCGCTGACGGCCAGGTCGTGCTGTCCAAAAATCAGACGCGAAGGAAAAGGACTTTATCAACATTTGCCATATGTCTGATTTTGACATATACACGCCGACTGGCCGCCAGCTCTCAAGACCATCAGACCCCCAAGAAGATCTGTTTTGCTATCAAGAGCCAACAGAAGTCATCCATGTTCATATCGACGGAGAACTTTGTCCACTTCTTTGCAACAAATGACTCGACGCTGGCACGAGATTTCCATGACACAGTGCATGGCTGGCGAAGCTGGTATCTCGTCCACGTCCTGGGAGTCGGGCAGAAACCGGCAGAGGCAGCCAATGCAAACGGAACCCCCAAGGACATTGGAAGCTCGTCGATTCACCAGCGTCATGTCTCAACCGACTCTGTCCCCTACCAACTAGGCTCGTTTAAGCCATTGGTGGAATTTGGGCGAAATACAACAGACCCTGCCACTGCGATAGTGCGCGAGAAAACAGACAGCACGTCGACGCGAGACATGTTCCTGCGGAAGAAGAAAGCACGGGACCACGCGCCGCCTCCTACTTCCTTTCCTGTGAATGTTCCCACGCTCGACACAAAACACGAGTCTCTTTCTCCTGCACACGATGACGACTCGCCCTTTTCGCCAGACAGTCTTCTCGGCAGAACATACAGTCAACGCCAGACGGCTCAGCGTGAGAGAGGCAGAGGAGAAAGCCGGCCCATTCCTTGCCCATGGCTTGCTAAAGAACCTGAGCCCAACCAGCTCCGACCAGTTATCTCAGCACACGCCATTCAGCGGCGCGTCAACTCGGCAAAACAGTCGATCAAACACGATACGATCGCATCATGAAGGCGGCGGCGGCGGCCTTCTCTCACATAGTCGGTCGGATTCTGTGCGCCAAAAGACCAAACCTCTAGTTGACCTCACGCCTACGTATAGGGAACCTCCTCAACATGTACGCAAGGGACACGGAGTCAAAATCGACGCGGGGATCCCACTTGTGGAAGCAGCCACTGGACTGGAACCTATTCCTGGGGTGCCTCCAATTCCTTCGGCGACAACCTGGAGAAGAGACGAAGCAGCAGCAGCTCGACCAACCACTGCAGTGAACGAATCCTCATCAGCATCGATCGCGAGTGGTCGTCGTCGCGCTAACACGGTGAAAAGCCAGCACCATCCCTCTCCCCATCCCCAAAATGGCTATGCGAGTGGTGGTGTATCGGATGCTTCTGCTGCTACTCCGTTCACGCCCAACGGTCTCATAGCGCTTTCCAGCAGCAGCAATAACAACAACAACAACAACAACAACAATAATAATAATAATACAGCTCACGCGCAGGCAAATGCGAGCATTGGTCGGGGCGTCGCTACTGGTGATCGCAATGCCACTCGTCCGCTGCTTGATTTGGGTCCCCAAAGCCCGTTTGTTGAAGGCAGCTTGTTGCGGAATATAGAGCGAAATCAATGATCTCGCCAACATGTCCTCTGGAGCCTTTTGGGATTGTTATACTTGTCCATGCTCGATCGAGGAGTGGAGTTCTTGGATGTTTTCTAGCCTATACCCTTGTTTTTCTACTGTCACTGGTAACTTAGGGAGTAATAGCGGAGCGCTATTCTATTTGATTAACTATTTGAGTAACTATTTTATTAACAAGAAGAAAAAATTCCAGTCTAAATATTAATAATAAATCTCACTCTGTTGTAGTTAACTATTCAGCGCAGCAAATGACGTCGCCAAAAGCGGGACGACAGTATCCCCACTACCAAGTCTTGACTTCGAGCTTTACCAACAACCTCTCACAACCCCTTTCCACGATTAAAATAGAAAGAGAAGAGAGAAAAAAAAAAGATATGTCCTGGTTCCAAAACAATTCACCCTCCCCTCGCTCGCGAGGCAGCTACCTCATCACCGACACCGTCCTCAACGAACTCCCCGAAATCAAAAACTACAAAGTCGGGCTCCTCAACCTCTTCATTCAACACACCTCATGCGCGCTTTCACTGAACGAAAACTGGGACGAGGACGTGCGCGCCGACATGAGCGATGCCCTAGATCGGATTGCGCCGTATGATAAGAAGGGGAATCTGTACAGGCATAGTGCTGAGGGGAGGATGATATGCCTGTATGTTTTTTCTGTTGTGCTCTCTAGGTGAAGACAGATTTACTGATTACGGAACTCAGGCTCATATCAAATCCGCCCTTGTTGGTGCGAGCGTGACTATTCCCATTTCTAATGGCCGACTTGCTACGGGCACATGGCAGGGTATTTGGTATCTCGAATTCAGGGCGAGTAGGCATTCGAGGAAGGTGGTTGCGACGATACAGGGTGAGAAAGCTTGAAAGCTTGACTTGGTAAACAGCGGCCTCTCCTTGACGGGTTCAGTAAAGATATACAAAGTTATGGCTAAAATAAAGAGCTGTCTATGATTTTCATGACTATACTTCGAGTAAATGTACATAATGAAGATAGAACTTAATGAATCAGAGACGGAACGCCGATGACAAAACAGAAAAAGAGAAAAACGAAGAAAAACAAAAGTACTTCAGACTCAACAATCATCGTTGCTCATAACCACCTTCAGTGATCCGCTGGGCCTCTTCCACCTCGGCGACATCTCCAGTTGGTTCGAGAGGGTATGTCGTGCTGGGCAAGGACTTGAGGTACGCTTTATTTTTCTCGTGCGCCTGTTATGATCAAATCGTTAGCCAGAACGAAGCACGACGGAGGATATGTTTTGATCGACTTACAAAAGGTAAACCGCAGTACCCGCATGTAGCAATCTCGGGTTTATCGGTGTTGATGAAAATTCGCGGATGACCCAGAGGACCACCGCCGCCATCGCAAGAGACTACTCTTTCCTTTGTCCATCGGACGGGTTGTTTGTGAATCAACTCAATGGCGGCGTAGGGTTGGGGCTGTGCGTAATATTGTTAGCATTTACTCCGGGATGTTTGTTCGGCGTATCAAATAGAAAGGAAAATTGAGAACGTTTCCCAATTTGAACCGCCTGTAAACGAGGCTGCTGACCTGAAGTTCCATGATTGTCTGCTCAAAGCGAGGGCCGGTCATGGCCTCTGCTCTTGGTCTCTGGTTCTTCGCCCAGGTCGAAGCACGGTTGGGAGCCTGCAGGTGACGATTCTGCTCCGCCTCCGCAGGGTCTCGACAAGCTTGTCATCAAAAGCGCCCATTGAGTCAACAGGCACAGCATTGGTAGCAGAAACATTGGGGACGGGCTTCCTGGGCGAGGGGTCGTTGGGGTGTAGAGTGTTTTCGCTCCATCGAGGGGCGCTCACGGAATAAGACGCCCGTGAAGTCACTCGTGCCGACCGCGATGCCGACAGAGCGGCAGAGGCGACTCTACCCTGGCTGAGAAGAGCATTGCGTCGGATAACGTGCACACTGTAGGTTCTTCAAGCAACGCGAGTCAATGGTGATGTTGCGGAAGCGGGAATTTGGAGGTTTGGGCCAAGCTCGGGTTCCGCCGTCGCAAGATCCACGGCTGACGGCATGCCCACCAATCAGAGGGCGGGCATTAGCTCGGCCGACTTGCTGCATAAAAATTCTTGAGCAGACTTGATAGAGACTACAGTGTGGACCAATTTCGGCGACGCGAATACTGCATTGAAGGAAGCAGCCTTTGCAAGGACGACTTGACAGCCATACTCGATAATATCAGCGCGTCCCTAAAAATGTCTGGCAGTCCATCGAAGCCGGCGAAGACCATGTCTTCTCGGCTTCTCACCATGAAGGTACCTACGCAACCTGGGACATGAATAGAGACACTCATATACTCATGCTTACATTGTCTCTAGTTCATGCAACGCGCAGCTGCCTCAGCCATCGACGAACCAGAGACCCCATCCCCAAGCGACAACGCTTATCATCCAGTCGGCCAGAAACACCCACTTCCGACTTGGACGCCGTCAATGCCGCTCTTGCAGCCGAGGAACAAAACGAGCAGAAGCAGTTGCGCGCCAGGCTGCCGAAGCAGGCGAGACGAATTGGGTTTTGGATTTTTCTGCTGCAAATCCCGCTGCTTCACCCATGTCTGTGTCTGCTGCGACTTATTACCCTTCGCAGCCTATGATTGTTGCTGCTGACTCGGTGGATGCCGAGAACCAAGCAATGGCATATGGGGGCCGTAGGAGTTATGGGAACTTTCAGCGCAAGAGTAGACATCCAAATGTGGTGGTTAGTTGAGAAGCGAAGCTACAGATTTATTGTCATATCTATGATTACCATACTAATTCGTGCATCTGTCTCAGCACGTCAATGAAGATGGAACACCGGTAGACGCCACAGATCAGCAGTCCTCAGAGGCAATGACGGAAAAACAGAAGAAGAGAGCTGAAAGGAGAGCTAGGAAGATGGCTCGGGAGCCTCGGCTGGACAAATTGACAAGTATATCTGGAGGGCGCAGCTCCACGATAGACGTACGTGGCCATGGACACGGTAAGAAGAAGCATGGGAAACATTCTGGGAAGAAAAGATCTAAATGAAGTTCCGTTCAATAATTCGAATTCACGCTGTCAAACTCTATGTTGCTATACATAGATTATTATTATTTATACGTCTTGACTCGCACACGCGCCGCATGCTGCAGTGTATCGAATATACAATCTAAAAGCGATGATCGTGATAAGTCATTACATGAACGCAACGAATTCGTTGGCCCGTCGCGTCTTGCTATGCAACTACTCTCTTACGTGAGTGTGCAGCCCGTACGTCTCGGAGTCTTCCCCGTCGCCATCTCCAAAGACATCAGAATCGTTATCGGTAAATTCGTCTCGATATTGTTTGGTACCACGGAGCTGCTGCTCGTTTAGATCGTCTCCTTCAACAATCAAATCGATGTTGTCTTCATCGAAATCGTGAAAGCCAAGCTGGTCTTCTTCGTCGCGAGCCAGAGTCGACGCTGCTGCATTGACGTCTGGGTCATCTGAGAAGCCTCCATGGGGACGCCCTGCAGCGTGATCATCTTGTATGGATTGTCGGATACCGGCGCGTTCTTGAGCTTCGAGCTCTTTTGCACGTGCCAATGTTCTAAGATGAGCAAATGGTTAGGCGTGCGCCTTGATTGAAGGTAGGGTTTTTCTTTCGAGAGATAAGCAAAGAGAAATCACCTACCGTCTATAGATATATATACCAGTGCCGACGCCAATAGCAAGTGAAATTATGATGCTAATGATATTAACGGCCTTGGAGCCAGCACTCATCTCTTCATTCTCCGATAATGAACGGATTCTGCTTCCAATAAAAGCATGAATCATGAATTTAGGTGCTATCAATGCCGTGGCGAGACCGTAACTGAGAGGTTGAACCGTGGGAAATGTGGATATCGCACCGTTGCACAATGAATACGGCAGTGGGCAGAGTCGGATCATGCATAAGAGTTTGAGGCCATCGTATTTGAGAGTCAGTGCGAGCGCAGCGAATCGCTTGTCATTCTCCAGCATGCGATGAACGAACCCCGAGAGCACTGTGCGGCAAACAATAAACGACATGGTCGAGCCGATTACAGAGGCCGTCGCGTAGACAACCCATCTAAAAAAGAAAGAACAAAATCAGCCATATGTGTAGGGGTCCGCAAGAGAGAAACCAAAACGAACCCTTTCCAAAACCCAAAAGAAAGCCAGCTATCGTTCCCAGTGTCGCCCAGCCCACCACTGGCGGGAAAGATACCACGATAATCAATAGCCATACGACAATATAGGCCAACGGCGAGCGTTCCCACTTCTCGGCTACTGGTCCGAGCCAGATAAAGATTTGACCTGCAAGTATCATAAAAGCTACACCAGCAGCTACGCAAAGAAGCAAGCCCACGCCGGCAAGTGTCCTTTGAGTAGGAGTCATCTTATTCCATCGATTCCGCACCGCGCGAGATGCAGATTTAGCTTGATTGATGATCTGATCCCGAAACGAAACGGCTTCCCCATGGAAAGACGTCTTGACGAAAGCGGCGATTGACTCCATGGCGGACGTATGCCAGCAAAGAGGGAGACTCCTGCTCTTCAGAATCTGAAACTGAAAGTGACAAGGCCCGCGCAGTGGAATGGTAATCGGCAGGCATTGCAAGGAAAGTGGATTTTTCGCTATCGGGTACGAGACGAGGGAGCAGAAGTCAAGTTCTGCACAGATGTATATTATTCCACCCTGGAGGAGTGTGAAGATTGAGAGCTATTTCTTAGCCCTCGCTGGCAGTCCTGGTCATCGGTCGTGGTGGCAGTGCAGTCTGAGAATGTCTGACGATCAGTTAACTATATCATGGAAGACTCTTCGTTAGTTAGCTTAATAGATTCTTGTCTTTGTCCAGGAGTAAGACATGCATTCCTACCTAGACTGGCGCTGGGTTTTATATTGATTGCATGGCAGAGATGATGATCCAAGGCGACGGAGGTTTGATGACTGCCCGAGAGCCTTTGCCAAGAGAGATCGGTACGTTACGCGTATTGTCACAGATGGGTGTCCATCCAAGCACTGTGATTGGCCAGATGCGAATCTTACGGACATCCCGTTCGCGCATTACAGGGGATAGAGATGTCACGTCATATAATTCAACTGTTTACATTTCGTTTCTTCTCTTTGTTCTTTCTTCAGAACATCAACCATCCGGTGAAATATCAATTGCACCCTCTCACGATGCATGGTCAAAGGATATATGTCGCCATCGATGGAACTACATACTTCTACAATTGTCTGTCTGGCAGTGTCTGCAGGAAACTAGTTATCCCGGCGTTAGATCAGGCTGGAGTGGCCATTATCTCCGGAGTCCGTTTTCTACGCCTTGCCATTGCAATAAGACAGATATCATTATCTACTAATTGTATCTAGTCACAGGCAAAGAACCTTCCGCCTTCACCTTGTCAGGTGCATCCAATGCCGTTGTCTAGTTATGTGTTTATGCGTTTCTCGGAGGATGCACCCAGCGCATCATGCGATTGTAGTCTATGTAGTATATAACTACACCTCTGGTGGTATGCCTGATTGTATACCGAGTATGATAGTTGCATGTATCGTAGTAGATCCTGTTATGATACTAGTGCTGCTACTGCTATTATTTTAACATGTCTTATGTTGCTGGCGTATCGGAAGCCTGACAAGTTAGGCTCTCCTCCGCTTCCTTCCCCAGGCCGGGCATTTCCTGCATCAATCATTCTTCTTCTTTATTCCGCCCCGACGCTCCCACGCTCTTCAACTGTTTGCGCCCTGCCTCTTGCGGCTACTTTTGCATCGCCTTGCCATCTTTAGATTGTGACTTTTGCCTCTTCCATCGCCGCCTTGTTTGGACACGTGCGATACGATGTAACTCTCGTCTGGCCCCTCCGTGTTTATTCACTCATCTGCTTTGCGACATCTGCTTCATCAACCACCATATTGCACACTGTGCCTTTCATCAAACTCGCATTGCTCTGAATCTGCTTTTTCCATCTGTTCCAACGTCTGGTCAGCTTATCGAAGATCAGCATGGTCTCCGAGGAGCTGTTCGAGCTTTGTCAGCCGGTCCTGCGAAATGCCAACCTTGATGAGGAGGAGCTGACAGAACAGTTGGAGGAACTGCTGCGATCCAAAACTACATTGACTGGATCGTCCCTGGAGCATGCCGTGCTAGATGTTCTATGGCATCGGCACAACGAAACCAAGCCCGGTGCGTCACCTCCCCAGTCGACATACCGTTATCCGCCGTTCCTCTCCAGCGCCATGGCAAGCGGCACGGGCTGCAACTCCGATTTCCTCCCCTTCGATGACTGGTACTAGCCCTGCGGGACCTTCCAGTTTTCATCTCGCGCGAGCTGGTCTTGCCCGCGGTCCTCGCTCTTCCACGGCCTCTCCTTTCACTTCACCACGTCCGTCCCTCGTCTCGCTTTCGCACAGCCCATACCGCATTCACCGAGTCTAAATGCCTATGAATTCTCCGACCAGAATAGTCAGACTTCTGAGTTTTACGGTGATTTTGGCAGCGAAAGCAACGTGGATTGGCTGGTCGCGGATGATGCGCTCAGCGTCACATCCTCCGTGGGAGGTCTGAGTGCATCTGCCCCAGAATTCGTCCCGGATATGAGTCCCCACGACATTCTTCGATCCGTACTGGGAGACAAGAAGACCAACGAGGAAATCGAGGCAGCTCTAGAGGTTAATGGCTATGACCTTGGCGCTACAATCGCAGCGCTATCCGAGGAACCTGCAAAAGATGAATCCCAGAGGCTAGATGAAGGTCGCGTCCTGGTGGGCAAGTCCATGACGGTAGAGCCGGGTCGCCCATCGACTCCTTCTAACCAAACGCGCACGCCTGTTGTATGCAAGTACTGGCTATCTACGGGGAGTTGCTTGCGTGCAGACTGCCGCTTCAGCCATGACTTAACCAACCACATTTGCAAGTAAGAACGCATCCTTTAATTGCAGCTCTTGTCAAACAGCGCTCACTAGTTGATAATAGGTACTGGATGATGGGCAATTGTCTTGCCGGTGATGGATGCCCCTTTTCGCACGATCCTACGAGCCTCGTAGGCAATCTGAATATTAGTGATGGGTCAAACCAACATCTAACAACCCCCAAACGAACTTTCAGTTCGATAATAATAATCAAGAAGCATTTCCAGCTTTACAGCCTACCGGCGTTCCAGGCGAGCAATGGCCACCTGCGCACATGCGCAAATATCCAAACCATGTTTTGATTACTAGCCCGAGTGGCAGTACCTCACCCTTGGCAGGGGAAGGAGGAATGGTTCAAGCCGTCCCCAATCTCGGCCGACAAGTCGCCATCAGCAACGTGACTTGAATCCGTCTCCGCTATCCGTGGACGACCCGGAGGCTTTCCCAACGCTAGGGCCATGCCAGCAAAGAGCTCGGGCAAAAGCATCATGGCAAGCGTGGAGGCCATAACAACACCAACAAGGAGGCCATTTCAAACTCCTTAGCTGATGTAGTACGCATGTCGTCTCCTGGACCGGGTAAAGGGAAGAATGCAAAGCCCAACAAAGAAAATGTAAAACCCGTGAACTCAGCGCTGAGGCTCTGGCTATCCCAGCCCCAAAGCACATTCCCTGGCTGGAAACTGGACCTAGGGCCAACCAACAGTACATCAAATATCGCACAGATGCCATTCGTCATGGCACTGTGCGAAACAAATTTCTGCAGAGGTAAGTCACTTCTTTTCCTGTACCGTTCAGTAGCCTTTGAGAGTTCCGTCTAAAGCAATGATTAGTGCTGCACAGGCGTGGAATAGAAACGACGCACGAGCAGCAAAGGCGCTGTCTCTTCGCGGCCAAGCCGAAAACGAGGCGATGCGGAGGTGTCACAGGAAGCTGCTCGACATCTCTATGAAGAGCGCAGCCAACATCTTGCAAACAGTGGCCTCGACGATGCTACTGAGGAGCTTTATGTAGATCTACATGGCCTTCACCCGGAAGAGGCTGTCAAATATCTTGATCAAATTCTGACGAAACATTCAAGCGAAGACCGCATTCTTTATGCCATTACTGGAACTGGACATCATTCCAAGAACGGAAAAGATAAAGTGGGAAAGGCGGTAAAAGTATGGTTGAACGAGTTGAAATACGTCTTCCGCGAGTTCAGCGTGCCTGGCGAGCGCGGTGGCTATGTAGGCGGTGTCCTGGGCATTGACCCTACCAATTATGACAAGGAAGCTGTTGCGAGGTACCATAGTCAGGTTGACGGCCAGGCTGAGACTAATAACAGCCAACCCGCGCTTTCGATGGGGAAAATCCAGCTCCTGAAGCGCGATGATGTTGTGTCGTGAGCAAGACATTGCTCCAAGTTGAACAAATACTCCCATTGATGGGAGAATGACAGGAAATATCGATCCCTGGATTGAATTTTGTTCATTTCTTTCTCTCTGAGATTGCCTCTTCTTCCTTCCTATTTTCATTTCTGTTTCCATGATTCAACGAAAGCTATGATCTGGATGCCTCCTGTACCACGTGGAAGACTACTGCTATTTTCCTCTT
The DNA here is from genome assembly GCA_020137715.1 of Talaromyces trachyspermus. NCBI lineage: Eukaryota > Fungi > Ascomycota > Eurotiomycetes > Eurotiales > Trichocomaceae > Talaromyces > Talaromyces trachyspermus. Next base: position 5,634,921 of record JACGXQ010000015.1, on the reverse strand, counting down.
GTGGTCATGCTTTCGTGATGATAGATTCAATTGGATTTACAAATATCTCATCTCATTTTTTAAACAGACATAGGAACCAAAAATATCAATACTCTTTTGGATTGAATGATATATACACGTACCTTCACTTAGCTACTTATATGATACAATCCTTTCTCAAGTCTATTCCGGCTCTTGTCCCTGCCACTGCTCTCGTAATCTGGCAACATCCATTCCACAAGCCTCTGCTCGGCGCATAATAGCCCTGGCCTTCTCAGCTACAGGAACATCAATCATCTTCCCATCAAGGGACCAGGCACCTCTGCCAGACTCAGCCGCTTTGGCATCAGCAATAACGACCCTGACAGCCCATTCCACTTCGTTCTCTTCCGGACTGAACACCCGCTGCACAGTATCCACTTGTGTAGGATGAATGCACTGTTTACCATTAAAGCCGAGCCTCTTCCCGGCCCTTGACTCCTCTTCCAGCACTGCGGGCGGCCGATTGGGCTCGTTGGATTTATATGCTGTGCAGACCAAGTCAATAGTTGAGGGCAGATCATGCGCACGCGCGGCCGTTGCTATGGCCGACCTTGCGAACAGGAACTCCGTGAGCGACGGTGTCCGCGTGAGGCTTAGATCGAGCGCAAAGTCCTCTCCTGCGAATATGAGACCCTGCAGTAAGGGGTCGCTTTGCATATGTCGTTCAGGTTGGTGATTGATTTCGCTGATTCGATCATTGCCAGTATGGAAATGGGGGTCGTGAGAGAATTGACTCTCCCAACGTATGAGCGATAACATCGTTGATGAAGGTGAGGTCTGATGCTGAGTTGACTTTGGGGACAACGAGGGTTGTCAAGTTGGGGATTGCAGCTGGGGTTATTGGTTAACAACAACAACGACGACGTCATCAAGCCAGGGGTTTGAAAAGAAAGATAGATGCTCACAACTTCGGTCAGGTCACCCAGAGCCAGTCCGCTGTCTACAGAATTGATTCTGACTGCTCGTTCACGGATTTGCGACGGAGCAGGCTGGTCGATGGCCCTCCGTACGAGCATGCGAGCTTCTGCTTTCTTGTGCGGAGTCACGCTGTCTTCAAGATCGTACGCGACGCAGTCTGCAGCAAGAGAGCGGGATTTATTCAGGAACCTTTGGGAGGACCCGGGCACTGTTCAACAATGTCAGGCTCTATCTATAACTATCATCTGGGTAGAAGGATGCGGGAAGAGAATCTCACCATAAAGCAGAGCGCGTCTCAGATTGTTTCTCGCCGCTGAAGCCATACCTAGGTAATGACCGAACGCTTAGAAAGAAAGCTATCAAAAAAGCCATCAAAAGAGAGAGATATGTAAATTTATATGAGTAGTTAGAATCTGCGTAGGTGTAAATACAACTCCGCTGACCAAAGAGCATATAGCCGTCGTTTACCTAGGTAGCCGATATAAGCCAGGCATTCGACTGCTGCAACAGATCTACCTAGGCACTTTTCTTAGAATAGAGGACGTCTAGATTAGACATCTAAGCCAGGTATCTAGGACAAAAGTTAGCGGTGTCTTTTCGAGGTTTTGTCTAGGTGGGTTAGTTATTCGCGGGCAAGTATCCTACCCTTTACCTACGGTAACCTACCTCTCAGAACCTGGATACACTGGGATCGTGTAAGTAGGAAGAGTTTCTCCCAGCGCCAATCGACACAACTCTACTACGTATTGTAGTATACTCTACTTCGTATCGCGTATGAGTATGCTTTCTCGTAGGTATGCTACATCTAGATGATTCTGCCACCGCTTACCGCCCTGAAGTGACACGCAAACATCGAGCTGCGAAGAGCTTCCCGACTGTCAACATTACTCGAAACGCCAGAACAAGACACCGGGATTGCCATTCAGTTGAATGCAACGCCAACAATGGATCCCACACCTAGACAAGGCGACTTGAACTGGCGGCTAAGCGCCCACCCTATTACTCTACTCTTCTTCCTAAGCTTCCGCATTGGTGAGCCCCTTCTTCTACCACACTCAGTTTCAGACGCACCCAACTGATAGGTTGAATCGATAACAGGAGTCTTCTTATGTACCTCTTTGGCGTCTTATTCATTGACAATTTGTACGCGTTCCTGGCAACCAAATCCTCAAGCCTCAAGTCCCAAGGTTTCCGTGCACTCTGTCTGACAATTGAATAATTCTAGCGTGCTCGTATTTATCATCACTCTACTCCTTCTATCCGCCGATTTCTATTACCTCAAAAACATCGCCGGTCGACGATTAGTTGGTCTTCGCTGGTGGAACGAAGTTAATACGGCCACGGGGAATCGCACTGGGTGTTCGAGAGCTCGGATCCAAATGTTCGCACCATCAACGCTACCGACAAGCGGTTTTTCTGGCTTAGTCTGTATGCCACGCCTGCCCTGTGGATTGGATTGGCCATATTGGCGCTTGTGAGATTGCAGAATGTTATTTGGCTCAGTTTGGTTGGTATGTATACCTATCTATCTATTCTCTTATATCTCTTGCCCCTAAAACCGGTGCTGTCGAGATTTATACTAATCCTTTCTTTCTTCTCATAGCTATTGCTTTGATTCTGACTATCACAAACACCCTTGCCTTCTCACGTTGCGACCGCTTCAGCCAGGCAGGTTTCTTTGCTAATAGCGCGCTGTCCGGGGTATTGCGGGCAACCTTGCCTCTGGGCTTCTGGGAAGATTTTTCCGGTAGTTCTTTGTTCTTTCCCGGTTTTAATCACTTCATCCACGCAATTGTATTCTATTCATATATACCAGACGTTTCTATTTCCCTTATGAATGGGTGGTGTTTAGGGTTACTGTCCAGCGGTGCGCTCTATCGGCCTGCATTGGTCTTGAGATTGTGAATGCCAGCGAGGTTGTGTATGTATATATCATATGATAAGCAAGATGTATCCATGAATCATGATGTTGCTTGCATGACTACGAAAACACTCCATTCCCCATGGCAGCACAGGAACCGTCTTCCTTTTAACCGGTCTCTCTCCAGCTCGTATCTATTCAGATTTCCTCATCCACGAGCGTGCTATCCTCTTCGCCGCTGAAGATATTTCCTTCCACAATGCCCGCCCTGCAGAACCTCATCTACCGGGAACCCTCGTTCCCGACGGTCCGAGAACGAGAGCGATGTCAGCTCCGACATGAGCGAGATCTTTTCAGAGCGGATCCGGGGACGCTGATCAAACATAGTTAACACGAACACATAAGAAGGAGCAAATTCCTCAGGGCTCGCCGACATTTTCCATTCATCATCGGCATTCCAACTCTTGGGTCTAACTCATACCAGCTTCCTGTACTGCACGAATATTTCTCGGTCATTAAACTGCACAACACGGCATTGAAGCAAGAGACGTCTTCCCTTCCTGTCCCCGAGGCTTGATAGCCCAGCAACGGGATCGGATATGTTGCAGAAGCTCAAGTATCTCGGCCATGGCTGATGCCGGAGAGAGATGGATCAGGAAACTGTGCGCTCTCGAAATACGCCTGTCTTTCAGCTTGACCGTTCTCAACATGCACCTGAGATGGACAAGCTCCAGCAGCTAGTGCTGAAACTTGTCCATAGGCCCCGGATATTCGTCAGTTGAGCCGATGGACAAGCCTATAGATTCAACTGGGTTCCCTGAGCAAGAATCTGCAAGTATCGAATGGCCAGAAAATAGTCAATTCTTAAGGCACTTCTTAAGAAGTGACTGCTGAAGTTCAGAAGTCACCTGCGAACGAGGGGCAACGAAGGACAGATGCCCTCACGCCTGACACAAGCTTAACGCAAAGCCTTTACAGACCTCTTTACATCCCATGCCCTGCCGAAGCAATATCCCAACCAAAGATCTCCTCGGCCAAGTTGGAAAAGCTCAGAATAATCCTGCTTTCTTGCTGATTTTTCATTGCTGCTAGCAGCCAGAGGACTACCTAAGCCTAAATAGTATTAGCGCAGGCGAGCACGATGTATGGACGCAGAAAATAAAGTGAACGATATGGGAATGGCAAGATGTCTGTCTGCCTGGACAAGAAATAGACGTCGGATCGTCGGATACGCGAGGAGATTCAGCTTTAAACGCTTTAATTAATTTTAAACGGGCTGCAGGCCAATCCCATTGACCGAAACCATCTACGACTCCACGATGCATGCGCCAAGCTCCAGTTTCATGCATGTCCTTATCTTTAAACGCCCAACTCAGGTACTCTTAAACCGCCACCTTGGAACGGGAAGGAAAGTAAGGGAACATCTAGAAGACTAGGACTTGCGTGCTTTCGAGTCTCAAGCAGTGTCGACCAATCATTACAAGAATCCAAGCAGGGGTACTGATTGTGCGAAGAAAGCACCGGGTATTGGCTATTATTCGTCTCACCACGCAACAGAAATGCAAGGCTAGTCGGTTAGTGCGGCGCAGCAATCCTCATGACTCAGACAAAGAGATTGAATTGTTTAAAATGTGCCCAGGACCAGGGTAGATGCAGCTTTAGATTGCCTACTCGTGCATCGTGCTGTGACACCAAATTTAGGGTGCTCCTACCCTACCACCTCTTCCCGCATTTCTCGACACCAAACGGGAACATTTCTACCAACTCCCAACTTCATAGTAGACTCGCCATTCAAAATGCATCATCTTGGTGTTTAAAAGTACTGTTTAAAACTTCATCAACTCGACTCACCTTGGAATGTGTTCAAAATCACTACTTATAAATCCGCCCATCTCGCTCGTGCAGACCATGGCTTTCGTCGCTTCGACCTACACAGCAACCATTTCTCGCATATTCTCGACGCCCACAGGCTAGTACATTCATACGATGGCTGAACAGCTCCTGAACCAGCCCAATGACAATGACATGGTAGGGCGGACTTCTATCATTCCTTTATCCATTAAGACTAGCACCCGAACTGACCAGTTCTTCGAAGGCTGCTCCTCCCACGCAGGACGTGCTTGTGCTCGAACTGGAAATGCTTAATGATGAAATTCGTCGCCTGAACGATCTCGTAAGCCGCTTCGAGCAACAGAGAGCAGCAAGCGGAAGAATCGACTACCAAATCGCGAGAGTCACCCGGAAAATCTCCAAGCTCACCAGAGAACTTACGAGGCTTCATGAGACCAAGAGACTCATGGAACGAGGCACAGTTGATATTGCGAATTTGCCAGGAATATGAGTTGTTGAATGTGAGGGTCAATGATAAATCAGAGGGATGTCTTACAGCACCAAACGGGGTTCTTTACCGCACAAGACAGTGCATACAGCACCAATCGGGATTTCTTACAGCACCAAACAGATCGTTACCAAGATTAAATGGAAATATCACTAACATCTAATGAGAGCGCGCACTAACTCTAAATAGAAATGAATACTATTGGTGCAAATTCTATTTGAGGTTATTACCTATATATTTATATTTAATCCTATGTCACTGACCCTCTTGTGTTTGATAACTATAAGCTGTTCTTATTCAAAAGATATATCCTTATACTCGGGTAAGCGTAACTAATCGATCAAAAGAAAAGAAAATTAGATTCTGATAGTTGGTTTTAGAGTTACAGGTTCAAGTTCAAATTTCTCTCGATTAGTTGTATGTACAGACCATATATTCACATACGATACCGATTAGGTTCTAGCGTCCCACAGGGTCATGTGACCATAAATGGTTTGAGAAACTGAGGTGAGAACGCGCTTCCCTTGAATCTAGAGTCCTACCGCTATACGGCTAAAACTGTGAAAATTTGCCGTATTTTTAAGCTGGTCCGCATCTTGCTGGTCACTTATTTAGTCTGTTAAAGAGACTTCAATCACACTGGCAACACTGTAAGGTGGCTGGCTTATGCTAAGTATCCGCAGCTTGGGATGAGCCTCCACAAGGAGATCAGACCATTCCTGTCTGCTTCTCTCTTTGCCATTCAGCATAACCATCATTTGGAGATCAAGGACCTTGGAAAATCAGCATAATGCCGCTTGTATGACCTGGAGTCGACGTACCTAATCATTCGATCTGTATGCCAGGGGAGAACTCCAGGTTCGGGAACCACAGTATCAACGATCACAATACGCGCAGTTGGCTTCATCACCGTTGCAATATTCCTCAATATCTTAATCGAATTCTCATCTGCCCAGTCGTGAATAATATGCCGGAGGAGATATACATCAGCCGAAGTCTGCGGGTTCGGTTGAAAAATCATGCACTTGAAACTGTATATCTGAGGATACACCCATTTCAGAGACATGGTCTTGGAGTTTGGAGCTATGGTCCGCGATATCTTGGACGATAAACTTCAATCCAGGAAATGCTTTGGAGATTGCCACGCTTTGAAACCCGGAAGAACCGCCGACCTGCAATATAGAATAATGAGGGACTTGTTCTGAAGTTCCAATGGAAATTGGCGGCTTACATCCACAACAAGGCCGTTAGCATGCTTCCCCAGTCGTAGCCGTCGACAAGATGGGAAGGATCATGGCCACCCTTGGTAAAACCTTGCATTGCTTCTGCAAACCTAACTGCCCGCCACGGGTACTTTTGCAGCAATCCACCAAAATAGCCGTTAGGCTGATTAAATGTCAAGGCACATGCCGTGTGTCCAGGGCTAGAGGCACTAGGGTATTTTTGCAGAGCATCTGGAAGAGCGATGAAGCTCCGAAATACTTCATCATAATTATGTCCCAACCATGACGCGATCTTCGGATCGGTAACCAGGATACGAGATGCCTCGGAATGGGCCACATAACCAGGCCTTGGTTCGTGGAAAGGTGGTTAAGCATGGCATGTCGTAAGATTCTTGTTAAAGCGTCGACTTGAAGGCCACAGGCTTGGCTAAGTTCCGCGTATGTGATATCTCTGTCAAGCGGAACATTTTCATGAATTTTGAAGTGATCAATCATGTAGTAACATAGGTGATCATATTTTGTCTATAACCTCTTCAACACTATTAACCGACCGAGAGGTAGTTTCGGACTTACCACAGCAGCTGTAACCTTGAGCCACTCAGCCGGCCCCAGGGCAAAGTACTGGAGGTCGCTGGCTGGTTGAAGCAGTTCGAGACGTGCTGAATCAACGGCAGTCGATTCTGCCTCTTTCACCTGATGCTTCTCCAGCAGCTGCTCCACACTATGCAGTCGAGCTTCAAGTGTTTTGATAGTTATTCTGAGACCTTCCTGTGCCATTTTGCTTCCAATAAGTCGATATCTAGATGGAGAGACTTTTCGCCGAGTGGTTGTGCAGTAGAAATGCTTCTGGGGAGAATAAATACATCTTATATTTACAGCGTAATTTGCCCCATTCAAGCCTTGATTTTCCAGGTCAAGACCCGTCTTCCTTCGGCTGATGACAATTGCCGGCAAGGATAACTACCAAGCTGAGTCATTGTGGTGTTCATCCAGCGACCTTGCGGCCGCGCTCCTATACGGCTACTGGGGAAGCAGACAGAATTTACACAAAGCTAGCTGGTTAGGGAGAGACCGCTATTGAGCTTATCCACTAGACTAGAACTATTAATAAGAGCTGGCAACTTACTGTACCACAGTGCCAGGAATTCATTCATGACATTGAGCGCCAAGCTTTCTTGTCTGAGCTATCTGATTTGAACATAATTGTGGTGCTTCGTTGGAACGCTAGTTGCAGTTAATGGCAATGACTAAAATGGGCAGAAGCTAGCGGCCGACTTTCATATACCGGCCCTCACCGCCTCAGGAATAACCCCACCTGAGGAATGATTTTGGGGCGTGATGTATAGTTATACACCGGCTTTTTCTAAAACACCCGCCTAAGCCTTTTAAAGTTATTTGAATTACAAGCATTTTCATATACAAATTTTTAGTATTTTTGCTAGTTGAAAATTTTTTCTAAAATTTCCTTGCTAATTCCTCAGGCCTCTATCTTCATCCTAGATTCGTCCACTAGGTGAAGCCCTAGGACGTCACCTAGATTCATCTACGAGATTCGCCCACTAGATTCGGGATATATCACGTGCCTAGGCCTTACGTAGATCACGAGATCCTCCGGTGCCACCAGCCACTGCGCCTAGCCACTATACCAAGCCACCGAGATCAAAGCACGTGATCAAGTAATGAATCTAGGATGAATCTCGCTGACGTCCTAGGGCTTGGATGGTCATGTGGATAGTCAAACCCTAGATTTGCTCTTTTGGCAGTACACGTTCACCCTACGAGTCCAAGAAGAGTTAGGACATGTGACCTCGGCTGAGTCACCGGGCCGGTAAAACAGGGAAAAGTGCGTCATGCGGGGAGACTAATTCGGAAAATCCGGGGAAACGACGCATCCAGAACGAAAAATTGGAGTCTCGCTACGTCAGTCAGTCAGGCCGTACTATACATACAGCTGTATGTTATAGGCTATGTAGTTACTGGCGTAGTGACTCTAGTATCTGCATGGCCTGGCACGTGCTGCAGACTGGCGGCACTGGCCCATGTGCGATTGCAGCCAAGTTGCGCCAAAAGGCACCATCTTCACGATACCTTCACAAGAGGCACGCAGACACTCGGCCTGTTATTATTGCACAGTCCGGTCTGTATGGGCTGTTTCCATTACCCCAGCAAATTGCGCCATTGGCCGCGCCGCCCAGTTTCTCTTACGTTTTGGGGCCCGCCGCCCGGCAAAAATTTTCTCAGGGCCCGCCCAAAGTCAGATGACTGCCAGAAGTGGTACCTTCGGTACCTGAGAACCAAGGCAGTCCACGATGCGGCCTATGACTATATAACCCCCTTTCTTCCCCTTTCGTGCCCTTTCCTCCCCGCAAAAAGCCATCATCTATATCCCCAACCTGTTTTGTTCTCTACTGCCCCTCCTGCCTCTACTCACTCTACTCCATCTACTCACACCATCTCCATGTCTTCATACCAAGTCATTGAGCCGCACCCGTCAGTGCCCAACACTCGCCGTCCAGCGCTGCACACCTCGCGCGGCGGAGCCGGCAATGTCATCTCGCTGCGCAACACCAAAACCACCGACTCCCAGACTGCCACGGGGCCTGCGTCCCTGACCCGTCTGAACTCCAGCAGCCCGGCCACCTTCAAGTCTGGCCGCGGCGGTGCCGGCAACGTGCACAGCAGCAGCGAACGCGCCATCTTCAGCTTCGACGAAGAACTAGAGCGTGAAATGCGCCGCGAAAAGGAGATTGCTCCTGTGTTCCATGTCGGCCGCGGCGGTGCCGGCAATATGGTTCTCCGCAGCGTCGACCGCTTCCCAAACCCCTGGAGCGCAGGGAGTCGGGCACCAGCTCTTCCAGCAACGAGTCTCTGGCCGATCGTGCAAAGGACAGAGCTCGTCAGAGCCTGGAGCGCACCTGGAGCCGGATCACTGGCCACCAATAGCGCCGAGGTTTTAAGTCCAGAAACGAAAAACGCCATACCTCTTATTCATTCTCATTCATCAACGAGACCACGATCAACCTCCCAAAAGTTATTGCGATTTCCTATCTCAGTCTCAAACGACGGCGCATCGGCATTTTTCCTATTCAAGTTCTTCAACCATTAGCGAGGTCACAGGAAGCATCCAATTTCTTTCTTTCTTTCTTCTTCTTCTTATTCGTTGTTTCTATAACTACCATGACTCTTATGTCTCTTTGCAACGAAGCGTTCTCAATGGATCTTCGTATTAGCACGATACCCTTTGTCTGTATGATAGCACACTATAAATAATCATATTCGAATAAATAATCACCACTCGTCGAAATATTCTTCCATATAAAAGGATACCAATTATCTACATACGTCGGCCATGACTCGCCAAGCCACTGTTTATTCACTAAAAGGAATTCCCACCACAATTCACCTCATTTCACCTCATTTTGCCCCGCAAATGCAAAATTGCCTGTTTCGGCAGGTCGGTCCCATTGTTGCCTGTTTTGGAAAAGCCAAGACCTATGTAACATAACTCTACGCTAGCCCATTCAGGACACACATGAGCTTTACATTCCCCAGTGTCTGGGATTTATGCTGCTGCTGATATATCAATAATTCATTCGAGGTATGCGAATTAACGTCATTACCCAAGTAATATACACTTATAAGTTATAGCAGCCAGGTGATGAGAAAGACTTGCATAGAGTAGCCCTACGATAGAAAATTTATATTCGTAAATACCTAGTGTTCTTAACTACTTAACCAGCACTGGGTACAGTACATACACATCATATTGACTCATCCCAGATAACCTTGGAAGGAAACGCCAGTTCCACTGATCGCAGGCAGACCCCGCTATGAGTCGTGTCCAAGGTTACAAGCACAGTTGGTGAGAGTGTAGAGCTTTTTCAAGTTGTCCGGCAGATAGCTCTGCCCAGCAGTGATCGGGAGCGTGCCGTTCAGGTACTGGGTGATAAAGCAGGGACTGAATGCATCGAGGGGTAGTAAGTTTTCTGCCAACCCTTCTCACCATACAGGGTCCTTTCGTGAAGCTGAAAGACAGGCAGATTGTAAAAGCAGGTTGGGAGTTTGCCGCTCGTAGCCACTTCGGTGACATTGACGGTCACAGCACCGTAGTACGTATTAGTAGCGTTTATGCAGGCCTCGGCGTTCAGAATCATGTCTGGGATGCTAATATCGTAGCCCTGGATGCTGGTGATGGTGTCATTGGTGGCTTCGGCCTGTATAAAGAGGTCTTTGGAACAGGACGTCGAGCCCGGGTAGGCCAGCATGTAGCAGGCGCCCTCAACGTAGAATTTGGCAACGCCATCGCAATCGCCCTTGTCGATATCCGCACCTTTCACGATGTAATAGTCACCGTCAGCCAGCGCAGCACCAACTAGGTACTGTTGTATGGTTCTGGTGAATGTGTTTATAAGCTGCGCAAAACTGCCACTGTCGATGGTGGTTACAGGCCTGACGTTGTAGAAATAGTTGGCAACGGCGTTCTCGAATGGGCCCGCGAGCAGAGGAGCTGAAATATTGCCCGGGGCGTAGTTCGGATATTCGAAGATATCGGTGGAAACATTGCTGAAGCCATAGATGGTCGCGTTCACCAGCGCCCCCAGCGCGACAGTCATACCAGTCTCAAGATCCTCTTCAGTTGGGAGGGAAAAGGTGTCCGGCGTGGGGAAAAATCGAGGATGCTCTGAATGGTGCTTTCTCCCGTGTTGATGGCACTGAAGAGACCGCCGGGATCCGGAAGGACACTGCTGCCGATACTGAGTGCGGTGTTGAAGCCATTAAGGAAGCTCTCGAAGGTCAAAGTATTTCCTGTCCTCTTAGGCGTGAAGGTTGTGGCGATAGTCTTGATATCAAAGGAGGAGAGGAAGCTAGCCTCGTTGAAAGCGTTGTACCATTGAACCCAATTGGCGTACAGCTGCGAAGCCAGGAACGTCGCATAATACAGGCCACTGGAGATTTTGCCGTCATGGCAATCATCTTCACTCAGTACAGAGCAGAAGCCGGTTCCTTCCGTTGGGAAGTGGGCGCATGAATCTTGTAGATGACCGTTTGTCATTCTTAACAACCAATCCGTGCTTTGCTCTAGAAGAAGAGAACAAGGTATTAATTGACAGCACACTTTGCGTGCGAAATGAGTATGAACTTACCACCTGCGAATTCCTTAAGAACTTGGTCAATGTAGGTAGCCCCCAAAACCACGACATCGTTAAGCTGATCAGTGCTATTCATATCAGGGCCACGCTCCAGCATTGAAGGTTTGGGTTGACATCCAATTTCTGGCCACCTAGATCAGTCTCCAAGGATTCGTCGGAAAGTCCAGAAGAGGTGGTGTTGCCGCCGATATATTGATATGGCTCATATTCTTCCAAGTCGATCGCCCACTCACCAGTTCCTTTGAAATTGTAACTCTGGTAGAGCAACGTGCGATTTTGCTTATTCTTGTCGTCCATGTAGCTTACCCACTGGGTGCTATTGTAGATCAGGATGTTGGAGGAGTCAGCGCCGCTGTAGAGCGACAGGCCACCGTTGGACACAATCTCATTGATTTCGGCATTGGAGATGTAGCCTGCTGTTTGTGTGCATGGTCCTGGCTGGCCCGCCACGTCCCAGGTGCAAGTTGAAGTCCAGCAGCCCGGTGTAGTCATGTGGAAAGAGCGGCCGTAGCTGGCAACGCCTACCACGATCTTGCTGGTGGCCACGGGCGCCTTGGAGATCATGGAGAGCGCCCACATCGTCTCGGTCAGGTTGACATGGCTTTGCAAGCAATTGCCAGCCGGGCAGCCATCTTGGGACCATTTTGAATCAAAGTCCCAAACCCCGTGCAAGTCGTACGTCATGTAGGTGATGAAATCCACGACGTCCGCCATCTCCGCGATAGGGAAAGCTTTCAGATACCAGTATGAGGCCGGGGCGGTGATAGAGAGTGACTTGTCTGGCAAAGCCGCACGCATCGCTTTGAGAAATTCCAGGTAGTTGGCGCCTTCGTCATCGCTGCCTGGAGGGATTCCCTTGATATCAGGCTCGCCGGGGTACTCCCAGTCAAAATCCACTCCATCAAGGTTGTTGTTATTGACAAAGTCGGCGACATTCTTAACAAAGGTATCACGGTTGGCCTCACTGACACCTTCGCGGAAGATCATATAGGTGTCAGGGCCCGTTGAGAAATCCCAGCCACCGAAAGAAATGATGCGCTTCATGCCAACCAATGAAGTGAAAAGTCAAACTGCTGTTGTTGGCCGGAAACATCGACTTCGAAGTCCGAGGTGAGGTTTCCGAACCCGAACAGAACGTGGGTATACTTGGCTGGATCGATGGTGAAGGCATTCATGTCCAGGCAAGGCCGGTCAGCGCTGTTCGATTCAAAGTATCCAACATTGAAATAGTCGCCAGGCTCTGTGGCGTCATTGACGATATCTGTTCCACAATTCCAGATGCAGCCATTCGAACCAGGAGGTGCTGTGCCAGGGCTCCAGTGGCAGCCTGAGTATAGTTACAGTAGTCGGGAGTATTTCCACACTGGCCCCAAACATCACAGCACACGTTGATAGGACAAGGATTCAAGGCGGCCCATTCACCGGCGTCCGTGGTGCCAGTGAAGTCGGTGCCTGGGACCTGAGGACCGCACACCGCGTTGGCTATCGGAAGTGGCAAGGGCGCAGTACCATTCGAAAGGCAGATAGATGAACCGGCCTGCAGGTCATTGCAGCCGTACCAACCCCAAGTATCGGAGTTGAAGCTATCGATATCATCCACAGTTATCGAATATTCAGTTGCGATTGCCCAACATGAGTCGCCGGCTTGCACATCATACGTGTAGCAAGTTCCGTTCGCTTGGGGCTGTGGCGGGTCTGAGCGACGCTCATGGGAAGATCTCCTACTCATTGTGCTGTTGGACCCTGCAGGCGCAGACAAACCGGAGAGATTGGTGGAAGCCAGGGTGGTAGACACGTTATTGCTCGTGGTGAACCCGGAGACGCATTCGCCATCGTTCCAGCTTCGCACATGCTGCTGGACAGCTGCAAGATCGCCGTTGAGGTCTACCGCAATACCCAGAGTATCGCTTGCGGTTTTCCCACAGTGCTGCAATGCCATGCTCTGATAAGAGCCTGTGCCTTGAAGTACGTTGGTTACTGCTTTCACGGCGGCGTCGATGTTCTGGGAAGGTGGACGCTGCCACCGACATACACGCCTACGGCCACGTGTGCAGAGTCCGAGAACGCGAAGATCGACGACTTCTGGCAGTGTCCCGTGATGTACGTCGAGACATCTTGTAACATGGACACACCGGCGCCGGAGCTGTTGGTGACTGCTGAGCCTGCAGCACTCCACAACCCAACCTGGTAGGAACTATTGGACTGCGAAGAGGCTGTGTTGCATGATGTTGCTCCGGCAGCATTTTCAGAGTACCAGTTTCACCTAGAACGCAACTGCGGATCGTATGGCGCTTGTCGCTGTCATTCAATGCGCTGTAGACCGCGAAGTCTAACAGCATTGTCTCGTTGCATAGAGCAACTCTTTCAGCGCTTGGGTAGACAAACCACTGCACGGGGTCATAGCTGTCGCATTGACTGGGGCATAGAGTCGGCCTCTGCACTCGAGCACGAGCAGAGACATTAGCTGGGGAGTTGAATGTATTCTCTAGCGCGGAAGCCTGGCTGGTGGCACAAGCTTGATCAACGAGCCAAGCGGCCAAAGCCCCGAGGATGGGAGCTTGGAGCCGCATTGATAGTTCCACTTCAAGGTGTGTACGTAGAAAGAAAAGGAAAGAAAAGAGTGACTTGTCTGAGGAATCCCAATGTCCGTAGTGCTGGATAGGCCTTTATATGTCTGTTAGCTACCTCAATCTTCGCTCAGCTCCTGAAGCCTTCCAACGGTACCTAATGACAGCAAATGAAACAGTCAATCCTACCCTGGTGGTCCTTGTTTTAGCCTTAAAAGCCATGTTTAATTAGAATTATACTATAAATACATGGTGATACTTTCTCCAAGAGCCAGAAGGTACTCCGTAGTATGTATGCATTGGTTCGATTACAGTCATGCAGCTTATTAGCAGATTTAGCGCCTTGAAGAGTTTTTCTAGTTTAATAATAATGATTTGCTTCTATATGCAATGTCACCTTCGTGAAGAATCTAATTTAGATGCCATTACCTAGTTAGTTTGACTCTTCGTTGTCGTCAGGCATTGATATATGGGAGAAAGCTGCATGATCTCCACAGTTACCTTCACGTTTCAAATGACGGTATGAAAAGAAGCTCTTGGATCTATCAGAGGATGCTCTATCACCGAGAATAGACGAATTACCTCGGCTTCGGCTTGATCATGACCATCTGACATGGAGATTTAGCAATGAAACTCCCAGCGTGCGAAACACCGTCCAGAGCAGTATTTTATAGTGGGTCAAGGCAGGCATTATATCTCTAGTGAAGAGGCTTAAGAGAGTCTAAAATAGTTAAAAAATAAAGTTTAGTACCATGCAGGTGCAGCCCTTAAGCGAAGCTGTTAATAGGTAAATTTTATACTGGAATATCAGGTGGTGAATAATTTAGTGCTTATGTCCATACGTCGTCCGTAGCAGTGGGTTACAATTGCCTGGTGATAGACACAGAAAATCTACGCCAAGACTTCTAGCTCAGCGATGGTGAAATTGTTTCTACATAGGACATAGGACATAGGTACATACTTCTATGCACACTTAGGGTAGTTAGAGTACGGGATTTAGGGCGTGCCTTAGGGCTTAGAACGATGTCTACCACCGCTGGCCGAAAGTCTGGGCAAGATTTCTACCATATGGATTTCTGTGAAACTGCGTTTTATGGGGAGGTGTAGATATTATTATATTTGGTTACATCTTACTTCTATTCACGGATTTCCTGTCATGGAAGGTGAAAAGGTAGGAAGGATCTACCTGTGGTATTGTACTGTACCATTTTGGATACTGCTTCAAATGCCAATCCTCTAGTATGAAGTATAACTGTATGGGCCAGAACACCATGTAACCACAGGCGCAGTAAAGCATACTTAATTCTCATCTACAAGCTTGGCACAAGTGACAAGCCTCGGTCTCTTGAAAGTCGGCGTGGCCGCTGTGGCGATTTGATATTTCTGACCCATAATAACTACGGAATAACTACATGTGAATTGATGTCTTGTATGTATGTAAATCTTTTCGTAACATCAAATTACTGATTTTTGGTATAGCAAAAGCGGCTAAGAGGGAATCCCATCCTCTGATTTGCTAGTACTGGCTAGGCATGAAAGCTTGGCGAATATAAAAATACTTTGATACTGTATGTATTTGTAAACGTAAATTTGCGTAATTACACCAGCCCTAATAGTTATTTGCAAGCAAGCCCTAACCTGTAGTCAGCTCAGTATGATGAGTGAGCAATAGAGCAAGCACTTGCTTATATGCTGACTCTATTGACTCGCCAGTACGGAGTACGTGACGACTACGCATCGGCGGCTTAAAATGGATGATCGATGCTGCTTAATTAAGAATAAGTGGGCTGTATTTTTTTCCTACGGTGTACTCCGTACAGCTAGTCCTAAGGTAGTGCCGATCGTTAAACCCCTGACCGGCCATGCCATAAAAGGAAAGGCACGATATCAGCAAATGTAACTACTAACCAGTAGACTTTGGAGAATCCTCCTGTTAGCCCTAAAATCATTTCCCGTGCTTACCTAGGTGTTTGGTCGCGTGCCGTGGCTTCCAAGTTCCTACATAGCTGCCATTGCAACTACCGGCCCAGTAACATGTCAGTGCGAATCTGAATTATCTGTCTCTGGCCCGACTATGAGAGACGGTACTATTACAATGCTGCCGCACCAGTCTACCTTATACCATATAGGGAGTGGCGGCTTCTATGCCGAGTCCATGTCCACCAGTGTTCAGCAAGCAGCAGAAACTACACCGCACTCGTCGATCACCATAAGTCGTATGGATCCATTTATCGCGGCCTCCGTAACTAATATCTAGGTACGAGTTCGACATATACTTCAACCAATATCACTACCTTCGTTCACTCATCGCTAATGGATTATTATCCTCATTAACCAAGTATCTATTTAAGATAGCTCGCTGACGGTTGACTCGAGTCATAAAATTTCCGACCAGCATCACAATCTTTCGTTTCACTGTCGCTGCTACACCTAATATTCTTATATGTAGCCTACTCAGCATACCTTGGGTATACTTGTCGTTGTAGTCAACTGTTTAATGCCTAAAACAGACTAGCGCGAGCTGCCATATTTTGTCACCTCACACCGCCCCGAAATCACCAACCTATCAAAGAAGCTTATCGATTTGCTGCAACACTCGACTTCACATTTCACAGCGAGACACACGAGAACACGCGACGCACCTCCTTAACAGACTCTGCATACAACCAGCCTGAGTGTCTGAGCATTCAAAGATTTCAATTACGATCAGGAATATTACAAGAAGATTTCGTCCGCGAGTCTTTCTTCACTTGAGCGCGCGCTCTGAAAAAGCGCAACTCTTGCAAGATGCCAAAATATAAGTTTTTCTTTCTTCACGGTCCTCTCTTTCGAACGTAAAAAAGGAAAAAGCTGACATTTTTCTGCACTCTTCTGTAGGACCTGCCCTCGACGCAATTCATTCTCCGAAGAAGACGAAGATAATGCCAGGAATAATATTCCTCCAGAATAGTTAACTAATGCGATTGTTTCCCCATGACAGGCGATTATTGCGATGTCTACCTAACGCATGACTCGATGAGCGTGCGCAAGGCTCACAATTCCGGTCGAAACCATCTCCGCAACGTGGTTGAATATTATCAACGTGCGTATCTCTTTTATCCAACTACATTTTCCGCTACCATACATATATGTAAGAAAGATATTGACTTTACCATCGCAGAAATCGGCCACGAAAAGCACAATCAGTAATTGACTCCATTACAAATTCATACGCTGCCGAAGGACAAGCGAATCCCATGTTACTTCAACAACACCCACACCCTGGTGCCCCGGGGTCATTTCCGCCGCCGCCAGCATCATTTGGATTGCCTGGTACGTATCCCGTATACCGTTGGTGCACGATAGATATTTCGGGAGGCCATTCTAAAATTTATGATAAATTTTACTGATTGACGAACCATTATACAGGACGACCCGGTCAAATGCCACCTCCATTCGGTATTCCGCCTCCAGGCGCACCGGGTGGGTTACCTTGTACGTTTTCCCTCTCCACCCATCAACCATCATACGTTTTCGAGAAAACTAACTGGGAATATTTGTATTTCAGTACCCGGAGGCCGCGGCATGCCCCCATTCCAACCCCCTTCCCCATCCCCGGCGCGGCACCAAATTCGAATAATTCCGGCCCAGGCCAATCCGCTACACCACCATCCCTTCCAGCCGGCATGCCTCTTCCACCAGGAGGAGTAGGAGGAGGAGGATTACCTTTCCCACCCCCGGCTGGCGGCTTACCAGCAAACTTTCCTCCGCCACCTGGCTTTCCAGGCGCGCCTCAGGTTGGAGGAAGTGGTGGCGGTCCTCGTCCTCCTGTTGCACCTGCTGGTTCGAGCATATCGCCGCCGCCGCCGCCTGGAGGTATGCCGAATTTTGCTCCTCCTGTTCACTCTCTTCCCGGTGCTCCTCCTGGGTCGTCATATCCTCCACCTGGTTTTGGGGACAAGCGATGAATGAGATGGGAAGTATTCTGAAGAAAAAGGGCGGGGAGTGAAAATTTAGTGTGTGCTGTCATTAGTTACTTGTAAAATAATTAATACATTTAAATTATTCATCCAGAGTAGATACGCTTGAGCTACGCGAGAGCTATTCGACAACGCAAGGGATAGTAACTTATAATTGAACTGGATTACTGAAGAAATAGAATATGAGCAAGTCGAATAATCGAACAGACCAGATCAATTGAACTAAGCCGAAGTAAACCGACCAAGCACCATGGCCACGCTCTTAGCAGGAGAAAAAACAAAGATTTCTTTTTTACATACAAGAACGAAGGGGAAAAGCAACGCCAGCCCAAGAAATACAATTATATGGGAAACTGAAATAGATGACTTCATATAAATTTCCCCAAAAAGTGGAACCCATTGACCCTGATAAAGTAAGCCAGATCCCGCACATGCTGTGTTCTAATATAGGAAAGTAAAAAAGAGTAGGAACAGCGAGAATAAACGCCTGGTATATATCAGTCGACGAGTGTGACTTCTCCCGTCAGACTAATAGAGATATTGGAAAGAGAAAAAAAAAAGAAAAATGAAAGAATGCGGTTAGTGCTTTTGACAACCGAGATATGTATGAAACTTGTAATACATCCAAGTGATTTTCAACAAAAGATATAAAAAGAGTATGCAGAAAGAAAACAAAAGGCCAATATATTTTATGACATGTCTTCGTCGTAATAAGCAGACAAATGTTTCAATGACTTCAATGGTCGTAGCCTGCGCCTCGCTGCCAAGGACTAGAGTTATGCTGTTGTCTATAATTTTGCATGGCCAACGCAGACACAGGGTTGAATTCTCCCACTTGTGCCGGGGACCTATTCCGCTCAATATCGTTACCATACCCGTTGGAGTCGTATGAAGGCGGGGCATGGCTAGGGAATAATGGCACTGACGGGTCTATGGGAGATGGAGGAGCCTTGCCGATGTCATGGTTGTGATGATTGATACTGGCTCCATTTCCGCTCGAAAGCGAGTTGGACTCATCCTCGTAAGTCGGGTGATAGGCTGTCGATTTGAGCTCCATTTCTCCACCTCCGCGGGCAGTATTGGCCAGAGCGTCCAATTCTGTGTTGAGTGCCGAGTTGCTCTTGATGAACGAACCCCGATCGTCCCTCATTGGTTGGTATCGCATATCTGGGTTCTTCGAGACAATGGCGTAGATGGAGGCAATCAAGACTAGGATCAAAAGAACCAAAGCGAAAGCTGCATTATAGACGAAGAAAATAATTCCCATAACACCAGTGACCGTTGCCTGTGATGAAGAAAAAAGTTAGAAGGAGAGGTACATTGATTGTCGTGGGCAAGGAAATTAGACTTACTGGTTGATTGAAGACATTGCTGAACACAAGTAAGAATATTGCGTTCAAAAAGTTGCAAGCGGCAATAGAGATGTTGAAAACATTGGTTCTCTTATCCATCCACGGGCGGATAACACTAACAGCGACCAAGAAAGCGGCCTCAATGATCAAAAAGGCGACGGCCTGGACGACTTCAGCATTTTGCCCAAAGGCAATGAACAGGCCTTTGAGAAGTAAATAACCCAGCACAGGAATGACGAAATAGTAGGCCGTGGCTCTGTACTGCACGTAGAGAAAACCCCACTTGTTCAGACATGTCGGGTCGGAGTAAAGAATATAGGCAGGATTCTTGTGCATGGCGATAGAACGTCTAGCCAGTGCGATGACCTTGAAAGCTGCCCAAGCTAACACGACTGCCATGGACAGCCACATGATCACAGCAAGTACCACCTCGGCCGCGGAATCACGCTCGACCAATTCCCAAAAGCAAAGAGTACACATCTGAGCCCAACCAATAAGTGTGAGTCGAAACAGAATGCCCCGCATAACGATCTTCCATCCGTTCCGGAAGTCCTGAATTTGTCGCTAGGCATCTTCTTGTATTTGACCAACAATTCACAGATGCCCTTAAAAGCGGCGACACCAATCGTGACAAAGGAAACAAACACAACGAACCAAATTAGACCAGTCAAGAACATGTTTGTTACCTCCATATCGGCTTTAAAACCAACTCTTTGCATTCCCGTTACTGTTACCGTCAGAGTGTTGGGCTCTGAGCCAGACCTTTCTGGAGCAAACCTAGGCTGCGGTTGTACAGTACAGCTCCGGCATCGAGCCATCGTTTTTGAACATTGATCGATGTGGTGGAGAGATTCGAGAGAAGAGTAGCGGGAGTACCACCAGTAGCGCGTTGGTACCACGTAGCAATTGATTGCAAGAAACCGACCTCAATGATTCCCATACTCCATTGGAAGTTTTGAGTCCACGCTTCCACGATAGGCGGCATTTGAACAGCCGTTTCGCCGATCATAGCCTGGGCCTGAAAGAAACCGAAAAGGGATAAGGCATTAGCAGCCACATGCGCGGCAGTATTGGAGTGGCCGAGCCCGGAGGTAATGGCAGAGGCCATTAGGCCGAGACCCGCGATGATAGCGACAACCCATTCAACAGCCTTTTGATAGACAGTCTGATTGTTTGAAAGGTTAGCTTCTAGGCAAGCAATTCTCTCACCAGTGTCTGTCGAATTGATATATACGAATGCCTGACCATCTAGATCAGGGACGGTATAGGCTATACCAGGGATACTATTAACGACCGATTCCGAGACAGTCAGAGTGGTTGAGAGAGGAATAGGGCCGGCCTGCATCGGACAGAGTGCTTCGATTTTCAGTTCACAAGGGTTAAGTTTCTCCATCGCAGCGGTGAAGCCGTAGGCAGTAACCTTTAATTCTGCGGTGACGTTACCCGATATATCCGACATACCGTTGATATCTAGAGCCAGTGTTCGGTTGTCAGGGTAGAAGCTGAGTTTGAAAAGAGACGCTGTGAAATTCGAATTGGCCATGCATTCGGTTAGGGAGGTGGACGTGAGGAGTCGGACGGCCGTGGCCAGCGGCGCGAAGGCCACGAGGGCCAGAAGATACGAAAATGTCGTGAATAATCGCATCTTTGCAGTTTCGTGTTTGAGAACTGCGTGTGAAGGAAACAGAGAGACGTTTAACGATAACCCAAGATAAGATCAGAGCGGAGTAAGGATTTAGCGGAAATGGTATATAAATGGCCGGAAGCGGAAAGTCGTAGATGGACGAGGGTGTCGCTCGTCGCGGGTGAAGAATTCCGTTATATGTTCAAAGGTAGCGTCACCATCGGAATCTGCCCAAAGTCACCTTGTTGCGTTGAATGTTACGTCGTAGGGACCTGCAAGATGTAGGTGTTTGTTCTAGGGTATTGTCCGGTGCTAGGCGAAAATCACAGGCGGTATCAAACCGACGCAAGTGATATTTTCGATGATGATGGTGATAATGATGATGAAAGAGCGAATGTCAAACTCGGGCCGAGTTCTTTTTTCCCTTCTGCTTATTGTTTTCCTTTTTATTCCGTGACGGTTCCAATATTGCAGTCACGACGGGCGGCGACAATGGGAAAGAATGTAACTTGGTGGGATCCGGGTAGCGCGAAAGGGGAAGAGAAATATCGAGACGAGAAAAGATGGATGCAAAACGAATGTCGAGCTTCAGCGTGGGTTGAAGATAATGGCAGAGTACCTAGCTAGATGCCTCTCTGTCTGTCTGTCTGGGTTGAGACGGAGAACGAAGCATGGAAGGAAGGCCTGGAGTCGGGACAAGTGGAAGGAGATCCAGGATCGGGGTCGCACCTGCCTTCCAGGCTGCCCAGCGCTCAGGGAAGGAGGATGCCTGGCACGGGGCAGGTGAAACAGGGCGCTAGACCGGATGCAGCAAGCCAGGGAGGCAGATGACGAGGCTGGCCCGCGCTGTGGTTGGCTGGAGGAGGGAGCCACGGGACGGCGGAATTACGGCTGTCTCTGTAATCAACTTGGCAAGTAACGTGACTTGCTCGGACCCGGAAGGCCCGGCACCTAAAACAGTCTAGCTCCGAGCACGGGCGGCCAATGGTCTCGCCGTCTCGGGCGTCTGGGTCTAGCGCTAGTGGCTAACCCAGGTCCCGATCTACAACTTCGAACTTCTCCCTGTTCTAAATTTACATCATCGTAGTATAATGGCCTTGTCCTGCACCAGCCATCTGATTCAGCGGTATTCACTGCGCAGGCAGATACACCAAGGACGTGCGCGAGTATGGTTCAGTTCCTGTTTCGCCGAGAGTTGCACAGCTAATGATCAACTAGTTATGGACTTTGCAGTTGCATAGCCACACCCAGCATACGTACTCTATACTACTACTAAATAGTACTAGCGCGTGCGTAGCGTTACCCGGGACGCCGCCTGATTGGCTAGGACTGACGGCTATTTTCGTCTCTCCCTCTCCGTACTTCCTGAAACGATGAAGAAGATTGATCGGAGGTCTGAGATGTGTCTCATACTCAACTTCGGGTTCGTTCTGTGCCAAGTGAGCCAACATGAGCACTGCCTTGTCACAGATCGCAAATGTCTCCGGAAGTGATCTTCTCCCGCGTCCGCTCGCTCGGAACACTGTCAAGTGATCGTCCTGGCTGTTGTCACTCCTGATAACTTGTTCATGCCGTCTGTTGGGTTTTGGACTACGTCTTCTGATCTGCTGCGCTCTGTAGTATGTGCCTAAGCACGGACTACGTAGTTACTTGTCAGTTGTAGTGCTGACCTTATAGAATACCTTTTCCTTTCAAAGAGTCCAAGCGCAGGCTTTGCAAGAAGAAACCTAGGCATGAGTACCTACACTTTCCCTCGTAAGATACTTCTTTTCATGAATCAGCCCTATATCCCATTAACAGAGCTCACAATTTCGAAAACATCGAGTTTGGAAAGCTCTGGTCGTCCGGTCCACGTCTGAGCATTTATCTAATGCATCGATGAGTCACTTTGGCAATGTCTGTATAGAACCTTCGAATCCTCTGGGACAAAAGGTAATGCCTAGACCAGCTGCTTCAAAATGCTTTTCGAGTATACTGACTAGGTTCTGCTCAGATTGCTGGCCATAATTGAAGAAGATATATGCAATATCAACACCCCGTTTCATACCGACGCAGCGACGCTCACCTGGAGACGATTCATGGTGATAGATGAAAGTATTGTCTTTATGCGCCTGGTATGCCAGGACAATAGAGTGCTCCCTTATTTTTTCACCTGTTCACGAAATTCAGTTGGATCTAGTAACCACTGTCCCCGTTTCCTCCTAGCTCTTACTTAAGAGATCGGCTTGGTATGCCGCATATTTGGTCGATGAAATCCAGTCAGCCATATTTTGTCGTTCTTGGTCATCACTACTCTCGACGATCCTTTTAATTCCGGGATCGTGGGGTGAAGTTAGCCATTTCTCTCAATAATTAGCCATTAATACGACCGTTTGAATCAATAGACTCACTGGTTAGCTCGATCGATTGGCATATGAAAAACAACTGCATTGTATAGGTAGCCGGGGCGAAGCGAAGCAATTTAGGAAAAGAATATGGCGTCCTACGCCTTGAGACGGAAGCTGCTGGTTTGTTGAGTGCTTTCCCATGTCTCCTAATCCGTGGCATCTCGGACTACTGCGACTCGTATAAGAATGATCATTGGCGTGGCTTTGCCGCAGCTGCCCCGTCTCTGAGTACCAGTGCCCCAAAAGCGATTATACCTGGATGTACGGTAATCCAGTGGTCCATGTCTTTCATACCATCTTCATCCCTCGTATCTGTTGATTTGGGTCACATTGTCCCGCTTCGCATGTTTCTCCTGGTCGAACATGCGTATACTCGGCCGGAAAAGAAAGTTCCTTTCAATACTCGGGAATTGAAAGCAGCGCAGCCCTTTTTAGTGGTGTTAATCTTCTTCCGAGCGCGCATGCTGCACACTTAGTGCTTGCGCAGCTCGGAGGAGAACTGCAGGTGGAAGGGCGAGAGCACCAGTTATCACAAATCTATCCGTTCCAACTTTCCAACGGTCATACTGAATGACACCGGAGTAAATACCTACTGGTTTGCTAACCACCACATGTCCCAGTCGTATCCTCCCTTCCTCTGTCATAACCGTGACACTCCCACCAATTCAACCAACAGGCCAAATCGGAGGTTCGGAAAAGTCATTCGCATCTGTGTCACAACAGTTGCAACTATAATGTTTGCAGCCTGCGCCATGCCCACAATGACAATATTATGTCCCTTTGTCTGCTAAGATGATAGACGTTGCGGTCCGTAAATGGCTGCGGTAGATTTCCATGCGCCTTATCCAGCATCTCGAGAGCTGCAATAAGCTCGATCTCTAATACACAAACCCATCCTACCGTATAGTCATTACGTGTATATGTCAGTCGTGTTTGCGATTGTGGTGGGTCGACTAGTTTCTATTTTCTTCGTCTGGGCTCTCTTTGAGAGAGATTATTCCTAATTCCACTCATTAGGGATTACCTATAATATAGAAATGTCAGTTATCTAAAGTGTACGACCGGGGTAGGGCAACTCTCACTATTACAGTATAGATGAACCTGCCGGTATCTAGTACTTATGCTCAAGACTTTATAGAAAGCTGATAAGACTTAGAGTGAATATTTAATCACTCGAAGATTAGGAAATAGGGTTGAGTCAACCTTGCGCTGAAACAGACACAGCAAGTTGGAAAAGATGATAGGATATTCGTATAGAATCTCTAGCCAGGCGATTGCTCAGCCCTCGCAAGCATGGCCGCTGCTGCCCCATCTTATACGTAGTGGCGGGTATCATACAACTCCAAAGTGGTCGTTGATAGTGAATAGCCTTGCAATTGTCACGCTCTACTATTCCCATCAGCGACAGTGACAGCAGATTAATCACACAGAACACGAGCAAGTTCTGGACCTATGATGCCCTTTTCGACTGCCTTTTTGGCAATCTCGCCTATAAAATCCTGGCTTGCTTCGCGCTAGTTATGGAGTATCCGTACTGCTGTTACACTTTGCCGTGGCAAAGCCGTTGCTCTCGCTGTTCCTTGACTGCAGAGCCTCACGAACCAGCCACCACCTTTCAACGTCGTCCCACAGCCATAGATTTGCCATATGGCGAGCACTGAGTACAGAACCCTAGGCAAGACACCTGGCCCTGTCCTCCAGAACTTCAGAACAGCGAAATCAGACACCCAATGGCCATGCAAGATCAATCTCGGTTGGTCGTTGAGGGGCATTGAACAACTCATCACTGCGGCCGAAGCACATCACTAGCGGTTCCACAAGCACCAATAGCGAGAGGCCGTCGCCTGGGAGACCAGCCAGTCCGCTCTTGATTCTTGAACATCACTGATCAGACTTGGTTGGGATTGTCTTTATGGCCTATAAGTTAGTTACTGCATAGAGTAGCCATGTGCAATTAATTGGCGGTAGTTGATGCCTTCCACGGTTGGAGGGAAAGTCAGCGTCACATTCAGAAAACTACGTATATCGTAGTTATCGGATGAAGCAGAACAATGGCCATGATCCTTCTGTATGACACTGAGTAGCTTCCTTTCACGCTCGACGTGAGAGACACCGCAGGCGTGATTGAGTCAATGGCCGAATGAATAGATAATTTTGCTGTTGTTGACGGCGCACACCAGCCACTTGCTCTGTTGTTGTACGGAGTCCGGTGGACGGTGTAGCTGTCACTGTGCCTGCCAGCTTTCCACGGTTGTGACTGGCGGGAAGGCTCGACCCAGCCGCCCGCCACCCGCACCCAGCGATCGTATCCCCAGCCTCTTAACCTGTGTGTGTGTCTCTTTTCTCTCTCTCTCCTCTCTCCCCTTGCTTTTTATCCTTTGCTGTGTCTGCCCGCTTAATATCCTTAATACCCTCTTTATTATTATCATCGTCATCATTATTATTACCTTTTGCATTCCTCTGAGGCTGCCCTCTTTTGTTTTCTTATCGCTATCGATAGTATCAAGTGGTGCTCTCGGACTGGACAGCAGCAGCCCTGCGAAAGATTGGGCCTGCAATCCCTCTTCAAACCAGACACCTTCAAATCAAAAGTCTTTGAGGGGCAATCACTCATCTTTGGAGCTCTCATTCACATTGAGCTTACAATTACGACTGCAGTAAGGAGCTGTTTGACGTATGCAAGCGACTTTCCGACTTGTTCGTTCTGTCCCACATGTCTGTCAGCTGTGTGATTGAAGCTTGAGCCGCCGACCCTGCGTCTCCATTTTAACCAATCTAACAAGCCTATCTGGCTGGGCTGCTGGGCAACTTGTCCTCGGAATCATTCATACATTCAAGTCAACAACAAAACAAGGAGGGAAGAATCAGACAAATATCAAGGAAAAACTTTTCTCGTTGCCAGGACACGGTTTCGATTATGCACTCCTCTCGCTGAAACCAGCAACACCATGGGCGTTAATTCCCGTCGTCCTTTGCTACCTGCACCGACCGAATCAATTATCGACACTACGGGAAGCAGCATAACAAATACTGACATGGCTACTGATGTCTCCCGACGGACTGACAAGTCCTCCTATTCCTTGCCCGACGATGGCAGTCCAATCACCATATCTACCCGACGCCGGTCGCATAAGAAAGACGATGAGGATTCCTCGAAAATGTCGCGGACATCCCACCAATCGCAGACGTCTCTTCTTATCGAGTACTTCGAACGTGAGAAGAATGGCTCGAGGCTCAACTCCAGGCCAAGCGTCAGAGTCAAGGTAATCCCGTCCGGCAGAAAGAACCGAGACCAGGGTGACACCATTCGAATTCGAGAGAGCGGTAGCAGCAAGTGGCCACAGTACACTCGACGCATCTCTGTTAGCACTCCTTCAAAGCATAAGACCATTACTGAAGGAACCGACGCTCAAAGCATCACTGATGAAGAGGAAGATAACCGGCCGTTGGAAATTGAATTCCTAGATCGGGAGAATACTAGCGACTTATCTAATGATCGCTATATCCAACCGACTTCCGAAATATCCTCTATGCCACCCGATAGCATGCTTGACGGTTCTAGCGTTTCTAAAGTACCACAGCGCAAGCGGAGCCAGAGCCAGAGCCTAGACAAGGCCCGCGATATATCCGAAGCCGACCTCCTCAAAGCACCGTCAAGACGAAGGAGCCGAAGCCTGAGCCGCGAACGGATCGCTTACAGAGTGGCCCAGAAGCTCAATGCCGGTGATCTTCTTGCAACCGATACGAAGACTTTGACAAAACGCTCGCACAAGTCCCACGACGAAGAGCAACCCAGTGTTGAGTCCAGCTTGCTTAGTGGTTCGAATGTCTCGTCCCGCCACAAGTCTGGCGACGCCATGTCTTTCCGCTCCAACACTTCCAAGTCATCCTTGAACAATACCAAGTTTTTGGAGACTGTTGAAGACGCGATCCGGCGTTTGATTCTTCCTGAGCTGAAGGAACTGAAACATGATCAGAAAGCAAGCGCCAATAAAACAAAATTTGAACGTGATGCAATCGACGCTGCGGGTGCAACTTCACAAGATGTGCCAAAGAGACGCCTTTCGAAGCATTCAAGCGCTCCTGATGTTAGCAGAAGCTCTGCCTCGGTGGCAAATACCGATATGGAGCAGACAGTCACCCCTGAAGAGCGCCGAAGACGCCACAAGGAGCGACGCCGGGAGAAGGTATCACAACCGGCTTCACCCGAGGAAGCTATTCGTGTGCGCAAAGGATCGCTGCCTGGAAACCAGCGAGGATTTACGGAAGAAGAAGTATTGCGACGCCAAAAGTAAAGGTTTGAGGGATGCCGCCGCTGCAGGCATTGTCGGAAGTGCACTTACGGCTGCGGCCCTCAAGCACCACGATTCGAAATCCAGTCTCGATAAGAAGCCAAGAAAGCGCAAATCGAAAAGCAGCAGCAGCAGAACTGCGAGTATCAACGATTCAGACACGGAATTGGTGTTTCAGAAACACAACGTCCCACCCATGCCGTTCCGTAGTGACATTGAGACTGAGCTTACTCGCGATTCGATTCTTTCTCAGAGGACTGCTGATACGGAGAGTCCTACACCACGCCAAGTCCAAGAGGTTATCCGGGGCTCTCCGACACCAAGAACTCCAAATCGCACGCCACTCGGCGGTCAGAGGGAATTAAGTTCTCGACAGAGCCATCACAGTGACAAAGCTGGCTCTTCCGATGGCGACGCCTTACTCGAGGGAGCTGGAGGTGCGATAGCTGCGGCTGCCGCTGAGAACCTACTTGGGCATCACCCGTATCATGACACGTCGGGTCCAGAGGACAGCATGCAGCACCCCGTGCCTTAAGCCCCATTCAGAGCGTTACCAGCGATCATGATCTGCGTGAAGATCAGCTGAATGACGAAAGTCGGGAACAAGGTGCCAATGGTCGACGATACTCCATTGAATCTTTGTCTTCTGCGCCTAGTACAGAGCTCGCGAGATCGACTCGTCCTGAGGCTATCAGTCTGGAGAGTCGGAGCGAAATATTGAAGCAGCATGATGGAGAGGCCACGGAGTTGGGCTATGAAACGAACAGAGATATTGAAGGCGACCCGCATCATGCGGACTGGAATGAAACTTCCCGGGCTAACGGCGACGATGATCCGAGAAATGATGAAATTAACTACTCTGACGTTGGCGATGACCACGATGAGTATGAAAATTCCCCTCGCCAGCTCACCAAAGGAGCCGCACTCAATCCAAATTTTGTAACTGCAGTTGGTGTTGAATCTGCGGTGGCTTCTTTATTAGAACCATCTGTTCTAGATACGAGATCCGGTCTCTCTCAAGCTCGGTCACAGGCAGATTCACTTAATCGATCGGTAAACGGTAATGTTGCCGAAGAAGTTGATGGCCATAGCCGTCCTGGCTCTCGCCGGGAAGTCCCTTGAAATATGAATATGATCTTCACAATCATGATGAGAAGTCTTTTACCAAAAGACTCGGGGCTGCATCGCCTCCTCAAAGTGTTACTCAATCAGAGGAAGATAGCGGCGAGCATGATGAAAGATATCCTTCTGATGCAACTATCATGGAGGAAGAGCATCGTGATATCACCTCAGAGGAAGACAGGCTTGGAGAGGAGGAAGAGGAGTCGGAAATAAATACTAACCCGTCGATCATTCAAGGCCCGATTGGAAGCGTTCCTCACGGGAGCAGAGACCATTGGCCGTACAATACCACGCCCTCACAGGCCAGAGATCTTCAATCCACATCCCAACATGACACCAATGCAGCTGCAGCTGCAGCGATCGGCGGAGCTTTGGGTGCCGGTTTGAGTCTAGCTGCTGACCAGAAAAATATCGCTTATGATCAAACGTACGACCGGCGCTATATTGATGGCAATATGTTCTCGACGCCCCGGGTGCCAGGGACGAAGGCTATATCTCTGCTGCCAACCCTATGTCTCCGTCACCAGAACCTCGGAATAAGTTCAGTACCCTGGACCATGTGAACCCTCCACTACTCTTTGACAACAGGGATATCGATGATGATCCTTTTCCGGCCCTGGTCACCAACGCCACTTCAGTGGTTATTCTCACGGCATGGCTTCTCCTATCTACGATAGTGCTACAGGCCGAGGCATCGATAGCATTGAATCGAAAGACATCATTGCTTTAATGAATCATGTAAGTATCTTACGTGCTTGTTCTCAACTTTTGACCTCAGTTTCTCTTACTGACATAATTGTAGCTCACTGTTAGAGATGCCCAACGCAATGCCAGAGACACCGAAATATTAGTGACACTTGTTCGCAGCGCGGCAGAAATGCGGAACTCGTTCTTGGAAATGAAAAATATATCGCTGATCAGGATGACATGCTCATGCAAGCGAACGAAAAACAACACGAACGTACCCGTGCTATTGGTGGTCCGCGTCCACTACCTGCTCCAAGATCAATCGCCAATTCGCTGCAGCGGAGTACGGCGAGGAAGCACAGGCAAAGCGGAGAAACGTGTTTAGGAGGGCTCTCAAGAGCTTGAGCGTGAAGTCTTCGAATGATTTAACTAAGATAGAAGTCATGCTTGAACAGCTCCTTGACGAAGTAGAAGCGCTGAGAGCTGCTCAGGAAGGTCGAAGCGTAGGGCCACCAGCCAACGCCTCCAGTCCCAATTCCAATGGCAATGAAGGGGCTTATGCAGACGGTTATGAACCTGAAGGACAAGCAGGGACTGGTTCTCCTGGCGAGCAGTCGGGATATACATCTAACTCTTCGCGGCCAGCCGATAGTCGACCAATGACCACGCGCCGAGCATCAGAAAATCGTATCAGCACCGTGCTCGAGGGAGACGAAGAGATTGATACATATGAACAACCACTTCTGGAAGGGAAGTGCCCTATGATGAGCGGAGCGTCCCTGAACAGCTTTCCACACCGCCCCGAAAGCCCGTTCCGACCGGTTCAGGAAGTCAGGAGACGACACCGAGAAAATCCGAAGAGAAATCGCGCAAACATAAATCAAGCAACTCATCCTTCTTCAAGATCTCACGGTGGTCCAAGACGACTGCCTCGACGGTAGGAGACGGTATTCGCAACAGCATACAGCCCAGCCGGAAGGAGCGTCCATCATCGGAGATGTCGCGATCTGGGTCAGATTTGGCCGACCGGGATCACTATAACACTGGTGGATTCTACGATCCGCATGGCGATGATCGACTTCGGTCCACCTTCACTGTGGATAACGAGCAGCACGACAACCGGCCACCGTCTCCACTTGTCCCATCTCAAGTGTCGGAGGGGCCCAAATACAAAGCACATCGCGACAGCTTCAACCTACAGCATCCACAGCCACAAAAGGGACCAACTGACCGCTATCAAACTCACTTGGAATATCAAGCGCAGGACTTTGCTCCGACGTCGCCAACTTCGGAGAGATGGGGGTCGCAGTCAAGCCTGCCTCAGTATGGCACCAATACCAACCGGTATAGTAATGGAAATGCCCGCTTGACACCAATTTCCGATGCAGGTCATTCCGAAGTGAGCTCCAGCAGAGGGCCGCCTCGTCCTCCGAAGATTAAGGATGCAGGGCCATTAGTACCACAGCGACCTCCAAAGATCAAGGACGACGAGGCGTCTGGACATACTGACCGGTTTGCTACTCGAAGCAATCGTGGCAGCGCGTCACCTGGAACTCAGCCACCCAGTCGAAAGCTCACTGGTCCTCGGCCAATAACTAGCTCTGGTCAGTACAGTCCTAGCAACATCAAGCGTCATCAATATCGCGGGAGCCCCAACCGAATAGACTATGACGACGATGAATATTGATCTTGCTCATTCAAAACAACAAAATTTCTCCATATTTTTCCTATTCCACTTCTTACTCTTGGGTCATCGTGTTATGTCAAGACAATACAAAAGAAGAAGACAGCGACGAAGCCACACGTTTCACCTTTAGCTCATGCTCAGACGATGGATATACCTGTCTCTGCGTGAAGCATTTTCCTTTTCCCTCTTGATCATTCACCTGTCTATTATTTTCCATACAATGGTCCATACATGTCGATAACGAACCTAACGTGATTCATGAAAATCCATCTTCATTGGCCAGTTTTCTTTTTGTTTTCTCTTTTTCCACTGCATGTATTCTCTTCTGTACATGGTATCAAACGGGAGGTTTATTTTCAAGGTCATATTTATTTCCACCTTCGAATGAACAATCCTAATTCCGATTTGTCATGGGCATGTATTTAGTTAGTTCCAAGGGGTTTGGCATAATATTTTCCAGCATGCGACTCTCATCTTTGAACGTTCTGGAATAAATTTACCTGGATATTCTTGAATCCTTTGATGTTCTTATTCTCTTCTGAAGTAACAAATGAGTTGGTCGACTCCTATACAGACAATTCCCAGGCTGTCCAACGTGAGAGATAATAGAGTTAGGTAAAGTTACTAAACTGTTTCGGTGCTTATAAATACAATTTTTGTCATTTTGTTTTCCTCATTCATTCATCAAAGCTTCGATTCTTTTGCGCACGAAGGAGGTATGGGTGCGGATGATGACCTGATGCCCCTACTCTTTCTTCTTTTACCATGGCTTATTCTCGCATAGTGCTGCGCCATTGCTGCCAAAGTACTATACTCCAAATCCTGGCGAAAACGGGAAGGGAAATTGCCCGAGAGGCTGCTCGATGTATTTCTGGAAGAAGTATTTTCAGCGGAACCAGTATTGCTTGCCTTCTTGTTGGCCTTGTTGTTGAAGCAAATTGGATGGGCATCATCGAATGAGCGCTTGGGTAGTAGGTCGGTGTATGCTTGAGCCTCGGCAGATGGTTTCCTTTCCAGACTGGTGTTGACAGGCCCGTCACGGTGTTGGGCGGCTTGAAGTTGCGTGGAGCACGAAGAATAGATGGAGTCGCTGACAGAGGCAAGCGGCATACGAGCAATGAATGCAGGTATAGGCGGGATTGGCGTGTGTGGAATAGGTTCGATGAAGTCTGGAGGGGTGAAGCGGTTCCATCAAGCATCAAGTTGTTTCGCCGCGTGTTGATGACTGCCGGTTGTAGAGGCGATACTGTTAATGATGACGAAGGTGGTCGTCTGAAATTCTCCAGATGGCGACGATATGGAGGTCGAGGCGCTTGAGGCCGGAGGTATGCGATGTCAGGCCGAGGCAGGAACATTTCCGGAACGCCACTGGAGTCCAGAGAGCTGTCTCGCGGTGCGAGTAGGTCATCTGCACGGTCTGTAGGCGACACACTGCCTCCAAAACTGTCATCTCGCGAGCATCGTCGGCGGTACTTTTCAGCGACTGCTCCCGCTGGTACTATGTCGACGATGGAAATCGCGACGTTAACAATGCGAGACTCGACTCTGACAATATGCGTATGGAGGGATTCGGGGAGAGCCTTGATATTGTATATAACAGCGGCGAAGAAGCGTAAGATAAGCAGGTACTGGGTCCAAAACACAAGGTAAAGGAGCTGCAATGAATTTGAGTGCAGACAAACGGAGCGATTCTCCTCGTCTAGAAGGTGTGCTAGGGCTCTGGCTTCCATAATGATTCTGACAGTAACATATCATAGACTGAGAATAGGATAGACAGATTGTGATAGGTAGAGCGTTGCTTTGCCATGTCTTGAGTTGAGGTCGAGATTTGCTGATGGACTGGCTGCGTATATCATCGGGGAAGGTGCGACTGCCAGGTTGACCTTTCAGCCAACAACATCGAACTGCAAGCCATGACGAACCACAGCACTTCTCTTCCTCACTGTATGATTTTTCGTTCGTGTCATGACCGTTACTTGTAGTTTTGAGGACATCAAGCTATGAGCCGAAGGTGAAAGTGGAGATTCCCCGACGTAACTACCTAGAAGCTATGACCTGCAATGCAACTCGGAATTCCATCTTTCGACCGTCAATACCATGAAATGTCCTAAATGATACCTTTCTTGCTTTCACAGCCGCAGCCTATTCGACCTGCACTGCTGTCTCTACTCTGCCAAAGGACGATGGCATCCATCCAGAATGCGCCTGCGCGACCCCGCAGGTTCGCGCCACTGAGAGACCGGTCCGCTCAGAAACCAGATGTTGATGCCCCGGTTCTGCAAGGCATAGTGTTTGATGTCGATGGCACACTCTGGTATTTTCTCGTTTTCTGCTGACAGCAATGGTTCGCGAATAGTATGCTGATGCTGAACTTTCGTACAACAGCCTTCCACAGCACTATATGTTTGCGCAAATGCGGTATGACCCTGACCTGACTAAACTATGAGATTTCTAGCCCTCCGGAGACTAGGTCATTGATAGGATTCTCTCGAGCAGAGCCGCTCTAGGGATTGACAAATCGACCGATATTTTAGACCATATTCGCGGTCTTCCCACCGAAGATGACCGCACAGAAGCCGTTGCCAAAATCCAGGCAATTGAGCGCGAGGCAATGCTCTCTCAGCAGCCTCAGCCGGGTCTTCTGAACTTGATGGACTATCTGGAGAGAAAAATATACGCCGAGCATTGTGTACAAGGAACTTCGAGTAAGACCAGAAAATATGAAGCTTCTGTCTTATGGCAAATCGATTCTCAGAAAGATATATACTCTTAGGGCCCCTGTGACACACCTCTTGAAGAACCATCTACCGAATCATATCTTTGAACCAATTGTTACGCGCGACACTCCCGATCTCCTTCCAAAGCCAGAGCCCTCGGGTCTTCTGCATATCGGACGACAATGGGGACTGGAAAATCGTGCAGAGAGTATGATCATGGTATGAAGGGGTCCTCTACATATCCAGACCATAAAGGTATTTCGTGGCTGACTTTCTCGCGTTGTAACCTAATATATAGGTAGGAGATAGCATTGATGATATGACTGCCGGGCATACCGCGGGTGCAGCTACTGTGCTCCTTGTGAATGAGCGAAATACACATTTGAGAGAACATGTGCACACCGACCTGTGCATTTCAAGACTTGATGATCTCATAGACATTTTAGAAAACGGATTCGTCGGCGATAACTGTGCCGGTTCCATAAGCAATTAAGATTTTCGCATACCAACTCATATTCTATGTGCAAATGGAGGTCATTTTCACTAGAAGAAAGAATCATGATGGCCATGGAATAAACATCGTGCCTGCCATGGATATAGAATTTTCCACAACGCCGAAGATGCAAGTATGATATATGGTGTCTTTCTGCAAATGGAAGCCATCATATGGGTTAATGATAGAAATACCTTGTTATTTACGGCCGACCCGGACGGTACTGGTCACCTCCTCTGCCCCGACCGCGACCTCTGCCTGACCGAGGAGGGGGCCAGGATTTTGACCCCTCGAAAAATTTGCTGGAGGGGCCTGTAACTAGATCCAGGTGAACGAGATCGTGGTCTCGGTCTATGGTAGTCGCCATCTCGATTCCGGTAGTCTCTGGAATGAGGAAGTGGAGGAGGAGGTTCACGAGGCAAAGGGGAGGAGGATCTCCATGTAAACCTCGATTTTGCCCTAGGGAGCCCCTAAAGCTAATCTTACCTCGAGCACCACGTTGACTCGACTGCGTTCGCGAGCCATGCAGTATCAAGGTGTCCTCATCATCTGGGGAAGCTGTTTCCTGTGGATGTCCAGCAGCGCGGCCGCGAATACTCATTCCTGGATCATCTGCTTTCCGTGGTCCAAGAACAGAATTGAGGTTGGTAATCATCGATGGCACGTAATCCTTCAACGAGAATGTGCTAGAAGTTGTGGGATCTCTCTTAAGGGGACAATCCCCGAAAAGATGATTTTGTTGGTGCAGTAGCTGCAGGAAATCGAAACTTTGATCGGACCCTCAAGAGGCTTTTCTTTGGGTAACTTCCACATCTTATCGCAGTCATGCTCTGTATGAGTGTCAGACCCGCAGTAATCGCATGGCGTTTCGGCAGCTGAAGCTTTCAAGCTCGATGAGCAAGTGTGGGAATCATGACCGACTTCTCGACATCGCTGACATCGTCTTACACTAGGACAAAGCCGAGCTTCGTGTAGGTTCCAGGAGCCACAGTTTTCACACTGAGAGAAGTATTAGCAAGTCCATATCCTTATTATCTAGACCAACAAGACGACAAACCTCTTTCAATGGGCAGACAAAGGCAAGATGTCCCTCCTCCAAGCACTCAGTGCACGAAATGG
Organism: Talaromyces trachyspermus; assembly: GCA_020137715.1. Classification (NCBI taxonomy): domain Eukaryota; kingdom Fungi; phylum Ascomycota; class Eurotiomycetes; order Eurotiales; family Trichocomaceae; genus Talaromyces; species Talaromyces trachyspermus. The sequence continues at coordinate 5,599,404 of JACGXQ010000015.1, read as the reverse complement.
GTCTTGTTAAATCAAGGTCGTGGATACTAGAATTATAATAAAAAGCGATTTTGTATCTCGAGGTCCTTGATTTCCAAATCAGCAAGAATAGCTGGAAAAGTCTTGTAGACTGCGGCAAATTCCGCGAAGGCCTCAGCCTTTGACTGTGGCGGAAGCTGCGCGAGTGAATGATCAGACAACAAGCTGCCATTTTCTCGAATATCTGATTTCTTTTTCTGCTGCTGATCAATCTGGTTGATAGAAGTATCGGTCGGGGCGAGATCAAGATTCGGGGACGTATCAATTAGAAACGGAGGTGTGCTATCGTCTCGAGCAACGTTTGGATCATTTCCACCACCCTGCTGTCCGAGATTCAACATCATTGAGTCGCCCCTTCCGAAACTTCTCAATATCGGAGCCATCGGAGTCATCCACGTAGTATGTTTTTGATTCCCCGTTAGTACTTTGACCGACTTTCACCGGGTGAATGTGATGATTATCTTCATGCGTTTCGGCTTCCCTATCAGATGCGGACGCGCTACGACTTCGGAAATACTTGTCGTTGACTGCATCGAAAGCCGACTTTTTGGTTTCTTCACATCTGTAAGCGCAGTTCTTGTTCCAAGGCTGGTGCGGATGGTGCTACGGCTCGCTTGGTTCCAATTAATGGCAGGCGCGTTGGTCCTTTGCCGCTTGTTCATTTTCTGCTCGAGTTCTTCGTCGCTCTCCAATGACTTGGAACTAGACGGAGAGGTAGAGTTCTCCGGGTCTACGGCCAACGGAGTTGCAGTGAAGTTGCCGCCTTTTGGTACGAAGTCGTGGAAATCGTTCCTTCTCGATCTACCGTTCTTCCGCGACTCTTTCTTTCGGCTGCTGTCCTTAGAAACCGGGGACCGCTGGGATTCGCTCGTAATCGCGCTAAGCCAACGGACGCAGTGCGTGAGTCGCCCTCATCGTCGGACGTCCCTGGCATGGCGAGCCTGGCTAAGTTGACAACTTTTGACATGCGCAAAATCGAGGTGCAAGTATTGAAAGTGGAGAACATGAAAAGCAGGCCATCAGCTCCAGCCAATCACGTGCCACTACAGCAGTAGGTCCTTGCATGTCACATGACTGCCAAGCCGCTAGTCCCTAGACGGTCTGACAAACTAAGCAAACTGGCATTTTGCCCGTCGAGCCGCGCTAGTCCGCTCTGAAAGTTGTTTTTGTCCATGCGACCACGCAATCAAGGTGATCCTGAGCCTTAGACTCCTTTCATTTTCTTGCTGCCTACTTTAATCACTGAATACATACTGCGCACCGCTCCCATTGCCCCTCCGCCGAATTCATCGATTTCTTCCTATCCGCGATCCCTTGCGTTGCCGAGAACCGTCGGCTTGTTCACCGGCGGGAGCTTCTTCGTACAACCTCAACTCTCCACTAGATATACGTCGTTTTTCTGGGCCGCTGTTAGCAAGGGCTAGTTACTCATCAGGTGGCGTGATTGCATCTGATAATTCTTTGATAAAACACACACACATTCGTCTACAACGTTCTCTCCAACACCGCCAAGCTGTCGTCCCTACTCATCCCCGGACCATCTCATTCACACCGGACGTCGACGGAGGCACCGGCCGTTCGTCCGCGGATTCCAAAGAGATGAGTCAATCAAAGCAAGGGAGGCGGAGGAGGTCGAGCAGCATTATTTACCAGGAACCTCCAGAGTCAAATGAGCAGATGAGCGACCAAGCGGCTCTCCCAAACCTAAACGCTAATTGGGTCAATGCCAAAGGTGAGCGATATTTTGAATTTCATCGGACTGGAAGTGTCAGGATCTTAACAGTGAAGGGGAAAAACAAATCTAGGTGCCTGGACGATCCATTTTGTTTTGATTGCTGCACTCAAAATCTTCTACGACATCATCCCGGGGTCTCTCAAGAGACGTCATGGACGCTCACCAATATCACCTACATGTTTGTCACTTTCATCATGTTCCACTGGGTGCGAGGGATTCCCTTTGAATTCAATGCTGGCGCTTACGACAATCTCAACATGTGGGAGCAAATCGACAACGGAGATCAATATACCCCTGCAAAGAAATTCTTACTTAGCGTGCCTATCATTCTATTTCTCCTCAGCACACACTACACTCACTACGACTTGACTTCCTTTCTTATCAATTTTTTGGCGACACTAGGCGTGGTTATTCCCAAATTACCGATTGTGAGTGCTGCTTTATTCTGTTGCCTTTGCCTGAAAGTGGACTTAGTTTCGATGCTGACCCCTTATAGTCTCATCGTATGCGAATAGGGCTCTTCTCGGAAATCCCGGATGACCTTTAGCTTCTCATATTATATGGATCTACTACTCTCCTTTTGCGGTAGTCTTAATGGTGTCATTCCTTCTTATAAACAAAAGTCCAACTGGCTGTCGATCTACGGTGACAGATATCCACACATTGCCTTCTTTATTTTTCAAAGCACAAACGGGTTCGTACAGACCATTACAGATAGGTTTATGTTGAGAATGACGAAAATGCAATGGACTTAGTATCTTTCGAGAATTTTGATGCTTGGCTTCAGGTAACCAGTTGGGAGGCTGAGGGAGGATAATCAGTGTCCATCGAATTATTAGGAAGTGGGCTATAACTCGAACAGAAGATACAGCGAGTGGTTCTGAGTGGTGGGAGTCTGCTTGCTTTTGCCTCCTAAGATAATAGTTTGGCATAGTGTATAGCACCATGATCTTTTGGAGAATAAAGGTGCTTCATTGCATCTGCGGGGGTAAAGAGCTCTTTTCTTCAACTTACACGTAGGAATAGAATATGCGAAGAGACTAACCCTCTTTGGGCAGCTTATCGATAAGCTCTATATCCCATTCGCGGTACGCGTCGATCTGTCCAGCGTCCATCATTAACTACGGTCTCAGCCTCCATTGTTCCAACCATGTCACAGTCCGCTGGTAGCCCATTTGATTCACCTCGTCATGGCCTCGACGGATCAGAAGATCGACTCTGATTACCGACCTGCAAAATCTCTTCCGTTTGAACTACGCCAACATTGCGCTATCTACTTTGAAGAGAAACTATGTTAGTACCGGACGTCCCTTCTTTGCTGGAGAAGGGATCTACGTTGACAAAATCAATATTAAACTTTGCAGATTCTCAAGCTTTGAGCCTTCTATTAAACTTATTGACCTGCGGCACAACTATCCATGCCCCGGCCTTCGTTCCAGCACCCCAGCACCTGGCGCTTGCTGCAACCATCCTAGTTCATCCCTCCACCACCACCCAAGCCAAGTCGAAAGAGGAGTCGGATGCTGCTAACGCCTCGTTGCAGCTCCTGCGTCTGACCCTCGAGCTAGTGGGGCCGATCGCTGCAAAATTTGACATTGCTTTCACATTCAAACATTTCAGTTCATCAAGACATGGCGGCCAGTGGCGCGGCGAAGAGACCACCACATCTGGGTTTGGCTTCGACGACGACGAGACACCGTTGAACTTGGACGTTGCAAAGTCGAAATCATTGTGGTCTCGAGCGGAAGATTTTTGGCATATTGTCGGTTGGGCATTCAATTGCTCGATCCTGTATCCGCGGCGTTGGGAGAGATGGCAGACGTGGCTGGATGTCATGTGCTTGGCCTTGGAAGTTGACTGGATGCAACGCGAGAAGGCGATCAATGCAGATGGAGAAGGGGATCTGGAAACCGGCATGAAGGAGAGCCTGATGTGGAAATTTATCTCAACAAGCAATGCTGGCTACGGGCGAGACCGCCGTATGTTGCGGGCTGTATTTGCTGATGGCAGTGCCACATCATTGACCGAATTTCGCCAAGTTTTCAACAATGAGCTGAAGGAGCTAAGTCAAGAGGACAAAACTCCCAACGCGAAGAAGAGGGCCGAAGTGAACATCGACGAAGGCGAGTATGGTGATTACCTGTCTGAAAATGGTGAAGAGGACTCGGATTCATCAGACAGACCTACAAGAACTCGAACAAAACGTGCTCGCCGGGGCACAAGAGTCGCTGATTCTGCTCTTGTTGAGACGGAAGCAGAAACAAGGGATTTGACAGATGGTGATAATACCTTGAGAGAAAATATAGCAGCTTTCGGCGGCTTTCAGTCCCTTGCGCTCCGTCAGCGCCTCTTAGCTCTTCTCTCCAGGGTGTCCAAGGCTATGCCTAGATCCTTCATGGAACTCAACGCGCTCTACAATCTATTTGTGGAAAACATTCGACACCTGCCTCTGCCCGTTTTTCAAGCCTTTGTTTCTCCAACTATCCTACCGTGGTTTTACCGCATGCACAGAGCACATTATGTGAAATGCTGCTTTGGCGGATGCGAGAGACCTCGGCGCCCGAGTCATCATACCAATATTTAAACCAAGAAAAGCTCCAGGAATGCTACCTGCCATATGCCGCAAGTACTGCCAGCGCAGTAGACAATGCCAAACTATCGATCCTTCTGGAGTCGCTAATCATGCTATTGGCTAACAACGATCTGCTGCACAATACACCTATACTTAGAGAAGCTGTTATTACGGGTAACACAAGGCGAATAGCCAAGGCCGAGGCGGAAATTCGTCGCAATAAAGCAAGTCGTGAGCTTGAGGACGAAGAATGGTCCTGGCTCGTTGAGAGTGCCGATAGATTGCTATATCTCGTTCAGGAATTACTGCCCATGCGAGAGTTGTCAAATGAAGAATAGAAGAATGCTTTTCATCTATATAGGTCTTGATGTCAACCCGGGGGCGGGGAATTAAGCTCTCGTAGATTTTATGTTCTCTATCACCACATAGCTATCTAGGATGCTTAATATTTATATAATATAATCGGAACGTGAGTGCTGTACAAAAGGCCAAAAGATGAATCAAATGGAGGACAAGAAGAAAACATTCAAGCAACGCTGAAGAAGTAAGCAAGTTTGAAATCTAGGACATGTACAATCAATAACTAAAAGAGTAGGCTTTTAGCAGTAGCATCAGTGACTTAATATGCAGGACGCAGTTGGTAGTATTTACGGGGAGGACGAGGGCCGATGATTTGCCTCCTAGGCCCTCCTACACCGAGACCAGTACCTCCTCGGTTTTGGCTATCGCCCCCATATAGCCATATTGATGCACATCCCAAGCTCCTTGACCAGGCGCTGTGCCAATTCCAGCTCCAACACCACGCTTCGCTGCTTCCACGGTGCGCTTCTGATTCTCTTCCCATTCTCTCTGGCGTTCACGCTCGCGTTCCATCTCGCGCTCAAGGAGTGACTTGGAGGCCCAACCACCAGCCTTGGTCTTGGCTTGTGCCGCAACTCGGCGCTCGTTTTCGGCATCAACCTCGGCCGTTGTAGAGTAATCTTGCGGTCGGTGTGCGACAGGTCTCGACTCTACAGGTGCAGGATTGGACGCAAGGAAGCGGTCGACCCTGCTATCATGGCCACCAAGCTTAGAGGGGTCAGGAAGAGGCCGGGATGGCGCAGCAGCCTCTGCTGGATTTGGCAATGGCCGAGAAGGGAGAGCAGGCGGAACATCTTCTTGTTCAGTTACAGGTGGGATAGTCTTCTGCTGATGGTTCCATTCCGAGCGAAGAAGTTTGCGCTCTTCTTCCTGAGAGGTAAAGTCGTAGCTAGGTTGCACCGGGCGTGGCCGGCTTCGACTTCGAGAACGAGCCTTTTGAGTCGTCTCTTTGGCTTGGAGATCTTGTCGTTCTTTCTCGTACTGGCGTTCGCGTTCTCTGGCCAATTCAAGTTCTTTTCCAATTCCTTAATACGCCGGGATTCTGCAGATTCTTCTCCGGTCTTTTGCGTTGCCTGGTATTGACTGAGGAATTGACCATTCAGACGCGCATCGCTCGTTGCTCTTTTGCGCTGTCGCTCCTTGTCGATTCTTTCCGCCGCTTCTCTTTCTTCCTGGAGACGGCGTTGTTCCTCTTCCTCCCACTTTCGCTGCTCCTCGGCCCATTGTTTTTCTCGTTTTCGATTTCTAGACGCTCCTTCTCTCTCAAACGTGCCGTCTCCTCGGCCCAGCGACGTTCCTCTTCCTCTCTGTCACGTTGTTCTTCTTGCTGTCGTTGGCGTTCTGCTTCTAGTTCTGCTTCTCGACGAATTTTTCTTTCTCTGCGAGACTGGGCACAGAAGGACTCGGCGTTGTAATCTGCCGCCTAGCCCCAAAAGCAATTCCCTGGTTGCCTTGACTTGCGCCACCCATATACCCATATTGATGGATATTCCATGCCGGCGCGGTACTTCCCTCGTCAGACTTTTGCTCCAACTACTAAGTGTTGGTGAAGCCGATGTTGGAGATTTCCCAGGCTTGTGTGGACTAATACGATTGGTAGTAGGATCAAAGGTTGCCGAGCCGGTCTGGCTCACGTTACTGACACCACGAGACCTCGTTCCAAATCCGACATTAGATCCTGTTCCCTGCGGGCTTACCAGACCGCCTTTGCTTTTGACCCTCCTATAGAGGAGGGAAATTTGCTTGGCTGAATTGTGTTGGCACGGCGGCTAAATGCAGCAAGGCACTGGAGGACTTGGGCTGGATCTTTGCGTTCATAAAGATCCACAGTGAGGAAGACATCGTGAGGAGGTAGACTCAACGGTGCCAACTGGCAAGCGCGAAGAAAATGAGATATATTTTCCATCTGTACGAACGGCATCGCTGATTCTTTGTATTTCACGCCGGGGAAACAGCTAGATTCACTAGTCTGATAGGCGCGTAAGTCTCATGATGTGCAAAGAAAGCCATACAGGATAGATAGATACATCATTCATACCTGCAGAGCACAACGCCATCTTTAAGGGCATCCAATAGGTCCCCAGGTGGTAGCTTTTGATGAAGCACTCCCTCGATCCAGCCACGCACTTCGTCGGCAGCCTGCGGGGTATATTTAGAGAGGCGCATATTGCGCAGGTCCTTATCCAGACTGGTGACTGAAGCCATGGTGTATGTTTATTCTGCCCAGCGGGCACAGAATGCGAGAGAAGCAGCGCGTATACCTGTTGTGGCGGGGTCCGTGGGAAGTCAGTCCTAATTCAACCAGCGAGAAGCGAATGATTGCTAATGGCAAATGCAAAGACAGGCCGAATGGACAGAGGTTTTATCGGCATAGCCTCGCTAAAGGGTTCAGGAGAGATAGAAATAGAGATAGAATGGGGAGGTGGGAGGAAGGGGTGTTAAGTTGTTAACTTTCGAGGCCTCAGGCAAGTATGGGGAACCGCCCGCCCGATCCAAGCCGCAGCGCTGCGGATGACGTTGAGCGACGGCTAAGAATAATTAATTTCCCCAACGCGTTGTTGGCCGTGGCATATCTCTGCGAAAATTATCAGGACTGCGAGAGAGCACACAACCGGACTCGCAACGCTCTGGATATATATGGCTTTCTAACGAGCTCTCTCGGAAAGCTCGGTGAGTGGACGTGACCGTGGGAGTTTGTCTGGCACAGAACGTTGGATAGAAAACCCTGCTATTTTCGTGGGCAAGATGAGCCCGGTGAACAGCTTGTGGTTTAAATGGAAGGCTCTAAAGCTTCCGTGGAGGAGGTCATGGGTAGTCGGTAGGATGCACCTGTCCCCAATCACTGACCAGAAAAGCCGAAACTAACAAATCGAATTTAAAGGCCAGGATCTGCTAGGCAACACATTCTGGGAGTTTCGAGATGCCTTGAACACGAACCGATTGCGGCGTATCGTTAAATACAACAATAAAACACATTTGGGAGACGTGCAGATTTCTCGTATGGATTCTCTTGTCCTTTGAGAGGTTACAGGGAACGCAGCTTACGAATGAAAAACAGCGCAGTGGCATCAATGGCTTCGATATGTTCGACAAGAACCACCGAGCATCGAGGAACAAAGGAGAGATGTAATTCGGCAAGTGCAGATCAAGAAACTAGCACAGATTGCAGACGAGAAATGGGCAGCCAAACCGTCGCTGCTTGACAGACCACAATCCCGCTCAGCGGCACCTGCGACCCGGACGAGCGATCAGACAAGAAGGCATGCTACGGACCCGTCGGACACAAAGGCTCAGGAGCAAACGGGAACGACCAAGAACAGGGCACGAGACCAAGCGAAGAATCGTTCACCAAACGTTCCGACGGGACCCGGGAGACCTGGCAACCGGAATCGTGGGCACCAGATGCAACCCGACGGTAACCCGAGCGCAAAGGGGATGTAAGTGATGTGTAGGACACGTCGAGAGATCTGGACTAACATCCTGACAGGTGGTGTAGGAAAAGACCTTGATTTCTGTTGTACATATTAATGCTGGCAAGTGGTCTTTGCCTTCGGTTCCTTGGCCACAATGTATTTTATTAAATCTTGAAAACACTCTGTTATCCTGCAATAGAAAGAGATGTAATTGAGATTCATTGTGTACGCTAGCTCTCTACCTAGGTACTATATATACATAGGTTACTACCTAATCATGAGAATGGATCGTTTTGACATCGTGACCTCGGGGCAATAGATACTCTCCATAGGAATATCAAAAGGTACCTAGGTATGAAGACAATAGGTAGAATATTGCAAGTCGGATTCCTAGACCAAGTACCTAGAACAATAGAGTATGATATCTTAGCTAATACAATAAAACAAACATGCAATTCTATATAAATATAGACCGAGTTCCAGAAATGTCAAAATGCGCCTGACCCCCAAAGCTCAAATAGGTATATAAATAAGCAGTAGCAGTGCGTAGTAGTACAGGCAAAATATGACTAGGGATAAATTATCAAATCGAGTAAGTATTAGGGTCCCTAACACAATACCGCTTCTAATGCCTCGACATCACCGCCGGCTTTCCGGACAGCCATCAAGGCAGCCTCGCTAAGCTTCCGACGCTTTTCACGAGCTTCCTGCTCTCGACGAGCTTTAGTCTTGGAACTGCCGCTAGGAGCGACACCGGTAAGGATTTTCTTGCTGTCATTGGCAGTAAAGTTCACAAAGGACACAGTCGATGTCGACTTGGAGGCAGTGCTCTTGGAAGGAATGCCCAACTTGTTATTTGCAGGCTTCGGGGCTGTTGTGGAATGGGAAGAAGATTTTCTGGTATGGCCGCGGCGCTGATTCCTCAATGCAGCGCGTGACTTTGGTGACGTTGTATTTGTGGGAGACAGCGAAGGAGAGCGGGATTGGTTCTCGAGAAACTGCTGTTGTTGATGAGTTGGCTGTGGTGCAGTCATGTAAGGATGATGCGAAAAGCTGATTTGTTGATGAGAGGTGGTGGGAATGTGTGGTGTGCTTGAGGAATGTAGGCTTGCTGCTGGTGTAAAGGCATCAGAATTTGAGCCAAGATCATATGCAGAGCCAAAGTCGATCATCAGACCGCCTTGGAGCGGATTATGTTGTTGAATAGGGTTATTAATCGAGGGTTTATGCGCAAGTGACGAAATAAGATAGGAATTTTGGTGTTGGGGTTGGGAAACACGCGTCGGTAGAGGTGAAGTCCACCAATGGCCATCCGGAGCATTGATTTCTGGTGTGAATTGGAGACTCGACGCAAGGGCGTCTGCATGCCACGCGTGCAGTTGTTGTGAGTCCGACGAATTAGGAGTTTGATGGAATATGTCATCCACCGGAGGTGGCGTAGAGAGGTTTTGATTTAAATATCCATGTTGTTGCTGCTGCTGTTGAACTTTGTTCGCAAACATATGTGAGCCATACTGGGACGAGACATCTGCTGTATCTCGTACCAAGTTCTCGCTGCTCGTATTGAGATGGATGCCACTATCGCGGCGCATGTTCTCATTTTGAACGAGAATATCAGATGGAGGAGGTGAAAGTGGAAGTCTGTCATTGCCACCACGCAGTTGATAATTGAAGCGCTGTAGTCGCGAGGCCCAACTTTCTGGGCACACCATTTTCGACCTCTGCATATGCGCTGAGCGGATCAAGTTGGGTGAATAGCTCTGTTTACGAAGCAAATCACCCCGGTCATTCAGCTCTCGCTTGCGAATGGTTTTGGGAGTGATTGGGGCGCTCCTGGAATGAACCTTGCGGCTGGGTGTTGCTGGCGGCGAGGATGGTGAGGAAGATAGTAGAGCAAGAGCTTCGGGAGGACACGATTCTTCCAGGCTTACAGCGCTAAAATCGGAGACAACTTCAGAGGGATGGACTGTGTCATGGGAAGGTCTGGGCCGATGCAACTGCGATTCATCAACTGAGTCCTGCTGTAAGGACCATGCATCTGTTCGCCAAGTCTGCGGCGACGACTGCAGGAACTGCTTCGGACCGGTGGGTGAAAGTTCGCCACAATCGCTGACTGCAAAAACTGGTCAAAGTCTCCACCAGTAAAAGAAATGTCTTTGTTAACGTCACCCCAGCGGAAGGGTCCGTGTTGACGTATTGGTTAAATAGGTCGTTGAATGAGTGGTCGAATACTGGGGCGAACATGATGAAGACCAGTATTTTCCGCTTTGGGTTAAGCGTGCAAGCAGCAGAAGTCCCAATCGTTGACGTTTACTGAATGACTGGGAAGAAGAGGAAGACTGCCAAAAGGTCCAATTAGGGCAATGTGGATCGACAGCTGCAATGCAACAACAGAGAGCCCAAACGAACTCACGAAAAGGATGTTTGACAAGAGACATCAATGCAAAAAGACAAAATAAACAAACAGAGAAGAGGCCGTATTTGAATTGCATCTTGTTGCTCCAACCAGCCCCGACTTTTCAAGACGACATTCCACGAGTATCTAAAGAAAGAGTCGTGGAATGCTGTTGGTGTGGAAAACCAGAGCCAATACATGCTCGAGGTTGATGTTTAAACGTCCATATCCACCGCAGGCCCTATCATAGGCCAGTTTTCCAGTGGCTAGCATTCCAATCAGCGGATAAGACTTGCGAGAGCCACTGTTTAGCCACAGGGAGGAATGTCCAGAACCACTATTTCCAAAAGCAGCCACGTCGTATATCCGAGGCCAGCGTTGCGGGTCAACTGTTCGAACAGGGTGGCCAATGAAAAGTACCTAAGTATAGAAAGCCTGGTATTGGGGCCATTCATGACAAAGGCTGGACCTTGGTACAATCGCCTAAAAGAAGAGGACGACAAAATTAGGTCAATATTAAACGAGGTATGGCCATAGTATTTGAAATATAAACGTCATGGATGGCACCCTGTGTCCCCGCAGTTATCAGCGACGTAGTCTGTATCTTCGACTCAATATATGTGTGATCAACCAAAGCTTTGATGAAACATTAGCAGCAACTCTTTCCTCCAGAGCTTGCCTCGTCAGAAATGCCAAGCTTGTCGTTCCCTGACACATTCTTTAGCGGAGGTCACACTTTGGTCATTGGAATGCTGCAGTCTCAAAGGAATGTGGAAAGCCAGCTTCAGCAATGCTTAAGTAAGCTGTCAAAGACCCAAAATTGAGAATTGGCAATCGGCACTGCAATTCGAAACTGCCACGCAAGGGCAGTCCGAGACGTACATCCCAAGCTTCATTAGGTGTCAAGCATATCGCAGAATCAATCCATGTGGTGAATAGGAGATACACTCGGCACTCGCTAGGAGATGTACTCCGTAGATCACAGGGGCTGCCAGATGAAACCAGGGTGGAAATGTTCTCGAATTAACATAGCTACCCTGTGCAACCTGTGCCAGCGTTGTCTTTGTCTTGCTAGAAACGCCAAGCTGCAGGATATTCTTATTTTCAGACTCAATGTTTCCCTTTTCTCCTTTTCTTGGGGTTCAAGGAACGCGGCATGCTATTATTCCAAACGTTCTGGAGAGACGAGCAGGCTTGAACACTCAATAGCTGTACTCGGGAAGTTCTGGGACAAAGGAGCCCCTGAGTCATCGAATCAAAGCAACAAATTCCACGGAGTAGAGCGCTTTGTGCACAAGAGCATCTCATTGAGTCGAAAGCTGGGGTTAAATGCTAAAAATACTCCGAGCTCACCACGGTGGACTGACGAGAGTGTCTTCCAACGCTCTATGAAGCAGCAATGAGTGCCTTAGATAATGCTGCAATGAGATTAGACTTGTAGTTTCACATGGCCGATTGCCTAGGCGCGAGTACGTACCTTGTGTATGCCGAAGTGGAAGGCTGGGAGTGGAAGGACGTCACGGGCATTGCCGGGGCTGTTGTGGCCTCAGGCTCCAATGTGACGTTACGGCCCCGGGCCGGACGCCGCCGACCGAAAGCGAAGGGAAGGAGTCATGATGGCAACCAGCGCTCCTGCAAAACTCTGACTGCCATTTGCCTCACCTCACCTCGCATCACCTCACACCACCTCATTCACGAACACACCACTCGCACTCGCGTCAGCACGATAATCGCCGTCTAGTCTATTGCCTGACCTTGTTCCTAACAGTGACCCTGACGCGCTAGGCCTACTCGACTTCTCTACACAGCATTGTCGCCTAGATTGCGGGGCTTATTCACAATAACCAAGGCCGCTTCTGCCGGGTCGGAGTTTTGCATAACAACGAACACGCAGCGTTGAATTCGTCCGGTATTTCTTGTCATCGATATCTTGCCAAATATCTAGCTCACGACGCGTCGTTTCCCACCTGTCTGAGACCCCTGCGCCAAGCCCCTTGATAGGTTCCCTCCAAATCGTTTCAAATCGTTTCAAGGACAGGAGTGACCTACCCCAAAACTACCGCTTTTAAACATCGAGCTACGAATTCAACGGGTACTGCGGCTGAATTAGTGAACAGCGCGAACAACGACTTCACTTCGGCCTTCATAAATCATCTCAATACTGCTATGTTTCAAAAGTGTTCCTACGCTGGCATTCTGCCGGTTGTTTAAGTCACTGTCCCTTTATATCATTCATAATGGACTGCACACGTATTGTTCGTGGCTGGAGCCCTTCTATTGTTAACCTCTCCCGCAATAACACCGCAAACCTGATTCCAGGCTACAACGGGCTTCGACTTGAAAGTTCGAGTTGGCACGACATCCAACTTACCAGCACTTCGTTGCCCCATCTTTGAGAACACACATTCTCCTTAAATCGATCGAAGCTAGTGACGTTTCGCCAACATGGATTTTTCCATAAAAAATACCACCCTTGGAACTCTCTTCCCACTGCATTTTCGCGATCGCAGATTGCATCTTCTCTCCGTGACAGCTCTTGTACTTCTGACGATGTTTCTGACATCTCGTTGGCTACGACCAACACAGCTATTACCAATATTTCGTCCACATTGCCAGACCTAGGGATTCCGATTCCGCACACCCCAAGCTGCATTTCAAATACCAAAACTCTATTCAAAGTCTTAATGATACGGATTTTGGCTATGAATCCGATGACTCGAGAATCGAGTCTGCTGAGCATGTGGAGTTTAGCCAGCATTTCCAGCAATATTCAGAGGATTCGTTGCAAGGGGATGAAATATTTGCGTTTGAAGAGTGTTCTTATGATCCCTTAGAAAGCGCCGCTTCACCGTACGACGCCTACGATACGGGCTCTGAATTTGAAGAGCTTGAAGAATTTGAAGAATATGATGATATAGATGAAGCTCTTGATGATTATGTGGATGAGTCGGAATTCGACGATTCGCACATCACCTTTGAGAACTCGGTCCACTTTGATACCGATGTCTCGTACATCGAAACTGTCGAGCATCCAGATGACAACGTTGATGATGATGCGCAAGGCCAATTCCCAATAACTCTTCATGAGACGATGTTGCTCGCGAGTAGTCGTCGCGATCATGTCATGTATGACAGTCAAGACGAGAGTAACGATGACTCTGGCAATGGAGACACTTCTATTGCAAACATCATTATACAACAGCTTGCAAAAGATTATGCTAGCGACATGTTGGACGTGGACAAACAAATTTTTGTTGCTTTTATCAATGGTATTCACGGGGATACGAAGCGAAAATACCAGTCCTGTCTTCATGATCGCGTACAAGGGTTTCGAGAGGGCCGCTTTCAATCACCTTTCTTTGAGACGGAGGCAGACTCGTCCGGTTGTCTTTTCCTTGATGAAGCACTAAAACATGTTATTGGCATGTTCCGCCACATCGTTCTCCGCGAGGAGTTTGATGAATTAGCCCGTCTTGCCCAGTCTTCAAGATTGCTGGAGCAGGTGTCTGCGTCGACGCAAAACAGTCTTTTGCCTTTATGGAAAGAATCGAACGTCTTCTGTCAGAGCGTTTGCTCCAAGGCGTGGCCAGTGTGGGCCAAGATGAGTTGAGTTTCTTTGCGGATGGAGTGGTCTATGCGCTCGCACGTCCAAAAGTATATGCGTACGATGTTGCAGGCATTTCGGTGCATGGGGATGAAGTCTTTCCACGAGATGAAATGAAATGACTGGCAACGTAAAACAACATCTTTTCGGCCTCCATCATTTGATTCGATAATAGAAAACTTGGAAAATAGAAAGAGTTATTTAGCGGCTGGCTCCGGTGACCAGCAGAGATGGAGAATCCTACACAGACTACGAACATCTATTTCACTATGACTATAGATACGGGGTTTTTATCTATCATGTACCTAGCGTGATTTTTATTGAATTGCTTCCTTTTATGAAACTTCCCGTCTGGGTCAACATGATTCGGACTTTGTCTATCCACAGTCATAGAAGACGCAATAAACACCCTTGTAGAAAGTGGTTGCCGTTCAAGACAAAAGAGGGGCTATTGATTGAATCAGGTGACAGTCATAAATGCGTATAGAACGAATACGCAACGCACCCGTGATTGAACTCTGACTCTGTGCTATCTACCATGGTTAAGAATTTCAGATAGACAGGTAGTGACGGACACGGGAACAATTTGAAACGCAAAGCCCGCCAGGATGATGTCTAGGAACAAGAACTATGTTTCACTGCTTGCTCAGCTGAGAGATTAGTATGTGCAACAAATAACGCTTTCGTGTCTTGTTCCGCTGTCGAAACGTGATGACGCATCGCGAATCCTTCTCTTAGCTACCTGGCAGCTGAAGCAGCTGCGTTCCACGGCAGCGAATAACTGTCGGGGCGAGTTGGGAGAGTGTGATGAATGAGACACGATTTATGAATAGGCAGTATGACCATGCAGTATGCAGTATGCAGTCCTTTCCATGTACATTACCGAAAAGAGTAGTGGTGCGTACTACCATATCGATGAGAAAACAGCAGTCATGGGACTCAGGGCAATTTATGACCATGCAAATAGACCGCTCAGGGCTCTGCTCAGTGCTCACTGTGGTTGATGTGCGCAGCTAGCCCATTCCATGTCAATGCGTAGTACGGATTCATTCAGAAAGTTCAATAACCACCCACCCGGGTACTAGGTTGATAGATTGACAGACTTCGCCCCATTTATTGTGCTACCATAATGCACAAATACCATGTACGAGCGTAGGGGCTGACGGGGCACGCTGACTTTCAGTATGATACAAGTCGCGCATTCTAAGCGACATGTAGACACATTCTATAGCTAGCTATCTTATATGTAACTAAGTACCAAACAAAGTAGTAGCAATAACATTTACAATGGGTCTTGAAGTGCCATTGGCCAATAAAAGGAGCCGAACGCCCTCGAAAATTCCCTAAATTCTGCACATTTCCCCGTTCGGGCAATCTATGGGGCGGGCAAACGCGCGCCATGCCGAATGGAGCGCGGTCCATGGAGGGTCTCGATCGATTGGCTCAATTTGGATGTCGTTCCGCGGTCAAGCGGCCCAAAGTGGATAGGCTATGCCGCTCTGGTGCTAGTG
Source organism: Talaromyces trachyspermus (assembly GCA_020137715.1). Taxonomy (NCBI): domain Eukaryota; kingdom Fungi; phylum Ascomycota; class Eurotiomycetes; order Eurotiales; family Trichocomaceae; genus Talaromyces; species Talaromyces trachyspermus. Next base: position 5,583,796 of record JACGXQ010000015.1, on the reverse strand, counting down.
CAGGAGTATGTTTATTATTTAACTATAGCGGGACTAGCGCGTGGGGCCAGTTTTGCGAGTAGAATTGTAGCGTTTCAGATATGCAAGACTAAACAGTTATATAGTTATAATTATAGATTATAGCAACCATCATAGCGAGGGCTTGAAATCGAGAAGGCAGAGCATGAGAAAGTGCGAGAGAGACCAATACTATTAGTATTGGTATTAGTATTGGTAGTAGTAGGTACTAGGGTAGTCCCATCCAATGATCCGTCTGTACTCCCGAGATGCCCTGCAGTGGTGGCCCTGGTGGGTCGATCGGTGGGACTCAAAAGGCTGGTTCGGTGGCTAGAGTCGAAGCAGAGGAGTAGACTGTAGAAGTGATCCTAGAGAGTGATACGAGATAGGTAGAGAAGAGTAGATACTTGAAAGTTGATACACAGACAACCGCGAAGAGCAAAGTAATCAAAGCAGGTCGCACTGCTGCTGAAGACTGAAGTACGTGGTGGGTTGCTCTTTCCCGAATCTCGATTCAGCGTTCACTAGCCACGCCCCAGAGTTTAACTTGCGTAGTGGCCTTTTCCGTATACAGTTAAGCTGTTAACTACTGCTGCTCTCCTGAACCGCACGAGGCTCCTTCCCAACCTTTCTTTTTTCCTCGAACAATTTTCTCTCTCTCTCGCGCTCTCTGCGGCTTCATCATGATATCCTGACAATCAATCAGTCTGTGAATAAACACTGTGTATATATAATTCGCTCAGTCCTACCCGACTCTCCCTCTGTCGACCGCTCTTTGCGCTATGTTGCGTAGTGCGTTTGCTCGAGGTACGTGCTGGTCTCAATACTCGCCGTGTCGGTCAGTAAGCGGCCCAATGGCATTCAAACCAGCGAATAAGCGCTGCTCTGGATTTGATCCGAACTGCGCTTGCTCTGATTCACCTACACTTCGGATGCTAAAGTTGCTAAAACCGACTGACGTGCCTTGACTTTAGGTATTCGCGCTTGACGAACAATGAACCCCGTCTTTTCTTGAATACTCGTCCCTCGTTTTGATTGTGTAACCTGCAATTTCATTGAACTTATTTTCCGATCAATACCTATATACACACATATCCGCCCCTCCCAAACCAAATACGATGCGGGATCTCCAAGAACCCGGGGACCACAGCCCCATGTCGCGCTCGCGCAGTGTGAGCATATCCAGCGATGCTGGCCCTAAAGTTTCAATCTCCTCTCCGCCGCCCGTCGACCCAAGTCCTGCCTTTATCGCCGCTTCTTCTGCTGCTCAAATAATAAGCGCCGATATGGAACAATACGAAATGGCCTCCGGCGATGGTGGTGACGTACCCTTCACATCAAATGGCCTTGCCTTGCTGAATGGGTTTCTCGACTATTTACTCTGGAGTTTTCTGGCCTCGGCGAAATCAACCCAACTAAGCGCACTTCGTCCGGCCATCGCAGATGTTCTGAAACCTCGATTGGCAAGAGAGATGGTGGCTTCTGCCGACGAAGAGCTCCGTGAATATATGGGCGGCGACGACGAGGATGAGCTGCAAGAGTTCGGAGACGGTCGTGCACCGCATGGCGAATTCGACCTGGTACGTGCTTGGAAACTGGCTCGTTTGCGATGCATGGTGTATACGCGATTGGGTGACTTGGAGGAGGAAGAGGAAGACGAGTACATCGCTCGAGAGGGCCTTGACGAGGCAGGCGGTGCACTGCGACCTTTCTCTGGCCATGCTGGAAATATCACTCCAGCCGCCGCCATCTTTCTAACGTCGATTATTGAAAGTATGGGCGAACACGCCTTGGCCGTTGCTTGTGAAAATGCTCGCAGTAGATATTATACAGCGGCAAGACTCGCCCCGAAATCTTCAGATGCACTCGACTCCAAAATCACCGTCGATGAGAGCGACATGGAGAAGTTGGCTCTAAACCCCACACTGGGTCGACTATGGAGAGCATGGAAGAAGGGAATTCGTTCGCCAGCACTATCTAGGGCATTTTCTAGAGAGTCCTTCACTCGGCGAAGCAATATCAGTAATAAGGGTAGCGTCAACACCCCGGAGGAAGTATCCAGAATCGATCCCCGTTGAAGAGGAAGAGGAAAGTCGATCAAAATCTGTTGAGCCAGCAGACATTGCCTTGCCTATGAACGATGACGATGTCAAGGAGATTGAAAACCCTGGATTTTTAGATGTGGAAGACGCAGAGCCAATGCAAGCTGCCATTGCTCAAAAGTGCGTCCGCGAAGTCTGATTGTCTCCCGCTCTGGATCGATCACCCCGACCTCCCCTTCTAGCAGATTGCCCGGAACATGGCCAGCGACGAACTCACCACTGCACACTCGCTCGCAGTCTGTTCCTATCCATGTTGTCGATGTCTTCAGATCCAGTGATCGTGACAAATCTTTAGAAACCGTCACTGAAACTGAAGGGAACGAAGCCGTGGTGACCGCGGAAGCGCCTTTGTCCGAGGACAAAGGAGAGGAGATAGGTTCGAGTCCAAGTCAAAACCAGCCATCAGATAATCTTGCAGACGGAAGCGAAGTGCAGCCTCTAGTTACTTCCCAACCAAACGCTAGTGGTGAAGAGAGTGCCAACGTCGAGCAAGATCGTCACCTATCCGAGGACGAGGTTGTTGAAGGACAGGGAACATATCAAAGACCAAATCTCAACAATCTTTCATTCCATAGGCCCAGAAGAAAAGTATCCAAAGATACGGCAACGAAAAGGAGGCTCTATCCATTGACGTGGCCGAAAAGCATGTTGATCCTCAGCAGCCAATGCAAGGGGCGGCGATGGTACATGATGCCAGCTCCTCCACCGGACAAAGTGCCCCTGCAGGTGATTCGTTCAAACCATATATATATGCTGAAAAGTCTGAACATATTTCGCATGGAAGCGCGCCTACTTCTCATCCACGCCAGCTCGAAACGAATATAGAGCCGCCAACTAAAGAATCTCCCAATAATCTTCCACGCGACTCGTTCAACACGAGCCGGCACACACCTTCTCTCTACTCAGAGAGCATAGGTGCTCCACATTCTACTTCAGATGATAGTGAGGGCAGCGTCTATCGGTCAATTCCTTCTCGCGCTGCTTCTCGCGCCGCTTCTCATGCGACCTCGATTAGGAGCCAGTCTCGCCAGGACGAACTTTCTACAACGCGGGACCGTGTTACGGTTCAGCGGGTTTATGTAGGATCTTCCACGTCGCAAGCATCTATTCGGTCCCGCCGGTCTGGTAGCATTAGCGACAAGCGACCTCTTACATCTGGTTCGGCGACATCCAGCGTGTCAGCGAAATTAAAAGTCCTTATCGGTCGTCATCCTACTGATACTGAAGTACCTTTGCCTACTCCGCCGCGGAGATCTTCAGATGCTAGCAAATTCACCGGTGATGATGCGACACTAGATCAACTTATCAAAAGTGACGAAACCATACACTTTACGTTGACTCCTCGAACAATGCGAGAAATAGAAGTAAGTCCCTTGGTGAACAGAGTTGGATGTGATAATTAACCGTCCCTGTGAGCAGTTGCCTGGATCTCCCCGTTGGAACACCGCTCGTAACGATATCCATAGCGATCGGACTGATACATCCGACCTAGCGGATTTTCTCAAAAATACGGCTCCCCTGGAGAACCACTCCCTTCACCACGCATCCCGCTAGAACGAGACCTTCCCACGCCGCCTCGGAAAAGCCATCTTCACCGGCAATTGACAGCCTACGAGTGCAACCAAATGTTGAAACTCTTTCCGAGAAGTCAGATTCTATTAGTGTGCATTCGCCAGCTAGCCGTGTGAGTCACTTGTCCAATCGAAGCAGGGCAACGATGCATCAAGCTCGAAGTCCCCGTGCAGCAGGTGATTCCGTCCGGGAATTTGCACAGTTTATTCGTTCTACTGGACCCGGGTAGCGACTCCCGGTATTCCGAACAATCGTCCTGGAAACAGTTCCACTCACAATCATTTTCGTGATGGTTCGGACTCCGTCAGTCCTTAGGCCTGATACCGCACAGTCTGGTTCATCCCGTGTGGCAACCAAACCTGGGCAATCGTATAACTCCGCTAGGAAGAATGGGCCGCGACTCCAAGCTCGCGATGCTTCCGGCCACAACAGTGCCAAGACATCTGATTTAATTGACTTTATAAGAGAGGGCCCACCGCATGCATCAACTCATCGAATTCCCGTACGGTGGCGCCCTTCAGGAATACCATGGATTCCGAAGATCTTTCGTTAATGGAAACGGCCCGCGATAATGACGTCCGCATGGCTTCGTCTCTCGCTAGTACAGGTGCCGAATCTACTTCCAGTTCACGTTCTCCTCTTCTTGCAAAATACAACCCTTCCGATGCACCGCCTATTCCGGCGCGAAAGCAACGCGGTCCCGAGACATGTACGCCATTGACTATTCTGATGATGAGGGTACTGAAGAACCATCTGGGACTACAAAAGCCACCAAGGCACCACGGGCAGAGGAGAGTCTGCTTGATTTCCTAGACTCCGTTCCACCGCCGACCAACCAGAAGGCCCCTGAGCCATTCATTCTTAGCTCGTACCCTATGCCGCCCTCGGGACAGTCCACATCCCACACCAGGACCCGATCCAGACGAAACACATTCGTCGACAAGCTCCCCGGCCCCACCCTGAAAAAGTCAATGACTTCGATGCGGTCTGCCAAATTGTCTTCTTCCAAGCCACAAATCAGCCAACCCATCCAACAGTCCTCGCGCCCTCCTCCGGTGCCCATGGTTCCCAGATTGAATGGACAGCCCGACTCTCAATTCAACTTCGGTCGTGGATCTGCACAGCTACGCTCCACATCAAAGACGGAGACTAGCGCTCTCGCTGATTTCCTGAGAAATACTGGGCCTCCTGAGCCTGCGACACGGGCCTCTTCAACTTTGTCAGAGGATAAAAGGGACTCGCCATTTTCCAAGTTTTTCGGCGGAAGAGGGTTGAAGCTTAATCATACATACATAAATATATAGTTATATGTATATGCGATGACGAATATGGTTGTCTCTGTACGAGTGCTTTTGTATCATGATATCCCTTCTCTTCGGTTCATTGACTTATTTCTTGCACGGCTATCCAGTGAGCTGTCACTGCCATTTCGCTCTTTGCTATTTATGTTCATACGCATTTCAATGATACCTTTGCTTTTATTTACTCCTTGTCTTTCCTTTCTTACAAATAGCTCTTTTCTTGGACTAGGGATTTCGGGCTTTTCTTGTCTTCGCTTCATATATATGCGTTGATTTCCAAATCTTGGTGCTCTAATTTCTTTCTGAAAGTCTTATTGTTGAGATGTTACTCTATTATATATGCATGTATACTGAAGATAGTTATTCGATGATAATAACGATGTTGTACGAATATAATTTGTATCAATATCTTTCTCTTTGCGTTGGAGATAAAATAATATCCTCCAGCTAGGTAGTTGCATATAGACCGGAACATTGTTAATCCGCCCGGCTCCGCGCAGCCAAGCCCCTTACCGTTTAGGTAGCTTGTCCAATGCAATGTTAATTAACTAGCTGGCATCAACCACACACACCCAATCCGCGCAGCAAGTGCCTGCAACAGCGCGATGGCATCCAATCCGAGGACCCTTTTGGGTCTTTTTCTGTTCTTGTTGGGACTCAGTTCGGCGCTCAAATTCGACATTGTGGCTTCATCGTCGAAGAACGAGAGGTGTATCCGCAATTTTGTCTCCAATGGACAGCTTGTGGTCGTCACTGCTATTGTGTCGGGGAATAAGGGAGATGGACAGATTGTCAACATGCACGTATGTACACTGCTTTTTTTTTTCTCTGTGGAAGGTTGTTGAGGTACTGATATGAATGACTTGCTTTTAATTTTGCAGATTAAAGACGCCATGGGGAATGACTATGGCCGTCCTAAAAATGTTGTCGGAGAAACTCGTCAGGCTTTTACCTCGCTAGCCGACACAGCGTTTGACGTTTGCTTTGAAAACGTTATCGATTCGAGCAAGCGCCGTACGTATCCCACCATTTTTGTTTTATTGTGAAACAAGAACAGAAAGAGGAAGGGGGAGAAGGAACTAACACAGCTCTAACAGACCTCCGAGGACCCCTCAGCCGCGAAATCGAACTCGACGTCGAAATCGGCGCCGACGCACGCGACTGGTCTAGCATCCAGGCGCAAGAGAAACTGAAACCCGTCGAAACGGAGCTCCGACGCATTGGCGAAATCGTCGAGGAAATCGTGAACGAGATGGAGTACCTCCGCAAGCGTGAGCAGAAGCTCCGCGATACCAATGAATCGACCAATGAGCGCGTGAAATGGTTCGCGTTTGGCACTATGGGGATGTTAGTGGGATTGGGGGCGTGGCAGATTGTTTATTTGAGGGCGTATTTCAGGTTTGTATTTTTTTCTCTTTTTTCACTTGATATATCTATCCGTGGATTTCCGATTTTGGGACTAACCGTTCGACGAAAAATAACAGATCGAAGCATCTTATTTAGTTTAGTTGAAAGGGTTTAGGTGGAGCGATGTTCCTTTTTCTGACGACAAATGTATTAGTTTATGATTTGCATACACCGTTACTATATCTGCTTGAATGATCGAAATTGAGCGTGGAATTGAGCGAAATTGGGTTGGAGAAGAAAATCAACTATATCATTGATGTGATTTATAATTCATGTCATTATTAAATCGATCTATATCGCATCCTCAACTACCTGACTGGTTAAACAAATGATTTTAGGGTATGTCCTATAATTCCATGTCAATTCATGTCAATTCTCTTTGCCAGCATATCTTTCAATCTCAACCTCAACCAAAACTTCTCCAGCAGACGACGCTTCGGCCATTTCCGGAGGCTCTGGCTCTGCTGTTGTCGGGCCATTCCCATAAATGCCAAACTTCCAAATCGGAACGCCATTCTGAAACATCCGGTTCACTTCTTCGAGCGTACGACCCTTCATCTCGGGAACGCAAAAGTACGCAAACAGAAACGAAGCAGCAGCAAGACTGCCATATATAAAGCCCACTTTGGAGCCCAAATCCGCATATGGCGCGTCCAGAAGGTACGGCGTGCTAAAGGAAAATGCAAAGTTGGTGGCAACATTGACGAACGATGCAACTCGTTGTGTCTTGTCGCGCAGTCGGGATGCCGGTAGCTCGGTTGTAATGATGTAGTTCAGCAGGTCCCAGCTAAAGCATAAAGTGGCTAAAGACAGGACTGTCAATATAATGATGGCATATACCTCACTAGACAATTTATGATCGTGCAGCCCGATGCCGGCCATGGCAAAGAGTAATATCACTTGCAGAGCCGCGCCCAGGAGCAAGATGGGTCGACGCCCAATCCTGTCGGTTAGCAGTATAGAGACAAGACAATAAAGGGTGTTGATGCACGAGCTCATAATCGAATAGTCGAATGCGTTCAAAGAATTCAGCGACTGGACAAAGAGTGTGCCATATGCAGCGGTGAAAGGCGAACCGGTGGCTTGGAGGAAGAAGTTCATGCCTATGGCAATCAAGGTTCGCTTGAGGTTGCTGCTGTGGAAAAGATCCCTATATATCCCCTAATTCTGCTCCTCCAGAAGGGATCTTTTCAAACTAAACAGGTCTTCTTGGGCATCATAATCGTTATCATAACCACCAGTGCCTCGGAGTAGACATAGCGATTCTAGCGCATCTTATTCATGGCCTTGCAGAAGCAGCCAGCATGGAGACTCTAGGATGAACCAGACGCACACTACGACGATTATGGGTACAATAAAGAATAGGATTTACAGGATCCTCCAGGCACTGTTACTAGGCAATTCAGTGGTACCGCGACAGATACTGTTAATAATAACACCGCCCAGTAGCAGACTTATCTAGTATATACCCACAGCAAATCCACAAATGGGTGCAGGGACAATCTCGGCTTGAAACGGCGGGCAGGTAGCCAGTTCCATGCCAATATACGCATAGTTGAGTATTCGCCCAGCCAAGACTTGCTCGATGCGCCTCGAAGTTATCAAGACTATAGCTAACATAGTAGCCCAGATCGACATACAGAACATCGACCTGCGACGGCCGTACCGCGCACTAATTAAAATGCCCATGTACAAGCCTACGTATGCAAAATTAGTACCATTGCGCTCGAAACGAGAACGAAAATAGAGGAAGATGGGGAACAAGAACGCACCAAAAGCAAACCCAATGGAATTTAGACTATTCAATAACGACGTCCAGTATGTCGGAATAGCGTAAGAATTCGTCTCGCGGTCATAGGTCCCAAATCGCTCCTTGTAGGAAGTCATTGCCTGGCTAGTAGCGATTCCCTGGTTATCAAAGCCATAGTTCAGACTTGATAGCGCAATCAGCCCAACGGCTGCTGCCAGACGTGGAGTAAAGTGCGACAGGATGTGGTTCTTCTTGACCAAGGCAGACCCGGTCCTCATCGTGCTGGCTCTTGAGATGTGATTTCAACGAACGCCCAGTTAGAGCCGGCCGTTCTTGGGTCATCTCATTTCAGAGAGCTACACAGATTCATTCCTGATCACCGGGAGGGAAAGGACATTGTTACACAATACCAACAGGGGTCTGGAATGGTGCGGCTGACAGGCAAGTTATGGTGCCACCACATATACACACTAATCAAGGCATCTCGCGGACGACATACGGCAGCGAGATGCCTTGATTAGAAAGTGGTAGCGCTGCTGATTGGTCAGATGAAGTTTAGCCTTTTCTCCTTTTCGGGCTGACTCCATGCGAAATTCAACGGGCGACTAGGTATATAAAGTGATGAATGCACATATAATATTGTGATTCTCAATTAGGTAGATTGCAGCTCACGGAATGCCACACCGCTTCTAGGGCTAGGTACAAAGTCAGGTGTAAGCCAACCTATGACTTCAAGATGCACCCCATCAACACCTCTATACGTGAGATCAGTGACAACTTTTGGTTGATTGCAGATACTCTGTTGCTTTGTCGCCAGCAAACGCTGTCTCCTAGTCTAGCCTCGTGGAGCGATGGAAATGGTGCCTTTTTGTTCTTTCTCGTGCCCCTGCCCCAATTCCCAAAACACGGCCACTTTAGGCCACAAGTGAACTCCAGAAAGTCTATGATGCAGGCGACGCCTCGGCAGTCTGGCGCGTTGGAGCAGCCTTCATCAAAATAAAAGATATTATTACGCCAAATGCAACAAGAGAGCATACCACCTTACAATACCTCCGAAATAGGCAGCCGCTTGACTTTAACATCCCAGAGGTCCATTACTACGCAGACCTCGGTAAGCGGTATTTGATCATTCTCGGTAGACTTCCTGGTCTTACCCTGAATGATATATGGTATGAAATGGATGAGACAGTGAGGCAGGAGTGCGTATGCCGGATTGCCAATATCTGCAAGTCTTTGGCAACATGGACGGGTGAAGCTATTAGTGGCGTTGACGGGAATCACTTGACAGAGCAATACTTGATTAAGCCTCGCGCGGAAATGGACTTTGACCCCGATCATCTTCTTAGGAGTTGCGGTGAAATGGGGATGGATTGCTCGTCCCTTGTTTTCTATCATTGTGACTTGGGACCTGGGAATATTCTTTTGATAGCACCGATGGTTCTATTTGTATCATTGATTGGGAAACGGCCGGGTATATCCCAGAGGAGTGGATTCGTACCAAATTTCGCTGTTCAAGTGGGATGGATTTGCCGGAGAGGCCTGGGGGCGTTCTTCTGCAGCATGACTGGAGGCGGCGTGTTTCTCAAGAGCTGGAGAAATTGGGGTTTTCTGATGTTGTTGAGAACTGGTTAACTTGGCGGGCAACAAAGTAATCACAGACAACACGACTGCATCATAAATGGCCTCTTCTAACCTATCTTAACATGCTATAAGACCAATATTCCACATACAAACTTGTTTGATCTCACATTAAGTATAATTACAGTATGCAGATTTCCTTATAACAATATGATTGGACGACCGATTGCCTCGGTGATTGACTGGACTTTAAATGACTAGAATTCTCGACTTTTAAATCCGCAATTAATTCCAAGCTTTTATTATAGAAACCCCAACGCTTCTGCTAGATAAATTCCCTTCAGTCGTTACCGTTGTCAAGCTGGCTCATGCAGGCTACAAGCAATGTTTCATTTCCTCCAGGTATTGGCATACAAGAGATGCGGTCGAGCGACATGGTGGCTTTAGATCCCACAACTGGGTACCTAGGTATATCATAAAGTTCTCACTAGACGATGACGATGAACTCGCCGTTGTGATCAGGAGAGAAAAGATCTATCACCTGTTGGAGTCATCTTCTTATCAACGTCCGTCCTCGTTATTACAATTCCATGGCAGAACAACATGGCATTTTGTTGGATTATGCGGAAGTTTCTACGTTCATCAACACATCTAGTTCCAACTTCTACTGCTTTACAGTGGACTTAGCAAGCAGTAGAAGCATTATAATTTATCCACGCAAATGGCATATGCCATGGCGATATAAACTGCATCAACTTTTCTTAGATCAACGTTTGAATCTGAAGGAAGGAGATTTTACCAGCTCCTTCACCGATTCAGTTACATCCCGCGATTTACAAGAGGATATATCAAATTCCGGCTCTGCTCGTTGTGAAATCGCAACAGGTCATCCACCTTATCCTAATCTTTCTCTGGAAGAAAGGGAGCAAAGACTTCGAGCTAAAGTATTTTCGCATCTTGCAAAAGCAGCAACACTGAAATCATTGATTCTTCGATGTTGGATGTCCAAGTACACCAATGTAGGAGACATCCTGAGAGATATAAATACTGCTCGTATGCATGCAATCCAAAGATAATTGTTCCATGCTAACCCAATTCTAGAAAGGCATCTTTCCTTGCAAGCCAGCCTTGCAAAAGCATTTGCTTTTGCCCTTGTTGTGTAAGCAGCCAAGGCGGGTCCCACTGTGGAGAGCGGCTGGACGGGTAGTGGGCCCTTGGTCTTAGCTTACCTATTGTTCTAGACTGCGAGCTCTAGCTTACAGGACAATTTAATTCTGTTAAAGGCTTTAATCAGTCAGTCATTGCATTAGCTTTCGACTGTATGCTGCAGCTGGGTTGTCTTGCCTAATCCCACACCACAGTGTACTGGTGCCACTGACTCAATATTCATACACCTGCGCATTTCCTTTGCCCCTCTTGGTCGCGAGCACCTCTGCCACAATCTGCTGCTCCATCTCCCCAACGTCAATTGTTTCCTTACCCTGCCGCACTAACTCGATGTCTGGCACTGAGGAATGCTTCTCTCCTTCAAATATCGCATCGATCTCCTCCAGAGTTTTGCCTTTGGTTTCGACCCAGAAGACTGCCTTTTATGTGTTAAAGTCGTAAGTAAGTGGTCAGACATCGCCAGAAAGGAAGCAAAAGTACAGAGGCAATGCGTACGATGAGAATCAAAATGACAATATCCCATGAACCATTAACCATGTACATCTTCCAGCCAATATTCTGCAGGCCAATAGGCATAATATAAACGAAAACGAGGCTTTACACCTTGTGTAAGCCATTCTTGTGCCCGCACATAAAGGGATTGGTGAAGACTTACGCAAACGCATTCAGCGAGAACGCTGACAAGGCCAACCCGTTTGCGCGGATTGAGTAGTTCAGCACCTCCGGGGATAGAGGTACAACAGAGGTGTCCAGGCGATGGAGTAGAAACCCTGGAATAGGAACATCACCGCAACATCTCCATATACAAGGGCACTGGATGCCCCGTCTGGGTTGTCGGCATACATTTTGGAAAGACCGCCGATGATAAAGAGACACACAATAAGCAATACTTGAGACAGCAATGCGGTAGGCTTGCGGCCCCATTTAGCAGAAAGGTGAGTTCCCACGAGCGCACAGACTAAGCACCAAGCATTCAGAACCACATTCTTTCTAAACATTAGTATTAGCTTGAGCAAGACAGAGCGTTATGAAACGTACAGCTTTCAACTGTGACACCGTATCCGTGATGCCAGCAGTATCGAGTTCTGAACCCAGATAATAAGAAGCAATGATGTTGCCTGCGACGCAAGAAAAGGCCCCGGTGAAATCCCAATTAACATTCTCTTCCGAGCACCAGGGGTTTTATGAGCTCCCGCGGACTCATTGTTCTGCCTTGGTTCTTCTCCCATGTGAGGGTATCGAGGATTTCCTTGTACACGGCGAGCGCAACGGGGTCTGTCTGGTTGCCGTTTGAATTTGTCTGCGCAATCACAATGCGTGCTTCTTCATGATAACCTTGATGCACCAGCCACCGAGGCGATTCAGGTCTGGATGAGAATTAGCCTAATTCTCCGTAATCTCTACCGTTGTCACCACGAATCACTCACATAAATGGCAGAATAATGATGCAGGCAAGAGAAAAGATACCCTGGAGCAGAGACGGTGCACGCCACGCCCAAGTTGAGTTCCATTTGCCAGTACCTAGTGTGATCCCTGCTGCAATAAGTGCCCCAACACTGTGACAAGTCAGAATCCTCGTTCAGTGTATTTTGACATGGTTATATTACTAGTAAAAGTCATTGAGCAAACCAACACCCCATGCACGCCAGCGGCTCGGAAAAGTCTCGGCAAGATACACTGACCCGCCCGTTCCTGAGATCGAGGAGCCAAAGCCCAAGACAATGCGGGCCACAACAAACATTGCTATATCCTGCGCAGCAGTCTGGAGAATGATTCCTATCAGAGTAATGGCAGAACCCCATAGAATGGCTGGGCGTCGGCCGAGCTTGTCTGCGATTATTCCTGAGCTAATAGTTCCAAAGAAACTCCCGATAAACACCGATGCGGTGTTCAACCCGGTGGTCGCTGCGTTGAGGTTGAAATAGTCGGTATAAGAAGGGAGGATGTTGAGACCGTTCAGCATAGAACCATCATATCCACCCGTCTTGAGATACCTTTTGGTGTCAGCATGCTATTGCCATTATACGGGTGTTGCACAAGGTCAAAAGAAAGCCACTGAACTCACCGCTGATTGTACCATTGAGCAGACCATAAGCAATACTGAGAGGATGGCGGTTGACTCTGGTACCCATGCGGGCATCCAGGTGCCGGTGGGCGAATGCTTCAACATCTTCTAAGCTCTTGCTATACCGAGATGCAAACACAGAGGCAAGGAATAATCCCCTGTAGAAAAGACAAAGCACAATCCATGCCTTTGCCGGCCAACGCATGCTAGTGCAGAGATAAGCTACGCCACATGAGCTTATCCAACATAAACAAGAGCACCAGACTGGAGGAACTTCGAGACCAAACAGCTATCGTGTCCAACGCGGGGACTCAAATGGAGCGATGTTACTCTCCGCCCCCTCATTTTTCTTTGAGCGCTGCTGATTGGCACCCAAGACGTCGACAGGTCGATGTCTCTTATCTTTATACATACATAGTGGCGGTCTTTATCTGATAGCAGGCCGGATGGGAGGGTAGCATCTGGAAGAGACAATCTTTCAAGACCAAAGAATGACTTCTTGAGGTTGGATGTCGTGTAGACGAGCAGATGTGGTGGACGAAGAAAGACGGAAGGAAGGAACCTCAGAAGGGGAAGGAAGTGGGGAAGGCACGACTCTATCAACAACCGACAACTTGGAACTTGCCTAATTACAACCTTCCAACCTGGCTATCTGTCGAGGCTTTCCTTCTCGACAACATGCATAGTCGTCCAGTCATCGCCATTGCTGGGCTTGCTTGTGAGACCTCGACCTTCACGCCCTCAAAGACTCTGGCACCAGCATTCCATCCACAGCGGGGCGATGAAGTTATTCAGGAATATGCTTTTCTACACCCCGGCACTTATCTCGCCAATATTGCCGACTGGCGTGGTGCGCTTATCGGCCACGCTCTTCCCGGCGGAATAGTCACTCTCCCGCGTTCAATGAGCTCGCAGGAGAAATTGTATCACGGCTCAAGGATATCGTGGCTTCCACTCCACGTCTCGACGGCTTGTGGTTTGATATTCACGGTGCCATGTGCGTGGAGGGCCTTGATGACGTCGAGGCAGAGTTGCTCCGTCGCATTCGCGCAGTCATTGGACCAGATGTTGTCGTGTCGGCATCCATGGATTTACATGGAAACGTATCGCGCGAGCTCGCTCATCAGACCGATTTAATAACGTGTTATAGAATGGCGCCCCACGAAGATGAATTGGAAACCAAAGAGCGTGCCTGTCGTAAGCTCGTGGATCTGCTCACAAAACAACATTTCACAAGAAACAACCGTCTGCGGCCTTTCAAAGCCTGGATCCCCTCCCAATTCTACTTCCAGGTGAACAAACCTCCACGCGAGTGGAACCAGCCAAACACATATACGCCGCTGTTTCAGATGTGGAAGCTACGCCTGGTGTCATAGATGCTGCAATCTGGGTTGGCTATGCTTGGGCCGACGAACCGCGAAATAGAGCCATTGTTATGGCCACAGGTTGGGACAAAGCCACTGTCGCAGCAGGGGCGGAGAGATTGGCTAAGCTTTTCTGGGATGCACACGCTGATTTTAAATTCGTTGGTCCAACTGGAACCTTCAAGGAATGCCTTGATACGGCTCTTGCATCTTCTTCTCGCCCATATTTCATTTCAGATAGCGGGGACAACCCGACCGCAGGTGGAAGCGGCGATATGACATGGGGCTTGACTCAGCTACTAGCTCGACCTGAGTTCCAAGATGACTCGGGGCCGACTGTGATATATGCAAGTGTGCCTGGTCCGAAAGCTGTTGAAACTGCTGTGGCCGCCGGCGTTGGAGCAACAATAACAGTGACTGCAGGTGCGGAGGTCGATAACATCCATGCCGGCCCTATTACCATGACTGGGCGTGTACATTCTATCAAACACGGTGACAAAAATGCCGGTATTGAAGTTGTCCTCCAAGTGGGAAGCGTCTTCGCTATTTTGACGAAGCTGCGTAAACCGTATCACAAGGAACACGACTTTACTGATCTGAATCTCCAACCGCGCTCTGCTGACATTGTTATTGTTAAGATTGGCTATCTAGAGCCGGAACTATATGACATGGCAGCGGACTGGATGCTTGGTCTCACGCCTGGGGGCGTTGACCAGGACCTTGTGAGGCTTGGCCATCGTCGAATCCGCCGCCCAATGTGGCCGTTTGATAAACATTTTGAGACCCGCCCAAATATAAGGGCGAGATTTATTCCATTATCTCATGAGCCTGTAACTGGACCAGATGAGTGAGGGGTTGATCTTATATTGGTGATATTCTGTAATATGAGGATTCTTCACAAGGAAAAACAAGATTTCTCAGCATATATAATCTAGATATTCTCTTCTGATCTTTAATGCCCAGGTTTATACAAGCAAAACAAAAATTTCTATGTCTGGGTGATTAGAGTTAGGACTGTGTGGTCGGGGCGGTGAGGGGTTGGGCAAGTCCGAAATTATTTCAAGATCGGTTCCCAGTTCGCGGCAGATTTCTTGCACTTGAGAAACGATACTTGCGTGGACTCGACGTCGCTTTTCTCTATACATGCAGCCGTGATCAGACGTACAGTTAGACTTGTGAATACGATCACGTCCCTCCCAGAAGAACAGACCACCGGTACAATGCTACTAGTATGTCTTGCGATCTCGACCGCGTGCAGCAACGCGATCTTGCTGAGGAGGTCGAAGCCATAAATGCGATTTACGACACCGACACCATAGAAATCAACACCACTCGTCACCATCTCTCAGCGGACAATGGACCACGTACGCTAGATCTAGGAAGAACGGCAAATAATACCGACATCGATCGAGCTGTTACGACCACGATACGACTGTATATCCCGAACCACCCCACCTGTCGTTTGTGCTTGGCTTCGACGACAAGTATCCAGATACCCCGCCGAGAGTGATAGGTACAGCATCGACTTCATCTCGTGGTGAAGGTGGTTTAGCTGTGGATGTACTACGAGATATCATCAGCCGATCCCATCAACCAGGACAGGTCTGCTTGTTCGAAGTTATTAGCGAGGCAAGCGAGAAGTTTGACGAATTAAGCATCGGGGGTCAGCTGCAAACAACGGAGACGCGTTAGAAGAAGAAGAACAAGAAGCAAATGAAAACCAAGATGGAGGTAATAATAGTATAGACAATCAGATCGGTCGAACTGGAGAAGCTCTGGCGACGGTTTCCTTGCGCGACGCTTTTGGCATCGATAACCCCCGCAGTGGATATTGTCGGATGTAGCGACTGAGAAGAAGTCCGTCTTTGTTGGACGAGCCGTACCGGTCACCAGCAGAGCGCAAGCAAAAGCATATTTGGATTACCTATTGGCCGCTGACAAGAAAGTGGCGACGGCAACGCATAATATCAGCGCATGGCGTATCCGGGAACGAAGAGATGACAATACGGAGGCGACCTTTCAGGACTGCGATGACGATGGAGAGACCGCTGCTGGCGGGCGCCTGCTGCGTCTCATGCAATTGATGGATGTCTGGGATGTGCTGGTGGTGGTCACCAGATGGTACGGGGGCATATTACTGGGACCAGATCGATTTCGGATCATCAACAACGTCGGGAAAGATGCGCTCATGAAAGGAGGGTTTCAGAAAGACACTACAGCCAGTGCCAAGGACAAAGGCAAGAAGAAAGGCAAGAGGTGATGCGTCTGTTCATCTGTAGAGACTCATTGACTCACAATTTGCCCTTGTCTGAACAAGAATAGCTATTGTTCAGCTAAAGATGTGAAACGTCTCATCCAGAGCGTTGGAGAGTC
Organism: Talaromyces trachyspermus; assembly: GCA_020137715.1. Lineage (NCBI taxonomy): Eukaryota > Fungi > Ascomycota > Eurotiomycetes > Eurotiales > Trichocomaceae > Talaromyces > Talaromyces trachyspermus. The sequence continues at coordinate 5,567,120 of JACGXQ010000015.1, read as the reverse complement.
GAGACACGGAATCTGATTGGCTGGACACGGGAAACGACTAGACCCAATCGAGGCTATTTTAGGGCTAAGTCGGTTCCTTGGCGCTATTCGCAGGCTCTGATTGGCTCCTCAGCGGTACAGGAGTTTTTCTCTTCAACGTAACAACAGTCAAAGGATTATTGTTCTGTGTATCAACTATCAATAATGAAGATATCGCATTCAGTCACACGTGGATAAACAATGCTTATTGTGCATGATTGTTTCACGCTTAGTGTTGGTTTTGGCCGATGTAATCCAATCCTTGACTTGCGCTCTTCCCATATCAGACAATCTCTGTATGACCATGGTTATACCTTTCTTTTCTGATACCTAGGTAATATTTTCAAGGGCTATGACTGTGTAGCTAGGTAGCTGACAGCAAACCAATCCATTAGTATTCAAGAGTCCTACCTAGGTATGGACTGTGTTTCTGACTCAATGTGCCTGACTCAATGGGTAAGAGTCAGAAGGACAATCTCCATTGTTTAATGCATGGCAAGGGGCTCTTTTACCGAATTGTTCTTTTTTTCTTTTGACACAAGGAAATTTCCGGGAGAACAAAGCATTGTTTTATGCTGCCACTCGTTAAGAATCAAATTCCTGCCTAGCCAATCAATAAGCCTAGCGCTATTGTCCTCGACGCATATAAATTCCTCCCTTTCTTCTCTCCCTCTCACTTCTTCTCTTCCCCATCCACATCAACGCTGGTACGAAGATTTGGCCTTTCCTTCCATTCTTTCTCTACAGGCAAGTCCTGGACAACTTTTGCAACCAACAGGTATCTTCTAGCTGTGTCGGCTGTGGCAGACGCGGTGGTTATCATTCTTTTTCGAAGATACACACACACACCTTGATTTTTCTGAGTCGGCTGGTTCCCTCAGATTCACAACGAACAACACTCATTTATCACACGCCAAATATCAAAAATGCAGTACATCAAAAACAATTTTTATCGGCTGTCCTTTTCGCAGCGTCCGTTCATGGACACATGAAAATGTCCAGTCCAGTCCCTTACGGCGCCGACACCCTCAACAACTCGCCCCTGAATGCTGACGGTTCTGATTTTCCGTGCAAATTGCGCAGCGACACATATGCCTACACCGCAGCGACCTTGCAGGCAAATACTTTCCATGTCGGCGATTCTCCCTTATTGAGTTTCATTGGAAGTGCCACGCACGGCGGTGGCTCCTGTCAAATCAGCTTAACCACCGACCTACAGCCCTCGGCAAGCTCGAAATGGATGGTTATTCATTCTATTGAAGGCGGATGCCCGCGAACGTCACTGGGAATCTCGGAGGAGGTGCTAGTGCCGCCGATCCAACAACTTTCCACTTCCCAATCCCAGACATCGCTGAAGGCAGGTACACCTAGCCTGGACCTGGTTTAATCGAATCGGCAATCGCGAAATGTACATGAACTGCGCGCCTGTCCTCATCCTTCCGAAATCAGGCGGCGGTAGCAAGAAACGGGAGGAGGAAACGTCTTTGGCAAAACGAACTGCGGATTTCCCTGAGATGTTTGTCGCCAACATCGACGGATGCACGACTCCCTCAGGGGTCGATATTCGTTTTCCGAATCCCGGTGACTCCGTGGATTATCTGGGTGATCCTTCGAATCTTCAACCCTCGGGCTCGGCTGCTTGTTCTGGCGGTGCAGGAATCACCGCTACAGGCTCTAATCCGGCAGCCACCCCGACGCTCACCGGCACCGCTATTGACTCCTCTGGCGGTTCTTCTGGCGGTTCTTCTGGTAACTCCGCTGGTAGCGCTGCCACCGCCACGGCCAGTGAGGTTGCACCGGTGCCCGCAAGCTCAACTTCTACCCCTTCAGCAGCTCCCCAGGAGACGACTGTTGCACCGGCAGAGCCATCAACAACATCCACTCCACCAAGTACTCCAACTACGTCTCCACGACCGGTGGTCTCAGCGGCGCCTGCGCCACCGAGGGCCAGTGGAATTGCATTGATGGAACATCCTTTCAGCGCTGTGCGAGTGGCGTGTGGTCAACTGCAGAGCCTGTTGCAGCGGGGACCACTTGCACATCTGGTATTTCGAACGATCTGAGCGTTGTTGCACATACGCGAGAGCGTAGTACCCACATACACAGGCGTCGTCATTTGCTTTCCGGCCATAGTCAATAGTGCGAAAGTTTCTTTTCTTTTCTTTCTTCTTTTCTTAACTTCATAATTAACGATTTTGGGCTTTCTTTGCTCTATTATTTTCCTCATGAACGTATGCGTACATTGGACATGGATACACGCGGAGTATCGACGTGTCATCCTTGTAAAAATTGATACAGTATCTCACAGTGAAATGCTAGACACATAGCAGTATTTAGCATCAAGCCTCACAGTAACAGCCAATCTCTTCGTAACCAGCATTTGGTACTGGTAAGTAAATCTAAGATGAGAGATGTTGAACTTGTTTATCTCGACGGCATCCCCGCGGAAGCCCTAAGCCCTCATTTCCTATCCGGGAACAAAATACCCGCACTTGCGGCAAGTCTCCACACTAAGCGAGAAAAAATCCACATCTTGAATTGAGAGAGAAGCTATCTCAACTTCGACTCTCGACAACGAACGACGACGACTCCAGCAATCTTGTCGACCACAATGGCGTCCCGACCGACCGTCACCATCGCCACGGCTGAGGGCAAGCCCTCTGGTGCTACCCACCCTCTGCCCACTGTCTTCTCTTCGCCAATCCGTCCGGATATTGTGCAGTGAGTTCGCTGAGGATTGAGGATCTGAACGTCAACCGAAGGGAATGGATGCTGATAAAGTGCTCAGGAAAGTTCACACCGGCATTGCGAAGAATAAGAGACAGCCATATGCCGTGAGCGAGAAGGCTGGTGAACAGACTTCGGCCGAGTCCTGGGGTACTGGTACGTTTAGAACAAAAATATGATTGTTGAAAGGATGATGCGGCGCGCATCAAAACAATTGAGACTCGAGTGCTGATCATCAGGATTTGTGTGTGTGTGAATAGGCCGTGCTGTTGCCCGTATTCCCCGTGTCTCTGGTGGTGGTACTCACCGTGCTGGTCAGGCTGCTTTCGGTAACATGTGCCGTTCTGGTCGCATGTTTGCCCCTACCAAGGTCTGGAGGAAGTGGCACCAGAAGGTCAGCCAAGGTCAGAGGTAAGATTTTCAGTCCTAAATCAGTTTTTAAATAATGACAGTAGTTGATGTCCATTAGACGCTTTGCTACCGCTTCTGCTCTCGCTGCTTCTTCGGTTCCTTCTCTTCTGTTCGCCCGCGGCCACCGTGTCGCCAGCGTCCCCGAGGTTCCTCTCGTTGTCGATTCCAAGACCTTCGAGAATGGTTCTATTGTCAAGACCAAGGCTGCCATTGCCCTCCTCAAGGCTGTCGGTGCCGGCCCTGACCTCGTCAAGGTCAGAAGTCCCGCAAGATGCGTGCTGGTAAGGGTAAGATGAGAGGCCGCCGCTTCCGCCAACGCCGCGGCCCTCTCGTTGTCTACAACCCCGAGGTCGACGGCAAGGATCTCGTTAAGGCTTTCCGCAACATCCCCGGCGTCGAGACCTCGTCTGTTTTGCCCTCAACCTCCTCCAACTCGCCCCGGGTGGTCACCTCGGCCGCTTCGTCATCTGGACTTCTTCTGCTTTCGCTGCTTTGGATGTGGTCTATGGCACTACAACCTCTCCCTCTGCTCTGAAGAAGGACTTCCTCCTGCCCTCCAACGTCCTTGCCAACGCCGATATCGCCCGTATCATCAACTCGTCTGAAATCCAGTCCGTGCTCCGCGAGCCCAAGGGTGAGGCCCGTACCAAGCGCCCCCACGTCCAGAAGAAGAACCCTCTCCGCAACAAGCAAGTCCTCCTCCGCCTCAACCCTTACGCTGCTCAATACTCCAAGGAGAAGCTTGGACAGCCGTCTGTTACTGCTGGCAAGCCCGAGCGTGCTGGCGAGCAGTTCCAGAAGATCCTGGCTGAGCAGTAAACAACATTTCTTGTTTTCTGTTTATCCTCTTTTTATGTTTATTTTTATATCTTCTCATCAAAATGGGGTTTCTTTTTTTCTATTACTGGTAGTCTTAGCACAGCTACATGGAATGAATATGCATACGTGCCAATAATGTGTGATGCCATCAATGAACCAAAAGGACTTTGTTTGGGTTTCTTTTTCTCATTTCCCCGCTCCTATCCTACGTAAGCAACGAATTAAAAGGAAAGATTAGTATAAGATCCGGGGTTTTTCCCACATTATCACAGCCAAGTTGTTGCAAAAATAGCTCATCAACATACCTAGGTACTCTTTCTTGAGCGGACATTTCAGAAAGAAATTATCCCACCCAGCCTTGGACCTAGCCTAGCACTCGTACCTAGGTAAACGACTGAGCTCGGACGTATGTTCTATCATGATTGATCAGTAAAGCATACGTACTTCCAAATGCACCACCCCTCGGGGCCGGCCAAATATGCACAATGCCACCAATAGCATGCAGGATTGAACTTGTCCACCAGGTTTCCAAGGTTACCTGCATAAGCAATGAAAGTGAAGCAACCTTTTATGCAGGTAGCAGAAGATCCAAGCGGCGCATACTGATAAGAATGGGACCCCGTCGAAATCCCCAAAGTTCTGGCCATTCTAGAATCTGGAATCAGTTACATATTTAGAACATCTATCCACTCGGCTCAGAAGTCCTAATATCAATCTAATTCCGAGTTTCCAGATTTCATAGATACTGGTATCGCTACGTATCCTGTGTTCTCCATCTGGTAGGCAAGGCACGTAATTCGGGCATGGAGCGTTGCTGTTGCATCTCGTATTGTAAGAAATCAGAATAAGAAAAACAAGAACAGGGAATAGAACTGTAGGAGAAACTAACCAAACATAAGAGTAGTCTAAGACCTGCACTCGGCTAGCAAGCTAATGCATTCTCCTCGCCTCTCTGCTTTCCAAACTAGACACCATCTTTCTGCTCCGGATCCTTCATTCCTGTAAGTCCTCAATTTCAGACTTTCTATTTTACTTGACAAAGATACTCATGCTGTGAATTGCTCAGAACATTTTAAAATGCCTCAGCAGCAGAATGTACTACGTTCACTACGCGTGCGGCCACGATACTAATTCCGAATTTATTGCCTGCCCAAGTCATGAGAAAGAGAAAGGATCCTTAAACATGAGGAAGAAAAGACAACTAAAACAAATGTCGAACTTGCTTGACCAGCGAAGGTATTAGACGCCCATTCTCACTCAAGTTGGCCGTTGATTGATATTTAGCAGGGAAACAAGCAAAGATCACCTACTAGCTGGAGAATGGTCGTCCCAGCCCTGACTCATCTACCAGCACGAATTCTAGTGACTGCATTTCTTTAGCTGCTTGTTCCTTCCATTCACTGTCGTCGTTAGCAGGTTTGATGGAGGATCTTTCCAAGTCGATAAATTTTGGGCCGCCACTGGTGATAATAATATTATATTGATTGAGATCTCCATGCACAATGAGCTTATGCAGTTCTGTAAGAGCCTGTTTACATTGTAAAAGATTGTCAATATTGCTGTGTGTCCCTGAAATCTCTTCAAGCAAGAAACCAACAACTCGACGTCGCCACCCTTCGTAAGCGTAGCCGAGAAGTTTCGGCACGTTTGTAAAACCGTGATCCATTAGATATTGATATATCTGTATTTCGTGCGCAATAGCTTGGATCTCGAAATCAAATCTGGCAAACTTGAGATAGCATGGGATCCCATTGAAGCTGATGCGCAGGGTTCGAGATTTAACACGGTGAAGAAGTGGTAGGTCTAGAATATTGACTAGAGGTAAGTCATTTTGAATCAGTCCTTCAGCTATACCGTGGGGCTTGAAATCATCCAGTTTCACTGATATTACATCCCCGTCTCTGTCCACAGTGAGTGTGTCCCAGTCACTGGACCATTCAGGCAAATTTGACAACTCTCGGACGACAGCAGGTCCCCAGGTTCGAGAATCCTCTGGAATGATCTCCGGATCATTGAGAAGAACATAGACAACCTTCCGTCCACCCGTTGTATCCTGTAAAGACACTCGAATTCAGAGGCGTAAACGTTAAGAACTTTGTCCTCGTAGCTCATGGTGATTGAAATGTCGGTAAGATTTTTCAAAGGTTGGAAGGTGACCGAAGGGTTGGAGATTCAATGACCGGTGAGCAGTTACAAAATTTATGCCAACCGTTGGTTATTTTGTTCCCAACTTGCGCTAGCTAGATTTGGCGTAGATAGTTACACAGCCCTTCAGATTCGTGGACACGACACCATACAAATAGCTCGTACTCAGTACGAGCAACTCACGCCCCATAGAGATGTCACTCTTACCGCACTTGAGATCTTCAGTAATGCCGAGGAAATATTGAAGGGTTTTAAATCCCTACCCTGTTAGGGAGGTACCTAGGTAAACGCAGAAGAGATACAAATATACCATTTGACGTTTAACACCCCTCCACTCTAGGGCTCTGAACAGTAAACGAACCTTGGAAGTAGTAACGCAACTTACTATCCAGAAACTTCCATAGTCACCCATGCGCCTTGCTCTGGACGGATTACCTCGATTCGGTAACCTATCTAGTACTGATATAGTGCATACGTAGTATATATAGCCATATAAAGTCCATATTAATTACCCGGAATGAAGCGGAGTTTTATGCATGAATCTAGTTATTGATCCCTGCAAGCAAGAGATTCCATGTAATACCTCTAATTAGTTAAGACCCTTTTGTTACGGGGCAATCAACCCTTGCTCAGGATCGGTTAGCTAATGGCAATGTTTCTATATAAAGAGATATTTTGCGTCCGCTAGCATCATGCAATAGGGCAGTGCTAGGGAATTACCGCTATTGGACGTCTGAGTGAGTACATCCATCAAATGTCAAGAGGACTTCTGTTACAATGTTACCGACTACCTAGGTAGTAGATATGACCAAATCCTGGGAGACTACTCGTCGGCTTGCATCATGTAAAGAAGAGCGTGAGCGAATTCTTTACTTGGGAAAAGTGGCCTGCTTAGCTATTAGTCTAAGACATGAGGTCGGCCTAGAATCGATGCGACATTGCTTGCCTATACGCCCGGTGAAAGTCCGTATGTACCTAGGTAGGTAGTCAGGCAGCCCTACCTTCTGGAGCATGTACCTAATCCAGGGATGATGTGTAGATAGCTATGCTAACGGCCAGCCTAATTCCAGCTTCAATCCTAGTCTAGTCCTCTCGAGTCTCTAGTCCTGCGTACCATATAAAGCAGAAGATATTATTTTAATATCAGCAACTATAGCCCTCGGCTGCGAACTTTGTGGAGTACCTCAGGAGTGTTACAACGCCGAATGTGACTGCAGAGCAAATTGTGAGTCTCTCCGAGGAGCTTTGGTATTATTCCGGACTAAGCTCATGAAGCCAAGAAAGCAGACAAAAGCTTGTCAGATTCGATTATTATAGTTAACTAGTTACTATAGTTATTACGTACTATAGATGGAACCTACAGTGGAGGCCCCTGGAGGGTGTAGGTACTGAACCGATGTTGTACAGCGTCGGCAACCGGTCCAGGATCGGTAATAATTTATATTTTATGCTGAGGTTTCGGCGGGAACTTGGCTATGCAAGTTGAAGTTCTTTGTTCAGTTTCTTTAACAGGCTTGAGACAGAACTCGTGCCCTTCTCGGTCAGGTTGTGATTCTATGTACCGGAGTACACAGCATATAGCATATCCTACATCCATATACATATCCTCCCAGCCACTCTGCAGGTAGAGACCTAGGTACAGGGTATGTCTCGGTCTGCACAGGAGAATAATGACAATCAGTTGGAAGCCAGATCGACCACCTTGGAACCTTGGAAAACTGTAGCTAAGTAACTAACTACTCCGTACATACGCCCGCCCACCCGCAAGATAACCATCATCACAGCAGCTGTGACCTAGGTATGAGCGATTAATGACCAAAATGCTATTTTTCGTTAGGCCAAAGCATGGCGCATGGAAGGCGTATTCCGATCGTCTTTGGCATAATCATGCCGGGGCCTGATATGCACGTCGTATACCGGGCTTGATTCTATCGCTCAGATTGTACTTTCTGGGTAACTACTGCGTGAGATGCTGCGCATAACTAAGTAGCCTGGCCATAAACTTCATCACGCTTGGACACTGGACGCGGAATTTGTAAATTTTTAATTGACAGTGGGACAGGTAATTTGTAAATGAAGGTTCGCTAGTTTGCTCAACATTTGAACAGACTAGTTCTTGAAGAGGCAGTTCAGATTGAAATGACAGCTGGCATAAAATGCCGCTCAATCTCGGCATCGGGCTTTAAGAATGTTCCTTGGATCTTCTCGAATCCTGGTGAATCCTTCGATGGGGAAGATACCAGACAGTCATGTGATATTCGCGGAAGGGAAGCTGCCTTCCCGTGGACTGCCAACTTGCATCTTCCAACGTCCAACCTCAACTCACACCGTTGCATGTCGCTGTGGAATCCTTTGTCCTTGCTTTGCAACTAAAGTCAGATGTCTCATTTCTTCTTACCGAGCATCCGTTCAAGTTATATTAGAGACCGCGCATCAGTCTCTGATCCTATTCCCAATCGGTCTGCTGTGCCACAAAGACTTGCATATTACGACGTTGCCCAGTGGAGAAGCCCCAGTCCAGCCAACGACAACGGCAAATAATCCCTGACGATGGATAATGATAAATTGATAACGCAGCAGTGGAGTGGATCGAAACTGTGTCTCGTGCGAAATAACCGTCCTAATAATGAGCGAATACGAAAAGGCTAAAGCTGTCCTTGCCCCAGTCGCCTAGCTAGTTAGTGAACTACCTGGCAGCGGATCAAGCGTTGATGCGGGTCGATCTATTGACTACGCCGTCGAGCTTGGCCTTTTCCTTTCCTTTCCCTTTCCTTTTCCTTTCTTCTGCTTCAAATGCCGCATTCTAGGTGAGTTCAAGCCTTTGCTGTAAGTTCATTCAAGGCGTTTTCACAGTGCCATGCCATGTCGCTCACTACTACTACTAGCGAGGTAAAAAGGACCCTCAATCATATGATTTAATATGCGGATGCAACTAACGGTTAGTAGCCACTAGTGACTAGCTACAGCCTACCACTAGTCATACTTCACGCCTAGTCAAAGCCTAAGGGACTGAGGGAGGAGACTTTGTTGACTAATTACTACTCCATAGTTAGTGGCACTGTACAGTGTACGGAGTAGCAGTGCTCCTTCATGTCTGGCAAAGCACCGAGGGAGAAGAGAAGCAACCAGGGATTCTTTAACCTGCAGGTTGCAGCATCTCATTTTCGCCGTCTTCCAATCATCTCATTCTAAAATGCGCCACTAAACGAACATGTCGCCTAGACCGTCGGCACCACTGCCGGCCGTCTTAGTCCACCAATCGCTCATCGCCGATCAGATCCGTGAGCACGTAAAACTTACGCGAAAATTCCGCGTGTGAGAGGCTGAACGCTCGAACGATAGCCTAGATATGGACTAGATGCAAGGCGGCACTTTTGACTAGTCATCCGGATGCACGTCCTCTGTGGATTTGATAATATGGAGCAAGTGCCAAACGGCGTCAGGTACCAATCCTTCCCGAATTCCTAGTGTCTTTGAGCTCAAGTTAGTCGCAATTTAGCGCGGAGCGCCTTATTTTTCGCTGTTTCCTTTCCATCATCTAACAAACGAACAGAACAACATTGCCATGAGTGGGCGGATCGAGAATCCTGCCACTGCCTGAAAATGTTCGCCATAACCCGCAAGCTTCATGCTGCAAATATGTCATCCTACAACCAAGAAACTTCCGTGCTTGTGTCCCCTAATCAAGGATGTCGCAGCCACGATTGCTTTGGCACCAAGGCCTAACCAGCCACAGTAACGGCTTCTTAGTTGAGCAACTGCAAGATTCAACCGCATTTGTCAACCTGGGACTTGATTGATTGGCGCAATGGCCGTCGGGACTCGGAAGAAACTGGTCTGCCGATAAGGTGGGCCAGGACAGCAGATTCACTTGATAAATTACATTACCAGTACTGGTTAGCCTACCAGTAAGCTGCAAGATTATTGCGTTACAATTGCCAAATTGCGTCTCAGCCGATAGGTCTCTCGCGTACTCCGTACATCTATGTTTCGATCGATGATGGAATTTGTCAACATCTTTACAGTCGCTGTACTAAACCGACTTACCTAGCAGCAGCGCGGTGGAAGTAGACTGCCGATTCAGCCTGGACCGCTCGCCTGCAGAAGAGTTGCATGCCTGGGCTCTGGACAGTGGACACAACTTGCAACCCCGGTTCATTCACAAGGATGCTATGCTGATCTGCGCGGATGAAGTTCCCGAAGTGTCTCATTTTTCCACCGTAATGCTACTTTTATAGGCTTGTACTTGTGTAGTCTGCGCCGCATCATGTAAGGATAAAGTATAAACCCTCAACCCCGGTCACTTGGGAAGATTAATATAGTGCTGTGAAGCTAGGGTCGAATGGCGGCGGAAACAGTGCACAGTGCCACACTGGCCCACCTTGCGAGTCATGGGTGGCAGCCTCTGTCTGACAGCGTCTGTCTGTACGGGAGCGGAGTTACGGGAAACAAAATGAAATGCTCATACTGGAAGTGTACGGAATATCCCGTAGCTTGTCAGCAAGTGTCTGTTGATTTCCTCGGGACCCTCACAGACCCCGGCCCATTATTGATTCAGCCACGACGGCCTGATGGGGGCAGTAGCAACCTGAAGTCGTGGGCTCTCGGTAGGTTAATCCAGTTCAACTTCCGTGGTGGAAGGCTGTGCCTGCATCGTTGCATACGACGTTCTCTGTACTCCGTACTCCAAGGGGAAAAGGAACGGAACGTCCATTGCTATCCAGGATCTGAAGTACGTTGTGATGCTGCTATCATACTATGAGGATAGTTCGATCTTCAACGACCCTAGGCTCTAGCCAAGGATATAAGGGTCCATTTATCAAACAGAATCCATACCTAATTTTACAACGTGGAGATTTAGCTGGTCCGTACTCAGTAGTGTTACCTACGGAGCCCTTATATTGGACCATTCTCCTTCAGATCATTCTCCTTTCTTTTTCTGTCTGTGGCTGACTTTACCTTTAGTACAGCCGGTGCGCCTCTAGTCTGGAGACTGGCCTTTTATTCGCTGTTCGGTATGTCTACGGGTCCATGCAGATATTAAGAGTCTAAGACCGAAGATATGCCGGATTTTTCATCGTGGGATGATATCAAGTTTCTGGACTAGTCCCTTCTTTCCTCCTAATTCCATTTTCAACCCTTCAAGGCAGTCACATCTTTTTGAGGTTCTCCTTTTACTGTTCCCACTCCCATTCTCTCCTCTCTTTCACCGCGTGTGGTATACTTTCACAGGTTGTCAGTCAGCCTGATCTCCTATCTCGATTCGCCGATCGTTTTGATATAGGCTGGGCGGGCATCTTCTTCAAGCACTGAGATATAATATCCGAACAATTTTTGCTATTCGTTTCTTTCGGTAATGAACGAATGCTTCTCTGGTTGCTCGTACACCCCAGAGAGATCCTCAGCATTTCTCGCGCCTTTTGAAAAATTTCGCCAACCAACAAATACGACCGGGTCCAGTTTCAATCGCTGATTCGACGATGGCTGTTTAGAAGACACCATTCAATCGCTCGACCCTCTAATGCTGCAACTTCAGAATTGTGCGATTCTATAGACAGCTGCTCATATGCTCTGATCAACTATACGTTGCAGTTCCTCGAGGCTGCCAGAACATCGAATCTATAAAATAATTTTCGGCTACCCTCTTTTGCATTCTCTGTGCTCTCTCCATAGCCTCGTTCTTTGGAGCTGGGGCTTCTGTGCGCATAGTTAGTCAACCAGCCCAACGATGAGGATAACTTGTCTGCACACTGAAAATCCTGGCCGCAACATTCGTTTTCAGAGCATGAACTCCACTTACAACCGAGGCAGACATGGCCAGGACAAAACAAATCGTCAGTATCTGCTCCCACCGCCACATTCTTCCATTCCTATAGGGCTGGTCGTGGACAACAGCCGAGACGAAGAAGCTCGATCATCGGATAGAGCAGACTTGTCGTACTCGATGCAAGGCAATTCACCATCAAGAGAGCAACTGCCATCCGTCCACCAACTGCTGTCATCCGAAAGAAGTGCTAGTTATTTGCCTCCTCCTATTCCTCCTCAGACAAGCCACCTTCAGGGCCATAACCTGCAAAATTCGCCGTCGATTTACCCACTCTGCTCCGATTCACATTTGAATATTTCCGGCAATCCTGAACGGACACTTTCTAAGTATCCATCTATACCGCCGCCTAGGGGCATGGGACATGAGACGTACCACACACCGCAGGCTGCGACTCTACCTCCGTTATCTCAAGTAGGCATTGAGCCCTCCTTGCATGCATGGGTGCATGAGAATTCTCATGCACGACATGTGCCTGGCGAGGACTCACCACAGAGCCAATGTGTTGCTTCGAGTGATTTCACAATAAGCCCAATGCAATCTGTTCCTTCTACACCAACGCATCTCGTGCCGCACATCGGACAACAGTCTGCATCACAAGGGCCTCCTGTTCCTAACCAGGTGGTCGGCGAACGATACCTTCCAGGGAAGGGTGTTTGCTACATATTTGCAGATAATTCTTACTGTCCCAAACAGATAGATGGCCAGCCGGTTAATCCGAACTGGGGCGTCACGAAAGCTGGCAAGGCTCGGAAACGGCTGGCACAAGCCTGTATTCCGTGCAGGAGAAGAAAGTAAAGTGCCAGCCAAATACGCCAAAATGTGATCAGTGTCAAAAGACGGGGCGGGAGTGTAGGTTTGACAATGTGTGAGTGTGTGGCCTGTCTTTCTGTTCATACGAGAATTAAAACACACGCTGGTAATATCTTCTTTTTGACTTATATCTGCTTAATGTTAGATCACACTCAAGTCGAGGAAGGTCGTCTTCATATGATCTCCAGCCAATGTAGCTATACAGAGCAGCTGCGAAAACCCGAGCGTGTCCAATTTTTGGATTTCTGCCCCGTGCCCTAGGCTTTTCGTCGATATCGTCTCTGATCTGAAATCCGGATTCGTTTAGAAGTTGAAAGAGAATTTAGGAAATTTAAACTCCATCTGGGCAATATGGCTTCGGCTCAAGCAAAAAAAAGGCAAAAATTCCAATTCATTGACAGGAGTGACGCGTCAAAGCATGCTTCTACGACATATCCATTCCCCGACAATACGAGGAAAGGGATCGATAGCACGCAAATGCAACAGCGGCCGCGCCCCTCACGAAACGCAACGGAGTTTGTGGAGAGTCGAGGCTAAAGAGAATGTGTGTGGCTGGAGTATCCGACCCAAGCCACATTAAAAGAAAGAGCTAAGTGGTTATTCATAGCAAAGCTACGCTTTGCTATGTATTACAGTTGATTTTAACCATTCAAAAGTACATGCACAGGTACAATGCGTCGACTTGGAAAAGGAGCCGATTATAATAACAAGACTATGCTATTGCATTGCACTATCACACATAACATGCCCAATGGAGCAAGGTTAGATTGTGCTGAAGATCTATGGAATAAGGATAATATTTCCTGCAGCGACTCGTCGTAAGATTAGGAAGCATCATACGTTCTGCTTTTATGTCTGTCGCTGCCTGAGGTGTCTGACAAGTTTATGTAATTTCCCAACTGAGAGACTCAGCAATCCCTGAGTCCTTCCATGTGACTACTACTCGATGGCAGTGTCTCGGTCTCTCAACGAGCGCACGAACGTTCTATCTAGACAATCCCAGATTGCGATCAGTCTGCTTGGCAAGCTTGGAACCATTGATAAAGTAGGTGCTGTAATGAAGGAAAAGAAGACAGACGCAGACAGTAGTAGAAGCGCCTGACTAGGATTCCAAGCCGTGATTGTTTAAATGATCCCGACAACTTGATGATTGCAAGTTATACACGAACAAGAATCAAAACCAGCGAGCGCGAACTCAGGGCTAGGGTTGGGTTGGGGTATGCCGACGCCAAGCTTCGTTCCCCACGTCGAAGCCAAGCTGGAGCTTCCTCCTTTGCTTTTCTTCGTTCCATACTCCGTACCTATATAATAACTACGTATACAGCAGTATATATAGTGCAGCTGCCCGCCTTCATGATGAAGACGATATGAATTAGCAGCGTTCACCCCCAGCAATATTGTCCGAGTGCAACTAACCTCTAACAATCAGATCTCAGCGCTCTCGTGCGGGGATGGCCGCTTCGAGTTTCGGAGAGAGCCAACAATATGGCGCCAACACCACCACCAACGATGCTACTTTCGACGCCAACGAATATGAAGAGGAAGAATATGAGCGTCTAGTTAGCTATCCCGAAAACATTGACTACTATACCATCCTCGGGGTCTCGCGACAACCGCCTCCCACTGACAGCCAACTCCGCGCTGCATACCACCATCTGACGTTGAGTTTCCACCCGGACAAGCAGCCGCCACATTTGGTCCAGGCAGCCCAGGCGCAATTCAGGCGCATCAAGACGCATATGAGACGCTTATTGATCCCAAAAACGCATCGTCTATGATCTCGAAGGCGAGGAGGGAGTGAAGCGAGAATGGGGCGCAACCGGATCTATGGGAAGTAGGCGGGCACAAATTCAGAATAATGGGGATTCTGCGCAAGTTGGTCCTAGTGCAATGTCACCGACCGAATTTCGACGGTGGTTTCTTGCCAAAATGAAGGCAAGGGAGAGGAAGCTCTGGAGTCCTTGGTTGGTGCTAGGGTACGTACTGCTTCGATTGGCATTTTCGTCGGCGGCGTTGTCAATAGAATATTAGAGACTTGGTTAATGCTATTATTTTCATTATCTACCACTTCCCCACCTCAGTTGTTGAGTTCTTTGTCTGGCGTTGCCACGCGGCTACTACAAAGGGTTTTCTTACTGAATGGCTAACACCAAGTTTCAGGGAAGTATGTCTATCGGAATTGACGCATCTTCTTTGGTTTCACCCGGTGAAGAGGAAGGCTATGTGCAGCTTAATATGCCAACTGTACGCCCTAGTCGATACGGTCTTGGATACGCATTCAAGACTACCTTACCGGATTTCTCGGGTCTTTGGGCATGGATCTCTGGCAACCATGGTGACCTTGAAGGGAAGCTATGCAAGAAGATACAAAGACGGAGTTGCCTGAGGTCACCTTCCAAACTTCCATTTCCGGCGCAATACGAAAGACGAAACAGCAACTTCAGGTGGAGCGCAATGACGGAACATCGGAAATTATTAAGGTAATGATCTTATTGAGGAATGCGTTCAAAGCAAAGCATTCCTGCTAATCGAGACCCTAACAGGTCGACGGCCCATCTATTCTAGGCGCAGCAACATTCAGCTTGAACGCCAATATCAGCCACCAACTCACAGGCGTTGGGCTACGGGCAGGTCCTCATTCCAAGCTGTGGTCCTTTCTCGATGGAGCCCTAATTGGTGGCAATGTTGATATTCTCCCATCTCAAGCGCTGGCAGTGTACATGTCAAAGCAAGTGTCTCTGTTTCCCCACGGCAAGCCATTCACTGTCACGATCACCACTACCATGCAACCTAGTCTAAGCAAAACCATGCCTGTTGTGTCGGCATCTGTGGCAAGGCGATTCGGTGTCCGTAAATTTGGTGCTCTAACGTACTCAAGTGGGTTGAATACGTGGTCGTCTTTTGTACAGAGAATATTTTCAACTTCTGGGGACACAATGCTTGACTCGAAGGATCTTTATCTACTGGCTACTCAACCTAGCTCGCTGCAGCTTAAATACACCACTATGCCCGATGTCATGAGCGCAGAAGAAGCCGCAGAACTTGACCGCCCGAACCCTCCAACGAAGAGGGAGCTATGGCAGTGGATTATTGCTGCTTCTCCACAGGGCGGCAGTTTGACTTTGCAATATGCACGTACTCTATTTGCCGATAAAATCGAAGATCCGCCGCGCTCAGAATGGAATCTAGATGGTTACCATCCATCTTTGTTCTCACCAAGTCGCCGTGGCGTGCGAGTTGAAGCTGAGGTGACCGCTTCCCTTGACGGCGGAGTGGTATGGAGCATTTCTGCACTTCGGCGAGTTGGTGGACTTACCAGTATAGGGCTGGGCTTCAGTGTTCGGGATGCGCGTGGCTTGGTTATGGCCTTTACCTGGCGTCGTCTAGGACAGACTATCAGAGTACCCATTGCGATTTGCCCCATCGATCTTGTGGATGCTGAATTATCCATGTGGGCTGTCATGGTTCCCTGGCTCACCTACGTGGGCGTTGAATTCGGTTACATTCGTCCTCGAGAGAGGCGCTTACGACGCGAAGCAATCATCCGCAAACGAAAGCTTTTGAAATCTCAGATTTCGGCGCGCAGGAAAGAAAGTGAACAGCAAATAGAGATGATGACCGAGGCCGTCCAACGACGTCAACAACGTGAAATGGACCACGGCGGACTATACATAATTAAAGCGGAATATGGATATAGACCGCCACCGGGGTCTGTTGGTGAACGGGCAGAGTCTCCATGGATCGACGTGACAATTCCAGTGGCCGCGCTAGTCGATAAAAGCCAGCTTTTATATCGAAGAATACTACTCTGGTGAGTCCAATTTTTTCCATCCTTCGAAGATTTTGAGTTCATCTACAAGATGAGTGTGGTGATTTGGTAATTCTAATTTTGGCAATGCGTTACTTTACAGTTTCAAATCATTGGATTTTACGATCCAGCTCCTCTACTACCCAAGATGCTGAGAATATGGTATCTTTTCCGTGGTCTGATCCATCACGTTGATGTCGAAGATGGAGAAGACGTTGCGATTCCGCGGAGGGAGCATATAGACCCTGATGGAGACGACGATCACATTTAAGAGTATCTGTGTATTAAAGGTGCATTGTTATGGATAAAATGTTTATTCTCCCTCTGCCTTCTTCTTTGTTCCTTTGAAAGTTCATTGCATGTTAGGCGGTGTTTGGTGTTTCTCATCTCCAGGCGTTTGAGAGCAAGTTCATTGAGAATTGTCTATTATTACTTTATACAGAAGTTCTTTTCAGGGGTGGTCAGTCAGTCTTTGTAATCTTTCATCTTGTTTTCATTGGCTATTTCTCACCTTATTCTATATTCTTTTACATCAGTCACTGATTGGAAATTCACAAAACTAGCTTGCGTTACGCATGCTTACCTGTTGCAGCGTTAGGGCATTTATCTCACGTGAAAGGAATGACCAGCAAAGTAAAGCGTTCAGTCAATGTTCATAGCATTTTTCTTAACAACCAGTGCAGAATTATCATTCCTCTCTCTATCCCAACATTTCTGGCTTTTGCGCCTAGCACATAAAAGATTCCCTCCCTGGCTTGCTTGTTTCTTCGAGCAGCCGCAGCCAGTATTGACAACCCTCATAAGCTCGAATAGCAGATCCGACGCAGGACGCCGAGCAGAAGAGAGAAAGAGATGTGCTTTTGTTTCCCCTCCAAAAGCTATGTCCTAGAGCCGTATCCCCAAACAACAGTGGAGATATGTGCGCCAACGAGTTGGTACAAGGATAGTGTCGAGGCATATTGAGCATGGGAGAAATGTTCTTGGCAAGGTATGTATGTCACTTTTGTCTTGGTGTAAACTGAGCTAGATCTGGTCTTTTTGGTCTGACTCTGAGTAGAATGTGCACAGCGCGGGTTTTCTGACTGCACCACTGCCAACTACAGTGCCGCGCACGAAGAATTCGGGAGAGGCGAATCATAATGACTCTACGACGTCAGATGAAGATAACAACGCAAACGAAAGAAAAGGAGGGAAAAAGGGAGATAATGCCGAATCTCAGTCGAAGGACGCTTGCAATGGGGATGCGAAGTCGGGAAATGATGCGAGCACATCTAATCAAGACTCGAAAAGCGAGGAAGCCAGCGGAAAAGGAGGCGATAACAACAAGGATGGTAAACCAGGAAATGCAACGAACAATAGCGGCAAATCGTCTAGCAACAAAAAGGCAAAAGGGCAAGGGCGGAGGTAGCAATAACAAGAATAACAACAATAAGGAGAACCAAAGAGGCTCCAGTGTACAAGAGTCATCTACGAACCCTGGCGCTGAGCACTCCGGATCTTCAAATCAGGGCGAGAAGAGCAAGGATAATGATAACAAGAACAAGAAGAAGGTAACGTTTTCAGAAGTCACCGATGAGTGGGCAGTGAGCATCCCTGAGGAATGGGGAGCGAGTGCCACAGCAACGAAGGAGGGCGAATCGGGCAGCCAAAATCAGGATACAAGCACCAATAATGATGTCTCTTTAACCGACTTTTTAATTTTGGAGATTCGGAACAGCCCAGTGCTGAAAATAAAGGTGAAAAGTCTGGTGGTGAAGATACGTCCTGGCTCTCCCGACGTTGGATTCTCGTGGGGAACAACAGATAACGAAAACGCCGGAGATGCTGGAAATGCCAGTAGTAGTGAATGGGCCGATGGTCAGGGAGTCTAATAATATTTCTGCGGAGGCTAGCAGTGCGTGGGATCAAGGGGAACTACAACTACAAACGATGCATGGAATGGACAAACTACTGAGAATCCCAATGCTGCGGATTCCTGGCAGGCCGTCAGGGACGCGCAGACCGAGGTTGGCGCATCCGCATCAGACTGGGAGAACCAAGGCGGGCAACAGGATGAATCTAGAGAGCCAAAGGTAAATAGCAACAAAGTCATGGAGTTCTGGGTTCACGAGTCTGATGGTTCTTGGTCGTTGAAGACTGCGAAAGAGATACGAGACAATTGCCAGCCGGGAGAGTGGAAGCAAGACGATGCAGGGTTTCCATATTTTGAGCGGAAAAGGAGGATTCAACTTCTGGGTGGAATGATCAGCAAAATGATGATGTACAAGACGCGACAATGAATGATGTAAAGTGGTAGATAATTGTAAAACCAGCGATGGAAATATTGACCATCAAGCTATCAAAAATGGCTCTCTCAACATTGAGATTTTGGTAATACTCATTTCATATGTAAATATGCCTCATATTCCGCTGTCAAGAATCCACTGTGTGGTCGACTAATGAAAACCATGCAACCGATTGAATAGCTCTGCCTCCATTCTTTCCGCAGCCCTTGGCTCTTGGAAGATTGTGCTCATCATGTCGGAATCAAAGGAAATTTGAATTCAAAGATTGGTTCCCCTGCGCCACGCATGTTGCAAAGCATAGCTTGCTCATAGTGCCACGTCGGAAGGGCATCGTCGACAGAGGCTATGCTATGGTTTGGGCGACGATAAACAGGATGCAGGATCTTTCCATGCAGGCCCCAGGCGTTTGGTCTAAATGCTTGGATCCGATAGCCGTTGTTTGGATTCACTGAAAAGCTGCAATTGTCCCAGTAGCGGTGTATACTGGAGTTGGGTAGAAGTCCATCCTACAGCGAATTAACGCCCGGCGGCTGGTTATGGGCAAAGCCATAATACCCCAAGATACTGCACAGAGCAAGAGCAACGATGTGATCAGCTTCAAAACCGGTCCACTGGTTGTACTGACGACACAACGATCATCGCGCGTGCGAACCTGGTCGGAAAAAGAGCAGTCTCTTTCCGTACTAGACAATGATAGTGTTCTATGGTAGAACTGTTCGTCGCTTACTTCAATTTGTTGCCCGGGGAGAGGATATATCGACCACGTCGCAGGCGCCGGTTGATACTCGTAATCAAGGCAGTTTCGCCGTACATCCTGACGTCAAAGCCACTTTGGGCTCGGAACAAGCATTTAGCATGTCTAGAAATTCTCTTCTCATGTAGTTTGAGGCTGCAAGGAGCCCACCTTTGGGGACTCCTGGCTCGGTTGAATTCGAAAAAAAAAAAAAAAAAATTACGCCCAGAAGTGCGATTGTTGGGTGTCGTAGTGTTCGCTGAAGATAGTCAGCAGGGGATGTTCAAGATGATGGCACCATCTTATGGAAGCGGAGGGAGGCGGAGAACTAGGTAGACATGCGTGTGAATAACTGACTGTCAATATCCATTATTAAAGCACTTGAGTATTATCAATGCTTCTATTGTCGAGACTGGCCATCAATAGAAATACATCGTACCCAGGTAGAGACGTTTGTTCGCAATGGTTAACCAACAGAACCAACCATGGGGCGGACCGCGCCAGACGCATCTCCCAACAATATATATTCTTCAAATTCTTCAAATGTTCCGTTCGAAATGATGAGAATCGATGGTGGTTGAAATTGATGAGGAAATTTGGCGGCAGAATATCGGCCATTAAGCTACCAAAAGGGTTCCCTTGATGGAGCCATTGGTAATGCCTCATGTCGTGTGTAGATATGCCTCATATTCCGCTGTCAGAAATCTATGCTCATTCAAAATACTGGGAATTGCCTGGACTCGAGATGGTTGAAGAGAAAGAAAACTAATGTTGCGCAGCTTTCATTGATATTGGCAGAACCACCAGTTTTGGCAAGCGGTGAGGCGAGCTCCGCACATCACGTGATATACCGCCCTGACGTTGACTTCGGCAAAGCTTCAAACTTCCAGAAGAATAAATAATTCAGACGCGCGTCAAACCTGGCGGATAGGTCGATGAGGCTGATTCAATTGGATGCCCAAGTCTGCTACTCATAGTTTTCATTCATCGAAGCAAATCGTTCCCTGTTAAGGACTCACGGCATTCCGCATAGAGCCACAGACCCAAGAGGCAAATCTTGCCTTCGTCAAAGTCTTTCGACAACAGACCGACTCAACAAGAAACATCCGCCACCACGCATATATCGACCATGGCGTCCGTCGCTTCGGGTCTCTTCAAGTCACTACCCAAGCCCAAGTACACGGGTGATGATGAAGAAATACCCGCCCACGCGCAGCAGCGAGGGCCACGAGTGCTCGGGGCTGGCGCTTTGGACGAGACGCAGGCTATGTTAAGGGTGAGTGGAATGATTCCATGGTAAAACTATCTTGATTGTTCTAATGAATTGTGGCATTCGCATATAGAAATCAGGCCCCTCCATACGGTAATAGAACGGGATGGCGACCTCGAGCACCTGAAGATTTTGGTGATGGCGGCGCGTTTCCAGAGATCCTTGTCGCACAGTATCCGCTAGATATGGGTCGCAAAGGATCTCAGACTACGTCAAATGCTCTGGCAGTACAGGTAGACGGTGAAGGAAAAGTTAAATACGATGCTATTGCACGGCGCGGACATGGCGATAACCGTATTGTCCATGCATCGTTCAAGGACCTTATTCCGCTGCGGCAGCGGGTGGATATGGGTGAAATCTCTTGACCGACCATCGGAAGAAGAAGTTTCGGAGCAAATGGAAAGAACGAAAGATGCTCTCGCTAAGCTCGTTTCTGGCGCAGTCGCAGCACAAAAGCCTAAAACGTGAGGGGTGGACAGAGAGCGGATCCTACGTTTGTACGGTATACCCCAGCAAACCAGATGGGAGATACAGGCAGAAAGAATGATCGCATTATGAAAATTATGGAGCGACAACAAGATCCAATGGAGCCACCAAAGTTTAAACATAAGAAAATTCCTCGTGGCCCACCGTCACCACCACCGCCTGTGATGCACTCCCTCCGCGCAAATTGACTGCGGAAGACCAAGAAGCATGGAAGATTCCACCGCCGGTGTCGAACTGGAAGAACCCGAAGGGTTACACAGTGCCTCTCGATAAGCGTCTAGCAGCCGACGGGCGTGGTTTGCAGGATGTAACAATTAACGACAAATTTGCACAATTCGCCGAGGCGTTGTTTACAGCTGATCGACATGCCAGAGAGGAAGTCCGGCAGCGAGCTCAAATGCAGCAGAAACTTGCTGAAAAGGAGAAGGCACAGAAGGAAGAGCATCTCCGCCAACTTGCGCAAAAGGCTCGCGAACAGCGGTCTACAGCAGCTTCAAGTCGGCGCGAGTCTCGTGCTCGGTCCATCAGTGGCAGCCGCAGCCCATCGGCAGGGTATACTTCCAGATCGGTCAGCCCAAGTGATGACGAATCGGCGGCGCGTGAACGCGAGAGGGCTCGCCGTGAGCGCCGCCAGGAGGCCGAGCGGCAATTACGACAGTCACGCATGGGTACAGAGCGTCGTATTCAGATGTTGGCACGGGAGCAAAACCGTGACATCTCTGAGAAGGTTGCACTGGGCTTGGCAAAACCTACCCAGACCAGTGAATCTATGTACGATTCGAGGCTTTTAACCAAACCAGCGGACTTGGAACCGGCTTTAATGAGGATAATCCATATGACAAGCCACTGTTTGCTGCGCAGGATGCTATAAGCAGCATATACAGACCGAGGGCCCAGGCTGACGACGAGTACGACGAGGACGCGGCGGCAGGGGAAATGAACAAAATCGCAAAGAGCGGCCGTTTTGAGGTACTTGGGCGAGCGAAGGAGGGTTTCCGGGGCGCCGCGGAAGCCGAGGTGAGTTTTAGATTTTGCCGTCCTCTTGTTTCCTAGATCTTTTCAAGATTGTTTATGCTAATACGATTTACTGGTGCAGGCGCGCGATGGTCCCGTGGAGTTTGAAAAGACTCGGCGGATCCGTTTGGAATCGACAGCATGATTGCCGATGTCACTGGCAGTGGCTCAAGCAGCACCGGTCAAAAGAGATACGGCATTCAGGAAGCTGGTTCTGATGGTGACGGAGGACGAGGCGCCAAGCGGGTGAGGGTGGAAGAAGAAGATTAAATATCATTGTCATACATAGTATATAAATTCGGCGGATTACGTTTTTGCTGCATTCATTCTCATGTTGCATTCTATCCGGCGTTTGTCCTTTTGTATGCTTCCCGTTACGACAATTGAGCCTTTGACCCTTAGAGTAGTGTTGATCTCCATATAATTCGTATCTGGTTTTATGTTCTCTTTATGTGGCAGGCCTGGTGCCCCGGATCCGTCCATAAGCTTGGAAGTTTTAAGTTGGAAGTAAGCAAAAGCGAACGATGTCATTTTCCTCGAGAACAGACGAGGAAACGAGTAAGGACATCTCTAACACATCAACATCGCCATCTCTACCGAGGTAGAACCACCGGGAAGCTCCCCGGCACAGCGCCATGCAAACCCAGCAGATCAAAGCAACGATGGGAACGAACAGGAACCCGAATTCACCTATCCCGAAGGTTGCCTCGCTGCCTGGACCGTAGCCATCGCCTGCTGGTGCTCAATGACGGCTGGTCTTGGTCTCGTAAACTCCATTGTCGTTCTGGAGGCGTTCGTTTCTACGACAATGCTTCCTTCCTACTCTTTAATGCTATAGGTTGGATGTTTGGTATCTATGTCTTTGTCTCTTACTTCTGCGGCGTACAGATCGGCCCTATTTTCGATGTGAGAGAGGCCCGCGCGAGTTGATGATAATAGGCAGCATACTGTTCGGTGGTAGGAATCTTTACGCCGAGTCTCTGCACACCTTGGTCTTTCTTGGTGGATTGCTGGCATTCCTGTTGCTGGGAACCTGGTGAAGGTACCGATGAAACGGGGATGAGCTATATACCTAGGTAGCATCTTTTGCGTGCTTCTTATGGGTGCCAATGCGCATTAAGGGCTGGACCTCAGCTGACGGGTTATATGGTACCTAGGTACCTAGGTAGTCAACACTACGTTCCTGGGTATGATAAATATCATTCTGTCCAACTACCTAGGTATTACTCCCTATATAAACAGGCTTTCTCATCTACTATGGGATTGCTTCCACACTTGTCGTTTTGAGTCTACCTGGATCTTGCCATCCGCGTCCATCGTCTGCTGCTCAGTTTCAACAACAGACAACCCATTAAGCCAGGCCGGGTCTGACGGGTCGACGTAGTCATCCTCCGGCTCCGACCATTTCTTGGGAGTTGGCAGTGCGTATTTCGCCGGGAAGAAATGACTGAAAGCCCAGTAAAAGAGGAACGCGACCGAAATGCCCATGACGCATGAAAAGTATTCCATGTGTTCTACTGGAAGAGGAACGTGTACGCCAAGGTCACCAAGGAGGCCGTAGAAGTTGGGCGCGACACCGAATATGTACGCTAGAAAAGCCCTCCAGTTGATACCGTGCCAGTAGAAGTAAGGCCCTTGGGGATCTTTGCTGTACAGCATTTGCACGTCCAACCTGCCACGAGCCACAACGTAGTAGTGTGCTAGAAGAACACCCACGATCGAAGACAAAAGGTTTGAGAGTCCGACAATAAAGGAGATGAAAACTGAGGCACTTCCTAGTAGGTACCATGGCTGAAGAATCCAGCCAAGGACTGTAATTGTTAACTTTTTACCTAGACAGAGGGGAGTTTTACGGAGCATCAGACTTACGAATGACAATGATAAAGGCCCGGCGAAGATTGATGAATCGAGGAGCTAGGCCCATAATGTCATACGAGCCCCTAATAATGATGTTAATTCAGTAAATTCACCACTCGGTGTATCATACATACGGAAGATTGTTTTCCAAAGCTGCGGACACAACGGCCGAAAGGAGCAATCCGAGACATATGAAGAACATCGCTGCCCGTCCAGCGGGCGTGTACTCTTGGGCAAGGTACATCTTCAAGAAGGTACCGGGATTCCATTGGGCCTATATATAACATTCGTTAGCAAGCCTGACACCTAAGATATCCCAAGGTGATGGAATGGACAGGTTTCGTACTTCTCCAAACAAAGGAACTGAGCTGCCCAGAATCATGAAGCCCACAATTGTATTGACCAAGTTTGCTATTGGGAAACAAATAATGTGGCCGATGATCCCGGGGTTTCGTGGCCGACTTGGAGAAATCTCCAGCGTTTGAAATGTACGAGCTGCTTTGATTGAGAAAGTAGAAGAAGAATTGGACCATTGTCCAGCTATATTTCGAGCCAGTGACAGACGATGGATATGAGAGAATCGGTCCAGCGCCTCCTGTTCTCTTCAGGACCCAGCCTAGCATGGCCAGAGTAGTGACCCAGTAGATGATAATTTTACCGTAGATAGCGAATCGCCATTTAGGCAAGGGAATGAGGCAAAAGCGGCCACCATAATCCTAACGTTTCGATTAGTCCTTTCTAATTACTCACGATTCTGCTGGACAGAAAACAAACATACGTAAAGATTAAGAAAGATATCATGTCTGCTGAAGTAAGAAGTGAGTCGGGGCCCATATGGTTCGGAATATCATTCCATTTTGGTGTGATACAAGTGATCATGATACTTCATTTATATTTTCCCGTTAGCTCGTGGTCACTACCTAGGTAGATGCTTAGGTATGTTTTCAGAGATGCACCTACCTAATCAATTGAGCTGCAGTCGCCATTCCAGTAGCACTGAACGCGAGGGTAACAAGGATACGGCAGAAGATCGGCCAGTAGGCTCCATATATTCCAAAACAGCTGCGACAGATGACAGGATACGGGATACGATAGACAGCGCCTGCGCGACCGTTGACTGCGAGCCCGAGCCCTGAAAGAATCATGCCGGGAAACAAGATGAACACAGCTGACCAAACTCCCAGACCAGATGTCAGAGGAGTGGCAATCCACGCTTGGGTGGCTGAGATGGCGCCCATCCAGAACAGACCGTACGTCTTGAGCCCCATTTTCGCTGGCTTACTGGCGTTGGTCGAAGATCTGGGTTATCAAGGGTTGTGACATGGCCTTCTTGAGTCACGCTCAAGGCGTTGATGACTCGTTTCCGGAGAGTCATGTTTCGAGAGAGAAGGGAATGGTCTCGTCTCTTCGATGGTCGTATCATTTCGTATTATGCAGAAGATGCGAGCGTATATGTATATAATTCAGGATTCAGATTGCTGTATCCTTAGGTACCGAAGAAAACAGTCTTTGATATCGGGGCTCTCCCTATCGCCTAATGAAGCTTATCGCTATCGATCCAGGGCAAGAGTCTCACTAAGCCTTTCTTGAATCTCAACCGAGGTGGATAATAGCATGGCATTGGTTAACTTAGGTCTACACGTTGGTTTTAATTGTACTATGCGCAATATGGACTCGGCCGAGTTCGCGTGAGATCTTGATTCGAATAGATTCAATTCTCTGCCCCGAAATGACTGGATTGAGGATCACAATCACTCGGAATCCAAAAATTTCTCCAGCCCGAGAATTAATATGAGGGCCTTATCGACGATCTCAGGTTCTGCTTTGGCTAATTATTCGTATCCAAGTTCGTTAACTTGAGAGCAGCTTTAACTTGGAGTCACTCGCAAGCCACACTGCACCTTATATCAAGATCAAAAGATTTGTGGTCAAAGATAGCTTTAGGGTCTATACCTAGCTGGTTGAAAATAAGACAGTCATTCAATGACCATGCCTTACGAAAATCTCGAACCACGTTTGACGATCGATACCACCAAGACATACGGTGACTGGCGAGATGACCTTTTCCGGGACGGCTATGTCGTGGTCAAGGGCGCCATACCGAAAGAACGATGCGAATACTACATTGAAAAAATGTTCGAATGGGTTGGAAGATTCCCTTGGGGATTCAGCCGTGACGATAGAAGTACCTGGGGACCAGAGCACCTTCCTACACATATGAAAGGTGGAATGTATCACGGATACCGCGTTCAACATGAAAAGTTCATGTGGGAAGCAAGAACGTGAGTGTTTTTTTTCTAAAACATTCCCTGAATCCTTGGCTATTGCTCAACTTTCCCCTTAACATTAAATATCAAAGCGAACCAGGTGTTATAGAGGCCTTTGCCAAGGTCTGGGAAACAGACAAGCTCTTAGCTTCCTTCGACGGTATGAACTTCACGCTGCCAACCGGTACACGATTAACACCAACCGAGCCGTGGCCGCATATTGACCAAAATCCGAAAAGAAAGGGGCTGCAATGTGTACAAGGCATCTTGAACTTTGCCCCAAACGGTCCAGACGATGGTGGTCTCTTGGTAATGAAAGGATCAAGCAGATTGATGCCGGAATTTTTCGAGGCACACCCAGATGTCTTGGGCCGAGAGACCTGGGGAACCTCGGACTGGTTTGGCTTCGCGAAAGAGGAATTGAAATGGTTTACCGATCGTGGCTGTGAGATCGTAAAGGTTTGTGCGGAGCCAGGGGATGTCGTTCTCTGGGACTCCAGGACGATGCATTACAATTGTGTTCCCTCATCTCAGAATATACGATCAGTCATCTGTAGGCAATTTCATGCGGCATCATTCATAACCCCAAAAGAGACTGACTGTCAAGTAGATGCTTGCTACACGCCTGCGTCCTTTGCCGATCCAGAGGTCCTGAAGCTCAAAGCCGAGATCTTCCAGAATCGATTCGGCACCGTAAGTGATTAATCTCGTCATTTTTGCATCTTCATGGCTAATCTTATAAATACTTGTATAGACACATTGGCCACACGACAACTTGTTCCCAAACAAGGAAAAGAAACTTCGGCTGGGGCAGACTGATACCGCGGAAAGAGAGCGGCCGTTTGAAGAACCTGTGGTTACAGACCAGATTCTTAGACTTGCTGGGGTGCTAGCTTATTGAATTTACGTACTCCAGATGGGCCAGCTCCAGCACTACTTTGCTATCGAAAGTTGATCCGATGAATGGCAACATTTCATGAGCCAAAGGAGGAAACTATAACTCACCAGCTTAAAAGTTAGTCATCGTTCTTGGTTAATGATCTTCTTTTCTTTAGTTTTGATATAAAGACACATGAAGTAAGATGAAATATTTTCATGGCCTAGCATTAGTTCCAGGGTTGGTTATCTAGTAGTGTTCACCCCACATATAGATTTATGGAAATTCGCGCCTTTGTCTACTTCCATCCTGTTAGACACACCTAAACATACCTCAAAATTTCAATTATATTTCGCATCTTAGAGCACTAGGAGCAAACCGTATTCCTCTTCCTCACCAATGAGCGGTATTCGCGTCACCCAAAGAGCTCCCAAGTCATGCCTTGACTGCACTCGGCGCAAAGTTCGATGCGACAAGAGAATTCCTTGCAATGTTTGCATCCGCCGAGGCATGGCTTCGAGCTGTGCAAGAGAGGAGGTAAAGGTCAAGACGAAACTGTATGTACCTGATAATAACCCCGACACATCAATCTCTCCTGTTCGCTAAGTATTGTGTCAGAGAGCATCCGACATATGGTGAGATAGTAATACATGATCTAGCCTACGGAGAGGAGGGGCGAGATGGCCATACTACTTCACTGCATGGTGGAAACGAACCGGATCAGTTCGCCTCGCCCGACACTGCTATAAGGTCGCACCTGGTAGCTTCTTCTAGAGATAAACTGAAAGAGAAATTTGTCCTAGATGACAGCTTCGAATCCTTTGAACGACATCTCTTTGAACTTGTGAGCAAGACCAAGCCGCCAAATTCGGTCACTTCCGGATTTGACGTGGAGTTCCCATCGCGGTCCTTGAGTGGATACATGGTACAGCAGGGAAGCACACAGTATGGGCCCATTTCGCATTACATTATCCCATTTTGCATCTCAGCATGCGGAGTTTTGGGCATCGTGTGAGAGTATGCGTCAAATGGTGGAATATGACCCGTTTTGGCTTGCGCTCTATTTCAGCTTTCTTTCCGTGAGTAGTAACCCCGGAACTGGCCCCTCTGTATCCTTGGAAGAACAATTCATTGATTTATTTGATCATGTTATATGTGAAGGCTGTACTGGTTCTTAATGATAAGATACTAGAGGGACTGGAGCAAGCCGACTATATGGGTGCTTCTACAGCTACGAGATTACGCAAGTGGCATGACTCTGCGCTTTTCTTCTTACAAAAGGCAGATTTTCTACGCCATCCTGATCTTCGCACAGTCCAGGCCATTGCAATTTTATCTGTGGTTTTAAGAATGTCGGTGATTTCCATTTGTATCAAATGGCAATGCCTATTGCCGTGAGGACTGCGCAGATATTGAAGATAGACCAGGAAACGGAGCTCCGTCATCGTCATCCGGTGGAACAAGAGATATGCCGGAGAACTTGGTGGACCATCGTTGTTTGTGAATGGTATACATGTCTCTTGCTGATGATATTGGTCCTAAAAGGGGGCAAATGATGTTAACCAATATACAGGTTACCCATTCCCTATCTCCCAGCGTGTGTTAGCGAATATGACTTTGATGTCAGCCTTCCCTCTGTTAGCGACGATGACGAATTATTGTCAGACTCAAGCATAGCAGCACGTCCTCAGGGTTATCCGCGTCCCATCCATTTCCACATTGCAATGATTGAATCTGCAATTATATACCGGCGTCTCTTCACCAAGTTAAAACATGGCAATCTCGACCAGGCTGCCGCGGTTGAGCTTGTCATCAGAACGGACGAAGAGCTGGCGAATCTCATTCAGAATCTTCCTCCGTATCTCCACGGCGACTCTGATGTGTCATGGCTAAATGATGAAAGGTTCCCATGGATTCCGGCCCAGCGGATCAAGTTGAGCGTCTTCCTGCTTAGCCTTCGGGGAACGATCAACAAAACGCTACAAAATATCTGGTCGGAGAATGGGGCCGTTTTCCAACGCACACGGTCAATATGCTTGAAATCTTCTGAAGGTATCATTGCACTTGTGACGGAAGAGAGAGCAGCGCGCACGCTACCCTTTACATGGTATGTATATACTTTCAGATAAAAGAACCTTGGAACGTTTGGCTTATGGACAAATCAGGGTGTTATCTCTCATTTATTCTCAGCGGCTGTCACGCTTGCCATTGAGGCTGAGATCAACGGAGACGGTGCTGAAAATGGCACTTTCAACTTCAGCGCAGTGGACAAGTGCAAGGCATTATTCCAATCCATGCGCAGCTGGAGTCCGCTCGCTTCTGCAGCGCTTCAAATCTTGGAGACCATCACTCACACAGCTGAATAGATCCTTGTATCCAGGCATCCAGGCATCCCAGCATCCACATCCAGTAGATAAGCAGACAAACTAGCTGCAATTCTGCTGCTTCCCATTGGCTGTCTGGACAGTCCTGCCCCGCTGGCACATCCTGATTGGCCAAAAGTTAGAGGACTTCCCCACAAAGGCGCCTCCTCGAACACTCATTGGCTGAGCGATGTATCTCTCCATCTACAAAGTAAGCCGAACATCCATGATCCTTGACCGTATCTGCAGTTTGCGTCGTGCACGGATGTATAGCATAAATCCCTGGCTTATGTCTATCAGAATACGAAAATAGAAGGCGCCATTTTAGGCGGGCTAGTAGTACCTACGTCCTAGGCTACGCCTAGGTTACAGGTACGTAGTCCGCCGTCTTACATGCATAGACTCCTCCTATTCCTATTACTCCTGCTCCGTGAGCAGAGTGCTA
The DNA here is from genome assembly GCA_020137715.1 of Talaromyces trachyspermus. Taxonomy (NCBI): domain Eukaryota; kingdom Fungi; phylum Ascomycota; class Eurotiomycetes; order Eurotiales; family Trichocomaceae; genus Talaromyces; species Talaromyces trachyspermus. The sequence continues at coordinate 5,536,958 of JACGXQ010000015.1, read as the reverse complement.
CGCAAGATAAGAGATTTTCACTCGAGCATTGCCCCGTGCGCTTTCACCTGCCCGCAGCTAATGTTTAATTGGCTGCTCGGGCGGAAGAGCCCGTTTGCTTGGTGGATCATGGATGTGAATAAAATCATTTCTAACTGTCTCTGTACTACCGGGTAGTACGTAGATGCAGACACATATTATAATATTACTGGGCTTTATTATAGCAGGACTAATACGCATTGCAATGTGCGTGCCTGACAACTAAACAAATAAACACACACTGCATGCAGCGCCGCTGATTAGTCTGCTCAAGCGCCCTGGCCGCCGTTTTAACCTACCCTCTTTCGCATCGACAGGCGGAATGCTCTAAGCCGTATGCCAGAGATTAGTAGCATATTCTATTATGCTATCTTGACTCGGTTCCAACGCGCAGATAGAGAGAAAGATTCCAATGAAGATAAGGAAAAACCCTCAGACGTGGGACCCGACCATCCATTTTGCTAGTTCCTGCAATACGTTATCGAGGAACGAGGAGGAGTCAGGCGTAAAGCGCCAATCGGCATCGGGAGTTTTCGAACCGCAGCAATTGCATAGCGTACTGTGCGTAGCATAGCATCTGCCATCAAGTGTTCTAACTCCTCTCTGCTGTTGACGTACTGATCGTCCAGTGGCTGCCACAGTTGTATGCATGACTTGGCCGAGCCTTTCACGCCGGAACGAATGGAAATCTATTCGACGAGAGAGGTGCAGGCTTGCCACTGGAGATCCTGCCCGGATGGGGACGCTGTAGAATAGTTACTAGAACGTAAGGTCTCGGTTTGTCGCGGTCTTTTCAGGGTCTCTGATTGTGAGTCAGAACCACGTGGGGAAAAGAAAGAATGCTACACGGGACAAGCGTCTCCGGAAGTGGTCAGCTAGAGAGAATAAGAACAAGAAAGCAGTGATCGCGTAGACAAGCACGTTCTCCTTGCATGGACTGGCGTGAGAAAGAGAGGAGAAGAGGAGAAAAGCTCAAAAACGAGCGTTCCTCTTTTGTCGCGAAAAGACTAAAACGGAAATTTTTGCATCGAGCAAGAGCGACCCACCGCGCGGATAAGCAGTGCTGGGAAGGCAGCACCAGAAGGAAAGAGCGGCCCTCAATTAATTCCCTCATTCCTCTTACTCATCATCGCCTCTCTCTCACTCTCTCTTCTTCTTCTTCCTCCCTCTCGCCTTCCATCTTCATTGACGACATCTTCTCGCTTTTCTTCTTCTCTCCTGCTTTCTATATACATCATACCCGTCAGAGCGTGTCCCGGAGGCAATGCCAAAGCTAGGGTCGGACCCTTGCACTGCTTAGGGCATAGTTCTCTGTAACATCGACTCTCTAGTTACATGAGCCCATTATCAAATCATTCATCTGATGCGCTAAGACTGTTGCCACCACCGAAAGGCACCAGGCCAAGAGAAAATCACAAGGAAAAAAAAAGAAAAAACAGAGTATCCACGCAGTTGCTCCAGTGCGCATTATTTGGTTCTATCCAAAGGCGGCCACGACATCGTGCATCTCCAGTCTCACTCTACACTAAAATTGCACTTGCTCGCGCTATATCATCCGCAATTGCACAATCTACCGGAAACATCTCAGCATTTCCTTTGTCTATAATACCCTTCGTCTAGAGACAGTAGAGAGAGAAGATAATAATATATTCTCTATCTTGCTGCATTGCTACATGTCAATGCATGCTTTTGCTATCCATTACCTTTCCATATCTACGAGCTGGGGAGAATCTCCATCTTTGGCCTAGACACCAAGCGCTTGACTCCCTTCAATATGGATCAGTCGTTGTCTCTCATCTCAGCCACAGTGCAAATAACTGTATGTACTATTCTTGCCTTCACTTTTTGGGCCAACGCTGACATCCTCTCTAGGATACGGGCCTAGCCCTAGTACATATTCCCTTGGATCTGTATCCATTCTTTGTCCAACCGCTTCTCCGTCTTCTGTACTGTGACATACCTGCCATCAATGGGACTGCAAGGGAAGAAAAGAAGACGCGGAACGCGCCAGTCTAACTCCATTCAATCTCGGCTTCATTAACTTCTCCGTGACTCCAGTCGAGTGTTCCGTGGTATGCTCCCGGCAACTGGCCGAACGCTTTTCATGCCGCTAGCATCCAAATTCAACACGTTGGCCACTTCAAGCCAGCAAGTCTGGATCAGCGATGACGATTTCATTGCCATGCAGGTCGAGGGTCAAGGTTTGGACGCCGGGCGTCGAGTTCTCGAGCTGACCGGCCCTCTTGCTCTGGCCGGAATGTACGTACAAGTCTGCTCTTCCCAAGCCTGGGCTTTCTCTCTTTCTCAAACTCATCCCCATACTAATGAACGCTGTTAGATCTATATTTTTCATTTCCACCTATTTTTCCGACTACATCCTGGTGCCAGCTAGGTCGAAAGATCAGGTTATCCGCACGCTATCTAGCCAAGGATTTACCTTCGAGACCGACTCTGATCAATTCATCAACAATATCAATCGCCTTCTATGTCGGCCCTTCAATCATCAATACACCTCTCACCACCATCTACTCCCCACCAGCTACAGTAAATGAGCTCCAAACTCGGACGTTTGAATTTTTACGCAAGAATCACATCATTCCTCGCGTTGACCAATCAGTTCGTTTGGTACAATGCTCTGCTCACCACCGCGATGGGGCTACCGAGTCTTCAGCGGCCATTCTGCGCAACGCACTTACCACTGCCCTCTTGGTTGATCATCCGCGGTTTCTGTCTCTAACCTTGACATCGGCCGATCCAGCTGCGTCGCTGCTACTAGAAAAACGCTTATTGCCGCGATTCACGCTGGATCCCAGTATGCAATCGGATGACGAGGAAAGCAGTATCCTCCTCGGATCGAAAGAAGACATCCTCATTCCTATCACTCTTGATCTCCGTGACGTGCCTATTGACGCCACTGGTATTGTCTGCGGTGTGGCCGGTCGCTTAGCCGATGCTACTGGGCAACACCGTGACACTTTCCTTAACGCAGCTTTGTCGACCGGCAGTTCGCCTGCTGATGAATCCAAACGCTTCTCCTTTGGGTCGGCAAATATTGATGACCTACAACTATCAGACAGCATTAGCAGCCTTGCTCCAAGTACCTCTTCCTCCGCCAACAAGCATGTGCCAGAAGTCGTTTCCGGCATCATCCAACCAGGTCCGGAGTACTATAATACCGCGATTCCCAAGAACGCCGTCACATATGATCGAAGTCAATCCACAACCATCCCACACCATCATCTTGAGCCGGAGCAATATGGTGATGCTGTCGAGATTAGTTTTCTGAGCACTGCCCGTGCTGGTACCGTCCTGGTCTGGGAACGTGAGATCAACCTGGCCGTCGAAGCTCTCGACGCAGAGAAACACCAATCCGCATCTGTTGATCTGGAGTAAATAGGAAAAGTCTTATTCATGAGTTTAAAAGCGGGATGTTACAGGACCGCACCAAAAGTTTGTTTCACTTCTTGATTTTGTCTGTCTTTTTATCAGCCCCTTTTTCTTATTTCTATCGTAACGTGTCATGACATACAATACCAAGGCGAAGGGAATATGTTCTCTTATCAAGCGGATTGCAAATTCTTCATTGTTCATATTAGGGTTCGCTCTTCATACCTACTGTTCCTATTGTTAGTTTTCATCATATCTTATGTATACTTATGTGGAATGATAATATTGAAGGCATTATTAGCATTGATGGGATGGGTGCTTGCATGTACATATATATAGGTAATTGACCTAATAAACGAAACCATTTGCAGGAAACTGAGCCAATACCTTCCAAGGTTGAAAGGCGAAAATCTCCATAGATCTGGGTGTTCATCACCTTTTGAAGAAATCCGTAATCTTCTGCGAGCCATCACGAGGAGTAGTAGTATGTTTACTCGTTTTGTAGTTCTTGTGCTTCATCGGAGACATGTTAGTATTGGCATTTTTCATTTTCATTCCACCCGTAAGTTGGGTTTTGACGGGCGATATCGATTTCTCTCTTTTGCTAGGAGGAGTGTTCAAGTCTGACATTTTGGCTGTTTTGTTGTTGCCGGTGGTAGTGGTGGAATCAGTAACATTGTCGTCAGGAGAGCGCTCCCTCTTGATGCCCTTCGGTGTTGGTGGTAGTAGTTCATCATTTTCTTTCTGAGCTACTACTGGTTTTGGGGCATTGTCCTCTGTCCATTCATCATCGTCCACTGTCTCTCGCAGGTCATTCTTCATGTGGATAGTTTTCGTTTCATTTCCCAGTGCCGAGTCTTCATTATCATCATCTTGATGCAGCCCTGTCTTTGGATCACTCTTGTTCCTCTTCGGAGATTTTGCTTTGGCATTGGCAAAGAAATTAGCAATGTTGTTCTTGTTCTCCTTGCTGTTGATAGGTACTATATAATCTGGAGAATTGTTTCCAACTTTGCCGACCTCCTTCGAGACCGGGTAACATTCTAGATCACCTTGATACGGTTTCAAGATTGATTGTAGTTCCTTTGTCCACGTTGTTTGATGTGGATCGAGCCACTTTTCATCTCTTCGCTGCCCGGGTCGAGAATAACGGGCATTCGGTCATGGAGGAATTTCAGATATGGATTCGAATCTGTTGTGATGATGGTATATGTGTATAGCTTCTCATCAGAGTCTAAAGAAAGGAAGGCGTTAGTCACATTTATCCCTTTTTTTAAATCGGATCACAAAGTCAGAAAGGCCCTACAGACCCTCATACTGAACACAGTCCACAGCCCGGCAAAGTACATCAAATCACCATCTTTGCGCTTAGTGTAATGCGGTATCTTTTCCTTCCCACCGGGGCCTTTCTTCAGCCATTCATAGAACCCCTGGCACACAACCACGCAGCGTTTCTTCTTCTTCATGGATGTCCACATTCCCTATTCTCCATCAGCGAGTCGTCGCGGCAGTTGATAGTTCTCATCATGGAGCCGTAATCGGGCTGCCGCTTGGTCCAGAATGGAATGAGGCCCCATCGCATCTTTTGGATTTTGAACTTGGTAGTTTTGTCTTCCTGTGAGTTCAACTTATCAGACGCAGCAGCAGCGTGCGTATCATCCCCGCCCTCGCCGTCCACGCCGCCCACTGAAGCGTGGTCACGGTCAGGTGCTGCATCGCCGCGATAAACAGCACCATAATATCCTGGAGCAAAATTGTACGTTTCCGTATTTTATCATCTTCTGGCGCCTCGTCGACCTGCATTCCCTGTTGCTGCAGATGCTGTCGCACGACGGCCATTCGCTGTTGCTATTGTCAGTTATGTGTGTAGCTTGGGATTGTTGAATATTATATACCACGCCAAGGGCGTATCGCCCACACATCTCAAGTGCTTTTCCTTAGAGATCTGGGAATACAACACTAAGCCATCAGAATAGAATGAATCTTTGTTGTAAGGAAAGTTGTACCTAGGTATGCGGCGCGACGTCATGGCGGATGGTGAGCACGGGCCACTCCGCGATTGTCTTGTGTGTAATTCCATCAACTCCTCCTCTGAATCCGCAAGCACCTACGTCAGCTGCAAAAGACCCTCATCGTCAGGCGTCAAGATGTTCCACAGAGCTCCAAGGCGATTTGCCGCCTTGAACCTTCGTCTGACGGAATTGCGCCGTTCAATCTTCATAGAATCATCACGACGACTACCAACGACTACGAACGCACGCATACGACCGACGAAGATTCCGATCAATCATGCTGCTTCCTCCACACAAATTCGCACCGCGATATTTTCCCAACGAGTGCGCCGGACCTATCGAGCCGCAGGCAAAGATATCTGGCGAAAGAACCCCATCTTCTTCCCTTCGCTATCGTCTCCATCATCGCGGCCAGCGCATTTTGCACATATATACTTCATGCCCTCTACGTCCAAACGACAGAGGTCAATGAAAAAGTCACTAAATTCCCTGACCCAGTCGCCAAAGAATTACGCAAAGCGCTGTACTTCACCGAGGTGAATCTCGAACCCAAAAGGCTATGGGCCACTACAAGGCAGCTCTGCAGATTGCGGATGAAATAGGGATGCATCCGTATTCTGACGAGGTGATGGGAATCAAACTTCAAGTCGCGGATCTGCTGGTCAAAGCTGGGTTCCACAAAGAGCAACGGAGATGCTGAACCGGATATCGACCGACGCCATTGCATGGGTGAACAGGACGAGGAATAGGCTTTCCTTGAAGTCGGAAGGTCCACAGAAGAACGTGCCGGATCCTAATTTGCGGGAGATATTCTCACCTGATGAGGAGGACGTGGAATATTTATCCCGACAGGCTTCTAGGACGCTTAAAAGGTCATTGGCTTACAATTGCTTTTGGGTGAGTTGCACGAAGACGAGCATTTGAAGGAGCCGGCCGCAGCTTTTATGGCTCGCAGGAATGCACTGGATTTGCTAAGGCAAGAAATACTCAATCGCCAGGCCCGCGGTCTCCCTCCAGTGGCAACCCCGGAGGAGGAGGATGACTGGTTGAACGCTGAGGAGACTGTGAATACTATGTCTGACCTCGGAGACTTGGTTACGTGCTGGGAGGCCAGACAAGGCGTTAGAGCTACTCATGCCGGCAGTAGCGATTTTGCGGGAGGTCGAAGGGAAACAAACAAGCTGCCGACAGGTCGTCCTTCTCGCGAATGTTGCAGCGGCTATGTTTGATCACAAACCAGGTCAACAGAGCGCCATCGCCGTCGACAGCAAGAACAAGACAGTAGCTACCGTCGAAAACAAATGGAAGCATCCGGGATTGGGCTCTCAGGGCGATCGAGGTTTCTAAGACGGTCCAAGAAGACCTGCGCGATGATGATTGCGACCTCGGATGCGCGGCTGCAGCAGATGTTCTTTCGGCCATTGCAGAGTGGCAAGGCGCAGACGAAGAGGCTAGAAAATGGCTGCGTGAAGAAAAGCGATATTGTGAATCGGCGAGTTATGCGGAGGGTATCGAGAAGGTGACCAAATTGATGGCAGAAAGGGCTCGGGCTCGAGCTCGAGCTCAACCTGCTGGAAAAAGCAGCACATGATTGATTGATAATACGGCGTTTAGACATATGTACACTGCATGTAAAATATTGAGGCATTCATGCGTCCAGGACCAAATGTACAGTTTCTTTGTTCAGTCTCTTACATAGACAGATAAACACCATTCATTCCACGATTAAGGAGCCATACAGACAGCCACTAGTAGATTGATATTTTACTATATTGCAGCTGGGACCAAAATGTACACTTGTTAAATATCAAGCTATTTTCTTTCTACGTAGTTCTAATGTTCGTCGTCCTATTAACGCCTGGAGATAAGAGCCGGGGATAAGCCGGAGATAGAATATCCGTTTGAGGAAGTTAGGGCTTTGAACCCTAGCCCTACGCCTTCGGAGAGGCTTTTACGGTGGATTTGTCGATTCGCCGCATTCGGGCCGAACGCTGAATATTCACTATACTGAGCAAACTATGATGTAGGAGAGAAAAGCACTGGAGATAAATAGCCGGAGATAATGTAAAATGCTTGAGGTTAAACTGGCCTACAGGCATTGCCCTGATTCGATATAAAACATTATAAATACATCTACCTAGCTAGCCTACCCCTGCCAAGCACAACTATCACTGAACAGCACAAGCAAAAGCCTCTCTCTTCAAGTTTCTCGTCACTGGTGAAACTCAAAATGACAACTACTCTTCCTGCCGCTTTGACGCCTGCCCTCAGCGGCCGAGAGGCCATCGCCGACGCCCTCTATCGCTGCGTGGTGGGCCTCGACACCAACGACCTGGCCCTGTTCAAATCGGCCTTTACCGACGATGCAGTGTTTGATCTCAACGGTACTATCATGGATGGTCTTGATGCCATACAGACCCAATGCTTTGATTCCATCGCCAAAATGGACACGACTCACTTCCTCACCAACATTCGGATCAATATCCTGGAGGAAGACTCAAAGGCGGCCGTGACCTGCACTGCGCTCGCTCAGCACTACCACGGCGGAGAGGGCATGAAACCCGGTGCTGTTCCGCTACTTGCTGGTAGCCTCTACTGGTTAGACCTCGTTCGGGATGCGGGAGAGGGACTGTGGAAGGTCAAGAAGTGGACGCTCAAAACGAGTTGGGGACAGGGGACTGGGGGTTTTAAAAATTAGAGAAAAAGGAATGACTGGCTTGTCTGCGCCTTTCCGCAGCTTTGTTGCCATGCTATTCGAATATGTATCGGAACGGTGCGTGTATAGGGATGGCGAATATCCAAGCGTAACAGGTGAAATTCGATGCTCCTGCCATTGAACGGGCCAGATTTTTGAATATTTAGATCATCTAGAACCAATAGAATATGCGGACTTGAGAGAATTGAACGATTATCTCACGTCTCACTAACTTTGATTTGATCAAGCGTGGGCTCCGTATAGTGTACGCTCCCAGCATGGGTTGAACATAGATCAAAGTTAATATCTTTCATGTATTTTCTTGTTGAACAAGTGAAATGCATAGTTGAAAATGTTCTAGACAGACCAGAATCTGGTATTTTCGCGAGCACTGCACAGGGATGTTTCTGCTCTATGAAAGACTAATGGATAGAGTATCGTCCTTACCAGCAACAAAAGACTGCTACATATAGGCGGCATATTTCTAAGAAAAATCAGGGAAGAGGGCTATTTCCCATCCTTCCAAGGTTAGTAGCCAACAAAATATAATAAGGTGAGGAGTGGCTACACCAAGTACTTTTCTCTTGCTTGGTAGGGCCTGGGCAAAAGTATTAATTTTCAGCTCCAATAGCAATATTCCACCATCTGATTTCTAGGTTTGCTAAAAAAGTAAACCTCGGACTCCGACATCATCGTACCTAGGTACGCATCGAGACTCGATATGGCCTCGGGTTATCGAAGGTATATATTACTGGCAAGATGCTACCTATAAAAATAAATCCTCCAAATAAATAACCCAGAGACTTTCTCGAATCAGAATACCTACCATCTTCTTCTGTTCTTGAAGGTCTGCACCCTTCTACCCCTGGACACAGAGCGAGTAATAATTTACAGATATCTACTACTCTGAGCCCTTTCCCACTGTCACATCTTCATACATCATAACAGTCCCATCTGCATCTACCTCTCGACGTTGACGTCTCCTAGAAAAGAAAATTGTTTAGTCTCCGGTTGTTCACATTTCTATTGCATGCAACATAGAACTCTTACTCCTTAGTCTCTTTGTCCTGAAGTATTTTGATGATAGGAATAACAATTACAGCAATGGCGCCGAAGACTGTAGCTGTAATGAATCCTTTATGATATACAGGAGCGTCGACTTGCTGCCAGACGAGGAGTGGAAGCCACGCCCCGACGACACTAACCATTGAATTCATCGTTGCTAGAACGAGGGCACGCTCTTCGGTATCGTCGGTGCAGATTTCGTTTGCCCAGCTATTCAGCTGTTAGAGTGGATATCCGATAGAATGAAAAGGCGAAGCTCACGTAAATACTATACCCGACAAACCAACGTGTATACCGGCCAGATAGTAACAGGCCCAGCGCCAGCCCTCAGCGATATTCCAACCGGCGAGTGAACCCATAGTGATGAGGTTTGAAATCTTGCCGTAAGTATTACAGTGTCAGTAATAACTAGTTACTTCTAGAGGAATCAAGAGAAATAGAGAGGGGTGAAGACAAAAATACCGCTCCAAAGAGAAGAACTCCCCACCGCTGTCCATTTAAGAAAGCATCCGACGCCCATGCGAAGACCAGTGCAGAGAATACCTGAACTGCATAGGTTCCTGTAGGGTATAGATTGATCTGCTGAACAGTGTACTTGGGATTCTTATGGTCCTTGAGGTATTGCGGGAAAATGGGAGTTCCGCTTGTTCCGCTGATCATGCTGTGTGGAAGTCCCAGTAAGGATGATGATTTTTTCCTTCGGGAACCTTTTCCTACTCACATGTAATAGAGACTGAGAAGATAAATATGCCAAGATAAGAAAATCTTCTTCACTTTCGCCCATGTAATGGGTTGTTTCAGACGACGTTCTTCGAGCACCATTCGTTGCTTGGCCAGGGTAATTTGCTGACGGCGTTGTTCACGTTAGCTTATGCTGATTGAGCAAAGAGAGTGCTCCCAACTAGATGTCTCACATCTTGCTTGAATAGAAAGCCACGGGAAGTCTCCGGCGAGTCGGGCAGAAAGACGTAGCTAACAATAGCAATCGGAAAAGATATCACGCCGTCCATGATGAACAACCTTGAAGAAGAGTGAGTCAGCCACGGTACTAATCTGGAACACACCACAATCGATTCCTGCTGATTTACCATTTCCATCCTGGGAGTCCACCTTTTCCACCCAAATTGATCACTGCGGTCATCAAGAAACCCGAAAACATGAGCGCGGCTGAACCGCTTGCGTTGAGGATGCACGCTCGTTTCGCCATCTCGTCTTTTCGGTACCAGGAACCGATCATATAATTCATGCCGGGGTAGTATCCAGCTTCAGCAACACCTGCAATGACCGGTCAGAATATTAATTTGGTTTGAACATGGACTTGAAGCTAGGAAAAAGACATACCAACGAAGAATCGGAGCACGTAGAGCTGGGTGGTAGTCTTACAAGCTGCAGTGCACATAGTAAGAACGGTCCAGATTATCTTAAAATTAAGTCAGTAAGCAGTGCCATAAGCAAAAGTCTGACAGTATTTTCACTTACTTGGCAAGTAGGGATGAAAATTGAGGGTCGAACTCTGGTAAGGATTAAATTACTCGGGATTTCAGCAACGATATATCCGACAGTGAAGCAAGTGGTCGCGTAATTCAATTGGTTTCCAAACATATCGAGGTCTTCCTTCCTATTTGAGATTGGTTAGGATCCTTCTCTTCGTCAAGACCAAAAGAGTTTGCATACATTCCGGACACGAAGGCGTTTGTTAAGTTTGCCTGATCAAGGTATTTTGTAAAGTAACCTATAGTTCTTCTAGTTAGCAATAACCCGAAACAAGATGTTTTGGAGACGTTCCCGGACATACCCAAACATCCCAATGTCAGCAATGTCAGATCAAGTTTCAATACCAATAGCCTCTCCTCAGAGGATTTATCAAGACTGTCCCAGACATAACTTCTCCAGCTCTTCTTTGCCTTATTCCCTCTGAGACTCGAGTGTTCTCGATGTCAAGAACCTCTGCATCTATCGGCATCTTAATTGTTTGCAGTATTTCGATTTGACATGGGAATACTTTTCCAGGCGATAAAGGTGCTCATCTGGAATATCCATGACTCTCGCTAATTGATTTTATATCTTTCGATGAGAGCGATTTGTAGAAATTGCCTTCCTGTTGAGATAAACGTGATCGTTTCCCTAAAAGACGCAATCCATGGATGCTGAGATGCTTTCTATATATCTACAGCCCGACATGTTCCATTTTGGGGAATTTTATTCCGTCGCAAAAAAAAAAGGAAAAAGAAATTCAAGCCCCACTAGAGAAAACCTGCATTATTGGATTCAGCGAAGGCTTATTGTATGATTCTGTCGCTCCTGTAGGTTGCCAGTTTCTGCATCAGTGCCACGGAGTATGGTCGTTCGCTACCTAGTTATAAGCGAGTTGCGTGGCAGGCCACGAGAATGGTGCAACTGGTAGCTAATAGTATCTCTTCAAAAACCATTGCATAGTGGTTATTCTCGCATGCTCATATACCTAGGTATATAATTCGACATACTTCCTTTACCACCTTCCCTCATTCAATCAGTTTCTAGTTCATCATTATGCCCTCCATTACGCCGCACGAAGTGCTCAGTATTGCCATAATTGGCAGTGGGCCTGGCGGGCTATCTGCTGGAATCGCTCTTTCTAAACTACCAAATGTCCATGTGCGTATATTCGAAAAGACATCCACGATAACAGAACTCGGCGGAGGTATCAGCATCAACCACAACGGCTGGAAAGTCCTGGAGTACCTTGGTGCTAGAGAAGGAGTGACGGGTGCGTCGACAGTTCCCACTGTGCAGAGGTGGGTATTTTTCGATGTCACCCCTTTTCTCTGAAAAGCATACAGATTAACAATTTTCGGCCTTCAGAAATGCGTACACCGGAGAAATCGTTGACCCCGGCTTCAAGCACGATCCAAACGATCACTATCAATCTCAAAGGGTTAGAAGATCGCGACTGCAGAATGTACTGTACGCCAAACTTCCGAAAGATATAAGAATTCATTTCGACAAGAAGCTTGTAACCTTAGAGAACCTCGAGGAGAGAGGCGTGCGATTGATTTTCGAGGATGGTTCCCAAACGACCGCGGATATTGTCGTCGGAGCAGATGGAATTCGTTCTGTTGGATACACTCCCTGCCCGGACCAAGTTGTATACCACGTTCCCTATTCTAACATGATGACTTTGAAACACAGGTAGTAAGACGGCATATATACCCCGACTATGAGCTTCATTATGTTGGTACGCATTTCCAACTTCGTCTTGTTTTGTTCAGCGTCCGTTTAATAATCAACTTTCGGAAACTAGGCGCCGTAGGCTGGAGGACTTTGGTGCCTGTTTCGGCGATCTCTCACATCCCTGGTCTCCCACTTACAGTCACCAATTGGTGGCGTGGTGCTGGCTCTGCAATATATATGTCGCCCGTAGACGAACTATCAAATCTAGAGTATATGGAAGTCTCGTGCCGTTCGGTTAACGAGCCCGAAGTTCCAGGGCAAACGGTTAGCTGGGGAAAGCCGGCTGCTAACGGGAAGGTGCTATCGCGATTCCAGGTAAATTTACCTAAACCCGAAGGTAAAGTCCATTTTTAAAATATCTCATGGCTTATACCGCGTTACAGGACTATGATCCAAGAATGGTGGAAGTTATCAAACAGGTTCCAGAAGGCGGATGGAGAGAGTTCTCTGGATATGCAGGGCCATATATAGAGAACCTCACCGGTTGGGACAAGCTAGTCCTTATTGGAGACGCAAGTCACCCCTCAGAAGGTATGCTCTATTCCAACTTCCTCAAAGCACTTCAAACGAAATTGCTTATGGGCCGATAAGGTGGTTTCGGATCCGGTTCGGCTTTTGCAATGGAAGATAGCTGGACACTCGCTCGGTCTATCGAGTATGCTCGTTCGATTTCTGGAACAATAGCAGATGCTCTGAGAGTATTTAATTCGATTAGGGCACCATACTACAAGAAAATGTAAAGTCTGAATTTACCCTGTTTGCATTCTCGATAATACTAACCCAATGATCGCCTGTATTTCAAGGTTCGCATTTCGTGAAGGCCAAAAGTCAGTGCTCCAGAAATCGGGACTGAAAATTCGAGAGGGTTTCGATGATAGATTACGAGAGTTGATGTCGAAGGATGGACTTGGAGGAGACGATCGTCAGAGTTCTTGGATTTTGTTTATGGAAGTGATATCAAGAAAGTCTGCCAGGAGTATTTCGAGGAGAGGAAACGTAACACCGTGCTATAGATTCTATCCATTCTCTATGTGTGTCTACATACCGGTAGGTGTCTTAAAAATTCCAAGTTTGTTCATAAACGCTTTCTTCAAGAAAGTTGGTAATTAAATCGAACGCACTCCTCGCCTCATAATGGTAATGACCTGGAATCGACCAGAATTAGGGAGGCGAAAGCCGGAAAATATGACGGGAATACCAGCTAAAAGACCGATAGGTGACCTGCCCTAACGGGGCCTCGTTTTGGGGTAGTGGTCTATTTTCTGTCGTTCAATCCTTCATGATTGCAAGCTCAGAGCTGCGATCCATGCTGATTAGTTACCTTCTGTAGTCTGTCGAATCACATGTTCAACCACCTACCCGCTCGATGTCTAGATTCTGCTTCCGCTTGTTATTGAGAAAGAGGCTACCAATATGCCTTGATATCCCAGGAAAGTCTGAAACAATACCGAAAATATGGATCATATCGGAAATTGCGTTCTTGACATACCAGTTCCCAAATCTGTAAGAGGTATGCGGACAGTACCACCCGTCTGTCTCAGCAAATTCGGGGATCTACGCATTCTGGACTTGATTAGGGACTTTGGCCAGGAGTTTGATTGCAGCCACGATGAAATCGCACAAGCACTCAATCTCGCATCGGGTCCTTCCGATGTGATGATAATTCTAGAGCGCCCCTCAGATTCACATGATTATACGCTACCAGCGGAGGAATTTGTTCGGAAGTCTCCAACGCTGAGGGCGGTTGATGAACTCATTAAATTTTCAACAAAAGGCGCGCGAAGCATTTACACTGTATCTGTCGTCGATGCGTTTATGTTTAAACCGAAACAGAGGCCAATGATCTCAGATCAAAGATGTCATCAACTCTTAGCACAGATGATCCGTGTTAAAAGCCAAAAGTTCTATTGGTCTGCCATACCGAAAGCTACAGTGATCCCTGGATGCAGAAATTTCAGCTGCCTTGCAAGCGTGATTACAAAATGCGTCACAAAATCATACGGATTGATACTGAAGCAGAGATCAATGTCGTTCAGTCATTTCATCCATCACGAGCTGTGAATTATATGGACTTGAATCCAGAATATAAAGTTCTTCTCTTGCATCACTTTCTGGCAGCGTTTTCTCTCCTACACGGACCGTATAATGAGCCCAGTGTCGTTGAGACTATACGCAGCATATGTGCTAAAAAGGGTAAGGCGCTTCTTTTCTGCTTAGGTCAGTTTGTTAATTTACTAAGCTTGATACTTCTAGTGATAATCGCAAACATCCGTCAAGAGCAGCTCGGAAGCTGCGGATCGTATATCGAAGGCATTAAATCCAAGCCTTGCATTATCAGGGGTAAAGAGACTTGGATTCGCCGATGAAAATGAAAAGAAAAATATCCCGAGAAAAGAATTCCTTCGATGATATGTACAAGCGGCTATTGCAATTATCTGAATCCCACAGCCTGTAGGAGCACTCTCAATATCTGAAGTTGTGATATATCTATGGAAGGAGCGTTTCCGTCTACATCCTTTGTATAAACAGGTCATGACCATGCTGACATACAGAGGCAACGAACAAGAATGTTGGCTCCTTCCAAAAATCATGCCTCATTTGCAGAGCCAATAGAAGACAAGTTCTCGAGAATGAATTTGGAGGATACGCAGTTATTGAAACATGAATTTGATCGACCAATAAGGAAAAGCGACAGTGCAGCCATATTTAACATCTCAAATGTTCATGCTCACCATGCCAAAGAAAGACAAATTCTAAAGGACAAACTTCGGGGAGACAGGGACCCGACTCTTCTTCTCCCAGAAATGATCAGATACGTGGAGGAGGACTGTCTAATCGAAAAAATCTTACCAATTGTTCCATTTATAATCTCAGCTCATCTTTAAGGATATGCCGCTTGGTTTCTGAAATAAGATTCCAGATCAAAATCCTCCGAATGGACGATTTCGTCTTAAAAGATGTTGAAGATTTCATTGATGCTGGCGACCGGCTTGAACGACTTATTATGACGGGTTCAGGGAAATTCTTAGACAGATGGGAGAGACGCCGTTGAAAAAGGAGTTCAATGTTTGAAGAGACAAAACCACTCTCCTCAAGGCAAAATATGCCGCCGATCAACCTACTGTTTCATGCGTCTGACATTAGTAGAATACTCATTCAAATCACTAGCATGGGGAAGGTGCTGCCAACAAGCTGAGAAGAATAATAAGCAGAGTCATGATTTAATGATGCTCTACCTAGTTGCGTCCTACACAAGCCATTATTGCCATTATTATCTACATAAGATAGCAAGATAGAAATATAAGGGCAACCAGGGTATTATTAACAGCTGGCACAGCTGCCACGTCCCTAATTTGCATGAAAGGTTACAGTAAACAAACCATAGACTGTTTTCTACACTATAACTATGTATAGGATTTCAAGTCACGTCATGTTATTTTACCAATAAATTATAATGCAGTGGAACTTTTAGAATATTATTACTTGGATATAGGTTAGAATGAAGCAAGTTAAAACAAATGAACTAAGTAGAAGCGCGCACTGGTTTTGAAATCAAGTATACGGTAGTTCTATGCCTACCACCTGCAGTTCTCGGCTAGTCGGATACTGTATGGAAGGGGAAGGCTTTATATACCAATTTAGGAAATTTCAATCCGCCTGCAGTCCGACCAACAACGATTTTCAAATGTAGGGAGAAAGCCCGCCGTGATTTCATCCGAAAATGTGTTCGAGTTCGTAGATAGATTGATCCTATACCGCAAGGCATGATATACAGCTAATCATTGCCTATAGATAGAGATAAGTACACGTCCATTTATTGGTGAATTCATCCAAATCATGCCCAAATATGAGTGTTACATGATGCCGGGCTTTTAATATGATCACCATCGAAAACAAAATTTCATCTATCAATCGGAAGTAGAGATAGTCTTGCATCATTACTTGATGAGCCGACTGCTCGAATTATTCCCAACCGCTCTCCCATCCGCATGCTGACAAGCCAAATCGGGCAGTTGGACGCCGGAAGCCGGACGACGACAATGAGATTCATCTCCCCATGTCTTGCCCCTCGCGTCTCGGTCTTTGCTGAATAATATATTTCTCTGACTTCTGACTATAAAAGCTAGGTAATCAAGCCTCTCTCTTGACTCAGCGTAGAATCTTACGTTTGGTAGGAACAGCGGTCGAGCTTCTTGTTATTCAACGATATCAGACAAAAAGGATGTCGTCCATCAAGCCAATCACAGTCTGGGGAAAAGGTGGCCCTAACCCTCCTAAAGTGGCCATTCTCCTCGAAGAACTCGGCCTCCCTTACGAAGCAATTCCCATCCCCTTTCGGACGTCAAGAAGCCGGAATACACAGCCATCAACCCCAATGGCCGTCTGCCAACGATTTATGACCCAAATACGGATATCAAGGTCTGGGAATCCGGAGCAATCCTTGAATATCTGATTGAGAAGTACGACAAGGATTACAAGTTCAGTTTTCCGCCAGGAACACCGGAATCGTATCACGCAAAGCAATTCCTCTTCTTTCAAGTTTCCGGGCAAGGTCCTTATTACGGACAAGCTGCTTGGTTCAAGAACTTCCATCAAGAAAAGCTGCCGAGTGCTGTTGAGCGCTACGTAAAGGAAATTAACCGTGTGACGGCTGTTTTGGAGAAGCATCTCTCACAGCAGAAAGTGCCGGAGGGTAGCGATGGCCCCTGGCTTGTTGGTGATAAGTATTCGTTCGCGGATATTGCCTGGATCTCCTGGCAGAGACTTGTTCCTAAGGTTCATGGCGTGGAGGAGTTCAATCCTGATGATTATCCTTATGTAAAGGCTTGGCTCGATAAATTACTTGCGCGGCCAGCAGTTCAAGCTGGACTTGGGCAGGGAGGAAAGTTGCAGTAAACACTGCCATTGGTTGTGAACGAATACCAAGTCGAGAATGAATGTTTTCAATGTCCCGGAAAATTATTGAGATCATTTGATATGGGCAATGAGAGCGTTATGCTTATACATCAATTACTATATCATGACACTGGATTGTTAGTCTAGTTCGTTTGCTTAGGTAGCAATGAACATTGAGTGCTAGATCACTTTGATAACCTTCAAAAAGCCTCTTTTGTATGTATCGATATTTAATGTTCAGCCCAGCTACAGCATGTATATCTGAATACATTGCACATATCCAAAAATCCCGACAACCTTGGAACGACCTCTAGACGTGTGAATATTGGAATCCACTAAATATGCCATCCATATTGTTACCGAATTTCCAAAACTCCGGCCAACTCCATGCTAATATGGCTTCAAAAATGAGTATATATATATATTCTTTGGAAGAAATCTCACAGGACTGGCCCAGAAAATAAATCAATCTATTGGAATCCCAATATGTGCCCGTATCCCAATCGAAGATAGCCCCGTTAGTCCAATTGACCGAGGACGGATCAAGAAACTCCTGGCCCGCAGCACCGCAGACCGGAGTTACGGCAATTACTCCATCCTCACCACACTGAGGACCCAAGTTAGTGTTGGCCACACTGGGATTTGATGATGGTATTAGGTGCGGTGAATCAATGATTTCATCCAGAATCCGTGAAAGCCTTTCTTGCACCCTTTTGCAGAACTCGCTGTTGCTACTCCTGGCCGTGGTACCCAGCTTAGACATGAAATGTAGAGCGTGAGTTCGCGGATTGTTTTCCCGCGGGGAATATGCTGGCGGTAGTAGGAGGTACAGTAGTTGTTGTTGCTGCTGCTCCTACAGGATTAGAAGAAACAGAGCGCTGCAGTAGTTCCTTTGTGAGAACCTCAACGCAAGGAAGCCCATATGGGAGGAACTATACCAAGACTGTCAGTTAATCTGATAATACTGGTGACAACCATCGAAGCTCATCTCACTATTCCGGAGAAGTCACTACGGATTTCTCTTAGTCTTTCACGCTGTTCATTAAAGACCAAGACGGTCGATAGCACATCCGTGCCACGGAAAGAGGATATCTCTGCTTTCGGTTTGCGTCTGATCCTGAGCGGTAATTCGAAAGATCAAAAATGTGGAGTAAAGGTATTCAATATAAAAGCAGAGAAGGAACCATATGTCATGAGTACTTAGAGACGCATTATTCCACATTTCGGGGAATACTTCATATGATTGGGACAGTGTTCCCACATGAACTGTAATCTTTGCAGCACAAGTCTGTTTCTTGATGTTAGTTTAATTGACCGGGCTGAGGACAGTGTACCATACTGAGCTCTATCAGCGCTATCGCCACTTTTAACTCCCAGATGAAGCTCTAGGATTTCCTCCCGAACTGTTGCAAGAAGATATCGGAGGCGCATAAAAGTGGTGGAGCGACGTCTACCATCGCTGTTCCACCCATACTGATCCAGTTTCCGTAGATCGTCGTCCAGGCCAGGGCCGACCAGATCATCGTCAATGTCCAGCGGAGGGTCCAGAACACAATAATATCGATGCATCAATGGCGGTCTACCGAGGATGGTCGCAAGAGTCTTATCCATTGAGTAGACGGCAGTAAAACATTTCCGACGCCATTGATGAACGAAGCCAGGATACTCACCAGCTACACTGCTATCCTGGTGCATACCCGTTGCGTAAATGGAAAAAGTAAGCTCCATAAATACGGAATATACGTGTTGACCTGATTGTAGATGTGAGCCGAGGCGAGAGCTATAGAAGACGGCGAGAAGAGGGAGCTATACTTGAATCTCCGAATCGCTGGAAAACGAGTAACAGTTGATTATATTTCAAACAAACAGCGAGTTCATTCACCACCGACGACGCATTAGTCAATGCAACCAGGCTGTCGGTGATATCATGAAATGGGGACATCAGATCATGCTTGGTTCGGCGCTCCGGATCGAGAGAGAGAGGTCTCGGTCGTGAATATGAACCAGACATACACTAGCCATCATGAGTACATTGCCAATGGTCTCCCAGCGCAAATTTTGCCACTGATCAATTGGCAAAATTCACTCGCAGTCGTTGATTTTGTGATGGGTATGGCCTGGTACGAGTTTTGAAATATGCGAACAACGGTGCGCAATTTCCCATCGTCATCTGACACCGCATAGCTATCTATGATGCTCCAGAGAGTCGAATGCAGGCATCATCAATGTTTGCGAGATCACAGCCATCCGTATTACGCGATAGATATGGTTCATCAGGTTACGCAACAAGTGCGCATGACTCTGGAGAAAACTGACTACCTGTAAACCCAGTTCAAGTCTCTTGGAATCTATCGTGTGGGTGGTCACGGCAGAAGGGCCTGTTGTCAGGGCGCCATCTTTACTCAGCTGGTCTTGGGAGCTCTGACCCTTACGCTGACCCTCTTCCATAAGAACCCGGTAACTGATAGGGCCAAGAAAAATCCCGCTTTGGGGTGATGAGACGGTGATGTCGATAGGCTGTGTGGGCGGTATTGATAGAGGAGGAGAAGCAGAAGACGATCTATCGGAGCCAGGACCTGTTGGGCTAGACACATATACCAGTAACGTGAGTTTGATATTGCAGACGTGGCTTGACGATTGCAGGTAAAGAGAGGCATGTTCCAGACTCACGTTGGTGCAGGTACGGTAATCTCTGTCTCAGCGTCAGCGTCAGCCTCCGCATCTGCATCCGTCACCTTGGTCGTCGCCCGAAGCCTTCCTGAGCCCGAGTCCACATGGAAACGAGCCGCACGGAACCTCTTGGTCATCGGAGCCGAATCGTAGACACACAGCAGTTTTGGCCGAGCAGCGGCCGCATTGGGGACTGTGTGGTCGCAGCGGATTTTCAGCTTGCGGCACCGTTCGCAGGATTGCTGTCTGCCATTCCGACGCACCAGCGAAGAAGCCATTCGCAACTACCTACACTACGAGGACATCGGAGTGCAAACGACGCAGTACAACCATGTCTGTGAATGCTCAGCTCCGCATGCCGACTCGCAGTGGACGAGAACGATGGCGCGAGATCTCTCCAACCACGGAATCGGATCAAAATTGCCCAATGCGGAAAGGTCAATCAGATAACTGCGTCCAGCTAACCCGAACGCTCTTCACGTCCAGAATCGAAATAAATACGGAAGGTAAAGTAGAAAGAGGAAAAAGGTAAAATTTTCAAATGTCTTTTTCGTTTCTCAAATTTATTAATTTTTAATAGATTTGTTTTATTTAAAAGAAAGGAGCAAAATTAGTGCCAGAGATGGTAGCGTGCGTCTGAACATGACGGTTCATACAACTTCATAGAAACTCACCTCGACCAGACCGATGATATGCGAATTATCTCTTCCTTGGATGATTATTATTCGCGAGGCCAAATTCCAGCGGTCCGATGGGTTACCGATTTACTGTTCAGTTTATTCGGTCCGACTCCTCAACTCCGCAAACATGGCAACTACCTAATCCGAACCCACCGATTTTCACGATTGGATGAGTTCAAGGATATAAGGCCAGGATACAAGAGCAGCACCAAGAAAATAATTGTCTTTTAAATTCAAAATGGCAAACAAGATGATTGTTGATCGCGATGTGCCCATTCAGGTGGACGATGGACTCGTTCTTCGCGCTGATGTGTACCGGCCAGAGGGTGACGGGCAACATCCTGTTCTAATGACCTACGGCCCCTACGGAAGGGAGTTCCTTGAGAGATGCTTACAAAATCAATGGGAATACATGACGACCAAGCATCCAGATATGCTACCGGGCTCCTCGCGCGAATACATGGTCTGGGAGACTCCCGATCCAGAGATATGGGTGCCCTGGGGATACATTTGCGTGCGCGTCGACTCTCGAGGATGTGGGCGTTCACCAGGCACAGTTGACATCTATTCACCCCGTGAATCCAAAGACTTTACGAATGCATTGAGTGGGCCGCCCAACAGCCTTGGTGTAATGGCAAAGTTGGCCTGAGTGGAATTTCGTACTTCGCCGCCAACCAGTGGATGGTCGCAAGCCTGCAGCCCCTCACCTTACCTGCATGATTCCATGGGAAGGCTTTGCTGACAGCTATCGAGACAAGGGCCGCCAGGGCGGGATTTTCTCTAATGCATTCCTCGACGCGTGGTTCTCTAGGCAGGTAATCTCCGTACAACACGGTAATCCGAACACCATCACCGACCCCTGGCTCAAAGAAAGAGCGAGTGGCCCGGAGACACTCAGTGAAGAAGAACTGAAGCGAAATCGCAGCGATCCGGTGCAGAATCTCCTAGAACGTCCACTGGATTCTGACTGGTATCGCCAGCGATCTGCGGATTGGAGCAAAATAACGGTTCCATTCTTGAGCTGCGCGAATTGGGCTGGCCATGGGCTCCATCCGCGGGGAATTTTGAAGCTTTTACTCAGGCGGCTTCCAAGCAAAATGGCTGTCCTGCCATCCCGGAAACACGAGGAGTGGTACTATCTTGACGCAGGCATAGACTTACAGAAGCGGTTTCTCGATCATTTCTTAAAGGGCATAGACAATGGCTGGGACCGGGAGCCACCTGTAATTATGCGGGAGCGGCGACCTTTTAGCGAAGATTTCCCAGTCCGCTTCGAAACTTCGTGGCCATTACCCAAAACAAAGTGGACAAAGATCTACCTCAGTGCTGACGATATCTCTTTGCCTGCTCTAACATGGGATCAACGATCAAACACTTCGAAAATCAGCTTCGATGCCCTTGGGTCGCCCATCACCTTTTCTCAGCCCCGCTGGAGCACGAGCTTGAGATCACGGGGCCAATGGCGTTGAAAGTGTTTGCGTCTTCCACTACCAAGGATATGGATTTATTCGTCACTTTCCAAGCCTTTGCACCGGACGGCCGTGAAGTCGAATTCCTAGGCACTCTAGACCCTCACACGCCGCTTTCCCAAGGCTGGCTTCGCGCGTCGCACCGGAAACTCGACGAATCCAAGACCTTGCCATATAGGCCATATCACACTCATGATGAGATTCAGCCTCTCACACCTGAAGAAACGTACGAACTTGACATTGAGGTTTTGCCTACCCATATCATCCTCCCAGCGGGTTATCGACTGGCGTTGCAGATTGGTGCCAAGGACTTTGAACGACCGGAAAAGCCAGGAGAGCCTGAAATGGCGTATAAATCTAGGGGCTCGGGTCCTTTCCTGCACACGCATCCTCAAGACCGGCCCAAGGATGTCTTCGGGGGTACCAGTACTATCTACACCGGTGGGGAAAGAACGTCTTTCTTACTGCTTCCTATCATACAAGGATGAAGTTCCTAGGAATGGATAAGTGGCTAGTCTTGACTGTTGTCTATGTTAGAATACTTTCTTTGGTAAACCAATTCTTCATATGAGCATCTAGATCCACAACAGTAAGATAACAAAACAATGATAATGCCCATTGATATCTGCAGGTCTACTTCCCTGACTCGTCCTTCACAACAATTTTGAAAACCTGTCTGAGCTGTTGAGACAGAAAAAGAGTAACGGGTTGAGAAAGTGAGGTTGAGAGAGATGAGAGAGGTCAGCTAGTACGATCCTGATCAGAATCCTCACCTCTTCTTCTTAGACAGCTAATGAGGTCCAAGTCATAGAGCGAAAGAATAACGTTATTCGTTATCTCTCCACTAGGATAACCATGTAGTTGGTAGTAAAAGCAAGGTTGGCTGCGATGACTGGGGCCTCATTTGTGCCAGTGCTCTGTCCTGCTTCGTGCAGAGACCAGTGAATGAAGGAGACACAAGAACTGGCTGCATCGTCGATGTGAGATTGACTTACAGAGTGGACGCCAGAAAATACCTAAGACCACTACCCAAAAACGAGGGCCCCGTTAGGGTCACCTAGGTATCGGTCTTTTAGGTGGTAAATTGGCCATATTTCCCGGCTTTCACAGAGTAATTTTGGCCATTCTGATAACAGGTCATGAAATGCGACAAAGACGAGTTGTAGCCAATCTTAGTTATGGTTGTATCTTCAGTTTCACTTGCAAATTCTTAGTCCTTTTGATAATTCCAAAACATTTCCCTAATAACATTAGTAGCCTGCGCCTTTCATATATTTCGAGCACACTATATCAGTTGAAAAGAGCTTTCATGCATTTATTCAACTATCTCCCATGAAACGAGATTTGCTTATTTTCCAATCTCTCTACTAGTCCGACAGACTTCATTTTACTCCGTTGCACTAACAAATTCCCAACTTTTCAAATCAGGTACCGGAATGCAGGATGGCGAGAGCTCAGATCTTGTTCCTGCTCGGGCGTGAGGCCCTGTAGCAAATGATCTCTCTTTCCCAGATCACGTTGGCGATTCTCCCATTGACAGTACAGCCTCAGTAGGAATGCTACCGCCCAGCTTCCTAGTAGCAGGGCCAGTAGAATCCCATGTCCTGTCCGGTAATTTGGGGCGTCTTTAGACAAATAGACCCACGGAGCAATGATACCGCTCAGACTACCAATGCAAAGATCGTGCCGGAGGCACACTGACAGTCGCTGTGGCACAATTGTTGACAGCCTTGGGGAAGGCGGAAGTCAGTAAAAATAATAATACAATGTATTATTTAGGGTTATGAAAAGCTGGTTTAAACTCACCCATGTCAACCACACTGGTATTATGACATAGAGACCACAGCAACCCAAGTAGACTGCACCATATCTCACCCAGGGCCGATCAGCTGGCACAAATTCAAGCATTAGGAAGCCAGCAATAGCAACTGGAGCAGGCAAGAGAATGGCCAGGGAGCGCTTTTGTAACGATCTGAAAGCCAACCGCCGGTAATAGAGCAAACGCACGCAGCGGCCTAGTTTCGAATTAGTTATGAGATGGCTGTTTGCTTCGTTCAAGGAATTATTTTTGTTCGCTCACATATGGTCCAACTGAAAGGAGCTGAGAGTGTGTCCTCGAATAACCCATGCCGTTGATAATAGTGGGAATGAAAATTCCAAGTGCATTTTGTACAGTGCTGTTAGAGAAGAGAGATTTTAGTATTACATATATGGGAAAGGAATTCAAGCAGAAACCAGCGGATTCTTACTTTGCCATAAGGAAGCCAATACTGCATCCGATGACGTGAGGACTTTTCAGTGCTTGTAGGACATGCTTAAGCTTAGTGTGGCCTCCCTCATCGGTTCCTGCTGCATCAACGCGTAAGCGGTTGATGGCGGTGACACGCTCCCTCTCGGTGAGAAATCTGGCGCTTTCTGGCCCATCTGGTACCATGAACCAGCAAATAATGCCGAGGATGACGGATATGAGGCCCTATCACGGGGTCAGAGAAAGCCCGAAATTGAAGAATGGCATTTGGAGAGCAACCGCACCTCAAAAATGTATATGTTGCGCCAGGTACGGATCATTCCCCATGCTGGAATTTGACTGAAACCGATGGCGAGAAGGCCGCCAAAAGCTCCACTGGAACTTGCAGCAGAGATATAGATACTGGTCCGTAGACCCAATTCTGACCTGCGGTAGCTGAGAGAGGTTTCGGTCAATAAAAACCTAGCCTCGGAGTAGAATATTCACTCAGAACAGTTTTTCCCAGCTTACAATTGAGAGAGAACAAACACCAATGCGGGTGAAACACCTCCTTCAAATATACCTAGAATAAACCGGGCAGCATAGAGACCACCGGGATTCTCGACCAAAGCCGTCAAGGTCGTGACGAGACCAAAGCAAAAGATGAGAAAGGGCACATATCTCCCAGCCCCGACCTTTTGCACAAGATGTTGGAAGGATTTCGACCGCAGAAGCAGATATAAACGCGCACATGACAGCAATGTTATACTTGACGCCGCCAAGTCCGACATCTTCTTGCATGCCTAGGAGCCTTGCATTGCCAATGTTGACGCGATCGATGAAGTTGAAGAGGTTGACAAATACAAAGAGAACAAGAATGTGCAGATCACATTTTCTCACGAGTCGCGGAACGATGCTTTTGTCGGAAAGAATTGTCTCGTCAAAATTCTCTTCGTGGAAAGTAGATGATTCCTTTCCTTGGCTCTCCATGTTTTCCGTTGACATGTTTGTAGTATGTGCCGGAGAAATTTACCAACAAGCGGCAAGTATTTTCAATTATATATGTATTATAGCATGGATTAATTACCCCATGGGGTTCTGAGATGATAGCTTGGGGTAGTTAAGTGTGGGCTGCGTATAGATAGTTGTCCATAGTTCGGAGCGAGCAAAAACTTCAATCATCAGTCCGATCGGCCCGACCTCGTTCGGACTGTCCACGCAAAGATGACATGCCTCTCCGACTGGGTCGCGTCTCCTGTTGTGAGCTCGTATCCGTGGGTATGCATAGAATCCTAAGAATAATCGCTCTCTAGTTAAGGAACTCAAGCTTGTTGTTTACGATCCTCGGACTTCTAATGTAACTTTTATTAGTACAAATTCCCTTGTCACTAGGCACTGTCTAGGTCCTCCCTAGACCGAACAGGTTCTGATTGGCGTCACAAGGAAAGCCGAGTGTTGAGTTCCAGGAAGCCAGAAAGGGGAAATGTTGTCATGTGATGTCGTTTCGAGTAAGTGGACTGGATCAAAGACTGCCGCAGAGAGGATGTGGCTGTCAACGGCTTGATTGTCCATGTTGAAATCCATTCGCACGTCGTTTACAAGGTTGTTAGTTTCAGCCAGTGCCGCCTGCGAGGCGCGAGGCGTCCCTTCTAGCAACTCCTCTATTTGGTCTTCAAGTGTAGCTTCGTTGGACTCCTGTGCCGTACGCGACGTCATCTCGTGTGCTGCTGGTCGGAGTCGCCGTAATGAATACTCCAGGACAGAGTCCGCGAGGGGCTCGGCCAGTTGCCCGGGGTCACGAACTTCGCTAGCAAGTTGGTCAAGATCTTTCAACCCCGGCCGCATCGAGCTATGGAAGAGGGAGGCTGTTATGGTCTGGACATCCGTGCACCGTAGGTGACGCATTTGGGTAGCATAAAGAATGTTGATTCGCGTCCACTGTCCGTTATCTGATCAGTAATAGAAACAAAAATATATATTTGCCACAGTCCCGTCCTAGAACTTACAAGTTTTCCCAGAACAGACCAGTACAGTTTTAATGACTTCAACAGCTTCAGGGCCGAGATCAAATGACCTCTTGCTTGTTCCACTAACGCCGGATCGCCGACGCCTAGAACTGCAATATGGACGGAGGCCGCGGCATACAGACAATACCCTACGAACGCTGGGACCTTAGCTGGATCCCAGGCCATGGTAACAAGATCACCAGCGAGGCAAGATATGTGCTCCGCACTACTCCATACGATCCGCGCACTAACGCTGGTGACCTCTGGTGGTATTCCTTCAGGTAAAGGAAGTCCACTGAATTGAGGGACTAACGATGCGTGGAGGACAAGCCGTGATTGGTGATGGATGGTATGCATCATGACATATAGTGCTTGCTGGTTTGCCGCGAGCTGGTCATTAAGTGTTCTTTTGGCATACTGAAGCGATTGCGGAAGCCGTGAGCGCCACCTAGATAGCTTTGTTTCTAGCTCGAATACTTCTGTAAGCCAAGCTGAGGGTGACTCTCGCTTCCGCGATTCGAGTAACCTCCGTATTTTGGCCCTGTAAACTTGTTAAGCATGAAGAAACGGAAGGCCGGCAAAATCCAAAATAACGAACCAGTAAAACATAATCCCCATCAACTCAGCTAAAATACTGGGTTTTCCCGAAGGCTCTATACCATCGTTATTTTGCATTGATGAGAGTGATCTGAAAGGCTCCTCTGGCCGGGTACGAAGGAATGATGACTCGCTAATCGGAAGAGGCAAATGCATGACTCGATCATTGAAGATGATATCGGTCAGGCTATTGTCCGCATTGATACACTGGGTAAACCATATGGCCCAGAAGCAACGCCGGCCCATTTCTGCAGACAGCCACTTTTGGTTGACGTCAAGTCCAGCCAGAGGGCCAGGGTCATTCTTGGTGTCCAGTCCCAAGACGCATGCTGCCTTATAGGCAATGCCTAGAGCACAATCGAGGTCAGTGTACTGGTCTTCCAAGGTGCCGTAAGTTTCGAGCTTTTACTTAGGAACATTGTATGCCGCCGGTGTTCGCCTTGGCAAAACCAGTATATAGCTAGCATTTCGCATACTTGGACACTCATAAATGTCGGCTGGTCAATGCTTTGTAGGGTAGTACGGCCCGCATGAAGAGCCCAGCGGCGACCTAACGCCTGGAGATCTCCCAGAGGTCTTAGAAGAGACTGATTCTCACAATACAAGGGTGATTTTTCGGGCAAAAGCTAAAATCTGGTCAAAGACCGTAAAATGCTGGGAGAAGTAGGTGTACTGACATGGCGGCATTGGAAAACATGGCAAATAGTACAGGTTGAGGAACCTGTCCTTCTTCAAACGCGCGCAAGAAAGTCGGTCGATGGAACAGTAATGTTGCATGAAATTGGCAAGTGAAATAGATATCCTGCAGAAAGTCCTGCACTTCCGCGGACACCCCGAGGTCGTCGTCACTGTCGTTAACTCCACCACCAACTGGACGGGAATTCGAAGGACGCCGTCTGGAAGCTCGCGCATTTTGCTTTGCCGCCCGTCTCCGCTGGACCGCGCAAGGCTGCTAGCATCTTGCGATCAGGAGGGTCCGGGTAGACGCAGGGTACACTGAACTTGAGACATCTCGCGCATTGTGGAAGCTCATGCGAGCATTTCAACTACATGATCGGTCAGCTTGTTCAAAATGGGAGGGGCGCCTAGGTAACGAGCCTTCTGCTCGCGACAACGTCGACAAGCGGTCTTTGTAAGTGAGTTCATCTCGAATCCAGTGCCTAAGTAGAGGTGAAGACAAGAGTCTACCTAACATTGTAAAAGTAAATCCACCCAGTGGCAAGCGGGAAACACGTGAATCTAGCCCCATAAAGGCTAACCCTGGTAACCCTAACGCTTTTCACGACGTTCAATTCAGAGTCCATAATCCGAATAATTACGAAATACAGAGTAGCATGGGAAAAGGTAAAATTTTTAAATGTCTTTTTCGTTTCTGAAGGTGTCTGTCTGCATGATACTAGAACATCACATTGGCGGTCATTCCCTGGTCACTCCGAATTTTGCGTCAAACGTAGAGAGATTCATGGAAAACATCAAACACAGCAGTTTGAAAAGGAAAGGAAGGATTTTGGTTCCCTCCTTTTTTCTTCCCCGTCCCAACTAGAACTCCCAAGTAACGCAAGCTGAAGACATATATATCCGCATTGTTTTTCCAAGTTTGCGCATAACAGAAGATGATAAGTATCAAGACGGACGGAGAAGAAGAAAGAAAAGAAAAGACAAATACTTCCTGGCTTTCATAATGCTCATCGCTTCATTCCATCTCCCGAGAATCTAAAAGAACAATCAATTCATCGGAATAGACGAATTGATATTTGGTATTTCACACCCTCCTTTTTTAGATTTGGTCCGTGCTTATTATATCCTCGCTTCCTCCCGACGTCGTTTAAGCTCGTGACATAACACCCCAAGCACGGATCTTGTTGTCAGTGTAACCAGCGAACAGAGTCTGGCCGTCAGCGCTCCAGGCAAGGGAGACACACTCTGGCTCACGGCTCTTCTTTCCCTTCTCAACGTATTCGGGCTTGAGCTCATCAACCTTGCTCTTCTTTTCGAGATCGAAGATGGTAATGCTGCTGCTGGTAGCGGCGCAGAGCCAGTAGCGGTTGGGGAGAAGACCAGGGCGTGGATCTCATCACCGGCCTGCAGGGAGTAGAGGTGCTTGGACTCGTTGAGGTCCCAGAGCATGGTGGTACCGTCCTTACCACCGGAGGCGCAGAGGGATCCATCGGGAGAGATAGTGACGGTGTTGATGTAACCAGAGTGACCGATGTGGTCGGTTTGAAGACGGCAGGAAGCAAGCTCCCAGACCTGTTCGCGTTTATAGATCAGCGGACATGGCCTAGAAGGCGGGTAATGTTGGGTGAAAAGATTTAAAATATCCGTGAATTGATCAGGGCATAACAGGTGTTGTTGTCTCATGGCCGCGAAGGCTCTGAAGTAGCAAATACTTTATGATGCAAAACATCATCTCATTCGCAAGGAATGTAAGGGACAGCTAAAAAGAAAAAAGAAGAAAAATAGCGTACCTTCACGAGCTTGTCCCAGCCAGCAGAAACGATGACAGGGTTCTGGGGTTGGGGCTGAATCGGACGCATGATACCCACTCGGTATGACCCTTCTCGGTGATGGTGAACTTGCAGTCACCAAGGGTGTTCCAGAGCTTGATGGTTCGGTCACGAGAACCAGAGACGATCTGGCGGTTGTCGGCAGAGAAGGAAACCGAAAGGACATCGCTGGTGTGGCCGCTGAAGACACGGGTGGTGTTGCCAGTCGCAAGTTCCCACAGGCGCAGAGTCTTGTCCCAAGATGCAGACAGAGCGTAGGCACCGTCCGAGGAGATAACCTATATCGATAGAACACCAGTCAGCACCGTTCATTGTTTATTGCTTATCCGCATCCTCTTCAATCGATGCATGCTTGCATGAACTCGGCGTGGAGAAAGACGTACGCAGTCGGAGACGATGTGGGAGTGGCCCTCAAGGCTTCGCTTGGGGTAACCGTAGGCCTGGTCGTCGCGAGTCAAGTTCCAGACGATCAAAGTCTTATCGCGACTGGCAGAGAGCAGCATGTTGGGGCTGTGAGCGCATTGCAATTAGAAAACCGGTTCAATTCCACGACATTGAAAAACACTTCGAGTTTGTTTTTCTCGCCGAGCTTACTTCTCAAGAGGTAGCCAGGCTGGTGACCCAGCCATTGTGGCCCTCAAGGGTTCCGCGAAGGATGAGCTGCTCAGCCATGATCAAGGTTGGGCGACAGGAGAAGAACCTTGAAACGGAGAAGGGAGGGAAAGACAGTCGACTGAAGGGCTATGTCGATGCTTCGCTATTGAGGAAAAAGAGCGAGTTATCCGGAAGCGCACTAGTTCGGGGTTTGAGCCCTAAAACAGCCGCCTAAGCGAGTTTTCCTCCCCGCAGCCCACTGACCGCCTGCCAAAGAGGGCCAGCAGCAGAATCCCGTGTGGCTGAATACACATCTACGACTACTCCTATGCTATCTCGATATACTCATTTGCGCTTGAATCGATTGAACAACGCAAGTAAATAAATCGATCAACAAATTGGAACGACAAGCTTTTCCCCGAGACACTGCCAGACTTCAGCAAACCCAATCCTTCCACAATTGTCTCAAACCCTGGCGACAGCACTCTCACTGGATGCGCCTTCAACTTCCCCTCGTCTAAAAGTTTCTGGAACATCTTAAACCGACGCACCGCCGCCAAGTGCTTTTCTTGCTTGCCGGCCTCTCGTACCCGCGAGAGAGCTCCAGCTCCTTGCCAAAACTTCCAGTGCCATTGGAAACGCCACCCGGATGGTCCGCCGCTTTTGAAGCTGCTCCTGCGAGCACAGCTCCAAGCAGGTATAGTTCCCCAAACCGAGAAATCGACGCATAACAACATGCCACTGAATCCGAGTCGGAGATGATGTCAAGTGCATACTCCAGATCTCCGCCTGTCTCCTTCTTAATCCTGGCGGCAGTCTCCGGATCGGCATAGTCAAAGACAACCTTGGCACCGTAATCTCGAACCAGGTCAAAATTACGAGGCGAACATGTCGCAATGGGCTCAACCCGGATAGTTTGAGTAATTGGAGAGCCATCGTACCCATCGATGTGCTGCCACCGTAAACCAGCACGGGAATGCCTCCTCAGCCGGGTTTTCAGGACTGACTTCCAGGCCCAGTCCGCCTTCCCACAAGGACACGATGGCGGTGGAAAGCCCCAACCCTAGCGTAGCAGCATGCTCTATCTTGAATTCATGCGGAACCCGAAGCACAAGATCCGCAGAAACTCGGACGTATTCCGCAAAGGCGCCATTTGACCGATCAGCGGGGTTGGAGCCATGCACAGGACCACAGACAGTGTCGCCGATGCCAATATCGGATTTTGTTGTTGTTGTTGTTGTAGTCTCGCCGATGAGGACCACTGTTCCCACAAAATCATTCCCGATAACTGCTCCTGGGCTAGGGAAGGCAGCGCCCATTTTGTAATCACATGGATTGAGAGCGACCATGACTGTCTTGACCAGTATATCTCCGGGCGAGAGCTCTGGAACGGGTGCATTGTTGACAATCTTGGGGTTTCCCTGCTCATCCTGTACGAGGGCCTTCTGCACGATGGGGATGTTGGGCAGAGCTGACGGCATTTTGTATGCTCTTGCTGAGGTAAACACAGAAGAAACTAACTATGGTACGTTGGTAGTACTTGGGTGCTATCAAATTTCTACTAGCCATTGAATCCCAACTGGACATCTTATATAATTCCTTGAAAATCTTCGCTCGACGCTAATAAGGCAATCCGACCCCGACAAGTCCGACTGCGTATGCTGATTGGGGTCGGGCTTGAGTACCGTGCTTGAGGACATAACCCTAATCAGACCCAAAACAACAAAATTACATTGATTAACTATCTATGCACGTAACACGCTTTAGTGCACTATGAATATATGCGACTGACATGCGGACAGCTGCTTTCTGGAAACAAGCATCTTATGGAAGACAATCTGAGCGGAGTGATGAAAAAAGAAAGAGCATAAACGAAAATCAAATCCACAACATGCCCACCTACTGCTCATACTAGATATTTAGCTTCAACTTTCAGAACCAAGACCCCTTTCCGAGTCTGGCTGCGTATTATCTTTCCTCTTTTCGAGTCCGTACTCGGTCTCCAACTGCTTTCTCAATGGCACCTCACGCTCCACGAGGACCAAGAGACATGCCGCTCCCGCGAAGATTGCACCCACCCAGAAAGAACGGTCTAGCGCCGATGTGTATAGGTTGCGAACTTCAAGCTGCACGTCCGGAGAGAACTGTTTCACAAAGGCAGCCGAAGCCTGTTGATAGGCGCCACCGCCGCTGAGCAACTGCCGAGCCCTTGGATCCGATACGGTATGCAGTTGCTCCTCGACACGGTTGTTGAAAATGACCGCGGGGATCGAAACACCCCATATAGAACCGAATGCACGGAAGAAGCCCCAGGTTGTTGTTGCCATCGCCTGGTCTTGTTCGGAGGCTGGCGCTTGGAAGGCAGGCAGCAAAGTGTCGATTACCATGCCGATACCGAGGGCGGTGATGATTTGGAAAACAGCCCAGTCGGCGACGGAAGTATGTAATCCAACCATTGATAACAGACCCATTCCCATGGTGGACAATGCAAAGCCGATAAAGTGGATTGGCTTGAATTTGCCCCAGCGACTAAGTGAGATGGCTGCGAGCATGGCTCCGGGGAGACCGGCGATAGCCTGTGGGATGAGAGAGTAGCCTGCGCGACTGGAGGAGTACAGAGCAACAGCTTGGAAATAAACAGGGAGGTAGTAAAGGTACCACAAGTATACTATCGAGTTGAGGAATGTGTTGATGAGGACGACGATGGATGTGCGATGCTTCAAAAGCCGCATGGGCATGACCGGCTCCGCAGCGAAACCACTGGCCTCATACACCCCGAATAACGCATAGCCAAAGAAACCCAACAGCAAAGGCACCAGTGTATGCCACGACGACCACGAGTAAATCGTCCCAGCATAGGTAAGCGAGTATAGAATGGCCACGGTGCCCAACATGAGAATAGCGTTGCCCACGATATCAATACGCCTGAGCTTTTCCACCAGAGATCTATCGTCCTTGTAGCGGACCTGAAGGAAAACGAACATGATGAAAAGCGAAAGACCACCAATGGGGAGGTTGATCCAGAAAACCCACCGCCATGTTGTCGAGTCTGCGATGACGCCTCCAATGAACGGGCCGAGAGCTACGCCAATACCGAATACGCCCAGAATCACGGCCATATATTGACCGCGTTTTCGGAGGGGACACAAATCGGAAACGATAATGTCTGGTTTGAAGAGAGTATGTTGGTTAGACTATTCTCTCAGGTGTTGCAATGCTGGGATCTTCATAACACGTACTGACTGTAAGGACGATGCCACCAGAACCGGCACCCTGAATGGCACGACCTGCAATGAGCATGTTGCCACTAGTGGCACCACCGCAAATGCCACTGCCGAGTGTGAAGAGAGCGATGATAGTCAGAAACACCCATCTACGTTCAAAGATGTTGCACAGTTGCCCAAATAGGGGGTTAATGCCGTACTATGTAGGAGACATCCGCCGTTAGTTAAAAACATAACCCGCTACCAATTGAAAGATCGGACATACGCGCAAATGAAGAAGGAATTTGTAATCCAGATAAAGTTCTCTTGCATGTCAAGGTCCTGCAAAATATGCGGCGCCGCCGTAGTGACGACGGTTTGCTCCAGGGACGCCAGCAACGTTGAAATGGCAAGACCGAAGATGATGGCCCAGAAACGAAAGCCGCGTTCAAAGTCTTCTGGTTCTGCTTCTGGCTCTTTCGAATTGACCGCAACTTCCGTCGATGGCGAAGAGTTTTGGGCTTGGCTGTTTGTGTCATGGTCCTTCTCAGACAGGGATGGGTGAAGGGCAGAGGTTGCCTCTTCAGTACTCGTTGCTGGAGTCGCCATGGCTGAAAGTTGCACTTGTTCCAATCAAAGGAAAGAGACCAACACAATTATGAAGCTAGAGAAAAGGAAATATTTGATCTACGAAGCTGTTGAGCAAGCATTTGTTGTTTATTTTATAGATTATTAGGCAGAGAAGCTACAACAAAGAGATGTGCATAACCCTAGGCCATTCCCAATTCAGCAAACTGGCGCCGATGAAGTCGGAGCTGTTTTTCCGAAACCGGCTAGTCCTCATGTCGCAACCCTATCCTGGCTTTCATCGATTCAACGCTGCATGGAAATGTGCTGTTTTGCTTTAATTCGTCTTTTACTTCTGGATTTTTATTTAGGTAACCATCTAGGTCTATTGTATAACATAGGAGACTTGCAGTGTGGTGCTATGGAATGAAGGAATGCCAATGCTATGTATACTGTGTGTGATGAGTTGAAGGAATATTCTTGGATCATAGATCATGGCATATAGAATGGTTTTTAATTAAATTCGCAGAATCTGACAATTTCTACCATGACCGCGTCGATAGGTAACCGTTAAAATTGACTAACTACTGACATATTTAGAGTGAAGACAGAGGGAATAGCTTGCACATCTCCGCGCGGGTTCAATCATCATACAGCTTGTCCATTAGCATGACCATTGGCCCCGAAACTGGGAACCTGGACGCCCTTCACAGGCATGAACCGCACATACAACTGCGGTCGGTTCCACATTACATGAACACTAAAGTCCTTGTCGTACGACTGCTCATGCCCGCGCACACCTTCCAGATCAAAAGCCCATAGCAGCTTACCCAGAAACAATCTGGTCTGCGACCACGCAATCTCCCTGCCAGTGCACTGTCTGGGTCCCAGACTAAACGGGAAGAAGGCCTTTAAATTGTCATTGATGTACCGGTCGTCATACAGCGGGTGATTGTGTGGTAGCCAGCGCTCCGGACGGAATTCCAGCGGATCCCGGAAGTAGCGCTCATGCCGCATGGCGGTGAAAGCGCTAAGTTGGCAGACAACCTGGAAAAAGTAAATAAATGCGAGGGTTAGACACGTTTATCGGCGGAAATGGTATCGAATCGACTCACCCCTTGGGAACATAGACGCCGTCGACCATCGCACCAGGGCTAATACGCGGCATGCCAGTAGGCGTGGTCAAGTGGACGCGAAGAGTTTCATGGATGAACGCATTCAGATACTTGAAGTTGGCCAAGCTTTCCGGGGTAATTTCTTCATAGCTCTGGAATGCGTCGCGAATCTCCTTGGTGAGAATGGCGTGCGTCTTTGGGAACTTGAGTAGGAAAAACATGACTGCGTAAAAGTTGATTTGGATGGGGTCGAAGCCGGCCACAAACATTTGAAATGCGACCTGTTCAATATGCGTAAGCTCCTTTTCGTGCTTGGCTCCGGGTCCTTTGGCGAGATCATGTAATCCATGTAATCAGGATGCTTTGTCTTTCCTCTATTGTCAATACGCGATTTGACTTCTTCCTTGTTGGCGTTGAAAACGTTTCCTATGGTACGCAGGACTCGGAGGGGCACAAACAGAGGTGCTAATGGGGCTATGATGGGTAGCTTTTGAGAGCTGGAATAGCGTCCCGGCAAAGCTCGTACCGCGTAGCATCTCGACGAAATCAGATGTTTTGGCTGAAGACGAGGATGTTATTATTGGCACCGCCTGAGCAGCAGCAGAAGAAGAAGAAAAACTTTGGCTTACCATGCTTTATATGATGGAATTCACAATTGTAGGCTAAATCTGCAGCCATGTCGACACCAAGCCAAAGAAGCCACTATGTTTGACATTAGCTTCCAATACCTGGATGCCCAGGAGGGAACCAAACCATACATCATTCATGTTAAGACCTCTGGGCTGCTTCCCAGCTCGTTCATCTTAGAAATAAAGAGATCCAAGTACATATGTAAAATGGGTTCCTTTTCCTTGATAGCCTTGGAGCTAAACGCTGGAAGGATTTTCTTGGCTACTGCTTTGCGCTTCGCCGGATCAGATTCCCAGATGAACCCCAAGTCGCCTGTACCAAAATCCATCAAGTCTGTCTTGACAAAGGTCTCTTGGTTTCGGACTGCAGGGCCATATATATCTATTGTAATTCGTGTAAGTTTGGTGCAAGTTCGAGAGTGAAGGCGAATGACTAACCCATTGCTGCCTGTGGAGTGAAGAAAAGAAGTTCGTTCGGTGCCACACGGACAACATCCCCTTGTGGGTTGTCAGCTAAGTTTGCATGTTGAACTTGATAAATATTTTTCTTTTCTCTACCATACCATATTTTCGAAGCATTGCTTCCTGAAACCATGGATAACGGCCCCGTATCCTGTGACTGTCAACAAGCAGCCCTGGGTACGGCTCAGGGCTAGTTGCTCACCAATGATAGCAGTAAATAACATATGAGATGGCCGCGAGTTTGGGGCCTGGAAATTTAGACGCAGGATGGAAGTAAAGAAGATAGGTAGAGTTTGCGATGAAGTAAATTGTCGCCTAGATGGGCGTAAGTATCGTCCTTGCAGTTTGCTTGTAAGTTTGTATGATAATCTTACACTTGCCACTGCTAATATAAGCCATGACGGCCATGTAATGTTAACAATATCCAGTAAAGCCATGTTTCCTAAGAAGAAGGATTTTCCGATGTTTTAGCAGCCAGGCAATAGTTCGGCTGTAAATGCTTCAAAAATCTTTCTAGAAGTGCCCAACAGACGTGGACAGCTGACCTAAGATATTTGCCTACGCATATGGGCAAAAATACGCGATGAAATACATGCCATCTATTTGTATGTATGTATATGTCATATTGAAAGTTGGTGGCCGTGTCTTTTTCTTTTTCTCGTTTTTGCAAACTGAAAATTTCCTGTTTGGGACAAATTGCCGTTTCGGGTTATAGACCTCCGAAACCGAAGATAGGGCTGAGGTCGATTTTCGGCGTCACGAATGCAAACGAGCTGCTTTTCGGACCGGCCGAGTCGCTAGTAAAATTTGAATAGAGAAAAACGTAAGACGTATTCTCGTATTAATCTTCCCAAAATTGTGGTGGACATGTTGCAGTTGTCTGCCTAG
The DNA here is from genome assembly GCA_020137715.1 of Talaromyces trachyspermus. Taxonomy (NCBI): domain Eukaryota; kingdom Fungi; phylum Ascomycota; class Eurotiomycetes; order Eurotiales; family Trichocomaceae; genus Talaromyces; species Talaromyces trachyspermus. Next base: position 5,500,061 of record JACGXQ010000015.1, on the reverse strand, counting down.
GTATGGAAGCGCACCTAGGGTTTGCTGGCAATAGCCCTAAGATACCTAGGTATAAATTTAACCTTATCTGAGCAGTGGCGTACAGGTGTGTACCAGGTACCCAGGTACTCTATGTAAATGCCATTCAGGCTACTTGCTATTTCCTTTTTGAATAGGTTTGTCGTTACTGAACTCGGATTATATGATATATTATACACAGAGTCTTCTGCCTAATGCACCTGCGGTGTCTCAAAATGCTGACCAACCCCGCAGCTGCGACTGGCTCAGGGTCGACCTGCTATACCTGCGAGGCCGGTGCTTTACATTTTGATGCTAGGAGCATTAAATGGTCAAATATTCTAGAAGATTAGGCGTCGATAGAGATCGACTACGGCCCACGTGCATTTCGCATGTTCGTATACCTTAGAGGCCCCAAATTTGATCTACCAATTACTGCCTACATTGTACAGTCCTCAGAAGGCCGGCCCCTGACACCCTTGCTTAGCTCGTAACTACCCCGCAAGACGCTTCGAGATGTCAACTGCATTACGGCTAAAAATGCTAGGCTGAATGCGAGCACTATAAATATTAAAAGGAGCAATATAAATGTAGACATTGAGTATTACGTCGCTACAGCAGTGGGACCCAAAATAACGAATCCCCGAGATAACGACCAGGAGGCATCACAATCCCAGCTTATCTGGCTCCTTACCTGGTGAAGATCTTAATCGTTGCATAGGGAAGTTGGAAGTACATACTGCTGTAGCTGGAAATAATTGTCTATCGATTACCTAGATTTGCGGCCTGACTGGTTAACCGGGCGTAAATAAGGGACCACAGCGGCACAGCCTGCTGTTCGGATAACATGAAATGCAAGCGATCTGATTTGTTTATCTTATTTTGTCTTATTTTTGGCTGTCCGTCCTGGTGAGTATAGTGAAACGGCCCCGACATGTTCATGTTCACGAAGGGGCCGATTAGGTATCCTCGCAGTATGCTACGCAGGGATCTGTAAAATGTATTCTAATTTCGAATGCTTGAGACGCCTGAACAGTGTCTGCCCCAAGTATACGAGGCCATAGCTACACCGCTGGAAGTAGTAGATGCCATTGGCTTGTACGTGTTAGATGTATCGATTTCTGCCACTGAGGTGCAAACCGCCCGCCGTAGCTCTCAACATCGAGTCCCGCGATGCCAGATCGTTAGTTATATTTCTCCCTCCCAGGCATTATCTTCCCTGCTCCCTCGAAAACAAACCAGCAAAATGCGGGACGCACACACGCCGACCCCGGGCGTGTCATTGCGACGCTCAGCCTGCGATCGCTGCCGTGGCCAGAAACTGCGTTGTCTACGGGGGCATGCCGATCCGGAGGGCCGCTGCGACAGATGCGCGAAGGCCGACGCCCAGTGCCTTACAAGTCCAATATACCGTATGCGCAACTATTACGCCAAAGACAATAGCATTTCTGGCGCCTCGCGCAAGCGCCTCCGGCCAGAGAACAGTGCCCAGCCGCCGCAGTCCTCGGCCTCGAAACACCATCCACCGCCGCAGTGTCTACTCCTTTCGATTGGCCATCATCCATGGATGCCTTCGCAAAGCCACCATCTGACACTTCGAGACCCGTCAGCTTAGCCTCGCTCACATATGATTCTTTGCTTGATTTCACGGGACCGTCGGTGTTCGGCTCGGCCTCGCTTTCTGACGCGGTCAATGCTTGGGATAATGGCGATCCGAGCAGCCTGCTGTCTACTAAATCCCCATTGGTGATGACAGAAAAGGCTGCCTTTAAACCGGACCCCCAGCGTCTTCTGCACAGCCAGAGGCCCAGCCGCAAGATGTCCAGTGGTTACAATATCGTGAAGAACTTTCCGGTCACTCTTCGCAAGAAAATTTGAGCTTTTGAACAGTGACACGAGCTTTGATACGCAGGACTATGTGGTGGAACTGTCCAATCTCAATTTAAACCTGGTTTCTCAGATGAAACGAATGACGAAGGGGCCGCCTTTTGTTAGCCTAAAACTCTTATATCCCTAGAATGTGCGGGCCCAAGCCCAAACTCAAGTTCAAACTCAGACCCGCCGCAAGTGACGACTCCACTAGAGGACATATTGAGCAGCACACGCCGATACTTAGATCTTCTGAGTCTTGTTGCTGGCTCGCGACCATCTCTACCTGTCTCCACATATCATATACACGGAGCACCCGCAAGCAGCAGCAGCAATAATATGAGTTCAGAAAGATGCTCAGTTTCTTCTGACAGTAGCACAGACTCGTCTATTTCCTCTTCCCCGGCTTCAAGGCAACCTCAACATCGCTCCCAACTTGATAGTACAACACTCCTTTTACTTCTTACCTGTTATATTCACATTTTACGACTCAATGTAGCCCTCTTCCTGCATATCCAGCAATACTTGCAAGCCATTTCTGAAACGGACGTACCTATCATAAATCCACTGCCAGGACTTTATGGGTTTAACGATTTCCCTCTTCGTACGTTGCCAGTGTTCTCAAAATTTCCCCATCGAAGCCTATACTAACTTCCATAAAACCAACAGAATCTGGTAACCTGCAGGCCACAGTCATAATACAGCTTGTTACCAACATGTTTGAGAGAATAGAGACTTTATTGGGGCTGCCGCGTGAGTTTCGAATCGGAACACGTGAAGATGGGCAGGATGGTCTATTAAAGACCACGGGATTTATTGAGACTGCAAAGATGCTTCTCTGCAGAGAAAATGAGGGTCCTCCAGAGGTAGGCAAAGGAGGTATTCGGTCGCTGAAGAAAGACATGAAAAGAGCGAAACGCTTGCTACGCGGTCGTATAGCTCCATGACGTGGAATTGTTGGGAATCTCAGTCATATTTCCACCATCGTACATTCAGGATGTAGGATTCATTCATTCATTCATTTAAGGTAACACCACAGGCTTGTGTTTAACATGAGTTGACTGATTTCGAATAGAGAGCAATCTTGACTCTACATTGCTGTACATCGTGCTAACACTCTTGGTTCCATACTACGTAAGACTTGTCTGAGGAGGATATAACTAAATACTATAACATTATCGTCACGTAGTATGTATGTAAATGTCATAGATAGACTGACAATAACACTTCCCCGATATACATAACCTTTGTTACTGCCAGTTTCCATGCGTTTGCAACTTTCAGCTGCACCTAGCATATCCAAGAAATGAACGGCCATTAACCACCGAGTATTTTCCACGTGTCCCAGCCCTCGTGCTGGTATCCTCATTCGGACTAGGGTTGAGGCCAATTTTGAGACAGGCAGAAATGAGGAAAAAAGCAATCTCTTCGCGGATTTCTAGTAGTTCTTCTGTGGCCAATCGGACCATGTTCACAAAGTAGATATTGTGGATGACTTTCCAGATCGTTTTTGTTTTTGGCCCTAAACATTACTTTATATTAGGTCCGATTTTCCCTTTTTGAGAAATTTCAAACCGAAGGCGTTTTGATATACGAGTCAGCTTAGCTTTACGACTCTGTCTCTGGAGAATATAGTAGACAAGAAGTGCTGTAGTTCCAGGATTCTAAGCATTCAGCACATAGTAGCCATAATTCTCTTGCCAAAAATAAAAGAACAAAACCAAAAACCAATTTCAACCATGTCCGCCATTCCAGAACCGATAGCCATCATTGGAACTGGCTGCCGCTTCCCTGGCGACTCTCACACGCCATCTAAACTATGGAGTCTCCTGAAAGACCCCAAAGATCTCCTCACCACCATACCGGACGATCGATTCAGCATGGACGGATTCTATCATGAAGATGGACAGTATCATGGCCATGGAAATACCAAATATGCCTACCTCCTGGCAGGAGAAGGCACCTGCAAGCGTTTTGATGCGCGATTCTTTGGAATGAATCCCGAGAGGCCAATGTTCTCGACCCGCAGATTCGTCTCCTGCTTGAAACTGTCTACGAAGCGCTCGAAGAAGCGGGCCAAACAATTGAGGGCCTACAGGGATCTGATACAGCTGTGTATGCGGGCACAATGCTTTCAGAATACGAGCGTCTCATGTTGCGTGACGAGCAAACTCTTGGAATGTATCATGGTACTGGCACAGCTCGCTCCCTGGTGTCCAATAGAGTGTCATATTTCTTCGACTGGCATGGTCCATCCATGACCATCGATACGGCTTGCAGCTCCAGTCTAATTGCTGTTCATCAAGCTGCGCAGCAGCTTCGTTCAGGACAATCCCGGGCTGCAATTGCTGCCGGCGCCAACCTAATTCTCGATCCTCAGTCTTTTATTAGCTTTAGCAAGCTGAAAATGCTATCACCAGAGGGTCGCTCACGTATGTGGGATGCGGATGTAAAAGGATATGGTCGGGGAAGGTATTGCAGCGGTTTTTCTCAAGAAGTTGAGCGTTGCCAGGATACCATCAACAATCTTCAAAGCAAAGAGAAATAGCTGAATCAGAAACTCAAAGAAAGCGTAAGTGTTGACGATATTTACCTGGAATCTAGAACTAACTTATTTGTGTAGGGGTATTTATAGGGCTTATAGGCGCGTATCTTCTTAGTCACTAAGATTGCATTGGTTTTAATAGAAAGAAGCTTGTGAAAAGTATCTAAAGCAGTCTTATAATATTCTTAATTCTACCAAGACTACAGCGACAAGTGTAGCTCCAACACGCGCACTACTGGAATGTCAGGGAATCGAGATAGAGTCTTAATAAGCCATGCAAGGATGTAGCGGACGTCCATGATTGGATTAGACCGCAATATACAGGTATCGGATGCGTAAAGTACAATACGCTTCCGAAAAGGGTAGGTAGGTATGGTTATAAGGAAGGAGCAACCACGTGCAGTACAGCAAGCATATCGATCACATCGTAGGTTCCCCGTAGTTTTGTAGAACATCAGTTTGTAAGTTCGCAATTCGACAAACCTCATTTTTTTAATAAATCTAATAAGCTACGATACTTCAATTTTTCTTTTTCTTTCCTCAATTCAACATGACAGGCGAAATGGAGTTTTCCACTTCGCAATCGCGCCAGGAGCCATTCTCCATTGGCGAAATCAGTGCAGTGACCGAGCAGTACCTGCACGTATATGATGAGATTCCCGACTCGCAAGACGGTGAAGATATCATCATGTCATCTCCGGATGACGAACAGGACGCTTATGTCAACGAAGACTGCATCATGAAGTCTTTCGTCGAAATGTCCGCTAAGTTGCTCGAAGCATCCAATGCAATGCGAGATGCTGTCGATAAAATTTCGGCAACTTTCAACGACTCTGTGCACGAACTTTCCGGTAATGTCCAGAAAGCATTGGCAGCTGTCTCGGAATCCATCGATCCAGCATCCTTCACTCGACGAGACAAGGTTCCCGATTCCCTAGAAGGCTCAGAGGTCAACACAGCACATAAGGATGAATCCATCTGTTCTTATGATGAGATTTTAGATGACGACAAAGAATACACCTCCGTCGAAGATGTTACCGACGAGGAGTACGTCGACTATGAATGGGGTGATGATGAATACCTCAGTGACGGTGAATCCGAAGCAGATGATACGGACGTCGAAGATGAATCCATTCCTCTTATTGATAGCTTCGAGGAAGCAAGTGATAATGAGATGGAATGGGAGTCGGAATTAACCAGACCAGCACTTTGGTCTAAAGATGCTCCGGGCTCAAGTCGAGATAACCAATTCGTTGAATTATCAAGGCCAGCTCTGTGGTCTATAGATGAAAAGCTGGATATGGACGGATTGGCTTACGGAGAGACCGGCAACGGATCACTACGTCAGGGATTACTCTACAATCTACTTGAAAATCTTATCCAGTGGGGAAAAACTGACGCTGAACCGGCAGCCTCCGGTTTCCGGGTTCTCTTGAATCAGTTGGATATTGAATGGACAGTCAATGAATACCTTGCCGGAATACCTGAAAAAGTGCAACAACTTTTCGAAAAGGAATGCTGGTCCTCTGGTGATTTAATGGCCCTTGACGATGCAAGTTCATGTGAACATGGTGGTGTCTACTTACACATATTTCCGCATGAACATCGAGGCCAGTTAAGGCTAATGGCATACGTTGGCTATTCTCGGAGCTTGCAAGGGCGTGTTGAAGCCCACCAAAAGTTAGGCAAGGACGCCGGAAATATCAACGGACTCAGCATTATGTCCACTTCCTTCACAGTGATTATAATGCATCAGAATTCAAGATTTTGGCAATACTCGATAAAGATCTGCCTACGAAATACTACGTTCTACTGGAAAGCTTGTTTCAGATTTTACTACAGACTGTGAGCTTTCCAGGATTTACTACGCGGTTTTGCACACAGGCGATGTATGATGCTGCTAGGAACTTTGGGGAATCAATCAATTGTTCCTCTTCTCTTTTCGGATTGAATATGGCCTTATCAGTCTTTCAATCCATTCCACATGACTGGTCGCATTTAGACCTGCCTTGCAAGAATTGTAAGGATATGACTTTTGTGAAGAAGTATAGGATTCTTTTTGATCCTCAAGACCCAAGCAAAGGCTATCATTGCGGGCGATGTGGAAAGTACAGGAATGCCAACGGATTCCCGCCTCACGCGAAGTCTATCAAGCGCCGTCAACTCTACAAGGCCGCGCATGAGCGAAAGGCATTCATAACCGCATGCGAAACATGCTATAAACCATTAGCAAGGTCTCGTCGATGTGTATCACTTGACGGCGTGGTATGCTGTCAAAAATGTTACACGTTCTTCAACACTCATGGTATACACAGCACCCCGGAAACTCGCCATGAAGCTTTTGATTTGTCAGGATATCTCACATGTGAAGCTTGCGCTACTCCGTTTTCTGATGCTTATAGCAGTAAACGACGAACTTCTGACGGTACAGTGTGTTGTCAACGTTGTCAAACCTTCTACTTTGATGAAGGGAGACATAGGACATCACCAGAGATTGAGCATCTCCGTGTGTTCAGGTCAAAGATATCAGTATTTGCAGCAGCCCATCCTAATTGTGAAGTTTGCAATCGTGACTTAACAAAGGGTAATATTGGGCGAAGTCAAGCAGGCGACAAAGTGACATGTCGGAGTTGTGCGCATTTTATAAGGAAAATCGTCGCCATCGCGATAAAAAGGAGGTTTCAGACATTACAGAAATGCGCGAGTTAAGAAACCGCTATGCTGCGACACAAGCCTGTGAAAATTGCAAAACCAACTTTGCCATTACTGGAAGCAAGAGCATGCGATGTTATGCAGATGAAAAGATTGTTTGCCGTCTCTGTTACCAGGACTATCGCAAAGACGGGATCCTCCCTCCTGCAGACAAGGAGCGCAGAAGTTTCCTCCCAGCAGATCTACACATTTGTCAACATTGTAAACACCCATTTACTGGCCAAAAGGGCGAATTCGACATAAACGGACTGGGAAAGTTATTTGCAGTAGATGTTACCGATGGACTCGTACGCACGCAGACCAGCTTCCACCTGCAGATTGGTCTATCATACGTAGGATCTCAAAAGACATATCCAATTGCGAAAATTGTAATAGACCAATTATGAATGGAAAACGATATCGACATCAACCCACCGGGAAGATTATCTGCAGCACGTGTTTCGCCTGGAGTCTCAGACACGAGCGCAGGCTTCCAACTAAGCCTATCGAAACTGAGACTAGGCTCCCAACAGATATACCCAACTGTCAACATTGCAATAGACCTTTTACTGGAGGAAGACGTAATCGACATGGACCATCCGGGAAGATTATTTGCAATGGATGTTATGCATGGTCTCTGAGGAATGAAAAAAGCTTCCACCTCCAGATAAGCGTCACAGAGATAGGATTCCAGCAGACATACTTAATTGTCAACATTGCGACAAGCCATTTAATGGGGAATAAAAAGGCGACATCAACAGTCTGGAAAGATTCTATGTTGGGCATGTTATTTGTGGACTAAGAAACACAATGACCAGTTGCGCGAATTCAATAAAGATGAATAGTTTTGAACGCTCAATTATTCTCTGATGTCGACTCGCTTGCTGGACCGATCTCCCATGATGGGAGCTATTTCTTCCGTTGGATGACTTACCGGAGGCTTGTTCGTCTTTCTGAATCGTGGACATATGGTTATTATGCCACTGATCTACTGTGAGCTTGCCGGAGGCTTGCTCATCTTTCTGACTTGTGTACAGAGAGATATCGTGTCACTGGTCTACTAGATGGCTTGCCGGAGGCTTGCTTTGGTAGTATACTTTATGACTCGCTGGATGGCTCGCTGGTTTCGGCCATGTTTAAACTATCAGTGTTTCCGTTTTCTGGCCGGGATGGAGTTCTCTGAGCCTCTCTGAAACATTTGTTGTATATAGGGGTTAAACTTGTCCAAGAATGAGTTTGTATAGGGGTGAATTTGTGTCTGTCTGAGAATCAGTTTATATAGGGAGTGCATTTGTGTCTGTCTGAGAATCAGTTTATATGGGGAGTGAATTTGTGTCTGTCTGAGAATCAGTTTATATGGGGAGTGAATTTGTGTCTATTCGGGAATGAGTTTGTACAGGGAGTTTGAGTTTTGGAAAGTCTCATGATGCTGTCTTCGTTGACATAAGCATCCTGCTCGGTTATATTGAGGTCATCAGGAGATGACATGATGATATCTTCACCGTCTTGCGAGTCGAGAATCTCATCATATATGGTGCTTAAGACTTTTGGCTGGAATGGAGTTCCTGACTGAGCCTTTTGAGTATGCACGCATGAGAATAGGGAACAACTTTATCAATGGCCTACCAAATGGTTTGGTAATTTCCAATACGTGCTAACTGGGGACTCAGTTTTCTGGACGTTACGGAGTTATCTGAGCCAGCTTGAGACACCTGAATTTATGTGTGTGCATTGGGGACAGGTTTCTATTCGAGAGCAAGTATACCTTGGGGGTCTGTAATTCGGCACTCGTTGACAGCGAAGGCACTTAGGTGCTTGGACCGATTTCTGACATTATCTTTACTGCTTTTACTGAAAAACGTCTGCGCAATCCATCGCCATTGCCTCGTTTTACTGCTGATGAGGAGCTTTCAACCTTGATCCTCTCGGATGGTTCTCACGGCATCAACGAAGGCCCAGGACGAATGTCAAATTATTCCAATGAATTGGCTTTCGGACCTGGATTTACTTTATTCTTTTTATCATCATTATGTTCTACTTCTTTTGATTTCATATCTTCTCTTGTCTTTTCATGTCTGTCTTTCCATGCCTATCTTTCATGTCTAGCTTTCCTGTCTGTCTTTTCCTGTCTGTCTTTTCCTGTCTGTCTTTTCCTGTCTGTCTTTTCCTGTCTGTCTTTCATGTCTGTCTTTTCCTGTCTGTCTTTCTATGTCTGTCTTTTCATGTCTTTTCATGTCTTATTTTCGAGGAGTCATATCTTGGATGGATATAATTTCTCTAGTCTTGCTCATTGCCATCATCATCAGTGAGAAGGATAGGAGGCATTTTATACTGTGAATTGGACTACAGCGAAAGTAAGTTATTCTTTTCTGATCGTTATAGATTAATTGGGAATACTCGCTGATTGCAAATCATAGGGCAGAAAAGTATCCTTATCTCTTCCAGGATTTCCATATCAAAAGATCATGCAACGCTTCAAATATGACCTTACAGAGCCGCCGCCAACACCCTATATACCAACATTGACAAATACTGTGGGGCGCTAATGTACCAGGCACGGTCATCTCATGCAGCCTCCTCACTGACTGAAACCATTGAACTTCACAAAATCTAGAGCCGTGGATGATGCCAGCAACCTTTCCTTTTCGCTTTTGGACTTGTTGTGTTGCGGGATGTTCCACGGCCGCAGCAATCGATGTTGGTCTCGCGAACGCTGTCAGCAACATTTTTGCGCTGGCCACGCTATATCCCCAACGCATGACTGTGAGGTACGCTAAAATTTCTGACCAGCCAGGATGCCTTCTAATTCTATCTCAGATAGAGCCTCTTGATGACCATTTCTGGGCCGCAGCGCAAATTCAGGAACTGAACGCCCTTCGAGCCAGCCCTTTGAGCTAAAAATTGACTTAGCGATCTGTGCCATTGTTATAATACACCCGGTCAACACAATTAATCAAGTTAAGTGAGTATACAATTCGTCTTTTGCCTCTTTATATATGAATCATTAACCGAATCATCTTTTACTTATATTGAAATCTGTACTATGCAAACTGCATTAGAGTACTAGGACCTAAAACCCCCGCTGTTCTATTCCGGCAACGTTTTCTTGACAAAGAACTACAGTCATCTTTGACTGATGACACACGAGGCCACATTCTCAAACAGAACTACCCTATATCATAGAATCGACTTACCTATGGCCAACTTCTATTTACATGGAACCTTTCCCCACTCAGTCCTCAAGGTTCTCATTTGAGTATTTGCTGCTACCACCAAGATCTGTATTAGGGGCGTTCGACCGGTCGTCACGGACCTCCATACCTCATTGGGACATCATTTTTACGCTCTCTTTGCGGGCGATAAGGGTATTATGACTGGAGAAGAGATGACATATAATTACAACTTTGAGTGAGTACATCCTACGTATACTGCCAGTCTAAGAAGTCATGCTAAATGTGAGAAGTCCATATTCACAGAAGAATGTACAAGAATGCCGCTGTAGAGCTCCAACTTGTCGCAGTATTCTCAGTCCTCGACCTAAGGAACGTGAGCTAAGAGAGTCAAAAGCAGAACACCTTCGGCGCCGAGAACAGAAACGATCCCTTAGTCACTAGCGAGGGATGGCGCAGGCTGCAGGAAACAGGTATCCGAGAGGGCATTGTAGCGCTCGCATTCGAGCCGCAAACAGGCTGGAATCCGCGCGTGCACCAGTTCGTCAAATACCACATCTGGAGCGGTAGAAGGGCACTCAGCAGAAGAAATCCAGAATACTCTCGCAGGCACAAAATAATTACATGGATTACATGATCTCAAAGGACCCGGAGCCAAGCACCAAAAAGGAGCTTACGCATATTGAACAGGTCGCATTTCAAATGTTTGTGGCCGGCTTCGACCCATCAAATCAACTTTTAAGCAGTCATGTTTTTCCTACTCAAGTTCCCAAAGACGCACGCTATTCTCACCAAGTTGCTTGCTGGACCAATCTCCCACGTCTCGCTTAGCCATGCAAATAGTGTTCGGTGGCCATAGAATTAGCATCACTCACTAATAGCAAACGGAGCCTCTCTATAGAGTCGGTGTCTTAAACAGAGTTCTAGCTTTTATTCATATTATAGGTATTCAACACCTTATGTCTGACCCCTAGGAATATTTGAAAAACAATAATAATAAGACCTTGAGAGAGGTATCCAGGGATAGCTTTTACAAGGTGTGATTAGAGTTAATGTCATGATACGAGATAGCTACAATAAACGTTCAGAAATGGATTCATCTTTTGTATTGAACCAAGCTGGGTATCTAAAATACAGGAAGTGAAAAGTCTTTAGTTCTTTGATTATGAACACATTGTGGATAGTTGTAAATGCTTGTGAAAGTTTAAAGATCCTCCGCGCTGATAGGCTGGACTGATGCAATGCTGTTGTCAAGGGAGTCAAATTTTGCGCCAAGAAGACAACCAAGTCAACGTAGTCAAGGTTGTATAATCTTCGACATTATCACAAGGCCATTGCGTTCGATCAATGGTGAAAAAGAGCTGCCTAATCAGATCTGGGCACTCGCTATTGGGTCGTCGAAGTTGGGCACTTCGAGACTGTGCATCCAAGAGAACCCGGAGAAACTCTTCTGGTGAAAGAAGATCATTTTGAGCAACGTATGGAAAAACGCGTCTGGAATAGCAGAAATTGTTTTATCGTCATTCAACAGAAATGGATCCATATGTACCATGCCTTGGGAATCTTGGTCGAGATGCAGATTCCACATTGCATTATCTAGCCCTAGAGCTAAGGATGGCATAGCCTTTGCCAAACTCATGGCAATTAGACGTTGGTCAAAGCTTTTTCGAGTTGGTACTCGTAGACTCTAACGACTCGTGTTTGGCCAAGCCGTCGACTCCGTCCCACAGATTGTATCTTGGGTGGGATACTCATTGGAGTGCAAAGTAAGTGGACATTGCGGCACAGACGTTGCATGTTTGAGCCAGCCGAATTCACATAATAGGAACATATAAGGACCATTGGGTTATTGGGATCATTATTAAAATTGGATACCAACTTCTCGCGCTGATTATTAGTCAGTTCAGCGTGATAAACACCAACGCTGATCCCACATAAGGCAAAGAGGCCAGCAACAAATAGTTGCTGGCCAGGACTGCTGCACCATATAATCGATTTCTCACCGTGATCTAGTACCTCTTCTGAAACTCGCTTAAGGAGTTCTCTGAGCTTTGGTGATCCATTTAGGTACAGACAGAGGGCCCGAAAGCGATCAAGTTCTTTGTACTTGAGGGGACATTGGAGATACTATCCACAGGGTCCATCTCATTCAGTGGCTCCAGAACGCGGATCTGTTCAGCCATGCCAGGCGCTGGCTCAAAACTAAGAACGTTTTTCTTCATCGATTCCCGTTGGCGCTTAAGAATGTTGCTCGAAGTTAGAAGGGCGCTGTGTGCAAGTGCCTTCCCCAGACTTCCTTTCCCGTCCAGTCCCCGAATCAAGCTAGGGTGTTTTGAGCAAACAGCATGTGCTGTGTGTACTGCAGAGACACAGACAGGTTTAACAATGTCAGCATACGAAATTGCTCCATTCTCCAAACACAGGTGCCCTTGGCAGTGCGATGCACCAACAGAGATAGAGGTGGTGCGGCAAATAAATTATACTGCCTCTGTTCAGTGGCAGCGAAACGACAGGAGACTAACTGGTGGATAGCCGGTGGTATTGATTCGCCAATTTGGGGACCGCTGTGGAAAGGAATGCGAGATGTAATTAAACGGCGGATGACACATTTCTCCCATATGGGCATGAGGCTCACGGCAATAGCCAATGGGTCCAGGCCCTTTTAAGCTACACCCATTTATCCAATCCTTTGTTGGTGAACATTAGAGACTTCAATTCCGGCGACGCATTAGCATCAAGGAAGGGATTTGCATCATTCTCAACCTTAATCTTCTTCCACCATGTGTCATTGTCAGGGTTCAGGAGAAAGCTGAGCATGCCACGTATATCATCGATGGTGTTGAATGATGGTGTCGCGGAGAGAAGAACATTAAAGTCTCCACAAACAGATCGCATGGTTCGGTATGTCTGCGTATCCATATTGCGAATTGTATGTACTTCATCCATCACCAAACATCCAATCTTGCCAGACAAACATTTTGGCCAAGCTGTATTTGGACGTGGGAGAATGTTGGGATTGGAACTGACCCTCATGTTGTTGGCGATCATCCACCCTCGCTGAGTCTTCAATCCATGACGTAAAACAAATGTCTGGTAAGAAGATATGATGATATTTTGCCCCGGATGGTCGCTCTTAAAACGGTATGTCCTTGGTCAAGATTTGCGATAGTCTTGTGGCGCGTTGAACGTTCCCGAGCATCGCCATGGTAAATATGAATGGTGAAAGCATCCGTTAACTTACGAATCTCATCTCGCCATTGCAACACCAGATGCGGGGGACAATGATCAGTATGGGGCCCTTGAGTTCTTCCCGAACCTAATATATACAATTAATACCCCACGATATACTGTGGATACTATCCACAGGGTCAATGTTAGGATAGCGTACCTTGAGTAGGAATGTCAAAGTTGTCCAGGTCTTGCCCAATCCAACGTCGTCAGCAAGGAGACATCCATGAAGTATTGGATCATGATATGCATCGAGCAAAGCATTTGCTCCCAGTATTTGCCAGGAGTTAATACTAACTGAGGGACGCATATCCTCAGTCCGATAGGTAACACTCGACTCTGGGATGCCAAAGTTGTGCAACGCCTCATCCAAGTTCTCACGCTGCAGCTCCAACTTGTCGAACTGCCGATCGATTTCATTAATAACTTCGGCTGCCTCGACAGACGGCTGAATGAGACATGACACCTGTGTTTGGTACGAGATATCGTTATGGTCTGCTGCAGTAGTAGCGCTGTCGTGTTGATCTCCCGTGACTTGCTGATCGGACTCAGCAAATTGCGCAAAAGAGCCTTCTTTTCATCGAGAAAAGAGTCTAGTGTATTAAATATTGCACTTTCGTCTTGCAATTCTTCAAGACGACGACTAGGGGTGGCCATGGCCATCACCGTGGCGCGTCTATCCTTGTAACTCTGAGGTTTTCGAGGGGTCTGGGGAAGTGCTCCTTTCACCAAGGGTGTCATTCCCTGAAAATTTGGTATATCGACACTTGTGAGCGCCTCGTTAACCTTCCCCACGGTAGTGGCCAAAGTCTGACTCGGTTCTGGGTTGTATGGTACATCTTCTGTATCACAGGAGTACCTTCAAAAACGCCATTGCTGTCCTCAGCGTTGTTGATATACATCCGTTGTAATGTGGCTGAGGCCCACATAACATAGTCCCAATCATCGCGATCAACATTATCTTTTGTTAAAGCGCGTGACTTGTTTTGTTGATGTTCGAGAATGTTATTCATAATCGTCGTGAAGTCATTTCCTCGTGTTCTGCTGTTTTCAGGATTGTGACGGGGCCAGACATAGCCACGTAGGAAGAACATCAAGGGTTCCTGGAAAATATCAAGTTTCAGGCATTCCTTGAGTTGATCTATGTGGCCAAGACTGGGAATTGCAGCAACAATGGCGGTCATGTCTTTGAGTTGCTTGAAGAACTCAGTGTCGGAAAGCTCATCGAGAATCTTGCGGAGATTGACGATTTTCATCGCGCTCTTGTGGGCAATTTTTTCACCAGCTGTTTTTCTTGCGCAGCCCGAGCGTGCTCGTCTTCTGAGTCGTCAGAAAACTCGAGATCTCCAGATTGTCTAGCAATTTCATCGGCCATAACTCGCCGCCACTGATCTTCCTTGGGCTGTGCCTCGTTCTCGTGGGCTTCAGGCGTAGCCTTCGACTCAGAGTCGCGTCCACCGCGTCCTGCGTTGGCATTCACACCCTGCCGGCGCCAAAGACTGAGCTTCTGATTCTGGGCCCTCTGGGTGTTCCGATTGGTAACCTGTATCCATGGACAAAACCGAAGCTGTTTCACTAGCATCACCCGACACTCTTGCTTTCTTTCCGTGGCCTGGATTGGGGCTCTGTGATACGTTAGTTATAGCCAATGAGAACAAAGATAGCGGTTAAGCTTTGAGAGACCAGGGACCCTGGTAAAGGTATCCACGGTTGAGGCGCTGGGTGCATATCGTGGAGCCTCAAAGTTGGGGATAGCTTCAAAATTAAGAGTCTGGCTCAACAACGCTCTCATTCCAAATTCACACCCAACATAGACGATTCTGAGTCTTAATAAGGACGAAGTTCTCTCTACCTAACATGCTTTTGTGTGGGTACGCCCTTCGATTTGATTCCATGTGAAGCTATTCCCAAGCCAGCGCCGACCAGGTGGGGCTACGATCGATGAAGGCGCTGTCTATGTGGCTCCAAAATTTCACACCATATACCTCATAATACCTTGCAGAACTTTGCTAACTGAGTTAGATGGTCACTTTTACGTCCTCATTACAATGTTGGACGATGGTATTCTGCCCATGGATCTAGATGAGCTATACACTCGTCTTCATAGAATGAAAAACAACAAAAATGGGATTTGATCAACGACCAGGTGTCGTACCTAGCTTTGCTAATCAAACATGACGACAAGACTCTTGCTTTGCTAAAAACTATTGCTTCCGTTTCCCTCCCGTCGAACCCCTCAACGCCGGTCAACATCACACCTACCAAAGACACCCCAAGTGCTGAAAATCGCAACTCCATTCGTCGACAATTACAAAAGCATTGGGTCTACCTCTTGTTGGGAAAAACCGCGATATTTTGTTAAGCAAGCTCGAGCAGTACGAAAGGGAGTTCGAATCAGGCGATTACTACTCCAGGGCTCTCGTGTTTGTCCAGAGTAGTTAGATGGAGACCATATCGAATGCATCATTCGCGAAGTTGGGGTCAACCAAGATGGGAAAACTCCAGGGTTGACAATGTATGTTTCATCATCCCTCCTACTCTAAAATTCTTGGAGATAGTCCTAGTTCTCACGATACATAGGCCGAGTGCCTCTGCACAAGCAAGCCTTATCCGGGCTTGCTATTCCCGAGCAGGGCTGGACCTGACCAATCCAGAGGATCGTCCTCAATATTTCGAAGCCCATGGCACCGGAACGCCTGCTGGTAAGTAGTATATGCTGGAATACTAGACTGAAGATAACAGTGCTTGGAAAGTGTGCTTGCTGATAACATGGCGTCTAGGTGACCCCGTTGAAGCCGAGGCAATTCATACTGCATTTTTCCCTGGCCGAACAAGCGCAAAGAAATACCACCCCAGTAAGCTTTACGTCGGAAGTATCAAGACCATTATCGGTCATACCGAAGGTACTGCCGGATTAGCAGCTCTTCTAAAAGGTTCATTGGCACTTCAAAACGAGACCATTCCACCAAATCTACTTTTCAACCGTCTCAATCCTGAAATAGAAAGATTTTATGGGAATTTAGAAGTCCCAACCTCCCTCATTCCATGGCCGGAAACTTCCAATACTCGCCGAGTAAGTGTGAATAGGTAAGGGTTTTACTTTTCCACATACCCTTCTCATGCGCACACGTCTTGGATGGCACTAATGTCTTGGGCTGCCAGCTTCGGGTTCGGGGAACCAATGCCCACGCAATTCTAGAGAGCTATAAGACGCCAAAGAACCAAATTATTGAAAGTCAACTCTCAACTGTTTTACCCCTTTGTGTTTTCTGCAGCCTCCGAACAATCTTTGATTTCATACCTGCGCGCCTTCCTTGGCTACCTGCGAGAGCCCAATGCCTCTACATTAAATCTGAGGAACTTGGCATATACTCTGCATTCACGGAGGTCACATCTACAGATCAGCACCACCATCGCCGCATCTAGTCTTACCGAGCTTCAAAGCAAACTCGAAGAGAAGTTGGAGCATGTAGGCACCAGTGGAAAACAGGAATTCGGGACGAGGTCGATGCTTCAAAGCTCAGATACCAGGAAACCCTTGATTCTCGGATATTCACTGGTCAAGGAGCTCAATGGGCCCAAATGGGAGCCGAGTTGATTCAGAAGTCTGACACAGCACGTCAGTTAATTGAGACTCTCGATAAGAGGCTTTCGCGGCTTCCAGCCGAGAGTCGCCCTTCATGGTCGTTGTTAGAGGAACTCCAGAAAGATGATTCTTGCTCTAGAATTGGCCAAGCCGAATTCTCACAGCCAGTGTGTACTGCAGTTCAAATATTGCAAGTCGACATGCTCTATGCAGCGGGCATTGAGTTCACTGCAGTCGTTGGCCACTCATCAGGCGAAATTGTGGCCGCTTACGCTGCAGGATTTATCTCTGCCGAGGACGCTATCTGCATTGCATACTACCGCGGTCTATATTCTTATTTGGCAGAAGGTAAGAAGGGAGAGAAGGGCTCCATGATGGCCATCGAAAGTACAATTGAAGATATTCAAGAGCTTTGTGATTCCCGCCACTTTAAAGGACGCATCGGTATTGCAGCCATTAACTCGCCATCAAGTCTGACTGTTTCCGGAGACAAAGATGCAGTTGAAAGGCTTCAGGTTATGCTACAGGACGAGAATAAGTTTGCCAGGATCCTCAAGGTCGACAAGGCTTATCACTCGCATCATATGCTTGCGTGTTCCCAAAAGTACTTGGATGCCCTGTCAGCGCTAGATATCAAGGTTGGCGCAGGAGGAGAGTGCTCTTGGTTTTCTAGTGTTGAGCAGGGCAAAGAAGGAAAAGATTTTCTCGAGTCTCTTCAGGGACCGTACTGGAATGAGAATCTAGTTAACCCTGTACTCTTCATGCAGGCACTGAGGTCTGCTTGGTTAACCAAGGGTTCTTTCGACTTGGCTATTGAAGTTGGCCCCATCCAGCCCTTCGAAGCCCTGCAATGCAGTCAATAAAACAAGTTTCAGCCCATCAAATTCCATACGTAGGGCTCCTTCGCCGAGGGAAAACTCGGTCGAAACTGTTGCTGATGGACTTGGGTTTGTGTGGGCTAACCTTGGAAGAAATCAAGTTAATATGCAAGCATACGATGTGTTCATGTGCGGGGCTAGTGCTCCTCCATGTAGGATAGTCAAAGGGCTTCCTCCATATTCCTGGGACCACGAAAACGAATATTGGCATGAGTCGCGGTACGCCAGAGCAGAGCGCAGTCGCTCTGCTCCGGTCCACCAACTTCTCGGCCATATTACTCCGGACAGCACCGAGGAAAATACTCGCTGGAGAAATATACTACGTCCAAAAGAGATTCCGTGGACAAAGGGTCACCGTTTACAACAACAAGTTGTGTTTCCAGCCGCTGGATACGTTGTTTTGGCCTTGGAGGCGTCTTTACAGATTTGCAACGGTGCGCCTGTATCCCTCATTGAAGTTCTGGATGTGGAAATCGGCAAAGCCCTGACATTTGACGATGATGACGGAAATGTTGAGGCCATTTTCTCCCTTACCAATATCTCCAGGAGAGGGATAAAAGCCATTGAAGCCAACTTCACATACAATGCTGCCGAGAAGAGCAGTGACTCGCTTGCCTTGCGAGCTAGTGGGCGTGTACGAGTATTGCTTGGAGAATATCTCGCTACCGCTCTGCCACCAAGGAGCTCACAGCCCCCGGTCTTCTCAAAGTACGGGCCGAAGATTTCTATGGCTCACTGGAGGATATGAACTACGAATATTCAGGCCCTTTCAAAGCATTGACTAACTTACAAAGGAGGCTTGGATATTCTACAGGATATATCTCAAATCTTGAGGCAACGACAATGGTACTTCACCCTGCGATATTGGATGCTGCTTTTCAGTCTACATTCTTGGCACGCTCTGTTCCATATGATGGAGGAATATGGGCTCTACATGTCCCAAAGACCATTCAAAGTGTCAGGATTAATCCGGTATTATGCGCCTCAGAGACAGCAAGGGGAGGGACATTATTGTTCGACTCGGTGCAACCAGTAAACTCGTCTAAGTTTGAGGGTGATGTGGATATATATTCTACAGATCTTGAATATTCAATGGTACAGGTCCAAGGACTTTCGGTAAGTTTGCTCTGCAAGGAACCTTGGAACCTTCGGGAATATATTACTGACTTGATGCCGCAGTGTGTTCCGTTTGCTGCACAGAGCGCAGCAGACGACAAAGAGCCATTTTCCACAACTGTTTGGGGAGTTGAAAAGCCGGACGCAGAGAGAGTTGCCCGTGATTTCGTTGTGACGAAAGATCAGAGAGCGCTGTCGTATCTGCTTGAACGTGTTTCAATTTTCTATTTCCGCAATCTGGATGCCAATGTTCCAATTGACCACCCTGCTAGGTTGAATGGGTCTTTATCGCCCCTATTCAAATACGCATCACATTGCATTTCCCTTGCTGAAAGCGGAAAATGGTCGTTTTGGAAGCCGGAATGGAATCGAGATACCTATCAACAAATAGCTTTGGCATGTGAACCGTATGCTGATGTTATTGATATCAAGCTACTGCGGGCAATTGGGGATGACTTGGTGGCTATTGCGACAGGCGAAAAGCAGGCTATTGAAGTTGGAATGAAAGACAACCTGTTGGCAGAGTACTACCAGCGCTCACTTGGCACAGATAAATATACCGAATTTTTAGCCAGAATAGTCAAACAGATCACGCACCGGTATCCTCATCTAGATGTTCTCGAAATCGGTGCGGGCACAGGTGGTGCAACCAAGAGTGTATTCCAGAATATTGGTAAAGCCTACGCCTCCTACACTTTTACCGATGTATCTTCTGGGTTCTTTCCAACGGCACAAAATGTATTCGAAGCTCAACATGGAATGGTGTTCAAGGTGCTCGATATCAACAAGGATCCTTGTGCTCAGGGATTCGAGGAAGCATCCTATGATCTGATTGTGGCGTCTATGGTCTTGCACGCGACTGAAACTCTAGAGACGACTCTACACAATGTTCGCCGTCTTCTCAAACCAGGCGGTTACCTTGTATTGCTTGAGGGATTGCCTGAGACTAATGTTCGTTACGGAGCCATCTTTGGGGCATTTCCCGGCTGGTGGGCCGGTTCTAGCGATGGAAGATTGTTATCTCCTTTGCTGGATGTAACAGGATGGGATGAACTTCTTCGCAAGAGTGGATTTTCTGGTTCTGACACTGTCACGCCAAATCCCGAGCCATTAATTGCTCCTTTGACCGTGATCGTCTCACAGGCCCTCGACGACCGAGTTGCACTCCTTCGTGATCCTCTATCCAATACCCATCGGAGCTTCAACTCTCGAAAGTTGGTGGAAGAACTTGTAATTGTTGAAGGGCACAGTCTTCATATATCCCGACTTGCCAGCCACATAGAGAAACTCGCCAGTGATCATTGTGGAAGAGTCAGAAGAGTGCAGTCCTTTACTGACATACCTACCCTGAAAATATCTGACACCGCAACTGTTCTCAGTCTGAACGATTTAGACGCTCCATTTTTCGGCGACCTTACTGAAGCTTCGTGGGAAGCCTTAAAAGGGATATTGCTTCGAGCGAGAACGCTTCTTTGGGTCACACATTCTCGCATGTCAGGGAACCCCCATGCTAATATGACTATTGGCTTGTTACGCCCTGCACATCGTGAAATTCCTACTCTGGACGTACAATTCTTGGACTTCCAAGATAGCCGTAAAGTCGACCCTCGCATTATCTCTGAAACTCTTCTACGCCAGAGAGCGATAACCCTATGGCAAAGCGAGGGTGTCTATGAAACTTTGCTTACTTCATTCGAGCCTGAGATTATGATAGACAAGAAAAACCAAGCCAGCATTCCTCGTCTAATTCTCAACCAGGAAATGAACGACCGCTACAACTCTCTGAGACGACCGGTATTCACGAGCGCTAACAGAGATAACCAGTTGACACGCGTAGTCTTTTCAGAAGCAGGATATTCTCTTCAACAAGAGCCACCTCTAGCCTCTATTGAGAAAATCGATTGTTTTAATGTCTCATACTCCCTCCTATCAACAATAAGAGTTGCCGACTCTGGTTACATGTTTCTCATGCTTGGACAAGATTGCAACTCCGATGAGCAGGTTCTTGCTCTCTCCCGTGACCTTGTATCAGTCTTCAGTCCGTGGGAGAAATTTACAATTCAATAGAGATTGAGCCCGGTTTCGAGGCTGATTTCCTCTCCCATGTCACTCACCACATACTTGCATCTATAATTATTAATGGGCTGACCAGAGGAGATAGAGTGCTGGTTTTCAACGCAAGCTCAGAGTTCAACGAAGTTGTAACTTGGCGAGCGAGGAATAGCGGTATCTATGTGACATTCATCACATACGATACAACGCCCACTGGCCCGAACTGGTTGAACATTCATCCAAATGCCGCCGACCGTGACATACGAGCTCTTCTTCCCACAGACATTTCGGTCTTTGTGGATTTCTCAGAACCACGCAGTGACCAGACTGGAAGTGACAAAATTCGCTCACAGCTTCCAAATTCTTGCCGGTCTGAGAGCTTGGCTACGCTCTTCAAAATGGAGTCACAGATACCTTGGACATCTCATATTGGGGAAATCAAAAGGCTTCTTCAGGATGCAGTCAACTACGCTCATTACTCTCTGGCCGAGACCGAAGCTGATAGAATCGATGTGACTGTAATTGGCGTGGGTGCTTTATCCCAAGGCAAGAAGGAATTAAGCCCCAATCAATCATCGACTGGACTACGAGCGCACAGGTTCCTGTTAAAGTCCGTCCCATCGACTCGGGAAAATTATTCCATGAGTCCAAGACCTACTGGCTTGCCGGGTTGAGTCACGGAGTTGGTCTTTCGCTTGCCGAATGGATGGTCCGTCATGGAGCGAAGAATATTGTGCTTTCTAGTAGACGACCCAATATTGACGAGCGTTGGTTGAAAAGATGGCCACTGCAGGATGTAGTGTGAAAGTGTATTCATGGTAAGCATGCTTACTTACCTTTCTATTTTCATTCCATGTTGTTCCAGCCATACTAAATTGATATGGGACTAACTAACCTCATTACTAGCGACATCACGAATGAAAACGAGGTGGTCAAGACGCATGCCGACATTTGCTTCAGCATGCCTCCTATCGGTGGTGTTACTCAGGGTGCAAGTGAGTCATATTACCATAAAATGTGCATCCAGCTAACCTGCATGCTAACGTTGTTCTTCTCTGATTTCAAGTGGTCTTGGAGGACACCTCCATAAGTGCCATGACGGTTGACCAAGTTCTCAAGGTAACCCGGCCCAAGGTCGAGGGGTCCATTCACCTTCATAACCTATTCAAGAAGAACACACTGGACTTTTTGTATTCTTCTCTTCTGCCTCGGCGATAATAGGGTATTCCGGTCAAGCAAACTACTCGGCGGCAAACTTGTTTATGTCAGGATTGGCAGAAGAGCGCCGTCAACGAGGTCTGACTGCATCTGTTATTAATATCGGTCCAGTTCTTGGAGTCGGATACCTTTCCCAGCATGACCTTGACATGAGAAGCCACATGAAGGCTATAGAAGGTATGTTCTCCTCGGAACAGGACTTCCATCAACTCTTTGCAGAAGCAGTCGTGGCAGGCAGACCAGGAGGCCCAGGTCCTATTGAAATTACTACCGGATTAGCCCGAGTCGGTTTGCATGATGCGGTGAAGCCGGCATGGACGTCAAATTCAATCATGAGTCATTATATCAAGAATGACGGCGCGACGGTAGTAGCTACAAGTGGAACGAAGGTGATGAATGTCCCCATAAAGACCAAGCTATCAAAGGCCACTAGAAGAGACGAAGTCTATAGGATTATTCACGAGGCTCTCATTATAAAATTTAGTGCCCTCTACCAGCGCTCTGTTGCCGAACTGGCCAAGGAAGATCCGTCAAATCTTCATCTGAACGAAATGGGAACTGATTCGCTGATGGCCACCGAAATTCGTGGATGGTTCATGAAAACACTTCAAGTTAACATACCTGTCTTGAAGATCTTGAGCGGAATAACAGTCCGTGAGCTACTTACAGTCGCAACAGAGACCATTCCCTTGTCCTGGATTCCTGGTGTGCCGGTGCACGATGTGACTGCTTCAGCCCACTCGGCTCCTCTGGCGAATCTAGTTCCAAAACTGCAAAATAAAGAATCGGAAAATGAATATGATGAATTAGACTCTTCCGTGAATGACGAACAGGACCCCGGAACGCCCGAGAACTATGACACTCAAAACGTGACCCAACCCTCTTCAGTTGCCTCGGAAGCTGAGATTGCCCACTTGGATGACAATATGAAGTACGAAGAAGATGGTTCGATCTCTAATACTGAAAAGATCTCCCAGCTATCATTCAGTCAAGAGATGTTTTGGTTCGTCTTAGCATTCTTGGAGGACAAGTCGAGTTTAAATCATACCGCATCGTTCCGACTAGCTGGGAAAATACGACAAGAAGATTTTCAATATGCTTTAGAGTCTATGGGTAAACAGCATGAGATTCTGAGGACGCGCTTCTTCGAGAAGAATGGTCAGCCAATGCAGGGCCTTCTCAAGTCAAGCACCATACGCGGGAATACCGACAAATACAAGACGAACATGAAGTAGACAATGTTGTCAATGAGCTGGAAAACTATTGCTTCGACATCGCCAGTGGAGAGACCTTGAAGGCAGTGCTTCTTTCAATGACGCCGGTAACACACTTTTGGTTCTCTGCTCTCATAGCCTGGTGGTAGATGGCCTGTCGTTCAGGGTTTTCCTGAGGGACCTAGAGCAACATTACAAAAGGTCTACATCGAACATGAAACGCCCCAATATTTGGATTATGCCACGAAGGAACGTCTAGACTACAATGCTGGCCATTACAATGAGGAGCTGCATTTCTGGAAGAACGAGTTCGCCGATTTTCCAGACCCTTTGCCTATCATGAGTCTAGGAAAAGTCCCCATCAGGCCAGCATTGACAACCTACAATAATGAACGAGCTGATATTAGGCTCGGCGCTCAGATAAAGTCTCGCATTCAGGCTCTCTGCCGGAAGTGCGGTGTGACTCCCTTCCATTTCCACTTGACGGTATTCGCGGCCTTGCTCGTAAGGTACACAGATGCAGAGGACTTCTCGATTGGAATTGCCGATGCGAATCGCACTGATGAAGCTATAATGGACGGCATTGGGTCATTTGTGAACTTGCTTCCTTTACGCTTCCGTACGAAAGGGACCGCCAGTTTTGAGAAGCTGCTTTTAGAGACACGCTCCAAATTCTTAGCTGCGCTAGCAAACTCCAAGATTCCGTTTCAGGTCTTGCTAAATGAGTAAGTAAAACGATTGGACCTTATATTTTTTTTTTTGAAGATACAGATTTAACCATAGGCATAGGCTCGAGCTCCAAGATCTGCAACCACTACACCGATCTTCCAATGCTTCGTCGACTATCGTTTAGGTCAACGAGAAAAATAGTCTGGGGACTGCCAACTTGAAATGACTTCATTCCAGGCCTCAAAACTTGCTTACGATATTGCCTTGGATATCATCGACGATCCAGATGGTGATTGCCTTGCTATGCTCATTGTGCGCAAAGACCTCTACAGCCAGCAAGACGCAGAGAGCCTTGTGAAGACATATGAGCGCTTGGTGAACGCCTTTACTACATATCCTGGTGCATCGTTGGATGAACCAGATATCTTCGATCCCGCCAAAATTGACGAAGCCCTTGATTTCAGCCACGGTCTGTCTTGTTCCAATTCACTTGGCCCTATGTTCTACAAAACTGATGTTGCTGTAGGTCCTTCTGCGAGACGTATGTGGCCCGAAACTATGATCCACAAGATCGATGAAGTATTCGAAATCAATGCACATGAACCAGCTGTGAAATGGGATGGGAACAATATGATAACCTATTCAGAGCTACAGACTCAGGTAGACGCGATTGTTGATGCCTTGGTAGCCTCCAGTGTTGCGGTCGGTTCTCGTGTGGCCGTTCTACAAGAGCCAACAGCTAATTGGATATCATCTATTCTGGCAATCATGCGTCTCGGTGCTGTCTACGTACCCCTGGACCTGGGTAATACGTGGAATCGCCTGGCGGCCATGACAAAAGATTGTCAGCCTTGTATCGTGCTAGTTGACTGTGACACGGAACAGAATGCAGACAAACTAGGCGCAGCAGAGCTCAAAGTCATCAATGTCTCGAGCTTGAAGAGTGTGACTGTTACCAGACTCCCCGTCGCTGCCACTTCAGGTGATGTGGCTACAATTCTTTATACAAGCGGATCCTCAGGCACACCAAAGGGGATTGTGCTAAAGCATGAAGGGTTCCGCAACTGGTTGAGTCAACTGCTCAAGTGTACGAACTCGAATCAGAAGTTGTCTTGCAGCAGAGCTCCATGGGGTTTGACATGTCACTCATTCAAGTCTTCACTGCACTCTGTCTAGGAGGTTCCATGTACGTCGTTCCAAGAAGACTCCGGGTGATGCCCAAGCCATAAGTGAGCTCGTCTATTCTCAAGGCATTACCTATACATTTACTTGCACTTCTGAACTCTTCACCTGGTTCAAATATGGCTCTCCCGAGTTTCTTGGTCGTTCTACCTGGAGAAGGGCCATAACTGGTGGCGAGCCAGGTGTCGATGCTCTTTTCAAAGAATTTGCATCGTTATGCAAGCCCGAACTGCGCATGTTCCACGCTTACGGCCCTACTGAGATTTCGTGGACTGCAACCACCATGGAGCTATTATATTCAAGCCTGAAGGAGACGTCTCACCAGAACATTGCCGTGGGCTATCCTTTGCCCAATTACTCTGTTTACGTCCTTGACAACTATATGAACCCTGTGCCTCCTGGGGTTCAAGGCGAAATATTCGTTGGCGGGCCCGGTGTGGCTCAAGGGTATTTGAATAACGATGCCATGACAGCGGAGCGATTTGTACCAGATTTTTGCAACGCCCGAGAGTCGGCGTCGTGGTTGGAACAGTCTACATCGAACCGGAGATCTTGGTCGATGGGGAGAGAATGGCGCATTGTTCATCGAGGGACGTATTTCAGGAGACACACAGGTCAAAATCCGTGGACTAAGAGTTGACTTACGGGAAGTCGAAAAGGCCCTGATTGAGGCATCGCAGTCAGCCTTGAGTGAAGCTGTAGTATCTGTCCGACGCTTATCACTGGACAGTCCGCAATTTCTGGCGGCACACGTCGTCTTTGATCAGAGCCATCCCCAAGACGAGCGTGCACAGGTTCTGGATAGTCTCAAATCACAGCTCAGACTACCTCGTTACATGTGTCCATCCGTTATCGTTCCTATAGAGCATATGCCGATGACCAACAGTCTGAAACTCGATCGACGAGCGATAGCTACTTTGCCACTTCCGGAAATCACCAGCCTACAAGAAGATGTCGAACTGGCAGAAACCGAATCACAATTGAAAAGTATATGGGAAGATGTCATCTCCAACAAGATTATCGGCCTTCACAGCATTGGGCCTGCAACCGACTTCTTCCATGTCGGCGGTACTTCGCTACTATTACTTGACTTGCGACGGCGTATCCAGAACAAGTTTCGTATCGAGTTGTCGCTGATTGACATGTTCAACAGCAGTACATTATCGGGTATGGCATTGATGGCTGAAAGTAAAGACAGCCAGCAACGCACTGCGACCCAGATCAGTTGGGTCCAAGAGACGGACCTTCCAGCAGAGCTTCAGCGCTTGCCAACCGTGCAACCAGTCACGAACTCGGGCCTAAAACAATTGTGCTGACCGGTTCGACTGGGTATCTAGGGCAAGGAATCTTGCAGGCTCTGCTGAAGGATCCAGGTGTAGATACCATACACTGTATTGCAGTGCGCAACAAGAATAGGATACACCGAGATATAGCGGGCTCAAGCAAAGTCATTATCCACGAGGGTGATCTCATACTCCCCGCCTGGGATTATCAGACCGCGACTGCAAGAGTGTCTTTGACGCCGCAGACGCTATTATACATAATGGTGCCGACGTGTCATACATGAAATCATACGCCTCCTTGCGGCTTCCAAATGTACAGGCCACGAAGGAACTTGCCAAGATGAGCATGCATCGAATGATCCCATTCCATTACATTTCTAGTGGCGGCGCGTGCAGCTTCGCAGCAGCGGCTGGCAGCAAAACGATCGGACCTGCTTCAGTGGCACAATTTCCTCCTCCTACGAGCGGCCACGTTGGCTACGCGTCGAGTAAATGGGCAAGTGAGGTGTTTCTGGAAAAGCTGAAGAAGCGATACGCCAATTGGCCTGTATATATTCATCGACCGTCTAACATTGCACGCATAGACACGCCGCATCTCGATCTTGTTTACAATATCCAGAAGTACTCACGTTTGCTACAAGCAGCTCCGGTAGCACGAGGCAAGGTGCTCGGCAAACTGGATTCTGTCACTCTGGATACCGTCGTGCAGGGTATCTTGAGAGCAGTGATGGACAAGACCCAAAATAATACATTACAGTTCCTACATCACCTGGGCGGCGTCGAGCTTCCAATGAACGACCTTCGCTCCTGGGTTTCGAAACAGAAAGACAGCCAGCCAACAGGCTCGGCACCTGGTATGATACAGGATGCAGAGATAGAAGAGATCCCTTTGATCAGTGGAACGCGAGAGCTGCAGAGAAGGGCATGCATCCGGCTCTTGTAGCCTTTATGCAGACGTTCGCAGTTCAAGGCGGGCTCATATTTCCGAATCTAGTCAAATAGATTGATCTGTTAGAAGTGCGAACCATTGACAATAGATGAAGATTAATTCCCAGTGCAAAATTGCTTCCGTCTAGCGTCTAAGTCATTCTGTCATAGACTTTTCTAGGTTGAAAAGTGTTCACTAAAACTGCATCAACACATTTAGACTATTTGAAAGCATTGCTGAAAAATAAGCCAGAATAAATTGCTAACATGCTCACCTTTCATTCCACCATTACCACCTTTCGCCTCATGTCCACCATGAGTCGGTTTATTTTGTTTCTAATTTAATAACTTGCTAGAGAGGAAGAATCAATTGTGCGCAGGGCGCTCTATCAACTATCTCAAACCCTACAAAGATGCCCTAAGCTAAGCTCAATCGGGAACCGGCCAGCGGCTGTAGCCTAGAGTCCATACTATACATTGAAGATTTGTTATACATAAAGAAATTGACTCCTTTACGAGTGAAACACTTTGATATCTGGCATCCGGCCCAAACCGCTTCCTCGCTGCTTCCTCTGTTTTGCTGCGTGAAATCCAGTTGCGCTTTTATCCTGGACATGCTGTCTTATTAAAGCCAAAATCTCCGATCCGGCCCATCGCGAAGGAAGTGGGCGATATGCAGGTTTGAACGCACCCACCGTCTGCGCCCACTCGCCGGACTTTGCGGCGCCTTGCTTCCATGTCTCTGTCGGCGTATCTACCTTCACGGCAGAACCTGCATCCCCACTGGAAGAGGCGGCGGTCTCTTCAACTTCTTTTGGCTCTTGAGTGGCCCAATAGTATATATCCCAGTCGTTTTCATCAAGGAACCGATCATATTGCTGTAGTTGGTCTACGGTCATCTTTCCGAGGTAAACGTCTGCGAAAGTCGAGAGTAACAGATCCGTCTCGAGAATGCCCCGCTTCCTGCTTTGATCTACACCAACATAATTGTCAGTTTTCGCGGGAGCTCGTAGAATTGTTGCAAATTTGGCTGGCATACAGAGCAGTCTGGCGCGCATTGTACTTGCATCCTCACCCTCCCGTTTCAAGGGTTCAACTCTGAAGGTAATGCCTTCCATCTCACCCACTTCCAATTCCGGCTTTTGGGCGCCTGCAGTTTCTCTTCCACCGGTCAAGTGTTCAACCCTGCCAGGATATGGATCAGCCGGCTTGTAATTGGGATCGACGGAGCTCAAGAACTCTGGGGGAGTTGGCTGCGCCAACTTTCGGGAAGTCATTGGTTTGTGTCGAGGTAGTATTAGGAATATGTTGATTCAGTGGCCTCTTTTTCTGTATTTCTTGATGTTCTTTTGCTGTACTAGAGCGCGGTCGTGGGCACGGAGTGCGGATGCTCGAAAGCTTGGCTTTGCTGCTGCAAGGACGGTAGCAATCTGGCGCTGTTTCCAATTGCAGGCCGCACGTAGCGGACGAAGTGTGTAGCTGACATTATGTACCAGTCTTGTAGTAATTAAGTAGTTGAGGCTTTTCAAAACAGACAAGATGAAAACATGAAAATAATGACGAGAAGAAAGACGCAGGCTTACATCATACCAGGTCCCGCGGTTTGTTCTGTTTGCATCTTTCGGCAAACAAATAGCCCCATTTAGGCTATCTTACAGCTCAACTATCTACAACTACACGAGACGAGTCACCGAGCTTTCCTCCCAAGTCGCCATCTATTTACTCTCGAGTCTCGAGTATTGTAGCGCTGCTCAGCGTGCAGACCGTGATTGAAGGTATCCGACTGTTCACGAATCAGAGAACAATTCGATTTTGGACAACTTTAAGCAGTGTTTGGAAGCGCAAACTGTTACCAGCATGGGACGATACTGGTGATGCTAGGTGCATAGAATTTGATGACGAACAATCTGTCGGGCAGCAATTATCGATTGTCTAAATGCAAGGACTGGCGATGTTGTTGAAAATGCCCAGTTGATAGTTGCCTACTAGTACCCGTGATAGGAGCGGTAGACATGGCAGGAAGTTGATATTCATATGCTTTTCATCACTGATTTTTCTTAGATATTCACCTATTTCCCACTCCCATTCTCGTGCGCCGTCGCCTCTCTATATCAAAGTGAAATATCATATCTCTACGCCTGCTAATCCTTCTACCTTTCCTGGAGCAGCATCGCCTCATTTCGTCGAAGTCATAGCTCTAGTCCTCATACGCCTTACACCCCACTTTTTACTCCTTCAGAATCAGAATTGACAAAGCTCAAAAGGCCTATCAGCCTCGTTTATCGTGGGAATGGTCCGTGGATGATAAAAGATCAGCTCACCGTACAAGCCAACTGCTGTTGGTAAGTGGTGATGTGTTTGAACGCAAGAAAATCCAGAAAGTATTATCAAAGCCAGTCATATTGGGAGAATTGTGGAAACAGAACTCGGAATGCAGGTTTTGGAAACACAAGATGTACCCCGTGTCAGAACGAGGGGGACAAGAGCTGGATATACACTGCGAGGGCTAGGCAGCAAGTGAGTAAGTAACCCATGGAGTTTCTGCGCTCGTTGCCACGCACATATCAAGACCTGTGGCCGGCGTAATATATCGACCCGGCACTCGGAAGAGGAAGTTGTCTCCTCAACCTTCTCAATCATGGCAACTGCTACCTAGGCAAGGCCCTTAGGACCCAGATCTGGCAGCTTTTTGTGACTATTAAAGAATCATTGGCTGGGTTATGGTCAATTGCTCTGAAACACGCTTTGGCGGACAAATACGGTTAAGCATCCTCTAGTAACACTGCCTACTCTGAATTTCTCAACCCATAGAGATCGTTTAGGAGCAATCCACTTGAGTAGATAAGAAGAGCGCAACTGGTTTTGCCATGGTTTTCATTTTCTTGTCCCTAAAGTAGCGACTGAAGGAAGCATGTTTGCCGACGTTGACCCCGAGCACTGCTAGATTGTTCGTAATAAAATAGTTTCGCTCTGTTCCATGGACGCAGGACAATTCAAGGTTGTTGTTGTGGGTACAAAGCGTGAGCGTTGGAGATGGAGCAATCAGAGGCCGCCTCACGTGCTTCCCCAAGTTCCCAATTTCCAACCGCCAAAATCAAAATCAAATTCGATTTCCGAGCGTTTTATTTCTCTCTCCAACAAATAAGCTGCCAGAAATTTCCCTTCTTATAGCGTCGTCAGAGTCCCTGCGGCAACCCGTGAAGTGCTTGACTGACTAGTTTCTATGTATACTGCTACTGCTACTCATGGGCTCCACGCGTCAGCGACAACTGATACATCTGGCCAATGACCCGTAGTAGAGCTTGCGATCCGTGTGCCACGAGGAAAATAAAATGTGACCGAGGAAGCCCCTGCAGACGCTGTCATACCTTGGGTATCTCATGCAGCACATCGCGAGCTCAGTCGAAGCCCGGTCCCAAAGGGCCCTGGGCCGAGAAGCGACGGCTGGCCCGTCTCCAGCAAAATGCGCCTCCGCAGCAGCAACAGCCGCACTCTGCGGAAGCAATTCTCGCAGAGAGTAGCCATTTTGTACCAATAAGTACGGAGCAACATCATCCGGCAGATTTGGAGCGGTTGCCAATTGACACTAATACTGTTGCTGCCACTCGATTTACACCAAGTCTGCCGGTCTCGCTGATACAGCAGTATCTTGATGCTTATCATGAACGGCTATATCCAGTATGGCCGGTCGTCGACCGGGATGAAATGAGCCTGCGACTTCAGAACCCGGATGATGCAGACGCCTATGCGCTGTGTACAGCATTGACGGCGGTGGTTGTTGCGCACCTGACGTTCAATCCTGCAGATGTTGTTCAAGCCACCCCTTCCGTCGACAGTTTTGGATAGCCACGGAGTCAGAGCGAGCGAGAGCCTCACTCCGGTACCACGAGAAACCCAGCCTTGAACTGTTACTCTCATCATTCTTCCTGCATATATTTTACGCAAACAAGGGGCAGGTTTGCAGAGCCACTGTTCTCATTCGAGAGGCTATTACACTTGCACAGTTTCTAGAGCTCGATCAGGTCGGACACTATACGCGGCTGCCCAAGGAACAGGCACAGTTGCATCTTCGCATCATATGGATATTGAGTATTACAGAACGGTAAGGCATTGTTTTCCTTCAAGTTTTGAAAGGATTAATTGTTGATCCCGCTGACCCAATTCGGTTCCAGCGGCCATACGACTCGCTTCGATCTACCACGACTATTAAAATTAGATCCTAATCTGCCACCGCTAGAAACCAGCGAGGTACCCCTGGCCTAGTCGCATTTACAGACCTGTGTCAACTTTTCCGGACCTTCGGGCAAGCCATGGACAGCGAAAAATCAGACAGAACATCTGGGTTTTCAGCGCGACTGACCTCAGACTGCGTGAGCTGCGGCAAATGCAATCCAAGAGAGAATTCCAGCAAGCAGATTTCCTTATTACTCAGCAGTGGATGCGGATAATGCTGTGGAAGATGTCGATATTTCACATCAAGCTCTCTGCGAAGTCTGAGGATGAAAACCTCAGCATCTGCTTTCCGGAACGGGTGGCACATAATATTTTTGTATATCTGAATAAAATTTCTCGCAATATCATCGAAGCGCACGGTATAGGAATGGTAAGATGCACCCCGTCTCTTCAGTATTTCTCTTGAAAAAATTTTATTAAGAAATATTATACTAACCCTACAACCTTAAAGCAAATGAAACTGGCAGACATAGCAATTTCCTCGCGGATATGCTATTCTGCATCCCATGGATAGCAGAACGCCGACGACAAGTCATGAAAGTCGGCCCAGGTGACATGCTCTGCCATATCGCGCAACTGCTAGCCTCGCTGCGAGGCAACGTGAATCCGAGGATGGAGATCCTTTTCGAGAAGCTCTCGACCCAGGGCTGGGGCTGTCCAGTAAATAACATGCCGCTTCGCAATGGTTCTTCCATAGTTCCATCGTTGGTCTCGATGGCGTCGATTACCACAACAACACTTCCTCTTCGGCAGATGGAGGATGTCTACGACGATGGAGTCGAAGAAGAAGATGAAGAGGATGATGATGATAACGACGATAAATATGACGATGACTACAGCAATCCTGCGCAATGAAAATCGGTTGCAACAAACTACTTGCCTATATGAAACAGAGGGCGCTTTGCAAGGGAAAGATCATGATGATGGTAATGATGATGGCGGCGACGATTGAAGCAACGTATAATCTTTTTTCTTGTTTTACTCGACCAACTGGCTGTTGGCATAGCAGATGGTTCATACAACGGACGCTGAAATATTTATGTATATCATTGCAGGGACATACCAGCGGATGTTTATATTTCCGGTACATACTTAACGCATAAATCGCGCAATTCACTACAGCAATGGCACCATCTCTATCTAGTATCTAGCAGCAACGATTAGTTAATTAGAAATCAACCTGAAATCATCCCACATAATCAACCCTCAACACATCTGCGCACCCATCATCTCAGGCATCGGCTCATCGAGCCCAGGAATATCGTCGAAATTGTCCAACTGCCAGAACGCCCTGCAGCCGGCGACAAAATTCCGAGAAACGCTGGCGACTGCATCTTCAGCCATGGGCGCATAGCTGAGTCGCATGTACTGGAATGCCTTACCCAGCATAGCCTCCGTGGGCGCAAACATCGTGCCCGGCGCAACAATACATAAGAATGGTTTCTTGAGCAGGAAAACCACAGCGCGTTGCACACTTTTTCCGCGCCATATATACTGACCAGGGATGGGTGTCATAGCGGATCTTGATCCAGACAAACATACCGGCCACGGGCCAGCTAAATTCATACATGGGTACTTTACTGACGACAGACCAGCTGTCGAGGCCGCTGCTGGCCCGTCCGTCGATAGCAACAGTGCAACCTTCTTCAAGTATCGTGCACATATCATGCACGCGACGCTGATAGGCATCTCGCAATCCCTCGAGCCAGCCGACCCAGCCATCCATTGTCCAGCCCGATCCAACTTTGTGGGCTTTTTGCGCTCCTGTCGGTCCTTGCTGCTGCTCCAGTAACAATTGAGAAACCATAACTTGGACAAATCCCGAGGGTTGCTGGGTGGATGTCTCAGTGATGCGTGTTAGACGCTCAATAATCGCTGGCTGGGCAGTGATCCAACCAAGACGACAGCCGGGGCGATAGTCTTGGAGAAGGTGTCTAGACGTACGACACGACCATCCACATCCAGCGATAAAAGGAAGGGTTAAGACTGTCCAAAAATTGATAGCCAGAAGATCGCCCCTGGGAGTTGTAGTTTTGTTATACGAATCTCTACGCACAACGTCGCCACGATACTTGGCAGCGGTTTCTCTCAATGAGGGAAATTGGAGGCACCAGTACGGCTCGTCCTCGATAATTATTATGTCGTACTCTTGGCAAAGAGAATATAGTTCTTTACGGCGCTCAATAGGCGTTGTGCTGCCAGTTGGGTTCTGACCGAGACTGTTACGTATTATCATTAACACTGCTTCATCCAAGCCGAGACAAATGTCGGGGAAACACTGACGTTACCGTATACATCAAATGCGGGCGTCTACCCTTCTTAAAGTCCCAATTACTGAGCACGTCTTCCAAACCGCCTGGTCCAGCGGCTTTCATTCCATCTGAGTCTACCGCGACTGTTACAATATTCAGGCCTCGAGGCTTGACGGTCTGGACAGCATTCATATATGCAAATTCCTCGAAAAGAACACCTTCTTTCTCTTGGATCCAGTCTTTCGTTTCATCCCAGGGATTCGTGAGGGCCTCAATGGCCTTTGAAAGTCCGTCAGTTGCGCCACATGACAATACCACTTCGGGTCCACCGATATACGGCACATTCGGATGGAGGTGTTCGCGGGTGAATTCGCGAACAAAGGAGTAAAGCGGCGGGTAACCTTGAGCAGTGCCATATTGTAGCGCGGTTTCCAAGTCAATCTTTTCCAAAACATCGGTGGTGTCCTTGATCTTGGGCACCCTCAAATGCCATTCGGCCGACTTGTTGCTAGAGCCCTTTGACGCTTCCACTAGCTTGAATCGTTCCGGAAGCGCGGCAGCAGCCTCCAGAGTATCGTAGGGGAAGTATGATTGGTGCGGAAGCCCTAAGCCATGGTGCAAAATATATTAGAGAATGCCCTTGAAAGAATCGAGGCTCGTCCAGGCTCTCAAGGGAAAACTACCTACCACCGGCCAAATTGTGTAATCCAGGAATGGATAAATACTTGTACAGGCCCTTGACTTGACTGCTTTGCCGGTTTTTCGTGACTTCTGAAAAATGATGCGAGAGATCCAGCGGCGCACGCAGCGTGCCCTGGCCGTCGTGGAGCTGGCCATCGTTCCGGATCGTATTGTATGTAGACTGCCGCGGACTGAACAGACCGTATGCGACGGCGGATAGCAACGAATCTTCGGTGTTTGCGTGAAGACACGACGAGACACGACGGAGTGAGAGAGACGAGGCAGTTAGCGCCCAAGGCAGGAAGAACTGGCCGATTTATAATCCGGCAATGTTGGTCCTTATCTCTGCTAACGATGCACCAACTATGTAGTACGTACGTATCTTGGTATCGTGGAGGCAGCGCCAGCCAATCACGGCGGTGTATTACCGGCGGGCCTGGTATTCACTGTGTACGGTATTGTCACCAATAATACAACTAAAAATGAGATAAGATAAAGCGCAAACAATGCAAACACAACACACTGTTAACCTATTCACTCTTGTATCGGTATACGATCACCACACAGTTCTTATATTCTCAATGCTCTCTGCGCGTACTCCGTTGCAGGGAGGAGTATCTATCTCTCCCACGGTCGCGACTCTCTGGAATCGAATGGCCCAATGAGGTAGTGACGTAGGGCATCCCGATTGGCTGCGGCTGCCGGATTTACTGATGATCCGGGCCCGCGTGGCTTCCCAGGATCGGCCAATGCGGCCCATGGATCATCCTCAATCTTTATATACCTAATCTCTGTATATCATCTATGTTTTTGCTTCCTTCTTCAGCGCTGTTTATTTTACTGTCTCTATCTTGCGATCTAGTCCGACATCCGCACCGCCTCGGCATTCATTCATATGCATTCTTTCTGTTCCTGGAGGTCCGCTCAGCATGATTGCATTGAACAATGACGACGAAGAGCAGGGCATCTACGTTGCTCCTCCCTTGACCGACGATGAAGGCGACGATGAGCAGCAGGCCTCGAATGTGCATCTACTCAGCGTCGAATCAGGCGATCAAGGAACCGGGACCACATTTCGGATGCCGGTCTGGCTGAGGGAGTCGTCTTCGTCATTCCGTTGGAGCTGGGTACCTCTTCCATTGAGAAAGGCTGGCCGTGCCACAGCTCGCTGGATTAGAGGCCCCGATCCTCCTCATGATCTGCTCTTCCAGCCTCTTTTCCAAAGTTCCAAGAGCTTCCCGTGAGGTTTCTTGACCGATATGCTCCCAGGAAGGCTCACAAAGCGACGTTATTACTCTGTGTCTATGTGCTTTGGCTGTTGCCGTGGTTCCTTACTCTCGTAAAGTCGAATTCGTCCGGCAATATTGAAGGATTTGGACGCCCGCAAGCCATCTCTTGCATTGCGAGCTATTGGTAGGTTAGACAATATTACATCCCCGGGTGACTCAAAAGTGCTAACCAGCTTGAGAAACAAGGCCTTCCGGGAACGACTGTGGCTTGAATGGAAACGACTGTCGGCCGTTTAGCGCCTCTCACTTTGCTTTCCGTTGTCCAGCTAACTGCAAATCAGTTATTCTTCTAAGGGAACATACTGTCGGCAATCAAACTCTCAATTACCAGTCTCTCGTTGTAGGCGGCCCGGAGCCGGACTCGTCAGATCCCGGCATCTATCGGGCAGATAGTTTTATCTGTCAAGCTGCGATCCATGACGGTGTCGTCAGCGACTCAGCTGGTGGCTGCGGCGTGGTGAAATTGAATGGCGCAGCACACTCATTTCCAGCGTCAACGCGCAATGGGATAACCTCTATAGCTTTCCCATCTACTTTCCCCAAGTCATTTAGCTTCGTTCCACTCTCTGATGGGCAGGCCACCTGCCCTGCGGATCCACGATGGCCACTACTAGGCGTCACCGTGGCTGCGGTGGCCCTGATTTCCATCTTTACAACGTCACCTGCCGTGTTCTACTTCAGCACTTTTGGCCTGCTC
The DNA here is from genome assembly GCA_020137715.1 of Talaromyces trachyspermus. NCBI lineage: Eukaryota > Fungi > Ascomycota > Eurotiomycetes > Eurotiales > Trichocomaceae > Talaromyces > Talaromyces trachyspermus. The sequence goes on along the minus strand of JACGXQ010000015.1, from coordinate 5,463,284 downwards.
ATACTTCATGTGGGAGTGGTATCTGACCCTCCGAATCTTCCCACACTAGCCGATCTTTTTCTATCCTGCTGTCGCGCTTACTTCCAGCATCCTTCATAGTATACGTTTTGTATCTTTATGCCGCCCGTCCGCTTTTGGAACGTGTTTCACTTCCAGGATACCAGCTGGAAAAGACAATATTGTACCTGACTCCAGCGTTTATCGGCGCACTGAACAATTACACATTCGCTCTTTGGATACCCCTGCAGCGACTTACTCCCCACGACCTCCAAAACCAGCCTGGCGCCAAGGCCGCACTTGCAGTTGTGGTTTCTGTCATCATTGTGATCGTGCTGAGTCAAGCATGGCTAATCCGTCAGGCTGGACTGATGCCACGATACCTGAAAGTATATCTTTCTTTGTGGCTATTCTTCTCTTTTGCTATCGTTGCCTGGACTCCGCCTCCGGATTCACCATTACATTCTTGGGATGCTGCTCATGCCGGGAACCGTGATTCCCACTCGGGCGTCGTCCATTTACCAGGGATTGCTTTTGGGTCTGTTTATCAACGGCGTTGCACGATGGGGGTTTGCGTCTATTGTCGAAACCCCTGCGGCCTTGGGCGAAGACCCGACCAGTCCAGGTGGGTGGTGGGGTGCTTCGTATCCAAATATCACCAATTCGTCCGTATCCATTCATTTAGATATTGTCCCTAGCCCAAGCACGCTGTACAACGATGACCCATATCGCGGCAACGGGAACATCACATTCTACCTCTGGGAGCGCCAACGCATGCATCATCTTGGCGTTGACGGCATCAGTGTTCTCGTCAACGACGTCGAACGCTGGCGTGGATACTTAGACGAAGATCGGACTGGGAAATTTACCTGGCGCCGACAAGGCCACCGAGGTTTGGAATTGATCGAACAGAGCAGTATTGATTTTGACATCCAAAACGAGAATAACGACGACGGCCACGGCCACGGCCACGACGACCTACATCTGCGGTCTGTAGATCAAAACACTTATATAAACATAGACACGGACACGGACGATGATAAACCACAAGACCTCTTTTTCCGGTTTGCTTTCTTAAGGGGTGCTCAAGCTGGTCATTACGGAGGAGCGGGTGTGTGGCTCAAAGATGGAAGATGGATTGGCCCGCCTCCGCAGAAGAAGCCTGATCCATGATTTCTCCACCTATTTCGAATGTATATATGCTAGTTAACTTGGACGTGAATATTTTGGAGCGTGGAGTTTCATGTCGATATGAATATGAATATATATGAAGACTTTTTCTTACTGCCTAAGTAAACTTTTTCTATCCATGGATTGATGCATCCATTTAGCTGTACAGGTAGTCCACCCAGACACGAAATTAGATCAGCACGAGAGACTTATTGCGCCTCATAAATATACAAAGTGCTATTATGCTGATCAGGCATAAACCACATCCTCAATTTCCCATCCACGACCTGCGCATCAATCGGGTTCTCCGTCAAGGTGACGCCCAGATCACTGGTCAGCGCGATGGGGACCTCCCACAGCGGCAGCATAGTCTGCGTATCCACGAGGGCGATTCCGCCAAGATTGAAGCCATCAATCGTAGCCACGCCACCGCACAGCATCACGGGGCGGACCGGGTTGAAATTGGCCTGGTAATTGTAACCCCTCTGCGCGAGAAGGAGGTTGGGCAGAGGATGATGACCCAAGAATTTGCAGTCCTGGTATGCAATGTAGAAACTCGGGTTGGGGACGTCCCTCATGGGTGGGGTGAAGCCAGGCATTGGCGTGAAGGCGAGAGGGTATTCGTTCATCGAGAAAGTGGTTGCGTTGGCGGCGTTCCAGTTCACGGTTACGAGCTCGTTGGTGAAGATGTCGTGAACTATGCCGCCGTTGTGGTCGTCAACACGGAAGAGACGCGTGGTGTTTAGGTTGAGCGGGTCGATGCGAGCAATTGTGGCCGTGGTGTTGGGTCGGTATTGGGCCAGGGTGATCCAGACGTAGCGGCCGTCGTAGTCGATGCCACCGCCATGGTATTCAATGTCTCCGGGAGGAGTGAGTGAGCTATTGGCAATGATCTGACCTTGCAGGTTATAAATGAGCATGTGGGAATACCCAGCACCGGGGTTCGGTCTGTGCCGTTGATGGTTGCATTGTATTTGACCGTCGGAACAGTGTACTGGTTGGACGTGACGAAAAGACGTTCATCGCCCACGCGCACCATCCCTCAGGTTCTCCAGTGTTACCTTCCATCTTGGTTTTGGAGATCAACTTCCACTTCGTGGAACTGCTCAACGACAGGAAAAGATCCACGATGGCGCCGCCATCGGTGGCGGCATGCGGCTGCGGCAGTATATTGCCAGGAACAAAGCTTTCATTCCTGTAGATAGTAACATTGGTGTTGGATGCTGCACTGGCTGTAGCCAATACGGCTGCGAACAACGCTGAGACTCGCATTTTGCGTGGGTAGCTAATATATATCTCTGAGAATGTAGTAGTTAAAGGAACTCGTTTCCACCGCTCGAGGGGTTCGCGACATACGAAACTTCATCAAGACAAGAGACTGCTGGAGATTTTATAATTCTATATCCACTGTGTATTGTAAGCTTCACCGTTGCTGGTAGGCTGGTAGACTAGCAAGCGCCACAGGCAGACCGGAGGAGATAGTCCGTCACGTTGTGATGCGGGGATATGCCATTCGACAATCCAATAGTTTAGGGCTGGGTCGGCTCTGCCGGCCGGAAAACGAGATATTTTTTCTCTCTTGTTTCTTCCCGGTTTGATCAATTGTAGACTTTCACCGTACCTGGAAATCGAATTGTTGATTAGTATTGGCCAGAACCGGTCTCATTGCCGGGATGGGATGCGACCTTACCGTCGGCACAGGCGCCGGCCCAGCACTGCCCTTTCTCATTCCACGCAACGCAGCTTACTGCCTTGACACCTTCTCCAGCAGGTATGGTCGCGATGATGTCGCCGCTGAGCACATCCCACGCAAACACAGACGCTTGGTTTGTCTTGTCTTTGGCTTCCATATCGGCAGCTTCACTTCCGCTAAGCACGACAGCATCCGCATTGGCAAACACCGAGCGGATGCGAAGCGACTTATTCAAGTATTTCTCCCCGAATTTATTGACCTGCATCTCTCCACCGTAAGACTTCAGTAGCTTTCCGTCTGTGCGATCGAGCATTCGAATCGTCCCATCTAAGCTGGAAACGAGAACCGCATTGCCGTCGGCTGAACAGCGAACGCTGGTGACAGGGTGAGCCACCACGTCTACCGTGGTTCGGCCCATGCGAAGGTCATATATTCGTACTCTGCCATCGTAGCTTCCGCTGGCAATCGAGTAGCTGGGCATGTGAACGTGGAGCGAGGAGACTGTGTCGGAAGCTTCGGTCAAGGTCTGGATGGGCTTGTACGAGTTGGACTTTGCGTCCCACAAGTTAATCGTAGTATCCGCGCTGCCTGAAGTAAAAGCAAAAGCAAGTAATACAATTAATGGACAGCCCGCACAATAAAACCCTTCAGAGGAAAGGCTGTACTTTACCACTCACGACTACCGAATCCTCCTCACCGGCAAATTGTACGGCTTCCACACGGCTCGAGTGACCAGACCACCTTCTCACGGTAGCCCCTGCTCAACATCCCAGAGGAATACCAGTCTATCGCCTCCGACACTGGCAAAACGGGAGTTGTCCGAGCTAACGGCGATGTCAAGTACCGCATATCCATGCGCTTCGTATTTCTGAATGGGTTGCGTAGTTTCGACGAGCGACCGGGTATTCGAGCTCGGCAGAGCGCGAGACAAGTGTATAGCGCGGTCGGTCGAACCTGTCAGGACGTATGTTCCTGGGAAACTGGAAAAGGTCACGGTGTTGACCGGGCCTAGACAGAGTCAATACTAAAAGTTCTTCGATTCCCAGAGCTTTGTGGCGTACCATTGTGGGTTTTCAGACTGTGAGTATGGTTAGACGGGAAATGACGGCTGTGCGACATCGAAATAAATAAATAACTGGCTTTTTGGACGTCGGCGTTCGCTAAAGATGCATCTATGAAGCTTTGAATTAGGATAGCTTCAAGCCTTCCTTTCCTTTAAGGCACGGAGCAGTTGTGGGGTTTGCCGGAGCTCAGGCCAACCAGCTTCGTTTATTCTACGCGGCTGACTACCTCATACTCAAAGTAACTAACTACAGAGTACAAATGTTCGAATGAAAGTATTAAAACTGGATTTGACAAGCTACGGCTCAAATGAAGGGATATTATGTAGGGCGCAAGTAGAAACCAGTACGCAGTCAACATCAGAGACAAAAGAATCACCGACGCATCCCGGTCAGGGATCGTCTGGCCCAGGAGAATCAGTACTTTTTGTTCGCTCACTCAACATCAAACCAAAGAAATAGGGTAGTTACGAAAGAGAAATGGTGAAAGTGCAGAGCGCACACATATTAGAACCACGGCCAAAGAATACTCTCGAAATCTAGGTATCAATCCAAACAAGTTTAACGGCGGCCGCTTCGGGCAGATCCCTGCATCTGTTCCAACTCCAGTTCGAGTTGTTTGATACTGCAAAGAAGTTAGTGCAAGTTCTATAAGCATGCAAAAGCGGGACGAACATACGCGGCATGGGTAGCCTCCAAGTCCTTGTTGAGACGGTCGCGCTCTGAGATAAGCTTCTGCTCCCACTGTTTGAAACGTTGTTCTTCGACCTTGACTTGGTCGGTGAAACGTTTGCGCAGGTTTTCTTCCTCTTCCTTGAACTTGGGGTTGTCCAATTTGCGGGGTCGAGCCTCTCCAAACTTCCTTGTCTCCATCTGCTGGGCACGATAGGCTTCGTAATGAGACTCCTCGGTAGTATGGATGAGGTCAAGCATGTGAGTGCGGATGAGAATGGAACGAAGTTTCTTAAAGTCGCAGTGGTCTTCATTCTCAACTTCGGCAACACCCCACGCATATTGACGGCCTTTGACAACCTTGCCCTCGTTGTTTTCACATCTTTCTCAGAGCCAATAACGGCAAAGGCATGGCAGCCATCAGGCTACGGGCATGAGCAGCGGCATGCTCATCGTCCTCTTCCACTGGTGGCTGATAGATCTGGATGCCTTGAGACGCAACTACAGCACGAATCTAAATCCCGTCAATGCAAGTATTAGACAAGGGTATTTTTCAATCAACATACCCTTTGCTTGAAGCGAGCCAAATCGGAGGGACTGAGAGTATCAGCCTTGGCAATCACAGGAATCAAGTTAACCCGGGAGCTCAGACGCTTCATGACTTCAATGTCCAGTGGTTTCAAGGTGTGGCCGGTGGGACGGATGAAGTAGAGACAAGCGTGGACACGCAGGTCAATCTTTTCTGTTCGGCGGGGTTGTTGCTCTTGCAACATATATGACTCGTGCTGGTCATCCAGAAACTCGATAATTGGTTGCCATGAATCACGGTTGTTCACATAGTCACCAAATCCAGGAGTGTCGATAACAGTAAGACGGACTACAAAAGGTAAGCCATGGTAAGGGTATATGCACGATCACGGTGACATAATATACCTTTGAAGAATTTCTCCTCCAACTCTGCCTTTGTGATCTCGATTTCAACGGTCTTATCAACTTGCTTGGCGTGTCGCTTCTTGTGGTCGGCGTAGTTTTTAATCGTAGTCGAGAAAAGCGTGTTGATGAATGTTGTCTTTCCTAAGCCCGACTCACCGGCTACCTGCACGCTACTTGTCAGCTTTTCTGCGAATTGCGCTTGTTGCAAAACAGGCGAGACACACCATAATTGTGAAAGCTGCTCCCCGCTTTGCGACAATCTTATGACTATTTCATTCATCAATCCAAGTCCAGGAAATCGTTACTCCACTTTATATCATCATGCAATTCACATACCGCTGGTTGGGGAGCTAGAAAGGATGGCAGCAATCAGTGACGGTTCGCATATAATAGGTGCTCCACAGAATTTGGACTTGAAGGGATTGCTATTACTTACATTGGCAATGCCAATAGGCGAGGCAGTCTCAGTGGAGGTAGCCATCTTTAACAAGCGTTTGAGAGAACTGCAGTAAGACGGGGGTAGTGGGAGGCCAGAGACAAGGCAGACGAAGAGGAAAGGGAATTAGACAGAGAAGCAAAAGAATGCAGACTAGCAGACACTAGCTGGCTGGGTGGAAGTCGGGCGGTGTTTGTTCTGGCAATGGACAAGTTCAAGCTTGGAGTTCTGCCCCTGAACTGAACAAGTGAATTGAAGCCTGTGGAACAGCCAAGGAAAAACGAGCGAATGGCAGCTGCCGCCCTGCCCCTAATGGGCCTACTTCGGGAAGGCGCAGGCCCCGGACAGCGCTTGCCCCAGTCTGGTTAGTCGAGAGTTCGGAACGGATTAACTTGTGCTTATCGTTCCGAGCTCGAAGGAAAAGCTTCAAAATTTAAAATTGTTCTCGTTGTAGACTGCGAGCAGACAATCCACCGGAAAATGAAGACGGACTTCAAGGTATGCATTTCGAAGATTTCATTGCGCTAGCACTCGCTGGCTTGCACCCATGCATATATGCTGATCCGTCTCCAATTGTAGTTCTCCAATCTTTTGGGGACTGTCTATCGCAAAGGAAATTTGCTCTTCACCCCGACGGAACCTGTTTGCTGTCGCCAGTGGGCAACCGAGTTACCGTTTTGACCTGGTCAAGTACGTGCTACTGGTGGCTGCCGAAAATAATCACTAACCGTGAGTGGCAGCAACAAATCCTATACTCTGCCTCTTTTCACCGCAAGAACATCGTTCGCCTCGATCTCAACCCGCAGGGCAATTTGCTTCTTACCGTCGATGAAGATGGCCGCGCCATTTTGACCAACTTCAAACGCCGCATTGTTATTTATCACCTCTCGCTGAAAGGCCCAGTCGACGCTCTGAAGTTTTCTCCGTCCGGTCGTCACTTCGCAGTGGGAGTGGGACGACGACTGCAATTATGGCAAACGCCGTCTGTCCGGGACCGATGCTGGTGGAGATCTGGAATTCGCGCCATTTGTTCTACACAGGGAGCTAACAGGACATTTTGACGTTATTCAAAATATTGAATGGTCAAGTGATTCTCGTTTCATCCTCACAGCCTCGAAGGACTTGACTGCGCGGATATGGAGTCTGGACCCGGAAGACGGATTTGAGCCGACTACCCTTGCAGGGCATCGTCAGGGAGTCAAGGCCGCATTTTTCTCTGCAGACCAAGAAGCTGTAAGATTTGATTATCTAAGTAAGGTGTTCTATAAGCGGCCTGCTGACTGTCCGCTAGATTTACACAGTGAGCGAGGATGGTGCGCTTTTCGATGGGAGTATGCGTCGAAAAGACCAGAGGAGGAAATAGAGCGGGATGAACGTTGGAGAATCATGAAAAGGATTTCTTTTGCAAAACGATGCCAAATTGAAGTGCGCTTCTTTTCATGCCAAATCAAATCTCCTCGTGGTTGGTTTCTCTAATGGCATTTTCGGATTGTATGAACTGCCCGACTTCAACAACATCCATACATTGAGGTAAGTTAATCCACTATTAGGAGCCCCGATATATTTTCTGATTGATTTTCAGTGTTTCACAAAGTAACATCGACTTTGTCACCATGAACAAGTCGGGAGAATGGCTGGCATTTGGGTCGTCAAAGTTTGGTCAGCTTCTCGTCTGGGAATGGCAGTCCGAGTCATACATCCTTAAGCAGCAAGGGCATTTGGATTCATTAAATTCGCTGGTTTATTCGGCAGATGGCCAGCGGGTCATTACTACTGCGGACGATGGGAAAATCAAGGTCTGGGATACTACATCCGGATTTTGCATCGTTACCTTTACAGAGCACACCAATGCTGTTACAGACTGCAAATTTTCCAAGAAAGGAAATGTCCTTTATACATCGTCACTAGACGGTTCAGTCAGAGCCTGGGATCTAATAAGATATCGCAATTTCAGAACGTTCACGGCTCCATCTAGACTTGGGTTCACTTCTTTGGCTGTTGATCCCAGTGGCGAAGTTGTCTGCGCTGGGTCGCAAGATTCCTTCGACATACATGTTTGGTCTGTGCAGACTGGTCAATTGCTCGAACAACTCGCTGGGCATGAAGGACCTGTCGTGTCCTTGGCGTTTGCTGCAGATGGTAGCCATCTAGTTAGTGGTAGCTGGGACCGAACCGTCCGTATATGGAGCATTTTCGGTCGATCGCAGACCAGTGAGCCCTTGCAATTACAGTCCGACGTTTTGAGTGTCGACATGCGGCCAGATGGAAATCAAATAGCCGCGTCGAGCCTTGACGGCCAACTCAGCTTCTGGAATGTTTTCAATGCTGTTCAAGAAAGCGCTATCGAAGGACGCCAGGACGTTTCTGGAGGAAGAAAAATATCTGAGCGGCGAACAGCGGCCAATGTGGAGGGTACAAAGTCATTTACAAAGATCGCATACAGCGCTGACGGGTCTTGTTTGCTAGCCGGTGGTAACAGCAAATACATTTGTTTGTATGACGTTACCACAGGCTCACTTGTTAAGAAATTCACCGTGTCTGTGAACATGTCTCTGGATGGTACCCAGGAGTATTTGAATAGCAAGAACATGACCGAAGCAGGGCCGCGCGGTTTACTCGACGAGACCGGCGAAGCGTCAGATCTCGAAGATCGCATCGATCGCAGCTTGCCTGGTGCTAAGCGCGGCGATGCCGGAGCGAGAAACACAAAACCCGAGGTGCGGGTTTCAGCTGTGTCATTCTCTCCAACTGGCCGATCATTCTGTGCCGCGACGACGGAAGGTCTTTTGATTTACAGTCTGGATACGGAATTCGTATTTGACCCGTTCGATTTGGATATAGACATAACTCCGGATTCTATCCTGGACACGCTACAAGAAGCCCGAAAATCGGCTCACGCAACATCTACGGAAGATGCTTCGTTCCTCAAGGCTCTAATAATGGCATTCCGCCTGAACGAAGCGCCGCTCATTCGGACGGTATATGAGAGCATCCCATATCGAGACATTCCGCACATCGTACGCTCTATTCCGCAGACATATCTCCCTCGGTTTATCCGGTTCATTGCCCACTCGACAGATGAGACCCTCACTTTGAGTTTAACTTGCTTTGGATCGAGTCAATTCTCAGCGTGCACGGTCGATATTTGAAAGACTATAATGGCCAATTGGCACCGGAACTTCGCGCGCTACAGCGAGTTCTGGACGATTTTAGAGACAGTCTGAAGCGCCTCACAGAAAAAATGTGTATGACCTTAATTATCTGCTGGCTAAACCGGTTCTTGGATCAAAGAAAGCCAATGCCTCGCTGAGGATTGATGAGAGTGGGCCTATTGATCAGGAAATGACAGAAGTAAACTGACGCTGACAATAGAGCCAGTTCCTTGATGAGTTATTGATTTCAATCCGTCTCTGACCGGTCTTTGCATATTCTTTTGGCGGGCGTATCGGGGAAGTATGGATACCTTGGTAAATATATTTCAAAAGTGTTCGTCTGCATCGCATTGCACTTGATTGTTAGTATTATTTATGTACATATCTTTGGATGACGAAAGCTATCAATGCAGGTAAATGATATAAGATATCACATTATGGCAACACCATTAGGCGGGCTAGCCACACCTCCAGGAACCTGTATATAAGGAGTACCTAGGTTAGTAAAAGGGATTCTTGAGTCAAACAATGCCAAGGAAGTTGGAATCTCACGTTTAACGGCATGCTAGAAAAGAAAAGGTCCATCGCTTCTTCTCCGCGCAATGACTAGCCAATTTTTCCAAGTTGAACATCTCGCCCAAGGGCATTCCCCAGCCGGCAAGACACCACTGATGAATAGACCATTCCGGAGGTATCTGCGGACCATCGACAGGGAAGACTCGACCGCGACTGCATCACTGACCAGTGCGGCGAACTGGTTGTCCCAAAGCCATCGAAGAGTGGCTTCGCTGGACTCAATTCCTGAGAATTTCGAGACTGGTCGTTGACCGAGTGCGATGCCTTCCTCGACGGAAAGGTTCTCGTATGCCTTGGTGAATCCAACGCGAAGGAAGAGGATATCGCCTGGCCGGAACGAAACCTGTTGCTCTTCGGCAACCTTTTGACGAGATCAATTGGAATGACAGTGCTCTCAAAGGGGCAAATGTGGTGCCATGTTGTTCGGCGTAGGAAGCGATGTCGAGTAAGACACCGCGCCCGACAACGCCGCCATTTTCTACCCATGCTATGATCCAAAGTCAGAGATACGGGGCAGGAACTGGGAGAAAAAAGAGTTAGGGCGGTGATAATAAGGTACTACTTACTGTCAATCCCTAGGATGTTGGTGCTCTCAATGGTCTCCTGTGTCGTCCCGTTGTAAAACAGCTTGTGCGCTTGGTTTCCTACTCGGTGACCCTCACAGTTAGTCAATTACTGAACCGAATAAATTCTCAGATCGTGATTTCTTATCGTATAACTATACGACAAAGCCCGTAGGGAAGGTGAACCATAATGCCTAAATCCATCCCATTGCGAACTCGACTGCGTATTGAACACCAAGACATCGTCGTTCACTGTTCTAGGCGCCTTATTATGGATTTTTGCTCGAACGGTTGTCTGCCAAATGCCGGCTTGTGCAACGCATTCAGCTTCCAGTCCAGTGAGAAGCGAACTCCGTCTGTGATTTCCTCGGCTGCAGCCCGCTTGACAATGTCAGGGGTGAGCAGATTCAGCATGCCCAGGTTGTTGTCTTTCCCGAAGAGGCCCCAGGCATTGCCCTTGGGCCCGGAGGGATCAAGAGTGAGGTTGTCGAAAGACGGAATTTCTGTGATCGAAGACATATTCTAATCTTCGTTGTTTAATATCCAAGAATGGAATAGATATAAAGGTATGTTCAAGATGGCCCTAGAGTCCGATGTGCCAACAATTGAGACTCTGAGACTCATGTGCGGGGATGGTGGCCACGCTTGGATCCAGTCTTGGTTTAACGTCCATAGATCACAGGCATTCATTTTATGCAGAATCCTCATCTCTGCCTGCACCTAGCGGAAAATGGATATATGCCTGCATACGTTGGTAGAATTCTAGGAAACTTATCCGCATCGGCTTGATCTCCGAGTTGCGGGGAACATTCTGCATCAGGGAACAAGAAGAGGCTTGCTTTGAATAAATCCCGAGAGAGAGAGTCACGGACGTGAGCTTCTGCTGTCAAGGAATACTCTAAGACGCTGAGCTAGCTCCGTGACATCAATAATTCCACCCAGAATAGTTGCAACAACCTACGTAAACCAGTGTTGCTTTACCATCGAGTTCAACTCACCTGGAAATTACACTTTATGCTTCAAAGAACTTTTGATGTTTCTGATATTTGAAAATAAAAGCTCCTGATCCATTAGATTACGACTGGTAGTGCTACAAGAAAAGCTACCCATTGGTTGGTAGTGACCCTAATTCGCTTAGCCCTAATAGCAACCCTAGTTGCATAAGACACCCAATTGAAAGCATTCGAGAAGCTAAATGTAACAGCAGCTCAAACTTGAACTGCTTTCTCTTTCATGCAGTGAAAATCCCAACACTTTTCCATGTCCGTCTATACCTAACCTATCCGCGAACGTCGATACTGCTGCCGTAAACCCGACCTCGGAAGTTGATCAACAGTGCTTGTTCCTGATTGTAACATCAGAATCTGGAAACAATCAGTCATTACCTGGGAGCTAATCAAATGTCCTGACTTGATCTTTTGCGTGATTCCATTCCCTGGCTTGTCCATTCGTACCTCGTTTTGCCACTGGCATTCGAATGATTCTGAGGCAAACTGCCTCTACTCGTCTTAGCTAAAATAGCATAATATTCCCTGAACCCACGTTAATACTTCAGATTGGTTGAAATCTTCAACTACGGCATAATACAAGATAAGTTGAGAGTACACGTAACAGCAGCTGAGAACTGAGTCGATGAAAACGTTGGCCTGTCCTGTCACTCTTAGTTACTCTCACCTTATTATAGATCTCTAGAAACATTACTTATAAGCTGAATGACTTCTAAAATATCCGTGGAAGATTGTTAGGTACATCTACCCAAATTTTCTATTCACCGTATACAGACGCAAGGGATAAAACCTCGGCACACTTACAATTCGCCCTGGGAAAACTACTACTACCCTCAGCAAGTACCCAAGGCCACAAAAATTCTCTGTGTGCCTGGAACATAGCTCTCTGCTTTTATTTGTTCTTCAAGTGAGCTTCCTCTCATTCCAACGAGCCATGTTCTATGTTGACGATGCTGTGAGGAGGTAGCATTCCGCAATTTCGACTTGACTCGCGTTGGTATTTCCACATACGACTTAATCAAAACATTGCATAATTGGTTGACTGCATGATTCTTACATTTAAAATCAAACCAGCCATTAAGTTTTCCTGTTTTTGATTCCTTTCTGTTCTGCTAGGTTTTCGACACCGTCCAGTCATTCGCCCAACGTCGTCCTTTTGTTGTTTTGTCTTTCTTCTTTTGTTTCTTGCCGGTCGTTACTACCAACTAAAGTCAATCGTTTCCTTATTTTTCTTTAGTCTGAGGCAGGCAAAGATCGCGGTTATGCTTCCGCCGCTTTCCCTGCTGTTTGTTTCTGGCCTTGCCCAGTTCGCTGGAGCGAAGGAGGTTTACCTAAAATGGAACATTACCTGGGTCAATGCTGCCCCGGATGGGTATGAGAGGCCTGTGATTGGTATCAACAATGAATGGCCTTGTCCCAAGGTCGATGTCGACCTGGGTGACAGGCTTATTGTGGACGTTGAGAACGGCCTAGGAAACCAGTCAACCGCCATTCACTGGCATGGTATACATCAGTACATGACCGGGACTATGGATGGCACTTCAAGCGTGTCCCAATGCCCTGTCGCACCTGGTTCAAGCCTTCGCTATGACTTCACTGTAAGTTGCATTTATAAAACTTTTGCTGCCAACATTCGATAGCTACGCGGTTTCCAAACGGCATGCTAATCTCTCTTTTATCGCTTCCAGCTTAACCAAGCCGGAACGTATTGGTACCATTCGTGAGTAATTCCCAGGATCAGACGACCTTGAGCTAGGGTGCCGCTGCTAATTCTTCATGGTTGTTTAATGCTACAGCCATAACATGGGACAATATCCTGATGGGCTGCGCGGCGCGTTGATTGTTCATGACCCGAAACCTCCCTTTGAGTTTGACGAAGAAATAACCATCACTTTGACGGACTGGTACCATAAACAAATGACTGAATTGCTCGATCAATATCAATCACTTGATAATGCGCAGAATAACTTCGGTCACGAACCACTCCCGGATGCTTCCTTGATCAACGACTCGATACAATCTCAGTTCAAAGTCAAGCCGGGAAAGACTTACTTGGTCCGCTTCATCTGCATTGAAATTGGCCCGGTCACACGTTCCTTTTCGAGGATCATGAGATGACTGTCGTCGAAATCGACGGTGTCTGGATAGAGCCATACCCCGTAGGCAACAGGAACATTCGCATCGCAACTGGCCAACGTATGGGTGTTCTCATCAAGACCAAGGACGACGCAATCAGGAACTATGCTTTCTGGGATACCATGGATATCAACATGATGTTCATTTACGAAAACCGGACAATCCCTGACAATTTCAACCCTAATGCGACTGCATGGCTGGTGTACGATGAATCATTGCCGCTGCCACCACCGCCCGTTGTTAACGAATTTGATTTTATCGACGACGTTGATTTCGTGCCGTATAATCGTGACCCCATCCTAGAGTCGGTAGACCACCAAATCATTCTCCACACTGGACATACGGTTGAAAACGGAGTGACTCGTTTCTCTATCAATGGGCAGACGTACATGCCTCAGCAAGTGCCCACTCTTTACACAGCATTGACTGTCGGCCCGCAATACTATTCAAATCCTAAAGTGTATGGGGACGTTAATCCTATTATACTTGAGCACAACGACGTTGTGGAAATTGTGATCAACAACCATCACGACAACCTCCATCCATGGCATTTGCATGGCCATCACTTCAAGTAATACAGCGTAGCGCTGTTGATGGGGCTATTTCGAAGGGTACTTTGCCAATGTATCGTCCACTCCAGTTCTACGTGACACCATCATGGTTCAGAATCGTGGTCATGCAGTGATCCGGTTCCGCGCCAATAATCCAGGGTCTGGCTGTTGCATTGCCATATTGAATATCATGTTGAAGCTGGCTTGGTGGCAACCGTCATCGAAGCACCTAACAAATTGCAAGAGTTGTACAGAACTCGTGATGATATACGTATTTGTGATGCCTACGGATCGCCTTCGAGTGGAAATGCGGCTGGGAAAAAGGATTGGATCTTGATGGTGCTAATGACTATATATATCCAGGGATTCAGGGTGAGTTTTGGCTTTTCTGCTTACCTCGTTGCTTCTTGTCTAATCAATTATTACTCGTGTTGTACCTGTTACGTTCTCGACTAATCCAGAATTAGGGCTGCTTACCCTCCGCCAAAGTTCCCATAAATCATTTCTTTTCGTCTCCAGGTGATTCTAGCTTAACGCCTAGGCTTTTGCCAAGGTGGTCACCCGCATACTTTATATTGGCGTCTGAAAGAATTTTCGTCTTCAATTCTTAAAATTTTAGTAAAGGCGTGATTAATTTCTTGTGTGAACCTCGTCTTGTCTCTCTTCATCCGGGTTCGCCGAGTCTGCCTGCCACAGATGTTCTCACATGTAATGTCTACTTCTAATTTTCTTTCTATAGAGTCTACCTCAGATGTATATATATCCATTAAATGAGTTTATTATTCTCCGGCAATTCCAAATTATGATTCTGAACTGCAATTGAGGTGACTGCCTGTTTGATGTAGCAGGTAACGAAAACGTCTACTTAAGGGAGTGAAACATCTACGATATCTGCTACCCTGCCAGAGTTCTACACGAGTATGTGAAAGAAAGAAATCATATCAATAACGTTTTATACCTAGGTACGAAGCTCCGGTACATAATTTTAGTTTCCTGAAGTAATATCAAATACATATCACGCTCTCCAATTTCTCACTTTTGGCCCTCGGAGTTATTTTCCATCATTTTAGTTGCCAATACAAAACCGAAGTAAAAATTAAATTAAATATAAGCAGGTTACGGGAATCCACAAGGTAGTGGGTTGGAAGACATCAGTTCTTCAGGCCTGGCTTCTCGTCCTTAGCCAGAAGATTTTCAAACCACTCATAAGCGACAGCTAGAGTGTCTGGGTAGCCCATGTGTGCTAACTTTTCGACGAATCTGTTTACCATGTTAGAAAACAGAATAAAATAAACATAGACATAGACAAAGCACTTACCGGCCTTCCTTGGGACTTCCATGGTTGAACAGAAGAAGGGAATCTTCGATTGGGACGACGCCGTCATCGACACCCTTTGGATCGTTGTGAGTTATGACGAACCGTACACTTTACAACAAATAAACTAGACAAAAGAGAAGAGGCACTAACATTTAACAGAAGAAGCCTACAAGAGGGCTTCTTTGCAATTCCGTCTCAAGAAGCGAAAACTTCTTCTGCGCATTCTTCTTGAAATCCTCGACACTTTTGTATCCAAACTTCTCGGCCATGGAAGTAGATAGTCTTGCACCAAAATTGTTAGTATTGAGCAATAGAAACGGAGCTTTGACGAAAAGAGCAGAAACTAACATGAAAGGGTATTCATGGTCATCAATTCGCTCTAGCCACTTCTCATCCAAGAAGTGATGCGAGCCGGGCCCATGTGCAACACAGCCCAAAAGTTGTTCACGATGAGTTGCAGCAGCACGAATAGCATAAAGCCACCAGCACTCAGACCCCAGGCTGTGACTTTCCCCAAATTGAACTCAGGTCGAGAGGCGATGTATTCCAATACCGAGTTCCACAGCCGATCTGGGGACTC
The DNA here is from genome assembly GCA_020137715.1 of Talaromyces trachyspermus. NCBI lineage: Eukaryota > Fungi > Ascomycota > Eurotiomycetes > Eurotiales > Trichocomaceae > Talaromyces > Talaromyces trachyspermus. Next base: position 5,447,439 of record JACGXQ010000015.1, on the reverse strand, counting down.
CGGATCAGCAGGGTCGGCAGGACAGTCTGCCGTACCTGGAATCTCGCAGATGACAGTTGCCCAGCCGCGACCTACAAGTTCATGGGTGCGCTGGGAGTTGTCGCACCGATATCCATCCAGACCAGTCATGAGCAGCACAACGGGCACTGGATTAGCACGGTCTGCGTGCTGTGGAACACGAGCTAGCAGAGGAATGGAGACACCATCCTTACCTGCACGGTACTTGTGAGGAATAATCACTTCTTTAATTGGTGGACTCCAAGTTGATGCAGCTTTGAGGTAAACCTGCTTCTGGCGATTGAAAGCTGCGCGCTTCAGAAGGCTTGTTGCAAAACTGCCTTTGGGATCAGGGCTGACGTAGGGGAAGCGTGAAATACGATAGACAACAGCTGCACGTCGGTAGTACTCGGCGGCTTGCTCCTGTCTGCCATTTTCTGCTGCTTCACGGGCTTTTACCTCCAGAGCTTCGGCTGTCGGCAAGAAGGAGTTGGTATACTCATCCCCGTAGGCATCGTTGATATTTTCAGCGATGAGCCTTTCGAATATAGGCTCGAAATCTTCATAAGCGCCGTCATGGAAAGGGTAGACGGATTTCATGCACTACATTGGCTTCGTCAGCATAGCTCGACAAGATCATACATAATTCTCTTTTCTTACGGCCGCTTTCCATTTGGATTCCCACAAACCCTTGATGGAGTTCTTGTGCGGGTAAACCACATAGAACTTGTCACCCAAAATCCAATTAGTCATTTTCTTTTCCTTTTTGCAGTGGTATAAATGACTGGTAGGCTAGAAAGAAGAGTGTAAGAGTAAAAAGCAGGAAATAGATTTCACCAGGGTTGAACAATAAGATATGATGATTACACTTCTTTCTTCTTCCCTCTGCCTTTATCAAGTTACATCCAAAGTTTTAGTAATCTAACTAGAACAGACTCAATCTAAATGCGCATTTCAGTTGCCTATGAGATGGGGTAGATCCGGTCGAAAAATGTCTTGGAGGAGGTGCGCAACGCTTCCGTCTGCAGACAAGACGTGAGCGGTCAATCTTGCTACAACAAACAATTAATGAACACGATTTTCACACTTTCAAATCCCAAATATTCTATGAATAGTAACATGTGGGCCACTGAAAACCCTGCTTCCTCAATTCTGATTGCGGCCAGCTAATTCCCAGCATAGCTTGCACACATCATCGTCTCCACATTATTTCATCACCATGAATCTTGAGATATCTTCAGGATTATTCTCTTCTGTCAAATTTAAGACAGATAATGTTGTTCTGTTGATGAGGTGGCGCAATCATTTCACTGTACGAAGAATTTCCGTTTTCGGAAATTTTATCTCAAATAGGAAAGTCACTATGATCGGGTTCGAGCGGGCCAAGATGTTGCACTGGAGTAACAACATATCCTCAAAATTGCGGCAAGAGGCAAAACTGCTATCAATTCTATAGTTAAAATGGAGGGAATACAAATTAAAATGCAGATTATGTCAGAGATTCTTCTGTTTTCTTTCTTTTTGTTTATTGCTAATGCTGCTGAGAGAATGAAGACAGAACTGTGTTTCAACATTGTGCCTCTTAAATCAGACCTCGTCAATTTCCTAGGTACATATGCAGTTTACTATCCTTAAGAATATTACTAGGAGTACGAAATCTTTGCCTAGGTAACTGTGGTTATTATGAAATCAATGAATCTAGTTTCCTATGCTTGGTATATACAAGTAGACAGACAACATCAGCACCCTCACTCCGTCAAAATCTAAAAGAGAAAATAAAACAGAAATGACGGAGCGAAAAAAAAAAAACATAACTATGCGCAACTGAAGATACTTGAAGCTCTTTAAATGTTGGCACCACCATTGACCGGAATAGTTTGGCCTTTAAATACGGAGAATCAATTATTAGTTTGATATTTGCTAGGGGCAAAGAAGAAATCTGGGACTCACCATTAATCCATTCGCCATCTGGGCTGGCTAGAAAAGACACAATTCGACCAATATCAGCAGGAACACCACATCTCCGTAGTGGGCTTCCATTAGCCAAGGCAGCTTCAATTTCCTCAAGTGAAGACGTCTTGTCGCATCCTGGAGCGTATCGCCAAGCGTTCGCCAGCCACATGTCGCTTTTGATGCCCGCTGGAGCAATAGCGTTCACCGTGCAAAGCTTGTCGCCAAAATCAGCAGCAAAGCAGCGCGTAAATCCTTCAACTGCCGATTTGCTCCTGCATATAGAGCGTGGCCAGGGACCGCAACGCCAGCAGCAATCGATGACATGAGAATCACGCGCCCTCCCTGCTCAATATACTTGTGGGCGGTTTTGGTGACAAAAACTGAGCACGAGTGTTGAGGTCGAATATTTCGTTGAAGTCCTCTAGCGTTGTTTGGCTCAAAGGTTTGAATTTTTCCTTGCCTGCGTTGGAAACAACAATGTCAATGCGGCCGAAGTGTGCATGCGCGTTGCGAAACAGATCTTCGATTTCGTCGACATTGGTGATGTCCGCCTTGAAAGCCGCGGCTCGGGCCCAGAGCCTCGATGGATTGAACAACTTCGTTGGCGGAGCTTGCGCTGGAAGAGTAGTTGATGGCCACATATGCACCTCGTTTGGCAAGTTCGACGGCAATGCCGGCGCCAATACCGCGACCAGCACCAGTGACAAGTGCTACTTTACCAACAAGACTTCTTTGTGTGGCATAGTTAACATTGCCATTGGTGTCGTTGCTTGGAGCTACCATGATGAATTGGTGTTGTAAAGCAGCGCTAAAATGATGGAAATAGAGACGAGAGTAAAGTATCGAGGTAATGGAAATGAGATATATATGAATCAGAACAGAAACTTAAGCAAGGGAGCCTTGACGATACACCTTCTAGTGCATACATACCTAGGACACGCGTTAAACAATAGTAAATGACTGCGAGCGTGTTTATCAGAGGGCATATCCTAGCGGAGCTTAAAAGATAAGACCACAAACATCCTGAAATCAGAAAAGCCAAGAATATTCCGTGTTTTCAGAAAAGTAAACACTTACTGTGGAACAGAAAAAACTCCAGTTCGAATTATGTGACTGGCGCTAATCCACCCTGAGATATTGTGTACCTGAATTAGGGTTACATCTTGTATCAGAAAATTGCCGAAAACGGAAATCCTGCGTTCTCTACTAATTATGGGTACGTCACCGTGGCAAGTCACGTAGGAAAACAAGCACACTCTGGAAGGCATCTGATTATGAATCTACTCAATTTGTTTCTGAAACAAAATCATTAGGTTACAGTAATATGAGCGTTGGTTGCAGTTGTACAAGTGCGCTGGCCGCACAACTATTAGGTAATCGGATATTTCAGCTTTAACCATCCATATGAGGAACTGGAGTAATACCTATGCACCTTCGGAGTCCGGCTAGAAGGACCTGGGCAAAGAGTTGCTACTAGATACAAGGCTGGATATTCAGAATCGGGTACTATAGGAAAACACAACCGTCTCTTCAACTTTCCTGGAAACAAAAAGGATGTGATAGACCAAGGAGAACCCATCTACATTTCCACTGCGTCCCGAAGCCAATCAGTCACTCCCTATTAATATACCAGGATATAGACTCAAAATAATCTATGTTATTTTATTTCAGAAAAACGAGGTACCATCAAACAAGTCAAACTTTATTATGATCTTCAGTGAAGCTCCGTGCCGATCTGTCTTAGGATAGCAAGGCCGTGTATATTTTAGCCTGTACTAAGGATAAGTACACAACTCATTGTGGTGCCACTCATATTCATAAAACCTATACGCTGCACGCTGTAAGAGCCAAGTATTGCACCAGAGAAGAGCGCTTTAGAATTATGCGCCATAACTGCGGGGAAAGGGGTACAAAGCAGTCAATTATCAAAGCACGGATCTGGTAACTGGCCAATAAAATAAGAATTTTAGACAACACAGGCTCGTGGAAAGCTTTTTCCGGGTCCATTTTAGGTTTACCGTAGCGCATCAGCAGCATATCTGTGAGCGAGCCGGAAGCAACATCAAGGCTGAACGGGGCCCAAAATGGCTGCACACGTCTACAGTATTACGTATGCAGAGATGTGTTCAACCGTGTTCAGCCTCAGCTGGCTGGCATCCAACATACGCAGTGAAAGTATGTATGTACCTTTCTTTAGGTAGAAGTCGACGCATATAATAATGACCTGGATAGCAATAATCGTCTCAAAACACCTTACACCAGCTGAAATATCTGGTTTTAATATTGACCGAAGGACTATTCTTAAGGTCTATAGACAAGAAATCTTCAATTCGGGCTCCGCCATGACCTCGTCTCTCGAAAACGATGGTTTTCTCCATCCGTGTTTGTGAGCTCAAGTAAACCGAGGTTGGACATCAGCTTCCAAGGTAATTACTTTTGGTGTTTTTCTAAGCCAACCTCAATAGAGGATGACTGACAGGTCACTTTAGATTACCTGGAACTATCCAAAGTTGTCTTTGACTGGGCGGACAGTTATGACACCAAGGTGACAAACATATCAGAAGTATGACTCTATTCAAAAGACTAAATCTTAATCTAGGACTGGGCAAGACTACGAGGGATTATTGCTCCAACATTGACTGTAAGTTATACAATTCCAGCGGGTTACAACTTTCTCACAATGGTATAGGTTGATTACACCCAAGTCGGACTTCGGCGCTGGGAATCAATGACCGCCGACGCTTATATGGATCTGATGAGTGATCCTGCATTCTTGGGTGATCCCACCGTCAAGACTCAACACCTCCTGGGACAAACATGGTGGGAAAAATCTCTGACACTGAGGTTATCGGTCATCATCAGCTTCGAGCTGCCCACCAGGCCTACACAGATACGGACTTGAAAACGGTCAGGGTTAAGGGACATGGTCATGCCACAAATGAACATTACTATCGCAAAATAGATGGAGTGTGGAAGTTTGCTGGTCTTAAACCTACCGTTCATTGGAACGAGCATCAGTTTGAGGACGTCTTCAAGGCTTTTCGTAATTAGTGTTGGTGTCAAGGAAGCATTAGTCAACAAAGGGGCGCTTAATCTAAATTAAAGAATGGAAAGCCGGTGTCGTACCTAGGTGCTCTGCACAACGACTGGAATGTACGTTGGAATGAGAATTGATTTCCGGCCACACAAGCTTGGAATTTTTCACCATGTCTAGGCACAGCAGAATTCACGCTGTTTTATTTTCTTCCTTATTTACAATTTTGTAGAAACTATCCTCAATCTCTTCTCTTTAGGGCTATCAAGTTCTCTCTCTATAGAGATATACTTCCACAAAGATGCGAAACACCATTTCGTTGTTTAGCTCGGGAATACTGCCCTGCTAGCCCTAGCTTCCAACACACCGGGCTTTCGAGTCGCAGAAACAAACCCATTCACAGTCTACCAGTACCCAGACAGTGGAACGTGGATTGCGAATATAGCAAATAGGCCAAACAATGACCTGGTTATCACACGAACCGACGTGCCAGAAGTATGGACGGTCAACGTGGATGAAGGCACTGCTCAGCTAGCCACAAACATCCCAGATGCCAGAAATCTAATTGGTATATCTGCGATTGATGATGATGAGTATGTTGTTATTGCGGGGAACCTGAACACCACCTCACTCGCGCCTGAAACAGGTTCATTTTCGGCATGGAAAGTTCATATCGACTCTGATAATAATGCGACTGCCAGCTTAATCACAGCAATTCCCGATGCGGGATTCTTACACGGAGTCACTACTTTTCAGAAGACCCGAGACACTGTTTATGTATTGATCGCAGATGCTGTCCAGGGAGCAATTTACAAGTTGGACACAAGCAGCGGGGAATACTGTATTGTTATTCAAGACGACGGTCTATCCGGGGTAAACAATCTGCGCATGCAAAACAAACACCTATACTTCACTGCTACACAGAACAAGATCTTTGGTCGTGTGCCGGTCGACCTTGAACAAGGCAATGCTACAGGATCCATCGAGATCATTTTGGACGACCAGAACATCGTCACTGATGGATTTGCCCTGGCTCCGAATGGCAGTCTAGCTTTTATGGCAACCTTTACTCAAAATTCCATAATTACAATCGATCTTGAAGACGATGATCACCCAACCAGTATCATTTACGGCGGCATCAATTCGACTGATATCGCCGGACCAACAACCGTCCAATTTGTCCAAAACGGGCCTTGGGAGACGTTGTACATTGCGACAAATGGTGGTCAGACAGCACCTGTTCGAGGGAGCTTTGTTGAACCTGCCAAGATCGCAGGCATTTATCTCTAACGTTGGAGGTTGGAGCATGTCTTTTAATTTCAACTCAATTTTGTTAATTTTATCTACGCTATCATAGGTACTAGTTGATAATTCCAAGTATCTTGTTATCAGCTGCGCGAAAACAAACAAAAGACGAAGTACTTCAAGTGTTGAAACGCCAGAAGAAGTGGGTTTGTGCGTGACGATGATGGTGAAAACACCAGGTCCAGAGGGAGGGAGTGTGTAAGGAGATCAAAGGTATAACTCTAAGATAAATGCAAAGAAATGAATGGAAATGATCCTAAAGCACACAGTATAAGTCCATCCGCGGACAAAGGAAAAGACTTTGTTCAGATAAAGATTATAAAGAAGGATTGGAAAATCACGTTGCGCTTTTATGTGCGCTCGCTTGTTGGCACTTCCATTTTAGGAATATCAACAGCAGCCTCGAGCGGTAGGGCTGAAGATTCTGCCACGCCCGATGATTTCCTCATCGAGCTCACCGACTTACGCCCATGCTCCCTGAGACAAGTCTTTCTCATCTCACCACTACATCTGCGCCTGCTGACACTGCTCTCCTCCATCCTTTCTAGGCTTGCTGACTTACGCAATGCTCCCTGAGACCAGTCTTTCTCATCTCACTACTATCTCTAGGCCTGCTGACACGTGCAATACTCTCCTTACTTAAATTTTTCCAGCCTCCCTCCTTTCCAGACTTGCCGACTTATGCAATGCTCTTCTAATTTGAAATTACTGATTCTTCTTCCTTGACACTTTCCTTCTCCCTAGAGAAAGTTCACTCTCGCTGTTCTTTCTTTCTTTGACAATCGTACTTCTGTTGGGATCATCGGATTGATATTATTATTGTTTGGCGTGGAGGCTGTGCGTTCCATGTTGAGATACACCTCCACGACAGAAGCAGCCTCTACCTACCTCTGAGCAGCGATCGGGCTTGGAGATCAGGTGTGTACTATATGGCACGTCCTTTTATCTCTTACTGACTGGAAAATCGATGGCTATTAGTACGTCAAAGGAACGTTGCGCTTGTCAGGTAAGTCACAACGATTCCAGACACCATAATACCTCTTTAACATTTCATTGTTTTAGGCAGAATGGCTCCTGCAACAGCGCGTGCGAATAGTGACACCTACAATTTTGCAGAGACAGCTGGGAGAGCCTTTACCAAAAGAGTTGCATTAATTGGTTGGCAGACGGGTTCAAACTTTCCGCCAATGATGAGGATCTGACAGATTACTACGACAATATTCGCAAGGCAGTGTTGGCTGAGATGTGTGCCTGCCTGCAGAGCGTTGTCGAGGAGAATAAGAATCCATGGATGGGCGATGTGACCAAGGAGCGATTCAAAATGCATGCATAACACTAGGCGAGAAGCCCAAATCAACCAGCGATTATGAGGCCATCAGAAAGTATAAGGGCATACGCTTCACGGATCCTGAGTGGATCTATATCTGTGCTACAATGGTCAAGACTATCAAAAGAGTGCCACTTTTACGAAGGCTTCCCAGGGAACAAGCGACCACAGTCTGACAACAATAATGATGACAACGATGACAAAGATCAAGGTACAATCTCACCAGAAGAGAGTCACAACTGTTGACTGAAGATGTTGTGTTCTCGCCGTCGAGTGCGCTAACTGAATATAGATCCGACGATTTCATATGATCATAAGATATACTGCAATCCGAAGGAGTTCCGACCAGCCAATTCTTCCTCAGAGCAGGGCTTCTCACAGATCTAAAGAGACCACCTAGTGGAAGGGTCCCAATTAAAGCTCTCCGTTTTGCTAAATGGTGGAAATTGGCCAAGGCGCATTCTCCCATCAATGCGATCACCCACGCTGTTGTGGGCCATGATCGCATCGGCCGCGACAGCTCAGAGAGGACAGAGGATTGGGTTCACGTAACGGATGACGAGATATTCCAGTTGAGCGTCTGGCAAATGTTAGATATGAAAGTTAAGATTGAGTTTTGGGTCAAGAATGGTAAGATTTCCCTTGCTAGTCTCTACTTGAGTGCTGATGATTATGAAGAAGATACGGAGATGACCGGCGATGAAGACGGCAATGAACATCCTCCGCGCGATGTAAACAATGGTGATCACCAGGAAGACGATGATGAAGAGCAAGACGTCAAGAAAGAGCGAGTCGTCAGGGAAGAGGAGATCGACGTAGACTAAAACAAGATCTTCGACCTTCTCTTCCACGAAAATATACCAGTAGTATTCTCTTCCTAAATTCTTGGCGGAAGCCCATCCGAGTACATGAAGCTAGTGCTAGGCATCATCTGTGGATGTTGCTGATTGTGGTTGGATTTCAAATTCACGCATTGCTCCGGAATTCAGCACTGACCAATAAATCAGACCTGGGGTGAATAAAAGTCCAAAACCGAGCTGCAGCAGGAAGGGTCACTTGAGTAAGAGTGGGAAATGCCGTCCGTCTTCCCGAATCCTGATGTTGACGTTGAAATCTCTGCTTAGGTGGATCGACTCATTTCTTGGAGGGTCTCTCAATCAAATTGGAATTTGGTTAAAACGCAACTATTAGGCATTGATTGTAATAATAAGCAATTCTGACCGCTTCTACTTTGCTTTTACTAGACTGTGTTTACGCCTTCTGCCTTGTAGCTCACTCTCTTTCGCGCCCTTAAGCGGAGCATGAGTGCTTGTTTTTCCACCATCATCATCATGGGAAAGTCATCGAAATGCACGTGCATGCCTTCTTCTTCTGCTATATCAAACGCCCAAAGTATACGAGTCAAGACGAGCCGCATTTCCACCCAAGCTAATGGCTTTCCTAGGCAGCTGTGAAATCCAATACTGAACGGCTTGGACACAGAGAGATTGTCATTGTCAAACTCCGATGGCCGCTCTCCTTCGGGCAGCCAACGCTCAGGAACGAAGCTATCAGGATCGTGGAAATATTTGGTAGATCGATTGACGGCAAAGATACGCACACCAAGCCTAGTCTGAGGAGCAAGGTATAAGAGATCGGCATGTAGTAGTGGACAATGGCAGAACAAATACTTACTCCTTCTGGTAGCCAGATTCCTGCATACTCGTCACCACCAGGGGCACCATTCGAGGCAAGCCAGAAGGCACCGGGTGGCAAATCCTGAGTCCTTCGTGGATGACAGCGTCAAGGTAAGGTAGTTTGGAACGTGTAATGCTCTCTACAGTGATTTCATCTTCGGTTTTGTAGGAACTCCGAATCTCCTTTGTAAGGCGGTTCAAGATCGCTTTGTTTTGTGGCATAGCGAGGTGGTTGAACATGCCGGTCATGGCCGTGGCACTTGTCTCTGCACCGCCGACAATCACAAAGGCGAACGATGAAAGGATCTCATCACGGGACATATTTTCAAAGCTATAAAGACGTATTTAATGTCAAACCTTGAAGTATTTATTGGTTGCAAAACTCACTTTGGGTTCTTTTTCATGAAGGGTGTCATGAAATCCGGGCGGTCTGTTTTGCTATCGAGACGGCGATTGATCTGATCAAAGGCATATTGTTGATGACGTTTTGTGCCTTCTTTTACGCTCTTAGGAATAGCTTTCTCGAAGAGAAATTGCATGGCCGGCCAGTAACGAGGTGCGGCGGCGATTGTCATGGCCTTCAAGTATTGATAGAGCGTCCTAACCCAGTCATGGTATTCACCTTTGGCAAGACAACCAAAAGCCTCGCCTAAAGCCAAGTCTCCAATCTGCCACAAGGTCAATATTGTATCAACAAAAGACATTTGGATACGGCACGGCCACGAACCACATCCATGGTGAAAAGTTGATCCAATCCGTCACATTAACCAACGCTCCGGTTTCTAAGCCTTCGGAACTTGTTGCCCGCTGCCATAACTGATTGATGAGCATGTCGGCATGGCCCTCTACGAGAGGGGCCTGCTTATACAACGATTCCTCCGTAAAAGAATGGCTCATTAATCCACGTACACGAGCGTGAAACTTGACGTTGCTTGTAGTGATTAAATTATCTGCCTGCCCCTCTGGAGGTTGCGAAAAGGCTGGATCGCGTATCGCTCGTTTATGCCCAGCTCGCCAGGTATAAATATCTTGCCATGCTTCTTCGCTTGCAAAGGAAACCTCATCCGGTGCCATGCGAAACACGGGACCATACTTGTCGTGAAATCGCTGCTGACTCTTGATCAGGGATCCACGAAGAAGATGATAAACAAATGGAATCCTAGACGCGGACCATAGAAAGGGGCCTGGGATCTTTGCGAGTGGATGAAAGAAAACATTGTACACGATTTGGAAAATCGGATATAGTATCAGTGGCACTAGTAGTAGGGCCACTGAAAATTGCAGCAAGAGGTTGGAGTCTACGCCTTCAGCAATGTTGAGAAGGGCCATGCTTACACTGGTACGTCTCTGTTGTAATAAGTTCTGTCTATTGAGAAAACCGAGAGAAGAAATAAGTTGGTCTAACGGTGTAGTGTTGAGTATTTCAACGGCGTCTGCATTCCTGACGCCCCGATACGTATGTATCTGGGCCGACAATACTCGGTAGGTCAAGTGTAAATTATGCATTTTCCTATTTTTGGGAACTTGGGTGTATTGTACTGTATTTAGGACAAATCTTCCTAGTTGTCTGTCATACAGGGTGTGGTGAACCGTCAATGGGAGTGAGCATCTATTTCTTTCTTTCAATGCGCATGGAAGCCCGGTCACCTTTACAGGCTTTACTATCTATCTGAGACACGCATTAGCAGTTCGGTTTTGTTGCTCGGATTATATTTGATTTGTCCTCTTCCTATACGCGGCGTTGAAACTGAAAGCTTTACTGCTTTGAACGGCCAACGATTGCAGAGTCTTTCTGCCTTCGTCTCGAGGTTCTTCTTCGTCTTCCTTTCTTGTTCTTTTTCTTTTCATTTCCTAACAAATGCTCACTTGTTAATGAGTTTTGGATCGCTCGCAAATAAGATACGGATTGCGGTGACTTGCTTACTAGTGCTCAGCTTACTAGTGCTTATGAGGGCCAGATTTATGTGCTTATCAATGCGTATAACTCGTTCATTTGATTAAAATTACGCTGAGCAAGGAGAACCGAGAAGCTGTGAGGATTACCTGGGCAGTTAGGAGCGCACATATAAATTAGCATGGAGTAGGGGATTCGGAGCTGGAAGATATTCAATTTCCTACGTACGTTCCCGATTCCTGATTGGACCTATCAACTACCTAGGTAGCTTGACAGGCATCGAATATGGGGTACATTTACACTAGTTAAGACCTAGACCCGCTCCAGTCTGTGCCCACTGCCACGTAAGTCGCCTTTTGATATCCAGTGCATAATTTTCGAGCCTTACTAGCTTGTCCAACAGAATTTCCAGATCGGGACCAGCGGGTTTTGAAGAGGCGTTAGGTTGACCGGCCTTCGAAAGGCCCAACAACGGTGGAATGTGAAGCGTGTGTCAGCTCGAAACATTTGCGGCTTGATAAGACGAGAAAACCAATGCCTTGTTGAACGATACAGCGAACGGCTAGCGCTCGATTTCCATGACTTCGAGAAGAGTATACTAAAGTACGAGAAGGATAAAAGAACGCTAATGTTGATTACTGGCCGTTATAGCGGATTTCTGTGGGATTTCTATTTAATCGGATACACGATGGTTGAGATCCTAGAAAGTCTCAAGTGGTTTTCCCAATATTTGAAGAAAACACTATAATGTGAACCAAATTAAGATTGAGATAGATAACGGAATCACTCACGGACACCCGGAAGTTTGAAGGATTGGATTGAACGACAAGCCGTCACTGTTGAGGCCTCGGTTGCCTATACTCAATCCCAAAACGGTGCGGCCGAACCCTCGGGGAAGGCCGTGAAGACAAAGTAAAGCTCAGGAGTACACGAGCTAGCGAGATCCACTGCGTCAGAGTTCGCCAAAAGCTAAATAATCCCCAGTCAGTAGTATACAGAACAGAGTCAGATAGACCGTGAGCAAGATACTTTGCCAGTCCAGAATTGTGAGAGAACTGCTTTTGACACGTCTGAAGTATGCTGCTTGTTGGCTTTGTTCATAAAGCGTATGATATGTCAAAACACGTCTGGCCTCATGTAATTGTTTCGCCAAATCTTCATTGATGAGGATAATACTGTCCTCCCAAGGGCGAAGTAGCTTAGGTAGCAATGCGATATGGTCCACGGGTTGACAACTTGTACGTAGATCTAGGATTCAACCCGCCTAGGGTTCGCACAGAAATAGCAGCCGATCTGGCTTTGGCCTTGGTCGTCCTCATGATAGGTTTGCTTTCAAGAGATGATACATTGATATGAAGTTGGGCGCTTTCTAATGTTGTCTTTGAAAGCAGATGAAGCGTGGTAGAACGTTGTCCAGATATGAATGAATGCACCTCGTAGGCACGATCTCGAAAGGTTGCAATTAAAATCACACTGGGAACGTTGGTTTACTGGAAGCAGAAGCCCGGTTAGGGTTTAGACGAGTCGGACCGGCGCGCCGAGGAATGTTTGTATGGCGATCATCATCATCCGCAGCCCTAAAGTATTGGCCAAAATACATGCAAACAATAACGCGCCTTCCAAATGCGGTTGTTGACAACGCGTGGTACATTTGCTCATCGAATCTCTACACAATGAATTTTGATTGCTAACGGCAAGGGATTGGCTGCAGGCATAAGTATATCTAACTTGCATTTCGATACCGAAACCTTTTAACTCGAGGATCTGGGAATCATTCGATCCTACCTAGGTACCCCGAGTTGCTGGTAGGGGCTTATTTTCTGACTTGTTGCTTGATGTTTATCTTCTTTTCCGGTTTCTTTACTTTGCTTGCCAGCCAAAATGTTTCACAAAATGGCCCCTTCCAGCCAATTGATGTTGCCCTTGGCCGTCATGGCGACTCTGGCGCTCAGTGCCCGTGTACATTTCGACCTCGAACTTACATGGGGCCTCGGAGCACCCAATGGACAGGAAAGAGATATGATCTTCATCAACGGGCAGTTTCCAGGACCTCCATTGATTGTAGATGAGGGCGACGATGTTACAGTGAGGGTGAAGAACAATTTACCGTTCAATACTACAGTGCATTTCCATGGAATTGAGTACGATCACATCTCTCCTTACTCTCCTTAACCGACTTTTCTAATAATAACTATTTGTCATACAGGCAGAAGGATACAGCGTGGGCAGATGGGGTACCTGGTCTGACGCAGTGGGCTATTCTGCCAGAGAAATCTTTGTATATCAGTGGCACGCCAGTAAATATCGCCTCTCTTTTCCTCCCTTCCTCAGGCTGACCTTTGACTGACGGCCAAACAGCATCTTACGGCACCTATTTCTATCATGCTCACGACCTCATGCAGTTGCAGGATGGTTTATATGGAGCAGTCCATATCCGGTAAGCAGCTTAATATTCCTGGTGGAATGCTTCGCCAATTGAACTTTGTCTGACGCATAATGCAGACCATCTCCACAAAGAGAGCGTCCTTTCTCGATGATTACAACGGATGAAGACGAGCTAAAAGCCATAAAAAGGCGGAGCATGATGCTGAACTTATCGTCGTTTCTGATTGGAGTCAATATACCTCTACTGACTATATGGATGCACTGAAGCAAACAGGCTATGACATTTTGTATGGAATCCCCATCCCTTGCGTTGTATATTTCCTAATTTAACTTTCTCCGCGATTTATACCCTTCTCGATGCATTGGTGCCAATATGTCGATACTAACAAAGTTACCTGCAGCTGTATGGACAGTGTGTTGATTCAAGGCAAGGGCGCCGTCTACTGTCCTCCGCAGTCGGAATTGACCTCTCTGATGCCTGAATCCGTTAAGCGTGTTCTTCAGGCAAATGTAACGGACAAGGGATGTCTCCCATTTGTAACTGGCATCCAAGGCCTCTGGGAACACCACCCAGAGAAGCTTCCTGCCCACCTTAATGCTGGCTGTGTCCCTAGCAATGGGTACACAGCGGTCATAGAAGTTGACCCAGCTCATGGATGGGCTAGTCTCAATTTTATCGGCGCAGCTAGCGAGAAAGCCCTGGTTGTTTCCGTTGATGAACATCCAATGTGGATTTACGAGGTCGACGGCAGATACATAGAGCCTCAATATGTTGATACTTTTGAGTTCTACAATGGCGAGCGTTACGCTGCCCTCATTAAACTGGACAAGGAGCCAGCCAACTACAATATAACCATCGCCGATACAGGTGGTAACCAGATAATTGCGGGCTACGCGACTTTGCAGTACGCCGGTGGGGAGAACAGCACACGGCAATCTGTGCCCTACCTCAACTACGGAGGTCAAGCTACCTCACCGAATGTTACTGCACTGAATGTCACCAACTTACCTCCTTTTCCACCGATACTCCCTGCTCCGAAGGCAGATGACTTCTATATCTTGAATTTATCCCGCATAAATTCGTCCTGGGAATGGTCTCTCGGCGGCACTGCGTTCTTTCCAGCCGATCTGGATAGCATGGAACCTGTCCTATACAACAAGGAATCTCCAGGACTCGACAACGCTCTCAAAATTACCACCAGGAACAACACCTGGGTCGACATCGTCTACCAATTGCGTCTGGGAGATGCATCAGTCACCCCGTTCAGCCCCTCATCCAATTCACAAACATTCGAACAAGATGTTCTTGATGGGCGCTGGACAGGGAACCTTCAACTGGTCTTCCGTTGACGAGGGAATCGCTGAAAGTCCTCAAAATTTCTTCACTGAGAAGCCTGTGTATCGGGACACGGTCGTTACCTCGCCTAAAGGGGAGTCGTGGCTCGCAATAAGGTACTTCGTGCAGAACCCCGGCCCATTTTTGCTCCATTGTCACATGGAAACGCACTTAATGTCTGGCATGGGTATGGTGCTGTTGGATGGCTACGATGTCTGGGAAGATATCAAGAATGATTCTTGGTTGGATCCTTGTTAATGTGTTATTTGTATTCTTGCTCTTGCCATTCGTTTTCTTGTTTCTTTCTTCTTGCAAAGGATACGATGGCTTTTTCAGTAATCATGGTTCTACGGTTATGCATTTCGAAATGTTTCATTTTTATTTCTATTTTTATTTCCATTGCCGTTCCTGTTAGTTTTACGCATAGAGATATGAATGGTTATCAACCTATTAATATACCCTAATGGATAAGACTTTTCAGATTACTTTTGTAGAAAAATCCTAGGCATTCAAATGATATAGAAAATAGACTCCGTATGACCAGAAAATCAAAAGCTATCTGCGTATCACGTGAATAGACTGAAGACTAGAAGTCTTATCCTCGGAGTTTACCTATGTACTGGATAAGACTCAAGGAATATATAGGTACTTGGAGATAGGTCTTTGGAAAATCAACTTGTAACTGCTATTAAGTGAAATTATTATCTATCCTGTACCAAATATAACCCTAAAATATTATAAACATCCGGAACATACCTAGGCATACCATCAGAGCACCAAGAAAACACTTTTTAGTAAGGAACGACGACACGTTGAGGCTGAATGAGAGAGCAGAAGAAACAAAAGAGTATTAACACCGACATACCCAAAATGGGAGTAACTAATAGAGAAAACAAAATGGTACAATTAAAAGCGTTCTTAATGAAATCAGACAATCCCCGTGCTCCCGCACCATCCATCATTGTGAAGTGATTGGCATTCGCTATAGTCTCAATGACGGCGACCTTGTTCTTGCCAACCAACGTGTCCCAGCCATTGGGACCAAAGTCGGTACGATCGTTTAGCAACCAAAGCATTTCCCTGGGATCTCGACTGCCGTCATCAGGTGGTGCAGGACGAGGATCTCCGGGCTTACCACAAACGCCGTCCCTGGCCCAGATGAGATAGGCCTTGGGGAGACGACTTTCGTACTGCGGATCGTTGCTTGGGAATGGAACCGCCTTGTACAAGTCGAGTGCGTCGATGAAAGCGAGGAAATGAGGCAGAAGCCACTCTGGTGGAGGCTTCTCGCCATCGCCGAAAATCTTCATGTCGTCGAAGAATTTGTACAGGCGTGGTGGGAGCTTTCGAGACCGATTGGGAATGGCGAGTCTAGTAGGAAAAGCCTCTCTACCGTCTCACCCTGCTCGATGACAAGCTGACGAGCTGCATCGTAAGCGCAGATTCCTCCTGCGGACCATCCGCCCACGTTATACGGGCCTTTGGGCTGACGACGTTGCATCTCGGCCACGTAAGAGGCTGTGAGATCCTGAAGTGCGCAGTTTAGCTTCTCTGGAGTCTTCATATACGGACAGTTCAACCCGTAAACACAGACGTCGGATGAGATCTTAGGAATAGTTGCATATGACGTAGCCGAGCCAGAACCGTCGGGGAAGAGAAACAGCGTATATTTAGCTGTCTTGGGACTCCCCTGAAGAAGAATAGACGTGGCCGGGGGTGTCTGAGCTTAGAAGATAACACCTCCGGTTTCAATTCTGTTGCCGGAGGCAACGCTACTGCAGTCTGCTGTGGAGCGGGAGCTTTTGGCTTCAAGTCAAGCGTGACTTCGACGTGACCCAATGTTGGATTCTCAATAAAGAACTCCGACGGTAGATCTAGGCCAAGTGATTCACGCAGCCTTCCAAGTACTGTCAAGGAAAGCAATGAATCCATACCCATCTCATTGAGATTGGACTCCTCGGTAAGCTCTTCTGGAGAAACACCGATCTCCTCAAGCAAAATTTGGCGGATAGCAACTAGGGTTTTATCCTCTCCCTGGCCTGAAGCAGCCTTCATATGTGTAGCAAAGTCTCCAGGGGTTCCGGGAGTAGGTGGCTCCGAAGCCGAACCGAAGTCGTCAAATACGGATGAGTCTGAAGAGGATTCGCTACTATCCATTGGAGCTGCAGTCTGTATCAGCATTTGCTTGAAATCTTTACTGTAGGACAATCCATGAACACGCTAGATTCAAGGTCGAGGCTGAGCTCTTCCCGGAATTTGCCAGTGATAGTCAAGGAAAGCAGTGAGTCAACGCCGTAGTCAGCGAAAACAAGCTCGTCTGAAAGTTCTGCCTCCGACAGTCCAACTTCCTCGGCCAGTATCTTGAAAGCTTGTACGAGGACACTTGGAGCGGTGGTCTTCGGCTTGACTGCCTTGGCAATGGGCTTCGCCTTTGACACATTGACAGGAGCAGGAATAGGTGCCTTTTCTGACGGCCTTGAAGCTGCCTGTGCACCCCTTGGTGGCGGAAGGACAGTGTTGAGAATCTTGCGTGGCACTCCTTGGAACTGTAGAATCGCCAGTTAGCTTCTTCTGCTCACAGCTAATATCCAGGATTAGCGAGAGACCTAAATTATACGTACCTTGACACCGCCGTAAACAGCTATTATTTCGTCTTCTTCAAAGACGTAAACGTCTCCGGCATAAATGGTCCCTTGCCAGGGTTGCATTTTCACATAGGTACGGTAGGACGAATCAGCAGAAAACTTCTTTGCACAACGCATCGAATCCCACCCATGGTTGACATAGACATAATTGACCGAGTCAGTGGCATCGTTTGCATTCATGGTAAACCCAGTAATGTGTCCTAAGCTGTCAATCCAGAATGGGTTGCGGTGGAAGTTGGCTGCCTCAGCTTGGAATTTGACTAGAGCAGTGGCTTCGTATTGTTCGCTGTCCAGGATGACTTCTCGCATTGATTTGTAATTTTTGTCATAGTCAACCAGAGCCCCGAATAGCTTGTAGACCATTCCAGGGCTGCTTATTGCTGTCGCCCTTGGATGCGCTTTCGAACAGCCGATCGACACTTCTGCGAATGAGGTATGTATAGCGCTTCCACTCTTCTCGCGCGGCCTCAGTATCAAATAGCTTTATAACGCAACTCGCGTGACCTGTGATCTTCTTTCCTTCCGAAGTGACAGAGTAGATCTGCATTGACACCTGGCGTGCGAACCAATCTGCAGTGGCAGCCGCGCGGAAAAGCTGTGGCCCTGCATTCTTATAGATCAGAGGCTTCGGGACAGCCATGTTGGCAACATCTAATCCGATACCTTTGAACTCAGGCTTATAGTTATCAACAAGATACTCTCCCAACGTCTGGGCAATATCGGCATATAGAGATGAAGGGCAAAGTGGTGTCCCGTTCACCTTGTGACCCTGAATCACAGGGCATAAAAGGGGATCAGAAATATCAGTTTCGCTGATAACACTTGCTTTGGTCGCATCGCCAGTGCTCTCAATAATCCTATGCACTGAAATTGTGAGGTTGGGACGAGCAGCGTTCGAAATTTGAGGTAATGAGTTATCGCCCTTGGTTAGACAGAAGTCATTCTTGTAATACAGCCAGTAATTCTTATTGTCCCAGCTGTAGGCAGGCAAGTGAAGAACCTCGTGGCGATTTTTGAAGTCTTGGTGATATTCTTTCCATTGAACTTCAATCCCAGCCAAGTACACAGATGTTAAGCTTTGAGACAGCACCTTCCATGAATCTTCATTTCGGCGGAGTGAAGCAACGGTATTTGTCTGTGGACCAAGAGTAGATTTGATCATACCGGAACACACTGTATGAGAGCCGATTTCAATCCAAACGGTCTTGTCCGTCGTGAGTTTGGCATGCCGAGAGGCCTCAATAGCCCCGAGGAAGTTAACGGTCTCCCGACAGTGACGACTAAGATACTTGCCACCGAGTTGCTCATAATTGGTCTCGTTGATAACTTCCCCTAGAAGAGGAGATACAAGAGGAATAGAAGGTTTGCGGAATTTCACCCCTTAGCAACGTCGGTGAGCCTCTCCAGAATTGGTTCAACTTGAGCAGAGTGGAATGCAAAGGGCACTTTCAGTTTTGTTGCTTTAATTCCTGCAGCAACAAGCTGTTCGAGGAGAACATCAATATTCTGGTTTGTAGCACTAATGACGGTCTCTCCCGGAGCATTAATGCAAGCCACTTCGTGTACTCCTGGGTTAAGAAAAGGAGTTACTTCACCCACGGCAGACCGCACTGCGAGCATCGCATGTGTTCCAATCTTGCATTTCTCTTCCAAAAGCTGAGCGCGGCGGCCACACAAGTAAATAGTGTCAAATGCCGTCAAGGCTCCTGAGACATATAGAGCAGCATACTCCGAGGCTATGGCCCATTACAAAGGTGGGACGAGCGTCCCAGGACACCCACAGATTTGCCAATGCCATTTGCATACATGTTGTTCCCAGCTGTGTGATAACAGGGCTTAACTCTTCAATTGGCGAACTGCCGTCGATCAAGGGAGAAAAGATGGGAATCCGTGGCTCTGAGCAATTCCATCGAAACGAAGAATATCAGAGCGGAATTCTGAGAAGCTCTCGAAAATTGCTGACCCATACCGGCATACTGAGCACCCTGTCCGGTGAAGACGAAACCGATACTTGGAGCTACAGCTGGAGCCGGGCTGATGGTCTCTGTGCTGGTTGCCGTACGGAGAGCATCTTGAATATCGGATATCTTTGAACCAGACACCATAACCCGGAAAGGGTGGTGAATGCGTCGAGCAGTAGTGGTGTAAGACAGCTTGGCCAGAAATTCATCCTCTTTCATGTTTGAAGCATTCTTACGAATATATTCCACCAAGTTATTTATGTTAGTTTTGAGCGAATTCTGAGATCTGGCGGAGACAGCGACTAGGTGCATTGAGCGTGGATCATTGACAGCAGCTTGAACTTGAGAAGCTGGTCCATCCTCCAAAAGCAAGGCAGTATTGCCACCAGCGGCCGAAAAG
This sequence comes from Talaromyces trachyspermus, assembly GCA_020137715.1. Classification (NCBI taxonomy): domain Eukaryota; kingdom Fungi; phylum Ascomycota; class Eurotiomycetes; order Eurotiales; family Trichocomaceae; genus Talaromyces; species Talaromyces trachyspermus. Next base: position 5,427,526 of record JACGXQ010000015.1, on the reverse strand, counting down.
TTGTTCAGAAAGCATCTGCGTAATCCCGACGCTGGCTTAATCCACGGAGTAGGTTTGAAAGCAATGTGGACATTTCGCTCCTTGAAGTCCGTGGGAAAGTTGTGGTTGATCTTTGTTTTGATACCACAGTGTGGAGGAATTGTATTCTTACGCATCATTAGCAGCACTTTAACCAAAGCAGAAACACCAGAGGCTGATTCTCCATGGCCAATATTCGCCTTTGCTGATCCGAGATAGAGTGTCTGTTCGGGCTTGCGACTGTAATCAGAAGCAAATGTGTCAAGCACCGATTTCATCTCTACTGCATCTCCAGCTTGCGTGCCCGTTCCATGCATTTCAATGTAGCTAACATCGTGTGGATGGACGTTGGCTTCATTGAGAAGTTTATCAAAGATGAAAGCCTGGGCACCAGCATGCGGCCGAGTCATTGAAACCGCCTCGGCGGAGTGGTTGGTATAAGCTCCTACAATCACAGCCTGAATGGGATCCTTGTCGGCGATAGCATCTTCGAGCCTCTTGAGTACAACGGTACCTACACCGTCCGCACGACAGTAGCCATCAGCTCCGTCGTCGAAAGTGTTGCAGTTACCCGTACGAGAGAGGAAGTGACCTCGGTCAAGACCAGCATGATTATCAGGGTTTGTGAGGATATTTGTGCCTCCGGCGATGGCAGTATCACAGTCATTTTTCCATAATGAATTACACGCCATATGGATGGCTGCCAAACTGGATGAGCAAGCGGTGTCCACGCTCACACTAGGTCCACTGAATTTGAAATGGTAGTTAATGCGACCAGGGGTGAATGCTCGGTTTCCACCGGGAATGAAATAGGTGTCGATGTCTTGACCACTATTTATCTCGCGATAATCATCACTGGTCATGCCATAGAAGATACCGACGCGGTCCCGCTGTGTAGAAGGGGTAGAGTCTGGCACAAAGCCTGCCATTTCCAATGCTTCATATGCAGTGACCAATGCCAGTCGCTGGCCGGGGTCTGCCTGAAGCGCCTCTCTTGGCGACATGTTGAAGAATCGCGGGTCGAAAAGACCAGGCTCGTTGATCCAACAGCCATAGGGAACTTGACTGGTGTTTCGCTTTTCCCAGTCACATCGACATGAGTCTTCCAGTTCCACCGGTCCGGGGAACTTCTCTGTGAACATCAAGGCCCTGGTAGAGGAGATCCCAGAACTTTTCCGGACTGTCTGATTCTGGAAATCTTCCCGAAAGACCGATGATGGCAATCTTCGACTGCTCGGCCCTTCCAGTGTTACTCTGCTGATTTTCAGTGTTCGACGTGTTCATAAAGCGTTTTCCAACATGACTTCTGAAATTCCAGCGCGCTTCAGTGCTGACGCAATTCCTGAAGAAGCAGAGGTCGCCACAGGAACAATAGTACATTTAGAAACCGAAGAAGATTTTATGATCGAAGTGTAGCCATCGAGAACTTTGTCCCAGCAGAGTTGTCTCAAAAGAATCTCTTCTACGGCAACTTTCAGCAAGCCCTCAAAATTTTCAGCAATAATTTCACGGCCACTATTGCTAGATAGGATGGGAATTCGAGAAGTATAGCCCTTGAAAGAACCGCTTGTTGAGGTTTTCAGTGCCCATTGTACATCATCCTGCCCATAGAGGTGAGGTGCATGAAAAGGTGCGTGAACTGGCACTTTGAGCGGCTTGGTGGCCTTCCCCAACTGAGAGTTAATGAACTCTTCAAGTACAAGAGGTGGTGCGCTGATGGTCAGACCATTGTAGCTGACCGCGCTAACGTAAGGGCGAGATGAAGGGGAAGTCCCTGAGCAAGTTAATGTTAACATTAAGTCTCAACCATCTAGCTATGATCATAACGTACCTTCTTGACAGAAAACTCATCGATCATATCGAGGGCCTTATCCTCAGTTAGGCTTGAGATTACAGCGGACCAGCTCTGGGACTGGCCGCCATACTGACCGACATATTCGCGGACTTTGAAGGTACACAGCCCAAGCCTGAGAGCAACGACCACGGCCTCAACGGCAACTGGGATAAGCTCACCAATTGTCCTTGAGGAAGCTATTGCTGCAGATGCTAGAAGACCAGTGCACAGTCCAATCACATAGCTTTCCGACTCTACTGGGTAGACTTGGCCTCCATCTCCATAGTAGCTGGTACTAATTAGAAAAACGAATATCTTACTTTTGAGCGAGTATTCTCACCTGATAAACGATGCCAGCTGGTAAATAGTAGTCAAAGCACTCTCGAGGGCAGGATTTGGACCTGATTCACGATATCTCGAAAGTAAACTAACAATGCTGGTGAAACGAGGGAACTTCCGACGGTCAGATGGCGGAAGCTGGGTGATCTCATGGCGCAAAGCATAGAAGCATCTTTCTAGGAAAGAAGTTACAAAACTGTTGCTTTTGCCTGGATGAGACGTCGGAGACCAGAGTCGAACTCGCTAGTTTGGTCACCAAAGATATAAGCCCAGGTCGCCGAGCCCATCACGGCTCGTCTAGTCTGTGGCTGCTAGGACGGTTATTTGTATATGCCAATCAGTTGATGCCTTTTCTTCGGGTTTGCTTGATTAAAGAATGTGGTTTGTCGACAGGCAATTGCTGACGCCGACGAAGATTGTACACGAAGAATTTTGAAAGGCGTTTATTGTCATGAGTAGAATTATTTTTCCTGCTTTAGACTTAGTCAAGTTGGCCTTTATGTCCCGGACATATGTACAACCCTGGCTACAAATCATGAAAAGGCATCGATGACGTTAGGTGAGACGACGTTGCAAGCGGCAGCGTGCATTTACAGATTCTAGAATTGTGAGATTCCCTGATTGAGACATGAAAAGGCGGTATGGTGCTGAATTAGGAAGTTAGCGCCAGGAAGCTCTGTAGAAAACAATACATAACTCGCCTCCGATTTGCGGCAATGTGGATAACCTCGACCTGCCAGATACCACCGTTACGATGAAAAGCCAGCGGACCAGGACCACCAACGGTGATCCACAGACCGAGTCCATATAGATCAGACTTTCTACATTTGCCAAAGCTTTTAGCCCATCAAGAGTTCTTTGGTAAACGCAGCCACAGCCGTGCTGATGCATGATCGGTGGGCCACATGGGCCTTAATCTTGCATGACCTGGAAGATCTAATTGATCTGCCTAATCAAAGTGACAAGCAAAGCTAGGTCGAGGGGAACGGTAGGAGACGGTTCATTAGAAAGTGATGTTCAATTGTGCTGAAATTAGTTGTCCGCAAGCGGCGAGGAAGAGAATTGTCGTTGAGGAATGAAAATTTCGGTAATTAATACGCTACATCCAGTGGTAGTTGCCGGTAATTACGCCGCTAATATCGCATAAGTAGCGCCAATGACACGTGCTATTCCGTTGCCCTATTTATCTATCCATTGGTGAAAACAGCCAAATGCTACCTGCCCTTATCCTTGGCTGGATGGCTGCAAGAAAGAGTTGAGGTGAATTTATGGCAGGGTGCGTGACGTCAATGACTGATTTCTTCAAGGATCTAATACGTACTTGAAATCCTATCGAGCATTCGCGCTTTGATATGTATTTAGAGCGATCCCCAGGATGCAGTTTATCCAGATATCGAGGCTAGGGACAAACAATTTTGCAAATTATGTGTTCCTCAAATGAAGAACGTATGTGGCCGAAAATAGGAGAAGCTACACCTAGTGTTCGAATACTCACCACAGCTTCATAAGTTTCAGTCAGAGAGTCTGCTGGCGTTCACTGACCACCGCAGTTGAACTGAAGCCACTCAGAAACAGACCAAATATCCTTTATTACGGACATGCATTTGTTATTTAAGCCCTGGGATGCAGACAATATAGCATGGAGTGGGTAACGGTTGAACAAAACCTGATTGAGGATGTGATTCACACACAGCTTCACGGCATGATCATATACATAATCTCAGAGCAGGATTCTGCCATTCATCAAAGAGGCTGTCCCACATTGTGAATGATATAAATAGACTTCGCCAGAGCGTTGGCGTAGCACGTCCTCTGAGATGTGGTGCTGTTTCCGCATTTGGCAATGTACTTCTGCAACCGGAGTGCTAAACCTACCGGAGTGCTAAACCTGAAGACGTCAGCATAAAACAGATGTATCAAGAAAATAATATCGGGTACTACCAATAATGTTCCTAGAACGTGTTACTAAAATGGCACGTTGCATTCCAAGAGATTTGTGTCCAAAGGGGTAAATACCAAGTGCATTGCTCTTCATATGGGACAACGATCGGTATATGGGGCGTGTATAGCGACTAATACAGTACATGATTTGTCGTCTATCCAAGCTTACCCATTCAAAGGAATGCGAGGCTCCACCGCGCGATGGTCTGCCCGCAATCAACATGTTCTTTCATTCTCTCTCTCTTCGTGCAGCAGGGAGCTTTCCGGCTAATCTTGTAAAATGCAAGCAAATGGCTTAATGTGCGTGAGAGTACTTTGAGTGAATCCTGAAATCTCATTAATAGCGAAAATCGAAACATAGTTAGCGACTGCTTTCGATGTGAATCCGAGGACACTAATGCTCGTGGACAACCATGGCTAGCAGCGGAGCATCAACTTGTCGTCGTACCAAAAAGTACTATTCCAAGAGAGAGACGCAAAGAAATCGTTCCACTGTACTGTATATTTCCCGAAGTTCGTTTTCCCTTATCCTTTTTGTTGGAAACTGCTGCCAGTGTAGAATGACTTGACTGAAGCCGCAGCAGCGTATGGAGCGGAGTTCCTCCCCAGCGCACAGCAAGATGTACTCAGAGCAGCGCGATAGGCACAAACTGAGTGTTGAATTGCTCTCGTCAGTAGTACGTACTGTAGCAGTAAAGGAAATTCCGTGTGGAATGAGGAAATGCAAGCCATTCCCGTCGACGCGCGGAGAAGACGTTGAGGTTAAGCTTATCGATAGACAACACCGCGCTAAACCCGAACAGGCTCAGCGTAAACACTGGGCACAAACATCGGACATCCAATCCAAACACGGCAACACTCGCGCTCTCCTCCTCCTCTGCCTCACCGACTTCGCTACCTAACCAAGGCCTGGTGCATGAGCCTGGCCTCAACTGTTTCTGTCCGACTTGTCTGCCGATCGGTTACAGAACAGCAGATGAGCTGCGTGCGGACAGCCGTTCTCTCGTAGGCGATCGCTCACTATTATCTTTGTCATTGTATTTTCGCCCTTCTTGTCAGCTCCGTCGCTCACTTGCGCCCAGACGTTGACAGCAACAAACGCTGACTCTCGTTTCCAATCGCTTTTAGCGTCCTATGTTCTGAGTCGCAGTGCTCCATTTTGCACGGTGTCAACTGACGTTGGCACTTCAGCGCCGGGTTTTCTTCAGATCGTGTCACAGTGTAATTCGAAGCGCTTGCCATGGCGCCCGATCCGCCGTCGTTGCCTACCAAGTTCCCATGCTGGTGCCGAGCAGTATACTCATGGGGAGGGAATCGAAAAATGATCTCGGATTTGTGGAGGGGATCTTATAGAATGCCTGAACGCTGGAGACGGGTCGTGGTGGACGGGACGCTTGTTCCGCGACAAGAGGATGATGGGCTTTTTCCCTTCAAACTTTGTCGTTGTGCTAGGAGACGACTTCGTTCCTGTGAGTCGATCTACGACAGACGTTTTGGCGCGAAATGACAGTGCGGATTCTCGCACTATCAAGAAGCAACGAACTGTTTTCAGGAAACCATTTCAAGCACACAAAGAGGCAGTCACCCCCGGAGAAGCGAATCGCCGAGCCAAGGAAAGACTCTCGGAGACTCCCTCCACAGCAACGTCGCGAGAAAATACACCTCCACGTTCAACTATACCCCAGAGACCTCCTCGGACCCCGGCAACTGCTTTTCGAGCCCGCAGCACGCTGGCAAGATCGCCGTCGCGAATTGTGTCTCCAAGTCCTGCGGCTAATACCCCTGTTCGGTCTCCCTTGCCTCCAAGTAATGCCAATTCCCTGTCACGATCCCCTTCATATGCAGTGCCCACAGATACGGTGCCTGCAGATGTCTCCCAGCCATCTCCTGTCCGAGAAGAATCTCCTCCACCCCCACCTCCTCCTCCTCATCGCGTAGCAGTAAGGAGTCAGGGTCATCGTGTAAGTATGCCACCGCCTGCGCCGATAGAAATGAACGACCGATACGCTATATTCTCCAAAACTCCACCTCCCGAAGACGCACCCGCTTCACCAGCCGGGTTGTCACCTGGACAGTCCCCAGCAGGCCAATCTTCAATCGGTTTCGGTAATACCCCGTCACCCTTACGGGATGCAATGGAAGACGTGATGACCTCCTTGCAAGACATGGGCATTCCTCGTGGTGCTCCATCTCCGTCGCCAGCTCCGCAGTTTTCCAACCCCTGGTCGCCGGATGCATATGACGAGTTGCGCGCTACTAGTCCACAGCCAATTCGCGCGCGAGCTAATACGTCCTTGGGCTTTGGTCCAAATCAAGAACCAAATCTCGACGATGAAGAGAGTGTTTACAGTAGTCAGCATTCTCATGACCAGCGACACCAAGAGGGGCCTCCCAATTCAACAACTATGTGCTGCGAATGGAGAATCGGTTAAAACAACTGCACAATCAATCTGATCGTTCCAGCCAGGATGATGAAAATGACATCGGCCCACCACCTCCACCGAAGCAACATGATCACCAATTTAGACGTGACTCAATTCCCGTCTCCCGTCCTCAGCTGCGAGGCCGCAAATCAGCAACGGAACTGAGTAAACAATTCTTAAATCGTACAATGACCAACAAATCGAGCACAACCAATTCATCTAGCGGCGTTCAGAGCACGTTTACCGCGGATACAAACAGTACAAATACCACAGTCAGCCTGATGAGCGGCACATCAGCAGGCCAGTTCAGTGCAACAAGTGCAGGAAGCTTTGCAAGGCATGCGAAATGGGGCAGTTTCTCGGCTGAGAGGCCAACAACGGCGACAGATGGTTTGAATAAGGGTGTTTTCAGCGATGTTGATCGACCAATAACTCCAATCAGTGGCATTTCATACCATTCTAGCCATAATACTTCAAGACAGGGAGCCCAATCAGCTGTACCGTGGTCGCCTGGCAAAGACATCAATAACTCTCCAGGTGTCTTTGGTGGTCTTTCTACACCTAAAGTGAAAAAGAGTGGGTTTTGAAACGATTCCTCGACTCTGCTAAAACTGGCGCTGCAACTGCTAGAAGCAGCATTCAGATGTCACAAAGTGGAGGATCTCCATCACCCACAAAACATCGATTCACTCAGTCATTTGGCTCATCGCGTAACGCGGAAAATACTGGTTTTCGAGACACCGAATTGGGAGGCAATAGTCCCATTGATTGGGTGCAGATTCGACGGGATGTAAATCGTGCGAGTACACCAAGCCGAAATGAGCGAGTCGAGCGCGCCGAGCGATGCCAAATGATGGACCACCCTGTCATTTACTCTGTGGAAGAGCTTCAAGAGACGGCTGAAGGGGACGAGAGCATTGACGGCCTTCCACTAAGCGAACCTACCAACTGGGCGGCTATCAATCTTGGGCTAGTTGACAAAAGCGCTCGCTTCATCAACAACCTTCCACCCTTGACAAACGCCGCTAGTTTAGCTCAAGGCTATGTTTGCCGGCCTTATAAGAGCGATGTGCAGCGCCTGCGGGCCATTTTACTTGGGTCAGCGAAAAGATTGCATGGGAGGAACCCGTGGACGAAAATGAGGTGGACTTGAAAAGAGTGATCAATATGAAACGTGGGAGTGCTCAGGAGGTTGCCTTTCTCATCAAGGAGATGTGCTCAGCTGTTGGATTACATGCTGATGTCATTAGAGGCTATCTGAAAAGCCCGGGGAACTTTTGGACTTGAATGCTTTGTCTCGGCCGAACCACTGGTGGAATGCTATATTGATTGACGGCGAATGGCGGATCATGGACTGCTCTCTGGCAGGCCCAACGAACCCTAAGCGTAGTCAAATAGTGACCACAGCTTCTCACTATGCCGAAAGCTGGTACTTCCTTGCTCGACCTCTAGAAATTTGTTACACGCATATACCTCTACATCCGGAAGAACAACACATTTGCCCTCCCATTTCTCCAGATGTTCTCTTGGCTCTTCCTACCGTCAGCCCAGCGTTTTTCAAGAATTCGATGCAAATGCCGGATTATGATACGAGTTTCTGTCGCCTGGAAGGTCTAGACGTTCTGCAGTTACGCATTCTGGTGCCTCCTGACGTTGAATGCGTCGCTGAAGTAGAAGCTCCAGCTTTCGCTCGTGATCCCGATGGTGACTGGTTCGAAAGCGGAGATGTTGTGCGCAAACGTGCGATTGCGCAACCGGACTGGATTCGTGGTCAGAAACGTTTCACCGTCAAGGCTCTCCTACCTGGTGACGAAGGACAAGGAGTGCTCAAGATCTATGCTGGCAAAAGGGATTGATGCATTCAAACAGGGATATCCCCATCCTCTAGCAGCCACATTACCAATTCTTCACACTGGAGAAAACCCGCCGTACGAATTCCTGCTACGACACCCAACGCCACATGCGCAGCGACATGACCTCTACGTCATTCAACCACAGTGCGGAAGGCTGGCTATCAACAACACGTTCGTGTTTGCCGTCCGTCAACATCCTGCAACACCTTTTTCAAAGTCGAGCAGCGGTGAGATCCCTACCGACGGACGTGCGTCGCCAATAATGCGCCCTTCTAGTGCCATGAGTATGGTGTCTAGTAGTTACGGAGGTTCGGTAGCTTCTACCACGTCCCTGGATGGCTTTACCGCAAATACATCTGTCGTGTCATCGAACAAGTCAACATCGAATCCCCACCGAGAGAAGCCCGCTAAACTGGCAATACAATCACCATCCGGGAAAATACTGCGTTTGATGCGCAAGGCAGACCACATGCTTGGCACGAGTAATAATAATCCCGACTCTTTGACTGAGGGCACACCGGACGGCAGTGTATGGGAGACAGTTATAAAGGTTGGAGAGCGAGGCGTTTGGCGTGGTCTTGTCTTGGCTGATCGCAGCGCGCGTTGGTGCGTGTTCTGCGAGTGGGAGTGCTATTGATCTTATATTAATATGCATGTCGGAGGCGTCGTCCTTTTGTTTTTGCTCTCACAAAATATGATACTATAGAGGTCATCTTTTCTTTGCTTTTTGTTTCATTTTCCTTTTTTGCAGATTTCTTTATTTATCTCTTTTCCATTTTTGTTTTCCTTGTTATCTTGTTTTCTTTTGCAATCCCAAATTTCTTGCGCCTTTGTTGTTGTTACTTTTCATAGACCGGCCAGAGACGGCGTTGACAGAGCGAATTCAGTTGTCTATTCATCATTGCAATAGCGGCATCGTTTGAATGGGGTGTACTCTTTCTTCTCATTTATGTTTTTGTTTCATATGTTGGGATGCATCAATCTTCGTGTCCATTCTTGGTCCTTGGTACAGAGACCACTCGATCCAACCTTGTGCTCAATCGTCTGTTTCCAAGGGTTGTATTTATAAAAATGTGAAGAACAAGATTTCAATATTCAACGCTCAATACACCTACCTAGGTAGTTGTTGCACAGGATGTATATATTAGCTGCTAATCGCCTCCCTCAACAATGGCGCGACTTGTTTCCTACTCTTAGCTAGATTTCCCTGTTTCCAAACAAACAAATTCCCCGTATATTCTTGACTGCCTTCAGCAGGGAAGTCCTTCCATTTCTGCAAGTCCAATTGGCTCTTTGCAGTGCTTGTGAATTTTGGATATATGCCTCGGAGTAACCACTATTGAGTCCCCAAACAAGGAGCTCTCTTGCAAAACGTCCTGCGTCTTCGCCATTGGTTTCTTCTAACGTAAATGCCGTCATTACAGATGCTATATCAAGATGTTTCTCGGTCGCGAATCTCTTCAGTTTATTCAAAACGGCTTCAGGTTCTGATCCTTCGTGTCTGATTTGTTGTCATCTTCTTCATTTGCCTTATGGATGATCCATTCCAGTGGACGTACAACACTAGCGATTCCGATGGCTCTTCTCTCGTTTGAAGTAGTCAACTCAACCCAGTCCTTATAGTCTCGGGCAAGGATCTCATCAACAGTGAGCCAATCCAGACTATGAGCTTTTGCATAGCTGATTTGTTCAAAGAATGAATTTCGATTCCATTCCTTTCCAACACTGGGAGCGGAGGACGATGAAATTCTTTCCGTGAGAAATGAAACCGCTTCCCGATCGACATCGGTTACTTTCCTTCGGCTGTGAGGTTAGTGGTGTCAATCAGGATTGCTGCGAGAGCAAGTTTGGCAACTTCTATATCCCCATGATGGTCATCATCATCATGATCCTCGTCGTCATCACCGCGCTGCCGTCGCTCAGCTTCCAGAGCGGGCACTGATGGCCATAGCCCACGTTGTCGAATCTCACGAACGACTAGACTGGCACATGAGCCAGGACCGAGTTCGATAGCCCGCGGATTCCCTCTGGCAAACTTTCCAATGGAGGCACAAAGCCCTCGTCGACGTGATGATCGATGCATCCGGTGACGGAGAATGCAACAAGATCAGAAAGACCATCCATTGAGCCCTTCCCTTCTTCGCCTGATGATCCCTTATGCGGGAGACTGTTCCAGTCAACTAGGACGCAGTCAAGTTCCAATTTTGCGTTTTGGCCGTCACCCCGTTTGTCCTCTTTATCCGCAGCTGATAAAGCGCGTCGCGCAGATCGGCAACAGTGACTATGTGCTCTCTGAGCAATTGCACAATGCTATCTCCATCTGCATTCTTCTTCCTTTTACAGGCTTCGACGCAGATGTAGATTGTGAAGATGGGAGGGAAAGCTCCAAAGCACAAGCAAACTCGGGTCTTAGCCTCCTCAACTCTGGCCCACTGGGCACGTCCGGCAGATTTACTAGGGGTATGTAGCCTCGTTTATCCTTATCAATTCGCGAGAAGAAGTAGGAGTAGACAATGGCAGAGATCATAGAATCTAGGTCTGCAGACTGATTTCCCATCACATAAACCGGAGTGTGCGATGCTGCGCCATTTGTTTTCGTCGGCAGAAAGTGGCGGCGGGCGTGCTTCAGGAAGGGCAAAAGACCTGGAAAATGCGTGTTTGAGTGGCCCAGGTTTAAGTTAACATCTGGAGGCATTGCTGTGGCTCTGTCTGCACTGAGGTAATAGCACTCAGAAACGTTTGTCCAATGGATGGTTGATGAAGAGTAAATTATTGCGAGATGTCGGCTGATGTCATTCTACCTAGGTAAATAAATATCGAGGCCGCCTCCACACCTAAAACTTAAGGCATCGACTTTTCAGCTACATTCACAGAGATTGCTCGATTAAGACAATAGTAATACATTTCAAAAGATATCGATATATTGATACAAACATTCATGTAGATGCCCCTCCTCGCACACCAGAAAAGAACAGGAGGGATACCAAGCAATTAAAAGTCTGAGATGAAATCAGTCAGCTTTCAAACACAGCAAGACATCGTCAACGAAAGAGACAAAAGCAACAAAAACTGAACGAAGAGGGCATCATTCTGTCCTCGAACTCGGAGAAATTTTAAACGCCAAAGGAATTGTTTCTAGTTTCCACGCCCAACACCCAACGAAAAAGCGAATGCGCGGCCTAGTGTAAAGTCATTTCATATCGCGAGCATCCGAAAGCGAATTAAACGCCGAGATGCTGGTTTGGACCAGCCCCTAATATTTTACAGTAAATCTTCTCAGAAGTCATCTTCATCTTTATCGCGATCGTCCACATCATCTCCGGGACCGGATGTTTCGCCGCCATCAGCCTCATTATTGGAATCATGTCTTTCACTGCCGTTACTGACATCAAGAGCCTCCAGGGCTTCATTCGCGTGAGTGTTTTCCATTGGTTCAACTGCCTCAGGCTCTTCGTTGGTCAAGTCAGCAAAGACATCAGTTATCTCTTGGCGAGTTGGGCTGCTGCTGAAAGGATTTCCGGCACCAATGTCTACCCCAGAAGCACTCTCTTGCGGGTCTCGGAAAACAGAAGGTTCGCTAAATAACGGTTGGTCCACACTGCGTGGCGGCGAACGAGACTCAAAGGCTGAAGGCTGCCGAGGAAGAGTGTGAGAAAGGAAAGGAGAGCCAGGCTCGGGGTTGATGATAGTCTAAATGACGGACTGGAATCTTGACCAATATTAGCGTAGTCACCGGTGAAGAAGGGCGTAGACGAAGTTCCCAGGCCGGCTCCATTGCTTCCAGAGGCCTCCTCCTGATACTCAGTTGCTGTACCGCCATCTGCAGACTCCGGCGCCCGACTCGACTGCGATGCATCGACAGACTTGCGTTTGGTATGGTGGCTTGATTTTGGTCTGAGATGGGGTGGCAAATCTTCAACACGATCAACGCCTAACTGAGCCATTATCTTTTGACTCTTCGTTGGCCGGGGTTTACGTGTCGAAAGCGACTGCTCCAAAATCGGCGGCGGCTCTGGAGCCACCGGCGCCCATTTATGGATTTCCTGCCGAAAAAGTTCGTTTCATAAGCAAGCAGCACTTCAGCCCCTTCAATCTTGCGAAGATAGAATATCAGAGTCGGTACTTCCTCGCTGGTTGTGCAGGCCGCATTTGTGAAACTCTGGAGGAACTCTCTGAATTGCGTGGCTTGTTGGACAATCTTATTCAAGATTTCTTCCTCATCAGGTTGGAATGGGAGATTTGCAATCTCCGCCTGCCAGTCCTGCAAATCCTCTAGCTTTGGACGCGCGGCATCACGAGGAATTTTCCGTCGCCAATCACAAATCGGGCATGTGTACTTGTCAAATTCTTTTACCTTGCCCCGTGCAATCTTCAAGCATTTACCGTGATACCTATGGGCAGTCAGCTACTCGGCATGGCTTTTGATAGTTACAATGGAATCGAAAGACGAAAGCAACTCAATTAGGCACGCAACTCACCATTCATGACAGAGTTCGCATTCGATCATCATCCCGGCTTCCGGCTGCCTGCAAATACAAAAGACATCTCTTACGCGACTTAGCTTCCCACCAGTTTGAAGGCGTATTGTCTAAAAGGCCATCAGGGGTGTTGTCGCGAGAGGCAGGTTCGACGGGTGGACGACATCGATCTTCCAAATCAAAACACGACGCATTCTTTTTTTCCACGTACTCCATGTATGATTTTAGAATATGCAATGGGGCATTTGCTTTGCCAAAAGCTTTTGCCTTTTCGCATCCAGTCCTCGTGATGCTTCTGCTCACGTTCCAGGTCGATAGCCCCAATCGGCCTGCTGTTCAACTGATCTAGTGACTCTATAAGCTCGCGAACTTCTTTATAGCTAGGTCGCTTGCGGATGTCTGGGTCTTGGGAACGCTCATAAAGAGTGCGAATATGCTTCTGGGCATCCCGCTGTTTAGTTAGAATAGCCTCGACCTGGGCAAGAGTCTCCGAAGAAACAGGAAATCTTGATGCCTGTGCGGATAGGGCTTCCAACTGCACGTAGTGGACTGCTTCCACGGATATCAGTTCCTTGGCCTTGGCTTCCCATGCCTCACCAGACTGCCGCAGGTCTTTGAAGTGAAGCAGGTCCTGGTCGTTATCAGTGAGTCCTAACTCTTCACCTTGCTGAATGAATTGATCGACGTCCTCAAAAGTAAGGCGTTGGTTGCGTTTAACATGAGATTGCTCCTTCCATTTCATTTGCTGGAGCATGGTTTCCAATTGCTCAACTTCTGGTAAGTCCACATTAAAATTTCGGCTAGATTCCACCAACTCCTCGACCTCGGAAATCGAACGATTTTTGTTTTCAAGAGCGAGACGGACCTCAAGCGGAATTTCTCAATTTCGTGCGTCTTTTCTTCCAATGCCGCCATCTGTGGACAGTCGAAGGACAGTTTATCAGCCACTGAAAGTAGAGCGTGGATATTTTCCACTCTGCGAAGCTCGCGGTCGCGTTCTTCAAGCTGTGCAGCTTTGGAAGTGCCTTTACGCCAGGCTTTCTCATTCTTTCTGCGGTTCTGTTGCTTCCGCGTGATATAGTTATTTGCTTCTTCTACCCACTTGTCGCACCGCTGAACGAAAGCCGCCAGGTCTTGAAGACCGGGAAGATGATAAGGGATTTTCTCACCTTCACTTAGAAGACTATGGAGGACCTTCAACTGAGGTTTTGCGTCATCCTCTAGAACCTTATCCAACTTCTCAGTCCACGCCTCAGGAATCCTAGCGCGATCCTGCACCTTTTGTAGTAGGTTTCGCAGCGACTCATCTGTCATCCGGTATCGCAGCGTATGATTCGGACCCATCATCTTTTGCTCGCGAGATTCGTCGCAACAATCAAAAATATCGGCATGGATGAGACAAATAGTTTTTCCCGTTTTGTCGCAGCGAAACTGAGTAAGATAGGCATAGGCTTTGCAGTAATAGCATTGATGATCCTCCTCGGCAAGGTCCTGTTCCTCCACCACAAACTTCATCTTGCACTCGGCCTCCGCAGACCAATCATCCCCACTGAACTTACACTGATGCCGAGAAGCTGCCCGATGGAGAGCCAAGAAATTCGCACGGTCTGACGCTTCACGACCAGCCGTCCGTTCCAACGCCGGTGCAAGCCATTTTGCAGTTTTAATGGAGGAATCTCTAGCTGCAGCTGTCAGTAGCAGTTCATCGTGCGAGAAACACGGTTGTCTTCTAAAGGCCTGCAATCGCTCGACACCAAGAGCACCAAAGGGCTCCCAGTCCGTCGGAGCGAAATTGACCGCTTCATTGAAATTGAACCCGTGATTAAAACCAGCATGGTATGCCTGGGGAAACGTAATAACGAACTGGCCAGCTCTTTGGTCGAGCGCGTAGACATTAACTCCTGCCTTCCTTAGTTGATCTGGTGGTAGAAGCGTGACCAGCTGGAACAGAAGGTCTGGTTGCGTTTCAAAGAGCTCCGGACTGCCTTCCGCATAGCTTCTTCGAAAGCTTCCGCATCACTTCCCGGTATACCGTACCAAGTCTTAGTAGCGCCGAAATGCTGATAATTAGCAGAGTAGGCGTAATGGTCCTCGTTGTGCCAACAAAAGGTGGAGAAACACATTCCAACGTAAACCCATGGTACAGTCATGCCTGAGATATCAGACTTGATATGTTTGAACAAAGATCCTCCGTAAAATGGAAGCACGTTTAGGTTCCAGGGTCCTGAGAATACGGATCAAGGGGTTCCTCTCAACAGTCGGAAAGCCACTTCCGTGAGTTGTAGAATGAATATCGGCCCCGTACTCAACTTCCACCGTCTCCGTAAGACTCTCCACCAGCCTCCAAAACTCACGTTCGACATCATCTTCAGTTTCACGGCGCTGAGTGTTTAAGACAGGGTCAAACGGCATGCGGGGAGCAAAATAGTTCTTCTTGAAAGAATTCGCTTTCTCTTGGAACTGTTTCAGCGAATAGACTCCACCTTCTTCAAAGCCAAATTCGCCAGTTCCCACTAGACATTTCGGACAGTGCCAGTCGTAGCCTGGGTCGGCATTTAATGGGTTCTCAAGACAAGCTTTGTGATATCCATTTTCACAACTATCGCACACAAATATAGTCTGGGGTTGTCTGTTTTGCCGCATGCTTCGCACTTCTGTTTTAATATTCGTTAGCTTTTTCTAGGAAATCTAAATGGAAAATGGAAGTGGGCGTACCTCGCCTGTTTTCCGCGTGCCGCTCTTAGCCTTTCCCTTGGGCGGCGTCGGGCGAAGAAGACTCATGTGCGAACCGGCAACTGTAGGGACACCATCTACAAAAAGAAATCAGTTAACAAATAGACTGGATACAACCGCATAGAAGTAGTGGTTGTAGTAGTGTCAGGGTGGCGATATACAATGGAATGTACGAACCTTTTCGGAGTCTTTTGCTTCTCCGGCCAGAGCTGTCGAGATCGGCGGACTCACTCTGCGAGTCGGCAGCAAGACTATCATGGCTTATGGTGCGTTTGAGGGGATGAGAAGTATGCCCGTTAGTGATAGGTGCCTGTTTCGCGTCAACAAGATCCTTGCCGGGATGCGGTGCGATGTTCTTCGGGGTGGACGAGCCATTCTCATTCTCCCGCTTGATTTGAGGTGCACTATTTACTACAGCAAAAGACGGTGAACGATTGACGGGTGTGAAGCCCCGGGCCTGTTGACTGCAGTGAAACCTGGCGCGGGTCGAATAGTAACCTCGGAAGGTGTTGGCTGATCCGGCGCTCCATCAGACTCAATCGAGGCGTTGAGGATGTTTGAGGCACGGATGGCGGGGACTCAGGTCGGGGAACTGACGGTGTGGTGGACATGGGTCGCTTAGCCGCTGGAGAACGATTAGGCGACGGAGTGTACGGTCCGCCTTGTTCGACTTCAAGCTGCTGTTGCACGCCAGGCTTAGCAACACGGAGATACTCTTCGTAAGGTTGAAGCCACCGCTGGTATGAATTCTTTAGCGACGTAGAAAGCGATGACATGATCTTTCCACTATAGCCTAGATCGCGACCGATCTCGGCCCATTTCTTCAATTTGCAGACTTGATCAAAGCCGCCGCGAACCTCAACAGCCTTCTTCAATTTGTACAGGTCCAGGGGTCTCTTATCGACGCTAGGGAAGCGATTGAGGTTGGTGCCATGTTGTTTATGAAATTTGGCAAGTTGATCGAGGTAGTTCAAGTTCGCGCGGGTGCCTTTCTCTGGGTTAGAACATGGGTTCTGGGGGTATCCGTAAGAAGTAGGATTTGTCGAAGGTTGCAACATACCTCCTTCGACCGAGTTGAGCTCTTGACGACGAGTTTTAAAGTGAAATCTCTGCAGTTGTATGTTTTGTCAGCATCCTAAGTCCTAAGCCCAAGTTTTGCTCGCTTTCGACAAGCTGTAGCAAAATGCCCACGCACCTCAGTGTCTACTGCGAACGGGGGTTCCAGCTCTCAGGAGGAATAATCCTGCAAATGCCATACTTGGACGCCTCTGGTGCTATCTTTCGGATGTACTCGTTCGGATCCTTGAACTCCTCTTCGGTAGGGCGGTAAGTAGGAGCTTCCGGTAAGCCATGTGCACGAATACGATTTGTCGGTTCTCGTGCAGCATTTGGCTGACCACGTCGCTCGACGGTAGAGAGATCCAAGGGGCGGAGCGTCGAGCACTCAATGGCACATTGTGGCCGTAGGAAGGGTACGAGGCATTTGGGCGTTGGCGGGGGTGGTCGATTGCGCATTCCCTCCTGTAGTCGCAGGAGTCACCATTTCTCGCTCGACTCGCTCGGAACAGCGTTAGACGAAGATGTAAAACAACTGTAGAAGAGTTTGATGCCGCGTCTATTATCAAGGGTGGAAAGGCTGATAGGGCGGCATTGGACAAGAGAGTCCGGGGCCGTGGAGGGAAATGCGAGAGGAAAAGACGCTGGTCCGTTATACCACGTCAAAGTCAAAGGAAAGAGGGGATCCCAAATGCGAGGAATGAAATGAATGTAATATCTCAAACAAGTAGTAGAACAAGCAGAGCGAGCAGACGGAAGGAAGCGAGGACAAGCACGCACGCAGCGCCGGGGCGAGGAGGACTGAAGCGGTAGACCGAATGGTGCTCAGTCGGAGAGTCAATAGGTAGATAGATACCTAAGCCAGCGGCTAGTTGGTGTTGAAAGAGATTGATTGAGTCAGTAGGAAGAGCTAGCGGTTGGCGAGTCGTTGGCTTGGGGAAGACAAGGCGAGCAAGCAAGTGAAGGTGTTGAAGTGTTGGCAGTTGCTGTCTGACTCGGAGGAGAAAGATCGCAGGAAGGAAGGAAACCGAGAGGGAGAGTTGCGCTGTACCCCATTGGGAATTTTCTACTTGCGCGGATGTGATAGGTGCCTGGGGTCACGTGGTCCCGGCACCACAGAACACGCTGCTGGTAACAGCAAGATGGCTTATTGTCTTGTGTCTCCGACTCTATTGTGGTTTCGATAGCGCTGCTGTGTGATTACTTGTTATATGCTACGTATTTTATTTATATTTCTTTGTTTTCCTTTTCTTCCGCGGTCATTGTGCTGCGGCGTCAATAAGTCCCCAGGCCGAGCGCCATGCCTGGCGGATTACATAATAAGGGTTTTGCCGGAACCAGCTAGGGCGATCTGCTAATCAGATGCTTCTTCCAACGTGCCTGCAAACAGACACTGGACAGCATTGCGGGATTCTTTTGGTCGCTTTCTTTGAACGGGTTGGAAAGACGACAAGGGCTTCTTCAACTACTGGCGATATATTTGGGTACTAGGTAGTAGTGCCATTGGAAACAGAAAGCCAATCAGACAAGCCCATTCTCTCCGCGACAAGTCACCTTGTACTTGGTATTTACGCCGAGGACAAGACTAACGAAAATAATAATACTAAAATAAAACAATAATCACTTATTGACGGCGAGCACAATGGGTTCCGGCATCAGGCCACCCTGACTGCGCGGTGCGCAGAGAGACCGCAGAAAATGTGTGTTCCTCAGGCAGAGATATCAGCTGCCCCACCCAGCCCGATTTGGCTGGTTTAGACCCACATCACGTGTTCTTTGCCAGTATTAGTACGGATCAGGCAACAGGTACAATAGCAGAGGTCTCCTTTTGCAATAATCAATGCATTCTCGATGATTGCTCTGGTTATGAGCTGAAACGAATGTTAGTATTTCATCTAAGCGGTACTGCTAGTGCTCTGCCCTGGTTCAAGAAATGACACCGTCAAATTGCAATGCCATAAGGCCTAAGTCGATTAACCGTAAAAGGACTAGCGCAACGCGGCTGTTGCTCTGTCATTTGATGAAGTTGAACAACAAAACAATAAGTTACGGCGCAGCGAGATATACACCGGGCGGGGAATTTCGTCCTCTCGTTGAGAGTTCCTCTTGTGCGAAGATAGTGTCGGAACGATGCCTTCATCAGCTTCAAAAGAGACCGGCCCCATCCCTGCCTTCATCTGCTGCTATCTTCTACGGTCGTCGAAGAAGCCCGACTGCTTGTACATTGGTTCCACGCCAGACCCCGCTCGCCGTCTAACACAGCATAATGGATTCACCAAGGGTGGTGCAAAGCACACCATGGCGGAGACGATGCGGCCGTGGGAAATGATAGCAATAGTAGAGGGATTCACAAGCCGAACCGCCGCCTTACAGTTCGAGTATGCTTCTATTCTCTGCTTGTCCCACTTAGCATCATCATACTGAACGGTATACTTTTACAGATGGTCATGGCAGCATATGCACAGATCTCGACATGTTGACGCCGTCGAGACTGATCAATTAAATCGAAGGAAACGCAAGGCCACCCCTGTTGACAAGGGTTCTGGCATATGCCACTCCCCAACAAAGATTCTGGGCAATCTACATCAACTTTTGCGTTCTACTTGCTTCAGGACGTGGCCTCTGACGGTGCGGTTTTTGTCGACAGAGGCGTATGCTCACTGGCAACTCTGGAGCGAGCGTGCTGATGGTCTACTTTCGGATCATATGCAAATCAAACTAGACTTTCATTCAGGAGGCGCCAGCATACTCAACCCACAGCGTCCCGTGAACGACATGACTCATATCGACGCTACTTATGGTGGCATCAAGGAGCATCTGGAAAAATCGTCTTTCCTGTTGGATGATTCCCGCTTGACATCGTGTCAAGTATGTAAGGAGCCGTTATCTGCACAAAATGATATTATAGTGGTCTGTATGCAGCCTAAATGCAGCTCTACATCGCACATCAAATGCCTATCCCAGTTATTCCTGGAGCAGGAAGGAAGCTCTCAGTTGGTGCCGATCCTCGGGAATGCCCAGCGTGCAAACACCATGTCTCATGGGCAGCACTTATGAAAGAACTCAGCCTGCGACTTCGGGGTGAAAAAATTGTCACAAAACTTTTGAAAGCAGATCGCAAACGCAAGAATAATGCCGAAAGTAAGAAAGTATCCAAGACCAGTCGAGAAGCCACAGATTCGGATGCAAATGTACTCGATGACGTTGACGATCTTGATGAGAACTGGGCAAATACAGTAAACG
Source organism: Talaromyces trachyspermus (assembly GCA_020137715.1). NCBI lineage: Eukaryota > Fungi > Ascomycota > Eurotiomycetes > Eurotiales > Trichocomaceae > Talaromyces > Talaromyces trachyspermus. The sequence continues at coordinate 5,407,608 of JACGXQ010000015.1, read as the reverse complement.
TCGAATCCGAAGCAGGATATGTTGAGGATGAAGCTACAGACAAAAAGGGTTCGAAGTCACGTGTGGAAATAGTAATCGAGGACAGCGAAGCAGAAGGGTTCGATTGAAAGCTCAATGAGCTGGCATGAACCCAAATCAGTCTTGTCGGTTGGATGGGCTATCACCCGTAGGTATAAATGTCCACGGCCCGAGTTTTTCAAAGGGCCGATAGAGTCGACGTTCTTCATGCATTCAAGGACAGGTTCGAGGATATCTTGTGCAACTTCGTCGACAGGTCGTCCGGCATCAATGACACAAATCTCATCATTATGTGGAAGATCTAGCAATGAGAGGAACAAATCTCTCACGCGCCGCTGCATAGAATCGGTCTCGTATCGCTCAACGCCATAGCCACCCCTCTTGGCGGCGTCTTCAGGGAAATACTCAGAAACAGGCAAAGGTCCGGACGAGGCAGTCCAACCTCCGGTTGCCATGCCCAGTGGAGCGACAAGTTTGGATTGCCCTTGGAAGCCGAGTAGACGGCTCCAGAGTATGAATAGCGGTCTACAATAACCGTGATTCCGCTGGCAATGTCGTCTTGGATGGTCTGTGCCACCTCCCACCTATTGGCAGAGAAGAGCAAATGTATGGAATGATCATCCAGTTGCGACTGGCCGCGAAGATAGCTATCAATCTGTTTGCCAATGGGAGTGCTTCGGTCTTTTCTCCGCGAATTTTTTGTTTGAATTTGATTTTAGTTTAGCTTTAGTTTGAGAAATCCAAAGGCGCAGGATTGAACCAGCGTTCTGGCACGAAACGGTAGATCTCACCTGGAAATCGAATGTACTTGGTCTTGTAGTTCAGGGCTAGCAGGCTGCGATAGAGCAGCTCACACTGGCTGGACTTTCCCGCGCGGTCCAGCCCTTCCACCACCACCAAAGCCCCGCGCCTGCCCTTCTTCTCGGCCATAATCAATCAAATAGCCCAGCAATGCGACCAAATCCCGTGATTGATTCAAAGGGTACTTTTCTGAATGCCTCCTGTCCAGTGCTAGGTTCTGGAAGAAGGCTATCTACCACTGCGGGGAGGAGAAAGGGTACAGTAGGCGGTCAAATAAATTAACGTCTGGGCCGACGGTGGGAACTTTTGTCCTTTTCTTTTCCTGACGGGCCTGACCTAGGGAATATCAGCTTCTGTTATAGCCCTGGAAGATTCTATCCGGGAAAAGAAAAGGGAAAAGAGATGCAAGGCGAGTCCCTACAGCGACCTGGAAATATGACGAATCCCTTCGCAACTGTGCACGCTGCTGCCTCATCTGGCCTCGCAGCTCGCGTAGGCAAGTTTGTTCTACCAGGCAGGAAAAGCATTCAGACTCCGCACTATGTTGCTATAACGTCGCGAGGAGTCGTGCCGCATCTCTCGCAAGATGTCGCCAGGGATCATACTTCAATTGGAAGTCTTTATGTTGGATTAGAAGATTGTATTGTTCAACTGGCCCCCTTCCTGCTTTTCCATGTTATGTATAACTTTTGCAGCAACTGACTTCTATCACTTCTGGCTAGAGCAGTTGTAGAAAAGATGCCGAAAGAGGTTCCCCGATATTCAATCTACCGCAAACCCATCCGCATGAGTCTCGGCTTCGAAACTTCATAGCCGCGCAAGATGACGATATTCTTATCCTGGGTGCGCGAAGGGCACAACCAGTGGTCGCCCCGCAATACAATCTTCCCAATGCCCTTGCGATTCTGACGTCGGTGGGCTTTCGCCATTTAACAGACCAAGCATGGCTACATGCGGTGGAAGCCCTGCGGCCGGATATTATAATTGGCTTCGCGGATATGTCGTATGGCCATCAACCAGGTAAAAGAGGCGAGAGACGATGGTTGACCGCACCCATGCATACACTCGAGATGCGACGAGATGGCTATCTGGGAATTCAGAGGATCCGAACAAGGGGCCACAGCCGTTATATTTTGCGCCAGTACTGCCAATAGATAATACGGAACAGCGTCTTTATCTTCAAGATTTGGAAGATGAGTTGCGGCCAGGAATCTCCGGTTTGGCTCTCTACGGATCTGCGTCTCTATCTGCCATATCAAAAGACCTGGACGACCTTCCGCGACTGTGTTTCAGCGAACCGCGAGTACCACAAGACATTATTCGGGATGTCTCCCTTGGCGCTGATTTGCTTATAATTCCGTTCATTGGCGATCTTGCAAATGCTGGCATTGCGTTGGATTTCGCCTTTGCGCCGGACGAGGAAGACCAAAAGGATGGGGAAATAAATATGAAGAAACCAAAGCCACTGGGGTTTAATCTATGGGACCGCTCGTATGCTACCGAAGTTGCCCCATCTCTGAGGGATGTCAGTGCTATGCATGCCAGAAGCATCACCGCGCGTACATCCATCATTTACTCTCGGCGAAGGAAATGCTCGGATGGTCCCTCGTTCAAATTCACAACCATCACGTCATGGATTTATTCTTCAACGACATCCGCCAGTCAATCATAGACGGTACATTTGAGGCAAATGCTGCACTTTTCGAGCGAAAATACGAATCAGCGTTCCCAGCACAAACCGGCTTAGGACCTAGGTAACGCTCTCTCTTTTAAACCTTTGACATATATATATTTACATTTGACTAATAATGGCGATATGCATATCTATCTCTAGGTTGAGAGGATATTCCAGCCATGTCTCTAGATATAATGAGCCACGAAGAAATCCGCGTGCTTACGGGGTACTGGATGATGCACTTGAGAAATATGCCGAAGCGCAAAGTTCTGCCATTGCAACCCCAGACGTCGACGCAGAAGAATTGCAGAAACAGGGATTTGCAGAGAAAAGTGCATAGATTCTTTGAAATAACAACTTTCGTATTGAAGGTGATTAAAAGAATAACAAGTAAACAATTTAACAATTTAACGAACGCTTTTTAATTAATCTATTTATTCATTACGTAGCCCTCATATTTACATCTCACCAGCAAGCACGTCCCACAGCATATTCATCTCCTTCTTTTCTTCTTCGGAGTCAGGCTCGTTACCTGCCCCGTACCTGTGCCCAATCACACAAAGGAGCCACACGTCATTTTTGGTCTCGTTCAAGAGTCGCTCTGTAGCCGATCCTCGAGGGTAGATACGCCGCCACTCGTCCCAGATGCGGAACGCTTCCTCGCCCCAGGCGTGGAAGCTGACCCCTCGATGATCGTGGGTGTTATAATCTCCCTACCGCGGAAGGCGCCCCATGTCACTGCCATACCGGTATTTTCGGAGATCTGGACTTGCTCGTCATCAGCAGCCGAGGTCTGTGGTGAGGAAGACGAGGATGTGGAGGTAGAGGAAGAAGACGAAGCAGCAGCTGAGAACGACGACTCAAAATCGCCCGCGGCGTTGGTTGCGAACCAGGAAAATTCCTCACTGCCATACTTCAAGAGCGTGGGCTTCACTTTGGTTTGGTAGTCGGAACTGGGACAAAAGAATTCAACAAAGGCTTTCTGGAAGACGAAGCCCTCGCCAGGCGGGCCCCAGCCGAAGATCGGGTCATCGCTTCTCACGCCGTTGACTGCAGGTTGCGATGCGAGCGTCCACCAATTCTTCTTCTCGATGATCTGCAGAAGCCGTGATTTGATTACCTGCGTTTCCGCGTTGAGATTTGCGTCTTCCGCTGCACCTCCTTCTGACCATGGGACGATGTATAGTTCTCCAGCGACGTGTTTTCGGAAAAGCGCGCCGATATCATCTCTGGTCACTGGGTATCCCCATAATTGTCTTGCAACTGTGGCGTTGACGTGCAGAGAAGGACCGTAGCCGTCGATTTCACCAAAGGCCGGAGATCGGGAATCTCCCCAGCGTCCGTTGGGGAAGTCATCCCACGTCGCTTCTCGGCCCAATGATCCGACGCCTTCTGATATCTGTAGTTGGGTGCTCCGCGGAGGCGGGTTTAATGCCGGGACGCCGGCACTAGAAGCGAGTTTCATATGTGATAGATTTCTTTGATGAACGCTCGGATTGTTGGTCGGTGGGCACGTGTAGTTTATCAACGATCACGCGATTGTGAGGACCGGAATTGATGGAGGAGGCTCGACGTCGTGATATCGCAGCGAGCTTGTCACCGTCTATATTATTTGATGATGATGATGATGATGCTGCTGCCGCATCTTCAACCGCGATATCATCGTCAACGGGGCTATCTTGGCTGGAACGTGGAATCAGGTCGCAGCGTTCTAGGATGAAAGACACGGACTTCTCCAAGTTAAGGGTGTAAAATGGTATCCGCGGGGTCCTGGGCAAGGCAGCTCCTTGATTTGCTCCGCGATTTCGCTCACGATATCGACACCGACTTGTTTGACCTGCTCGTCGTCGGTCTTGACTTGCTCGAGGCGTGACATTATCGCAGGCGGAATGTGGGCTCCGCTGAGCTTCGTCACCCTTGTAAGGATCTTGTAACCGTGAATAGGCATGAGGCCTGGAATGATGGTAATAGTCTTCATCGTCCCCGAAGGATGATTGCGAAGTCTGCCCTCAAACCTTTTATATGCTTCAAAGTCATATGTTAATTGGGTCATGATAAAGTCTGCTCCCGCCTGCACTTTCTCCACTAAATATGGAAGATCCTTCTCTGGATCTTGTATGTCGGTCTGGGATTCGCCAGGGTGACCTTCCGGATACGCAGCGACTCCAAGACAAAATAGTCACCATGTGTACGCCGGATATATCGAACCAGATCTATGGCCCATGTGAAATCCTTGTTGCTATCATCGTCGCCGTCCATATTGTATTCCTCGCTGCGCGGCGGATCTCCTCGGAGAGCAAGAATATTCCTAATGCCGAGCGCCTTGGCTTCTTCCAGCGCCTCATCGATCAGTTTCCGATTCATATTGGTGCACGTCAGATGCAGACATGTCGTCAATTGCAGCTGTCGCTGGCAAATCTCGGCCAGCTCGAGAGACTTTGCCGCTGTTGTTCCTCCAGCACCCCATGTCACAGTTACAAACAGCGGTCGCAGCGCCTGAGCCATGCGTTCGAGACGGGCTTGCAGATTCACGGATCCCTATTGATCCGATATAACATGTTAGCTATAAATTCCCAGCTATGCGGAGGTTCTTGATAGAGCTACCTACCATCTGCGTTTTCGGAGGGAAGAATTCCAGAGAAAAGTAACGCGCATCCGGCGGCAATGCCGCAATCTTTTCCGTGATCTTCTCCATGGTGACAATAGCCTTTGACTGCAGGTCGAAGATATCGTGTTATCGTTGTTGGTGAAGACGATGCATCGCATTGAAAGATAAGAACTGCCAGGTGGGGCGCTGCAAAAACTTCCCGCAGTGCCAATTAGATCTCTAAATAGTAACTAACCAACTACGAATGGAGCCACGGTTTCTTAGAATTGTACCTAGGTAGTGCATAGAAGCTTTGAAACTTATGATCTGTCCTCTTTATAGGTCGCTCTGCTTGGCACAAGGCTGTAGAGATAGCAAAGTGACCATTTTGATTGGATCTGATATATACCCCATGAGGCCTCTTGCAGTCTTGCACTCTCAATGATAACCAATGGATTGAGTACAATGAGCCGGTCACTTATTCTACACCTCCCTACAGCAATTTTCAGTACTTATCATCGCGATTCAAGACAGTTAAGGCGACATGCCAGTGGAAACCATTAGCCGTCCCATGATTGGTGGGCCGCTGCCAAAGAAGAGCCTTGCCCAGCAGGCCGCGGTGAAGCTGTACTCGAAAATCCGGCAACTACAGACCAATGCAAATCCCCTGGTAAAGTCACAGCCTGTCACACTGGTCTGCATCTCTGACACGCACAACAACAAACCGGCATTGCTGCCCGCGGGAGACATACTCGTGCATGCCGGCGATCTCTCGCAGTTCGGTACATTCCGCGAGATCCAGGCACAGATAAGCTGGCTGTCGGCGCAGCCGCACCGCTATAAAGTGGTCATTGCGGGGAACCACGATCTGCTCCTCGATCGAGCCTTCGTGGCCGCCCATCCTGATCGTGAGCTAGAAAAGGACCACCACCACACGGAGTTGGACTGGGGCGATGGAGCCGGTGCCCTACACTATCTCGAGCACGAAACTATAGAACTTACCGTCGAGAGTCCCATTGATGAAGAGAAGTCAAGGCGTGTCTCTGTGTTTGGTAGCCCTTGGACACCGCGGTGTGGAAACTGGGCGTTTCAGTACGCGCAGGGAAAAGATGATCCCTTTGACTGGATCGGCACGGTCCCTGATGATATAGATATTGCTGTACTCCATGGACCGCCGAAGGGCCACCTTGACGACGGTGGCAAGGGATGTGAGAGGCTTCTGGAGGAACTATGGAGAGTTCGGCCAGCTGTGGTTGTTTGCGGTCATATTCACCCCGGTAGAGGAGAGGAATGGCTTTGGTATGATAGTGTACAGCGATGGTATGACAATGTGATTCTCGAGAGGAGGCAGTGGGTGTCAGCTCTATGTTTGACACTCTTCTATGCCTGGGTCTGCGTCCGGTGGGCATTCGGCAGCTCAGCAGAACTCAGGCAGAGTAGGCAAAAGTGCACACATCTCATAAATGTAGCTGGTAGAGAGGCTATCGTGGTAGTTGTGTAATATTCACTCTTTTCTGATATATATCTAGAGAACCTTGGGTTTCATATTCTTAACCTCCAAATTAACTGGCTCAACTCCGCCTGCCGGAAACAAACAGCGCAAACATGCTTCTCTCGTTACTACTACATGTGACTATCGCCAGACGAGATTGTGCAGCGACATTGAGAGAAATAGATTCCTCGAATCGATGGGTATGTTCTTTCTTATGATGGAAATTGCAGCCCAATTGCTAGACACTCGGTGGTCTTTTTCCAAGGCCTACCACCAGTAACTCAACTCTCCTCCAACCGCAATTGCGCATTGCATCGCGCATCACACTGACTGACATGTTTCAAACCTGCAGTGCCAGTTTTCAGGGCCGTGCCGAAGTCTTCTTCGGTGCAACAGTGTCTGTTTACCATAAATCGATTCTCCGCACGACGGTTCCTGAACTCGGCTCCTCCTCCACCGACCCCTGGCTCCGATGCTTCGACCAGCCTTCGCGCGCGGCTGCAGAAATTCAATAATCGCCTACCAGCTTTTCTTCGGGGCTATACAACGCCCTTACTAGGGGCACCCGCCACGCATATAACATCCTTTCTCATACTTCACGAAATCACCGCTGTGCTTCCTTTATTTGGCCTTTTTGCTGTCTTTCACTACTCCGGGTGGACACCACTGCCTTCCACGGGCGAAGACAATGCATTGAACGAAGCTATACAACGATTTGGAAATTGGATGACAAAGAAAGGGTGGGTAGGCAGTGAAGATGTGGAGGCTGCAAGGGCTGCCTCCGCTACAGCAGAAGATGGGGCGAAGGCGCAAGTAATGACACAGCAAAAGGGCGCGCAGCTGGTTCTTCAATTTGCTACTGCTTATGTCGCTACCAAGGCACTGTTACCTATAAGGATCGTCGCAAGTGTTTGGGCAACACCGTGGTTTGCACGGGTCCTGCTCGGCCCTATCAGTAGAGGCGTGAAGGGAATGCTTCGCAGGAAATCATCTTAAGCTACTTGGAATAAGTAGCTTTGCCACGACTACGGTTTTCGACCGACTCGCCATACCTCTATGCACTCGTAGATGACTGTCGGCCAGATATTGGAAATATCTTCTATTTGCAAAGGCTATAAAAATTTTTCTCTGTGTCATACAAAGCACCGACATGTTCATCTCTGTCTGGTGTCATTGATTAAAAGCACCTAAGGCTTTTCGTAGATCCAGTCGAACTGGCTGTGCTTGTAGCTGACAACTTCACCTTCCTTGAACCAGAGGGCAATTTCCTTCTTGGCGTTCTCGACGCTGTCGGAGCCGTGGCAGACGTTGCGGCCGACATCCTACCACGAGTTAACTTCAAAGCGGCCATACACACGGAGAATTTCACGACACTTACAATGGCATAGTCACCACGGATGGTGCCAGGGGCAGATGCAAGAGGGTTGGTGGCACCGAGAAGAGCTGCAAAATAGATAAGTACAATGTTTTCGCTTTGCAAAAGTATTCCGCGGGATCACGTACCGCGGCCAGTCTTGACGGCATCACGACCTTCCCAGACCATAGCGCAGATGGGGCCGCTCAACATGTCTTGAAAAATCGTCAATCAGCATTTTTTCTGCATCCAATATAATCCGCACGCAGTTAAGAAAGCGCATGTGAAGGAAGACGAACAGGTAACAAGGCCAGGGAAAAATGGCTTCTCGGCGAGGTCGGCATAGTGCTTCTCAAGGAGCTCGCGGGGAGGAGTGATCAGCTTAATGGCAGCGAGCTTGAAGCTGATTGATTGTCAAATCATTAGCATCGTTCCAACTATCCAGTCAAAGCATATAGGAATGGAGATTGGCTTACCCGCGTTGCTCGAAACGAGAGATGATGGGTCCGACAAGGCCACGCTGGTTACTTGTTAGTTGATCACGGCTTGCTGTGGCGTTGAATCCCAATTGCTCGAATAGGTTACCTGGACACCATCGGGCTTGATAGCAATGAAACTGGACAATGTGTTAGTTGCGGTGTGTTTAGATATGGAGGGGCAGCCAGTGGTTTTGTCCCCTGGTAAGCAAGCTGTATGTGGGGAGAAACGCAGGTCAGGGAAGACAATGTAGCTTACGTCTGCTCGGAAGACATCGTGAATGCAAGGAGTTCAGAAGGGACTCTTCAGACGGTGAATTGGCGAAGGACGGTGGAAGACTGGGAGGTAGAGAGCGAAGATCCGTGGTGAAAAATACAGAAAGGCGGTGGGGCGGCCTCGGAGGGGCCTGTCGCATACTAACCACGGACGATTATTGGCCTGGTGCCGTCTCTCCGTGAGTTGGCATACTACATAGAGAGAAGCAATTAGGCAGTCCAGCAGTAGTTACTTGCCAGCGTGTCTAATCATATTGGGCCATTGGCAAGCCTTTCGAAAAAGGAAGTAAATAATGCAACTTGTTGCTGGTATTGAAAGTGATCTGAAATATTTCGAATATTACACGCGATCCCATACTAACACAGTGTAATCGCATTACACCGCGGGGGTTGTCTTCGTATCATATGCTGGCTTCTCATTGGCTGGCTGGGGCTCTTGGCAGGCCGAGCTTTGGCTGCGTGAGCCTCAACTTGTTTATCTGGCAGCTTCATCTCCTGGCCTCGAATACTCCTATAAATGGGGGTCGGTGCAAATAACGTGTGCTGCTGCTTTGGATATACTTGAGTTTCAGCTTCAATTGCACTCTAATACCGTCATGGCCGGGCGCAGGCCATTGAAGCAGCGGCTGCCGCTGTTCTTGACTGTCCTTACCATCCTAGCTTGCATCATATCACCAGTTGGTATGTATCCATTTATCATTTTCCTTTTATCAATTGCTGATTTCCATTCGCCTTTTAGTGAGCGTCAAGCATGAGAATTTCAAGAAATGTTCCCAATCGGGGTTCTGCAAGCGGAACCGAGCGTACGCCGATGAAGCTGTTGCATCGGGAAGCAACTGGAAGGCCCCTACGAGCTCGACTCTTCATCCATCGCCTTGGAAGACGGCTACTTGCGAGGAGTCGTTATCAAATCTACGGAAACTGGGGAGAAGGTCAGGCTGCCTCTGACCGTCTCATTCCTGGAATCAGGCGCGACAAGGGTTGTTCTGGATGAGGAGAGAAGGCTCAAGGGAGACATCGAACTACGACACGGGAGTAATATTCGGAAAGAGCGGTATAACGAGGCCGAGAAATGGGCCGTTGTTGGTGGTCTGACACCAAACAAGGCGGCTAGTTTCAGTCCTAAGTCAGAAACGGGTTTCACCAAAGTACAGTATGGTCCTGAGAATCAATACCAACTGGTCATTCGCCATGCACCACTGGAACTACAATTTCAACGTGACGGCGAGACTCACGTTAAGCTTAATGACCGGGGCCTCCTCAACCTAGAGCACTGGAGGCCAAAGTAGATATTCCCGAAGGCGAGACCGCTCCCGAGGACGAATCGACCTGGTGGGAGGAATCCTTCGGTGGCAACACTGATTCAAAACCAAGGGGACCCGAAAGTGTTGCTCTTGATATCACATTTCCAGGGTATGAGCATGTATACGGTATTCCTGAGCATGCCGACTCGCTGTCGCTGAGAGAAACCCGGTAAGCATAAACACCCTTTGTTCAGGAATGTCTAATTCTAACAATGTTTCAGGGGCGGTCCAGGTAATCACGAAGAACCCTACCGTATGTATAACAGCGACGTTTTCGAATATGAACTTAACAGCCCTATGACACTATATGGCACCATCCCTTACATGCAAGCTCATCGCAAAACTCATCCGTGGCCGTCCTCTGGTTGAACGCAGCCGAGACATGGGTCGACATTGTCAAGTCGAAATCAACTACCAATCCCCTGTCGCTAGGACTCACTGGTAGAAAGACTACGCAAACGCACTGGTTCTCCGAATCAGGTCAGCTCGATATATTCGTCTTCCTTGGTCCCGACCCACAGACCCTTAGCAAGACGTATGGAGAATTGACCGGGTATACACAACTGCCTCAGCAATTCGCCATTGCTTACCATCAGTGCCGTTGGAACTATGTCACTGACGAGGATGTCAAAGAAGTCGATGTCAAGTTTGACCGATATCAGATCCCGTACGACGTAATCTGGCTCGACATTGAATATACTGACGGCAAGAAGTATTTTACATGGGATCCAATGACTTTCCCCGACCCGAAGGGCATGCAGGAACAGCTAGATGAGTCAGAGCGTAAGCTTGTGGTCATTATCGATCCTCATTTAAAAATGAAAATGGCTATCCGATCATCGATGAATTGAAGAGCAAAGATCTAGGTATTAAGAACAAAGACGGCAACATTTACGATGGCTGGTGCTGGCCTGGCTCATCGCATTGGGTTGATTGTTTTAATCCAGCGGCTATCTCCTGGTGGAAAGCGCTTTTCTCCTATGATAAGTTTAAGGGCACATTCCCCAACACTTTCATCTGGAATGATATGAACGAACCTTCCGTGTTTAACGGACCTGAGACAACCATGCCGAAGGACAACATCCACTACGGCAACTGGGAACACAGAGACGTCCACAATATCAACGGTATGACAGTGGTCAATGCTACTTTCCAGGGTTTAGTTGAGCGGAAGAAAGGCCAGTTGCAGCGGCCATTCGTTTTGACACGATCATTTTATGCCGGCAGTCAGCGAATGGGGGCCATGTGGACGGGCGATAATCAGGCAGAATGGAGCCATCTAGCCATTTCTATGCCCATGGTCTTGAACCAAGGCATTGCTGGCTTCCCCTTCGCCGGAGCCGATGTGGGTGGTTTCTTTGGAAACCCTGATAAAGATCTCTTGGTGCGCTGGTATCAAACGGGTATCTGGTATCCTTTCTTCCGAGCTCATGCTCATATCGATACTCGCCGGCGCGAGCCATACTTGACAGGCGAGCCTTATATGCAGATTATTAGCCAAGCAATCCGCCTTCGTTATCAGCTCCTTCCAGCATGGTACACAGCGTTCCATGAGGCTCTCTTAGTGGGGTACCCATTGTGAGACCTCAGTATTATGTACACCCTGAGGATGAGCAAGGCTTTGCCATGGATGACCAATTTTATCTGGGCTCGACGGGTCTTTTGGCCAAGCCCGTCGTTGCCAAAGACCAGGAATCTGTGGACATCTACTTGTCTGACAACGAAAAGTACTATGACTACTTTGACTACACAATTTACCAGGGAGGTGGAAAGTGGCACAATATTCCAGCTCCGCTAGAGAAGATCCCTTTGCTCATGCAGGAGGCCATGTAATCCCTCGCAGAGACCGTCCTCGCCGCAGCAGTGGGTTGATGAAATGGGACCCGTATACTCTAGTTGTTGTACTAGATGAAAGCGGGGCAGCTGACGGAACAATATATGTTGATGACGGAGAAAGCTATGACTTTGAGAAGGAGCCTACATCCACCGTCAATTCACCTTTGTCGAGTCGACTTTTATCTCCGAGGACATTGGCAGCAAAGGTCCAAAACCGACGCATACGTCAAGTCCATGACTGATGTCCGTGTTGAGAAGATTGTGGTTGTCGGAGCGCCAGCAGAATGGGAACAGAAAACCACCGTCACCGTCATTGAGGACGGCGCCAAGGAGGCAACTCAGGCGTCGTTGCGGTTCACCCGTGGTGAGCGCGGCAAGGCGGCGTATGCAGTGGTGAAAAACCCTAATGTGGGAATTGGCCTGTCTTGGAAGATCGAGTTTTAAATTTTCACGATCTCATAGAGTAGATCGATAGTACCTATTGAATTTTGATAGAAGTCGGCTTTGTGTGAGTCAGTTATAATGAATGAATATCTTCAAACTGTTTGAATTGAGACAAGCACTGCTTGCTGTCTACAGGAGTTCAGTCTGATCGTTGTATGTGTTCCTTCACTATGTATACAGTGTATACAGAGGAGATACCTACTCTACCTAGTAATCAAAGGACGAAGAGAATAAGGCTTCCAACATGGGTATCCCAAGGTCACCCACTGGCGAGCGTTACTCGTGGTCCGTGGATAAGGAGTCGAAGCAACTCAGCCAATCACAGCTCTTAGCGCCATGACTTAGCCCTAACTCGCCCTCACAAAATGCCTAACGCAGAAGTGGGCACTGGGCCTGTACACTCGCAGGCAACGAAGCCCTCACCAAAGATTCATATCGGGGAAAAATCGAGACTGCAATCTAAGCAGACATTGGACGGTATATTCGCGTTTGTGGAGTACAGCGTCGTGGAATGCTTCGCGAAGGGAGTTTTCATTGCTGGTGGTGTCTGCCCCGTGACGAACCAAAGAGAGTAAAGCTCCATTTAGACGGGCTGAATCTGGCTCCGGCTCCATCCCATAGGTGGTGCGACTTTTGCACTCTTCGAGCTCATCAGCAGTTACACCGTCGTCACGGATGAAGATACTGCCTAATCTTCTAGCTTTAGTAGTAGTGTCCCTTTTGCCCCGTTGGGCATCGTCCTTTCCAACAATTTTCCTCCACCGTGCCTGTTCAACTTCAAAATCAGCACATGCCCTGAGCGGCGTGTATCCATATTTGCCAGGTAAAACCGGATCAGCACCAGCATCTAGCAGTAAATCAACACTTTCGAGACGACCGACACGGCAAGCATAGTGAAGCGCTGTGTCCCCTCTGCACTTTTTGGTTGATGAATGCTTTGACCGTCGCAGTTTCGAAACGAGCAAGTCTAGAAAGAACAAGATCAATGACACCAGGATTTCGGGCCCGAGCTGCGACATGGAGCGCCGTTATGCCCTCGTCTGTGATGCCCAACACATCCGCCCTGGCATCGAGAAGTTTGAAAACATATTCCTCGGAGACAGCGGCAGCAACATGCAAAGGCTGGACTCCATTAACGTCGCGAGGACTCAAATTCTTGCAATTTTCAATGACATAGTCGAGAACAGTCATCTCAGAAGAGTTGCGGCTGGAGATTCTGCGTTTCCTCGCGCACAGCTTGTGTAATAGCGTCTTGCCACGCTTGTTGGGCTGGTCAATATCAACCCCAGTTTCTTTAGGTGAATGTATATTGAAAGGTCTGCAGTATCCCGTTTCTTCGATGCAGCCTCAAGGAAGAGTGTGTTTCCTTTATTGTCAACAACAGAAGGATTGAAGTTCATTCGAGCGATCAGATAGTCTAAACTGCTGGTATTCCTGACAACTTGGTGTAATAAAGTCCTGCCCTTATTGTCCCGTGTATCAAGTCGGGCGCCCGACTCCATCAGGATATTGGAAAGCGTAGCTTTGCCACTGGCTATTTTGTCAGTCGAGATATTCTTGAAAAGAGCTGTTTGACCTTCCAAGTCTCGGAGCTCAAGGTTTACACCTGCATTGAGAAGCTTGGAGATAACTTCACGCTTAGGGAGCCGTGTCATCAAATGTAGCGGTGTCTCACCCTTCGCATTTTGCAGATTTGGATCCGCACCGGCCGAGAGTAGAGCGTCAATGACTGCAATTTGGTCCGGCCAGATTGTCAGTCGACTAAGAAATACATGCAGCGGGCCATTTCCATCTGCTCTTGCCGTTTTCACATCTGGTTTATACCTCAGGAGCTCAATAGCAGATTTAGGATGACTGCCCGAAAGCCGAAGGTAGAGAGGATTTCTTTCTCCTTTCATCATCAGCTCATTGATATTGACACGCCCTGATCCTAACAGTATAGGTAGCAATTCCTTATCTGTAGATCCGTCAGTGTGTATTATTGTGTTTCCGGAATCAGTTTCTGCGGTCGGGTCTGCGCCGGCATCCAATAGCTGTTTCACAACTTGTACGTTGTTTGCACAAGCAAAATGCAAGGCAGTTTTACCGTCTGGAGATTTCATATGGAGATTTGCGCCAGCTTCTAGGAGGAGTATAATGCAATCCCCTTCAGGTTTCCCATGGCGACGGAGTGTAATTCTACTCTTAATTCCGCATAGAGCATGCAGAGCAGTGTAGCCCCTTGGTTCATCATTAACAGTCTGCTTCCGGAGTTTCCTTCGCCGATTCACACAAACGTTCATGTCCGTAAGGCCATCCCGAGGTTCGTCACAAAGAATATTGGGATCGGCCCCGGCTTTGATCAAAGCCTTTATCGTTTTCATGTCCCCGTTGCAGCACGCTTTGAAAAGGGAGTTTCTCCCAAATACATGGAATTCACGTCCACGCCTGGCTGCTGAAGGATCAGATCCACGCAGGCCGCGCATCCTGCTCCTGTCGACCAGAAAAGGCCTTGTAATAGGTTCTCGGAATCTTTGATTTAGGGCAGGAATTCAGCCACTGCATCGGCATGTCCATTGCTGCAGGCGCACATCCACGGGCTTTGACCGGTCGACGTTGGGGCATTGCTACACCATCTGCCTGATTGATATTGATCTCGCGTTTTGCGCGTGAGAGGATCAGCACCGGCCGCAAGCAGAACCTTGACCACATCAGCGCGGTTACAGCTCGCAGCTTTATGAAGCGGTTCGTATCCTTCATTTGCCTCTCCATCTGGTTCTGCGCCATAGTCAATAAGAAGCTGCGCAATATCAGCATAGCCATTCAGGGCCGCCCAGTAGAGTGGAGGATCGCCATGATCACTCTTAGCATTGGGGTCAGCATTTTTTCCTGAAGCAAGTATTTAGCATATTGAGTTAATCCAGTGCGAGCCGCAACGTGGAGTGGAGTGAGGCCCTGGGTCAGGGTTTCCGGCCAATCGATATCCAGCCAGGCAACAAATCTTTGGTCGTTATTAACGAAATCATCCAGTGTCATATAGAATGATGACATATCTGCACCGGCGAGGGCTGCTTGGCGGGCATGGATATGCCAATTAGCAGCTGCATATTCAAGGAATGGGAACTGTAGCCTGGTGCCACTTTGCTGGTCCTTTTGGGCTCGTCCGTCTTACTACGCTTTTTGATCTCATAATTATCCAAGCAGCCAGACATAAGATAATCCATACATGTAATGGCAAGACGCTGGTTAGTCGGACCAACCTCTAGAATAGGGTAAGTCAAATGATCCTGGGGTTTAGAGCGAGTGAATCCCTTGAGAAACTCAGTAAACGAGTGATGAACAACAGAGACCGTCTCATCATGCAGGATCTCGAGTAGTGGACCACAAGCAGCGTATACAAGGTCCTTGGCCTCTTTCAAGTCGTAGACTATGAATGGAACATGGCTCGCTTTGGCCAATTCAAAGAGTTCTAACAAACAGAGAGGTCTAGTTGCGTGTGTGACAAATTGCAAGATCAGTAGCTGCAAGTCGCCTGGGACGTTAGATCGCTTCGCATGCTCACGCAATAGATCGTTATACATCCCGTTCAAATCTGCAGGCAACGTTTTGAGTACCGCCTTGGGATTGGAGCCAGGAGTGACGAAGGCATCCATTGCAAGCTTTGCGTACAAAAGAGTCCATTTGCGCGGACAGCCTCCCTTACTAGATCCCAATATTCATGAGGAACGGCCGAGTTTCGTAATCTGTGCTGCACATAGGCAGCAATGTCGACATCCACGAGTCGTTCATCCAACTGGACATACAGTATATGAAAGGCCCGTAGGGAGACTTCACCACGAGGGCTGGGCGTGAGGTGATGAGGACCTTGACATTTGCCGGGCGCCACTGGCCCAGCTCGATCAAGGTGTGGAGAAAGTCATCATTGCCTTGGTCCATCTCGTCCAGCGCGTCTATGACACAGTAGGCCTTGGGAAAGGCAGACAGCGCAAATCTAAGCTCTTTCCACAGGTCGCTCACAGCTACACTATCCAGAGCGCGTTTATTGTGTAGGTATTCATCTCTCAGTCTTACCTGCAAGGGCGGGCTAAAGGGGAGGATTTGACACAGCCAGTCCCGCATCGCGGCCACCGGTTGATGATTTGCATCGATAATCTGGCGGAAGAAGATATATAGAACTGGGACTTCTTTTCTTCCGAGCGCAATTGCTGAATTATCGAGGCGGCCATGACCGACTTGCCGGATCCCGGTATGCCTTTGATCCAAAGAAGGCCATTCTCGTCGCTTTCGTGCCACTGTTTGTATATGCTTGTGGATGTGAGCCACTGACCGGTGCCCTGAAGGTACAACGCAAGATGCCTTGAGAACTCCGATTTCTCATGATCATAGGGTGTGGGCTGCAGCCAGTCTCTAACCTTGTTGAGCTCGTGTGCTGGAAGAGGAAGGATGTTTTCTTCGTTGAAATCACGGATATCGGCTGGGCCGACCAGGACAGCATCACTGTTCTCGGAGTCTGATTGCATGGTGGCAGAATCCTAGGTATGTAGTGATACTTGATATCCATGGATGTATGTAGTATGTAGTAATTTCACTGAAGTCGAGGTGGATGTGGGGTTGCCTAGATACTGTTAGAACGTCGGCAGCGAATCGCGTACTACGTAGGATAATTTCTCGGGGTCACAAAACGGTGTATTATTGTTTGCCATATACACAAAAACTTTTGTTGCCGGTTGTGGGCATCTCATCACTGACAGGCCCAATGTCAAGGCGTGGTGGGAGCGTGTCAGTGGACGGGAATCATGGCAGAAGGTTCTCGCTATGTAGTAGACTGCCAACGGATGGTGATGGTCAGCTCAATAGCGAACGACACATTCTTCTTCCTTTTCAACATTTCAATGAGCAATGGACATAATTGACGTAGTATCAAATGCTCTCACTCCACCTGTAAATGCATGAGGTGGCATCGCACTCGTATGGCGACGCAATCAACTGTCCATGCGCGAAGCCTGTTATTTGCACTCCTTCATCACGCTTGAGTGTTGTTCTCCTTTCCTAGTATTCAAAGCAACAACAGATTCGGACACCAGAGATCGACATTAGAAAGTCGAAATCCAGAAAAACTTCTTCTTTCCCAGATATTTTCTAGCTTTTTCAACACTCTACTGCAAGGCCCGATTGAAAAATATGAAGCAGAAGTGGAAAGGATAGTGCGGAAAAATGCTCGCTCATCTCCAACGGCTACTGATCCAGTAATATAAATCGGCCACATTAGATTTTGAGGCGTGGATGCATGTCTGGTCAGGCCGAACGACTTGATAAATGAGTTTACGCAGGATCGAATTTCTTCGAGTGGTCGTCAACCCCGGAAGTAGTTAGATGAAAATAAATAACACCAGCTAGGGTACAAAGATAGGTCGTGACACGAATCGAAGTAGAGGCCGAAAGTGCGTAATCCTCCAAGCACTGTAGTTTATCGATAGATTCAGAGTTTTCCTGTATCCAGCCCTGAAGAGTAGATTTAAGCTTAGCATGAGATGCTGCACTGGTGCAGCAATGGGCAGTACGAGGATCATCATATGGTACTGAAAGGGCGACCGGCTGCTGAAGCCCCGCTATTTCCTCTATAAGCAAAATAACCCAGTATTCCTGACCGAATATGTTGCGAATCTTTTGGTTGTCTAACGTCAGGCCGCTAATATCCTGTACGATGCTCAATAGTCGAGGCGGCTTTCCCATGGTAACACACGAAACCACGTCCATGTATATTGTGATAGCAATTAGGGCATTCATGGAGCTATGCTGTTGAAGTAAAGAATGTTGGGGATTCAAATCATCCTCGACATTATCCCATCCATAATTCAGTGTAGCTGTGAGCTCCCCATCTAATTCCGTTCTTTGCCGCACCCCATGAACCCCAGCCACCATGCTAATGGCGGCATTGAGATGGATCTGCCAGTTGTCTGTCTCTTCTATACACATCTAGCAACGGATGATCAGTATGTTATATTAGTATGTTGTGGTGCCTTGGTAGGTAATTGGCCAACCTCTAAAAGCACTAGTTGAATAACAGCAGCAAGAACTCCAACACCTCCTCTAGGACAGTCGGCGCCTTTCACTTTGTGAGGCCCGAGAAGCTGTATTGCCACTTGGAGGTCTTGGAGGCATAGTGAGTGGTGCCTTTGCGCATACTGAAGCGCACGAAGCTGCTGTAATTCATCCTCGGATTGTGACTTGAGAAGCCGTTGATGAAGGGCGGCTAATCCGAGAACTGAGTGGTAGAATGGCCGGATATGCATGATGATGAAAAGGAGCCAGTTGCGGTCATTCCTGATGGCGGATGACTGACCAATGGGTAGTTGTAGAGGGTATACGTAATCCACGAAATGCATTAGGAGTCTTGTATCAGACAGTGACAGATCTCCCCTGAAGAGCGTGGGGTTTGTCTGGGCGTCATTTGAATGGGTTGTTTCCATTTGCAAGGAAGAGGAAGGCTCCGATTGGGTGAGAATCCTTGCTGCGTATCTGTATATGCCGCACCAGGGACACTACTCGGTGTCACCACTGCCTCCGAGGCATTTGATAGATGAACAGTTTGACTCGGTTGTTGAGGTCTGGTTTTATCACGTTGTCTCGATGCGTACCTGACAGTCTGTTTTAAACTCTGGATCTGAGATTCTCAATATCCCTCCATTCATCCACTCCGGCTTTGGCCCGTAGCCATAGCAGGGTATCGCTAAAGTGTGACATAGCTCGCATACTGGGTGTCGTTCATCGCACTTTTGCGCCGGAGACGACATGTCCAGCAGCCTTTGGTGCTTTTCAGGGACCGGCTCATTCTATCCCACCAAAGATATAATAATTAATAATGGGGTTTAACAAGCTCTGGATATATGTCCATTCTGATTCATTGTCAGTCCTTGGTTTGCCTCGAAAATGTCAAGTTGAAGTCATATTGGCTGATGCCGCTATTCCATATTAGAACTAGCTCAATCTCTACGTACGGCGCACCACAGAACCAGATGCGCAATCTACTCCAGACATTTTAGAGAGTCGCTGAGTGCCAGTTTCACAGCGACAAGTTTAGGCATTGGCGGTTAACGAACTCAAAGAGTGCGACAAGGGCGTTGAAGAGCATTAGTTCAGATGTTTGGGTCGCAACCAATCCCTATGAAGAGTCCACTGCAGGTCGTTCCCAAATTTATCTACACTATCCAGAGTGACCTCTGGCAGCAGCCCAAACTTGTTCTCCATCAATTTTCTCATGGGGACATTTTTCGACTGAGTGCCCACCCGGACCTGTACCAAGCCCAGCTCGCGTAACCCATAATCAAACACCATCCGCAGAGCTTCGTATGCGTATCCCTTGCCTCGTGCGAACGGCTGGATCATTACACCAGCTGCACCGGCTCTTTCTGATTGGGTTTCATCGTCGCTGTTGACAGGGCCAATCCATCCTAGTCCGCAATCCCCAGCGGCTTATCGCCCAGGAAGACAAGAAAGTTGACATGGGTCAGCGGGTTATCTACTGTTGTCCAACGTTCAGCGATTGCTTGGAGCTCTTCAGTTGTGGCGTCGGAGATGGATTTATCAAGTTCGGAATTGGCTTTATTCCCAAGAATATCTATAACGGCGCCTATAGTTTCTCTTGTTGGGATGCGAAGAGTCAGTTCGGGTATGGATTTGGACTGGAGCTCGAACTGCGGTTGTCCGAGAGAACCGATAGCTTGGTAGATTGGTGAGTGAGAAGCCATGCCTGCCGATATGAGGCACTCTTTTGAACCGGAAAGAAACGGTGGTTATATCTGTTTCTCAGTGAGTTGTTAGACTTAGCACCAAATTAGTAAATTATGGCGGATCAATTGCTTCTCCACTCCCGAGGTGCAGACCCACCATAAAAACATGCACAAGTAATTGCAGCCTTGTCTGTAAGGCATCGCAGACCCTTGATGGAATTTGGTTTACTCCGAGTCAACAACCTCGACCACCACACTCCCGGTGTGCCTATCGCCGTCTATGACCTGAAGTCTTGAGCGATTAGCTGAATCAGTTCTCTCGCTCATTTTTCCGGCCTCTCCGACATATCCGCTGCACCATTGCACTGAAGCCCTTGTCAACGAGCTTAGTGCCCAACACGACCAAGAATTGAACGCGAACAAATCCGAAGATATTCCAGCAATCGTTGCTCTTTGTTCGCCTTCGACCTCCGATCTTCTATATTCAGTCTCCTCGCTGCGTGAAGCGGACAAAGAAAACTTCTAGGCACAAACATGTGGCTCCTCGATGTCGCACTCGAATATGCGGCCCCATTTTTGTACGATCAATATACCCTTACAAAGACACTATTCCCATAGCTAACCACACTTTCCAACACTTGCAGCCTCATTACCGCACCTATCACATCCTACGCCGATCAGATTCATAGTATTCATCGGAGCAAGAGCTCAGCCGGCTTCTCGCTCGACATTCCCTGATTATGCTCATTGCATCGATTTTCAAGTATGTCCGCCATCGTCGATTCGCTGGAAATTATTGTTCCGCACTGCTTAACAAGAAGTTAATCTCCAGGTTTTCTATTGGTTTGGCTCCTACTATGCGACCTCGTTGTTTGTTCAGGCTGTCAATATGATATTCGTGCAATTGGTATTGCTTAAGATCGCCTTGAACAATCGACCGACTCCCGGCGCGAAAGAGGGCATTGAGCATGTACCATTTACTGCCCAGCGCCAGGATAACTCGTTACTCGGGTTCCCGCGGCCATATAACTTTTGGCGCTGGAGGAGCGAAAACCGTATGTTGGACAACACCTCTTCTACTGTTTATCTCCCGCAAAGAAAAGGGTGATCACTCTATGTTGACAAAAATACTCACGTAGATATTGGACTTTTCTCGGTTATTTTACCGGCATTCTCTTCCTGATACACGTTTTCCTCCCTTTTATCTCCCGAACAGAGACCTATATCAATATCCTCGGCGTTGCTGGACTCACAGTCGAAGCTTTCCTCCCCGTTCCGCAAGTTCTCGCAAACCAGCGCTCTCGATCCTGCAAGGGATTCCGCGTGTCTGTTCTGGGTTCCTGGCTTCTCGGCGATGCTATGAAGATGAGCTATTTGTTCTATACCCAGGACGTCATTCCGCCTGCATTCAAATTCTGTGCTATTTTCCAGTGCATGTGCGATATGTACTTGGGTCTACAATATTTGATGTTTGGTGCCGGTACCAGCAAAGCGCAATATCCGAGTGAGAAAGATATTCATTTGGGTTGACCGCGTCTCTCTCATTGATGTTTAGTAATGCCTTTTCATCTATAGAAATTTATAGGTTATGTAGATATAATTTTAATATGTTGCTGGGGCTTACAGCAATAGTAGCAAATAAAGCGGCATCCAGATATAAGCGGGGAAGCAGCGACTCCAGCCCCGCATCCATCCATATTGTTCTCACCAAGGCAACTTCCAAGGTTCTTGAGGGAAGTTAGCCAGCTACTGGAGGAGTTCAGCATGGCATCCAAAAGAAGTATTCGAGTGGGCTATGTCCCTGGTACGCCGGCTTAAACGCATTCAATTCATTCTCCCTCGCAATTCCAATCTGAACATTACGCGCGACTAATAACAAATATTAGAACACTACTTAGCACCCCTTCATCTTGCAGTCCGCCACTCGTCCTATGCAGACCTCCCTTTCGAACTCTCCCTGGTCCGTATCCAGCTGGCACAGGACATATGATCACATCCCTCCGTGCAGACGAGATTGACATTGCCATCGGCCTCACAGAAGGCTGGATCGCCGGACTAACGAGCAAGCAACAACTGCAAGAGAACAAAGTTCCGCTTCCGATGACGGTGGCTATAAGATAGTAGGACAGCTGGTGGAAACGCCGCTACGCTGGGCAATTGTCACGGGCAATAACAGGAGCGAGCTGAATGGAGTCAGCGACCTGAAAGATTCGCGAGTCGGCGTGAGTCGGATGGGAAGGTGAGTTTCGCAACAAATTGATGTTCCTTTCACAGGGTAAATAAATTCGTCTAAGCAAACCCCGCTCTTAGTGGATCGCATATAATGTCCTTTGTCCTTTCCCAGCAGCAGGGCTGGGCTGTTGACAGTCTCAAACCGGTTATCCTTGGTCCATTCGCCGGTCTACGAGACGGAGTCACATCAAGCACCGAATCTTCGAATGAAAGAGCAGGAAAAGGTGACAAGGCAGAATTCTTCATGTGGGAGCATTTCACTACAAAGCCCTACTTCCAACCCTCAGTCCCATCGACAACAACGCCGCCTCCGCTCAAGAAAATTGGGGAGATATATACGCCTTGGCCTTCGTGGCTCATTGTTGCGTCGACAAAGACATTCCCGTCGCCAGAGAGTGATGAGACTCTGCAGGCGTTCTTTGGATTGCTTGATAAAGGGATTCTTGAATTCGAGAGCAAGCCTGATGAAGTTGTCAGATTATTGGGAACGGGGAGTTCGGCTGCACCTATGCAGAAGATGATGCCAGAGAATGGATGAAAGCGACGCGGTTTGTGAAAACTACAAGGGGCTGAGCAGTGAAATTGTGAAGAAGACGGTTGATGTGTTGAAAATAGCTGGAGTTATAGATCAAAGCTTGCCACTGGACGATGCTTTGCAGAGAGTCACTGGTATTTCTAGGTGATTTAAAATATATGACAAGAAATATTATTTACAATCAATTTGTGAGATCATGGGAGGAAGTCCAGTTTCATGGCACACAAAATCTCCTAAGGATTTTTGAAAATAGCTTAATCCAATCCAACAATCTGCTTACCGCTCGGAATACGACTCTCGTATTCCAGTACGAGCTTGACGTCCTTTCCTGGCCGCAATTTAATATTCCATTTAACCCGGCCACCTTTCTCCAAAACAACCTCTCCTGTGCCTTTCTCCCCGTTGTTGAACGGCTCATATAGCTTTACTACCACATCCTTCTTGTCGAGACCCTTCGGCTCTAAGATGTTAATGCGCAGCTGCTCATCTTCACTAACGGGCACCTGGTCATAAACGGCAATCGAGACATCGCTCTTCTTCGTATTCTTGATCGAGCAGCTACGGCTGAAAACAGCCGAATCTTCTTTGCTAAAGAAACCCGCTGTTGATCGACGCGCAGTTGGTTTGGCATAAGTCACCAATATAGACGGATCTACGCCAAGTGACAAGTCAACGAAATGGCCCGGCTCACAGTTTGGAAGCGTAGTTGAGCCCAGGAATGTGCCGTCAACTGTCATTCCGGCCTTGCCCCGGAGGAGGCTGAAAGCTGTGGTGTTTGACATGCGGGCCTTCAAAACGCTGCGCGGCGGAGTTTCGGAATGAGAACGTGAGAGAGTGTGATGGATGGTATATGAAGTTCGGATATCACATGGCGTCGTGGGACGCTTGATGGTTCTACCGTCCGCTGTCCCGGTATATCATACGTTGTCGTAAGGCCGTAGTCTTGACGATACGAATCCTGATGTGCAATTAGACTAGTTTCCGAGTTGAGTGCTAGTGTATTAGCATCATCTCCGGACTCGCTATCATCCGCGATGTCCGGTTGTGCGTCGATAGCCCGTGTATTTGATTGCCTGCGTAGGGGACCGCTGGGGAAGCTGCTCCAAATAGCGGTTGACTCTGCAGTTGTTGTGAACGTGAAGGTCCCCAAACAGCGAGTTAGTCGGTCGTTCTCGTGCTGCAAATGGCGATTGACTCGGCAGTTGCCCTAAAGGTGCTGGCGGTGGTATCGACAAAAGATCCGAGTTGCCAGAAGCACCTTTCTTCGCAAAAGACGATTTGAATACGACATTTGATAGAGATTTTGTATTCGCCATGATCTCCTTTTTGCTCTGTATGCTGCTAGTCGAAATGCCATCTTGTGTTTCAGGTCCAAGTGCAATTCCTAGTTTTACATGCCATGGGTCCAATACGGGAATCTTGTCATCCAAGCCGGAGAAAAATGTCTGCGAAGTTGAAAAGGTTATCTTTGCGTTTTTCCAAGTCTCGCAAGTGCGGTTCTCGAATTCTGCGCGATAAACAAGATCAGCCGACGATTTCGGTGTGCTGATCTTCAGTTCATAGCGAGGTTCCCATTTCGCATTGGGCACCACGTACGTCAGTAGGAGACTGACGGAATCCTTATCGAGTGGCTTGGAAGGCACATAATCAATGCTATTCTCCGTGACTGACGCTATAGAGTTCCGCCTGCTTGAGCTAGGAGTATAGGCCGATGCACGGTCAAGATACACAACAACCTGGCCAGCGAAATTGGACCAGAATTTGCGACGCTGCTGGATTATACGCTGCTTCTGCAAGCTTTCTTGTCGCTTTTGCGAGCTCTCTTCTCCTTCTCTCGGCGAATGTCCCGCGACGCCGCATCTTTCGCTTTTAAACGCAATCTCAGTACGACTTAGCTTCTCACGAGCATTTTCCACTTTTTCCTGCCATATGGCAATATCTGCAGAAGCTTGCTGGTGACTTTCACTCTCCGAGATGCGTTGACTGCGGTAGACGTCCAAGAAATCGGTCATCTCAGTGACATCGACCTCGTGGGCTTTGAGGCTTTGGCCATATTGATCCAAATATTGGAGGACTTTTACCGCTGTGTCTTGGCTGTTTCGGAAGCCGGCCAGAGCCGCCTCAGCTGCTCGCAACTCTTGTTTCGCATTCTCGACGGCGGTCTTGTCAACACCGTAACTCTCATCAGCAAGTGCAGTTAAGTCGTCCTCACTCCCGTTGTCGTCGTCATCCTCTTCATGCTCCGGGTACTGATCCTCAAACTGCCCTTTCCGTGGGACAACCTCTGCCTGAATATCCGTGATGGTTGCTAAGCCATAGCCATCCACACGAACAGAGTCAGCATCTATGTTAGGGTCAAGCCCGGTGATGATAACCTCGTTTGCACCAATCTAGTAATATTATTAGACACGGGTAGCTGCCAATCGCCGTACGGCTCAGGTAGATACTCACCTGTGTCTGGATACCTTCCAGGGCACGAGTGACGGTTGCTCTAGTCGGGGTAAATGTAACCGACCTGGTTGGTAGATTCGTAACGTCGATTTCAGTTGTATGAACGGTGACTTGAGAAGCAGACATGATGGATATATCTATTTTCTAGTTTGGGCAAATATGATGGGTTAAAAGCTGAACGGGAAATTCAGCTCCAGCTTCGCAAGGCGCTCTGAAGCTGAAGAGCAAAAAATCTACAATGGACGAGGGAGAAGGTCCTTTTATATCAATAGCCAGCTCTGTCGTAGCCTCGTAGGCAACAGGGGTGTCCTAAGGCTAATCCTATTATGGCAACCAATTCTAACCCTAATCTTGTTAGCGCCAACGACTGTATGTGGCTAACCAATCAGATTCTACAATACGCGCATTTTTAAATGACTTAACCTAATTAGGCAGCAAGCACCGCCACGGCTCTTGCTGGGTTTATATTTCAGTATAGGTTCGATTCTATTGGCTCTGATGGCCCTGTTGTATTTTTCTACGGCGGCACGGCCACTAGCCAAACCAGGTATGGTGTGTCGTGATTACGCTAGACTAAATACGTGATTGGTATGTCATGTGATCTATGCCAAGACCATGGCCGACATGGCGAGGATTTCATTTGGGAAACCCAGCGCGTCCACATGAAAGCGATATTATGGAACTCGATATAAATGGAATTCCCCTTCGAGTATGGAGAAGGATAAATACGAATGGGGTGTCGGGGAAGAAGCTGATCTCATAGTATTCGTTGGTTCCACTTACGAGTGCAAGTCGTGACTCCCGAGTCCTAAGGGTTTGACACGCCTGATGGAGAGCAACAAGCCCACCCACCTGAGCAAGCAGTATCTAGTGGCAACGAAGGCCCTCTGAGATCGAAGACGCAGGAGATCCTGTTAGCAACAATAGCTTTATGGGTTCCTGTGACGTGGTATTTGGCCAAATTGTGGGTATGGTGTCCCAGGTCGCAATATCCTGCTTGATAAGATGGCCACCACGCTGGTTATGGGCTTCCTGGGAGTCTGGGTGCGGATGATGGAATGACTTCCCGTTCTACCGGTCTGGTGGGACGTCTGTCCAAGTGGAGCCACCCTTTGCAATAAGTTCCCATAGCTCGTGAGGACTGTCAGCGCCTCCTGTGAGCCTGCAACCCATGCCAACAACGGCGCTTGGGACAGGAGTTTCGGGATGATCAAATGCCATGAGAAAAGAAGATGGATGCGAGAGGTTCAAAGTAACTAGTTGATGAGAGTTTCTGGTGCACAGTACTGAAATGAAGATGGATCTGAATCTGAGCGACTAAACTCCTCTTTATATTTGAAGGGAACCACGTTTCTATAATTCTTTCTAGCCATCATTACATACATGGGATGATTGGCTTCACCATAGACAAGCTCCCCACGTTCACTTTAGAGGCTACACTTGCTAGACACGCAGGGTTTAAATGCATCTCGACCAATTTACATATATTATAGCGCCATGGGCGCTTGGGATAAATTCGCTCAACGGAAGAGATAATACAGCGCCATTAACAGTTACAAGGCAACCAGACTATGCATAGATAGATATAAGACTTTCTATGCACTATCCACGGGAATGGAAGGCGAGAGGGCAGGGCAAGGGGCTTTCCAGGCATCAAGATTTTGGGCCTTGATGGACATCGGGTGTTGAAAGGCTCTACACATGCAGCTTGCCTCCCAGAAGTTGACCGGACGTGCGAGTCTCAATCAATCTCCCCGTCATTGGGGTTCCTACTGTGTGCCATACGGGAACAGAGAACCATAATAGTGTACGCAATCTTCACTTTTGCCCCTGATGTGTAACTGCCATCTTGGCCTCGGCCCTCTAATGAATATCAACATTATTCTACTCTATTTATCATCAATATCCCTAGGCATTCAATGTTATCTGTCATCCAACCACACACGCACGACTCGGCACGCGGACCTAGAGTGTTGTCAGGGATGCGAGTCAGATACTACTTTCAGCTTTGAAATAAAATAAATACATGTGCCTTGACAATGTCACTGCGCTACTTCATGAGAGTAGCATGATGCACGGTGTACCGTCCACTATGCTGCGCCGCACCAGGGTCTTTAGGGCTTGGTCGCAATAGCCCTGACACCAATAGACCCCGGGAAATTTATCGCACGATTCACAGATAGGTATCTTGCTATCTTTGGCAAGGGAAGAGCAATCCAGGACGGACATCGATAGATTAATTAGTATTGAGACTAACCAACTATTAGATCAAAAAGCATGTGGCACAGACTGGATGAGCTGATACGGTAGTATATTACCACCATGGCGTATCTCTACTACCTAGGTATATTATTGATTGCCTACCTATAATATCATACTGTCACCTTCTCAGGACGACATTCCGCGTTGCTATCCGACACAATGGTAACCATTCTTATTGGACAGGCATCACTGTGGAATAGCACAGAATCGTTTACCCCAGAACGACACTAAAGTAAACCTGCTGCCTGTAGAACCATGCTACGTATCACCATCTAGACCGTTATGGATGGGTTTCGTAACATATGCTCTTATCGCTGGTCTCTCTTTCGTCGTCGTGCTTGGACTCTGATTATCTGTCACTGTTTCACTTGCAAGGCTTCCATGATAATTGGCGCCAGGTATAACCCTTCCGATCACTTATATATTGCACAGAGTCACGAAGGTTCGATGCGCGCTGCTAATGTCAACAACCTATGGATGATGGACTCACGATGCAACCGTCTACTATTGCATCGTCATCAAAATTCGGCTCTGAGTCGGTGAGCAACAGGCGAGTCTACACCTACTATGCAGCTGTCGTGTGTCTCGAATATCACCCTAATAATACAGCAGAGGAGATAGCACCATCGTGGAAGTGTCAATGGCAGAAGCAGACACTGCACGGGACGAGAAATCGATGGCAGAGAAAGAACCACCCGCTCTGAATACTACTGCCCAGCCAGATAACCAAAGCCGGTTGTTGCAGGAAGACAAGTACCTTCATGGTCGCGCGCTGGCTTTAATGACGCTTTCCTGATGGTGGGAGTATTCACCGTTGCATTAGATAACAGCATCATATGTAAGCCAACCGGCATCACCTCCAGTTTCACGGCCGTTTATTGCCGTTAAATTTGACAGAAACTTAGCCACTGCTATTCCAATAATCACCACTGATTTTAACAGCCTCGGCGATGTGGGTAAGTGACTGGTCGTGTCTTTCTCATAACTTGCAAACTCGCTAACACACCGTTACACACGGTGACCCTTCTGCAAAGCATGGTATGGCTCCGTCTACCTGCTTGCGCAGATGTCCTTCCTACCGACGTTTGGGAAAGCCTATACCTTCTTCAACCTGAAGTGGGTGTACCTTGGATCTGGCCTGCTGTTCGAAGCTGGGTCCGTAATCTGCGCGGCGGCGCCCATTCCCCGTCTTCATCACCGGCCGAGCCGTTGCCGGGGTGGGAGCTGCTGGACTTTTCTGCGGGGCCATGATTACTATGTCGCAGATTGTCGAGATGCGGAAACGCCCACTGTTGCTGGGCATTGTGACGAGCATGTACGGCGTTGCCTCTGTGGTCGGCCCGTCGCTGGGCGGTGTCTTCACCCATTCGGCTCGCCTCACCTGGAGATTTTGCTTTTGGATCAATCTACGTGAGCTCCCTTAGTTGATAGCTAATGTAAGAACACCACAAACTAATATCCCTTGGACAGCCTTAGGCGGCCTGACCGGGTTCATTGTGTGCTTCTACTACCCATCTTCGCTTGGCGGAGCACCCTACAAGGACCTTCCCTTCGACAGAAATTGACCAGTCTCGGTCTGAAGAGCGCTTTAATCCTAACTAGTACTCTAGTCTGCCTCATCCTCGCCCTTCAGTGGGGCGGGTCAGTCTATCCATGGTCTGACTCCCGCGTATGGGGTTGCTTCCTGGGCTTCTGCCTGCTCCTCGCCCTCTTCGGATACATGCAATACTATCAGAAGGATGGGTATGTTATCGCCGCTCCTACCCCCACTGGTGCTAGTTTGAATCTAATAAGAAGTCAGTGCTCTAATCCCCTTCGCGTCCTTTCTCAACGGTCTGTCCTTCTAGGCTGCATCTTCTCCTGCCTGCTACAGGGCGCCATGCTTACCCAGACATACTACCTCCCGTTCTATTTCCAAGCAGTACGAGGCACAAACGCCCAAACCTCCGGCTTCAGCATCTTGCCATACGGTGTAACTACCTCCATCGCCACCCTAGTCAGCGGCACTCTTGTCACCCTCTCCAGATTCTACGTCCCCTTCATGTGGGTCGGATCCGGTATCTTTGTCACCGGCAGCGGCCTACTATACACTCTTTCCCGCTGGAGCTCGTTCGCAGAATGGTTTGGATACCAGGTGTTCACAGGCACGGGATACGGTGTCATGGTACAGATCCCGATAACCGCCATCCAGGTGGTTCTGGCCGCAGCAGATATCCCGCTTGGAAGCATGCTAGTCATCCTCGCGCAATGTCTCGGGGTTCGGTTGGTCTTGCTATTGCAGAGAATGTCTTTCGGAACGCACTTCACACACATCTTCTTGCCATCCAGGGAGTTGATGTCCCGGCGGTGGAAGCGGCTGGAGGTGCCGAGTTGCAGGACGTCGTGCCTGCGGCGCTGCTGGTACCGGTGAGAGATGCATTCAGGGTTGCGGTTTCCGATGCGTTCCTTGTTGCGGTTGGTCTGGGAGGGGTTGCATTTCTGGCCTCGGTGGGAATGGAAAGGAAGAGGATTATGGCCAAAGGGGACTGATGTGTAGATATCTCGATAGCAGAGGGATATCCTCAGCCTGGAAGCTTGAGAGATCTCATGGATGAACCTCATGTCACAATATAATGACCGGCTATTAGGCTTAGTCTCGCTAATAGGTACCAACCGCTATACGTTTATGCTTCTCAGGCTTGATCGCGCATCTCTATTGAGGTTTGGCCTCGCTCCAACCCTATAAGCCTAAGCCTCTAGAGGACTCCCTTTGAGAACTATTCAACGCCCTTGTTCCTTGCTGTTCTTTGTTGTCTAGCTTTTTCTCCGAGTTTTAATAAGGCTCTGAATGCTGATTCGAAATCATTAGCCATGTAGACGATGCTTATTAATGCCACGGTTCCACCGTTGCTGGTGTCTTCCGGTAAGGATAAAGCCAAGCAGGCCAAATCCGTCAGGTTCACGGATGTTTGCTCTCCTTAGCTAGTTCCGGAGCTCAGCTTCTTGGATTGGCGTTGGTGGTGGTAGATGCGAACGCGGACATTTTTAATAGATCTTTTCTCTTCGCTTCTGGGATTTTCTCTGGGAGAATATCTGGATATGCGATGGTATTTAATTGTTGGTTGGTTTGTGTACTTGATCGAAATAATAGGTTATCATCTACTTGAATACGTGAAGGTCAATAACTTTAGAAATAGTAGCATTCATAACTCGCTGTTACCGGATTTCCGACAACCCCTGATGGTGTAGTTGGTTTATCACGTCTGACTGTAATATAAATGCTTATCAGAAGGTCACCGGCTCGACTCCGGTTCGGGGACATATCTTTTGCTACTTCTTCTCCCATCTCAGAACGGGGATATGAATGAATGAATGGTTTGACATGTTCCTGTTTTATTGTTACTATTTGCATTTATGAAGCACTGCTGCTGCACTATACAGTACTTCACCGCCTCGTGCACGGTACCACCTCGTGCACGGTTTTTCAAAATTGACCTCATTTTTCATATTCGAATAACTCCACCAATATGGCTCCAATCGACGATGCGATAGCATTTTGAGATCACGAGAATCAGGCGAAAAGATTAATATCACTAAAACTGCGCAAAAATTTGGTGTTGATTGTTCTACATTGTCACGAAGATTCCATGGGATTAATCAATCGAGAAATGCGCATTACGATAATACATGATTATTGAATAATCGACAATCTACTGAGCTTATAAAATATATTAATAAGTTGACCGAACGAGGCATTCTATTTACGACAGCAATGCTTAATAACTTTGCAAAGGAATTGTCAGGAAAAACACCTGGCAAGAACTGGTGTATGCGCTGGATCAAGGCTCATTCAGATCAATTGATCTCGCGTTATTCTCTAGGCCTTGACGTGCAAAGAAAAGGGCAGATTCAGCGTACAAATATGCGTTATATTTCGAACTTTTGACGCGCAAGATCGAGAAATACGATATCAAACCGGAATAGATATATAATATGGATGAAAAAGGCTTTATGATTGGGATTACGACCAGATCAAAAAATCTTTTCTAGGCGCCAATATAAACAAGAAGGGCTTAAGCAGCATATTCAGGATGGAAATCGAGAATGGATTACGACTATTGCATGTATCTGCGCTAATTAAACGAAGCTTCCTCCAGCCTTAATTTATATAGCCAAATCAGGCAATCTTCAAGAATCTTGGCTTGATGATTTTGATTCAAAAGAGCATATATGCTTTTTACGGCTTTAGAAAGTGGTTGGACAAATGAGGAGCTGGGATTCTAATGGCTTATTCGAGTATTTGATCAAGAGACCAAAAAAGGCAGGAAGAGGATATCGACTCTTGATTCTTGATGGCCACGGCTTACATCTCAATATGAAGTTTATTAACTATTGCGATTCGAATAGAATCTTACTAGGAATCTTTCCTCCTTATGCAACGCATACTTTGCAGCCTCTCGATATCTCTTTATTTGCACCGTTATCACGAGCCTATTCCAACGAATTGGACCAGTTTATACACCAAAGCCAAGGATATAGTTGCTTAAAGAAGCAGGACTTTTTC
The DNA here is from genome assembly GCA_020137715.1 of Talaromyces trachyspermus. Classification (NCBI taxonomy): domain Eukaryota; kingdom Fungi; phylum Ascomycota; class Eurotiomycetes; order Eurotiales; family Trichocomaceae; genus Talaromyces; species Talaromyces trachyspermus. The sequence goes on along the minus strand of JACGXQ010000015.1, from coordinate 5,375,613 downwards.
ATCTTTTTGGGTAAGTTGGAATACGTCTTTTACACCTCAAAATATTGAATCTGGCTTCAAGAATACTGGAATATACCTGCTTGATCCGGAGATCGTTTTGCAACGTTTTACGAAGAAATCTGAAAGTAGGCCGTCATCTAGCGAATCCTCAGCTTCAATACTCAAAGTAGAAGATTGGAAGCGTATTCATGTCCTTCCAAAATCAACTGTTGTTAATTTTCAAGAGAAAAACGCTCAAATACTCAATAATATAATGATGGCTCTTGCAACTGAGGTTACTCTACTTAGAATGCGTTGTGAAGGCCTAGAAAGGGCTCTTATTAATGATCAGAAGCGCCAGAATCAAAAAGGCCTTTATTACTTAATCTTCCTGACGAGAATGACGGTGGCGCGATATTTTTAGTCCTTAAAAGGTTCAGCAAGCACGCGATCTTCAAATTCAAAAGATCAAGAGATTCTTGATGCGCAGGCTCAAAAAGAGGATAAAAGCTTCAACAACGCCTTCTAAAAGAGGAAAAAGAGCGCTTGAAGGCTGAGAGAGCAGAAATACGTCAAAACGAGGAAGCAGAAAAACAACGCCTTAAAGCAGAGAAAAATATCGCACGTCAGCTTGATTTGGAGCTTCAAAATGATATACAATCAACTCCATGCCCTCCTAAGAAGCAAAAGAACCGATTTCCAGCCAAATCCGTTAAAATGAAGCATCTGAGGCCTCTGAGCGTGTTGAGGAGCCTATTCCGACAGTAAATTGACGCGGTCGCCAAATACGCCTTCTAGTACGTTTTCGCGAATAATTAATTAGCTTAGTCGATTCTACGTAGTCGATTTACTACTACTCCAAAGATTTCCTATGTATTCAATATTATATGGTGTTAAAAGCTTCAAAATCTTTATCTAGTAGGCTCTTATAAATCGTGCACGAGGTGGTACCGTGCACGAGGCGGTGAAGTACTGTATAGATCTGCCGTAGTATCTACAATTTCTGCATGTCGGAGACAATGGAGAGCCGATTCATCATCAGTGCTCGATTCCGGACCTATATCAGAGTATGAAGACTCAGCCTCTGACCTCAGGAGCTCGACGTTAGCTAGATTTTTAATTGCACTATATATGCTTTCACATTTTCCAATCCTGAAACCAAGTGCACCTTTTCTACTTCTTCTTCCTCTGCATTCGATCAGTACGGAGCACAGCCCGTTTAGGGACTTGCGAGCTCAATAACCAATGGCGTTAACGGCGTTAACATGGATTGCAGTTTATTACCACCAAGGCTGATTGACGGGGCCGCCGTTGGGCGTTGGCAATCTTGGAATCGATAGCTAGATATGTTTTGCAGTCTTATTCCGTATATCCGTGTATGACTTCAATCTTCACTGTAGTAATCTCAACTGCCGATAATCTAACACATCTGTCGGCCAAATTGGCCGAGAAACCAAATTGGCCGAATGCCCTGAGGCTAAATCAACTGCTCCGTACTCATGATAAACACATAATCCGAATTACCAAGCGTGTGTCTATGCCATAGTTATGCAGATGAACATTTGTATTTATAATCAACCTCCTGGAGCACTCAACTTCGCTCCTCCTCGCCCCGCCAACAGTGCAAATCATACCTACCTAGGTACAATCGCGGATATATAAATGCCTGTCATGTTTCCCTGTCAGGAGATTGAATAGAAATCAAACGACCTGCCCTTTTACATTGGCCTCTCAAAGAAATTTTATCAGCTCATAAACCCCCAACACTGGAAAGCAATGGCACCGGTAAAAGTACTTGTCACCGGGGTGACTGGTTACATTGGTGGCTCAATTCTCTCCTTCTTGCTATCCTCGGAGAAGGAAGCAACCAGACAGTTGGAAATCTCCGTGCTCACACGCAATGACAATCGAGCAGAAGCCTTTTCCGCCGACGGTCTCAAAGTCTACCGGATTCGAGATCTCGATGACTCTGCAGCCGTCAAAGCTGCAGCTTCCGAGAACGATATTGTAATTCAAACTGCGTCTGGATACCACACAGCGAGCGCGAAGGCGTTGATTGAAGGTCTGGGACTACGCAAGAAGCAAAACCGGACGCAGAAGTCTATTACATTCATACATCCGGCACGTCGGATCTTGCAGATCATCCCATCACTAAACGTTACGCCGAGACCCGAACTTTCAGCGACAAGGATGCGGATATCTATGACTATCTGAAGAAGAGGGAGAGCATTGAGGCGTACGGACAACGTATGACGGATCTCGCCGTCGTGGAGACGGGGAAGAAAGAAGGCGTTCCCACAACCATCATCATGAGTCCTACCATCTACGGGATTGGATCCGGAAAATTCAATCGCTTGACTATTCAATACCCACGGCAGATAAAAGCAGCGTTGGCCGGCGGTCGAGCGGAGTATGTTGGTGATGGTGCTGGGGTTTGGAATTTCGTGCATATCAATGATCTCGTTCAGCTGTACGAGCTTGTTCTGTTGGATCGGGTCCAAGGGCGAAGAGCCATTCCTGTTGGTGAGAAGGGTATCATCTTCAGTGCTACCGGATCGTTTTCCTGGAAGGAAGTCGCAGAGGGATCGCTAAAGCAGGCGTGGAGCTTGGCAAATTCCAAACTGCAGAGACGAGAAGTATCAGTCTTGAGGAAGCAGCGAGAAAGTGGACCGATGGTAATGAGCAACTGTGTGAACTGGGATGGGCAAGCAATACCAGGACACGGGCAGAGATTGACGGGAGTTAGGTTGGACACCGACGAGGACAAGGGCGGATTGGGAGCAATCTTTCATCGAGGAGTTTAAAGAACTCTTAGAAGAGACCAAGTCAACCTAGGCACATACCTGTAATTGCAGATAGATTGGCAAGGCATTCAGCGCTAGTTATATAGTTATTTATGAAGTTGGACTTGTTGCTTACCTAACTAGGTACAGATGTGTGGTCGGTTGGCAAGTACTGACGAGGCCGCCGGTTCTGATATCCTTCCGAGACTTGCTAACCAACATGGATGCCATTTCTGCATTATAAAAGAGGCCTGCCACGTAGTTCCAGATTTCGTTTATGAAGTGAGATAAAGATTAGAATCACTGATGCTCACACTGCAAAGTCATTGCTATCTTGCTTATGCGTAGAGAGCCATGATGTCGGCCTTCCTCAACCCGCTGCCATATCACCTCCTAGCATATGGGACGTTTCTCGGCAGTCAGCTCTACCAGGTCTTCCATCCCCAATGACTCTAGATGCCTAGATCATACCAAGTACTCACGGTATTTTGTTAGTCCTTCATCAACACAAAAATCTGTTACCGGTCCCTTCCACCCCAATACTTCAATAACCTCAACAAACGCCTGTTCCCGGTCTACTTCCGAGGCCAGCTTGGCCTCGCGGTCCTCACTTTCGTCACAAGACCGCCGGGAACATGGCTGCAACTGCCCGCTGTGAATGATGCCGGGAATCTGTTGTTGGGGTTGGCTGCAGTGATGGCCGGGTTGAATTGGTATGTCTTTGGGCCGAGGACAAGTGATGCGATGGTTGAGAGGGCTAGGGTACTGAGAGGTATGTGCTGTACTTATATCCTAGAAGTTTAATGTAACTACTGACGAAGGCGTTGATGCAGAGGCTCAGGGCGAGAAAGAGAACAATATCCAGGTTGAGGGTAGTCGGGACTCGGAAGAGACAGACGCACTTGTCGCCAAGGTAAAGAAGACTTTTGGTAGAAACCACGCCATGTCGATTCATCTCAATGCGATTGCCATGCTCGCTACGGTGGCATACGGTTTTGTGCTAGGTGGAAGACTGCAATTGCAGTGATTGCCCATTGCCCTTTCTGTCAATATCGAATAAGAATCTCCATTTTGTATATTAGTCATCATTGCTATCATCCGTAATCCAACCAATCAGAGGGTCTCTTCTAGATCTAGCCTAATTGGGTTGAGCCGAGGAACGAATGACTTCATCGCTGACTATTAATAATCCACGCGGGGAACATCGGATCGTCTCAAGGAACGCTTTTGGATATTGTCAATGCATACTCCCTACACACGAAACACAGAGGCAGGTCTTAGCCTGCGCCATGAGCAATTCCGATGATAGACTTCTGCTTCCGACGCCAGCTCATGTCCACGCCGACTCGATGCTGGCCCGGCGCTTCGGCAAGGAGACTGTGAATTACTTTGGGGGTATTTCTTTTCTTATCTTGTCTTGCCTCAATTTCGGCGTCACTCTTTGGGGTTTTGAAATTAAATGAAAGTACAGAAAAGAAGAATAAGAACAGTCACTAAGCATTCCATATTCAGGCTCGCCGCTCAATCGTCTCTCTTTCCTCCGAACGGATCATCCTTTCCTAGCTGCTGCTGTAAAGCACCCATCCACTCGCTTCGTGCTACTCAAAGACTTGTCACCGTTGATCAGCGGCCCGAATTCGGTGTTCTACGCCCAGTACAAAGATGTGCAGAAACTCGTTCCTCCGACAATCTTCGACAAGTCTGAGGAGGAAATGATCAGAGAATTCGATTCGCGAATCACGAAACCAGACCTGATCTTTCTGGGCATTGATGAGGGCGCAGTGGTTAGTGCGCAGACTGACGAGGAAATGCTACAATGGAATACCTATAAAGGGAGACCGTACTTTGCGCTAGATGTCAGCGAGAAGGGCAACGATGAGCAGAAGGCTCATGCGAGGACGCTCGTGGAGGAGCTCGCAAAGAGAGGCATTACTCCGTTTGTAGCACGGATGCATATGTTGCAGCCGCCAAACGACGGTAATAATTTTGAACCTTCCTCCCTACCACTTTCGTTTGCAATGCTAATGGGAGAAACGAATTTCATGTCTAGGCGCAATTTACGCCCAAGCACGCGCGTACTTGGATTGGAATAATCGTAATAAATTCTGCGGGACCTGTGGCACTCCCACTCTTTCTGTCCATGCAGGCACAAAGCGTACATGCCCGCCCACTGACCAGGCGCTCGTTGCAGAAGGAAAGAGCCCGGAGAAAGAGGCTTGCCCAACGCGCACGACCATCTCCAATCTCTCATTCCCTCGGACTGATCCAACGATCATCGTCGCCACGCTGTCTGCTGACGGAAAACGAGTGCTGCTTGGTCGTTCCAAGCGATTCCCACCACATTGGTACTCGACTCTGGCCGGGTTCATCGAACCAGGCGAATCCGTTGAAGACGCTGTACGGCGAGAGGTTTGGGAAGAGGCAGGCGTAAAACTATCGCGGGTCGTGATACACTCGACACAACCTTGGCCGTATCCAGCAAACTTGATGATTGGCGCTATTGCGCAGGTCAGTGATCCGGCTCACGAGGCGATTAACCTGGCGCACGACCCGGAGCTTGAGGATGCTAAATGGTTCTCCATTGCCGAGATTGAAGAGGCGCTGAAAAACGGTGCCAGCATGCTCGGCGCACCTCCTAGCAAAGACTACGTTGAGGGAAATCTACGGCTGCCCCAGTCACTGCTATTGCGAACCAGTTGATCCAGGCAGCTATCAACCAGGAATATCTTGAAGAAAAGCTTGCTAGAATATAGTCTTATTCTTAGACTTGTTCTTAGACTTGGTTTATTAGCAACTGACATTATATATATCTGAATAAAAAGATTTGAAAACAGATTTAATACGTAGAAGGCAACGCCGCTAATCTTCCTCCATCCGTAACCACAATCGTTCCATTAAGATATCCTCCACTTGCACTCGCCATGAACAGCACGAGTCCCCGATATCTTGCTGTGATCCCGCGCGCCGTAGCGGGATGGATTCCCTGGGAATATCGCCTTCCGTAATGCCATGCTGAGCAGCAAACCTTAGAAGCGTATTCGTTGTCATCTCGCTTGGATATATCCCCGGGGCGATGCCATTGACCCGGATATCATAGTCGAGTAAACAAGTCGATAGCGTCTTGATCAACGACGTGACGGCTGCCTTCGAAGCCTGGTAGGCAAACCCCGTCGAGACCCTCCGCATGAAGCCGCCAATAGAGGAGGTTATTATAATCTGTGGTCGAGGCGGGCTCAACACACCGCTACCCGGAACTTGGGGTGGTCGACGTTTGTTCGCCGCGTCCAACAGCGGTAGGAAAGCGACTGCTGTGAAATGCGCGCCGGTCACATTGACGTGCATGGTCTGCGTCATGTCCTCCATGCTCACTGACCATAGCTGTTCTCTGTACTGCTCCAAGGTGGCGATGGCCCCATCTGCAGCTTGGATAGGTGGGTTCAGTGGACCCAGCGTGCCGCTGTTTGCAATGAGCAGATCGATGTATTCTGTCTGGGAGACAACGCTTTGGTACGCCGTCTCGAGGGAGTCTTTAGATGTGATATCCCCAATGACGGGGATGATCACGCCGGTACGAGTTGAAAGAGACACAGTTTCTTGAAGAGCATCGGCACGTCGGCCGATTATGAATACCTTTGAAGCACCGTTTTGCGCAAGGGTTAGGGCCATTGCGCGTCCCAGGCCTGTACATCACGCATGTTAGGCATGTGTTAAACTGCATTTCATTTCGAGGATGAAGAACATACCACTTCCACCGCCAGTGATGACGGCCACGAGGCCTTGGACGGAAAACAATTGAGAGGCATCAAGATGAGACATGATAGATGTTTGTTATTTTGTGTATAGATCTACGTGATTTACTTTGATATAGGTTCACGTCCGATCTTGGTGTTATATACAGGGTACCTAGGTAGGTAGACTACCTTGAAGAACAAGCCGAGTGCGGGGTGTTTGCGTGATTGTCCCACTTTGATAGGAGCCATACACACAGAGAGAGAGAGCGGGACAAGATGGCTGAATTATTGTATTAAATCTTCAGAGTCAGGTTACATAGCATGCAAGTGTGACTGCAGTTATATAAAAATTCCATGAAGCAAAGCTAACAGTCATCATTCATGACCTTGGCGTTGCCGTTTGCTATCCGTTCTGCCTCCTGAGGAGGTCCAGTGCTCGCTCTTCGCTTTTCCTTTTCTCTTTCCTTCTCCCTTTCCCTGTCTCTTCGAGCCTCTTTATCTCGTTCCCTGCGTAGTGCTTTCGACTCGAACTCGTGCCAGTCGCCCTCAATGTTCTCGAGCCTGAGTTAATTGGTATTAGAAAGCACGTTTGTGAAGAAAAATGACTATAACTCCTAAAGAGCATCAAACTTACTCAGTAGCCTGCTGTGGGCCTGGCTCCTCAGTCGTGAAGTAAGCGTGGGCTAGCACTTCGTCTGCCGTTGGCCGTTTTGCAGGGTCATACTGAAAAATTTGGCACACCAAATCGAGTGCTGCCGGACTGATAGAGTCTTTATAGGTGTCCTCAAAACTCTTTTCTTCCTCTCCGTGGGACCCATCAATTCAACCCAAGGCATGTCTACAATGCCGGGCCAGTCGGTACGCGTCGGTGTTCCCAGGGAGCTATAGAGTTTATTGAGCTGGCTGAGTTCTTTGCCGTCTCCAGGAAATATCGCCTTCTTTGTAAACATCTCCATGAAGACACACGCTGCGCTCCAAATGTCGACAGCTGGTCCATAGCGAGTATCCCCAAGGAGTAGCTCTGGGGTCGATACCATATTGTAATAACACGGTTTGTATAGTCTAGTTGACGGCTCTTTGAGAAGAAACGGGCCAATCCAAAATCCGCATACTTCAACAGACCGCGATTGCTGATCAGTATGTTGGCGGCTTTGATGTCCCTATGCAGCACACCACGATGATGAAGATATTGAAGACCCCCAAACATTTGTTTGGCAAGGTCTTTCTTGTGCGACTCTGTTAGCGTAAAAGTAGGATGGTTAATCAGTCCGGTCAGGTCGTGCGAAAGATACTCAAACACCATAAAACATTCGTTCTTCTCCACCATCACCTCAAGCAAGCTAACAATATTATCGTGTCGTAAGTGTTGTAGTAACTTGATCTCCCGCACTGCCGTGACGGGAAATCCATCCTTTTCTCCCTCCATTCGAATTCTCTTCAGAGCGACTTTGTCCTGCGTATATATATGTATTGCTTTAAACACTTTGCCGTAAGTTCCAGCACCGATGACGGACTCGTCTCCAGGTTTGCGATAGTAGACCGAGTCAGAGTTCCGAAACTCCTCTGGTAATATCGGTCGAGGCTTAACACGCTTGATGATCCTCTTCTGTCTCTTGGGCTCAGGAGATCTGTCCCGCCGACGCTCATTTCTGAAGTTAGGTCGATGATCATCGCGACGTCGAGCTTCGCGAGGATCGAAACGGTGGTCTTCTCTTCGCTGATCGCGTGGGTTTCGAGGATGAAAATCCGCCTGTCATCCCTGCCTCGACCACGGTGAAACTCCCGGTCTCGATCCCTCCGGTCAGGACGATAGTCTTGTTTATAATTCGGCGGCGGGGGTGGTCCAGACAATCTATTGCGACCTGAGGGCTCCGACGCGCGCGAAGACAGCCCTGGAGCTCTCGGCGGATCACGGACTTGCATTCTCTGAGCTAAATCTGGAACAGGTTTTGGCGGGGGTGCAGGGTTTGCTTTTGTTTTGAAAGCAAAGCTGAATTTACCGCCTTCTTTGGCTGGGGTTGTCGATGTGCTAGTAGGTTCTCGCGTAGGCGGAGGCATCTTTTGGGCATCTCCATTCTCTGAATTTGGTTTAGATTGAGACTCGGCCTTGCGCACATCGTCTGGGAACCCAGAAATATTATCCTGACGTGTCCCGAATGACAGCTCTTCGCCTGGTTGTGAATGTTGATATTGTGGTGTATTCGAACCAGAACGATTATGCGAAACAGGTGAGTCCTGCTGCTCTAATCGACCTCCAGGTCCGGATGCGACCCACTGCAGGTTATTGAAATGACCTTTGCCACGATGAGAGCCTGGCCCATTGAAGCCAGGAGGGCCATGATTGGGGAATCGACGATCTTGATAGCTACCGCGAGGGTAGCCTCCACGCTGAGGAGTGCTTGTATGGGCCGCGGACATACTGTTAGGACTTTGGCCTTGACTTTGATGGTATAATCCTTGAGAATGTGGTCGATGAGGCGAATAACTCCTGTTCCAAATTATTAGAAGACGAAACAAAGCCAAATAATGATGTATCTCTTACCCGTGCCGCGGAAACTTCCTGAATGGTTGCCCCGACCTACCCTACCGCTTGAACGGGGTGATCCAGGTTCTGGAGACCCGTGATATGAGGTATTAGATGTCGGAAACTGTGGGGCGTATGCTGTCTGCTTTCCGGGCGCGTATATGATGGAGGATATTGGGGATCAAACTGTTGTCTGGAGTTTGTCATGCCACGCCTGGGAAGCGGTTCAGATCCGTAAGTTTTGTCAAAGTTATCACGGCTTTCGGCGTCTAGAGCACGTATCGACCGCGACGGAGACGGGGATCGCCCTAAGTCCGTAGCTTCAGATTGAAGGAGTCTATTTGAGCTCATTCCACCGTCTCGATTTGACGATAAAGACAACGGAGACCGTGAGCGTCTTGACTCAAGTGAATGACGCGATTGGTTACCCTCGTTATAGCCTTCGTAAGCAGAGATAGGACTGGTTGACCGTTGCGTTGTATCTCCCGAATTTCTAGGGAATCCAGATCTCTCAGGCCCTCCACTGTCATATGGATGTCCTCTAAAATTTCTATCCCGGAAACGGTCCCGTGGCTTTCCTCGTTGATTTGGATGCCCGCGAGCGTGACGCGCGGCGTTGCGATTTTGCGACTGCGGTCTCGACGTGGAGGGTGGGGAGAACGGTTGCGCCCTCCTTGTGAAAAATTTTCAGCAAATGCGTCGTCTTGCCCTGGCAGCTTTCAATCAGTTGGTCGTTCGTCTCTTGGAATTGCTGGACGTCTTGGTTGGTTGCGAACGAACGAGAGGATGAAAGTGATGACCTCCGGTGATTCGAAGCTATCTCTCGTGGATGCCCAGAAACTCTAGGTGATGGTTGACGGAGTTTCGATGGGTCCTCGTACCCAAATGGGGCACCGAGACGCGATGATAGCGGTGATCTGGAACGAGGATCAGGTCCCCAGGGCGGTGTCTACCTCGGTGTCTATTCCTGCCCCTACTTTGTTCAGTGGCACGACCACGAACTCGGGCAAAGTCACGACCAAAAGCACTATTGTCTTGAGGCTCTTGGGTAATTCTCCACTCGTCTCTCAACCCCGGGCTCCTTCGGGATCCAGCCATGTAATGTTCGATGGCTGCATCGGGTGGGGAAAATTATGGCAGGAAGAAAAAAGAGGCACCGGAAAATGCGAGATGATGAGATGTCTATACCAAAATGGCAGAAGATCCTGTGTCCGGAGTCGAGCGTCTTTTGTATAAAATAGCAAAAGTCTATAGTGTGTTGTCCCGTCGTCAAGAAACGAGTCTTTTCCAGCGGCGTGACTGGCTTGACTGGCTTGTCGACCACTGCCCATTCGTAGTCTTCCTCATCGCGGATTAGCGTTGCGCATGCGGAATATCTGTTCTTCCGGGGAACCGAGCGTCTCAGCGAGTCAGTCCTGAGTCCTTGGCTTCCAGCATGTCCTTGTCAGTACCACAACCTTGAGAATTCAAACTATACTTGACTGAGGATGGAGAAAATACGCACCTCGCATTCTCAGTCTGAGTATGCTGTATTTGCAAAGTAGCAAGCCAATCTACGGAGGGCTCTTTTTCGCAGCAAGTGTCGGAAAACACCATGCAAATCACCCTATCTCCACGACAACTTCACCGAATTAGACACCCTGCTAGTAGTGTGATGTGCCTTTATCCTGTGAGGAGGATACTCTACGAAATCTTTGCAGCCATAGTAACATCCGCCAGTAATCTCCCTATAACGGGGCAAAGAGTCATACCTGTCATCAGCAAATTGATGTCCAAAAATGCTGATGACACGCATGACTCTCTATATGTATCGAATGCACCGACCCGTAATCTTCACCGAATCTAAGGCATGGTAGTTGTCACAGGGAATTCCGTATTCCGACAGTAGACATGGTCATGTAGGCCGAGTTCCTCGAGGCTTTGTGCTAGCACCCAGGCTCGAATCTGCCTGATCTGCTGTGGAAAATCGTCAAGCATTCATTTTGAGGTGTGGGGCGTCGACAGTCAAACAAGAGAAAGGATTATCTACGAAACACGGGACCTCAAAAGAGGGATTTGTTTGATGATGCCAAAGGGATAGTACTACCTTTGGTGCTGCCAGGGCCTTTTGTCGAAGCCTTGTCATGCAAAAGCAGAAACGCGATGCAGGCCAGCCAGCTCATAGCAACTTGCGAATCACTTAGCTTGACGTCCTAGGGCATCACGCATATTGTCATGTAAAATGCCGCCCCAAGTACGCTGCGCAGATAAAACATTGCCATGGTTGAATGAATGAAGCGCAGCACCAATATCATAAAGTGTAGGCAGACTGAGCAGAACGCTTCTCCCAACGTCGATAAGTGAACCGAACGATTACTGACTGCTGTTGCGCTCAGAGTGGATTGAGGCCATATGCGAATTTCACACTGACCCGCGGAAAACTAAGGCCAATCTCCAAGTTTGCCAGTAACCAAATAAAACACAAAAATATTTCGGAGGGGATTTGGAGTATCCCAACGCCAGTGGACAAGTGCAATGTAGGCTAGAGCAATATTGAAAATATTGAACGACAAGGTCGCCGATGACGTATCTGTCAGCAAGGACTGCGTTGAAGCATGGCTACGAAGACAGCGAACATCGGAGGTTGCTGTGGATTGTTGATAGAAGTCGCGGAAATTCACGAAATCAAGGTGAGGAGGGGCTCAGCTGTGATAGGTTGAATGCTAACTGGAGAAATTGACGAGATTGAGCGGCGTTTCGAGATGACAGTGCCACACGCGTGCTACTCGGGGTGACCTAGAGCGGATACAGTGTATATTGAAAGTAAGTCGTTTCGGCATCATATAAGTCTTCACGTTTTGGTTAGTGAAGGGGTGTAGAGATTCGAAGAACTGTCGAATCCAGTTGGCGGGATGTTCGGGGGTTCGCGGGTCGTTTGGTCTTGGGCGGGAGCGCTTGGTTCTAAAGTCACGTGCAGACCGAGCTGTGTGGCCTGAGGCATAGAAATCCACCGCCTTGCCAGTCCAGTACTAGTTACATTCTGTCTCAGACTCTCAATATATGTAGGTAGAAAACTATCACAAAAATTAAACCTCATAAATTCTTCAATATTTCAAGTATAAATAACTGACAGCAAAACCCTACCTACGAATGTGAGATGCATACAGAGGATATAATCTACATATAGCGAGCACACCTACGCACTGGAAGGAGCGAAAATTGGACATTGCATAAGATGATCTTGAACTCACCTATGCAGGCCTTTATTTTTGTTAATTTTGTATAATAATTACTTAATGTAATAAATACCATTCCGTCGTCATCATCAAAAATATTGACATTCATCTCACAAAAGTCATACAGCATCACCTATGAATCATGGCGGATCTATGCAGCACTCGATGTAGCGCCCCTTCCTCTGCCTCTAGTACTATTTCCTCCACGGGTTCCATGATTCCTGCTGCGTCCAGTTTTCCCTCTATTCAAGCCTGCCGGCGGCGGCACTTTGTTGTAGCTTTGGGGCCGAAAATTCGGATTTTCTCGGACTACCCCTTCATCTTGGTGTCCGTTCTCCAATGGCACGTAGCCCCTCTGGTATGTGGATTTCCACGAAGGCCACGCCCGCGCCCTCTTGCTCCATGGATGTTATTGCCATTTTGTTGATTATCCGCGCTAGGGTGAGGGCGAATAGGTAGGTTGGTATTACCATTGGAAACACCACGACTGCCTCGTGAGCTATGTACACCGCGTCCGTTTGCCTGTCCAGAGACTGCACCACGATAAGACCCTCGTAATGGAGGAGGAGCCTGGGCTTCCCTTAATTGACCTTGTCCACCTGGTCCAAGGGGCATTCCATAGCCCACGTTTCTCGGCTCCTTCTGTGCTTTCATGTTGATCGCAGCCCGTGTTCCAGCCACAAGCTGTCGATCTGTCAGATTGAGTACAGAAAAGACTGGCACCGTTTGCCCTCTGAACGGAGAGCAGCGGTCACCTAGTGTAGTTCCACTCATGAATGATACATCAAACACGACGTCAACAAGGACTGTTTGGGGCGTGCGAGTAAGCCCGACAACAGTTCCTCGTGTGGCAATAGGCACTTTACCGGACTCTTGGGCATAGACTACGCGGTCTCCAAGAGAAAATCTCTGGTTTCAAGCCGGTGCTCAACATCAGCCGGCTTTAACAGTGCCTGTCTAGGGACACCTTTAATCCGCTTGATTTCAACAGTAGCTTGGGTCTGTACTAGGCGATCCGCGTCAAGTTCGATCAGCTTCACAACATCAGAGTCGAGCTGTTCAGCATCTAGAGGCACACGCTCAAAATGCTTCGCTTCAATGGACTTGAGCCAGTCTTTGATTTCCTTGATCTTCGTTTCCGCGACATCCTCAGGATAGAAGTCCGTTGGCTCGTACTTGTCCCCTTGCGGGTTTCGCTGGATCCCGGCAATAAACTCAGGGAATCTGATCATATACTGGTGGATAAGGTCAATTGCCTTCCGGCTAAATTCCCAACCAGTTTGGCCTCGGCGAGAGTATCCCAGGACTTTAAGTTTCCGTGCTTCAAATTTGAGATTGAGGCCAAGATTGACACGCTGGCCATCTATCGTAACTGAGAAAGAAGATGTAATTTTGGCCAACACGAGGGGATTCAGATGAAGGCTTTTGCAATTGCGAACGACGGCGTATAAAGTGAAAGTCTTTCTGCCTCCCTAGCGTGCTGCTTGCCAAATTCGGGCTCCTTACCCTTAACTGCAGCTATTATGCCGTTCACCTTTCCGTTCTCATGGGCAGTAACTTGCACTGGTCTCCCGTAATTAAACTCGCCGAGAAAGAATCCCTTTGAGCCCTCAGGGAATTCTTCTTCTATCAGAAGTGCATCTCTTTCAATGAAACGTTCGTCTTCGCTGATAACGTTGTCAACGATGAGCTGTAGAGCATAATCCGTATCCTGGCCAGGAATATCCGCAAACTCCTTGATCGTTGCACCTTCATCGCTTTTCCTTAGGCCCTTGAGCATCTGTACATGGACCATAGACTCAACAGGGCCGATGATCATCCCAAGGCGTTTGCTATAGTATGCTTCAATCCTCTCCGCCTTCCGGTTCCACTGCTCTATGTGAGGAGGCGAGTGCGGGATCGAAACAACGTGTTGTTCTCCCTCAGGTAAGATATAATCAAATAGTTCGTCGGACACTCGAACAACCAGAGCCTCTTGCAGGAATGGGTAACCGACGTAGACGCGATGTCCAAGTTTTTGTTTGGCCAATTCAATATTCGATCTAGTTTCGGGTTCCAACAAGGTGATGACCATACTTTCCTTGCGGCTATCCTGCTGAAAGACGTTAACACCATGGAAGGCCAGTTGTCCAGCATACGGCAATGTCTGCAAGCTAGGGAAACCTGCTAGAGCAGCTGCGCCGAGTTTCACGCCATCGACAAGCCCAATATAAGGTTCGAGTCCATCCATGGTTGGAAGGTCATAAATGTTCTCGATACAATGACAACGGGCAATGTCTGGAAAAATTCCAGGAAGGGAGGATGGGTAAGTATAATCAATAGAGGGGAGTAAGTGAACTTCAGCGTAACACCGAATTCGTTTCTTTCTTTCTCTTCCGGAGATAAGAGGTGTTCTCGAGTAGCCATTGCAGTGAGCAAACGCTGCTCTTCAATGAAAGGTATTTTTACAACAGCTTCCCATTCCATTTTCTTGCCGTTCATATCGAGCTCAAAATCACGAGGGTAAAATCAATAATTGGTGACTCGGGAGACGTCATAAGGTCCCAGTAAGCAGGTGGGACAATTTTCTTGCTACGGTCAGGAAGCACACCCATGAGCTGTTGGAATGGACGGAAAGGTTGACCAAGTTTGAAATCAATATTTGCACCAAGGCCCTTTTAACATCTTAAAACGATTAGTATGAAAAATTATGTACGCTTCACTAAAGAAAGATACGCACCAGATATCATTGGCGCGTAGTGGTATTGAAAGTACCACGGCCATGAGACAACCCCTGTAGTAATAAAATAAGACCCACTGAAGACCTTGAACATAGTTCTCCGTCAATTTTCTCATCTCAGCCTCATTGTCGAGGCCGAAACCGAACTTGTCCTTGTAGTACTTGTTTTCCACTCCTGAAATTTTTGCTCATATTTTTGCTCCGCGGCCATCTGAGCTTCTTCTGGAGTCTGTTCATGGACCTTTGCGTTGTCATATCTCTTGATAACTCGACGAAGAGCCATAGAGGCCTCTTCATCTTCTTCATCCTCCGATTCTTCATCATTTTGACCTTCGGTTCCATTAGCGAGAGGATCCTGGAAGTTGGAGTCTGATGAAACGATCGCCATGCTCGTCAGTTATCGTCGTCCACAGTAACCGTAAGTCATCTGCGAGTTGTTGAACAAATTTGCGATCTCGCGGGAAGCGTTGGGGAGGTCCAAAGGCTTGACGTGCTGCTTCGATGGACGATTAAGCACATATTGTTTGATGTCTTTGAGAAGTTGCTTTTGTGAGGGAGTAATAGTGAGTGACTTTTGCTGCTTTGCTCTTCTACTGCCTCATCACCGTGAGTCTTCGAGCGAATCCACTTTGCATCTGAATACTCGGCTTCGAAAAACGGAATTCGGACTCCGTGATGTGATCAAGAAGTATACCAAGTCGCTGCAAGTTGATGCTGCCGTACTCGTTGATGTAACCGCCCATTTTGGAAGCGCCTCCTTGTATTTGTTGAACATCAGCCCAAGTGCTCCTTCGTTAATGTGCATGTGTGGTAAATTAGGCAGGAAGTCATTGCCAACGAAGAATGCCATCAAAATAAAGTCATCGATAATCCGCTCCATGTCAAAAACGACGCCGGAATCATTGTTATTCTTCAGATCCTGAAACTCCAGCTCTAAATATTCCCTAACAATGCAAAGGTGCAGTAGATAGAAGTTTTGATGCTCGAGTTCTTTCGACTTTTGTGTTTGCCTTCCAAACGTGACCTCCTCACGCAACAAACTAAAGTGAGGATCGTGGCTGAGAAGGCCAAGCATAATGAGATCTGCATCTAATCCGTACAAACAATGGCGCACGTTCGGATCGTAGCCAGGCTGAGCTTTGGCATGGCGAATCTGCTCCATGATTTTGTGTTCTCCCTCTCCGGGAACTTCATGACCAGAAAGAACAATATCCACACCTTGCCATTCCACATCTTCCGAAATTTTCTTGTTGATAAAGTATTTCAATTGCTGTGTCAATCGAGCCATAAACTGTGTGCCCGGTGTGATACAATTGCTGTCAAAGGCGTCCTCTTTGGGTAATTCGATGCCCTGAGCAATCGCCTTTTCCTTCGCGGTTTCAGCATCGAGGGCAGTACGAAATCGTCGAGAGCGCTGTTGGTTCATCTTCGCGCGGGAGCGACTCCGTCCACCGCCATGAAAAATAGCCGCTTGGGTTTTATCTTCCCATATAAGTGCTCGATGTAGTTGAAAATCGCAATAAACATCTGGTCTTCGGTCATACGGAAAGTGGGCGAATCTGATTCTTTGTGTGTGCAGTTGTGAATGATTCCGTTCATATCGAGGTACAGACAGTCGAACTCGGGAATGCGATTCTCGGCGATCAACTGCGATATCGAAGGATACCGCTCGCTGAGCCAGCGGAAAAACTTGGGAACACCCATGGCTGTTTGTGGCTATGGCGGCGATTTGGATATGCGGCAGTATAAATAAAAGAAATAAAGGTCTTTTCAAGACGCAACGAGGAGAGATTAAGATGAGACTAGCTCAGATCACAGAAAGTAGATGTCAAGAAATTAGGACTAAAAATCTGAGGGCGTAAAGAAAATCGGACAAATAGAAAAAACAAGAAGGGGCGACACAAAAGAAAAGAGAAAATCTTCAGATGTGCGACAGTGAGATGTGTTGCTGTCGAAGTCTGGAGGTGCGCAGCAGGCAAGGCATGAAATTGTGAAGGAAAGTGCCAAGGCTGCAGGGTCAGCGGACCGGAATATCAATTGCCCGTTTCTGAGTCTCAAGGCGGCTAGTCTGTAAATGGCTTAGTGCCTATTAACGCGCTCCGCGTGTTTTCGAGCTTCGACTTTGACTGCATCAGCAATCCTCCTGGCCTCACTTTTCGCCTCGCGGAGAAGTGTACAACAACATCTGCCAAGCTGCTGCCTCTACGTTATTAGCTTGTAGCAGAATATACAAAGTTTTGGGGTGGTAAAACATACCCCGCGCAGCCATGGAGCCTTACGACGACGGTGAGAAAGTGCAATGCCATATGCTTGGTTGGAGCTTAAATTGACGACAAACCTCATAGGTTTCATCGAGGAGCAAGAAGAGCAAGAGGAAGAGAGAAACGAAGAGAAGATTATTAACGAAGGTGTGTTATTCGCGAGGTCCCTATCTAATCGTTCTCTTCGATTGACTACTTCGATAGAGTACAAAACATGGAAGAAAAATGCGCCTTTCCTCTACGACATGATCCTCAGCACTGCCTTGGAATGGCCCACTCTTACCACTCAATGGCTTCCCGATAAACAAGAGTAGGTCCAGCATATCACATACGCCTCGTAATCCACGATCTGACGGAGTTTTCAGGGTCCCGGACAAGCCTTACTCGACCCATCGCTTGCTGCTAGGAACTCATACATCGAATGACGCAAAGAACTATCTGCAGATTGCGCATGTTCAATTACCCAACCCTAATCATCCAGAAGCAGATGATTATGATGAGGAGCGCGGCGAGATCGGGGGCTATGGCGGTGGTTCAAAAGAACGCAGTGGAAGTGAAGTTCAATATTGTCCAAAAGATCGACCACAAGGGAGAGGTAAATAAAGCGAGATACCAACCCCAGAATCCAAATATCATTGCTACGATGTGTACGGATGGTAGGGTCATGATTTGGGATCGGTCTAAGCATCCCCTGCACCCCACTGGGACCGTCAACCCCAGTTGGAGCTTCTGGGACACACCAAGGAAGGCTTCGGGCTTAGCTGGAGTCCACATGCAGAGGGAAAACTGGTGACCGGAAGTGAAGACAAAACTGTCCGGCTTTGGTAGGTAGTGTAGAGTGCTATGTGTGTAGCGGTAGAAAGCTAACAAATGGCAACAGGGACATGCAAACATACACGAAGGGCAATAAAGCATTGAAACCTACAAGCACCTACACACATCATTCATCTATTGTGAACGATGTCCAATATCACCCTCTTCATGCCTCCCTCATCGGCACGGTATCGGACGACATTACGCTTCAAATTATTGACATCCGATCTCCCGACACATCAAAGGCAGCAGCTACTGCAGAGGGCCAACACCGAGATGCTATTAACGCGATCGCCTTCAATCCCGCTGCAGAAACAATCTTGGCTACTGGCTCTGCGGATAAATCTATAGGTCTATGGGATCTCCGCAACTTGAAATCTAAATTGCATGCCCTAGAATGTCACACCGAATCGGTCACCTCTGTTTCGTGGCATCCATTCGAGGAGTCTGTATTGGCTAGCGCAAGCTATGACCGCAAGATCATGTTCTGGGATGTCAGCAGAGCGGGCGAAGAGCAGACGCCCGAGGATGCCCAAGATGGCCCGCCTGAGCTGTAAGTCATCCTAGGGGCTGTGGCACAGAGTATTGTACTAACTCTTTTCCACGTAGGTTGTTCATGCACGGTGGCCATACGAACCGGATTTCCGACTTCAGCTGGAACTTGAGTGACCCGTGGGTGCTTTGCTCTGCGGCTGAAGACAATCTGCTGCAAGTGTGGAAGGTTTCGGACGCCATTGTCGGCAAAGATCTGGGAGATGTGCCCACGGAGGAGCTGGAGGCATAAGCATATTTTGGATGAAAAGAGAAGACGAAAAAGGAGAATACTAAGGCACGGACGGCATCAATACGATGGATGAATTAACGATCTGAGACGCCAGGTTTCGTCAATGTAGCATAGCTATGGTATCCAGGAGCTTGCGCAGTCATGCCAGGTCTTTCTTTGTAGAGGAAATCAAACAGCAGCTGGTATGAAGTCCATGGCAGGTAGAATTGGTAGAACATAGAGTCTTAGACTAAAGCGGCACGAGGACTAGGCTATCTCATTGGCTGCAACTGCCCGGCCTGCGTCGGACCTTTTTGGTCACTGCGGTCAGCCAGCTAAAGCGGCGGGGAGTGCCGTACGCTGCGGGGATTACAGACTGAAAAAATTAAGTGCGGTGGTCGCTGACCGAAGGCAAAACATTGTCCGAATCTAGCTCCGACTGCGATTAATTGTTGAAAACATTTTTTTGTTTATTTCAACTTTCTATCTGATCTTTCCCTTCTCTCAACGTCTTCCCAATTGCTCTTTCCGACGTTTCATCCCTCCCTGCAGCTGCATAATCTCCGTCCGCGATAGTGCACGGCTGTCTGTCGATTGAGTCACCATGGGCTCCGGCACGTCCCCGCCTCTGGGTCCGAAGCCAATCCCAGCGCTGCCATCCCATCTGTTAAACGGCAGCTCACCTCTGCATTCTTCATCAAGCACTGCTAATAGTGCCCGCGAGCGCGAAAGCTTGAATTCGTCTATTCGCTCGTCATTCCGCGGGGCAGTCACTCTGGAATCAGCCCCGGAGGCAAAGGAGGAGGCAGAAGCACCACGAGTGAGCGACACAGCTGTTGACACCAATGGCATTCCCAAGACGAGGTGAGCAGCTAAATTACTTTAATTGCATGTTCTAAGAAAGTCGTGAAGTAACTAACCAGTTGGTCTTGTTCATAGCCCTACATGGAATGGCGAATCCCGAGATAAGCCAGGACCCCCAACTTCGCCCAGTCTTGTCAGTCGACCAGCCAGTCCTTATACACAGGTGCCCCAATTGATTTCGATGGCTTGAGCTGGCCATGTGAGTAGATCGTCATGCCCTTCATCTGTCTACACTACAAACTAATAATCTCGCTTAGGCCCCGGTACCAAAGAGCGACTGGAGGAAACTCCCGAGCAGAATCAGGAACGGGTAAAGAAGCTGGCCGGAGCGGTGAGGACTATTCTAGAATGCGTCGGGGAGGATCCGGAACGAGAAGGTCTCTTGCAGACCCCAGAGCGCTATGCCAGGGCAATGCTCTGGTTTACCAAGGGGTATATGGAAAATGTCCGAGATCTGGTGAATAACGCTACCTTCATGGAGGACCACGACGAGTTGGTGATTGTGAAGGACATTGAGGTCTTCTCTCTATGTGAGCATCACATGGTTCCTTTTACTGGAAAGGTGAGCCCTATTTGAAACATCCATATCATCCATCACAGACAATACAGGTCTAACCCAGCCTTATGGCATAGATTCACATTGGATACATACCCGATCGCCGCGTGCTTGGCCTGTCGAAATTAGCCCGCTTGGCTGAAATGTTTTCACGGCGTCTACAAGTCCAAGAGCGCCTCACAAAGCAGATCGCCCTGGCTATCAAGGAAGTCCTGAATCCCCGGGGAGTCGGCGTTGTCATGGAGTCCTCGCATCTCTGCATGGTCATGCGTGGAGTGCAGAAGACCAGTAGCACAACCACTACCAGTTGTATGCTGGGCTGTATGCGATCAAGCGCGAAAAGCCGCGAAGAGTTCCTGACCCTCTTAAACCGCAGGTAAGGAGGGGTAGCTGTGACATTAGCAAAATACTTTCGTGGCTAGGGTGTACTTTTAGCGATGTTTATTATTCTTTCACTTTCTCTCTCTCTATCTCTTGAAGCAACATGTTTACTGGATAAATGGAGTTACGGTGGAACCTCTCAACAGGGACTCTGGTTAGGCATTTTGTTTCTTTGTTTATGGTCTGTTTCGAGCCCAGGAATATTTCATTTGTTTGTACAGAAGGGCCTGCATGAATAGACACCTTTCTTTTTGAGGGCTTGAGCAAGGCCGCTTTCAAGAAGGCGTCTCGCATTTCAACCTGTCCCCAAGTTGCATCCCACGCCAGGAAAGGAAGATTTCTTAAGGAGCAAATGTGATAATGGTTATGTTAATGCTTTTATAAAATAATGATAGTACTAAAAGCATGGCATATCTACCATATTTATCTTAGGAGGCCTGTGCATGTGAATTTTTGATTGCTAGGAACTTAGTAAGATCTCATGGCTGCCTCAGAAACACTTTATTTGTTTTGCCCCAGGCAGCTATTGACGTGTTGTTATTGTTCCTCTCCTTTAGCGTTCTTTCATTCACTGTTTTCCTCTTACCTTCCCCTTGCCCTATTACAGCTGCATCTCTTGGTTTCATATCCTCATCTAGGCATGTCTGTTTTCAGCTTTTGATCTCTGACATCTCTTGGTTTCTTTTACCTACTACACAGTGTGCTGTGTGCATCTTGTTGTGTTTGGGCATTATCTCACGTCAACTTCCCTTTCTCTTGACATTTTTGATGGCACGCGTCAAGTTTGTCCCCTGGTCGTGAACCTGCTCGATCTGGAGCTAGTGGCAGTGGCGAGAGGCCTCCACTCCCTCGTCTAGCCCCTCGTCCACCTCCTGGTCCACCTCAAAATGCCAACTCAGGTGTTCAGAACTCATCTGGCCTGCAGGAGGCAACACCAGATGTGAATCCACAGGTGAATCCTTCGACCAGACCAAATGAAGCCTCAGCTGGCAACACAGAAGCTCTTGCTTCTCAGCTAGTCCCCTTAGCTTCAAGGCCTCGTCAGAATGCAGTATCAGGCTCTAATGGTTCTTTCACTCAGGTGTAAGTCTGCTTAAAATTCTATGCACATTTATTTAATCAAGTTTGTTTCCTTGCTAACTACAAGTTTCAGGCGGACTAGGGCAACAGTAAGAGTTGCACAGGCCACCTCACGCAACTTACAGCAAGCAGTCAGCCAAGGAGGAGGAGGAGGCCAGCGTCAGAGACAAGGCAAACGGAAGCGTGGCACTGAGAGAGGATTGACTTCTCGTCAAACGGCATCTAATGCATCAGCATCCAATGCGTCATCAAGTGCAACTTTTGGGGTTGGAAGGCCTGGGATCACTATTTTCCAAAGTATCCTAATGCATGCTCACCTAATTTTCCACTTTGCCAATTGCCTCGATCTTGACGACTTCGTTGGTCTCTATGCCATCTCAAAGGATTTCCATGAAATCATCAACTCAGCTATGACTGCGGTTATCCTGGCTAAGGCCACGCTACATGCTCCAACTGCAGCAGCGATTTTCCCATTCAGATGCTACCGCAAGCTCTGCATCGACGATCCTTTGGTAGAATTGGATCGCACCCGAGACCACCAATCCCGTCTCGTGCCCTCATTCCGCTGGTTACGCATGGTATGCTGGCGCGAGGAGGTTGTAAACAGATTGGTCGCACTGTTCAACAACGAGGGCCTCTGGCTTCCAAAGGAGTGCGAAACTGCCATCAAAAGGTCTGGTTCCTCATGGACATTCCAGATAATCGACGGCGCATTGCTACCATCCAAAATCGCGATTTATGGACCACGTCAGACCTCTTCCACGCAATCATGTTCTTTATGAGGATTGACATGCGATGCATCAACCCGATCATCCCAGTGTCTCACGGAAACATTAGACGCATGCTACTAGCTCAACCCACAATGAGCATAGTCTATCGCGTTATGGCACGTACTCTCCTCACCAACACCCACGAAGCTCTCCAGATGTATCTTCGATGGAAGTACATACCTAGGGATCGTGAGGAGACCCTGTTCTTGGCGTGCCTCGATCTGAGTTGGGCAAAATACAGTATGAAAACTATGGTGCTGGGAATAGTCGGGAAAAGCTCCAGCGGCCAGATGAGCTGGTCATGAAGGAATGTGTCCGGCGAGGTTTGAATGTACAGCCCGTCTTCTTCCAGGTCGTGAATTTGTCGGGTCCACCTGACGCGGAGGATGTTGCCATGTCAAATGCACCTGCACAGTAGGCGATCGTTTTGCTGTGATTGTGATCACTTGGTGGGCTACTTGATCAAACATTGGAATGGGCATTGAAGCATGGAAATGCAAGCAGCTTAGCGCTGATACATGGCTAAAATTAGTTGAGGGCTCGCTTTTTTTTTCCGATGGTGCGAGCCAAACGCCTTTACCTAGGTAGATGAAATTACAGAATGTTTTGCTAGAGTAAATCGCGATGCTCTCATGGAGACATTTATATGTACGTAGTCACCGTACCCCTCTTGCGGAGCCCTAATCTCCAGGCGATAAGGCAGCAAGTGCTAAAGATAGAATCCTTTATCATCTCGTTACTTTTGCTGGGTACTCCTCTGAATCACAGAGTTGTACCGATTCGAGCAAGTCGGAGCTACCTAGCTGCTGGTTGAGTTCCCTTGAAATATTCCCTCTCAAAATATCAACCCGAGCTAGGTAGTAACAGTGATCTGGTTGAGATATCAGCAATATCAGCAACCCCGCACCAGTACAAACAACATGGCTGACGCCAGCCATACCTTCTTCTTCTATGGTAAGAGCTACCGAAGAAAAAGATCAATCTTTCACATACGTGCTGCCATACATATGCTAATGACTATATATATATATAACCCTCGCGCAATGGCAAAAGGCACTCTCATGGTCCCTGCAATCCTGCACCGCGTCATCCACGGAAATTCAACCCCTGAGCCGTGGCAGAAAGCACTTCTAACCACACGCCCAGCTCTCCTACCTGGCTACCGACGCTATCGCGTGAAATATGCAGACTACCCAGGCATCCTCGAATCACCCCCATCGCCAGAAGAGCCTGCTTCTTCTACTTCTTCTGTGCTTGGCGTTGTCGTATCAGGACTTTCAGAAAATGACATTCTTCGCCTCGACTTATTCGAGGGATCGTCGTATACGAAGCGCTCTGTGACAGTCAAAGTTATGAAAAACACCAGCGGCAAGGATGCAGTCGCCGGCGAAGGTGGCAACAGCAACGAAAATGACAATGTGGCCTTGCAGCGCGGACTGGCCGAGACTGCCCATCTCGCCGATGGATCCGCGACTGAAATGGAGGAGGTCCAGGCAACGACCTACGTGTGGAAGGACCGAGAATCTTACCTGGAGTTGGATTCTGAATGGGATTTTGAATCGTTCAAAGGGATAAACTGCAATGGTGGATCGATGCTCCGGAGAGTGAACTGTAGCAGCACACTGATCCATAGATGGAGGACATCGATTGAAGGGATAGGGGTCGGTCGTTTGGCTGGAGTCTGGACTAATTTATTTTTTCCTTTCTTTCCTTTACGATATAGAGTCGAAAGGTGTGCAGTTGATCGAAAATAAATGCTTCATTAAAGACATGTTGGTATCTGAAAATACAAGACTCCTGTAATGCTACCCACACAGCCCCGGTTGAGATTCAAAGGCACCTGGAATAAAGTCTCAACCTTGAACGCGCTGACAATGCACAAACAAATTTGGTGAAAGAAAGAGAAAAATGTGAAAAAAGAGTGTGGTAGAAGAAGTAGAAGAAGGAGAAAACAAATCACAAGTTTGTAACTAGTACCCTAGTACCCATAGCATCATGAATGGTGGATGTGTGCTTATAATTCAGAGGCATCCACATCCATAGAAGCCTTCTTCTTCCTAGATTTGGCTTTCCTAGGGCTAGCCTTCACTTCTTCAGTCTTCTTCGTTGCCGCTGTTGGTGTCCCAGGTACCTGGATGGTAGGAATTTGTACCTCTACAGTATTTTCCGGTACATGGACATCCTGGCTCAGAAAATCATACATATCATCGAAGGTTTCTGGCTCAGCTTGGGGGCGCCGTTCAGAATTCGAATCAGCCGCAGCCGCAGCAGCCAAACTAGCTAGAAAAATTGACGCAGTCTGTGCTGGGGAACGACCATGCTTTTCGTGTTTTGCAGTCGATTCACGTTCGGGCGTCCGGGGCAATTGAAGCACTTCCTTCCGAGGTCGCTCGTTGGTAGCATTACCTGTCGTTCTCTCATGATCATCTACCTTGGGTTCATGCTCAAAATCAGGCGTAGTCCGCAAGTCTTGGTGCTCTGTCAACTGCGTTTCTCGCACGACGACTTCTCCAGAAGAATCATAACTCGAAGCCGGGCTATAGATTTCCTTAGACCCTCCCTGGATAGAGTCAGGACCAACATCAGGCTCCGGATCATGGGCAGAAATTGTAGCTTCCGCGCTATTAACCGGCCCAGTGTCTGATGGTCCCAATAGATAAGATACTGGTCGCGCATCAACCAAACCATTGTCTCCACTAGAGGTTTCTTGTTCTTCGTGCAGCTTAAAAGAAAGTCACGCAGCCTCCGACGCAACAACCCAGACTTCAAGGCAGGCCAATCATCTTCTGCGCTCATTTCCTTCTGAAGCAATTTTCCAATAAATACGTCGGGGTCCTGCACAAATTTCTCCAGGTATGCGAGTAGGTAGAGTCCGCAATCGGAATAATTTGGTTGCAATGGGATCTCTTTTGCCGTCATACCTTTGATATCCTTAGTAGAGAGGTCTAGGGATTGTTTTGCACTGGCTTCCTCCAACAAGTAGGACCGCAAGATTTTTATAGCCGGACTTCTTCCCAACCGAGAGAGTCGAATGTGACGATAGTTGGCTGGTCAACAGAATAAACAGGGCCTGTTCGTTTTGACTTCCTTACCTTCTCGGGGCGTTTCTTAGCTGGTATTGATTCAGGGGCCCCAGAAGATGTTTTGTTTTGAAATATGGTAGGCGGAGTGGTGAGGATCTCTTCCTTCTCTGGCCACTCGTCATCAGAGTCGCGGAACTGTTCAGATTTTGAGCCAGGCATGACAGTACCTATGTTCATTGAAGCAAATGAATCACGGGCGACTTCCGGAGGTGGAGTCTCAGGAATTTCATCGTTCTCCATTGATTGTTGATGCGATACGTCCGGCTCAATATCGTCTTCACGTTTCTTCAGGGAGACAAGATTGCAGATAATTGCTAGATACCAGTGAGCATTCTCATTGATAGGGATAATGACATAGTCATGACTGAATAGAT
Organism: Talaromyces trachyspermus; assembly: GCA_020137715.1. Lineage (NCBI taxonomy): Eukaryota > Fungi > Ascomycota > Eurotiomycetes > Eurotiales > Trichocomaceae > Talaromyces > Talaromyces trachyspermus. The sequence goes on along the minus strand of JACGXQ010000015.1, from coordinate 5,349,717 downwards.
CGACATTTCTAGTCCATTTCTGCACAGCCCCATAATTGATGCCCTTCTTGCCCTTCGAGAGCTCGTGAGAGTCGCAAAGAAATATGAGTTAAAAAGTAAACCCGTTTGGCCACCTCCGGATTATTTCGTTCAAGATGATGTTCCAAGAAGCGTAGGTAGAGGCCGATGAGATTGTCATTAAGGAATTCACCATCGCGTAGACGCTCAAGGTCGTGACTGTCGACTTCTGCCTTCTTCCTTCCCTCGCGTGGATACACAAGCGGCTTAGACCAAGTTCCATTACGGGAGGGAAGATTGTATGTAGTGGTGGTGGGCTCATTATCGACCAAATCTACTAAACCTTGGCGGGTCTTGGATCTTGTTTGACGGTCTTTAGACGCAGCTTGGTACTCCTTCTCTTCATCGTTCCGGACTGATCGGCCTAGATTTGACTCCTCTGATTTTGTGTTAGGCAAAGGCACTCGGCGTGGTGGTTGTTTGATACCACTGGTAAAATCATCCTCGCCTTGCAATGTTGCCGATAGCCTTCGTCGCTTTGCTGGCTCAAGCTCATCATCGTCAGGAGACTCCGGAATTATCTCTGCACTGGGTCTCTTGCCACGGCGCGGTTCAACCTTCAGTACGTTATCGAAAGCTTTGTCTATCCAACTTCTGCTGCACTGTTAGAACTGCTACGTATTTGTCATGGAATTGTAGGTATATATTCACCCTTGTTTCATCTGAAGGTTGATGCCTTTCTTTTGAAGTAAAGTGCAAAGCTGAGTTTTATCTGCTTCATTTCCAAATTCAATATCGACAGAGTCTCGATTGAGTGTACCTTCAACCTTTGAAAGTTTGAAGCGGCATTTCAAATTGCCATCAGTGCCCATCAGCACTTGGACAACTCGTTTTATAGGTATAGTTTCAGAGGGGAACGTTGACCGGCACCAAGCAATCCGATAGTATTGTCTCCTTCGTCAAGAAATAGTTGTGTGCTTCGATCTTCGACCTCTACATCGCCATATCTAAAGAACTCGATTTCGAAGAGGCGTCGATGTGATTTTGCTGCCGGTTGTTGAATTTTGGCCTGTTTTTACCTGGGGTTCTATTCGATGAGTTGAAAATTGTCGGCCGGATATCATTAGGTGACTGTCTTCGATTCCTCTGTTTGGCAACATCTTCATTGCCGTCATTGAGAGACAACTCCGACTTGATACCTCGTCGACGCGGGCCGAAATATTTGGAATGTGCTCCTACAGTTAGATCCTTTTGCAGTTCGTCTGGGCTTTCGCTGCCATCAGAATCCCAGTGTTTGCTAATCGAAAATTTCGGCTTGACGATGGGCCTTGTAAGGTTAACTTCATCTGCTGCTGGTAGTTTGTCATTATCGTCGCTGCCGACATTGGAACTAGATTTGGGTGACCTATAAGGCTTCTCTCGTGCGGTGCCACCTTTTGTTAAAATGGTAGTGCCAGGTCGTAATCCAGTACGATCCGTCTTTTCAGTCGATTTGTCTTCCGCTTCAGAAACGTCATCCTCCGGTACCTGGAACACTCGAGTGGCATCTTTTTCACTCCCTTATCCTCCACTGACTCTACACTCGCAACGGAAGGAGTCGGATCTCGACGCCAACTTTCTCCGTCGTTTTGGGTAGAAGATACTAAATTGTCGTCGTCCGCGTCTAAATCAATGACCGGACCAGATGAATGACGGCGTTTTTCATAGCTCTGCTCTCATCGTCGAACAGCGTAGGCGAGCTCAGTGGATGATGAGATGGAAAATGCTGAGAATGTCCGTTTACATGCGAGGTTCCCCAGGCGCGCACAGGGCCGCTGTCCTTCCCTCCTGGGGTTATTCGATCAACAGGCCGGAATCCACCATATTTCTGAAGGGTCAGGACCAAGTTAGCAATCTGAATTCTCATACTTTCGTTGCTAAGACATACATGTACTTTAGATTTCGCCGTACTGCCGAAGGTCTGCCCAGGTTTGATCGGGACATCGTCGTTGGATTTTCTAGTCGTCAATGGTATATTAGAAGAAGAAGCTTGGAGAATGAGTGAGATCCTACGTACATATAGCTTGGGAATAGCCTGCTCTCATGCGAGTCAGTTTGCACTCGCTGTCGCATATCTGACCTAGCAGCCGCAGTTGTACCACTGTCCGTACAATCAGCATCAATCATAGCTTATCTCTGTATGCGGGGAAATGAAATCTCACAGGAGCCTTCGCGAGACAGAAGACTATTCTTCAATGTCAGTATAGAATCTCAAAGTGCGTGTTTCCCTAGACAACTAGCAGGCAAGCTAGAATACGGAGAATGGACTTTGAGGGGACCGGCTGGTGCTATTTCACTCAAGAAAAAGAGTAAGATAGATACTGACCGCAGAGTTCTTGCCAGCAACATTTGAAAGAGCGCTGCCACTTTACACCGGGGTTAGCCTCCGGTTCTTTTGCCTCTTCCACACCATGAGACGCGGGGATATTTGAGTCGTCTCGGCGTTTGTTGGTGGACGGCGAGAAATATTTGGCGAAATCGGAAAATATCTGCATTTATTTTATGCAATCGGCTGTCCGAACATTGGGCCACGCATGATATTCGTGTTTCATTGAGCTGCCACTTTATTCGGATCTGTTCGAAGCTGAATGTTGGTCGACAGTACGTAGTTAAATAATGGAATAATTCGGAGACATGATCCAGTGGGCGCTCATCGTTGCACAAAAAGGCGGTCAAGTTCTGCCGCAGCAAAGTCGCCGCCTTTGAATAGTTACAAACGTGAACAATGACGTCTGTCTTTTTCTTTCTTCGTAATAAGTCACATAAAGAACTGATTTTCGTTTCAGCCATAATACAGTTACAATTCCGTATCCAGTCGACATGAAAAATAAGATATTCATAACGCACATCCCCCATAAAGCAAGTACATCTTGTCAGATGCAGCAAGAGTCAGCGAATAGAATATAAGAAGCCCAACTTTCACTCCGTAATTGCTCAGAATATGATGTATTTCCAATATACCCCAGCTCGTAGTCATTCGATCATGCTGCCAACCCACCCAAGCCCGGAAATCAGAAAGGAAAACATAGCAGAAATGACCCAAAACCCGCAGAAAACGTTAAATCAAAACATCAATGTGTTGAAGAATTTTACTATACAGGGCCGTATCAACTAGAGAGTACCACCTTTTTAGAATTAAAAAGCCAAAGACGCCATTCATTTGCTTCTATCCGCAAAAGACTCCTCGTTGTTATTACCCCGCCGGCGCTCATTGCCTCCGTGATGGTAACCATGGTGGTGATTAGGGTTCGATGCAGCTTTCTCTTGTCGGGCTTGATCTATGGCCGACCTTTGGGCGATACTGTCATCATGGCTCTTCCAGACTATGTTGGTGTCCGCCGGTAGAGCCAGCAATCGTTTTATCGTTTCTCTATTAGTAGCAGTGAGTAACTTATCACCTCCTGCTAAACATCATGAAGAGCTCATACCTGATCTTGATATTTCGTCCGCCGTCAATTCTAGTCCACACACTCAGCACGTCTTCGCCGCTCCGGACGCTTAGGACTGCACCGCAGACCTCGTCTCCGGCCTCGGCAAACTGGTCGCCGACTATGGCCAACAGGAGGTCCTCCCAGTAGCGATCAGCCACTCCCTTTTTCAAGCGAATGATCCATTTTCCACCACGTTTGTTAGCCTCATCTTCCCAAACGGGGCGGATGCCCTTCTTAAAGATGTGATAGTCCGAGACCGTTGGAAGGAGGGACGGACGCTTCAGGTGCGAGTAGATTGACCAGAAGCTTTCTACAGACGATATAGACGCGAGAGCGATAGTCGACTTCTCGTAATCAGAGTATTTCGGAGTTGGAGGACGATACCAAACAATCCACGTCGATTTCAGTGGATGATCTTTGGCAGTTAAGGTCGATGCTGTGTCTAATGACGAAGAAGAGGTTTTGACTTGATATTTCCTGTGGCTGCAGTATCTTGCTCGCCTATATCGCGCTTGTCTTTGGCCGAGCCGAGGTCGAAAGTGCTCCCCGGTGTCTTGGGAGTCTTCGTGGACGAGCCGAAAGAAGCGAATGCGCCAGAACCAAGTCCAAAGGCGTTTGACGCACCTGCGGATGGAGATGAGACGCCGCCAGAGAGGGGGATATGGCGTTGAATGGATTAGATCGTCCGTGGGAGCTGTCGGGCCCGAAGCGCTTCGATGAATGGGTGCGAGGGAGCTCTGGTCGTGAACTGCCGTCTTTGTCACTGGCTGTAGACAGAGACAGCTTGTTGGCGCTACACCGACACGCAAAGTCAGTAAGCGGGAACTTCGAGTATGGTAGCAGCAAAGATACCGAATATCAGAACTACAACAAAGGAAGCGGGAAAAGTAGAAATTATATGGGGAAAAAAATTAACGCACTTTGATCTCCGAGTCCACAAATTTGCTTGATCCATCGAGACGGTGGCTACGACAGCTCGGAAACGTCAACGATCATTCGAGTGCTCGAAAAGCCGAACAAGAAGCACCGAGCTTGGAGTCTTTTGACAGGGGAAGCAAAAGACGGAAAACCAATATTCAATCAATAGATTGCAATGGTGGGCAATTGGCGGCGTCGCTTCGATTCGGGGATATCCAGGAATGAGGCACGAGGAGGGCGATTTATTTTATAATTTCTCACGAAGGGCGAAATGACAGCGAGAAGGGTGCGGGGGAGTCGTTTGTAGGGCGAAGATAGTCAGGTTTTGCGAGGGATGCTGCTTGCGGTGGGATGGGATGGAGTTGGATTTATTATTGGCCTGAGCTCCGAAGTGTTGGAACTTGGAGAAAGCCTGTAATTTATGTATTAATCGCGTATTGAGCGTTACGACCATAACTGCTGGCTTGAGCTGCATCTTCTGCCATGCCGTTACCGTAAGCGTAAGCGTAAGCACCAATCGGCATCGTTCTGCCACTGCTGTCCGCCCTGCCCGCGCTAAGCTACACAGAGTATTTGTTGAAGATTTCTTCTTCTTCTTCTTTTCCTTTCCTTTAACAAAACCCAAGACCACCGGCTCAAATTATCGCCAGTTCTCTATTTTATTTTCCCTACAGCACTGGTGATTTCAACGTGTGTGTCGAGATTAATTGGCATTAGAGCCAACTACGCATATAAAACCATCATCACGAGGGCTTACTTCACAGCTTCCCATGATGCGTTGATGACCTGAGTGACGGACAATCCTCTCTGCTTTTTCTTCATTATATATACAACTAGTACCTATACTATCATAGTCGCCGGCGTACGCGGTGATACTGGAATTTTGAATGGGAACTAAGTCGGCCAAACACTACCTAGAGAGGCCTGTGGAATATTACTTTGACCGGTACGTGCATTGATTTTTCTTCGTCTTCAAAAGCACTCGGGATGAAGAACCATGAGCGTAATGGTAATCCGAGCCTCAACCGCAAATTGCTTTGCTCTCTCACCTTGCTGTTTGCAAAGCTGCTGGTTGAGAATGAGGTGTAAAGGCAAAGTCTGATCAATATTTGTTTTTTCTGTTTCTGATGGGAAAAGGTCACAATTGGCAAAGGCTCGTCCGTGGCTAACTTGGACTTCTAGAGGCTACAAAGACAAACATCGACGACCCTATTCGCAACCCAGCGAGCGTTTTCCATTTTATATTCGTTTTAGGGAAAAGCACTTGTGAAACCAAGAATAACATTATAATTATTATTATTACATTTCTACTATGTACAATTAAAACTAGTACAGAGTACCCTACTCCTGACCAGCCTTCGTCTGCCGTTAGTTACTTCTGACATTCGCGTCAGCAGGCCTAGTCTCCAAATGAGTGTGCATACACCGTGCCATCCCGCAGTTCATGTATAAGGTCGCTACCTTGAGGCCCGACGTCTGTGTATCTCCGTCCATCTCGAAGTTCGTGGATAGTGATCCGGCGGTGGCTCTTTTCCGCCGTGCACGAGGTCGAGAGGCCGATGCGTTTGTACGCCAATCCAGACTGCCTGCATCACTGCTGCTGGAGACTGCCGTAAAAGGCGAAGGCTGTCTGTCCTCCTGGCTAATCGAAAGTTGTAGCATGTGATCGGCCGCCATGGCAGCCCCGTGCTCGCGATACCAATTTTGCAACATTTTGCGTATGCATGTTCGCGCTCGCAAAAGTCATCATTGTATTCGTGACGCGAGATTTGTCAGCTATGTCGCGGAAAATAACCCAATCACTGCCATCAACACCGAGTAGCTTTAATGAACCATCGAGGCTCTGGACCTCAAAATTATAGAGCATGATTATGTCCCTTCAGTGACTGCAGATATAGATGTTTCATAAGGTTGGGCTATATCCACAACGACCGTCGCACCTGCCATAGATATATCGGTGATTCGAAGCCTTGTACGGTATTCTCCAGAAGCAGGCATCGCGGGTTCAGCGGGTGATATGTCTACAACCACCGAGATAGTATCGATCATCTTATTGAGATACCCAGCAAGCGTAGCAAGAGTAGGATAGACTTTCAGGTCACGCACCGGGAGATCGTCTTGTTTCTCGGAATTGTGCGGCTGGAGTCCAAGGTCGAGGCTTGGTTGCATAGAATGATTTTCCACGAGAACTACTTCATCGTACTTGTCCAAGGCAACGTTATTCTCATCCGGAATGTCGTGAGTTGCAAACTCGTCATCTAAAGATCGACTGTCGGGCATCTCAGAAATTCCCTCGTCTAAGCCATCAGTCCACCGATGACGGCGTGTATCAACAGGATTGTCGAATCCAACAACATTTGATGCAGAGGGAGGAGATCCATGATCAGCAGACACATGCGTTTCGATCCCAGAAGTTGCGCACAACGGTTCATCATCAAGAGTCGACGGAGGTGTAGGTACTGGCTTTGGCGTCGCAGTTCGATATACCAGTCGCTGGGCATTGCGGGTTGAACTCAGATAAAGCTCTTGACCGAATGTCCGACCACCTGACGTAAGTGACTGGTCCTCCTTGATCGATACATCATGTTCATTACCCTTAGCAAATGCCGCTTCGTCACCTGGAGAATGGGTTTGTCTTTGCTCTTCACCTACTCCAGGTTGGTTGTCGGGAGTGAGTCTAGCGCTCGAGGCGTCAAGGGGCGAGCTCGTTCTTGCCGTGTCCGAATGCACGGTACCGTGGCCTGCTCCAGCTCCAGAAAGCCGGTCTAAACTGTCAACATTGCTTTGCTCGGCAGGAAAGTCGCCAAAATAGGTATCATCATCTTCTGATTCTTGTATGTTATTGCTAGAAGAGGTTTCTTCGTTCGAAAGATGGGCATCTTGAACTGGCAAATCTTCATGACTATGGTGCTCGTAGTCATATGGATCAGCATCGCTTTGTATCACGTCTGCATCACGTTCTTTATCCTGATCTTCGGCATCGCTGGATTCGTCTCCCTCTTCTTGCGTATACTCATCGTACGGGTAAATCGTTGCTTGCATGGCCGGAGGTGCATTCGATCGAGAAGGCTCATCGTCGCTGTCGCTGTCTATTACAATCACTTCCGGATGCACAATTCGCTGCAGAACTTCCGGTTCTGAAACTGGCTCTTCATATAATTCGTGAGCACTTTCCGCTTCAGACCCACTGTCAGTCTCCTCAGGGTCTTGTTCAGCATCATCAGAGAAATCCGTCTCGTCCAACTCAGCCTCATCCTCGTCGCTATCTCGAGTCACATTTCTATAGTGACCATGGTGGAGATTCTCGGCTTCTGTTCTTTGCACATGGGCTCGCCTTTCCTCATAAATTATATCTTCCGATTCAAAATGCTGGGAGCTATGGTCTACACCTCTCTCGGCGTTTAAGTTAGGGTGGCTTGTCAAATATCCGCTGCTTTCTTCGAGGCCTTCGTCTTCGTCTTCTTCGACCTCCTGCATATCTCTCAGCCTGTCGGCATCGATGGCTGTCTCATAAATGTGCAGTCGCCCTTCCGATTCACTTTCCACTATTTCCACGTTCTCTCCCATAAGATTCTCTCCGTTAGTGCCATGATAATCTGGAGGTTCTGATGGGTATGCCTCATTGGTTGAACTAGCACCACTTTGCTCTACATGTAAGACGGGTGGTTCTGAAGCAGTTGCCAACGGGGAGCTCTGTCCGGGTGATTCATAGTGGCTTATAGAGGTGGAAGGAGTTTGTTCTGAGTATTGAGACCGCATATTTGATTGGATATCCATAATGCCTGTGTTTTGTACTTGCGTATTCGTGTCGTGCATCCGTGCACTGTCCCAAGGCTCCGCATTGTACGCATCTGGCGCAATGTTTGAACGCTCACTGTCTCCAAGGGCGTGGGTAAGCGCTGAATTAGAATGCAAGTCATATGAATGACGTAAATCTTCTACAGGCGTAGATACTATAGGCGTGAGCGTTGCAGGATCAGGAGAGACGAGACGATTCAAGTGTGGAGTTTCGGAAGAAAGCGATGTATTTTGTAGAGAGGACTGGACAACGGCCTCGTCGGGAGAAGTCATTATGGATTGGACAGTTTTGGACGTATTGTTCGCGGGCATAATATGCGTTTCAGACTCAGCAAGTTGCATATCGCCTCCCAGGGCGCCTCCAGCAGGAATTGTGTGGGATACGGTCTCCACGGACGTTTTAGCTTCTTCATCGTCGTGATTCAGTTTTTCTTCATCAGATTCAAACCAGTCATCGTTGTCCTTGTGGGGTTCTTCTGCGAAGCTGTCGGCCTCATTCACTAATCGCCATTCACTGCTTGGAATGCTGAATCTTGGCCTTTTCTGCCTCTACCTGGAATATATCCATCCTCTTCCGCGAACAGGTTGAATTCGGAATATAATGGGCTACGCGATATAATTCGTTTCGTTCGCAGAAATGCAGGGGTCTCCCACTTCTCCTCATATCGGTCCCGTGTGGCGAATCCATCGTTAAATTCCGGAGTAGAGGGCTCAGCGTTTTCCCTGGGTGACGAAGGTCGGTCGATATCGAGAGCAGCGATCTTTTCACCGTTCCTCGATGCCTGGAGGAGACAATATTAGCAGCAAAGTGAATAGTGTTTCGTATGCTTGCGTACCTCAAACTTCAACCGATTCTTGAACTGCAGCTCCCAGCTCAAAGATTTCCCGGAGTCCACTGGATGTTCTTGTTTTCTGTCCATTGCGCTCCTTGCAAGCTCAAAGTGACTGTGTCGCCAATGCCAACCTTTGTGAGAGCGACCTCTTCTGCGCATAGCCCACAAAAGTAACTCTGATCTGCCCATTTTGATTTCGCAGTCGAAAGTCTCGGTCGGCGAGCAGAAGACTAAACAAGCGATTTGAGCTTGAGTACGGCCAAACGAGAGTAACGACGGCCTGGAAAGAGTACCGGTCCGCATCAGGCAAATCTGGAGACAACTGTGGTATGGATATCAGACCCGTTTGTTGATGAAACTCATGCGACTGCGAAAAGTCCATAATTGTCGGGGCGTTTGTCGTTTCGAGGGCGATGCGACGCTGCTTACGCCATGGCTGGTGTAGAAAAGTTCCGCATTCAGCAAAATAAAGAAATACAAAGCATGGGATGAACGAATGGGGGTTGAAGTATCACAACATGGACATGGCAGAGATCGATAGTCCGATATCATACATGGGGAAAGAATATAATAAAGTCAGGCGAGGAGTGAAGTGGAAAAGAAAAGTTGCTTGTCGATATCCAAATGGATTACAGTACAGTACTTCACCGCCTGCCGCACGCCTTATACAACCAAATAAGTAAAATACACAAGAACAAAGTTATTGTAAAATTTGTAAATATAAATCATTAAATATAAAGTTCAATGTATTATTATTACCTCCAGCGTAACATATTGAGACTGCCAGGTACCTAGGTATCTATCTACCCTTAGGCTGGGGCGCTAATAAAGGAACTCGACAGGTCGGACAGGACAAATCAAATGTGGCGCTGACGATGTTGTTGGATTTAGTAGCCCCCGTCGTAAAGCTCGTCGATGCGAGGAAAGTTTTTGTCTTCAAGTGTCAAAAGAGATCCTAGATTGGAAGCATAATGATAAGGATCTAGCTGTGGTGGGGTGGCTGCTGTCATGATGGTGGTGGTAGTCGTTGGAGTCGACTCCACGACAGGGCGCTTGCGGCGCGTCTAAGCGGAGAAACTGCCTCTGATAGAAAGAAATTCGCGAAGAGAAGTACGAGACGAGACAATATAACTCCACAGACGGCGAAATCATTGCGTGTCGCCGCGGACCTCGGACGCAAAGGCCATAAAGGAATGGGGGTGCAATGCTCTCCAGGCTGATATGTGAGCTTTTGTTACACCATCGTGAGGTGGTTTGGCCGAGTGGACTAAGGCGCATCGCTGCTATGGACTTCCATATATATATATATATATATATATATACTATTTAGATATATAAGGTTTGTCTGCCACGATGTATCTTCGGATGCGCTGGCAGCCATCGACAGCAGGGTTTTGCTCCCCTTTTTTTCTTTACATTTTTATCTGTTAAATGACTGCGGCCTGCTGCTTCTTTCTTTCATTTCCTTTTTCTTCGTGCAAGTGAGGTTAGTAAAACAGTCCCCACCGTTTTTCCAACTACAAAACGTGTGGTCATTCAGTACAAATCCAGGAATACACGTATATTAGTTATATCTAGCTCGGCCTTACCTTCAGGATGTATATGAGAACTGGAAGCAGTCGTTCCTTAGATAGTAGTAGATGACACAGCCGAAGCATGACCTAAAGCATCATGCCGCAATTGGCAAGCTACATCTCATTCATCTTGCTTGTTGGGGTGGGTGTGTGTTATGTATGGCAACCACTAGATTTGTCGTCAGGTTTCGCGATTCAGAAGACAGATCGAGGCCCAATTGAGCGTCTCTAATCCATGTAGTTAAACTAGTCTACGTAGTAGGCATATGTCGAGTGCTTCAACAGGAATAACGCGGGACCTCACCGAGTTAACCAATCACATTGGAGCCCTAACGGTGAAGTATACCACTAACCCCCAGGGCCTGGTAAGATGCGCCTATAACCATTCCATAACCAAGAAAGCCGCGGTTTCTTGGTTAGGTGAGCCTGATTTTTCTGGGCATCCGCACATAACAATACCTAGGTAGGAATGAGGACTCTGCAGTCCGGAGAATCGAATATCATCTTCATAGCCATGGGGGTCAGGTATAGGTACTCTGTACGATTTCCGAAATATGTTCAGACCTAGGTGTTTTACGGGACATTCTATCGATTCTACGAGCATTTCTTTGATTGACACCTGTTTCTCTAGCTGGAAAAATGAATGTGGAAACTCCTGTGGTGTCGTCACTGCGAGCTTGGCTTAGTATACTTACTTCTTCTTCAAACACCTTACAGATGCCAACAGCCTATTCTTGTCTTCGGTAACTACCATTTTGTCTAAGACGTTGCAATCTGTACCACTGGCCTCTGCACTGCAGATGTGTTATAGAGATCTTGTATAGATTTGTTTGATTGGTGCCTCACAGATTGGCATGCAGCAAAAAAAACTTCCTGTCAATCATGATGTTGGTAATGGCCTTGGTAGCAACAACCAAGCTGGAAGGCTCTTTGAAAATACATGACTTGCTCTGACAGTCCCATGCATTGTGACATGAAACAATCAATCCGACTATACAAACAGCTAGTTAAATGAAGAGAAACTGCTGACTCGCACTCTTAAATGCTAGCCTTCTTTGTTGTCTGGTCAATATGGTCACAGGCAAACAGTCAATAGTCAACAGAATTTTTCATTGTGACTGTTTGTTATGATGGGTTTGATTGATATTTTGAGCCCGAAGAATCAAAAGGCTAGAACATTTGGGAGTTTGCCAGGTTCTTTGTTATGTCTAGCTTTCCGATATTTGTCTGTTTGCCACACTCTTAGGGACAATGTTTTCCTCACCATTTCTCTAAGGTCTGTATGATCCAGAAAATTAGCACAGGCAGAACAGACCATTCACAAAACAAAGAAAATCAAAGCCAAAATGCCATCCCCAGGCTATACATTCTTATCATGGTGGCATGGAGTGCTAGGTCTAAAACATCAAACACCACGTGCTTGGCATTATGCAAGACTTAGAGAGGAAAAGCAAGAGCTCCAAAAGCCAAAACATTTCTGGAGAAACTCAGCGAGATGTCCGATGTTCTTTTCTCAATCAGTCGAGCTCGTCACGATGGCTACCATATCCACCCACTGCCTAGCTTCTTTGATCGCACGTATACTTTGGCCTACATGTATATGATAGGCAAATTTTCTTCACGATGGATGTTTTTCCGAACAGCTGCGTTCTTGTCCCAGGCTTCTCATCCAGTCCGAGAGGTTGTGAATCCAATCAAAGACGAGAAACTCCGCCAAGTTGCGATCCGCCATCAGATTGATCCGATACGATTCAAGCAGGTTTGCCGACGGCTGCTCCGTATATGGCCTCTTTTCCCGTGACATTTGGCTCCGACAACCATAGGAGGATGATTTGTCGACTGGAATCTTGAGAGCCAGCAATATGGTGCGGAAGTAGGGTATCAGCCTTCATTACTATCCCAGGTCTTCAATGAAATCGTCATAAAAATATGTGATATTACATGTCTTGAAGTATTCCTGCTTGTTATACACAAACTGTAAAACCATTTTGTTGTTTCTTTGACATGGAAGGGAAGGACAAGTACGATTCTGATGGCAAGGCTGTCTTTTAGATGGACTGATTGACTAATGATTGTGTCTTTAAGAAATATCACTTCTTCTAGTCAATTAATCTATCTAATATCCGTGGATGTATCTGATTTGTATCTATTCCTTGTTTCATGAAGGTACTGATAGCCATTAGCGGAGTCATATCACCGGTTCGGGCACTGACATATTGTTCAAACAACACGATTATTGACGATCTTTGTTTGGCACCTGGGGTATATGTGATAATTGTTATTTTGTCCATCTAGTGCTAGCCAAACATTCTCAAAATTCCTTCAACCGATCTGTCAGAGGATTTTTTACTTATCTAATTGCTCGCTCGCAAGCATATAAACTTGCATCTCCTCTCCTGAATTCTGAAATTCTTCTCAACCAGACAACAGGTTTACCGGGTATTGCCGCATCCTCTATTCCCATTCCTACTGCGTTGTGTTCGCCGGAAAAGTCCTGAATACCTTAATTCCTTTTACATCACTTCTTCCACTCTCCACAACCAAGAGCAATCCTGTCAAGACGACAACAAAGCATGTCTACATCTTCCACCGGCGATACAACAATGACGGACGATCAAACCAGAATTACACCACATAGCGGACCCTATGTTATTCGGCTCTACGGAATCCCCGGCTGTGGAAAGACCTATCTGTTGAATAGGTTGGAAGAGCTTCTCGGACACGACAAGTTTTCATTCCACGAAGGCTCCAGCGTAATTGCTGGTCTTGTTCCAGGTGGCTTGGACGCATTCCGTGCCTTGGATGACGAACAGAAGAACGAGTGGCGCAGACATGCCATTGAGAAGATCAAAATGATGCCGCTGGTAGCGGACGCACTGCTATCGTTACAGGGCACTTCATGTTTTGGGCGGAAGGTAAAGCGCAGAACCGGGCGTGTACTGAACACGACTTGCGGACGTACACTCACATCCTTTACTTGGATGTCAATCCGGATACTGTTTCGGAACAGCGACGTGCTGATAAGGAGAGAAATCGTCCTGATGAATCACTGGAACATCTGCAGAAGTGGCAGGACGTCGAGAAGGCCGAGCTACGCGAGCTTTGCCTCAATTCGGAATTTTGTTTTGCCCTTGGCTTCCCACATGGTGAATACGGCGGTTGTTCAGAAGTTCATCCTGGATTTCGATTGCCACAACGAAAGATACAACTCACATGAAGCCAAACTCGAGTTAGACAAAATCGTGTCCAGCAACAATGGTCGCATTCAATCAATGCTCGTCTTGGATGCCGACCGCACATTGACGGAAGAAGACACTGGGATGTCGTTCTGGGAAAAAGGCGATTCTAGTGCTGAGGCGTTGACTCAGGATAAGTCGGCGCTCACGAACATTTTCAAAAGCCCAATGAAATATTCCTATCTTGCCTTTCGCCAAATGACGTTGCTTTATGAAGAATCGGCGGCCGATGATGCTTTCAACCTACGGTGCCGCGACGTGGCGTCGAAAACGAAGGTGTACCCGGAGTTCCTATGTCTGTTGAGGCTAGTGAAAGAGCAGAGCCATGTCGGCGCTGTGGTCGTCACCTGCGGCTTGCGTCGCATTTGGCAGGAAGTCCTAGAACGAGAAGGTTTATCTGAACATGTGAAAGTCATTGGCGGAGGCCGCATCAGCAATGGATTCGTTGTCACGCCGACGGTGAAAGAAGAGTTGGTCGGCCGTTTGCAAGATAAGTATGGAGCTTACGTTTGGGCTTTCGGCGATAGTCCGATGGATCTTCCAATGTTGAAGAAGGCAAATCAAGCTGTTGTTGTCGTCGGCAATGAAAGCAAGAGGAGCAAGAGCATGGATGATGCTCTAGTGGAAGTTATTAACCACGGGGCTTCCATGCACGTCAAGCTCTTTACCATCTTCTGCATCACCGCGTCTTGACGTTGGAAGGCTTCCGGGGATAAAACTGACGCAGCGTGAATTCATCGCCGACGTTCTTGCCCGAGGTACCCCTAAAAGGAACATCGTTACGAAGGATGCCACAGACAGCACGGCAGCAAAGCTCCTAATGACCCCGATGCCAACAACTTTGGCCCAGTTCTACGTGAAGCTCACTACCGCACGGGTATGTACCTGGCAACCGAGTTGGTTAGCTCACTTATTGGTGTCGAGAAATACCCAATCAAGCATGTACAGGGTCATGACACCGACGGCTTCAGACTTTTCCATGAGAGGGAGACCTTGAACGTCTCGCTTATGAGAGGTGGAGATCCAATGGCTCTTGGAGTATCTGACGCCTTCCCCTGGCCATGTATCTTCACGCCAAACGGCCGGAAGATATCGAAATGGAACATCTGGAAGGCCACGTCAATCTCCTACTGGTGGATTCCGTGGTGAATCTTGGCAAGTCGATCGCCAATTTCGTGCGGCATATCCGCAATCTCCATGCCACTATTCGCATTGTGGTAGTTGCTGGTGTTGTCCGCCGAGTCCATTTCTGGTCGTTATCTTTCTCACGCGTTGGCTGGGAGTTACGATACGCTCAGCATTGTCGCACTCCGTCAATCTCAGAACAAGTACAGCGGCTCCGGTGCTACTGACACCGGCGATAGGCTGTTCAACACGATACACTTGCGATAGTGTAGTTCGGGCCTTTTAGGATAATTTGTGAGGCGGTGGGATTTGGGCTGTTCAAGTTAGATTGCTTTTCTTTGTTCTTTCTCTTTCAACATTTGTCTTGAGTTAGGAAACTGTCAAATCAATCGATATCTTAACCTCATGTTTAGATTCGTCGCCAATGATGAATGCCCAGTTACCTAGATAACATGAAACACTCGAAGTTTCACGTAAGTCAGAAGTCTTTGTCTTTGTACATGTCCAGGCATACCTAGGCACCTAGGTAGGAGATGTTCTTTAAAGAATTGAGGTCGATTTCCAGGTTTCAACCTTGGAACCCCGCCTCCATAATCAGAGATGTAGTATATTTTTCCCGCACGACTTCCGCAATTCCCAGCCACCCAGCCGAAGCTACTAACTTACAACTATATAAGCCGCTGTTCTACCGGCCTAAAGGAGCTTGATTCATATATTTATTTCCTCTCCTCGAGAAAGGTATCATCGAGATCGAAAGCACTGGCGTTGGCTATCGAGGTAATTTCCTCATTCGGAAATCAGGTCACTTGTTATCACGTGCGGCGGTCGTCGAATCGTCGATAAGATCTCGAGTTTCCTCTCCGCTTTACATCCCATAGACCATTCCGCTCTTCTTTTCTTATGTCGGAGCGTATGGCCACATAACGTTCTCGTTCCATTTAATTCCTTCTCTTAGAATTCGTGTCCTTTCAAAAGTTTGACATGTCTGCTCATTATCTCCTCTGGACAGTTAGAGGCGCTTAACAGAGCGCGCCTGGCCGAATCACTGAGCTGGTACCTAGGCTTCTCGTCAACATACACCCAAATTCGCCGCACCAACATACAAAGGCTAGAGAAGCGTAAAAGGTACAGTCGAACGGATATAGCGCGCGAATTTTCGAGTCTACTATTCAATATATACTGAAATTCTATAAGCCATGGAGACCAGGCCAAATCAACAGAATGCGCCAGCTTCCGAGTCTCCAGGAAAATACGATGACCTTCCCGGTTCCACTGCTCGAGAGAAACTCCAATATGCGTATGCTCGACTGCGCGCAACCGCGAGTGCTGGGCCTGATCCGGTTGTCGGCGGTAGTGTGACGCCATCATCTGCGGGAGATATTGAACCCGCGCCGCCTGTCGATATTCCAAAGACAATGCTACCTCTGAGTACACGTGCACCTGATGATCGCGCGGATCTCCCTGGACCATCTACTGGGCATGCGAATGCAGTTGACGTTGTAGTGCCCCCGGCGCTGCTATTCCCAGAAGAAGCAGGGGTGCAGACCATTCAACCCAGTGCAATCTTTGAAAAGACCAAGGATGTTCGACCTGGGTCACTACGACTTGGACCCTCTGAGTTTGCTATCACTTTGCCTATGGACTCCAGAAGCAAGGATGAATACGAGATTGCCTTAGCTGAACACTCGCAATCTGTCAAACTACTTCTATCCGGGTTCAGGTCCGCGGAGGGTGTAGTTGTTTCTGAAGCCGAGGTGAGAAAGACCAGTCATTTATCAAATTCTGTCGGCTAAATCTAAGCAGCAGGCTCAGGTTTTATCAGATATTCGGGACCTTGTTGAAAAGCTCGACAATATTGCAGTCCACACTGATCTGAATATTGCAGCACACGTGAAACGGTCTACATTAGACCCTCAGAAAGAGGCATCGTGGGCCGAATACTCAAGTGCCAAGTTCCAGTTCCTCGGTCAACTCATCGAGGTAGCGGGCTCCCAAGATACGCATATTATTATTATGGCGAAAAGCGGTGAAAGCGTTGAGTTGGTTCAACGATATTTCCAAGGGAAAGGGTTTATTCCCACTCGGCCACAGAACGAGATGGGTGGATATATCGAGCTCTCTTTGCAGAATGGGTCGATCAGCGTGGGAATATTGTCCACCCAGTATGATGGTATAGTGGAAACGTATCGACCACCGTCCATTGTTCTTGCACTAGACTCGTCGTTCAATGCGTCGAGCCCTTCCGTTGAACACCTAAGAACTACATACGCACGTCACGGAAATCTGCTTCCTGTTCTACATTTGCTAGTCTCGAACTCTAGTGAGCACATTCAACGATGTTTGCCTGATCTTCCAGCTCGTCAGAGGCTTAGATTACTCTTACATATTGTGAAGAGCTTGCAAGATTTTCTCGGCGACCTGCAAGATGACGCTCAAGGTGTGCAGGATAATGCAGATGAGATCTTCACTTATCTTATGTCGGAAGATTTCAATGCTAGTTGGAACCTTCCTGCGATTGAACCACTCATACTTGTGTCTGACGATTCACGAACCCCAGCGGATCTTGGTGCGCATGACACTGACCCGATCTCTACTGCATCATCATCCATTAATAAACGTATTTTTGTAAGTTGCCGAGTTGCACCTAGCTGTAAACATATGTCTGTCTTACTAACTTTGCAAAGGATGCTATGGATACCGATTCTCCTGATTCCAAGAGACAACGCCTTCATACCTCGCAGGACCTTACTCAGACTACAGAATCAAGTACTGGGCCTAGCCAGACGTCGGACTTAACAGCAAAGTTAAAGGCACTAGAGGATATGATACTTGAACTCAAGGCCGAACATGCTGCCGAAGTCAGCCGATTGCAGAATACGATATCTGAATTCCAGGCTCGGTCAGTAGAACACATGAAGGGATGGGAAGACATGCAACATCGATATGAATCTCGCAACAAAGAATTCCATAAAATGCGGAAAGAGCGTGATGATCTGCTTTCAGAGAAAATAAAAGCTGAACAGAAAGTTTCGAGGCAGCAAGAAGAAATAACGAAACTCAAGGATGAGCGTACTCAGCTGAAGCATGACCTAGAATCCGCCCGAAATGATATCAAAGCCGAGGGCGGATCGAAGGAAGAACTGGAAAAGCACGAGAAGAAAACCGGGAACTCACTCAAAAAATGCTAGCCTTGAACGAAAAGTCGAATACGAAAGCAGACAAGCTGAATATACACGCGAACAATATCAAAACATATCGAACACAGCTGCAAGCTTAGCTACCGAGAGGAACGAGCTGCAGGCACAAAATGAGGATCTCAGCCGAAAACTTGCTGCCGAGGCAACGAAACTGAGGGAAATCAGGATGCTGAATGATGAACAAAACATCTGGCGCGAGTCAAGGAACTCGAGCAAACTGTAGAAACACTCGATGCCCTTCTTCGAAAGAAGGAAGAAGAGCTTCGAAATTTCCGGAACCACCGACCAGCAACACGCGCTACCAGTACTCAACCTCGAAGCCCGAAATCCTGGGAAATGGGAGCCGCCCGGCCAGTCCTGGTGTCAACAACAATGGGGCGGGCAATCGTGCTAGTGGGCTGCGATTCAGCTCTGAGATGTCGGTTTGAATCACCGACTATTTTTCCCTTTTATTCTTTCTTCAATTCTTTTGCTTTATTTTTCTTAGATTATGACTGTAACTGCCACAGGAAGGTTACGCACCAAGCGTCTTTCTTCATGGCAGGATGTATGAACCTGTGGCGAAGTTGCTTTCATAGAAAACAACGAGACTATACGACGTTAATGACCAATATGACTATACTATCTACGTTTATTACTCCGTTCTCTTCTGCTCATGGAAACACCAACGCCACAATGGGTGCGCACCGCCACCACAGCCATATATTCTCCGTAACATTTCCGAGATGTTTCAACCAAAGTTCTTGTTTGAGACGATGGTACACCGATCAATATACTTTGAATTACAGTAATGGGCATGGCTTGGTGGTTACATAACGAGGATAATAGCCAACATGAAATTCCCATACGCAGAAACTCAACTTCTACTGGTTATGTATGGGGTTGTTACATTCGCGGTTTGTAGGGGCAAATCACAGATGACATCATCGGATGCGCTCCAGAAACTCTGACTGTGTCTTTGAACTTCAGGATGAGTCTTAATTCCCTCCTGGATTCTCTCACTGTCTGAACGAGCTCTGCTGTTATAGCATACTTTCAAAGCCATTGGAAATACTACAAAATTTGACCCAACGGAGTCGTCACTCTAGCCGATATGTCTAGTTGCTCTGCATTCTGTCTCGTCATCATCACCTTGTTCAGTGCGTTCCTCTCTGTTATCCCTTGCAAACGAGCCAATTCGAAGAAAACAACGAAGAAGGGAATACTGACAAGGCATTTACCAGTCCCACCGCTCGGTGTCTTCCTCATTGCTGGCTGCGGTGCCGATCTACTTATCAATATTCTCCTGACCATTCTCGGGTATGCACCTTATATTTCATAGCTATAGGATTGGAAATAGCAGAATAGGCCACTAACGGAAAATGTGACAGATTTTTCCCAGGCCACATACATGCCTACTACCTAGAATATGTCTACTACCACCGTCGCGGTCTCGCTGCTGCCGGCGGACTTGCGTACGCTCCACCTGCGACGGGGTTTATTCGGAACGCATTCAGAACGGCGGGCATCACCATCATCATTATCAGCAGCAGCAGCAGCCACCGCCGCCGCCGCAGTATGGTCCGGTCCATCCTCAACCACAAGCTCAGTATGGGACTATACGGACTTGATTTCAACGGGCTTTCAACTGTCTTTTGTGATGGTGCGAGGGCGGGGGCGAGGGTGTGATCGTAGGAGTCTGGTTGGATTCGGGAGTCAGATACCCATTGTCATGTTTCGTCTCTTATATGTTTACAGAGTACATTTAGTTTGGTGTAGAAGCTATTAATAAATGCGAATATTTAATCTTTTAGCCACTTCAATGGTATCCAGCCAGTTTTACCTAATTTGAAACGCATCAACGATATATGACATTCCAACTCCAACTCCCTACACGTATCTATATCTTCTCCACCCTCCCCTAATTGCTTGCAGTCTGCTCTGTCTTCACCTTCAATGCTGGAAAGTTAAATGATTTACTGCGTCCCGCTTTTCCCTCGGTTCTAGGCCATGCCCTGTGCCATCACTCCACCACAACGCTCCAACCCACGGCTGCACATTCCAGCCTACCGCAAGAGTAACATTTTCACGCTCAGCAATTTTGCCCGAGATATCTGTAATCTGGTATTTCGATTTCTGGTTCTTTAGGTGGAGCACGCCGGGTTGGGAGTTTTTCGACTGTTGCTTCTTTTGTTGTTGCTGCTTCTTCTTCGTCTTCTTATTATCATTGCTGCTCTTTTTAGATCCCTTTGTGGGTTTCGATGATGATGATGGGAAGAACCGTTCTTTGAGCTTCGCAATTGAGTAAGGTGATTCAGGCGCTTCGATGATGGTATCCCATATGATAGCTTCGGAGTTGCGAGGGGTTTCACTTGCTGGAGAAGCAGCCGGGAAGGAGGCTACGACGTAGACGAACAGCTGTTTTGTGTTCCAGTTAAACAAGGGCGACAAGTCTGGTTTTGTTTAAACAAAAAGTTGAAGCGTTAGCTTGCGAACTCCTCCTAGCGCAGTACTGACATTCCGATATGCACTCACCAGCGTCAAGATCGAATTCGATTCGAGCATATTCTTCTCGTTTGGGGAGTAGTAGTGCGGCCGACCTTTCACTCTGTAGAAGAAGCAATAAATCAGAACTGCTGTCGAAACACTAGAAATGAGACGGTAGAGAAAAAGGTATAAGCGTACACTTGGACTTTGGTCAAATCCACGCTGGACGAGACGTCCGTCGCAGGATATAGGAGCACTGATAAAGCTGCCAAACTCGCGACGCAAAATGCCACCGTCGTGAAGAACCCAAACACCCCTTGAACACGGTTGACGGCCGAATGCATGTTGACGGACGTACTGCTGAAGTTCGATAAAGAGTAGTTAAGTGCGTGGCCGATTCAGCACGGGATGGAATTGCGAAGGTAGAGGAAGATTTGTGGTTGAGGTCCGTCAGTCGTTGAGGTCTTGACCTGCTAGTCCAGGCATCTGCAATTGCGATTACTGTATTGGGAGCATAGGAGGAAGTCGCTAACACATGGTTTCTGTATTTTTGTTTGTTGAGGGTTGAGGCTCTGAACTCCTGAAGTGAAGCCACAGTGGCCGGATACCATTGGCTGCTTCCACTGTTATCGATAAGGCCCGCGATAAGATGGTCCCTCGATTATGGACGTATACAACAAAGATGGCTTAGGTTGATTCTACTTTTAGATTTTGATTGAAAAATGTGTATATTTCTAGGCTGCGGGTCGCATTTGTATCGTGGCTTCTCTAATGTACATGAAAATTCATTGCTTTACTGCAATGTAGCATGAAACTCATTCAACTGAAACGGTAATAAGCCCAAAATAGATGGATGTTTGATCCAGCATTGAGTTCTTTGCCTTCTCGAAGAGAACCACTCGTGGAGATGAGGATCCCGTCCCACGTGAATGTAATGTTTCAGCTCGAGTGGGTGCGTGTACAGCCATGATAATTGCCCCGCTAGCAAGAAAATCGAGGATCGTTTCACCAGTGATTTTCGGCTTTCAGCTGGTGTCTCAAACTGCATCCAACGAAGCCCTGGTGGTAACTTGCTCGTTCTTGTTGCCAAGCTTTGAGATCTGTAGGAAGGCGTCCACTCCATACCCTTCCAGACTGTGCAGTTCTAGGCTCCCAGCCCAGTACTCGGCATAAACTCTGCTCATAGGCAGGCCCATACCCAGACGAAGATTCGGGGGCGTGAACTCAAGGTGGCCAAAGATCCTTCATGTAAGGATTCTTTATTGGGGCCTTTGTATCGTGAGGAAGCTTGACTTCCTGCATTGTCGCAGCGAGGGCTGGTACCCGACTGAGATTTTCTAGGAGATCTTGAGTTCGCGGTCCTCTGCTAAATGACCACAAGTGCGGGAAGATCTCCCTGGGAACGCCTCCACCCTGATCAGAAATGCGCAGGATGACATGTTGCGGCGCTTCACAAATGAGAACCTCAATCGGAGGAGGTTCCAAGGGGAATTTTGATACTTTTCCATAACAGCTTGAATGGAGTTTCGTAGAAGCTCGCCCACGATGTACTCCAGGTGGCCGAGAATGTACGGGAAAGTAGTAGAGAGGTGGCCCTTCACATTAATGGCGGGAATTTTGTTCGACCCGGAGCTCTGACGCATCAATTCTTGTGCGAACTTTCCACATCGCTCAACAACGTCTCTTGCGTTGCATTTAAGGAAAACTTCGCCGACAAAATCAGCATTGCCGTCAGTGCTAGCAATCGAGTCGGGGAAATGGTCCGGAGAATGGAAGGTTTCTGTCAAAGCAAGCTGCTGTTCTGCAATCACACGCCGTGATATTCTCTGGGGTGGACCATTATCAGACTCGGCTACTGTAAGAAGGAGGGAAAGAAAAGAAAGACAGGCAGGGTTATCCATACCGCACGAAGCATGGTGTTCATGAAGTTATCCAGTACCTCTGCTTTCACAAGTCCCTGGCTTTGAAGGACACCTATGGCAAGATTTGGAATTACGGCTAGATGTTCTTTGAGCATCTCCCGCAAAAGCTCACAGAAGCGGTCATTGTCCTCCAGGGTGACGATCTCGGGAACCCTTCTACTTTTCTCGAAGGCTTTGTAGTAGAGTTCGTACACAATCGAGATATGCGGATTCGAGACAACCACGTAGGGCAGCGTTTGCATGTCGCGAAGACGATGTGCAAGTCTACAAACACTTGTCAGGAATATCCACAAGTACAGACATACAGAGCAACTCATGGCAACACACCTGGTGGGCAGCTCGGTTCGGACATAATTGGCAGAGCTCAGCAAGCGAGACTCAGTTAGAGTGCGGCCAAAGAAGGTCAATTGGCGCAGACTGATTGGACGCACTTCTCTCTCCACCCACCTGCAAGACACATGGTTAGGATCTACTACTCAGTTCTGTGCTGCTTGCAGACACTGATTTAGGGAATATGGTAGTCCTTACTCATCAAGCACAATAGAAGGTTGCCATGGAGGTGGCCGGTGAAACTTGACTGAAGGCACTGTAGCATTGCGAGGTCGGTAAATCTTAGCAGGCACACGACCTCTAATCATTGTGCCTTGTCTTATCTTGCACAAGCTGGATTGACCCAGCAAGGAGATGTTCATTCTGCCCAGACCCTGTCTGCTGCACAATTCCAGTAAGAAGCTGCACACAGGGCATCTGCTCAGAATTCCATGGCAGCAGGAGGGAAATCCAGTCAGTACCTAGGTAGCTGGTGGTTACCTTATACTGCGCATCTGCCAAGGCGGTCTGGGGATCTTTCGACTTGGGTGACTCTCCCCACAATTTTTGGTGAATCACATGATAGCCCAGGAATTTTTTATCCTGAGCATATTCAAGTGCTCTTTTAGGGCAATTGTCTTTCCTCCAGCTCTAGCTGGTGATTACTTTACAGCACCGGGGAATAATGTAACTGAGCAACGAGCTTGGCTGGAGCTTGGGCAATAGGCGCAGCTGGATTACTTAATGTGAGCTCAGTTAGTGAACAAGTTAATTACAAGGTAATTACCACTAATTAATAGAGAACTCAGCCTAATCAGGTAACTTATGTAACTTACATAGGTGAACTTGTGAAAGCCGGTATTGTATGATACAAGTAAAGTAAATTACCAAATATAATACACAAGCCACGTCACATGACTAAAGCTGCACTCTATGAGCATGGATTCCACTAACGCCAAGTGGACTAGCGCCCGACTGATTTGTAGTCACGCCGCCTTTCCAAGTCTCAGTCCAACAAACATCTCGAAAGCATTTCTTGCCCATCCATCATCGCTCGACCCCTCCCGTCGCCTTTGTGCCGAAAACGAAAGATACACCGTTAGTTACTCTGTGTATTGTGGCTTGATTTGCGCGGAGGCAACACTCACTCCATGGAAAATGTAAGTAAGCCGCCTATTTGCTATGTCATGATGCTTGCTTGCTTGTGCATGTCCGTCGTTCCGGGAAAAGCCTCTTGGATCCCGCCTCCGCCGATAGCCAGCCACATTGCACCAACAAAGATGCGTTCGCTTCGCTGGGCCGCTGCAGATCTAGTGCTAATCTGATTTATCATTTCGTTCTCGTGTATAGCTTGGGAGAGCGAGATGCTCTTTGACGGATATGACCAATATAACAACAATGACCGCACCGATGTGATCGTCGTGTCCCGCTCAGGTTCCGAGGATGAACCCGAGTCCGAACCAGCTGCAAATGACTGTACGACACCTCCCTTCATTCGTGCCATAGGATTGCGAGATTTCTGTCCCCGCTGCTCGTAATCACTTATACTCGATCTGACATGCCGTTCGCTTGACAGATCCTGCCATGATGGCCCGCGTCCTTCCCAAGGACCCTGAACTCGAAACCGAAGCTGAGGCTTATAACACATGGCATATAAAAGATTGGCGCAGGCTGAAGAAGAAGGAACATGGGCCCGTTTTTGAATGTGGAGGAGCCCCATGGTGCGCGCATTTCGCCCCGCCTTACCCCTGGCCTGAATCTTCCTTCTAATCTGCGCTAGGCGGATTCTTTTCTTTCCCTATGGGAATCAAGTCGATCACGCTTCGTTTTATCTAGAACAAGCGTGGGAAAGAACCCCGGAAAATTGGTACGCCTGCGTCCACTTTGCCCTGGTTTTGTGGAACGTAAATGATCCATCCATATATGTTTCCCACGGTACGCAGAATTATGCCTTGTTTCCCCAGATCCTTTGTTCTGGCCTATGTGCGTTTCATACTGACAGGGAGCAAAGTCGCCACACACCGATTTAACGCGGATGAAGCCGATTGGGGCTTTACTCGCTTTTGCGAATTGAGAAGGCTCTTCAATTTGCAGTGGGAAGGCCGAGGACGCCGTTGGTACAAAATGACGAGGCCATGGTCACTGCCTATGTGCGCATTGTGAAGGATCCAACTGGAGTTTTATGGCATAGCTTCCAGAAGTATGGTGCAACCTGTTTGCCCCACTGCTGAACATGCAATTCTGACAACATAATACAGCTACGATTCAAAGAAAGAGACTGGCATGGTAGGTTTGCGCAACCAAGGTGCGACCTGTTACCTCAATTCTCTTCTTCAATCATTGTACTTTACAAACGCGTTTAGAAAGGTATGTTTGACTCTCGTCTGGCCAGCAAAACGCTGGATTGTGTCTCGGAGCTGATCGTGCAGGCTGTATATCAAATCCCAACCGACGAGGAGGCCACGAGAGAAAATAGTACGTGGACTTTACAACGGTTATTTTACAACCTTCAAACAAGTGAGAGCGCTGTATCAACAACGGAGCTCACAGCATCTTTCGGCTGGGAATCTCGACAGATATTTGAACAACAAGATGTCCAAGAACTCTGCCGAAAATTGATGGAGAGGCTGGAAGAAAAGATGAAAGGGACACCCGCCGAAAAGGCCCTCCCAGATCTTTTGTTGGAAAGACAAAAACATATCTTTCATGCATCAACGTCAACTACGAGTCTTCGCGTGTGGAAGAGTTCTGGGACATTCAACTTAACGTCCGAGGCAACAAGACACTGGATGATAGCTTTAAAGATTATATTCAGGTCGAAACCCTTGAAGGCGAGAACAAGTATGACGCGGGCCCACCGTATGGGCTTCAGGATGCCAAAAAGGAGTGATATTTGAAAGTTTTCCACCTGTTCTACACCTTCACCTGAAACGTTTCGAATATGACATCAACCGCGATGCCATGATGAAAATCAATGATCGCCACACTTTTCCCATGGAAATCGATCTCAGCCCATATCTTTCTGAAGACGCAGATAAGTCAGAGTCCTGGGAATATCAGCTGCATGGAGTCCTAGTGCACAGTGGAGATTTCAATGCCGGCCACTATTATGCTTTTTGAAGCCCACCAAAGACGGCCATTTCTACCGCTTTGACGACGATAAAGTCATTCGCGCAACGGAGAAGGAAGTTCTAGAGGAGAATTTTGGTGGAGAATACGACCTATCCAATGGTACGGCTGCGATGAGACAACAATATGCCAGAGGCCTATCCACAAAGCGCTCGATGAATGCATACATGTTGGTGTACATTCGCAAATCACGATTGGACGATGTGCTACTTCCTCTGACCAAGGAGGATGTCCCATCCCATATAGGTAAGTATATCTGGGGTGACATCTCGCTCTCCTTCGGCCTTGCTAACAGTCGCTCCAGAAAAACGCCTGGTTGAGGAACGCGCAGAAATGGTCCGAAGGAGAAAAGAAAGAGAAGAAGCTCACTTGTACATGAGCGTTGGAGTCCTAGATGAGACTACTTTCCGATCTCATCACGGTTTTGACCTGACCAGTTCCGACTTGCCTAGTGGGGACCCAGCCCTGCCGAAGACATATCGCATTCTTCGGACCAAGAAGGTTGGTGAATTTGCACAGGAGCTTGCTGAAGAGAAGGTGTGGACCCGAAACAGGTCCGTCTATGGGTTATGGTGAACCGACAGAACAAAACCACTCGTCCTGACCAAGTCATTGCGGACCCAGACATGACATTGGAAGATGTCTGGACCCGGCTCGCTACCAAAGGAAACCCTCTCAAAGTGTGGATGGAAGTTGGCGAGGTTGGTGCTGATGGTACCTTGTCATGGCCGGAGGCGGGCACCTCTGTCCTTGTCTTTTGAAACATTTCGACGTACCTAGCCAGACACTGACAGGTGTCGGCGCTGTGCATGTTCGTAAGAATCAAAAGTGGCAGATCTTGCGCCTGTCATTCTCGAAAAGATGGGTTGGGCTGCGGGGACAGAGTTCCTTCTCTTTGAGGTAGAACCACTCATTTTCAGTATAGCACCTTTTTCTTTTGGCTTGAGTTACTAACGCGAGCATTTTTCGTTTAAAAGGAGATCAAACACACCATGGTAGACCCGATGAAACCAAAACAAACATTTCAGCAATCTGAAATACAGGATGGAGATATCATTACTTTTCAGAAGTCATGGAAAGAAACCGAGTCAGTATTAACCGTCGGATATGGCATACGTAGTCAGCATTGGCTAACTTGAGTTTTATTCTAGTCTCCCTCCTAACGCATTGTACACGGAAACACGACAATATTACGACTACCTTTTAAACCGAATGAAAGTGAGATTTGCGCATTTGAAGCAACAAGGCGATGAATTCACCTTAACTTTAAGTCGGAAAATGACTTACGATCAATTCTCGAAGAAAGTTGGTGAGCACCTAAACGTCGATCCCAGCCACCTGCGGTTTTTCCCTGTGCTTGCAACAAGCGGCAAACCCAAACAGCCCATCAAGCGGAATATCAATCAAACATTGTTTCAGATCTTGAATGGCCAGTATGGAAGCTACGGGTATAGCATGCACATGCCGGATGCGCTTTACTATGAAGTGCTTGATACTAGTCTCAGTGAATACGAAACAAAGAAGACTCTCAAAGTGACTTGGCTTGCGGAAGGCATCAACAAAGAGGTATGTATAATTCCAAAAATAAGTGTCTCGGTGCGTATGAATTTGATCTAACTTGAAGGACGTAGGTCAACTATGAAGTCCTTGTTCCTAGAACTGGGACTGTTAGCGATCTGCTGGCTGCCCTTCAGAAGAAGGCTGAAATCGACGATGAGTCAATGAAAGCCGTGAGGATCTATGAGGCCCAAAGTGGCAAGATCCACAAGGAACTTCGAGAAGACTTCAGTATAACTTCGCTGAATGAATATGTATCTCTTTATGCGGAGAAAATACCGGAAGAAGAGCTCAATATGCAAGGTGACGAGCACCTGATTACGGCATTCAATTTCGACCGGGAGCCTAACAAGTCACATGGCGTTCCCTTTAAGTTTGTTGTTAAGCCTGTAAGTGATGTTGACGCTAGATTTCAAGACGAACAATGCCCGCGTATCTAACAAAATAACCTGCAGGGCGAGGTTTTCAAAGAGACAAAAGAACGACTAACGAAACGGACTGGCATCAAGGGCAAACAATTCGAGAAGATCAAGTTTGCCGTCGTTCCTCAAGGGATATACCCAAGCCCGAAATATCTAGAAGATGGTATGTGTGACAGAAGTTCTTTGAAGATAATCGGTGTGAAGGCGACAGTACAGTTACTAACCAAACATTTGCCAGATGATATTCTCTCGGATGTGGCCACAGAGCCTGGTGATGCCTTGGGGCTTGACCATGTAAATAAGAATAGAAGCTTCTGGAGCAGAGGGAAACATTCTTTATCAAATAAAACACAACCTGACGTATATTTAGCATTGTGGGATTATGAATATGTTTATGCTGCTTGGGTGAAGAAGGATGTTTGTTAGTATTGGAAGTTCATGAGTGATCGGTTTCTGTGCACTGGGAGGAGGAGTTCATCTTATCGTGTGTGGCATGATGTTTTTTTCCTTTTGGTTATGCGACTTTCATCTTATACTACATACTACATGTCATTAATAATGCTCCTGTGGTTCGTGCTTCAGGTCGGTGAACTTTCTGGGGCGTATTATATAAAGAAAAGTATGCTATTACCTATATTCCACTGTTGCCCAACGAGTACCCAGGTGATCTAGGTGCCTAGGTAGAACTAATTTATGCACCTTGATGGGGAGGAGCTTCCAAAGATTAGATGTCTGTCTACATTGAATATAGTTATTTCTCGCATGTAGGAAAAGGCTATCTGGTTAAGATGGAAGCTCGTTCAATTAGATCTATATCATCTCCGCGCACAAGTTGAGCAAAATTCCGAGATTATCAACCGTGGCATTCCAAGCGTGCAGTTTGAGCTTATTTGAACCGACGTCGCTCTGCTTGCAAGCATCAAGGAGGTCACCAAAACGTCCAACCCCATTCGCGGCATTGTAGTGTACACGTCATATTCCGACTGCCATGCTGAACGTGTTCGTGCGTCCCAAAGTGCCTTGGGAGAAGAGAGGGGATATCTCGGAAGCTCTCGAACCTATCGCAAGGTACACCGATCTTGATCTGGAACAATTGAGTGATTAGAAGCCACACAATTGCCGTCCTACGTGTTGTGATTGTTAGTTGAATGTTAAAATGTGTAAAAGAAGATCGGCTTTGGGCATTACCTTCTTCTGGATTCGGCAAAACCCAATCCTCCCAGCTAGAACTTGGGTGTAATCTCTCGTGCTGGTAAAAGGGTTCGTTACACAGATTCTTGAAACTGTCACAAAGGCCCTGCATCATTTAGTCAAAGTTTTGAGCTATGTAGGAGCAGGATCCCTTATACCTGGTAAGTAAGAAGCAATTCAAGATTTAAATCTGGCTCCATATTTGAGTTGTCGATGACTCGCATCATGATATATACAAGCAGGGCTTGTATTGCTGCAAGGTGATCCCCTTCGAGAATTGGCGCTGGCTTGCCTATGTTTAATGTCAGCTGTCCATGCTATACTGTAAGAACAAGACATTTACAACTGCGTTTATCCGCCAGAGCTAAAATGATAGCATTGGAGGTTTGGGGTTTTCTCGCTCTGGGTGTCTAGTGCTTAGGATTAAAGGGAGACGTGGGACTCGACCTTTTCAGCCATTGAATATTGTTCTGCCCTAACTGTGTGCCACAAAAATGACCTAGTCTCAGGATTATGAGAAGCAAAGACCTGTGCTAGTCCCATGCAATTGACCAGAGGCTTAGGCAGAGCAGGCTCCGTAGCACCTGTTGTCTGGTACCAGTGACCGTGTATGAACGGAGGCAGAGTCTCCCTGCGAAGCATCATCTGTGGAAAGGCACAAAGCATCTGCACAACAATATTTGCGGTAAACTTTAGGGCGGGGTTTGATATTGGGATCGGAGTCAGAAAGTCCGGATATGGTAGCTCAGAGAGACAGGTAGTTCCGGAAATGGCAGGGGCACTGTTATCTGCAGGGTCCAGTGCAGACCAGGAAAGATCGGTGAGCAAAAGATTCTCTAAATAAAAATTAGCATCGAAGTTTATTGATGGCAATTTATACGATCAGTGATTACCTTTTGAGGGAATTGCCCGTTGGGCCTAACGGCCTGCTCATGTTGGAAACGGGAAAGATTATTCTTGCGGCTTTGAGAGAGGATGTCGAGCTCTAGATTCTCCAAATTGAACTCATTCCAGTCAAGATCGACTTGCGTTTCATCCATATCAAGCGTTCCAGTGCGTGCACCGAAATCGTTGAAGGAACTATTGATGCCACCGCCTACCAATGAGGCGGGAGACACGTTGCTGCTGGTTGCTCATCATTGGTGACCTGGTTCTCACGTGTAGTAGGAGCAGTAGCGGGAACAGTAGCTTTAGAAACAACCGTATCGTACACACACTCGAGATTTTTATTGGTACAGCGCAAGCATCGAGGCTGGAAGTTGCACTTTACTTTGGCCGCAGTGCAAGCTCGGCATGATTTGAAACGCGCACGACGGCGACCCTGAGCACGGCGACAGTATAAAACATGGCGTTTATACTGATTTTCTGGTACGTATTCAATTAATCGCAGTGACTATAGGTGCGGAGGAGACCAACCTTTCAAAATGGTTTGTGGCAAAAGCCGCAGAGCCGCATGGGCCCAGGAGTTGAAGCTGTTTCGAGTCCGGAATCCATGAGTGTAACCTTTGAAGTGATCAAGATGGTAGTGTGAAGTACGCAGCAGAGTATAGTGGTTGAGTATATCAGTGTATCCCTGAATTATTCCATGCTTGAGCTTGCTACAAGATTGTGGGGAGTCTCTTTTGTCAATGAATGTAGTTGATTTAACCTCAAGGCGTTCGGCCAATTTGGTTTCTCGGCCAATTTGGCTGCTGGATCACGTGTGGATATCCAACCCTAACTCCCCTTTTCTGCTAGGGGTTGTGCAGCTTAAACGAAATCTACGTCCATAATAACAGGATTGCAATTTGGAACTATGCATATTAGCTACAATACCAGACAATATATCTTCCCTGTTCCATCCGCACTTGAACGTTGTCCACCGATATCGCATATTTCTTCCGGTTGTCACGGAATTCCCCAAGTCCAAAATGCTAACTACAAAAGAGATCGCACCTACAGTCCACGAGGACTCCCCGGATCAACTCACTAAGGGCAGCCAAGAATCAAAATCCAATTTTGCATCACAGATCTTACCCGACTCGTCTTCGCAACGGAGCGAAGGCGACCACTCCAACTCCAGCCTTGAGCAAATCCCTAGAACAGTGCACGGGTGGAAATGGGCTGCCGCGGCTACATCTCTTTACGTTGGGGCGCTCATCTACGGACTCGATGGCACTGTTGCTGCGGACATTCAATCTGCTGTCATCGAACAGTTCGGCGAGGTTGAAAGTCTAACGTGGATTGGCACCGGATTTCCTCTTGGCTCTGTGTGCTCTATATTGCCTGGGTGAGCTGGATATTCCCTACGTTCTTGCACAAGAATTGAGAAAGCTGATTTGAGAGCTTTTAGGGCTGCCTTATATGCTATCTTCGATCTCAAAAGTATGTTCATCGCGAGCATCATTCTTTTCGAAGCCGCTTCTGCGCTCTGCGGTGCAGCACCTACCATGAATGCTCTTATTGTTGCTAGGGTATTTTCCGGGGTTGGAGGAAATGGCATCTTTCTTGGGTAAGTCTCTACACCTTGGTATTGGCAGAAGGCAAGCTTGAAGCGGCCGAGGCCGATTTTTCCTTCAAGTTTCATAAACGCATGGCGAATGCGCTCCTAACATGTTCCTGTCAGTATTCTGAACTATTTTGCCCTCTGCACGGCGGAGCAAGAGCGTGGCCGTTATATTTCAGGTATGGGTGTCACTTGGGGATAGGTGCTGTCCTTGGCCCTGTTGTTGGAGGGCCTTCGCTGCTTCTTCAGCGACGTGGCGATGGGCTTTTACATTAACCTGTGAGTGAACTCAGCGACTAATCCCTCACCACTCTTTGTGCTACGACCAGCCCAGTGTTGTTGCAGCTTTATGTGCACCAGTGTACATCTTCTGTCTCCCCTCAGTCAAGCCAGGTCGAGCGTCAGATACTCCCGTGCTCGGAAAGCTTGTAGCTCTTGACTGGGTTGGCTTTGTTTTAGGGACTGGAGCAATGGTGTCGTTCACTATGGTCTTAACCTTCGCAGGCTCTACTTGGGCCTGGGATGATCACCGTACAATTGCAACGCTTGTTGTCTCGGGTGTACTGTTCATTTTGACCTTTCTGCAGCAGAGTTTCGCTGTTTTCACCACTCGTGAAGCGCGGATGTTTCCCCACGGCACATTCTTCTCAACAGGACGCAGATAATGCTGTACATTACTACGGCCGTGGCTGCTACCAATATCTACGTACCGCTCTACTACATTCCTATCTATTTCTCCTTTACTCATGGAGACTCAACTCTGATGGCTGCCGTCCGCCTATTACCGTTTATCGTCTTCCTTGCGTCCATGACTATGGTTTCTGGTTCTCTAGTTCCACGAATAAACTATTAGTAAGTGCCCATCTTTGTTATGGAGAAAGTTCTCTTCGCAAACTAACTATCTCTCAGCTGGGTGTTATATATGGTGGGTGGTGCCCTCATGACAGTCGGTAGTGCAACTATGTACACCGTTAACCCCAATACTCCTATTGCAAATGTCTACGGGTACACTATCATGCTCGGAGCGGGTACTGGCTTGGTCTTCAATCTCGGCTTCACAGTCGCAGGTATCACGATGATGGCGCAAACAGGCTCCGATCTGGATGTCCAACTTGTCAGTTCTATGCAAAACCTGTCTCAGCTTGGGTTTCAGACTGTGAGCTTGCTTATCGGAGGGCAGATATTCCAGGGTCTTTCAATGAGAAACCTTAGACATGTCCTAGATGGTCAGGGATTCTCTCAAGCAGATATCAGGAGTGTCGTTACGGGAACTCAGAGCACCCTATTCGACTCTTTGAGTCCCACTCTACAGACACAAGCAATCAAGGCTATCACAGATGCTATAAGCAAAGTTTACATTCTGAGTATAGCCTCAGGCGATATAACGTTGATTGTTGTGATGGTCATGCCAAAGGGCAAGCTATTCCCAGCAAAAGGAGACGGTATCGTCACTGCGCGTGGAGCATGAAAATGCAAGCCCTCGAGGCTTTTCGCAAATGGCAATATTGTCAAAATAAGGCTTCATATGCGAGTAGTTCTCTAAGTATTGTTTAGTTAGACTAATGCTGTATATACAACTCTCATTCACATAGCAAATTTGGCACGTATGGACTCAAATACCTAGGTAGCTTTGCGAACCACATCGAACCTGGAGTTGGATTTCTCATGTATCTCTCCTCTTCATGCGAGCAACTCAACTATTATGAAGTGTCTCAGTACCCTTCACAGTCTCGCAGGGTCCTAATACCTACGTAACCTTGGAAGTAGTTTGCAGTTGGTTGGTTGTTCTTGACTCGTGTAAACGTTTCCCGAATTGCCGTGACAGCGGAGTCGATGCCTCAGGCAGGAATGCAAACACAACAAACAAAACCCGCTAGCAAGCTGTCCAGATTGCCGGCGCCATTTCAGGAGAAAGACAAACATAAATCAAATTGCCTGCACTGGCTACGCACCCTAACCCAATCGCCAGGGGAGATTATTTAGGATGCGCATTAACAGTCTCGTGACGGGCCTTTTGGCCACGCTGATTCCATCCGTGTCAGCCACTGCATTGACCTACAAACTCGAAGCTAATGAAAAGCATGCTTTTACGCCGACGTGCCGCAAGCGGATGTCAAAGTGGCTTTTACTTTGCTGTGAGATTTTGTTCTTTTCTTACTCTCTTCCCGCTCTTTTGATTACATTCCCTGCCATGAGTTGATGTCAATTCCGTGCAGAGGGGAAGGGGCGTAAGGGATTTGTTTTCTTATTGCGCTGTGACTGACAGGTAAGTAAAACATCTAGGTCCAATCCGGCGGCTCCTTCGATATCGATTATGTGGTCACCGGTCCCCTTGAAAAGGTGATTCTGGATGGAACCAAGGAACGGCAGGGGATTTCGTGTTTACTGCGCAAAGCATTGGCGAATACAGCTTCTGTTTCAGCAATGAAATGTCGACGTTTGCGGAGAAGGTGGTCGATTTTGAGATTGCGGTATAGTCCAATTTCCCGGCTTGAATTGGAAACTACTCTATAGAGCTGAAGAGAGACGGAAAGAGATACTGATAAGATTAAATATTTTACCACAGGTCGAAAACGAGGCAAAACCGAATTACCATCCCGACAAGGTGCCAATCCCGAACAGGCCAGCGCGGTCGAAGAATCGATCACAAAGGTGTCCCATTCCTTCTCGACCATCTCACGCAATCAGAAGTACTTCCGTACTCGCGAGAATCGAAATTTCCACACCGTGCGCAGCACCGAACGACGCATCTTTAACTTTAGTGTTATTGAGAGTTTGATGATGGTTTCTATGGCTGGGTTGCAGGTGTTTATTGTGCGGTTCTTTTCCAGGGAGCGAGGAAAGGTGAGATTTTCAGCTTATATATATTCTCCGTGAATTGGGCAAACTAACGTCGAGTCTAGGATACGTATGATTGTACGATTTGTGTTTTATGTTTTGCAGCTCCGAGATGTTATATGCATATGTTTAAATGAAACTTTTGGTGTGCATTGTTAGCTGGATTGAGAGCTTGACGCTTTTCATTGTCGTTTTCTGTCACGTGGTCCAAAACAACGGGTTCAAATGAACAGGTTTCTTCCTAGCACGTAGCGACGGTAGCATGCTTCTCACCCGTGGAGCTCGTCTTCGAATTTCCCAAACGGCAACGGCGCTGTAGTTGGAATTGATACATCAGTAGTACTCTGTAGTAGGGTGGATCTCTAATTTAGCTAGATGCTGCTTATAGGACTAGTTACGGAGTACTTCACAACTATTGAACGACATGACATGAAGCGTTGGTTACATGGGCATGGGTACAACGCGCAAGTATCACTATCAACATATCTATTGCTTCATTTAGATAAGATCCATGGATGAGGCTGCAGGGAAAGATGCTCGCAGCATACTCCGTTCAGGCAGACGGCGACTTGTGGCACGGTATCTACATAGAAAGGAGCTCAGGGCTATAGAACGAATTAATATAGATGTATACATAGACAATAATAACTACCACTGAGAATGATAACTTCTTGTATGAAGACAAAGATTCATATAGTTCGGCATCGGAAATGTTTCTCCGCATGGTAGTGGGTCCATGCGGATATCTATGAACACCATTGGCTAGCCTGGCCTGGTGGGTCTATATATAACAGATATGAGTGGACCGCGGCTGTAAGCTAAACTATGTTAGTACTAGGTACTTTGTACTATTTACGGAGTAGGTTGCAAGAGATCTAGAAGAAAGCATTTCTTCGCAGTTGCAATTCCACATTGTGAGCACTCATGGTGTATGTTTTCAGTGCATGGCCTACTGCATAGTTATGTAGTATGCCAAGGTGAATAAGCACACAGATACACTGTAATTCTATACGTGCAATGGCCTAGATTAGACGGCATTGCCATATGCCGACTAGCGCCCGCCTACAGATGCACGGTGACGTCAAGCTCGTCGCTTCCCGAAAGAGCTGCGACGTCAGCGGGTCGATATGCTTCATACTCCTTACTAAGTATACTCAGTACTTACTACTTGTACTCCTTGCTATGCTCTCATATGCTCATACGGACGTACGGCTTTATTGATCTCGTCCGAAGCGGAATCTCGCTGGGCATCGGCGGAGCATCGTCGTGTAGGCGATCCTCCTAACGTCAATACGCTGTTACGTCGTTGTTCAGTCAAATGCTACAGTCTTACAAGACTATCTCCATGTTTTCGATTTGTTTTGATAAGTGTTGGATGTCACAGATATCGATGGAGTCGCCCACTGCTTCCAGCGGTGTGGGCCCGTGACGCCAATCTCGTAGGAAACATATGTTCCCTAGTATGGCCGGAGTAGACTCGCCAGTCTTCGAAGTGACCTCAATGGAGCACGCTAGGTGGCTTAGAACTGCATGATGTACATCCCCATACCCCCACCTCCGCGGCTGCAAAGCAATGTCTGTCAACATGCGGCCTATGAATTCATCGTGTGGCGATCTGAGGGCTTTTGCTACGTGATATCATCCCACAAGAGCCGTTTGTTACCAGGAGATCACCCGGAGGACCTGCTGATTGGTTGTGCCGTGAGTGCCTGCCAATTTGGGCCTTTACTATTAATTACGCTCCTGCCGTTTATGCGTTTGGTGTTGTGTCTCGCACTCCCCTTTTCGGCAACATCGATCTATCATCATATTTCTGCCTCTTGCTATTGTCTACCGACTCATCTTGCTCTCGTACTCTTCTGTAGCACTATTACGCACCAAATCCATAGCGCACGTCCGCGGTCTTGTGTTTTATTTGGCCCCAGTCTGCATACATATCGACACCGAGTGTACTAACTCGCTGAGTTTCACCATAGCACATGTGAAAAAGGCCCTGCAAATTTGCATACGACTCAAAATCCTTTATAAGATAATGAATCAAAATGCATACTTCTCGTTGGATAGGTGGTGGCTCAAAAGATGAAACTACAGCAACGAATATTTTTCCTTACTGATAAAAGGCTTTAGATGACCGGACTTACGCGTTCGCACAAATGCCAAACGATCCAGCAGACCTCCTCGTGACATCCGAAGATTCCCCTGACATTTACTCGGGCCTAGGACGATTGGGCACTGGTATACGCGTCGACCCGAATGCTTCAATTGATGACTACAATAGAGTCATGCTAGAGTACACCCAACGTCAAATCGCTTCATTCACTCAGGATGAGGGTCGGATTGGACGTCGTGGTAGCGTTACCAGTGGTAGCAGCGGCCAGAGCAATTCCTCGTCTGTGGCCAACATGGCTCGCACCGGTACCTGTCCGCCACCTCAGCGGAGCTCCGGGGCATCTGGTAGCCAGTCTCTTGGAGGTCCTCGAGCATAGTCTCAATATCTCTCTTTATATCTCCAGGAATTCTTGTTGCAAACCGGGTATGTTATCGCCTGGAACATCGTACTTGAGGATCTTCCCTAGCTAATGAAATTTGCAGATGATAGCTTGCAAACCCCTATCTCATCCGTCAACTACCTCTCAACAAGTTTCAGCTATGCATATTACGAGTCAACTATATAGTATTGAAGGGAGAGGCGCGAAAGTGCGGCATCAGACTGGCTGCAAGAGATTTTTCATATCCACGTCGTCGAGTGATCTCTTTTATTTGCCACTGAATGGCTTGCCAAACTTGTCCTAGCGTTTGGTGCCGGATTTGGAGTTCTATTTACGCATACACGATAACGCCCCGCCCTTTTCCTTAACCTCCCTTGACACGTGGTTGATACGTACTTATCCAACACTCGCCCGGTAGTAGGTTAAGTGCTACGCATTGCAATATTTCGATTCTTATTTCCGATGGTTAGATTTGAGCCAGACATTTTTGAATGTCTGGTTTTATATTCGGCCTGATTTGAAATCTCTATTGACAATCGTTTTCAGTCCAACTTGATGTTATGAGCATTTGCTCGCTGGTACGAGATGTAAGATTAGCATGCACTATGTATTTGCTCTGCGTATTATTATGATACATGTTATTTTAACGTCATATAAAGAAGGGATCGAAGAGAGGGAAAAGGAACAAAACTCAGGTTGAGGTAGTCCGGGTTCAATTGCAGTGCGCAACATCACAAAAGGGATGCAAAATTGAATCAATCATGACGTATAGCTACATTCTAATTATTCGAATACTCCGCCGTCACATTTGTAACATGTGTCATTCCATGACTCATTTACCAAGGACGTATACGATGCGAACAAGAGACCGACTGACTCAATTGACCCGCCATCCCTGTCTAGATACGTCTGATATTGACTGAGTCAGAAGTAATAAGTTGACCGTAGCGGCTAATTCTGCGTTGGTATGTCATAGAATTTGAAAGAGAAGTTAGTAAATTGAATAGTGAGCTAAGTAGTAGCGATTATAAATCATACCTATTGGCGTTTCAGGCAGTTATCTGACAGGACTGACTTCCTCTCGTACTCTATACGATAGTCCTAGTATAGTCCTATAATCATCAACGTCAGCAACGACATCGTCGTCACATAAATTGGCTAGAACAGTATATTAATGCCTCATAATGTTAGATAAGGCGGAGAAGAGAAGTGCTAGTAAGCCCTCAAGGGTCTCAAAAGTGGATGTCAAGTCGACAATCCTCCGCTAGGATGCCTAATATTTGGATTAATTGGCCCAACGTCATACAGCTAAGGGTCTCGCTCCACGTCTATGGCCGAGATAGGTCACAGTCGACGTTGATGGGTGTGTATATAGTTTGGAAATGGCTCCAGTAGTCTACTTAGGATGACTTAAGGTTTTGTGTTGGCACCTGTGTTTTCATCATAGTATGCATCATTTTGTGGGTACACAATCAGTTGTTAGGCATAGGTATTTGCCCATGCGGACAACGTGCTATGGATCGTGGGATTCATATTCAAGATGTCAGAGAGCTGAAAGCATGTCATATCAACTAAGCCATTGGGAAAAATACGCGGAAAGCGATAATTTAGAAGCACCCATGGATAAATAGGCGGATGCAGTTCGTCAATTCTTCGTCATATCTCGTCCCGGATTTGTCGGTCATTGATGGTGAGGTCTGCTTGTCGTATCGATGTTTTTGAGAAGTCAGTTAAGATTAATTTTGAATCGACGTAAATTGAATCCAGATTATGGTATGAAATATTAGAGCACGAAACTGCTCTTTCTTTGTTCTCACCACCTACCTGGCTATTATCTTGGTTTTGTCCAAACCCTACCAACCTCCTCGAAGCGTGTAGCCCACATACCTATATTCCAGTTTGTTTCAAGTTGCTGAAAATGAGTGTTAATCGCCGTATTTCTGGCTATGGCTGACGCAAGACGGCGAGAAGACCTGCCAGTTTCAATTGATAATATCTAACACGACCTTGACTTCTTCTATGGCTGAGGGTTAAAAGTTTCAACTCTAACTGACGTGAGTCCTGCACTTACAAACAATATTTTTACATATTTCTCTCAGAATAATCAGCTCTTCCAGTGCTATATCTTGACCATTGGCTTGAAAGTGAATTGAAGCTGTCATTATATCAAGCAGGCCTCAGCAAATTTAGATATCTAGGTAGCAGTCAGATTTAATCCTGTCACAGATCCCAGGTGCTATATCACAGTCAATTGGACTGAGCGCGAAAAGCCGAACTTGAATCATTCGGCCAAGGCAGTCAAAGATTACCTATATGTTGAGTAACTTGAGTTTTCGGAAGTAGAAGCTTCTACATAACAAGAGATTCCATATTCCATAAAGTTGAGTATGACAAGAAACACTTTTAATTCGTCCAATATCAGTGACTCGCTAGAGAATTCGTGCTCGTAATAAGATTGATATCTTGAGTGTTATGAAGGTTTACTTTGCTCTTGGGACGAATGTAGAGAGATAGCCTCGTATATGGAACTAAAGAGAGGCTAGCACAGCCGAGACTCCGCGAATAAATTGCTTAAAGTGGCTGAGGTACACAACTGTCACAACGTGACTACCTTGCATGCTCTCGTCGAAGTTGAACTATACCGGATGTGGACACATGCCGGGTAAACTTCGGCTCTTTATTTCAAGTTCTCCTCACCACGACATCCTTTTAAGATCATCGTTTCCCCTGTTTCTTTTTTCTTATTCTTTCTTCATAGCTAAGCACGCATGCTAGGCCAATTTGATTTGCGAATCCTACTTTTAAGTCTCTTGTCTTTCACTATTTCTTCAAGCAAAACCATTCTTGTTGATCAAACATCACAACCATGGTCCAATTGGATGTCGAAAAGACTCTCTGAGCTGAACTTGGAGGAAAAGATCGCTCTGACAGCCGGTAATCAAACCCCGATTCTTCCATGTTACAAGAATGCTGAAGAAATACCTGCATGAACTATGATCAGTTGTAAATAATCTGACCAGCTCGCTAACCATCAAACAGGTGCCGACTTCTGGCATACAGTACCTATAGAGCGCCTAAACATCCCTCTGTGCGCACTTCCGATGGACCAAACGGTGTTCGCGGAACTCGCTTCTTCAATGGTGTCCCTGCAGCGTGTTTGCCATGCTCAACTGCTCTGGGCTCAACATGGGATATCAACCTCTTGGAGCAGCTGGGAGAACTCCTGGGCGATGAAGCTCGAGCTAAAGGCGCTCATGTCTTGCTAGGCCCTACAATTAACATTCAGCGATCTCCACTTGGGGCAGAGGATTTGAATCCTTTTCCGAAGATGGCCTGCTCTCCGGTGTTTTGGCAGGTCATTACTGTAAAGGCGTGCAGTCCAAAGGCGTGGGTGCAACCTTAAAGCATTTTGTCTGCAATGATCAGGAACACGAGAGAATGGCTGTAGATACTATCGTTACACCACGAGCTTTGCGCGAGATTTATTTACAGCCGTTTCATCAAGCACTCCGCATTTGTCAGACGAAGTGCTTCATGACCGCTTACAATAAAGTAAACGGCACTCACGTCAGTGAGAATGGTAGCATTATTGATGATATCTTGCGCAAGGAATGGAAATGGAATGGTCTTATCATGAGTGATTGGCAAGCAATCCCCCGGTCCTTTTGATCATAACTTTTCCCTAACGGTATCTATTACAGGTTCGGCACGTATAGCACATCTGATGCAATCAACGCCGGACTAGATCTCGAAATGCCCGGACCAACTCGCTGGAGAGGAAGCATTTTATCGCATGCTGTAAACTCGAGAAAAGTGGCCGACTATGTTCTGGATGAAAGAGTGCGAAACGTTCTCAAGCTGGTCAACTACGCCGAAGAATCTAAAATCCCCTTTGACGCCGAAGAAAAGGTGCTCAATAGGCCTGAAGATCAGAAACTCCTTCGCCGAGCTGCTGCCGAGTCTATAGTGCTCCTGAGAAATAACGGAAACGTCCTTCCGTTCGACAAGAACAAGCCCATTGCAGTTATAGGGCCGAATTCGAAAGTTGCCTCTTACTGCGGTGGCGGTTCCGCGTCTCTCCCACCGTACTATGCCGTGACTCCATTTGAAGGCGTGAGCAATGCAAGCAAGGGCGAGGTCTCATTCGCACAGGGCTCTTATGCACATCAGTCCCTACCCCCTTGGGACCGTTACTGAAGACTGTTGAGGGGAACAAGCGTGGCTTCAGCTTCAAAGTGTACCTTGAACCGCCCGAAGAGCGAAACAAGGACGCAAAGCCTGTCGATGAGCTGCATCTCGTTAACTCGACGGCATTCCTTTCTGACTACAAAACCCGCATATCAAATCTGACCTTTCTACGCTGAGATAGAGGGATATTCACCCCGGAAGAGGACGGATTATACGATTTCGGCGTCACGGTCATCGGCACTGGAGGGCTCTATATTGATGGTGAGCTTGTGGTGGACAATTTCACCAAACAGCGACAAGGATCTGCCTTTTGGAAGCGCAACGGTGGAGGAGCAAGGTTCAAAAGAGCTCAAGGCCGGTACTTCATATAGGGTCGTGTTCAAATACGGCAGTCGGCCCACGTCGAAATTGGAAAATCGAGGTGTTATCGACTTTGGCCTGGGTGGGTTTGCCTTTGGCGTGAGCAAGCGTCGTGATTTGAAGGAGTCTATTCAAGAGGCAGTAGACCTGGCGTCAAAAGTCGATCAAGTCGTTATTGTTGCTGGGCTGAATGGCGAGTGGGAAACCGAGGGCCATGATAGAGAGAACATGGATCTGCCACCGGGCAGCGACGAGTTGATTTCTCGTGTGCTCGACGCCAATCCAAATGCTGCTGTCATTATTCAAAGCGGCACTCCTGTAACCATGCCTTGGATAGAAAAAGCCAATGTCTTAGTCCAGGCATGGTTCGGAGGGAATGAGCTTGGCAATGGCCTGGCGGATGTTCTGTACGGCGATGTCAACCCATCTGGGAAGTTGTCTTTGACCTTCCCCGTCCGTCTCCAGGACAGCCCGTCGTATATCAATTTTGGTTCTGACAGGGGCCGAGTTCTGTACGGTGAGGATGTGTATGTGGGTTACCGCTATTTTGAGAAAACCGCGACCCGTCCTCTGTTTCCATTTGGTTATGGGCTGTCGTATACGACCTTTGACCGATCGGACCTCTCATTGCAGGTAGACCCGGAGAAGGCAGTCCTAGAAGACGGTGAGAAGGTTACCGCTTCTCTGACCGTCACTAATTCGGGATCAGTTGCCGGCGCAGAGACAGTGCAGCTCTGGATTCAGTCTTCCAAGATCGAAAATATACAGCGACCCATTCGTGAGCTCAAGGGCTTCACGAAAGTGTTCCTACAGCCTGGAGAGACAAAGAAAGTTTCCATCTCGGTAGAGAAGAAGTTAGCAACTAGCTTCTGGGATGAAATTCGAAACTCGTGGGCATCAGAAAGAGGTGATTACACAGTTTTGATTACGGGAACCGGAGAGGACGTGATTTCAGCTTCATTCACTGTTCAGAAGAGTCGGTATTGGCTTGGCCTGTAGCCTCATTCTCGACAAAAGTCTGCACATTCGGATAAGATACGTACCCTGAATTATTTAAATATTTTTATCAAGTTTGCTTGGCTGGTAAATTAGTATTAGAACATTCCGCAACGTGGATTAATTCCGATGTCATGCTGTGGAATGCTCGACACAGCGAGGAATGTAAGCCATGTGGACGGATGGGCCAATTACAGACCGGCATCAAGCCTAAGTATGAAGATAACGATAAATAAGAGCCTTCTCAAAGAATTCTATTAGCTTCAACTTATTCAGTAAGCCAATAAGTGGGCGAACCTGGTTGTTGTATACTAGCCCTGACATTCCTTGCACAAGTCCTTTGCGTTCCAGAAAAAGCCACGCAGTGCTTCATCGAGGTTGGTCCTATAGTACACGCCTAGGTAATAGATATTTAGTACTTACCTCTTTTGAGAATGTTTCTTAAATTTTCTAGCTCTATGGTTAACCGCGCTGGTACACACGAAACTTTCTAAACGTGGAATTCGATTACCCAAAAGGCAATTTTTCCTCCAGAAGTTTTGAAGGGGCTGGAAAGATCTTCTTCGTTCGACTTCAAGCTTCTGTCAAAGATAAATAGTCGACGATCAATTCCAATATTTATGGGGCGATACTTTCCTCTGACAAGGACTGGGAAAATAAACTCTAGAGTCTCATCTCAGACACTTACTCCAAGAGGCCCCCGTACGATAGTGGGAATTTCCAATACAATCTCTCAATCTAGTGAGGTATGATTCGACTCAATAGGATCAGACGGCATAATGGATATTGACATAGCTGCAGGATTTATCGTTCTAGTCATACAGCAAAGAAGAGACGAAAATGCACCTCAATCCAACTCCACTCGCTATTGCCCTGGCAATTATTCTCTCTACATCCACCCATGTTTTCGCAGCTCCACACAGGCGATACCACATATTTATGGACAGATCCACTGATGGTCTATCAAATAATCACAATGAACAAGTTGACCAGAGATATGCGCATGGCCCAATGCATACGGCCACGCCGCCAATTCAACTCTCTTCATCATCCTCATCCTCATCCGCAGTCACAGTAACCACTGTCAAAACAGTCACAGTGTTTCCATTACCAGTCAAGGCGCCGAGTGCGACATTTGCACCGTCGCTGGGTATGCCAATACCGGATGGCACTCGACGGCCAGTCACCTTATCACCTTCCACTACTGCTTCTTCATCTTCAGCTACCTCTACGCAATCCAGCATGACCTCAGAAGCGACCACGTCAGCAACAAAGAAGTCATCTGCAGCAAAAGCAACAAATGCAGCCTCGTCATCAGCGGCCTTTTCATCATCGGTTTTGTTGCCACTCTCCCGTCAACAACATTATCCATTACGGTCAGCATACCAACGTCAATCGCTATACCATCTTCAATCGCCACCACTCCAAGAATCACCACGCCATCCATCGCTGCAATTTCTAGCAGTGCTGTTGCAGAAGCTCTCTCAATCCTGTCGTCAAGCGCAGCCCAGATGGCAACAGCAACCGAAACAGCAGCAGCAGCAGCAACAACAACAACAACGACAACGATAACATCTGCTGCATCGGATTCCTTTGACTC
Source organism: Talaromyces trachyspermus (assembly GCA_020137715.1). NCBI lineage: Eukaryota > Fungi > Ascomycota > Eurotiomycetes > Eurotiales > Trichocomaceae > Talaromyces > Talaromyces trachyspermus. The sequence goes on along the minus strand of JACGXQ010000015.1, from coordinate 5,305,617 downwards.
CAACTCCAACTCCGACTCGAACGCAGTCCAAGAATCTACAACTGCAACAAGCACAACTGCAGCCGCCACAAGTACTGCAACACCCTCGACATGCTCTGTCGGTACAACTCGCAAATGTTGCTCGGCCGTGCACGACGTGTTGAGCACCAAGGATAACAACAACAACAATATCAATCTTCTCGATGCTGTCGGTGACTTGCTTCCGGGTTTCGGTCTGAATATCCTTCAACAACTGGATACTACGATCGGGCTTAATTGTGTTGATATCGATGAAGACAATGTTGACAGTAGCACCGGGGTGATGGCGACGTGTGCTGGGATGTTGTCAGTTGTTGCGAGAATCAGGAAATCGTAAGTTCCTTCTTTCTTTCGCGCAGGCTTTTATATTTTTGTGAATGTTATGCTAATGTTCTGCGTGATTGATAGAACATCTTAGGTTCGGCGTTCTTAGGCTGTGTGCCACTTGTTTGAGAGAATGAAAAAGTGTGGGTCTTGCATTGCTTGGAGTATGTTTTCATGAATTGTCTTGTTCGTGAGTTTGTCTTGTTCGGAATAAATCAAAGTTGATTATCCGTGTATAGTACACTAATTGTACACTAATTTCATGCTTTTCACCTATGTCCACCTTGACCGTAACCCCTGGTGGCCACCACCTTGCCAAGGTGGAGGAAACGCACTCATGGGTTGTTGTCCCGGTCGACCATACTGGATTGCCGGGTTTGCTGGAGACTGATACTGCTGAGGGAAGTTAGCAATTCCCGGTGGTACCATATGTTGACCGCCTGGAGGAAACATAGGCGGAGGTACATGGGATGTTGGCCATGCAGCGTTATAATTCAAGGGAGGTGGTGGCGGCGGGACATTCCCTGAAAATTGAGGCGGAAAGGGTGCAGGGGCGTTGAATGGATATGCAGGGTTAGGGGAAGAGACGGCGGGGAGGAGGTTGAAAATTTTGCTGCAAATTTGGCAACGATGGTGGCGGTGTCGCCGGTCTTGGGGAGTATGAATTAGATCGTGACCGTGAACGAGGTTTTGCACCGGATCGCGACCGGTAGCCCTCGCCTGAATCATTACTTGATGGTGATCTGGAATGCCGCCTGCGGTCAGGGAACGAGAGTCATATTCTCGGCCGCTGCTGTCACTACTATATCGACGTCTGCGGCGGCGGTCGTCTACACCAGGGCTATGGCTGCGACTCCGGGAAGATATTCTCTTTAATTTTCTCTTTTCATCTGTAGACAAAAGTCCCGTGACCATCCGTAATAAGTGTCTCCATCAATGATTTCGCCGCTCTTCTCATCCCGGACAATGGTCTGTCCGAGCTCGTCAATGTCAACATGGGCATTCTCGAAAATATCCGGCTCGTTCGTCGTGTAGATCTTGTCTACGTCCCGAAAGAATTCCTTCAATATACCAACGAGTTTTTGATCAGCTGGGCCAGCTAGAAACTGCAGCGGTTTAACGGTATCTGGCCGAATCGGAGTAGTCGAATCCGGAATGATGTGAGGAACAAAATTTCCGGCAGGTAAATCATAATACGGTGTTGAAGGATCACCGTGACTAGCGGGCATGATATACGGTGCTTCTCTTCGAGACCCTTGCGGTTGAATTTGGCCTGCTCCCTCTGACAGACCGACCGATGCTTTGATCATCTCCATCGACTCTGCATTTTGGACCAATTCCGTAGCTTGTTGAGATACTCGGCGCTGTAGTATGCATGCTCATACCAGGTATCTAGTAGCTGATCCAATCGGCGATGGTGTTTAGGATTCTTTTGCGATCGAATGACGCAGCAAAGCCTACTAGTTCGATAGCATGGGGTTGTAGAGCGCTGCTGAAGTTGACGAACGCGCTCACTCCTTCATTGGTATGATACTTTGTATGATGCAAGACATCGTTGAGCAAGTATAAAATATGGAGTCTCCTTCGTTTTCCCGAGAGCGCAGGACCAGCGGGCTTTGACGAGGCAGGCTGGCCTTTAGCTGATGGCGAGTCGAAAGATGCCGACAACGCGGACAAGTATTTCCCCAGCCCGGCTGCTCTGTTGGACGAGGAGACCACGTGCTGGAGTAGCCATTCCTTGCAAGTCTATTTTACCAGTATAGGTAACATTTAGTATTCACGTCGGGACCACAGCTAGCAAAGGACACAACGGATCAGACCTGGACGTTGGTACGCGAGCAATGCGAGAGAGCGTTGTCTAGTAAGGTGTGAAAGGATGCGATGTCATCGCGCGCCAAGGAGGCCGGGTCAGGGCGCAAAAGTGCCGCTGAGAATGAAGCCTTTGCGATGGCGAGTTGGTGAGTGGCCATCGCGAAGAGGATGGCGGCGTTGGCCTTTCCCTGTTGCTGGCCGAAGAAGGTTTTAAAATGGCTGACAATATCACGTGACGCGGATCTTGGAACCGCCCCCACAAGACTCCCACAAGACTCCCACTCTTTATCTCAGCAGACTCAGACCCACTTTTCTGCGTTCACCCACCTCACCGCCTTCGCGGCAGCGACCTCCGCAGGAGGGTCTGAGGACAACTTTGAGCATTTTGTTAGAGGATTCACAAATCGGAATGCCAAGACTTTATAAAATCATAAATATACCACCAATTAGGCTAGTAAACGAAAATTGGTTACACTAAAAATATAGAAAATTTTATAAGCTTTAAAATAAGCCTAAAATCAGCTTCATATCTTAAAAATTGAGTGTATAATCACTAAAACTTCTATATAAGGGGTTACCGTTCCTATATAAGGGGATATGCTTATAAGCTTTCTAGATCACGTGCACTTACCTAATTAGGTTAGTGTATCCATTTAGTAAATCTCAAATATTCCCGAATCCTTTGGCTTCACCTAGTTGACGAATCTATATACGGCGGCAAGCTTTTTTTAAACCCACCATCTTTGTGCAATGACTATATAATCAATATTAGTGTAAAAACATAATTTAGGTATCATTTAATAGAGAATTGATTTTTATATGATACTAGTATTGTACTTTTTAGTCTAAATATATAGATGTTGAGAGCGCTGAGGTAAAAGATCATCTTATTGATAAAATGGGCATGTTTTTCGCAGGACGTGCTCAAAGCTGTCTCCAGACGCTCCTGGAGCGTGAGATTTCCTAATCTGATTTAGATAATTCGGCAGAATTCTCGCGCTTACCTAATTAGGAGCGTCTGGGGCCTCCGAGATAACCCACTCTCTAACTGCAACCCGGGCCAAGTGCACATATGCTATGCACCCGTATGCAGTATGCACTGGCTGGCTTCTAGGCCTCAGATGTTACCAAGGGCCAATGCCCATGTACATAGTCAGTGGGCGTCTCAGGCCATGACCTTACCCGATCATGCTTGGGCAAGCGACTTCGGCGCCGAACATAAGCCTATATGGCCCCCACCGAGGAAGGAATATGGGATTTCAGGAGTGCGACGTCCAATCAGTGCATCAAGCTTCTTCTGCTGCCTTTTATATGCTGTTCCGTGTTTTGTTCTGAAGATGCCTGCGGATGGCGTGACCAGGCATTAATAATGCGGGCGCGCTGATTGGCTGCGCCCTGGCTGCCGTCCCTCAATCCGTCGGCCCCGCTGAGATTGTTGCACCTGACGACTGACTCAACGATGCTTTATTTAATTGCCAACTTCCTTCATGGCGCGAGCGCCCAGGAGCATGGTCACTTCTCCTTCCTTTACTTTCCATTATACCTGACGCTCTTCTGTGCTGGTGCCTTCTAAAGGAAGACGCATTTCCACTTTTATATCGGCGTCGACGCCCCGCACGTCAGATTCCTTCGTTGTACGGAGTATAAACACACGCAAACATCAACACACCGCCATGGCCGTCGCCATCGCTGCTTCTGGAGCTCGCAGTTGGGTGCGCCATTTCTCAGCCCACCGTCCACGCCCGGATTCTCGCACGTCGCGTTTTGTCGCCTCATCGTGCTTGGTCTCCATGGTCGTGCTGCCCTTTGTTCCTCCCGCCTTAGAGTTCGCGGGAAAGGAATGCGGATGAAGCCGATGCCCACAAGTAAGCTCTGCTTCATCTTCCCCACAAAGCGTCGCTGACATTGACGCCCTTCAGGACACGCTCGCTACCTCCTCTTTGCTTCCATGCACGATAGTTTACCTCCATTCACTTTTACGTTTTCCGTCGAGTCATGATTAATTCAATGCCCACATCTATATAAACTTCACTACTATTCGACGAGATCCATACCTTCGTTTGTGACAGGGAGAGTCGAGCCACAGAATCCATGGCGTCGCGCAATATCAGGACGAGTGCGGTGCCAATAGGTTTACCTTCGACAGGCGTCGCTTTCAAAACATTGTGATATCCCAGTCACGCTATTTGCATTTTACAGGTGTTTGTTTTCGGTGCTACGGCTTGGGCATTCTTACACGGCGCTGGTTGCTTTGAATTTTGCTACATATCATTAGTTCGTCCAAGGAGACTGATTTCCGTTCATTTTTCCGTCTTTAATAGCCATCTAATTACTAGAGATTCTATTGAAATTCTGTAAGTCGGGCAATTCATTATGACTCATGGCACCGGCTTTGCTTGCAATGTAGTTTTCGGCAAAATTTGGTATATAAAATTACATCTAGTCCATCCGTGAAAGCAAAAAGGTCGATTCCACCTCAACTAAATCGATTCCGCGCGGCGGTCGGAATGTCTGGGTAGCTTCGTATTTCGATTTCTCAAGTAGCTTCTCTTCCTCCGTTTCCGGTTCATGTCGGGTTGGCGCCGGATCCTGGCCGGCTTCCTGCTCGGAGAAGCTACGTCGTCTCTGGCAGCAAAACTAACACCACCGGCACGTTGTAAGGAGGGATCATCCGTAGGTTTTGCACTTCTTGAGGTAAAGACGTAGAGGCCTTGCGACGGTCTTTGGCTTCCATCGCGGCTAGTTCTGCTTTGCGTCTAACGTCCGCTTCGTATCTGGCAGCGCGGTCGGCATTGATGGACTTCTTGGCGAAGTAGTAGGCACCTCCGCCGGCTGAGAAGGGATTGAGTTAGACTGCGTTCATAACCGCTCCGAGGCACGTCGCGGCTTATACTGACCTACGCAAAGAGCCCCCATCCAATCCTGTCAATGCATGTTAGCGTGGCCGGTCAGAGCAAGAGCCTGTCAATCTCGAATCACCAGGTAGATCTGATCTGGCGTTGGAGTCTCGTCAGCTAGTCGTTTACATGAGAATGCCCAGTATGCTTACTGTGTTCATTGTCATCGAGCAGAGGGTGCAATGATAGGCAAGCTGTTGTAGTTGAGCAGAGTCTGAGAGCAAATTCAAAATTGTGATGCAAGAAGGCCCGTCGGCGAAACGGCGGACTATGTACTAATTGGGCCTAGAGTGTACATCTGACGAAGATGATTTGCTGTGCCGCCCGGTGCCAAGCTTTTCAGCCTCAAAAGTAGACGTCCATCGACTACGGCTTCACGCTTTCCTTTCTTCTTCATCCCTCCGTCCTGTATCGCTATTGTCCCTAACTCCTCACTTTACTGCTGGGACATGCTGGGATCCGACTTCTGTCGTTAAAAGTCGCATCCGCAGATGCGCCTGACTTTCCGTTCGCCACCGTAATCAGCAGCTTGAGACATTCGCCATCATGGCTCCGAAGCGCAAAGCAACCGATGGTGGCTCTTCGAGGGCCTCAAAAACCGACGCCTGTGCCTGATACCCCGCAAAGCATCGATAGCAGCGACGAATACTCAGAGTACGATGAAAATACAGAAGACACAGCAGCTGGTGGAAAAGTTCTCTCTCGAGTCTTTCAGTCGCGATAAGAAGAGCACCTTGGAAAGAAACGATCCGCATTATGGCTACAAGGATTTTTCGTTCCTCCCGCTAAAACCGGACCATGCGAACCGCCCGCTTTGGATTGAGCCTCTCAAGGGAACTATCACTCTGGAGAGCTTCTCCCCGCTCGCCTCGCAAGCCGCAGATTTCCTGACGACTATTGCCGAGCCTTTGTCTCGACCAGTGCATTTACATGAGTATCGACTCACTGGCAATAGTCTGTATGCCGCAGTCTCTGTTGGCTTGGAACCCAAGGATATCATTCATTTTCTGGACCGACTGTCCAAAACCCCCATACCGGAAGCAATCCGATCATTCATCGTCGATTTTACCAAATCCTATGGAAAGATAAAGTTGGTTCTCAATAACAACAGGTATTATGTGGAGAGTACAGATCCGGCCATGCTACAAATGCTTCTTCAGGACGATGTGATTGGCACGAAACGAGTTCAAGGCTCCGAAGGAATTATTCAGCAGGCAGCACCTAAGATGGCGGGTCTTGTTATCCCTGGTACTAAGGACGCGGCTGGTGTCAAGCAAGCAAACCAGACTACCGGGGAGCAGGATGGGGCTAACGGGGCGAACAATGCTTCCAAGAAGGAGGACGACTTCTTAGCTACTATTCGTGACGAGGATGATGACGAGGACGATGCGCAAGTCCATAGTTTTCAGATTCCAAATGAGGACGTTGAGTCTGTCAAAGCTCGATGTCAAGCCATGGGTTGCCCGGCACTTGAAGAATATGACTTTCGAAATGACAGGGACAATCCCACTCTCGACATTGATCTAAAGCCGAATGCTCAGATTCGAAGTTACCAGGAGAAGAGTCTTAGCAAAATGTTTGGTAATGGCCGAGCCAAAAGCGGTATTATAGTTCTACCTTGTGGTGCCGGCAAAACGCTTGTCGGTATTACCGCTGCCTGCACGATCAAGAAAGGCGTGATTGTTCTGTGTACCAGCTCCATGTCGGTCGTGCAATGGCGGAATGAATTCATCCGGTGGTCGAATATCGATCCCAGCGACATTGCCATTTTCACCTCTGATAACAAAGAAAAATTCAAGCGATCTACCGGTATTATTGTCTCGACGTATTCCATGGTTTCTCAAACAAGGGCACGGTCGTACGACGCACAAAAGATGATGGATTGGTTGACACAGCGAGAATGGGGCTTAATGATTCTAGATGAAGTGCACGTCGTGCCGGCGTCGATGTTTCGAAAAGTCACATCCAGCATTGCCTGTCAGGCCAAACTAGGACTGACAGCGACACTTCTTCGAGAAGACGACAAGATCAAAGATTTGAATTTCTTGATCGGACCGAAGCTCTACGAAGCAAACTGGATGGAATTGGCCGAGCAAGGGCATATCGCCAAGGTTCAGTGCGCCGAAGTGTGGTGCCCGATGACAACTGAGTTCTATTCAGAATACATGCGGGAGAAGTCGCGTAAAGCGGCGCTTTTATACATCATGAATCCGAGAAAGTTCCAGGCATGTCAGTTTCTGATTGATTACCACGAGAAACGCGGTGATAAGATCATTGTGTTCTCTGACAACGTCTACGCTCTGGAACGCTACGCCCTGAAACTGGGCAAGGCTTATATCTACGGTGGAACTCCGCAAAATGAGCGCATGCGTATCTTGGAGAACTTTCAGCACAATGAGCAGGTTAACACTATCTTTCTGTCTAAAATTGGAGACACCTCCCTCGACCTTCCCGAAGCCACCTGCCTGATCCAGATTTCATCTCACTACGGCTCTCGTCGACAAGAAGCTCAACGACTTGGCCGTATCTTACGAGCCAAGCGTCGTAACGACGAAGGTTTCAACGCTTTCTTCTATTCACTCGTGTCAAAGGACACCGACGAGATGTACTACTCCTCTAAGCGCCAAGCGTTCTTAGTTGACCAGGGGTACGCATTCAAAGTTATCACGCATCTGCAAGGCATAGAAAACCTCGAAGGTCTAGCCTATGCTACCGCATCTGAACGGCGCGAACTCCTACAAGAAGTCATGCTGCAGAACGAGACCTCTGCCGAAGTCGAGAACGTGGTCGACGATCTCTTCAGCGTGCGCTCCGGCGCCCAGCGCGGCGGCAAGGCGAAGAAATTGGCCGGCGTCAAACGCAGCGCTGCCACATTGAGCGGCCTCGCCGGTGGCGAAGATATGGCGTATGTAGAGTATAACAAATCGCGCAATAAGCAACTCAAGGAGAAGACGCAGCATCATCCTTTGTTCAAGAAGATTGCCCGCGATCAGCAGAAGCGTAAGGAAGCTATGAAGGATTTGGGGATGAGTAGGCGGTAATAGCTTCTTTTCCTCTCTTAATTTATGGATAATATAGAATGCATCTATGGATTGGTTAGATGAAGTTTCAAGACTGATGATACATGCGCGCTTGGCACCTATTTTGGTGCACCTGGACTTTATATATCTGGAGGTCTTCTAATACCTAACAGAATAGAAATCTTAATTCGCACAAATTATGTGTAATTCTTTGATATTTGAGGAAAATTCCTAGGTACTACTAAGCAAGCAATATCCACTCAGGACCATAGCGGAAAATGGGCATTTTAGGTAACCATTGGGTTACTGTTGCATAACTACTAACGTCTCCCAAGTGAAAACAATACCGTTCTGGGGCGCATGACCTTACTAGATTAGTACCTAGGTAGATCCTGGACAATCATGTTTCCAATTTATATGCATTCCCATATATATTATTAAGACATAACCGCCTCGGATATGTTACAGCGCGATTACCGGAAGTAGTAGTTACCTAGGTACGAGTTAGTTGTGAGGTAACTAGTATAAGTGCATCAGCTTATTTATATATATATATTTATGCGTTCTATTCCTACGCCTACGCCTATATAGATTCCTAGATTAGTACGCGTAATGCCTAGGTAAGGTCAATTAGGAGGCACTTATCTACCTAGGCATGTAGGTGTAGATTCCTAGATTAATATGTGCTTAATGGGGTCAATTAAGAGGCACTCACTTAGGTACCTTGATGCACAGCCTCTGCCACAATTTAAATTAGTTAACTAGCTAAATATCTCCAACTTGGCGATTAGTCATAGATTATAAAACACGAAGTTACCTGTCCTGAGCCGGATGGCTAAATCTACAGCGGCACGTAAAAGAGTGCTTAGTGTCATCGTGTCTAACTTTCAGACTCCATGACGCTGCCGATCTCTAGACTCCTGGAGACCGCTGAGCGTTCCAATTAAAATAGAGCCACTAATATTCCGAAGACGGGGACTTCTTGTTTCGAAATTCTACAGGGTGGTCGGACGATACCACAGCGTAAAAGCATTTGACAATCTGTGCTCGATACTTACGAGGTGAGAGACTGAGTTACGAGCCACCAGGCATTGTGAGGAATTTTGATTGCCAGTCCAACTTATGGCAAGATAAATGTAAGAATAAGATGTCTAGGAAGTAGAAGCTCGACACAATCCCCGCGAGATCTGGCTCGCAGTCAGTCTGTAACGTGGTCCAGGTCAGAACTAGGTAGCTATAACACAAGGTATCTCTGTCAGGATACAATCAGAAAATGATACTGCCGACAAATCTAAACTTGACGGCAGCGATTGTTCTGGATACTCTAGGACCTTGAATGTTCACTATTTTAGTGCATATCATCTCGTGATGTACAGTGCGGAGCAACCAAACACTGCACCATCCTTGACACTCGACGACCAGATACACCCATCTGTCAGAAAATCCGGGCATAGCTTAGTAGCTTCTAGATGAGATACTAGGAGGATATGGTTAGCCTTAGTTTGCAACATAGCGCATGATCAATTTACCGGAATGAAAAGATAAGGGACACGGCGCTCATAGTCCTCCCACGCTTCGCCATATCTTTCCCGGCATCTCTGGATATCCCTTGTCGCGCGGTGAATAACCATAACGGTGAAGAATAAAAAATAAAACCACGGAAACGGTGAGTTACAACCTGTGACTAGACCCCAGGCAAAGGCGAAAAAGATGTCACAAGTATAATGCACCTTACGTGCCAGACCAACTATGCATCTCATTAGCACTATAATATGTAGCATATGCCAACAGGAAAGCTTACACCAGCCACTGCAAAGGATTGAATCACCAGTGGTAGTAGGGATCTTTTGAGGATTCTGGATGTACTTCCAGGAAGCTGAGGAAAGTCCTCCGGTCGATCCAGTAGCCACGCTCCTGGGCTCTGAACATATTCTTTTGACTGTTGCATGTATCCCACACCCAGTACACAAAGATATATGCTGCGAACAACGCGAACAGTGTTATTGGTCTCCAGCGATATGTGGAAGGGTGGTGAGACGCAAGGTACAGCGTGCAGTGGCAGTAGCTCATTGGGACGCCAGCAAGATTCCAGAATATCAGCATAAATCCCCATTTCTCGTGATATATATCCCTAGTGATGGTCAGTTACGACATTCATAATCAAGAGTGTTGTGACGAAGCATACCAACTGGTGATGATCAATTCCTCACCCTTGGAGCAGGCGTTGGCGTAAAGAAAGTGGGCCATAACTAGGAATGAGACTTCACCTGACACATAGCCCAGCTCTTCCCATTGCTTGAGTGCAGTGGCAAGTGTTAACAGAAACAAGATGAACCACGGTATCCGGACCATGAAAAACATCTTCATGTCGAGCCATCCGAAGAGTCGAGGGTTTAATTCAGCGCCCATAAAGAAGTCATAGATATGTGAGCCTGTCATACGATGTTGAGCTCCTCTGGCCAAAGCCGATATGTATGCAATGATAGAAACCAGGAACCCTGAGAAAATTGAAACGACATAATTGGCCCGAACTCTTTGATCAACGTATCGAGCCGGAAGATGTCACTGAAGTGCAGAGCCAGCGCGCCAGCTATTGTGATATACCAGGACCATTGTGCTGAACAATAGTAGACCAGCTGCTTGCCTTTCAGGTGTGGGAGGCATTTTCCTTTCCCATAAACCCCAGGCAGAAAGAGATATCCGGCTCCTTGCAGGATAAGAAAGGTCCAATAGATGATCCATGCTCGTCGGTGAGGAAAGGCGTGAGTATACGCTAGATCAAAGAGATGGGCAAGGAAGGCGCCGAGTCTCTCGTCGGTTTTCGGTATTGGCGGCCGGCCATCAAAAATGTCGCACCAATGTACATATAGTACATCAATAGAGGGAATCCCAGTATCATAGCACTCACTCCGGCCGGGCCACCGAATTCGAAGCTGGCCTCTGGCGGGAAGACATCTTGGGAAATGCCTTACCGCACCCGCTCACATGCTCATTTGCACGATATTTTTGTGGCATGTCTGCTCTATAACCATTGGAATGAGCATTTGTTTCACATAGATGATATAGTGCGGCCCGCTTTCCATGATATATTGTCCACGTACCTAACTTACAAGTTATTGGCTGTACTCGCTATTGCCATTTCCAAATCGTTGGATGATAAGAGTCAATAGGAAGTACTACCATTCATTTGCCAGGCGATTACGTCGTCTAAATATTGAAACTCTGTGCAGTGCTGCTTGCCTGAGCAAAGCCGGATTGAATTGTTGTCCGCGGATCCCGAGCTCACCGCGGAGGCCCGCGGAGCAACTCCCACCGGTTTCCAATGATAAATCCTACAATCACGATTCTCGAGACCGTCAATGGCTTCTATTTGCGTTTCAATAGCATGTAGCTAGATTTGTTAGGTTTCCACTACGGTTCTAATACACGGAGACGTCACCCAATGGTTACCCACAATGCCCATTTTCCGCTATGGTGTTTATTTAGAAATAATCACTTTGTGATAATCGGTGTGCTCGTTCTCCTCCGGGGTAGAGAAGATATTGATGGGCCACAAGGGGTCGTTAATAAGACCGGGGATGTTGAAACGCTTGTTCTCCTTTCCCAGGGTATCGATCTTCGCGATTTCTTCGGGCGAGAGCTCAACCTCTGTGAAGTTCTCGACGATACGCGATGCGGTGATCGATTTCGGGATGACACTGATACCGCCGACTTGGGCCCAGGCGAGGCTAGACCGGGAAAAACCGAGCATGTAAGCAGATGTTCTTGGACATAAACTGAACGGTGCGAACTTACACAACTTGTGCGGGAGTGACGGTTGTACCGGTACGCTTTGAGGCACTCTCGGCCACTTCCTTGACCTCAGGACGAGTGATGACGAGCGGCCAGCCGATGGAGTTGTTTCCAAAGCCCTAGGATAATGAATGAGCATTATTTCCCCGCGATAGAATAGGAAGAAGAGCGGCCAATACCGAGTAAGCAGTGATGTGAATGCCCTTCTTCTTTGCGTACTCGATCAAAGGTGGGTTTGGAAGGTAAGGGTGGCGCTCAATCTGAGTACTGAAGGGACAACGCCGGTTGCGTTGATGATGGCTTCGAGCTAGGCCAATTATTAGCCAGGAAAAGGTTTGGGACTGACGACTAATATCACTCACATGCTCAATAGAATAGTTGGAAACTCCCACAGCGCGGGCCTTGCTCTTGGGCAGCTTCGTTACAGCTATAGAGTGTTAATAATGGCTTATTCAAAGATCCTCTTTGTCCTAACCACATACCCGTCCAAGTCTCGATAATGGAGATGCTGTCGTCAATCTCGACAAGCTTGCTATTTCCGGCCTGTAAGGGGAAAAGGTTGTTGATCTGCTTGTTCGATTTGAAAGCTACTGGCCAGTGGATGAGGTAGAGCTAAGCCGGGGGTTATGTCAGTCATCGAACCTGATTGAAACACAGTGAGAATTATGAGCCTGACATACGTCCAGATACTCCAGGCCGAGTTCTTGGAGAGTGTCATCCAAAGCAGCTTCGACAACGTCAGGGTGAAATTGGCTTGATTCTCACTGTCAACAACAATCGTCCAAGAGGCATTGAGTTGCATTTAGCAAAGACTTCGTACTGACCTGTTCCATAGTTTGGAAGTCTGTACGTGGAGACGTGGTTAGTTAACCCGTAGCTGTATAATGAATGATAAGCGGCCCTTCGAGCTCTTACAATGAAAACATCCTCTCTTGATACCAAATTCCTAAACGCTCTGCGGATACCCTCGCCGACTTCTTTCTGGTTTTGGTAACTATATGTGCAAACCGCGTATTAGCCTGGAGACTGACTGACGGCGCCCAAACGCGAGGCTTACATTTTGCTAGATCCTAATTGCCACCTCCATTTAGCATATACCCCGACATATTGAAACAGAATGAAGCTTACCAGGTGACGGTAACCGGCTTTCAATGCCAGATAGACACCCTCGCCAACTTCACCGGGCCTAGCCTGCCAAGTGCCGTATCCTCGAAGACTGGGAAGAAAGGAGTCAATACAGGCTGTATACTCTTCCTTTTGCGTTCCAAGTGTAGACTACTTACGGGATTTTGGCACCGGTGTTCAATGTAGCAGTAGTTCCAAGAGACATTCTGGCGCGATTTATGTACCTAGGTAGCTAGAGTTTTGGGCGCAGAACTTCTTCTACTTGCGGATGGGGGTAGTTACTCGTTCCAGGTAAATCAGGGTAGGACGAAGATCAGGGGCCATGCCAGCATTTATTTATCCCACGCTTTGGACGGGGACTGCTAAATTTGCAAGGCATAAATTAGTAATTACGGATTGATTCGCATTTCCAATGCCCCCACGATGCCCCGCCGCGACCTTGGTATATCACCTAGTTTATACGAAGTGCTATGCGGTCGGACATGCTCCGAGCCATGACGCCATTGCATTTAGGCTGCACGATTGCCCCGCGCACGTCTTTTTCTGAACATCTCATTCATTCTACGAGTCAAGATAGCCAATATCTAAATGATCTTATAGTCACGCAGACTCGATAATTAGCCTAGTGCCCTAATTAGGATGCCTGACTATGTCCTGATGACAGATGTAGAAATACACTACTTATACCGTACTATCGCGATTGGTGGAAGATCCACCTGCAGGTTTCTCCGCCAGTAATATTGCTAGCGCAGAACAAGACTAACCGCATTCAGCACACCGTCCGGCGTTCTGCCCGAGCCTCCAGGTGCAAACAACAGATTTCCTGTTTGGGCTACTATTACCCAGAAAGGCAACTCTTACGCAGAATAGGGAGTTGTCTACTACAACCTCGAATTGGCCCACTGACCATCCCAGCTAGCTGCCAAAGAGGCTTTTGGCAAATTTGCTGCGCAGTTGGAAGATGTTGCCGTTAGTTCACCTGGCTAGGTATGGACCGAATGTGGTCTAACAATGATAACCCTATGAAAACCGGTAGGTCATTCTAGGATGAGTTTCGACGAGTAGACGAACCTGGAGCTCACAGTTCTGTAGCACGCGAAATCATCGGCTGAAAATGGTTCCTAATCTGAGCTGACAGGCACTGTGGGTTTCGAGCACATGTTCATCAAGTTAGCTGAGGAGTTCTGGGTGAAGTTATGACGGGTAAATACGATGTCAAATATGACAAAGTAGTTCATCATGCCCATGCATTCTTCCGAGGAATCAGCAGTCCTCTTGTTTCCTTTCTAGTTTCTTGTTTCTTGTATTGAGAATCATGGCAGAGGTCTAAAATATTAGGATACTGAGCAAAGTGAAAGAAAGAATTCAACTTCTGGTCGTTGGAACATTGAAAAAGTACTGATGATTTCTACTAATATTTTTAAATAACAAGAGAATAAATGCTCGGTGCGCCAAATCTGTGCGCTGAAATCACAAATCTTAACTAATGACAACAAGTTGAACATTCCAGTTCAAACACGGATAGCCTTGGTATGTGCATGATGATGGCCATGATGCTTGTGCCCACTGTCCAGATGATGGCTGATTTTACGTTTCTGTTGCGTTTTGCTGTCTTCTTGGCTGTCGACTTCCATGTTGTCTTCGTCGCCCTCCTCGTCCACGTCGATCATATCAATGCTAGGCCACTCCTCCCATCCGTCCTCCCACACGTCGCCCAATGCATCAGCCTTCTGCGCAGGAGACTTCTTAGGGTTCCGCATAATTCTTTCCCATTGCCACATCTCCTTGTCATTCAAAAGACATTCATCCAGCACATGCGTTATCTTCTTCGGATCAATTCCTTCTCCTATGAAGACAATTTCCTGTCTCCTATCACCCCATTCACCCGCGAAGTCACGCTCAATCGACTCGGTGATATCCTTATCTTCAGGCCACGCCTCTCGCGGAAGCTCAGTGAACCACACTCCGCCACAGCTCACGGTCAGTATGCCACCCGCCTGGCTCCATTCGCCGAATTGAAAAGCTCGAGTTGCAAGCCAGAAGAACCCCTTGGAGCGGAGAACAGGCCCAAAAGCAGGATTTGATTTTTGTTTCCCAAAATCACCGAAGGCTCAAGTTGGTCGAAGTCTGCGATGTCAGACACACTGTCGTCATCATCTAAGTCGTTCTCATTCTCATTTTCATTCTCGTCGTCCTCTCCTTGATCGTTCTCCTCCGTGTCCTCGTTCTCTCTGCTTTGAAGGAGGATAAATTTGTCTTGTAAGAGTGCAAATAGGCGTCGAGGGTGAAATGGTCTTCGTGCCGAGTATACGAAGTTGTTGATACCGTATCTAGAATAACATGATCAGCTACGTCTCACCTTACGCTCCTCGCGTATAACGTCCGCGGACGAACAAAAACATACTCCAATGTCTCTGGCTTCGGCGCCAACCTCTTTTTGCCATCTGCCGTATTCATCATGGTCATCTCGTGCAGGCTTCTCAACCAACCAGCCCCAGATGCGGCCTTGACGAAATCGAATTTCCCCGTCTGCACAATCTCTTTGACGTCAACTTTTGAAAAATTGGTCTCAATGACCTTGGCGTCCGGGTTGAGAAGCTTGACAAGATCTCTGATCTTCTGGCGGACTTTCACCTCCACGGTATCAATTTTGTTAATGATCAAAACATCGGCGAATTCGATTTGATCCACCATCAAATCCGAAATGGTTCGTTCATCTTCCGGGGCGACCTCCTCGGAGCCGTATCGATCAGACAGGAACTCGGCCGTATGGAAATTGGAGAACAGGTTGAATGCATCGACAACAGTGACTGTAGTGTCCAATTTGGCGAGTTTCTGCAGCCCACCCAGTTCCGCCCTGAGAGCCGTATTCAGTCAATACATTATATACTTAGAATATGGAATAAATCAAAAGACATACACCTCCATCAAAATCTTCCTCTCCTCTTTTGAAGTGCTGTTCATGTCCTCTGGATCAACCTCCATCATAGCGGCAGTAAACTCCGACGTAAACGTTTCAGCAACCTGCATCGGTTCACTGATCCCGGTGCTTTCGATAACGACATAGTCCACCATGCCTGGAGAGCGGGCCAGATGGGCAAGCTCAGATAGCAAATCCCTCGAAGCGTGCAGCAGATGCATCCATTCTGAAGCTGAATCAGCTTCTCCTGCGTCTGGGAGACTTTGTGGTGAGTGATCAGAGCGGCGTCGATATTCAGTCTGATTTATTTGTCAGTACGGTATGGACATAAGAGAGGGTATGTATGCAGGCTACTGACGATGCCATGTCATTGACTATCACGGCGATCTTCAGCCCATGGTCGCTCGATTTGAGGATGTGTTCAAGGAGCGTGGTCTTGCCGCTTCCCTGTCAACGCAATGCTGTCAGCGGTATGCCTGGCCCTTGGTATGTGATATCCCAAAGCATTGGAAGAGGAGGGAAAGAATAAACGTACCAAGAACCCTGAAATAAGAGTAACCGGGAGAGGCTTTACGATGCTGTCCTGGTCCATTTTCTGCCGCTCTTTGATATGAACCACTTTCCGTAGACAAGAGGTTGAAAGTAATGATAGAATGTAGAGTTACTCTCCTAATGGAAAATTTCAAGAGAAAAAATAGATCCAAAATCCCGTGTCAAATACTATATATATTTTCTCCAACCGCACAATTTCCCTCTCCCTCGGAGCAAAACCCTAGGCGAACCACCAAGGTCCCAATTCACCAAGAGAGGCGATAATAATAACAAAAGGCTTGACAAACACGCCAATAGTTACTGGCTCATTTCCAAATACGCGCTTAAAATCGACCCACAGGACCGCATAAAGTGTGTCTTTCAAGGTACTTAGGTATTGGCAGTTGAACGGTGGAATTTACCAACCGTCTTGAGTTATACTGCATTAACCGGCGTTAATTCTCAAAAACGACTTGCAGGTTTTAGATTAAACAGACCAACCAAGTTGTCATTTTCTATACAAATGTGTCCATCTTTGACCCAGCAACATTAGATTCATAGCCAGTGGTCGATCGTCAAATCCATCCGGCTTAGCTAGGGCTACAGTTCCCTCCATCACAGGCCCAGTAAGCAAGATAACGTACGCGTAGTCGGCAAAAATTGCGTGCGCGCAAGGGAATAAGTTTGAAAAGCAGGAAGTTGCTTGCCTTTGCTATCTTTGCTTGTGAAACGGAGGGCTTTTTCTGCGGCTCGCAGCGCTTTGATCACATTATCGAAAAGGTTTATGTAGCCTCTCTCGTAATTGATGATGATGGCCATTTCGATCCACTTGAGACATCGTCCTGAGAGCAAAATTCAGTTAGTTTATTGCATAAGATGGATGCCTGCACTAGGTCGTCATCATCAAGACAGTCCGGTAGTGTTTCAAGGAAGAAGGCGCTCCATAGACCGTAAGCCATTTCAAAATAGCTGTCTATTCCTATTCCGTCGAGGATCTGGTCAGGATAAGAGCGAAGGGAGTCCAACGCCAATGTTGTCTTGATATGGTCTTCGAAATACCAGACAGCAGTAGCGCCGCGATAAAGCGCCTTTAGAGATTGTGGTCTCAGCATTGTTGGAACGGCTATGGATTCTCTTCCGTATTTCCTGCTCGCACTCTGACGCACAAACTGTGCTATAGTATGGTGAATAAAGCTAATCTTCAGTCGCTGATGTCTGCCGCCATTATCTACGTTGAGGGCAATTAGCGGCGAACAGAGCCTTTTCGCCAGATCGATCGAGTCAAACACTTCTTCCCCGAATTTGTGGCCTGAAAGATAATGCTTAATACCTCTTGATCTAGCTCATTTCTTCCAACCTTAACGAAATCAATCATGTCAACCCACAGAAACACCTGCTGCGACAGCCTGAGCTCCAGAGGGACAGTGACTTTTCCATTGTTGCAAATATTCTTTGATAGAACTGCACAAGTTCATCTGGAATGTTTTCAAGCTGTCGTTCCACGGAAGCGGCACTTGGCAGTCGTTGGATTTCGTCCATCATCAGCCGTGCATACAGCCACGAGCCATCTGCTGAGGCAGATACCTTGTCTAATACGTCTTGCCCAAGCGCGGTCCCACTGATATGTTTACACTGTGAAACCCTCTCCCTCACG
The DNA here is from genome assembly GCA_020137715.1 of Talaromyces trachyspermus. Taxonomy (NCBI): domain Eukaryota; kingdom Fungi; phylum Ascomycota; class Eurotiomycetes; order Eurotiales; family Trichocomaceae; genus Talaromyces; species Talaromyces trachyspermus. The sequence goes on along the minus strand of JACGXQ010000015.1, from coordinate 5,287,524 downwards.
TAAGCTAGGATCGGCCCGCGGACATGCTTGGGGAGGACGACTAATTCTTTCTGAGGTATTTGGGTTTGTTGAAAATACCGATCGAAGAGGTCGTTTAACCCCGGATCTTCACGGCTAGTAAGTATGAGCTTGATAATGCCTTTAGATGCGTTCACGATGGTGATTAAGGACGATGCGAGCAGACGAGCGTCCTGGCATTCGTCAAGGGCATCTACCACAATATATAGAGGTGACCTGGTCAGTTGAGACGTCAGTGCATATTGCAAGGTTTCATGGAGAGTCGCAAAAGACTCCGCAGATTTCTGTCCACTTTGCAGGCGCAAGTTATCAACCCATTTGTAAAGATGAGAATTATCATAGATGGAAAGAAGCTGGGAAAGCAAAGTGCGGAGGACTTGAAAGGGCTGGTTTTGTTCTCATCTGTGGCTTTGCAAAAGAAGTGTAGGACATGCGCATTCTCTGTTTCGATCAGAAAACGTATAATGAAGGCAGTGAGAGTAGATTTCCCACTTCCCGGAGCCCCTGAATCCTTAGTATTTCAGTGTCGGTTTTCGATGCAAGAAATGATTTCAATGCTTCTGTCTCAAGAGCCCAGTCACAACTACCAGCCATAAAGCCCATCTGGTGACCGTACAAGTCATCTTTGACATTGGCAGGAGACAGCCAACGCTGAACATCGAAGCGAATATTATAAATTCCTAAATGTAAAGTAAGCAATCGGGCGTCTAACTAATTAGAGGGCAAAAAAGGTACGATAGAAGGGTAGATGTTAACATGAATAGTTTCCTAGGTAGGGAACTCACTCTCGTCCGTCATCTCCACAGTGGCATATGAATCGCTCTGTGTCTCACCTCCTGGAATAACTCGCATCAGTTCCTTCGCATACGCCGCTGCCGTAGCAGCTGCATATCCCTGCCAACAATCATTCTTGTGCGAGTCTGCGTAGTCGCCAATCCCTCTAATGACCAAACAAGGGAAGCTATCGACCAGGCCGGCTGCTTCCATTTCAAAGCAAAGCACGTCAAGCTCCTTTCGCAACTGGTCCCTCATCGCGCCGTGCTTTACTACTTGGTCGCCGGATGCAATCAGCCCATAATGAATAGATGGTAGTAACTCTCCTAGCGAACGAGGTGCTCGAAGTTTCAATCGCGCGGGGTCACAGGATGAACATGTAGGTTGACTTAAGGGATGTTCATAGTCTGCCTCATACAGGCAGTCAGAGTCTGCGTTAGGCCGAGAATACCGGGCCCTCATAGCTGGGTATTTGTCAAACATGTGCAAAATATCGTCTTGAATATGGTGCCCATGCATGAAATGCTTGGCTCGTAGATTGCTCAACGCGCTCAGCAAGAACTCGGGCTGTTTGTTCAACATACCCGTCCGCTCAAATCGCCCTCGTTGGACCGTTTTCCCAAAGTCGTACTGAATAACACCTCCAAGTAGACCAATTGGTGCGCCCACAACGACATCACCAAGCCGGATATCGTGCTCATCGCTCGGTGCGCCACCGCCGATTCCGACCATGAGCCCAAATTTCAATCGCCTAAAGGTTGAGAGCATCTGATTCACCACTTTTGCAGCCGATACTTTGCCTGTCACACCAATTGGCAAACAGGCAATTACCACATTGTGCCTTCCTATACGCCCAAGCACGTAGGTGTTGTTGTCGCGAGACCCTGGCTCGAGGGAAGGGCATCATGGAGCTCATCCAGCATCGTGCACGCCGCAGCCAACTCCAATGGCAATGCGCATATCCATCCTGCCGTATATTCATCATGCCTCAAAGGAGGGGAACTGTCACTCAAATACTATATATATATATACCTAGGTATATCTCTCGTAGGTAAGAGGTAAGAGGAAATTTATTTGAGCATTAGAGAAAGGGAAATAGGTTGGGAAAAAAGCCCGTACTGACGTAAATAGCAGAGGCTCACTATTTCACGACGTTTGGCGAATGCTCCATTGTATGAAAGTGCTGATAGAGCTGGAGATGAAGAGGCCCAGGGCGATAGAATTGGTATTGATGCCCGATGCCCATTGCCCAGCCACATGCACTGTGAACGGGCCAATAACTTTCTGACATTCAGTAGATCAGGATCTGGTGGAATATAAGTTTCTGGCATGTCAAGTCACAAATGGCTTCTTGACTAGAACTAGGCTGTAAATAGTTCTTACTGGTTTCATGAATTCGGCACATGGAACATCTCTATCTGCTCTACAGGCCTGGCTCTACGAAGCAAGAAGAATATTATAAGAGTCGAATTGAATACCAGTCCTATACACTAGATTCAAAACGAAAATATGTTTCAAACCTCCGGATATCGCGAAAATATAATGATCACTGAGACGCTGTTGCTATCGCTGCGAGAGGGAATAGAAATCTTGGGTTTCAAGGAGTGGAGAGCCGCTCAAGAAAACTAACATATGAATATAAATGAGTCATCATGACAGGAGAGGGAGAGAATATTTTGTACACCGTAGAAAGAGAGGAGACGTAGAGTCGTGGGCTTCTCGCAATCTGATAGAATAACCAGACTATATATTTTGTTAGTTTTGCTTGCTACGGCCTCACCGTGTCCAGAACCAGCCGCCGCCTCGTCTGGAGTCGTTATCTCCTTTGGTATCATCAGAAGTGCGGATCTGATGAGTATTCACCTCGGCCGAAGGAGGAGGAGTAACTTCAACGGACTCGTCACTTTCTTCACGGCCATCTGCAAAACGCTTGGTTTTGACGGTCTTGGTTGAAATTGACCCGTCAGCCAAAGTGCGTCTCACGCTGCGTGTCATGGTCGAAATAACCCTCGAACTAGCAGTAGAATCGTCGTCTGTTTTCGATTGAGAAGCAAGTAAATTTTTGTTCCCATCAGATGTATACTCAAGCCAGTCTTGGGTTTGCACAGTCTCTTCTGTCGGAGCTTGCGTAGTCTTTTCCCGTCGCACGTGCCGCTTACGTTCCTCATCTAAGAGGCGCATCAACGGACTGTCTGCAAAAGCATGGGAGTACCGTTCGTGAGATTTAGCAATGTCGTCCAGGAAACGATCGTATAAATCTAATTCTGTCTCTGCATCGCCGCCTTCAACTACATTCTCAGGCGTGTCCCGCGAATATGGAGGCTCTTGATGATTTCCGTTATAATTACGTTGCTCGAATCTCTCAAAAGCGACTCCATGTGGCGAGCCTTCGGGACCCAGTAGCTTCCAATTCTTGCCAAGGCTGCCTCTTTGTACCAATCCCCGTAGCCACTTATCAGCCGATTGAGTGCTACGCTCGGGTTCCGTGCTTTGATCCAACAGTTCCTGTCCATTTGTGACTCTCAAAAGATCCTCGAAAGCATCACGCCACCGCGGCTCGTTCGGGTCCAGTTCCGCAGGCTTGCGAGAAGAAAGAACGATGAAAACCTTCTTCGATGATGCCGACCACGGTCCTGCGGCCTCTAAATAGAGAGGGAGTAGGAACTAAATAAGATATAAGCAAGTGGCCAAGTTTGGTCGTTTTCGTCGGAGACCATGCTTTCTGGCAATGAGAAGGGAAAGCCAAAGCCGAATGGAAATCCGTCAAAGAAAGAGTGGAACCCAAAGTCGGATGAGCGTCTATGAGCGTTCCAGTAAGTGGAAAAGTCATTGTCTCCATGGTGGTGTCCCCATCGACAAGGTCGCCCGTGATTGTCTGAGCGGGCGTCGGAGTCGCGTTGGGCTTCTTCCTCGGCCTCGCGCGTTGACCGGTCGTTATTGTTGTCCACGAAGTACAGCCATTTGTCTGACAAAGGGGCGCTACCATAGAGGGAAAATCCATAATCGATTGCATCATGGAGGAAATTTGTTCATCTGCATATCGTCGGAACGCGATGAACGGATTCTCAGAGTCAGTCCATGGCCGTGCTGCGTCATCTGGTGGCGGTGTAGTCCTGTTGGGGGCCTGCGTGTCAGTCACGTTGGAACGATCTCTGCCAGGGCTGGCCATCATAAAAATCGGTATTTTTGTCCTAGATCTGTGGTTTCGAAATACAGAGTATCTTCGACCATTAAATGGTGGTTGTCGAGGCAAAGCAGCTCTGGAAGCCTCTGGAAGGCAAACCACAACCATTGGTGGCTGTTATCGCCACGTGATCCGTGCAAACAAAACAAACACGCAGCTATTTTTATCTTCTTCATTTGTATATGATTAGGGTTAGGGTAAATCGTACAACTCGTGCTATTTTGCTCAATTTTGTTCAACTACATGCAGAAAACGAGATTAATAGAAACGCTAAAGTTGGGCACGCTTTCCAATCTGTGCCCATGGTTCATCAAAGCCGCTTCCAAATATCCATCTAGGTGTGGAGGCCGTGGCATCAATGGCTAGCTAGGAGATTAGCATTCCGTCTTTCTGATATTGAAAAGCCACGGAAAGAGAAACGTAGGAAGCTTACCCATATTCCCAGCTTTGATCCATGCGTCCCCTTCATCACCAAATGTTCGGCCTCGCTGATTTGTTCGCCATGTGCTATAGCTCGAACGAGCTTGACAAGGTGTCCATCGTCATGCGGGTGGCTGTTGCCAGCACGGAAGATCTCACCCCAATTCTTTTACTAATTGGGTAGTTGTTTATTTCACTCGGGTCAAGGCGGGGGCTGTGACGGGAGGTATATAAGATAAGATCCATGCGGCCCTTCCACTCGAGCAAGCGAACTTTTGCTCGCGTACTTATCCACGGCCGAGTCAGGATCGCCGAGAAAAATATGGAACAATTCACAGCATGTATGGTAATGAAATCATATTTCACCAAATTCGGTGGATGCTGGGCGGCAGCAGCGCAATAAACTATGGTGCAAAACTTAGGGTTGTAAGAAGTTTCTTCAAGGTTGATGTCACATACCTAAGGCATTGACCATCTCGCTCAATTGTTTTGCCATAGTATCAGCTGAGACTGTATACTGTTTGCAATAATGGAGCATTCTCTCTGGGGCACGTTTCAAGATTCCCGATCTGATGAAGTTATCGTCACCCCAACGGACACTGGAAAGGAGCTCCTGGTCCTGTCCAATTTCGTGTATTAGCTGAGCTAGAGGTTTTCCGGGTTTAGACCCAACACCACCTGCGGCGTCTTCCACGCGTTGTAGAAAGGGGCTTATCCAAGCTTCGTGCACTGCAGCCTGGGCAAGAGCTTCCGCAATGATGGCTGGTTGATTGAACTCGATGCCAAAGCCGAGATGAATCAAAGGATGAATTAATCCTGCAAAAACGTTCCTCAAGTTAAGAGATTACTCTTGCACAAAACAGCCAGGAAAGAATAATGTCACCTGAAAACAGTCTACCGCGTAAATCATCCGCATGCTCATCCTCGGCAAAGATGTGTTCTTCGAGGGTTGCCACGACACCCTTGATGCCGATTTCTTGCTGAAAAAGGCCAGAAAATTGCCGTAGTGTTCTTCTTTACCTAGGTAGTCGGAAAAATTGGCCTTTTCGATTATGCTATGCACCACATTGTTGTCAATCGGGGAGTGATCTTTGATAGGTACTCCCTCGGTCATAAGCGGCCTGTATTTCTTCAGGTGATGCTCCCAGAGAGAACAAAGTGAGCAAATGGTGAGCTATATGATCTGTAGAGCAGTGGTCCTAGGTCAGAAACAAATATTGTTTACCTCGCAAAGTGAAGCATAGGAAGAAGAAACAGGCAGAGACTTACTATGGAATCTACTTTCATTAAAGAAAATGTGATGCTCCTTCTCGTTCTTCTGTAGTAGCTCACTAGCAAGCTTGGCTGAATCTGCTCTCGCATAGTGAGAAAAACGCCAGCATCTGCCGTGGACAGCTTGATGGTGGTTGCAGTAGCCATGCTACACAGTCGACGGCGGCAGTTCACCGGGAATTGGGGTTTGCAGATTGAAATCGCTCGTGGACAGCCAATTGCTAGTGAGCGGAGAGCCGATAGTGCCTTGCTCATTGATAGTAGTGACACAGGGATCAAAAGAACACTGTACAACATCGGGACCAGCGCTTTTCAATCCCGAATATGATGGATCTAGGCTTGTGCCAATTAGTAATGAAGGTTTAGTTACGTGAGGCCGACGTCAGTCAGCCCTATTGCAGCTTCCCGCATTTTGTCTCCGGCGGCTAGATCTATAAGATTACAAACTGATATCAACTTAGACTGGGTGAGATACAAGTATTTAAAAGTGTTCGTACTGTAGTCTGGCTTTGGTCTCTTTATGTAATGCCAGTTATTCAGTAGGCTTAGTAAGGAGAAGTGGCCAAATTCAATATAGTTATATGCGCTACCTAGGTCGCTGTTATAAAAGGATTTAAATGAGGTTGAATTATAGGAGATCATTGTTTAATCTATTCTATCTATTCTGACTATAACATTTTATGTGCCAAATTATGATAATGCTATACAGTCTGTTTGAATTCAGACTCGGTGCTTGATAATGATGAATGCCGTTGGCGCTCGCTTATTGCAGGTACAGATTAGTTGCTGTTCCACGTTCACAATCACGCCCAATTAATTGTACGACGTACATGAAACAGAGACAAAAGCTCTGGTAAAAGTATATTTGATGACTGTTCACGAGCCATGCCTTCGCTGTACGACTGTACGCCTTCAAAAACGAGCTTTGGTAGGTAGCACTGTGTGCTACCTATTCTGGATTCCACGTCGCTCACTTCAAAGAAACCGGGTGGATTTGTGAAGGGCTTTGACCGTTATTTCGCATGTCAAGTCTCACAAGCCATGTCAATAAGTTTGTCTCGTGCCTCGGCGATCCCGCCATCTATATCTACAGCTTTTCTCTCGTTACCACGAATTCATCCACGGAGCTCCCACTAGTTAGAGTTCTGGGATAAGGTCAGTTACATTTAGATCCACGTGTAGAGGCAGAGCCTTACGTGTGACCCTGACTAGACCAAAGACAGCAGCGCAGTGTGAAGCAAATCTACATATGTACTACACATGTCTGTTTGATGCTAATCTCAAGCACCTGACAAGTACAACCCAAACATTGTACGTACGGATACACGGAGTACTCGGTTTTAATACTAATAGTCATCTCAGAATCCTGCAGGGCCATCAAACCCGCTATCACATTCCAAAGACCTGTCTGGTTGTGGGGAGAAGCGACCATCGGAATGCAACATGAACAGGGCAACGAGGCGTTTTTGTACCTCCCGTTGGTATTCCGCTATATAGAAGCCCATTTTACTGCCAAATAAAGGGTGGAACAGCGTGATTTTGCCTTGAAAGCCTACGTGTACGCCTCCAAATGCGGATCGTCATGGTCGTTTGGCACGCGATGGATAATTACTAGCCAGACGGTAACCCTAACCGGCAGCTTGCAGTTAGACAGTTGACCTCAGTACCTAGGTATAAAAGCATGGGGAATCTATTTTCATTTCTCCTTTTCCCTCATAATCAGTCGTCGTCAATAAAAGTCGCGGTTGCTCTTACCTAGGTACTCTTGCTCTTGCTCAGCTCTCCATTCCTTCAGCTGCATATCAGTCCTTACATCTCCCATTCACACTCCTTTGAGCTTTGAAAAATGTCTTTCGCGAAGTACATTCTTTCCAGTGCCGCCGTTACGGCTGGGCTGCTCGGAGCACAAGCTGCGCTTGATCTGAGTTCTAAGAGCAACATCGCTGTTTATTGGGGTCAGAATTCATACGGTGCCTCGAACGGCGATCTTGAACAGCATAACTTAGCATACTACTGCCAGAATGCAGACATTGACGTCCTGCAACTCGCTTTTGTGACTGTGATCAACGGCCCAGGTGGTGTTCCAGAGATCAACTTTGCCAATATCGGTGACAACTGCACTACATTCGACGGCACTTCCTTGTTGAACTGCCCCAGGTTGGGTACGTGTATATATCTTATCCTTCCACTTCCCAACAGAAAAGATATCGAACGGAAAGCTAACTCCTGTTGTTTCTTGCCAGTGCCGACATCAAGACTTGCCAGGCGGCTGGCAAGACTATACTCCTCTCTATCGGAGGGGCCACCTACTCTGAAGGAGGATTCAGCTCGGAATCTGCAGCGAGGGCCGGGGCCCAGCTGATCTGGCAGACATTCGGCCCGCACTCGAATGGCTCAGCTCATCGCCCCTTCGGAGACGCCGTCGTTGATGGCTTTGACTTCGACTTCGAATCCACCGTCTCCAACATGGCCGCCTTCGGCAACGAGCTTCGTAGCCTCATGAACGCCGACACAAGCAAGAAATATTTCCTGACTGCCGCTCCTCAGTGCGTCTACCCCGACGCTGCAGACAATCAAATGTTGGACGGAGCAGTCTACTTTGACGCCATCTGGGTCCAGTTCTACAACAACTACTGCGGCATTAATAACTACGTCTCTGGATCTTCTTCGCAAACAAACTTCAATTTCGCGACCTGGGACAACTGGGCTAAGACCACATCGAAGAACCGCAATGTCAAGGTTTTCCTCGGTGTTCCCGCCAACACCGGTGCAGCCTCCGGTTACCTGTCTGCTTCCAGTCTCAAGCCCGTTATCGAATACTCCAAGACGTTCTCAAGCTTCGGTGGTGTTATGATGTGGGACGCCAGCCAGGCATATGCCAACAACGGCTTCATTTCTGGTGTTGCCGCTGATCTGGGCGGCGGCAGCAGCAGCCGCACTGTTTCTCGCTCAAAGCGCCGTTCTCCTCGCCGTTCTTAATGATGAATTCAAGGCGGTCGAATGACGTTTCCAAGGAGGATCATAAAACAATGCTCTCCGGTAGAGCCAATTGGAATGATACTTACTACTTAGTATCACATGTGTCGGAGTTATCTCCCTTGCACAAATTTACTGGTTGGGTCTTTCCAACCTCCTTCCTTGTCTTGAGAGCGCAAGGAATGCTGTCTATTAATAAATACATTACATATAATAGTATTCAAAAATTCAGAGTTTCTCTGTACATACTGTTAGCTAGAAACTTGTGAGAATGGATATGAAATGCGTTGTGAAGAAATTCTCATGCCTGCGAGACTTAGGGCGTGCCCTAAATAACCCATTTAGGAAATTTTTGAAAGCGCTTCCCGAGGTCAGTTTGTGCCATGGGCCTTACATGTCGGTCTATTCGTGCAGAAAACTAAAGAAAAAGAAATAACAACGCTAGCTGAGAAATGTTATTAGTTTTCCTAAAAGAAAGAGAAAACCTCGTGAGATTCGCACAATCTCGTTGCTAGGCAGAATCATGGGGACTGGAATGTGCGAACCAAAAATAGCCCCTGAACGGACTCTCGAACTGACATTTCATCTATCTACCTATCCGTTGGCGATGTTTAGCTCTTGAAAACATTTAAATTGAGATCATCTCAAAAGGGTCTTAGCGACAGATCGACAACGTGTAGGATATTCATCACTAACTACAGGTTACGAGACTCGGCTATTGCAGATCTGGGTACGTATCTCAGCCAGCGAGGACATCGCTCTGAGTATTGTGATTTTCACGTAAATGTTCGCTTGACTTCTTTTACACTCACAATACCCAGATAAATCTCGATTACGATTAAACTAACTGTATAAGGCGATTATTAAGTAACAATTTAAACCAACACGCAAATCACGAATATCAGCAGCGTCTGGCCTAGGTGCACGTACTAGGCAGTATGCAAAACATATTTTTCCACGGCTTTTTCACTTCCCTCTTTGATACGGGAGTAGCGACTCCCCATCCAAGCTAATACACAAGGCGACACCTTGCATCTTTCCAGACATTATATGTGAGCATTTTGATAGCTAAAGCTGGATATCTGAAGAGTGCTCATTCGCCGTTTTCTTCCTCTCGAACCGCGCTCAAGTAGTACCGTCCCTCCACTTGGCCATGTTGTTCATGTTCAATAGTAACTCGAGAAAGGTGACCGAGCATATTTTCCATCTGAATGTCACCCTTAGTTCTTGACTTGCGCCCCAGGTTGTCTAGCCATTTGAGTTTGTTGAGTGAAAAATAAACCAAAGCGATCACAACTGTCACTCCCAGAGAGTAGCCCCAAATTCGCACTACGGTGACAATATCCGTCCAGCCGTTATGTGTCTCCCGGAACCGATCACCAGGATGCGTTCTCATGTTTTCATTGGTAAACCATCCGAAAAGACAAAAGATGGTAGCCAAAGCGTCAACGCCCACGATTGCGCCTACCAACGGAATCGAGGGCAAGGTGTCTGCTCCTCTAGTAACGAAAATCAACCAGTTCTCGGTGAGTGCTACTTCAAGGAAAAGAACCTCCTGGATTGAGCCCCAATTTTGGACGATGCCGCCGTGAGTGAGAAACATCGAACCCCGAATTACCCAGGTTCCTAAAGCCAACAGAATACCCAATATGATCGATATAAACCAGATTTTTGGTAGCTGCCATTCCACTGGTCTCAGTTCGAATGATGCGTTGTCATAGGCTACTGCAACTGTCGCCAAATCGGCAAATAATGCCAAAAGACAATCAGCTCAACTCGAATCGTCTCATTGAGAATAATCATTGTCGAAACCAGATAGATTTCCAAATGCAAACATAACGCAATCCGGTATTGAATGTATGCTTTCATACGATGAAAAATCTGCCGAGCCACTTTTATTGAATCGATGATCGTTGAAAGCCCCGGTGCCAAAAATACAATGTCTGAAGCTGACTGTGCTGCTTCTGAGGCTCCTTCAACAGCGATGCCACAGTCTGCCTTTTTAAGAGAAGGTGCATCGTTCACACCATCTCCTGTCATTGCAGTGAGATGTCCACGTTCTTGAAGCATTTGAACAACTTGATATTTGTGCTCAGGAAACACTTCTGCAAATCCGTCCGCTTTTTCAACTAAATCATGCGCCATCGCACCACTTAGACCGCCATGGATTAACCGCTCAGAATTATAGACCTTTGTGCCCAATGCAAGCATTTTGCATGTCTCCTTTGCAATGGCAATAGCATCTCCGGTAAGCATCTTGACGCTAATACCAAGGGCTTGAGCCTCAGAAATTGTCTGAGCGGTATCCTCACGCGGTGGATCGAACATTGGCATCATTCCGAGTAATCTCCAATCTTCTCCTTCTTTCTGCACTGCCACTCCCAATGAACGAAAACCACGATGAGCGAACTCCTGTGCTTTTTCCTGTATAAATCTGCGGTCCTTTGGGAACACTTGGTCAAGCCTAGCACCGCTTTCGGGGCGCCTTTAGTGCATGTGTATCGGACCCCATTACATGAACAGACTGTGACAATCCTTTTTGATACAGGGTCAAATGGCGTGAACTTTTCTGTCTTCCAGCCAGAACGAAGTATCTCTTTTGCCTTTGGATAGTATTTGAGGGTTAGAAGCGTCACTTTGTCGATAGGATCCAGAGCCTGTACGTTATGAGAGGATGCTAAAACAGCCACTGCCATCATCCAATTGACATCCACGCCTTCCGCTACGTATGGATTCCTAATACTCAATTTGTTTGCTGTTAAAGTTCCAGTTTTATCAGAACATAAGATATCAACTCCCTGGACATAAAATTAGCTATGTAAGTCCGGTATTAAGATTCTGAAAACTTACAGCGAGTGACTCGATAGCTGTCAGTTTTTGTACAATTGCCTTCTTATGGGCAAGATAAGCCGCCCAACAGCCATGGTCGTAGTAGTGACAACAGGCAAACCAACTGGAACTCAATAATCAGTAGTACCAGAGTATAATCCAATAGAGTCTGTTTCCCAGGACTTGCAATTGGAAGATTCCGAAAGAAACCGCCAATCCAAGCAGCAAGAATCCATGCCATCACCAGGACTAGAAGCGAGGAGCCAATGTTATCCATGACTATTTCAAAATGACCCTTAGTACCTGCACCTGCTACCATGGTCGCAGTTCTTCCAACAAAAGAAGTCTTTGCTGGCGTTTGTACAACCGTGTAAGCTTTTCCTCGTTTGCAGTGTGTCGTATAGTAGACGAGTTCTCCCATATGCCGGTCGACAGCAAGAGATTCACCGGTTATAGCTGAGTGGTCACATGCGAGAATTGGGTATCCTTTCCGGTATTCTTTTTCCTCGTTCTCCCCAGACTCTTCTCCCTTCTCCTCCTTCTTTTGGTCTCCGTCGGCTACGTTCTCGTCTTCTTCTCGTTCTTGGCCTCCTTCTTTTTCTTCTTCCTCCCCGGATGACTCATCAAGAGCTCCTTCTGCCTGCATTTTTTGAAAGCCTCGAAACCATTTGGGTCATCGTATGCGCATATAACTTTGGCATCGGCGGGAACAACGCCTCCTTCTGAGACAACCACCTGATATTCTTAGCCGATTCATTCAAGAAATTCAAGGCTCTACGTACCACATCACCCGGAACCAGTTCACGAGCCAATATCTCACTTTCCTGACCGTTGCGAACTACTGTGCATCTCATTGCAATGTCACCCTTGAGGCTTGCCACTACATCTGCAGCTTGCTTTTCTTGGTACCATCCTACCGAGGCATTGAGGAAAAGTATACCTATGATAACGCCAAAATCGACCCAATCTTTGAGACCGGCTGCGAGAAGCACAGCGAGTTCCATGACTTTCCTCCCCTTTGTGTTAGCCAAAGTTTTTGCCCAAGATTTTGCCCGAAGCAAGATAATGGTAATGTGAGCCAACATACCATACAAAATAGGGCCTTTAAAGTAGGACATGAACTTCGCTATTGGGTTTTCCTTCTGTGAGATCAATTCATTCCATCCAGTTCGACGACGTCGGTTGGCAACTTCCTCTTCAGATAGGCCTTGTTTTATATCTGTAATAAGCCAGTCCTCTGGTAATCGCTGTCTTGCTTCCATAGCCTGTTTTGAGGGCATCCATTTCGTTTTCCACGGTGCATACCATACCCGCTTCATCTCTCCCTCTTCTTCTTCGACCTCAGCAACCCCCGGCTCTCTGTAGACGGATACATATTTAACCAGTCTTTCGTACTCATCAAGGCTCTGGTCATTGGCAACGCTCATAGCGCGCGAAATTCTTCGTTCGGCACGAGACATGCGTCTTGATGTACGGGACTGTGGCTGATCATCATCGCTGGATCTCCTTGGATTCTCAGACATTCTCGGAGTGGTAGGCAGCTGTGTCACACCTGATAACTCTCAACTTCTTCAGACTCTCTAGCAAAGAGAAAGTTCTTGGGGAATATATCAAAACAAACAGAGCTTGGAATACCACACAAGCCCAGGAGGAAGCGAACGGATACTGACGGCTGGCATTTCCCGTTCAAACGAAAAATCAAGTAGAGAGCTCGTGCCATGTACATACTCTCTCTACTCACAGTGACGTCGTAACCATATTTCTCTCTTTTCCATCGTCTTTGAGCCTGAAACATTTGCCAGTAACGAACTCCAATTGCTGATGATTTGGAATTGACGTATCACAATTCTTTACTTCGCCGAAGTATGTAAAGAATTGGGGCTCTCTAGAACTTTCTCGGCGTGTTTAAGGCCCTCATTCAGAGAGAAAAGCTTGGTTCAGAGAATCGGCGTGTGCTAGACTCCAAATGCTGACTAAAGAGCGAAATCCTGAGCTAGATAGATTCAAGTCATTGGCTCGGAGCAGCGAGCAGCTCAAAGGCATAAATCTGTACCCTGGTATGTTCATGTTTGTTATGTGGTTCGAAGCTCACGAAAACTCACGCACAAGTAGCGATTGACTTCCCGGCCAGCCCGACTCGAAAGTCAACCAGCAAAGCCACCCACCAAAGAGAGTGTTCAACATGGATTGGGGAATCAGAGAAGAGATTATTGATTGAGGAGAGGTGGAAAATCGAGACGTAAAGAGGTGGGTGCTTTAATGATTGCAGGACGTGCTTCTTCCGTAGGTGAAAATGCATTCCAGGAAAGGAAGGAGCGGACCCTTCAGGGACACAAAAGAAAGAAAGAAAAAAAAAAAAATTCACGCCGACAACCTTGGAAGGCTCTCATCAATAACCCAGGTACGACCTGCTATCAACATCTTCCACCCTCAACCGTACATTACATCCTTAAGTGATATTCTTATATATGCGACCTCTTTCATCCCGAGGTCATCAGGATGGGCCTATCTCCTGCACAGGTACAAAACCAAAGATTTTACTTCGCCATTTTATATGCAAACTGACACCTATCTAGGCCGTTGCGACCATCGCCGTGATCTCGATCCTGCTAGCATTCTTGCACAAACTGCTTTCGCCGTGGGTAGAGCTTCCACGGCTCCCGGAACAATGGTTCTCGTTTCGGAGTGGTCTAGCCTGGACCCTATTCAAAGACCGCGTTCAGTTCTCCGAGGATATGGCTTTGGACCATGATCGCGGCTTCGCAATAATCAGTTCAGACCCCGGACGGGTGTTTTGGAATCCACTCTGGGTTGGGTTCTATGCCACTGCCGTCTTTGGGTCAACGCAAAACCTAACTATCATTGCAGGGCCATGCAGTTAGCTCCCATCAACAAGGCCGGTTATTGCTGTACGATTACGCCGGCACGGGTTCTCTTCGCGAATTAGAATTGACGAACTTTCCGGCGGCGTCCCATTTTCACCCCTTGGCTTAGGGCTATATCGTGAAAATGGAAATAGCCTCACAAGGCTCTTTGTTGTCAATCAGGGCCATGACAGAAACAGTCTGGAAATCATGGATGTAGACTATGAGGAAGCACGGGCAGAGTATATAGGCACCATCACGGATGACGGCCATACGATAAGATCTCCTAACTCTGTGTCACCGGTGTCATACACATCATTTTACGTTACGAATGATCAATATCTCCTCCGACGAAGACACCCAGTCATGTCTTTCACTGAAAGGGTTCTCGGTCTGCCCTTGGGCTGGGTTACGTTCGTCGATTTCGGCTCGCAGGCGCAACCCATATGTTCCATTGTTGCAGGCGGCATACCATTCGCAAATGGAATCCTTGTTACGCCAACTGGAAGAGAGCTTCTTGTCGCTTCCAGTAGTACGGACATTGTCCGAATCTATGAGCGTGACCCAGAAAACAACACGCTCTCTGGCAGATATAGCAGTGTTCATCTTACCTTTCATCCCGAACATATCAGCTTCGACAGATCTTTGGACGTCAATGACCATACCGTGTTTGACCGAAATGGCAAGTTTCTTCGCGGAGTAATTGCAACTGGGTCTCCTGATGCCGGTAGGCTGTTTTGCATGGCCAAAGGACCGCATGGATGTGTTGCACCGTCTGTGGTGGCAGAGATCCGTCGAGGATATGGCCTAGATCTCAGTCCGTTTCCTGGAAGCCTCTTCAACCTGTATAGTAGATATTTTGCCCGGACACTCTACGCAGGTAAGTGATTTATCCTTTTCTTTTGAATGGTCATGTATTGACTCGTCATTTAGATGATGGAACAAACTATCCAAGCAGTACATCGGGTAACATGGACTCCAAAGAGGCCGACTTGTCGTTACTGGGCTTTACGCAGACGGGCTTCTGGATATTACGTGGGATCCGAAAGAAAAATCTCATTGACGCCCAAGTACCTGGTGTAGACAAGTTTGTGAATAGAAGTAGTATCATTTTTCCTTAGCCGAACGGTCTTTCCCTCTCCCATTCTTATTGTATCGTGTAAAAATTCACACGTTTTCTCTCCATGGGCCCGCCCTGTTAGATCCCTGCTTTCTGGGGAGGTGAGGTCTCGCGAATCAGGGTTTACCAAAGGACTCGTACCAATGGGAAGTTCATCATCTGATTCTTCTTCGTGTCCCGAATCCGTGATGTCGTACGCATGATCGCTGTACGGGAGCAGTCTCGGGCCTGTAGCTTCACCACGAGCGATGTTCACAGCATTGATTCCATTAATCCAGGCATTGCGTCGATTGCCGCGGTTGACAAACCGGGTGTTTACTGAACTTATCCCCATCTAACGATACGCCATTTAGTTAGGTATCATTCTGGTTTCTCAAAAGGTACATAGATGACGTTAAAAAGGGGAGGTAGAGTATAGAAGACGTAAATATATACCTTAATGCCCCAACCAAGCACTGCAGCCACCAAAACCAGGACCGCAACACGTCTCTCCTGCTCACTCCACGGCTGTAAGCAGCTCTGGGTATAACCCGTTGTACTCTCACACGAGTTATCTCCGTGCGTGGAATCCTTAAACGGCCAGGCTCTGTCTCGTGTGCTCCGCAGACCACAACATTGTAATTGGTCTTGTATCGAACGGATGGCTCTCACGTCCTTGTTATGGTAGAAGGCTTGCCAGGTCTGCTCGAGATGACAGCTATTATCACTCGGTGCGACATATGTGGCGGCCAGAGTGGCAATCACAGTAGGGAGCAGAGTCAGCAAGTGGTCTACGGCGGAGGTAATGACTGGATAGAGAAAAGTAAAGAGCGAGTTTCTCGACGAGGGTCGATTACTATTGTTGCTAGCGATGACGTCTATGGTATTATTATTATTATCATTATTACCGTCAGTGGTAGTCTCGCCAAAGGATGAAGATGACGGCGTAATCTGAATTTTGCGCGTGTCAACACTCCGCTGATACCGAGATGCGATGATATTTGTGATGAAAGCAGACAGAAATGGGAGGATTGGGTAGAGCGTCGATATTGTTCCCAAGGAGGTTGGAAAGGGCAGGAAGAGCGATGCTATGCGAGACCAGGCGATTCTGGGTACGAGTTAGGAGGTATTCTTCGTTGAATAAATAGGCAAAGCTGGGGAAAAAAAAGGTTACACTCACCCTCCCAATATAATGGAAATTGCACTGCTCTATCAGAACTGATCAGTTCGCCGTCGAAAATCGATGGCCAGATAGGGAAATACTTACCAGAAAGAGCACTGTGATGATCACGCCGGTGTTTATTGCGGACAGGGCAACGGCCATGATGTTATCAAATCTTGATTTTATGAGGAACGAATGGATTCTTTGGCATTTATTTTGAGGGGAAATTCAGCCTTGCTGGCGAAGAAGAGCAGTGACACAGTCGACCACAGGTGGGGCAGGCAGGCACTACATTCGCATGCATTGTCACATCTTTGTACAAAATTATTGGCAGGGGCGTAAATAGGCACTTTTGAGTAGGAAAGAATGGTTACTGTATATTTTCCACCGTACGATCAACCTCGTATATATTTTGCTAGTAGACAAAATGAGCCTCGCGATGATTGGCTAACATCGCTTCTTAACCCTATTTTGACGACTTTCCTGTTGGGATCTCAAAGAACACCGCCGGCTTTCCATCAGCAACGAAAGGACGGTCAAGTCGGTAGTAAGTCTTCCGCTCGAATTGGATGATATCGCCCTCCTTCAGGTCCGCGACATTTCCGTCAGCAAACGCCTGTTCGCTCCATTCGGTTTTAGGATTCAGGAAGTCCTCAAAGTTGTCGTCCTCCTGAAGAGAGTCCTTGGTAAGAAGATGACCAAAGCTCACAAGTTCGACTGGCACAAGCTGCTGTCCTTCGGTAGAGAGCCATGTCACTTTCTTATCGGTTTTTAACATCGCCTTCCAGATGCAACTCAATCTCAAGATTAGTTACAACATCGCCAGACTTTTCAATCTTGCGAACGATGGCATTGCCCCACTTCATGAGAGTGATCTCTTCATCCTGTTTGAAAGACTTCGCATCCTCTTGCTCCAGGATAATAGAGCCGCTGAAGGCTACTTTCTTTGTGCCGACGTCGGGATTCTTGTCGTGCTTAGGCTTGTCTTGAACAAATGGAGCAGAAACTCCCAGGATCGTAGCCTTAACAACGCCTTCTTTCAAGATTGCAGTATGGCGCGGGGCAATAGGGTCGATGTGCTTCTTATTTGTAGCCTAGCAATATTCTTTAGATAAGGAAGGAAAACGCAATATGACTGTGAAAACATACCCAAAAGAGAGACCAGTCCAGGTTGACGATGTTACGACTTGGTCCTTGTTTCAAGATAAATTCCCTGAGTGCAGGAATGGTCATGCCTCGTCGGCGGATACCCCTGATTGTAGGGAAACGGGGACTATATGGCAAGGTTAATACGCAAATATCAAATTTTATGAGGTAATTTGAGTCATTTAGACTTACTCGTCCCAGCCTCGGACGGCGCCGCTCTCAACCAACTTGGCCAGCTTTCGCTTGGAAAGCAGAGTCCGCACAAAGTTCATACGAGCAAAATCCCAAATCTGGACTGGTCGCAATTGTAATGCATTCAACATCCAATCGTACTGAGGGTTTCTGTCTCGGTACTCAATTGTCCTCAGCGCATGAGTTACCCCTTCTACTGAGTCCAGAATAGGGCAGGTGAAATCATAAGTCGGGTAAACCTTCCAAGTAGAGCCAGTCCGAAGATGAGGAGTCTGTTGGCATCTGTAGATGACAGGATCTCTCATAGCTTTGTTCTTATCGTCTGAGAGATCTTGGCGCGAATGCACCATTTCTGACCCGCTTCCGAACCCGATTTCATCTCCTCGAAATGAGCCAAATTTTCCTCCACAGAGGCATCACGGCGCTTGCTTGGAATTCCGTTCATGCGCTCGTGGGCCATGGTCTCTTTGTCCGTATCATCTGCGTATGCATGTCCTTCCTTGATGAACTTGATACAGTAATCGTGCAGCAATTGAAAATAGTCCGATGAGTATGAGACCTTGTCAGGTTTAATCCCCATCAACTCCAAATCGACGAGGATGCTGTCGTGGAAATCCGCAGACTCTTTGGTAGGATTAGTATCGTCAAACCGCAGCAGAAGCGTGCCCTTGTACTTTTCATGGGCGAAGTAATCGTTCAATAAAGCAGCCTTTGCGTGGCCAATATGAAGATATCCAGATGGCTCTGGGGAAACCGAGTCAAGACACCCTGATCAGTATTGAGGAGAGCAATGTCATAACTGGCACCGGCCTTAGACAACGCTACAGTCTTCGCCTTTGCTGCAGCATTCACAGCGTTGACAGCAGCAGTGGTCCAGGGGCAAAGCTCCTCCAAAAACGAAACCAACGGGTCAAGTTCTTGAGTGTTCCTTTCTTCACTGCTGTTGTTGCTACACGGTTTCCGCGGAGCGCCCCAGATTGCAATATCAGGGGCGGACAAGGAGTAGCCAACAAGGAACGAGCGTAGAGTAAGGTAAGAATTCAGAGCCTGAAGTGGAGCCTCGAGAGCTTTAAAGTCCAGAGGAATGTATTCCTTCAACCGAGAGAGCCATTGATCCTCCTGTAGTGGTCGTTAGAGACTAGGGTCCACGTATAGGGATTTAGCGGACCTACTTGGGCCTCATATTTGCTTTTAAGGAACGGGAACTGGGCACGAAGCTCTGCGATGACAGGATCAATCCCATGCACCGTCCTTCCATCGGCGGTGGTGAATTGGATCATGTCACCACCGGTGAGAGCGGAAGCATTCTCATAGATGATCTCAATCACCGGACTGGGACGAGCCTCGTTGACAGAAGTAGCAATCAGCGTGGCGGGCAGTAAACCCGCCGGATTGGAGCCGGTCGCGCAGACCAACTTGTAGGATGCCATTGTTTGTGTTGTGTTAACAGGTGGGAATCAGAAGAAATAAAAGACGGAGTTTATAGCGGGGTGACTCAAAGAGAAAGCGATGCCCCACAGCGAATCAGGCGGCGCTGGCTGGGCCGGTGTAATTTTTTCCGCTCCTTGAAAGCTCCGAGAAAACATTCGGCAGACTGCCATCCAACACGACGCAAGCCAGCGTTGGGTGTGTTCTAGCCATGGCTACGCCCTTTCGACACTTGCCAATCACGGCAAGGAATACATCAGCATTATGCCGGTCAACTCCGCGGCAAAGTGGCGTCATTGCCCCTTTCTCTGTCCTCTCAGCCAGCAACAAGTGCGCGGTGTGAAGAACAACCCCAAGCCAAAGGGAAGAAGGATCAGAAGAAGGCGGCGAAGAAGAAGAGCAACAAAGGGGCCCGGACTATCAACAGAAAGATTTGAAATTGATTGATCAGTATGCACTATGTGATGCTATGAGGTACGATTCAAGCCAAAAAGAAGAAGACAACACATGTACGTTCTGCTAACATAATACTAATAACAGATATCTCCGTGCTTTCGAAGTCGGCCGCGATCGTGAATCAGCAAAGTACGAAATCCACATTCGACTGAAATCCAGAAAAGACGGTCCAGTCATTCGCAACATGGTTCGATTTCCTCATGCCGTTCAAACCGAATCTAGAATCTGCGTTATTGCGCCCCGGGGTCAAAACACGCCAAGGATGCCCTAGCAGCCGGTGCGACGATTGTGGGAGAGCAAGAGGTCTTTGAAAATATTAAAAGGGAATTATCGAGTTCGAACGGTGTATATGCCATACGGATAGTTTCGATGCAATGAACAAGGCCGGTTTGGGTCGATTCCTTGGTCCCCGAGGACTGATGCCTAGTGTCAAAACCGGCACTGTTGTCGACGATGTCGGCATCAGAGTGCAGATGCTCCGAGGTGGTACCGTGTATCGTGAAAGAGATGCTGTGATTCGAATGCCAATCGGGCAATTGGCGTTCTCGCCCGATCAACTGCGCGACAACTTACGAGCTACCATCGAGCAAGTCAAGAAAGATGCTGTCCAGCTGAGCGACCGTGTTCCGAAGGAGATATATGAAGTGGTACGAGAAACGATCAAGTACCTGATGTGTGTATGGCTAACCTTGTTCATGTAGGTGTTGAGCTCAACCAACGGCCCCGGCATCAGTCTCAACGGAGACTTCAAATCCGACGATTCCCCGATCCAGCCTACTTGACGGGCTTGTAAATTATCTTAAAATTCTTGATATTGTATTGTTAATTAGAACATTTTTCTTATATATGGCGTTCCATGGTATCTATCAAAGCAGCTAGCTATCTGGATTCAGTAACCAACTCCACGCTATGCAAATGTACAGTTTAAACAAAACAAAATACGTGAAATGAGTTTGCGACAGCTATATCGAAAGCTGTTTGAGAGCAGAAACCGCACTGGATTCTGCCTTTAGTAGGTCATAGAGCCGCAGAATCTTGACTGTACGAGCTTCGTCTTTCGTTCCAGCCTTCCTGGACTGCTTGAGGGCCGTGTCCAAATCAAGAAGCAATGTGGACCTGATCTTTTGCAGACGAGGTTGCTGTCCAACCAGAAAGGGATGGCTGTTGCCTACTCGCTCCGACTCTGAAATTATATAGATATATTTCTGGACGTGATTCGCCAGTTTCTTAACTGGTATTATTGCCGATCCGTCCCCATCATCTTCCAAATCACCATCGGTCTCTGTGTCGTCGGAATCGAAATCTCCAGCGTCATCGTCCACGTCTTCCGGAAGACTAGTAATACCATTGGACTTCTTGACGTTCACAATCATCAGTCGCTGTTCCAGTTCCTCAATCCGCTCTGCGATATCCAGCAGTGTCCTCCCAATGTTCGCTTTCTCTCGGCAGCTCTTTTCTCTTGCAGTAGGCTCTGCATTTCGGCTTTCCGGGCTTCGACTCTGGCGTGTATAGCTGTAACATCTCGCTGGAAGCCTAAGAGCCCAACTCTGATCTCTTCCACCTTCTCTTCTCCCCTTGAAGGGCTCCTCCAAGCGACAGAAAATCCTGGTAGTTCTCATTGACGACATCAAGCAGCTCTTTGTTCAGTCCCTGGCTCAACTCTCGCAATTCCAACCGCAAATCCTCTAATGTTTGGTGTCTGTTTGTAAGCGACGAGAGAAAAGTGGCTGGATCGAAATCTGGAGCAAGAAAAGAAGCTCTCGATAATGGCTGGGGAAAGGGAAGATCGGTGGTGTTTTCGTCGAACTCGGACCCTGAATCATCGGAATCAGGGAACTGTGATTTGCGCGGTCAGTGTTGATTCAACATGAAAGAGTACGGGAATATATCTGTACAAGATTCCTGCTCATTTTCCAAGCTCCCTTGCAGAAATTGGGACAGCAATGCAAGCAATAAGGAGCCGTCGAGTGTGTTTATCGTTGTATTGCTGCAGATGGTTGGTTATGGGCCGCTCCCGTGCGATCTCCTCCTCAGGCACCTTCCCTGCAATGAATGAATTGGCAGTAACCCCGCCTCGGCAAGCAACACCACCAACAACCACCATCCTGCTCTGCCAACTCACACTTTCTGCAAGATCCCATCCCGTATTTCTCAGTCTGCTCTATCAGAGGAGTTCCGCTTTTCTGCAGCTGAATATGCAACGTGCGCTGTGAGCCGAGCTGGACCAACGCCGCCGTCCTAATTCGGGCTACCGGTGGATTCAACGCAGACGGCCATCATTCCTGTGCTTCTGCCGTTAGCAGCTGTTGTGCATGTCATCCTGTGGCATACGACTACGTAGGTAAGGTAGCTTTAGCGTTGAGAAATAGCCCGGTTTGAGTTTGCGTCGCTCTGCAGCAGAACGTGGACAGGATGAAAGCCAGATCTACAAGGATCTCGACCCACCGAGATGATGGATCTCGACTCTCATCATCTCTGCCCCAGCCGGTTCTCTCTCAGGGGACTTCTCGGCCTTCATTGTTGCCAAACTTTGCTCCCCTTCTCCTCCCTTCATATCTCGTCGGCGCGAGTCAGCGCTTGACGAATCGACGTTGACACGAAGAACCGCTGCTGCTGCTGCTCAGCGGCAGCTACGTGTAAATCAGAGATCGTTACTGCGACGTTTACAGGCGCCGAAAGACAATAGGAATATAAACGGACGTTTGTCCACGTTAGCTTCACAGCCAGTGCTGGTGAGGTCATATAACCCGGATGAGACAGCGGACACTCGGCAGCCTATTATAAATATGTCAGCGCAACAAGTGGACTTACCTTCTGTTGAAGAATTCGGCATTGAGGCCATTCTACGTGCAATTGAGCCAGACATTCGCAGTACATTAGACTCTATCGCGGAAATTTGCGGCAGAAGCAGACTAACTCTTGCCAACGAGTATGGCAGCCACATCGCTCCCTTTGGCGAGGTTCACCCTCCTCCCGGTGAATTACTAGCCATTCAAGAGAATATCACCAACGACACGGATGGCCCAGCAGACGTAGACGGACGCGTCGTAATTGTCGATGATAGTAACGATCTTTATGGCTCGCCATTGGGATTGCTAGACGATCTCCGGCAGACGGCCATTGCAACGGGTTATCCGCGGACTACTGGAGTCGAAACACAGGAAACAAATTCAGGTCAGCAAAATAGACGAGCAAATGTTTCCAAGACCGGAGCAGAGACACGTCCTCGCGTAACGTCGGTGGCAAGAATGGAGGCATTCGCGGCTACATCGTCAAGGCCTGGAAGTAAGGCTTTGTTGGGGAATGTCTCCGCGAAGGCGAAGGCTGCCAAGTCAACAACAACAATGGCTTCGCCGGCATTACTTTCAGAGACGCGTCTCGATGCCAAAGGCAATAGGTCATCATGGCCGTCAGAGCCTCCCGATACGCCCAGGGTTCTCCTATGCTCCCGGCTTCTTCTTTCACTGAGGATAGAAACGTCCGCAATAGAAGCAAGGTAGACAGGACATCCCTCGTGGCTGACGTACAAGACTGGTTGAGCTGGTTGAAGATGATAGTACAGCGTGAGAAGACTAGTCAGCACTCATTTCACACTCAGTCGCATTCTGCGGAGTGCTCTTTGCGCGCACTGCTTGTCCGGGATCAAGATCAGGCTGTCGCTATCCCCACGGCTTAGGTGAGACACACGTATATTAAACTCGTTTGGAACTGATTCATGCTGGGGTTTGTTTAATGAGTCATGACTTAATGATAGCAATTTTATATTGATGGAAGATCACATCCTTATCAAGGCCTGGTACTTAGGTATCATATACATATAAGAGTAGTGTGGTAATAAACAAAACCAATCAAGCGCCTTGTTATGCGATATCTTCTTTTTATGGCCGTGACTCGATCAGCTCTCAATCTTTTCCAAAAGGGTTTTGGTGAAGCCCTCAAAACAGGATACGACCAGCAATCCATATACCTATCCACCAGAGGTCGATTATCATCTTCGGCCAGGCGCTGATCAAGGCCCTGCTCTTGACCATTTCCCGTAACATTGCCAGTAGTCTCAGCAAGATTTCCATCATCTTCTTCATCATAATCACTATCAGACTCCCCGACATCCTGACTTTCAACGAGCTGGCCAAACTTGACATCAATAGGCACGCGGCCCAAGAACGGAACCGACATCTCCGCGGCCATGACTTCCCTCCACCACGAGAGAACAGATTGCTCACTTCTCCGCAACACGGACACGTATAGCCGGACATATTCTCTACAACCCCAGCATTGGAATTCGGGTCTTTACGCAGAAATTTATTTCCTTGCGAACGTCAGACGTTGCGACGGCCTGGGGCGTAGTGACGAGCACCGCGCCGGCGAGATAGGGTATATTTTGGGCTGTGGCTGTCGTGCGCGAAGGCGTCGACATGGTGAGAAGACTCTCGCCAATGGCAATATGCTCGTCGCTCGTTCCCTGCCAATACATATAACCCGCAGGATTAGTATCATATTTCTACCTATAAGGGCTTGTGTCACGGGATATCCATACCGGAGGCGTATCAATAAGCAGATAATCCGTCTCCCCAGTACACATCTGTCATGAACTGGCGCACCATGGCCGTTTTCTTGGGGCCACGCCAGATCACAGCGTCTCCGCGATCGCGCAAAAGAAAGCCTACAGACATGCATCGCAACGGCCCGCGAGAAGAAGAAGAAGCTGTATTCGCAGCATTATTATGATCCGCCGAAGGGTAAACCTCGACTGGTATCCAGCCGCGCGGCGACTGCGTTATTTTCGCATCCTCCTTGCCCACTAGGCGGGGAATCGAAGGGCCCGTGAGATCGATATCGAGGATGCCGACCGATTTGCCCTGAAGCGTAAGCGCGAGAGCGAGTTGCAGCGTCACCGACGATTTGCCGACTCCTCCTTTGCCGGAGAGGACCTAGGCGATTATCCATGAGTAAATAGATATATAATATAAAAACAAATCACCACTTTCCCCAAAAAGAGCGCATGAATTGCGAGCTGTGAAGCCTGTTATCGATAAGCGAGCGGGGAACGCTTACCAGCACAATATTTTTGACGCCGTCGAGGGCATTGCATGCAGATGTATCCTTATAATGTGGTATTCTTGAAGTGCTGGAAGAATGAATTAGAGAGAAATACTCAGACAGTCACTGGGAAGGAGCAGTGGTCTGGAATGTTTTGGTTCTCTTTCGGAAGCAGAAGAAAAAGTTCCTCAGCGTCATCGGAGGCTGATTGATAAGCCAGCATCTATCTAGTTATAGGACTACGTACTTGTGATTGTCTCAGTAACTTGAACGGAGCGATGGCTCTCTTTGCATTAATCTAGTTACATGATACATATTTTTGAAACTCTTTATAGAACCCAAGCCTGTATGGAAGTTCTCAAATCTAGATCAGATAGAAGCGACTTGACTATTGCCACTTCTGCACAACAACCCCGCCGCGTTTGAAGTCGGGCAACTCGCCCAGGACAGCGGCTTTATCTATCAATTCTTTGCTAGGGAAGGTAGTCATCAAGACCCATGCGCGCGACTGACTGGCTGGGCTGGCCGCTGCTACAAATGAGTAGACGTCCCCAATTGTATGGCTTGTGTTGAAGCGAGATGACAGCCTTGTTCCGTCCCCGAGTCTAATCTGCAACGTCACTGTGGGCTGCGACTCGTCTATGTTTGGTTTCGCTGCTTCTGACAGTCCAGGCGCCGCTGCAGCAGGTTCGGGCTGGGATGTGCGAATAGCCGGGGTAGGACTTCCCAGCCTCTGGCCGGAGCTAGAAAAGGGCTTGTATTTCGGCTTCGGCCTGGTATATTTTCACTGTGCTGTTTTATATCCACGTCAACCTCCTGACCTGGCACGATGTTCATGATTGAAAGAGGAGCGGTCCCGCGCCGAATGCCTTCGAGGATGACGGCATTCCTAGGATCATCGGATCTGTAAAGGTCGCCATCGTCCACCGAGAAGCCATCGGCCCAGAAGTGCAATACACGTCTTACTCTGGGTGGTGGTTGGGGGCGATTCTCGTTCGGATCTTGTATCACCTGGCTAGGGTATCGTCACCTCCGAGTGCGGGCTGATCCAGTAAAATAAGATTTTCGTGTCTG
The DNA here is from genome assembly GCA_020137715.1 of Talaromyces trachyspermus. Classification (NCBI taxonomy): domain Eukaryota; kingdom Fungi; phylum Ascomycota; class Eurotiomycetes; order Eurotiales; family Trichocomaceae; genus Talaromyces; species Talaromyces trachyspermus. The sequence continues at coordinate 5,261,590 of JACGXQ010000015.1, read as the reverse complement.
CGATTCACCAGATTTGGGTGGCTGAGCTCTGCGACAGATTGTTAGTGAATAAAAGTAGCTACGGTAGTTCAAATGAGGAGGTAATCTTACCGAACAGCCTTTTCTAAAATCTTCTTCTTCAGATCGTCGGGATTCTGCACTGCGATGCCGGACTTTTCACCACCGGCGAAATAGTCTTGTGGCTCATCGTCGTCGTTGCCAGAGCCACGTCCACTGCCGGAGGCGAGATCACCAGCGTCGCAAACTTCTTGGCCGGGCCGCGTCGAGTGTTGGATTGCTTAACTGACGGTGTATATTCAGATGAGCGGTCACTAGGGGCTTCGCTTCCTAATCGTCGGCCGCCTGTCGCATCTGTGTCTTGTAAGAGCTCCTCTTCCTCTTGGTCTGCGAAAAATTCGGTGACGGCAGCGTCGATGTCCCACTGGTTAGCTTCTAGAAAGGGGCGGGCCTAGGGACTGTTAGCATCATGGTGGGCATAAAAGCCAGCTGCAAGCACTCACTTCCGATGGAGAAACGCCCGTCATGGAGCAGAACTGAGAAAGGGCCTCGTCCTCATTGGCATGGAAACTGGAGGCCATGTCGGAGAATGCTGGCCGGAGTCAAAAGACGCTACTGATGATGTGCTGGGGGTTGAAAGTGTCAGGGAGAGCAGCAGTTGTAAGGGCAGGGTGTTGGTTCTTTCTTGAAATAATATGAATGATATTAATGGAAGGTGAGAGAAGGTTACAAATAATGGATTTGGAGGCAGCTACTGTCAAGCTCCCGTACGCGGTACGTCACGGTTGCCTGATTGGTCCCGCCGCGCTGGACTGCTTTAAGTCTTACCCTAGGGCCTACATACATGATACCACCACTCAGGGCCTACAGCAGCAGTTAACTACTATTCGCTTCACACAATCATCGTCTATTCAGCCCATCGCGTCCTCTTCAGCTTGATTGTGCCCATCTCCGAGCTGCCGATTACATAAGCCGGCCTTCCCCACCAAACATCGCCCTGGCTGAGCTTGCTTGACGTCGGTCTCCATCGCTCGTATACGATCTTCTACACACACGTACAGACAGACAGACAGTCATACACTATCACACACGCCATGGCTGACAGCCGAGCGAGCGAGCCAATCGAACTGTACGATTCTGCTCTGACCGTCCCTTCAGACTCGGAAAACTACTCGGCCAACAACGAGCTCTCTTCCTCACCGCCGTCCATATCAAGCTCGCCTGTGATTCTCTACAAGCCGCCCACATTCTGGAGCTTATTGCGCGGAACGGCCATCAATGTTTTTCTGCCCTTTGTCAATGGCCTCATGCTCGGCCTGGGCGAACTACTCGCACACGAAGCCGCCTTCCGTCTGGGCTGGTCTGGGACAAAGGTTAGTTATTTCTTTTTGTTCCAAGGCAAAGGCTGATTTGTCTATGCAGATTTTCCCTACTTACAGACGCACTGCGCCTATGGGCCCCGGAATCGAAATGAGAGAGGTACGAGACCGGCGAAGAAATCCCCACGTCGACGTTGGTGATGCTGCGGCCCTTGAATAGTCGGGAAGAATAAAACAGCTTACAGCGTCGAATTTCAAACTGTCCAAAATATCAAGAAGCAAAAATACCGAGGCACGTTTTTTGTTCACATCACATTTATCTATTACTATTATTATTGTTACGACTACGGGTGCCAGGAGCCTCGGATTCTGTATATATATAATATGGCGCACTTCTGGCTGGCGTTTTCAGGCATTTCCGTGTTTAGAGCAGATGGATCCATGCGTTGAACGGTTCTGACTTTATCTGACATGACAATGCTGTGATACAATGCAAAATAAATACAATTAAACCGTTCAACAATATTCAACATAAATAATTCCAAGGTTGCAGACAATCGACGAAGGCCGCCTTGGCAGAATCGGGCTTGGCGCTTCGCTGCGGAACAAAATGTTTGTCGACCGCAACATACCTTCATTCCTCTCACTCTTTTCAATCACAGCCGCCACGATGTTTGGCGCTCGCAGCCTGTCGAGGGCTGCCGTGAAAGGCAATATAAGAAGCATTTCTTCAGCGAAGCACATCTCCCCGGCTCGGTCGGTACGTGTTTGTCCGGGGAATGGCATACAATGGCATGTTTGGCAGCCATGAACACTGACCTCGCTGCTGCTGATAGTTATCGTCCATTGCCTCTCGTCCCGTCCTCGCTTCCGGCCCTGGACCTCGACTTCGCTTGAAGGCCAGTTCATATTTGCCTCCGGCCTCTGTTTCGGGCCTTTCATTCGCTCGGTTCAATTCAACGTCCTCCGCGGGCAACGAGACACCGGAAGCTACTGAAAATGTCATTCCGGACTTTGACGACCTTATTCCTAAGATTGAAGACATCCCCGAACGGATTGGGTACTTGAAAGAACTCGGCCTCGATTTCGGCTGGGGCCCGTCGGCTTTTATGGAGTGGACAATCGAACATCTTCACATTCTCAGCGGTATGCCCTGGTGGGCCAGTATCGTCGTAGCTGGTGTATTGACGCGGCTGGCTTTGTTCAAGCCTTCGCTCATGGCAGCCGACAATGCAGCCAAAACTGCGCCTGTCAGAGATCAAATGTTAGCCTTGAGGAGGCAACGGCTTCAGTTGATGTCCCAAGGGAATCAGTTGGAAGCGGCAAAGGCTAAAGTGGAGATGGACGATCTTTACAAGAACAACGGCATTGCCATGTGGAAGAGCTTCTTGCCACTGCTGCAAATACCTCTTGGATTTGGAACTTTCCGTGTCGTGCGTGGAATGAGTTTACTGCCGGTGCCGGCGCTTTCAACTGAGGAATTTGCTTGGATTCATGATCTCACGAGTTACGACCCCTTATACGTGACGCCTGTGCTAACGACGGCGTTCATGTATATGGCTCTCAAGGTAGATTTCTTTCGTATCTTTACTCCGGCGTACTTTTTTTGAAATCCATTCGGCTGACATGTGAACTCTTTCGTTCTGCAGAAAGGGTCATCTGGCGGACCGAACGATTTTCAGTCGACTTCTCTTGGCAGGTCGTTCATGATCGGACTGCCTGCTATATCGTTATTATTTATAATGTGGCAACCCGCTGCTTTACAGCTGTATTTCGCTACCAGCGGGTTCTTTGCGCTGATCCAGGCGTATCTACTCAACACACCTAGCACACGCGCATGGCTTGGTGTTGCTCCAGTCAAGAAGCAAGCGCCAACAGCTCAAGATGCGCTAGCTGCATCAGGCATCCGAATGATCAGCCAAGAAGAACTAATCGCCCAACTTCGAAAACAACAAGAAGAACAGACGGGAGGGTCGATATCATCATCATCCTCCTCATCGTCCTCCGAAATTTCAGCATCGTCCACCAAGCCCGAAAATATCAGCATTATCGACAAGATGGTGAACAACGCCAAGAAAGAATTCTCCAGCATAAGGGAGGAAATGAACAACAAAGTCGAAGAATTCACAGGCAACAGCACTACCAATCCAGATGGGACTCCACGCGCGAAACCGCGGTTGACCGAAGCAGAGAAAGCGGACGCAAACTCCTACAAATCCGTGCGAGAAATCGATGACGCGCGTATCATGGCCGAGGACAATCGTAGACGTGTGGAAGAATACACGCAATACGAGGCAACGGTGCAGCCTCATACTGTTAGTTCATGGCAAGATATAAGGAGGAAAGCAAAGGAAGCGGCGGCGGCAGGAGCAGCAGCAACAGCAAATTCCTCAGGATCATCCAAATCGAAGACGAAACAGTCGAGGTCTAAACAAAAGGGAAGGAAGTAGAAAGAAGACCAAGGAGTTGTCTTCCAAGTCAATACATATATACAATGCATTGAATTTGCATGTGCTGATCATTCAGGATTGTGTTACTATTTTTGAAAGTGATTATTTTTCCCCTTTCTGGTCTTCTTGGTCGTGCGATTCTATATCCTGTCAAATATTTCTTGTTTCCCTGTTCAGAGCAATGTAAAATATGTATAGCATCTTGTCTTCTTTTTTCATTTCTCGTCAAGGATGTATTAACAATCTGATTGAATTCACCATTCCAAAAGAACTAAGATGACAGAAATGACAAATTTCAAATCAAGACGTCCTACGGTATAGCGCACATGTGTCCTCCATTTCCCAGACCTGCAATACAAACCCTAAACTCCTCCATGAAAGAGTACCGACCAAACAACCTTGAATTCACAGAATACTACATATTTTGTCCTCTAGGAATATTTCCACCCATAACGTAGCGATCAAATTCAACCTGTGAGAGAGATGGATAACATTGTTTAGTTATTATACGAACAAAAGGATTAAGGTCATAAACTCACCCAGTCGATAGCTCCAGGAGAGGCCACCATTTCTGAAAATGGTAAGCTGAGATTGTACGGATCTGCACCGCCAGGGATAAATTGCTCTGGTGAGATTTCGAGCGATTCCACGGATGGCATTGAGGCTGGGCACAGATATCAGTTTGATAGGGAACGAGAAGAAGAAGAAAAGAGAGAAAGAGAAGGAAGGTAAACTTACAAACAGTTGTTTCAGATTTCTGTTTCTCCTCTTCTGCACTTCTGACCTTTTCAGAAGAACGGCGACAGCTTCACTGGCACGAAATGCGTCAATCGAGATTTCCTTGTAGGCACACCACACATTATACGAGTTCTCCAATGCGGTCATCATTTCTTCCCGTCTATCCCTGCCCCACAAAGTGATATCGCTGGACGCAGGGTGTGTTTCGCCCTCTATGCCCTGGCGCAAGTCTAGGCAGATTAGCATAGCTGCAAGCAAATAGTCGTGGCGTATGATAGATGTCGCTAGCCACCTGTGACCTGCCAAGCGCCGGGTCGGGTCGGTTTCGCGGTGAGTGAGAGCTTGGTAGCTAAGCAAAGTCAAAGCGGCATCGATAGCGGTCTTCCTCGAGTGGCTGTACCGCGGGTTGGAGCGGGCAAGAGGCAAATGACGCCGGTGCAGGACGCATAGGCCGCTATGTAGCGCCTGGTCGATTCCCATGCGTCGAAGAATCATGGATGGGTGATCAAGAATGGACTCCTGCATCGGACGGACCTTGAATACAGGAGGTAACGAGTCTCGTGCAGCGTAAAGTTCCTGCTCCAAGATTGGAATTTCGGAGTCTTTGGGATGGACATCTAGTATATGCGACGCGACTTTTGCAAAGACTGCAAGGAGTGGGGCTTTCGCCAGGAAAGTTGATATTTTGGTCATTTCGTTCCATGGCCGTGAGAGCGGAAGTACAACAGAGTCTTCATCAAAATCCTCTTCGTGAAGATTCTTGGGAAGCATCGTGTCGCACTGGCCCTTGGGAATCATGCTCGGCAGTCCCACTTGCCACGACATAAGAATATCAGTCTGCACGATTCCTAACCACAAACGCCGTCGCATCTCGCACTCGAAAGGTGTAAGGTTCCCATAGAGACTCGGTTCCCGGTGTAAACCAAGTTTCATTGCCGCGCGAACTGCAGTGGCCACATTGACCCAGATACTTGTGCTGGTATCCTGGCACTGAAGAAATTCGGCATCAAGGTGCAGTGTTAACAGCTCAAGTTTCTCCATAGAAGGTTGGGTGTGAGCTTCAGTCATCAAGATTTGTTTAGCGCGCATCCGGTACAGTGTCATGGCTTCGTCCATGTCCCTAGAGTGGGTGTGAGATCGTTATTCTGTTCTCGGGCAGTGTATACTGCCATTCTCATGATGGTGAACAATACACCTAACCAGACTTTCGAAACACTGTATGGATTATCCCAGAATTTGTCATACTGCAGAGATTGTCAGTTGGCTGGGGCGTATGCGGGCAAGGAAAACATCTGAACATACTTCACGGAGAAACTTCTTGGGGTGGATAATAGCTGCGAGGATGTCAGACAGATATATTCAGAAGAGAAAAAAGGCTCTACTCACGCCTAACGAAAGTTGCTGGACCAAAGTAATTTGCAACCAGAAGATCAGCGACTGGCCGTGGCGGCAAATAAGGGGTGAAAGTATCAATGTCCCAATGGAATGGGTTGCCTTCGAGAATGTAAGATGCTAGTGCTGGATTTCTCGCATCTTCTACTTTTCCAAGCTGTTTCTGGAATTCGCTCTCATTTTCTTCAAAATACAGTTTAATTTCTGAAATCTTGTTTTTAAAAAGAATCAATTAGTGCTTATTTATAAGTAAAAGAAGACTACTCACATCCTGGAGAACGCTCTCCCATAAAGACGAAGAGGAACTGCTAGCAGCCAGATCCGATGGCCGCCTCATCGCAGCGACATCTCGTTGGGCAGGGGATCTGTCAGGGCCTTGTCCATTCGCTGATGCGTGGTGAGGCATGTGAAAATGGACCTGGCTCTCGCTCTCGCTAGTCGAGGGACCCTCCGAGTAAGATTCATGGTTTGGGACGCCCCGGTCCAGAAGCTCCATAACGAGCGATTCGAGTCTTTCAATGCGCTTTTTGTCTTTTAGATTCGCGCGTCTGGTCGCGAGGAGCAGATCCACTGGCGGGATACACGCATGTATCTGCTTCTCGACGCTTGACACAATTGTCACAGGGCCGGGCCCTGTCACATTTGAGCCTGTTTCATGAATACATAGTTTAGCGCTCTGTAAGTGCCATAAATTGTCCGAGACGAGACAGAGTGCAGCAGCATGGACGTACTTTCTGCGCTTGCACGGGGTACATGAGAGCTGGGGCCGTCCGCGGACAGGAGCGTTTGGCGGACGGACACCGCGGGCGGTGGCATCGCCATTAGTTTGCAGCTCCATCGGCGCGCAGGCTATGGCATGCAGAGACAGAGCGTCAAGCTCACTTTACTTCCTTGCAGATGCAGATGCAATGGATGGTGATGCATTCGGAGTTTTGCCTCGGAGTTGGGGGCAGGAAGGGATGCAGATGCCAGATCGGATCTGCTCTGGCTGGTGGGGCACGTCTTTGCCTCAGGCCTTTAGGCTTTGTGGGGGTACCATGTCACATACTGTACGGTACTGTCACTGGTATTGTCATGTTCCTCTCCTCGCACGCTGATTCGGCAGATCGCCCCGGCAGAAACAAGCCGAATACCGCTAGCCACATTCAGGTATGGTATATTACAACTGCGGTGGTAGTACCATTAAGGGTAGTTATACATCAACATCAACGGCAGCATGGCAGCATCCCTGTCTCTTAGCAGAGTCTGCAGTTATCAGTGGCTAGACAGTTGCTCAGAGCTGTACTTTCTGTTACATGCAAGGTCTGGCATTCTTAGTAAAATACAAGCGCACTCGACACTAACCGTGGAAGGAAACCCTACCCCACGTGATCAAACATAAGCCCTAGATTACTCGATTTGGATATGGTCTCTTGAAAGCCATGAGGTTGGCATTTTGACCATAGAACAAAGAATAATACTAGTCAACACACTTAACTATGTCTAAGGCATATATACGTGATTCCCAAGAGCTCCGACTAGCTTTATTACAGTGAAGGATGTGCCTGCACAGATAAGTATACAGCGGGGGTTATTTTTGGTTGTGGAATCTCGATGCTGCTCAAGTGGGCTTTGAAATTTCATATCGAGGATGTATGACCGGCTATCCCTGTCACAAAAGAAGGCATTTTCCAGTCTGTTCCCAGCATTTCAACCGCTAGATATATTGACTGGAAGATGCCAGCTTCTGTCTGCGCTGTCAGATGATCTGACAAAATGCATGGAATGAAAAAGTTGGCTTGGTATAAGTTAGCCAATTTATCTTCTTATGGAGCTGTTGGTCGTTTTAAAGAACGAGTAAGGTTAATGGCTTTTGCCTGATCTGATATGATTTCTAAAAGAACATGTGCAAATTACATCTATGCATCATGAACCTAGCTAGTTTTATTGAAGACTCGGTCTATTTGGCAAGCTTTTTGCCCTCTTTAGTTCATGCAAATTAATAAACTGTTCATGAGATTTATATTATTTACATCGATAACTGCATGGCTAGCTAATAGATATGCTTCTACTACGTAGTTTCTGGGTTTTCACAAGGCTACTCTTGAACATGACAACCTACCTAGGTAGGTACAGAAAGGAACAAGCTTTTCTATCTCAGTACCTCCATAAGCGGATGTTCATATGGCGGGGCTTTTTTCGCCTTTGATAGTGTTGAAGATCTGAATGCGGTAAGAGCATGAGAACTGCCTAGTAAGGAAAATTGGCAATCTCGATTTCTGATGATTACCGATATAACCAAGTACTTGACATGCTACCTTTTCCCCTATTTATGCTTGGAATCCTAGCTTCCATAGCATCCATGTAATCCAGCTGAAACTATCTTAATACATGCATCCTTTGAAGCACTAGAAAGACCTTTGTGGCTGTATAAAGGCCATTTGACACATATCGCAAATCTCATACGTTCCATGTTTCCGCCTATTTGCCGCTTACAGTACTAAGCATCTGTACGGTACGATAGTTGCAATCTTTCAAACAAATAGATCTATCTGTTTGAAAAGTACTTGGGCATATCACCGACTATTATTTTATTAACGGAGCGTGCCCTATAGCATCCGATACCTGGGTACAGATGATCAGGTATTAGTCGGGTCACATCTAATCTTATGGATCTTACATGACAATGACTAGAAATCTTCAGATAAAGAACCCAGTCGCAGAGAATCGCATACTAACCCCTTTGCCACTCTATGACTAGAAAGTGTGAGCTATAAAGTCACTATCAAACACTGTGCCTGACCTTATCTTTGAACTGCCTACTCGCATATTACAAAACACAAGTCTTTGAACTACAAATCTGTTTGACTTGAGTCCGTTAACAGCATGCCTCCAACACCAATGTTGACAAAACCAGGTATATTGACCAACCGCTAGTTCATGAATATAAGTGTGGACACACGGTCGAAAACCATGGGTGTCTTTATCCTCCAGATCACATAGCACGCGAATATGCTAAATACTATGCCAATTCCAACACTGTCAGGTACAATACAACATGCAATATGTGTGACATGACAACCAAACCCTACATTGTGCGGGTAGTGAAGGGAATTCTCTACAAAGAACTGAAAGGTTACCAAGAAGACCCAAAGAGTTCTGTCAGGCGTCGCCCAGCTCAGAACAAGATCACTGTGAAGCTGTGGTGCAAGAAGGCCGATGGTACCACTCATACTTTCACTGCCAGCGCTGAACCAATATATGGGAAAGCTAAACCCTGGCTCCTGACAGTTGATAAGAATAGTGTGATCAAAGACGATAGAAGCAATTACCTCGATTTCAAGCAACACTTGAGCGATTACGAAGCAAAATGGAATGAACGACCCCGGAAATTAGCAACGAAGAAGGGTTTTCCCGCTTTCCAGAACTTGATGAGAGCGAAATGTGGGAAAACTTCGGAAAATATCTGGACTACGACGGTGGTGTAATCTAGGTAGTTGTCTGGGAAGAGACATGTGGTTTGGGAGAATTTGACTACATAGAGGGAGAAAACAGTGCAAATTACTTCCTACATCATGAACCTAGCTTGTCTGATAGAAGAGGCAGTCTATTTAGCAGGCGCTTTTCTCTCCTTAGTTCATGCAAATCACTGAACTGTTCATGAGATTTATATTATTTATATTGATAACTGGATGACTATCTAGGTAACTAATAGATATGCTTCTAATATGTAGTTTCCGGACGTTGTACAGACCTACTCTTAACATTACCACAGAAAGGAACTATGCTTTTCTGCATAATGCCACTATAAGTGGCAGGAGCTAGAGACAAATCCACATGTCCATATGACTAGGCAGTTCGTCTCTTCAAAATACAAATGAGAGTCATTCGGGTATTATTCAATGGCCACGTCCATTTGTGTACATATTTAGGACATGCATGGAACTTGGAGTCTACGCTGCCTATCTAGATACAAGAGATCTAAGAAGATTTCCCTGCTATCCTTTCCATGGTATTCCATTCCTCATACCTTAAGCCGTTTGTACTGGTTCTAAAACAACATACATTTCATCCTCTTTGAGCCGGCGTATCAAGATTGCCAAATAATCAACAATTTGCCCGGCAGGTTGTCATCTAATGCCATTGAATGGATAAAGCTATATAGCAATGACTCGACATCTTCAGATAAAGAACCCAGTCATAGAGAATTGCTCACTATCCCTTGCCACTTTATGACTAGAAAGTGTGAGCCATAAAGTCGGTGACTGGACAGCTCACTTCTTGATATAAAAGGCTAAGGTCTCTCACTGAAATACTTTCTTCAACCTCTTCTCCATCAAATACAAAGCCCGACTTTATCCTTGAACTGCCTATTTGAATACTACGAAACACAAATCTTCGAACTACGCGTCAGTTTACTTGAGTCTTTAACGGCATGTCTCAAACAAATGCCAGAGAAATTGGCAAAGAGCAACGCCACCAATGGCGTAAATGTGGACACACAGTTCAACAGCATGGTTGCCTACGTCCTCCAAAATGGAGAGAAGAGTCAGCGATCGAGAGCTCGCTCAATGACATTGTTGTCTACTATTTTGGATTGTGCAATCAATGCGAATACAACAATCTCGTCCGAACTGCCGTTGGGGACACTGCCCAGGTTGATCGAGTATTGAAAGACTATCGACATATAGAGATAACAAAGCCTTCTCACCGGGTGAAATATCCAAACCAAATGGTTATGGGCCTTATTTGCAAGAAGGACAAAAATGATGCCGATTCCGTGATTTTCCACGCTGGGCTTATACGACGAGATGGTGACTGGCACCTGACAATTCCCGGCACTGATGTGACAAATAAACCACTCAGCATACTAGAGAAATTGAAGGCTTATGAATGGAGATGGAGCGAACGTACAGAGCCAGAGCCACCCCGAAGGCGCGAAAGGCGCGAAAGGCGCGAAAGTCCACGCTTCGATGAACTGTATTGGCCAACCGAGATTACAGAGATTCCGGAAGCCGAGATTCCGTTAGAGCTGCGCGAAATTTTTGATCCCATACATGCCAATTCAACGCCTGGGTTCATACACGAGGATCATTGAATGAGCCGCCTGAACAATCCCTGGTCCCTGTCTGCACAAGACAAAAGCCAAGCTGCGTCTTGATTCCCAAATTCCTGGAAGTCCTTGCTATCATGCCCTGTCAATTCCATGTTCAATGCCTACCTACTGATTTGATCATGGAAGGCCTGGATGGCAGTTTTGGTTTTCATTTCTTTCCTCTTTTTTTTTTTTCTTTCTTTTTTTCTTTCCTTTTAAATTATGTTCTTGCTTCTTGCAAATGTCATTTTCTCTTCTTGCAAATTACTCCTTCTTCATGAAGATGTCATTCCTTTCTTATACAAATGCTGGTCTGTTTTACCATACCCGAGTGTTCTAGCCCTAATAATACAAAGCCGGCCTATCACGGCAAAGCATTCTTTCCGCTGTAATTCCCGAGACGTCCGCGACATTTTCAACTCCCACGTAACATACTGTCTAGAAACCGCTTATCGATTTCATCTCCTACGTACCGCCTAGGTAGATAAGTTCCATAGTATTCATCTTGTATTTTTACCGTTGTGAAAGCAGCCGGGGTAGGCGAGTTTTGGGAATACGAATGAGAGCTTAATGGTCATTAGGGCTAGCCATTAAGGCTAGCCCTTGTGGCATGCCTTTTGCTTCGATCAAAGAGATCATCTTTAGAACAGTGCACGCAAGCTTGGAAATATCAGACTACAAAATTCACAGTTGCATTGCTTTCAAACTTGTGCTGAGGATTGAGGCTGGAGTATGAGAAATGACTCCAGAATCAAGGCACACTGACTGCATCAAAAAGTAACTAGCTATTACACCATGCTGGGGACTATCTTGCTCTATATAGTCTTGCAATTGAAGATATGCAAGCTTGTGATTTATGGTATATATAATGCACTACTCACACTCTCTAACAATTTGCAGAGTCGTGTCAAATTCTTTGTAGTCGTTAGTAAATAATGCAAGCAATTGACAGCATGAAAACCAGCATACAAAGCCTAAAATCAACTGTAATATGCAAAGCATAGCTTTGCAATAATACAGGGAATGTTTTAGGTATAATCAAAACAACTGTCCACCGTATATCTAGGTGGTAATAGCTTTGATATGTATCTGGTCATCAGATCTACCTATACATGACTACCTAAGTATTGTATAAAGAAAGCCTAAAATAAGTGATTACAATGCCTATTCCAGTAATACTGATCCCATCCTTTGTAGCTTTGTCTCTAACATGGCTTTATAGCTTTATGGGCACGATCACAGCAAGTCACAAAATGTCATGGTCAGGTGCATACCATACCAGCTGCCCTGTTTTGATGATGTCGTAAACCTCATCAAGCGTAAACCTCATCAAGTGCAAACACTATTCACTGGGTGCACAGCTATTCCCTCCTATGTTCTTCTGATATTCCCTCCTTTGTCTTTCTCTGCTTCAACAGTCGAGTCGAGTTTTGCTTGCAGCGACAACCCGAATCCCAGCTTCCCATCTCATCTTACTGCTTATTCACTTCTTGTCTCTCTATCTCTATACTGGCCACTTCCCCTTTTCTCCCTCTGATTTCTGATCAAGAGCAAGTCAACCAATCATGGCCAACTCAGCCCCCTCCTCCTCCTCTTCTCCCTCCTCAGTCCTAACCAGCATCGACGTGCAGGAAGAAGAGCAAGATGTCCAGACGTTCAATGACCTCTGCGCATCCCGTCTCCGACTCCTGCAGCAACATTACAAGCTCATGAAAGACTGCCTGAACAAAGCCATGGCCGTGTCTGACATATGGTGGGCAGCGCACCAAGCGCATAATCTTGAGATAAAGCAGAGATACGGCACCAAGCTCATCGACGAAGTGATCCGCCCTTACCTCCACAGCATCAACGCTCTCGTAAGAGCCCACGAAGCTCGATTCAAACCAGACGAGATGATCTGCACGTACTTCGAGTTCTGCGAAGAGGCACTCGCCAGATGCTTCGCCCCAGCTGAGGGGTCAGCGTCGAGCAGGCCTATGCAGAAAAGGGGCTGGCTGTGTGCCTCGCCGAAGTCAAAGAGATCAAGCACATTCTGAAAGCCTTTCGCCAGAACTTTGGTCGAAAGATCCTGTTGGAAAAGGGTGCGCAGGGCTTCGGCCTCGCCATCAGACATTACCTGTCCGAATCGGCCAGGAGGGCTGAATCCGCAAACTCTTCCTCTTCCACTTCCGCTTCCACTTCCGATTCCGCCGCCGCACCTGCACGCTCCTCCTGGTCCTGGTTGTGGTCTGCTTCCACCAAGGATGAAGACAGAGTGATATGGGTTCACTTCCCGCACACCGAGTTGGAGAACGTGCAGCGCAAGGCCTTCAATATCGTCAAGGGAGAACGAGCCAGCACTCTCGAGAGCAAAATCGACTATGTCGAAGATTACTGGCACGCGAAGCAGCAACTAGATGAAGACGAGCCATTGCTCGATGAAGAAGAAGACAAAGAATGGGAAGAAGAGTTCGTGAACTGCACCAGTAGACGGTTTGATCTGTTCGTTAAAGATATCAAGCTGCGTCTCATGAAGGAATGCAGCATGTCTAATTTCCGCTTCTTGGCCCCGCTGACTGGGAAGATTGGTTTCGACGAACACAGATACGCGAGGAGATTGGGGAGATGCACCAAGGACGACCTGTACGAGTATATCCAGTACAGGCTTGATCGTCTTGAGGACGAGAAAGCGCATGTTGAAAACATGGAGTTTTATTTTGAGAGTCCTCCGGATGGAAATGTCTAGCATGTCCGCCGAGTATCAAAGATCGATGTCTTTCGACTCCAGCTAAATATTCGCATGAGCGCCATGTACGCAAAGAAAAAGCAGGGAATAAACCAGTCTACGACGTATCTGATTTGCACTGAGATTTTACAACTGTATACTTAGGTAAAGTACTGACTTTGACAAGGCTTGCGAGAAATAATAAACTAACAATTTGACTAACAGTTTGACGTCTTTATAACTGTCTAATCGGACGGTTTTCAATGATATAATGCAATCAAAAGAAAAACAAGAGAACGAAAAATACAAAAATACGAAATGTTCCATGTTCATGACTCCCATCCTGTCAATTTCAACGCAAGAAGCCCAATAAACTCCATCTAATGCATGAGATGAGAATACAAAAATGAAAGTTTTCGTTATTAAAAAGGGCCATGCTCGTAGAGTTGATAATTTTGACTCTTAAAAGTCAAATATATAGAACCGCTGTAGCATGCTATCGAAACAACCTCCTCCCTCCAACGCCGGCGTGCAAGGTAAAAGCACCTCGAACTCCCAGGGTCGCTTGACTCAACCCAGACATCCCAGTTCCGCCGCCTTCGCCAGCACGTTTATAACGTCGCAAAGCTTCGCGGATGTGATCTGGAAGAAGCTGGCCGCGGTGTGGATTGACGGGGAACACAAATTCTGGTCTCGCGTGGACTGCTTCGGATTCTGGGTTAGAACCAATGACTCGTTGTCCTGTGCTAGTCGTTGATGCATACGGGGATTGATGATCTGCAGGTAAGCCCGCCGGTGAGAGCATGGCTGGGATCTTGTGCGGCGGAGCAGGGGACTGTGATCCATGCTGCAATCCGTTTGCCTCGCCTTTTGATTCCGCTGAAGGTGTTGCTGCCGATTCACCATCAAGCGGCTTCCTCCTTAACTCCAGCCTTTTCAGCCTCCTCTTTAGCCTTGGCTTCTGCTTCTGCCTGCGCCTTTATGGCAGCAGCAAGCTCGATCTCTGCTTGGTGCTGCTCCCAAGCGTCCCGGGCAACTAGGTCATATGCTTTTGCCCACTCCTCCTGCACTGTTCTGGCCTTTTCGATAATCTCGCCAATGAAGACCTTTGTGAAGCCATTGACCACCGTTACGACGCTTTGCGGAACGGACTGCGAAAGAGCATGGTTGACAATTCGTCGAAGTGTTTCTTTCCGTAGCCTCGTTCGGTTCCATTTCTCATAACGATCGGCTTGGAGTGGTGTGAAAGAGCCGGTCAAAACACTGCCCCAAGGAAAAATAATTAGCAGTCAAATCAAAAACTCAAATGTTTAAAAAGAGTTCATTTCAAACATACGCAAGATTCTTCTTCTCCGTCGCAAGGTCAAGGAAACCTTCCGTCGTACCAAGCATATCGCCTTCCATATCTTGCTCCTCATCCTCGTCTCCAGCGTCGTCGTTCCCTCCTGTCGCTCCGCCAGCACCAGCCCCTCCTCCTCCTCTGACAGAAACGCCATCGACATCCGCCGAACCAACTCTCGTACTCCGACCATCCGCACCTCGTATCATCGAAGCATCCTCGCGATCTTTATCAGCCTTCTTCTTACGCCCTCTCTTTCTCGGCCCGTCGAAAACGCTGCTTGCTCCTCCGATACTGCCCGTAAAACTGCCCGTCACGCTACCTGCATCACTGGCAGCGCGACTACGCGTACTCTCCGGTTCCATGCCCATCCCCGATGGGAACGATGTCTGACGCAGGGGATGCATGCGCGGCCGTTTCGCTTGGCCGGATGCCGCAGATGAAATCGACGGCCGCTTTCGCGGGTTGAGCGAATTGGGGGTGATAGGCGGCGGTGAAGACATTTTTGCTTGCGCCGTTTCGTGATGGTATGGTAGTTGATGGGCTGTGGAGTGAGATGGATCTTATGTGAATCTACCTAGGTCGTGGGATGGTTAGACAGGTAGGTTATTTATGATGGTGGAAGAATCCGCATCTGTCGCGCGCGCTCTCAAAGGACTCGGCTGTATGCCCAGGAAGAGGTGGCAGCAGTCGAGGATATTGTTTATATATGGTATTCAGCGCAGAATAGAGAATGCGAGCGTGCTTCGACAACAATAGGGCTGAATCATGGAAGTAGGTGTTATTGATGCGGAGGTGAGAAGTGAGTGAGCCTGAGGATCCACCAAGCGGGTCTCCACATTTCACTTAACTAGTCCCGTTTGAGAACTTCAACGTACCAATATCAATCTAAGACTCGAAAATGCTAATAAGTTCGACGAACGACGAACGTGAATACAATACGGCCATGAATGGGTCGTTCACTGACAGCTCCTTTAAATCTTACTCACCACTCAAGGACGAATGCATAGATAGCTTGTATATTACCTGGCAGTCAAACTGTAGACAGCTTGATACAGCATGATGCAGTAGAGACAGACAGTAGTAATGTAATAACAGGTAAAAGGTAAAACAGGTCACTTAAGCTGCGACTGGCTATTCATCGTCGATTGCCTCAAAACCGAGAAATGAATGGCAGTCGCAGGCAAGTGTTGGCTGTCTCCCTGATGAACATGGACAAATCGAAACAACAAGAACAGATACTACGCGGTAGGGACTGGTAAGTTGAATGGAACACAAAATCACAGTCACTAGTAAACTGAGAGAAAGAAAGAAAGAAAAATCCGATCATATTTCTCCAATCCGCGGGGCGCCTCCCTTCCAGTCATGGCGCTCATAGTAGCGGAAGACCAGGTCGTATCCATCAAGATCATGGACAATGCGATCCACACGGCGATATCCAGGATATTTTCCATCTTCTGGGCCCGGAGAATGGCAGCGCGGTCGTACTTGCCTGCGGTCAAAGCATCCTCCGAGACGCAGCCCGGCTTCGCTTCAAATAGAGTAACAGTGAAACGGCCGGGTTTGAAGATATCGACGACGTGTTTGACAATATCTGCCGTCTCCCTTCCGCTCTGGGAATGAGGCACGTTGGTTTCGAAGGATGCGTAGGAGCATTGAGGCTCTGGCGTTACGTGAACGGTGAAGTAGTGAGTGCCAGATTTGCCGTCGGGAGCGGGCACAACCCCGTTGGCAGAAAAGCCACACGGCGTGAAAAGATAGGCGTCAATGCGGGATTCAGGATACTTGCTAGTCGGATAGACATCAGACAAACCGCACGACTCCGAAACGACAGTGCCAAGGGCATGACCTTCGGTGGTCAGTTCTGGTGGCAGAGAGTTTTGCTGCTCGCCGTCGGAGTCTACGTCGCTCATGTCTGATGACGTGTTGCTAAACACATCAACAAGCTCGTCTTTTCCTTCTCGATTTTCCGATAACGGAGATCTGCGACCGCACTCGCATGGTCGAGGTAGAATTGCTCGGCATTCTCCTCTTCCAGGTCCGTCATCAGGATTTCGAGAGTTTCGTCGTTCTGCTCGTAAGAACCAGAATTCGCTTTCTTGCTATCAAGATCCTCCGGGACGTTGATGACCCGAGTTTGGGTTTCAGGAGGTGGGCTCGCTGGTGGTGTCAACGTTGTATGAGGTTCGGTCAGGTAAAGATACCAATGCTCGCCGTTCATTTTGCCAATCATGTAAGCGCTGCCGTTGGCAAACAATTTGTCCATACTTCTAACTTCATCGCGCCAGCTGCGATGCGGGCCCCGCTGACGATCGGGGAAGAGAAAATTCTTCCGGCTGTAGAAGACGCGATAGGGGCAGCCGCAACGGTGAGGTTACGGCAAGGAGGCGCGGTGGACTTGGGGAATCCAGCGAATAAGGCAGCAATCTCCAGTATACGTGGGAGACCGGACAGCAAGGTCGTGGTGCCACAGGTCTTCAAGATAAGCTTGTGACGCCAGACAAACATGCTAGATTCGGACAATAGGTAGGCATCGACATCGTCCGACTCAACAATTGACAGCACTTTACAATTCACCAAGTCAAGCATGTCCTTCCATATTTCGGTAGGTACGGCCTTGAGACCCAGAGGTTCAGTTCCGCCGAGTAGATTGTCGGCGGCGGGACTGAACCAGACCTCTAGCAGTTTCTCAGGACCTATGATACACAAATAATCAGTCGTTGAGAACCAAAATAGCACTAATAAATGCAGCCTACCTTCAAATGCATTGGAACTGTCAAGATCGACGACAGCTTCATGGTTGATAGTCAGAGACGGGGTCCCGATAAATGAGGACGGTGAAGTCGTATAATTCTTGGGAATTCCAATGTACACCATATCCGTAAAATTTGGGGAGGCCTTGACTGTGATAGATATTTTTGGCTGTTCAAGAAAGCGAAGACTAGTCTAGTCTTTGTCTGAAGCGAGAATTTCTTTCAAGTCGTTCTTCTTTGTGTGTTTCCTTGTTTTTTTTTTTTTCCTGATTTCACTTCCCTTCGACGAAGATGAGCACGAACGTTAGTCAGGCTGGGACGACGAGAGCCGTTGAAGCACAATCTGCCACCCAGGGACAATGCGGTGTCCGCCTGAGAAGGAGAAGGCCCGTTTATCGAACGACGAGTTGAGCTGGCTAATCAGCCAGCCAGGGGCGATGATGTATCGAAGCACTTCCCTAAAGAGGGGTGTTAGGGAGGGCGCGCGGACAGGAGGTTGAAGAACAGATGGAACGAAATGGTGGCGATCTGTGTCGTCCTCGCACTGAAGATACCGATACCGGTCAAAGTATCGGGTCTAGCAGACGAGGATATCTGCTCAAATAGGAGATCTGGTTTGGTTAAGAAAGCGCGGGGAAAAATAGGAAATATGGTAGCACGAGGGGTGTTATCGAGGCCTGGGGAAAGACGTTAGAATGAGAAATTTTCGCTGGTATGACACGACAGAGATCAATTGTGTCAATTGACAGGCAAGGAAAGGTGCAGTTTCTTCTTCATATTCTTTTATGATCCGGGAAGAACTCACTTTGCAGGCTTGGACAGGAAACGCAATAGATCCTTTGGGCTCATGGAAGGCAAGCAAAGGGTCTGCTTAAAATGAGAAGGGTGCAGCAGCGCACATCAGTATGGAAGACTGAAAGGGCTGTGGCGTGTTCTGAGCGTTGTGACAGAAGAGGCGATGGTCGAGAAAGCAGTATGACTAGGTACTTGTGTAGGAAGAAGGGTCTGTGGAGGGAAACAAGAGTTGAGTTTGTTTTGTGTGTGGTCCAGCTTGGGGTCTGCGTGAAAAAAGCCGCGCGGGGCACCGT
Source organism: Talaromyces trachyspermus (assembly GCA_020137715.1). NCBI lineage: Eukaryota > Fungi > Ascomycota > Eurotiomycetes > Eurotiales > Trichocomaceae > Talaromyces > Talaromyces trachyspermus. Next base: position 5,242,736 of record JACGXQ010000015.1, on the reverse strand, counting down.
CGGTATTGTCACAGACAATACAGGAAGGCACACGACCGAAATATACGGGCAGTCACAGGCAATTGGCAGAACAAATAACATCTAATAGCGTGTAAGTTATAGTATATATGATGGACTGTATATGTACATACGTAGGTATATATATATATATATGCTATATTTGACATGGTATGGCATAGCATCGCATCCATCTAAACGAGAAACCAGGCAGCAGGATGACACCGCAGAAGCTGAAGCTGGAACTGAAGCGGTGAGTTCTCGACTGGCCAGACTCACTGCAGCCTGCCATAGTATCACTATCCAGTATCCACTACCTATATATGTATTGAAATATTGTCTAGCAACTGTAGCTGTGCTAAGTCTAAAGTTGAATGTTGAGCCCAGATTAATTACCGGCCGGTAACGAGGATACGCGTAATAAAGCAGTCGGGCAGCAGTGACGTAGTTAACTCTCAGCCTGTAGTTAAGCTATATATAGTATTATGCTACTGCTACGGACAGTGCACTGTTGAGACTTCAATTATATTTCTATGCAATTAGATGGATATATGCTCCTCGAAGGAATCTCGCAGGAAATGAAAATAAATAAATAAACATAAACCCGCCTGTCGTGTCCCGCCCATTTTGAATCCGCCCATCCACAGCGCCAGGAGAAAACAAAACCCACACGGAAAAAGAAAGAAGAGCCCTTGCAAAAGAAAGGGGATGCAGGTAGATTATGGATTGTATGCACAGAAAATCTGCTTCTACTGCGCCAAAATAGCATGCGCCAATCGCACCTCCCTTGTCTCCGCAATCCTGGTTGCCAGCAGTTCCCCGATTTTCTCCGTGAGCTGATCGAGGACCTCGCCGGAAATCTCTGTCGCATGGCCATTGGTCAAATGCAGTTGATCTTCTAGCAGGGTGGAAAGAACCCCGAGCAACAGGCGGAGTACCCTTTCGGCCTCGGGGCGTCTGGGTCCCTCCTCGGCAATGGCGTCTCGTAGCAGCTTCTCGTATGGCTTGAGATTGGGTATGATCAGTTCACGCACCACATCCGCACCGCCAATAGCCTGCAGTCCGAGGATGGCGCCGTAATGCGTGCCAAATGGTTTTGCGGGATCGAGGAAATTCTTCAGGCACGATCGTGCGATCCGCGGCTTGAGAGTGTGCGAGGCATGTGAGTATTTCTTGGCAATCATACCCAGCAGTGAAGCTGCGAGGTCACGCAAGGCGAATTGCTCCGACAATTCGGTGTTGCTGCCGCCGAACTGACGTCCAACGAGGCACGTGAGCACGGGGGACAAGAGCGGATATCTACATGAAGATATAAAAGATCAGTATTCCGTGCCTTGCGTTTTCGTCTCCTCCCCGAGTGAGAGAACCTCAGACTTACATAAGGATCAATGTAAAGAGATTGGTTTTGAATCATCGCTTCAGCCAGTCGCATCACTTGAGTCAAGACAAAGATATTATTCAGACTGTGCGTCACTTTTCAGAGATGAACTGCACAAAATACGGCACAAGCTGGTGTAGTCCAGGATCCTCGCGCAAACTTGAGTACGCCGACGTCCTATACTCCTCGCTGGTCGGGTCGAGAAAAGCGCTGCATACTTTCTCAAAGTAAAGCTGTAGTTCTTTGGATAGGATATGCTTGACGAGAGGCTTAACGGCGGTGTTTTGGTTACCACTCATAGCAGCCAGGGTCTGATTCGCATTGGGTCCTTTGGAAACCAGTTCGAGGTTGCGTGATTCGTTAGATGTAGGGTTTTGCGGAATCAATGGCTGCACGCCTTCGACAGCAAGCCAATGTGCTGCATCATCAAGAAGGCATTCAATTAGTCTTTTCCTTTCCCCTGTTATTTCAAACTAGACAGAAAGACATACCGGTAAAAGTAACTTCGCGTGGCACTTTTGGTAACGGGGCATTTATCAGCTTCTCGAAATCCACCTCCTCATCTTCAACATAAAACAAAGGCTGTCCAGGGCCCAGCGATGCCTCTCCGAAACGCAACGGACGCGTCGACTCGTATCCATAAAGCGGTTCGACGTTTAGCACCCGCAAAGCATGAGAAATATCTTGTGTCGTGAGTACGGTGCGCCGGCCATGTCGCATGAACTTGAGAGCTTCCTCCAGCACTTGGGCGATGCGGTATTCGACATCTCGCGCAAGGTTTTCTGTCACATCTTTGCTTAGATTTGAGATTCCAACGGACTCTGCAACGTCTCGAATATTGTCTGGATTCCACACAGACATGGCCACTAATCTGGAGGTTGACTTTCTCTTATGTCTGGGGCGGCGCGCAATCCAACGAACGGGAATGACTTTCAATTTCGATGGTCGGGTAACTCGTTAAATGAAAAGAGGATACGGCGTCAACGCTGGCGAACTGAGCGCATATTCTGTCTCTGCGTCCAAAGTGAGCTTCTTTCGAGCTTTGAGCGACCAAGTGAGATGAAAGCGTCGCAGGTTGTAGTACGTAGGAAGAAGGCAGCCAATCGCAATCTCATTGCCAAGACGGCCCTTAAGGCCTTACGTTTCAGGCACCAATGATTATCCTACAGTACCTAGGTACACCGCTGTTTCAACCCCGTGTCTCAGGATCAAGAAGACCCTTCACCCAGATCAGGAGATTGCTGCCGACCTCATATACATAGTAAACCGAGATCGTCCGTGAGGTGCAGCCGATCGCCTCGATACTCGTCAAAGTGCCTCATATTTATGTGTGCCGATTGGCCGCAGGAAGTGTGGGCCGTTCACACTTTCTAACACAACCTAGGTGGGATGTGCAAAGACAATTGGTGCTATTTTGTCTCCCAGGGGCGACTATGAAACCAGGCCACGCAGATGCAGGACCTTTGGGCCAGTCGATTTGGATTGACTCGTTCGTCTCGGGGACGTGGTGCCTAGTCAGTCACCAGCCTATCGTTCTGTACGTTATGGGAAGATTGCTGTTGGAGAACATTCGTCAAACCAGTTGTTCATTCTGCCTGGCATACCATACGTAGCAAGCGCAGAACACTCCTTGTTGCCAAGGTTAAAGAAGTATCACTAAATTAATCACTTGATGGACTGCACTCTTAGTGTAATCTATAAAAGATACACAGGTAATCAATGCTTAGATACATACGCTACTATACTATGTAGTACTGATAATATTTGCGTAGCGTAGTTGCTTGCTCGATTAGGCAATAATTTAACCCGACATGCCGATCATTTCATGTGCATCTTGTCCTGTCCCGACTTGCTAACCACGCTTGCCGTGCTGGATGTAACCTCCTGCATTAGTTGAGGCGCTTTCATATACGATTTCGAGACTAATGTGATGGTGGATTATCGGATTGGTTCGAAACCCTGTCAGGAACCGCCATGTTGCTGTGCCACATGCAGTACCCTAGGTGCATTTGTATCAAGATTCCCATACGCCAGACAAGTGAGCAGTTTGTTGAGTAGTTCTTGATGCTAATAATAGCAAGTCTAAGCGTCCCAGTGGGTATTTAATAGGGCATTCTTCCTTCCAGTTTCTACAATTCCGTTACTTGCTATACATACTGGACCTTCAATTTAGTCAACAGAAGCAATATAAGCATATAAGTACGAAGATGGGTGTACCAACCAACGATGATGATTCAATTCCCGGAAGAGAATCCGTCACTTTGTTGGAGTCGAGAGCTCTAAACAGCTCGCCTTTCTCGATGACCTCCACAGACTCGGCCTGAGTCGTACAGTCGACCTCCCTGAGGTAAGACCGCTGCTAAAGTAGATAGTTACTGTATCGGAATATCTGACACTTACACAGCTCGTTGTCGTGGGCGATCAAAATACTGGCAAAAGCTCCGTCCTCCAGGCCATAACAGAAATCTCATTCCCCGTGGAGTCCGCATTGTGCACTCGTTTTCCCATCAAAATCTCCTTCCGGCAAGCTCCTGGAACGTCGACCTCTGTGCAAGTGGAGATCCTTCCTGGGCCAGAGTCTCAGAATGACGAAGTCTTCATGGAGAGGATAAAAGATTTCCGGTTCACGAGTAACGAGCTCAGCGCCGATGTTATGACTCAGATCATAAAAGAGGTTTTTGAACCCCTTCTCCATCTTAAAGTTTTAAAGTAACATGGCCACATCATCTGAAATAGGCAACGGAAAGAATTTTCGGTGACGACAATGGCGCAGGGCAGACCCTGAGCGATGCCATTCTTTACATCAAACGATCAGGTCCAAATGAGATGCATTGGACCATTGTTGATCTCCCAGGCTTAGTCCAAACCCGAGGGATTCGTCACTGGCCTCGAAGAAAAAGTAACAAATGGCGCACACAGCAGCTATACGGATAACGCAAAGATAGCAAAGGAACTGGTGCGGTCATTTCTTAAAAACGAGCGGAACATTGTGCTGTAAGCTTCTGCTCTGAATGATAGAACTAGGATGTTGGAATCCCTTGGAGCTAACTGACAGTTTATAGATGGGTAGTGGATGACACAGATATAGAAAGGCACAAGAGTCTAGAGCTGTTTGAAGAAATCCCTGGATTGCAAAGTCGAACTATAGGCGTTTTGACCAAGTGCGATCGCAAACAAGAAACATCTGATAGTTGGGTAAGCATATAAAACTAAGCCCGTAGAAGAAAGCTGCAATAGACTGACTAATTGGCTAATCTTATAGATGGTAAAACTCCTTCGAAATGAGCCATCGACCAAAAACTACCTTGAACACGGCTGGTTCGGGCTTCGAAACAGGAAGCCCATAGAGGCGAACATCACCGATGAAGAACGCGATCAGAACGAGGCAAATCTCTTTGAGCAGCCCGAATGGGCAGGGGTTCGCAAAGCCCAGACCGGTATAAAGGCGCTTATGGATCACATTGATAAGGAGCGACGATCTCACATCCAGGAGAACATGCCAAATATCATCGGGGAAATACGAGATAATCTGCGTAATTGCGAAGCTGAACTCGAAAAACTCGGTGACGTGCGCGACAATGCCGTTGCTCAACGATATTATGCGTTCCAGTTCTGCACTGAGTTGCAGAAAATGGCAGATGCGGCCATGCGTGGTCGATATCAACATATTCCGTCAGAGGACGGCAGGGTAAAGCTTCGTTCTCGGGTCACTGAAAGGTTGGGGCGTTTTCAAGGGAGATTACACGTCCTGACAAGCTCGAGTTAGGCTTGAGGTTTTCTTCAGTCGAACTAGATATCGGGGCATTGTGTAGAATGAGTACCAATCCTGAGAAATGGGTAGCGTTCATATCAGACTCTAAAGACAATCTCTATAAATTGATCTACGAAGAGTCGAGGCTTTGTCAGGGAACAAACCTGCCTGGATCGATCAATCCCGAGGTCGAAGAGAAGATTTTCCGAAAACTGTCGGCTGGCTGGAGGGACATCGCCTTCGACTCGGTCAATGATATCAAGACGCAGGTACGAGAATGCCACGACATCCTTCTCAAAATAGCTATACCAGATAGCAGAACCCGTGGCGAGGTGATGGCGATGATTTCCAAAGCAAACGAAGCCTGGAACGCAGAGGTTGATGCTGCATTGGGAGAGCTGATTGATGACCAACAGAAGAGACCCTGATAACGTATCAGCCTTATTTTCTACTCGGGTCCAAGCAACTTGATGACAACTTGTCGAGGCAAATCGAGCAGAGTAGGAAGAAAGCAAAGACAGAGACAGAGACAGATACAGAGGAAGAAGAAAGTGGAGGGACAGGGTCGGCTTCCGCGATAGCAGAGCTCAGATATCCCTCGAATTGACCCAGATATTTCACGTTCGAGAACGACTGAAGTTATATCATGATATTGCTCTTGATAGATTTGTCGACAACGTGGCAATGCAAGTGATAGAAAGACACGTCTTGGGTCCAAACTGTCCCCTACTTACAGTCTCCACGAAACTTTTGGCAAACTTGAGCGACGAGGATCTCCACAGAATTGCTGGCGAAGATCAATCGGTCACTCGTCTGCGAGCAAGGCTCAATAAGGACCGGTCTAGTTACAAGCAAGCATTGACCCAGTGGGATCAGATTCGGTATTTTTAGCTGTCCTGAAGTGTACATGAAGAGTATCCCGTATCATGAGTTACAGAAATGAGGAGAATGCCTAGATATAGAATGAACTTGCTTCTTACTCTTGTTCTTTATAAGAGTCCGCATGTACTCCAATCCAAGAATAGTAATGTCATCTGGATTCAGAGACCAACCGTCTTCGCATCTCGAGATCCATGTGGTAAACCATTCTAGTTGGCCGGATAGGTAGTTTCCACGGCTATCCTATGTATAACTGTCCAGGAAGGTATGTACAACGCCTTAATTTACAATTCGCAGTCAGAAATCTTTCCAATTCCCGACTGCACACTCCCATGCATATGCAATCTTCAATATTTTCAGCTCATCCCAGTACCGTCCCACAATTTGCATACTCGCTGGCATCATAATGCTCGGATTTTCTCGACTCTGAACGAACCCAATGGGCACAGCGAGAGCCGGGTGACCTGATGCATTGAATGGACTCGTATTCTCTAGCTTCCCTTGGATGCATCCATGTGTTCAAGGGTGATGCATACCGTGGAGGTAGTGGGTTGGATTCCGTAATCGTTGTGGGCATCACCAATACATCGTATTGCTCAAGTGCCTTGTCGTAGGCATCTTGAAGCTTGCGTATGAGGTTGATGGCTTTGGGATATAGTGTAGAATAGTGCTTCCAGGCGTATTCGCCGGTGATCAGGGCTTCCTTGCACATGACGCTCATCTGGTTTGAAGTTCCAAAGTTACTGAGAATTAATATTTTACGCAATAAGAAGGAAATTCTGTTGTTCGTACCTTGGCGAGAACCTCCGGTGTATATGGCAGGTCTTTCTTCTCGAACAAATCGGTCAACATCATTTGCCTTCGTCCTGTAGCTCTGCCTTGCATTCCCATATGATTGCCCATCTTACTCAAGACGATGATTATCGTTCGCGCCTGTGAGTGAATCGGAACATGCACATCCTCTACAACGGCACCAAGTCGACGAAACACGTCCATGGCGTCTTGAAACTTCTTCTCTACTTGAGGGCTTATACCGGGCAGATCCAGCCCTTCTCTTAATATTCCAATTTTGAACCCCTTGATCCCTTCCGCTTTCGTCTCTTCCAGCACCTGTGCATAGCGCGGTACCTGACTGGGAAATGGAGCGCCAGCTGATTGCCGGTCGTCCAACCCGTCAACACCGGCAATAGCTTCCAAGAGCAGTGCATTATCCAAGCACGTCGTTGTCATTGGCCCAATAAAGTCCAAGCAAGCATCATTACTTGCTATGCCGGTATAAGGCACCAAGCCGACGGTCGGTTTGAAGCCGTAGAGGCCGCACAAACTCGCAGGAATACGAATGCTACCGCCCTGGTCACATCCTATTCCCATATCTGTGGCACCACTGGCCACAAGGGCGGCAGTTCGGAACTGCTGCCTCCTGCAGAATAGCCAAATGCGTACGGGTTGTGCACCGGGCCAGTGGCCGCAGTAGCGCTGACAGCGCCGCGGGATAGGTTCTCGCATACGGCTTTGCCTGTGATGACGCCACCGGCGTCAAGAATACGGCTCACTACGGTTGCATCGGTTTTGGGATCCAGTCTTGAAATGTGTCAGTGCCCAGCAGGCAGGGTATACCCGCCACTGCGATGTTATCCTTTAGACAAAGGCTTTTCCCTTGAGTAGATCAGACTTTGGCTTCGTGCTTGTTGCTTTAAACTTCCATGCCCATGCACCGAGCGTGTTAGAGTCTGAGGTTGGGAAATGAATGTCGGATCTTGGATATATGTCCTGATCAGGTATTGGTTGGTAGTCTGGGTGTTGGTGGTGGTTATTATTATTCTATTTAAGATGGCGAGTGGTCGTGTCAAGGAAAAGGTTCACTCACCATGCATCTCCGACACCGTCTTTAACGACCTTTCCATGCGGTCTAAGAGGGCTACATAGTCGCCAATCTCATCCGCAGAAAGTTCAAGTCAAGGCCGGCAGCTGTTGACCTTAATTCTTCCTCCATGATGCTGTAATTAGATCTCCGGACGGAATGATAGTAGATGCGTACGACCGGAACCAGTCCTCATAAAGGCCAGGTCTTCATCATTTCGGAACTTAACCGGAACAGCAGAAAAGAAAATATCCTGCATATTATCAATTAATTTTAATATTTCAATTCTTGGCTTTGCCTATCTCTCAGCGGAGCCTCCGACTGCTGATAACGGAGGCGCCGTCCGCGTATGGACCCACTGGTCTACTAGTTTATATATAACAAAATCATGAGCACCGGTTAGATTTGCCATTTGTCCACTCGTAGCACTAGAGATCGTCCGGCATAATGGTTCACATCGAAGAGAATACCAGATTCCCGAGACTTCGAGGGTTTCGGGAAGAAGGGTTTGATCCGCAATGGCCAAACGGTGCTCGCATCGCCGTGTCCTTTGTGCTGAACTACGAGGAAGGTGGCGAGCGCAGCGTTCTCGACGGTGGTATGTAGATTGAGTGTGCCGTTCTTTACAGTACCATCATGGGTCCATTGAAAAATAACAAAATTCTCCAGACAAAATGTCCGAGCCGTACCTATGGGAAAAGGGCTCCTCTGGCGGCTACAAAGAGAATGCCCGGTATCTGAATGCCGAGCAGGACTTTGAGTATGGAAGCCGGGTCGCCTCCTGGCGTCTGATTCGGCTTTTAAAGAATTTGGCTGGAATTTTACGACTTATGCGGTCGCGGTCGCGCTGGCGAAGAACCCTACTTTTGCAAAAGCATTGGTCCGCGATGGCCACGAGATTGCTGCTCATGGATACAGATGGCTTGATGTATGGGATCTGAGTCTTGAGGAAGATAAAGAGTATATTAAGAAAACACTACTGCTGCTGAAGGAGGTCAGCGGTATGTTCTCCTCCTCACCTCTAGTCTATTCTGGTATCGTTCTTTCAACGCTGATCACAGATACTCCAGGAAATGCCCGTGGGGGCCTATTTTGGCCGCGGAACACCTCAGACACACGCTTTGTTTCCAGAGGTGTGGAAGGAATTGGGTGCGGAATTTCTCTGGTCGTCCGAAGTCTATAACGACGACGTTCCATACTGGCTTGATCTTCCGTGGGAGAAGTCGCTGAAGGAAGAGGAGCGAACGGGCATGTTGCTCATTCCATATAACGTGCGTATCACTTGACCATACACATATGAGCCTTCCATTCGGTCTAGGTACTTACACCAAACCAGTACGATTGCAATGACGGCAAATTTCACATGGCCCCGGCTTTGGCAGCAGCGTGGCCGAAAGCTACGAGAACTATCTGAAAACACGTTTGACATGCTGTACCGAGAAGGCGGAAAGCTGATGAATATCCCTCTCCACACACGAATCATCGGGAAGCCGGGCCGATGCGAGGCGCTGCGGAAGTTCATGAAGTACATTGCCGACAAGCCTGGAGTCTGGGTCACGACGAGGAGGGACATTGCGAGACACTACCACGAGAAGTTTCCGTATCAGCCCGATGGGAAGTGGATAAAATAGGAGCCACACTAGACCCACGCTTATCATAGATATGGATGTAGATAGATAAGATAAGCCAAGTGACCTCCAACAGACATCGTCTTTCTCATCTTCTTTATAATACCTACTTCGTAATAACCAGAATCTATTTCTGATGGCCGAGAATCTCGCGGGATCTCCCCGCCTTGGCCTATAGGGTTAGGACCCAATCCTCGGAAAGAGGCCGAACAGCATGCACTCGCTGCAAGCATAAAAACAGAGGGTCTGTCTGTGTTTTCACAGCTTGACATCGAGATGAGACTGACGGCCTGATTAAACAGTGCGATGGCAGCTATCCTGTCTGTGGAACTGCCGGAAGGCAGACGCAGACTGTGACCTACAGGTCATCCGTGCCGATGATCACATAGTAGAAGAGTCAGTGGAGTTGGTTGTCTTCCTCTATGGGATGGACAGCGGGGATGAATGATGCTGACAAAATAGAATGGATATAGATATATCAAGGCCCTGGAAGACAGAGTGGCAGAGCTTGAGATTAGGCTAGAGACGCCCTCGGCAACACAACAGGATGAAGCAATACAGTCCCAAGCAGCACAGCGAAATGCACTTGGCGAAATCGCCGAGTTCTTGACTCTGGGCCAGTTCGAAGGACCGGCATATGTCGGCTCATCCTCGGGCTTCTCACTGGCCCTCAATTTGCGGGAGATGGTGCAGGCATCTGTTTGGAACAAGGCATTGACCACAATAGATGCCGAGGATGGCTCAACGTCAGAAGCGAGTCCTAATATCCGCTTGAGGCCTCTGACACTCGAAGAAATTCGTAAAAGAGTGCAGGCCCACCCTCAGAAGAAGAAGGGCTGCGACTTATATCTGCTTTTTCACACGAATTGCACCGCGGTATCCCTTTATGGACTGGGAAGAGATGGAAAATCTGCATTCGGACAGGCTTAGGCTTTCTTCCAGCAAGAGCCTATCGAGACGAGAGAGGTTCGGCATGTTCAAGCTGTACTTGGTGTATGCAATTGGCTCTAGTTTACTTGAGCTGACGGAGAAAAATGTTGCATCTTCTTCGGAGGTAAGCACTTGGCCTACTAGTATTCTGCGCCCTGCTTGCGTGTTTACTTGCTGATAGAAGAAGTAGGGCTTATATATGACCGCTCTGCAGCATATATCTGCGGCTCGAGAGTCGCGGTCTATACACAACATCGAAGCCATGATGCTTCTTGTGATCTACCATCTGCGCTCCAGTGCGAGTAGCCAAGGATTATGGTACATGATTGGCCTGGCCATGAGGACGTGCATTGACCTTGGACTGCATAGGAAGAATAAGGAGGTTCATCGAGATACAGCAACTAATCAACGCTACCGCACTCTTTTTGGACTGTGTACTCTCTCGAACGCACCATCGCCATCTCACTTGGCCGCCCTGTCAGCATCGCCGACCGACACATTGACGTTGAGCTTCCAGAAGTGGTTACAGCGCCTTCTTTATTGCCTGTTAAGAACAGCAAGAACAAGAGCAATGTGATGGCAATTCATCTTTCCGTATCCGGATTCTCGAATCGCGTATACACCATTCAATCTACCGAACAGACAAACCTTTGTCTGATCTGCGGCAGAAGCTGGCGTATCACTACCGTGAGCTCGAGGAATGGAAATCGGGCTTGCTCCGATCGTTCCCAGATGTCATCGATCTAGACTATCCCATTCTGCACTACAATCGCGCCATGCGTCTACTTCTTCAGCCGTTTCTCAGCATCCTACCCTGCACAGACCCATATTATACAAACTGTCTAGAGTCTGCATTAGAGATCTGTCATATCCACAAGCGACTTCATCAGACACTGGACTACGGGCACTCCTTTATCGCCGTGCAGACTGTATTTGTAGCAGGTGTGACATTGCTCTTTTGTGTCTGGACCAAGGCATCTCATGTCTGGTCCGTCAAACTCAGTAATGGCATCCGTGCTTGCTCTAATGTATTATTTGTGATGGGTGAACGGACTCAATGGGTAAAGAAATACCGTGATGCTTTCGAGTTGCTAACCAACGCCACCATGGAGAAACTGCAGGAAACTTGAAAGAACAGGCAGGCATCTTGGAGACAGCCATGAGTGTCTCCGGATATCATAGTCAGATCGCACAGTCCGAGATGCAAAGCCGGCGGTTCGAAGAGCACCCACAGTCTGGCCGACGAGATTCTGGTACGATGAAGATCGTCAACGAACTGGCAAGCTGGATCGACCAAGAAGGTCACTCTGTTTGGATGCCTGATTTCGAGTCGTTACAAGGGAGCGCGGATCATATAGAATTTTAATTAATAGATAAGAAGCATTGCTAAAGATGTATATCATATTATATTATAAACAAAATAAAAAAGTAAGAAGGAAAGGTCTAAACGGAAAGATAACCCTTCTCGCCCATAGTCAAAGACTCTTTGGCAACTTGGCTTTCTTCGTTTACTCCAGTCAAAACATTCCCTCCTGAGATCATGTCCATTGACTCCCCATCCAGAAGACCCTCTGTGGCAGTCATATACTCCCACATCTTGGGCGTGACTGCCTCGGCTGAATCAGGGTATATGGGAACCGGCCACACCAGGTTAAGCAAATAAAACACAATACCACCCATGAAGAAACTCAGCAAAAGCCCAACTGGTACATATGTGTACTGGCTTTACCAACGCTTCCCGGGTGCAGGCTTCCGGCGACTCCATGTACCACAAAAGCCACACCGCAGACCCATGCCACCAAAGCACGCGGATTCCAACCGCGCCAATAAGCGTAAGGTGTTCCAGGAGCTTTAGTATAAAGGGATGGAATATGGAAATTACCCTTCCGAATAATCCAATAGTCAACCACCATAATAGCACAGATAGGCATCAGGAAGACGGTGTAGGAGCCAAGGAAAGTTAGGAAAGACGACGCCGACGCGATGATCTTCCATGGGACGCAAAGCGGTGCAAGTAGGGCACAGATAACCTGTCCGCGGACGATGTTGATATACCGCGGCCAGAGTCCACTGGAGTCGGCGCCTACCGGTAGCGAGTTTGTGCCTGCATTTGTGGCGATGATTGCTAGAATCATTCCGAGACTTGCGAAAAGATGCCTGCGCGTGCGGCCGGGCTCCAGTATTGCGTTAAAATAGCGTCATACAAGTCCCAGACATTCCAGTATGATTTGCCCAGAATCTCAGTGGTAGCACTCGTCGTCGCACAACTAAGGAACATGACAAGGACTTTGGATATCAGAATACCGGTGCTCTGGGACCAGGTAACCTGTGAATAGCGTGTGGCGTATCTGGCAATATCAGGCTGGTTGATCAATATAGGGCACAATGCACCCATAACTGAATTTATAGCTCCGATCATGGGCCAGACAAGCGCACTTCCGTGGAGCGAATGGGTTTGGTAACTGAACGATCCAATGGAGCCGCTATTCTTGTGGATAGCCCAACCCATAACCCCGAAAAGTGCTACTGTTGTATACACGGCCTTGAACACAAATAGATGCCGGAGAATGGTTGGGTGAAGAAACATGACCGGGAACTGGACTATCCAGAAGATGAAGAATGCGAGGAGATTCTGTGAGGTGATCCCAGCGTCCTTGGGGAGATGATTGGGAATATCTGCCCATTTGTGTCCAAAGATCGCCCTCAAGCACACCGATGTCAATCGTCCGCCGTAGTACGACTGGACGGCAAAGTAGATTGTGGCAACGGATGCCCGAACGCCGATAAACAGCTTTGATCCTCCTACCCCGAGCTTGCGCGTGTATAGACGGGGAATCCGACATGGTACTTGGCTGCACCACGCGAGTTCAGCACGACGACAATGCTCAAGATGATGGATCCGATCACAGCGGCAATCATGCCGTGCCACCACTGCAGCCCATTACTAACCAGGGACGAGCCAAGATTGTAAGATGACGGGCTGAAGGTGGTGGTCAGATAGTATGCAAAGAAATGCATGGCCGTCCATGTCCGCTGAGACGGCGGCGTGGGCAAGAGATCTGCATTGTAGTAGGCCGAGGAAGCTTCATCCTTGTCTGGAGACTCATCTGTTTGAATAGCCTTCTTGAAGGATGTCCACGAAAACATGGCCTCCCTGGCTCGGGTCAACTTATGTGATTTGGTGGCCATGACCTCAGATAGTAGTGCTGTTTGAGGATATGGCCCCAAGGGAAGACCAACCTCATAGTATATAATGAATGCAGGCTTATCAATTGATGCGAAGAAGGTAGCGCTGATAAGCGATTAACTTCCTCCTCGGACCCTCCGGCGATAGCCCTAGTTTTTCCTAATCAGTCTCGGCGCCTCCGTAAACGCGATAGCACTTCAGAAATCTAGGCATACCGTAACCACTTTTTTTTGTGGACCACCAGTCTCAGACCGGAGGATTAAATCTGTTCCACGATGGCTTGTCTAGTTTTACTTGAATTCGAGAAAGCCACCCTTCGTACTGGAAGATAACTGTAAAACAAGAAATGCCAGCCACGCCCGATGTTACTTCCTTGCAAAACCAGGAAAATATTCTCCCCAAAACACGGCTTCTCATTGTCATCAGCTGTCTTTCTCTCGTCTTATTCACGGCGTTCATCGATCAAAATGGAGTTTCGGTAGCCCTCCCGAGCATTGCAGGCGACCTCAACGCCGAAGACACCATTCCTTGGGCTGGAACATCGTCACTTATCGCAAACACCGTTTTCTCAGTTCTCTATGGGCGACTCTCAGATATATTCGGGCGCAAATCAGTGTTTCTGACGGCATGCGCCATACTATCGCTAGCAGATTTATTATGCGGCTTTTCGCAGAATGCGCCAATGCTCTACTTCTTCCGAGCATTGGCAGGGTTGGCTGGGGGCGGTATCACCAATTTGGCAATGATATTTGTATCCGATGTCGTGACCCTTGAGGACAGAGGGAAGTATCAAGGTATCATCGGCGCATGCCTCGGGGTAGCAAATATTGCTGGCCCCTTTATGGCTGCGGGCTTCACTCTGTCCTCTTCAGTGGGATGGAGAGGCTTTTCTGGATACTCACACCCATTGTTGCCTCTGGTGGCGTTATATCATGGTTTGTTCTGCCATCATCTAAAGTGACCGGTAGTCTTCGTGACAAGCTACGCAAAATTGATCTCTGGGGCTGTCTGACATCGTCCGCTGGAATTGTTCTGTTGCTTATTCCCATATCTGGAGGTGGTCTATACTTTCAGTGGGACTCAGCCATGGTTATAAGCATGTTGGTGATTGGGAGCTGTGCTCTTGTTGCCTTCGTCGTTATTGAGTGGAAGGTGGCCAGGATTCCAATGATACCCAGTGAGTATATAATCTTCCAAATAACGCAGGAGAAAATCACCTTCTTATATGAAAAATCAATGATCAGTGGACATTTTCAAAACCAATCCGTGTTGGTTCTGCTTTTGCAAAGCTTCTTGCTCGGCTGGGTATACCAAAGCTATCTCTATTACCTTCCCCAATACTATCAGACCATACGTGGCTACAGCGTGATCGTCAGCGCAGCGTTGAGTGTTCCCTTGGTATTCATGCAAGCTGTCGGGTCTGTGCTCTCCGGTCAATACATCTCTCGCCGGCACCACTACGGAGTAATTCTCTGGAGTGGCTTCACAAGCTGGACAGTAGGATGCGGCTTGACTATATCATTCAATCGAGACACGAACCCCGGTGTGTGCGTTGTTGCCCTTCTTTTGATAGGCATTGGCGTCGGATTTGTCTTTCAGCCTACTCTAGTGGCATTGCAGGCACACTCACCCAAGTCTCAACGAGCAGTTATAATCTCGAGTCGAAATTTCTTTCGCTGCGCTGGCGGCGCTTGTGGACTAGCTGTTTCCGCTACTATTCTTCAAGCTGGGTTGAGGAATAATCTCCCAGCGGACTTGAAGTATATTGCATCTTTGATATACAATTTGCCAACCTCGGACGATCCTGAGACTACGATGATCATTCTATCGGCATACATGAAGGCAACAAGATATCTGTATATTGCCAACACAGTAGTAATTGGACTGTGCCTATGTGCCTGTCTGTCAGTCAAAGATCGAGGACTGAAAAGGGAAGATGAGAGTGAAAAGAAAGAGGCAGCAGCGTCGGATTCCGTGACCGTTGCTGAAACTCTGCCAAATACAGATAAAATCACGGTTGAGATTGCGAGCGTAAAGACCGAAGATATTGAAAAGCGTGGTCGTCAACAGGCACAAGACGACAGTCATCGATGAATTTTTCTACATACATATGTAACTATATATTATGACCAAAAGTTAGGTATAGAACAATAGAATAGGTAATGTCCAATTCATTGGCCTACACTGAACAGTTAGGCAGAAGGCCTAACCAAGTTTAAATATTCCTATCATAGATCCCTATATATCATACTTGTCCTTCCTGTTCATAGCATAATCCGTACAAGGACTGCGGGGCGTTTCGAAAACTGAGGGTATTGTCTTCGGGCATTTAGTTGGATCGGAGGTGCTTAAGTAGGTGTCGTGAGCCTAAGGAAGTTTTCTCCTGATATATAGCAGGTAACTACCAAGCCGTCTATACCCCATTGCCCGTTTCTAGCTGCCACTGTTTCTAGGCTCACTGGGTAATTTTTAACTGAGAATTGTACTCACCGAGCTCCTCAGTCCTATTGCAAGATAAGATTCTTCTACTACGCAGAAATGTACCGCTTCTATGGAATTTTGACTTGTCCTTTTCCGTGATGTTGCTTTCGGTTATGAAGAGTTAGCATTGGCCAAGTTGTAAATTATACAGGCAGTCCTCTATAGTAAAAAGCAATTAATCCTCAACTCTAAGGCATACTATATTCGCTCAGCGGTCATATTAGACCCCATCTATAATAACTTCTTCCAACACCATATAGAATATCTCCTCACTGATTATAATCCTAGATCCTTGGCTTGTCAGGAAATAGATTGTGTCAAAACTAATATCCTTCATCGACTCATATAATCTTAATGCACTGAACCACAGACTCATCGATATATGCCGAGTTTACATATAGTTATATAAGGTAGAGCGCCTAGACAATAATAAAACTAAAAGCCAACCCAAGTACTAAGATTATTACCAACTTAACAATAGATCTTTATATATCTAGGGATCATAATGCTGTTATAAGAAACCGCCTCCACCATACACAATACATCTAGTGATAGATCTCTAGCCCTCTTAGCCTTTTTTTTTTTAATGCACCTCTCTTGCTGATGTGAGGTTATGGGTTCGATTCCCATGCCCGTCACCTTATAATTAACCACATTTAGAATTTATGAGTAGGCATAATTTTCTATCCTATTGAACCTCATGTAAGATTTTATAAGTATTACTAATATTCTAAGCCTGGTGACCTTATTATATAATAATATTTATAATTTCTATTAATAAGCATATACCCATTTATATTATATATAAGCCACTGTACCCTCGCCCAACCCTACGCTGATACTACACCTAGGGGCCGTCCAAGGCTTCTCACCTATACACCACCTGTAATCTACCGAAGATTAGCCATCCGCTGGTACGGAAGAGAAAACTCTTC
Source organism: Talaromyces trachyspermus (assembly GCA_020137715.1). NCBI lineage: Eukaryota > Fungi > Ascomycota > Eurotiomycetes > Eurotiales > Trichocomaceae > Talaromyces > Talaromyces trachyspermus. Next base: position 5,225,709 of record JACGXQ010000015.1, on the reverse strand, counting down.
ACTAGCCGTAAGACTGAACCATGGGAATGAGATAGTTATCATATATATAAGACTGCAGGAGACCCTCCACTAAGGGGATAGTGATTAGTCTCGTACCTATCGAACCCCTACGTTTGATAAAATCCGATACCGCTACTTGCTTTCTATCAAGACCCTCACAGCCACTCACTATGTCTGAATTACCTTGTAGGGGCCACTTATTGAACTCTAATATGTATATTTTCAATTATAATCATGTACTTATGTACTTAAAATTATATAGTTAAGTCCTAATTTCCTAGGAATTTAGGCACACCATGCATAGTCCCTGACTGAAAAATGGTCTCTAAAATGGAAGAATAATAATAATAATAATAACTAGGGAAAGGTCTATGTGCGCCTGATTCGCATATAAGGATATATATGCACACTGGATTTGTTTCTCTTTCCTCCTTCCTTCCCTTATTCTCGTTATTCTCGTATATATGCACCCATGCTGCTCAGTAGTAGTTAGTTAGGTTAGGCGCCGTCACAGCTATTCCCGTATCCAAGCTCTCCGCCTTACATATATCTACAAATTCCTATAATTCCCTATATTTTATATAAGGATTAATCTTTATAAGTTTATCTAATTAACTAGAGCTGTTTTATCCTCAGCTAAGAGCTTAAAAGGGGCTTTAACGCGTAGTTTAAAAGTCTAATTAATCTATTTAGTATTTGGATTCCTTCTTAATTATATAAGCGATGGTTGACATTAGGATTTAAGGATATTTTCTATAAATCTGATGATAACTCTATAAAGCTGTATTATGAAGCTTATATATCCGAGCTCGTATAGTTGGATTAAGCTCTCTAGAGCGAGGCATTTTATTGAAATAGATGATTATAGGTTTCTATACTAATTACTATGGAATCTGATGTTGACGTGTTTTATCCGGCAGAATCGCTGGCGGTGTGACTAGCGCGTTTTGGGGTGTCCAAATACTTGTGTCCACCCACTGTACGTAACTGCTAACATTGATAATTGAAAAATCAAGGAACAATTCTTAAAAGGATAGTATAGCACTACTATAATATTTGCAAATACTATATTAACTAGGGGTTCGTAAAATCAATATGCCAACACGCTTCAACTGGGTATAAAATCGACTGGTGACCTCGAGAAAAACACAATTATCAGGCCAGTCGCTCATGCAGGACTGTGACAGAATGTACAGACTGCGATAAAGGGTATGAATGCATATTGAATCACAAAATCAATCCAGCCACGCTGGCAATAACCGGGTATCTCGATATTAATCACGGGGTGGGTGTATCTGGGGTATGAATTATTTGGCCTCTACGGCGACAGGCTCGGCAGCGGCTTCTTCTTTAGCTGGCTCTTCGGTTTTGGCGGATTCCTCCTTGGTCGCTTCTTCTTTGGGAGTCTCTTCCTTGGGACCCTCGGTGGCAGCTGGAGTTGCTGCTGCTGCTGCGGATCCAGCTTCATCCTTAGGCTGCTCGGTAGTTTTTCCTTCTTGACAACGTCATCCTTTGCTGGCACGGCGGGTGCCTTGTCGGGTTCATCAGCAGCGAGGTCATCAATGAGTGGAACAGTGCGGCCAGCTTCCTTCAAATCAGCGCCTTGACCTCCGTAAGCCTTGGGGAGATCTTCAACGTATGAAAATTCTCGGCCGAGATTGGCACCATTAGAGATTGGGTGGAACTTGCGAATGGTGTTTTTGCTCAAGAACACCTTCATGGCGCCAAACACCCATCCCATGATGGTAGGGACGTTGATGAAGAATTTCTCTCGAAGCAACTCCGGGTAAGCGAGGGAAAACACCTCTATGGTCCTCTTGGAGGCAGCCTTAACAGCAGGGTCCAGACGAAGGAACGAGACACCCTTGTAATCGTGAACTTGCAGCATCTGATAGCGGTCCTCGCCATTGTATTCAATCACCTCGGTCGCCTCGTTCAATTTGAGCTCTTGAACGCCTTTCTCCATCAATGCTGTGCGCCAGCGAATGAACCTGCGTCTCAGTCAGCAACAAACAGTCAAAGCACCCGGCTGAAAGAAGAAACCTACTCATCCAAATCGCCAAATGTGTTTGACAGATCCTTGACTGAACCGTACAAGTTCCAAGTAAAGATTGTCTCGCCGAATGTGGGATCGACATAGGAAGTGATGTAGCCCAATCCACCGAATTTCTTCGCGCTGAATTTGGCGCTCTTGACAAGTTCCAGGGGATTGATCTGTTTTCGCCACTCGAGGGCTTTGGTGAGTTGCTCCTCAGCTAACTTGACGTTGCCCTCGTTGGCACGGAGGAATTTGATCAGGACATTGACCGTAGGAATGTCATTGGAATCCTTCAAGGGTACTCCCCACATTTCCGGGTGGCCGGTCTTCTCAAGGATGCCCGGAAGACTGTCGAAGAATTGACTGAGACCGGGTACCTTGGTCAGGTAAGCTGGCTTTGCCGGAGCTTCAGGCTCGGCTTTCTTGTCGGCTGTCTCATCCTTCTCGGTCGATTCAGCAACAGCTTCTGTAGGCTTTTCCGCAGCGGGCTCGGCTACGGTTTCTGGTTTTGCTCAGCGGTGGTCTCAGCAGTGGTTGCGGCAGCAGTTGGCTCTGGTGCCTTCTCTTTCGTCTCAGGGGCAGGCTGAGGAACAGCTGCAACAGCAGGCTCGGCAGACATGGTGGGTGTACGTAGTAGTGTTACAAGGAGAGGTATTCTCTGATAGAGAGAGATTGTCAGTGCCGTTAGACGTTATTGTATATAAAGCAGAGGTGATTGATTGAGATTATTTAATGGGATGACAGGATGAGACATGCAACAGCAGGCACTCCGTACAGCAGTGACAGCACAGAGAAGTGGGAGAGCACACTCTGAAACAGGAGGTCTAAGACGCACCTTATTATAAGTATTAAGGAGAGTTCTGAGTCCTGGCAGGCTGACACAGGGAGTCGAGCCAAGCTCCTTTCCAAGACAGCCCAGGAGATACGAAATGAAAAGGGGCAATGCTTGTTCAAAGAGAGAAATCCGAAGTTGTTTACCTTTGGCTTATCTCAGCAATGGGACCCACATGCACTTTAGCGCGAGAATTGTATCTTTTAGCTTAAAATTTTTATTATTATTATACCCTTTTTGGAATTTATTTGTATTTACAGTGACCAAGACAGCATTCTCACTACATTCAGGTAGCCATCGTAGCAAACAGAGTGCGAGTTTCGCTCGTAGCGAAAATAATGAACGGCGTATTTACCCAGGTACTAATGGTTCGAGCAGATGCTGATGGATCATCCAATATTTCTTGTTTAGGCAACCAGCCCTTACAACGCAACTCAATCAATGTACCCCAAGCTGCGAAATGCCTTCTGCAGGATCTCGCGGACGACGGCGTCCTTCCTCCCGGTGTATTGCATCATGCTCTCGCCCGCCTGGCTCGACTGCGTCATGGCCAACCTCTTGGTCTCGGCGTACAGCTCCCTGTCATCCGGATGGCTCCTGAGCCAGTCGCGAAAGATCCTGTGTCGGACCGGCTCAGCAGCGTCCGGGCCAAAGACGTGCAGATTGGTGGCGGGCTCGTAGCGGCAGAAGAAGCGGTGCTGATGCCAGGCGGGCTCACGCAGGAGGAAATGGAAGCCCGCGGCCTCGAGATGGGCAACATACGCGTCCTCGTCGGTGGGGTCTTGGACTATGAGGTCGATGTCGATGATGTCCTTGGCCGGCAGGCCGTGCACGCTCGTGGACCCCGTGTGCTCGACAGAGACAGCGGTAGGGCCAAGGGCGTCGATGATGAGAGCCTTGAGCGCCGCGAAGGTCTGCGGCCAGGCGGGATTGGGTTCGACTACCTCCATCTTGCTGGGGTGGTGCGATGCGCGACCCACTCTACCAAGGCCGGGTCGTCATAACATTCTCTGACGATTTCTTCAGGGGTAGGCGCCATGTTTTCAGCGCGTTCAATATCGGGTTGTATTCTCGTCGCTAAGAGGCCTTTACCCCAGGCGGGGTTGATTGGCGATTGAAAGACGCAAGAGCCATGCCGTTTTGAGCCTAGTCGGTGACTCTAAGGCTCTAGCCTTGGACCCGCATAACAGTCGTGGTTTCGACTCTCGATTGTCGATACAAACACAGCATTGATAGGTCTGAGAGTCGAGAATTGTTTAGCAGAGTATTCGTTAGAGGAACGAATCGCGATAATAGAGTCCTCAGTCCCGAGACTGAAGAGATGAAGCGGTCTCTGATTGGCTGCTCGGGCTGGGCCAATCACATGCCTTGAGCGGCATCCGTGCTTCCCTCCTTCTCGCATCTCCCGACGTCACAAAATGCAGACAGACAAGAACCCATCGACTCTCAAAGTGCTTTGCAGCTGATGTGAGAAGACAGAAAAAAACAGCCACAGCCATGGCTATGACCATGCGAGAGATTGTGCTCTGCACAGCTCTGGTCTTTGTTATCGGTGGTATGTGAGCTATGCTGTATGTACAATACAACAGAAGAGGAAGCTTTCTTACGAGGAACACCAGTCTCCGTCCTCAACCAGACATTAAATTCGACACTATCACTATCTCGAATTCTCCAAGACCAACAGTCCTCACACCTTCACAAGCAACAAAGACAGCAAGAGCAAGACCGACTGCTCCGACTCAACAACCTCCAGGTCATTGGCACCCACAACAGCTACCACCGCGAAGTCTCGCTTCCCGAGCGAGTCATTTTCCCTCTCTCATGGCTCACGTCGACCCTCGCGTTGAAGACTACTACTACTCGCACGCCTCCGTGCACGACCAACTCGAGCACCAGCAAGTGCGCAGTTTCGAGTTCGACCTGTACGTCGACACGTACGGCGGCCTCTTTGCAGATCCGCTCATCCGTCGATTGGCAAACATGTCTGATGCTGAGAGGCAGCATTATGCGCTGCCCAAGTCTGCCATGGAACAACCAGGCACGAAAGTGTTGCATATCGCCGATGCGGACGTGGGCACAATATGTCATACACTCGTCGAATGTCTGACGCAGGTGAAGGCATGGTCCGAGGCCAGACACGGACAGCACGTGCCTATTCCCATATTATTGGAATTCAAAAAGACAGAGCCGGGCATTGAGAAGCAAGGCGGCGTTCGCGCGGAGGATTGGACAGTCGAGGCGCTGGATAGAGTGGACGCAGAGATCCGCTCGGTGTTTTCAGACGACCAGCTCATTACCCCGGACGATATACGCAGGCAAGCACAGCATAATATTAATAAAACAACAACAACAATAACAATCGTAATAATGATAATAATAATAACGAACACAACTCAACCATCACACTCGAAGACGCAATCCTCTCCTTCGAGCACGGCGGAGGCTGGCCAACCCTAGCCTCATCACGAGGAAAATTCTTCTTCGTAATGGACAACGAACCCACCCACCCAATCCAAGTCCGAGATCCATACCGAAGCGGCGGACGCCCCAACCTAGAGGGACGAGTGATCTTCACCAACTCCATCCCCGGCCAACCGGACGCCGCATTCATCAAACGCAACGACCCCATCACGGGCAACAACCAGCGCGAAATTCAAGAGTTGGTTGCAAAGGGGTACTTTATTCGCACTCGCGCTGATGAACCCATACAGATGATTCTGCGTGAGAATGCGTTTGCCATGCGCAGAGCGGCTTTGGCGAGTGGTGCTCACATTGTCAGTACCGACTGGGCGGGTGCTGGCGTGAGCGCGAGGTATAATAGTGATTATTTCGTCGGGTTGTCTGGTCCGGCGAGATGTAACCCGGTTAACGCGCAGTTGATATGCGATGATCAGTATTTGGAGGTATTAACATAATATATATAGATCTGTCTATCTATCCATGAATTATTGGGAGTTCCCGAGGTCTTTTGGTTCGTTTCAAAATAAGTTGAACATGTTAAATAAGACATAGCTAAACACATGCTGTGAAGAATCAAAAGCTACATAGACATTGTACTCGTTCCTGTGGAATGTACAGGGGTATTGCCATTTTCATATCGGTCACGTAGAGAGTAGTCAAGTGTGTCTGGTGTCAAAAAAAATAAAAAAAAAAATAATCCATAAGACATTCATAATTTAAAAGGGGCGAGGAGAAGAATAACTATTCCAATCGTATTTCATTATTTCATACCATTGACGAACTGTGCATCTCGTGCTGCCCTGTATTTGAAAATAACAGGCTATAGTCTTCTCTTCTATTGTGGGATCAGGCCAGATGCTTTGGGATTTTGGGCACTTCTGGCGGCTCGTTATTCTCGTCGTCGTCGTCGTCCATTTCATCGAGTTCCTCAGGGTGGCTAAGAGGGTTATCATCAGTCTTGCCGTTTACCAAATAAAGCCCAAAAGGGACAAAAAACACGGAAAAGGGAGAAGGAAAATGCCATACGCTAATAAATCTTTGATATTCTTCATCTCATAATGCTTCTTCCGCCGCTCCTCGAATTGGCGATGTTTCTCCCTCGCTTCTTCGCTTGTCATCAACTCTTCACCGTGGCCAGCACCTTCCTCCTCCTCGTCGACGATAACATCAACATGCTTATCACTGCGATTTGAATTCTGACTAAGACTGCGTTCGCGAGTAATCCGGCTTCCGCCGCTGCCCGCCAGATGCTGTTGCTGGCTACTAACATCTTCCTCTGGCTCGCCCAATTCGAATTCCGGGATTTCACTGTCATGCACTGATGATGACGACGACGTGCTGCCGGCGACTTTCTTGTGTCGCGCCTGATCGAGTTCGTCGACGACCAGGTCATGCGCATCAAGCGTGTGATTCAGCGCTTCTTCTTCCAGTTCCATTTCGTCCTGTGAGGGGTCGTAACTCGGAGCCCAGGGGTCTTTGGTTCGTCGATTTTCATCTTGGATGACTTCTCTTGCTCGGCGAGATACAGATTGGCTTCGTCCCATTTCAGATGAGGGAGCGATCTTCTTCTGCTGCTGCTGCTGCTGCTGAAGGAGTCCCCGATAGCCGTCTCCCCGCGGAAGTGCGACGTGCTGCACTCGATGAGCGACGGCCGGCATTTTGGAGTGTGTTCTGGAGTGTGATCTCTTTATTTTCGACTGGGTCGGTGGGCAGCGACGGCGATGCGATCTCGACTTTCTCTGGGGAAGCGGGCTGCTGTTGCTGGTGGACAAAGGAAGTGGAGTTTTTCAAAATGCCTAAACGAGATTTTTTAGAGCAAGAAAAATAAAAACTAAGATTGTTAACTCTCGTCGTCGGACAATGTGAAACATACCCTTGGGCCTCTTCTTTGCGCTTCCTCGGGGCTATGCAAGCCCGTTGCGTCGTGAGATAAAGTCATGTTGATCCACGATAATTATCACAGAGAGAGTAGTCTAAACGTGACGCACCGGATGAGTGAGAGAGAGAATGTCGAGATTAAAACAGGTGTCGACCTTTTTCCCTATCAGCAATTTCCGCATCAGCGGGGCTGAATAAAACGAGAGAGCCAAAATATTGTCACTGGCAGATGTAAACCTTGTTAGCACCCGAGAGACAGGATCTGAGACAGGAGTCCACTTTTCTGTCTTCCAGATGACTTGCCCTGTGTCTGTCAGCGCTCGCAGGTTCCCGACAAACAGAATCGAAAGTGGAAGAGAAATCCGGCGTTGCGGAGAGAGAAACTTGGGAAGGGGCTATGACGCAACAGGCCGCCTCAGGCACTGCTTTTCTTCAGGCACACAACCATCATCCATTATTGAAGGAAACACTTAAAAAGAGGACTGCACTTTTACTGATACAATATAATATATGATTGTAAACACACGTATAAACAATTGGTATATAATCAACGCACCTATCATCATATCACGCCGTCTCGGGAGACACAGAAAGTAACCTGCCTGCCTCATAGAATAGACTGATTTCACTGCGCCTCTTGAGATAAAACAAAAAGGAAGAAAAAGGAAGGCTCCAACTCCATGGATTCAATAACATTCAAACAGGAAAGATAGTGAACAAAAGAGACAGCGAGAGAAGACTAGATCGACCGGCGATCAACGCAACGAGCTGAATGCAAAAACAAAACAAAAACAAAACTCCACAAGTCCAAGTAGTGACCGTTCACATATAAGCATTTCACACATAAGCAAGATTCCAACAAATGCCATATCAGTTACAACTGACTCGCTTCATATGCTAGCTGTATTGTAATTGCCAAAGCGAAAACATGATAGGGACAAAAAATAAAACACAAAAATATGCTTTGGATATAAGATTGGGTATAGGTAACGAGGCAAAATAAGAATAATAATAAAAAGGAAAGAAAAGAAAGGGAAATATTGCCATAAAAGAACAAAGCAGAGAGGAATTAATCTGCAATTCAAAAATCAAACAAGAGACTCAAACTCCTCCCGTTCTCGGAGACGATTTCTTGCTAATTCGTCTCCCCGTTGGCTGATAGCTGCATCCAGTGCAGGGCCAAGCACATGCTTTGCGGATCAGACTTAGAGTCCCTATCCCGCCGATACATCATCTCCGCCTTGAAGGTGTCTCGCGGAAGGGTTAAAGGGAGGGTTACCCGGGAAGAATCTCCGGATGTGTCAGGTACAAGATGGCAAGCTCGCGTTGTGCCACGGGATACCCTTCTTTAGCTGTGATAATCCACATCCTTGCTGCATCCTCAATCGGATCCTGCGCGCGGGAAATAAAATCAAATGACTGCGCGTGCCGCCGATTCAGTTCTTGAGATACAATCGTATCAGCCAACTCGACCATGCTCGCGCAAACATCCTCTTTCAGTGACAACGCTGCGAGTCCAAATTGAAGGAACGCTGTTCCACTGTCTGTCTTGTTTAGTGTGTCGCTCGGAACAAAGGCAGACACAAATTGCAAATCTCGGAACAATGTCTTGGGTTGCAATTCTTTCAAAATGCTCTTGATTGCCGTAATGATACGGCTCTCGGATGTGTTCAAAAGATCGTATGATGGGTGAGAGTCGAAGTCGACAGATTCTAGCACCGGGGATGTTGGTGTTCGAAGAAGTTCTTCTTGGCATAACGCCTCGGCTGTGAAGCTGCGGCGGTTGGATTTGAGTCTTTCCGTAGACATACCCTGAGATCGCGACGACTGTTGTTTCGGTGTCGGTGACACATCGCCGACTCTTTCTAGAGATGCTACTATCAACGCCCTCAAGTCCCTCAATGCCCCAAGTTTCACATAAGGGTTGGCATTGCGCGAGAACACATCTAGCAGCTGGGAAAACGCAGATTTGTAACTGAAGGCCGGCTGCTCGCTTGCTGGTTGCCCACAAAATGAATTTCCGAACGGAACTTCAGTGACGGGCTTGCAAGGTTGGTGAATACCCATGAGGACTGGGTCAGCTGAATGGCTCCTGCGATGGTGGGAAAGCTGAGATGTGCCAGAAGCCAGTCTGCCCCTACGACGATGCATTGCGTCGTCAGATTCAGCCAAGAATTTCTGGATCCTGGCTTGCTTGTCCATCTGTCGCTGCACTCGTGTCTGATTGAGAAAGTTGATAAACCATGCGTCAGTCTCGCTACCACAGCTCCATACAGGAGACCCCAAGTCACTTAGTAAGAGACTGGTCAAAGTCTGTCTGAGGTCATCCAGGAAAGCTGTTTTCCCTTGAATAGCACGTTCGGTGCGACGAGGCACTGGTGCATCACTGAACATTGACGGAGGCCGAGACTGAAAACTAGAAGCGCTAGCAGCGGATTGTGTCTGTGTTTGAAACGGTGACCAAAATGTGGTATAAGATTCAGTTGTAGAGCTGGATGTTGCTCTGCCGTAAGAACCACCGGACGAGGAGACAGTGTCCAATTCGAGGTTCCTCGAATACTTCCACTTTTCAGAGGACAAGCTCTGGTGTGATGACTTCCGCAGTAATGGTGGTAGCTCCGTGGGTCGTAGTGATTCTGCGCCTCGTAAGCCTGGGCTTGCGTATGGCATGTTGGACAATGCATCTTCACTACTGATACTCGAAGGACGCGCTCCAGGTGTTGCAGGAATACCCGGAATGGTCCTACTGCTAGGACCTTCAAATTTGGCACGCTCTCTGGAATAGCTCACTCGCCCAGAGAACGGGCGTTTCTGCCATTGAGTCACCCACTAGTTTATTGATGCTTGATTTGACCTCATAGCAGAAACGGTGAATTCGCTCTTCTCCACGGCAGAAATTGTCAATTCCATGATGCGAAATCCACTTCCGTGTAAGCTCGACCTGTTCATCGCTTAATTTATTAGGGCCACCTTGACTGGTCGTGGCTTTCATAACGTTCATAACGTGTACTTCTGGCTTCTGAAGTAGGCCCCACCAAGATACCTCGATCCATTGCGGGAACGGTAGTCATTGGCACTGCCTCGATGTAGTGTTGGGTATACCATAGTCTTCAACGCTAGAGCGACATGCTTGGCGTCTTCGTACCGCATAGAGTTCTTGACATCAGTCATATACCACATTTTGTTTCTTAGCTTGGTCATACGAGCGACACTATTCCTGCTTGACTCCCTTAGTTGTTCGACAAAAGGGCTCAATGCGAAAAGACTCTCTTCACTGTCCTGTATCACTGTGTTACACCGAAGGAGGGATTCGTTCGATGATTCAAGCATGGAAAGCAAGATCCAAGAGTCACTTCGCGGTAGCTTCGCCAATTTTGAGATACTTTGCCTTAGATGATTTGATGCAGTCCACCAGTAGTGGGCGCCAAGGAAATCCGAACGACTCTCGCAAACTGACCGTGCAGTGTCAAATCTCTCTTCTAATGAATGGTCTTTGTTAGCACGGAAAGTACGGAGACCTCTGGATTGGCTGGGGTTTTCAAAATTATTAGCCAGCTTTTTATAGCGGTATGGAGTGCTTCATAATCCTCCTCGGGTTGCACTGTCCCAGAGTGATGACCACTGTCAGATAGGCCGTCGAACATGCCGTCAGAGTGGTTCCCACTAGTAGAGTCCCAAGTCAAGGTTTTGCCGTCTGTAGAAACAGTCAACAGAGTCCAGTCTTCTGTGGATGGATGGTCCAGAACAGGATGATCTTCCGTTTCCCCAATGTCAGATAACTCGAACCGGATGACATCTGCGCATCGATGGTAGCCCGCTCGCAGAGTTCTCTCCGATTTGGTTGGTTGCCGATACTTTGGCCTCTCCAGTACTGTCTCAATCCTACCAGACCAGTGGGCAGGCAGAGCTCCTCGCCTGGGACCACTATGTTGCGCATAGCTCAAAACCGGGTGCGGAGAATTGGATGAGAGAGAGCCAGCTGGACTGTTAACGGACTTTGGAAATAACGCGTTCAAAAGTGTAACAACATCCGAGGCGCACAGCATGAGAAAGCTAGTTGATTGATTTTCAACTCCCACGGTACTGCTGTCTGGCGGAGGAGAAGAAAATAGGCATCTCCTAAGCATGCTGTCGACGTGTTTTCTCACCTGTGAGTTGACAGTTGAAAATTGCGGCCTGAGAAGCGTCAGTTATTGGAAAGAATAAATAGAAAAACGAACCCGGTAGGAGAACAACAAAAATGAAGGCGTACACAGAATGCAAAACTCGATAGAACTGGGATTGAGCGCGCAGAGCTATCTGACTCAGAAGTTTCTCTCGGGCCTCTTTACTAATGTGGAAGTCAAGCAACAAGCCCTGACCCTGTTGAATGTTGTCAGCACACTTCGATAAGATTTGTTCCTTTCTCTTTTCCTACCTCTGGAAAAGTCAAAGCATAATAAAGGTATTTAGAAAAGAACCACTGAACAAAAATGAATTCCAGAAAGCGATCCGGGTCTCAGAATCGGGAAGTTTATTCAAAACAGCATTGCAAAAATCCAGGGCCGCGGATGGAAGACCAGAGTCGGTATCATCAAGAACTTCAAACAGAGTTTGAACTGCAGAGTCAAAAATTCTTCAGCGGCATCGGTTCGCAGAGGATCCGGAGGCTCAGTACCAAGGGAATGGGCTACGGGCTTTCAATATTCTCCAGGAGAAATGCGCCTTTCTGCAAGACGTCCATAAGGTAAAGTTCAATTTTCTGGCGGGCCTGCCAATCGCTGGTAGTAGACCAGTAGGACAAGACTTGGCCAACGAAATTTGAATATTTACTATCTCCAGTTGATAGCAGCTTTGCACACGTGGAAGACCAGACATCCAGGCGTAGTTCAGATTCTCCGGGAAGCCAATCCAAGGAACAGCAAAAACATTGAAAAGAAGCGCAGAGAGCGGATCAGACCGTTCAAGGGCCCAGGCATGATCCTTGAATGGTATGGGATTGGCATTAGCGCGTTTAGCGAAGGAGGCAGAATTGCGGGAGCGTGCAGAATGAGATGAAATTGTATCCCCGTAAGCAGAGAAACCAACCGGCGTAGTCAGCGCAGAGAGTTGGGATGGAAGTAGACCGGTGATACAATCCACTAGAAACTGGGGATCTGTTCTAACCAATGTTAAGATTTCCAGGAGATCCTTCCTACTTTGGGAACTAAGTTGATGCATAAAACTGACGGAACGAGACCTCTGGGAATGTAAAGAAGAAAAGACGGGATCCTCCGATAACAGTTGTTGTTGATGGGAAGAACGGCGGGGACCAAGTTCACAGGACTCTTGTATATCATGGATCGTATTATATATTGCCACAAACCCAGGTTTATCTTCATGTTTGAAAGCGTCGACTAGGCCACGCTGCACGGTAGCTCCCGTTCTCAAAAGCCTCGAGGACAGACATATTGAAACCTTGGTTGAAAACAGGCGATGTTCCAAAACTTGTTTTTCAACCTCCGCTTGCTGGCAGCGTCGGTATTGGGTTGAAAATTGCTCGAATGAAACCGTGGGTTCCGAGGACGGGGCTCCGGGGTCACGGCCAAGGAGGGTATTTGGGTAACAGGAAGTATCTGGTTTTGACCCTTGGAGTCCGAAATGGTGCGAGTGTCTGGATGAACGACGGGCGGTTCAGGACCAGACTCACTTACAATGGCAGGCTTTTCCTCCGGCATTGGGCCAGGGTCTCCAGCAGGAATGCGCATGGTAGGCGCTGGTGGTAATTCGGAAGGAGAGCATTCTGCCTCACTCAAATCAAGTGAAGACGCACATTCTATTAAAATGCAACGGGGATGGAGGTAGAGCTGGAAATAATGTTAGTGAAGAGTGAATGTTTTAAAAGCCAGGTATCGCGATGCGATTAGCTGTTGCGACAAAAGACCTTGTCAAATTGTCCACCACCGCACAAGAACAGCGTATGGAAATTTGGAGATCCAACAAGATAGAAAGGGGAAAGAAGTGCACATACGGATTGTGTATTCCAGACCCAGAGGTGGAGAATAGGCATGTTGGGCATCGATCATCTTGCCATGGGCGACCTCCTGGCGCCTTCCCGAGACGGATGCGCAAAATGCCCGCGGCGAGCAACGAGTCAATGATTTTCTATCGCATTATTTATTGCTGCCCCAGCGAAAACAACAGTAAACAATGAAAACGAGCTCGTCAAGAGGCTATCGCCTTGTTTAACTTCGGTTTTATTTTTCCTTTAGACACTTGTGACTTCAGAGAAGAGAAGAGGAAGAGTCAGTCGATCGTGGCGGCGGGGGCAAGTCAGTGTAAATGGGCTACCTTGCTCGCCTGGGTTTAGCTTGATATGTTAGGCCAAGTAGCGTCGAGTAAAAACGAAGGACTAAGGCGGTAATTATTATTGTTAGTTATTAGACTCGCAGTTCTGAGGAGGTTGGTGATTGACTACCGTATCACGGCCAAAGCTTATAGGCCGATCGCGTATGGTTTGGCGATGAGAGAGAGGATAGGTACACAAGACAATCAAAGATGGCGGATGAGATGGCGGATGGCGGCAGGCAAGTGAGGGGAGGGACAGCGCACTTGGAAGCCAGTAAAGTAATAAGTGGCGCGAGTCAAGAAGTCGGCGTTCTGCAAGGCCCGAAGATGATTTGCAGAGGGCGAGACCAGTTGTCTCGACAGCAAGGAGGATGATCGCAGGACGTATGCAAGTGGGTGGAGGATTGATTGATTGATTGTATTGCGAAGTTTCAATATTAGACAGAGAGATCACGGGAAATGGAAGGAGGAAGGAGGTCACAGGGTCGCTCCTCCTTCCTCAGCTCCAGCTGAGCATGTCCCTTCCATCTTTGCGTATAACTAACTGCATCCTCCAACTTCTACGCAACAACAACTACCTAGGTAATTGGCCCATATTAAAATCCAATCAGCACACGAAACAAACTGCATACATACATACCGCATCCACTGCATCGAGCAGCGTTGTCCAAGTTCCACTGCCACGTCTTCCTTTTCTTCTAACTTGCTAACTAACTTGTTAATACTATTGACCACGCAGTCGCAGCGGCAAAGCGCGTACCGACTCCCTAGCAGAGGGCAATGGAATTGGTTGTATGGAAACGAGATAAATCCACAAAGCGGGGTATGTGTTGGCAGTGCATATCAGAAATGCTGGACCATCGATGCGCTGGCCTGGCTAAACTATTACTAGTAAGCGCGAAGCGCTGTATGGCTCATCTTCAGATTTCGACTTGTCCATACATATTACATAATTGCTACGGAGTACGTACACATTGTTATTTTGTTGGAAATCCTGGTGTAACTGATGTTGAGAATAGTATATATATAATGCAATGTTATAGTTACATATTATATAACTAACATGAGCAATGAGAATAGGCATTATCCGGTGGTCAGGGCAGAGCTGGCACGACATCCCAGGGTACACTGCCAGCTAATCAGGAGCGAATGAAATCCACCTCATCACCAGATTCTAGTACGAGTCTTGGACACGGCCAGCTGAAAACGTGGAGACTCCTGGTGGTTAAATCAGCGAGTGTGGTGCCACTGGTTCATGCCATGTTTCCTATTCCTACTTCTATTCTTATTCCCAATCCTAAGTTTTCAGAGATTTAATAGGCCTGAGTTATGCATTGCGAGTGCCACCACGACATGTTTGTGTTCATACTAGTTTCTTCTGTGACGTCTTCCAGCAACCCTTGACGTCCACACCTTCGCTAGTGGCAATTGAACACGTAGCATACGAATACTAGCCATATTGCCAGGTATCTCGTACACGGCAGTAGCCGGATTGGCGGGTTGCCACGTTTCCAGGAACCAGCCACATCCCCGGAATAAGGGCAGCCAGCTGTAGCTCATAGAAAAGACCAACCTTGTTGGCGATCTGGATGTCCGGCGTCCGCCAATCACACCTATCTGTGGCTGATGATGTTGTCGTATCCAATCTGTGCACAACTGCGCCTCTTTGCACTCTAGATCGATACACACAGCGAAACCTCAACGAATTCGTGTCATTTCCTTCACAAAAGAATGGACAAATCATTTGCAAGTCCATCTCTTGTCCGCTTCTTTCTGACCAACGCGAACGGCGACGGCATTCACGGTATCTTTAAGAGTGTCTTTCGAAATCCTGGGGAAGCTATATTCACGACAGAGAAAGGAATTAGCAAGTACCATTCTAGGAGGGCGGGCCACTCCTGTTCAAAACATACCGCTTCTTGAGAACCTCGATCAAGCCAGCCTTGGTCAAATCACAGCCCTCAACAGTTTGCTTGAATTCCGCCATATGCTCTGGCGGAAAGGGTTTTCCTTTCGCAGCTACAACAGGGCGCGATGGTGGGGCAAGTGGTAATTGCGTTTGGCTCGATGCGTTCGTAGAATAAGCGTGAAGAGCAGATCTGGGAGGAAGCTGTTCCACTGCTTTAGGCTTCGGCCAGTAAGCCGCCGAAAAGGGATCAATAGGGAACTGAATAGTATCTGCAAGTTTCGGATTAGACAACGCATCTTTCTGTCTGTGCAATTCATCGATGTCTATACGTACCTGACAAAGCCTCGATGCGGTAGACCTCCATGTCGGGTTCGATTTTTCCCTCGTCATGCCATTTGATTCCCGTACAGACAGGTTCTAAGTCACCAACAATGAGACGTCTTCTACCATCTATTTGTTCCTCCTCATCGTCAAGAAATCCATCCATGTCATCATCACCGTCATCGCTAACATCTTCTTCGCCCTCCGAGTCGAGGTCTTCGCCTTCCTCGGGCTCTTCCCATTCAGCCTCTGAGTCGTAGTCATAATTAAGTTCAGGTATTAGTCGGGAATATGGAGCACGGCAGATCTTATGGGCTTGGTTGTGAGACAGAGGCTTGGTAAATGTTCCATAGTATGGCGGCCGAACGTCTTCTCCAAATTTGAGGCTTTTCATAGTCACTTTTTTCAGTTCATCTCTTAGAAAAGTCACAGTATTCGGTGCAGCAAGGTGGATATCGTTGCTCTCGTTCTGGGCACTGCTGAAGATGGCCCGGACTGACTTAATATTGCGTCCAATCCGGCGTCGGTATGGGATCATATCAAATAATTCCGACCCACGGTATGCAGGAGGTGTGGTAGGTTGTTTGAGAAAAGCATCAAGTTTCTGAGCAATGTGGTCCAATGCCTCGTTGTCGCGCTGAAACTGGTGGGGAGGTGAAAGTGTCGTATTGCTCTGGAGAAAGAAGGCTGGGAATTCTTTGCGGTAATCAGACAGCGATGCTTCCCGAGCTTTTCTGGTGACGATGGTTTTGTTATTTCTTGGGAAGATCCTTTTGGGGAGACGAGAGTCCTGGATTAGTCGGTTTTGCAGTGCCGGCACTTGGTTTTGCGAAGAACGCATTCAATTTCATTTGAGACTACACATAAAGGTCAGAATACGCATGTCAACACTTACTTCGGATAGGAATATGAAAAGAAAACTCACCCGTTCCTTTTTCTCTTTTTCTTCCTCTTTTTGTCGCTTCTCCGCTTCCCTGGCTTGTTTTTCCTCTTCTTTTAGTTTCTTTTTCTCCTCCCTCGCCTTACGCTCCTCCTCGCGCTCCGCCTCGCGCCTCTTTCTTTCTTCTTCTCTGGCTTGCTTTTCGGCCTCCTTCTTTGCCTTCTCTTCCAGTTTTAGGCGTTCTTTTTCCTCCTTCTCCAATCTTTTTGCCTCTTTACTTGTTGGAGGCAATTGGTGTTTCGTGCTAGAGGGGAACGCGCTGACTTGGGCAGCAGGAGGGGGCGATTGGTGCTGTTGATTATGGCCAGTAGGGTTAGTTGCTGCAGAATTGAAGGGAGCTTTATTCATCGATGACACATCGGCGTTGGAAACGAAAGGAGAACTATCAGACTGAGGGGTGGAAACTATGCCGGTCGAGGAAGGGTTGTCGATCTCCATTTTCTGTGGCTCATATAGTGAAGGATCTCGATTTTCTCGATTTTCTAGGCCAGCGCTGTCGTCATCGCGCTTCTGCAACTTGCTTGCCTCGGGCTTTGTAGAACATTGTGGTCTTCTACCTCACTCAAGGTTCGTTTCCGGAAGAAGAGGGGTGGCTGATACCGAGGACGGCGTAGGTGAGAACGGCGATGTACTAGTGGCAGCTGTGGCAGTCGGTTTGAATTCAACTGAGACTTCCATGATGTGAACGGGCCGTTCACTGGAGGACGGACAGGCAAAGGAATCCAAGCGGTATCGACGCCAGGGGTTGCTCTCTGATGTCGAGGTGGGCGGTGGTCATAGGATGCTGAATGGTCTCGTAGCGATCAGGAAATAGCAAGAGAGAAATGGAAGAGTGAAGTTCACTTGAAGTCGGTGTCAGATGTCAGTGAACACTGGAGAGTGAAAGTCCAACGTCAAGTCCAAGAAGGGAGTTCCTTCCGCCGTTGCTTAATTAAACGCGTTAAGTTAATTGAACTGGCGCGACGCGTTGCCGTTAGTAATCAATCACGTGATATAGCTTGGCATCGCTTTCCTCAAGATCTGAACGGTGAACACTGAATGCACAGTTAACTAATTGATAATTACACTACTTACAAAAGCCATTGCTGTGGTTCTGGGGACAGCTCTTCCTTCGAGCGCTGTCGTTCACGTTGGCAGATACAGAGCAGAAATCAAGTGCATGTATTTGACTGGCCAGAACCAACATCAGGATAGAGATATGTAACTATCACCGGATTACTATTAGGTAGGAAGTTGATCCAAGGCAAAAAGATGAATACATGAAATAGTCAAGAGAAAGAAAACACATCCCTGCAATTAAAACAAGTACAAAGCACCCTGTAATATATCGAACAACTATCGCCAACCGGCCATGCAATAACCCAAATAGGAATATATCCTAACCAACGCAAGAATTGAGAACAAAAGTATCTCAAAAAAGGGTATCCGATTAAAACTTTTCTTCGGAGCCAAAAAAAGGAAAAAAATATTTTAAAAATGAAATAAAAGGGTTTCAATCGTCTTCATCCGGGTTGGCGACGAATAATCTCACACCAGTCAAACTCGTCGTCCGGTCGTCGACACTACCGCGACGTCGAAGATCGTCCGCCTTCTTCACTTTCTGCATGGCAGTAGGAGCGGCAGCCGGGGCACCCATTTCACCGATATTGCCAAAATCGTGTTCGTCGTGTGAGTCTTGGTCGTCTGTTGTAAGGTCTTTCAGCGAGGACGTTAGACTGTCGTGTGCGCTATCGAGATTCTGACCGGCGCCAGAAACAGGCGCTGCTGTAGCAGCGGCAGCGGCAGCGGTTTCGGCAACCTCAGGGATATCGGCCTGTTCGTTTGGAGGCGTCTTGCCCTGCGGACGCTGGTAACCGCTCGGGTAGCGCTGCATGCTCCCCAGAGAACTTCTGGCACTTCCAGTGCGACGATGGTACGGGTTACCCTCGCTGGAATGGTCATCTCCGTCGTCGTCGCCAATTTCGTTTGCAATGAGTCGTACCGGAACCGTAGCACCGATCAGCGTAGACGGCGAGAAGCTGGGACTGGCCTTGCCACTGTGCCGAATCTTGCCGCTGGCAAAAGTGTTGGAGCGCCCCGAGGAACCGTGCAATTCGAGATAGGCGCGTTGCTTCGCGGCTCGCTTCTGAGCTTGGAGGCGGGGATCCTCGGGCTGCGCGCGGTCGCACCAGACGGTGCCCTTCTGGCGTCTCATCAGAGCCACATAGCTCAGCGGGGCGTTTGTCGAGCGCGAGGAGGCGCTGCGGTGAATATCCGAGGAAGCGGTCGACATGGTATTGGTGACGCCGCGGTTTCCGCCAGTTGAAGTCGTCGACGTTGTCGCATTCGAGAGGGTACGGGTGGGGAAAGGAACCTGAGCAGCGTGGTGGTGCTGCTGCTGATGCTGCGCTTGGCGGTGGAAGGCGTGCGGGTAGTGGTGGTGTTGGTGTTGGTGACTGTCGCTATTGCGACCGTACTGGGCGTTGCGCTGGTGAGGCTGGCTTTGGACGTAGGCCGACTGGTCGTAATTGGGGCCAGTCGCTGTGGTGCCAGAGGTGGTGGTTGAGGTTGCTGCGGACTGGAAGCCTCAGACGGTTGAAATTGCAGGCCCGCGTGGTGAGAGCCCCTACGGGTCTGCGCGGCACCTGGTACATGCGATAGTCCGCCATGTTATTGCTCTGCATCTGCACTCTGGCCGCCATTCCTCTCTCTCTCTTCCTTGACTCTGTCACGCAGATCTTGCAAGAGGATAGTTAAGTACGGTTAGGTTTTTCCAGCGGGCAAGAAAGCAGGGCACGCCCCGGTGGTTCCGGCAGTCACGGTGGGGACAGGATCAAGACGTAGGTGATAGTTATACAACAGCAGTCGATGATGATGCTATACCCTTGAAACAGCAACAATAACAATAACAATAAGACACGGAGAGGGCGGCTCAGGAAGAAAGAACAATGTTCCAACTTGCCATGAGATGACGAATGATTAGTCAGGGGCCGGGTGACAGTGACACTGCACTGCGAGCTAATCAGACGTACCGAGACGCACCACGCCGGGTGCGATGAAACGACGAAAGGGATTGTTATGGATAGTCGTATCGTTGTTATTTATTGCTGCTGTTGCGGTTGTTGCTGTTGCTGTCGTCCGGGCTGAGACTGGGATGCTGCCCAGTTTTGGCGCGATCCAGCGGCATGCCGTTTATGGATGCACGAGTCAGCCTACGACCAATACAAGCTTGACTATATAAAATAAAATACCGACTCTGTAATAAATAAATATAAGACTATCGATTTTAAATGACGCTGCTCGTGCCTGACTATCTCGCGCCCGGCCATCGGCCAATGATCAGTGCGCAATAACCGCCGACTGACTTGGGGAGAACACATTGATAGGCAGATGTCTGAAAGAAATGTCAAAATACGGTATCAATATCGGTCTATGAATCATCATCAACAAATAAGTTAACTAACTAGTCAACTAATAAATTTTTAACTGCACCACAATTACTGTTGCACTCGGACCCCGCTGAAACGAGTCGATGTTACCGAAGCATGCTTAACTAGCAGTACGTCGTTGGAAGGCGACTGGCGTATCATGTCTATTCCACTATACACACAGATCGACTCACAACTTGCTGAGTCGAGACGTCGAAACCAGGCCTCCATCTTGCTCGTCGAACTCTGTCCCCTGGTCCATCCAAACCATTCCTTCAGCCTGCCTTCACCACTGGCACCAGCTTCCTCCGACGCAACTGGCTTGCCCGGCGTACTGACCAGGCCAACAGGGAGTCTCTGTTCATACCCTTGTTCTTCCAGCTCAGCCTGTTCCAAGACAGCAGTAGCACAAGCATCGTTGCCATCAAAGACTGTCTCCCATTCCGAGCGTGTTCTTTCCTTGAATCTCTGCGTAAACATCTGCCTAATAGCAGGCCAATTTCTCTTGTCTTCTCGACCGGGACATCTCTCTCCTCAAACCCTAACCCTTTCAACAGCACCGCATAAAACTGCGGTTCGAGCGCACCAACCGCAAAGTATTTCCCCTTGTCCTTGGTCTCATAGGTATCGTACCAGGGCACCCACCATCCAACATATTCATGCCCCTCGGCGCATCCCACAACGGCGTACTGCGAGCCACTCTCAGCATAGTTGCCAAATACGCCGACCCATCCACCATATTGGCCTCGACTACTTGGCCTTTACCCGTTACTTGTCGCGAGATGAGGGCGAGGAGTATTCCTATAAAACACATGGCCCCGCCACCGGCAAAATCCCCAGGATATTACCAGGCGCGTAGGGCGTATCGCCGCTACTCCCAGCATAGACAAGACACCTGACACTGCGATGTAGTTGATATCATGGCCAGCCATGTCCTTGTACTTGCCGTCACGGCGAAAACCGGTCATGCGAGCGACGATGAGGCGCGGGTTGCGTTTGAGTAGCACGTCGGTAGGTGAGAGACCGAGACGCTCGAGCACCCCTGGCCGGAAAGGGTCAATGAGGACATTGGCTTTGAGCAGGATGGACAGAAGGAGATCTCGAGACCGCGGGTTCTTCAGGTCGATGGAGATCGAGGACTTGTGGCGGGTCAGACCAGGCGCCTCAACGGTATTTGTCCTGCTGGGTGCACGGTCGATGCAGAGCACAGAGGCGCCGTAGTCAGCAAGAAGAAGGCCAGCAAAGGGGCCTAGCAAGCAAACGGCAGAATACGCAGTAAGTCATCTATTGTTTGACTGGACATAGAAACGGTGGAGCTATTGCGCACCAGGTGCTAGGCCAGCCAGCTCAACGACTTTGACGCCGTTCAATGGATGGGTTGTCCACATGCTTGCAGTTCGTTGGAATTCATCAATGAATATACATAAGAATCAGTCAATCACCAGTCTAATATATCACGTCGGTATTGGTGTTGAAGCGTTTGCAACATCAGAACATAAAAGACCGCGACCTTGAGCATTTTCACAAATGCTGTGCTCAATGCATTTTCTGCGTAATAGACTGGCCTGCATGAACTGCGGCCAGAAGAGGGAAAGGCAATATAATAATAAATATATAACTAGATTGAAAGCAGCAGAGCTTACTGCTAGTTACTGGTTTGGCTGTAGCACTTCAGTAGTTAAGCCGCGGCCCGTGGCAGGCGCCCACTTCAAGGTGTCCGGCGGTTAGTAGGGCCGAGGGGCATAGACTGTCGTACACGCACGGCCTCCTTTTATGTTCACAACAATTACTTCTTCCTCTCAAAATCCAGCATATATTTCAACTCCCAACTTTGAACCAGCCATGTCAAGCTTGCAAGCGCCTCCCACCGGTTCGCTTCTTAACAAAGCCGCAATCATCACGGGCGCATCTCGCGGCATTGGGGCTGCGATCGCCCTTGAGCTTGCGAGATGTGGTGCTCACATTGCGATAATCTATCGCTCCGAAGCAAGTAT
Source organism: Talaromyces trachyspermus (assembly GCA_020137715.1). Lineage (NCBI taxonomy): Eukaryota > Fungi > Ascomycota > Eurotiomycetes > Eurotiales > Trichocomaceae > Talaromyces > Talaromyces trachyspermus. Next base: position 5,203,624 of record JACGXQ010000015.1, on the reverse strand, counting down.
AAAGAAGGCTGGGGATCTTACTTCAAGGATCCAGGAAATGGGCCGCAAAGCCTGTGCTGCTCGGGTAGACCTTCTCGACGGTCGACAGTGGGCGGAAAATTGTCGAAGCGGCAAGGAGCGGCCTCAAAGTCGACAAAATTGACATCCTCGTCAATAACGCCGGTTCTGAAGCACCGCCTTTGACAGCACTAGAGTTTGATCCTCGTGTTTTCGAAGTGTGAGATTAGTTTCGTCCTGCGGCAAGCCAGCTTGATGATGCTGATGAGCACCTTCCAGGACGATGAATACCAATGTCCGCGCTCCTATGCTATTGATGCAAGCAGTTTTGCCTCATCTCGCAACAAGAGGAGGACGTGTTATCAACATGTCTGGTTTTAACTATCCACAACCATAGCTAGCTATGTAATTTTAACTCGTCTTACAGATCATCAACTTTAGCTCGCCTACCAGCCCCCGCTAACCTGGCCATTTACGCTAGCTCAAAAGCAGCCCTGGAGTGTTTGACTCGTCACTGGGCGTTTGATCTCGCTGCAGAATACAATATGACTGTCAACACTATCTCTATCGGCATCGTTGACACCGATTCGTCTGCACACTACAGCCACGAGGAACGAGTGGAGCTACAGCAGCTACCAAGTGCCGAGAAGAGATTGGGAACCGTTTGAAGATGTAGCCCCGGTAGCAGCATTTCCTGCCAGCGAGCGCGCGAGATGGATCAATGGAGCAACAATCTCTTGCAATGGGGGTCTTTGTTCATGTAGCCATGAAACTTGTCATTCCCGAAGAAAAATAGCGGCTGTGATGCTAGCCATGCCAGCAAGACCTGCCAGGGAAGATGTCATTGTCCCCAACCGTAGCGTGCCAGAATGAGCCCTCCCAAACCGGCCCGATGACACTGCCTCCAGCGAAAGCGCATGTATATAATCCAAAAGCTGGCCCAAACATGCTGCCGTCCGTGGCGTGGCCCACCTCTTCTGCCACGATTGCAGCATGCGCTATCTCCGACATTAGCGGTGCAATGGACATGGTCAGCGCGCATCCAAGGAGGAACAGTAACGCGCAGAAGATGACTTTCTGCGAGAGTGATTCGTGGGTCACGATGCGTAGAAGAGCCAGGAAGGGAACTGCGGCCATTAGGCCAATTGCGGCAGGCCAACGCCGACCCAGTCTGTCAGACACATACCCTGTTCCGCTGCAGTTAGACGGGGCTTTATAAAGGGGCCGTCTGAAAGAACCACTCACCAGCTACCGGCCCCGCCAAGCTGGATGCGAGAAAGGCAAAATCGTGGCACCACCTCCTAACGAGTCCCAATTGAACAAATCGGAAGCCTCGATGGGAAGCGTCTAGAGGGCGGGGAAGTGTCAGCGTTGCAGCAATTCTGACGTGCCGCGGATATAACAGGGAGCATAAAGGTGGGGAAGGGCATACGCTGTCAAACGCAGTGAGGATCACAGCCTGTACGCAGCATCCCCACAGAGCAGCTAGGAAGCTATATGAGGTTATAAAGATGGCGAATGAACGCGGACCAGCCCCTGTTCTTGATGCTGGAGCTGATGTAACATTGGCGGGGACTACAGGCTGGCTAACTGTAACAGTAGGCTGAGGGCCGTGCAGTACAGTCTGTTGCAGCTCTCTCGGTGAGTCACTCGTTGATTGCACCTCCTGGGCGACTTTTCGACCATGATGACGCGCAAGACCAGGTCGAGCCCAATCACGCCGAACGCCATTGCAAACACCGCAGTGTAGCCACTTCGTTCGTACACCAACCCGCCGAGCACTGGGGAGAGAACCATAGCCACACTGGTCGAAATGTTGATATAGCCCATGGCCATGCCGATCTGGCCCTTAGGCACTGTGTCAACGATCAGCGCTGGCACGGCGGTCCTGGATGATCGTCAGAATACTAATGCGTTGTCGTGAGCGGGAAGAAAAGGGAATGACTAGCCCCACGATTGCTGCTGAGCAACCCTGCAGTGCGCGACCAGCAACAAGCAGACCCAAGGACGTCCCTATGCATAATAATACTGTTGACCCCGCGAGGGCCACCAAACCTACGTAAAGAACGGCTTTTCGAGAACGGATACGTTCGGAGTAGTAGCCAAAAACTACTGTGAGAATGCGGGGTTCTAGTTGTCAGCCGTCCAGCCAGTGAAGCATGGATTTTGGAATCAGACGCACAGGAGCACAGCAACTGGCAGGTTCCGAACACTGCTAGGAGAATGGTCGCCCAACGCTGCCCTGAGTTCATCAGCAAGGAATGCCTAGTTAGTGATGGTGCGACATGTAGGATCGTACTAGCATCGCCACTGATCCCTATACGATCAGTGAGCGCGAATGGCAAGACTGGTACTATCTAACACACGGTTATTCAAAGCAAACAACAACAACAAAGGCTGATCCGAAGCTCACAATGCCATAGAGGAACAGATCCTACACGGTGTTAGTTCGGTATATAGAGGAACCTTAGGTAATGGCGTGGTCTTCTTACTCTAAACCATGCCACTGACGCGACGAGAAGTATGAATGCCTTCGAGGATCTGTACGGTAGCAGCCAATGGGTCCATCGCCAATGGAAACCCGACACCACGACGCCAGGCATGTTCATTCTCTAAATCGCGGCTGTGTCGGATGAATATTGTACTAGAAGCGAGAGTTCCAGAGTGTCGATATTCAAGCAGAGACGGACATATCCTTGTTATACCTTGGTACTATAATGCTATTGTCTCTGCTCGCCCCGCAGCCTACCAGCAATTCGATTGGCTATGAATTATTGATTCTTGTTACACAACGTGACAGAAGAAAACAAAGCCATATAAAAAGCATTACCACGAAGCCCCGTCAAGGTGACCCCTTTTAGGTGCCTAACTGGTTAATATTCGACTGAGACAGCGTTATGATCGGTTTCAACTGCATACCCACCGTCTCTTTTGGGTCTGGTATAGCATTTCTACCAAAGCCAAGGGCAATATTCGTGATTTAGCAAGGGTTTAGGCGTGATGACTGCATATGTCGCCCAGACGAGACTGTGTGTCTGCCACATCCCTGTTTGCCCGGTGCAACTTGGAAATTGTGAGGTAGTCCGTGGAAAAACATGGCTGGGAAGTGTCCTTCTAAAGCCCCAGTGAAAAGAGAACAATCTAACCGACAGATACGCATATACAAAATCCCAACTACATGGATGCAAAAGACATTGTCGAATCAGTAATCAAGATGAACAGAAATTTACATAGTGTCCCGCATGGGCTGGACCGCATCGAGCCTTGTATGCTACCCATTTCTGTTCATACCACCAGCAAGCCTCTGCAAGAAGCAGGCTTTTCACAACTGAGCTAGACACATGCTTTGACCGCATTGATTGGATGAAAAGAGAAAATGTAACAAGCGCTGTCTTCTTCAAGGCTATACGTTCCCTAGTCCTCGGTTGCTACACAGGCTTGAGCAATGTCTGCTTCGCCATCATCGAGTCAAGCCTATCTCAGGAGCCGTCCACAGGCACAGTTCATTCTACCCTCTCTTCAGCCAATAGCAATCGATACAGCTTCCACTTTACACAACACTCTTCTGGATATTTGCGGCCAAGCCCATCAAACCATACGGAGAGATTGCTCACCAGATTGGAATACAGAGCTCCAAGCAGTATGCAATACTTTGCTCGTCTTGGGCGAGTCTTTCCTGGTACGGAAATGGACAGGCTATTGGAAACTGTATGTTGGAGCTATATCTGTCTAAACACAAAAGATGTTCTAAATCTTTCTCTTAGTGGGCTCTAGTTATTCATGCCTTCCCCGAACATCCGAATGCACCAGTTAAAATGTCCTTTGCGAGCGATAAAATCTCCCAGCCGCAAGCAGTGAGAATTGCTGAGACCACACGAGCTTTGATTTCTCGACTTACCGAACACCCTATGCAAAGTGTAGGTATAGCCTATAAACCGACGCTGCAGGACATCGACAGCATTTGCCAATGGAATCCGACGCTTGCTGAGAAACATGGGTTAATGGCTCATCAACTTGTGGAACAGCGTATCTCTGTGAGCCCGGAAGCGCAAGCTATCTGCGCGTGGGATGGGAATGCGAGCTATTCCGAGCTAGGACAAATGTCAACCGTGCTGATGACAGCGCTGCAAAGCCACGGTGTATATGGCCATTCCCCAGTAGTGATATGTATGAACAAATCTCAATGGTTCTGCTTGCTGTTCTAAAGGTTGCTATGCTTGCTGTTCTAAAGGCAGGCGGTGTCTGTGTGCCTGTTAGTCCTACGTCTTCTCAGCAGCGCATCGACAGCATCATAGAACTCAGCGAGTCAGAAGTTATTCTTCTCGGCCCCGATACTCGTCCCACCTTTGAAATTGCCGAGTTTGAGTGCGTCTACTCATCGTCGTGCATTTCCATCATGACAAAGAAAAACAGAGATGAGCCTGGTACTTTCCGTCCAGTCACGGTGGAGAGCCCGGCCTTCATCATGTTTACTTCTGGAAGCACTGGCGAACCAGAGGGAGTCATCAAAGACCACGAATCGATCACAATGAGCGTCATTGGACATGGGAAGGCATTTTTAGTAGACTCAAGCAGCCGTGTATTCCAGTTCGCTGCACACATATAGGCAATTAGCATCTACGACTTCCTCTCAACGCTGGCCCACGGGGTTGTATCTGCATTCCGTCGGAAGAAGATAGGATCAACAAACTCGGCCAGGCAATGCAGAAATTTGGTATCACTCACGCAACGCTTGCTCCATCAGTAGTGAGCAGTGTCGTCAGACCCAACCAGGTTCCAACACTGCGCGTTCTGATTTTAGGTGGTGAACCAGTTCTAAGAGCCAATATCGAGGAGTGGAGCGGCTCGACAAGGCTGTTTAGTAATTATGGCACTACGGAGACATTGTGCGCAGCAACTATAGAACTAAACAATGCAAGCTGCAGTTCAACTGCTGGATTACCTACAAGTGTCAATCGATGTTGGATTACCCACCCAGACGATCCGAGCAGACTCATGCCAGCGGGCGGTGTTGGAGAGCTCCTGGTAGAGGGGTTTACCACAGGGTATCTCAAAATGATAGAAGGTCTAAAGAATCGTTCATTGAAGCGCCAGCTTGGTTCCGTGAAGTTTCAAATGTGCCCGGCAACGACCCAGTCTCGGCTCGTTTCTATAGAACTGGAGACCTCGCAAGGTATTTAGATGATGGTGTCATCGAAATTGTAGGCAGAAAAGATGCCCAAGTTAAGATTCGAGGCCAACGCGTCGAACTGGGAGAGGTTGAATATGTTATAAATCGTTGTGTTGGTTAATCAGTGGAAACCGTGGCTGGGTTATTATCAAACAATAAACTAGCCGCCTTCATGCGAATCACTGGCAAAGAAGAAGCTTCGCAACTTTTAGAGGGACTTGACACCCAATTGTCCACTACACTGCCTCGATATATGATTCCGTCAGTCTTCTATGTCATTCCTGATATCCCGAGAACGGCAAGCGGGAAATTGGATCGCAGACAGTTGAAGGCCTGGGTTGACCACGGCGTTCTCGGCGAACCTCTCTACTTTCCTAATGTTCTGCAAACAGAGTTGCGCCGGCCACTCTCAGAAACAGAGATGGTACTTGCACGCTGCTGGATGCGGGTATTGGGCATTGGAACGACATCACTGACTACTGCTGACAATTTCTTCCGCAAGGGGTGACTCAGTTGATGCAATTCAACTCGTTGATACTCTTCGCCGAGAGGGTCTCGAGTTGACTGTGCAGAACATATTTAAGAATCCTACATTGGGCGATATGGCTACCGTTGTACAACCGAAAGAGCGACCTGACGATCACGGGGAGTATATTCCTCGATCACTGCTGCCGAAGGATCAAATACACCACCTCGTTCATAGTATATCCCACAAACACGGTATTCCAACGAGTGCTATTGAAGATATATATCCCTGCACAGCCCTCCAGATAGGTCTTATGACTTTATCTCAGACTCAGCCCGGTGCATACGTAGCACACCATGAGTTTGAGGTGGCAGCTGCTTTGTCAACGCAAGACTTCCAGAGCGCCTGGAGACAGCTCGTCTCTGAAACTCCGACTCTCCGCACGCGAATTGTTGACGTCGACGGCGATAACTTTTATCAAGTTGTTCTCCGGAGCGGCCACGCTGTTACATGTGAAGAGCACGTTGCTCACGCTAAGTCGATTGATGATCCAATATCACATTTGTTAGCTACATTTGGTGACCCACTAGTCCGCAGCACGTTAGTATGCTCCAAGGAGAGCCGTCATTGGATATGGACGATACACCATGCCAACCTATGACGGTTGGTCCGCAGGTCTTGTCCTCCGGCGATTGAACGAGCTATTGTCAACCAGTCCACAGCATTTTGTAACTCGTCCGGGCCCCAAATTTGCATCCTATGTTGCATATCTTCACGGACTTGATTCCTTCTCCTCGGAGAGGTACTGGGATGTCGAGCTGGCAGGGTACGACGGCCAATCTTTCCCCTTCCAAATTCCCAAATCGTATCTCCCTCAGTCGAACTCAACTAAACGACGACATGTGGCCCTACCAGTGGAAGCTACGGGGCTTTACAGCGGCGACTTTTATTAAGGCTGCTTGGGTGATACTCTTATCAACTTATACCGGAGACCGAGACGTTGCTTTTGGAACAACAGTGACTGGACGCTCTGCTCCCGTGGTTGGTGTCATGGACATAGTAGGCCCAACCATTGCCACTGTGCCCGTCCGTATCATGGCAGACACTGATCAGTCAGTTTACGATTTCCTATGCACTGTGCAATGACAAGCCACTGAAATAATACCTCACGAGCATCTTGGTCTGCAACGCATTCGACTGCTGAACGAAGGAGCTGAGCGGGCGTGTGCCTTTCAGAATATACTCATAATTCAGCCCGGCCCCTCAAAAGCAGCGGAAGGAAACCTAAGGGAGATCGCTGTTCACTCTAATAACTATCTTACATATGCGTTAACCATCGAATGCTTCTTAATCCAGAATACTGTGGACATCGTGGCAACATTCGATGAAAGAGTGATAAAACCGTGCGAAATAACCAGGCTACTCAACCAACTTGCCCATATACTCGCCCAATTAGTACAGGTAACTTTGTCAAAAGACGGAAGCCTGCTTCGAGATATCCAAAGCCTATCTGTGGAAGATGTGGCGGACATAGCCGCCTGGAATTGTAATTCGATGAGTAGGATGGATTCCTGTCTTCATCAACTAATTGAACAGCGCGCGCTAGAGTCTCCTTTGTCGGTGGCAGTGGACGCCTGGGACGGCAGCCTGTCTTACCGTGACCTCCTTGAACAGAGCACGGAACTAGCCCAAGAGCTTGCCAAGTACGGAGTCGGTCCGGAAGTCTTTGTCCCTTTATGCTTTCAAAAGTCGAAGTGGGTTGTCGTATCCATGTTGGCTGTGATGAAGGCTGGAGGGGCTTTCGTCTTGCTCGATATCTCTCATCCAGTCGAGCGTCTACAGCACATTGTGCGAAATGTGAACGCCAAAATGGTGTTGTGTAGCCCAGAGCAGATCGACCTTGGTTCCAAACTTGGCCTCCAGGCCATCAATTGTCAGAGCCCAAGTATCAATCTTCATCTGAACCGTCCAGCCCATCTTTCAAATTCCGTCGGTCCTCAGACTGCTCTGTATGCGACCTTCACATCTGGGTCTACTGGCAACCCAAAGGGCATCATCATAGAGCATCGGCAGTGCGCATCCGGCTTCACAGCCCAGATCGAGGCAGGGCTATTTACATCGAAATCTCGAGTATTGCAATTCGCGTCATTCAGCTTCGACAGCGCCATAGAACAGATCCTTGCCACGATATTGGCTGGTGGGTGCGTCTGCATTCCACAGGAAGAGGGTCGCCTGCACAATTTGGCTGAGTTTATCCGCATGTTTCGTGTCAATCTAGCTGACCTAACGCCTTCTGTGGCCGCACTCCTTAACCCTAAGGAGGTGCCCAGCCTAGAAGTGTTAAGACTGAGCGGCGAACCGGTCGGAGCGAGCCTACCTCGGCTGTGGGCCGGTCATGCTCGTGTCGAGAACAGCTACGGGCCCAGTGAATGCTGCGTGACAAGTCTCACCAACCAGGACCTTATCCCGGGTTCGGATAGCTATAACATTGGTCGTGCCATTGGTTGTCAGGTGTGGGTTGTCGATCCAGAGAACCATAGTAAATTAATCGCCATTGGCGCGACTGACGAGTTGGTCATTCAGGGCCCCATCGTAGCTCGAGGCTATATCGGAGAAGGGGTAAATCCAGTACGGCTTTCTTTGAACGCCCTGCGTGGTTCGAAGATGGCCGGCTCAGTGATCTGGATAATACGGACAGGTGTTACCGGACAGGCGACATGGTTCGTTATGCCACAGATGGCACATTATCTTTCGTTGGGAGAAAGGATAACCAAGTGAAGCTCCGCGGTCAGCGCGTCGAGCTTGAGGAAATCGACCATCAGATAATTCGCCACGGCGAAGTGACCGGTGCGCATGTCTCGATGCCGTCGAAAGGCCCTTGCGCGAATAAATTGGTGGCACTTGTGCAGCACAGCGGCTTTGCTGGCAATCGTGTTCTAGGGTCGTCAAATATGGATCTTCCCGACAAAGCTGACGCCGACATGATTCTGACGTTGGTAAAAGTCTGAAGAAGATGCTCACCTCGTCGCTGCCTCAATTCATGATACCCACAGAGTGGGTGCCCGTCAAAAGTCTTCCATTATCTTCATCAGGAAAGACGGACAGGCGAGCTGCGAAGATGTGGTTGGAAGACATGTCCGATACAATGCTAAATACCATTCGTGCCTTCTCGGATGCGGCCGTTACCTCACCTGTCTATATGACCACGAGGACAACGGTCTTAGAGCTAATCCGCATTATTGCGAATATAGCCGGAGCGCATGGTAGGGAATACAAAATCAATGAAGCAGTCGATTTGACATTGCGAGACGCAGGACTCGATTCCATATCCATCGTCAGCTTATCGAGGGCTCTGAGCCAACATTTCAATGTTACCTTGCCGATAAGTAGTCTTCACTGGGACATGAAAATACAGAGTCTAGCCAACATCATTGATGGTCAGAATTGCGGAGAGGTAGCTGACGGCCCTTTGTTAGATTTTACCTCTGAAATCCACAACCTGCAGGTAGAGTTTGGAATTACAGCGGCGGATGAGATGCAGAGGCCGACCCCCAATGGCTGCCGTTCCATCTTTTGACTGGGGCTACAGGCTACTTAGGCACGCAGATACTGAGAGCATTATTGGAATCTAGTTCCGTGTCACTTATTGTCGTTCTCATTAGGGAATGGGATGTTACAGCGGCCATGGAGCGACTGATTACCGCAGCCAAAGGGCTCGATGGTGGTGCGATGCACACCTATCTAGGATCGAGATTTGGCTCGGAGATTTGAGCAAACCACGTCTCGGACTTTTACCTTTACATGGCAGAGGCTCATGGGAACAGCCGGCAGCGGTCACATCGACACCATTATCCACAACGGTGCTCTCGTCAATTGGTTCGGCAGTTACAAAGCTCTCAAACCGGCAAACACAAACTCAACAGCGCAGCTTCTACAGGCATTGCAAAGTTCATATTCGCTGCAGAGATTGGTTTATGTGTCTGGGGACCTCAATGGGATCCCAACAAAACTCAGGCTGACGATAACAACATACTTAGTGCTCGTCTTAATACAACCAATGGCTACGGCAAGACCAAGCTGACCTCAGAAAAACTTCTTGAGATGGCACGATCCACGCGAATATCAATAATCAAGCCGGGATTTGTCATTGAAACTGAAGTCGAAGGCATCCCTAACACAGATGATTTTATTTGGCGTGTTGTCGCCGGGTGCGTCTCCATTGGGGCATTCAACAGGGATGAAGCAGAGTTGTGGATGTTCGTATGTGGCAGCGATGTCTTCTCCAAGGTTGTACTCAACCACGTTCGTTATCATGGGGTACAAATTCTGTGAAGCTATTATATGGCTTGGCAGTCAAAGACTTTGGGCGGCTGTTTCCGAGGTTACTACCCAAACGCTTCTTCCCTTGCCACATAATGAGTGGCTTTCTAAACTCACAGAGGACGTCAGTAAGGTCGGCACACGGCGTCCGTGTTGGTCAATACTTTACATGGCGCAAGAGTCAACCGTCCTTGGTGCTACAAAACCTATTGACAAGTGTCCTGATCAGAGAACGACAATTGAGACAGTGAAGAGAAATATCCGGTACCTTGTTGATATCGATTATTTCTCCTTCTCCAGCAAGGCATCTACCTCCAATTCAGCCGATGTTTTTCAACGGAATAAAATTTAATCGATGACTTATATATATCTGGAAGGTGGGGAAGAAGAAACTCGGCGCTGAGCTTGTTGATGATTTTGTTTGACCGAGGAAAGATAGAAAGCACCACGTATATCTCCCCGGTCTATTCTTGGTTGAGGCACTTCCGAACGAGTGGCAGAGACTGCTTCTAGATGGACGACGGAGGCCCTGGCAGAGAGCTCTCCAACCACGGGAAGAGGTCAAAATAGGGGAAAGATGGCTAAGGATATAATATTCACTAAGACTTATAGGGAACTATATATATACAGATAATTGTTTGCCTTTGCAGGCATTATCCGCAATACATCCAGAATTTACAATATATGGAAAATATCGATTATTTGATTCATTCAGAGTATCCCTGGCTGCTGAAACCAGCTCCTTGCTTGCAAGTTTATATACATATTATCCTCATAGCCTCCAGCAGAGAGCGCAACTTCACATCATCCCTCAACAACATGGCGGTCAATAAGAATCCTAAGTCAGGAGAAAAAAAGAGCATTCAGAGCAAAACCTGGCCATGGCCCACTTCCATACCCTCCCGTCTCGTATCGTAGTTCACATCGCAACGAGCCCTTCGTCTTCGATGCCAGACCACCAGAAGAACCAGCACAATAAAAGCCGTAATCACGCACGCGACAGATATGACGGCCACGTTTCTTGAGTTTGTGACGGTCGAACACGCGGGTGTAGTAGTAGCAGGAGCAGGGGTGGTAGTAGTAGCAGTAGTAGCAGTAGTAGTAGTGGTGGTGGTTATGAGAGTCGTCTGGTCGGAAACGGCCATGAGTTCTAAATCGAGAATGGGATAAACTATCGTGACAACCAAAAAGGGAGAGGTCAGAATTTCAGTTGCTACAATCTCGAGCAGGAGTTCTAGATACCTACCTACCTAGGCAGCTATAGAATAGAAAAAAGAACCTTTCGAAAATACTGAAGATATAGTTTATATCGCACCGATACCACGCACCAAAACGGGTTTATGTCTGTTCTGATCCATAGGTGCCCTAGGTGTATGTATGTATATAGGTAAAAGTCAAGAAACAGAGGCAAGAGAGGGCGTACACTACCTACACCGCCATATTTATTATATCTATAAAAAAGGGAAAGGATTGTACGACAACCAAGAACATTCCTCAAGTCGCAAATCAGATCTTAAGGCAAAAAGCACAAAGTGTAACCCAATGTAATCATCCTTGTGGCACGTAGAACAAACAACAAACAGCATGTTTACTATAAAAGAAACCAAAAAGAACAGCCCTGTGTCTCTATCGGAAATAGGGCTGGGCTATTTATTTCAAGGTTACCTAATCACCATCCATCCCTGCCCTCTGCTCTGCCTACATCATAGGCGCCATCTACCTCGGCGCCAAACCGCTCGACACCGCCCACTTTCTCGCCTACCCAGCCAGCGATGTCTTCGGGGATATTTTCCACGTCGTTTTTGACTCTGTCCGCTTCGTACTCGACTTCACCGACCTGTTGTTGTATTAGTAGGTTGTCCTTCGTGTAGTTATATATATGAATATATATATAGTTGTAGATAGATGGATGGGATGGTCATTACCTTTTCGCCAGTCCATGCTGCGGCCGCACCGGCAATGCCGTAGTCCGTCTGTTGCTGATAGGTATCTTCCTGGAAGGTTTCCTGCTGGTAGCTGTCCTGCCGGTAGGTATCTTCCTGAAACGTGTCTTGTTGATAGACGGTATCCTGCTGGTAGCTATCTCGCTGATAGGTATCCTGCTGATAGGTATCCTCCTGGAAGGTGGTTTCCTGCTGATATCCTCCTCCTCCCGCGGCGCCAAAGGCACTTCCCAGCTTCGCTCGCCGGTTTCTTCGTTTATGTACACCCACGTACTCTCCTGCTCGGCCCACTGGGCTATCCAAGGACGAGGGACGGAAGGGGTCCGCCTGCTGCACCGCCGGAATAGTACACCTGTTGGTCTTCGACGACGACTTCTTGGTTCTCGACGTAGTCCATTTTTGAAGGACAAGAAAAGAGAAGATGATGATGATGCTGAAGAAGAGGAGGAAGAGAAACAAAAACAGAACGCTGATGAATATAAATAATAAATAAACAAAAAATACTCTAACAAAATCAGCCCAGATAAAAAATATCACCGTGACAGCTCAGAGGACACACAGCCACCCCTCACTTCACCCCGCCGCGCTGCAAATAGATTAGGGATCATGCAGCAGTTGCGTGCCCTTCCGGGTCAATCCACACCAATCAATCAGCGTGTGCGTGTATAAAATCATATGCTATATTATACAGCGCAGCTCGTGAAACAGGCTGATACCTTCGGTTGCTAGCCGCCATCATCGTGGCTGAATTCATTGGGCAGTAAATTCCCCTCCATCTTCTCATGCAGTAGTACTCGTTGGACCTGCTGACCCGCTCATGTAGCGAACGGTGAACAGTATTCGCAGCAATGATTGGATAAAATAAAGGACGCAGTCGAAATCACGCATATTTGGCGGTTGTTGTGAGGTTGCTCTGTTGATGGTTGTTGTAGGGAGAAGAACGAGTCAGGGCTTAGCCCTAGGGCATTGACCATGTCACGTATCCGTTTATAAGCTCGCCTGTTGATGCCATGCTTAACATTGATGGTTCATTTATTGATATGTTGCATGGATTTAATGAAAGCGAGCCATCAGTGCATATACATACACGTAAACATTACTAGTATCTTATATGTACAAATGATGACTGCTCAAAAGAAAGAGAAAGAGTGTAGAAAGATAAAATTGTACATAATTACCCGCAAACATATCATTTTATACTTAAAATTGTCCAGTCAAATTCCGCCATGATCAAACGAAAAAAAAGTTCAAAGATGAATCGCCTTTTACAGGAGCGCAAAACAGAAATAGCAAGAATCAAGCCGCCGAAGAACAGGCTCAAGTTCGCCCGACCACCAGCTGCAGCCCCAGTGTACGCTGGGCTGACACCCGATTGAGTGTAGCTGGGCGATGTGGGGAATGAAGAGGCGCTTGGACGAACAGTCAAAGTCGCAGGAGCAACGCTGGTGCTGATTGTTGGGTACGGGCCAGCAGGACCAACAGAGGTGTTGACAGAGATCTTGCCGGGAGACAATGACTCAGAGCCAGGGCCTGGGGCAGGGGCAGAGCTAGGAACAGGTCCAGAACCGTTTCCAGGAACCACTGTCTCAGAGCCAGTGCCTGGGGCAGGTGCAGAGCTAGGAGCAGGGCCGGCGCCGTTACCAGGGGCCAATGACTTAGAGCCAGTGCTTGGGATGGCTCCAGAGCCAGGAGCAGGACCAGGACCAGAGCCTGGAAGCGAAGTAGAAGTGGCGCTGACAAAGGGTGGCAGAGTCAACGTCACAGTGGTTGAGCAGGGCCGCACACTGTGCAAACAGCAGTGGTAGTAGACCAGCCAGTGGGCAAAGCAGTGGATGCTTTGCCTGTTTCTTTGCCTGTTGCAGTGCATGGGCAGTACGACTCGGTGTAGGTAATGGTGCTAGTGGCAAGTCCAGTTGGGCAGATATAGACATACGAAGTTGTCACAACCGTAGTAGTCCACTCGGAGCTAGTAGAAGCTGTGGCAGTGGTGACTGGGACAGAAACACCAGAGGTGGTTGAGCCAGAGCCAGAGACAGATCCTAAGCTTGAAGAGCTGCTTCCAGACGCCCAGCCGGTCCGGTAGATGTCTGTGACGCCGTTATCGTTGTACTTCCAACAACAGAGGTAGCTCCAGTCTGGGAAGATGCTGAGACAGTCGTGCCGCTTGCACCAGATGAGGGACCTCCGGGAGAAACAACTCCAGTTGAGGACGTCTGACTGGTGAGGGTAGAAGTGGAGAAGGAAGTGCTGCCTGTACGAGTCGAGCCGATGGCGGAAACAGAAGATGATGGCGAGACAGCGCCGGAAGACGAGCGGCAGGGGCTGGTCGCCGGTTTTGAAGATTGGCTAGCGGACGAGATCAGTGAAGAAGAACCAGTGCTGACCGCGGCTGACGAAGACGACGAGGAACTGGTAGAGGACCGAGTGGAAGAAGATGAAACAGCTGCGCTGGAAGATACGACAGCTGAACTTGATGGAACAACGGATGACGTCGTTGAGGCTGACGAGCTAGAAGAAACAGCAGAAGTAGATGACCGAACAGAAGAGCTGCTTGGGCTTGAGCTTGAGAAACCACGTGGCTTGAAGAAGCTGAGCTGGAGCCAGAGCTGCTGGAAGAGGACGACGAAGCGGAAGCACTTGGGGTGGGTGTCGACTTCGGTGTGGAGACTGAGCTGGAGCTGGAGCTGCTGGAAGAGGAGGATGAAGCAGAAGCGCTGGTGGAGCTGGAGCTGGAGCTGGAACTGGTAGACGAGGATGAAGACGATGAAGAGGAAGAGGAAGAGGAAGATGTCGACGATGCAGACGACGAAGCAGAACTTGGAGGAGGAGTTGGCGTCGCACTAGCAGGTGGGGTGGGAGGTGGCGATGGAACGATGGTTGTAGCAGCATTGACCAGGATTTCTTTGATGTTGTCTGCAAAGGTGTTTCCGTTCGGGCTGGTATTGTTGAGTGAACCGGTGGCTTCCCACAGCATAATACCACCGAATGTCGACGGGTATTTGGTCATGTACTCATCAACCAGAGGAATCACATCCGGATAGTCAATGTAGAATCCAGGTCTAACCTCCGAATCTTCTGCACCCAGGCCAACGAAGAGCTTGGCCTGTGGGTTAGCACTAGCCAGAATAACGTCCACCCAGGCATCGAAGTTGAAGCCACCAGTGCCTTTGACATAGTTGACAGCTGCGCAGTCTTCAGTGTTGTAGAACTGAACCCAGATGTAATCAAAAGGAGCCTCCTGAATGGCGTTGGCGAGATGTGCGTCAGGAACGGAACACATAGGAGCTGCGGAAAGATAGAACTTTTGGATCCAGGGTTATTGGAAGCGTAGCCTTGATAGAGCTGATGGAATTGATTTGCCATCGAGGCATAACCCGCTTACAGTTAGCGCGGTACAGCAAATTGCTGGAGAAACAGGGACAAGTGTACATACCGACATCAGTGCCCCATTCAATATCAAAGTCGAAGCCATCAACGACGACGTCGCCAAAGGGCGAGGGAGACCTTCAGAAACCCAGCCCTCGTCCACAGGACCAAAGGCGCCCCAGAGGAAGTCGGCAAAGGCGAGAGCCGATTCGTCACTGGCAATAACTTGACCACTTGCAGGGTGGCGCCTCCTAGGGAAAGAAAGATTTTCTTTCCCGCAGCCTGACAGATTGGGATGTCTTCCGCGATCTGATGGCAGTTTTGAGCAGACCGGTCTGTACGCCGTTGTGCACGTACACGGATCCGTCGCACTGGTTGCCAAAGTTGGTCGCCGGCCATCCATTGGTGGTCGCATCGGGAAAGACATTCACAAAGCCGATGTTGATAATATCCAGAGACGACTCGGCACAGAAGGTACTTAGACGCGGCTGGTACGCTCCTTGGCCCTAGATTTGGTGGTCAGTATGATTCCACGGATTCGACCAAGGGGCGATGATAGTGACGATGATGGTGAGGATGATGAGGAGACATACGTAATATGTAGAAATCTGGGTAAGACCTGCGAAGGTCACCGCGGAAGTTGCAGACATGATGACTTGACGTCTACAACGAAGGAAAGATTACGTAAAGAATGTACTTCTGGCAGAGCCAGAGAAGGCGAACGAAGGCTTGACGAAAGAAAGGACGCAGACAAACGGTCTGCTAAAGGAGTGTGAGCCTTGAGGCCTTGGAAGGAGAGCGTGACGACTGAGGAGAGGATGGAAGAAGAGAAAGGGAGAGGAGAGAGAGAAAGAGAGAAGGAAGAGAGAGGCTTTTGAGGGTGGACTGACAGCGCCTGCCTAGCTTACCAACATATTACTAGACTAGGTAATTAGGTCGCACCTGCCCTTGCCCGTTACCCACGCTGTGAGAGGCCAAGAGGGAAACCACCCATGCACCCTTAGTCAGTACTAAGAAGCTACTAAGAAGCATGGTCGCTTACGACTTCGCCCATGCCTGTATTCGTAATTATGCCACGAAGTACAAAGTACGAAGATGCACATAACCTGCGTGGTACATGCCTAACTACTGTGATAGAGTAGATACTAGATAGTTAGTAACAGATACTACCGTGGCAGTGTATCACTGTATTGGTATTTTTAATCTTAAACCGTAAGCAGTAGGACGCCATGGCGTTTTTGGTGGATATTTTTAATTTTTATGGCTCATGCCTGACAGGCAGTGACCGCCATTGGTGGGTGGCAACACACGTAGGAGGAGGAGTAGGGCAGCAGAGCCTCAAGCGAACGGACTAATTTTCGCTTGATACTTGGCATTGCTTGCACTACTTTAGACGGTCACAAAACCGGTAATAACGAATGTGTACCGGACGTACCGGATCAGCAGCCCGCCTTCCTGTTCCTGACTCCTGAGCCACGGCCACGTTTATCGATAAACCCGCACCCTGCGACGTCACCATGGCCCATGCATAGCATGATAGTATGATGGGCGATCGGAAGACGCATAGTTATAATACCATCACCGCTCCCACTGGAATATAAGCGACGGTTTTCTCATCGCATGCTCGTACAGACGAAAAGCAGCGACGTTCAGTCAGAGGCAAGGAAGAGGAAATAGGGAGTATCGACGTCGTATATATACGATGAGCGCTCGGCTAAATTGTCCCATTGGGCAAGGTATCTTTGAACGTTACCACGGATTACCCAAACCCAAGATGGGGCTGCTGCTCTCGCAGCCAATCGCAGTGTGCGGTCGGACCGCAATCCATCGAATCAGATCGCATCTCCACTTGCTCGTGCGATGATTGGCTCGGATGCATTTGCCCCTCAAAAGAATTGCTCGATTTGGTCCACGCGAGTCAGATGAGGTAGCATCGCGTATCCAGGAACGCACCTAGGTATGTATCCACGCCGCGGCTTTCTCCGACTCTCCGTACTCCGTACAGGATCCATTTTGAGATTAATCGCAAAGCGATTTCAGCCGCAATCTCACGATGCCATGCCATGCACAAAATTCTTGGCTAATTATGCATTCACTTCTAACTACTTAACTGTAGGCTTACTCGAGGGCTTGCTCGTATAAGCTTGTTCGTACGTAGGCTTACTCGTACATAATTATGCTTGCTCGTATACTTAACTAACTATAAGCTTACTTGCACGTAAGCTTGCTCGTGAACTGTGAACATGCTCATAGAATTAGATCAGGATACATATTTGACCGGAAGCGGATGGAGCAAGGGTTTAACCCTAACTAGCCCTAACCGCGATAACCTCAAATTCCAATGTTTCAAACATGCGAGGACATATACCTACACAACCCGCAGTAAAAGGAAGCAAGACAATGTCGACACAATCCAACCCTGCCTTGCCTCCTATTTCAACTGTTAGGTCAGCATCGGCTCCCTAGATCTCCTGTGTTGTGTCAAACCCATCCTACCGCCCCTAGATAGCTGACCCTTCATTTATAGGTACCTGGGCTTGGGATATTTCCATTCAGCATGTCTTAATCCGTCCGTCCTGCATTGGCTTAAAAGGGCTCCTTCTATTAGACATCTACCCTCAAAAACAAACCACCATCCAGTCCAGCATGACAGGTATTCGCGTCGAGGCCGAACGCGCGCGTCCTCCTTTATAAGTCTGGAATTCACCCGACATTCTTCACCTTTGACCACCAACCCTGTCAATCACCGCCTGAATCAAAGGTTCTAATCTCTTTACATCAATTGTGCCCGCCACTCACTATGCACGATGCATTCTCCGCCCTTTGATCCATCGACCACCGCGCTTTACGCGTGCGCTATCGTCGTTTATAGGACAGATTCCTCGCTCCTCTCCATGTAGTCTTGAATTTTTCTTGCTTCACCAATTATCTGGCTATGCTTGGTGCTCTACATTTTGACCAAGGACAACTATTGATCTGATTTCTTCTGTGCAATGATATGATCCCCAATCGCGATCATTAAGTGGTTTTTCCCGCATACATCGAATCATGTTCGGCCCTACGATGCAATCCACCCGAAAGCACCAGGCGTGCATACGCGCTGTGATCGTTGTCGGTCTTTACCTGATGCTTTTGCTGTCTTTCACTCAGTGCGCCCTCGTCCTCTATCTGTATGGCAGTGCACGCGTTGATGAGGTGGAGACGCCCAGCTTAATTATCGACCTTATAGCAGTATGTGTCTTCATCTTAGTTATATACCTAGGTATAGTCTGCTAATATTTGTAGTCATTCCTATCTGTCCCTTCGTGGTCGTTCACACAATACTCTCCTGGCAGTATCGCAAAGCCCCGGGTTGAACATGCCGCGAAATGCGCTACATATGGCATGCTCGCACCTTCCCGCATTATGGTGGCCATGTGGCTCGCAGCATCTGTTGCAGGCTTGGTTGTTGTCTCAAAGCAAGCTGCCTGTGTACCAGCCTCCCAAGCTCCGCAATTCTGGAAAGCCGGCATGAGCTGTCAGATTCATAGGGCCACAGTCATCCTAAGTATCGTGGCTTTGTAAGTTTTGTGGTCTTTGCTTAACCGCTCTCTAAAGAAAATATAGCTAATTTTACTATCTAGTGTTACTGCATCGGCCTTTTCTTCTGCTTTCAGGTTTGCGAACGTCCTTACGACGCTTCACTGCTTGGCCTGAATCCACCACAACGCCGTCCGCCGCGTGATGGGAGTATCTTTTCAGAATCGAGTTGGGAGAGCGAGACGCTGAAGAATGAGATCTTCTACCTCTGTCGACATCCTGATGCCGGCCCTGGCAATGGAGAGCTGTACTGGTCGCCCAATGACAGCTCCCTCTTCGAAACCCCGTGCGGCCGCCCAGCATCCGGTATCCAGGGCCTGCGCGCATTCGTCCTCAATTACATATCACCACGCATACAAATTCTATAAGACCGACTATTGCTACAACCTCACTCTCGGGTACGTCTCCGAATGATGTGTCTCCAGTGGACGAAACGGCAGCTGCGTCGGCCAGTTTGCGGAGTGATGTCTCCCTGTCGCGAAATCCCTCCATGACATCAACCCTCCAAATGGGCACGGAGGCTGCTTTCACCAGACCTCCAGTGCCAAAGATACCTGATATTCCGGAACTACCACCACAAGCAGCTCAGTCACAGCAACAGCACAAGAGGCAAAATCCTCCGTCTCGTCCCGGAAATTCCTTCCCAAGGATTGGAATCTGCCCGAGCCTCTTTCGGAAGATCCGCAAATCCGCGCTCTTGCATCTCCGCCGTCGTCTCCAGAAATCGCTGAATCAGTGCAGCAAGTGAACAAGAGCGAGAAGAAAGAAGATGGTGATCTGGGATTGCTGCAGCCAACATTGGCAGCACCTCTAGCGCCTCCACGAGCAAACGACTCTGACCGAGCAAGACGACGATCAATGACGGCGCCAGGAAATCCTCCTCCTGTCCTCCCTCCAGTGCCTCTGACGGTTCGCAAGTCACGCACTTCACATCTCAATCCCACACCTCGATCCATCCACCACCCGCACCATCCTAACCACGTATCTCACATCACAGGTCTCAATCAGAGAGCATACAGCAGCAATATCAATAAACGGTCAAAATCGACCCCTCGCGGCCCTCCTTGTCGCCAACTCAGCATGGGTCGAGGTCATTATTATCCACCTCATCATCCTGCCCATTCCCAAACATCATTATCAACCCATAACTCAATTATTCCCAGAGATCATTCGCAGAGACGACAACAACAAAGACACCATACATCAAGTACCTTTCCTCGAAACCCTCACGCCGCAGCAGCCCATCAACAGCATTACCAACAACCCATGAACTATCCTCAACCACGCCATCCCCATCTACTACCCACACAACGACCAACTTACATGCGTCGTTTCCATTCAAATGACGGCCGCGGCTTCGATCCCGCGCGAACTTTACCCCTATCCCGCGCAGCGACGATACCGCAACATTGTATCCGACTACACGACGACCACGCAGTTCCACGTACGGAGGCTCGTCTAGCACTAACCCCAGTAGTACCAGCTCAGGACTTGTACATAACAAAACATGCAGGGTGCTGGCGGCGGAGAAAGAGGAGAAGTTCGCGCTTCCCTGAATCTGGCTGATGGCGGCGTCGCGCTGGAGGCAGATGGAGAAATCGTGGATAAGAAGAATACGTATAGAGGTGCGGAGAGGACGAGTATGTGTGCTGCTTGACAGACACCAAGTATGCCTAGTATAGGAAGATTTTGACTATTCGTTTATATCTGTGTGTTATTCATTATTTATTTCTTGTTGTTATATGCCATGTTTACTACCTAGGTACGGTTTTATATGTATGAAGATAAAAATAAGCAATTCGCCAATTCTTGCGTAGACCAAAACAGAAAGGCAACTACGCCTAATCACAAAGAAAATTCAATGAAGGAATGAAAGAAAACGTTCATCGTCAATAGCCAAACAAACACCCTTCCGAAAGAAGCCCTAACATCATGCCATGCCATATCCCGTAGAACCCGGAGCTCCATCCTAACCCTCCTAAGCACACACGCATGAAATGCAGAAGAAAACAAATGGTATAAAGAAAGAATTATGACCTCACGACATACTTATATCGATATCCCTGCCCAGTCTTCCCATTATGCGGCGCGGCAACAGCAGCAGCAGTAGTAGTAGTAGCATGACCCTTTTTCGAATTATGAGAAGGAGAAGAAGAAGAAGGCGAAAACCTCTGTCCAACCTCTTTCTCCCCAAGCAATCATCAGCGCTTTGCCCATTTTATCCCGCTCCTTGAGCAACAACTCGACCCTCCGCTCCCACTCTCGTTCTCGCTTCTCGATGGCTCGCGCAATCAGTTTGTCCATGTCGGCGGATGCCTCTTCTTTCAGGGCCAGGGTGGATTGTAGCTGTTGGATCTGGGTCTTGAGTGACGAGATCTCGTTTGCTTGCATGCCTGCCGATGACTGCGTGGCGAGGAGCTGGTTGTGGAGCTCGGTTTCGCGCTTTTCAGTCGCTGAGAGCAGGGCTCGGAGATGGCGGATGGTGTCGTTGTAGGATGTGTGGAGGTCTCGGGTTGCGTTCAGGTGAAGTTCACGGAGGGTTTGCGTCTCGGCTTGATGCGCTTCGTTTAGTGCGTTTATGTTTATTTGTTCGGAGGTGTTGGCTGGTGGTGGTTGTAACGAAGACTGTTGCCGTTGTTGTTGTTGTTGTTGTTGTTGTTGTTGTTGTTGTTGTTGCCGTTGTTGTTGTTGTTGTTGTTCTTCCTTTAGAAGATCTATTTCCTCGCGCGCTTTGCTGAGATTGGAATTGAGTTCCTGGATTCGTGCTGACAACCGAGTATTCTCGCCTTCAATCGTTGTAATGAGGCTGCGAGATTCGCCGAGGAGATCCTGGGATCTCTTCCATTCTGTTTCGGCGAGTTGCTTGTCAGCAATGTGCTGTTGGGTTGAGGATTGCGCTTTGTCTAGTTTGGCTCGGAGTTCTTCGATTTCAGTAGAATTTCCTTGATCAGACTCTTTTCTTTTTGGAAAAGCCGTCGGATACTGCTGATAATATCCTTAAATTCTTTCCCTCAATCTCGACAGACAGTTCGCTGGCCATGGTCGACATGGCAGTTTTCTGTGACGCAAGTTCTGACTTCACCCTATTCAACTCCTTCTCCAGCAAAATATTCTTCTCCTCCAGTGGGCTATTTCGCGCCTCCAATGACTCAATTCTGTCTTTCAAAGTATCGTACTGGCGTTGCGTTTCCGCCAGTTCTTCCTCCGCGTCAGTGACCTCCAGTTCCCTTTCGGTGATCTGGGCCTTGAGGTCCTCAATCTCAGTATTCTTCTGGCGCAGTTGCAGCTCGGTGCTGGCAGTCAATTCACGTAGTTTTTGCTACTCTCCTCGAGAGCTTCGTCTCTCTTATTTAACTGATCTCGCGCATCCTCCAGGTCCTTCGCAGCTTCGCGAGCTCCTTTGCATTGTCTTCATCAATTGCAGCTCTCTTCTCGTTCTGCTCATTCAGCAGTTTTAGCTGCTCTCGCAGCACGGATTGTTCGCCCACTTTGGCATTAGCCTCTCTCAGTAGTGTGGATTTGCGCTCTAACTCGTCTCGTAAGGACTCCATCTCCTCGGTAATGGAAGATAGCTTCTTTTCATTTTCGCGAATCTTTTCATCACGTTCACGCCTCTGTTCATTTAAATCTTCAATCTCTTGTATCACGGTTGTGAATGTCCGGCTTTCTTCTAGACCACCACTCTCCTTGCTGTGCTTGGAAGGACTATCCTCTTTCTCAGGAGAATTGGGAAGACTCTCCTCGATATCTTCCAAGCGCGTCTCTTCTCCCTTTCCTGAGCTGGCGTTCTTCCTCCACATCAAATGCGAAGGGGTCGACATGTCGACAGGCGGGCCGAACTCACTCTCCTCAGCCTCTTCGTGGTGATGTTGATGATTATGACTATGATGGCGAGGTCGCGGAGACGGTGAATCCGGAAGCATATCTCCTTCAGCATCTAGGTCATCTGCGTAATTTTTCTGCCTGCCAGCGGCGTAGATCCGTTCAAGTATTTGTCTATGTTGAATGTAAAATCTTCGGGGCCTCCAAACTCAGGCTCGGGATCGTCTTCTTCGTCCACGTCTTGAATATCTTGACGAGCTCCGCCTGCAAACTTATTCCAGTCAACAGTATACTGCGAGAGGCGTTTGTCAAGATCCGTAACGGCAAGTTCGTTTGACACCACTACTCGAGGAGACTCGGCGTTGTCCTTGATCTCCGATTTCCCACCGTCTTCGTCTGCACCCGGACGCGAGTGGGCGGAGGGAGGTGAGGATGGTATGCGAGTAGGACTGTCTAGAGCTGATGCGCCGATGGTATCGTGCGTAGTTGGGAATGGCGACGTGTGGATAGGCATGGTGTTCGGAAATAGGCACTGGCTATGCCTTGAAGAGTGGGATGTTTTGAACGGGAATCAGCGCACAATTGCAATCAGCGGCGCATCTATACTGGCGATACTGGAATTATTTGCGAGCAACTCTCCAGTAATCTATTAATGACTCGGTGGATATAATCTGCAAGTATTGACTGAAGGCTAAGAATTGAGAAGAGAGTCAGCTCAAAGTCAAGATGATGTTTACGCTGCGCCGAATCGGGTTAGTGTGATCGCGTCTGCGGTCTCGACTCACCAGAAACGTCAAAGTTTGACACTTGCTTCATTTTGTAGACACTACACTTCGCCATAGCCAATGCAAAATATTCTAAACAGACAAGCGAGCTGCTTTGGACTCGAAGATGGTTATGTTGATATAACTAACATGATGTGCTGCACATAACTCAGCCTAACAGTGCAGTTTGTCTGCCCCTTACAGTACTGAACAGGACACGAGAGACTACATATTCAAGGCCATGGCATTTCAAATCAACTATATGTCTAGCATCATGCTTATACAAAGACGTCTTCGTACTCCTCACTTGATGGAATGCTGCTTTTTCGCGCTCTTCCTCCCTTTCGACCGGCTTCACGGGCTTGCTTGCTACCCTTGGTGAACGATCCACTCGACGCTCGCCCGCCTTTCGCCGCTATCTCGCGCTGATTCCGTGTTCAAAATGATCAGTCTGGTATTATTTCCACAAGCAAAGACAACAACAACAACAATTCAACACTTGCTAGGAGGGACGATGTCAACGCTTACCTGCTTGACCGGATCCATTTCGTGAAACCCTCCGACGCCCGTAGCTCGACCTCCCTTTTGACCGCCTTTTCTGCCAATCTCTCGGAGTTCGTCTTTCGGACGATTAGCGAAGTTGCCTGGGTTGGGATGCTGGGGATGACAAGTCTGCGGAGTCGTGCTGAAATGCCTCATTTCCGTGCTACCAGGAGCACGGACGCGACTCTTCAGAGACCATGAAGCCGGGGTCTCTACTAGGAGCATGCATTTTCTCCAGTGGAGGAGATATTGTCCGAGATGCTTGTAGGTTTGACGGCTACTATACATAGCTGCAGGAAAGCGATCATGCGTGCGCCGATTCCAGAGGCGTGTGTATGGTATGGTAATAACAAGCTATACTACTATAATGAGGTTTGTAATCCGTAGAATACCAGAAGTGATGCTTATACCCTCCTGCCTGTGGCGTATTTTAGCCATGGCCACCCTGCGGTCATACTGTCATCAGCGGTGTTCTAAGGATGGCTGAGGGGAATTTACCACCTGGACAGGGAGGAGTGTTCTATGTCAGCAAGCGTCTTTACTTGTCCTACTATTTGAAAGAAAAGGAAAGAAAAGGAAGAATTTCAAGGTTATATTCGGCCAGAGAACAATTCATTGCCTTTGTAGTATACATAGTACGTATACCTAGGTATAGGTTAACCTCTCCATCGCGATACCAATTATTTGCCTGCCTTTAATATACCTAGGTACATATCTATATAAATTATAAAGTATACTTACTATCATAAAGAAATTTTTAAGATGCTCGATGCTATGCAGTTCGCGCAATAGATCGCACTAACCAGGTTAGTTAACTAACCAGCCTGGTGCAGCCATAACGGCTTAGTCATGACGCTGGAAGCGAAATTCAGCTCTCCTCTCCTCCTCACCTTCGACCTCCTATAGAAAGAAAAGCCTTAAGTAGTTTAGCAGCCTGACTGAATCTCGCAGACTATACCAAGTGGCTCTCCCAATGCCGCCTTTGGCTCGCGCTGGGGCTCCCAGCCCGCGCCGCATAGTGCTTTATCACCAAACAATCGTGCCTCGTGAGCGTGGCTATGTGCCGATGTTACCTTTGATAGAGAACCATACCGGCACTACGCACATTATACTCGCTGCGTTTCACATCAACGGCCGGCCGGGGACATCACGCTCAATAATGACCCCCGACAGCCCCATTCACGATCCACTGTGGGCGGAGGTGCCCCTGATCCAGCAAACGGGAATGAAGGTCATGGGCATGTTGGGCGGAGCTGCCCCTGGGAGCTTTCAGCGGTTAGATGGGCTACAAGAAGAGTTCGAGGCATACTACGCGCCGTTGCTGGCTATGATTCGCCGGCACGGGCTTGACGGGCTGGATCTAGATGTCGAAGAGGCCATGTCATTGCAGGGCATTGTCAGACTGATAGATCGGCTTAAGGCTGACCTCGGTGACGGCTTTATAATCACTCTAGCCCCCGTCGCGACTGCTCTCGTCGGGTTGGGCAATCTGTCTGGGTTCGATTATCGCGAGCTTGAGCAGAGCAGAGGGCCGAAGATAAGCTGGTATAACGCGCAATTCTACAATGGCTGGGGCCGCGCCCAAGACCCTCGCATATATGCTGCCATCATTGCCAGTGGATGGCCTGCAAGCAAGGTCGTTATGGGTGTGCTGACGAACCCCGGCAATGGCAGCCAGGGATGGGTGTCGTCCGAGGAACTTAGCGCCGTACTTGGGTTTCTGACGGTCCAATTCCCTGATTTCGGAGGTGTGATGGGCTGGGAGTACTTTAATTCTTTGCCTGGAGGGTTGGAACAGCCCTGGCAATGGGCGGCCGAGATGTCGCTCAGTATGGGAATGGAGCGTGTCCTTTCGACAGCTCAGATGGTTGCAGGCATGGGTTCTTTGAGAGCTGGGCTCATGGACTTTTGAACAGTATGCAGAATCAGAATAGAGGACAAGGGTGATGGATGCCATCCGTTTTTATATCCATGGAGATGTCACTGTCAGACTTAGGTATAGCCCGAAGTACAGAGATGTCTTCGGCAGTGATGTCATAGAATCCACCATCATCCCATGCCAGACCTTTCCCTCTCTTCTTCCTCCTTTTCTTTCTTTTTAACAAAATAAAAGAAAAATAAAGATATTCTATCGAGCCCATGACAGCAGCCGTGTCGCGATGAGCTGGCTCACCGTCTTCGCGGCAATCAGCTCCGCGCTGGTCCGGATCGTGAGCTTCATTTTCCTGCGATGGGTAGCTACACCTCTCCTCTTTAGACCCATGGAATCACGAGAAA
Organism: Talaromyces trachyspermus; assembly: GCA_020137715.1. Taxonomy (NCBI): domain Eukaryota; kingdom Fungi; phylum Ascomycota; class Eurotiomycetes; order Eurotiales; family Trichocomaceae; genus Talaromyces; species Talaromyces trachyspermus. The sequence continues at coordinate 5,177,377 of JACGXQ010000015.1, read as the reverse complement.
AGACATTCTGACAGTGTGTATTAAAGATCCCAGGCCACTTGTTTCCTCCTATCATTCTGACGTGCTCGGGAATCTATCTCTCTTCAACCCTGCTGTTGCTTGGGCCGGCCGACGCAGCGCCAGCCGAGGACAGTACACACGACAAAGCAACAAGTGAGCTGCTTATTCATCATCCTCTCTCACTTCTCAAAATACCAACACTGATCCGCTCTAGCTACCGATCAGTTCCGTGCAGGAAAGACAGATGATACGTCCTGGCTGTCCGCCGGCAGAGCACTTCTGACGGGCGTCCCTTCGAAGAAACAAATCCTCTCAACGGCGCTAAACGTCCTGATCAACTTGGCATTGACAGGCTTCACCCTTGACTTTCTACAACGTGCTCGGGTGCTATATCCCGCCGAGGACCTCGCCTTCTCCCGCATTGGCTATGTTTCCCCGACCACCGCGAATCTGCTCGTCAGAGAACCCAACGTCGCAATCTTCCCCGTGACGATCAAGTACCAGGAAGCAGCTCAGTCGGAGCTTGGAGAATGGATTGAAGAGGGCAAGATATACAAGTTTACCAACGAAACCGACTACACTGTCCCGGTGACCTTGAAGAACCTCAAGCCTGCAACTCAATACCATTACGCGCTCTCCAACAACCAAACCGGCACTTTCATTACTGCTCCACGATCAGGGACACAGGCTGCTAACAGGCTGAGTTTCTTGACCTCGAGCTGTATCAAGCCGAATTTCCCATACAATTTTTCACACCCTCTTCGCATTGCTGGTATTGAACAAGTGGCGCATGCGATCAAGGAATTGCCTTCGCTGAGTCGGCCTTCTTTCATGCTCTTTCTCGGAGACTTTATTTATATCGACGTGCCCCTTCGACATGGCTCTTCACTTGAGGAATACCGAAGCGAGTACAGACGTGTCTATTCCTCTCCGAGCTGGCATGAACCCGCGGACGAGCGCCCCATCGATTTACCCTGGATTCATACGCTAGATGATCATGAAATCGAGAATGATTGGGACAAGGGTAACATGACCTCTCCTTATCCTGAGGCAGTCGATCCATACTTGCTGTACCACGTCAGTGTGAATCCCCAATCCCGCCAATGCCCCATGCGACACCGGAGAATACCACCTACTTCTCCTTCATCCAAGGGCCGGTGTCTATCTTCATGCTTGACACCCGCACATACCGCACAACAGCCAATCTTCCCAACTCTACAATCCTCGGACATGCACAACTCAACTCTCCTAACCTTCATAGCACGCCCTGAGCCTGCAGAAGTGAAGTGGAAAATCATCGCATCCAGCGTCCCATTCACCAAGAACTGGCACGTCGGCACGCATGATACATGGGGAGGATTCCTGGACGAGCGCCAGACCGTTTTCGAGGCAATGTGGCGTACTGAGCGAGTCCTCGGCGTTCGCATTGTTCTTCTGAGCGGTGACCGCCATGAATTTGGCGCAACGCGTTTCCGGACCCAGAATATCAGCTGAGCTCCAACGAGCTCGCTGCGGATGCGCCAGAGAAATACGGCATCCATGAGTTTAGCGTCGGCCCTTTGAACATGTTCTACCTCCCATTCGCTCGTATTATCAGACTGATAGCGAGGATATAGTGGTTAAATACGCACCGGAGGGAATATCAAGTTCGGACAAATCGATATTGATCTCTACGACGGAACGGGTGGTGCATCGGACGTCGTCGAAGGTGGCAGCGGCAGTGATAGTAGCAAAGATCCGCATTCGGTGCTCACATATTCATTACATATCGATGATAAGGTTGTCTGGAAGTACCAGTTGTCTATTCCCTTGCATCCCACCGAGGCAGGCACACGCTTGCCGCCTGGTAAAGTGTTGTATGATCAAGCCCCTCTGCGCGGATGGGGGTTGCAAGAGGGCATCGGCTTTGTTGAAGAAAAGGCAAAGGCTTTGTGGGATGATGTTAGGGCGAGGCTTACGCCGTTTCTGTATTGGGAGCGGAAGGAGTTGAGAGTTGATTAGGGCTTTTATATTTGTCGGTGCTATATTGATCCCTATGCAAAGGGCTTTTTCATTGCCAGGATTATAATCAAGACGAGGACCATCTATTTGGAAGTTTGTACAGCTACAAATTCAATCCCAACGCCCAAGTAACTCCAGGATGCCAGACATCTGAGATTCTTTCCAGCCATGCATCATGCAATAAGGACAGAAAAAGAATAGACAAGTCATAAAGATATAAAAAGAACAGAAAAATTATCTTCATCGTCCCCTTCCTCTTCCTCCTCCACCACCACCACCACCACCCATGAGTCCACTCATCTGGCTCATCATACTCTGCAAATCCATGCCACCAAAGTTGGGCATCCCACCACCTCCTCCCTGTCCCTGCAGCATCTGCATCATCTTGGCCATATCGCCCATGCCAGGCATACCTCCCATTCCACCAGCACCACCCATTGACTGCATTCGTTTCTGCATAGCAGCCATCTGCTGTTCCTTATTCCCGCCCTTGAGCATATTCTGGGCACGCTGCATCTGCTTGCGCTGCCCACCGACTCTTTGGCCATGCCAGCCATCATACGATGTTGCGATAGGAGATCTTCAACTTCACGAACCGTAGTGCCACTACCGCAGGCAATGCGGACGATACGACTCGGCTGTTCGACAAAGATCTTGCCGTCGCTATCGAGCTCGGCTGTGGTCATGCTATCAAAGAGGTAGATCATGCGTCGCAGTTTCATAGATCCGTCCTCGTCATCCAGACCAGCAGTAATGTTTGACAAACCGGGAATCATGCCTGAGATTTTCGACAGCGGACCCATTTTCATAATCGACGTGATGTTTTCACGGAAGTCGCGTAAAGTGTAGATACCGGCTGAGATGTGTTTATAAGTCTCCTTGGCGCCTGCGGAATCTTTAGTCATGGCCTGCACATGCTCAACTAATCCGGCCATGTCTCCCATTCCAAGCAGTTTCTGCACGAACGCCTTGGGCTCAAATCGTTCTAGGTCCATCATGTGTTCGCCGGTACCCAGGAAGATTATCGGAGTATGTGTAGCAGCGACTGCAGAGATCGCACCACCTCCAGCCGCATGACCATCCGTCTTGGTAATGATAATAGCACCAAAATCCGCGGTGGCCTTGAAGGCTGACGATTGGGCTTCGGCGGCCTGACCGATGGTGCTATCAAGGACCAGAATAGTCTGATCGGGCGACACAGCATTTTGAATCTGGGTCATTTCTTCAAAGAGATCTTCCTCCTGTTTGTGTCGACCACTCGTATCCACAATGATAATATCGAACCGCTCCTTCTTGAACTGCGCAACACCTTCCGCCGCCACCACGACAGGGTCCGTCTGCGTGAGACTGCCGTAGTATGGGATCTTCGCTTTGATGGCGTTCTGCTTCAACTGATCAAACGCGCCCGCACGGAATGTGTCCGCGCAGACGAGGGCTGTCTTGAAGCCGCGCATCTGGTAATGCCTCGCCAATTTCGTACATGTTGTCGTCTTGCCGGCGCCCTGTAGTCCCACAAACATAATCACATTGACCCGTCCTTTCTTCGGTTTGAACGGTTCCGCATGAGGGTTAACAAGCGCGACCAGCTCATCGAAGACGGCCTTTTGAATCAACCGTTTTTGTTGACTGCCGAGGGAACTGACGCAAAGTTCACACTCGATTTGATGGACTTTCGCAGATTCTGGACTAGTCGGACATTGACGTCTGCGGACAGAAGGGCAGAACAGATCTCTTTCAACATATCATCAAATGCCTAGAAACAACAAAAAGAGTGTTAATGAGTTCGCAGTACAGGGTGTTTCGTTTTAGATTGTTACCTTCTCATCCACTGTGTTCGACCTCGTAAGATCGCTCACGGCGGCGTTGATGCGCCGCCCTAAATCTTGGAGAACCATGCCGGTCTGTATACAGATGTATATGAGGGCTTCTAATCAGGCAATGTGAAGCAATCTCCTCTTTATTCTGGTATATGCAGGGACAGCTCCTTGGTGGCTTGGTGTCTGGACAGAGTGGGATGGAGAGTAAGTCAGAATGTGGCAAGTCCAGACTGCGGAGTTCTCCACCAATCGGAGCGCGTTCAGCTCCGCCTATCGAAAGAGAAGAAAAATAATAAGAGCTTCTTATCCGCACTGCAGCATACAGCACAGCAAAATATTCGCAACAATGGCTCTCACATCAGCTTCAAAGAAACGAAAGGTACAAGATGGAATGGCCGGGAGGATACAGCCAAAAAGAAAGTCAGAAAGCAGACCAATTACCACAGCAGCAGCGAGGAAGAAGAGAGCGATAACGGTGCCTCCACGTTTGCTCCCGTGGACTTACTGGACTCGGACGACGAACATCATACTGAGAAAGACGAAAAGAAAGCAAGCAAAACCACATATAAGGCCTCGAAGCGAAAACCGGTTGAGGAAGATCATGATAGCGAGAACAATGAACCACATTTGAGAGCATCTAAAGATGAGGACGGGGAAGACGACAAGAACGAAGACGAAGACGAATTAGAGGACGAATTCTCTCTCGCAGATGACGATGACGACGACGACGATGATGATGATGATGAAGACGATAAAGAAGCAGAGTCGAGTGTGAAGAAACTCCCAAAACGCCATGACCCTCAGCCTTTTCTACATCCATGTCCAAAATCCTGTCAACCAAACTACCTACTTCTGCACGCGCAGATCCCGTGTTATCTCGAAGCAAAGCTGTGGCCCAGGCTTCATCGGAACTTGCAAACGAGCGTCTTGAGCAGCGGGCACGCTCCAAGCTGCGCGCCGAGAAAAAGGAAGAGCAGGATAGGGGTCGAGTACGCGACGTGCTCGGTATTGAGCGCGGAGAAGCTGGCCAGACGGCGGAAGAGGAAAAGAGGCTGCGCAAGATTGCGCAGCGCGGCGTGGTGAAACTGTTTAATGCAGTCCGTGCAGCACAGGTTCGCGGAGAAGAGGCTGCGCGGGCAGAGCAGAAGAAGGGCACGGTCGGTATTGAAGAGAGGAAGAAGGCAGTGAATGAGGTCAGCAAGCAGAGCTTTTAGAGCTGATCAATGGGAAGAAGGGGAAAGCGTTAAATATTGAGGAAGCTTAAGGATAGTCAATTGATCACTCTTTCGGCTAGCTATTGTGCATATCTTCGGCGTTTAGGGACATTTTCTGCAGGGGCTCTCTTTAACAAAAAGTATTTTTCGTCGTGGCTTATCTGTTACATGCTAAATGACGTCCATATATCTATCTACAAATACAAGTTGGGCCGCCAGGCGACTTCCATAGCTATAAGCCATATCAATCACACCTGCTGGAGTAGAGAGCCGGGGAAAACCATCCAAACCAAAAGTAAGACTACCTCTTATTTCTTATCTGCGAAATCGCTCGCCTGCAAATTCCTCGTCATCGCCGGCAATCTGACCACCAAGCCATCTAGATCCTTTGTCATCTTCACTTGGCACCCCAGCCGAGATGTCTCCGTAAGCCCAAAAGCGAGATCCAGCATATCATTCTCATCATCGTCAGGTTCCGGCATTCGGTCGTAAAGATCCGGGTCTTCGACGATTACGTGGCAGGTCGAGCATGCGCAAGACCCTCCACAAGCACCTGAGCAATGCGCATCAGCAAAAAAGGATGCTTGAGCGCAGTTGATTTTGTTGACTCACCCTCCATTTCTAGATCATTGGCCTGCGCAATGTCCAGTAGATTGTCGCCTTCCGATACTTGGAAATCCCATTTCTCGCCGTCCTTGTCGATGAACGTCACGTTTATCCTGACACGATCAGCACTGCGTCCCGTTTTTATATAGAGAAAAGCACTCCTCGCCCGGTTTGGGTGGCGTGATATGGCCATGAGCTGCACTCGGCGTGGCAGAAAACCGCCGTCGAGACAGCATGAAGCTCTTTGTATGCGAATTCCTAGGAATGGTGTGTCTCTGTACCAGTGCGCTGAAATGGCGACGCGAAGTGTGCAAAGACCTCTCTGCAGCGCCCGTCCGGGATGCCGCGAGACGGAGCTGTTGGACAGCTTCCCTCCACATGGTCATGATTGGGAGGCTGTGGTGAATAAATGAATGAATTACGAAGTGCAAAAGATGTGCTGCTTGTACCTGGCGTGTAGTCTCGTACAGAATCCGAGGGCGGCATCGGATATCAAAGTTGACTGGTGGAGCCGCCCAAAAAGGCGGCAACCTCGACTGTCGGTCTTGCTCCAACTTCCACCACCTCGACCGACCAACTAACAGCTCCTTTTTCACTACCCACCGTCTCATTGGAACGTTCAAAAATAAAACACTTACCTGAAGGGACGGTCGAATGCCTCACGTCTGAACACGGAGTGTATTCTCCCATCATGGCTTCGTCTCGTGAGGGAGCAAACCCATTACGTCCATACTACGTTCCTCCTATTGGACTCTCTCCTACCGACAGCGTCAACGCTTCGTCTGCCACGCACATTACCTCGCATGCATCGTCGCGGACGACAATAGGCGGGTCAGCAAGAGATTTGCTTTCAGACTTGGATTATAGCGACTATTTAGATGCTTCGCCGTCAGTGTCGGACGGGCTCAGAGACCTTGTCGACCGAGCAGTATGGAAGTACTCCAGCACCTTATTAGCGCAGCCTTTCGACGTCGCAAAGACCCTCCTTCAGATATACGTTGTACCAAGCGATGAGGAATTCCAGGATGAGGGCAGCACCAACGGAGGCAGAGTCAACGCTTTCAGGATGACTCTTCGGAGCAGGTTTGCATATCTTATAGCCATGCAAATAATCATAACCAAAGCATAGCGGGCTAATCTGGATTCTGTAGGATTCACAATCGTCTGACGACGAGAGCACTTATTTTACCAGCACTGCTCCGACTACACCTTCGCCTTCAGTCCCGCGATCTCGTAAATCTCGTTCTCAAATAACCGACCGCGCTGGATATATTCAATCGCCTGTGACTTCTAAACATCACCTGCAGATTAGGAGTCCCGCCTCGTTAATGGAAGTAATCTCACGGTTATGGTCGACAAGCGGGCCTACGTCTGTTTGGAAAGCAACAAACGCTACCTTCATGTACTCGCTGCTTCTGCCGACGCTCAACACATTTATTCGAAGTCTTTTATCCGCAATCATCGGTCTGCCGGAACTAGGCAGCGCATCATCAATCACTGAAGACATCTTGACGGTGTCTTCTCCTAGTGCTACATTAATTATAACCTTTGTCGCCTCCGCGCTGTCCTCCATTATTCTGGCACCTCTCGACACCGCGCGCACTTTTCTCATTGCCACCCCTCTCACACACGGCCCTCGCTCTCTTCTTCGAGCGCTACGCCTCCTCCCGACTTCAAATTACACGATCCCTGTCCACCTCGTCCCGATTACCATCCTCCATTCAAGTTTACCGAATTTGCTTTCTATGAGTGCTCCTCTATTCCTCAAAACTACTTTGCCATCGACCCCGTCCTCAACCCCTCCGCCTGGAGCTTGTTCAGTTTCGCATCAGCGGGTCTAGAGCTTGCTGTGCGGTTCCCCTGGAGACTGTCCTGCGTCGAGCACAGATTGCTACTTTCACTTCACCAGCTCTACGTCAACGTAGTAGCACCAGCGTTTCTACGAGCATAACTCCAAAGTCGTCGAAAAAGACGGCACCGAAACAAGCCCCGAAATCGAAACAATCGTACCGACACCAAGGACATATCGCGGCATCATCGGCACGATGTGGAGCATCGTGTATGAGGAAGGGGTCTCTCCAGAAGGAGGCGAGGAAGATGCCGAACTCTCACGGCTGGTAGGCAGGCAGCAGCCCCAGCGACGACGCCGAAGACCCGGCCAGGGCATCCAGGGACTCTATCGCGGCTGGAGAATGGGCATGTGGGGACTGGCAGGGATATGGGGAGCAGGCTTCCTGGGAGCTGCGGTGGGCAACGGTGAAGAGGAAATAGTGACATCGACGCCTGGCTTTGCCTATCGCAAGGGAGGTGCAGCTCGGGCATTTTAGTCAGTCTCTTTTTGCGCCAATTTGAATTTTTAATACAATATGATATATTTCATTCGACTGTCGATGTGTTGTGTTTTTGACGGACACTCACTTTTTCATACGGCTTTGTTTTTCACGGTGTCTGACTGGTTGACTCTTCTTGTACATTTGATTGATTGACGCATAGAGGCGACTAGGATTATTTTTGTGTTGGCGATTTTCGTTGGTTTTTCTTCTTCCCTCTATATACCACAGCATGGACAGATGATGACTTCTGTTCATGCTCATGTTCGTTTCATCTTGTTATATTTCGTTCCCTCGATTCACTCAACTCCAACTCTACTCTAATAAATATACTGTCATCCGACATAGTATATATGCTATATGACGTTGACTGAACGAAGATAAATAAAGCCCGTCCATTGTATATATTGTTAGACCTTTTATGTATGCGGCAAAGAACTAAGCATACTTCATCTACATTCAGACAGACTTGGAAATATTCCAACACTTCACAGATATCTATCTCGTCATGATATTATTCCAATAGTAAGCTAATACGTCAAGAAATAGTGGGCTAGGGTTTTATAATTTACTCTGTGCACCACCAGCAATGTACAGAGAGCTGGTTTTGGCCAGAGAGTCAACTGCTTCTCTCTCGATGCGGGATACCAGTTCCTGGCAGGTGGGAATATCGTTAATGAGGCCGATGACCTGGCCAGCGGTCCAGACCTGGAGGACGTTAATATCAGATACTATGCCACAATATGCCACAAATTATGGCGCAAGAGTTTGTTGGGGGTGGAAGGGAGAAACATACACCAAAGTCCGGGTCGCCATTGATAAACACCTGGCGACCACGCTGGCCACTCACAAACGGCGCAATCTCCTTAAACTCGCCCGTTTGACTCTCCCTCTCGATTCTGATAGCTTCCTGCGAGACTTTATTCTTGAACAGCCGCGTGGTGTTCTTCCACCGACGCAGCACAAGCGCGGTATCAGTCTCCTGGGCTTTGACGATGGCCTCCTTGATATTTTGGTGGATGGGCGCCTCGACGGTGCACATGAACCGAGTGCCCATATTGATACCCTCCGCTCCCAGCGACAAGGCCGCTGCCAGACCCTGGCCATCCGCGAACCCGCCGGATGCGATGAACGGAACCGTCAGCTGCTGCGCGCGCGCTCAGGAGGATGAAGTTCGTGATATCAGTCTCGCCCACGTGGCCGGCGCACTCGAATCCGTCTATAGACAGGAAGTCGACGCCCAGCCGCTCTGCGGCCTTGGCATGGCGGATGGTGGTGCATTTGTGGAGGATGATGGTGTTGGCCTGTTTTAGTTGCTGGATCACAGGGCCCGGGCTGTTGCCGGCCGTTTCGACGATTTTGACGCCTTCTTCAATGACTACTCTGGCGTAGGCGGCGTAGTCTGGGGGTACTAGGGCTGGGAGGAGGGTTATGTTGACGCCAAAGGGTTTGTTTGTCATGCTTCGTGTTTTGCGGATCTCTTTGCGGAGATCTTCAGGTGTAGGCTGCGTGAGGGCTGTCAACTGTCGAAAGTGTGTCAGTTTCTTCTTTTAAAACAAAGGTCGCGAGAAAAAAGGAAACAGCTTACAATTCCGAGACCACCGGCATTGCTGACTGCTGCAGCAAGCTCTGCATATCCAACCCATTGCATACCTCCCTGGACCACGGGCACTGTCGTGGTTGTTAGTCTTGACTGTTTGACTCTGGGGAAAGACGGCGCCATCTCACCTGCAATGCCCAGTTTCCGGGTGAGGGCTGTGTTGAAAGGCATAATGATATGTATATATATGTATATATATTCTATTCGGACAGGAAGAGGATGAGGATGAGGTTGTTGAAGCCGCCGAAGCTGGAGACGGAGATGTCTTTGTACTGTCACCTGTGTATGCCTCGGCGCGGATAAGTTGCTTAATGCCGAGGCTGTGACAGTGCGACATCCGCTTTTCTCTGAGCACGAGTGTTTCTGTTTCTTTGTCTGCGATGTCCCATGAATCTACCGGAGCCGTTAGTATGCACTGCGCATCAACGGCTGCGGAGTTGCTGCTGTTCTGATGCATGATGCAAAGTCAGTCCACAACATGTGAAGGTTCCCTTATCGATAAGAGAGCGACCATCTGAGATGATGCTCAAGAGAGGGAACTGTGGAAGATATCTGTAAACTTTTAAATTGAAATGAGAGAGAATTGAAGTTGTCTACGAAGACACACGAAAAGAGTAAAACCAGAGATACCGAAGAGAAGCAAGTGAATTAGCAATGCCGAGCAATGTTATTACATTTATACCACCCCTAACTACCTAGGTAACCAGCAGAAAGGGCACAAAAGCAACATATTAAAACAAAATGTATATAAATGAACTCTCCAATCTAAGATCAAGTCCGAAATCAATCCCTCCCACGAACGTTGCTTCCTTCCATCGAAAAGCGAGTCATACATGACAATTCAACTAGAAATAACAATGCCTGGTGGCTGTGACATGAGAGTGGAAAGAAGCCAGAAGAATAGTTGTTGCATATATGAGCTCTTTACAGGAGAGAGCCAAGAGCGACGCAAGGAACGTTGAGTCCGATGAGGTCGCCAGAAGAGTCGGCGGTGTTGCCCTGGCAGCAAGCAATGTTCTGCTTGCACTGGGAGTTGACGAGATCGGAGACACCAATGAGGACTGCGCGGGACTGTTAGAATAGAGCAGAAATAGTCATCATCCATACCAAATACTTACGGTCAACGTTAAGCTTGGAGCACTTGTCGAAGAGACCGAGACCCTTGGCTCCATTCTTGCCTCCGAGAAGGCCCTGCAGGGCGCCAGCGAGAGGGCCGGACGCAACCTCGACCTGGTTGCCAGTGACGGTGGTGTCATCACAGCAAGCAATCTGGTTGTCGTTACCGCAAGCAGCCTTGGCCTCCTCAACGGTAACATTGTCGCTGACAGGCCAGAAAGCCTCTTGATGACCACCAACGGCGCCGCCCTTCTCGGGGCTGGGACCAACATTGGGGCGAGCAACTGCAGTAGCAGCGAGGGCAAGGAGAACGGCGGAGAATTGCATTTTGGATTTTTTGTTGTTTTGAAGAAAAAGGAATGGATGTTCTCCAAAAATTGAAAAAGGAAGGAAAAAGTCTTTGTTTGCTTGTCTGGAAAGACTGCTCGGCAAAAGAATTGAAAGATTGAGAGTGATTGTGATGATGAGAAAAGGTTGAACAGGGAGGCAGAATTGACATCCTTATATAGACGGCAGTGGAGGCTCCTGGGCGCGGATTGTTTTCAATCCAAGGGGTCGTGTTTAGTATAGCAAACACCGTGTAAACCGTAGCTGTGGAATGCAACATTCATCTAAATTTCAACCGGTCTTGCGCTGTAGATGTTGCAGACGTTGTGATAGGCCCTGGAAGGGCTGCGGAATGGATCTGCCTCCAACCCCCTTCTGCACGCGCCCTCGGATTCAGGAACACCTCTCATATCGACGGGCTGAGGTATGCTATTCTAATTTCAAACTTGATTTTCCTCTCACTGTGGATAATGATTGAGTGATATGCTCATTTGGTACCGCTGCGAAAACGACCTGCAAGATCGAGACCAGAGTGATCGACCATCTTCACGGGACTTTGCTATTTCCCTAGACGGAAACCCCTGAATGCCATAGAGCGCATTGACGCGGTTCTTCTTGTGGTAGCTGGAAGGTAGCAATGAGTCAATGACTGTTGCTAGAGAATTCCTCCAGCTGCCGATAGCAGTAGTGCGAGCTGTATACAGTGGGTATGTCGCTATCTCTGAATTCCAGCTGTCCCTGGTCACCTTGACATTGACCTTGCCAACTCACAGACTCCTAACTACGGAGCAGCAACCCTATCAAGGTCAAGCCTGTGATGCGTATACATGTCGCGCCAAGCATTTGGGAATGCACTGCAGGGCAGAGTTGACGGTCTTGACCTGCAAGGATCATTCGATTTCGCACGAGGGCGGCGAGTTCCTGTCAGAACTCGACGAATCAAGATAAAGAACATAGATTCTCTGCCAGATTCAATGCCCCGACTCTCAAATTTCAAAGCGAGAGCGAAAAAAAAAAAAAAGGATATAGCGCATAGGCATGCAAGAAATTATTCGTTTAGTCCTGTGAAAATGAGCTGGCCGAGATCGCCCATGCAGGGTTGGAGAATGAATGACCATCCCTGGCCTCGGTAGCGAGGAGGTATGACTGTAGGTCCTAGGACCGAGGAATAGCAGTTCTCTTCGCTTCGTAGGTAAGTCTAGCAACCCAGGCTACACGCTGCAGTTTTCAATTTCCATAAACAAGGCGATAAGTAGTGTGCGGGTTGAAGCGGTCTTTACGAGGGAAGCAAACCATCACCAATTATACTGCCTCAGGCCATCGTCAATCATGTGACTTTGTTCTGAAAAGTCGAAGACAAGCTGATGACTTTGAATCCAAGATAGAGCACCTTCGCGTCGTCGGAGAGCCGTGGGTGGTTGTTCGAGTGTCTGGACTAGGAGTCTGGACTTGCCAGCAAGCGTAGAAACTGATAGAATGCCCAAAGCGGACTAGCGCGGTGATCGGGATGATTTTATTCGGAAGTCGCCATTTCCCTCTCACTCACTTTCAGTCCCTCACTTGCAACCACGACTCTCTGCAGCCTGGCTATAATTTCGTTCTTCCTTCTATATACTGATCCATTACAAGTAGATTGAAGGTTTCCTTTTCCCTTTTTTCGCAAATTCTACTAATGTTAGAAACTGGCCGAACGTGAGCCGGATATGCCGTCGACGACCGCATCGGAGCCTGCCCACTCGCCCGCCGAGTGGTCGGAGCAAAAGGAAAGAAGAATAAATTCTGCCGAGGACAGAGTGGAAGACGGGCCGGGTGATGATGCAGGCGACGCGCAAGAAGGTGAGAGAGGAGGAAAGAAAACGAAGAAAAAAAAAGAGAAGGAAGAAGAAGAAGAAAACAAGAACGTTGACTCTGAAGCGCCACCATTACCGGACGAGGAGATTCCGCCGCTTCCTGATGAAGTGCCTCCAGGCCCAGTGGTGGAGGTTTCTGATGATGGATGGGAGCCTGTCTGGGATGGGAACGCTCAGGCATATTACTTCTACAACCGGATTACGGGGTTTCGCAATGGGAGAACCCTCGTGTGCCAGCAGCGTCGGCGACAGTTGTTGCGCCCGGGGAAGCAGGACAGCAACAACAACAACAGCAACACGTTGTGATTGCGGGTGGTTACAATCCTGCTATCCATGGCGACTATGACCCCACAGCTCCATATGCGCAGCAATATGAGGCAGATGCACAGCAGGCGCAACAAGTGGCCGGTGGAAATGTAGACTATTCAGCCACGGGGACCTTCAATCGGTTCACCGGCAGGTGGCAAGACGCGACGTTAACGCCAGAAAATTTCAACGATGAGAACAAGTCTCGACGGCAGATGCATGCCTACTTCGATGTCGATGCCGCCGCCAACAGTCACGATGGTAGGAGCCTCAAAGCCGAACGCAGTGGTAAGAAGCTCACCAGGGCGGAAGTGAAAGCTTTTCGGGAGAAGAGGAGGGAACGGAAGGAAGAAAAGCGGCGAGCTTGGTTACGAGATTGAGATGTTTTTATTCTTCTTCATTTCTTTTGTTGCATGACATTATACCACTGTGCGGCTGATACTGTATCATCTCGGGGCGTTTTGACTCGAAGGGTTTTGCATTGAGAGGAGTTCCGACTTGCCTGCGAAGTCACGGCATGTCCTGTCATTATCGTGTTGGTATTGTAGACGTGAATATACCATTGCACCACACAGATTTAAGATTTAAGAGATCACTGTATGTAGATGTGTAAAGACTAAAGCGTGTAAACTATAAAGTGATGCTATAAAAGCTATCGCGAAGTCACGTGGTGATACCCGCGATAGCAACATGCTTTTTTTTTTCCGCATACAATTGCTCGAGGCGATAGCATAGCGATCTCTCTTTCTTTTATAATATTGAAAGGTACGTGCATTTCTTTTATTTCTTGTTGTTGTATTGTCTTGTTTATCATTTTACAATTCATATGTGGGCTTGTTTTGTTGTATAAACCCCGCTTGGACAAATATATTTCTACAATCCGCACTCAAGGGATCTACATACATCGAACTGTGTATTAATATTACCTAGGTACAAAACCGATCAATCTAAGATTATTTTACATACGACCTCGGGACGAGAGCACCTTGTACCTAATCTCGAATTTAAAAATCCATACCGACGAATACTAAAAAACCCCCGAGAGACCTCAGTCGGAAAATCCGAAAACATGTCATATTCCACCAACCCACCAGCCCCAGTGGCCCTCTCCTTCGAAGCCATCGACGAACTCATCTACGACGCTCGACTAGGCGACCTGGACGCCCTGAAAACCGAGATCGCAAAATGGAGCGAAGAGCACAATGTCAGCGCAGCGACAATCCTCCGATCTGCGCTGGACACTGAAGACGAGAGCGAAGGCGGTACGGGGGCGAGTCTGCTGCATTGGCCGGCTGCGAATGGGAATGTTGGTACGTTCCAATTTTTCCTTCAAGGTGAATAAGATGGGGAATGTGCTAACCAAGAGTCTTCGGGGAGGGGTATAGAACTTCTGAACTATCTTCTTCAGATTCTTAAGACGTCGACGACGACACCGGAAGAATCGTCGTCATTTATTAATTATCGTAACTACACTGGCAACACGCCCCTGCACTGGGCCGCGCTCAATACACACCTCGACTGCGTCAAGGCGCTCGTCGAAGCTGGTGCGGATATAAGTCTGAAGAACGATGCCGGTCACGACGCGCTTTTCCTCGCTGAGCGAGCGGACTGGTCTGGTAGTTATGATGACGAGGACGAGGAAGCCCATAATGACGGCGGTGATACGGCTGAAGTTGAGATTGATGATGTGCCGGAGCAGCAAGAAGGAGGAAAAGAAGCTGCTCCACCACCAACCAAAGCTAGACAGGTCGTCGAGTGGCTATTGGCATGCGATAAGGGTGCTGGGTTTGAGACTCCGGTTGCAGCTGATGCTGGGAAGGATGAACAGATGGAGGGTGCCCAGTAATTGTATAAAGAAAAGAAAAGAAAAAGTAAAACGTTTCTATCGATACCCGAAATACATAAACAGAAGAAATGTATTTAGAACAATCAAAACACTGTCTCAAAATGCTGGACCCAATTCAAACATGGTTCAGGCGGAAATCGTTCGATAATGTATATATGTCGTATGTACAGAATGCCAGTTTCTATATTCCCCGTCGTTATCAACACCCAACTCGTACTTTTAGAAAGTGAAAAGATGAAAAGAAGAAAAGGTGATAGGAAAAGCAAGAAAGAAGGAACAAGGGATAAAAGAAAAAGCGAAAATACGATCAATGTTTCCGGCTTTTATGCCTATCATTCCGCGCGACAACAGAGGATGCCGATGACGAAGAAGACGACGACGACGAAGTCCGCAGAGCTCTACTGCTCGAATACGACGAGTCATGCACATGACGCAGAAGCCGACTCCGCGCCGACCGATTGACCTCACGCGCCTTCGTATCCCACAGAGACACCTGAAAGGATCGACTCCTCCAAACAACCGTTGATCCGCCGTAGACAGCCCATGCCCAGATGGGGAATGCGAGCAATTCTCGAATAACCCAAGCGCCCAGCCAGTGAAGAAAAGGCCGTCGCGACATCTGAGTCTCGGACTTGGCGGATTTCGCGAACGGAGGCGTGTTCTCGTCGACTTCGACGGTGGCGGCGGAATGGAGCTTGACGTAGAGCGTCCAATCACTGATACACCAGAGAGCGATGCTAGCGGTCCATAGAAGGAAGAAAGACGGCCATTGTTGCAGGCGAAGACCGATGGTTTCAAAGCCATGGCTCTGCAGGAGTTTTGCAACCACTGTGCTCACGCCGAATGCACCGTATAGCGAACAGAGTATGGATTCAGTCCCAGGTTCGACGAGTGTAGCGGCTAGAACCGTGTATTTACGTACACGCAGCCAGCGCACACGCCGCGCAATATATGCCTTGACGCTCATGTTGGCGACCGGTTGGAACGCAAAGTCCCCAAAGACCATAGCGTGTTTGCCTAGACGTTCTCCCAATTCCCTTTCCTCCCGGACTTTATTCTTCCATAGCCAATCGCCTATGATGTGATCTTCGCATAGTTGATCGGAAACCCAGTCGATGCCCGGATCGCGAGCTGTGGTGTCCCGCGGGGGCGCCGAACTCGTGAGATAATTGAGATGAGATCGCCGGAACATGTTCGATTTCCCAACGATACAAGGTGCCACCAGTACGGTGTTGATGGCCGTATACATTTTGGCATGCGACGAAGAGAGGAATATTTCCTCGAGGCGTCCTCCGCCGTCCGTGAGCACTGAGTTGGACCTATGTGTTCCGACTTCATGGCTGGCATGCGAATTCAAATTCCAATTCCAATTCCAATGCCCATTCCCATTCCGTTCCCATTCATAAGCAGAGGCTTAGCTTCGTCCGTCAACGCCTCTTCCGGATCGACATTGACCGCGATCGGAAGGTGGTGCACGAACTTGTATATCTTCCCGTCGCTGGAGCCGTAGCCACAGAGCTTGTCGACCATTCGACCGCAAACCCCTGTACCGACCCAGACATTACAGTCGATGATCCAGATGATGTCGCCCTTGGCCTCTCTGTACGCGCGACTCATGTTCCTGATCTTCGGATTTGGCCCCAAGGGATAGGTGCTCCCAGGCTGAAGAAGAGGGTCTTCCTCTTCCACCAACAAGCGCACATCGCAGCAGTCGGAGAAGTCCTCAACCACCTTCTCCAGAATCGGAAGCGAGGGTCTTCCCTCGTCGAGACGCAGATGTAAGTCGTCAGCCTATCGCGGGGTAGTCCTGTCGCAGAGTCGACGCCAGGCACTCGTAGAGAAACGGCTCGATGCCTTTGACGGGCCGGATGACGGTGACATGGGGCGCATCGGACGAAGACGCGGACCTGGACTTGGATGGCGCGTTGGAATAGTGTCGCCATCTGTAATTTTTAAGGGAAATGAAATTAATTATTCATTCGCCGACAAGTCCACAATTGGCATTGGCCAGATAGATAGATATAGCATCACACTCACATTTGAGAGTAGCCCAGGGCGCAGACAGCCACCACCAGGAGGTACCAGGAGAGGGCAGCCCAGGCCAGAGGCTCAATCAGCCATGATGACACAGAGATGGGCGTTGAACTCCCGGCGAGGACAACGGAGGAGCTCAGCGGATTTGCCAGCATGGGCGGCGGGACGGCAAACAAAGCGACGGCACCAGCAGGGACAGGCTCATCGGAAAGCAAAGAAGTTGGCGCAGTTGCAGGTGGAGGCGCTGAGAGGATGGAAAAAGCTATATACTAGTTATATAGCAAAACGAAGAGGGCCAGCGTAAATTTTATGAAGCTGAGCATCTGCATAACTTTTCAAGTTCAGGTGGTGGTGGAGCCTGCGGATGCGTCGGTAGACTCGAGTCTCAGGATTTCAGGCACCAGGAACCGCACGCTAGATTTTAATCTTAACATCTGGCAGTTAGCTTGGGGCTGTGGTTGGTCGAGGATCATTAGTGATTGGCCAATGGCTAGTAGTTAGCTACTATGTAACTAACTACTCTTGAAAACGGACACGTAGTACGAACGAACGAACGAACGAACGCCTCCTCTATCCAGTCCTGTCTATATAGTAACTATAACTCCTCTACATGCCGTCATGTCTTCTTCTTTTCCTGATAAAATTGGCATTGAGAACGTTGACCCCCGGCTGCCTATTCGAGTCCTCTCCTAATCCACCGCTGCCGGCATCTGCGGCCTCTTGGACGTCCTTTTTCCTCTTCCGGACATGAAGCTCTGTATGCAGGGGCTGTACGGGAAGTGATAGCTGCGACGCTGCGGCGACGACTTCTCTTTGCCTGTAATGCTGTTCCCCACCATAGAACATCTGCCAGTGAGGCGACCTTGCGCACCCAGGCCATTGTACCCGCCATTGCGAGCTCTTCAGTCTCAAAGTCCTGCTCCAGCAGGATGTCATTTGCACTTTTGTAGTCCGCTCCGCTGAGAATGACCTCCCCGGCCCGCTTCAGGCCAGAAGAAGGGATTGCGTGCAACATCCGTGCCGCTTGCAGCAGTCGGCTGCTGCTGGCTTCCATTGCGTCTCGAAGATAACGCTCTGTCATCGAACTTTGCCTCTGCAGCTGTGGTGGCAGGAGCATCTATGTCTGAATCCACGGCATCCTTCGTCGTCTCAACAGCCACCCCCGTTTTCAGCGTCGTCTGAGTTTCCAACTTGTCCGAGCTGAGCACGCCCGGAGGATTGATGACCAACCATAGAAACCCTACCAGCCTTCCTGCAGAGCACTCCTGCCGGAAGGACATCATTTCCCAGAACTGATCCAGCGACTTGACGCTCCGCCATTGACCAGAATGAAAGGTTTCGGAGCTTCCCGCATTTTCCGACAGCTCGTCGTCCAAGTCAGTGAGGAAGCGCGCCTTGGGATCATCGGGGAATCGTGGGACTAGACAGCGTGGAGGAGCATTCTGCGCGTGGCCACAGATCTGGCTCAGAGGATACGAAACTCGCCATCGAGAATTATCCGTTCCAGCCGTAGGTGGGAAAAACGCGCGCGTCTCATATCGGTCACACCCGGGGACAAGCAAATAAGCCGTGGCCGAACTCTTTAAGCACTCGACTTTTTCGTCCAGCGAAGAAGGAAAAGAAGAAGAAGAAGAAGAAGAAGCTGCTTTGTTATCCGAGGATTCCTGAGACTCCGCAGCATGTTCGCGAAGAATTGGGTCGACTGCTCGGCACCACCATTTTATCAACCCCCGATCATCCAAGACGTGTTTCCGTTTATTGTCGACGCTACCGGGGAAAAGGTACTGATCCTGCGCTCGCGCAAACAGCGACAGCACTAAACGGACGCCCGGTCGCTGGTATGAATGGCTAAGATAAGATAAGAAGACCGTAGTCAAAGACCTGAGTAGCGATGGCGCCGGTGCGCCGCCGCCCTTGAGCAGATGCACGTAGCCCGTCGAGTCTGCCTTGGAGACGAACAGCGTTGTAAGCCGCTCGGTCGTGTAGATGTATACCTCGATGCCCAGGATGGCGATCTCGTCGTTTACGGCGTCGTATCTGTTGAGCGACACGAGCAGGAAGTGGGACTCGCAAAGGTGGCTTCGGGGTCGTCGCCCGGCGGCGCGGAGAAGATGGCCTCGCAGCGCGTTGGCGTCGTCGAGACGTGGCGGGCGTTTATTTTGGCGTCCTTGGGGACGACTTCGGCCAAGAGGTCTCCCAGCTGCGAGGTGGCCATGTCTTATGCAGCGTTCGCCGTTCAGACATGAGATGACGCCTGAAGAGTGAATGAAATGAGGAGCTTAGGTACCCGCATCTCCATGAGCTCAATTAATAGTATGCCGATTGGACTAGCCCCGCTACGTCATTTATGATATAGTTAACTATCACAACCCTGTCCTCTTCGATATACCAATTATGTATTTACTATTTGCAACGTAGTCTAGTACTATAGAGCTTACTTATGATTTATCAAGTTCGACATACACCCGTCCAGCCAACACGTCCACCTGCGGGCACGCCGCAACCTGCTGTCCGTCCTTTTCGACCGTCAGCTCGTTCATGTTGAAAATATCCACGCGCGTCGCCTTGAACGGGGCCGGCGGGTGCATCCAGACATGATCAACAGCCGGATGCAGTGTTTCTATATTGATAGCGCGGAAACCCTTCGCCGCGGCGTCCTTCATCTCCCAGTGCGCCATCAGCTTCATCAATCCCATGCCCCCGTAGTCTGCGCGCGTTGATGTTCCCGTGCGCAAGATGACCTGGCCGGGCCCTGTCGGCTCCCACGATTTCGGGTCCCGCTTATCGATCACGTGGAAGTGCTCGTGCATGGCTGCGAAGAGCGGGAGGATCTCAAACAGGTCCTTGAGATTATCGAGGTTCATGGGGTAGAACCCGTCGTATGCGAGGCAGATCGACACCAGCGGACTGTCCATCTGTTCCAGGAGCTGTTCCGACGTGGCCGTGAGGTTGGTGTGGTCCCAGTACAAAGCGCCATGGCCAGCGCCGTCGCCAGCCGACTCGGGCCACTTGAACTTCCACTCCTTGTCGAACACGCCATACGTCAACCCGGACTCAATGGCAAAGCGCACTAGATACTCGACTGCCTTATACACGTCGTAACATCGCTTTGTCTGGTTATCCGGTGTGCGACTGCCCACATGGGCGAGTGGAAGATGTTGGTATGGGACAGGATGGCTGCGGCGACCGGCAGATGCTTGGCCTCGAGCTTGCGCACTTCGAAGCGCGGGGTTAGGTCTGTTAGGATTGACATTTTGCCAAAAGATCGAATTGATCGTGTGCCTTGAAGAACGGTAGTTGTCATCCTGCCGGGGAAATCACTTTGTATATAAGCTAGTTGTCTCAAGGGCAGCGAGCGTAGTCGTACTCGGTAGTTCCGCCGTAGCTGGGTCAGGTCAGACAGCTTACTCAGCCTGCAATCCTTCTAGCCTATCACGGTACAACTACACAGCCAGTCAAACGAGTTGGTCAGATTTTAACAAGCACTTCGTATGGCAGCGCAGTATCGACAAAATCTATTAATAATTATACTTGATCTATCGCTTTGTAACTAGCTTTTTCTTGCTTCCAAGCTTCCGGATGACTATTGGAATCGAAGAAATGGCATCTGGGATATACTATAAATATTTATTGTTGCAAATAACATTACCCACCCTAATGTTGCCGACCTCGCCATGAAAAACAATACTATAGAAGAGCAAGGCGAATACCCGAAGCTTCCGCTCTCTAAACCTCTCGAATACTGGGCGACTGGTTATTCGAGCTCTCTTGACTACTACTATTCCGTCCACGGAGCCTCAGATTGCCGATTCGGCTGACGAGGTTGCTACCCACGGCGTCAACAGCGCCCTTTGGCGCCAGAAGCGACGGCCCCTGAGCGGCTGTTTCTTGCACCTTGAACAGTTTGACATTGGTGCCGTTCCAGACACCCACTGAGCCCGGTGTGGAATTGCTCGCTGAGCCGACAAGCATCTCGCTTGAGAATATAAACCCCATAACAGTGACTCGTACCAGCCCAATGCAAGTGGCGACCATTCGAACGAGTGCACTTTGATGGAAGCCGGCTCTGCCATCAAGGCACGTATATTGGGTTCTTCGATGAAAGTGGGGAGATTGCTGATTAAAGTCCTGGCTTCCGGGTTCGCGGACGACTCCAAGGCAGCTTCAGGTATGTGAGGTAATATCGACGAGATAATAGTTAAAATGGTATGCAGAGGCAGCTCCACGACCCATGATTCAATCTGTATCCTTGTCAGTACACGCTATACATACAAAACATGTTCCAAAGTCTAGAGTTAGGAGCTTACCCAAGCAGCCGTCGGAGTGAATGCAGCAGGCGTGGAATGGATCGCAGCGGAATAACTGCTTAAGCTGGTTAAGCTATTCTGTCGCGAAAACCCCATCTGACCTGCTGGCATTTTTCCTCTAGCCTTTTCAGACATCCCCTAATCTGCGGCGGCACACTATCATCGAGGGAAGACGATATCGAAGGAGCACGCGAATTCCGTAGAGATGGGGGCGAAGACAGTGAAGGGGTGTTTGGAACCTCGACTTCATCGTCGTCAGAGTCGTCTCCTCCAATGGCAAATGGGCTGCTCTCTTCTGGAATATGGCTCAACGGAGACCGGGCGCCACTTGACCTTCGCAAATCTTCTACAGACTGTGATGCGGGACTGGAGAGTCCATCATTCGAAGAAGTTGTCTTTCTGAGTTGATTCCGGCGTTCGATTTCCTGTTGCCCACTTTCCAATGTGAATGTACGCAGAGCTTCAAACTTCTTCCTTGTTTTAAAATACCATAAACAAGGAAAGGATTCCCTTAACAGCGCGTTAGTCAGGCTGCAAAACAGGGCCAAGTGAAAAGTGAGAACATACGCGTGAACTGATGTTCCAAGACCACGTTGATAAATTCGAGCAAGGCTGAAAGCAGGTAATTATTCGATTCATTCGCGAGCAGAAAGCTCGGGGATGACATGGACGCGAACAACTGCAATATTCTTGAACAAGTTGTCGATGATAGCTTTTCGACATATGGGCCAATATTTTTAAGGATAGCCATGAGAGCAGGGTAAACTGCGTCAAGCTTTCCCTTACTGCTTGTCATTAGATTATGTATCGACTAGACCCTGGTTAGCGACATTTCCCAGCTGCAGGAACACCAAGACTTACGATAATAAGATAATCAGCATAAGAACCCCGAAACCCAGCAATACGAATACTTGTCGGAAGAGTGTGTTGAGCTTCGAACTTCATATTCAGGCGCCTTCCAAAGCTGACTTCAACACTTAATGTTTGTAAGATGAATATGCACATCTTTACCACGCCCTGCTTAGAAGGGTCATTTCGATGCTCGGTCGCATAGAATAGGCAAAGAATAACAAAATCATGTGACCTATTGATTCAATAATGAAAGATCTGAACCGCTTGTTGCACTGCAAGGCTTCCCAGAACAACATAAGCATCTCAGGAGCCCATTTGACAGATTTCTGGCTACCGGGGAAATATGAACTTGTCACTTGCATCTGAAGAGCAAAGAATTCAGCTTATGAGACTGTCTGGACCTTCTTGAGTATACTCACCGGCTGATTCAAGACCCTTGTCATGCCGTCAACAAGGAACTGAAAGTCTTGTGGGCGATGTAATCGTCCAAAGTAGTGACGATAGTAGTTCTTAGGAGGGACGCCGCGTCCATCCTCGGGGATAGGATACAGCAGAATAGCTAGCAATAGCTGTAGACAATAAATGACTAGAATTTGTTTTGGATCCTTCCAGACGACATGATCGTATGGCACTCTCCAGATGGCTGGGTTATATTTGATTGTCTTGAAACAATGTAAGCCTAAGCATTGTTGAACTAAGTGGCAGAAGGACTTACAGTGTTTAATAATGAGCATAAAAGGGTCAGGACAATTTGCTTGTCAGGGCATGTGGCAATGTAAGTAATGGCCTTGACACCCTTCACTGGGAGCAGGGCTTGTTTTTGTGTGTCAGTTATGGAAATGCCAGAAAAATTCTATGCGAAGAGGAAGGGAACTAACTTGGAGACATATACATGGATTTGCCGGTCAGTGTGAGCAACAATCTCAATATTTCCATGCGGTTGTTTCGTGCTCCTTGGTAGCCACCATGGCTGTGTTGCATCCGACACCGCTCTGCCATATCGAATATGACACCTTGCCTTCTGCCGTAGAAAGATTTGGAATGGTGAAGTCGGTGTAGAAAAGAAGGTCCAGAAGCGTATCAATTAGTTCTTCCGCCAAAGGTTTGACATCTTCCCGGCCGTCGGTTCTGGGATGAGTCTGCGAATCTTCGTTTTCTCCCTGGGCTTCATCGAATAAGATCTCCGCCGCTACCTGCGCCTGGCGAGTTCTCCTCTTTCGAGGAGCCCAGAAGAACTGTTCCTCCCATGCTTCCAGATGGTCTGCTTCGTAAATAAAAGGTAGGATTCTGGTCAGAATGCGGATGCAATTAAGAGCGTCCGTGTCCGGAGCGAGTTCTGGATCCGGGAACGAAGGGTGATTTTTCAGGACAATCAGGCGTGAGCATATAGCTAGGAGAAGCGTTTCAAGGTTGGGTAGAGATGAGTCGCGGGCACGTCGTATGTCTGTCGGCGTAAACAAGCTGAAAATATCCTCGGTGGATTCAGGCAGCTCCCAGAACTTGAACAAGTGGAATAGTCTCTTAGTCAAAGCCTAGCAACTAGAAATAGACACATCTGGTTAATTTTACCTTCAGCCAAAAGGGTCGTCCGCGGGGATGTTTTTATCCTCGTACAAGCGGAAGATGCCTTGCTTGAAAACGAGCTTCGACTCCGAGGCCCCCATCTCCAAAGCGAAGTAGCTATTGATGGACGGCCGTCATTCAAGCAGGGGTTCGCGCAGAGACGGTCCAGAAGAATCAGTCGATGCAAGATGCTTGTGCTGCCGTTATCGTCGCTTGCGACTGCTGGGTTTGACGTGGATGGGCAGTTGCGGGAAGTTCTGCCAGCAAGATCGCACTACATGACTTTTGACTTGAACCATCCGCTTTACCCCAGGCTCTCTCCCCGCCTCGCGCCGCAAATCAGCGCAGGCTTAAAAAAGAGAAACGAAGAGCGGAAAATAGAGAAACAATTATCGTAGCGTAGAAGAGAGACTGAATGAAGCCACAACGTTTGCATTGTCTAAGCTCGACGCAGACGGACGAAAAATTTACTGAGCAGAACGCCTATTACAGATAAATTTGCCCCAACAAGCTCCAAACTCCATATGCCCATATTATGCGGTCCTAAATTAGATTATTTCCAGCCGAGTGTCTGCGGCTCTTCTCGTACAGCCACTTGTTGCTCAGTCCCAACTTGTTCCCTTTGTTGGCCGATGGGGACGGAGTGGGAGGGAGAGCCGATATGGAGGACTCCCGCAGAGAAGAATTCAACGAGGAAGATCCAAAGCTCTGTCGGCGACTGCTTTCTCGATTCCCGTTGGCCAGCGCTTTCTGGAAAAGAGGACTCGTTGTTGTAGGCGAGTACGAGGCTCGACGACTCGCGGGGCTGCGGCTTGTTGCTAGGGGCGATGTACCTCGACTTGAAGGGCTGCCTGCTCGCGACCCAGATACAAGTCGATACCTTGGTGGTGTGGCGTACTGCGTACCCGGGGTCGCCGGAGGGGTAGAGCTGGGCTCGAGGCCAAGGAGAGAACGCTGAGAAGGGTCAAGGGAATATCGGAGAGGTCATCCTTCGGACGAAACAAAGGGTATAGTGCAGTCAAAATGTTCACAATGAACAGCAAGCGGAATATGATGAGCAGGACATCTGCATTTGCCGCAATGCCGAAGACCGCAGAGAGGGTGCGTGTGCTAGACGAAAATGTTAACAACGCACCGTTCTGTGAAACCGGACAGCGAATACCCTTACAATGATCCCAGTGGTCTTTCTGCTATCAGCGTCACAACAATAGCACACACGTTTAGCGCTATCTTTTGACATGACGACTGTCAAACGTCGCCGCATTTTGCCGTCGAACAATCTCATTCAACCGCGGGTGCCGCCACTTTCCTGGCGACTGGCTGTCGGCCGCGGAGAAGCGTTGGAGGTGGGTGTCGAGGGAAACATGGTCGAAAAGCGATGCAACGACAAAGCGATAATGACGAGGGCGAGAAGGTGGTGGACAAGGGATTTGGCTGACATGCAACTGTTCTTTCAATTTGACCGGCTTGCAAAAGGGAACAGCAAAGCGCCACTTACCTGAGACGAGGATAAAAGGAATACTTACCAGAATATGATGCTACTTACCGGGCATGGGCGTGACAGCGAGTCACGGCATGGTACAATTGAGGCGTAGTTGTAGCTAGTTGTAGCTAGTTGTTGTACCTCCATCTCCGTTGTTGTCAGAACTTGGGGCTCTGGCTTGGCGGGCTGGCCCAGCGACGGGTTGGACTAAGCTGATAGGAGGCCTTACTCCTAAGGCATCCACCTAGCATCATCCGCCCCCACAGCTCCAACTGGTGATCATCATCTCCCTCAAGACCGAAGTTGAACTGCAGCTCAATGCCGTTGAACGCTCTCTGATGAACGCTATATGAGGAGCAAATGATCCCGGACATCTGCGCTGAGCTGAATACCACCTCGGCTGACAACATCTCTTGCATCCTCACTGCTCTAAAAGACCCTTCGATCCTCAAGATGGCACAGGCCTCCGGGCTGGCCAGGCTGGATAACTTTCTGGCAGGCATATTCGCCGAATGGAACATCTATTCAACCATCATCACGACCACGATCGTTGTCTTTCTCGCATATTCTTTATACTCTCTCAGAGAACCGGATGTGCATCCATACATCCTTGCTCGACAGGCCACCGAGGCCCCTATCAGGCAGCCTGGCCAATCGGCTGCTTTCAGGAACCTCGAGGTCCCTCATGGCTTCCCCTTGAAGTCAGGCCTCAATGTAAAGGACCCCCAGGCTCCAAAGTGGACGGGGGCCGAAATGGGGATCTACGGGACATCTGGAGCCAAGCTGTTCATGGCACAGCGGGACAACGCGGCAAGCTGTATAGCGTCCTGGGTAAGAATGTCATCGAGCATAATATAGATGACATCACGGCCGAGATCAATGTTATCGGTAAACATGTTCGCGATTCGCAGGCAAAGGTAGTCGCTGTCAGTTTATCGGACTCTGTGGAGCTGTTGGCTTCGTTATTTGGTGAGCAAATTTGGAGTCTTTGGGGTGTGAGGGAAAGGCTCGCTCATTCTAACAAATTACATAGCTAGTGCCTTCTATGGCTTCCAGACAGTACTAATCCCACACAATCTGGAGCCGAAACAGTTGAGGAGCTACCTCAAAAGGTTCAGGCGCAGCTGCTGATCGCAGAAGCCGGCGCAGTTGATCTCACAGTCGTGACGAGCGGAAACGAGCAGCTGAAGAGTGTAGTGTGGGTTGCGAAAGAGGGTAGCAGACACATGGATTGGAATGAAGTTCCCTCAGAAGTCGCTGGCAATCTCAAAGTCGCCGTCTGGCATGAACTAGTTCAGGAGAAGAAAATCCTGGAGGATACAGAGGTTCCTGTCTATGAGCCCAAGTCCGCGACCCCTTCTATAACTGCTTTGTGGTCATCATCGGGGAGTTTATTGAGTATAAGCCTCAGGTAAACCCCATTTTAATTTAGACTTCTATGTTTGCCGTGCTCACTGGCTTGCAGAATATTGTATCCGCAGTTGGTGCACTTCTCAGCTCGCTACCGAGGCAAAACGATTGACCCCAGTGACGTGGTTCTCCCAATAGATTCGCTTATTCGTCCCTATCCGTTAGGCTGGATATTGGTTGCTCTTTACTCAAATTCATCAATTGCGTTTAATTCCGTTGCGGGTGAGGGCGCCGACTTCGCGCTTGCGACGGTTGGTATATCACCAACTGTGATTGTGTCGTCAGCGCGCACAATTGCAGACTACCATAAAAGTTTATGAAACCTCACACAGGTCCCTCTCAGCCTTCAGTCGTTCGATCCAGGCCCGCGCACTTGATGCCGGAAGGATGCCGTCGCAGAATGTGCTTAGTCGACTGGCTAACATCGGCCCGACTGCCGAATTATCTTTGTCGAAGCTGCGGTTGATTGCCATTTCATACGGCGTGGACGGGTCTCCAGAGGACCTTCTCAGCTCCGACCAATTGACGGATCTTCGCGTCTTCACCGGCTCCCGCATCGTATACGGCCTCACCGTGCCTGGTGTTGCGGGTGCCGTCGCCCAGACACACGTATTTGATTACAGAAGACACGCAGGACTTGCCCATTTCGGTCCTCCATTGAGCAGCGTAGAGATTGTCCTTGAGGGACACTCGGAGGACTCCGGCATCGAGCGAGCCGTTGAAGGACAGGTAGACATTTTACTCCCAGCCATATCCTATATGTGTACATGTAACCTGGCTAACATTTTTAATCATCAGCTTACGATCGCAGGGCCAGCAGTGATCACGAATTCTTTGAAGGTCCCTGTGCGTGCACGGTTCCGCGACGACAATACACTGCAATTGCTCAAATAAGAGAATGCTATCGAAATCTTGGGCCATGCGGATTCAATAGTGTACGACTTGTACGAGATCGCCTAAAATCTTCACGTCTTTACCTATTTGTGCATGATTGACAGTACATGGAAGCTTGTGGACAGTTCCCTACGGTGCCCAATTTATTCATCCGTAGTCATAGTTAACTAAGTTAGGGAATGTGATATGACTCGCCTATATACCTAGTCACCAAAAGCAAAAAGATTCATACGCTAGTAAATATGTCATATAAGTACACGAAGTTATAGTAAAATACACAGTTGATGTTAGCTATCTAATGACCCTTTCGAAGTGATAAACGCCGTGGTTAGATGTGATTAAGGAATTCCAAGGTACGAACCTGAAGGAGAGACGATCAGTCACCAAGGCCTTTTAGTTTATTGGTCCTTCAAGCAATCGCTTGAGCTTCCCTCAGTCCTTGGGTTGGATTTTTCAGTATCTCCTCCGGTGCCTTCTTGATGCCCTTATAGACTACCGTCTTCAACCTCTTTACTCGCTCTGTGATGGTCCTCATTAGAGCAGCATCGTCTGAAATATCCTTCACTTTCTGTGCGATTTCCAAACCGGAATGGATGAGCGCAACTTCCAGTAGCAAAGCATTAGTCTCGTACCAAGTCTCCGCTTTCCGATCGAATGCAGCAAGCTCCCACGTTGCCAGAAGTTTCTGTACGTAAGACCGCGCTTTGCCATCGATATCAGCGCCACCATGTTCGTCAATTGCGCGGGCAGCACTCAATTCCGTCAAAAGGCCGAGGAAGAACGGCTGCCGTTTCGGATCCTCTGCGAGTTTCGGGTTCGTGTGCTCGGGCCAGTCCATCAATTGAGCTGCTTGCTCGGCATGTCGTAGCGCGGTTACTACCGGCTCACCCTTGAAGCCCGCTTTCTCAGCCTTTTGGTGCAGAGCATACGCGAATTGAAAAGCGACGCCTCGATCAGAGAAGGAAAACCCAGTCCGCCGCGACTGCTTTGCGGCTTCGAGGATGGCTCCAAACGCGTCGGATTTCCTGCCAATCTAACCCATTTCTCGAAATGGTTCGTCTTGTATTTATAATTCGATCGACGGCATCCTATTAATAAAGGGATGAAGTTTTTCCAATCTTGCGACGTCTTCATTGCCTCCACCGCTTGGTTGATTTCCGCTTTTGTGGCAGTTTCTGTCTGTCCCTGGGTCGCAGGGGAATTCTTCGTCCCCAATCGTGACATTCACTTGCTCAAAGTTCAGTTTGGCTCGGTATCGTTGGCGAAAGACAAGGCGTTTTTGATTCTCTGCCAAATACATCGGAACAAATAGATTTTCGCGGATGTGGTTCAATTTCTGGTCTAACTCTGGAGAAGAAGTCGGACTGAACGATGGCACCACTGGACGAAGAGGAAAATTTAAGTCATGCCATAGATTTTATGAGTAATAGTTAGTATAAAGCATACCTTTAGTAGACTGGCATCTCTTCTGCACCAGAGGACTTAGGGTCTGTTGCAGTCCGTTTCTGGAGTGAAAAAGCCTCCTTCCGAAGGCATTTTGTGCCATTGTGAATGACAACAAGTCTGTTCCGCAGGCAGACCAAAGTCTCAGAGAATCGCACAAGAGCGGATGACAAATGATTGCCTTGGTTTCGCGAGGGTTGCATGTAAGAGGTTATAAAATATGAAGTTTATGAGCCGACTTGGCCAGCGGCGGAAATTCTGTAGACGCTCGGACCATCTCGACCTCCGTTGTGTCGCGCTCGTTTCTCCGCTGCAATCAAGATCAAAGACACACTTTTTGGAGAACACATGGCTGGGTATCTGCAGAGGTTACGGCCGCTGGCCTTTTAAGGCCTAGCAATGGCCTGTCAGAAACTGCCATGCGGACAATCACAACGAAATATACACCAAAACCAAGTCCAGTGCCGTTGCCAGAGAATTTACCAGAAGCATACTATTCACAGCTCCCTAAAGACTACGGCCACAGCCAGGTAATATTCAATTCCTTGTTTGGAACAAACAAAAAAGGAAATCATTGACTAACCAGCCTGTGTGCCGTAAAAAATAGACAAAAGCAATGGAAAATTGTCCCATCTCCCCGTCGGAAATGAACGTGTGCAAAGATCCCATCGCAACCATCACAGAACGCCAAATGGCCGTCCTAGACCCGACGGGTGAACGAAAAGCTCTTTTCGACTACCGACGCAGCCCCGCAGCGTTAAGCCCGGCGATATCGTTCGGGTTACTTTTAAGAGCAGCGATCCATTCAATGGCATTTGCTTGGCCATCCGACTTCGAGGCGTCGATACATCTTTCTTGCTCAGAAATAATCTGACAAGGGTCGGTGTGGAAATGTGGATCAAGGCGTACAGCCCGAATGTCGAAGGGGTGGAGATTGTGCAGAGGACTGAGAAGAGGAAGAGGAGAGCTCGTATTTACTACATGCGGTACGTTCTGTCACTTTCCCAAATTACTTTCGAATACTTATCATCTAATCTTTTTCTCTTTCGTTTCTGGCACAGGCAACCCAAGCATGATATTGGAAGCGTTGAGAATATTGTGCGCAACTACCTGCGCCAAAAGTCAGCCATGGCTGGTCGAACATAGTCGAAATCCAAGGCCGTTTCGAGCGGTTCGCGCATGAATTTGATATCTTGTACATTAAGAGAAAATTTTCAATTTGCAGGAATGGGATTGTTCTTTTTATATATACATTCCAAAGTACCTTTTATTCTCACTCACCACGGCCAGTCATGGAATATGGGTTGAATGGAATATCTTCAGAAGAATTTGGAACTTTTATTCAATCCCGGTCTTCCATTTGCATTCATTTTCTCTTAGAATTTACGTGCAAAGGACCCTACCACAAGCTCCATGGCGACAGGCCGAGCTCCCGCAATGGGATATCGCCCACATTACCTAGGTAGACACCTCATAGCTCGGCCTCTCACTTGTTCAGCTATCGACGTGCGATCATTTGCTCAGAGGTGCACCATATTCGAAAAGAAATTTGCGTAGATTAAAAAAGTTGGCTTGGGCTGTATCTGCGCGGGATGTTGAATCCATACACGACACGATGATGTCAGCGACGCTCCTCGTCCAAACCGAAGTCAGCAGCAGGGAAAAAAGAAAACGGTTTATAGAGAGAGATACCGTCAATGGACGCAATTTCTCGCTCTTCGTCATTTATATTATACCAAGACAAGCAAGATTGAACTGGCTGATGCACAATGGCCTTTTCTCAGGCTGCCAATGTGGTTGATATGAGCTTGCCTCATGAGCAGCAACCCATCACAGGAAATGTCACCAACTATGCTGCCGACGACCATGGCGACCATAGTCAGACTATGAAAGCGCTTACATGGCAGGGCAAGAAAAGCGTCAAAATCGGTTGGAAAGCTCCATATCTTTCTTTTGAAACTATACGGTCGAAAAAATCATGACTGACCGGCGTTGACTAGTGGAAACTGCAAAGCCCAAAATTATTGATGACACAGACGTGATCATCAAGGTCACTGGGAGCACAATCTGTGGTAGTGATCTCCATCTTTACCATGGTCAGTGTTCTTCATTCCGACGAAGATGTCAATTGCCTAACTTGACGGCTCTCTGCAGGTGTGGTTCCCCAAATGCAAAAGGGGATATCATGGGACACGAGTTTTGTGGTGTCATTGAATCTACGGGACCTAAAGCAACGAAATACAAACCTGGAGATCGAGTTGTGGCTTCCTTCCAAATTGCCTGTGGCAGTTGTTACTATTGCCAGCGGAAGCTTTCATCTGTTTGTGAGCGGACAAATTCGAACGAGTTGATGAATAAACTCTATGGTCGACGAACTGCCGGTGTGTTTCCTCAAGCTTCTATATGCCCGTTTAGCTTTCCTCATCGGTGCCGAGAGGATGCCAGCAGTAATATGTGCTAATTGGCCTTGGAAACCAAAGGAATGTTCGGCTACTCACATTTGACCGGCGGGTTCGCTGGCGGACAGGCCGAATGGGTGCGAGTTCCCTACGGTGATGTGAACTTGCTGAAACTGCCAGATGACGTGCCTGACGAGAAGGGCCTCTATCTATCTGACGTTTTGGGAACCTCATGGAACGCAGTCGTCGATACTGGTGTCTCCGAAGGCGATGTTGTAGCCATCTGGGGCGCCGGTCCCATCGGGCAGATGGTAGCTGAATTCAGTTTCCTGAATGGCGCAAGTCGAGTCATCCTGATTGACGGCGGACCGGGTGCATGGCGGCTCGATTTTGTCAAGAGTCGCCTGGCTAAACTCGAGACCGTCGATTTCACGAGATTACCAAAGGGTGAGAGCGTTACGCGCCAATTGAAAAGATGTGCGACAACAGAGGTCCCGATGTGGCGATTGAGTGTGCTGCTGGCGAGTATGCGCAGGGTTGGCAGCATTACTTCGAGACTCTTCTGGGCCTGGAGACGGATACATCCGAGCTTCTCAATGAGATGATTACATCAGTTCGCGCCTACGGGCGCTGTGGGATAACTGGTGTCTATGCTGGATATGTTTGTGACCCCCGCCCCTCGACACCTATGTTGGTAAGATATGCCGCTCACTGCTCGAGTCTAGTGCAATCATTTCAATATCGGGTCCCTCATGCAGACTGGTGTTCGATTGATTGGGAATGGCCAAGCGCCCGTCCAGAAGTACTGGAACCATCTTCTGAAGTTGATTCAAGAGGGCACGATAAAGCCACTCGACATGGTCACCCACCGATTTGACATATCTGACATGGAAAAGCTGTATGCCTTGTATGACAAGCGAGAGCCTGGCTTGCAGAAGGTTTTCGTGCAAACCAGACACTCGGCACCGCCTGCGCCTGACGCGCCAAAACTGACGAAGCCGTGAGACTGTTCATGTCAAGTAGAAGAGAGAATGTTTGAAATCAATCAATCGTGTGCATGAATGGGGATGAGATCTCTTACTGGATATGGCTTAGTTTACTACCGATCCCACAGGCTAATCCCAATCGGGTAACCGGCCTGGTTTTGATTTGATATAAGAAGATGATATCGCCTCCATGTATATTATAAGCGAGAATAACCTCATGGATTCACTATTCCCTTTGGAATATTCGCTGTGCCGGATAGAGATTTTGCTGCTGCAGTGAGGCTTGAGTCTGGCTCTATACAAATATATGCCAAGACTCCCTCTATTTATTATTTACACGGCTTGATGTGGGGCACCACAAACACGGCAAATACTAAGTGTTCGACGTAGTGCACTCAATGATACCTCACTCCGCGACAACTTGCAAAGACACACGTCGAGAGGCTGAACTGCAGCTGTTCCCATAGATGCATCTACTACAATAGCCCGCCATGAGCCAAATCTTGACCGCACGGCAAGCGGAGGAGCTGCAAGTATCCGTGCTGCTTCCAACGAATTGAAGTGATCGCCCACTGATGCGCAACCAGGCACAAGTCAATGATTGCCTACCTTTCCTCGATAGACGCATCTCCCGGGAGTGTTGCGACCTTGCGCGAAGAGCTCCATATCGGCGATAGTTTTGACGACGCTACCTGCAAGAAGTACACCGGGCTGCTGGAGAAGAAGTGGACGGGAATTGCTCGACTGCAGAAGAAGGTACAAGTTCCTTCCCTTGTTCCATTACAAATGAAAACCTGCGATCAACAGGGAAAAGGGGCTTATAAGTCATCGCTGTGTACGCAGATACTTGATCTAGAATCTCGAGTCGCCAGTCTCCAAGCCGAGCTTGATTCTGTCGCATCGACATCCCGCTCAAGACCGGGCCAAGACCCCGAAAATTGGCTTCCCGGACCATCATCAACGCGTACGTTTGAGTCGCATCGAGATGCCATTACATGCATCGCCTTCCACCCCGTCTTCACATCGCTCGCCTCTGGCTCGGAAGATTGTACAATCAAGATATGGGACTGGGAACTGGGTGAGTTGGAAAGAACTCTCAAGGGCCATATAAGAGCTGTTACTGGACTTGATTTTGGCGGACAAAAGGAAATACATTGCTGGCATCCTGTTCTAGCGATCTTACCGTGAAGCTTTGGGATCCGAGCAAGGATTATACGAATATTCGAACGCTCTCGGGTCATGATCACTCTGTTTCAGCTGTGCGCTTTCTGACATCCACGGATAATCTTATTGTTTCCGCTGGTAGAGATGGATCGATCCGAATCTGGGATGTTTCAACAGGATATTGCGTGAAAGTAATTCGGGTGAATGACTCTTGGATTCGAGATGTTTCGCCTTCCTTTGACGGCAAGTGGTTGGTCGCAGGTGGTCGCGACCAGGCGGTAACAGTGTGGGAAATTTCCTCGGCAGAACAGAAAGCTGCATTACTGGGCCACGAAAATTTTATCGAGTGTTGTGTCTTTGCGCCGCCAGCAAGCTATGAACACCTGGCTACTCTCGCCGGACTCAAAAGCCGCCTCCCGCAAGCAGTTCGTCCGAGTTCATCGCCACAGGGGTAGAGATAAAACGATCCGGCTGTGGGAAGCTCGGGGAAGACTTATCAAAACTCTTGTCGGCCATGATAATTGGGTTAGAGGACTGGTGTTTCATCCCAACGGGAAACATCTGATCAGCGTTGCGGACGACAAAACAATACGCTGCTGGGATCTCTCAGGAAGGGAGACTAGTCAAGACAATCGATCACGCACACGACCATTTTGTTACTTGCATTCGATGGGGTCCGAGTCCCAGGAACGAAGCTGAAACGACCAACGGAACGACAAATAAGGGCGCTACTACCAAGTCTAAGTTTCAATGCGTCATTGCTACCGGGAGCGCAGATTCATGCGTACGAGTTTTTACATAGATTATCATGAGCTTTTGGGGAAAAGAGGACAAAAAGTCGGATCGAAAACTCGATAAATAAATGAATGAATGAATGCCCTGGTGGCATTATTTTGTGAGGCTCCTTTGCGTTTCATCTTTGCCCCCTTCATTTTCAATGTTACTTATTAATAATTTCTTGAGCCGCTTGTGATTACTGTATCTCTGGGTCTCATATTGAAACTTTGGCCTTCATAGCTCGTACGAATACCCAATTTTCTAGTCTTCTTGGTCTATGTATTCATTTCGTGACGAAATAAAATGGTACTGCAATTGTGTCAAGGTTAGAGGGACATGATAGGAGGGATTTATCGGAACAGAAATGTCCTACATCGAGCACCAGGAAGTCATCACGCTTTTGTAATCCTATTTATACGCTCGGTACTCGGGAGCATCCTCTTGATCATGACTTGGAGCAACTCCTATTCCATTTTGAATTGAGGCACATTAAATTTGTCCAGCGCTGTTCCACTCATTTCCACACAATAAAAGTCATATAAGTACGTAGTTGCGGCGTCCTGTCTGTTGCTGTCTGTTTTGTGCTACTGTAGACCACATATGCACGTCATGTACCTTACTACCTACAGGCTCCAGATATCATAAACGCGTGTTGCCTTGCTTCGAACACGGCAGGAGAGACACCGAGATCGGCAAATAAGCGAGTCAGCCAAGTCAGACCGAAGAGTTCCGAAGCGCAGAAAGAATTCCCTGCCTCTGCGTGTCTCGATTTGGACACGTTGAGTTGTTGGATCAATTGTAAATGGGGCTGCACTGGGACGCAGCCAATGAGAGCGCATGCAACGATCAGATAAGAAAACCTTGCAGGCAGCGACATCGGCACTGCGACGTGCCGGTTGTCACGTGATTGGTTCGCACAGCTGATAATCTAATCTGATCAAAATCTCTCCCCGCCCGCCGAACTCATTCCTGCCTTCCAAGGTTCTCTCTGCCCACGTCCTCGCCTTTCCAACTCAATCAATCGCCAATATCTCCGACTCCATTATCCACGCAACCACACTCCGGACACTGCCAGATCTCTCTCCTATACGCTGTGTGCACGATACTCCCTGCACTCAGCGCTGGGGAGTAGGTATCGCACAGTTTTCCTCTGACTTACTCTGCCCACGGTCAGACTATCCCAGCATTGAAGACATCAATATTAATCCCACAACATGTCGTCGGCAGCCATTTCACCACCAACAGCCGCCGGGTCGACCAGCTTACTTGCACCGGCTTTGGCTCCTGCCATGCAGCCCAAGCCTGGAATGAGTAGTAGTATGTCTCCCAGCCCGGGGCTACCGGGTTCTTTGACCTCCAAGGAATGGATCATCCCGCCACGGCCAAAACCAGGCAGGAAGCCTGCTACCGACACTCCGCCTACGAAACGGAAAGCCCAGAATCGCGCTGCTCAACGTGCTTTCCGGGAGCGGCGGGCTGCACAGTGGGCGAACTCGAAGAACAAATAAAGAAAATCGAAGATGACCACGACTCCCTTGAGATGGAACTCCGCGATCAAATAGCTCAACTTACCAAGCACCTTGATCAGGCTCATGCCGATGTGTCTTGGTGGAGAAATCGATGCCATTCGCTAGAGAAGGAGCTTTCTCTCGAGAGAAGCCGGAAGGAGAAAGCAGGAAACCAGCAATACAGCCATGACACTATCGCAGATACGGTTCCTATCAACATACATCGTAAAGGAAGCCACAACAGACTCGATACACAGGCTACCGAGCCCCAAGTTTCAAGCAGCAGAATAACCAATGACCAACTAGACCTCGCGGCCGCAGGCTGTGGAAGTTGTTCAACCACGCACTGTCAATGTGTTGAAGATGTTCTTCAAGCCACAAATTTCAGTGACGAGCCAGAGCAAAGGAAAGACAATGAACGACCAGCTCCCGAGCCGGCGGTTAAATATGATCCAGATCAAATGGAGATTGACTTCACAGCTCGCTTCTCTGCCCCACGAAGTGCGGTATCAGGTGAGAATAAAGCTGCCTCGACCCCTCCTGCTGAGCGTTGCGGGTTTTGTGGAGATGGCACTGCATGTATCTGTGCCGAAATGGCAAACCAAGAGCCTAGACATGATACGTTCGAGCAGAACCGCTTGGCTCCAATTCAGAACTACTCACAATTCACGCCACCGCCATCAGACGGAGATGCGCGGGAAGTGACGCTACCTTCCATCAGTCAAGCGACAAATCCATGCGCCAAGGGCCCAGGGACCTGCGCACAATGCAGGGCCGATCCTCGTAGTACGCTGTTTTGCAAGACACTTGCTGCTTCTCGAGCTGCTAGTGGCTCACCTGGTGGATGCTGCGGCGGGAAAGGAGCTGACGGTGGCTGCTGCCAGTCGGCACCTCGTCCTTCCACTTCGGTTGCCAGCAAGACCTCGCCTCTCACGTTGTCCTGCGCTGATGCATTCACAACGCTTTCACGCCATCCAAACTTTTCTCAAGCAAGTAATGAGTTGTCGAGTTGGCTTCCCAAGTTGCACACGTTACCCAGGCCACGCGAGCCTTCTTTGGCTGACAGTCTTGGACCTGCCCTTACTGATCGACCTGCCATGGAGGTTGAGGCTGCTAGTGTTATGGGTGTTCTCCGTTATTTCGATAGAAGATTTGCTTCCAAACAATGAAACATCAACGAGCTACGAAGCGAACACTAGACACTTTACCTCACTTCATGCCTCATTCACCACAGGCTCGCGCAGATCAAGCGTCGATGTCGAGTACATTTCAGCAGGTGTTGAATATTTTAACGGACTTACAGGCTCTATTGTTCTCGGCGGACACTGTACGTTTCCGACTCTAATCCGAGAACTCTTCAAGTCATGGCGTCCAGAAACCTTCCTAGGTTCCTATCA
The DNA here is from genome assembly GCA_020137715.1 of Talaromyces trachyspermus. Lineage (NCBI taxonomy): Eukaryota > Fungi > Ascomycota > Eurotiomycetes > Eurotiales > Trichocomaceae > Talaromyces > Talaromyces trachyspermus. The sequence continues at coordinate 5,140,147 of JACGXQ010000015.1, read as the reverse complement.
GGATCAAGGAGGCATGATTGACGAGATTACGCCTCATCGACTTGGCCCATTTTCTTGTTGCGAACAAAAAGTCTCGTCTCATGTAGATTAATCATTCATTTTATGAACTACCTCTCCTGTCTCGTGTGTATAGTTGATTCACAATACAAGAATAATCAAACAGGTGGTGACATTGGTCTTCCTAGCCTTACTGAATGTGCTTCAATTGCGCGTTCTAATTATCCAAGCGGTAATAATCCATGCGACAGGCACGACATTATCTAGGACATTTGTGACTTAGACTTACTCAGTATATGTATATGTATCCCTGATATGAAACCCTTCCATTTCATTGACAGAAAAGAATGGGCGATTAACGACGGGCAATCCCTCTCAGGACCTTGAAAATAAGTCTCTGCGATCGCGACAGAAAGCCGCGCCAATGAGACACAAATTTGTCCACAAACATGTCATGCTAAATGATGTAGTTCAGGATGTGAACATGAGGCCCGTGGTAAAAGAGGAGGAAGAAAACCAGAAATTGTGTGGTTTAACAATTAAAAAGGCTACTAGTGGAAAATTCACCGCCTGCCTTTTTCGGGACTGACATTTTAGCTCTCTCTGATTGGCTGTAAAGGCGGATTCTTAAGTTGCGTCCCGACTTCCCGAGGTTCTCCGTGACGTTCGATGCTCAGTAACACTTTTGCCGACAAAACCTCTCCGTCCTTCGTCTGTCACTTCAATTTGTCCACGATGATTTCCCAGAAGGTTGCGCAGCAATCGCTGCGGCGATGTACGTTTGCTTCTTGCCTCGTCCCTGCTCCGATAGAAAAGAAGGAAAGAATGAATGAATGACCATGCACTAATTCGGGATCATCAAGTGGCCGTGCAATCCCCTCGTCCTTGACCTTGTCCATGGCCAAGTTCGCGTCCCCAGCTGCCATTGCTACTGGACGTTATATGCAGATGAGGTATTTGCTTTCTGTCATCGGATGCACAGGCACAAAAATAAAGAAGGGCATGTTCTCGGCTAACGTTGTTATATCTTGGTTAATTTTCGAATAGACCAACCTCGTCCACAACAAACACAACCGACCCAAGCAAAATCCTTGCTCAGCAGCGCCTCAAGCGTCCTGTTTCTCCTCATCTAGCTATCTACCGCCCTCAGATCACCTGGTACGCCAGTGGTCTGCATCGCATTACGGGATCGGCTCTCTGGTGCACTCTACGTCTTCGCCACGGCGTATCTCATTGCGCCCGTCGTTGGCTGGCATCTTGAGTCAGCGTCGATTGCAGCTGCTTTTGGCGCTTTGCCGCTGCTCGCCAAGGTCCTCCTTAAATTCAGCATTGCCATGCCCTTTACCTTCCACAGTTTTAACGGCGTGCGTCATTTGATTTGGGATACGGGTCGTTTCTTGACCAACAAGCAGGTTATTCAGACTGGTTGGACTGTGGTGGCACTTAGCACGCTGAGTGCTCTTTACCTTGCGTTTTATTAAAGTAAAATGTTTGGATGCTATGCTGTGTCTATCATTGAACATTTTCTTTGTGTATGTTATGTTCTTACTAAAGAGATCAATATAGCTTTGTTGACGCTGGATATATATTGTATTCTTGTTTGTACTATTTTGCGATCTTCCCGTTTAGTTTGTGTTATACGTGTTTACTGATTATGAAGGTGGTATAGATTGCCATTATGCAAATTTATTTGACATATGGAGCAGATATCGATTCGACCCTGAATTTTGAGCTTTGGAAAGGATGTGAGCAATTATATTGAAAACGAACTCCTAAACTATTGGGTTGATCAACCAGGTCACGAGGTCTCGGACATCTTCCAACCAATATACCGAATGCCCGGGCATCAACGTATGACTTCGAAGTGGACCTTGGAACGATCTGACTGTCTTTCTTCATCAAACAATAATTATCCTGAATATAGCTGACTATTATATTTCGTCCTTCTAACTTGGATAAACGTTAGTTACATTGCCACTAACAGAGAGGATCTAGGTATATTCCGGAACGGAATGGAAAGAAGCTCATACCAAAAAGCATTTGAATTGACCATGACCTGAGCAATAACAAAGACGAAGCAGGAACTTGTCATTGACACTCACGAATCCTCTGAACGGGACTCGGAGGTGGATTTGGAGGGAACGGAGGAGGCGAAGGAGGATAGTGGATGGATTGGGACATCGTATCGATGCCTCCTTCGCTGCTGCACGGCTCCATGATGCAGGTGTGGCGTCTCTTGTGTGCTTTGGAGAAAAGCACCGGCATGGAGAGTGTATATAAATAGGTTGGGGAGGCTGTAGGTCGACTGATTAGGGGCAAGGAAGAAGATATGAGATATTCTCGAGTAGGTGAGTTTGGTTTGTTTAACTTTGAAGGAGAGCAAGCGGTTGAAGCTATGAGATATGGACTAAACGATAGTTGGAAGGAGAACAAATATCTTAAACGAGTGCAGTTAATTCACCTCGAGAGAGACAGGCAGACAGACTTGAAAACTTCACGTTCCGTTCCAAGTCCTTGGGGCAGAGTATCTCGCGGCCTGCTTTATAACTTCATCGATGGATACCTTCCCTTACCTAGGTAACATGCCTTGAAAGAGGATCAGACTGATTGGACCGATACCTTTGCAGACCGCCATCTTCGCTTTTTTCCAAGTCGGCACTGTGTGTTTGTTGTCATTTTCCATTGCAGCCCAACGCATACATAGTATCCAGCCCCTTTTGGTCTTGCTCTTTTCGCGGGAGCCGCCAAAAAGGGAGAGCAACTACCAAGTAAAGCTAAAAGCTACTCGAAGAAATTTTGATGCAGGTTTCACAAATGTCTACCGAGTTTGACTACAACACAGGTATGCAATCCAAGGCACCCATATGTCGTACTGCAGCAGAAACCATACTCATATCCGTCTGAATGGAATAGAGATGCTGCGACTTGGCCGCCTCACTACTGCTCTGTTTTTCCTTGACCGCTTCGATTATCTAGGGGTTGGGGAGGATATGTCTCTAGCGGTAGTTCTGATTACCTTATACTTATTTTCAATGGGATGGCACTTGTTCTACGTTGCTAATACATCTCGCCAACCTGTCTAGGGCTAGACCAGTTATCAAGAAGTCTATGGTCTACGCCATGGCTGCTGTCTGTCAGTTACTCAATGTTTCCGCTTCTTGAGAAACATTATTTGGGCATTGAAAAGAAGGATGAGGCAGATGTGAAGAAGATTCTGAAGATTTCCCAACTGCCTAAAAGATGGCATAGCGAGTAGTGCGTGCCTTATTTTCGATCTTATTTAGGGATCATATAACGATCTGTCTGGGTTTACAAAGAAGTATACCTATTTAAATCAGTTCCAGTGCAGAATCATGTCTACATACACTTTGAAACTGTTTGCAAGAATGGCACTGCTACCGTCAACCTCGATACTGAATGCAAGGATCCGATGTTTTCAACGGCCAACGGCAGTTCATCTTGACCGCTGGTGTAACAGTACCCCAGAGACGAGGAGAAAGCAACTATCGTTCCCAATTATTGTTCGTTACAAAGTGACACAGGCTTTCCTTCCACCCGCCATGTCGGTCTCGCTTGTTTGGACCGGGTTCAACTTCTTACACATACGCTACTTCCAAGGTTGTCCGCATGTATTGTAATCACCGACGTGCTACTGTGTAGGAAATGGATGAAGACTAGGCAACTCTAGCAAGCCTCATTTCAGAAGATGAATGAGGATTGGCAAATATTTTGGGAACCCACTGTCTTGGATTCGACACCGATCTAGTAGCCTCGAAATCTTCGTACCACCCAAGATCGAACATGCAAGGCCGCAGATTCCAAATGTCATGTCCTACTCGAAATGTCTCACCGATCATTAGCTATCGGCCTACTACGTGTTTCCTTATGTTTTCAAATTGCGCGGCATTGGATACCATTGTATAAGAACCATTTCAATCGACGGGTAGGAGTGTTATTGGACTGACAACGAACAGGTCAACGACTTTCGATGTGAGAATGGCCAATACCGAATAGGCAGATATAATGTCCACTTCCCGCAATCTAGAGACATCTAGGGTATCTATTTCTGTTTCTGGACCAAATTCACGTCGCACTGGGCGCCTATACTGCTGTTTGCCTATCCATGGATCGGGGCTTCGCCTGGTGTAACGGTTGTCGGAATAATGCCATATCTATGCATTCTGCCACCACTAACTTCGAGTTCTAAGAATTGTTGGCTGCCTTGCCGATGCTTGTTAAAGATACGGTGAGACTGGTCACTGGTTAGAGTGGCTTTTAAGCGCCGGCGCCGTTGAAGGAAATGGTGGATCCGCTATGTATAATTTGACGTCGTGAGATGATTAGGTTGATCGCTCCTAACGCAAATTCCAAGAGTGACTGGATGAATATTCAGGTCAGGGAGCGCTGTGGTAGAGTGATAGTTACTCGAAGTTGTCAAGTTGATAGTCGGAATAGAGCTAAGCTTGTTTAAGGGCCGGCTTTTTCTTGGCGGAGCACCTGAGGTATTGACTAAAACGGCTAGTGCGGAAACAAGAAATCTTTCCTCCATCTAAAGCAACCATTCCAATCATTCATTACTCAGAACACCATTGCTACGGCAGACTCCTCATTCGTTGAATTTCCCCGCGTCATTCTCTTCTTCTCCTGCTATACCATGGCCGCCAACGTCACCCGTCACCCGATGCGAGTGATCTCGTCGCGAGCACGCTGTTCCCTCAGACCGTCTTCGATTCCCTGCTCACAACGCAAGTTTTCGAGCTCCCCTCTTGCGCCGAGGATCAACAGCTAGAGAAGCCGCGATGGATGTATACCCCGCCTGGCGCGAAAGCTCCGTTCAGTCTGAATGCAATTGAGAGTAAACGCCCACATTATCCCGTCAACGGGGACAAAGCGGTTCTGGACAAGTTCTATATTTCACTCTTGGGGAAAGGAGGGGACAAAATGTTATCCGAGAATATCAAATGGCTGGCGGTGACTCATAAGAGTTTCGATCAGGGTCGACGAGGTTTCAATGACCGCCTAGCACTACTCGGTATGTCTGCTTGCTTGTTGCGGATCGGACGAGACCAATGCGCATATTTTTTTCTTTATTTTCTTCTTTTCTACGCTAACTGCAAACTATAATCCTACAGGCAAAAGGATAGTACAATTGCAGGCTTCGTTGTGTCTTGTTCAGAACCCAACCAAATACAAACATCCCGTGCCTTCGCTAAGCCCAGAAGAGCAGAGGATAGCGTTTAACCACCCTGCTTTAGAGGGACTGGAGAACCTTTCCCATAACTCACGTGGATGGGTTACGCACAGGAACAATATGGCGAAGCTCGCGCAGAAATACGACTTGTTACGGGTTATGCGATGGGGACCCAGAAATGTAAGCATGGGAAAACGGAATATAGCGCGGTATCAATGTTTTAAGCTGACATGTCCGTGAATTCGCAGCCAAATGACCTAGTTCAATCCGGCGTCGATGTCGTCCTCGCACACACGTTGTATGCCATCGTTGGAGCCATTGCACTCGAGAGGGAGGAGTCGAAGCGAATAAATTCGCCCAAGAACGCATATTAGCACCCCAAGGATTGATAAGTGCATGATCCCTTATCCGGTCTTGAATTGATGACGGGTTAGGGAAGGAGCAAGCATTTTACGGCGTTTTTCAATATCAATATTCTCACAATTTCTCCGTGTTTAATTTTTCTTCCCCTTGAGAGAAAGAGATTTCATTTTCGAGCTAATGCTTTTTCCATGTATTTTAAAATTTGGGTTGAATATGGCCGTTTGATGCATTTGTGTTATACTAGAAAGGAGTGTGTGGTCTTGAACAGCATCTTGTATTATATTACTATACCTCACTTTTGACCCGGTCAATCTCCTTCAAATAAATATCTAGAACATGTCACTGCAAAATATAAACAATGTATGATTCATCTGACACCGCCTGTGCAACGGTAAAGGACCTCCGAAGATGCCATATACACAGCCAGCTCTTATGGAATCGCCGAAAAAATCCTACTCTCCGCACCTCAGTATCGCAAGGGTCAGCAATGAATAAGCCTGGTGAGTACATCTGACAGAAAGCCAGAGTAAAGCAGGTGTTGTCTTGCACTGTCTGTAGAGAGCGTTGGAGTAGAAAGTAGAAAATGAGGGAAGAAAAGCTGCCAAAAAATATGTTGCATTGCAGACAGGCGCTAAACCGAAACTGGCTGGACTGTGGAACTCTTGAGGAGGTGGATAACTCCGCGCTCTGATTGGCCCATTCCGGACGGGCCACATGTGACTTCTTCAAATTGGAAGGTCATCGTGAAGTCGCCCTGATAAACAACACTCCGTACAATCGTCTTGTTGAAGGTCTGCCTGACTTGAGTACTATAGGGAAAGGGAATACGCATCAAGAAGGACGTCTTTGCCGCAATGCGATTCTGAATTTTCCCGGTATATCCGTGAAACTACAACTCCCTCTTCCTCTAACCTCGCCCGGAGGATCTCGCACAGTATTCTCACACCATGGCGTCGGCGGTCTTCTTTCTAGACCTGAAGGGCAAGGTATGGCAATTCTTATGGAATATATCTGCGCTAACAGGATCGACCCGAACTGGCGACTTGTATGCTGATAACATTTATGTGTGTGTGTGTGCAGGCCCTCCTTGCCCGCAATTATCGCGGTGACATCCCTATGTCGGCAGTAGAGAAATTCCCTATTCTTCTCAGTGAAGCCGAAGAAGAAAGCTCAGCTGTACCTCCTTGCTTCTCGCACGAAGGCATCAACGTGCGTATGATTTTTTGCCCGCCGGGGTCGAGAGAAAGAGATCTTGCGGCTAATTTCTAATTACTTTTTCTGGAATATTGTTATAACAGTACTTGTATATCCGCCATAATAACCTCTACCTTCTCGCGTTAACGAAACGAAATACCAATGCAACGGAAATCCTCCTGTTCCTTCACAAGATCGTGGAAGTTTTCACCGAATATTTCAAAGAGCTGGAGGAGGAGAGTATTCGAGACAACTTTGTTGTCATCTACGAACTGCTGGACGAAATGATGGACTTTGGATACCCTCAGACAACCGAGAGCAAGATCCTACAAGAGTCAGTCGAAGCCTCCGCAAACTGGAAGAGATGGAGGGCGCAACATGGGAATTGGACTAACGAAGCATTAGATATATCACACAAGAGTCACATAAACTGGAGGTGCAGGCACGACCACCCATTGCTGTCACTAACGCCGTCTCATGGAGAAGCGAAGGTATTCGCTATCGGAAGAACGAAGTGTTCTTGGATGTCGTCGAGTCGCTCAACCTTTTAGTTTCGGCAAGCGGAAACGTCCTGCGCTCGGAGATCCTGGGGGCTATCAAAATGAAATGCTATCTTAGCGGAATGCCTGAGCTGCGCTTGGGGCTAAACGATAAAGTCATGTTTGAAACAACGGGACGAGCGACTCGAGGCAAAGCGGTTGAAATGGAAGATGTCAAGTTCCATCAATGTGTCCGTCTGTCAAGATTCGAGAACGACCGAACGATCAGCTTCATTCCGCCGGACGGAGAGTTTGAGTTGATGAGTTACCGTCTCAATACGCAAGTGAAACCGTTGATTTGGGTCGAATGTCTAGTGGAGTCTCATTCTGGTTCGAGAATCGAGTACATGCTGAAGGTCATTTTTTCTCCTGTCTTCAACGAACGATGAACAGTAAACTAATGAATGTAAAAATAACAGGCAAAAGCCCAATTCAAACGCCGCAGCACTGCCAACAACGTCGAAATCCTCGTCCCAGTCCCCGAGGATGCAGACTCACCACGCTTCCGCACCAACATAGGATCCGTCCACTACGCGCCTGAGAAATCGGCAATTATCTGGAAAATCAAACAGTTCGGTGGTGGGAAGGAGTTCCTGATGCGTGCTGAGCTTGGCCTGCCTTCTGTGAAGGGCGACGACGAGCATGGTGGCGGTATGACCGGTGGATTCGGAGGCAGCATGGGAGGAGCAGGGCAAACTGGGAAGGGAAGCGACCTATAAACGTTAAATTCGAGATACCATATTTCACGACAAGTGGTATACAAGTGCGGTATCTGAAGATTATTGAACCGAAGGTGCGCCTTTCTTTTTGCTTTCTGTCGAAATTTTTTATAAACAGCGTCGTCACAAAACTAACCCTGAAATTCTCTTTTCATAGCTACAATACCCGTCTCTACCCTGGGTGCGATACATCACACAATCAGGCGATATTGCCGTTCGATTACCAGATGTACAATAATGATGATATTTCTTTTTGAGTACAGTCGCAGCTACAGTACAGTACAGTACAGCACAAGCGCAATCAGACTTATTTATTGTTATGATATTAATTAATATTAGTACTTTAAAATCGCGAAATACCCGTCATAGGGATAGATATAATTGTCTTCTTTTCTTTTCCTTTCCAAGGTTCTCTTCATGCCTGTTGATCTGTGTGTTATGTACATGATCTTCCTCCTAATTGTATCATCATCAATGATGAGCTGAGCACCAGCCCAAGGCTGCAATGTACCTCGTCGCACTTCACTGCATAGATTGAAATTCATTCACACATGAGATGAGCGTAGGTATAACCAAGTAGTAAGCTTGGAAGAGGCAAGCAAGTTAACAAAAACGCCTCCGCTGAATAGACAGAACAGATGTAAAATTCATCGCCTCGCCATTCGGGGCGAGAATTCACTTCATCAAACTTAAAATATCTTCATGAGTGGGAAATATTCCCAAGTTCTCGTTCCTGTTCCTGTTGCTGTGTCGTTTTTCTTTGCTGTGCCATTTTCTTATTTATTTATTTATTCACCATGCAAAAGGTCGACATGGTGTGCTGTTCCATTATTCAGTGGCCCCTTGACTGTGTTTGACGACGACGTCGAGACGGGTAAAGGAACCCGTCACCACCGTGACCTGCCGCAGCAGCTTTCGCGAATCCCTCGCGGGCAAGCATTGTGTTCAGGATAGCGCAGTTGTATGACGCTTCGCCCGGTGGGACGACGACGAAGATATACGTGTTATCAGTGAATCGGCCCAGGAAGACGTTGAATTGTGGCGTCTTGGTGTGCATGACCAGAAAGCCCGCGGATGCCGGCGTGGTATGCGTGTTGCGCGCAGCACAGTGTTTAAATGCCTTCATTATATTGGACAGACGCTCATGGCGGTCGTATATGGGGTTCAAGCTGCCCACTCCCGACGCATAGGAGGTAACTGTCAGAAACGTCGAGCGCTCAAACAGAATCACTTCCTCGGCATCAATCTTGGTTGCAAACGCGCTGAGGAAGCGCTCGATAACGTACAGGTTCGGGATCAGTTTGTGCACTATGCCCGCCCAGGCCTTGTAGAGCGATTGGTCCCAGATACTGCTCCCAAAGGTATCGATATCAAAGTACTTTGAGCGATGGCGAATGAGGGACGATCGTTCTTCGTATATTCGCTGTCGGTGTTCGGCTTGGATCAAGTCGAGTTTGTGGATTAGACAGAACACGTGCGCGCTGGGACTGTGCTGGTGTAACGCCTCGATGATGGAATTGTATGTGTCGAGATCGCGCTCGACTTCGCGAGACTCGATGTCGAACACGTATATAAGGACTGCAACGTCGGAGAAGATGTTGCTTCGCTGGCCGCCGAGATACGTCTCCGTAAACGCATCTTGCCTAGAACAGGTGTCAGGAATCTGACAGCTTCCTTACTGCTTCAACAGAATAAAAGATATATTATTAATATATAACGTACCCTCCACAGTCCCAGAGATTAAGCGTTAGGTTCCCCATAAACTTCACATGGCTGTGTTCCACATCAATGGTTGCACCTAATCGCCGCACGTCCTTTGCAACGTAGTTGCTGAATATGATCGATCGCATTGAGGACTTCCCAGAGCCACTCTTGCCCATTAGAAGCACCTTCCTCTTCTTTTCGGAGATCCATGCTCGTTGTCCGCTGTCCTTGTCCTTGTTGTTGGGAGGTTGGGGGTTATCGGTCAGACGAGGTGTGTGCGCCGTGTCGCATGCCAGCCTCGTAGATGCGAGGTCTGCAGATCGGGATGGGATCGCATGCAAGGATATGACCAAATCAAGCCGAACAAAACGGTCCGTAAGAACTAGCGGCGTGGTAGAGGAGTTATGTATTATGTCGAGCGATGTCTGTATATATGTATGTAGATGATTGATTTAACAGTCAGTGCGGCAAGGCGGGAAAGCCAATGCGCCATGACTAATGGGCCGCTATGAAGGGTCCATTGGGGTAATGTATATATAACTTGAGTGTTATATTGCTCTCTAAGGTCCATATCCAAACATACATCACAAGACAACATAAAGCTGTAGAAGAGAAAAGAAAAAGAACAAAACAACCGTCCACGGCTGGACGAAGCATAGAATGTATATATCTTGAGCATGGCTCGTTCACTTCATCAGTATCGATACGCCCATAAGAATCTGCAGTCATGCAATGTCCAGGATTGCAGTAAAGACTTGCTGCTGTGAGAAGTGAAGCTTATCGTTATCAATCAAGCGTCTGTCTCGGTATAACAAGGACAGACAAGGAGAAAAAGCGAATGATATAAAATATAGTTTAGCGGCCACTCGCCAATATCATATCGTCAACAGCGATACGCACGATAGCGAGGGGAAAAAGAAAAGAAAAACATTCATTGAAAGAAAAGGGGAAGATCAAAAGACCGTGCCATCCGATATTATCATAATAGGTGGCTCTTTGGTATTCGGTCTCGAGACCTCGGCGATTTCTCGACCACCCTGAATTGATTGATTGGTTAGAGATTTGTTATTATTGAGAGATACACACGAAAAATTCCGACTTACTTTCCATGTGCCTGCTTCGAGTAACTGCGCCAGAGACAAAGCATCGTCTCCTTGGAGGCCAAGCTGACGATTGACCTCCTCTAATAAGTCATCCAAGAAGCCTACAGTGACAGCTCGCCATTCAACAATAACGTCATCATCAGCTGAGAAAAGGGAACAACCTCCATGCTCGGTTGGCCCTCTCTCCGTGCATTGTCCTTGTACGCTTGGATACCCCTTTCCATGTCCTTGTCCTTCAACGTCAACAGTCCCATATCGATCAGAAGACCGCCGTTCCGGTACTCAGGAAGCCCAGTGAGGAGCTCGGACCCAGCAAAGTAAATCTTCATCAATTGAGTCATCGGCACCATGATAGAATAGCACAGCCACTGTGTTAGTTTATGGAACGGCGCAATTCCCTCCCAGGGCTTCGCTTGCGGGGTTGAGGCAGGGAGGAGCACCTCCATGCGTCGCCAATGGAGACACCATCAATTTGTGTTCGTGACGGAGGCCAAATAGCCGCTAGTCCGTCCATTAGCACGGACCACAAGGTAGGCACCGATACAATGGGGACTGACGACGCCAGAGTCGATGGGTGAGAAAGGAGATAATCTGTTGTTGGTAAGGGGTTAGTAATTCAACCATCACGAAAGCAACAAAATATACAAGACATACCAAGCATGTTGCCAGGACGAGCATCGACGCCAAAAGTTCCTGATTGTTCAGGGCTTCGGAAAGTCTGACTAAAAGCCCAGCTCGACCAGCCAAGCCAGCTAAAGGGTTCTGCTCAGAATGTTGCATGCCCCTCGCTAAAGCTTCGACTGTGACTTTTTCAATCCCGCGCCATCTACTTGACATGGCTCAGTAGGGTCACTACTGAATAACCCGCTCTTGAACATTTCCAAACTTGCAACGGCAAGGCCTTCACTCCGCGAGAAAATCTTGCCGGATTCTTTGGATTTGTACGACCATTTGTTGCCTGCACCCGCGTCCAACAAAACAGAAATCAAGAAAAGATCAATCAGCCTTCGCGTCCGTTCTTGGGCATCAATCGTGCTGGGCCACGACTGCAGGAGCTGTGAGATTCGGGGTCTGCCGCCGACTTCGAAGTGTTGCCAACGACCATGTGGAGGGATTGTAGAATAATCGGGGCGTAGTCTCTCTTTAAGAAAGAAAACCATTAGAACATGAGTTACGGGAAAGAGAGCGAATATCAATTGACCACCACACCTTTATAATAGAGACAACATATGATGCTGTTGCTTCGAACTTGGCCATGTCGACATCAAAATGCTTCAACTGATTTGCTCTTGCCTTCTGCATAACGAGCTTGGAGCGCTCCCGCACAGAATGTATACTTCGCAAATACGCAGCAGGGTCGAGACTCGGGTCTGGAGGCTTTGGGATAGGCACCTCTGGGATGGAGACGGGAGGGTGCCGGTCGATTTGAGAGCAGACGACCTGAGCGAGGCAGTCGAATCGCGCGTACTGTGCGCGGAAACGGCGTCCTGCTCATCCTGATCGCTGTGGATTGACGGCTTCGAATCCTTTCGCTTGAACAGACCCATTGTGTTGCTGATTTTCTTTTATATATATATATTTCTTATTTTTCTGCTTGGGTGCGCCCGCGGTGGCCAAGGGGAAGGCGGCGGGGAACGGAGGGGAAAATCACGGCCGAGCAGGTCGACGTCTTTCCTGTATGTAGAATTCAGGGGAGGGAAAATGAGAGTAAAACACGTAGTAGCAATAATAAACAATTAGTAAATTTAGCAATTATTGGCGAACACGCGAGAGTCGAGACTAGAGAAGCTGGCGGCGGCGGGGATTAGCCTGCTTCACCACAACAATCACAGAAACGCGAGGAAAAATCTCTAAACACGTGCAAGAAAAGGAAGGAGGGGTAGAGAGGGATACGTACACAGATGAACATGATATAATTCTGTGTCGCCTGTAGGTGAGCCGGGAGCCGGCGCTGTCGAGCAGAGCGTGGTTGGTTGCTAGTTGAGTAGTTGTAGTGACAACTTAACTAGTACCTGAATACGCGCTGGTCGGGGTCGCCGGAGCCTGGACCCTGGGAGTCCCCTAAATCCTAGTTAATGGCTTTTATCTCTGGCGAAACAACTTCGGTAGCACTCGAATTCTACCCCGATCAGAGGCCTTCGCGAGACACATTTCCGCATCTTATACATCATCTTCTACTGCTCCGCACATGCTAGAAAGGGATATTTACTGAATTTGACGTACGGAGTATCCAGATTACAATACGATACACCGTCAATACACGGTGCGTCTGCCCGCCGGGAGTCTGTGCTTTGGCGCGCATGCACGGATAACGAAACGCTAAATTAATTACTGGTTCTGCGCCGTACGTGGAGCGTAATTACGTCCCTGAGCCCTGCGTATTTAGTTTTGTATCTCAAATACGATGATAATACGTACTATTCACTGTCCAGTGGCCACAGTCCAGTGTCAGGAGATATTCGCCCCTTATGCAAAAGTTATACGCAACTAGCACTGCTGCCTAGCAAGACATTGTCCTATATGCAAATATTAGATGTGTTAGAGCTCGACCGGGTATCTGACCGAATATCGTCGTAAAATAGATAAACCAGATAGCCCAACACCTAAGGATGATCATACTTTCCCCAGGAGAGCATAGACCAACAACTCTCCGGGCCGGAGTGAATCACTGAATACTAAATAGCAAATACGAGGACCGTTGAACACTAAACAAAGCATAGCGTACGATATATCTTCGCACGGAGTACCCAGGTACTCCGTGCGCAGGCGCTATTAGTACCCCGTATCAAAAATTTATCAGATATTCAATAGTTAGTGCCTCCAGATCGGCAATTCTGAGTCGACTGTTGCACAAGACTAAATAGTAAACTCAATCATTCAATGGTCGGATCGTGGATGTATCTTGTGAAAACGTTGCGGATGGAGTTTGTAGATACAAAAATACCAATGGAGCTCCGAAATGTCTTCACTGAGGCTGGAAAACTGTTCGCATAAGCACATATTTAATATGGTACTTTACTCTGCGTTGTGTATAACCCATGCCAAGGGAAGATGGCTATATAGGAAGATAGGAAGAGACGTTGTATAGAAACGAGACTGTCACTGACGCTAGCCCGATTTAGACTAGTGCCCTCAATGAACTAACGTGTTCACGCCTGAGGCACCAGTCAAGCATCAGCCACACGTGGCCGTCGCCCATGCATCAGCCACAGACGTCAAGCCATCCGAGAAGTTCACGACCCAAGTTATTTATCACCGCATACTACATAGCATGTTGTTTTCAGTTTCGCGTTACTTTGCTCCCTCTTTGTGCTTTTCTAGCGGCCTGTTACTGACGACGTCGATGAAATGATTGATTTGCATTCGCTTTAGTATCTTGTCAGTTGTAATAGCACAAACTGCCTCATTGTCGCCCTTGCGCGCGCCGCTTCTACTGAACTCGCCATGGATGACCTCGTCGGTCTGAGCTGGAATTCCAACCCAATGATTCCAAGCCAAGGCCTCCACCTATGGGCTCGGCGTCCCTGATAGCGACGATGCGCACACCGTCTACCCAGGGGCGTCCCACTCCGCCATCATCGAACGGACACGCTTCCAACCCGCCTTCCAAGCCAGCAACTCCGGCAAACGACAGCTTTGCCAATTTGGTGTCTTTCGGAGCGTCCGGTGCGAATAATAAGAATATGTCTTTGCTTGAGCGGCAGAAAAAGTTGCAAGAGCAAAAGCCAAGCAAGAGGACGAGAAGCGCCGTCAGCTAGAGGCACAATATGGCGGTCAGAATGCTCAATTCTGGGATAGTCTGGGTCAAGATAGAAGTGTTAGATCTACAACACCCGCCTCCACAGTGCCTCGCGTGGACTCTCCAGATGAGGACGATATACTAGCTGCGTTCGACGCTGCAGCACCCGTGGACGCCTCCACAAATTTCCCTATTCCATCGTCTCGGTCCACGGACGGCTCCTCGAATTTGCCAACCGGTCAGGTCTCAAATAATTTAGCGTTTGGCGATGATGATGATGATCCATTTGGTCTGGGGCAAATGAAATCCAAGCCCACGGTGGCCCAACCTGTATCCACCCAGCGCGAGGATGACGATGATGACTTTCTTGGATTGCTTGGAAAACCTGTGTCCGAATCGGCGCGCGTTAATGAACGGCCGGTGCTGGATAACACTCCCGTTCCAAATCCGCCCCTAAAGCTGAGGACCCACGGGACCGGGCTGTGGCTGAGCTGGTTGATATGGGATTTTCGCCTGAGAAGGCTGCTCAGGCTCTAGAAAACACCGAATCCGGGATAGATGTACATGCGGCTGTGGGGTGGCTTCTAAATCAAGCACATGCGGAGTCAAGACAGAAAACGAGAACCAAGGCAGGGTTACCCCCAGAGGAGCCTCCAACTCGCAGGAGAGAGGACCCTAGAGCACGCAAACAGGGCGTTCCTTCATGGATGAAAGAAAGCGAGTTAGAGCAGCGGCAATCGGGGCATCGTGGAGATAGCAGGTCTCCAGTCTCTCACGATCGAGATGTTGGTGAGCTTGCTGCTAATTTCGGTAATCAGTTATTCAAAACGGCCAATGCTCTTTGGAAAACGGGTAGCAAAAAGTACAACAGGCTGTCCACGATTTCAATTCCGAGACAGACCCCAGCCAACCTCGGTGGATGCGAGAATCCGGCCCTACTTATACCAGCGAAGATCGCCCTTCAAAACCGGTGAGGGAAAACGCTCGAGGAGATGAACGGCGTGATCGCGCTCAACCTGAGCACGCCAGCATTATTACAGATGAGGCTATGCTTCTAGAATCAGATGTCGGACGGCCCACCCGCCATCCTTCACGGCGTCCTGACACTGTAGAGCCGCGGCAACAGCAGCGCCCGACGCCATTTACCGATGGTCCTATCGAGATGCGTGAGGCTAAACACCATCCAATGCAACAGAGGCAACAGCAGCAAAAACGCCAGCCACAAGATCTTGCTAGAGATCCTAGAAGTCAACTCACTCGAAGTGCATTGGAAGAGCAATTAGCGCAAGCCTATGTTAGCCCTGCCAGACGAAGGAGACCCCAACCAGCAACTAAACCGCAGCAGGAACAAGTTCCACCAATAACAACTGAAGAAAATGGTATAGACCTATTAGATAACTCGAAACCTCAAGCATACAAACTCTCGCCCTCCGCTGTACCAACTTCAACCCCACCACCTTCGAAACCAGGGACGCCCCTGCCATCACGACCGAAAGCTCCCGTCCGCAATATTCCTCCAGTCTCACAGTCAGCTCTCTTATCATCTCATAAGGATCGAGAGAGTGGAAATGATGCCTACAAAGGGGAGACTACGCAGCAGCACACGATGCTTTCACCAAGGCACTGTCTCATCTTCCAGCTGGTCACCCCGTAACCATACTGGTGCTTAGCAATCGTGCCATGACTGCTTTGAAGATCGGCGAGCCTAAAGTGACTATCTCTGACGCAGACACTATCCTAGCATTCATTGGACCGTCTAAGGGCGAAGGTGAAAGCATTGAACCTGGTAATGGCCAGCCAGCCAAACCCATGAGAGATTTCTTTGAAAGGCGCTTATGCGCAAGGCGGAGGCCCTCGAGCATCTTGAAAAATGGGGCGACGCGGCTCAGGTCTGGAAACAGGCTGTTGAATCGGGTCACGGGGCGCTACGAGTATTCAGGGCCGAAACAGGTGCGAGAAAGCGGCTGGTATCAGCAAACCGTCACCACCTCCCGTTGCTCGGCCTAGTGCAGCGCGTGCTGCCTCGACCAAGAGGCCACAGACAGCAGCACCACCTCGTACATCTCCTCTGAGTGATCTTTCAGGGCAAAAGCCAGCCGCCATGGGCGAAGCTGTCACCCGTCTTCGAGCGGCGAACGAAGCCGCTGAGCGAGCCGACGAGGAGAAACTCGCGCTCACGGATAGTGTTGATGCCAAATTGTCTGCTTGGAAAGACGGGAAGCAGGACAATCTCCGAGCTTTGTTGGGGAGTCTTGATAATGTACTATGGCCAGAAGCTGGATGGAAGAAGATCAATATGTCAGAATTGATCCTTCCAAACAAGGTCAAGATACAGTACATGAAAGGGATTGCCAAAGTGCATCCCGATAAGGTAGGCATTTTAAATTTTACTCATTCGTTTGGGAAAAAAAAGAAAGCACTAACATGAACTCGTAGATTCCAACAAACGCTACAACCGAACAACGAATGATTGCAGGTGCCGTCTTCAGTACGCTGAACGAAGCATGGGACAAATTTCGCCAGGAGAATAACCTCTAGCAAAAGAAAAGAACCAACATTCTCTAATATCACTCTTCGAGGGATTATACCAGAGAAGAGAAGGGAAAAGGGTTGTTTTTATACAAAGTCTCTGTATGCGGTACACTTGGAACAATGCTATGATGCGAAAAATGTACTTGCCATGATATGTGTATGATTTGAAATATTGGACATATTACGAATGATCAAATAACGACATAGACACATAAAATCATTGATTTGTTATTCTACTTTGCTTTATTCCAGTATATTCAACATCTACCTTTTGGGCTGCGATGGCCATAGTTCCCTCTGTCCCCGCTCGTCGTCATCCGACCAAGAACGCGGCAAAACAGCAAAACAAGATACGACGTGTGAGTCTTGAGATCTTGCTCGGTGCGATGAGTTAAGCGGCCTCGCTCGTATATCGGGGTAGTTGTTTTGTCCGTTTCTTTCGTTCTATTTTTGATAACTGAGATTCAGTAGATCTGTCTGGTTTGGGGAATCTTCATCTTCATCATCATCATCTTCTTCATTCATTTCCTCCTTTTGCTGCTTGTCAGCACCTTTCGCAGACTGGGCTTCTTTTGGAATTTGCGGTATTCCTTCATGCGATTTTCGATAACTCGTAGTTTTCCTAGCGCCTCGTCTACTGTTTTGGGGAATACAGCGGCGCGCGGTATTCCTTCTGTGTCTAGGCCGATTATTTCCCTTCGGACCTCCAGTCGTCGGTGGAGGACTTCCACCATTGAAATCGACAGCCAACCAAGTTGCCGCATGGTTTTGATGGTTTGCTGCACTTGCTCTATACAGGGCGAGAATGTGCAAATATGTACAGGCGAAGACGGGTCCAACGGTGACGCCGAGCCATCCGCAGGGTTGCGAACGAGATGTTTGAGTGCCAGCCACGGTGCTGGCAAGTCAAGAAAAACGGCTTGTGCCCTGGGCGACTGTCCAGTTTTGGATCGCCCAGCAAAACCCGTCATGGTAGACATCACGATGTGTAACCTTGACAACATCCTCCAATCTATGGTTTTCCACCTCTGCTTGGATCTTGCCGACCCTGGTCTCGTGGAACTCGAAGCTGCAGACTTGGCCGAGTCTTTGGTTCTTGTGAGCCGGCCGATATCCATTGAACACCGCTCGAGCCGCAGCGTGCGTGAAGGAACCGCTTCCCGCTCCGGCTTCTATAATAGTCTTTCCAGGCCAAGCGCGCAGCCTCTGCAGGATATAACTGTAATCCGGTGTATACACCACTTGCGTCCGATGCGGCAGCCCGGATGTCCACGATTCCGGGTTGGCGGTAAAATATGAATAAATCCGCTTGACGCAGCCTTTGGCGTAGCAGACGCCGAATCGTCAGGTTCTGCTTCCCCATTCTCGTCCTCTTCTTCTCCTTCTCCGTCTCCTTCTTCAAGGACTGCCGCCTTTCGTTTTGCGCTTTTTACCCCGCGTCGCTTTTCCTCGTTTCCCAGTGTCGACATGCGAAGCTGCGATTTGAGAGCCCCATGGCTTGTTGATTAGAGTGCTGTGAGGGAACGATCCAAACCGGTTGTTCTCGACTTTGCCTTCGTCGTAACCCTGGCCCTCGTCATCGCGTGTCTTGAGTATGACCGGCACCAAGTTGCCTCTGCGCAAATGGAGAATGGCGAGTTCATCGGCGGCGGATGATGCGCCGGGGTTGAGGAAAGGGGAGGGCATGTTTATATCCTCCTCTAACTATAAGTGTGTAGGTTTGATGATTTAGCTTGTCCAAAACAAGCTACTAAAATGAAGAGATAAAAGTGTCTAAAAAATGTCCAAAAGTCGAAAGCATTGTACGTAGTTTCTTGAAGTTCTTCACTTTTTTCTTCCCGCTGGCGGAGCTCGCCCAACCAGGTTAGCCCGGTAGCCGCAATAGGGTCTTCTTTTTATTTAGCGTGACTCACTGCCCTCCTTGCGCAACCACCAAAGCCCTCCTTTCCTCCCTTCCCTTCGTTTTTCTCTACATGCCTTGTATAGTGCTCTTTTCTCGCCTCTCTCTCTACATGATATTGAAGACTCCCATTTCATGTATACTGCGTCTCAGAAAACCCCGGCCCCAATCGATTCTCGTCTCCAAACCGTCCAGAACAATGGCGACCTCTCGCCAGCAGCCACCATGGCAGCAACCCTCCGTTCATCCCGATATAAAACTGCCGCCTCTGAAAGTATACAATTCTTTGACAAAGACCAAGGTGCCATTCGTTCCAATTGATGCCAATGGGCGAAAAGTGACCTGGTATGCATGCGGACCAACTGGTCAGTCCATGATAACCCCCATATGGACACTACTAAAGGCTTGCTTTAATTGCAGTTGCTGACTTTTCTTTCTGCCTTTGCGCATAAAGTCTACGATGATGCACACCTGGGCCACGCAAGGAATTATGTTACGACTGATATTATTCGTCGTCTTCTCGGGATTATTTCAAGTTTGATGTACATTTCGTCATGAACATTACCGACGTCGATGATAAGGTGTGCACCCACTGGCCAAGTCTTTTATGGATGGTAGGGTCGCTGAGTCTGTTAGATTATTCTCCGCGGTCGTCAGCAATATCTCTTCAATAAATTCGTCGCTGCGCATCCGACTATCGATGCAACCGTTCTAGACACAGTCAAGGCCGCGTTTAAGGCTTATCTAGCCAAAAACTTGCGACTCCTTGACCCCGAACTATTGCCCTCAAAATACCAAGCAGAGGTTGAGAAGGTTTACGCTAATATATTGAATGGCGGTCCTCTGCCTGGGAACGAGAAAGCGGGAGATGACGAAGCCAAGGTGAAGATGCACATCAAGACGCTTTCGTCCGCAGCAAAAGTTATCGCAGATGCCGAGGTCGCTCTTCCGAATTCGAGTGACACATTCTATGCTGATGCGCAAGACGTCTTTCTCCTATACCTCGACCAGCTTGAAGGATCAACAATTGATGGAAATGACCACTCCATATTCACGAAGCTTACAAAGAAATATGAGGAGCGTTTTATGCAGGATATGCGAGATTTGAATGTCCTGGATCCCGATGAGCTCGCCCGAGTCACTGAATATGGCCAAGAAATCGCGGACTTCGTGCAACGCATCGTGGAGAATAAGTATGGCTATGTAACATCCGATGGCTCGGTCTACTTTGACATCGGGGCATTCGAAGAAGCTGGGTTTCCCTACGCCAGACTGGAGCCTTGGAGTAGGTCAGACGGCAAACTTCTAGCCGAAGGAGAAGGAGCATTGACAAGTAAGACAACTGATAAGCGCTCACCGTCCGACTTTGCATTGTGGAAGTCATCAAGACCAGGCGAGCCCAGTTGG
This sequence comes from Talaromyces trachyspermus, assembly GCA_020137715.1. Lineage (NCBI taxonomy): Eukaryota > Fungi > Ascomycota > Eurotiomycetes > Eurotiales > Trichocomaceae > Talaromyces > Talaromyces trachyspermus. The sequence goes on along the minus strand of JACGXQ010000015.1, from coordinate 5,119,759 downwards.
CCTAGTGCATGGGGTAAAGGACGACCGGGTTGGCATATTGAATGCTCGGCCATGGCTTCGTCTCGGCTAGGCAAATCGATAGATATCCATAGCGGTGGAATTGATTTGGCTTTTCCTCATCATGATAATGAATTAGCTCAAAGTGAGGCTTACTGGAATGCCCACAATCATGATCAGTGGATTAACTACTTTTCCACATGGGACATCTTTCGGTAAGTCTGAATTCTCATGCGCATCTAGTCTCAAGTCCACTAACCTTTTTCCCTTCGTCCAGATACAAGGCTCAAAGATGAGCAAGAGTTTGAAGAATTTCACTACCATTCGGGAAGCTCTTGACAGAAAAGATTGGACGTCTCGGAGTCTTCGCATTATATTCTTGCTTGGAAATTGGAATAGTGGCATTGAAATCACCGAGGAGCTTGTAATTGCTGGGAATTCATGGGAGGACAAAGTCAATAATTTCTTCTTGAAGACGAAAGACCTCGCTCTTCTGAAAGAATCGAGTTCTGGTGCAGACCAGTCCTTGGGTGATGCGCTTGAATCCACCAAGGCGATAGTGCATGATTTTCTCTCTGATTCATTCAACACCCCGGCAGCCATGTCGGCTATTTCGACCTCATTACCATATTCAACTCTACCGACAAAGCCACTATCAATCCTGAGCATGTTGAGCAGACGGCTAAATGGGTGACGAGCATGGTCAACATCTTCGGTTTAAATGGATCGGCATCACCTGAGGCCGCAGAAATCGGCTGGTCTGGACTTGACGTGCCGGAGGAGGCCAAACCATACCTGTATCCTCTTTCTTCTCTCCGCGATTCCCTCCGAAAGAAGGCCCGGTCTCAAGACGGATTTCTACTCAGGATATCAAGACCATTATTGGCAGCCAGGAAGAACCAGAGACACCCGTTTCTGAATCAGCGAAACCCTATGCTAGGATACTATCAGACTTCCGAACCAAGGTATCCTCAATCGGAGCCTCGGACAATGTTGGTAAAGAGATACTCGCGCTCTGCGACCGTGTTCGCGACATCGACCTCTTTGATATTGGCGTTTATCTCGAGGATCGCGAAAATCTTCCCGCATTGGTGCGACCTGTGACAAAGGAACTATTACAACAACGGGAGGAGAAAGCTGCACGAGCGCGGCAGAAGCAACTTGAGAAAGAAAAGCGTGAAAAAGAGGCGCGCGAGAAAGCCGAGAAAGGTCGCCTGAGTCATCTAGAGATGTTTAGAACAAATGAATACAGCGCCTGGGATGACGAAGGCCTCCCGACTCATGATGCTGCAGGCGAGGAACTGACCAAGAGCCGCACCAAGAAGCTAAGGAAAGACTGGGAGAGACAGAAAAGTTGCACGAAGCCTGGTTAGCCGTTAACTTGGGCGCGAATCATATTTAACTAAATTAATTGTTGTGTTAAATCTAGCCTTTGTGCAGGAAGTATTGTTTATATACATCCACCGCGAGGCCCTTGGCAATTATAATCCGTGTTGCAGATACAATAGAACACTCCAATAATGTCTGTTGGTATAACCAAGGGTCGAGAACACGAAGCATGGCGTAAGGTAAAGCTGGTCCAAAAGCTAGAAATTATATCACACAGCCAGCATAACTAAACGAGACCAACGTCAAACTTCCCGTATCAGACACAACCTGAACCCTCCGCCGCTTGATTGGGATAAATCAGTCCCGATAGCACTGCCACACCATCATTTATGAACATCTCCACCGAATTCCAGTCCACATAGATCGTCAGCTCGACCGTGTTCCCTACGAGGAGAATCGGTGCGGTGCGCACAGCGTCGTACACCTGTTTCGGATCTGGCGGCATAGAAGCTGTCGCAGAACCGTCCGAGTCCCTGACCAAAAACGCCTGAGAATGCCTGAAGTCGTAACCGACGGTGGTGCTGAAAGACCCGTCGGATTTGATGCGAAAGCGGACTTCGTTGCCGGCGTCGCCGGCATTCTTGGTAACCGTGGCGTTGATCACGTACGCCCCTTCCGTTAGGTTGCTGGGTAGTGATGCAGAGGCCGGATCCGTCGTGATGATGGTATTCCCGCTGACGCGGGAGTTGGGAGGTGCGGCGAATATACCCTCATACGTTCCTATTGGGATGCTGACCAAGGTCGGGGAGTCGTTAATGGTCTGGAGCTTGACCTTCCGAACCATACTGTCCTGACCCGCGAAATCTCCATAATAAGGCAGCGAGGCTGCATAGCCCCAATTATTCATCCAAGCAACTGCGTATCGACTGCCGTATGCATCGTCGGGGTTGTCCCAGCTGACGGTGGCGTAGAAGTCAGGCCCATCATCCATCCATTGCGGGAAACCGTTGTTCGTGGTGGCTGTGAAGCCATTGCCGTCCCATGTTCCAGTCCAATATACGGTACCTGTTGTCCTATTATAGAGGTACCCATTTGCACCCATGGCAAGGACCCAGGTACGTTTTGTGGCGTTTCCATCTAGGTCGATCTGATAGAGATCTGGACACTCCAGGATGCCCAGGTCCACATCGCCGTCCCCGGCATGAACCCGGACGTATATGTCCATGTCTTGAGATCTGGGGAGGTATAGAAACCAATCTTGTTGCCTTCTGCGAGGGACATGGCCCAATGCCCTGCTTCGCCATCCCAAAAGACCTTGGAATCCCGAAAGGCCGGTTTCGTGTCCGGGTCCGGGTTCGGCATAACAGGATTGCCCTCATAGGCAGTAAAACTGTACCCATTGTCGGTGGAGTAGAAAAGAGACTGCTGCTGCAACCCATCCGCCATCTGTGTGAGGATGGCCACGACGGCGTTGTGGCCAAAGCCAGCCGTATTGTTCGTGTCGACGACGGCGCTGCCGGTCTCAATATCACCCAGGATGACACCGCTCGGAGGGTTCGGTTTATACTTCTCGATCGCTACACCCTGGTCAATCCACTGCACCATGTCGGTGCTCGTGATGTGATACCATTCCGTTCCACCCGCACCGGGGTTTGATATGTCGAAGTCGGAATTATATAGGTAGTAGAGATGCCATTCATCCCCGAGGCGGAATGGACGCTGGGGGTCATTCATCCATTTCATGGCCGGGGTGATGTGATAACTCGGTCTGGTCTGGCTGGCAACCGTGCTGGCATACAATGCGACAAGCAGCAATGGAAAGAGGCGCAGCGCCAGCCTGCTTGGGGAATGTGTGGTGATGATTGTCGGCATTGTTGAAAAATGCATGCTGCCCCAAAGCACTAGGGACTAATCCTTTTCCCTCGTATTGGTTTAGTCAAGAAGGACGTGTAACCTTTCAGGCTTTACAGCCCGTCCGATTGCGTATAAGGAAATACTAAGTAGGACATCTCTTTTCCAGAATGTTTGAAGTTTCTAGAATATCAGAATGTTAAAACTTCAAGCCCTGCGTCTGTCCGTCTGATGCTTTCTCAGCTGCTATTCGTCAGAGCTCCGTTATTTCCCGTCTCGGCGCATTATACCAGAGCATACTAGAGGTGTTTGGCAACGGTTAGTGCCATATTGTAAGGCGGCATACGAGAGGCACCGTGTGCATATCTAGAGTTGATAGAAGTCGGGCTGACAGATGAAAGTTCAGGATTCTCTTCTTCTCGCGATTTGGCGGCTTTTGGTCAAGATATCCTGTCTAACAAGCAACTCTCAATTACTTTATGCTTCAGATCGTGTAATATAAGCACAGAATAAGTGAATACTACCACTTCAGTTTAAATTGATTTCTTTTTGGCCGAATGGACTTTACACTATACACATACTGTACTATCATCATGGCTTCAAACTGGGCAAATCGACCTGAGGCAGTAAGATTTCATATAAGGATGGCGGTGAAAATTTTTATTCATACTTGGGAGACATCCAAGGCTGCATTGGAAAGGCATTATTATTGAGGCTACCGTACCTCTCTGGGTATCTTGCAGATCATAGTATGCATCTGTCGGTCGTTTTGCTACCGTTGAGTCCTTGTAGGGGCCTGACCTAGATTATGTCGGCAGTCTTGAGCTAGCACAGTACTAGTCTTCGTAATTTGATAGCTTCTACATCTTCCAACTGGGCAAATCAACATGATTGGTTACTCTTCGGATTCCTGTGGAGGCCGGTAGCAGTTTTGAAGCCATTCATCCCGTTCGATATACTTGTAAACTGATTGACGATTCCACTGTCTGGACCATTACGACTGAAGGGAATCGGGGAATAACGCAGAGAATATGCCAATAAAATGGAGTCATTCCCTCTTAATTGTGGATCTTCTGCAGCAGGAATTGTAGACTTGCCATTGCCAACAAACGGACTATTAGGTAAATCGCCGCGAAAGTGCCGTCGAGATGCCTTCTCTAGATCCGTCAGTAATGGATAGGCAGAAATATAATTGATGCTCCGATGGATATAAATATACAATGTAAATCACTTGAGGCTCTTGAAAATTCAGATCAGAGCCACTACGTCCACTGCGAACTACCTACCCAGAGACATACCTTCAAGTATATTTTTCCTGACCTCGAAATTGGAAATGGGCTCGCTACTTCTCGGCGCTGTTTTGCCTCAACCATCCGGGTTGGGGATGGGAATAATCAATCCTACCTTGGTTGATCTGTCTGAAACACTGCATCAGACCCTTCAGCAGGGCCATAGCGACTTCGGTGACTTCACAGGCAATACATCATCGGTGTCAATCACCGCCATGTCGACTGAGGATATCGAGGGAACCCCATTCTTCAACTTCCATTTCTCTTCGCCGTTTCTCAATGAGACAGCTGGAAGCACGCTGAATGTCACGGAGGATTCGGTGTATCGCATTGGCAGTGTATCCAAGCTCTTCACAATATATTCATTGCTTTTGAATTTCGGAAGGGAGCCCTGGGATAGCCCGATTACGGACTACATACCTTCATTGCGTGAAGCTGTGGCCGCCCAGAAGCAGTGTGAGGTGGAAAATCCTGTCGATCATGTTGCCTGGGAAAACATAACTGTCGGCGCTATGGCATCACAGTTGTCCGGAATTGGGCGAGATTGTATGTGAATAATCCAAACACTGGTCTACCTATATTCTTGCCCAAGTATTTTGCTGACCAGCTTGCAAAAGATGCCAATGGTGACTTAGCAAGCCAGTGGAATTTCCCTGGCAGCAGGCGGGCCTACCCAGTCTGCCCTTGGAAGATATCCCTTCCTGTGCCGGCAACTCTAGTCTACCACCATGCAATGTTCAAGGTGGGTGTCTGTCTGTCTGTCCCAAGCTCACTTGGTTGGTTGCATTATGTACTCACAATCTGGTGTGTATTAGAGTATTTCCAAGGACTCATCCAGAGACACCCTATCTTTCCTTCGGAGACGACCCCCGTCTATTCTAATGCCAATTTCAGAATCTTGGGATACGTCCTTGAAAAACTCAGTGGCACGTCATACGAATCGCTTTTGAAGTCATCTGTTTTGAGCCCCTCCATCTTAACCAGTCAAGCACACATCGCCCGGAGAGCAAGGGATCATGGGTTATTCCAAATGGAGATAATGGGTGGTTCCAAGATGTTGGCGATGAGGCACCGTGAGCGCGTATCTAGAGTTGAGGTATAGAAGTTGGGGCTGACTGATGATTGGAAATTAGGACTGCTGGAATGTTCTCTTCTTCTCGCGATTTGGCGGCTTTTGGCCAAGCTATCCTGTCTAACAAGCAACTTTCAGCACTCGAAACTAGAAGATGGATGAAACCTCACTCACATACTAGTTCGCTGGTTTTCTCTGTTGGAAGTCCCTGGGAAATATGGCGGACGAAAACTAATATCACCCAAGGCCGCGTTCTTGATCTCTACGTTAAATCCGGAAGCATTGGCAACTACAACTCCCTTTTAGCCCTTGTTCCTGACTACGGAGTGACGGTATCCTTTCTTACCGCTGGGCCGAGCAGTGCCTCCACCATTACGATTGCTGCGGAGTTGGTCATGCAAAAGTTGCTTCCTGTTTTGGAGATGACCAGTCGCAACCAGGCATGTCAGAAACTCTGCGGAACCTACACAGCCTCCGACCCAAAGCAGAATTCCTCACTAGTAATTGCTGCCGATGACAATAATGGGCCCGGTCTTCTAATCAAGAGCTGGATCAGTCGTGGCGCTGATATGTACGCATCAGCACAGGCATTTGCGGATCAGACTGCTGGCGGCCAACTCAATGCGATTCGCCTTCAGCAAACCGGCCTCGAGTCTAGGTCCAGGGGCGATGAGAGACAAAACGGCCAGGAAGTCCGCGTTGCTGCATACCGGGCTATATTTGAAACATACAATCCCAGTGTTCCACACAACATTTCGCGCATCTTTGACCCTAACGCCAATGAGTGGTCTTCCATAGACTCTCTCATGTACGGCGAGGTTGCTGTTGATGACTTTGTCTTCCACCTGGATGATCAAGGCAATGGAGTTGCAATCGAACCCCGTGTTCTTAGGGAGACTTTTCCTAGGGTGTTATAACACCCATGAAGTTTTCATCGGCGGTGTTTCTTCCCTAGATGTTTCCCAATTATCTTATGCTTCAGATCGTGTAATATAAGCACAGAATAAGTGAATACTACCACTTCAGTTTAACTGGCCGGAAAATTTACTCATTGATTTCTTTTGCGTCGAATGGATAATGAGATGTTCGTATTGGGCAAATCAACCTGATTGGTTACTCGTCGGGTTTCTGTCGGTGCGGGGAAATGCCCAAATAGGCAGTCACGACAACAACTTCAACAACTTCAACAACTTCAACTTCAACTTCAACTTCAACTTCAACTTCAACTTCAACTTCAACTTCAACTTCAACTTCAACTTCACACATCCGAGAAGTACCCGCTTTGATTCTTTTGGTCGTTATTATTTACCTATATGCTCATAGTTCTAGCCGTTATTCCCTTCTACACCTTGGAAGTCGATAAGCATGGCTGTTACGCAAGACTTCGCCCTTGGCTACCTCCGATCGCGAAGCTTGGTTGACTGCGACACACTCGATGCTAAGGGTACCCTACTATTTTATTTGATCTCTTCTCTCGCGTTCGTTGCTGAGTTTTCTTCATAGTCGCCCAGACGCTGGGGCCCTTTCAAGACTGCACGTCTAACCAAGTATGTTCTGATATCAAATGACTTGATCGTGCCGATCTAATGAATAAATGAACAAAACATCTCAGGCCATCGCCTTCTTTGAGCTCTCAAACCCGAACACAAGGAATTGCTTGCTGAATCCCATCTCAATGCGGGGACGCTCTTGAAATCCATGGCAGGGACCAAGGATCCTCGATTTGCCGGTCTTGAGCTCGATGAGCTAGCTGTTGAAATTGCCGTATGTTTTAGCCCCGGTCTCTGTAAGGCATAGCTTTTACAACGTTCCCTTAATATTGCAGACCGTCAGAGTGGCTATCAAAGTCACGCCTCATCTACAGGGACGGATCCATGTACAGACCAATCCATACCATGCATATTCAACCGAGAAGACCGTGGCAAACGCATTTCGTAAGACAATCTCGTCTATCTAGCACTCTTTCTTGTTAAATGGTATAAGTTCTAACAGTCCAAGGCATCGTTTATCTTTTCAAGGAATTCGAGTCTACCTGGGACAGCTCAAGAATCTGTATCAAAATTCCAAGCACCTGGGAAGGTATGATGGCTTGCAGGACATTGCAACTGGCCGGTGTGCATACACTAGCTACCACTTTGTTCTCGATGACACAGGCAGTTCTGGCTGCAGAAGTAGGCTGTGCATATGTAGCGCCATATGTGAATCAACTTAAAGTCCACTTTGAACCGGGGTTAGTAGTTTAGGTATTCATTTGGTGCATTTTCCTTTATGCATGTTTATCTGACCTCATAGATCCCAGGTTCATCGACCCCAACAAGCTCTTTTCGCTCTGCGTCGCTATTCAAAAGTACTACAAGTCAGTCGGAGCCGTTACCCAAGTCTTACCCGCCAGTCTTACGTCGAGAGATGAAGTACTTGCTCTGGCAGGCGTAGACCATATCACAGTGGCTCCAGCACTTCTTGAACTTCTCTCTTCTCCGGATTGTCCTATTCCAGCGTCCTTCTTTGATAGTGATACGTCGGGATTGACTATTCTCCCCAAAACGTCCTATTTGAAAGACGAGGCTGCCTACCGGATTGCTTTTACACGGGATCTTGCTGGGGAGAGCGAGGGAAGTTGACGCAGGTATGTTTATGTTCACTTCTACTACTACAAGCGATCGCTCTTCTCTGACTTTCGATTCGTGTAGGCTATTAATATTTTCTGCGATATGCAGGATAGATTAATTGCTCTCATCAAGTCTAAGTCAGAGTGAACCATTCCTTCGGCTGAATATAATCTGGAATTTTTTGGTTTTTTTGTGCAAAATGTAGGTAATGGGTATTATTTTATTCTCGGGATCCTAGTGTACACGTATTATTGAAAGTCATAGATCCCAAGAATGTCCCTTCATTTCTTGCTTCTAGCTAAAGTAATTCTATCCATAGGACTGATGTGTCAGGTGCCTTTTCGGTGGTATGATTTGAGGTTTCCGCTTGGTATCCCATCTTCCGAACAAATTGTGCCAGCCCCCGAATATCTTGAAAAACATGATGTACTTGTTTGGTCGTGGACTTCCAATTTGGTGAATAATAACGAGACGTCAAGTTTGTTCCATGCTGGGCACTGTCCTATTCCGTATTTTATTAGCAACAAGATTCTCAGCAGAACAAACAACCATTTAACACAGACCTGTCTATCAGTCGGATAAATCTTCAGCACGGATTCCATGAAGCTTCTCAAAGTCCTTCAGCTTTTGACGCGACTTTTCCAGCTCCTCATTTGCTTTATCCATATCTTGGAACAGTTTTCGCATCTTCTGGTCCTCCTTTTAAACTCCTGTATCGGCTTCTCCAGTTCCTTGTCCGCCTTTTTAAGCTCCGCGGACGTCTCCTTGACCGATTTGTGGAGAGCCTCCATCTGCTGTAGAAACTTGCTGCAGCCCTCGTTGCACACTTCTATGTATCTGCTCATACGGTTGACCATCTCGGCCTCGATCTCCTGACACGGCGCTCGTTGGGATCCATAGTAACGTTGTTGCGTCCGTTCAATGCAACTTTGATAGAGCTTTTGGTGAGGTATCTGTCGAAAGAGTTTTTCTGCAAGGTTGAGATTCTGCAAGGAAGTTAGCTGACTACAAGAAGTAATGCATATCTTGATATGTGACGGCGGACAAACCTCAAATCACTGCTCGGCCACTGCTTCCTGAAGGATGTTGGTTGACAGATTCAGGTGGAAAATGGGCGATGAGAAGAGAAATAAATACGATTTTATTTTGAAGCCTAAACTGAGAAAGACAAAGATGTCCTTATCATTCATGGGGAAAAAAGGAGGCAAAAGAGGGTACTTCCTTTCAATAGGAAGGAATATGGTCGTTGCCTGGCATGAATATTCATTCCTTCACGAACTATTGCCGCACTGTTATTATATACACTGCCACAGCTTTTGTCCATGTTGATGCTGAAAATATGAAAATAAGAACTTCTGGTCATTTCCATTATTGTTATTATTGCTGCCTCAGGCCGCAATCTGCCACGTGCCCGGTCGTGCCCTGCCAAGACTTCCGAGTTGCCCTAATAGGCAATTATACTTCATTCTACATGCTGCCTTGTGAGCTCCACGCCATTTGGTTAGTCACACGAATTCATTGTCACTGATGGAACGTAAGAAGTTGAACTCGCTATATGGTACACCTGGTCCGAAAACGTACACCGTACTACACCGTCATGTCAGAACCGGACTTCCCGGTGTAAACAAAGGAGACAGGGCGACGAGTAGAGACAAACAGAAGCATAAAAAGATGCTATCAGGGCCTAGGCTATCCACCTCTGGAGCTGGACCCACCAATGTGCGTAGTACTGTAGCAATATTTGGTCGTATCTGGTAATCCTTGTTGCCCTGGCTCCAAATACTTTTTGACCTCCCTCGTTTGTCGGGCCAAGTCGATAGCCACTCCACAGCCACCGTTTGTAAAAGTTTGAAGAACTAGCTAATGAAAATTGCTCACCGGCGGCCGTCTTATGGAAAAATGCCGTTTGATTGGAAGATAGCCCCTGGGGCGAAGGGGAACACACACCGTGGGCGTTTGTCTCTGTCCGACCTAGGTGCCGACATGGGGCGTCTTGATGATGAAAGCCCGGGCGAAGACCAAAAACGGGAATTTCCTGTGAAAAATTTTCCTTCTTATAGCTATACAAGCAGCCTTCTCAACCTCTATGTTCTTCTTTCCTTCTTGTCAACTCTTCCCTTTCTCCCTGACAGCGGAATAAGAATCTATATATGAGCATTACCACGAAGTTCCAGTATGGGGATCATTTTGAGTGGGTGAATTGTTAATGTTCCGTCACCATCCAAGCTCCTCGTCCTACCTGTTGAAGCGTGTTTGAATATTTTCAATGTGGTAAGAGCCCAGTCTAACTTATTCAATGATCGTATTTGGCTGATCTTTCCAATTACCAGAGACGGATTTGAAATTAATGTTGCAGGTGATACCTAGATTCAGGCATTTACTTGAGCCTCCCATTTCACGGTCGGTGACAGTCCAGTTCCGTCCAGATTTCTCTCATCTTTTCTTCTTACTCTGCGGTTGCTTATTATAAACACAGGCAAAGACCTACCTATCAGAGAAAGGCGTCCACGTTTAGATATGAATGAACTTGCAATGATAGTGCTTGATATCAGCCGCAAGACTGGGACACCAATACGACAAGGACAAGGCGAAATCCACTTCGAAATCTTCAATCATCCTAGGTTCAAAGGAGATCGAGCCCGATGTCACCATTGTAACAAGGAACTATGTTTTGCTGGCATTGTACAATTGTTATTAGAACACATTGCAGTATGCCCAGATCTTTCTATAGTGTTTACGGACCATCCTTTCCGGACAAGAAAGGGACGATATACGCTTTGTGAAAGAGAAATGCCCAACTCTCAGCTCTGAGTGCACCGCCATACCTACCCTAAGGCGAAACAATTTTGCGGGAATTACGGCAAGCACATAATCAGAGAAGTATATCGGCAACATGGACAGGAATGTAAAAACATTACTTCCGGTGTCCACGTTGTTAGACAACGGGTGACTCGAGCAAAGAAGAAGCCCCTGGTCTAGTTCGAAAACAATCTTCGTCTGCTGAATCCAAAGGCCGTGGTAGTAATAGTTGATGAGGACGGGCAAGCGTCTGAGACCTGTGCCTGGATGGTGCAAGCCATTCTTGATGAGCTTCTCATCTCCCTTCTCATTGGAGGGGCATCTGCTATTGCTTTGTCAACAAGTCCATCTCTCAATGCCTTCATATCGTGCGACGCCTATTCGGAGTTCTCTCGAACTCAACCGCTTCTCTCGTGGGGTTTCCTACACTGTTCCCTCGTGGAGAGGCAGACTTTGTTATCCCAGACACGCACTGTCTCTTATGCTGATTATCTCAAGCATCTTATGAGATACCATTGAGTACCCGCTAGTCTCATGCAAGTAGCCCTTCTTTCGCTGCGTTGGCTCGTGCTAATGGCATTCTTAGACTAGTCCGTTCTCTTGGTTGGTTCTATTCTGTGCGCTGGGTCGAACTATGTTGCTGAACGACACAAAATAGACGGCTACCCCAAAACGAGGGCCCGTTTAGGTGGGTGGGGGTCACCTATCGGCCTTTTGGGTGGTATTATGGCCATATTTTCCGGCCTTCATCCGAGAATGACGATTACTGGGATAGTGTCCCAAGAAGCACCAGTTCCTCATACTATGGACTCAACATACCTTAGCGGACGACATAGGTCGATATCTAGAAGCGTTTAAAGACCGAACAAATGCCCCTACGTTCATCCCATGCCGATCAGTTTCACAGTGTGTGATGGCCTGCTTCACTACCTAGCGAAGGATTAACTCTACGATCCCTCTGAGCAGTCCTGCTGCTAGGTCCATTGGGCCAAGGGACAGGTTGTCGAATGTAAGTTTAACCTGTTGGGCCAGGCACAGTACAAGCACTACGCGAACCTGGTTTGCACCGCAATCGCATCTGTCTCTTTTCCATCGTTTGATCCATGCCGGGCACCCACGTCAGTACTTCACCGATCAACAGTATATGCACTCGAGCGTATCCATGATGAGTGCACCACGATTGAAGAACTCAAGAAACTGCCCTGGGTTCATACTCGTGACGTAGGTGTTTACCTCAAGTTGATCCTAGACCCACCAGACAGTGTTGGGAGATAGACGAGTTTGGGTGTATGTTGGGTCAGCTATAGGTGTTTACAACGGGCTCACAGGAAGGCGATACACTCACGAAAAGCCAATGCTTCAATACGTGAACAGACAATGAAGACTGCAGGTGAATGCCTTGGTCCTGGTGAGAGGATCTCTAAGATTCTCGAGTTCCCAACGCCTCGCTGTGCCAAAGACGTCCGGTCCTTCATTGGAACCATAGGTATTACACGAAGGTGGATTAGGCATTTCGGTGAAATTGCGCGGCCATTAACCAGATTAATGGGCAATACCCCATTCCGTTGGGGCGAATCAGAACGACTTTCGTTCGACATCCTTAGGACTGCTGCAACAACTAGGTCGGCACAACCTGGAGTCGATTGGCGTGAGCCCGTCCACTTCTTCTCTGACGCCTCCAAATATGCTATTGGTCTGGCGATCATGCAACAGCGAAATAACACCTATGTACCGATCCTCTTTGACAGCATCAATCTCTCCCTACAGAACAGAAATACGTCACCTACAAGCGCGAACCGCTCAATCACTACAGTTCACTTCTCGTCCAGGCCTTGAAAATACTCTGTCAGTCGTGCGAGCATATGATGAAGACTTTGATGATCATTACATGGACAAATCCGAGTGGTAAGAGATACCATTACTACGCGAACTTCATGCATGGGGCACTACGACGCAACCTCAAACATAGGGATGGGCTGTTTAGACATCGCCTAATGGGTAAAATGGAAGCCTGAGACCCTGATTTGGGCGATATTGAAACTGATATAACAAATGCACTCTCCTTCGCAAAGAAATAGAGGATTAGCGTTGCTCAATGCTGATTTTAAGTGTCCTCCTCCGACCAAACGCCATATGTATACACCACATAAAACGAAGCGCCAGAAAAACAGCCTCTCTCCTCCTGAGATTTTCTTCACCAGTGCTCATGGCGGCTTGACTTCTTCTTATCTCATAATCTTACAATCACCTTTGTCGTTCCAAGGGTTACTAGTACACACACACACACATACCTTACAATCTCCCCATTTATTATACCCCTCGAATAACCTTCAAACACGGCCAGTGGCACATTACTGTGTCTTCAAACCTGAGTTCTAGTCGACGAATTGGACCGAGGGGTTCTACACATCTCTCAACGGCGCGGACCAGAAGAAGTCTTATTACAGGGCGCCCATACAAAAGGAGGTGGAATTACTCGAGCTCCGAGCCACCTGTACTTTTCTCAACTGTTCACTCGTTTATCAAATTGGAGCTGCACGTTCCCAGAGAGCATGAAAAGGAAAATCAATGTTTGTACGCGAAGCTCACATTGACCCATAGTCGGAAGACTACCAAAGCAGGGGAAAGTGGCTGTATGTTGGGTCGGCCATCTCAATTCACAATGGTCTTAAAGGACGCAAGCAGACCCACGAAAACCAACAGACTGGTATGCCTCTAATATTTTCAAACACCAACATTGAAACCAATATTGTCACTTCTTCTCGGTCCAATCCTAGAGTTGCAAAGATTATCTCAGAAATGCTACACATGATATTTACGGGGCCACCTTATCCTACATCGACAATCAAAATTGCGACTCCATACAATGCAGGGAAACAAGTGAGAGGCCCCAGTCATCGTGCAAGTCGAATTAAAAGCAGACCGAGACCAGGCTCGTGCAACCGACCCATGCTATTATCTAGCATTTAAGGTCACAATTCCTTATTCCTCCGGGAAGACTGCCACTGCATCTTTTTCAGCAAGAGCAAACAATGCCGCAGGAAGACCACGCTCTCCTCAAAGGAGCAGACCGTAATTTTGTCTGCACTCTCCGCCCTGCGAGTTAATAAGGCTACGCAACAGCAAGAGCCGGTGAGCTTGAATAGCACTAGATTAATGTGCAGGTAAAGCTTAGAGCTAACACTAATTATTATGAATCCACTAATACATGCAAGGCATATGTTAAGAGCATGACTACTGGTGAGGCAGCAAATCACTTATTCACCTATATGTAAGATGATACAGTTGAGCCCTATACTGATATATAAGATATATTTAATTATCTGGATATGATTTATCTAGATATCAACTAAAAATTAATGTAAAGATAGACTTCCAGGAGCTAGTGCAAGATAAGGGTATAAGATTCTAGACGCTCCTCTTGAAGTTTATTCTACTTATGCAGGATACTGAAGTGTTATCAACCAAATAGAAAGAAGAGCTCTACTATAAGCTCAATTCTAACATGAAGCGCGCTCTTATCAAGAAAAGCAACAATCTAACTATAGGCTACTAGGCCTTTATTACCGAATATACCATGACAGCGAATCGCCTAGAATAAATTGCGAAGAAAGAATGTGTCACAAGCTAATATATAGCCATATCAGGAAATCGACTGGCTGCTGGAAACCCTGGTGCGGTAAAGAGTAATGCTGCCTATCTAAAGGGTGAGCACAAGCCATTCAATACCAATAAGAAGAAGCTCTACGACGCAGGTTTATGCTTTATATATAAGCTGCCTGGCCACTAAGCCAAAGATTGTGAACTACGGAGGCTAAAAGTAGATTTTAAAGCCTTAGAATAGACCGACGACGAACTAGGAAAAGATAACGCCTAGGGAAGACTCCTTCCTAGGCGGAGTGAGTGTTGACATAAAGGAACTAGACTTATCGGAACTATTAGGAAAGGATAGAGATAGCTTTACTATCCCTATTAGATTAATGAAGAACTCCCTCTTAGTTGCAATATATTTCTTAGTTAACACTGGAGTAAACAGATATGCCTTTATTAATATAATAATTGCGGAATTGATTGCAAGACACTTCAAGGTGCTATAGGTATATCTTAGGAAGCTGGTAGCCATTAAGAGATATAATAGGAACCTGATATTACTAATTATATATATAATTATCCTTTTGCTTATTATTGATGAACATTAAGAGTTAAATATTCCCCTACTTATTATTGGGATTAGGAATCACGATATCATCCTTAAGAGGATGTGATTGGCTAAATATAAGATTCTAGCAGATTATGTGAACTGTCACTTAATCTAGCCAGAGAAATAGAGCCTTAAAGATTAACTAATTACAAAGTATAATATAGTACTGCCAAAGCGAATCCTTAAATAAGAGAAGGCCAATTCTACACATCAAGAAGATGCCTAGCAAAGGACCTTGCTCTAGAGAATGATATCAAAAATAATAGCTAGCGAAGGAAGCAGCTGATTTCTATCCTAACTAGCCATGATCAAATATATGTTAAAACGCATAGAGCGGAGCTAAACTAAATGAATTATAAGCTTTGAAAAGAGCCTTATGAGGAGATATAAGCTGTTAAATCTTAACCACGTCATCCGCATACTAGAGAGAAGAGTTCGATTAGTATCACCTTTATAGGAGCGGTAGGATTTAAGCAGTACACGTAGAAAAAGGAGAATGAGGTCTTTATGATAAGCCTTCATGAGATTAAGAAGATAATTAATGCTAAGAATAAAGCAATACTAGATAATAATCCAGAGGTAGAAGAAGTTAGGAAAAGCCTACTAGAGAAATATTATAAATATGTTGATATCTTCCTTAAGTTAAAATTAGATAAGCTGCTATCTCACTGGCTGTATAATTATAAGATCCAGCTTAAAGGAGAACAGGAACTAGGATATAGTTTTTTACTACATATTATCAAAGGAGCTGGAGGCTGCACGGTAATATATCTTAGAAAATCTCAATAAAGGATTTATTGTACCTAGCAACATGCTATTTATATTACTAATTCTTATAATGGTAAAGCTAGACGGCAGTTACTAACTATATATTGACTATTAGAGGCTCAACGCACTTACAAAGAAGGATTAATATCCTCTATTATTGATTGATGAGGTGTTCGAGCGCTTAAGTAAGGCAAAAGATCTTCATAAAGCTTGATATCTGACAAGGTTTCCACTGGATTAGGATGGTAGAGGAATTAGAAGATCTTATTATATTTTAATGCCAATTCGGGACCTATAAATATAGGGTTATGCCTTTTAGGGTGACCAATAGGCCAGCAATGTTCCAGCAATTAATTAATAATATTTTTATGCTGTATCTTGACCAATTTATAGTTAGCTTCATGGATAATTTATTGATTTATAGTGCGAATAAGAAAGATCATAAGAAATATATTTAAATTATCCTAGAGAAACTCTGTAAAGTTAGACTACAAGCAGTAATCTATAAGTGCGAATTCCATGTGATCAAGATCCGATACCTAGGCTTTATAGTTTCCCCAGATGGAATTGAGGTTAATCTCTCTAAGGTTAAGACGGTCCTCCATTGGGAGAAGCTAGTGACAGTAAAAGGTATACAATTTTTCTTAGGATTCTGCAACTTCTATTGGAGGTTTATACGCGCTTATAGTTGAATCGCTAAGCCGCTTAATAGATTGATAAAGTTTGACGTTCTATTCTAATGGATAAAGATATGCCAGGAGGCCTTTAATAAGCTAAAGGCTTGCCTTTTAGAGGCTCTAGTTCTTACGCACTATAATCCTGATTATCTGATAAGGATTGAGACCAATGCCTCTGATAGAGTGATAGCTAATGTGTTATCCTAAAGGCAAGAGGATGGGTAATAGCACCTAGTCACCTATTTCTCTAAAACTATGGCTTCGGCGGAGACGAATTACGATATCTATGATAAGAAGATGCTAGCTATAGTATAGGCATTAGAGGAGTGACAGCCAGAGCTAATTAGCCTCAACTAGGATAATTACTTTGAGATTCTATCTAACCACTAAGCACTAGAGTACTTTATAATAAAGAAGCAGCTTAATGCGCGATAAATGCGCTGGTGTGAGCTATTACATAACTATTATTTTCTCTTAAGATACTGTCTAGGAAGAATAAATGTATTGGCTGATATACTTACTAGACAAGGAAGTAGTTTGGAGATAAGTTTTAACTACTAGGATCAGGTTCTTCTATCTAGGGAGGTTCTTAATCCAGAAATTGTAAAGGAAGCTGGCCTAGTGGAGATATTGTCAATATACTTAGGGACTGATGTTATCTCTAGGGTTACTGCTTTGAATATGTTAAATCCTGACATGGAGGATCTTAGGAAGAAGGCCCGCAATAGAGATGAGGATTGGACCCTAGATATAGGCTGACTGCTATTCTAAGGCTGACTATATGTCCCTATAGAGGATGACCTATAGGCATAACTATTAGATGAGATACACTGGCAACCCTCCACTACATATCCTGGAAGGAATAAGATAATACAACTGGTAAGGGAGCGTTACTACTGGGAGACCTGGTCCATAGATGTGGCTAGGTATCTAGACAATTGTATAATTTGCAAGTAGATAAATACTAGAAGAAACCTACTACTGGGCTTGCTGAAGCCCTTGTCAATACCAGATTGGCTATAGCAGCATATATCTATAGACTTTATGTTCTATCCAAAGGATAAGAAGGGATACAATATAGTGTTTATTGTCGTTGACCGGCTAAGCAAGAGGGTAGTCTCCATACTATATTAAAAGGCCGCCGACGCGAAGGATATGGCGTTCCTATACATCTGATATGTCTACCCCTGAACTGGACCCCTGGATACTATTGTATCTAATAGAGGAGGCCAATTTGTCTCTGAATTCTGGGATAAGGTATATAAGATTCTTCAGGTCTAAATCAAGCTCTCTACAGCACATTACCCGCAATCTGATGGTCAGATGGAGATCATGAATCAATACCTATCTCAGTGATTGAGACTGTTTGTGAATCACTTCTAAGATGATTGGTCTGATTAGCTCCTATAATGGATTTTGCGAACGCCATATTATCCTAGGAGTCTATAAGACTATTACCGTTTCTTGTTGATAGGGATATCAACCCCGGATGTTATTCGATTGGAAGGAACCTGAGGAACCCTGCTAGTTAATAATTAACCATAAGTAAGTATAAGCGTGGGTAAAGCAAATGCACGAAGCATGGACCTATGCTTATAAGGGAATCAAGATAGCATAAGAGAAATAAGTGGCATAAGCTAATAAGCACTGCCAGAAGGTTGATTTTAATATTGGGGATAACATCCTAGTCATGACAAAGCACTGGAAGACTGGTTGTCCTAGTCATAAGCTCGCTGAGCAATCCGCCGGACCTTATAAGGTTATTGCCAAAGAAGGGGAATCTTGGAGGATTGACCTCCTAGATAGGATTAATATATACCTAGTACTGTCGTCTAATAAGCTATGCTGCACTTTTATGAAGGAATCTCTTTCTAGACAAGTAATTGACTCTTCTCTGCTAATTAAGGTTAACAGTAAAGCGGAATAGGAAGTCAATAAAATATTAGATTTAAAGCTATGCTATAGGAAATTGTATTATCGCGTTAAATAGCTAAATCATAATAATGATTCTAGGTGGTATCTTGCTAGGAATTTTAAGAATGCACCTGAGAAGCTCTAAGATTTCTATAATGCCTACCCTGATAAACCTAGTCTGTCAAAGCATTTACTGGTTTAGCTTGCTGTGGCGTTACATGACAAGTTCATGGAGGAGCACCCGGAGAATAATTTATCTATATGATGGCTGTTCTTTACTATCGCGCATGAGGGCATGCGCATGTCTTGTGAGGGGGTAATGTGATGGATTAGTGCGAGGCTTTACTGATGTTGCGAGCATATATTAGGGCTATAGGAGGCCAAACCCTATGCGGCGGCGCTGACCTGGGAATAGCCTCAGCAACAGTGCCAATTAGAGAAAGGCCAACGTGCGCCTGATTCACATATAAGAGCATGTACGCACATTGGATTTGTTCTTCTTTCCTCCTTCCTCTCTCCATTCTCGTTATTCTCGTGTACATGCACCCTTGCTGCTCAGTAGTAGTTAGTTAGGTTAGGCGCCGTCACACCTTGGGGGTTCTAACAATAACTAGGGTGCTTTGACTTTTATTATTGTCAAAAGATAATTGAATTTCTCTATTTGATAAAAAGGAGATGACCTAGTAAATTAAGACTTTAGGAAGGCCTAATTTTATACATATTCTAATTAATTGATTTCTAGAAATATGGTCAAACGCCCTTTTATATCTAAAAATAGAACTGATGTAATATTTTTATTTTCTTTTTAATTTAAATATCATTTATTAATAATAAAACTGTGTCTATTGCTGATTTATTTATTCGACCCCCAATTTGATCAAAATATAATAGATCTGAATTAGGATTTTCTGCAATAAAAGCTAATCTTTTGCTTGTATTCTTTCAGAAACTTTTTCTAAACAGTTTAATAAAGAAATAATTCTATAAGCCTTGGGAATGGAATAATCTTTTTTATTTACTTTTTTAAAATAATTCCTATGGCTTTTTCCAGCATTTAGGATGATATCCATGTTTTAATAAAGCCTTATAAAGCATATTAAATCTGTTCTTAATATTTTTATAAGCATTTTGAATAATAATAAAAGATATCTTATCTGGGCCAGGGGCTTTATTTTTAGAAGATTGAAAAATAGCATTAGAAATTTCAGAATCCTTTATTTCTGGCCATGAATATTTTTCTATATAAGAATTTAGTATATCTGGGCTTATTTCTTCAGAAATAGGGGTTCTTTAAATAATGTAGTATAAAATGCATCACATTTTTCAGGAAAAGAACTAGCTTCTTTTTAATATTTTCTTTCTTATAATATAAAGTAGGTAATCTAGTAAGAAACCTCTTTTTAGTATATAAAAAGGCTTTAAATATTTCCTTTCCTTCAGCTTTTCTAAGAAATCATTCCACATATTTGTTTTAGCATTTTTTATCTCTTGGAAATATTTGTTTCTGTTATCTAGAAATAAAGAATATAAATATTTATTATTTATATCTTTTTCCATACTTTTCTAGACAGTCCAAATTCTTTTCTTAATTTAGATATATTATTATTCCACCAAGCTTTAGATTTAGAGCATATTTTCTTTTTGGAATGCTTAGATTTGCTGATTTAGTAATAATATCTTGTAATATTAAAGCTTCTTTTCTAATTCTTCTTCTGAATTTAGATTTGACAAATTATATTATTTATCTAAATTTATAATATTTTCAGAGAATAATTTCCAATCAGCTTTTTAAAATTATATGGTAAATCTATTGTAGGATTTAAAACCATGTTTTCTGTACTTTTATAAGAATATAATAATATTTTATGATCTGATCTGGAAGCTATTTCTGGATTTATTTCCTATATAAATATATTATTATTATTCTCAATATTTTTTGTATAAAATACTAAATCAATTACTGAATTATTCTGTAGACCTTTTCTATGAAAAGTAGGAATATCAGGCTCATTTAATAGTTCATATTTGAATTTAGTTAGCCATTTAATAAGATTTTCAGCTCTAATTTGATTATTTATTTTTTATTCCACCAAGGATGATAAGCATTAAAATCTCCTGCAATAATAGAATACTTTTCAGGTTTTATTTTAATAGTTCTCTTTCAATTATATATAAAGGATTTTCTACTTCTAATTCTTTCTCATTATAGATATTAATTAATTGAATCTTCTCATTATTAACTAATATATTTATAATGAGAATATCATTAGAACTATACATTAATTCAAAATTGAATTTTGATCTTTTGCTTGGTGTAAGGCGGAGAGCTTGGGATACGGGAATAGCTTCAACGCGGGAGCCATATCACGTGTTCCGCTTCACCCTAGGGTTGCTGAGTCAGCACCCGAATCGCACCCAAGTCGGTTGCGTACATAATTGCGATTGAACTGGGACAGAGGAAGGTAGCAAATAGCTACCTTACGAATTATACTCTACCTTCTATACGAATCAAAGCCTACTTCATATCTTACTATCACGCTTCCTATCCACTCTCTTACAGTCTATTTGCTCCCTTGAGAAGGAGGCCCAATTATAAGAAATAAAATAGCTACATAGCGCAGCAAACAACTCAGCTCCTAGTAAACTGCCAATCCCCTATAGGAGACCGCGAATCATCAATGAATTATACTCCAAATCCTCCAATAGAGCAGGGAACCTCTAATAAATTAGCAGTAATCACTGCCAAAGCCTCTAATAAGACTATTACTAAACAGTTAAACAATATGACCCTCCACTAGATCCTATTTTTAATCCAGCAAGGCCTATTACATCTTACATAATAGAAGAACTTTATACCTTTACTCTAGCTTAACATTAGGCCTTTAAGGCCTAAGTTAAGGACAAAAGATATAATAAAAGTAGGAACTTAAAGCTAAAACCCTACTTGCTACAGCTTAAGCACTAGCTGAGCCTCCAGAAATCATTACTATCTCTATATAGGGTGGACAAAATGAGCAAAGTAATATCTATAATACTCCTATCAAAATTAACGCTCCTAGAGACCTAATAGAACTCGAAGAATCCATTAAAGCTGCTTCTAAAACGAGAAGATGCCACCATAAATTATCCTTATCTGCTAGGAAATAAGATAAGAAGCCCCCAATAGTCAATATAAAAGAATTTAAGGGCGATTCAGTTAATAAAAAGATAGTTTATAATATTAAGATGCAGAACTACTTCAGTCATCACATATAGTATTATAATATAGAGAATATAAATTACAAGTATATTCTCACTGCTAAGGAGATCCTTAGTGATGATGTAGCAAAAGAAATGGCACATATTCAAATAGGATAACCACAACCTAGAGAATATAACATAAGATAAATTCAATACATTTCTAGTCCAATACATCAAGGATCTAAGAATTCTAGATATTAAAGCTAAAAATAAAGTCAAAAGAGCTAAACAACGCGAATGGTAAACTATTACCAATTTTAACATCTATCTACGCGGCTAGGAATAACACATCTTAAATCCTTTGGACAAAGTATAATGCAAAGCGCATTTATATGCTAAGATTCTTATATCTATTTGAACCCTAGCTATCTCCTAACACTCTAATAAACCAGAAGACTATAACTACTTTATGATATAATTACAAACCCTTAAAGATAGCATACTAGAGAGATAAGCAGTGCTTTAGAGAGAATAAAATTATCAAAATAATAATAACTTAGGTAGTAGAGATAGAAATTAATCCTTTATTCTCTTAGAATTAGGTCAATAATAATTTAGATAAGAAAGAGATAATAAGTAGCAAACCTATAATTCAAATTATAATAATAATTAAAATAAATCAGATAAATTATCCTCTAAATTAGATAACTCTAGTTGCAAGAAGCAGCAGTAAGATAAAAATGTCATCTGCGACCATTATAGAAAGAAGGATTACACCAAGCTTAAGTGCTAGGATAAGTATCCTAACTTAAAGTCTAAATAGGCAATTTAGAGATGACTCATAGACTAAGTTCCTAACACCACTATACTCCTTTTCTTATAGAATATACAACAGGATCACAGGCTTTGCATATCCGTTTATATATATATTAAAATAGAGCAAGGACTGATGAAGGCTCTTATACTAATTAATAGAGTAGCTGACAGCAATTTCATTAATAAATTATAGGCTTATTAGAATAAGATTTAGCTCATAGTATAAGCAGTAATAGCTAAAGCTATTAATAGATATAGAATTGCCATATATGGAAAGGCTATATTAGACATGACCATGCCAGATTCTAGAGATATAGTTAGAAAGATATTGCTATTATATTATATAGTTAATATGATAAAGTACAACCTTATTTTTGGTATCCTATAGCATATTATAGCTAACCCAGACATCTTCTAGGTTTAGAGAGAGTGATATTACTAAGACAAAATATCTATAGTAATAGTGCTAAAGTATTACCGCTCTCAAAATGGTATTATCCAACAGTAGAAGGCTAACCTAACTAAGCCTTATAGCCTAGGCACTCCTGAAATTATCTCTACATATAAAGTGAAAAGAGAACTACTGGATAAAATACAAGCTTATATTATCAAATCTAATAAACTATCAACCAAAGCTATAGATTTGCTGGCAGCTATAGAGGTCAACGAGCTTCCAGGATATGTAAAGTCTTTCACAGACGTGTTCTCAGAGGAACACACCGCAGAGCTACCTCCTTATATGGAATGCGATCACATTATTGATATTAAATTAGGCAAGAATCCTCCATACCAGTCATTATACCACCTCAGTCCGAAAGAATCAGAAGTATTAAGAGAATATCTCGTGACAAATCTAGCCAAGGGTTGGATTTATGAATTGAAGAGTCCCACTGATATCCCTATCCTATTTATTCCTAAAAGGATAGTGGGTTATATCTCTGTGTCAATTACCAAGGATTAAATGCAATTATGATCAAGAATCATTACCTGCTTCCTCTTATTGGTGAGACAATTGACTAATTAGCTAGGGCTAAGATCTACACCCAACTCAATCTTCAAAATATGTATCACCGCATCCAGATCAAGAAAGGCGATAAGTAAAAGACCACGTTTTATACATATTATAGGTACTATGAGTACACTATCATACCATTTAGCCTTGTAAATGCGCCAGCCATGTTCTAGGTATATATGAATCACGTGTTAGCTAATCTACTCAACATCTGCTGCATGGCATACTTAGATAATATCATCATCTATTTGCAAGATGAATCGTCTCACGCGGATAATATATAGCAGGTGTTAGAATGGCTATAACAGTATAAGCTTTATGCTAAACTATTAAAGTGCGCCTTTAAGAAAACTGAGATTTAGTTTCTTAGGTTTATTATATTGTCTAAGAGCATATACATGAAACTAGAATAAGTTACTATAATTTATAACTAGCCTATACTATAAAATGTCCAAGAAGTCCTCCAATTTACTAGATTCGCAAACTTCTACCACTATTTTGTTAAAGGTTACTCATAGATCACTATATCTCTTACCAACATGACTAAAGGGTATAAGTAGGCTCAAAAGGGATTAAAAGTAGACTAAGAGGTAAATACCAAGTTTATCTAGATCAAGGAAGCGCAATAGGCTTTCAATTTACTTAAAGAATGATTTACAATAGCCCTATTTCTAAGACACTTCGACCCTAAACTACAGTTATGGGTTAAGATAGATACATTGAACTTTGCTATCTCTGGGATTCTAAGTCAATTATAGTGAGACAGTCATTAATATTCTATTATATATTACTCCTGTAAGCTAACAGGCCCTAAAGTGAGATACAAAACTTATAATTCAGAAATGCTAGCCATTATTAAAGTCTTTAAATATTAACAACACTACCTTGAAGGCAGTGCATAATCTATATCTATATTAATAGATTATAACAACCTGATCTACTTCATGACCACTAAGGAACTAAATTATAAGCAGGCTTATTAGGCTAAGAAGCTCTCTGCATTTAATTTTAATATTAAGCACCAGCCTAGGACTACAAATCCTATAAATGTACCAAGCCATAGACCTGACTACAATACTAGTGACAAACCAGGTATCACTCTTCTACCAACCTTATAAGAGAAACTATGTCGCAGACTCTATTTAAACCCTGAATTACATCCTTAAACTAAGAGTAACGCCAAAACAGAAGCTCCCATATATCTAAAGAAGCTAAAGGATCCTTCTCATATTAATAAACCTGAATCTCTGACATCTCAAAATACGCGTTAAAGACAGAAACGTATCGCTGGCAGTCTAGATAATCTAGGAATCTTGACTCCATAGTCTATTATATTAGCAGCCACGCAGATTAAGACTACCTACTTAGATATACCAAAAGAGCTCATAGCTCTAATTTATTATTGCCAGCAAGCAGACATGCTTACTGAATTAATAAGAAAACATCTTACAAATCTAGAAGAAAAGATAAAACAGAAAGACTAGTCAATTAGATTAGACGACCTATTACAATTTAAAAGCGCTATATATGTCCCACTAGACCATGCATTTAGACAAGAAATCTTGAGAATGAACCATGACAACCTTTAAGAAGGCTATTTCAGCCTTAAGTGAACTTACAAAATAATCAGTAGCAAGTATTACTAGCATAGATTATACCTTGATATATAGTACTATGTCAGAACTTGTAATCTGTACTAATAAATAAAAATACATCAGCACAAGAAGTACAGATTGCTAAAGCCACTTTTAAAACTAAGCAAGCTATTCAAGATTATTATCTTAGACTTTATTATAGATCTCTTATTATTAAAATGAAAGGATAAGACATATGACTCAATTCTTATTATTATTAAACTGCTAACGAAGTATATTATCTATCTAGTAATTATAAAGGATACTATGTCCAAGGATCTAGCCAAGATCTTATATAACACATTAGTTAAATTCTTTATAGTCCTAAAATATATTGTCAGTAATCAAGCTAAGATCTTTATATCTATATTCTAGAAAACATTCTATTAGCATGTCAGGATAAAGTGTAAGCTATCTATAATATTCTATCCTTGAACTAATGGGCAAATAGAGATAAAACCAAACCCTAAAATACTTTATGTAAATATATATTAACTTCAAGCAAGATGACTGGGCGAGATAGATCCCTATAGCTCAGCATATATATAATAATTTAAAGTATAGTGTTACCAGAACAACTCCAATAGAAGCCCTTATAGATTTCCAAGATCAGATCCAAATTAATATTAAGAATCAGCCACCATCTGAAAATAAGTTTAATAAGGACCCTAATATAGACACATATCAGATGTCAAAGAGGGTAAAGAATGCTATAGAATATGTCAAAGCTATGCAGGAATAAAGGACTAAGCTTTAAGGCTTACTATAAAAGGCTACTAAAGTACAAGCATACTACTATAATCATTATTAAATAGACATGCAGTTCTGAATTAGCAATTAGATTATACTTTAGATAATAAATATTATACCACTAGAAGATAAGAAGAAGTTTAATTTAAAATAGATTAGATCCTTCTAGGTAATTAATATATAAGAAACAAATATCTATAAGCTGGCACTTCTACCTAAATTTTGCAAACTATATAATATATTTTATATCTCACTGCTTGAACTATTTTAAGACAGTATAAGGAACCTAATACCACCAGAAAGTACATTGGTAGATAGTCACCTAGAGTATAAAGTGGAAAGCATTTAAATGGTATAAAGCCCCCAAGAAATCATAAATACTATATCAAATGGGAAGGATACTTAGATAATAAATGTACATAGGAATCTCTCAAATTAGTCAAGGAGACCACAGCTTTTAAGGTCTTCCTATAGAACCCGCTTGAGCTATATAATGCGAAATAAAAGAGAAGAAAAATTGTCTATTAGTCAAACTAGTTATAAGAATAAAAAGTATTTAAATTATAAACAATCTAGAGCTAATTTAGGCAAAATTAAGCCCCATAATGCATCCTAGAAGGGATTAGCCATAAAATGAAAAGAAATAAGGACTGAAATGTACCTAATCTACTAACTAATAAAGCCAGTAATAATGTTTTATAACTTAAGTGAAAGCATATTATCACTATTAATAGTTCCAAGGAGGCTAATAACCACTAAGTATTCTAAAACAGGAACTGAGCTATCTATAAAAGATAGATCCAGACAAGTAGGCAAGCCAGCCTTAAAAAGTCAATAGAAGGCTCATATTTCAATAAACGAGTCAAGTGATAGGCCAGGAGCTTACTAATAAGTTAAGTTACTAATCTAATGAAATGTTTGCTATGCTCTTCCAAATTGAAGATATTATAGACCTTGTGAGCTTTGGAGATAAGATTATTAGGAATCTACAAATTATTAGCAAAGAATATTCAGTAAAATAGAATAATAGACCTACTAGTTCGCAAAACTTTATATATTTCTGAGTACACTTAGAATACAACTTATTAACCTTACTGACCTATATTTTATACATAATATTATAATAGTGATGCAGATATAAAGTAAATAAATTACCAAGCAGAGTGTATACACAACTAAAGCAAGAAATTTAACAAATTAACCCAAGCCACTTTAAATCAGTCAGCTTAGTCAAATAGCTTAACTCTAAGTTGGACACTTCAGATATTTTAGAACTAATTAAAGCTGCACATTTCTTCCACTTTATACCATGAGGCACCAGACCCTTGGTGGCAGACTTAGCCACCTCATTATCAGAAAAGAAATCCAATTCTGATTCAGTTTCGACAATAGGACGAGTTGAGAGCATGGCCTTAGGAGTCAAGGGATTCTTAAAAGAGAGATCCATCTTCCCACTAGTTATTAGATGATCACGTTTCAAAGATAATCCAGTCAGAGATTTCGAAGTAGGACTTAAAGACTTATAGAATTTAGGGATAAAGTTATAATAAGAAGTGGGAATAATCTTAGAATATAATTTGAGGGACTTAGGGGCACCTAACCACAAATTAGAGCTAGGATACTAGCTGTGCTTCTTCTTCTTATAAGATGAACCTATGTCGAAACTATACAGGTTAGCTTATGCCAGGACATTACTCAAAATATAAGAAAAGAAAATGTAAAATAAATAGTATAAAATAAAAGCACAAAGCAGAAAAACATAATAATAAATCTAAGATATTAAGCAATACAGCTGCATTACAATACTAGCACTAATATAATAAAGTAAGAAGGAACAGCGAAGACATGCTTAACCTATTACTGGCTTAAATAAGACATAATATATAAAAAAGCTCTAAGAAAGCACATAAATATAGAAATAAAGATTAATTAAGTAATTAAAATAAAAGCGACTCACATAAACCTCTAAATCATGTAAGAAATAAAATGATGAAAACAATAGAAGACGCAGAAAGATCTATACTATTAAAAATAATAAGAAAAGAAGCGAAAAACACATATAAGCAATAAAAGAATTATACTTATCATATAATTTAATATGGAGGAGAGAAGAAGAAGAAAAAATTAAGAGATAAAATTAAAACAAAGAAATACTATAATATAGTAGTGGGAGACCGCCTCAAGAGCTATTATATTATTTATATAGCCCGCTATAAGAGCAAATCATAATTACTTCAAGGACAGCATAATAAAGAGCTGTGAGGACTCAGCTCCAAAAGAGGGAATAGCTATAAGGCAGAGAGCTTAGAATACAGAAATAGCTTTAATATGGGAGCTATATCACATATTCTACTTCGCTCTAGGATTACTAAGTCAGCACCTGAATCACACCCGAGTCAGTTACATACATAATTGCGATGGAACTAGGACAGAGGAAGATAGCAAATAGCTACCTTACAAATTGTACTCTACCTTCTATACGAATCGAAGCCTACTTCGTATCTTACTATCACGCTTCCTATCCACTCTCTTACACTTGGAATATTGCAACCCTAGGCCTAGGGCAATTTTCAGGTAAAATATTGATGTATGCTGGGTGGGAGATAGTATTTGAATTATAAATAAAAGGTTCTTGAAATAAGACAAAATCAATATTAGATTCTAGGCCAATTTCTAAGTATGTAATTATATAATCAGCTTTTCTAGCTACATTGTTCTGCAAGAAATTTAGATCCATTATTTATTTAAATCCATTATATTTTCAATAGGTTTATTTTCAATAGGTGGTTTCTGATTTTTAGGATTAACCTTTTCCTATTCTATACATTTTTATCATTTGCTTTATGTGAAAGGCCATAATTTGTATATAAAATAGGTATATGAATACATTGTGATTTAGTATGACAAATAGCATAAAATGGCCACTAGTATCATGATTTTTAGCACAAATTTGACATTTATAGCTATTTTGCATTTAAATTTAATATGGCCAAATTCTTGGCATTTTTATATTAAAAATATTTAGGAATATACTTTTCAACTTTGCATAATTCCCTAGCAATAAATATTTTACCATTTAATATGGAATCAGCTACCACCTGATCTGATAAATGAATAATAATAGAAGTATGATTTTTATTTATTCTATTTTCTTCATTTGTAAGCCAGTTTGGGGTCTTATTAATTTAATATTTGGATTAAAGCTCTCAATTTCATCTTTTAATATATCTAGGCCTTCTTCAAAATTAAAAGGTTTAATAGGAACTTTATGAATTATTAATTTGATCTATTCTTCATCTAATTGATATCTAGTATATGGGATTAGATTACCCCATATATTAATATATTCAGTTAGGAATTTGGCTGAAAAATCATTCATTGTAGTAATAATAATTGATAGATTTGATTGAGATTTTGTAATTGAAGCAATAACTGGTTTTTATATTATTATCTTCAAATAATCTATTTATTTTATTTCTTAAAGAAAAAGGTGATAATTTATCACTAAATTCCTTAGGAACTTGTAATATTAGCCTTTTTCTTTTTAAATTAGTTTTTGTTCTTTTTAATAGAATTATTATTACTTTTATTTTCAATATGATTTTCTTTTTGAATAGGTTGTTCTTCTTCTTTATTTATAATATTAATATTAATCTTTTTATTATTAATATTATTATTATAATTCTTTTCTTTTTATATTGAACTTATGTAAATTCATTATTATCTAGTTGATTATTATTATTATGAATTGATTCTTCTAGGGATATAATTTCACTAAATTTAGGAACTATAACCCTAGGACTTGGTGGAATAGTTAGCTTTTAAAGCTTATGTGAGGAATAACATTTGATATTTTATCTTCTTTAGAGGATAAGTTATCTATTTTATGCTTAATTCCATAATTTTAGCTTCTAGTTAATTATAACCTGTTTGTTTTGGGCTTTGAATAATAGGATTTTTTATTTTTATACTAAAAAGTCCAAATAATTCATTCCTTCTATTAAATCTGTTTGGATTTGTTGATTAGTTTCAATTTCAATAAGATCAGATAGTATATCCTTTGCTTGATTGATTTTTGATATTTTTTTATATTTTAATTCCTTTTGAATAGATTTAGATTGAAGAAATGCCTCCATTTCTGATTGAGGTTCAATAATTGGTGAACTGGCTAGTATAGGGAGCCTGGGCCCCAAACTGGTTCCATTTTTATTGATTTTTATATATATATATATATATATGTATATAAAAGATTTTTATTTCCTCCTCTTTCTTATACAAGAATGGGAATTGTGGGCAAGGATTTTGTGTAGTGCAATGAATTGGAAAGGAAAGGAATATAGATACTTATTTATTCTTTTTATAAGAAATATATAACTAGTAATTTTTGAAGAGAATTACTAAAACTGATGAGCAATTTTTGTGTGGAATTCTCTAAACCTCTCTTTTTATTATAAATAAAAAGGATAACAAAGAAAATAATAGAAAACTTACAGATGGGATAGCTTCTTGTTTTATATATTATTAAAACAAGAAAAATTTTACTCTTTCAACTATTTAACAATCCTTTTAAATAGCTCTGCTAATAATGGGCCCCACCTAAATACTAGATTATTTTCCTAGAATACCCAGACTTCCTAATATTATATTACTTCCAAATAATATAATAAGAGGCCAGAATATTTATTGGTGAACCACTAGTATATAGAATGTCTATCTATTTCTTATTTGTTGGAAATAAGAAATAAAGGATTATTAGGAAATATCCTAATCCAAGATAGCTACTAATTTATTGATTGCTCAATAAAATAGTCTATAGAGACTGTTTCAGTAAATCAATGTAGGGTATTTCTTCACAAATATTCCTTGTATTCGATTTCCTAATTAGGAAAGAAACGGGGTTCGAATGGTTCGATTTTGGGTGAAAAGGTTGAAAAATGAGTGTATTGAGGTATATAGTTCGATATACGGTAACGCGGCGGCCTGAGGCAGAAACGGGAGCGGGAGGGTCATGTGTGGGGCCTGGTGACCTAAGGAACGGAAGTCACGTGGCCTGGTGGCCTGAGGCACCCCGCGGGAGCGAGGGAACACGAAAAATTTTCCGGCGACGAAGGGACGTTTTCCAGCTCGAATTGCGCGACGGTTTCGACGTAAAATAGGGTGCGAAGCGAAATTGTATTGAGCGCGATGAGGGCTCTAAACTGATATGGAATTTGGATGGGTCGACCGCCCTCGTGGGCAGGTCGGTTCGGAACGAGGGGAGTTGTATATATACTCTTAGGCAATATAATAAACCCAAGGAACCAAATCTTAATTTTCTTAAAGATATACTTTAATAGCTTAGTATAGAGCTTATACTATTATAGCTATTCTAACACTTACTATACATTATCCGCGTAAGACAATTTATCTTATGAATAAATGATAATATTGTCTAAGTATACTATACAGTAGATATCAAGTAGGTTGGCTAATATGCAATTCATATATACCTAGAATATAGCTGGCACATTTATAAGGTCAAATAGCATAATAGTATACTTATAGTGCCCATAATGTATATAAAATATAGTCTTCTACTCATTACCTTCTTTGATCCGGATATAGTGATATATATCTTGAAAATTGAGTTAGATATAGATCTTAGCCCTAGCTAATCAGTCAATTATCTCGCTAATAAGAAGAAGCAGATAATAATTCTTAATTATAATTGTGTTTAATCCTTGATAATTAATATAGAGATATAACCTACCATCCTTCTTAGGAATAAATAGGATAGAGGTACTAGCAGGACTCTTTAATTTATAAATCTAATCCTTGGCTAGATTTATTACAAGGTATTCTTGCAATACTTCCAATTCTTTTAGACTAAGATAGTATAATGACCAGTACAGAGGATCCTTATTTAATTTAATATTAATAGTATAATCACGTTCTATATAAGAAGATAGCTTTATAGTGTATTTCTCTAAGAATATATCTATAAAAGGCTTCACATATCCTAGAAGCTTATTAACCTCTATAGCCACTAGTAAATCTATAACTTTAGTTAATAGTTTATCAGGTTTAATAATATAAGCTTATACTCTATCTAGCAGTTTTTTCTCTACTTTATATGCGAAGATGATTTTAGGAGTACCTAGACTATAAGGCTTAATTAGGTTAGCCTTCTACTATTAGATAGTATTATTTTAAAAGCGGTAATACTTTAGTACTATTACTATAGATATTTTATCTCAGTAATACTATTCTCTCTGAACCTAGAAGATATCTAGATTAGCTATAATATGTTATAGGACACTAAGAATAAGATTATACTTTATTATATTAACTACATGATATAATAGCAATATCTTTTTAACTATATCCTTAGAATCTAGTATAGTCATGTCTAATATAGCCTTTCTATATATAGTAATTCTATGCCTATTAATAGCTTCAGCTATTACTATCTATGCTATAAGCTAAATCTTGTTCTAATAAGCCTATAATTTACTAATAAAGTTGCTGTCGGCTATTCTATTAATTAATATAAGAGCCTTTACTAGTCCTTACTCTATTTTAATATATGCATAAACAGATATGCAAAGCCTATAATTCCATTATATACTCTGCAAGAAAAGAAGTATAGCAGTGTCAGGAACTCAGTCTATAAGTTATCTTTAAATTACCTACTTAGGCTTTAAGTTAGGATACTTATCCTAGTATTTAAGTTTAGTATAATCCTTCTTCCCATAATAGCTATAGGTAATATCTTTATCTTACTACTACTTCTTATAACTGGAGTTATCTAATCTAGAGGATAATTTATCTAATTTATTTTAATTGCTATTATAATTTGAACTATAGATTTACTACTTATTATCTCTTTTTATCTAAATTATTGTTAATCTAATTCTAAAGAGATAAAGGATTAATTTCTATCTCTATTATCTAAGTTATTATTATTTTAATAATTTTATTCTCTCTAAAGCACTGCTTATTGTCGGAAACTTCGGTTGGTTGACCGTCGAGTATAGCTAGGATAGCTAATAACGGGCGAAGTTATTAGGCTTCTGAGGTACAAAAGGCTTTGGAAAGCAAAGTAATAAAGAATAAGGCTAGAATATCCCATTCATGAAAGAACGTATACTCAAGTTATCGCGGTTAATTCAAGACGATAGAAGAAAACTAAATACATAATAAACGAACGTCCTTATATAGCTTTCCTCCATCATAGCCATCATGGCTACTGCTATGATTGCTATTATAGCTGTCATAGCATTTGCTATAATCACTGTTATGCCTATCATAGCGCTCGCTATGTTTACTATATTGATGCCTTATCCGCAAGGCATTCCTTTATTGGTGCCTGAGGACTCGTGGGAACTGACGGAAAGATGGGAAAAATAGGATCTATTAGATCCTATTACTCTATTTGTTCAGCATATTCTGTGCACTCCTATGTAATTATACCACGCTAATGTACCCTTATCCAGATAATCTATGCTTCCATATATTTATTAGCTAAGAATTATTAATTCTTCTGATAATCTTCTCCTCTAAAGACTGGTATCCTTAACAGCACAATAAATAGTTATCATCTCTCTCTTGTGCTATAGGTATATTTTATTTCCTAAAATGCTTAGTGTTGTGATACTGTACTGACCATGTCTTCTAAATAAAATAGACTTGCTAAAATTAATAATCTTATTAATAAAATTAAGAGATTTAAAACTATTCTCCTTTTTCCTTGCAATCATTATTACTGTTTAGATCACGTTTATGTTAAAGTTAAAGGCTCTTCTCACTGTAACAGTTATATGCGTGCTAGCAATTATTATTATACCAAAATAGGTAATTCTAAGACTTTATAGAAGCGTCTTATTATGGCGTAAGACAAAATTGAGGCAGATAAGGAGAAGGCCTAAAAGAACTTAGAGAGGGCTTAGAATAAGTTTACTGCCCTCATAGCTTAGCTTTCCCAATTACAAAAACAAAAGAAACTACTTTGAAAATATACTGGTGAATTTCTCCAAACTGATATAAAGGATGTGGAGGAACTGGAAAAACTAGAAGAGAAAGAAGAGTGGAAAGCTGCAGAGGCATATGCAAAGTAAGCAGCTATATAGAAGCAATAAGAATTACTTAATTTCTTACTTAATTCCAGCGACGCTAATGACCTAGCTATAGATAATTCTTTCTAGCTTACTGCCTTTTCTTTTCTAAACCAATTGTCTCTTGATATTTCTAGATCTTATCATAACAGTTCAAGTTCTTAATAGGTTCCCATAAATTGTCTTCCAATGAGTATCCCTTCTATCTAATTAAGTAGTAGATCTAACCATTTTCTATCTTTTAATCTAGTACCTATTCAACTTTATACTCTTTATTATCTGCTTCGTCATTTATGTTCTCTGGGTTCTTTATAGGTTCTAATAGCAATATATAGAATATTGGGTGTATGCGCATTCTTGCTGGTAGTTAGAGTTAGTAATTATTATTTTCAAGTTTCTTCATAATTTTGAATAGTCCATATTTAACTATATCAAACTTGTCACTTGGTCATTTGCTTTTAATATTAAAATTTTTAAACCTGGTATTCATTATAGAAGATAAACTCTCTCTCTCTTCTAAAGGACTAACGCGTCCTCGCACTTCCTATTATAATATTACTTCATTTTCTCTTCTGCCCACTGTATATCTTTAAATATTATATTATATATTTATTGCATTTATGTTGCCTATAAGATTGCTTTATTAGATCTTCCTTCTATTAGTATAGAAGTCCATATTATTCATGAATATCTTTCTAGATTAATGAAATATAGTACTTCTCCTATAGAAACATTCCTTGTATTATTTAATGCAAACTATACTAATAATAGTAACTCTACCCAATTATCTTGGTTCTAATCTAAATAATATCATAGATGTTGTTCAATTATCTATATCATCCTTTTAGTTAGTCTATCTGTTTATTGGTGATTTACTATTAATAGGCTGTGTTCAATTTTATATACTTTTATAATTGTCTGCCAATATTTTAATCTAAATAATTTATCTCTATTAGATATAATCTTTATTAGTAATCTAGTCCATGCAAATACTTCTTATAGTATAAGTATTGCGCATTATTCTGCTATTAAATCCTTTGGCATTAGTTATATAATGATATACTTTATTAGTCTATCAATAATAACGATTATTTCTATATATTATAGTCCAGTAATTAGATCTTTTGATTCCAGTAATCCTTATATAAAATCCACTGTGATATTATCCTATGGTTTATCTGGTATTTCCAGTAATTGCATTTTTCTATAAGGTTAATAGTTAATTAGCTTGTTTTAATTACAACTATTATATTTATTAATATATTTGGTAACTTTTCTTCTCATTTATGGGAAATAATATTGTTGTTATATCTTTTCTATAGTCTTATCGATTCCTTGGTATCCTTAAAACGGTGGATCATGGTGTTCTTTAATAATCTTATTGATTATTAATCCTAGAATATAGATAGATCTATTCCAGACTACTAGTCTATTTTTCTGATTCATTTCCTTATTTTTTACTATTGCTGTGATTATTTTGTCATTCTTCATAGCCTATATCATTTACTGGTGAAATCCTGTTTTGTTAATAGTGATTATTATAGCGAGTACTACCTATAGGTTATAATAGATTTCATCTCCATCTTTAACCAAGATATTTATTTTTAGTTGTTCAATTCTAATAGTATAATCTGGTCTTTAGCTTAAAGTGTCTGCTATAATATTATCTTTTCCTCTAATATGCTAAATCTTAAAATTGAATCTTAATAGATACTTAGCCTATTATATTTATTATTTACTTAGTTCTTTTATTGTTGTAAAGTATTTCAAGTTATGATAATTACTTTATATAATGATTTCATGCTTTACTCCTTTAAAGTAGTGTCTCTATTATTTAAATGCTATAACTACTATAAGTAGTTCCTATTATGAATATTATAGTTTCTTTCTACTTATATAAATTATCATGAGTAAAAGGCAACTAGTATTAATTTTTATTACTGCCAATTTACTTAAGCACTATTCTAAGACTATCTCCCAATGCATCTAGAGTAATAACATCTAGTAGTTCTAGGTTATATAAGGCAAGTATTAGTGATTCCTTCACTAGTCTCTTAATCTTGTTAAATGCCTTATCTTATTGTTTAGTCTATTCAAATTCCTTATTTTTCTAGAGTAGTTCGGTCATAGGCTTTACAACCTTAGAGTAATTCTTTTAGGTAGCGTTAGATATAATCACTTGCTCCTAGAAATCCTTAGATATCTTTTACTTTTCTAGTATTAACTAATTCAGGATTATATCTATCTTTTCTAGCTTAATCTTTAATCCTTCCAGTATATAAACCATTCCCAAATAGTTAATAGTAGTAGTGTTGAATGCACACTTCTTAATTTTAAGGATTAATCCTTCGTCCATAAGTGTCTTTATAATTTGTTGTATATATCCGTCATGTTCTTCGATATTTTTTGAGAATATAATAATATTATTGAAGTATACTGCAACAAACTTATTTAGATACTTCTATAGAATATGCGTCATGTACCTTGCAAACTGTGTTAATAGGTTTTAAACCTATTAGTGCAACTTCCTATTCGAATAGTCCTTTATTTATTAGGAATACTATTTTCTACCTATCTTTCTTGGCCATTTATAGGTTAAAGTAATCCTATTAAATATTAAAGACTGTTATGATTTTTGCTCCCTATAAAAGATCTTTTTTTTATTCTTAATGTAATGCCTTATTTGCATTATTAATAGTTCTATTATTGAGTGTTTGGTAGTCAAGAACTATTTGATTTATTCTATCTTTCTTCTTTATGAATATTATTCTTACAGAGGCTTCTCCTTTTCTAGTCTTTATATATTCTGCTTCATAGAATTCATTTATAAACTTATCTTTAATTCATAGTTTAGCTAGTGATTTTTGGAATTGCTTTACTAAAGGTAGCTTAAATCCTTTCTTTAGGTTAATCTTAACCTCAAATTCTTTCGCATATTATGATAGTCGGTATTCTTTTTTTATAAATAGCTTAATAAATTCATGATACTTCTTAGATAACTTTTTAAGTATCTTTTTCAATTCCTTTTCATATTTCTCTTTCGGCTTTAGCCTTATAAGCGGTGTTTGTTCAGCTATTCTTATCTTTTTAATCTTTTGTGCTAGCTTTATCATCTTTATTTTAATTATTTCTTTATTTTATCTTCTAATTCTTGCTTTATTTCCATTTTTAATGTATTTAATATCATCAGCGAATGTCACCTTCTATTTCTATTTATCTGCCTTCCATAGTGCCTCTGTATCCTCTGGTAGTGTACTGAGGATTTTCCTAATTCCTCTTGTAGCTAGGCAATATCTTTGTTATCCTTCTAATGATCAATCCTAGTCTGTAGTATAACTTGATTGATTATAATCTTTCCTATTATCCAGTCAATAATTAGATTTTATTCTTTTAGCTATTTCATTCTAAATACTGCATTATAGCATTGATCATTTATTAGTACAACTTCAAATGTGATTATGATTATGTATCCTCCTATTCATACAAGGATATTATCCATTTATTATTTATATCCTTTAGCGATTATTTTTCTATTAGCTCAATGACTTATGCCTAAGTTATTGTTTTATTAATAGGCATCTGATGCTTCTTAATAAATGTTCAGCTAATATAGTTATTTATTACACCTGAATCTAATAGGATTCTTGCATTTTTCTACTAATTTTTGCAAGTATTGTAATTATCTAGTGTCTAGCTTCTATCATTGCTGTGAATATGTGATAATGTATCTAATATTACTATTAATATCTATTATATAGTTCTTCTTATCTTTCCTAGTTAATTATACTGGTTCTATATCAATCACATTATTCTGCTTGATATTCTTTGTCCTTAATGTAGGAGTAATAGAGGTGCATACTTTCTTCATATAAGTAATTATAATCTTCCCATTCTTGTGGGCATTCCAAAACTAGTTATATTAAAACCTGGGGTACTTTTAGGTACTAGTTGTAGTATGCTTTTATAGGTTGATGCAGCGCATAGTTATCATCATAGCAGGTTGTCCAATGCACTCCTAGATACAAAATTCCTCCTCATATCACAAAGTGATGGCAGATACATCGTTATATATAACTGTTTAAGCTGTCGCATAGCTTAATCCATCGCATATATAATACTTATTTATATAGGCTAGCAATCTTCATATTCCTTTTCTATGCTCAGAGCATTCATGGAATGTCTATTCTATACATTTCTTGTATTCTTTAATATACTATATTTATGTCTGTTGAGAATCTTCCCAGCAAGTTATATATACTAGTATATAACTGCAAGGTTTATCTCTCTAAGGTCCTTCTTCTTGTGTTTCTTTATTTATTAAGCACAGCCATTCTTCTACTGCACTATTATAGGCTTCTTTTTCTTTTAGCTATTCCTTAGTAGGGTTTTCTTCTTTTCATAGTACAGGTCCTTATAAGTTATCGCTATTAGCTTATCATCCTATAACATCGGTAGAGTATAAAATAACTCTTTTAAAGAGGAATCTGCTTGGGTCTTATCTATATCAAAGTCTTCTGTGTTAATACCAGCTTTATTAACATCTTTAGCTCGTTCAGAGCTTTCTACTTCTATAGGTGATTTCTGTGTCAGAAAAATGCCTGGCTAAGTTATTTCTTTTCTAGAAATATAAGATTAGCATTCCTCCCTTGACTCAATGCTAATTCTTATTCTATTTTCTCTGCATACTTTTCATAGATTAAAACCTCTTCATATTCTATTCTCATGGTACTGTTTCCAATTAATGTTGATATTGTTGACCATCTTTCATAATCTTACATTTTCTCCAGCCTTGTCTTTAGTTTCTTCAATCTATTACTTTCTAATTTATTCATAATTGGCTAGTTATTCTAATTCTTGCTTTTTAATCTTGAATTCTTTAATATTAAAATCTAAGTCCTTCTTGCTTCCTATGATCTCTTTATATTCACTATCAGTTTCAATGTGAACTAGTAGAATCATTATTACAATTTATTCCTATGAATTTGAGTTAGCCATTCTTGGATTCTTCTTTAGCTTTGGGCACTTATTTACAAAATAACCTAGTTTTCTATAGTTAAAACACTTCTTATCTTTAATTATTTTTGTTTTCTTCTCTGGTCATATTAAACTGTATGATAGTATCTCTATCCTAGTCTTTTATTTATCTGTAAGAGGTATTGGACTTATTTATATACTAACTCTTTCCTTTATTCTTCTCAATTCGGCATGTGTATATTTATAGGTTGATTTGGAATACAGCTAATATTATTGCTTGCAGTATATCAGGTCTTAATATAATTTAGCACAATTAATCTTTTATATTCTCTTTTAAATTCTTATAAAACTGGTCTCGCAAGCTCTAGTTATTTCATGCAAGACTGCTTGACACTTACAAGAATTTTAAGATATAATTTCCAATAGATCCATATTACTTAACTCCTTTAATCCTATTAATAGCATCAAGCTCATCATTTATAGTTCCCCATAGTTGGTTCAGTCGTGCTTCGAAATAGGCATAGCTTAAAAATATATTAACTATTTTAGTATCCTATTGATTAGTAGGACTTTGCAACTGGTTAATAACATAGAATGAAAACCATTTCATAGCTTCTCTAGTGAGGAAGCTAGAGGCTATAAGTACTTTATTAGCTTCATTCACAATTTGTTCACTATTGTATGCGAAGTAGAGATAGATCTAGGCTATGAACATTTTAAGGGTTCTATGTTCTCCTAAGAATGGCGTGATTTTTCTAATTTTAATCTTCTAGCAGGGTTATTAAGTTCCTTTATTCTGAACTACTGCCTGTTCCAGCTCATCAATGCGTCTTATTAAGGCTGCTATGTCTCTGTCATTAGTAGTGGCAGTTTTAGTACTATCATCAGTGCTTGGTGTTGTCTAGTTTCTAGGGATAACTGGGGTTTAAGGTGCCATGTTGACTTATTATTACTTATCCTTAATACTTCTCTTTCGTAGATGAGGGTCTTGAATTATTGGAAACTTCAGTTAGTTGACCATTGAGTATAGCTAGAATAGCTAATAACAAGTGAAGTTATTAGGCTTCTGAGGTATGAAAGGCTTTAAAAGCAAAGTAATAAAGAATAAGGCTAGAATATCCCATTTATGGAAGAATATATACTCAAGTTATTGCGGTTAATTCAAGACAATAGAAGAAAACTAAATACATGGTAAATAAACATCCTTATATAGCTTTCCTCTATTATAGCCATTATGGCTACTGCTATGATTGCTATTATAGCTGTTATAGCATTTGCTATAATTGCTATCATGCCTATTATAGCACTTGCTATATTCACTATGTTGATGCCTTATCCGCAAGGCATTCCTTTATTGGTGCCTGAGGACTCGTGGGAACTGACGGAAGGTAGGAAGGTAGGATCTATTGGATCCTACTACTCCGTCCGTTCAGCATATTCTGTGCACTCCTGCGTAGTCACACCACGCTAGTGTACCCTTGTCCGGATAATCTATGCTTCCGTGTATTTATTGGCTGAGAATCATCGATTCTTCTGACACTTATCTCTCTAGCATACTATCTTTAAGGATTTATAACCACACTATAAAGCGGTCATAGTCTTCCAGTTTATTAGAGTATTAGGAGATAGCCAGGATTTAAATAGATATAAGAATCTTAGCATGTAAATGCGCTTTATATTATACTTTACTCAAAGGGTTTAGGACGTGTTGTTTCTAGCCACATAGATAAATATTAAAATTAGTAATAATTTGCTATTCATATTATTCAGTCCTTTCAACTTTACCTTTAGCTTTAATATCTAGAATTCTTAGATCCTTGATGTATCAGACTAGAAATATATTAAATTTATTCTATATTATATTCTCTGGGTCATGGCTGTCCTATTTAAATATATGCTACTTCTTTACTATATCATCACTAAGAGTCTCCTTGGTGGCAAGGATATACTTATAATTTATATTCCTATATTATAATACTATATATAACAACTAAAGTGGTTCTATATCTTAATATTGTAAACTATCTTTTTATTGACTAAATTGCCCTTAAATTCCTTCATATTGACTATTAGAGGCTTCTTATCTTATTTCCTAGTAGATAAGGATAATTTATAGCGGCATCTTCTTGCTCTAGAAGCAGCTTTAATAGATTCTTTAAGTTTTATTAGATCTCTGAGAGTGTTAATTTCAATAGGAGTATTATAGATATTACTTTATTTATTTTGTCCACCCCATATAGGGATAGCAATGATTTCTAGAGGCTTAGCTAGTGCTTAAACTATAGCAAGTAGGGTTTCAGCTTCAAGTTCCCACTCCTATTATATCTTTTCATCCTTAACTCGGGCCTTAAAACCTGATATTGAGCTGGAGTAAAGGCATGAAGTTCTTCTATTATATAAGATGCAATAGGCCTTGCTAGATTAAGAATAGGATCTAGTAGAAAGGTTACATCATTTAATTATTTAGTAATAGTCTTATTAAAGACTTCAGCAGTGATTGCTGCTAATTTATTAGAGATTCCCTGCTCCATTAGAGGATTTAGAGTATGATTTATTAACAATTCGCGGTCTCTTATAGAGAGATTGGCAGCCTACTAGGAGCCAAGTCGTTCGCTATGCTGCATAGCCATTTTGTTTCTTACAATCGGGCCTTCTTCTTAAGGGGAGCAAATAGACTGTAAGAGAGTAGATAGGAAGCGTGATAGTAAGATACAAAGTAGACTTCGATTTGTATAGAAGGTAGAGTATAATTTATAAGATAACTATTTGCTACCTTCCTCTGTCCTAGTTCCAATCGCAATTATATACGTAACTGACTCGGGTGCGATTCAGGTGCTGACTCAGCAACCCTAGGGCGAAGCGGAACACGTGATATGGCTCCCGCGTTGAAGCTATTCCCGTATCCCAAGCTCTCCGCCTTACATATATGGATAGGCCGAAAGGGGCAATTTTATTGGTGATGGCTAGCTGCCAAACTATATAGCCTGTGTGCAGACAAGCAGTGGCGGCTTCCTGTTGTTATTAAGAAATAATAGACCCTTAATCCCCAGTGTTTCATCGCTGCTTTGAAAATCTTTCTTCCCAAAAATAAAATACCTGCTTCACTTTTCCCTTAATCTATTATGGTCACTTATCACTCAGGAATAACATGGTTTGAGGAGGAAGACTGGATTAGAAGGGAAATTGTTTTTGACAGCCCTATAGTCTCCAGGTGGAAAGTGACTGAGAAAATCAAAGAAAGTGGGGATTGCGAGCCTGAAGCTAGCGTGAAAGAGTGGAATGCAGAATCATCGTGCCACGGAGTCTTCGCCTGTTCAAGCCTTGATCATCCTGGCAAGGAAGCTGTCATAAAGATTCGGATGCAGTCAGTATGCTTTGCTAGTTTCTTTGCTCCCCAAAGTGCCAGTATTTCACTAACTGTGTGATTTCTGAAGAGTCCCCTGGTGGAAAACAGCACATAAAGCCCCTCACAAAAGAGCAGCACAAGCATTGCCGGGAGTGTGATACAAGACGGAATTAGAGGTCCAATGCCTCTAATCTCTCACCGCACAAAAGTGTTCCTCCACGCCTGCATTGTTCGCGTGGAAGAGCGAAACTCAAGGCGATGATAGATAGGTGCCGGGCGGATTCATAGATTATATCTTAATGGAATGACTTCCAGGTTCCACACCGCTACTTGAGTTCACCAAGAAGAATAGGAAAGAGCAAGATGAGCTCCGGAAGGCTTTAAAGATAGCATGGATATAAGCCATATTATATAAATTAAACCTTTGGTACTGTTTGCTGATGAGCTGCTTTTACTAGGGAGTGAACTGCCTATGGTGTAATTAACCTAGATTCTGCTGACCGAAACATAGTTTAGGACCGCAAAAATCAGAAATAGTATTTTATACTCCCTAAGATAGTTTGATTCCCAAACACGGTATGCTAATTTCATTCATAGCCAGTTACCTTGTTGATTAGGAATAATGGCGCAAGTCAACTGATAAAGATGTCTGGCATAATATGCAGTATATTTTTGGAATTTAGCATATGATCTTCATGATGATTGCGATGATATATCAATATAGGAGTTGTAATGTATGATGTATGATCATAATATATGATACGATTTGATATTACGAGTTATATACGTGTGATGGTATAGGAATGTTCAGCATTACCAGGTATATATCTGAGTGCTATGCTTACTGCATTGGCCACATATAAAATGTCATATTCAGTAAATAGCGAGCGATATGAAAGCATACTGAGTACACTTATACTTACGCCCATCTACTATAAGTATACACTTCTGCATTTTGCAAATAAATCGTCGCAAACTAAAATGGGTCATGTGGTCAAAAGGTCTCTCCGCGGCCCAAAGCTAAGAAGGCGGGCAAGCTGGCGGCCCGCGCTCTTAGCGCGCCCTGGCAAGTAGAATAGCTAACTAGGGTATCTAACAGTTATAACAGGCTATCTTATTATGAGAATTATATGGCTATTTCCCTCTCTGATTGATTGTGCTATAAATATGCACTTGGTTACCTTTGAGGCATAGAGACCAGTAGAATTATAGAGCAGATTAAGGCAGTATAATTCTGCTAAGCTCTGTGCCAGGGTGGTGACAGGGTGGGTTGTGAAAGCGAGGTCGGTTTTGAGTTGGACGCGCTCAAAAATGGGCGCGCCTGTCAGAAGAACAGCTAGACCTGCTAGCCTACCGAGTGACGGCAGCCAGTGGTTAAGTAGGTTACACCGCAGGATGCGACATGCAGGAGTCGACAGAATCTACAGAGTCAACTGACTCAGTAGAGTCAACAGAGTTATTATTATTATTATTATTATTATTATTAATCAAATTTATAGTACATATCCAGCCTACTGGCTATGACGCACTGTCAGATTCCTTCAATGACGCCCCTGGTCCCCAGCGTTAGGGGTAGGTGGCGCCCACGGCAGGCTCAGGCTTTGGGGTAATATCGGGCTCTTTCGTTGCTCTATGGCGCCTAGATGCGTAGAGC
This sequence comes from Talaromyces trachyspermus, assembly GCA_020137715.1. NCBI lineage: Eukaryota > Fungi > Ascomycota > Eurotiomycetes > Eurotiales > Trichocomaceae > Talaromyces > Talaromyces trachyspermus. Next base: position 5,075,794 of record JACGXQ010000015.1, on the reverse strand, counting down.
TTTTGGGGCTGCTTATAGGGGTGGTAGCCTATAAGAGTCCCTACTTGTTGGCGGGCATGGGCGCTGCTTGGGGCGTAGTGTCACAGAAATAGGAACGTCATAGCCAATAGATATAGGAACGCTAGACTAGCCGGTTCCCGTTGACACGTGGCCGACGGATGCCTTAGGCATCCGGAGTCGACAGAGTCAACGGAGTCGACAGAGTCAACGGAGTCGACAGAGTCAACGGAGTCGACAGAGTCAACGGAGTCGACAGAGTCAACGGAGTCGATAGAGTCAACGGAGTCGACAGGGTCAACAGAGTCGACAGAGAAATCAGAAGATTTCTATGTTGACTATGTTGAGGAACAGAGAAATCAGAAGATTTCTATATTGACTATGTTGAGAGAACAGAGAATCTCTATGATTTCTATGTTTCAAATCAGGTATAAAAGAATGTTCACTTACTATGTACCTAGCTTCATTCTATCGTCTTGAATTAACTGCGATAACTTGAGTATACGTTCTTCTATTGAACAGGATATTTGAGTCTTATTCTCTTCTACTTTGCTTTCTTAAGCCTTTCGTACCCCAGAAGCCTATTAACTTCGCCCGTTAATAGCTATCCTAGCTATACTCGACGGTAACCGACCGAAGTTTCTGACAATTTAAGACCCTCGTCTACGAAAGAGAAGTCCTAGAGGATAAGTATTGCCATCGTGATAGGAAGTCATGGCACCCCAAACCCTAGTTACCCCAAGCAATCGAGCTGCGCCCAGCGCTCGAGATGAGGATGTGACCATGCCTACAGTAACCACTAATGACCAGAACATCGAAGCCTTGAAGAAGCGTATCAACGACCTTGAGAACGCTGTCATTGAAAAAGAGGAAAAGATCCCCAAACCAAAACTTGGAAAAGTAATGCCATTCAATAGAGACCCTAGAATGCTCAAGGTATACATCGCCCAAATGGAAATTCACTTCGTAAGTAATACCTACAATAGTGAAACTGATAAAGTCATTGCAGCGTCAAGTTTCCTTGCAGAAAAAGCAATGAAATGGTTCTCACCAATACTAGTTGACTGGATGTATGAAGGAGATCGAAAAGAACCAAACACTATATCAATCATAACAAGCTATTAGATGTATATCAGTAAGCTTAATCAACTGTATGGATCAGTGAATAAAGAACTAGAAGCTATTAGCAGAATCAGGCAGATACGACAAACAGGATCAGCAGGAGAGTACCTCTTATGATTCCTATAGGTTTCGTCAAGTTTAACCTGGAACGATCAAGGGTTAAGAGACTAGTTCTATAAGAACCTCAAGGAAAGAGTGAAGGACCGCATCTCTTAGATTATACCAAGGCCATCCACCTTTGTGCAAATGGCTGAAGCAGCAGTGCAAATCGACATGCAAATGTCTGAAAGAGATATAGAAAGATAAGGACAACAATGGGCATCTCAACAAAGTTGGATGCCACGATGAGCAAATGAGTCTAGACGATGAATGCACGATAAGGACGGAGATGTCATCATGCAGTTCAACATAACTAGGGAAGAAAACAGAAGCTAGTCAGGGAAAAGAAGTGTTTTAATTATGGAAAACCAGGTCATTTCACAAATAAATGCCCAAAGCCAAGGAAGAATCTGAGATCGGCTAACTCGAATTCATAGGAACAAATTGCGACAATAATTCCACTGGTTCACATCGAGATAGATAGCGAATATGAGGAAATTAAGACAGAATCAGATTTCGACATTAAAGGATTTAAAATTAAAGAATAGGAGTTGGAGCGATTAGTCAACTATGAACAAATCAGGAAGCAATGGATTGGAGAATCTCAGAACAGTACACGAATCAACGCAAAAATAAGGCTACAAGAATTTGTCGATACTATTAAAAGAATTAGGATTAGCACTGAGTTAAGGAAGGGACGCCAATCTTATGTTTCTAGGAAAGAAATAGCTCAGCCAGGCATTTTTCCAACACAGAGATCACCTACAGAAGCAGAGAGCTCAGGACGAGCTGAAGACGCCAATACAACTAGGATTAACGCAGAAGACTTTAGTATAGATAGGACCCGAGCAATTTCTCTTTCAGATGAGTCGCTTTATACTCAACCAACGTTACAGGACGATGAGCCAATGGTAATAACTCATGAGGACCTGCACCGTGAACAAGAAGAAAACCCTGCTGAGGAATAGGTAGAAGACAAGGAAATCTATGATGACGCAGTGAAAGAATAGCTGTGTTCGACTACTGAAGAAACCCATAATGAAGAAGGTACAAGAGAAACTGAAGAACCTTAGAGAGATAAACCTTGCAGTTGCACGCCAGCTTATGCAACTTGCTAGGAAGATTCTTAGAAAACGTGGATTCAGCATATCGAAGATTGCGATAAATACATGGAATAGATATTTCATGAATGCAGACAACATGGAAAAAGAAATATTAATATTGCAAATCTTTACGAACAAGTATCACATACAAAAGGAATCAGACTATGTGATAGTTCTAATGGTCACGCATAACGATGTTCTTGTCACTACTTCCAGCCAGGAGGAGGAAATATATACCCAGGTGTACATTAGACGACTTGCTATGATGATAATTATGCACTGCATGCACCTACAAAGATATACTATTAATGGAACCCGAAAATACTAATGGTATTAACATAGACACCGTTCCTAGAGTACCCGCGTGGATAGGAAAATTACAGGTGTGTATATGAAGAACTGATGCACCTTTATCACTCCGACATTAGACAAGAAGAATGTCAGGCGGAACTTTACAACTGGCATGGGAAGAAGCCAATTGAATGGGAGCAACAAGAACAACTATACAACAACTATATGGAAAGACACCATGAACACCTAGAATTGATTACAATAACAATGGAAGCAAAACACCAGACAATTATGATACTCGCGAAGGTAGATAGAAAGAATGCAAGAATTCTACTGGACTTAGGCGTAATAAACAATTATATTAGTCAAAAATTTACCAAGAAACATTAGATGCTAATCAAGAGAACAATAACCTAGGCGTAAGTTGTTAGAGCTGATGGAAAAGTGATAACTGAAGGATATAAACAGCAAATAGACAATATCCTAGTATAATCAGGAGGATATGCAACCTCAATCACGCTTGATGTTATATCTATGAACGACCAGTTCTACAATGCAGTATTTGGAATGAAATGGCTGAAAGCACAGAATCCGATAATAGACTGGACAACTAGAAAAGTTGTAGTTGATCAAATTATACTACAAATGAAGATCAATCATCGAAAGGACGATGAGGACATTGCACAGCTGCGTGAGGAATTAGGGAAAATCCTTAGTAAGCTACCAGAAGATATAGAAACACTACGGAAATGCAGAAGAAACAGAAACGGAAGGTGACATTTGCTGAAGATGTTGAGTACATTAAAATGAGAATGAAGTAGAAATAATAAAATGAAATGAAAGAATAACCGAGGCAAAAACAGTCAAAATAGCACGAAAGATTGAAAATATAAGAATAACCGAAAAAGCACTTATGAAGCCGAAACCAAAAGAACTATATGAGAAAGAACTAGCAGAAGTACTAGCAAAATTGCCAAAAGAAATATCATGACTTTATTAAACTATTCGTGAAGAAAGAATACCGATTGCCAAGCCACACGAAAGAATATGAGGCATGGATACCATTAAAACTGGGATTCATATTACCTTCAGTTAAATAACAGCACAAATCATGAGACTAGTTGGAATTAGAGACCAAATTTATTAAGAATTCCTCGCTGTAGGATACATACGCGAAGGAAGAGGACCAGCCTTAAGCAGACTAATATTTGTGCCAAAGAAAGATAGAATAGAACGAATAGTTATTAATTATAGAGCATTAAATAATGAAATAATTGATAATGTAAATAAGACACTACATCAAGAATAGAAAAGAGATCTTTTGCAAGGGGCAAAGATTATAATAGTCTTTGACATTCAATAGGGTTATTACAACCTACGAATGGCAGAGGAAGACATATGGAAAACCGCATTCCTTATAGATATAGGATTATTTGAATAGATAGTCGCACTAATGGGTTTGAAACGACTTCCTACAGAATTTGCAAGATTTATGACACATATATTAATTAAGTTTCTTAACAAGTTTGTTGCAGTATACTTTGATGATATTATTATATACTTAAAGAATGTTGAAGAATATAACAACTATGTATAAGCAGTGATGACTGAGCTCATAAAGGCAGGATTGACCCTAAAAATAAAAAATGCGAATTTAACACTACCACAGTCAACTACTTAGGAATGGTCTATACACCAGAAGGATTGAAGATCTAACCAGAAAAAATGGATGCTATACTAAATTGGCCAACACCGATAAATGTTAAAGATATACAAGGATTCTTAGGAGTCACTGGATATGTTCGATAATACCTTCAGAATTACTCTGATATTGCACGACCTATGACCGAACTCCTAAAAAGGATATTAAGTTTGAATGGACCGAAGAAAGAGAAAAAGCATTTAATAATATTAAGGAATTGGTTAAGAAAGCACCAATACTTATGCTATATAACCTAGATAAACTAAATACTATACGACTAGACGCATCAGGATATGCCTTAGGAATTGTTCTTGAACAACTAGGAGATGATGGAAAATTGCGACCTATCGCCTTCTACTTAAGAAAATTCACAGCGGTAGAAAGGAACTATGATGTTTACGACTGAGAACTACTTGCAATAGTGGAAGCATTCAAGCAATGGAGACACTATTTATAAGGAGTTAAAGAAGAAATAGTTATGAAAAGTGATCACTATAATCTTAAGTACTTCACAACAATAAAAGAGTTAGTTGGATGACAAATATAATGGGCCAAATATTTAGTAAAGTTCAAGTTTCAAATTGAACACATCAAGGAAAAGAAAATATAATTATAGATGCCCTTAGCCAAAGACTAGATTATACGATAGGTCTTGAGTAACCAAAACCAATATACTTATTGAGGACGAAGACAGAATATGCTATAATACGCAAGCAGTATTAGCAACAATGATTACTGTAGAAAGCAAGGACTTTCATTAAAAGATGATAAAAGTAATAAGAAAAGATAAAGCAGTTGCTATTCTACAGGATCATGGAACAAGAAAAGAAAATGGATTAGTTATTTAGAACGGATCAATCTATGTGCTGTTATTAATAATTACTGAAATCATTCAGATGCATCATGACTTGCCAACGGAAGGACACCAGGAATCAACCGAATAATTGAAAAGATTCAACGAACATATTACTTCCCGCAAATAAGAAGAAAGGTCGAGGAATATATCAAGAAATATAATAGTTGCAACCGAAACAAGCCAATTAATTATCAACTATATAGAAAAATACAGATTCTAGAAACACCCATAGAAGCATGGCAAAAGATTACGATCAACTTTATACAAAGCCTACCAGAGTCAAAGGATCCTATAACAGGCATTGTGTACACTGACGCTATTATTATCATTGACCAACTTACAAAATATGTTATTATAGAACCTATGCTAAAAGATTTGATAGCACAACAATGCGTAACACTATTACTATAAAAAGTGTTCACGATATTTGGACTATCAAAAGAAATTATGTCTGATAGAGATAAGTTATTTATGTCAAAATTCTGGCAAACAATCACAAAAAATTGTGGAATTAGCTATAATCTATCAACAGCTTATCATTAATAGACTGATGGCCAGACTGAAAGAATGATTTAAGCAGTTGAACAATATCTACGACATTACTTAGATTAGAATTAGGATAATTAGGTAGAGATACTACCAATTGCTTAATTTGCAATGAATAATACAAAAATGCATTAATAGGACAAGTACCGCATTTTGCCAATTTTGGAAGGATATTACGAATGAATTAGGAAACAATCCAGCGCGAAGGAGCATTAAATGAAGCAAATATCCAAGCAATACATATGCAATAGATGCATAGCAACCTGTCTAAAAGATATTGAATGGGCAGAAATAAGAATGAAGGAATATTATGATAAGAAGTGTGAGGACGTGCTAGCACTTAAAAGGGAGAGAGAGTTTATCTTTTATGATGAACACTAGGTTCAAAAATTTCAATATTAAAAGCAAATGACTAAGTGACAAGTTTGACATAGTTAAATATGGATCATTTAGGATTGTGAAGAAACTCAAAAATAACAATTATTAACTCTAACTACTAGCAAGAATGCGCATATACCCAATATTCCATATATCGTTATTAGAACCCACGAAGAACCCAGAAAATGAAAATGATGAAGCTGATGACGAAGAATATGAAGTCGAACGAATACTAAATCAAAAGATAGAAAAGGGTCAGATCTATTATCTAGTTAGATGGAAAGGATACTCACCGGAAAACGACTCATGGGAACCCGTCAAGAATTTGAATTGCCATGAGAAAATTTAGGAGTACTGGCACCAACATGGCTAGGAAGAGAAAAGTCAAAGGAAGAAGGGTTAACTGCACCTAAGTTATCAAAGGCATTAGGCGCCTCGAACGCAGCAGCCAGGAGTTCTTCTGCTTGACGCAGCTCTTCAGTCGCTTTTACCTCTGCCTCTTTTGTTTCTCCTCTTCCTCTTCCAATTTTTCCAGCTCCTCAACGTCCTTTATATCTGTTTGAATGAATTCGCCAGCTCGCTTTTAAAGAAGCTTTTGTTGCTTCTTAAGACGAAGAAGTTTTACTAGAGTAGCCTCTTCTTCCTTGTCAAGTTTCTTTTGAGCAGCAATCAACTTTTCTAGGCCAAATCCGACGAAGCTATCGCCATACACTTGCACTGACCGTCACGAATACACTTGCTACAGCGCTTTGAGATCTCCAATTTAATGCAAACTTTGCCAAGGTTGGCACAATGAAAGCAAGGAATAAGTAGGATGACGCCTGACTGTTCGACACGATCGCGAAGGTTGTTTTTCGAAATATTCTTGTATGAAGACATGGTCAGCTCAGTACCACAATAATAGGTATTTTAGGAAAAGAAGCCAATGGCTTAAGAGAAGGAAGACTCACACTATTTATTGTGCTGCCGGGACGTCAGCCTTCAGAGGAGGGATTGTTACAGAAATAGGAACGTCATAGCCAATAGATATAGGAACGCTAGACTAGCCGGTTCCCGTTGACACGTGGCCGACGGATGCCTTAGGCATCCGGAGTCGACAGAGTCAACGGAGTCGACAGAGTCAATGGAGTCAACAGAGTCAACGGAGTCGACAGAGTCAACAGAGTCGACAGAGTCAACGGAGTCGACAGGGTTAACAGAGTCGACAGAGAAATCAGAAGATTTCTATGTTAACTATGTTGAGGAACAGAGAAATCAGAAGATTTCTATATTGACTATGTTGAGAGAACAGAGAATCTCTATGATTTCTATGTTTCAAATCAGGTATAAAAGGATGTTCACTTACTATGTACCTAGCTTCATTCTATCATCTTGAATTAACCGCGATAACTTGAGTATACGTTCTTCTATCAAACAGGATATTCGAGTCTTATTCTCTTCTACTTTGCTTTCTTAAGCCTTTCGTACCCCAGAAGCCTATTAACTTCGCCCGTTAATAGCTATCCTAGCTATACTCGACGGTAACCGACCGAAGTTTCCGACACGTAGGTGCAATGTGCGCCTACGCAGAGCGGCAGCGCCTCATCTAGTGGTTGCTCATTAGGCTGCACATGCTCATCCCCGTGCCTTAAAGTCTGGGGAGTAGCTGCGCTGCAGGGTGCTCCTCAGGGAGCGTTAATAGCCTAGTAGCGTATCCAATCCTCCGTGCGTTAAGCAGGACCTCCGCTGGGTCTAGGGCTGCTTCCCTAATTAGGGCGCCAATCGGCGTGCTTCTTAGCATGCCTGTCACTGCGCGGGCCTGGTGGTTAGTGAGCTTTTGCACGGCACCCAGCCTATCCTTTGGCCTTGCCACCAAAGCTCAGCGCCATATAAGGCCACAGCGGGCACGGTAGCTTTCTGGAGGCGCCTTGCGAGGCCGGCGCACAGTTCCTGAGCGCTGCACAGCGCCCGGATTCGGCGCTCAACGTCCCTGGCCTTCCCTAAACGGTTCAGGAAGTGGCTTTTCAGCGTTAACGTGCTGTCAAGGAGGACGCCTAGCCATTTAGTGGTCCCAGCGTTGATTTGGGCTTCCTTGCCCCCGGTGGATCCTTACTCGGGCTACTTGGGCCTGAAGCGCGGCGCCCGTTTCCTAGTGAATAGCGCTGCTTCGGTCTTATTATCGTTAAATTCAACCCCGTTGGCGGCGCCCCATTCTAGGGCGATCCTCCCCGCGTGTTCTAAGCGCTCGCAGGCCTCTATTACCGAGGAAGCCTCCGTAATCATGCCCCCGTCGTCAAAGAATGACAGTAAGACGACGCCCGGGACTCGGGCCTCAATAGCGGTGAATAGGCCTTTGATATAGAGCAAAAGAGGATTGGAGAAGCCGGTGAGCCCTGAGGCAGACCTGAGCTTATAGGCTTCTCCTCGCCGCTGTGTCCGTCAATAACAAGTATAGCCCGCCTATCCGTCATAAAGGCTTCCACCCAGCGTACTAGGTCGCCGTCTAGGCCTGAGTCCACTAAAACGGCCACTAACTTGGCCCGATCAACGTGGTCGAATGCGCCCTTGATATCAAGAATAGCGCTGCGCTAAGCTTCTTTCTACCCCAGCTTTCATGCACCTGGTGCATTAAGCATGCCACCGCATCGATTGTACACCATTGGCGCCTCCCATCCATCTGGCCGGGGTGCAGGACGCCCTGGGCCTCACAGTAATCCGCTATAAGCATAGCAGCGACCTTCTCCACGACTTTCCCCATGCAATTAAGTAGGCTTATAATACGCCAAGATTTAGGCTGTATAGGGTCTCGTTTGGCCTTCTTTAGGGGATTCCTTTGGCGGTGCGCCAGGCTTTTGGGTGGATTCCCAGCCTAAAGCATTGGCGTGTCAGCGCTATTATACGCTCCTTATCCCATTCCCAGAGCAGCCTAATGGCTGCGAAGTTAAGCCTATCCGGCCCCGGGGCCTTGCCCATGGCCTGGCTGAATAGGGCACTGTGCACGCATTGCTCATTAATCTGCTTGTGAGCATTCCCTGGAGCCAGCGTAGCGTGCGGGGTTGATTGGGGCGCTTCGGGGAAGACCATCTGCCGGATTAGGGCTTCTTTGGCCTCGAACGTTGCTGCTAAGCCCTCAGGGCCTACTAGATTAGGCATGCCGCCACTTTCTCTAGGCTTCGTGTACCGTAGTGCTTGCCAACAGCGTGCGTCCTCGGCGGCACCTTCGCTATCAGACCCCTGGAGGAAGGCCTCCCAGCACTCTCGCTTAGCCTTCCGTATCGTGACATAGTAGGTGACACGGGCCCGCTTATAGGCTTCATGCCCTATAAGCCCAGCTTGCGCACGCCTACGCTCCACCGCGTAGGCCTGCCTCGCTTGCCTGATCTCTTCGTTCCACCACCGCTTAGAGTAGGCACTAAGCCGCACGGGCTTGGCATGCTTACTAAGCACGTCAACTAGCGTGATTTGGAGCCAGTTGGCTTCGGTGTCGACGTCCTCCGCAGTGCAGGCATCCGTTAGGGCCTCTCTAGCGCCTCGGGCCTTCTTCCAGCTCTTGCTTGCGGCCTCTTTAGCGGCAGGGTCTGCCTGGAGGTCGTTAATCTTCCAGCCCGTTACCGCCGTCTGAGCCAGGGGTCCGGGCATCCTCTAGGGTTCCCCAGGCCGTTATAATAAGCGCGTGGTCGGAGCCAGTTGGCTTCTCTTCCTCCACCATCCACAGCGGGAGCAGGCCTAGGTCCAGGGTGCTCAGGGTGAGATCGATAATAGACCTTAGGGGCCTCTCTAGCCTGGAGTCGGCGTCATCTTGCCCGTCATCCTCGCCGTGGTCCTCTCCTTGGGGGCGCTTCGGGGTCGCCTACATGGGTATGCCTAGAGCTAAACCACATTGTGGCCCCAGGCTCGTTATTGATTAGCAGGTCATAGGTATCAATAAGGTCCTCCAGCGGCCTAGCATTGACGCTTCGGGATATGCGTTCATTCCATATGGGGCTGTGGGCGTTGAAGTCGCCTAAGATTAGGCACCTTCCTTGTATCACTGGCCTCCAATCGACATCTTCTAGGGCACATCAGCGCCTAGGGTCCTCCCCTCGTAGGTGCAGTTGGCACCTAGATAGTTATCGTAGCAGTTGACGACCCGCGTGCGCTGCCCATTCTCATGTATATCCACCACTAGCGTATAGGGGTGATCCACCAAGTCTAGGCGTGGTTCCACCACTAATATATCAGCTAGATCACGCCTAATAGCTGTTGCCACGCAACAGTCCTTCCGGGGCCTCGGGGCCAGTAAATAGTGAATCCCGGGTGTCTCCAATCACTTATTGAGGGTTCCTGCAGGCATACAATGCCTGCTCTCTTCTCTAGCGCTGCTTCTAGTGCCGCATGGCCTAGATCAGTGCCCATGTGTGCATTGTGCTGCACCACTAACATTAGGGGTTAGTAGGCGTTTCTAGCGGTCCCCGCTGCCGTGGGTCACCTCTCGGAATCTCTAGCTGGTGTTGGCCGTCCCAACTTACGGCCGGGGCGATTGGTGTCCCTAGCGTAGGCTCTGACTCAGTCATCAGCGTGTCCTCGGGGACTGGTTCAGGGGCTGGCTCAGGGGCTAGTTTAGGGGTTGATTCGGGGCTGGTTCGGGGGCTGATTCGGGCTGAGGGCGGTGGGTTGGCGCCGTGACGACCACTGCGAAGCCCGCTTCAGGTGGAATAGCCGCATGCACTGATGGCCTCCGCTTGTATGACCGCCTAAAGGCAGCCTTCTTAGCGTCGCGGATCTGGGGGCATTTGGGGCTTGTAGCCTCATGCTTTCCCTTACAGTTGGCGCACTTGGCGGGCGTATGCTGGCATGCTTCCCAATTTGGGCCTTGCAGCTGACGACCGTACACTGGTGTTCCAGCGCTTCATGGGGGCCTGCGCAGACCGTGCATAGCACGGGACGGTCCCCGCACGCACGGAAGCCCCTGTGCCCTATACCGCAGCACCTAGGGCACACGCTATCGGCATGAGCGTCCCAAAAGGGTTCTATCTTATAGCGGGCACCTCCAAATCGTAGGCCGTCCTTTAGCAGCCTATTGGCTTCCTCGGCGGTGCCTACCGTGATTACAATGGTAGAGCAGCGGCCCGTGGCCCGCTGCACTGCACTAGGCTTCCTTATCCACGTAGGGTCTCGCTTTAGCGATATCCCAGTGCTAAGTTCAATTTCCTCCCTTGCTAATGCGAGGCCTAACTCATGCCCCGCGTAGCGCTGAATAGGCACTGTGTGCACCTTAAGGCGGTGCCACTGTTTGCTGGCTTTCACCGCTATTACCGCTGGATCCATGGTTCTAATAGCGGTGAGTAGTAGATCGCTATAGGCTGGCATAAGCCTATTTCCTAGGGTGCCTTTCTCCATGAGCACTGTGACGGCCCCCGTGCGGTGTAGCCAGCGTCGACAGCACGTACGAATTGAGGGAATCCCCTATTGGCCAGGGCACGATTCACCCCTAATATAATGTCTGCCTTGGCTGCTCTAGGCTCTGTGTCGGCATACTCGCGCCTAAAGATAAGCCTGCGGTCCTCCTTGCTTGGGGTGCGTTCCGGCACCATGTTGCCTGCGTGCGTAGCTGTGCCTCGCTGGCCAGTTGTTGGTTTGGCCTTCTTTTGACGGTGTGCCACTCGTTCGCGCCGGCGCCCGTTGGCGCTGCAACGGATGCCCAAGTGGTAGGCTTGCTAGGCGCTGCTGGTGCGCTTCGTACGGCTTTGCTTGGGGGTTATTAGGCTGTGATGGCCTAATACCCTCCGTAACGGTGCCTTGTTCCTGTCCTCTGGGGGTGACGTTGACGGTTGACGTCCAATTAAGGTTGTGGCGCCCGTGGCGGTGCCGTGGCGGTGCGTGCGGCTCCGCGGGGTGGCCCGTGCGTCGCGATGTCAGAATTTGCAGCCGCCGGGATAGCGGTGCCTCGGGGGTTGATAGGGCCTCAACCACGGCCTCTAGGCGCTGGATTTGACGTTCCAGGGCTTCCGTACGGGCCTCATTGCCCCTAAGCAGCTCCTCAAGGCGCTGTTCTTGTTCCTTGTCGTGTTGTTCCAGGTAGGCCTGGAGCCCTCGCGCAGGCCCTGGACTAGGGTGCGCGCGTCTAATTCCTCCCCGCTAGGGCCTACGTCTTCGCCGAGTGTGACGGCGGCCTGCGGCGCTTCTTAGGCTTTGCTTTGACGCGTTGATCGCCTAAAGCGAACCTCATTGGGGCCCCGAAGGCCACTTCGAAAGCGCTCGCGCTCGGTGGCTGGGGGCCTTCTGCGGGCGTTGGCGCCAACGCCACTGCGTCGCTCGTCTTCCTGCTTCGTGCGCGGGCTTTACCCGTTCCAGGCTGCCCCAATTGAGTGTTCGGGGGCGTTCCAAGGTCCTCCAGGGGCGCTCTCAGTGAGTCGTCCCCTGGGGCACCCCCGGAGGAAACGCGTGAGCGCTGCCTCCAGGCGTCGTTTTAGGCTTAGCCATGCTAATCCCGGGGGTAAGGCGAGTGCCTCGATCGATTGACGCGTTCAAATAACGTGTTTTCCAAGGGTGCCGAAAATTGGTGTTCCGGCCGGTATAGAATACCCTTGTTGCTTTAGAAATTTGATTATCAATATGATCTTTAAAATTAAGCTTATTATCAATGAGAATTCCAAGCCATTTAATGCATTTCTTTGGTTTTATTTCAATTCCATTAAAATTAACCCAGAAATCTTTATTTTCTAGATCTATTTTTTTAATGGGAAATGAATTAATTCCATTTTATCCTTATCAAATTGGATATTATTTTGCTCTCCTTTTTGAATTAAATAAAGAGCTAATTTTTCTAATATTTCACAATTTGTTTTAATATTTTTAGAAGATATTTTTATTCCGATGTCATCAATATAACTAGGAAAACGGGCTTTTCTAGATATATTTGTATATCTATATTGTCATTATTTCTAGTTTCTAAATCCTTCTTAAAGTCAAAAAGAATAGAAATATAGACTAAAAATAATATTGGTGAAAAAGGTAAACCTTGAGGGGTTCCAATAATAACTGGGGTGCTTTGACTTTTATTATTATCAAAAGATAATCGAATTTCCTGAAAAATGTGATGCATTTTATACTACATTATTTAAAGAACCCCTATTTCTGAAGAAATAAGCCCAGATATACTAAATTCTTATATAGAAAAATATTCATGGCCAGAAATAAAGGATTCTGAAATTTCTAATGCTATTTTTCAATCTTCTAAAAATAAAGCCCCTGGCCCAGATAAGATATCTTTTATTATTATTCAAAATGCTTATAAAAATATTAAAAATAGATTTAATATGCTTTATAAGGCTTTATTAAAACACGGATATCATCCTAAATGCTGGAAAAAAGCCACAGGAATTATTTTAAAAAGCAAATAAAAAGATTATTCCATTCCCAAGGCTTATAGAATTATTTCTTTATTAAACTGTTTAGGAAAAGTTTCTGAAAGAATACAAGCAAAAAGATTAGCTTTTATTGCAGAAAATCCTAATTCAGATCTATTATATTTTGATCAAATTGGGGGTCGAATAAATAAATCAGCAATAGACACAGTTTTATCATTAATAAATGATATTCAAATTGAAAAAGAAAATAAAAATATTACATCAGTTCTATTTTTAGATATAAAAGGGCGTTGGACCATATTTCTAGAAATCAATTGATTAGAATATGTATAAAATTAGGCCTTCCTAAAGTCTTAATTTACTAGGTCATCTCCTTTTTATCAAATAGAGAAATTCAATTATCTTTTGACAATAATAAAAGTCAAAGCACCCTAGTTATTGTTAGAACCCCCAAGGTTCACCTTTCTCCCCAATATTGTTCCTTATTTATATTTCTATTCTCTTTATATTTAAAGAAGAAATAGAAAATGAATTAGATGAGGATCTAAAAATACAACTAGAAGTTGCCAGATTCCCTAGTTATATTGATGATATTGGTATAAAAATCAGTTCTAAAAGCATTAAAAATAATTGCAAAATACTAGAAAAATTGCATTATATTTGATCCAAAAGGGGAACAAAATAACATTTAATTTAATAAGGAAAAATGGATTTAATTCATTTTCTATTAAATAAGAAAATTGACCTTAAAATCCAGAGTTTTGGGTTAAATTTAATAGAATAGAAATTAAACCAAAAGAAAATATTAAATGGTTAGGGATTATAATTGATTATAAGCTTAATTTTAAAGAACATATAAAAATCAGGTTTCTAAAGCAACCAGGGTTTTCCATCAAATAGAAAGACTTTCTAATACAGAAAGAGGATTATCTTTTCAAGCTATAAGACAGTTATATATATCATGTATAATCTCTATAGCTGATTATGGAGTTCCTATTTGGTGGAGAAATCAATCTAATTATTTATATAAATTTCAAAAATTACAAAATCAAGCTTTAAGAAAGATTTTAGGGGTTTTTAAAACCTCTCCATATAAAATTATGGAATTATTAGCTGCTTTACCCTCCAGAAATAAGATTTAATAAAATATGCAGATCTTATATCCTAAGAGCTTTACAATTTGAAAATTCACATATAATAAAGAAAAGATTACCAATTGATTTTATTTTAAATCCTGGGATAAAAGAAAAACCTAATTTAAAATATTATTATAATTGGAATGATCCAATAACCCTAAGAAATATAAGAAATTTAAATAACAATGACCCAGATCCAAATTATAAACCATATAAAAAGAAAAGAAAATATAAATGTCAAATAGATTATTTATCTTATTATTATTATTATTATTCTTCCATTTTTGAGACCATTTTTCAGTCAGGGACTATGCATGGTCTGCCTATACCCTTTTAGGTATAGGACTTGATTATGTAATGTAACTAGCTAAAGTAAAATACACATATAAAAATACAATGAGTGGCCCCTGCAAGGTAATTCAGTAATATGAAAATTAGAAATAAAGTGAGTGTTTCAAACAGTAGAAAATTAACGATAGTGAATAGGATTAATTAGTAAGAAGATTAGCAGTAGGCTATTCTTCTTCTAATAATAACCACTTCCTTCCCTAGGCCGAGGGGATACACCTTAAGCTAGTATACATTTTGTCTTGTCCTTCACGCCTATACTAACCGACTACCGCGAACTGTCCTCTCAAGCCAGAATTATTAGTTCCTATTCCTAATATTCTGCTGCTGCCCAATTATATAATGATATAACCTTCCAGCTGCTAATATCGGCATCTCAGCCTACCTATTAACCGTCATAGTCTTGCACTTATTGGCAGTAAGTACTAACCGCTATTTTTAAGCCCTTATTAGCCCAGGTGTCCTATCCAATCAAATTATAATATATGCGCACTGCCTAACCTTAGGATTTATAATTAGCTAACTAGCTTATTTACGCACTGCCTAACCCTAATCTAATATAAGAATGAATCTAATGACTACGAGCCTTAGTTAATAGATTCTCTAGTAGAAGATAGTACACTATGCAAGACTAAATAAGCTATATACTAATTATAAACCTAATACACTATGCAAGACCATTATTATAATTTGATTGGTTGGATGGTTTTAAATCTATTCCTGGATTTTAGCGTGATTTTTAGTTAAGCAATAGAAATGATAAACTATCCGCTTATTTTTACCTGAAAGCTATCAGGGTAAGAAATTAAGGTTGTGACGGCCACGGGAATTGAACCCATTACCTACAAACCGCCGTTGCCGGCAGCGGCTGCGGGCACCAACATGGCTTCCTACCGCTTCACCATGCGGCCGTCAGATTATTTATCTTCTTTATTTACATTCTATAATTGGACTAAATATAAAAAATCAGATTATGAATATAAAGCAAAAGATATTAATGAATTAATATCTATAAATATTTCGGAAACATCAAAAGAATTGGCTGCATTAGATCATAATAATATAATTAAAGAATAGGCTTCTAAAAATGTAATAAATTCCTATTTAATATTATATTCTGATAGGTCAAAATTAAATGATAAAAATGGAATAGGAATTTATGATTTAAATTCTAAAGATTCCTATGCTTATAATATTGGAAAATATCAAGAAATATTTGATTCTGAATTCTATGGAATTTATAAAGCTTTAAAAATTGCAAAATAAAAGCTAAATCCATTTATATTAGAAATATGGATTTTTCAGATAGTCAATCAGTCCTAAAAGGCCTAAAATGAACCAAAAATAAGAAATCATTTTATATATTCAAAAATATATAAAGTAATAAAGGAATTAAAAATCAAAATGTTTCTATTAATATTGAATAGTCCCTAGGCCATAATAATATATTTGGAAATCAAAAGCAGATGAAGCAGCAAAGTATGCAGCTGAATATACTGAACCTAAGGATATTGGAATTTCTATTAGTTTTATTAAAAGAAAATTAAAAGAAAAATCCTTATTAGAATGGAATCAAAATTGGCAAAAATATAAAAAAAAAGAAAAAGATTCATTATTTGAAAAGTATAATAATATTGAATTTAAATGGAAGGCAAATCCATTAAAAATCAATAAATTACTATGGGGAACTATTTTACAATTAAAAATAGGACATGGATACTTCCTATCTTATTTAAAAGGTTTAATCAACAATATGAGAGTGATATTTGCAATAAATGTAATATGTAAAGCAAACAAACACCATATCATCTAATATTAGAATGCCCTAAATATACTATATTTAGGAACTCTAGTATTAATCTACTCAAAAAGAATGAACAAAATTTATATTATCTTTATTCTAAAGGACTTCTAGTCCTTATAGAATTTTACAAAAATCAAAAATTGCAACAAGGAAATGGTTATTATTAGAAGAAGAATAATTTACTATTATTTTTCCTACTAATTTCTTTTATCCACTATCGTTAATTTTCTTTCACTTGAATCACTCACTTTTATATTATTTCTTATATTACTGAATTACCTTGCAGGGGCCACTCATTGTATTTTTATATGTGTATTTTACTTTAGCCAGTTACATTACATAATCAAGTCCTATACCTAAAAGGGTATAGGCAGACCATGCATAGTCCCTGACTGAAAAATGGTCTCTAAAATGGAAGAATAATAATAATATAATAATAATACTTCTGTAAGTCCCTTATAGATGGCTCTCTCATTTTTAGAAGTGGTTATTAGATGAGCCTTAGCAGAGATAGGGTCTCCTACTACTTCGGATATATCACGGCAGTTGGATCTAGTGCTGGGAGTCATAATTGATATTATACAAGCTTTCTTCCTAAAGGATAGAGTGATTAGAATATAAGGATGTTAATAGAAAGCAAGTAGCAGTATTAGATTTATCAAAGGTAAGGCTTTAATAATTAGCAAACTAATCACTAGCTTTCTCACTAGAGGGTTTTGGCATCCCTATATACATGATTCCTATTCTATTACTATGGTTTGATATCAGATTCTGTAAAGGGTTTCTTCCTTCCCTGGTTCGGTTCTATATTAGTATATAAGAGTTTTCACCATACCAGCTGATGGCTAATCCTCGGAGTAGTTAGATAGTTCGCAGGTGAGAGCCTCAGCCGGCCCTGAGGTGCAGTGTTAGTGTAGGGCTGGATGAGCGTTTTCACAATAAATATAACTTATAGCTATACCTTGGTCGCCTATAAGTTGGTAATACTTCATCTTAATTTCTTCTATCTAGATAAAAAATCTAGATCTACTAGTATAAAAACTAGCCTAGATCTATTATATTATTAAAGTCTATATAACATGTTAGACATAGTACCACTATATTTAATATTAAGATTAATAAAAATTAACCAGATCTCAGTCAGCAAGATAGGGTATTTATAAAGATGAATATTAATTATATATTTCTAGTATACTTATTAGATAATTTCTTACTGCTTAGTCTTCCTTGGCCACAACATGAGCAATCTTAACAATTAGTTTTACTTCACAAAACCAGCATGAGTTCTTTATGTATTCACGGCAGCTCAATTTGACGGAGGCTGGGAATGACCCGGAGTTGGTAGATGCCTCAGATGACATTCTTTTGCTCCGCTTTTGGGACGGGACAGCGGGAGGTCCTATATGACTGCTCATAGACGACATTATCAGTGTTGATCGCAACGATTGACAAAACTTGAAGTATTCTAATTTAGACGTGCGGGTTAGGACAAGGCGAAGTTCACCCTGCTGCTCGAACTAAACTAAAACATACCTATATGTTGAATTTGGAAGGTACAGTTCTGTTAAGGAAAGACCGGACTGGAGGAGTCTGTTATTTAGACATGGCAATGGGTCGGGTTGGGTTGGGTTTTGGGGGTCGCTTTCCAACCCGCCGGGTTTTGGGTTATACTTTTTCCAACCCGGAACCCGGTGGGTCCTGATCTAACCTAATTAGGCTAGTGACCTTCCTATTTAGGTTAGTCTATAAATGGATAAGGTTTAGTTTAACCTAATTAGTCTAGCCTTATTTATAGACTAACCTAAATAGGAAGGTGACTAGCCTAATTAGATTAGCCTAGAATTTATGGGTTACCCATGGGTTTAATGGGTTTTCATTGTTCTAACCCGAACCCAACCCGAACCCGCTTAGTCAGCAACTTTTCAAACCCAACCCGGACCCGGCGGGTTGGGTTCGGGTTGAGTTTGGGTTTTCGGGTTGGGTTTTGCCATGTCTAAGATGTAATATATCATACTTGTTGCCTACCTAGGTAGTTGAACTTGTTGAAGGGATCCTATAGGATTTGTAGTTGTCTGAAATTGCTGTAACCCTGTCATTATCAACAGGTATTAGTATACATATTCCCGGACCCGCATTTTCTGACTGGAACACTAAAACAAGGGGTCTCGGGCCACAAATGGGCCCATCGGTAGTTAGCGAATTTAATTATTACTTTTATAGTGTGACGATGCACATTGCCAATCTAGATCTCATAACAAATCCATTGCTATGCCTAATCTGGGTGCTATTCAACTAGAATACAAAACATGAAGAGGAAGAGTAAGTGTGTGATCGCGGAGCAGTGTTGAGGAATAGACGAGATCACGTGTAAGGCTCTAAGGCAACCATCAGGCATCAACTGAGTGAGCCGTCACACCAATACTATAAACCCTACGCTACGTACGGTGGGAACCGGAGTAGGAACGTGTGCATGTAAACGAGAATATTCCAGATGGGAAGCAAAACTAGCTAGGGGCCGAAGGCCACATATTTATAGGCAAGGCTTCGTACATGATCAGTAGGAGATCTCCGTACAGTAGTAATAACCACCGTAAACCTATCAACGGAAGATCCCAGTAAAGAACCTGACAATGAGGAATTGACGGAGATTGCCGGAAATGTGCCTGTAACGGAGCGAGGTCTGAGTAAAAGGTATGTCATAGAAAAGTAACAGGACGTGAGCTGAAGAGAAGAAACTAATCTATATGGGAGCAAGCCCGTATTTAAGCCTGCGCTGGGCCTGCTCCAGGGCATGATTCCTGCTGGGGCATGCCTTCAAAGCCGTACAAGGATCCAACAAAGAAATCGTACAACAAAGTAATCAACAAAGTAATCAACAAAGTAATCAACAAAGTAATCAACAAAGTTAATCAACAAAGTAATCAACAAAGTAATCAACAAAGCAATCAACAACAAAGCAATCAACAAAGTAATCAACAAAGCAATCAACAACAAAGCAATCAACAAAGTAGTCAACAAAGCGATCAACAAAGCCCTTCATGAAGCTATTCCTAAGACGTGAAACTCACCGCCTTGGCGTCGTCAGCTTGCCCTGTTGGAACCGTGACAATATTATTAGATAGCTTCATCTTTTCCTGTTTTGGGGCTGGTTCTAGGGAGGATATGTTGAGATATCAAACCTCACATAATCCCGCGAAATATCGCACTAGGCCAACTATCCCGGTTATCATGACGCCAAGCCCTAATCTGACCCCTAGATAACCTGGATATCTGACCTCAAGCCTAGTATGAGAAATAATACAAGAAATCCATTTTACCCCTAGTATAAGCTGGTCCTCATACAAGATTATACACCACTATAATTAGCT
This sequence comes from Talaromyces trachyspermus, assembly GCA_020137715.1. Taxonomy (NCBI): domain Eukaryota; kingdom Fungi; phylum Ascomycota; class Eurotiomycetes; order Eurotiales; family Trichocomaceae; genus Talaromyces; species Talaromyces trachyspermus. Next base: position 5,055,716 of record JACGXQ010000015.1, on the reverse strand, counting down.
AGATAAGCGGTCAGAAAGGCGGTCAGTTTTCTATTAACGAGGCCTAGGAATCCTAGTAGGAAGCCTTCTAGATTATATGGTAGAATAATTTATAATTTAATACTTATACACGTAAATCTGACCCCATATGTCCACTAGATAGCTAGTGTAGGCAGTTTGCCTGACTAGGCTGCCCGATTAGACTTAGTGCCACGACGCCTGATGAGGATATATTCCTTTCTGGCAGGCTTTAGATAGCTTCATCAATCAATCCTTCTTTTCCTTGCTTGTGCATCTCAATATAAATGCTATCCAATATTCTATACATGAGCTTCCCTGGCAACCTCGGTCAACCGTACAAAACACTGCTGTGGCTCATTTGTGGTGATCAATGATGCGTGGTATCCCGACAAGGCCGGGGACATGGCAAAAGCTCGAAATTCCACACCACCAACGTCAGCAGAATCCTCATCTCGAGATACGCAAGCCTCTTGCCGTAACAGCCACGCGTCCCCAGCCCAAAGGCCAACTGTGGTCCGGCAGTGGCATTGAACTGGTCGTGCACGATCCAGCGATCAGGACTAAAGACCGATATGTCTGCGGGATCCCACGCCCGGACTTGGCCCTCCTTCTTTGCGGTCTGGCTGCTGGGACTGCGCCGGCTCTCGTCGATTGCAAAGCCAGGGCTCAGCATGCTCGGCCCCGTCACCAAACAAGTCACAACCGTGCCCTTGGGAATCCGATGCCCGAAGCTCGGTGTCAACCAGCGCCTCGCGATCGGCGGTGGGAGCTGTGCCACCGCAGCGCAGCGTCTCCTCCATGGTGGCGTCGAGGTAGGGGATGTTCGTGCCGGTGATTTCTTTGATGGTGGGATGGCGGCCCTCGACCATGGCGCCAGGGAATGCCGCCTCGAGAGCGGCGCGCAGCTTTGCCTGGGCCTGAGGCTGGTCGGCCAGAAACTTGAGGGCCCAGCAGAGCGTGGTACTGGTTGTTTCGTGTCCGGCAAAGATGAATCCAAAGACCTATTCCTTTCTCGTTAGATGTCATGGCATCCCTGAGAGTTAGAAAAATAAAAGAAAGGGGAAAAGAAAGGGAAACACCTCATCAACCATGACCCGCGAGAAATAATCCGGCTGTCGTCCGTCTTTCTCGGCCAGACTCTTTTCGCGCAGGATCATTTGGTCCACGGCCGACTTGACGACCTTTTCTCCTTTCTTCAGTCGTCCCACGGCGCTTTCCAACTCTTTCATGATATACTCTTCCTTAATCCTGAGTGCCTTTGCAAATCTTGGTTTTCGCAGCACGTAGGCCCATGTTAAGCTTGGTACTGGATTGCCTTGCACCTCTCCAACGGTCTCCGTCAGATCCAGAGTGGCTTGTAGTTCTTCATCCACCTTTCCCTTGGGAAACGGCACGGGTTCATCTCGGTCCAGTCTCTGCACCGCTTGGATAGCTTCTCCATCCATTTTCCTCACCGCGTCGAGCGTGGGCTTTGTCGCATTGTGCTTGAACCCTCCCCAAACGCAAACGCGGTCACCGCATCGAGCGCCATCTGATTGATATCGTCCCCAGCGGCCCACGGGCTGCCCTGCGCAATACCGCTCTTTGCGCGCCACAACTCGACCATCGTCCGCACATGCTGATGAATCACGGGGCCGGCAACATTGTACAGGAACGACGGCGTCATGAGATCCTGCACGAGTCGCCGCTGCGTTTTCCACGCCGCGTTGGTCTTGAGATGGATGTGATGATCAGGCGCCAGCCCCTTGACCAAGTCGCCCAGCGTGTGCGAGCGGTCAAAGTCCTTGCGTCGCACGAGGATGTCGTGCGCCTCGTGGAAGTCGCCGAGGATCAACAGGGGCTTGCTCAGTGGTCGGATGAAGACTTGGACCAGAGGCGCGTTCAGGGTTTTCATCGTCTTCAGCGCGTAGGTGATAAACGTGCCCCTTCGGTGGCCGCGATGTGCGACATCATGGCGGGGACGTCGCCCAGCAGCCTTGTTGCTGATGCTTCGTTGTAGGGGATTCCGGGGATGGGCTTGGGAGCGCGGCGCGGTAGCCCAGGTAGATTAGGGCTACCAGCGCAGGCCCTAGTATTAGTTTGGTGAGAACGTTGAAGTCCATCTATGGCGATAAGGTTGCAACGAATGGTGATGTTCAGGTAGAGGTGTGAGCTTGGAAATAATATTAATGCTACAGAGTGCGCTCAGTCGACCTGCAACGACTTGTTGTCTGAATTAGCAGTAGTTAAGCCCGATCGATATGTATACTACATGTATACTGTACCAGACCAATCTGCTTGATCGGATGCGTAAACTAGCCAAGTTTCCCGACTTAGGGCTGTCATCATTTTCACCCAGCTATTATAATTATTATTCCCGGCAATGACTTTATTTTAACAAATATGACTGTTTACATGTGGCAGGCTTTTACCACTCATATGCAGGATTGGCTAGATAATCTCCATGCTTACACTCGCATCTAGCACGCCTGGCATATGCATGCTTACCTTGCTTCGCTTACTGCATGTGATTACTTTATCGCAATAATGGCTGCCTGGCTAATATAGCTAGCTATTCCGGTGCTCTCTGATAGTCCATTTTCATGTGCTGGTGCCACATTGTCGGAAAAATGTCGTCCCTAGAAGCCATGGTACGAAGTCTACTCACAGATACCAGAATCAATCTCCAATACGCAGCCGACTATGCGCTGAACGATGGAAAAGGACCGTCGTATACTCGCTTGTTGTAGTATTTCTCGCACACCAGGTCCTTTTGGCCGTATACAGAGGTAGGTACATACGAAAGAGGCCGACTTTGTTTAACTATTTCGCTGACTTGAGAAGTATATTTTTCGCCGCTTGCCAGTGTTCCTGGGCCCAAGTTGGCCGGTGAGAAGCTCTGATTGTGACTGCTGCTAAGGTTCCAGATCACAGATCTAACGCATCTTCTCTAGCTTTGACTTATTTGTACGAATCATACTACGAGATAGTCCAGGGCGGGCAATACTTTAAGCGTGTTGCTGAACTGCACAAAATATACGGTTTGTCTTTTTTCACTGCCTGTTGGCTCTGGCTGACATACGAATGCCAGGCCCTGTTGTGCGCGTGACTCCGAATGAAATCCATTTCAATGACCCGGACTTCATTGACATGGTATACCCTGGTCCGTCAGAAAGACGAACAAGCCGCTATGGTTCGCGCAACGAACTGGGAGTGAGTGATCCGCCATCGGACGACTTCCCAATGTTTGAAAGCTGACCGGTCTTCTAGCACCCCATTCGATTGTATCCACCCCGACCACGACTTGCACCGCCGACGCCGCAATGCCCTCAACTCCTTTTTCTCCGTCGCCAGCATTCGCCGACTAGAGCCAATCATGAAAAGTACATGGGCATCATGGTGGCGCGAATGGCACAAGCCGGCGAGACGGGCGAGATCATGCAGATGCACCATGTCTTTAAAGCGTGTGCCAGCGACGTGATTACGGTCTACGCATTTGGCGAGTGCTTTGGCTTCATGGATTCGCCCGACTTTGGAAAGGCGTTTTTGAATCGACCGATGTGTTCTTCTATCTCACTCATATCTTCGGGCTGGTTCCGTGGCTGGTGCACTATGTGCAGAATATGCCATCCTGGCTGGTGAAACTGTTGATTCCCTCGTTGAGTGAGCTGCGGGACAGACAAGACGTATGTGCAATTCTTTTCCTGAACTTGATTTCTCTCTGATATGGTTGTAAAGTGGTGGATCACCAAGGTCCGCGAGATCAGAAAGTCGCCCAATCCGGAACGAGTCAAAAGCACCATTTTCGAGGGCATTTTGAACAGTTCTCCCTCCAGAGGAGAAATTGGACGAGAGATTGGCAAGTGAAGCGCAGTTGGTCGTGTTTGCTGGCGAGGGCACAACGGGTATGTTGCCATCTGCTTTTTTATTTTTCAGAAATGTGAAAGAACCTGACAGCAGGAATCTAGCATATACTCTTAGCTCCTGCCTGTACCAACTGCTCGCACACCCCTCGGAGGTCCAAAAGCTAAAGGAAGAACTCATCAAGGCCGTTCCTAATCCGGACCATATTCTTCTCTCTCAAGTGGACAGCCTCCCTATCTCAACGCCATCATCCAGGAAGCGGTTCGTCTACATCCCGGAGTCATGGCTCGACAAGTCCGCATCTCCCCGAGGTTCCAGTGGTATACAACGACAAGCATGCGAACAAGGTCTACGTGATACCGCCAAACACAGTAACCAGCATGTCACCACTGGACACGCATATGCATCCGGCCGCGTTCGGTGCCGATGCCTACGAATTCAGACCGCAGAGATGGATTGACAATCCCAGGCTTGTGCAGTATTTCATGGGCTTTTCGCGGGGGCAAGGAACTGTGTTGGGTGAGATATGATACATTCGATTCCCCATGCTTGCACATGTATATTAATGACACGCAGCATGACACTCGCGCGTCGCGAAATGGCCATCATCTTGGCCACCCTGTTCCTGAAATATGATGTGTATACCGGCCAGCCAGGACAGGGACCGTCGCTTGAATTGTACGATACAGAGCGTGCAAGGGATATTGACGCGAATAGCGATTATATTATTCCTGTTCCTGCCAAGGGCAGCCAGGGATTTCGTGTAAAGATCAGGAATTCTAGCTGATTAACAGCCATACTTATAAACACGTCTATTGATATAAACGCAAATCCTGGGGTGGAACTCGGTGCAATGTTAAGTAGGGATTAGAACTTTGTCATAATAAAGAATTTATGAAGATACTTTATAGCAATAATTAGTCCGTTATAAGAATTGGGGGTGCACTATCACAAGAATCGCCTTTCCAGTCTCGTAAGAGATGCACCAGTTGGAAACCATCTCAGGCCTCTGAAAGTCGTGAACGGGAATTGGAGGCTAGATTACGGTATATACCTTGTCCATGCTGACTGCAGCTACGTGTTCTAGGTCAGTCCGTTTATATTGATTACGACTAGCGAATAAATAGCCAATCTAAGGTATGTTACCAGCTACGTATAATTGCATGTCATCGCCAGTAAGCAAAAATCATTGGTCCATCTGCCTGCTTACATTGACGTGAGTGTCCCTGCTAGTCATCATGCTTGAAAGCGCGGTAATATTATCACCTGTGTCCTAAGTGATATACTTAGAGTAGTAGGTCGTTGGTATCTGTTCTTGACCCATCACGTACATTGCTGTTGTTCCTTTTGTTTGTGAATGATGGACACCCAGTACTACTCGAAGCTATTGAACTTCAAGCAGCTTGAGCCCGAAGAGCAGGAGGCCCTGGCATGGAAGCTTGCTGCTACTGTGGGCCTTCTGTATCTTACATATTGGACGGGCGTGGCCATCTACAGGCTGACACTGCACCCGTTGGCCCAGTTCCCCGGGCCATTTCTCTGCCGGATTAGCTATCTCCAGCAAAGCTACTATGAGGCAATATTGAATGGCAGATTTCTGGAGAGGTTTCCTGAATATCACCGCAAATATGGTAAGACCCCAACTCGACTTGATGCGTATAGATGATGCGTATTTTTAGGACCTGTGGTTCGAATCAGCCCAAATGAGGTTCACATCAACGATGCTTCACTTTACCACGAGTGAGTAAAAACGCAGAGAATAAAGACAAAATTCAAAAGGCTTAGAAAAATCTAGAATATACAAGCAGAACTCGGCCTTCACCAAGGACGCTACGTCGTACGCCCTGGGAGTATCTGAAGCAATGGCCTTCACCGTCCCCGTCGAGAAGCATAGACAGAAGCGGAAGACTCTAGACCCGAATTTCTCAAAACATCGCGTGGGCATGATGGAGGACGGCTTGTACGAGGAACTCGAACTGGTGTTCGACAGAATTAAGGAGTATGAAAAGCGAGGGAAGAAGTCCCCATCATGGAACTATATTTCTGTTACACGGTGGGTTGTTGTGCCTCTCCGCTCGGAATGATGAAATGTTATTAACATGGATATTTATTGGCAAAGGGTGATATAATCTCCCGCTATCTTTTCGGCCGGAGCCTGGGCCTCGTCACTTCCGCGAATTTCATAGAGCGTGCGGAGCAGATGCGATCCTTCACCAAAGGCATTTGGATTGCAATACACTTTCAATTCATTCGGAATACTCTTCTCGCCCTCCCACGGTGGATGATGGCCTTGTTGAGTGATGCCTGGGTCAAAGTACTTTGGGTATATATATCTATCCTTGCTTTCCATACTGTTGACCATGCTCTATACTGTTATGTTGACCATGCTAGTTCACCGAAAGTCTCGCCAAAAGGCAATCCGGGAATTTGACTTGGATAAAGTGCTGGCAAAGAAGCCCATTGACGAGACAATTTTTGACCGTCTGCTGGCGGATAACGCACGTCGTCAAGGAAAAGGGCAGCAGGCAAAACCGATGAGCTTCCGCGAATTGGCCGACGAAAGTACTGGAATTCTTAACGCCGGCACCGAGCCCACGGCCACGATGCTGAGTTATGCCACATACTTCTGGCTCAAGTTCCCACATGTCCAGAAGAGAATTCTAGATGAGCTGGGCTCGGTTAAGTTGGAGAATGGCCGACTACCGCTGGCCAAAGTCGAAAATCTACCATATTTTGTGAGTCACATTGAAAATATCACGCTGAAGAGTGTCATACTGACAATAACTCACTCACAGACGGGGTTCGTCAAGGAGAGTCTTCGCTATATGCCGCTTGTTCCGGGTCGTCTTCCGCGAACCGTTCCGGCCGGCAACCTATACATCCCGTCCATCAAGAAGACCATTCCCGAGGGTTCTGTCGTGGGTATGAGCCATTTGGCTATTCATTTCGATCCAGAAATATTTGAGCAGCCCTTTGAGTTCTTGCCAGAGCGCTGGACAGGCCGAACGGGCAAAGAACTCAATCACTGGCTTCTTGCCTTTCGAAGGGCAGGACAGATTGTATCGGAAAGACGTAAGTCTTTAAATGCTTCTGGAAAGCGTATTAAAAATAGCTTCAAGACTAACTCGCATCGTTGTCGATGTAGACTTGCCTATGCCGAGATGCACCTGATATTGTCGAACCTGTTCACCCGTTTTGATATAGAACTGACCCCTACCGGGCATCAAGATATGGAGTGGATAGACAGAGTCATCGTTCACTCCCGGCGAAACCTACGCATCAAGGTCAAGTCCAAGAAGTTTATAGGCGCTTGATGCGATGGGTTCTGTCAGGGTTAGCTGGACGTTGAGACGAGGCGAGTTGATGGACAAAGTCGAGGAGAGAAGAACGTTTTGGCATGGTTTGATAGGTACGCCAGCGTGGTTGTTCTCGTAGATATTAGATTTCAGGTAGAGAACTATTTAACTACTTATAGTATTGTTGTCACCGGAATTTCAGATGCTTTATCTATATACGTATATACAAGGACTGACCTAGGTACGATATTTGGCACTGGTTGGTACCTAGGCATTAAGAGCATCGAGATCATAGGAAAGCATATAACATTATAATATCAAACATCCAGAAGTTAGTGGATATCTCCCCTCCAGCGCTGACTTGAAGAACGCCAGGGTTGCTGCCACCATCTCCTTCGACCCATCGCCCGTCGCAATGTTCAAATGTCCCTTGTTCTTGGCCCAATACTCCTTTTTGGGCTCTGCAGCAACGCAAATGCCTCCTTCTGTTCTTGGGGTGGCGAGATGTCGTCTAATTCGGGGATAATCATCATGACAGGAGCTCGAACCATGTCCAAATATTGCTTGGGCCGGAACATGGCTAGCTTCTGGTATGTCTGCAGAGTAATGCGGTCGCGAAAGCCCGGGTGACCAATTTGCGCTGCAGCATTCATGAGACGATATGCCTCTAGACCCCCAGGCCCCCGGCTCCGCCAAAGCCAATAGGGTTGTCTCCCTTGGGGCTGAAAGGAGGCAGCGAATACGGCTCGTTACCTCGCAGTTGTGACACGCGGTCCTTGATGAGTTTCGCGTAGGCCTTGTCTGCTCTGTGTGGCTGGACATAGCTGAAGAGAGGGCAGACCATAACGATGGCCTTAGCCCGCCGGTCGACTGCTGCTGAGGTGGCGCTGACAACTGCCCCAAAGGACATGCCCCAGAGCACGATACTGGATGAATCAACGCTGGGCAGACTGGCCACGTACGTGTGAATATCGGACAAGTCCTCGGCCATCTGTAGAGGATCGAGCAGGTTTCGCGGTTGTCCCCGCTTGCTCCCACGCTTCGTGCGTCGTAGAGGAGCACGTTGTAGCCCGCAGAATGGAATGCTTCAGCAACATCTGGAAGAGTCATTTCTTTCACGCAGTTGAACTGTATTACGCACGTGGTAAGTTGATGTCAATATCGAAATGGAAATCTTGAATTAACCTACTCCATGAGACATGATGATGGCTGGCGCAGGCCCGTCAACAGCGTAGAGCCATCCTGAGATGCTGGTTCCGTCAATGGTCTTGCATTCAACGAGTCGATGTCGTGGAGTAGTAGGCATGATGGGTGATGAAAACCAAAGGAATTAGCACGGCAGCAGACGTCGTTGGCCAATATGTCCCCAGCAGCCATCAATGGATTGCTAGGCTTGAGTAATATGATCATGAATTTGCCACGTATGGCAGAATCCGTTCTGAGGACAGAACGAATCAAACAATGGCCTCGGTCTAATCGTTGATGATAGTACAATATGAGGCACGTAGTCCCAGAGCTTGTCATTACAGAGGTAATCATACTAATTCGAAGGACATATAGGTAAGCATGTAAGCATGCATATGTGGTTGTATTCTTAGGGTTAGGGTTATTACTTTAAGTACGCAGTACAAACCCGTAATCCTGCTAGACAATAATACCATGATAAGCACGCTAGAATTGTAGAACTCAAAGTAGCTTCATACCGGAGATTGTGCATTATCAAGTCGTGATCACCATTGTAGAATCAATCGTAACTGTACACAACCATAGAAGATAACGGCGTAATCTATGTAAATATATGCAGCAAATAATTTCTCAAATACCCTCACATATCCAAGTCTCAGGGTGTCAAATAGAGGAGACTGGTTCTTCTCACCATTGAATTTTTCATCAATATTTCCTGTCTGTGTTCGTGCAGACCGTATACATTGGATAATGAACATGACGAAAACGCAATTCCAACAAGAGCCTGTCGCCATCATTGGCTTTGCCTGTCGACTTCCGGGGCAATAACTCCCCAGAAGCTATGGGACTTCTTAGAGCGAGGCGACATAGCATCAAATGAGGTTCCTAAGAGTCGTTTCAATATCGACGGCCACTACGATGGCTCTCACAAACCTGGCACCATGCGTCCCAAGGGAGGCATGTTCATCGCAGATGTTGACCTTGCTGACTTTGACGCGTCGTTTTCGAGATTGGAGGTACTGAGGCTATTGCTATGGACCCAAACCAGCGCCAGATGCTTGAAGTCGTTTTGAAGGGCTGGAGAACGCAGGCATTGGCCTGGAAAAGCTTGACGGAGCACCAGTAGCCTGCTTCGTGGCATCGTACGCCTCGGGTGAGTCGTTTTCTAGGTGGAATCGGGGACAAAGAAGGGAAGGGCTAACACTTAGCTCTTCTAGATTATGGTGATATGCAGAACCGAGATGCGGATGATAGGCCAGCCAACTGTGCCATTGGCGTCGGACGTTCTATCATGGCCAACCGTCTGAGTTATTTCTTAAACGTCAAGGGCCCTAGCATCACGATTGATACGGCCTGTTCGGGAAGTTTGGTGGGCCTTGACCTGGCCTGCCGCTCAGTACAGTCTGGTGAGGTTAATACTGCGATTATTGCTACGAGCAATCTCTACCTCAACCCAGATCATGTCATGGATGCTGGAAATGTCGGCCAAGCACATTCGCCCACAGCACTCTGCCATACCTTCGACGTTGATGCCGATGGATATGTCAAAGCTGAGGCTGTGAGTTGTGTTATTGTCAAGAAACTCTCGGATGCAATTCGGGATCGTGACCCAATTAGGGCTATTGTGAGAGGAACAGCTTCTAACAGGTTCGTTCTCATCGTCTTTTCTCCGGTACATGTCACAGTAGATTGACTAACTAATGATCTCCCTTTCGCAGTAACGGAAGAACGGAGGTATTGCCAGCCCGAGCTCTGAAGCTCAAGCTGCTGCTATTCGCACCGCGTATGCCAATGCTGGAATCACAAACTTCGATGATACGGCCTATCTTGAATGTCACGGCACGGGAACCCAAGCCGGTGATCCAACTGAAGTCAAGGGTGCTGGTTCTATTTTTGCAGCCACTAGAACAGCCGACAAACCGCTTCTAATCGGCTCTATAAAGAGTAATATAGGGCACTCGGAGCCGGCGGCTGGTAACTCGGGTCTGATGAAGGCAATTATGGCAATGGAGAAGGGATTATTCCGGGAACTCCCTTTTCATTAATCCCAACCCCAAGAGTACGTACTATCAGTTATCGTCCATTCTCACTTGCACCCATTCCATGATATCCTAGATTCGGGTCTTACTGACCCATTTTCCCAGTTGACTTCGAGGGAAGCAAGGTCAGAGCTTTCCGAAAATCTATCCAATGGCCAGACAAGGATTTCCCAATTCGACGAGCCAGTATCAACTCTTTCGGATACGGCGGATCAAACGCGCATGCTATCATTGAGGAGCCCAGCGCTGATATTCGCAATTTCTATGTTTCTTCTTATAGCTCGATCGAGGAGGAAGACTCTTTCGACGACGGTGAACTGAGTGAGCGGCCATATACGCTCGTGGTGTCTGCCAACGATGCCCATTCTCTGAAGGCGAACATCCGGGCGCTTAGCAGGCATCTCGTCAACCCGCGTGTTAGAGTGAGCCTGGAAGATCTTGCATCGACGTTGTCTGAGCGACGAACACGTCTTTGGCACCGCGCCTTCCTGACCACGCGGACCACCGAAATCGACGAGAACGACTTTGTCGTGGGCAAAAATAGCGTGCAGTCACCAAAGATTGGTCTAGTCTTTACCGGCCAGGGTGCTCAATGGCCACAGATGGGCAAGCAGTTGCTTGAATTCTTCCCCTGGACGCGCTCCATCCTTGAAGAACTTGATGGCTCACTACAGGCTCAGGAAGACCCTCCAAAATGGTCACTCATCTCCGAGCTCACTGAACCGCGTACCGCTGAGCACCTACGCCAACCCGAGTTTTCGCAACCTCTCGTTACCGCGCTTCAACTGTGCATCCTAGCCGTGCTAGACTCATGGGGATTAAGCCAAGTAGCGTGGTGGGTCATTCGTCAGGGAGATTGCTGCAGCATACATGGCGGGCTTCCTTGACCGCACAGGCGCTATCAAGGCAGCTTTCTACAGAGGACGGGCGGCAGTGATCTGTAAAGACAAAGCTAAATCTAACGTCGGTATGCTTGCGGTTGGTTTAAGCCCTGGAGCTACTCTGAGATATCTCGAGAAGTACTCAGGAAAAGCATGGATTGCATGCTTCAACAGTCCTAGCAGCGTCACTGTTTCCGGAGAAAAACATACCCTTGAGGCTTTGGTAGAGGAGATTAAGTCTGATGGCCACTTCGCAAGAGCTTTACAGGTTGACTTGGCTTACCACTCCATGGGTCCCATTGGTGAGGAGTACGACAGGCTCCTGAACGAAGACAGCAAATTCAAGCCTCTAGGTGGCTCATCGACAGTGCGTATGTTCTCATCTGTCACAGGCTCTTTGAAGGAGACATCATCCGATGCAACGTACTGGAAAACCAACATGGTCTCGCCGGTGCGATTCAACGAAGCGTTCACGGAAATGGTCAGGAAAGATTCCCCACCATGATTATTGAAATCGGCCCATCTGGAGCTCTGGCTGGACCTATTTCTCAGATTCTCAAAGCTCTGCCTACGGGTGGAGACATTCCCTACTGCAGTTCGTGGGCTCGGGGCGTCAATGCCGGAAAATCCCTGTTTGACGTTGCTGGACGTCTCTTTATGATCGGTGCACCGATCGACCTATCGCTGGTGAATCAATATGATGCCACCAAAGTGCGAACTATCGTCGACCTTCCAAATTACTCGTGGAATCATGCAGTCAAGTACTGGCATGAGAACGCGGCCAGCCGAGATTGGCGAAATAAGCAGTTTATCACACACGACTTGCTCGGATCCAAGATCCCAGGGACTGCGTGGGAATCTCCGACTTGGCGTAAACATCTCAACCTTGCCGATGTTCCGTGGCTGCGAGACCACAAGATGGGCCCAGATGTGTTGGTGCCAGGTGCTGGTCTCGCCACTATGGCGTTGGAAGCGATGTATCAGAAATTCTGTGTCCTGAACCCGGAGCAGGCAGTCTCTTCCCTAATGAACTAGCCTACCGCTTTAGAAATGTCAAATTCGACCGCGCTGTGGTCGTAGAGGAAAACAAGCCAACGACCATTCTGGTGACATTGACAAAGGTCCCTGGTAGTAAGGACTGGCATGAGTTCCGCATTCGAATGACAGCGGATGGTGTTATCTATGAGCACTGCTCCGGGCTTATTCGCGTCCAAGATCCGATTGGAGAGGATGAAGCCCTCAAAGGCGATGATCTTGCTCCCTTGAAACACCCCCAATCTGCCAAGCTCTGGTATAAGGCCCAGCGAGATGTTGGCATGGGCTTCGGTGAAACGTTCCAGACGATCAAAAGCATCGAGTCTGTCAGTGGAAGCCGCACCTGCCGTACCATTGTGTCCTTGGATCCTCCTCCATCGAGATGGAACCCACAATCGTACTACCCCTTCCATCCTGCCATCCTTGATGGCTGTCTACAGACAGCCACACCAGCAAATGCGGCTGGTGAGCGTAGCTTGATTAAGGATACCATGATTCCCGCTCTTGTTGACGACATGGTTATTAACAAAATACCAAAGGACCTCGTTGAAGGATTGTCAGTCGCAGAGTCAATCTACACCGGCCGTGGTCGCCAAGACGTTGCAAAAGCTGGATCGCCAACGTTGCTATACACCACCCAGAGAGTGGCGCACTCCTAATGCGGGTCAAAGGACTGAATTACATTAGACTTGATGTGGATCAAAAGCCTGATCCTCATGTGTTCAGTGCCGCGACCTGGAAGCCTGACATTTCCCTGCTGACACAGGATCAACTGACATATCTTTCACCCTCTGACCCAGCTTTGACCAGAATCGAAACCGTGATTGATCTGATCGCAGAGAAGAAGCCTTTACTAAAAGTCCTGGAAGTCAACACTGACGAAAGAGATAGCTCGGCTATCTGGTTCCAAGGCAGCGACGAGTCAGCCAGAGCTGCCTACACGCTCTACCATTTTGGTTCCACCAATGCTGGTAGCTTAGTGAGCGGCAAGACTGCGCATGAGTCAAAGAGGAATACGGGCTTCCATCTGCTGAATCTTGCCGCAGAAGGTCTGGGCCTGCCCGTCACTGACCCAACGTACGATCTCGTGATTATCAAAGCATCGACACAAACCGGTCTTTGGGTGGTAGAAGATGTCATTAAAACCTGAAGCAGCTTCTAAGACCTTCTGCTTTTGTTCTCTTAGTGCCGACTGAAGCAATTTTGACCAAAACCAATGACTCTGTCTCAATGGAAACTCCTGATGCGACTCTTGATATTCCTTCAGAGGATTCCTCTAGCGCAGGAACACACACGCCACCTGGCGAGTCTACCGCCACCTCTGTGGACTCGGCGGATATCAAGGAGTCCGGGCTTAGCTTCTGGAATCCCAGCAACTTGCACGGCTTTTCCGGATTAGGCTCTGTACTGGGAATTGCTGGAGCGTCCGGTAGATTGTCCTCATACCTGTGGAGTAATGCTGTTGACACACCAGCTGCTCCTGGACTTCAGCATCTGACTATTGCACGTTTTCATGAAAGCTCACCCACTTTGACTCCCACCCTGCAAGCCTTACTGGAGACATCGGGATGGACTATCCGCAATACATCCGTGTTGAAGCTTGCTGTAGAGGCTAATGAAGGACCAAAGTCCATGATCTTGGTTGTCGATGAGCTTTCTAAGCCCGTGTTGACAGGGATCTCGGAAATGCAGTGGGAAGCCCTCAAGAAAGTGATTAGCACGGGCAAGCCACTTCTTTGGGTTACGAAGGGCGGACAAACCTCCAGAGTGACTGATCCCGATAACGCGCTGGTCCATGGTCTATTTCGTGTTATCAGACGCGAGGATCCTCAGGCTAACTTGACCACCCTGGACGTCCAGTCTGCAACCAGCCCGGCGACCGGCCAGGCTATCGATCAAATTCTCCAGAAGCTTCGAACTGGAGTCAATGTGGAAACAGAGTACGCCGAGCGTGATGGCGTCCTGTTCCTACAGAGAATCAAGCCAGACGGGGTTGTCAACAACTTCAAGGCTGCTGAGAGAGGTAAGGGCTTGGAGCCAGAGATTAAGAGCCTACACGAGAACCAAGCCCAGGTCAGAATTCAAGCGGAAAAGTGGGCACGTTACAGAGCCTGACGTGGTGTGAAACGGCCGTTAGCGAGGTACCGATGGAACCAGGAATGGTCGAAATCGAGGTTATGGCAGTGGGGGTCAATTTCAAGGACGTTGCAACAACAATGGGAATTGTTCCAGAGAACGAGCACACCATCGGATGCGAATGCGCCGGCTATATCAAGCGCATTGCTCCAGACGTGCAGACACACCTCAGGGTTGGCGATCGGGTGGCCGCTATGAGAAGCGGAACGTATGTGAACCGTGTCCAGTGCCCTTACGAGCGTGTGCATATTATCCCCGACTCGATGAGCTTTGAGGAGGCCGCAACGATACCGTTGGTATACTTGACTGCCATCTACTCCTGTACCATCTGGGTAACCTCAAGGAAGGCCAGTCTGTTCTTATACACTCGGCTGCGGGCGGTGTCGGCCTTGCGGCGATTCAACTTGCTCAGCATAAGAAATGCGACATATTCGCTACTGTTGGTACCGACGAAAAGCGAGACTTTCTTGCAAAGAGCTTTGGTATTCCCAAGAATCGCATGTTCAACTCTCGCAACGCAAGGTTTGCCGAAGAGATTCGCCACGAGACGAATGGCCGTGGCGTGGATGTCATCCTCAATTCCTTGACTGGCGAGCTTCTGGACGAGTCGTGGAGGCTCACAGCTGATGGCGGCATCATGGTCGAGATTGGCAAGAGGGACATTGTAGACCGAAACACTCTGGCCATGGAGCCCTTTGATAGAAATTGCTCCTTCCGGGCCGTGGACCTTTCGTACACCAAGGAGATCACCAACGGGCTGATCGGAAAGCTCATGGTAGAGATCTTTGACCTGGTGAAGGGGGCCATATCGGGCCCATCCACCCCATCACCAAATACGGATTTGACCAGGTCATCCCGGCCTCTCCTACATGCGTCGGGGCAACACATTGGCAAAATTGTTATTTCTAGCAGTGAAACGGAAGACGTGCAGCTGCCCATCAAACCGGCCGTTCCTAAACTCCAGCTGGATCCTGAGGCTGCATATCTCATCGTCGGAGGTCTTCGGGGTCTCTGCGGAAGTCTTGCTATTTACATGGCACGCCATGGAGCCCGTCACATCATTGCGATGAGCAGAAGTGGCCTTGATGAAGGGAATCTGCAAGAATCATTGCAAACTGCGCAGCTTACGGATGTAAGATCACCGGAGCCAAGGGAGATGTCGGGGATTTGGAGTTTGTTAAGCGTGTGTTCAAATCTACGCAATCTCAAAGAATTGCAGGGTTGATTCAAGGTGCCATGGTCCTCAGGGCAAGCTTTCCCATTCACTGTTTGTTTTACATGGAGGTTATTTTAACTAACAAGGTTTGCGTAGGACAAACCATTTGAGACAATGACCCATGATGACTATATCACCTCCATACACGCCAAGGTTACAGGAACATGGAACCTTCATCTTGCCGCACAGCAGGGACAGAAACGGCCCCTAGACTTCTTCACTATGCTGTCGAGTATTTCAAGTGTGGTGGGCAACAAGGGCCAAGCAAACTACGCCGCAGCCAATGCTTTCCTCGACGCTTTGCCAGCTACCGACAAGCAAACGGTCTACGCGCCAACACGATCAATCTCGGCGTTATCGAGGATGTAGGATACGTCGCCGAACAAGGCGGGCTCTCGAGGCACGCTTCGATAAACGTCAATGGACTCCCATCAACGAAGGCATGCTGCGCCGAATCCTAAGCTACTCGATCTTCCATCAGGAAGGTATCTTGAGTAATAGCCCCAGCAACGCCCAAATCATCACTGGTCTCGCCTACCCAATCACAGGCGACGGCTCTTACCTGGAGGAAGAGCCACGTTTCGGATACATGTTCAGCAGCCATGGAACTGGTGGTGAAGTTGGTGAAGATTCAGACAGCAGTAACGACCAGACAGCCCAAGCCATCAAGGAGTTCAATTTGATACATACGTCCAACGCAGACCCAGCGGCCTTGACCAAGGGAGCTTTGGGTCTCCTGCAGATTCAAATCACAAAGATTCTACGCTTGGAGACGGAAATGGAGCCGGGCAAACCGTTGATGTCGTATGGTCTTGACTCGTTGTCGGCTGTTGAGCTGCGTGGTTGGGTACGGCAGAAGACAGGGGCAGAATTAAGTACGCTTGATATTACAAACGCAAGCTCCCTTATGGCTCTTAGTGAGAAATTGGTGTCGAAACTGCCTGCCCCTGAGGGAGCTCAGTAAAGAGGTTCTTCTTCTCTTCTAGTACCTACATGCAGTCATATATACAGTGCACACTTGTCGAGAATTTCTGTTTTCTGAATCGGCCATGTTTATATACTGCCTAGTTGAGTAAGAATTTACTAAGATAAGCGCTCTTTCACATGTAGATGTAATCCTTTGAAGGATGGACGACCTTGGATTGATGATAGGCAGGGGTTAAAGACTTGAGATGTAGGACGCGGGCTTCGGTACAGTAAATAACACTGCAAAGTCCTGACAAACATTTGAACCTCTGTTCAATATTAAGGACCTGTAAAGGCCTGGAGAGATGCTTTGCAAGGCATTATTCCTCTACATTCTCAATAATAAGAGTACATACACAGGCCTGCAAGAGTTCCTTTCTCTAGGGTAGTGTGTCAATACATGCAATGTCATGATCAATGCTTCACGTGAGAAATCTTGAATCCGCCTGGACACAGGTTCTGGAAAACCTGCTGGGGATCATATTTAGCCGCCACCCTGCGCATCTTGTTGACATTATCCGCGCCATAACTTGCCAGAACATCCTGACTCTTATCGGCGTAATTCATGTAAAGCCAATCAAGATTGCCGTGTTGATCATCAACTCCGGCTGCGAATTCTTTGAGCGCTTCGCACCAGGCTTTCACTTTCGGATACACAAACGCTTCTTGCTGGGGCGTCCGCACCATAGCGACGGCAACGAAGAGCAGACCATTCACGGGCTGAGAAGAGATTCCCATGATGTTGTCGCCGGACTGTGCTGAGAGTTGGCCGTAAAACTTAGGTAGCGGCTGGAGGAGGCATTGGGTGATGAAATCGCCGTCTGGAATGAAAGCTTTCAGTTCCTCAACCAAGGATTCGTGTAGCTTGGCAGCTTTGGCAACTATGCTGGCGTCGTTTTTGACGCAGGCCGTGAAGAACGTGTTGCTGTTTCGGAGAGCTCTGGGTCAGTTTGTGGTTGATTAAATATACTTGAAGCAATCCGAAAACACGAGATAAACTCACTAATAGTCTTGCGGCGCAATGTCGTATTCCGACACTACTGCGGCGATGGTTGTCAACTTTGTCGTATTCTCTACTGCCGGCATTGCTAGGAAGTCGTTATACGCTGATGCGTTTTCAACGCCCTCAAGCTGCACATACGCTGCAACGATGATGACGTCTTTAAAAGTTGGCTGTTAAAGTTAAAACAAACCTGTTGCATTCTAGTAGGAAAGACTGTATAGAAACCTGACTCACTAGTCTTTCAGTTAGTCAACCTGCCGTAAATCACCCAAGGGCGGAGTTAGGGTTATGCAGCATACCAAGGTACGTAAAAAGAATAGAAGATGGCTATCCGGGTCCTTGTGTACGTTGTCAGTAAAGCTGACGAGCGCCTGCGCCGCATCGGCAGTCAGTTGCTTGGGGAAGAAGTTCAATCCGGCCCAAACAGTATCGCACTCAATAGCTTTCATTTTAAAGCTCGTTACAATGCCGAAGTTGTTGGAGCCTCCCTTGAGCGCCTGAAAGAGATCTTCATGCTGCTCAGCGGTGGCCGTCACAATACTACCATCTGCCAGAACAACCTCGTAGGCAAGAATATCATCACACGCAAAGCCCCTTTTGCCTACAAAAAGGTCTTCCCACCGCCCAGAATGACGCCGGCAACGCCTACATTGCCGTCGCGCCCACCGGCTACCACACGGCCATGCTCCCGTAGTTTATTATAGACGTCTTTCCAGCGTCCACCGGGCCCAATATCGACCGTCTCAGTCTCTTTGTCATATCGGGTCCAATCCAACAATCCCAGGTCGATAGTCACGCCTCCATCGATATTGTTGCCGCCCGCATACTGTGTGTGACCACCGCTTCGGATTGCGAATTTCTGACTTTCGGCGACGAGCACCTTGAGGGCGCTCGACACCTCAGCAGCAGACCGGGGCCACAGGATACAGGCAGGCACGAGTTTGGCGCTGTTAGACCAGTAGGATGCTTGACGGGCCGCGTATTCGAGGCCCGAGGGAAGCAGGATTTGGCTTTCCAGGCCGGCTTGGATGAGTGGTTCGATGGGAGACACCTTGTCTGGCATGGTGAAGAAAGGACGAACAAAGGATGGAAGGATGCAAGCAAATCATAAATCGAGAGATATACCAATTTTAAATTCACCTAGCAATCATGGAATGCAAATTTGTGCTTGAAGATCATTCATTTGTGCTCCAAGCTGAGGGAGATGATGATGCGCCCAAAGCCGGCGCCGTCAGCATGCATAATGGATGATGACAGGCCACACGCGTGTAGTCAGTAATATGTAAGCAATTGGCAGTACATATTGTCGGCATAAGTGGCCATAGCAAAGCGATGCATACGTGGTTCACATCTCGATTTCCCCTCATACCTAGGTAGGTAGATGAGAAATATTTACACGCTTGCCATACTATTTCTCCCTGACCCCTATTTCATCCAAATCTTCCAGTTAGACTTTAACTAGGCATTCTTTTTAGACTAAATGGCATACATACGGTTACGGGTTAATTCTGTACAAGTTATAGTGGTTAAGTAGATAATTAAACAACAGCCATTCTTTTTACCATATTATTCCTCTTGCACCTATTTTCAACGCAGCCAGGCTAGCGGTTTGTGAGAGGATGTCTGGACAAAGTAATAGATGGATAAGTTCTGGGTAAGTATTCCTTTTAAGATTGATTGCCAAATGCATGTTTAAGATTTAAGATAGCTGTGAATACCCCAATAACGCAATGTCCAACCCTAAGCCTTCCATCGTGGTTGTTCCCGGCTCCTTCGCGTTGGCACAGTTCTACTGGCTACAAGATCAAGGCCGTACATCTCCCCTGCTCGCGGTACCACTGACGTATGCTGGCTGCAAGGACGTGTCGGTCTCTTACTTGGTGTGTAAAGGTGATGAGACTATTCCCGCTCGGGTCCAGGGGATGAAATGGAGATGATTGAGAGAGAGAGAGAGCGTGTGTCTGGGAGGTTACTTATATCCACACAGGACATGGTCCGCGAGTGTGCCTGAGAAGGTGAATGATTTAGATTTCTCCGCGTCGAAGTGGTAATTTTGAGAAAAGAGGAAGACGGTATACATATACAAATGTCAGTTTTTTTCGTTCATAAGATTCGTCGTGATTCTTTCTCTTCATTTGGAGCCAAATATCGTTGAGATTCAGCAGGATCCGGTGATGCTTCTCTATTATCAGGACTCTCGCCTGCGCTCTTCAGCATTTCTTCTTTAATACGCATCGCATCAGCCGAATAGAAGCAACGCCGGCGAATTGCAGCGCCGTAACGATGGAATAGGAAGGGGAAGGGGAGGCAGGCCAGAGTGAGGAAAGCAGGGACCGAGGATGCCCAATGGGTTCCAAGATTGTTGTACATAGGTGTTGTGATGAGCGGGCTAGATCTGTTAGTAACATTTATAACATTGGAACAAGAGAAACTTGGGATATAAATGAATATGGCACTCACAAAGCCGCGCCGACTAGAGCACGGATAGATGCATTCGCAGCTAGAGCACTGGCTGCATACACCCCATACGCGTCTATTAAATACTGGTTAAGACTGAGGAATACAAGCACCTGTCCAAACCCAAACGGTGCAATGCCGATTAAGCTAACAATCCAGTTTACGTTATTGCCGTTAGTCCATGCAAACCAAAACAGACCAACGGGCAATGCCACAGCTCCGACAAGAGACGGTGCCAGCCATGCTTCCGGTTGTGCACGCCCGCCGGGGACCGATCAGCAATTCGCTTGTAGCGTGTGGTATCGAAGACAGCGTAAACCATGCCAACCGTTTGACCTATCATGATGCTGATGAAAGACAGGCCCGAGACTCCTTGGTTCCACCCGCGATGTTCGGCAAAGACGATTGGGAATGCGGCAAAGGAGAGGTAGAGGGTGCCATAGACTTGAATTTGAAAATTCATTAGCAACGACAGGAAACAACTTGGGAGCTGTATTATCTCTTACTGATTGCGATGTAGATCGAGAGCAAGGAAACGATCGGCTCTCGAGCCAGGAGAACCCATGGTCGTACCATAGCAACCTTGAAGAGCTCCTGAGCGCTCTTAGATGTACCACCGTCGACTTCCAGCTTGCTCTTGTATATCATTCCAGTCAATTGGCTTAGCTTTACGGCGCGCTGTTTCAGCAGGACCGGCGCGTATGTCTCCGGGACGGTCAAGAGGCCTGCGAGCCAGCAAAACCACAGAGCAAAGCGATCAAGGCCTCAACCCATTTCCAACCCTGGCTTTGTGCCAAAACCGCAGGTCACAGGCCCGAGACACGGCCCCAAAAAGGGGCGGTCACATAGATGATGCCGGCTGTCTGTGGGCATTAGCAAGCCGACACCAACCCCGTTGATAAGAGTGAAGTCTCCCTTTCCCTCCTCTCCGCTCTATCGCTGGTCATATAAGTGCAGGAAACAGATATTGAAGCACATACCGAGTCCCCGCTCCCTGGCCGTAAAGAGGTCAGAAATCACGCCAGCAGCATTGGTAATGATCGAAGCCCCAAAGGCGCCCATAAAGAAGCGAAGAACTAGTAAAGTGGCGATGTTCTTGCTCGCGATGGCCGCAGCGCCAAACAATGTCACGGCGGTATAAGTAACGGCGAAGACGATCTGGCGGCCATATAGCTCGGACAAGGGCCCCAGATAGCAGGGCCGATGGCGAACGAAAGGACGAAAAGCGAGACGTCGGCGGTGACGAGCTCTGAGCTAGCGGCAAAAGCTGTCTCGATCTGGGGGTCGGCACCAGATAGGGCAGAAGACGCGAAGGCGATGGCCAGTGTCGAGGTGGCCATGACGATGGTGATGGTCCATTTCCTCCAGCCGGCGTAATTGAGGGGGTCGACAGGGTCATCTGGCAGCCATTCGACGCGGTACGGATCTGCCTCAGTGCCACCACCAGCGTAACGGTGGGAGATGATGGCGTCTGTGACATTGCGCTGGGTGGTGAGAAGACGCCAGCCGGGTATACCCCTACTGGAACGCGGCTTGATCATGGCCTATCTGTCTGTCTGTCTGTCTGGTATATACCTATTGAAATATATATATATCGTGTATAATAGGAGTCTTAGAGTGAGGATATATATATTGTTTGTTTGCCGGGTAGAGAACTGATACATTTATGTATCGGGACTGTATCTGATAGCCCTAGCCCTAACCCTAACTATGTGGTCGGCTGAATCATGACACCGCGCCGCGGTGTAATTTTAACCCGCAGAACAATGAAAGAGCAGGGGTCACCGTAAGCATGCATGAATAACCCTAATGCTTGCCACCATTTCATGCGGTGGATGATTTGGTCCGTTGACTAATGATCGATTTGATCCGATGTATTAGATTATACATACATACATACATATATAATAGGTATATATATAGTTATATATCCATATGTATAGCCAGATGCACTCGCCACAGCTTCCACGACACTCCATCCCCGAAACTATTCATCTGAATCGAACAAATTGCACATCATGGCTGACAAGGAGGTTGAGTTTCCCATTCAGAACAAACTCGGCGCTGGCTTGCGCCTTTTCTTCTACTCGCAGCTCTTCGTCACCCCGCGCTACCCACGCCACTCCTTCGCAAACCAGACCATCATCATCACCGGCTCCAACGCAGGGCTCGGCCTCGAGGCTGCGCGCCACTTCTATCGACTCAATTGCGCGCGCCTGATCCTCGCCGTGCGCACCACCAGCAAGGGGCAGGACGCCAAGGAGGACATCGTCAAGAGCGTCCAACACCGCACCGATGCTGACGCCATCGAGATCTGGCCGCTGGATCTCGCCAGCACCGCGTCGACGCTCGCATTCGCCGAGCGCGTCAAGACCGAGCTCCCGCGTGTCGATGTTCTCGTTGAGAACGCCGGTATTAACTCAAAGTCTGGACGCTGCCCGAGGGCTTCGAGCAGGCCGTCCAGGTGAATGTGCTCAACACCTTTCTCCTCGCGCTCTCGCTGATGCCCAAGCTCAAAGAGACGAAGAGTGCATTTCCGGACTCGCAGCCGCATCTGGTCATTGTCAGCTCCGAGGCGCACCGTCTGACCAAGTTTCCTGAGATCAACGCCCCTGACCTGTACGCCAAGTTGAACGACGAGGCGGCCTTCAGCCAGCAACCCAGGTGAGCTCATCATGTCTTCATCGCCGAAACGAGAAATCTGTACTAATTGAGCTCTAAAGATACCAGGTCACCAAGCTCCTCGAGGTTCTACTTACGCGCGAAATAGTCGACCGGCTCAAGTCCACGGCCAAGGCAGGCACTCCTCCCCGTCATTATCAACACTGTAAACCCCGGGCTCTGCAAATCCACGCTCGACCGTAGCGGTAGTCCACCTCCATTGCTCATCCGCATCCTGCGCGGCATCCTCGACCGCACGACCGAGGTGGGCGCCCGAACCTGGTGCTCGCAGCCTGCGCCCCGCAAATTCGCACGGCGAATTCCAGAGCAACAGGGCCAATCAGGACGTCGAATCGTGGATATATACTGATCTTGGACATAGGGTGCAGAAGAAGGCATACGAGCAGACCATGCAGATTCTCGAGACGAGGAAGCCGGGCATTGCTCAAGCTGCAGGGTTATGAGAGCGAATTCAGTCGCTGGATCGTTGTTTGTTTAATTTTCATTCTCGAGACTAATAATAGTTGTCTACCGAGTATATATAATAATCAATCAAAAGGATAGAGAAACAAGAATCTTCCTGACATAAAGCGCTGTTTTAAATATTTATAACCCTAGCCCTATAAGAGCAAATGCTGCCACTAGGGTTAGCATGTGTGCCTTCCTTTTCGAGATTAATGGCGATTGTCTACCGCGCATATATAATAATCCTTAAATAAAAAAATGAAAAAGGATGGATAAATAAGGACCTCTAGTATCTGATTTAAATACCTGCAACCCTAGCCCTAACGAGTTTTATGTACGACGGCACAATCTCCCACTGCCATCTTCCGATGCCTTCCACACAACGTCACTTCCGACGGCTGCATTGGCGAAAAGCAGATAGTCTGGATCGTACTTGGCCTTGATCTCTGCCAAACGGTTGTAATTGCTCCCGAAATAATCCTCCTTCCACCAAGCATCACCAAACATAGCCTCGTTCAGATAGCTCCGCCCCCGGGCGTCAACGCTCGGAAGGCATCCATCCACTCGCCGACTTCCGCCTGGTGTGCGCTGATTGTATCCCATGTTGCGTCTGGCGCCAGCTCGAGACCAAAGTTCAGCAGAAAGAGCGAGTCGCGCCACGCGGGGAGCACTGAATTCGATCCGGCAGCATTGCCCACCTTTCCATGCGTCACGTTGTTGCCCACGATCACGAAGGCAGCAGCCGAGTTATTATCTGCGATGCCTCGGATAGTATCGATGAGCGCCGTAAGATTTTCTTGCACCAGTGAGCGAGGGATGAGCCGGTTGCTGATCGTCTCCTTGACCGTCGAGGCGGTAGTGTAGTATTGATAATGGTCATAGAACGTCGGCAAGACGTTACTGTTTTGGCTAAACGTAATATTCAGCTCCTCCAACTGGTCAGATATGGGCCCATAGCTGACAGTAAGTCTGCTTCTGTCGCATCGGGCCAAGTGATGTAATCGAGTGCCAAACCCTGGCTAGTAAAGGTGGTGGCGCTGTTGAACGCTGGGAAAGTGGCATCGATCTTAAACAGCTGCTTGATCCACGCAGTGATGGCACTCCAGTATGTGTCTGGGTTGGTGTTGGCAAAGGTCAACGTCATACCAGCTACAGGACCGTCAGTATGGGCCTTGAGCGTCAACGAAAGGACCACGGCATAGTTGCCCGAGCCACCCCGCTCAGTGCCCAGTACAGGTCCGAATATTGACCATCAGGCAAAGCAACTAGGTGCTGGCCTGTCGACGTCACGACCTCATATTCAAGAACCTCATCTGCCCCAAGTCCATATACAGCGGTTAAAGGCCCATGCCCACCACCGGGAAGCCAGCCGCCTGCCGGTCCTACTGTTGGGCAGCCTCCGCCGACTACGCGTAGGCCATAGCTTTGGCCAGCCTCGTACACGTCGGAGGTTGCAACGCCTGCACCTACTTTCGCTGCAGGGCCAGTGTAGTTCGTGCTGGTGTAGTTAAAGAAGCTCATATTTTTCAAGTTGTGTGTCCACAGTGCCAGAGAGCCCTCGCCTGTTGATCGTCCGAGGTAGTCGTGTCCAGTATTCTTGATGCTGAGCCGAATATTCTTCTCCTGGGCGAATCGGATCCCCGCTATAGCCGTGTCCGCATTGGCAACGTCAATTGCATACGAAGCCATATTACCGAGCGTACAGCTCCCGTTAGGACCGAAAACGGGTTGCACGAGTCGTTGAGCCAGTACGGAGACATCACATTCACCGGGTCATCGAGGCTATGGGAGAAAGAATAGAAAATGATATCAGCTTTCGACGCTCTTCGATACAAAAACTGGAGGTTTGCTTCCTAGTCTTACTAGGGGTCACAGAATCCCATATTTCCTGGAGAGAGGAGCATGCTGAGGAATTGTAATTACTCCCAAAGCAGATTTGAGCACGAGGATGCCCCTGACTAGCCTCCCCGACAGTTCTGTTGAGTCCATCCCAATCTGCCTCATCAGGCCAGCCAGGGTCTCCAGGCAGGTATCGGCACGAAGGGGTTTGTTCCGATCTCGTCCAATCCGTGGAGCGGCGGACTTCTGCACCTGCCTTCGCAAAGGGGACAGGGAAGCTAATAGTAGTACCACCACAGCATTGGTGCTGCATGGCCATGGCCTTGACCAATCGGTGCGCATTGTGACTTGTAGCAAAAGAAATACGAAACGGGAGTTGGACCAACAAATCCAGTGAATATGAAGCAACGGAGAAGGATGCTATAATTATATATGTATTGTTTGAGATACCTCTAGACACTTCAAATTACCTTCATTTTTGTAGCCGAAATTGCCTCTGCTTACACTCCCAGTCATTTTAGGACATACACACAATCTCTGCGAGATACCTCGCCCTGTAAATTCAGCCCCGTCAGCTGAGATTGCTAGTCATCCAGGCCATGAGCTGACGCATTCAAATTTCAAAACCCTTGTTTCTTTTCTTTTACGCCTTCATTTCTAGATTGACGATAAGAACCAGTACGGTCCCATTGATTCTAAGCATTTTCAAGAGCGGTCCCTTATACCAATATCTGACTTTCACGAGCCTTCTCAAATATAGAATTACGTATGTTCTTGTTCTAATGTGATTTGCAGCACATGCCTGTTATTTGATTTTACCGTGAAAAGATACCAACTAAACCTGACTATATAAAACAACACTATATTACTAGCCAGATTTATTTACTATTTTGCATGTTTAATTAACATCACCCTTGTTAACTTACCGTATTAGGCTACATAGAATGTAAGCATGCCGCTGGCCCCATGCACTGTCAGCAACGTAAGCTTCGTTCGCTTACTTCCAGAAGCCACCAAGGGACGGACCGGGAACAAAGTAGATGTTGCCCTCAGATTGCGCACAATTCTAGTAGTGCTAAAGATATGCATGACTCCAGTTTCGTACACTTACCTCATACAAAGGCTTAGCAGCGACCAAGGAGACTACAGGTTCAAGGTTGATCTTGATACCATTCTTCAAAGCCTGGCAGAATGCGTCGTCCAGTTTGCTTGGTGTTTGCGGGCCTTGGGAGATTGCATTATACTCCCCAAATTCTCTCAACTTTCGCAGTACCTCGGCGATCAAATACTTTTCGCGGACTCGGGCATTTTCATCAAAATCTTCCAGATTGGGACCATGGCTAGCCGGGGACCCGTTGATGGATCAGGGAAGGAGAGAGTCTACGAAAGCTTCGTTTCTCAGAGACGACAGCAGACCTTCCATCTCCGTCCGTCGGGAGACAAAGCTTTGGAAGAAGAAAGGTTCCCGCTTTCGAGTCTAGACCTGTTCAACACGCAGAACTATAGCACGCATGCGCTCATATTCAAGACCGAAGATTCTAATAGGCAAATCATTGTGGAGACGCTGAAACGCGGCCTAGAAGCTGCCTTGGGTCAGTGTCGACATATTGCCGGGTCGGTTGAGAAAAAGACAAAAATGAGAGGGGATTTCTCAATCGTAAAGAGAGCAAACAGCACAGTCAAATTTGTTGTTCAATGGCTTGACGGTCCGAGGATGACTACCCTTCATACTCCGACCTCGAAAAGCAAGATTCAGCGCGGAAAGCCTGGGAGACCCTGCTCGCTTGACTATTGAGGGGATGACGATGGCCTGCCGGCGTCCTCCAGACAGCAGTCCCGTCGTAGCTGCCTTTCAGTTGACTTTTATCCCGGGGTTTGATTTTCACCGTTCATAAGCATCATGCCGCCCTCGATATTGCAGGGACCACTAGTCTTGTCCACCAAATTGCGGAAAACTGCTATTCAATTCTAAAGGGCACACCACCCCCAGCTGGGATGAAAGCTTGATGGACAGATCTCGATTTATAACCAGAGTGGCAGAGGAAGAGCTAATCGATGCTCCACCGCCGCCCGGTAGACATGCAGACTGGCATCCGTGTTCGTGGCTCTTGTTTCATCTTCCCAAAAGCAAAGCTGCCGAGTTGAAACGACTGGCTACACCGTATGATGGGGGTGGATATCGACCCACGATGCCTTGACTGCTTTGCTATGGAGAGTGGTGTCGAGAAACCGCGCTCCGATTTACAGACCAGATCTGACGTTGCCGGCCCCTTTCTTCGAGGCAATCAACATGCGCGACAGATGTGAGTTCAGAAGTCATTAAAAACTGCTAGTAATGGACTGACTTTTCAGTAACACCAAAACTCCATGCACGGTATCAGGGCAATTGCCTAAGTGCCGGCCAGTCCCTCACCCAGCCAAATCCTCTTACTCTGGCCGAAGTCATCTCGGACGCGCCCCTGTCTCGCATAGCAACATTCATACGTCAGGTGACCACCAGCGCGACCCAAGAAACGCTAGAAAATACATTACAGTTGCTGGCGCCATTCCGAGATAAATGGGTGCTCCATCCCCGCCTAGACGCCCTACCCCCATGTCTTTTGTCATGACTGACTGGCGGGGAGCCCAAATGTGCGAGGCAGATTTTGGCTTTGGCCGGCCCGCAGCTTTCAGGCAGCTCTCGGATGTTGTTGTGGAGAACATGGCGATAATATATCCACCCTTGAAGCTGGATGGAGAGTCCGATCAGGGTGTGGAAGTCATGATTCCGTTTGAAAAACACGCTCTTGATGTGTTGTTTGAAGACGCAGATATGAAGCATTTCTTCGAGTTTAGAGGATTCGAGGCCTGTCCCCATAACTAGGATATCTCGAATTAGATTAGATTATTTGATGTCCCGTACCAAGAAGCCTTGAATGGGAGACAATGTAACAGCAGATTCGAAACGTTGTATTGGCTAGTAGTGAGAATACTATATAATCTGCATATCTAACAAAGAGAACGTTCAAGGAGCCATTTTAGGGTATATTTATAAGCCGAATAGGGGCCAACTAGCACATGTATCCTGAGCCTATTCCGGCTAATTAGGTGCACCTGGGAGAATACCATGTTAGTAGTAGATTACACGCTGAATCCGGAATAATAGCGGTCATAATCCGCTGTCACAATGTTGCATAATACAGAGACGGGGCTGCACATCAACGTTGACCTTCATGTCAAATTGGCGCATGTTTTGTAGAGTGCCAGACTGGTGGTCAGAATAGAATACTAGTAAAATTGCTTGCGTGTAGTTGTCTGTCTATTGTGTAATATATGTGTATGTGGGCTGGAGCTCTTATACAAGATTCTATGTGCTTGGGGTTGGTTAGGGTTAGGGTTATGGATATTCCAACCAATTATATCGTATTGGTGGTGCATTACAGGCTGAATCCGGTATACATAGCAGTCAGCACTGATAACTACATTAGCAGTCATAATCCGCCGTCAGCATCAATTTGACAGAGCAATCTTCAAGCCACCCAAACAATCCTTCCCTCCAATCGTTCAAAATTTACAAGGGATTTCTTTTCTAAATCAAAACAACGCGTGTAGCGCGCTGCTGAGCAACCTCTTATACCTATGTAAATCAGAACAGACAGAAAACTGCATGCACATAAGCAATTAGTCTTCTATTCATTCGTTGTTTCGTGTAATCGAACGATTCTTTACCGTGCCAGGTCCAACTAATCTGACAAATGATTAAAAACACTTGACTGTCGACCGGTTGAGACCGTGCTGGAATTTACAGTCAGTAGGGCCAGGGCTTGTTTCTGCATCGTATTCACAATGTTCCGAGCAGCGCAGCAGATTGATACCACTACTCCGATTTAGGTAAACTGGTAGGAATCCTCCTAGTACGTTAACATGGCCTAGTAGGCGTATATCACCTAGTAGGAAGCCTCCTAATACATTAACGAGGCCCAGTAGGAAGCCTTCTAGTACATTAACAAGGCCTAGTAGGCCTATGTAACCTAGGAGGAATCCTCCTAGTACATTAACGTGGCCTAGAGCAATTGCGACATCATTCAATCCTCTTGCATTTGTTCGAGGGTCAAAGTTTGCCGGCTATCAACCTCGGTTGTCATGACTTGTTCTATATACATAATATAATAAATAGAAAAATGTGTTAAAATTAAACCCGTATACAAAATTCATCAGACATATTTTCGACCCCAACTTTCTCCTCACTTGCCCCGGTAAGATAGTACTAAGAAAAAGTACTCGTAATCCGGAAGCTGCACAACCTCAATTTGTCAGCTTACCGCCACACCAATAAGACGCCGGGGAATACATAACTATAGGATACCATAACATGCTGGAAAGATAACATGAGTCTTTTTGGTACAGCGGTTATCTGACCCAATTACTATATAATCTAACACAATTCTAACAGGAAATACATCATTTCCAAGCGCTGCGACTTACTACATTTTCTCCTGCCTAGTGGGATCTGGTTCTTCCAGGCAGTTGCAAAGAAGGCCACTATAAAACTTCAGACCCGGCGAGGATGACTGCATAATTGGAATCGTCGCTACTGACATCTCCTGCCGGTTTCAGCCGGAGCCAGCTGAAGATCGCTTCGCATGAGTTGATGCACTCTCTTGATTCGAAGTGCTCTCGTTGGGGCAGTAGGCAGAAGCGGCCGTTATCTTCTTTAGCGGCGTGGTTTGCTACAGACAGGGGTCTTGTTCTGCAACCTTGATTGCGAGTGCATGCCTAATCTAGAAGACTAGGCAGGCAGGCAGGCAGGCAAGTCTAGACAAAGAACGTGAGGCACTATACCAAAAGAAGCCCCTTCGGGTTGTTTGGTTAATATTTGCCCTAAAGGCCCCATAGTTCCCTCGGCACGCGCCCAACTCACAGATTGCAGCTCCTGGGCGCCATTTGAGCAAGCCATCTTCCAAGGCGGCATATTTGACTGTGCCATTCTAGTTTAATATATTACATCCGGAAAGGCCCCCAAACTACGTGAACCAGCATAAATCGCGTGTCGCAATCAGAATCAGCATCTCATATAAGCGTGTCTAGTGATTCGTCGAGTCGCTGCCTTTATCTATGGCCCGCTCCCCACACATTCTTTCTATCTTACAACGACCCTTGCCTTGTCTCCTGAAAGCAGCTTTTAATCGAATAAACGAGTATGGAGTCAAAAGAGATAACAGCAATAGTCCTCTTGAGCATCGTCGCGCGCAGAATCGCATGGCTCAGCGCAGGTTTCGTCGTTAGTCCCCTCAATCTCACGCCGAGTTCTCGAGTTTTCGTGAAAACTGCCATCTTTCCCTCCTTAATTTGCTAGTTGCACCGGTAGTTAACTGACATGTTTGTATCATGCTCTCTAGAAAGGCAGAGCCAGCAGCGGAAAGGCACCACAGATCAACAACCCCAGATAGACGCTGACCTTGGTCCCCAGCAGGACTTAGCACCCGTATTGACTACTGAAGTCTTCGCTTCCCCTTCTGACTTGTCTAGTGTGAAGACAACGAACCCGAGCTCCACGGCCAACAATCCTACAAGCACGGTGTCTGCTTTTGTCGTTGACTGTGCACATAGCCGCGACACTGGGCTTCTAGGCATACAGAGCTTCATAAATATGGAAGGCCTGGATTTAAGTGTGTCGGGTCTGGACTCGACTTCTTCCAGTCACCTTTCGGCACCATCGTTGGACAGATACGAGGAGGCCGGATCCCTCGATCATATGTTTGGTGGTGGTGGGAGTGGGCTAGAACATAGAGAGTCTTCCCCAAGAATTCCGGGTTCTTTGCCAAACCTAAGCAGCAGCAATAGTAGCGGCTATAGAAGTCTGCCCGACAGTCTTACGGCAGGCTTTCCCACACCACTGATAGCCCTATCCGACGACCCGGCGCCCGCCGGTTCATCATCCAGCTCCAGCTTAATAGATTTAGGGCAAGGAAAACGTCGCGAGCCCGGCACCCGCTGGCTCTCCAACCTCCACATAGCCGCGCAAAAGGACATAGCCGGATTGTACGCCTCCTACTACAACATAGCATGGACTGCGACGAGCCCGACAGCGATGGACTAACGCCCTTAATCCACGCGACAATCGACGGTCATGAAGATGTCGTCATATCACTCCTCTCACATGGCGCACGTATTGATAAAACCGACCATCAGCGTAGATCAGCGCTTCATCACGCGGTTATACATCGAAGGGAATCACTGTTGAAGATACTGTTAGACCATTGTATGGAAGATCCGAGGGTAGTGGATAGTTATGATATTGGTGGGAGGACGGCGTTGCATACAGCTGTTGATATGGGATTTGAGCCGGGAGTGCAGGCATTGTTGCAGTACGGTGCTAACTTACATAGCAGGGCAAGGAAGAAGTCAGAGTTGTAGATATGTAGATGCAGGTTGCAAGAGGCGTCCCCCATAAATCCTATATCAGATAGCAATTACTTAGAATCCCTAGCACGTCAAGTAGTAAAAGGGTCACTTTAACTTATTTGTAAGGTTCATAAGTAAATAATACTCATATTTATAAGGTCGAATATCATGCACCATAAGACAGCTCGCATGAATATTTAATTGACTTTCCCTATCACTGTCACATTGCGTCTCGCCAGTGACTGCTACTTGCCATTTACTATTCGATTGGCCCTATTAACTTGACAGAAATCATCCTTACACCATATAACGAAAGTGATGTTGATATAAAGTAGTATAATAAGGGATGTTCCAAATAATCATGAGTCGGTTTAATCAAGATTTCTATTGCTAAAACTTCAATCAATAAGGTGATATTTCACGTATTTAAACCCATCTATTACAGGTACTAAGCCAAGTCAGCACGATTTGTATTTGGCTTTAACTGTCTGAGAAACCTCCGCCTCTCATCGAGCGGCTCTTAAAATTCAGAGCTCCACATCAAATACTGTAATTCATTCCACGGCACCAAGGTATTCCCACCAGATGGACAGAGGTCATTATGGAAGAAAGAAGTGGATGCAGTTGGCAGGCACTAAGTCGATCAATATCGAAGTTTTAAAGGTAAGGCTGAAATCTATGGACGTATGTATGTATGGATGGATGGATGGATGTATCTATAACTGACCTACGAGCAATGCTATCAGGATTGGACTTTGCTTTTTCTTTCTTGTTTTACGGCAGCCGCAAGCATTTTGGTTTTACTTATGATTCTTTGTCGATTCCCCGAAGCCGCCAGGCATGCAGCCAGATATGCAGGGGTGTGATTACCCGAGTCGGGACGATTATTCGCCCGTTAAACCGTTCAAAACATAAGGTAATGAATGACAGTTCTTCCTAGTGAGCAAAAGGATAAAAGCCAAAATTGGAAGAAACAATTACATACATCGATAATACTGAGGCATATATTGTAAAGAAAGAATCTAGTTTTCAAGACTTAGGGTCATCATAGATAGCCCTAACCCTAAGACCTGACTACCTCACCAATTGTGCTCACTCATGT
The DNA here is from genome assembly GCA_020137715.1 of Talaromyces trachyspermus. Classification (NCBI taxonomy): domain Eukaryota; kingdom Fungi; phylum Ascomycota; class Eurotiomycetes; order Eurotiales; family Trichocomaceae; genus Talaromyces; species Talaromyces trachyspermus. The sequence continues at coordinate 5,023,208 of JACGXQ010000015.1, read as the reverse complement.
GTCGGTTGAAGTACACAATTCGCATATCTGGAGTAGGAATAAATTGTGTGCTTATTGTGCAGTCGTCATGTACATAATCAACCTATTCCTGCGCGTAAGCAAGCCTTCCTAAGTTGTAAGCAGTACCTAGCAATCTACTCCGGCTATTATATGATCAATGAATATCAAGGACTTATTAAGATATAGTAGTTAGTGGCTTATGTTTAGTTTTATATCAGTTGTAGCAGCTATCGATGTTTCTTTGAGTTGGAGATACGAGATCTCTTCTTCGTTTCTGTAGCCGAACAGACCTATCAATGCATGCAACTATAACCCTCTTAACTGCTGCTTTATGCGGGCTCTCCTTGGCATTGGCCGCTCCGACTAATCAGACTTGTCGATATTTACCGGGAGATGCTTACTGGCCTACGGATGCAGAATGGGACAAGTTGAACACGACAACCGGAGGTAGACTTATTCGTGGTATACCATTGGCCCATTCCTGTTATGGAACTAGCTATGACCCTTCTACATGCGTCGCATTGCAGGAAAGTTGGGTTGATACATCAACCTAGTCAGTGACTTCTGAATCCCTAATCCCGACCTGTATGTTGATTAACTTAGCGGGCATCGATAGCTACAATGATCCTGTGAACGTGATGGCCCTTACTGGCTTAATGACTCATGTAGTCCATTTATGGGAAAGCTCGCAGATCCCTATGCCTTAGCCGGCATTTCCAATGCATCTAATTCTGCCTGCTTGTACGGCAACATTGCAGTCTACGCTGTCGACATTGACAGTGCCGAAACCGCGGCAGCAGCCTTCAAGTTCGCCGCCGATAAAACATTCGCTTGGCCATCAAAACACAGGACATGACTATATTGGACGATCTAATGGGCAGGGCTCTCTGGCTCTGTGGACGCACAATCTAAAGGATATTTCTTTTTCAACTATCGCAGCACTTATTATTCTGGAGCAGCTGCCAAAGTAGGCGCTGGCGCCCAGTTTACGGATGTTTACAAGGCAGCTGCCGAGAACGGTCTCCGCATCACGGGTGGTTATTGTGATACTGTTGGACTGGTCGGAGGATATGTGCAGGGTGGTGGCCATGGACCCCTTGGAGCCAGCTATGGGCTCGCTGCTGACAACACGCTGGAGTTTGAAGTGGTTACTACTGACGGCCGGCACTTGATAGCCTCGCCAACCCAAAACCCCGACTTGTATTGGGCTTTGAGTGGTGGTGGAGGAGGAACCTACGCCCTAGTACTCTCACTGACGATCAAAGCCCATGTTGACGGCCCCGTAGCCGGTGCAGCCCTATCCTTTCACAACACCAACCCAGACGCGTATTGGACCGCCATCGGAGAATTCCACACTCAACTTCTCGTATGGAATCAAATCTCCGGCCTAGCCTTATCCTCTGGTTTCGACAACTCAAGCTTCGAACTCAGTATGGCTACCTTGCCCGGTGCCACAGTATCCGAGATGAATAATACCCTGGCCCTTTTCTTCAAAAGCTTGAAGCGCTTAACGTGACGGTTACATATTCTGCAACTGTGCACGACACCTTCTACGATCACTACGAGGAATACAATTTGCCGGCGGATGTTTACCAAACAAACAGTAGTGCGGGCGGATGGTTGATATCAGCCTCTATGGTGCAAAATAACTTGTCGTATATCCTCGACTCATACAAAACAATCGTCACCGACCCCGATACTATCACGCAAATCAGTTCCAATTCCGGCAATTTATCCTATGCCTATGTTGGCATCGAACCCGGCTCAAACGCTGTGTTGGAAGCATGGAGGAACTCCCTATATACCTTGGACATTGCACAGGGTACTTGCCAGATTCCTCAGTCACGAAGCTACAGACCATCCAGGCCCAGCTCAATAGTTGGCAAGACATGTTCAAACCGTTGGGAGGAGGAGCATATATGAACGAAGCCACATTTGATGACGTGGATTGGAAACACGATTACTTCGGCGCCAACTACGATAAATTGCTCAGCATCAAATGGAAGTATGATCCGACTTTTGCTCTGTGGCAACATACATCTGTTGGGGCTGATGCGTACTGGGAACTGAATGGAGACGGGAGATTGTGCCGTATTTAGGAGAGTGTACTTTTCAGCGTACAATATGTTTACCCAATGTCAATTTGAGTCAATTTCTTACACGGCAGGTGGTCGTACGGCTCTACAATTCCAATTTTTTAGAAAAGTGCTAGAAAAAAGATTGCAAATCTAAAATTTCCCATGTATGATATAGCTGAGAGGAAAAGAGAGATACTAGAAAAAAAGAAGAAAAAAAGACTCAGAGTGTGCGTGCTAAAAGCGATTCAAGGAGACCATATTGTAACTAACACTAACACAGATTAGGTCTTTATGGCAGACTCTCCCGAGTTCCTCTGGCGTGCCAACGACACCAGCGTCTTCAACGAGGTCGTCGCATCGTCCACAGGCATCATTACCTTGACTATGTTGAACCCCTTACCCGCTTTCAATTATGGCTCCTCCAGCACATTTAGCAGCTCTCTCTATGTAGTTATGTATTTCATGAACACTGGAAAATCCACATTAATTTTAGAGTACTAAAATATGTACCTCACTAAGTTAAGATAGTCCTATAGCTGCACCCAGTTATAAGCTATATGCATGCTGTGATCAAGCACTTAATTATATATCTCTTGTTATTAATCAGAAAGATAATCATGTTGATCTGTGCTGTCATTCTAGACTCTTTCGTCCGTTTTAATTTTAGAAATATCATGGGGAATTAGGAAGAAGAATTTACGAGTATACAACACGCGCGAATAGTCCAGGCTCGTCTGAATGGCGCTACATTGGATCTCTTGTGGATTCTTTTGTCCAGCGACAAACTACTGCGCTGCTTAGCTTAGGCGCAGTACAAAAATGCCTAATAAAATCGGACACCAAGTAAAAGTTCATGAATTCCGCGGACCTAACCACCAAACTCCACGGACTTAGTGTGCTGTGACCACAGGGATGCGAGAAATTGATGCGAAATTCATAAAAGAGAGTATAGACTGTATATAAACATTGCTCGAATTGTAATTTTACTTTGATTTGACTGAATCAATCCTCTCTTCGTTTTTCCCTTCCATAGTTTTTGTTGTCCCAATAAAACAAGTCCCCTGAAAATGTCTTCTCCATCGACTATTAATATGCTCATTATGGGTGGTTCTGGCTTTCTCGGCGCTTACTGTATTATAGCCCTTTTAAATGAGGGATATCAAGTTCGTACATCAATTCGATCTCTCTCAAAAGCCTCAAAAGTCAAGGAATCCTTGAAGAATGCTGGTCTCACAGACGCCGACTTCAATTGCCTATCCATTGTTGAGGCTGATCTCAACAAACACCAAGACTGGGACAAGGCTGTTGAGGGATGTACATATGTTCTTCACGTGGCATCTCCAATCCCCGTCATCATACCTAAGAACGATAACGAATTGATCCTTCCCGCATGTGAAGGAATGCTCCGAGTCCTCAGAGCTGCAAAGCGTGCTAGAGTAAAATAGGTTATTCTCACTTCGTCCTTCAATGCCATCGGTTACGGTCATCCTGACCAAGCCAAGCCTCTTATAGAAGAATCATGGTCCAATGAAAAGACGAAACTCGGTGCTTACCCTTAATCCAAGGTTGCTGCTAAGCGCGCCGCATGGGACTTTGTGAAGAAAGGGAAGGAAAAGGGCTAGAACTTACTGCCATTAACCCTGTCACCATGTTTGGACCTGTTCTTGGTACTAAGATGCTGTCCAGTATTCATATTATCCAACGCTATATGACTGGCGAGATGCCCGCCAGTTTGAACCTCTATATGGGTGTTGTCGATGTCCATGATATTGCTACCCTTCACGTTCTTGCCATGACAAGTCTTGCGGCGAAAGAAGAGAGATTCATTGCTGTTTCTCTAGGAGATGGATGGATGTAAGAAATTCCTCTTATCCTAAAGGACAAACTTCCAGAAGTCTCCTAGAAGATTTCTGTAAAGGTCTTGCTAAATTTTGTTATGAGGGTCCTGGGTTTGTTCGATAAGCAGGTTGCCACTTTCGTACTAGAACTAGGAAGAAGAAAGGCGTCTTCAACAAGAAAGCAGTCAACATTTTAGATTGGACGCCAAGATCCTGAGAGGATACTATTATAGACACTACACAATCTTTAATTAAATATGGCTTGGTGAAGACCACGTAAGTCCGTTTTACGACTGATGTTTTCGGGAAAGTATACCATTTATTTAGTGCTGTCACTGGTGAGTTTTGAAGTTTTTATACCTACGTTTATGATTTGATTGAAAGATATTACAAGTAGTTAGGTAGTTGTTATGCAACAGAGAAGTTTCAAAGATCCTAATATGGGATTTAACTCGCCTACTTATATGAGACAAATACTGTGCCCGGGAGTATACTCGCTTCCCCTTGTGCATTCTTAGCCCTAAACCAATATGTAAAGTCTCACAAATGCCTTGACTTCCAACTTCCAAAAGCGATTTGCACAGGTGTCACCGGTGGGGTTTATGCAGATCCTCATGGGGTGGGTGTACCGATTGCCTGTGGAGTTCATCAACCGGCTTGAGCAAAAGGAGCCCGTTTCTTTAGTAGTCATGGCATACTGGGCCATACTATTGAAGAACATGCAGTATGTATGGTTTATGGAGGGCTGGGGTGTACATGTCATGGAAGGTATTCGCACGTCACTGTCAAGTCGATATCACTCATGGCTGGAATGGCCAATGCAGCAGGTAGAACAAGGGTAAAACAGAAACTTATTCAGTAATAACGGCCGCTTCGTCTGCAAAGATAGAAAACCAAGTATCAGGAATCTATTCACTCTTAGTATCAAAAATTCAAGAACATTATGTCCCAAAATCATGTGAACAAGGTAAATGTAACGTAACACTTAGCCAACTAGGACTATGCACTTTCTATAACTTACCTAGGATGAGAAAGATCTATATTTTTAAAAAGTATAATCTATAATAAACTATTATTCTTCAGACTAGACATGGCAATGGGTCGGGTTCGGGTTGGATTTTGCCATGTCTAATTTTAAGTAAGAAGACTTATAATAAAAGAAATTAATAATATATTTATTATTATAAAATTAAAAATTTAAAATTATAATTCTCTAGACATGGCAATGGGTCGGGTTGGGTTGGGTTTTGGGGGTTGCTTTCCAACCCGCCGGGTTTTAGGTTTATATTTTTCCAACCCGAATCCAACCTGTAAATATAGATTGGGTCTAGGTTAACCCATAGATAACCTATAAATTCTAGGCTAACCTAATTAGGCTAGTTATCTTCCTATTTAGATTAGTCTATAAATGTATTAGGTTTGATTTAACCTAATGTGAGAACCTGGGGCCAGGCCTATGCTATCCACGCACCCAGCACGGGCTGCCAGCTTCTCACAGCAGCGAGAATCCTCTCGCTGCCCAGCTGCGGGAAACCTCTCGCCACTACCGAAGTATTCCCGAACCAGGGGACTACGAAGAAAACCCTGACACCGGAGTATTCCCGTACCAGGAGACTGTGAAGAAAACTCTATCACCGAGGATCTCCCGAACCAAGGGAAGAAGGACGGATCTGGATATATAAGGAACTAGGATAGCCCGACACTACGAGAACTCAGTGATTAGTTTACTACCATTTGAACCCCTACGTTCGATAAATGGATATTGCTACTTGCTTTCTATTACAATCCTCACACCTAATTAAACTAACCTCATTTATAGACTAATCTAAATAGGAAGATAACTAGTCTAATTAGGTTAGCCTAGAATTTATGGGTTACCTATGGGTTTAATGGGTTTTCATTATTCTAACCTGAACCTAATCCGAACCCACTTAGTCAGCAACTTTTCAAACCTAACCTGGACCCAGCGGGTTGGGTTCGGGTTGGGTTCGGGTTTTCGGGTTGGGTTTTGCCATGTCTATAATTCTCTAAGTTAGTTTTATTCTAAATTTTAGTATTATTAATAGTTTTAAGACTTTAAGTATTAAAAATTTAGTAAAAATATATAAAGATTTAAAAAAATTTTTTTCTTCTATTTTAGAGACCATTTTTCAGTCAGGGACTATGTGTGGTCTGCCTATACCCTTTTAGGTATAGGACTTGATTAGCTAATGTAAATACAGTAAATTTAAAATACACATGAAGAAATTCAATGAGTGGCCCCTACAAGGTAATTCAGAGATATAGAAAATATTAGAAAAGTAAGCGTTTCAAATAAAGAAATTAGAACGATTGTGGTTAGGATGAATTAATAAGAAGCAATAACAATGAATTATTCTTCTTCTAATAATATCCATTTCCTTGTTGCAATTTTTGTATTACTTAAAAATTCTATTAGAACTGGGAGTCCTTTAGAATATAAATAATATAGATTTTGTTAGCTTTTCTTGAGTATTCTAATAGTTGATTTTCTAGATATCTCATATCTAGGGCATTCTAATATTAGATGATATAGTGTTTGCTTGCTTTGCATGCATTTATTACATATATCTATTTCATATTGTTGATTAAACTTTTTAAATAGGATAGGAAGTACCCATGTCCTAGTTTTAATTGTAATATAGTTCCCCATAATAATTTATTGATTTTTAGTGGATTTGCCTTCCATTTAAATTCAATATTATTATACTTTTCAAATAATGAATCTTTTTCTTTTTCTTTTATATTTTTGCCAATTTTGATTCCATTCTAATAAGGATTTTTCTTTTAGTTTTCTTTTAATAAAACTAATAGAAATTCCAATATCCTTTGATTCAATATATTCAGCTGCATATTTTTCTGCTTCATCTGCTTTTTGATTTCCAAATATATTATTATGGCCTGGGGACCATTCAATATTAATAGAAATATTCTGATTTTTAATTCCTTTATTATTTTATATATTTTCGAATATATAAAATGATTTCTTATTTTTGATTCATTTTTAGGCCTTTTAGGACTGATTGACTATCTGAGAAAATCCAAATTTCTAGTATAAATAGATTTAGCTTTTGTTTTGCAATTTTTAAAGCTTTATAAATTCCATAGAGTTCAGAATCAAATATTTCTTGTTGATTTCCAATATTATAAGCATAGGAATCTTTAGAATTTAAACAATAAATTCCTGTTCCATTTCTTTCATTTAATTTTGACCCATCAGCCCCTAGGCCGAGGGGATACACCTTAAGCTAGTATACATTTTATTCTTGTACTTCACGCCTATACTAACTGACTACCGCGAACTGTCCTCTCAAGCCAGAATTATTAGTTCCTATTCCTAATATTCTGCTGCTGCCCAATTATATAATCATATAACCTTCCAGCTGCTAATATCGGCATCTCAGCCTACTTATTAGCCGTTATAGTCTTGCACTTATATTGGCTATATAAATACTAACCGCTATTTTTAAGCCCTTATTAGCCCAGGTGTCCTATCCAATCAAATTATAATATATGCGCACTGCCTAACCTTAGGATTTATAATTAGCTAACTAGCTTATTTACGCACTGCCTAACCCTAATCTAATATAAGAATGAATCTAATGACTACGAGCCTTAGTTAATAGATTCTCTAGTAGAAGATAGTACACTATGCAAGACTAAATAAGCTATATACTAATTATAAACCTAATACACTATGCAAGACCATTATTATAATTTAATTGGTTGGATAGTTTTTAAATCTATTCCTGGATTTTTGTAAGGCGGAGAGCTTGGGATACGGGAATAGCTTCAACGCGGGAGCCATATCACGTGTTCCGCTTCGCCCTAGGGTTGCTGAGTCAGCACCCGAATCGCACCCGAGTCAGTTGCGTACATAATTGCAATTAGAACTAGGACAGAGGAAGGTAGCAAATAGCTACCTTATAAATTATACTCTACTTTCTATACAAATTGAAGTCTACTTTGTATCTTACTATCACGCTTCCTATCTACTCTTTTACAGTCTATTTGCTCCCTTAAGAAGGAGGCCCGATTATAAGAAACAAAATAGCTATACAGCGTAGTAAATAACTTAGCTCCTAGCAGGCTATTAATCTCCCTACAAAAGACTGCGAATTATCAATAAATTATACTTTAAATGCTCTAATAGAGTAGGGAATCTCTAATAAATTGATAGTAACTATTACCAAAGCTTCTAATAAGACTATTACTAAATAATTAAATAATATGATCCCTCTATTAGATCCTATTCTTAATCTAGCAAGGCCTATTATATCTTATATAATAGAAGAACTTTGTGCCTTTACTCTAGCTTAATATTAGGTTTTAAGGCCCAAGTTGAGGATAAAAGATATAATAGAAGTGGAAACTTAAAGCTAAAACCTTACTTATTATAGCTTAAGCACTAGCTGAGCCTCTAGAAATTATTATTATCTCTATGTAGGGTAGATGAAATAAGTAAAGTAATATCTATAATACTCTTATTGAAATTAACGCTCCTAGAGACTTAATAGAACTTAAAGAATCTATTAAAGCTGCTTCTAGAGCAAGAAGATACTACTATAAATTATTTTTATCTGCTAGAGAATAAGATAAGAAGCCCCTAATAGTTAATATAAAGGAATTTAAGGGTAATTTAGTTAATAAAAAGATAGTTTATAATATTAAAATGTAGAACCACTTCAGTCGTTATATATAGTATTATAATATAGGAATATAAATTATAAGCATATCCTTACTGCTAAGAAGACCCTTAGCAATAATATAATAAAAGAAATAGCACATATTTAAATAGGATAGCTACGACCCAGAGAATATAATATAAAATAAATTTAATATATTTCTAGTCCAATGCATTAAGGATCTAAGAATTCTAGATATTGAAGCTAAAGATAAAGTTAAAAGAGCTAAATAATATAAATAGTAAACTATTACTAATTTTAATGTCTATTTATATGGCTAGAAATAATATATTCTAAATTCTTTAGGCAAAGTATAATATAAAGTGTGTTTATATGCTAAGATTCTTATACCTATTTAAATTCTAGCTATCTCCTAATACTTTAATAAACTAGAAGACTATAACTGCTTTATAATATAATTATAAACCTTTAAAGATGGCATGCCAAAGAGATAAGTAGCACTTTAGAGAGAATAAAACTATCAAAATAATAATAACTTAGATAGTAAAGATAAGAATAATCCTCTACTCTTTTAGGATTAGGTTAATAATAATTCAGATAAGGAAGAGACAACAAGCAGTAAATCTATAATTTAAATTATAATGGCAATTAAAATAAATTAGATAAATTATCCTTTAGATTAAATAATTCTAGTCGCAAAAAGCAATAGTAAGATAAAGATGTCACCTATAGTCATTATAGAAAGAAAGATCACACTAAGCTTAAATGCTAGGATAAATATTCTGATTTAAAGCCTAAGTAGGCAACTTAGAAATGACTTATAGACTAAGTTCCTAATACTACTATACTCCTTTCCTTGCAGAGTATATAATAGAATTATAGGCTTTACATATCTGTTTATATATATATTAAAATGGAGTAAGGACTGGTAAAGGCTCTTATACTAATTAATAGAGTAGCTAATAGCAACTTTATTAGTAAATTATAGGCTTATTAGAATAAGATTTAGCTTATAGTATAGATAGTAATAGTTAAAGCTATTAATAGGCATAGAATTGCTATATATAGAAAGGCTATATTAGACATAATTATACTAGATTCTAAAGATATAGTTAGAAAGATGTTGCTATCATATTATATAGTTAATATAATAAAGTATAACCTTATTCTTAGTGTTCTATAGTATATTATAGCCAATCTAGACATCTTCTAAGTTCAGAGAGAGTGGTATTACTAAAATAAAATGTCTATGGCAATAATGCTAAAGTATTACCACTCTTAAAATAGTACTATCTAATAGTAGAAGGCTAACCTAATCAAGTCTTATAGTCTAGGCACTCCTAAAATTATCTCTACATATAAAATAGAGAGGAAACTACTAAATAGAGTATAAGCTTACATTATTAAATCTAATAAACTGTTAACTAAAGCTATAGATTTGCTGGCAGCTATAGAGGTTAATAAGCTTCTAGGATATGTGAAGTCTTTTATAGATATATTCTTAGAGGAATACACTGTGGAGCTATCTCCTTATATAAAACGTGATTACACTATTAATATTAAATTAGGCAAGGATCCTCTATACTAGTCATTATATTATCTTAGTCTAAAAGAATCAGAAGTATTGCAAGAATACCTTGTAATGAACCTAGCCAAGGGTTAGATTCATGAATTAAAGAGTCCCACTGATGCCTTTATCCTATTTATTTCTAAGAAGGATGGTAGGTTATGTCTCTATATTAATTACTAAGGATTAAACGCAATTATAATTAAGAATTGTTACCTATTTCCCTTTATTAGCGAGATAATTGACTGATTAACTAGGGCTAAGATCTATACCTAACTTGATCTTTAAGATGCATATTACCGCATTTAGATTAAGGAAGGCGATGAGTGGAAGACTATATTTTATATATATTATAGGTACTATAAGTATATTATTATACTATTTAGCCTTGCAAATGCGCTGGCCATATTCTAGGCATATATGAATCACGTATTAGCTGACCTATTTAATATCTACTATATAGTATACTTAAATAATATCATTATCTATTTACAAGACAAATCGTCTTACATGGATGATATATAGCAGGTATTAAAATAGCTATAATAGTATAAACTCTATACTAAGCTGTTAAAGTATATCTTTAAGAAAACTAAGATTTAGTTCTTTAGATTTATTGTATCGCCTAAGAGCATATATATAGAACTAGAATAAATTACTATAATTTATGACTAGTCTATACTATAAAATATCTAAGAAGTCCTTTAATTCACTGGATTTATAAACTTCTACTATTATTTTGTTAAAGGTTACTTATAGATTATTACACCCTTACCAATATAACCAAAGAGTATGAGTAGGCTTAAAAGAGATTAAAAGTAGATTAAGAGATAAATACTAAGTTTATCTGGACCAAGGAAGCATAATAGGCTTTTAATTTACTTAAAGAATGATTTATAATAGCCCTATTTCTAAGATACTTTAACCCTGAACTATAGTTATGGGTTAAGATAGATATATTGAACTTTACTATCTCTAGAATTCTAAGTTAATTATAGCAAGATAGTTATTAGCACTCTATCGCGTATTACTCCTATAAACTAATAGGCCCTAAAGTGAGATACAAAACTTATAATTTAGAAATGCTGGCTATTATTAAAATGTTTAAATATTAGTAATACTATCTTGAAGACAGTACATAACCTATATCCATATTAATAGATTATAATAACCTAACCTACTGTCGGAAACTTCGGTTGGTTGACCGTCGAGTATAGCTAGGATAGCTAATAACGGGCGAAGTTATTAGGCTTCTGAGGTACGAAAGGCTTCGGAAAGCAAAGTAGTAAAGAAATAGGACTAGAATATCCTATTTAATAGAAGAACGTATACTCAAGTTAACACAGTTAATTCAAGACAATAGAATAAAACTAAATATATGGTAAACGAGTGTCCTTTTATACCTATATAGGACAGTCCCTTCCTTCAGCCTTGCCAATAGTCTATCTTAGGACTGCGTTCGACAGTCCATATTAAGACTGCTTTTAATAGTCCCTTATAGGACTATTATTCTTATCTTATTAGGGACTATCTAATAGTTATATGACTCTTTCTACTCTGCCTACTCTATTAATTCTGCTGACTCCATCAACTCCTGCGCATCACATTCTGCGGTATAATCTATTTAACTACTAGCTGCTGCCACCTAGTGGCTAGTGATTTAGCTATTCTTCTGATAATCCTCTCTTTCAAAAACTAACGTCCTTGACAGCATAAATAGCCACTATTCTTCTTATTAACTTAGATGTATTTCCTCTTCCTTTTATAACCCGGTTATTTTTCTATTCGCATAATATAGGTGAAGAAGTCTATCCAGCCTTAATATTGTATTAACTTAATTGACTGTCATAGATTTCCAGTTAAATTCCCATATTTCTCTTATTTTTCTGAGTCTAAAATGTATATTATAAGTCCTAAGGGTGGTTATTATTTGGAATATATTTACAAGGATCGTAAGTGCAAAAATCATCTGTTTAGTGCGGCTGAGTGGGATAACTTCTAAAATAAGGAAAGACAAATAAATAAGCGGCTTCATATATCTAATTATATATTATCCTTACTTCAGGACAAATTCGATAAACTTTAATAAAAACTAAGAATAGTCTAGAGTGCTTTATCTAAGCAGTTAAAACTGCATACTTCTCTTTAGAAGAGTTTAGAGCTCCTCTAAGCTTAAGACTGTTCTATACTATTGCATAATAACCATATTCTAGAGGATAATAATCTCCTAGATTTAGTTATCTTCTTTAGTAAATAGAGTGCAACTGATTCTTCTTCCTTTAACTTTTTACTCCCTAGTTATATTAATAGTGATACTTCTAAATCTTATTATAATAGTTCAAATTCTTGATAGGTTCCCATGAATCGTTTTTAGATAAGTATCTCTTCTATCTTACTAGATAGTAGATCTAACTACTTTCTTATTTTCTATCCAAGATCTTTTCTACCTTATATTCTTTGTCATCTGCTTTATCATCTTTATTCTCTGGATTCTTCGTGGGTTCCAATAGCAATATATAGAATATTGGGTGTATGCATATTCTTGCTAGTAGTTAGAATTAGTAATTATTATTTTTAAGTTTCTTTATAATTTTAAATGGTCTGTATTTAACTGTGTTAAATTTATTACTTAATTATTTGCTTTTAATATTGAAATTTTTAACCTTAATGTTTATTATAAAAGATAAACTCTCTTTCTTTTCTAAAGGATTAGCGCGTCCTTACGCTTCTTATTATAATATTGCTTCATTCTTTCTTCTGTCTACTATATATCTTTTAGACATTATATTATGTATTTATTATATTTATATTGCCTATAAGATTGCTTCATTAGATCTTTCTTTTATTGATATGGAAGTCTATGTCATTTGCAGATATCTTCCTAAGTTGGTAAAGTACAGCACTTCTTCTATTAAAGTATTCCTTACATTATTTAATACAAACTATACTAATAGTAATAACTCTATCTAATTATCTTAATTCTAATCTAAATAGTATCGTAAATGCTATTCAATTATTTGTATTATCCTTTTAGTTAGTCTATCTATTTGTTGGTGATTTACTATTAATAAACTGTGTTTAATTTTACATGCCTTGGTAATTGTCTGCTAATATTTTAATCTAAATAACTTATCTCTATTAGATATAATCTTTATTGGTAATCCAGTCTATACAAATACTTCTTATAACATAAGTATTGCGCATTATTCTGCTGTTAAATCCTTTGGTATTAGTTGTATAATAATATATTTTATTAATCTGTCAACAATAATAATTACTTCTGTGTAAAATCAACTGTGATATTATCCTATGGTTTATTTGATATTTCTAGTAGTTATATCTTTCTATAAGGTCAATAGTTAATTAGCTTATTCTAGTTGCAACTATTGCATCTACTAATATATTCAGTAACTTTTCTTCTCATTTATGGGAAGTAATATCATTGTTATATTTTTCTATGGTTTTATCAATTCCTTAATGTCCTTAAAATGGTGGGTCATAGTGTTCTTTAATAATTTTAGTAATTATTAATCCTAGAATATAGATAGATCTATTCCAAATTACTAATTTATTTCTTTGGTTTATTTTCTTGTTCTTTATTATTATTATAATCGCGTTATCTCTTTTTGTAGCTTGTACCATTCGCTAATAAAATCCTATTTTATTAATAGTGATTATTGCAGCTAGCACTGCTTGTATATTATATTATATCTTATTTTCTTCTTTGACTAAGATGTTTGTCTTTAGCTGTTAAATTCTAATAGCATAATCTAGTCTTCAGCTCAAAGCGTCTGCTATAGTATTATCTTTCCTTTGATATGCTGAATCTTAAAATTGAACCTTGACAGATATTCAGCCTATTATATTTATTATCTACTTAGTTCTTTTATTATTATGAAATATTTCAGGTTATAATGATCACTTTATACTATAATTTCATATTTTACTCCTTCAAGGTAATGTCTTTATTATTTAAAAGCTATAACTACTATAAGTAGTTCCTGTCATGAACATCATAGTTCTTTTCTGCTTATATAAACTATTGTAAGTAAAAGACAATAGGTATTAATTTTTTATTATTACTAATTTGCTCGAGCGCTATTCTAAAACTATCTTCTGATATATCTAGAGTAACAATGTCTAGTAGATCTAGATTATATAAAGTAAGTATTAATAATTCCTTTACTAGTTTCTTAATCTCATTAAATATCTTATCTTATTATTTAATCTATTCAAATTCTCTATCCTTCTAGAGTAGTTCGGTCATAGGCTTTACAATTTTAGAATAATTCTTGAGATAGTATTAGATATAATTACTTGCTTCTAAGAATCCTAGATATCTTTTACTTTCTTTTAGTGTTAGCCAATTTAGGATTATATCTATTTTTTCTAGCTCAATCTTTAATCCTTCTAGTGTGTAGATTATTCCTAAATAGTTAATAGTGATAGTGTTAAAAGCACATTTCTTTTATCTTAAGGGTTAATCCTTTGTTCATAAGTGTTTTATAACTTGTTATATGTGATTATTATATTCTTTAATATTCTTCAAGAACATGATGATATTATTAAAGTAGACTATAATAAACTTATTTAGGTACTTCTATAGAATATGTATTATATATCTAGCAAATTACGCTAATAGATTCTTTAAACCTATTGGTGCAACTTCCTATTTGAATAATCCTTTATCTATTAGAAATGCTATCTTCCATCTATCTTCTTTGGCCATTCATAGATTAAAGTAACCTCATTGAATGTCAAAGGCTGTTATAATTTTGCTCCCTATAAAAGATCTTTTTCTATTCCTAATGTGATACTTTATTCATATTATTAATGGTTCCATTATTAAGTGCTCAGTAATTAAGAACTATTCAATTTATTCTATCTTTTTCTTTATAAATATTGTTCTTACAGAGGCTTCACCTTCTTTAGTTCATATATATCCTGCTTTATAGAATTCATCCATAAACTCATCTTCAATTTATAATTTAGCTGGTGACTTTTAGAATTGCCTAACTAAGGGTGGCTTAAATCCTAGTTTTAAGTTAATTTTTACTTTAAACTTCTTTGTATACTGTAATAATTGGTATTCTTTTTTATAAATAGTTTAATAAACTTGCAGTATTTCTTAAGTAGTTTCTTAAGCACTTCTTTCAATTCTTTCTTATATTTTTCTTTTAGTTTTAGTTTTATCTATGATGTCTTTTCTTATATTCTTATTACGTTAATTCTTTATACTGGCTTTATTATCTTTATTGTGATTGTCTTGCTGCCTTATCTTATAACTCTTATTTTATTTTTGTTTTTGATATATTTAATATCTTTTAGAGAACATCATCTTCTATTTCTATTTCTTATCTGCCTTCTATGATGCCCTGCATCCCTTAGTAGTATACTAAGGATTTTCTTTAATTCCTCTCATAGCTAGGTAATATCTTTATTATCCTTCTAATAATCGATCCTAGTTTATAGCATAACTTAATCAACTACAACTTTTCCTATTGTCCAGTTAATAATTAGATTTTGCTTTTTAGCCATTTCATCCTAAATACTATATTATAGTATTGGTCATTCATCAGTATAACTTTAAATATAATTATAGTTACATATCCCTCTATTCATATAAGAATACTATTTGTTCTCCTTTTATAGCCTTTAGTGATTATCTTTTCATTAGCTCAATAACTTGAGCCTAAGTTATTATATTATTAATAGACATTTGATGGTTTTCAATAAATTTCTAGCTAATATAGTTATTCATTACACCTAAATCTAATAGGATTCTTGTGTTCTTGTCATTAATTTTTGCAAGTATTATAATTATCTGATATCTAGCTTCTATTATTACTGCAAATATGTAGTAATATATTTGGTGTTACTATTAAAATTTATTATATAGCTCCTCTTATCTTTTCTAATCTATAGTGCTGGTTCTATACTAATTACATCATTCTGCTTGACATTCTTCGTCTGTAATATAGGAGTAATAGGGATGCATACTTTCTTTGTATAAGTAACTGCAGCTTTCCCATTCCTATAGATATTCTAAGACTAATTATATTAAAACCTAGAGTACTCTCAGGTACTAGTTATAATGTACTTTTATAGGTTGATGCAGCGCATAGTTATTATTATAGTAGGTTGTCTAATACACTCCTAGATATAAGACTCCTTCTCATGTTATAAAGTGATAGCAGGTACATTGCTGTACATGACCATTTAAGCTATTATATAGCTTAATCCATTATATATATAATACTTGTTCATATAGATTAGCAATTTTATATTTCTTTTTCCATGCTTAGAGCATTTATAAAATATCTATTCTATACATTTCTTATATTCTTCAATATGCTGTATCCATGTCTGTTAAGAATCTTTCTAGCAAGTTGTGTAAGCTAGTGTATAACTGTAAGGTTTATCTCTCTAAGGTTCTTCTTCTTTATTTATTAAGCATAGCCACTTTTCTACTGCATTATTATAGGTTTCTTTATCTTTCATTTATTCCTTAGCAGGGTTTTCTTCTTATTTATAGTGCAGGTTCTTATAAGTTATCGCTATTAGCTCATCATCCTATAATATTGGTAGAGTATGAAGTAATTTATCTAAAGGAGAAATTGCTTGGGTCCTATCTATATTAAAGTCTTCTATATTAATACCAGCTTCATTAATATCTTTAGCTTGTCTGGAGCTTTCTGCTTTTATAGATGATCTTTATATTAGAAAAATATCTATCTAAGCTATCTCTTCCTTAGAAATATAAGATTAGCGTCTCTTTCTTAACTTAGTGCTAATTCTAATTTTCTTAATAGTGTTAATAAGTTCTTATAGTTTTACTTTCGCATTAATTTAAGTGCTGTTCTAGAATTCTTTGATCTACTGCTTTCTAATTTATTTATAATTAGCTAGTTATTCTATCTCCTATTCTTTAATTTTAAATTCTTTAATATTAAAATCTAATTTCTTTTTGATTTCTTTATATTTACTGTCTATCTTGATGTAAACTAGTAGAATCATTATTATAATCTATTCCTATGAGTTTGAGTTGACTGGTCTTAAATTCTTTTTTAGCTTTGGACATTTATTTATAAAATAACCTAGTTTTCTATAATTAAAATACTTCTTTTTCTTAATTATTTTCTGCTTTTCTTCTCTTATTATATTGAACTATATAATAATATCTCTATCTTTGTCCTTGTATCGCTTCTGCAGTGTATTTGCTTAATATCTATATTAATACTAGTTATGTTGATTTTCTTATTTTATTTATTGTATATATAGCTACATATTAATCTATGATGTGGCTTCCATTATTGTTTTAAATATATTAGGTTATGGCATGATCTATAAAATCTAATCTTTCATATTATCCTTTAGGTTGTCGTAAAACTATTCTCGTAATCCTTGGTCATTCCACTGTAGGTATCCTAACATCTAAAGGAATTCAGATATGTATTCTCCTACTAATCTATATTGTTATACATGCTTGATTTATTAAACTGCATTAAGTTCCTTATTGATTGTTCTAAATAACTAATATAACTGTTTCTTAAAATAGGCAAAGCTGCTAAATATATTAATTATCTTAGGCACAGCTTGGTTGCTGTTAAATATATATTCAGTCTAATTAGTTATATAGGATGCAAATCATCTCATTGCTTGTCTAGATAAAAACTTAAGGCTGCTATTATCTTGTTGGACTTAGTCACAAGTCTTTTGCTATTATTAGAGAAATAGATTTATAACTTGGCTAGGAACACCTTAAGGGTGCTTGGTTCTCCTAAGAAGGGTTCAATCTTTCTAATCTTTACTTTATGGATCTCTTAATGGGGTTACTGTGCTCCTTTATTTTGGATAACTGTTTATTCTAACTTATCAATGCATCTTATCAGTACTTCAATGTCCCTGTCATTAGTAGTAATAGTATTCCCTCCACTAGTGCTTGACGCTATTTGGTTTCTTAGGGTGACTAGAGTTTAAGATATTATGGCTTCTATATCTAAGATAACAATACCTATTCTTTAAGACTTCTCTTTCGTAGATAAGGGTCTTGAATTGTCAGAAACTTTGGTTAGTTGACTATTAAGTATAGCTAGGATAGCTAATAACGGGTAAAGTTATTAGGCTTCTAAGATATAAAAGGCTTTAGAAAGCAAAGTAGTAAAGAAATAGGACTAGAATATCTTATTTAATAGAAGAATGTATACTCAAATTAACATAGTTAATTCAAGATGATAGAATAAAACTAAATACATAGTAAACAAGTGTCCTTTTATACCTATATAGGACAGTCTCTTTCTTTAGCCTTGCTGATAGTCTATCTTGGGACTATATTTAACAGTCCATATTAGGACTGCTTTTAACAGTCCCTTGTGGGACTGTTATCCTTATCTTATCAGGGGACTGTCTAATAGTCATGTGATTCCTCCTACTCTGCCTACTCTGTTGATTCTGCTGACTCCGTCGACTCCGCGCGTCGCATCCTGCGGTGTAACCTATTTAACTACTGGCTGCTGCCACCCGGTGGCTAGTGGTTTAGCTGTTCTTCTGACACCTACTTTATGACCACTAAGAAACTAAATTATAGATAGGCTTATTAGGCTAAGAAGCTCTCTGTATTTAATTTTAATATTGAGTACTAGCCTAGGACTATAAATCCCGCAGATGCACCGAGCCGTAGATCTAACTATAATATTAATGATAAACTAGATATTACTCTCCTGCCAATCTTATAAGAGAAACTATATTACAGACTCTATTTAAATCCTAAATTATATCCTTAAACTAAGAGCAATATCAAAATAAAAGCTCCTATACATCTAAAGAAGCTAAAGGACCCTTTTTATATTAATAAATCTAAATCTCTAATATCTTGAAATATATATTAAAGATAGAAATGTATCATTAGCAGTCCAGATAATCTAGAAATTTTGACTCTATAGTCTATTATATTAGCAGTCATATAGACTAAGACCACCTACTTAGATATACTAGAAGAGCTTGCGGCTCTAATTTATTATTGCCAGCAAGCAGATATACTTGCTGAATTAATAAGAAAGTATCTTGCGAATCTAGAAGAAAAATAAAATAGAAAGACTAGTCAATTAGATTAAATAACCTATTATAGTTTAAAGGCACTATATACATTCTATTAGACTACACACTTAGACAAGAAATCTTAAGGACAAACTATAATAACCCTTAAGAAGGCTATTTTAGCCTTAAGTGAACTCATAAAGTGATTAGTAGTAAGTATTACTAGTATAGATTATATCTTAATACATAATACTATGTCAGAACTTGCAACCTATACTAATAAATAAAAATATATTAGTATAAGGAATATAGATTACTGAAGCTGCTTCTAAAGCCAAATAAGCCATTTAAGATTATTACTCTAGACTTTATTATAGATCTCTTATTGTCAAAATAAAGAGATAAGACATATAACTTAATCCTTATTATTATCAAATTACTGATAAAATATATTATCTATCTAGTAGTTACAAAGGATACTACATTTAAGGACCTAGCTAAGATCTTATATAATATATTAGTTAAGTTCTTCATAGTCCTAAAATATATTATTAGTAACTAAGCCAAGATCTTCACATCTATATTCTAGAAAATATTCTGTTAGTATATTAGGATAAAATATAAGCTATCTATAGTATTCCATTCTTAAACTAATAGGTAAATAGAGAGATAAAACAAACCCTAGAATACTTTATGCGAATATATATTAACTTTAAGCAAAATAACTAGGTGAGATAAATCTCTATGGCTTAGTATATATATAATAATTTAAAGCATAGTATTACTAGAACAACTCTAATAGAAGCCCTTATAAATTTCTAAGATTAGATCCAAATTAATATTAAGGATCAACCATCATTTAAAAATGAGTTTGATAAAGACTCTAATATAGATATATATTAAGTATTAAAGAGGATAAAGAATACTATAGAATATGCTAAAGCTATATAGAAATAAAGAACTAAGCTCTAAGGCTTACTATAAAGGGTTACTAAAATATAAATATACTACTATAATTATTATTAAATAGACATGCAGTTCTGGATTAGTAATTAGGTTATACTTTAAATAACAAATGTTATACTACTAGAAGGCAAGAAAAAGTTTAATTTAAAATAGATTAGATCCTTCCAGGTAATTAATATATAGAGAATAAATATCTATAAGCTAATACTTCTATCTAAATTTTGCAAACTATATAATATATTTTATGTCTTGCTGCTTAAACTATTTTAAGATAGTATAAGAAATCTGATGCCACTAGAAGATATATTAGTAGATAGTTATCTAGAGTACAAAGTAGAAAGCATTTAAATAGTATAAGGCCCTCCAAGAAATTATGAATACTATATCAAATAGAAAGGATACTTAGATAATAAATATATATAGAAATCTTTTAAATTAGTTAAGGAGACTACAGCTTTCAAGATCTTTCTATAGAATCTACTTAAGCTACATAATGCAAAATAAAGAAGAAAAAAAATTATTTATTAGTTAAACTAGTTATAAGAACAAAAAGTATTTAAATCATAAACAATCTAGAGCTAATTTAGGTAAAATTAAGCCTTATAATGCATCCTAGAAGAGATTAGCTATAAAATAAAAAGAAATAGGGACTAAAATATATTTAATCTACTAATTAATAAGACTAGTAACAGCATTTTGTAACTTAAATAAAAGCATATTATTATTATTAACAGTTCTAAGAAGACTAATGGCCACTGAGTATTCTAAAATAGGAACTAAGCTATCTATGAAAGATAGACCTAGATAAGCAGATAAGCCAGTCTTAAAGAAGTTAATAAAAGGCTTATATTTTAATAAATAAGTTAAGTAATAGGCTAGAAGCTTACTAATAAGCTAAGTTGCTAATCTAATAAAACATTTACTACACCCTTCCAAATTAAAGGTATTATAGACCTTGCAAGCTTCAGAGATAAGATTATTAGAAATCTATAAATTATTAGTAAAGAATATTTAGCAAAATAAAATAATAAATCTATTAATTTATAAAACTTTGCGTGCTTTTAAGTATACTTAGAATATAACTTATTAACCTTACTGACCTATATTTTATGCATAGTATTATAGCAGTAATATAAATATAAAGTAAATAAATTATCAAGCAGGGCATATATATAACTAAAGTAAGAAATTTAATAAATTAATCTAAGCTGCTTTAAATTAGTTAGCTTAGTTAAATAGCCTAACTCTAAGTCAGACACTTTAGATACTTTAGAATTAACTAAAGCTATATATTCCTTCTACTTCATACTATGAGGTACCAGACCCTTGATAGCAGACTTAGCCATCTTATTATTAGGAAAGAAATCTAATTCTAATTTAGTTTTAACAGTAGAATAAGTCAAGGGCGTGGCCTTAGGAGTTAAGAGATTCTTAAAAAAGATCCATCTTTCCACTAGTTATTAGATGGTTATATTTTGAAGGTAATCTAGTTAGAGATTTCGAAGCAGGACTTAAAGACTTGCGGAATTTAGGGATAATATTATGATAAGGAGTAGAAATAATCTTAGAATGCAATTTAAAGGACTTAGGGTATCTAATCACGAATCAAAGCTAGGATACTAGCTATGCTTCTTCTTCTTATAAGATGAAGTGATAAACCTATATTAAAACTATATCGGTTAGCTCATACTAGGATGTCACTTAAAACATAGAAAGAAAAAATATAAAATAAATAGTGCAAAATAAAAGTATAAAGTAGAAAAAATATAATAATAAATCTAAGATATTAAGCAATATAGCTGTGTTATAATATTAACACTAATACAATAAAGCAAGAAGAAATAGTAAAGATATACTTAACCTATTGCTAGCTTGAACAAGACATAATATATAAAAAAAGCTTTAAGAAAGCATATAAATACAGAAATAAAGACTAATTAAGTGATTAAAATAAGAGTGATTTATATAAACCCTTAAATCACATGGGAAATGAAATAATAAAGATAATAGAAGATACAGAAAGGTCTATACTATCAAAAATAATAAGGAAAAAAGCGAAAAAATATATATAAGCAATAAAAGGATTATACTCATTATGTGATTTAATATAGAGAAGAGAAAAAAAAAAAAATTAAGGAACAAAATCAAAATAAAGAAATATTATAGTATGGTGATAGAAGACTGCCTTAAGAGCTATTATATTATTTACGTAGCCTACTATAAGAATGAATTGTGACTACTTTAAAGATGATATAATAAAGAGCTGTGAGGACTCAGCTCTAAAAGAGGAGAATAGCTATAAGATAGAGAGCTTAAGATATAGGAATAGCTTTAATATAAGAGCTATATTATGTATTCTGCTTTACCCTAGGGTTGCTGAGTCAGCACCTGAATCGCACCCGAGTCGGTTACGTATATAATTGCGATTGGAACTGGGACAGAGGAAGGTAGTAAATAGCTACCTTACGAATTGTACTCTACCTTCTATACGAATCGAAGTCTACTTCGTATCTTACTATCACGCTTCCTATCCACTCTCTTACAATATAAGTCTGATACTCTAGACTCTAATGGATTTGAAAGCCTTGATATTTCCATTCCTACAGCCTCGATACTCAATATACCAGGTTTATAGCGCCCTTAGCCTTGACGCAGGGGCCATAACTAAAACCAGGAGCATAATAATCTGTAAGGCGGAGAGCTTGGGATACGGGAATAGCTTCAACGCGGGAGCCATATCACGTGTTCCGCTTCGCCCTAGGGTTGCTGAGTCAGCACCCGAATCGCACCCGAGTCGGTTGCGTACATAATTGCGATTGGAACTGGGACAGAGGAAGGTAGCAAATAGCTACCTTACGAATTGTACTCTACCTTACGAATTGTACTCTACCTTACGAATTGTACTCTACCTTCTATACGAATCGAAGCCTACTTCGTATCTTACTATCACGCTTCCTATCCACTCTCTTACATAATCGATAGGCCACCAACCCTTAACTCAATAAGGTTTCTGATGCAGCATTTCACATCATATATCCTATTAGCAGAAAAACACACTA